>OV928049.1:7510000-10010000 GCA_931315375.2 Opisthograptis luteolata | reverse complement strand
ATCTCCTGACTTATCCCACAAGCTCAGAGTTTCTACTCGGCGTAATGGAATAATATCTTTATAATAAACCAGTTAATGTAGACCCGGCTAAGGCTTTACAATTACCACGCGTGTGAGTAAATTGTGTTATGAATGCTTACGTCTTTTGTATTAAAGTCACGCGTTTTAAAGGTAGGCGTCCTTAGGAAGTGAATTAGCTTTGGTATAAACAGGAAAAGAGGGCCCGAATTAGGGCCAAAAATACGAGTAACATTTTATAAAATTAGTGTAAGCACTCTTTTTAACTAACCCGTTGTCCTATGAAATTTAACCGACCGACCGACCAACACGACCAATATCAACCTCATTATTTCGTTAACGGTAAATCGTGTAATCGTAGCGACTGGCGAGTTTTAAGAAGTTCTGATTTGGAGTTTTGCCGTATTCATTGTTTCTTATATAATAAGTCACAGTTACAATTATACGAGATATAAACACCCATCGAAGAAAACTTGGTTTAAAAAAACAAAAATTTTATGAGGACCGTCTGCGTCCGCGATGAGATCCGCGTTTTTTAAAACATACTACAATTTTTTTTTTGGATTAAGAAACCTTAAATCAGGGTATAAGCTATCTCCATTCTAAATTTCAGCGTGAAGAAGTATCAGACATACACACAACAAACTTTCGCATTCATAATATTATTCAGTGCGGTTTTCATTTAGAACAGACCACTGAATAGCCAAAAAGAGAGAAAATAAATCCATTTAAACTCGACCTCTAGGACTATTTTTCTGTTCCTGTTTTTTCAGCTGCAATACCAAACAAAACCTGCAGCCCTCATTGTTATTCCTTCCGTATTTAAATGAAACCACGCTAGTATGTATCACAAAAAAGTATATTTCATTTCGGTGGTTTATTCAGATCTAAAACAAAATTGAGTACGGAAAAGGGGCAGTCGTTGGCTCTGTCACAAAAGTTTGGGTCCAATAACTCATTGTAAGTCAGCCCTATTTCTTTGTTGAACTCTTGCTCGTGTAGTGGGGCCCTGAAAATAAAGATAATTTATCGATACCATCATCTGAAGGGGCGATTTAGGGGTAGGACTTAGTGCAGAGATGGCGAGGAGTTTTTTTTTATTATTTACAGGGTAGCGTTTGACCACAAGTCACCTGATGTTAAGTGAGGATGTGGTCGAAGGTGGCGCCATGCTACACCTGGACTGGGAACTGGCTCTCAAGTGAGGCTGCCGGAACACACCGATAGGTGCTTGGCGACAGATTCTTAACAAGAGGGTGGGGGTGACACCAAGTTCGAATCATCTCGGCCCCACACTTAATATGTTATGTGCGGATTCACCATCGCTCAAAACGGTGAAGGAAAACATCGTAAGGAAACCGACATGTCCAAGAATTGCAACATTTAAGGGCATACGACATCTATCAGTGCGGGTTGGCGCACTGGGTTAGCACTAGATTACGGCCCATACCCTCTCTCTGAGAGAAGGCCAGAGTCCCAGCTGTGGGAACGTAATAGGCAGATGATGATGAATTTTCAAAATAGCTAAACCGATTTTGACGGGACTGTCCCTGGCTAATGTTTGGAGTAAATTAGGCTACTTTTATCTAAGAACAAGATTTAGGGTACCGCGCAAACCAATTAAAACCTAAAAAACCTGATAAAGTTTCGTATGGAGTTAGTTTAAAACCTTGCTTTTAAACACAGCAAATATAACACTGATTAAAAAAGTTTTTTTTTTGTAATTCGCTAATTCTTATTGTCCATGTCCGCTCCCCTAGCTACGTACGTCTGCGCGTAATGCGACGATATTTCGGTGTTTCAATGTATGTAGTTTGGAGATTTACTCCTCTAGAACATTACCTACTTCCTATCACGTATCTACGCAAAGTAATATAGAAGCTGTATAAAGAAACTTAAAAATTTTATCTCACAGTTAAGCTGGGATGATGTGCATTGTTTTTTTTTAGGGAGAATAAAAAAAAAACTAATAGTAAAATATGTTCTATTAAAACATTGCATTAATGACGACGTAAGGATGACGAAGTTTCGTTTATAGGACCTCCAAGTAGAAGATAATAATATTGTGTTAAGTTAAGTAAGTAGGAGTAGTAAGGAACAGGCCGGGTTTCGGAACAGGCCGGGTTTCGAGGAGGATACAGCACCATAGACCACATCCACACAGTGCGGCAGATTATACAGAAGTCCGAAGAGTATAATCAGCCCCTGTGCTTAGCGTTTGTGGACTATGAGAAGGCTTTTGACTCCATTGAAACCTGGTCTGTTCTGGAGTCCTTGCAACGGTGCCAAGTCGATTGGCGATATATCCAAGTGCTGAGATGTCTGTACGATGCCGCAACGATGACCGTCCAAGTACAGAACCAGCAGTCTGAACATATCCACCTGCGTCGTGGAGTGAGACAAGGGGACGTAATATCCCCGAAACTGTTCTCAAACGCTTTGGAGGATATGTTCAAGACTCTGGACTGGCATGGACGTGGCATCAATATTAACGGCGAGTACATCTCACACTTGAGATTTGCAGACGACATCGTCATTATGGCTGAAACCTTGCAGGACTTACAGGAAATGCTGGACGGCTTGGCTGATTCTTCTCAACGCATTGGGCTCCGGATGAACTTGGACAAAACCAAGGTTATGTTCAACGAACACGTCATTCCGGAGCCCGTTGCTGTTGACGGAGTTGCGCTCGAAGTTGTTCCGGAATACACTTACCTAGGACAAATGCTCCGACTTGGTAAGAACAACTTCGAGAAAGAAGCCAACAGAAGAATACAGCTGGGCTGGGCAGCATTTCGAAAACTTCGTCGAGTCTTTTCGTCGCGAATACCACAATGTCTGAAGACAAAGGTCTTCAACCAGTGCGTCTTACCTGTAATGACATACGGAGCCGAGTCATGGACACTCACGGCACGACTAGTCCACCGATTCAAAGTTGCTCAGCGCGCTATGGAAAGGGCTATGCTTGGGGTTTCTCTGAGGGATCGAATCAGGAATGAGGTGATCCGTCAGAGAACTAAGGTCACCGACATAGCTCACAGAATTAGCAAGCTGAAGTGGCAGTGGGCTGGTCATATAAGCCGCAGAACCGACAACCGATGGGGTAGACGTGTTCTTGAGTGGAGACCGCGACTTGGCAGACGTAGTGTAGGACGCCCTGCGACAAGGTGGAGCGACGACTTGCGCCGAGTGGCTGGCAGTAGTTGGATGAGAAGAGCCGAAGACCGGGCTCAGTGGCGTACCTTGGGAGAGGCCTATGTCCAGCAGTGGACTGATACAGGCTGATGATGAAGTTAAGTTCCCACGGTCTGTTTTTCCAACGGATCAGACCACACCAGGACGGGCGGCGCAGTACCTACACTCCGCCGTGGCCGTCTGTCGTAATGCGGACTCGCCTGGCGAATCAACTCGGGTTCAAAGGTTCATTATGCAACAAACCAACAACTCCAGACCGGACGACGTACCTTGGGAACACTCGTGCTCGTCTAATGCTATCCTTATTCCAGTATCGTTATATGCTGGCAGTTCTGGCAACCCAAATCGCGTAAGCGGCTAAATTAATTCAACTTCAGACTTTAAACTATACCTACAAGCACTACAAGAAACAAAAGAATCGCGGATGCTTTATTTGCTAATTGCCTTTGAATCCGCGTACGTGGAGAGCCCGAATTCATTCATTAAATTTTCCGTCACACAACACGGCTTGTAGTTTGGCTGCTATTCGGGAATAGATTCCTAGAGTCCTTAACTTCAATGGTGTTCACTTTTCACACAAACCTATTGGAGTGTTTTGAAACGTGAGTTCATTGAATTTCGTTGACTAGAGTGCATTTACTTAGAGTACGTTCCGCGCGCTTTTAACAGTACAAGCGGGCTCAAAAACCTGAAATTGCACACACTGACATTTGCCAGAGATGGATTGCAAAAGGTTAATTTGAGATTTGTTTCGGCTAACCTAATCCCACCTAATACAAGTATATACTTGACATGGAATTCACAGAGGACAGTAACTGCTAACTTGGCGTTTCTTCAACCTACACAAACATTTTTATATAAGTACACAAGTATTGTAGCCCGTACTCTCTCTCTCTCTCTCTCTCTCTCTCTGAGAGAAGGCCCTGTGTCCCAACAGTGGGATCGTAATAGGCTGATGAAAAAAATATACTTACGCAAACATAACCCTCAATATGTCATGAACTAGAGATCGTCCTGGTGGTGCCAAATGCGTCTTTGCTTCACAAATACTTCTAATGATGCACGCCTGACCATTCATGTTCCTCCTGAAATATATACAAGATAAACTTATCAACTGATAACCGATGGGGAAGAAAGGTTTTCGTGTGGCGACCACGAATCGGAAGACGTTCTGTAGGTAGGACTCACAAGGTGGTCTCAGGGTGCCGATGGATTCAAATGGCAAACAGCTGTTCGTGATGGCGCTCAAAGGGGAGGCAAATGTTCAGCAGTGGACTTGTACCGGCTGATAATGAAACTTATCAACCCCTTTCCACCAATGGACAACAAGACGTACGGTACCTAACACGACATCCATACATGTTCCTGTTTCTCCTCCGATTCCAACAAAACTCATCGCTTCTAAATTTTTAATGTGAACGGGGAAGGAGTGGAACACTCTGCCAGCGTCTTTGTTTCCTGATAAGTATGATGTGACAGCCTTCAAGAGTGAGTGATCTTCTAGACACGCATACTCCATTATTGCATTTGTCATCATTTACTATCCAGTAAAACTGTGATCATTGTCTTACCAGAGATAGATGCTAGATTCTTTTATTTAACAAGATGGCGGAATAGGCTTTCTAGTCATCATATTAAAATTTGACATAATTATCTAATGAACATAATATATTATTTAGCGACAGTTAAACTTATTTCTAAATTTATGTGCTTAAAGCTGATCACAGTATGCACTGGTTATAATATGAAGGAACTAATATGTCATCTGTGGAACACAAATAAAGTTTGAAATATAAAAACATTTTTTGAGAGCAACATGATCTATTCAATGATTTTTGTTAATACTCACAGTTCCAGAACATTCCACATACTGTCCCAGAAATCCCTCTTCTGCCTGTGATGCAGCTTCCTCCTCGTCTGGGCGCTGACGAACTTGGCATCTGGTAGGTGGTACACTAGATCCGCTTCAATAACCGTGTACCATCCAGATGGAACGTGGGTCATAAACGTTTTTACCACAGAGGTTGTCATCTGGAATGGGACGAGCACCAAGGAGTTGTAGAGTTGTTTTTAATCGCTAACTGCAGGCAACAATTGATAGAATTTTATATTTAAATTCAGATAAAGAAATAAATGAAAAACTATACGACAAACTAAGCATTATTGATACTACTGGCATGCCACGTTAGATAAAGTAACTAAGATAAAATTTAAAGATAAAAAAAGTGTCCAAACTGTACACTAACTTTGCATTCCTTTTTGGATATATACTTAGATACTGGCATGCGACGTTTGTAAAACCTCACAAATAAAAGAAGAAAACATTTAAATTGTACTTCATAAAGTTCTTTTCATAAATTTCTAAAAACATCGTTGTAATTTTTTTGTAATCGACTTAAAATGGTTATTTAGCATTAATTTTGGAATGTTATCTCATTTAGTAGTGGTTTTTTTAATAGAATATACTTCCAGTTTTCTGTTATTCTTGGTGAACTACTAACCACCTGCCAATGCCCAATTGTTCTCATGGGTTTTGCCTTCTTTTAAACCAATTCTTAAAAAAAAAAGAAAGAAACAAATCGGTCAATCCGTTTTTGAGTTTTGGCGACACTAACGAACAGCAATTGATTTTACATAAGAAAAAAAGAAAACATCAATATAGGCTACAAGATTTCTCAAAGAAGGTAAGTAATATATGTGATAATTTACAGAAATTGTACTCCCATCGGGAAACGCGACGTGTCTCCGCTTTCTTATTGCACTTATAGGATTTTTCACATTTGGACAATGATGGTCCAAAGAAACACCTCCATCAAGAGCTAGTACCAACACTACTAATGCACAATTATAAAAAAAAAACATTTTGCAATAGTTTGTTGATGTGTTGTCGAAGTGGAGGCGAAGCAAATTTTAATGCTAGGACAGGAATCTTGTGACGGTTTTTTCGGATTAGGTCGAATGCTCACTGGACGAACGTGCGCAAACCGTGTTTGCTGCGTGCACATAGTAAAAAAAGGTAAATTTTGTTTTAAAAGCTCACAATTTTTGAGCGCACTGTTGAGAAAAATCTAACTTGAGGGAGTAAAACATGCGTATCGTAAAGTTTCCATACAAATTTAAGTTTGTTTGTGACTATTTGTGGCAATGGTGTCGATTCGGTTTTGCATTCACTAAAACTAAACTAAGTTTGACAGGTCTAATAGTATTGCTGTCTTTTTCTAACCACTGAAGTAAAAAAAGGGCAGAATTACTATAAGACCTGTCAAATTTAGTTTAGTTTAAGAGAATGCAAAACCGAATCAACACCAATACCTATCATATATTAAAAAGATAGTATACATCATACAATAAGAAATTAATCTTTTGACGAGTAAAAATGTGACATAAATGGCCGAATCTTTTGATTGAATTGACTTAATTTAATTTCTTATTTATACTTAATTTCTTTATACCGCCACAGGTCTTCAGTGTTGTGTATTTTCTAAAACTAAACTAAATCTCAAAACCCTATATAAGGCCCGTATTCTAGAATATATAATAAATAAATAAATATCGGGGGACCATTGCACACAAATGAATGACTCTCAAGTGTTGATCAGTGCATAAGTAGCGATTATGTGACATTTTTGTATGCACTGACAGATGACAGAGTCAAATCTATGCTCAAGTAGGTACTGATCATCGCTTGAGAGTCATTCTAGAACTTTAAGAAAAGAAGACGATAAGGTATTTTGAATAACTCAAAATAGTATTAAGGAGCACTCAATAAAAATTTCGATGAAATTTACGAAAAAAATATGTGAGATTCGGGACTCAAGCAACAAAATGCAATACAAAAACCTAGCACCGTCCCTAAACACAAAACAGGGCTGGTGCGGCGGTTGAATCTGCAGAGGGCCTCAAAATGCGCTAATATGGTATAATATTGATTGACATACATTTATGTAATCCATTTGGGGTCAAAACATGGATCGTGGAGACTAGGAGCAAAAGCAATGTATACAAATATAGGTATCGAAGCGACTGGTCGATGCTAGCCGTGACCAAAATGCTGGCCTTTATTTTGCAAAAAGGTTCAGCTTGCCATTCAACGAGCCAATGCGGCCAGCATTTTTGGAGCTTTGGCAACTGGTAGCGGTTTTTAACATTTTTAAATTAGTTTGATTTTATATTGTAAGGTCTAGTTTTTAGTTTATTTGACATTTAAGTTTCATCGTTTAAAAAAATACAAAACTAGATTATTACCTCAATATAAGCTATTAAAGGATCCAGAAAAAATTAATTAGTTTTTATTAATTCTATAGAAAACTGAGGCCACGAATGCTTGGAAAGTAGACTGTTCAAAGATGTGTCTTCTCTGAAACAGTGGGACCGCCTGCTTTGTGAGCTGGAACGAAATGATCTTTAAAAAAAAGTACCCTCGTAAAAGTTGTCAAATTTGATATTTACTTACATTTTCATAGTTTTGTTACTCGCTGGTAAGTCGGTTCTTGGCTGGAGGCATTACCATCAAATGCCGCCAGCATTTTGGGCATGTTGTCTGACATCAAGGATCGTTTGAACTTTATTTAGATCGTCTTTACTAAGTTGAAGCGACTAAGCAAGCGAGGCGAGGCGAGTTGACTTTTGTAAAGATTAGGTAGATACATTAATTTAGGTAATTAATGTATCTACCTAATATTTACTTTTCTTTTCTTTTCTTTCACTCTTTATATAAACACCAAAATACAGAGAAATTTAAAACTAAACCAGCAATAAAACATAAAGGTAAGTGTCACAAGAGGCGGTCTTATCGCTCAAAATGATCTCTATTATTTAAAAAATTGTATAGTTTCATGGGTAGATGTGTTTTAAGTTTTAGGTTCGTTATTTCTTCTGTTTTTTTATAAATTACATGACTTAGTGGTAAATAATAAATTTACTACCAACCCCGCACACAAAGGTCTTCTTCATACCTCGTTTCCGTCTCTCTCTTTCATCTTACTCGCACACTCATCCGATCATAGACACTCTTCTGTCATACAACTGTCATCTATCTTATAAGGGACCGACTTCACATAATACGAAATCTACCTCGTGCGTGTGATGCGTGCATGCTATTAACTGTGTGCACGCGCCTTTACACCGTCAGCATGTTTTTCTCTTGCGTCTCATTCTAATGGAAATAGTATGGAATGGATTAAAGTCTTTGCATAGGACATTTTTTGTTCAAAAACCCCAAATGTAACTAAGATAAACATTTTTCTTATTGTTTCTTGTATTTTTACAATTTTTTTTACAACTTTTTAACACTTTTTTGGAAGTATTTGATCACAAGTTACGAGATATTAAGTGAAGATGTAGTCGAAGGTGGCGCCACTCCATGTTTAAACTGATAACCGACTCTCAAGTTAGGCTTTTGAAATGTCCTGATTTTTTTTATCTAGACGAGTAGATAGCTGATCAAGCTAATGAGACATTTCTATCACTATCTGAGGTGAAATATTTTTTTAAATTATATTTTGCATGAGCTTGTTTTAGTGAATATCTATGACTTTTGTTGTTTAATATGTACTTACATAATACTCGTCGAAAAAAAAAGAAAATTTAAAACATTCTAAAAATCGATGGAAAACTTTAATAATTTTTCTCACCATAAATGTTGCCAGCTTTGATTGGCTATCTACATCTGATATAAATAACTTATATTATGTAAAAAAGAAAAAGAAGGATAAAAGGAGGTCTGAATGGATCTGAATTACAATTTAAAACAAAAGAATAATAAAAGGAGGCCTTTAAATTAAAACCGAAAAAATCACGAGTGGTTGTCACAAATATTAAAATTATTTCATTTATGTAAACTCAATCATTCAAATAAAACCACACCTTGGAAAAATTGAATTCGCTTTTGCAATCGGATAATTGGAATTCCACCGTGCAAATGTGTTCAGTTTGCGAATTATTGACAATGTAAATATAAATAAACTAAATGAGTTCGCGTGAAAATTGACATAATGAATGAACAGCAATCGTGTATTTAATTTTACTTTAATTAGGGCTCTAAAGTGATTAATATTATAATATTTATTTCTCTATATAAGTATGTATATCGTTGTCTAGTACCCATAACACAAGTTTCGAGATTAATTTTGGGCTAGGTCAATTTGTGTACAAATGTCCCCTGATATTTATTTATTTATTAATAATTATGAAAATGAACTTGAGAGATATAATTTTATACCACATCAAAAAAGGAAAAAGCAAAGGATATGTACGTCAAAGTAAACAGAAAACTGCTAAGTTTATAAAAGGTGTAAAATAATAAATAGGCTTAGGTCATTTAGGGGAGCGATTGACCACGAGTCACCTAATGTTAAGAAACGTTGTTTTCGAAGATGGCGTCACGCTACACCTAGAAAGGAACGGCTCTCAAGGGATGTTGCCAGAACACACTGATAGGAAATGAACGATGTGAAAACCAACGAAAGAAAGAAATATATATATTTTTTTTATTATTTTTTTATTTTGCATGATATATTTTTTTATATGTACTATTTTTGTATATTGACCTATAATTGTAAAAATTATGAATAAAATGTCTATCTGTCTATCTATCTGTCTATATTATTAAGAGAAATGTTTGCAATCGCACATCAGATATATAATAGGTACGCATGCCATATCAGTATTATTAAACTATTAATAATGTCAAAAACACATTCGTATCGACATGGTTTCCTATATTGGAGAGAGATCGAGTTTAAAAACAATCATACCTACTATTCGAAATCACGTTAAATTATCTTGCGAAAATTATGAATTCTAGTATGTACATAATAAAACTCTCACTGATTTTCTGGCACATGCACAACCTAAGCCTAAGCGGATTTCTTCATCATCATCAGCCAGAAGAAGTCTACTGCTGAACCACAGCCCTTTGAACGCTACCATGATTCATATTACCCATGGCCATGGCTCCCTACGACTCTTACAATGTCGTCGGTCCACCTAAGTGGGGGGCCTACCGACAGAACGTCCTAGTTCGTGGTCACCACTCAAAAACCTTTCTTCCTCATCGGTTATATCTATACTAATATTATAAAGCTGCAGAGTTTGTTTGTTTGTTTGTTTGTTTGTTTGTTTGAACGCGCTAATCTCAGGAACTACTGATCCGATTTGAAAAATTCTTTCAGTGTTAGATAGCCCATTTATCGAGGAAGGCTATAAGCTATATTTTATTTCCAAAAAAATTAGGGATCCGTAAGAAAATTGCTATTTTGCAACCCAAGGTGTGAAATCGAAAACCTATTTTTGCGTGCGCTGCAAAAACTATTGACACTAGAACAAAATAATGTGTTACGGGTTTGTAGGTCTCATTTAGATCTACAAAAAAGTCCGCGAGAGCATATGTCTAACTATTATAGTTATGCCACAATAAGTGATCTTTTATTGAAAAAAAGAATTTTTAATGCCGCCGCTAGAAAAGGCTCTTTATTTGTATCTTGGTATTAATCCTTATCAAAATAAATTACTTCTTATTCAAAACTGCTTCAATGCCTTTATATAACTTTTTGAATCATTCAATTCGGACATTCCATTCGAAAGATATCACGAGTTTAAAAATGTAAGTAGTAGTAGAAAAATAAAACCGCCGCACCGCAGCGCAGCGAGAAACGCGGTGAGGTGAGGGGGGTACCGGGAGAATCTATGAAATAGGTAAAGTGCGGTCGCGGACCAGAAAGACCTTTAACTGCGCGGTTCAAACGTGCGGTCCAAGAAAAATTAACTTAGAATTAAAATAGGATAATGGGTACCTACAGCAGGTAACGCGGTGAGGGGGCACCGAAGTGCGGGAATAATTTTGGAGTATACGGAATATATACGCTATCGCGCCTAAACTACTGAACCGATTTAAATGAAATTTGGTATAGAGATAATTTGAGCCCCGGGGAAGGACATAGGATACTTTTTGTCGCGATAAACTGTAGCCCACGCGGGTGAAACCGCAGGGAACAGCTAGTAGGTTTAGAAGCTTAAAATGTTGCACAGCCAAAATGCAATCGTTAACGCAGTAAGAATACAAAAAAATGCGAACGAAATAATTAATTCTGACTTTGTAAACGCTCGCCGTAGACTAGTATCCTTTTTTTTTCACTCACGCGCGTTAACGCTTGTTGGAAAAGAAACTCTTCCATCTTGGCTCAGCCCCCAGGAGTTCTTAATTTAGCAGTTACTATCAAAAAATGATTTATTTATTCATTTCTAAGGGTGGTTAATAGACCACGTGGCTGATGCCATTTCTCATCTAGTGACGTAATAAAATTATTACACTGAGGGTTTTTTGTTACGTCACTATTAATTATGTTGGGACCGATTTGTGACATTAAAATTTCTGTATGTTCATGTAGCACAGTTTTTTTAATTTACTGTACGACGAGACGAGCAAGGCGCTTGCGCTAGCGCTTTCAGTAATACCAAGAATTTTGACCTTCAACTGTTGAAAATCCGCAATTCACTACGCTCGTCACTCAGAGATGTTAAATCTCTGTGCGTCATACAGCAATATTGTTTACATTTATTTTAAACATGTACTTCTAAGTTTATGTTAGGGATAAACATCTATCATCTATCGACTGGTACAGTCCTGGAAATATCATTAGAGGGTGTTTCTAGAAATGTGGTTTAAGGCCGATTTTTGATGCGTAGTCAAGGGTAGTCAAAAAATACTTAACGGTTAAATTTTCCATATTCTTAAAACCGGCTATAGGTCAAGACGAACGTGCTTCTAAGATTTGCGTCTGTCTTATTAATATTGATTCTATGATAAATAGGCGTGTGTCGTATTAAAGACGATTCTAAGATTTGCGACTACGATTCCAAGAATTGTGACTAAGTCTTATCCATACCGTTTCTACACGTCTCAATTCGTGAACGTTGCTGTGTTCGCTGACCCGGGATGTTGTATCAAAGAATTAGAGCAACGTTGCTGTCTGTACTCATTAGCGTAGTCACGAGATACACCTGGTGAAATGTATGCTGTTGCCACTGAAATTTGAACTGAAAAACGCGATTGACTAAAGTATATTTTGAAAGTTTTCTTTTTGGAGATTTGTAATGTTTTTCAACATTGTGTTTATTAGAGAATTTTTTGATGAATATAATCTACTACTAGCTGAAGCTCACGGTTTTTCCCGTGTGGACTACAGTTATTCAAACTTTTTCCATTTTTTTTTTACGTGGTTTTTGGTTGGAAGTCACCTAATGTTAAGTTACGATGTGGTTGAAGATGCCACCACGCTTCACCTAGATAACTAGCTTTGAAGTGGGGCTACCAGTACCCCTAGTACAGGTTTTGAGAGTTTACAAAAACTATAAAAGATTTCGTTTCCATCCATACCTACATATGTTTTTCAGCGAATCTTACCGAGACTTGGAGGAACTGAAATCGTTAATACGGGTTATTTTAAATCGTTATAATCATAATATTCCAACAATGTTATTGAGTTACTTTT
The DNA here is from genome assembly GCA_931315375.2 of Opisthograptis luteolata. Classification (NCBI taxonomy): domain Eukaryota; kingdom Metazoa; phylum Arthropoda; class Insecta; order Lepidoptera; family Geometridae; genus Opisthograptis; species Opisthograptis luteolata. The sequence goes on along the minus strand of OV928049.1, from coordinate 9,997,296 downwards.
TGAATTTAAGCAGATCGAGTTGTCACTTTGACAAGTCGGCGGTGGTAAACGTCGACGTTTACGAAAACTTTTATCGTTTTCAAAACTTGTACTAGGGGTACAGAACATACTGATAGGTGATTTGCGACCTTTAGTTTGTGTTATATTTATTCTTGTCCAATTTTATCAAGTTCAGCGTTTTAGGCGTGAAAAGGTAATAAACAGACAAAAAGACACAGAGAGTTTATAATAATGTTAGTATGTTTTTGTTTTTTACAAATTATTATAGCTATTCTCTGGCTCATGTTTTTGGCGAAGAGATATATTTCAAACTAGCTGTTCCCTTTCACCCACGTGGGCTACAGTTTCCCATTTTTACCCCCTTAAGGGTTGAGCGATGGTGGCCGAACGCTTTGGCATGCGACTTACAAGACGCCGACACCGAGTTCGAATCCTCTCGGCCTCGTACTTAATAACTAACTATGACATAATAAGTTATGTGCGGATTTGCCATCGCTCAAAACAGTGAAGGAAAACATCGTGAGGAAACCGGCATGCCCAAGAACTGCAACATTTCCAAGGGCATGTGACATTTACCAACCTGCACTGGGCCAGCGTGGTAGATTATAGCCCATACTCTCTCTCTGAGAGAAGGCCAGAGTCCCAGCAGTGGGAACGTAGAAGGCTGATAATGATGAAGGGTTGAATTTCAAAAATCCTTTCTTAGTACCCCCCTATGCGTCAAGACAAATATACCCTCTAAATTTCCAGTTTCTACGACCAGGAGTTTAGTAGAGTACGTGGATATCAGTCAGTCAGGACTGATTCGTATATAATATATAGATCCCTGACGAAATCTCTTCCATTCGTCTTCCAGGTTAGATGTCTCGTGGTTTATGACCACCGGTTTGTGAAGCACGCCCTAGCCGTCCACGGTGGGAAAGAATTGTCGTTATTTTTATCCAATTTTTTACTAATACAAGTACTGGCTAATTTATTAAATAATTGTACGGTATTTAAAAGAGAAACAATAAATTAATACTTCAAATTATTTGCTAATAATCCTGTTTATTCAGCGCCAAAATTAAATCTAAAAATGAAAAAGGACAGTCGTTGGTCTGCTCGCAAAAGTTGGGGTCTGAAAACTCATCGTATCCCATCATTTCTTCTTTGAATTCCTCTTCATGAATTTGAGCTCTGAAATTTAAAAATAAGTGAATTGAAAAAGTAAAAATGTACCTAATTAATTAAAGTAGTACCTAATTTAAATAGAATACTAAGACGAAAAGAGTTTATAGCAATATTGATGCTAGTGCTATTAGCTGCGTTTCACGGTTGCACTCATTGTAGGATTCGAAGTCATGACTTACAGGTAGCAAGCCAACGAGCACTACCACTGAGACATCATCGCTTGACACTTACTAATAAATATTCTCCCATTTGTTTATTTTTGTTAGTCTGTAGCACATAGTTTAAAAAATGTCATAGAAATTTATTTAATTACATATATACTATTATAACAATAAAATAAAAACAAATAAACCTAAACTAATAGCTAAAATACATTATTAAAAGAAGTCCCTTTAGGCAAGGTACCGAAGATACTGGCAGCGTTCCCCCTTTGGATGGCTAGACTAATTCTTTGTCCGAGGTAGCTGCCAGCTCTTCGGTCTCCGGTGATGTCGACTAACCTTTTTGTTATTTCCTTAAAAAGGCTTAAAGCGCCAGCACCCCACGGACCAAGGGTCTCGACACCGAATGGGACAAAATCATATTCGGAATATTTATTATATTATATATAATTATATTATATATTTAATTAGAGTGACTAATAATAAATGGGTGCGCTGCCATCTTTTTCCAACATTAAATGAACGATAGAGAGGCATGATAATTTGAGGCGCGGCCCGCCCGATTTGTGCAAGAGTCTTTTGTTACAGTACCATCTTGATTATTAGAAAAATGTGGCACCGAGCCGTAAAAGTCTGACGCTTAATTTTCAATTTCAAAGGAAACTATTCCGGAATCAATTTAACTTCTGCCTGTGCGGTTCCGACTGCCGTTGCCGAAGTTATCGGAAACACGAAATCATATTAAGTATTTCATGGTTGGTTCCGTTAAATGTGATATTTCATATTGGTCAGTTTGACCGTCGGAAATGAAAAGTTAATTGCTTTGATTTTGTTTGTTAAATGTGTATGAAAAGACGACTTTTGTAATAAATTTTATACAAGATTACACCTGCTAAGTTTTAACTTTTACTATTTACAAAGTAGCTATTGACCACAACTCATCTGATGTTAAGTGACGATGTAGTTGAAGATGGCGCTACACCACACGCTACAAGCTACACCTCAATTAGGAACTGGCTCTCAAGTGACTCACTTGAAGTAAGCAACACGCCGATAGGTGCTTGGCGACAGATTTTTAACTCTAGGATGGTAGGTAGTCAGGCGACCACTAGAAAATGCCCTACCACTAAGCTATGGTTTCATCAAGATGTTTTCCTTCACTGAAAGCTCAAGCTCATTGTAGGATTCAAACCCACGTCCGACGGATCGCAAGCTGACGTCACTACCACTGAGCCATGATCGGTACAAATTCGTGGTTCCTGTTTGTTAATTCTAAATGTCACTCAAACCCGTTGAGAAGTTTCAGCGGGAAGAAACATAATGTAACAAACATACACACTGAATCACAAAATTTGGCATTTATAATAAAATTCTAGTGTGATGTGATTTACTATGATATGGATGGAATGGAATTCAGGATTTAACCAAGGCCAGATCTCAAGCCATCTACGGTAGGTATTTAAATTAGCGACTAACATCGCGACTTCGCCTGCGTGGAAATTGTTTTTATTGTTTGCGGATTTGATAGTAATAGAGTTTCCTACAAATCTAAACACCATTTTTTTTTAATTTTATTTTATTTAATTGTGATAAAATTTTAGAAAACCTTTTTTAGTAGGTAATCCACCCATTTTAAAATGTTAAGTTTATTCAGAACAAACTTTTCAAACATAATACCTTCAATTTACCTAAAAGGTTTATCACACCATGACCAAACTTCTACTACATACTAATAATGACTCACTTACGTGAATATTACCCTCAATATGTCGTGCACGAGGGATTTCCCCGGCGGCGCAATATTAGACCTCGCCTCGCAAACACTGCGGAGGATGCATGCGCGACCGTTTATGTTGTGACTGTAAAGAAAAAAAAAAGTTTATTTAGTCGTATAAACATATTATACTCTCATAAAACTTAAGCACGATGGTCGATGCTACCCGTGACCAAAATTCTGGCCGCTATTTTGCGCAACGAATAAGCATTGCCGTTCAACGTGGCGATGCGGCCAGTATTTTGGGAACGTTGCCAACTGGTAGTGGTTTATTAGATTAAGTACATAGTTGTATTGTTTAGTTTGATAGGTAGTTTTATTTTATATTTTAGTTAAGTGTTTTTATTTTGTTATTTATATCTTACTTCTCGTTTCTGAATAAATTTGTTTTTTTACTTTTTAGAAGCACGCGTTTTTAGTAGATGTTTTTTAAGTCATCGGTGTCATCAAGATGTTGAAGCCAAAAAGTACAAATCCTCGAAATATGGAGATACAGAAGGATTAGGAAATTTTAGATATCGAACAATCTTAAGCCCTTTCGTCTCACGAATAGAAGTTTAAAATCCAAGGAAAGATTGAAATATGTAATAAGATGTAAGTAGGTAAAAACGAAATAAGAAAAGGCAAGCAAAGTATTAAAAAGGGGGAGAAGAACGACAAACGAAGCAAAAAATCAAGAAAGAGTAAAATTTTTGATTAAATAATAATTTTGATTTTGTTATGTTTTTTCATCATAGATAGATTTATTGTTTCACCACAACAACAACAGAAAAATAGAAGAACATAAAGGAAAATCTTAGACATCATCATCATCAGTTTCATCACTTTATCACTGCCGGAACGCTGGCTTTTCCTCAGAGGGTGAAAGAGAGAGAGAGCCCCTGCTTCGTTGGAAGATATGATATCACATGCCCTTGAATATTGTGATTCTTGGACATACCAATGGTTTCTTAAACTGTTACAAACGATGGTAAAAATATTAATAAGAGCATGTAACAGAAAAAGAAGAAATGTATACTGAAAACGTACAAGTCCAGTGCGCTCTGCATCCTGTCCCAGAGCTGTCTCTTCTGCTGATGATGCAGCTTCTTCCTGAAGAACCGGTTGGTGGATTTCATGTCGGGCAGTGGGTAGAGCACGTCAATCTCAAGAGCAATGTTCCATCCTGAAGGCGCGTGAGTCATGAAGGCTTTTACCAGGGATATTGTCAGCTGAAACGGAGGGATAACAAATTTTGCCAAAGGTATTGAAAGTTGCGACCCGTTGGTTTTAGGTGCAAATTCTATAATGAGCTTGAGCTTTCGGTGAAAGTAAACGTTGTGATGTTGTAACAACTATAATTTAATACTAGGACATTTTTAGCTTAAATATTGCCAACCATATTTAGGACCATTGCGTTTTTCCCTAAACACCTTTCTCCTTTATTTTGCTCATTTTTTCCATCAAGTAAATACACCCTTTTTCTCTTATCTTCTATCAACCAAGGTTAACATTTAAACTACGTATGTTGTTGTTTTTAACCATCCTTTGATGATCGTCAGTAAACTCATCATCATCACAATCAACCTATTTCAGTCCACTGCTGAACCTACTTAAGTCTCTCCCAAAGTACTGAGCCCGATCTTCGTCTCCTCTTATCCAACCGCTGCTAACCACTTTGCGAATGACTTCACTCCAACTAGTTGAAGGACTACGTTTGCCAGGTAAACTATAACGGTAAAATTGGAACTTACCACAACATCACTATTCTCAGGGAAAGTCAAATGCCTCCTCTTCCTCACTAACTCTAAAGGCGTTTTCACATTCAAACACTCACTGTCTTTATACTTTGAGACACATTCAAATTGCGCCACAAAAACAAACAGAACCACACTTAACAAGATCATAATTAAACCAGCATAAGATTTGTCATCAGTAATAACTTTCAACTTTCTTATAACTATAAAATGATTAAATAGCTGGTAGTACTGTAGTGGCGTACTATTAGTTAATAAGGCTTTAAGTAATCGGGCCACGGGTTATAAAACCATTTGTTGCAGTGTTAGGTATTGTCCAGTAACTGATACAATAACAAGCGAGCCCCTACACTATTAACAAAATTCACGTGATTGTTTACACTGAGACACACCTTTCATTTGTCAGAATCACGATAAGAATAATATGGAATAGGCGTCATGGAAAATGCTAAATGTTTTTACTTGTTTGGCACGAGTTTATCTTCCTTTATTAGGTTTTGTGTTTTATTCCTAGCAACATGTTTTCCCAGATCACGCTCAACTTTTTTATCTGATGGAATAATTTTCTACCTTCAAAGTTGTTTATATGTAACTATTTATGCTTAGCACAAAATATATTATGGTGACCGATTTAGTTTGGGATTTTTTATTTGTAAGCTTTTTAGTGCTAGATTTTCTAGGAATGATTATCTCTCAACTGTTATTTAAGAAGCGATCTTAAACCTTATTGCTGCTACAATAAATTTCAAATTTAATTTTCAGTTTTATCGAGCGGTACTCATTAGTACTGACATCACCTATCCTAAGGGTTTTACTCAAAACCCAAAAACTCTTTGTAAAATGTTCTTTTTGGTCTTAGAGAAATAAAAGTACCTACGTGTTGCGCTTAAGGAGTTGCATTTGAGAAGGAGTGACACTGACATTACACTGTCAGTTTCAATTTAACATATTATTATGACAATGACAAATAATTTGATGTATCTAAAACACTCTTTATCAACGAATCGTTGACATTAAATAATACTTATTTTTCAGTCGCAGTTTTAGGAGATTCACTACCATGGGTTTGTTAATTTGTACTATCTCACGGACTATATTAGTGTGATATACGTCAGGAACTGTTGAATTCTATTTAGTGGCAAGTTCATTACGTACTTCATGATCTAGTGTTTGTGTATACTCGCTTACCACTGTTACTTATGGGTTATTGTGCTTTTACAGTAAATACTTATTTCTCATCATGAACTGTATATTTTTTAGTGAGTATAAATGTTAGAGACTATGGCCATTCTGGAATGACGCTAGAATGAAGCAGTATTCCCTACTTAAGATTTGAGTCTGTCATTGATCTACACATGAGCGTCACTCTAGAATTAAGAAACTCAATATGTCTTGGTTCTAGTTAATGACAGTTAATTAATTCATGATTGATAGCAAAAGCGGCGTGTCCATACTTTTCTGACTTACCATTTACCAACCATGACAAAGTAAGCACGTGCAGTTTGTTTAAAAAATTTGAGAACTTCTGCTGTCTGCATTCCAATTAGCATTTACTGGCTACCTGTTGATTTTTCCGCTTATTGTGTTATCCTTTCAGAACTTCCTTCCAGTTTCCGTAGGAAATTCACCTAATTTATAACTATACGTAGGTGAAGATTTAAATCTCATGTAACGTTCTTTGAACTTGTCACGACAAATGCTTAAATTTAATTATCACCCGCTCGAATGATAGATAGATAGATTTCACCACAACCACAGGAATTAGATCAACATAAAAGGAAAGATCTTAGAGTTAGTGTTACAATGGGTGGTTACAAACCTAAAATATTATGTTTATTAAAAATAATTCTTCATGGTTTTCTGCAGGACCTCATCAGTACCAGAGTGGCAGTCATAAACTCTTCTTAACTTATAGACTCTATTATAGTTCCCTAAAATTCATTTGAACCAAACATTTTGTATTTGTGTTTTGAAGTTTGTATAATTAGATAAGGAGAATCTTTTAGAATTAAAAAAATACATCATGTTGACGTGAGAACCTCTTTCGTGTTTTCTTTACATAAAAATACTAACAGAATGCTCATTGTCAGCCTAGTTGTATTTCTATCCCTTTTTTTCAGACCTTTATTCTTCACTCTACCAATATCCTTGAACGTTTGTGAAATCAATTTCATTAAGTATTGAATCAGGACTGGTGTTCTCTAATATCTTTATGAGAATTAGTTTTATATCTATTCTAATCTCCATTTCACGGTTCACAGAAGGCAAAATTGGTGCCAAATAAGAAGTAGGTATAGACTTCTAGACTGCCCTTAATCTTTCTCTCACCAACCGTGAGGCCTGCTCCATAAACAATAACTACACCAACTTTGTTTGTGTCTTATGCCGAGCATCCACTGTAAGCTAAACTATAAAAGCAATACTAACTAACTTTACTAAATCAAACAGATGTCATTAACCCAAATCTCAGTTTAAAGAACAAGCTTGACTGTCAATATCGGATTATGAACCTATCAGTGTGTTCCGGCAGCCTCACTTGAGAGCCAGTTCCCCATCCAGTTGCAGCGTGACGCCTCCTTCGACCACATTGTCACTTAACACCTGGTGACCTATGGACAAACACTAACCTATAAGTTCAAAATCCTTAGTATACGGCCGGTTTCAATAACCTATCTATCCACGGTTTTACCTACTAGAGATACATTTGACGTTACTTTTATGGAGTTTATGTTTTTACCACGAAAGGGAAGGTACTTAGCTAGCGGTCGAAATTAAGAATCGTTCCTGATCCGTTATCCGCGGTTTTGGATCGATATGTCAAGTCATAATATGTCATTTTAGTAGTAATATATCAAACCCTAGTATTAAAATGAAATATTATGACATGACATATCGATTCAAAAACGCCGATAACGGATCGGATCGATTATTTATTTCGGATATAAGTGACGTATGCACCTTATCTTGACTTTAGCTACGGCGTATCATTACCAGACTTTTATAATAAGAGGCTGGTGGCAGTAAGCGATTACTGCTCGCTTTCTATGCTATATTACTTACATAGCGTAGTATTTAGTGAGATTAAACTTTATTTCTTGTTTACTAGAGCTTGAACTCGAGGAGAAACTTTAATTACCATTCTTCGTGTTGCTCTTGATGTAAGTTTGTAATTATCGTTATAAACAATTACTTTGTCGCCAAGCCTCTACTAGCATGTTCCGGCAGCCTCACTTGAGAGTCATGTTACAAATCCAAGTGTACCGTGAAACGACCGCATCGTCACTTAACATTAGGTGCCTCGGGTTAAACACTACGCTGTAAGTTGTAACGAGTAATAAATAATAAAACTACTTATTATTATTTACTTCACTTATTTTTTTTTCTTACATTTTACAATAATTTTAGAAAATAATAAATAACAAAATTACTACAAAAACTTAAACCTAGAGTGCCACCGGTAGCGGGGCAGGACTAAAAAAAACTAAAACGAAAACTATGTTTCAATCCAGTCTGTTTTTTCTTTTAATGCAACTTTGTGATGCCTGATGGTCAGTGTAACGCTTGCCTAAACAGAATTTTAAACTTCAACCGTTCAAAATTGCAGAACATTGCTGCATATGTAGGTAGGTACTTGATGTTAAATCTCTTTACGCCCTATAATTTCCCTTATTTCACTGGAAATTGCCCTTCAATGACACAGAACCGTTCATGAACAGTTGAATAACTGGCAAAGGGGTACCAGAAGGTTTAACGCATTAACATGAATCCTTCTTAGAAATACAAGTAAGTGACCTTTTTAATAAGATACAAAGGAGTTTTTTTTTGGCGGCAATTGAACTGTCAACTTGGATTTATTTTGTTTTTTTTTTATTCGAGTGATAATGTGTGATATTAGTGGGTTATTAACCATTCTGTGTTCGTTAATATGTGCGAGAGCGGGAAATTGAAATAAAGTAGTGAAAGTGACTTTTCTAATTGCTCCAAAAAAGTCCATGTAAAGTCTAAGTAAAGTGCCACTACTAATAATAATATGTCATTTTAGAAGTAATATGTCAAGCCCTAGTACTAAAATGACATATTATGACATGACATATCGATCCAGAACCGCGGATAACGGATCAGGATCGATTTTATTAATTTCGGGCTTTAAACACTATCCACGGGAACGCTGCCAGTATCTTCGGTACCTTGCCTAAAGGAACTTCTTTTAATAATGTATTTTAGTTATTAGTTTAGGTTTTAGTTTATTCTTTTTTTATTTTTATTTCATTGTTATGGTATAATTATTTTTAGTTTGAAGTAATAAATTTATATCTATGTCAACACTATCCTTTTTGACCCGGCTTGTTGCTGGATCCCATCATGTCATCATCATCATCATGAAAACTTGATTCTACTCCCTGAGTTTGAAATATTAATTAATACTTGACACTGGCAAATACACAAATCATGTGACGCCAACCCAAAAAAAGAAACAAAGCTTGCTTAACAAAACATTTATTCATTATCATAAAACTGCAGGCCGTGTAGATCTTCACAGCTAGGGTACAGGGTACCACAGTGACCATGGCTCCCGTGGGCATCGTCATATAGTTTGTGATGGTCCGCTTCGAATTCGCGACCTTTTGGTAATCTGAAATTATTGCGGTTTAGTATCAGGACCGAGATGGTTGAATGTGGGACAATACCAGTAATGTTTGGTTAGTACATTTTGAGGCGGACCGTGTTAGCAATAGAGATGTATATAAAATGAGGTCTTATCATTTCGAATTTTAGAACATCCTTATTCGCTTGTATGACTGTTCTCTTTTCTATTCTCTAATTTTAACCGAACTTGATACCAAGCACCGATTAGTGTATTTCGGCAGCTTTCAGAGGACGCCGTGATAAACAATGAATCTGAAATCAGCTCCATACAAAAACGCAAGCGAGCTGACTAATGCCGTAAGGTCGGCCATGATAAGGAAATCAGGGTTTGATGATTGCAGACCAGAGAAACCGAAGAGAACCTGAAGTCGGTTTTTGTTTTATTATTCATACAACATATAAAGGAAAAAAATACTGGGAAATACCATCAAGCAAACTTCCTTCTCGTCTCATCGCTACTTATATATTATATAAAAAAGTGATAGGTACTTACGTGAAAATAGCCTTAACTATTTCTCCCAGAAACGTTCCTTGCCGTTTCTTTTCTTTTCTAGATTGGCACAGCATCCACAACACACACTCCCGGCCGTTCCAGCCAAGCCTGTAAAGAGGTAATAAAGTTAATTGACATCACTTTCATCATTATTATCAGCCTATTACGTTCCCACTGCTGGGAGTCTGGCCTTCTCTCAAAGAGATAGTATGAGCCGTAAGCGCTGGCCCAGAGTGGGTTGGTAGATATCGCATGCCCTTGAATGTTGTAGTTCTTGGACATGCAGGTTTCCTCACGATGTTTTCTTTCACCGTTTTGAGCGATGGTAAATCTACACGTACACCTGGGTAATTTCTCAAAATTATTTGGACTTTTTTTTTAGTTTCCGCACAACAATAAGAATCATTGACATTCGTCTTGTGCGTCTGTCTGTCACTGCGCTGTCCAGCGCTAATGTAAAATTTTAATACAAAATAATCATTTTTATTATTTTAATCCCTAAAGCAAAAACCGTTTTCAATTCAGTGCTGTTATCTCAAATGACCTATCTTTGTATCCCATCACATTAATGGAAGCTCCCACTAAGCACATATAATTTTAATGATCAGGGGACACTGATCAACCTTATAACGAAAGAGGTATACTAGCGGCACATTATACCAGCAGTCGAAAATGGCAGAAAATTTTAAATTTGATTCTATCGTTACTTAAGTTAAAAGTGACAGCTTAGTCACTTCAAAGCCTGTTGTATCTTTTAAGAAAAACGTGCTACATCACCCAACCACGTTAAAATACAAGACCGTAAAAAACAAAACACGCTTTTTTTCAACGCCCTAACTAATAGCCTGTCAAATTTCAGAATCGGCCCATGTCAAGTGATTACCTCTACCCGTCGCTCCCCGCCTTTTAAATTTTAATTTCACTTACGCCTGCAAAACCTTCTCGACTTTCGCGTAAAGGTTTTTCCTTCCAGTCCTGTGGAACTCAATGCTCTTTTCATGTAGAGAGTTCAGATAATTGGCATTCTTTTGCATATCATGCATTTTCTTTTTAGATAAATCTTTTGTGTCTTCGATAAAGTCCACGCTCCGTTTAGCAAATGCTGGGTTGACTATTGGTTTTCTGAAAAGAAATATGTATTAGTGGTCGTGTTAGCAACTTTTAAGAATGGAGGCAAATATATTTTACTGATTTTAAGTATTTTTTAGTAAGAACAGGGTGCCGTTTGACCGATGACACCTGATGTTGATGTGGTCAAAGATGGCGCCCCGCTTACACCTGGATTGGGAACTGGCTCTCAAGTTAGGGTAGCTGGAACACACCGATAGGTGCTTGGTAGGATGGTAGCTAGCTTTAGACGAGCACTAGAAAATGCCCTAAAACCCAATGAAACATTGGTTACCCGACTTACCCGTGCACCGTTTTCCCGCAAATACCTATTTTTGGGATTCAAAAGTAGTATAGTATATGAACTATTTCTTTTCTAAATATCACTCAAACCCGTTAAGTCGTTTCAGCGTGAACAAGTATCAAACGTACACATTTAGTCACAAAAAATTCGCATTTATGATGTCAGTGTGACATCTTGTTATTTTTTGTTTGCAAGCAGCTTCTAGCCATGGCAGAATTCCATCATTAACATTCAGAGCAAGGAAACTCAAATGTCATTTTCACTTGTCAGTTTCAGATTCACTGGCGGAAGCGCTAATGGAATATTCTTTCCAGGTAAGGGTGAATAAATTTGATGCTGTCACGCTCACAGATACTACCTGTGGTGACGTCATCAACCAATTCCTTATGATCATGCATAAAGATATGACACAAAATGTATCTTATTTTTATTCCACCTTGCAGTGATATCGGTATGATTGTGAAATCGACAGGAGATTTATGTAACGTATCATATTCTGAAAATGTTTATTACGGACGATCGACTCGCTCCAATTCAATCAGTTAGTAATAAAAATAAAATAGTAAATGTGATAGCGCCCAAAAAGTCTCCGCGCGTATTGCTCTGTCTGCATTGAAAAATAAAGTGCGAATTTTTTATTTTGTTTTAGCGTTGTGAATCCTCAATCTACGTAGTTTCCGATACCCTTCGAGCGATAATGGCTCAGTGGTAGTGATGTCAGCTTGCGATCCGTAGAATCTGGGTTAGAATTCTACAATGAGCTTGAGCTTTCAGTGAAGGAAAACATCGTGATGAAACCATAACTTGGTGGTAGGGTATTTTCTAGTACCTACTCACCTGGATTACCACCCTCAGGTTAAGAATCTGTCGCCAAGCACCTATCTGTGTGTTAAGGCAACCTCACTTGAGAGCCAGTTCCCAATCCAGGTGTAGCGTGGCGCCATCTTCGACCACATCGTCACTTAACATCAGGTGACTTGTGGTTAAACACTACCCTGTGAGTAGAAATAAAAACCCCCTATATCCAGAAAATCTAAGTAAATGGTCAGAAAAGAGCTTATACGTACGCCTGGCTTAACAAATTAACAGCCGTACTCAGAAATACTCAGAATCATAAATTAACGCCTGAATAACATTAAATCGGTCCATCGTGAAATGCCCGAAGTAATTATACAGATACGAGATATAGTCTCCCATGATAATTGCAATTAACTTTAATTGGCCAATCAGATGATAGTTGCAATTAACTTTGATTGGCCAAAAACTCCGCAAAGCTGTTAAACCTTTACAATTTGAGGAATAAAATGATGATGATAATGATCATAGATTTACCTATATAAGCCACATCACTCGATGAACTGGTAACCAACGAGGAAGAAAGATGGCAGCCATGATCTGGATGACGTTACTAGGTGGAATGACGCTATCGTAAGAGTCTTGAAGATCTGATGCAAGCAAATGGCTAAAAATCTGTTTATTGAGATGTTCAAGGGATACCTATGACTAGCAGTGGACTTCTTCCAGGTAATGATGATGATGATGATCATGATTTATAGAGAGCACAGACAAATAGTCATAACATTTTAGTGTAGCAAGCATCGTGTATTTATGTACGTATGACATTATTTTTGAAACTATACTTTTCATTCTGTTCTCGATGATATGGCTGTCATAACAACTGGTATTTTCAAACGCATCGGCAACGTGTGTGTGTGAGTATTTGTGTGTTTCTATATTATCGTGTCCCACTATGGAGTTAATCTATCTTTCAATGTGTATGTGGATAAACCAGTCACTGCGACAAACCTCATCAACTATTGCGATTGGTAGAACTCACCTATGATAGGGCACTTTCCCGATAACCTTCCCATCCTCGTCCAAATAGTAAATATGCTTATTGTCACTCCTCCTATTGCCTTGATAAATCTTCGAGTTTTCCCTGAACATGTTAAACACTGAAGGGTCTGTGGGTAGCTCCCAGGCCAAGGCTGCAGTGCTTCCGAACCAGACGATGTCTCCAACTTGGAGATAGCCGTGAGTCTGGGTGCAGAATACTGGAAAGAGAAATTTCAGACGTTGTAAGAATTGAACTGACAATAGAGCACAATGCACAATGGTCCATGACTGAAAAAGCCCGAAAACTAGACAATGATCTACTATTAACTTTAGTTTCATTCCGTATATTCATGTATATTTAATGCAACTCTAAAAGTAACATAATATAATACGAACCCAATTGAAATGAGCTGCCTTCGGGAAATATGATAAACCGTTTTCTTCTAGACAGCACCTTAGTTTCTTGAATTGATACATCCTCCAATTTATTCCAGTCTATTGTATCATTTCCATTCCCACTAGCATATGCCTTTCCACTAGCAATGATGCATGATAGAACCAAGAAACTAAGAATGTAAATTCTCATTTTCAGTTCTGAAAACAGGTAATTTATATGATCAATCACAAATTGTTAAAATCAAGTTTACACGGGAGCTTGGAAAAGTTTCCAACCTGATGATTTTAAGTCAAAAAGTGAGAAACTTTGTAAACGAAAATTAGTAATCAATTTTACGAAACAAAACCTTCGTATTTCAACATAATTTTTCTTTAACTTTTATTTTCTTCAAATACGAGCACAAACACAATGAAGGCGCGTCTCTCACTTAACTCTCATGACGTTTACTAATTAGTCCTATCAATTAATTAGCCAAAACAAACCTCAATTTCCAGAGACACCTGACAACACGATCAACAAAACCGATTCCCAGAACGTTTCCAAAGCAAACCAAATGGTAGCACTGCCAACAAACTACGAGGAAGTCTGCCGGAGAAATATTTAGCACGTTTGTAAGACTATTGGAGTATAGCAGTTACTATTGACAAACAATTAAGAACGGAACTGTCTCAAGTCAGTGATAATGAAGAACACCGTAACACAGGTGGTAATAGATTTGGATATATGAATTTGTAATAGCAAAATCTGGTACAATATACCAATGGCTATATCTTTTGTGTCAATAGCTGATCAGCCGTCCTCTTTGTTAGTAACTTGTTGTCTTTTTTTGTTAAATACAGACTTAGAAATGTTAACTCCATTTTGTCCTACAGCTTTAAAGGTTATAGAGTTTCAAACAATCTGAGCCTTTTGTTTCAAATGGAGCATAACAAGATCAGTTTGTATTTTTAATGCTAGGCGCGCACAACGAGTTTTTCACCGCAGGGCTAAAAATTTCGCGTCGCAATTGTATATTACGAATTTCCAATTCTATTACGTGCACTACAGACGGCAGACCTTTTTGCGACTGCAATGATAGGTGAGTGAAGCTTCAGAAATGTCTTTATATTTAAAACATACTGTCAGAGTTTAGCTTAGGATTCTGTATAGAGGTGGGCGTTTAAACGAAAAGCGGTTTAAAAAATAAGCGAATAAGTGGGCTTATTAAAATAAGCAGACTCCGTTTAAACGTTGACGGCTTTTTTTCCAAAGTCCAAATAAATGCAAACCTTATTTCAATACAGATACAACTCAAAATTGTAGCTCTTCAAAATAAGCGCATAAGCATCCGTTTAAACGTTGACGGCTTTTTTTGAAGTCCAAACAAATGCAAACCTTATATCAATACAGGTACAACTCAAAATCGTAGCTCTTAAAAATAAGCGTTCAAGACGGTTTAAGCTAAAGCGTTTAAACGTATTGTCAATTTTAAGCCGTTTATCACATCTTTAATTCTGTAGCAAATATGTAGGTACCTTAAATAAATTATTGTTAGCTGCTGCTGTAATAATCATTTCTTTCATTTTAATTTCCGACAAAATTTAAAACTTTACGTTACAAAACTGTAGTAAACATTACAACTGCACCGTGACTTTGTGCCGCCGAGCTTTTTGCCGAGCGGCGAAAAACTCTAAGTGTGCGCCTACCCTAAAGGTTTTATAATGCAGCCCTAGTGAATCCTATCTTGAGCTTGAGTTACGATTGTCATGAACACGTATCATGAGAAGGTAGGTGTAGATAAAGTATGGAGTTAAAAATTCATAGTTAACGTTGTTTTTCTTAAATAGGTACATATTACTTATATTTTTTATTCATCGTCATTTAATTTTCATTTAACTGATTTTGACTTTATTAAGTACTAACTGTTCCCCGCGGTTTCACCCGCGTGGGCTACAGTTTATCGCGATAAAAAGTATCCTATGTCCTTCCTCAGGGTTCAAACTATCTCCGTACCAAGTTATCGTTCAGTAGTTTAGGCGTTAAAGAGTAACAGACAGACAGACAGAGTTACTTTCGCATTTATAATATAAATAAGGATAAGGGATGTGGTGGAAATCACAATAGATGACACCGTAAAAGTGGCACTGTTGGTATTGTCCTTACCTGGACAGAATTTTCCAGGTTCAAGACCTGGCCGGAACCAAACAAAATCATTAACATAACATAGGTTTATGATATTAGTAGTGTGTATGCATGTGTGTAGATGCGCTTGTGTTCATATATTTTATTGTATTAATGCCACCCGCGAATAAAATTCTCAAAACTGACACACGCTATCCTGCTGTAAAACAAGTTTCATTGCTCAACCATACATCAAAATCAAATGAAAATCCTTAATTTAAAATATAAACACGACAAGTTTTATCGCAATGAATCAAAGGGGATGACTGACAGAAAACAAGCTTATAAATTCTCAGTATTTATTCGGGTGCGAAACAGCAAATTTATAGCCGTGTTGGTAGCTCCATATCTTCACAGCCTGGATATTTTGTGCTGCAGTGATTACCGTTGGTGGTTTGTGAGTGGGCATGGTCGTACTCTTTGTGGTAGTCTTCATCGAACGCGGCGCCTTTTGGTAATCTAAAAAAAATTAAATGTTGAAATTAAATCAAATCAAAAAGAGTTGTTTTTAGTAGTATTGATACAACATGTGATCACTTCAAACTTAAGACTATCTACACTTGTTCCAACCTCCGTACGCCGTCAAAAGAAAAGGTAAGGAACACGCAGCAGGTAATTTTTAGGGTGCGATCACATTTACAATTTTATTTTTATGATTACGAGTAATTGATTGCATTAGAAAAAAAATCAATCAATCGTCATTTGAATAATTTTCACAACAATTCCAAGCTATATCTAAACACATACAAAGTGTCGATACGATAATTATAAGTGGGTGAAAATTGACTGCTAAGATTTGATTTCATTGTTAATTAGTTAGTTACAAGTCAAAAAATAAAAGTGTTTTAATAAAGCTCATATAAATAAGTACTTTATCAATAAATTATTGCTTGGACAGCAAATTGATCACAAGCTAATGATAGGTGAAATTTTGAAATACTCACGTGAAAACAGTTCTTAAGAACTCCTGCATAAAGGTGCCTTGCTTACGGTGTTGTGCTGACTCGCATAACTTGTAGAGGACGCACTGACGACCGTCTCTGCCCAGTCTGAAAACATGAGGGCAGTTCATTGAGATCATCATCATCATCAGCCGGAAGAAGTCCACTGCTGAACATATGGCACCCCTTTGAACGGCACCATGATTAGCCATCGGCTCCCTGCGACTCTTACAATGCCGTCGGTCCACCTAGTGTGGTATAAACTTTTAACATCTTACTGAGAAGACGAGTGATGGCGCATCATTATCGGTCATTATGTTCCTACTGCTGGGACTCTGGCCTTCTCTCAAAGATAGCATATGGGCCGTTATCTACGACGCTCGCCCAGTGCGGGTTGGTAGATGTCGCATTCCCTTGATTCCTTTGAATGTTGTGGTTCTGTGGTTCTTGGAGATGCCAGATTCCTCACGATGTTTTCCTTCACCGTTTTGAGCGATAGTAATTCCACATATAACTAATGACACAGTATATAAATAACAGTAGGTTAGCTAAGGCCGCTCGACGAGTTAATTGCCTACTCTTGCGGTGACGCATAGGCGGCGCGTTCCGTACTGAGTGCATGGCTGTGGCCCCGGCCGCCTCCTTTCGTATATGTGATTGTGTGCGTGAAAAGTGCGTGCGTACACGGTGCCGCTACTCACGCATACATTCAAACCGGCGACGGCCGATTTATATGAAGCAAAAATACTACTCCTTTACTATGCTAATGATGACTACTAATAAACTATGTAATATTAGTAAATAATTCATTACTAATCGGTTACTTTTGTCACCGACTTACTATCTTGTACATGTAAAAAAAATACCAGTAAGTGATTTATATCTTGCAGCAGTTTTAACAATTTCACGCTTGTATCATCATCATCATTATCATCAGCTGGAAGAAGTCCACTGATGAACATAGGCCTCCCCCTTTTAGCGCCACCATGAACTGCTTATAGTCATTTGTATCCTTCGGCTACCCGTGACTCCCTTAATGTCATCGGTCCACCTAGTGGGGAACTACTAGCACTACCCCAAGGTTGTATAAATTGTGCAAAATCTTACGCAGACAACAATTTCTCTATTTTCCCGAACAACTCCAGCCTGCTGTTTCTATGGAACTCTATGCTCTTTTTATCCAGGTCATCTCCCTTCAGGTGGTCCCTCTGAGACTGCTTCTGGTGCATTTTCATTCTGTCAATTTTCAGCTTTAACTTCTTTTTGAAAGACTCTTGGTCATCGTCTATGCTTCTCTTGGCAAATGCAGGGTTGACTATGGGTCTCCTGAAAATTGATGGAAAGGAAACATTGAATTAATCTTATTAGTCAAGCAGTAGTACAGTCAACGACAAAAGTCGCTTTTTCTATTATCCTCATCATCGTAGACATCAATTTTTGACCGCATTATCACCTTAAATCAGGTGTGTTATGTTGTGGTCAAAATGATACAATAATAATTACTGACTTGAAACACATTTGGAAAATCGAGAACGATCAGCTACTTTTGTCGCTGACTGTACCTAGTGTGCAAAGATTACTGTGTTTCTTTATTACTTACAGGGTAACGTTTGACCAAAAGTCACCCGATTTTAAGTGACGATGTGGTCTAAGATGGCGCCACGCTACACCTGGATTGGGAACTATGTTGTGTTGTGTTTTTGATAGCAGGCAATGTTTCCAGTGAAAAGACAGGGTAATAAAAGATTGGACATCTAATATCTTAGGATGAAGAGTGCAGTGCGCAGTGGCGCAGGGTTTTGAAACTTAAAGTTCACTGTAACGGGCAAATGCAAAAAACTTTGCTGTGTCGTCACTCATATGATTTTTTTACTATAAAATGTTTGAGTACAAAATACAGATACATAAAAAATTGTATGTAATAATTGAACTAGCTTTTATATTACTGGAATTTCTTGCTACCTGTTGGGACTGTAATTGACTGGTTTAAGTCAATTAAAATGAATAAAAAAATAAATAGCCTATTAAGTTATACAGTTGAAGAACACATGTGCAGTAGGTATGTGCTGGGTAGAATTCCAACCGTTTTTCCAATCATGCTAGCTCCAAGCATTTAGTAGTGCTCCTGCATAAGCGATACTGTACTAAAATTATTGGACAAACAAGATTTAAAAACGGTTATGGCAGTCCTCGGCATCCTAGCCCAATACAGTGTACCGCAACGTACTTTGCAATTCAAATCTATCAATGCAATCACTAGTGAACGGTACTTGCAAATGGGTTGTATTGAGTCTATTTATAGCACCTTCTTCTTTATGTATTCAACGATGCATTCAATCAGAACTAGATTTGTTATTTCCCGTTCTAAACTTTCGAGAAAACAATCTACTGGTTCTCGGTATCCATTACTCACTCGCGTTGCGCAGTTTTCAAATGTAGCATGGCAATATCGATATTGCAAATTTATACTGCTATCACGTGTGAAGGTAAGCAATGATTATAGTCGACGGTGTAGCATGCATGCCTTGAAGTTCCAAGTTCACTTTAGCTTTGAATATTTCCAAACTATAGTGATTGGGAAATGCAGACTCTGGCAAGGAGTTCCACTCCTTAGCGGTACACATGATCACGTAAAATTAAGAAAAAATGAGAATTTGTATGAAATTAGTGTTAGCAACAAAAGTAGCTTATCATACTCGATTTTCCAAATACGAGTAGTACTGAATAGATCGGTAATATTTGGTGTTTAAGCTGCTACAGGAAATTGGAAAATTGTTCATGATCAGTGACTTTTGTCGTTGACTTACAACCCGGTCGGTGTATTATTCAAAAGTGGCTGGGTATTTATTAGACAAGCACGCTACACCTTCGACTATATCGACGCTCTCCATCGGGTGGCACCGTAGTCAAACGCTGGTCTAGTAAGTTGTAAAAAAATTGTGAAAACAACGATTTAGAGCCATTCGGAGCCATTCCCTAGATACCGCAAAAGGGATGCGGTGGAGACGGGCCTACGTGAACTTCAGATTCTGAACTGGGCTCAAATCGCTCAGGATAGAGAAGAGTGGCGCTCTCTCGTTTCGGAAGCCAAGAGACACATTGAATCGCTGAGCCACCAGAGTTAGTTTTAGTTAATAATTCAAATACTACCTTCTATAAGAAACTTTGGCCAGTAGTCTTCCATTTTCATCCAAATAGCCAATGTTATTTACTGTATCGCCTCTTCTCTGCGCTCGCTCCTTCTCTTTCAGGTAATCGAAGAACATTGGATCAGATGGCAGATTCCAAGCCAAGGCTGCAGTATTTCCGTAGAGGAAGATATCTCCTATCGGGATTATTGCTGCAGTCTGTACGCAGAATACTGAAAGTGAGAATTGAGCATCTAAATATCTGTCGCTACCTATCGATATATCCCGGCAGCCACGTTTGAAAGCCAGTTCCTAGTCCAAGCGTAACTTAGCACCACCTTCGACCACATCGTTACTTAACATCAGGTGAGGTGAGGGAAAATATTAAACGAAACTAAATAACTAAGATGGCGCAACGACTCAAAGTGAGTCTTGGCCTCCGATAACAAAAGACGCCACTTCGGTCTGTCCTGCGCCACCTCCTGCCAGTCCTCCACCTGGAGCTCCCGCAAATCCTTTGTGACTTCGTCTTTCCAGCGATACCTGGGACGGCCGACAGGGCGACGGCCACTCGGCCGTCCACTGTATGCTCGTTTGACCGCACGATCCTCCCCCATTCTTTCAAGGTGGCCGAGCCAGCGAAGTTTGCGCGCTTTCATCTCGCCGAAATAAAAAACAAGCAAATATTACTCTGCTCCAGATTAAAAGGTAATGTTTCTAGTGAAATTATACAGCAGAAAGAGATTTAACTTTTAATATGTCAAGGTGACGAGCGTAGTGTACTGCGTGTGTGTGTGCAATGTATTGCCGCGCAGAAGTTTGAACCTCTGAAGTTCTAAACACTAGATGGCTATGAACTGTAATGGATAAGATTGACGCTTACCATCAGACGAGTGATTTGCACGTCTCATCACGGAGAGTAAAACAAAATTACACAATAGCTTTTGCAGAATATTTTAAATTGCAGGATATCTTGATTCACCAAAAACTTAACTTACACCAATAAATTAGACAGTTTTGTTTTATTATCCTCCTAGTGTAAGGTAGAAGAAGCCTTTCTTCTTCTGCTATTTTCCTTAACAAAAAACCAGTTTCACCCAAGAAAAGTAAACAAAATAACTTTGTCCTCCATTAAGATTCCACGTACAGAACCTTTGTAATGACAACCTCAATTTCGAGCTAAGTTATTCAAACACGTCACTTAACTATGTCTGCTCGGAATGTATCACAAGCGAACATACTGAAGCTCAAAGGACTTGAATGTCGTTCGCTGTACGCTCCAAATACCAACCTCTAGAACCCAACTATTTACTCACCTAGCTGTAGCGAGCTTCCATCAGGAAATGTTAAGAACCTCCTTCGTCGCGACAACACCCTTGATCCTCCATTCTCGAACGCAAACTTATTCGCAGCACTGCTGCTGTTGTCTCTCACGTCTTCACTGATTACAGTTCCAAATATAACTATAGATATGAACAAAAGAGAGCTAACTTTTATCATTATAAAAAAGAAAATTCTTACTGGCCATTCGTACAAAAACTTTTTGGTTATTTTTCTCACTGGCCACTTAGATTAAAACGTTTGAAGCTTCTCATTGATCACTAACATGACAACTGTTATTTTACGTTATTTTCATTGAAAATGGAACGTGAATTTTCCAGTAGTATCATCAAACGTACTGCCAACACTACTGGCCAATTGTAAGCATGTAAATTGTATTAAATGCAGTACAAATTAACACGGTAAGTGCCAATCGTTTTACTGTTACATTCGTGTGACAGATGTCGAGAAGTGTGTTAAGAAAAAAAAGACAAAAAAGGAAGTTTGGTAATTCTAAGTGGTTTTAAATTATGGACGCGTGAAACAAACTCACGACATGATTTGAGAACTAAAAAATGAAGATATTCAGGTAAATGAGGTGTGAATGAAACATAGTCTTTTTAATGCCATTCTTTTTTCATTAACATTTTATTTTTTAAATTAATTAATGTATTTTTAGTTTGTAAATAAACTTTTATTTCAATTTTTAAAACCCTTTTATTAGCTTGATTACACATAAATAGAATGCATAATAATTGGAAATGAAATCTATGTGGTTTGAATATTATAAGAATAACGCCCACACAATCACATACATGGCATTGACCCCTAACTAAAATTTCGTGTATCTAGGCTGATACCCTAGATACCTAGATATCTGGATCTGGGATACACAATACCCAGATACAAAATTTCAATGCCCATATACTATTTGTCCCGTAGCGAGATTCGAACCCATGTCTTTACGCTTTACAGTCGCCTGTTTGCCCCTTGCGCCAGTCGTCAAAAGTGAGGTAAATAATGAGAGATCAGGTTTTATATGTACATTATTTAGACTTCTAGACTATAGCTAGTTAACCTTATAATTTTATTCTAGTCTCTTGTTTCAAAAACATACAACTCAGAAAAATGCTCTTTAGTAGATAAAGGTTCAATATTAAAATATCTTATTTTGTTACAAAATTAATGTTGGTTCAAAATCTTATACTTTAATGTTACAGGATTAGGTACATGCCTTTATTGAAGAGTCTATCCAAAAAAGGAGAAAAACATTTTGAAGTTTCTATGGTGAGAATAGGAATTCGAAACCTACAATGAGCTTGAACTTTCGGTGAAGGAAAACATCCTGATGAAACCATACCATAGCTTATTAGTAAGGCATTGCCTAATGCTCGCCTCGATATACAGGGTGATCAATCCAAATGGGTCAGTAGGGGGGAGTCAGAAACTATGAGAGATAGCGAAATCCGTTCTAAGGAACCATGGATTCGATTTTGGATTTAATAATAATGGCATTCAAACTTTTTTTTAATCTCTCTTACATAACCGGGAATCGAACCTGGTCGAAGTCTTGTAAACAATGTTAGGTGTAAATCTGAAATATTTTTCGTTGTTTATTGTTGATGTTACAGTCGCGAAGCGGGATTATTGAGCCACCATAGAACCCTCTCACAGAAAACTGACGGTAAATGTTGACGTCATTTCTTTTGCGTGTTAATAATGTGAAAGTTATCTAAAACTAGCATACCCTGCGAACTCCGTTTCGCCACCAGATGGCTTCGTTTTATGTAAGATTTTCCAGCTTTTCTGTTGAAATATTTCCTGAATTTTCTTTGCTATGCTATGTTCTTTGCTTTGTGCGTTCTGGAGTTATAGCGTCAGGAAGGAAAACCCAACTTATTTTTATATAGTAGATTAACACAAAGCGGTTTTGAAAAGGCTCGATTGATTTAAAACACAACATTCATTCCAAGAAAAGGAGAGTTCCATTTTCAAATTTTAAATAAGTTGGCACGCCCGCTGGACGAATGCGTTCTAATTTCAAATAATAGCAATTTGTAATTCTTAGTATCGTTGCAGATAAGATATGCATAAGTAGTCTATTCAGATAAAGGATTTATAATGATGACCGGAATCAATTTTGCAAATTATTTAAACTGTGGGCATTTCAGTCTAATGTTTACATTTTAATTTCATAGCAAAATTTGGCACGCGATTACATTAAGAATATTGACAGGTTCGATTCCCAGTTATGTATGAGAGTTTAAAAAAAAAGTTTGAATGACATTATTATTATTATTATTTATTCTTTGTTTTCCTCTCATAAGACTTGGTTTACAATATTTTCTTTTACAAATAGAGTAACGTTTATATACATTTTATATTTACATCCCATCGCGCGGTATGTGCTGCGTGACCGAAAAATTTTAGAGTCACTTTGTGATCACGGTCCGAATAAGTTTGAAAAACACAACGGTTTTCACATTGAACCAACTAAAAGCATTTAACTCATTAGCTTCTTAAAACTGGTTCAGACAAAGGCTCGTCGCATTCCGGGTAGAGTTCGTCGCATGATTCTTTGGCTGAGAAAGCTGCATCATACTGGTCTAGATCATCTTGAGATAATCCTTGAGGCATCCTGGAATCAAACATAGATTTGGACTGATAAGAGGTGTGGAGAAATTTTGTCCATGTCACGGCCATTGACAACAATAGAGTTATGAAGAGGAAAGATGTTTGGCCACTTGATATAGGTACTTCGTAGGAAAAGTAGAAAGGAAGAGAAGGAGAGATAGACCAAAAAGAACATTACATAAACCAAGTCAAAGAAAGGATTGACTTCATTGCAAATAAATGATTATTTTTCTTACTCTTATTCTTATGAGGTCAAAGGTAAAACCACCCTACGCCTGGATTGCAAACTGCCTCTCAAGTGGGAGGAATGACGGCGATAAAAGGGTTAAATTTTTATAGTTACTTAGAAATTGATGTGGAATTTCGAGACTTCCATAATGTCGTAGATATGTTTATTCTATTATTTTATCTCCTTGACGTACTTTCTTGAAACATGACCCATGAAAATGAAAGAAACAAAACTCAGAAACGTTTGCCCTACCAAATTTTCGTCCTTTAAAATATAAAAAAGCCATAAAACCAGTTACAACTCACGTAAAAGTGGCTCGAAGTATCTCCTGCAGGAAGCTCCCTTGGGGATGTAGTCGCGACTTGCCGACTATACATAGCGTCTTCAGGATACACTGCTCACCGTTCGTTCCTAGTCTAAAATATAAACATGTTAAACTCCACCATCAAAATCAACTATTTTCAAAGTTGAACAAATTGGGCTAAAATTTTTCAAACTGTTCAACTGGTTAAACAAAAAGTTGAAAATTTTGAAATAGACAGCATCAACTGTATAGGCAAAGATCTAGACAGCCTGACGTTCTTTCTATTTTTCCGCAAGAAGTTTGCATTTTGCAGTGGTAAGACTCTTTTGTAGAGTCCACCTCGGGTAGTACTGTACACTTGCCATTAAAATTTACTATTTTCAGGGTAGCTATTGACCACAAGTCACCTGATGCTAAAATGACACCCAGGAAGTATGTGATTCTTCGACAGACCAATTTTCTTACGACGCGACGTTTTCCTTATTGGTGCGAGCGGAGGCATTTAGGTAATTATGTGATATTCTATTAGGAATTAAGTAAGGTGGACCTAGCAACATTGAGTTTCCAATTCAATGCTTAGAAAACCAATTATATGATTGCACGTAAGCGCACTTAAAGCAAACTGCTAATACTCTGGCTACATAGTATACAGACCCATTGAGAATGGCCTCTATTTTCTGGTATAGCGACGCACGCGCGCTCCTGTGGAACTCCACGGTCCGCCGGCCCTCAGCCTCGTTCAAAAACTCGCGTTTGCCTTGCGAAGCGTGCATTCGCTTCCTGTCTATTTGAATTCTCTCTGTTCCTGTTTTGATTTCCGTATGCGAGTCCACGCTGCGTTTCGCGAATGCCGGATTCACGATAAACTTCCTGAAAAGTTGGCGAAACTTTTTAAATGGTCAACTGTTAATTTTCGGACGACTGTTGTGTTGCGGCTTTGGTTTGGGGGAAACAGGAATAGTGAAACGGGGACTGTGCTTACGTTGTAGGTATGTACACGAAAAGTTTGTATTTTGTCTGTCTGAGATATGGCACGAATGGTAAATTAATTTTAAAGTTAACCAAACGGAAAATTTTAGTTTATTACAGAATATCAGACTATTCTGATGACAAAAAAATGCGTGGGATTGTTGTGAACTTACTCTTTGTAATACGAAAAAAAAAATGTAATCACTTTAAAAAAAAAATGCGTACCCACCAAGCGTATCTTGTCTATTATTTTTCAGTGTATAGAGGTCAGAACAGGCGTAGCTAGTCATAAGTTTGACGTCTTTAAGTGATCATAATGCCTCTTCATAATTTTCATAGCGGCTCGCGTCTTTTACCTTTTACTACTCGTATTTACAACTTACTTCGCATAAGGTCTTTTATAAATAATTTTCCCTTCCTCCGAAGTATAATATATCATTTTGCTATCCATTCGTCTATGCAGAGGGTCGGCGTGATGATCGAAGGGAGAGTACGGGTCCTGAGGTAGTTCCCACGCCAAGGCTGCTGTGGCTCCCCAGAACAAAATGTCACCAATTGCGGATATAGATGGGTATGTCGTGCAGAAGACTGGAAAAAGAGACAAGTTTCTTTAATCACTGTACAAGTAAATCTTCTTGTGAAAGATGTCCGGTACGAGGTGGAAGTCATTCACTGCTGAACATAGGCTCCCTTTGAATGCCAGAATGAACGGCTATTAGCCATTGCATCCAACGGCTTCCCACGACTATTACGATGTCTTCGGTGCACTTAGAGGCAGTGACGTTAGTTACTACTGTGTGATTAGTTTGATCATATCTCGACTACTACTTTGAATGGGGTACCGCCCTTCCAAGAGTTGCTGCTCTAAGCGATAAGACCATCAACAACAGTCTGGTGAAACAATATAGCATTAGATATCTACGATCGACGTTTACAGCATTGCTGCGATTTGGTTTTAGGGATAGTCAATTTAACAGGTAATTTCAATGGTCCTTGAAGCTATCAAACGCTTTAACAAAACATTGACGGAAGGAATCTAAATCGGCAATATAAATGAAGAGGCTTCACTCAACCCAACGTGAACACATCTACCAATAAGAGCCTAGAATTTAGGATTGGTTTTCAATAGCAGTTAATGATTATGAGATGTACTAGTGACATCATTCGATTATGAAGATATCGGAAAATCTCAATTAAAGCCATTAGTAATTACTAATTTCACTATCGATTTGTTGTTCGACTCGCGTGAGTGACACGCTCGACTTCGCGTGAGTGACACGCTTAGCGGCATGGTGCTAACATTAGTAATGTCAATTAGTAACGTTATTCGATTATGACCATTACTAATCGATAATCGGTATAGTAAATATCTCGATGGCACAGTTCTAGTTTTACACATAGACGGACCTTGTCGAAATTAGCAAAGTTAACGAAAGCCTTTAAATTTGTTTATTAGCACACAATATTGGGTAAAATGTTTGGTGCGGTTATATAATTATTTTCCGTACTCAAATAGTAAATAATTAGACCGCTATCTCGCCTAATGGAAGGCGACGATGCGGTCCACGATTTATCATAATTGCCTTCCGACTCAACGGGGCCGTTCACTCTGAATTTAAGGTCCTATTAGAAAACGTGGCTCCAGACAAGGTGTTCCAATTATTTGCTATCTATAAAATTACCCCATATTTTTTGAGTGCTTAATGCTACTTCTTATTAAAGAGAGGTTCTTTATGTCAACTTGTTAGACCTTCTTTTGACCGACTTAAAAAAGGAGGAGGTTTCTCAATTACCGTAATATACCGTAGGTATATAAATAATCTTTATGTGTGTTCGCAGATAAACTTCGTCGTTTATGAACTGAGTTATCCCAAGGGTGGTACCATGATACGGAAACCAGGAACTGATGATGGCATCCAAAGAAATCGTTTTTTAAATTTTTTGTTTCCTGTCAGAAGTCGGGTTTTTGTTTAAAATTTATCTTCATTTATATATTTTACAGCCCTTAAATTTTCATTGTAGAATATTTTGAATTTTACTTTTTACAACAACCAAGAAAAGGAAATAAAATGTTTTAAAAAATTACCCAAAAGTTGATCAGCGTTTTTTTTTTTACTATTTTACAGGGTAGCGTTTGACCACAAGTCACCTGATATTAAATGACGATGTGGTCGAAGATAGCACCACGCTACACCTGGACTGGAAACTGGCTCTCAAGAGAGGCTGCCGGAACACACCAATAGGTGCTTGGCGACAGATTCTTAACAAGATAGCTAGCCAGGCGAGTACTAGAAAATACCCTACCACCAAGCTATGGTTTCATCACGATGTTTTCCTTCACCGAAAGCTCAAGCTTATTGTAGGATTCGAACCCACGTCCTACGGATCGCAAGCCGACGTCACTACCACTGAGCCATCATCGCTATAAGCGTAAATTTGATGATGATGTAAGATATAGATATACAAAAATACTAGAACTGCTGCAACTCAAACTTCTCACAGTGCTGGTCATAAGTCGCAAAGATGTTCATGTGTATATTGTGGATTTCAGAAATTAATGTATTCCATTTCATTTCATTTTTATGTAATTTTCTTGAATGTTGCTTTTAAAAATACCGGTTCCCTCACAATGTTCAACGGAAGTTTAGTTAAATAAGTCTTACCCAATTGAAAAGAGCTTCCTTCCGGGAATATTATAAATCTCTTCCTTCTCGATAATACTTCGCTTTTCTCAACACTGGTATCATTATTAACTCCAAGACTTTGCACTAAACAGACTATCAACAAAAGGGCTAGAAAACAAACAGCTGGATTCATTTTAGAAGTTTGATTCGTAACTTTTTGAATTCCAATATTTTCTTTGACTGTTGTAACGTGTGAAAGTTCCGAGATAATAATTGTGTATGGGTTTATCTCTACGGGTTTACCGTTAATCACGATTTACAAATATGGTTGGGGACCGTCTGGTCAATATACAGTATGAGTTGAATTTTGTTCTTCGGATTGTTTTTTTATCTTATTTTTATTCCTTATAGCATTTTCTTTTTCTTTTTTACCACTCATCGTCATCAGTCTTTTACGTTCCCACTGCTGGGACTCTGGCCTTCTCTCAGAGAGAGAGTATGGGCTGTAATCTACCACGCTGACCCAGTGCGGGTTGGATAGATGTCGCATGCCCTTGAATGTTGCAGTTCTTGGACATGCCGGTTTTCTCACGATGTTTTTCTTCACCGTTTTGAGCGATGACAAGATTTTTTACCACCAGCTCTGCCAAAAACAGAACCTGGAATCAACGAACTGGTACAGAACATGCAATCTCGTGTGTCTCATTAGTACCTAACTACTTCCTACTCGTATCTTATTAAAATTTTTGGTTACACATTTATTCATTTAATTTAAAAATATAAACTTTTAAACTGTTTTAAACTACCATGGTCAAAAACATTAGAATTAGGTTTTATAACGGGATAATTACCATGTATTTGTTTTTGTTTGAGTTCTCGATATTTCGGCACTGTTGCAAGCGTCATGATCACGAGAATACTAAAAGTTTTTGCGGGTAGCATTGATGATGTTATAACGGGCAGACGTATCTACCCGCTTCCTCTCACGTTTTAATATCGAGAACTCATACAAAAACAAATACATGGTAATTATCCCGTTATAAAACCTAATTATACACTTTTAAAGTTTGTTTATTAGAATTAATATCAGGGGGTCATGAAAATATTATTAATAGTCCGGGAAGCTGCAAAAAAAGGTTGGGAAAACTTACCTTATAGGGTAGCGTTTAACTTTTTTAGTAGCGTGATATTAAGTGACGATGTGTTCGATAGTGGCTCCACGCTACACCTGGATTGCAATTTTTTTCTACTTTATAAAGAGACGTTACTATACCATGCAATAAGCTGCACACACTAATCAGATATTATTATAGAGTAAAAGTTAGTGAACGAGTGAGAGAGTGAATAGTGTATGTTTGTTACATCTTTACGTTGAAATAGCTCTAAGGATTGGAGTGTAATTTAGAATACATAAATAAAAAAAGAATGCCCGCACAATCACATACATATAGGCTCTGACCCCTAACTAGGTTTTCCTGTATCTAGGGTACCAGAAACTACGCGGATCGGGGATCCACAACACCCAGACACAGAACAAATACTTGCGTTTTTTTTTTTCAATGCACAAATATTTGTCCTGTAGCGAATCGAACCCGTGACCTCACGCTTCACAGTCAACTATCCGCCCATTGCGCCACATCAGTCGTCAATGAAGATATCTTATACCCTGGAATAATACATAGCTTTCTTTTTATTCTGGAAAAGGGTTCCAGAAAAAGGGGAAACCACAAAGTGCAGCTGATTTATAAACGGCTAAAAACTGTAAGCAAGCTATAGCTCATAGATATCCATATTTTTATAGCGATGATGGCTCAGTGGTAGTGATAGTGTAGGATTCGAACCCACGTCCTACGGATCGCAAGCCGACGTGATGAAACCATAGCTTGGTGGTAGGGTATTTTCTAGTACTCGCCTGGCTAGCTACCACCCTCTTGTTAAGAATCAGTCGCCAAGCACCTATCGGTGTGTTCCGGCAGCCTCACTTGAGAGCCAGTTGCCAGTCCAGGTGTAGCGTGGCGCCATCTTCGACCACATCGTCACTTAACATCAGGTGACGTGAGATCAAACGCTACTCTGTAAAAAGTAAAAAAAAAAAAAAAAAAAAAATTTTAATCCTAGGCCACGTTATGGCACCATCACTTTGAGAACACCCCAGAAAGAAGCCCCAGTTACATCACATTAACAAAACTTATAAAAAAAACATTCCATATTCACAGACACCCAGATCTATGAACTAGTTCAAAGCTTGCACACGGATATAACAGTTCATAAACCACATGTCAAATAAAGCCTACTTACTGAAAAAACACCGTTGCCCCCGATGGTTGTAAAAACATCTCGGGTATAATTTTAACAAAACATTTTAGTTTGCACCACCGCTGAGTGTTGTCACTTCTGTGAATCCAACTAGTCTGTGAACTAATTTATAATTAGACTAGTTTATTCTTAGAATCGTTAACAGTAAACAGGAAAGCATCGTTTTTATTGGAACTAGTTACTACGTAATATAATTCTGAACTAGTGACCGCAACCTTGGTTTTTTTGATTTTGAAGGTTCAGACCATCTTAAAATTAGTAATGGTAAGACACGATCTTATTTATAATTATTAGAATAATATTAAAAACTTGTTGTGCCACGTGGTTTCACCCGCGTCTTCCCGTTGTCCCGCAGGAACCTTTTTCCGGCATAAAAAGTTGCCTATGTGTTAATCCAGGGTATAAGCTATCTTCATTCCAAATTTCATCCAGATCCAATCAGTAGTTTTTGCGTGAAAGAGTAACAAACATAATCCATCCATCTATCCATACTCACACATTTTCACGTTGATAATATTATTAAGGTAAGAAGTAAGATATGAAAGAAATGTTCTATAAAGCCTCAAAAGTAAAAGTAGTCATCATCAGCTGGAAGAAGTCCACTGCTGAACACACCCCCTTTGAACACCATCATTAACGGCTATTAGCCATTTGCATCCATCGGCTCCTTGCGACTCTTACAATGTCGTCGGTCCTAGTGGCGGCCCTACCCACAGAGCGTCTTCCGGTTCGTGGTCGCCACTCGAGAACCTTTCAAAAGGTATATGAATAAAACCAAAAGAATTAAAAACCTTGAAATGCACACGAATGGAGTTAGATCTTTGAAATTTTTAGGTACTCGTATTTCTAGATACGTTTTACGTAATCAGGTCGACACTTCGCGAAAAAAAAACATGCAAACTAAACTATTGATATCATTATTTTTAATATTTCAGAAGCAACGGATCTAAAAAGCAATCATGTTCTCCTGTCCAAAGATAGCAATCATGGAAACGTGAAAAGCTACCAAAATGAACAAATTATATGGTATATTTCTACTATGCTACTTGTGCTTGGTAGTATTTCTACTAATTGACGTGGGAGAAGCCAATGACCAATCAAAGCACAGGCCGAAGAGATTCTTAAGCTTTCCGAACAAAACTCATTTCTTCGTAAGTATACTTTTTATTCCACTTGATACCCAATCATATTGTTATGACCTGGT
Source organism: Opisthograptis luteolata (assembly GCA_931315375.2). NCBI lineage: Eukaryota > Metazoa > Arthropoda > Insecta > Lepidoptera > Geometridae > Opisthograptis > Opisthograptis luteolata. The sequence goes on along the minus strand of OV928049.1, from coordinate 9,965,842 downwards.
GTACTAATAGATCGTAGGTCGTGGATTCGAATCCTACAAAGGGCTTGAGTACATAAAACCAAATTAAAACAAAAGCTAAATAGCCATACCAGTAGGTATGATAAATTATGAAAGAAAAAGTGCATGAAGCGTGTAATTTTGAATAATAATATCGTTTACTAAGACCGCCTGCTCATTTGCCTAACAAAGAAAAAGCTGTTCTAAATCAATTTAAAAATAAGGTAACTTTTTAATAAAATTTGTCACCAAAAACCGTTCTCATTTTGCAAATTCTCGCCACGATTCGACGTTTCCCTCGCAAATACTCGGGGGACAAATACGCGACGACATTCATTTACCTTTTTACTCGATTATCTCTATCGATTGAATTATCTTGAAAAATGCCGACGCCCTTTCAGCGAATAATACTTTCGATGGCAAAGATCTTTTATAGGGTGGTTTTCGCAAATCGGTAGCTGTAATACAAAGGCATGGAAATGAGCAGTTATGTACGAACCAAATTTTTTAGTTTGCAATTCTTCAAAATCTCATACAATGTAGAGGCTAAACGACTATTCGAATGTAGCTTTTTCGTAAGCCTTTTGACGTTTACTTTTCAAAATATTTTTATTAATCCATTTATTTCATAAAATAAATATGTAACGCACATTGATCGCGAAAAAACGTACACATTAGGTAATATAAACATAAGTAATCGCAAATGTTTCACACATAAAACAATTTTATGAATTATCATTAGAACATTCATATTATAACAATTCTATTCCAATTATTTATATTTTAAGTACTAGGCATACATTATAACTAGAATCTACCCTCAGGACTATAATCGTAATTTTTTATATTTTAGCTCAGAGTAAACTTCAAAGCGAATATGGTTCCGTGGAATCAGATATTCGCGCAGGCTCTAGGGTTCCGTATCAATTGGGATGAACCTCCGGACACTTTCCATGCCTACCACCATATACATAGGAGAAATGTGTATAGTAATTTGGAAATGTTGTTAGACAGGTGACTTATTATGTTAATATCCTTACTTTACTTACTTATAGCAGAGCGTTTACGCACAAGTTGTCGCCTCGGTGTGTTCCGGCAGCCCCACTTGAGAGCCAGTTCCCAATCCAGGTGTAGCGTGACGCCATCTTCGACCACATCGTCACTTAACATCAGGTGACTTGTGGTCAAACGCTACCCTGTAATTTTTTTTTATCCTATACTGTCCCACTGCTGGGCAAAGGTCTCCCCCATTTCCTTCCAAATATCTCTATCCCCCGCAACCTCAGGCCACCGCTCCTCAAATGAGTCAAGGTCATCACGCCATCTTTTTCGGGGCCTGCCTCGGCGACGTCGCCCGTCCTCAGGTACCCACTGCGTGGTGATCCTTGCCCAGCGATCCGAGTACATTCGGCTTACGTGTCCCGCCCAATCCCACTTTAATCTAGCTAGCTTTAGCCTACCCTGTGAAAAGTAAAAAAAAAAAATTCCATATTATATATATTTTCTATAATTTTAGTGTTAACGTTTATAGAATACATTTTCGTAAGGGGCGCATATATATTAAAACTATTTATTTACGGTTTCTAACGCCCATAGCTAGTTTGTTTCGCTACCGGATCTTCCTCCACGCGTAACGTGGCCAAGCCAGCGTAGTACTCAAAAGTATGACTCACTAAATTTAAAATGTTTTTAGAAACGGCCTCAACGGGTACCATTGCGTGCGACGAGCCATTTGCGAAATGGAAATGATACCTGAACCGAGCGAGATATACCACCGAATTTTAAAAATGATATTCAGGTAAGCATTTTAATGTTGGAGTTTTATTAGGACATACGAGCTCGAGTTAAAAATCTGTCGCCAACTACCTTCGTTCCGGCAGCCTCACTTGAGAGCCAGTTCCCAACCCAGGTGTAGCGTGACACCACCTTCGACCACATCGTCAGTTAACATCAGGTGACTTGTGGTCAAACGCTACACTATAAGTATTAAAAACAAAGCTGCGCTTGGATTGGAAACTGACTCTCAAGTGAGGCAGCTGAAACATACCGGCTTAGGTGCTTGGCGACAGATTTTGCTAGCCAGGCGAGCACTAGAAAATGCCCTACCACCAATTAGTCATAATTCATTATTTTTTTGTTCCAGGAAACAATCATCAGCAACCGCAAAATGGCACAACACAAATCCAGAAGACTGTACTCTATCTACGTCACAATGTCCGCTCTCTGTTCTAGATGTATCACGATTCACAGATATTATATGACCAAGGTTATTTTTATGACGTTTTATTTAACATAAGCTTTGCCTGGAAGTTACACACCCTATTTTCATCATCATCATCCACTGCTGGACATAGGCCTCTCCCAATGTATGCCACTGAGACCAGTCTTCGGTTCTTTTCATCCAACCACTGCCAGCCTGCCAGCCAATACACTCGGCGCAAGTCCTCGCTCCACCTAGTCGCTGGGCGTCCTAGACTACGTAGGCTAAATCGCGGTCTTCACTCAAACATTAGTCGGGTTATTGGATTTGCGGCTTATATGACCCACAGCCACTTCAGTTCAGTTTTTTCTTGTAGTTTCTGTTTTTACTTTACCTCTTCATAGTAGCTTAATAAAAGCATAGATGCCATAAATATCCGTTTAGCCGTTACCACACAAATACATGTGCATATAGAAAGAAATTTATTTGATGTAAATATAACAAAAATATATACTACATAATTATGACAATGAATTAAAAAAAAACCTAAATTAATAACTACAATATATTATTAAAAGGAGTCCCTTTAGGCAAGATTCCGAAGATACTGGCAGCGTTCCCCCTTTGAATGGCTAGACTAATTCTTTGTCCGAGGTCACAGGAGACCGAAGAGCTGGCAGCTGCTCTTCGGTCTCTTGTGATGTCGACTAACCTTTTTGCTATTTCATTAAAAAGCCTTATAGCTCTAGGACCCCACGGACCAAGGGTCTCGACACCGAATGGGACAAAATCATATTCGGAGCCATATAATTATAATGCGGATTTTATTATTTTATTTACATCACATGCTCTAAGAAGTTCACTAAAATACGGCAAGTTTCTTAGAAACGACGACACACAAGTGAAATGCTTTGATAACTAGTTCAAATTAAAACTTAACTGTATTTCTCTAACTAGGAAACATATTTAGTTCAACTTTGCCTGTCCACGTGAATAAGTACACCTCAAGAAATTATTATTAATTTGTAGAGAGAAATTGTACATTTGGTTATAAGTTTGACTTGTAATTGGAATACAACTTATAACTACCCTCTACTTAAAGTTTTGAACCTTTCTCTGAGTTAAAACAAGTATTTCCGGTAAGACGAATCAAGGAAGCAAGACTAGAAATTACATAGATTAAATGCAATATATTGAACGTAACGGTAACGTTCTCAAAGATCTCATCATCATCATTGTCAGTCTATTTTATTCCATCTTTTCTTATGTAATATATTGGCAAACAAGCAGACGACCCGCCTGATGGAAAGCGGTCACCCTCGCCTATGGACATTTGCAACATCAGGGGAGTTGCCGATGCGTTGCCGACCTCTAAGGACTCTTTTCATACCCATCTTGAAGGATTGCAATTTGTAGCACTGCGGAAAGACTTGCGGGGGGAGCTCGTTCAACATCTGCTGGGTCACACGTATTTACCATGCTGGCCTAGTGTGGCTTGGAGGATAGCACATGCTCTTGAATGTTGTGGTCATTGACTAGCCAATATTCTCGCGATGTTTTCCTTCACCGTCTTGAGCGATGAAAAATCCGCACATAGTTTACGAATGCAGAGATTTTTGGACACTACCGCGCCATAGAACCGTTTTTTATCCCTTGTAAGAAAATTTTACCTAATCGCTTCCACCAATCTCTACGAAACCGCACATGCTTCCATCTCTTTTCTTTCCCGTCTTAAACTCTATCTCCATCCTTGTCTCAAGTCTGCAGTATCAAAGCTGAGTAAGCCGAAAGTAAATCTGATTAGTAACTAGTCAATAAATTCCCGATGCGACTAAATCGCCGACTAGTGGACTGATTGCCTATTGGGAAAAGGAGGGATACTAACGAATCTCGATAAGAACTCTATTCGTAAGCGTAAGTGTAAAAGGTATTGAGATTTATTGCACACACCCTCTACTGTATGTAACTTACCATTGTCATTGTTAAGAGTAGATAAAACAAGTAAAAATATTAAAACTGCATGTAAAACTTGAAAAAAGAAAAATAAATTGCACGGCGTCTTTTGTTTACAAATGTCAGTAATCAAACCGTTTTACTCTCAGCTATCTGAGGGAGACCGAATTGTAGCCGAGTCAATATAACTTCTTTAAAATCTAAATGAAACTTGTTTTATAATAAGCACTGCCAAATTACGTAACGAATCGAGTCTAAACAGTAGTCTGGTTTTAAGTCAAAGTAGAGATTCAAACAGAGTGATCGCGGAATCGTGACCAGGAGATTACATGAGATTTACTTAATTTTGTCGGCTGCTCGGGGATAAAATCCAGTACCTACTTAAAGAGTGCTTGAAATGGCACGGCTTGTCAGGGACAAAAGGTACATCCACTGACGCGCTTTCATGTTCACCTTGCGTCTTCAAGTATCAAGTTTACGTCAAGTGTGTCTAATATTGATTGCCATAAAACAATCAATATTGTAGTTGCACACATCAGTATGCAGTTTAGTCTAAGACGATCAATGGTAAAAAAAACACAATTTATTGCCACTATAGCACAGACTTATCCTTGGTTTCAGTTACTTACTTATTTAATTAATTACGGGGCAATAGGGCAGTAACAGCATGTGCTGCATTCGCATAAAAATTATGTGAGCGCAGCGCTGTTTTTCAGACCACCCTATGCTCGAACAAAATTGGTTACAAAAAAAAGCTGTACTTTTCCGGGGTTTTATGCATGATGACCTATTATGAGTACCATAGACTATAAGTAATACGGGTACGTGAATGTTTTAGTGCGCTGTTTTCTTAGACATGCGTCAGAAGAAGACGAAACATTTGACATCTCTAATGTTTTGACAAGTTTAGTGTAGATACCAAATTTTGTCACGGCAAAAAAGTAGTGGAAAATTGAGGAAAACTTTCAAATGAAACACATTCAAAAATACCATACCAATGTAATTTCGATAACAAACATAATAAGGTTTCATATAAAACAATCATTTCCCTCTTTTGAATCAGCATTGTAAACACATTATACGTGTCAATACTGCATGCAACTACCAACTGGAATGGACTGAATCATTTTAATTACAGGGCCAAAGATTTTCAAAAGTTTTCTGTGAAAATAAATAGTTTTATACTTAAGTCTATCAGTCGTCACTCAAAGTGGAGATCAGCTCCATAAGTCCACTACCTCCAGGGCATCCTCTGTACACAGCTTCACAGCTAAACATTTGTCTTCCAGCGATAGCAGCATCCTTGTACCGAGCCATCTGTTTTACAAAGTCTGGATCCTGGTCTTCGAAGGGACTTTTGCCGTAGTCTGGTCTGGAAGAGATAGGTATAGGTTTTTTTGTATGGTGAAAATCTTTTTTTGTTAAATATTTTGACCGTAAGTATAGTCGCAAGTTGTGCCATTCCACACTTGGATTAAGAAATGTAACATCAAAGCATTTTTGAATAGTCTTGCATGGGCACGCATACCAAAAAATAATATACCATATCAGATCAGGTAGTAAAAGGTACTAACGTGAGCAGTATATGCAAGATTTCACCAACAAACCCTTCTTCTTCCACTGGAAACTGCGCAGCTTCGCAGATTGCCCGCAGTACGCATTGTGTCCCATTCATGCCTGTTCTGAATTATAAAGATGATTGCAATTAATCAGTATCATTACTACTGTTCTTAGCGAGAAGCTAGTAACAATATCATTTCAGCTTATCAAACCCACGAAAGAAACTTATTAGAGATCTGGTTAAAGATGGAGCCACGCAACACTACGATTGGAAACTGGCTCTCGAGTGGGGTAGCGGAAACACACCAACAGGTTTTTGGGGACAGGTTCTTAACATGAGGATGGTAGCTAGCCAGACGAGTTCTAGAGAACGTACCTAAATTTATTATGGTATGTTGTAGTGTAGGTTATGTAGTATTTATGAAAAACCCAGAATACCAACTTTTGTAAGTCATTTTCTCGGCGAAGATCTGTCCGAGCATAGGCATTAAATAACAGCTTTGTACTGACATAATTATTATTATGTGAATGCCGCATATTCTGAAGTTGCCTGCCCTTTAAGTAATTATATAAGTAACTTAAACCTAGGATTACATCAATAAGCCTCTCTGTATAGTCACAAATAGTTTTTTAAGAGAATGCCATATTTTCACAACAAACACTAAACGCTTACGAAGTCATCATCTCAGCAGCTGCTCTATAGAACACGAGCCTCTCATCACCTCTCGCCATCACTTCCGCTTCCCTCTGTTCCCTCGAGACCTGCTTTATGACGTAGTATCTGGAAAGTTGGCTGACATTGGTGAACTGGAGGTATTGGTATTGGAAGTTAGCCGCGAACAGCAAGCTGATTTTGTCCTTGTTTGGAACAGGTGATGCGAAACCAAGGAGCAGCTGAAATTTAAGAGATAACCATAAAATCTGGCATGTTAGTAAAAATTCAATTATATCTTCGTTGGTAAGCGCATCATTACTCGAGAAAGCTTGGACAAATTAAGCTAATTAATTCAAAAAAAAAAATGTAACTGCATGTGTAAGCTGGAAAGAAAAATTGAAAAGCAAATTGAACCAAGTCCTTTTTGGGAGGCACTGTACACAGCAGCAGTGTTCGCACCATCACGTAATATTAATACTTATCTACAATTTTACTATTTCTTTGTGCGTTTCTTTATTTTTTGTTTCTTTATTGTGTACAGTCTTTTTTTCCTGAATAAATTCTTTCTCTCTCTCTCTCTCTCTCTCTCTCTCAAAAGTAGCTCGGAAAAAAAGGTGTTTTTTGATCCCAACTTTTATTGCGATAACCTGCAAGCCACGTGGGTGAAACCGCGGGACTCAGCTGGTAAATGATACAAAAATATAACCCACACTTTCACATACCTACATTACATAGGTTATCGTTCTAATATCTAAGTAGGAATTCCTGTATCTAGGGGTACCAGAAACTACGCAGATCGGCAATCCACAACACCAAGACAAGGACCATAGTTTGCGCTTATTGATGACCTGATATTAACTGACGATGGTCAAAGGGTTCCACCCACACTACACTTAATCTGGGAACTGGTTCTCTAGTGAGGCTGCCGGAACACACCAATAGCGGCACTTGGCTACAGATCCTGAGATTCAAGCAAAATTTCAAGTCTAGTTTGTTGTTTTACCTTGTACGTTCCTCCATATGGATATATCAATGGAATGCTGTTGATCTGTCTTTTTTCTCGCAAATCATCTTCTATTGCTAAGCTTTTTGAAATAAGCACAAAAAATAAATATAGTGTTTTCAATCTGAAAAGTGAAAATAAATACATATTACATCATTAGTAAGCGTTTTGTGGCTCTACTGACGTTGCAATTTGTTGGGTCAGAGCAGATTGTGACAACAAACTGGTAATTAGATTGTACAGTGAGTAATGTATAGCGCTTAGGTATTGCTGGAGAATAACATTTAGGTATATATGTACCCATATTTCATTCAATCTTATAAATACCAAACTAATGAAAACAACAAATACTATTAAGTAACTTCACAATTCGATTTTCCGCTTCCCTAATACAGGATTAATTAACGGCTAAAAACCAATAGAAAGTAATTAGGGAACATTCAGTAATGGGATTAGCTAACATTTCGGTAAATAATTTAGACTTACATATTTAATTTACTGAAGATTATGGAATAAGTACTGTTTGAAGAAGGAAAGTTAAAATTATTGCAAAATTATGAAGAAATTTTCCGTGAACGCAGGGGATTGGTGCCTAAAAGGAAATGAGACATGAGACAGAATGAAATGCTTTTCCCGAGCAGCGGTAAAGTACAGCTAAGTCAAAAATTGCTCAAAAAAATTATAATGAATTTTCTTATTATTCTTATTGGTTACAGAATTGTGGGCACTAAACAGTCACATGTACCGCATCTAGCGACAAATTTATTTAAATTCATTTCTAAACAGAGCATAGTGTCGTGAGTTACCTACTATAACGTTTTCTTTAACATCTAAAATATAAAATTCTCGTGTCACAGTTTTCGTTGCCATACTCCTCCGAAACGGCTTGACCGATTTTGATGAAATTTTGTGTGCATATCGGGAAGGTCTGAGAATCGGCCAACATCTATTTTTTATATTAATTTTTTATCGAGTTAAATGTAGTCCACGCGGGTGAAACCGCGGGGCGCCGCTAGTTAATAATTAAAATTTCTGCCCTGCTGCTAAAAGGTAGAAGAAAAAAATTAAAATAAAATAAGAAGATGAAGCTTACCTCATTTCTAGAATTTTCATAATCCTAATCGTGACTATCCGATAGTGTTACTTACCAAAACCAACAAAATGTAACCTTTTATTCAACGTTTTTAATTTAATAGCTTCGCCATGTCTCAATAAGAATTGAAATTTGCTGATTATTATTGCATAATGCAAAGTTAACGAAGCACGATATAATATTATAGTAGGTACTGTGTTGAGTACCTACACTACGCAAGACTGACTTGAAACAATCTTTAGTTCCGAAGATAACCTTTAACTTCTAAACTCACCAACAAACTACCTCTTAATGACATTAGTATAGACAGGTACAAGGTATTGCTGTACTGAGAAACATGTACGTAAATTCTTAGGTTGACAAAGTCCTAGTTGCAATAGGGAAGCCTAATTGTTAAACACTACATTGTAAACAAGGGACATTCTTGCTAACTTATTCCGTGTAATAGTCATTTCTATGCAATGTAATGACAAAGCAAAATTTTGAGATGGTCTTCCATTGAAGCCGTTTTTAGTAATCACTGGCATTAATGTAATTTATAACGAACAAACATTAGAAACAAATATAGTGTTTACCCTTAAAATACGGTAAGCGTTTACTTACCGTCAGGCTCTCGTGGATCCTTATCGTACCATCGTATCGTTTTTTCCGGTATGAAAGGTGGCCTATATTATACTATGGTTCATAAACTATCTCTGTGCAAAAAATCACGTCAATCCGTTGTTGCATTTTCTCGTTGGAAATATTTACATGAACATACCTAATAGGAATTGTAGCGGTCATATTTATTTGACTTTTATTAAGCCTCAGTTCAGTCATTTTGTCTCACTTTAATAGAAACATGGTTTGCAAAACAATTCTCTTGCTCTCTTTACTTATGTCATTCTTAAGCTTCCTTAAATGTGAAAATCATACGAACAAAATCTTGGAAACGTTGAAAAGAAGTCGAAGACAACTGCTGTTCCCAAATTCAACTGTGTATCAGGTAACTCAATGATTAATTATAATTAATCTACGTTAAATCGAACAGTTCTTAAATATCAAATCATTCATTGCATATGAATGCAATAAATGATTTGATATTGATTGATTGAAATGATTTAAATGATTTGAACATATGGACCCGAATAGGGTATAGCAATGTAGGAGCGCACCGATCCATTCTAGTAACATGTACAGACAACTTATAAACGTATTAAATTATTGTCAAATTAATTTCAATGCATTCAATCCGAGATTGACCAACTTAATCTTAAAGAAGTAGCTAAGAATATCAAACATAGGTTATTTAGTAAAGTCATAAGTAAATAAAAAAATACCACCAATATTAGAATCCTATGATTGTATCAAAGGGAAGATGGTTTACTTTCTCACATAAGCTTAGTTACAAATAAAAGCAGCATTAAAGTCAACTCAACAGACGTATCAGTTTCAAAGAACCTCATTACGGTAGGTATCATCATTATCAGCCTTTCACGTTCCCACTGCTGGGACTCTGGCCTTCTCTCAGGGAGAGAGTATGGGCTGTAATCTACCACGCTGGCCCAGTGCGGGTTGGTAAATGTCGCATGCCCTTGAATGTTGCAGTTCTTGGACATGCCGGTTTCCTCACGATGTTTTCCTTCACCGTTTTGAGCGATGGCAAATCCGCACATAACTTATTAAGTCATAGGTGCGGGGCCGAGAGGATTCGAACTCGGTGTCGGCGTCTTGTAAGTCGCACGTCTAACCGTTCGGCCACCATCGCTACATCGCATCGGTAGGTATCCCCACGCTATTTTCTTCACATCATAAGGTTAGTTAGCTATTTATAACATTGTCTTCATACATTTTAACTATACCTAACATTGTTTATGGGCCAGACGAGAACAAACTGTAATTTACCTATATTTACTCACTGTTTACTACTTGGTGGAAGAACAAGAAAGAAATAAAGACCATAGAATTGCCTGAAAAAAATAAAAACAATACCATCACATCGCTCAAAATGGTGAAGGAAAATATCTTGAGGAAATCGGATCAACACCCACAATATTCAAGGGCATCCAACATCTACCCACAACCTGCACAGGGTCTTTACTCGCTACGATTATATAAGCACGGAACACGGGCGCATTACTTTCATCATCATCAGCTGGAAGAAGTCCACTGCTGAACATAGGTCTCTCCTTATAAACGCCACCATAAAAGACCATATGCATCCATCGGCTCACTGCGACTCTTACAATGTCGTCGATCCATCTAGTGGGGGGCCTACCCACAGAGCGTCTTACGTTAGCGCGACGCAGTACATTATCTGCGTGGAATGACTGTTAAAGCCCTTAATGATGTCACACGTGCCAAGGAATCTTGATGGTCATAACGAATAAGGGCCCTGAGAGCGTCATATACTCTCTCTCTCTCTGAGAGAAGGCATATGTTTCAGCAGTGGGAAGGTAATACGAGTGATGTAATGATGATGTTCGTGTTTCCATATCCCAATGTGCACAACCAAACAATAGAAATCCTATTAGTATTATTCTAAAATATCAGATAGGATTGTAGCGAACTTGCTCCAATTCTATTAATTAGTAAAATGTATAAATTTGACAATGTGATCGCGCCGAAAAAATGACCTGCCGGGCGTTTCTTGTCTGTTCTTTTGCTGGCGTAAGGAAGTTGTAACAGGCGTAGCTAGTTTAAGTTTGACGTTGTAAAGTGATCACAGGTTGTATCATACTAAATAAAATATATTGAAGTTTGATGGTTAGTTTTAACGACCCTCATTCATCCCTAAGCGTGCTGATGAGCTCTAAGACCCCCTGGCCTTCAGGACAACCGTTGTATATAGAAGGACAACTGAACATCTGTCGACCTGCCACCGCAGCGTCCTTGTATGGAGACATAGCTTCCTCCCATTCGATATCTACGTCGTCAAAGGGAGACTTGCCGTAGTCAGGCCTGGAAAGAGAAGAAAAAAATTTAACGATAAAAAAAAAGATTTTTGAACAAAAATGTGTGGTCAGCATGCAAATTTGCCGTCTTATCAAATCCTCACCACACTTGACACATAACACACACACATCTTGCACGAGATCATAATAACTATACGCGACCGTGAAAAGACTCCTAGGGCCCAACAATTTGAATGATAAAGTCATGCATTAAGAAAAATTACACAAAGAGAACTATAGGTATAGTAGAATACTAAGACAGTACTTACGTTAACATCACATGGAGAATTTCACCGACAAACCCTTCTTCCTCTAAGGGATATTGAGCAGCTTCGCAAATCGCTCTCAAAACACAATCTGGACCGTTCATGCCTTTTCTGTAAAGAACAAAAGTCACCGTCAAGACCCTTAAGCTATAGCCGTTATTTCCATAGCTTGGTGGTAGGGCATTTTCTAGTCCTCGCCTGGCAAGCTACCTCCGAAGTTAAGAATCTGTCACCAAGCACCCGTCGGTGTGTTCCGGCAGCTTCACTAGAGAGCCAGTCCCAAATCCAGGCGTGGTGCCACCTTCAACCGCATTGTCAGATTGTCACTTAACATCAGGTAACTTGTGATACATATAGCTAGCAGGATACTGTAAGATATAAAAATGCTCACAAAAAGTGAAATGTCACCGAACATAAGAACCAATCAGTCTTACTGAACGAAGGTAGTAAACATTATTTATTTCAAATAATACTTTTGGTAAAATACTGGGATTGACTAACAAGAGATCACTGAACTCACTACTCACTAGGGTTCAGTGACTTCAAAATCTATCCATTTGGTATGGATTCTACTAAATTTGTTTACTTGTTACTTAAAGACTCAGAAATTTATCGTCGGAGTTTGGTTGAGTTTTCAGTATAGTTTTAAGGTCTTAACTTAAAAGCTTAAAAGCTGGAAGAATTCCTGATTATAGCAATCGAGAAACACAGACACTGGCAATAAGTAAACCACTCCTTAATGGCATACCGCTGGTTTCATCAACCTATCTATCCACGGTTTGCCCTACTGGAGATAGAAATTTGACATAAGCTCCATAGAAGTAATGTCAAATTTCTATAACTAGTAGGGCAAGCCGCGGATAGATCGGTTATTGAAACCGAATCTTTTAGTTTACAATGTCAATGACGAAATGATTCCAAGATGAACTTTCCAAAATATTTTTTAACCAGATAAGGAAACTTAAATAACAAAATAAAAACACTAAACTTAACTTTAAAATATATATGAAACTACCCTTCAAACTAAACAATACAACTACCTAATCTAATAAACCACTACAGTTGGCAACGTTCCCAAAATGCTGGCTGCATTGCTCCGTTACCAAAATGCTGGCCGCATTGCTCCGTTGAATGGCAATGTTTATCCTTTGCGCAAAATAACATCCAGCATTTTGGTCACGTGTAGCATCGACCAGTCGCTTCGATATATCATTAAATATCGCAAACATAACTTACGACGTAAGCATCTCTCCCACAGACTTATAAAATACAAGTCTCTCGTCCCTCCTCTGCATCAGATCAGCATCCCTCTGTTCTCTGGTGACTTCCTTGATGAAGTAGTACTGGGACAGCTGTGTGATGTTGTCGAACTGCACGTATTGATATTGGAAATTGGCAGCGAACAGCAAGGCCACCTTTTCTCTATTCTCAATCGGTGCGGATAGACCAATCAGGAGCTGGAAGGGACAGTTTTGATTGGTCAGTGCAAACAGGGTTTGATGTCAAGGAGTGGTTATCTTTGTTTTCTTTGTTCTATTGCTATCATTAACAGGTTTTTGACTATCCTAAGTTAGTTGATGTTGATGGAAAGCCACATTACGCTTGGGTTAAGCTTCTTCTTTTTTTTTAGTTTATACAGGGTAGCCACCACAAGTCAAATATTGCACCACGCTACATCTGGACTGGAAACTGGCTCTCAAGTGAGATAGCCGGAACACACCGATAGGTGCTTGGCGACAGATTTTTAAGAAGGGTAGCCGACCAGGTAGTTCGCCAGTCTTATAATTTGTTATAAAAGATGATTAGGTACCTTGTAAGTCGCACCCCAAGGATACACCAATGGTAGACTGTTAATTTGACGTTTTTCACGTAAAAACTTTTCGTCTTCGTCAAACGTTTCTGAATCGATTACGCATGATGCTAATACAAGGAGAGTAACGGCCAAACTCTTGACTTGTGATCTGAAAACGTTATAATTTTTGATTTGATTGTTATCAAAGAGCCTGGAGAAACCCTACTAATATTATAAACGTGAAAGATTGTGAGTATGGATGGACGGATGGATAGATGTTTCTTACTCTTTTGCGTATAAACTACAGAACGGATCTGAATGAAATTTGGAATGGAGATAGCCTTTACCCTGGATTAACACATAAGCTTTTTATTAACTAAATTAAACTTTTTTTATATCGCGGAAAAAGGTTTTATTAAAGAAGGAAAGTGAATGGAACTCTAAGTTATCTAGATAACCGAAACGGTTTTAGTACAAAAAAAATAATTTAAGCCAAAAATCAAACTAAGTATCCAAAACCAAAGTGATGATCCTTCAAAACATAGATAAACACATTGAAGTAACAAACCTTATCCATTCATACACACAAAACAAAAAATCCCTCGAGGGAAATGAAAGGTAAACGACCTCCAAACATCAGTGCTAATTAGGTGAGGGATCGACATCAGGGAGGAAAAATACCAGAAACCAATATAATATTATGTTCATAAAATAATAACGTAAATGTACAAATATATTATCTACTAGCTGTTCCCCATGGTTTGACCCGCGTGGGCTACAATTTATCACGAAATCCTTTCTTCGCGGATGCCTACGTCATAACATCTACCTGCATGCCAAATTTCAGCCCGATCCATCCAGTGGTTTGGGCTGTACGTTGATAGATCACTATGTCAGTCAGTCATCAGTCAGTCATCTTTGAGTTATATATTTATATAGATATGCTATGTGACACAAAATTTTATTCGCTAGTCCACCCATGCGGCATTATTTTATGTGCCAAAAATCGGTAAGTACCTATTCCTAGTTAAGTAATTACAGGTTTTGATAGTTTACAATAACAGTAAAAGTTTTCGTTTCGTTCTAAACATTTTTTTTCAGCGCGCCTTACCTAAACTTGGAGTAACTAAAATCGGTAGGTAATATATTTTATATTTCATATCGTTGTATATGAATTTCTAAAAGTTTTCGAGTTATTTTTGAACTTAGGCAGTACGAGTTGCCCCTTTGACAACTTCTACGTTTACGAAAACCTTTGTAGTTTTCAAAACTTGTACTGGGGGTACTGATGTTAAGTGACGATGTGGTCGAAGATGGCGTCACGATACACCTGGATTGAGAACTGGCTTTCAAGAGATGCTGCCGGAACACACCGATAGGTGCTTGGCAAAAGATACACCGATAAAAAAAACCGTTCGAAATACAGCAAGAATTAGTTTTCCTTCTGAGTCAAAAGGGAAGGACGTTTTTTCAGAAGGAAAACTAAGGTGAAATATGGATGGAAATGTTACATTTTGGAAGGAATCTGTCTTGAAAGATAAGACTCAGAAGGTTTTTTTTTTACTTGTATTAATCGAAAGGAACTTTGTTACATCCGGGCGTCCCATGATACCTCTCAAGTTTTTTTAATAATAAAGAAAACAAGTGGGCAAAGAAGCAAACGGTCCGCCTAATGGTAAGTGGTCACCGTCCGTTTCAAGTTTAAAATATCAAATAAAAAAATTAATAATGAGACCACTTACCTCATGATTTTTCTCTATAGGTAGTATATTTCAAATACCCGCCAAAATTGTGCATAATAATCCAAACCTGATAAATCTACATAATATCTTCACCGACTATCTCCACACACGCCTCACGAGTCACTTAAAAGCGTCACTTAAAAGTGTGAATGCACAAAAATGGAGCTATTAGATTTATAAACCTTAGGCCGCATTCACGTTTGTATATTCATTACTATTTAGCTGTTCCCCGCGGTTGCACCCGCGTGGGCTACAGCTTTATGCATGCAAAGTCTCAGCCCGATCGGTTTAAAATTGTCTAAGTTTCATACAAACTTTCATCCCCTATTTTATCCCCTTGGGGGTAGAATTAATCAAAATCCTTTCTTAGCGGATGCCTACGTCATAACATCTACCTGCATGCCAAAGTTCAGTCCGATTCGTCCAGTGGTTTGGGCTGTGCGTTGATAGATCACTATGTCAGTCAGTCAGTTACCTTTGAGTTATATATATTTAGATTACTAGCTGCAACCCGCGGTTTCAACTGCGTCTCTCCGTTATCCCGCAGAAACCCTTTTCCGGGATAAAAAGTAAGGGTATAAGCTACATTACAAATTTCACTCAAATCTGTTCAGTAGTTTTTGCGTGAAAAAGTAACAAATACCCATACATTACTCACAAACTTTCACGTTTATAATAATATAAAAGTAGGAGTAGGATGATAGGATTTATTAATATATTTTTTTACATTTTTGGATTCCATCATCATCATCATTAGGAAGAAGTCCACTGCTGAACATAGGACTCCCTTGAACTCCACCATGAACACCTCTTAGCCATTTGCATCCATCGGCTCCCTGTGACTCTCACAATGTCGTCGGTCCACCTAGTGGGGGGCCTACCTACAGAACGTCTTCTGGTTCGTGGTCGCCACTCAAGAACATTTCTTCCCCATCCATTTTGGATTTAATTTTATTGAAAAACTTGTATTAATTGTTTGCTTGTTGTTTTGACTGTTTTGTAATTGTGAGGACGATATTAAGATAATATCAGGTGACTTGTGGTCAAACAATACCCTGTAAAAAAAAAAAAATTATTGCTCTGTTAAATATGCTTGCTGAGAGATAAAGATAAAGAATGGACTTTTTTGGCGGCAATTGAAAATCAACAACGTGAAAATTTTGTTTTTATTTCCAAAACTTGTGTTTCTTCGAGTTATAATGTGTAATATTGGTGGATTATTAACCATTATGTGTTCGTTAATATGTACGAGTATGGGAAAATGAAATAAAGTTGTGAAAGTGACTTTTCAAGTTGCTCCAAAAAAGTCCGTGTAAAGTTTAAGTAAAGCACCACTACTTTACTTAAACACTATCCTCATCCCATCATCTCATCATCATCATCACCATCATCATTTAAACTTGATTCAACTCTTTGAGTTTGAAATCTTTTATACTTGACACTGGCAAATACACTAATCGTGTGACGCCATAACAAAACAAAAAAAAAAAAAATGTGCTTGCTTCATGCTGTCGCATTATCGTAATTTTAAAAGTAGTTTTTTTTCCTAATTGATTTTTGGAAAGCTTTCCGTTAAAATATAGAGTTCAAACAGGCTGTCGTATCATATCTCTCTCAGATTACCATAGGATGAATGGTTCTTAGCCTCGCTAGATATACCAGTATAGTAATAAATCTTTTAAGCAATCGTTAATGAACAATAAGTCTTATGTCAGAATATAACTAAAAAAAATATGTAACAATCGGAATTCAAAGTAACTTCATTCTCTTACATAAATATAGCCATTATACTCATTAATCCATTTAATTATAATAAATTATATCCGTGGCAGAATGTCTACGATTGCACACATTTTATGTGGAATGTGGATGGCAACTTTATATTCGACTTTTTTGGCGGCAATCAAATTGTCAACGTGAAAATTTTGTTGTTATTTCCAAAACTTGTGTTTCTTCGAGTGATAATGTGTAAAATTGGTGGATTATTAACCATTATGTATTCGTTAATGTGTACGAGTGTGGGAAATTGAAATAAAGTTGTGAAAGTGACTTTTCTAGGTGCTCCAAAAAAGTCCGTGTAAAGTTTAAGTAAAGCGCCACTACTTCACTCAAACACTATCCTCATCCCACCATATCATCATCATCATCATTTAAACTTGATTGAAATCTCTGAGTTTAAAATATTTTATACTCGACACTGGCAAATACACTAGTCGTGTGACGCCATAACAAAAAAAAACTTTAAAATCTTTCCACCAATTTTGACGGGATAGATTTTGGCGGGAAATGATGAGTTACGTGAAAATGTCACTAGGGAATTAATTAAATACGCTGCAGTAGCATTTGTCAATTAGAAGCCAGTCTGGTAGATTATGGCTCCGAACTCTTTCTCTCTCTCTCTGTCTCTCTCTCTCTCTCTCTCTCTATCCTTGGAAGAAGAACTGTGTCCCAGTAGTAAGTGCCACTTACATAATAGGCTAAAGATAAAGATGATAAAAAAAACTTGGAAAGTAAATTTAAATTTCATTTTCCTTTTCGTGTTTTTTTCTTATTTTTTCCACAGTGTGAACGTGGCTTTGCCTTAAATCTCCGGTCCCACAACATGACAGCGCTCTAATATCTTTATCCAACAACAAGCAGTCACGAGGTTTTTATAATGACGTATTAAGTATCGTTCGTTGCCTTCAATAGCTACTGTTGGCAATAGAATATTCAAAACAAGTGAATTTAAATCATCCAAATCGTCATTTTCATTTCTTCGTTAAACTAGAAATGTACACTTTGAAAACTTTTCATTCTTTTTTAAAGCTATTTTTTAAAACTAAAGGAAATATTTATTTAAAATAATCTCTTCAATCATTTATATGCGAAAGTTTGTGAGTTAGTGAGTGAACACGAGTATGTTTGTCAAATGAACTTTAGAATGGAGTTATCTTATACTCTGGATTAACATATTTCGGTAAAAGGTGTCTAAGGAACGATAGAAAGTTGTGCAGCTACTATTTTTTTTAATCATTCATAGCAGCTTGGTTGTATGATTTGTCACCTTAAACCTATTAGCAGTTTTGATTGCTATGTAGATACTTAATAACCACCAATTACAGAAAATTCCTCTCAAAAATTGTGAGTTTACACCTTTTTCTTTCACCACTTGCGTCAAAGGGACCTTTTTTTTAATGCTTGTTGCATATCACCATGGCTTCTTGGAAAATCTTTTTGTTTATATTTGTTATCGTTATAAATGTTGGAGTACGTGCAAGTGGGATGGAAGTACATAGTGCATTGCACAGGAGCAGAAGACAGTTCCCGCTGACGTTTCCCAACAGTACCGTATTGCAAGTAAGTTGTTAACTTTTTTGGCGGCAATTGAACCCATCTTCCTCATCATCAACTTGTAATGTAACAGTCCACTGCTGGACATAGGCCACTCCCAAGCGCAATTGAACTGTGAACATGAAAATTTGGTTGTAATTTCCAAAACATTTGTTTTTCGGGTTATCAAAAAAGTAAGTTGTTATCATCCGCAGCATCCTGGAAGGATTTTCAACGGTGTCCAATGCAATCGCATGGTATATAACCTACTTAGACTGTTCGCTGCTACGGTGACCATACTGCTTTACTGCGTTTAAGATCTAAGATTTAAATCTTCGATTGCGATTGTAT
This sequence comes from Opisthograptis luteolata, assembly GCA_931315375.2. Classification (NCBI taxonomy): domain Eukaryota; kingdom Metazoa; phylum Arthropoda; class Insecta; order Lepidoptera; family Geometridae; genus Opisthograptis; species Opisthograptis luteolata. The sequence goes on along the minus strand of OV928049.1, from coordinate 9,946,985 downwards.
TGTTTGTTTTTTAGTTTTTTTTTAATAATTAATGGTATGTTATCTACAATTTACAATACTGCGGCGCTCTTTGTGCACTCTTTGTGCGCGCTTAGCTTAATATGACCATAATTATAAATAATAATTATTGATAATTATATTAAAAAATAACCTGGCATCTCTTAAAATTGGAAGATGTATAGTCCTGCTTATTTACCTATGTTTTTATGTTCAATATACCCGTACTTTTGCACTATTCATACGTAAGCCATATTTTTCTCAGTAATAGATTCGCGAACTGCAAAACCACCGGGTACGCTTTGTACAACTCTATGAGATGAACAGGATACAATTACTACTACTACTAGACTACTATAGATGGCGCTATCCACGAGAGGAGCTTATCGCCAGCCAACCATTAACTACTATTTACTAGCTAGCTTAGAATTAATCCCCCTTCCTCGTTAATGTACCTATCAAGCTTTGACCAAGGAGGTGGGAAGACTTAAAACTAGCGAACAGCCTCGCGGCTGTGTCCACGAGGAAATTTATATTTTTCCATACACACCTTTGTATCTAATTTCACACCCTTATGATGTGATTATCAAAAAACCTTTTCTTCGTGCACGTCTACATTACAAAAGAAAGCTACTCTCCAAATTTCTCTCTATGGATTCTAGAATCGTGCTCAAGCGATAATGTACTGTCATTTCATACAAATATGTCACTCAATCGCTACTCAAGTATTGATCTACAATACTTGAGCATCATTCTAGAATACGGGCCTAAGTAAGCTGTATATACGTTGTGTAAAACTGGGGTCCCACGGTCCGTTTTTCCAACAGATCAGACCACACGACCTCGGACGACGTGCCGTGAATATGCCTGTGGTCGTTTGACATTTTCCAAAAAATTAAGCCGCGGCAGACCGGATGACGTACCGTGGAAACAGCTCGCCCGTGCTTATCCGTGGCGATGTGTCCTGGTCAGATGCTATCCATATTGAGCATACATTCTTCAAACCTACATTCTAGTTCAATGCCGGCATCGGAACTCCGAGTGCAGCCAAGAACATCAACGTGAACTTCGCGTTCCAAGCCAACTTCCAGCTGCCGTGGAATCGGACCCAGATCCCGGTGGACATTCTGACCGCTAACACAGGGTACGACGGAGACTCCAGGAAGAAGAGAGCTGTCACATATGGAGACTACGAAAATGACGCTAAGCTGTTCCACTTTTATAAATATGTTGAAGAGGTTTTGAATGGGTATGTTTTTGCTTTTATTTTTGACGTTATTTGGGTAGGTAGGCTACTAGGTAGACCGACGACATTGTAAGAGTCGCAGGGAGCCAAAATCAAAATCAATAGTATTTTATTCAATAGGATACATTGTGATCACTTTAAAACGTCAAACTTAAAACTAGCTACGCCTGTTCCAACCTCCTCACGCCGGCAAAAGAACAGACAAGAAACGCACGGCAGGTAATTTTTTTGGCGCAATCACATTGGCAATTTTATTCTTATTACTAATCTGAATTGGAGCAAGTTCACCACAATCCCAAGGTTTTTTTTGCATTTAAATGGTCCGATATAGCCGATGCATGCAAATGGCTAATAGCCGTTCATGGTGGCGTTCAAAGAGGGACGCCTATGTCCAGCACTGGACTTCTTCCGGCTGATGATGGTGATGATGAAAATATTGCTTTTAGCTGGTAAAAGCTATCAAACCAGACAGGTCAGCGTGGTAGATGGTATCTACTGTCTCTGAGAGATAGCCTGTGCTCCAGCAGTGGAAACGTGAAAGGCTGGTGATACTATTTTTTTACTAGTTGCTCCCCGCGCTTTCACCCGCGTCTTGTCTTAATTCACAGGAACCCTTTTCCGGGATAAAAAGTAACCTATGTGTTAATACAGGATATAAGCTATTTACATTCCAAATTTCATGACACAAAATTGTCAAAAATGTTTGTTACACATGTAACAAACATTTTCACACACACACACACACACACACACACACACACACACACACACACACACACACACACACACACACATACACACATTTTCAGATTTATAATATAAGTAGGATAGGACTATAGAATGTAATTTGCCTTGGGCTAAAGCTACGTTCATAACATCGCTGGTAATAGGTTAAAGCTGCGTTTATACTAAAGTCGGTAAATAACCATGATCGTGTCCGCCTCATCCCACCGTACGGAACATTAGTTAAGGAGAATAGTCACGACTCTTAAACGACTCACGAGTCGTGAGAGCACTAACCCAGCTTTAGCTGAAGTGCTAACTCCAACTGTGTCAATATTTGCTTATTTGATAACAAATATTTGGTTCAGAAGATTTCTTTTTGAGCACGCGTCTGGTGAATGGTGTTGTTTTATGACAGCATAAGATAAACATGTTTAATATCGATATCCGGTTGTGATTTTTTTTTTTGAACTAGCTAACGCGGTAACTTTGTGCCGCCATATTTGCTATCAAATATTTAAATACCTGCATATATTTTTTTATACAAACCTACCTTCTCTCGACAATAACTAACACATAAAAGAAAGATTTATCCAATTTGGTGCAGTCGTTCTGAAGTTATGCGCTTATATACATATAGGCGATTCATTTTTAACGCAAAAAGGGGTGTTATAAGTTTGATGTGTCTGTCTGTCTGTCTATTTGTCTGTCTGTCTATGGCATGGATGAAGCGATTTCAATTTTTTTTTTTTTTGTATGAAAGGTGAGTTACGGAAGAGTGTTTTTTGGCTATGTTTGATGAAAATTGGTTCAAGATGTCGGAGGTTGTTTAAAATTTTAAATTTATAGATATAATATATAAGAAAAGATAATGAAGATCACACTTTGCACTCGTGACACAATCGTTAATTGTGAAGAAATCACGTACTTTTTTTTACTACTTAAAAGGTAGCGTTTGACTACAAATCACCTGATGTTAAGTGACGATGTAATCGAAGGTGGCGTCACGCTACACGCGGATTGAGACTTGCTTTCAAGTGAGACTGCCGGAACACACCGATAGGTGCTTGGCGACAGGTGACCATGATGTTGCAGCGCTGCGCTCACATAATAATTGTTATGGGAATGCAGCACATGCTGAAGCTGCCCTATATTGCCCTATAATTAATTAGATAAGTAACTGGAATCTAGGATAAGGCTCTGTGTTATAGTGGCAATAAATTGTTTCTTTTTATGTTGATTTTTTTTTTATTTCACTATTTACAGGGTAGCGTTTGACCACAAGGCACCTGATGTTAAGTGACGATGTAGTCGAAGGTGGCGTCACGCTACACGCGGATTGAGACTGGCTTTCAAGTGAGACTGCCGGAACACACCGATAGGTGCTTGGCGACAGGTGACCATGATGTTGCAGCGCTGCGCTCACATAATAATTGTTATGGGAATGCAGCACATGCTGAAGCTGCCCTATTGCCCTATAATTAATTAGATAAGTAACTGGAATCTAGGATAAGTCTCTGTGTTATAGTGGCAATAAAATGTTTTTTTTATGTTGATTTTTTTTTATTTCACTATTTACAGGGTAGCGTTTGACCACAAGTCACCTGATGTTAAGTGACGATGTAATCGAAGGTGGCATCACGCTACACGCGGATTGAGACTGGCTTTCAAGTGAGACTGCCGGAACACACCGATAGGTGCTTGGCGACAGGTGACCATGATGTTGCAGCGCTGCGCTCACATAATAATTGTTATGGGAATGCAGCACATGCTGAAGCTGCCCTGTTGCCCTATAATTAGATAAGTAACTGGAATCTAGGATAAGGCTCTGTGTTATAGTGGCAATAAATTGTTTTTTTTTATGTTGATTTTTTTTTTATTTCACTATTTACAGGGTAGCGTTTGACCACAAGTCACCTGATGTTAAGTGACGGTGTAATCGAAGGTGGCGTCACGCTACACGCGGATTGAGACTGACTTTCAAGTGAGACTGCCGGAACACACCGATAGGTGCTTGGCGACAGGTGACCATGATGTTGCAGCGCTGCGCTCACATAATAATTGTTATGGGAATGCAGCACATGCTGAAGCTGCCCTATTGCCCTATAATTAATTAGATAAGTAACTGGAATCTAGGATAAGGCTCTGTGTTATAGTGGCAATAAATTGTTTTTTTATTTTTTTTTATTTTTATGTTGATGAGCTTGAACTGTTTATGCCAATCAATTAAGTAAACTTTTAGTTCAATTTTTCTTAATTCGCCACCATCGCCATTGTTATTATTGTTTTCCTCCATAAAAACATATTTTTCACGATAAATTAAACTAGTCACCGTAACATTTCAAATCTCTCCGAACCTTGTTTACATTAAGGGTCGGAGCTCTCGCAAAAATAACTTTCGGAATTCACAAAATATCTTGGAGCCCTGACATTCCCTATGTTTATTTATTCGGCATGATTTTGTGGAGAAATGTAAACAATCGTGATTTATCACAGACTGAACCGGTTTGTGTTTTTACGCAGGTAATTTCCAAGTAGGCAATTTGGTCAATTATGTATGACTAGCCAGGCGTCAAGTGTAAAATTTATCATCGTTTGTTTGGTCGTTGTTGGTCCGTAATTAAATTCGAAAGTCCGGCTGTTTGTCTCGTTTGCCTGATTGTAATTTTATATGATGTAACTTTCATGGTATTCAGTACAAAATTAAAATGCAGTTCAGAAACCCCTCGCGATCCATCTGATCCATCGTGTCTCCCGGCTTTAGTCAGGTTACGCCTGAAATTAGTAATCGATCCTGATCTGTTATCCGCGGTTTTGGATCGATATGTCATGTCATAATATGTCATTTCAGTACTAGGGCTGGACATATTACGACTAAAAATGTATAGGATTTTATTCTAAGAAGATACATGATAAAAAATTATTTAAAGTTAAATTAAAAATAAATCAAACACAGTACACTAAAAATTTGGTAAGCCTCCAAAAGACGGTAAGGTGCCCAAAATGCTGGCAGCATTGCCTCGTTGAATGGCAATGCTAATTTTTTTAAACAAAATATGAGTCAGCATTTTGGTCACCCGTCGCGTCAAATAGAAGCTTTGCCAAGTCCCTAAAAATGAAACACACTATGACAAGACATATCGATCCAAAACCGCGGATAACGGATCAGGATCGGTTATTAATTTCGAGCGTTAGCAGTCAAGTTCAGTTGACGCGTTTTCACATTTGATTTGTATACCGACTGTGATTAGTTCCTTTTAGTTGTTTAGACACGTCTCTGAGTCATTTGAAGTCGACTATGAGACAAACCATCGAGAACGTTCGAGATGTTTCTCGAAACAATCGACTTAAACGTCTTGGACTTGCCCAACGCTGACCTCACTAGCCAAAACTCTGGCCTTCTCTACCAGGTTTCCCGGCCCAATACGGCCTGAAATGCCGAAACTTAATCCTTATGGATTTAAATCATAAAATTAGATTTCTAAAACGCTAACCGTTTAATCAATAAAGTCACTAAACGAAAGTAAATTCTGGAGACATGCAGTCCCTTTTTTGCTCTTTAATAAGCCCCAAATTCTGGGTGCTTAACTGCTTAAGGGCCCTTGCATAGCTTAAGACGGCTCTGACTACTTCCGTACCCGTTTTCAGATAAACCAAGCACTTGAGCTTTGTCATAATAAAAGGAGCGCTAATTGGATAAAATAATACGGGTATATCCGAACCTTTTCCTAGCATTACCTACTTTGAGCTTCACACAAAATACCGGTGGCATAGGGACATCTTATTCATCTGAGATTTGACTTTGCTACGGTAAATACTGTCAAGCCCATTCGACAATTTTTACTTCACTGACTTTCCTACAGTTGAATAAATACGAAGGGTTGTACCGTTACCAAAACTTTATTTAAACATTTCCATCCATTCACGAGTCAAACTTTTTGATTTCGATCGTTTGTTGGATGAATCCCAAAATAGGCGATTACTCTCTCCTTTTTTAACCCCCGACGCAAAAAGAGGGGTGTTATAAGTTTGACGTCAATGTCAACCTGTTTGTGTGTCTGTCTGCGGCATAGCTCATAGCTCTCAAACTGATCGGCCGATTTCGATGCGGTTTTCATTTGCAAACCACTTTCCTTGCGGTGGTTATTAGCTATATTTGGTTAATATTGGTCTTGGACCGATTTCCATTAGCTAATACTCCTATTAGCTAATGGAAATCGGTCCAAGACGTCGCGGGTTTTTAAAATTTTATGTTCTGGTTTCGATTCTTCGTCGATAGGCGATTAAATTATTCCCTCTGTTAATCTTTCAATAGAAGACGAGGATAATATTGCGGGTGGCTACAGTCCGTTGACTTCATTGAAGTAGGTACTTCTTATTACTTTATCGGTTAATCTTTTCACAGGTTCGGGCACAATGGAAAATCGTGTGTGAGACAAGCGCTTTGCCAGGTTGGCGCAGAACCTTTGCATTCTGAGGATGAAGAAGATCTACTTCACGAGCTGGCTTCATTTGTACTGAAGTAAGTATCCTTTAAAAGTCACCGAAATAGCGTTCAGAATTTGCAAGTTGGCAATGGGTAGGCCACACCGCTCGATAACCGATGGGGAAGAAAGGTTCTCGAGTGGCGACCACGAACCGACGACGTTCTGTAGGTAGGCCCCCAGGGTAGTACTAGGTCCCATTCTGGCTGTTGATGGTGAAGTATCCTTTATCTCTGAGAGGAGGCTTGTGTTCCATCCTGATGATGATGATGATGAAGTTTTGGTTTAAATGGAACGAGGTTGGAACATAGCTAGTTTTAAGTTTGATGTTTTAAAGTGATCACAATGTATCTTATTGAATAAAAAACTTTTGACTTTGACTTTAACTTTGACCCTAGATTCTGATTCTGTGGCTGTTATTCTTATAATTATATCATTCCTTTTCAGTCCAACCAACGACGCTGGCAACCAAGTTTCCATGAAGGATGAAGCCTACCCTTACATCAAGGCGTACACACAAGGACAGAAATCAATGAACTGCACTAAGTTATACGACAAATGCAAAATATCCGTTGTGGATGTATTTAGTAAACTGCATAATCATTTTTAAGCCTAATCTAGATCATCATCATCATCTTGCCCTGGTCTTATTTATTTGGGGTCGGCGCAGCATGTATTCTTCTTTCACTCTCCCCTATCAGCCGTCATCGCTTCATACACTCCTCTTTCATTCATATCAACCCTTAGACAATCCATCCATCTTTTCTTTGGTCTTCCTCTTCCCTTCCATCCATCAACATTCAAATTCATCACTTTTTTTGTAATATGACTATCATCCCTCCTCATAACATGTCCATACCAAGCCAAACGATTCCCTTTCAACTTATCTGTCACTGGTGCTACTTTCATACTTCCTCTAATATACTCATTCTTTATTTTAAGCCTAATCTAGATGTAGGTTTATAAAGTAAATTTAGTTAATAATAATAATTGTATTTTTTTTTTTATATTTTAGATCTTGGCACGTCATTAACAACCAAATAATTTATCAATTTGTGTGCAATAATCCCCGAACTCTAATTTAAAAAAACATTATACAATAAAAATTGTATTTATCTTTAAAAAAAACTATATGTAGGATCCAACATTCTCACTGACAATTCAAATTAGATCAGTAGTATTTAATATGTAAAACTGAAATAAAACAATGACTGTGTCATCTTCTTCTTCTAATATATAATGACTGCTAAGATTTGATTACATTGTTAGTTAGTTACAAGTCAAGCTATTTAAAAGTGTTTTAAAAATGAATCCCTATTTCCCTTGGTCACGGCATCACGCGTGGACCGCTGGACCGATTTCGCTAATTCTTTTTTGTTGTGTTTGTTATTGCGAAGAGAAGGGGTGAAAAAATGAAAAGACGTTTTATTGCGATAAACTGCAGTCCGCGCGGGTGAAACCGCGGGGCGCAGCTAGTAATTTATAATTATTTGTTTACTTTCTAAAAAGTTATACCCAAAACATAGTCACTACTTATTATAAAACAAAGTCCCCGCGCCGCGTTCGCTATCTGTCTGTCTGTCTGTCTGTCTGTCTATTCGCGATAAACTCAAAAACTACTGCACCGATCTTCATGTTGTTTTCACCAATAGATAGAGTGGTTCTCGAGGAAGGTTTTAAGATATAATTTGTTATGTTTTTGTTTACATTGGCTAAAATATAACGATATTTGTTGGAGAGGTCCGAAAAAAATAAGCCGTCTGGGAGCTTTCAACGAAAACGCTGCCTAAACCCTTTGAGATATAACAAAATGATGTATGGTGGAATTGTGTATCTTATACAGGTCTACAAAAAAGTCCGCGATGGCATATGTTTATCTCTTAAGGATAACATACTATAACTACTTTTTACATTTTAAAAGTTGATAAAAAGGCCGACTAAAATCGGACCGTGTTTTCCATACTTTTATATTAATCCTTATCAAAATAAATTTTAACATTTCGTATTCAAGATTGTTCCAATAGCTGTAGATTACTTTTTGAATTGTTCAAATCGGACATCTGTTCGAAAGATATTACGAAATTAAAAAATGTCAAATTAATCTGAAAATAAACTCGCCGCGCGCCGTACCGCAGCGCAGCGGGAAACGCGGTCAGGTGAGGGGGGCGGGAACCCACCGAAGGCGGGAGTCGCGGGAGAGAGAATCTATGAAATAGGTAAAGTGCGGTCGCGGACCAGGAAGACCTTTAGCTGCGCGGTTCAAACGCGCGGTCCGAGAAAATAAACTTAGAATTAAAAATAGGATAATGGATATAGCAGATAACGCGGCACCGATGTGCGGGAATAGTTTTGGAGTATACGGAATATAAACGCTTTCGCGCCTAAACTACTGAACTGATTTAAATGAAATTTGGTATAGGGATAGTTTGAGCCCTGGGGAAGGACATAGGATACTTTTTATCGCGATAAACTGTAGCCCACGCGGGTGAAACCGCGGGTAACAGCTAGTGTATGATAAAAAAAACAAAAAACTAATAATAACATATTGTATTCAAAATGTCAAGCTAATCGGTCGACATTTTGAAAAAATATTAGTTTGTAATAATTTCCTAATTGCAGGAACTTTACCGGAGTCAATTCATAAAAAGCACAAAAAAATACAATCAGCAAGCACATCTTAATGAAAAATCTTCTCAATTCATTCATCTCTTAAGATGAATAAAATAGATACTAAAATCTATAATCTAAACCTAGTACATATTTTAATATTGCAAATTTCTCCAAATATACATAGAAATAGAATATAGTATCATAAATGTAGGTACAGAGAACTAATAAGTATAGCAAGTTTGATTTTCATAAAGCCTTCATTTCTGTTAATTCTGTGAAATATTCATTATTAAAATACTATGATAATATAATTTTAGTATCTATGAATAAACATTAGGTAGGTAAGTAGGAATAAAAGTCTCGTGAGCTATTCAACTATCATACAAAAAAAAACAATCTTTAAAAATATCCTTAAGTTCAGATTGCCAATTGTTAATAGGTATATAGTTTGTGTTCGAAGACATTATTAATATCCCTATATTATTTTACTGCCTAGCTACCACTATCAAGACACGACAAGCACCTCACTCGGGAGCCAGTTCCCAATCCAGGTGTAGCATCGCACCAACTTATACCGTATTAACATCGGGTGTCTTGTGGTCTAACGCTATTAAAATTTGTAAAACAAGTTAAATTTTTAACAAAACAAAAACTAACTTCAGTTTCCCTTCAATTTCTCTGGTCTGCCATCATCAAACCCTGATTTCCTTATAATGGGACCACCTTTGAAATATCTTCTTTCCATCGCTCGAAACGGTGAAGGAAAACATCGTGAGGAAACCGGCATGTCCAAGAACTGCAACATTCAAGGGCATGCGACATCTACCAACCCGCACTGGGCCAGCGTGGTAGATTACGTCCCATACTCTCTCTCTGAGAGAAGGCCAGAGTCCCAGCAGTGGGAACGTGAAAGGCTGATGACGATGATGATGCCCGAACATACATAAAAAAATACAAACATCCGAATTGAGAACCTCCTCTTTTTTTTGGAAATCGGTTAAAAATACATTTATATCAGTCCAAACGTATGCAGCGTTTCTTCTCCAATAGCAGTGAACGTACTCAGGATGGACCCCTCGCAGTCAGGGAATAATGTCTCGCAATCTACTCCAGTGTCTCTTCCAAGCCTTTCTGCTGCGTGATACTCGTTGTCTGTGTGATGAGACAATTCGTCTTTGGTTGCTGATGGGCTGCAAAGAAGAAAATATTGGTAAGGTAGATATATCTACATCGGTAAGTCGCGAAGGACTTGCGCTCCAAGTGGAGGACGGGCAGAAGGTGGCGCAGGACCGACTGAAGTTTCATCGTTTAATATCGGAAGTCAAGACTCACTCTGGGTATATGACTCACATAACGCCTCAAGCTAAGAATGTATTGCCAAACACCCGTCCGTGTTTTCTGGCAGCGTCTTTTGAGAGCAGTTCCCAATCTAGGCAGCGGGGCGCACCTTTAACATCATCGTCACAAAACATGAGGTGACTATTGAGCAAATGCTAAAAGATGTTACAGGTAAAAGAAACAAAATAAGAATGTTAATTTGTAAAAGAGAATTAAATAATTACTATCGAATAAAGACTGCTATTAGCAGTAAACTTTCTATTATATACAAAACAAATCGTAAGATTCTTACAGACAAAAAGATACTTAATGAGCTCATTATAATATCACGAGAACCTTCGTAACAAGGTAGAGGCGAAATGAAAAGGGGGTTGGCGTTCCTGTCAAATTTCATTCAAGTTTTTATACTCACGTGAATAGTATATGTCCAATTTCTCCGAGCAAGCCGTTTTCATGAGTAAAAGGAACCTCGGCTGCTTCACAGATTGTTCGAAGCAAGCACGGCCGCCCTGAATAGCCGTACCTGTGTATACAATTTTCAATGCCTTTAATAAAATATTCTAAAACGATTTTGAAAAGAGCTTCAGAAAACTTGGTAACTTCTACTGGATGTAAAACGTTACTTGCATTGAGCAGAGCGTTCATAAACTACCTACTAGCTGTAGGTACATGGTTTTACTCTCGTGGATATTTTATATCCAAATTGGCCATTAATGTGTGTATGCGCTTATTTCCAAATTTACGTCAATATTTTTTTATATTGCTTGTTTAAGTTAAGATACAATGATTCTTGGTGTGTAACTTATAACATTAACGTGAGCCGGTATCTTCCAAATTACTGCACAATTTTATATACCCAAAAATATTGCTAGCGTATATATAGATATGTGAACTTTTTACCTTTCAGCCATGTGTTCTATAATCTTATAGAAATCCCATCGATTCATTCTCTGTGGTTCTTGATCTTCCAAATTATTCTGATCTATTAGCTCTTGCCTTCTAATTGCTTCTTGTAACGGGATTTCAGTATGCGAATCACCATCATCAGTGACGCCTCCTTCAGAAAATACAAGAGACCTCCTTCGTCTGTCATCAAAAGTGATATCGACTAACGTGTCGTTGTCCCTTTCTTCATCATTGCTTTCTATATCACCATCACTCTTGCTCAACTTCCTTGCATTGGCGTTAATTTCATTAGCTTCGTCGTCATTAGCAGTATCACCATGCATGTCTCTTGACACTGTGTTAGCGAAACCATATATTCTGCTTGTATATTCTGTACTGTTCGTTGGTAGGTCATATTGGAATTTGATTACTGCACCGACCGTTACTGAGGCTTCCTTCAAGTCAACTGGCACACCAAGACCTATGATGAACTGAAAATTAAACAACAAAAACATTTAAAAACACATGACACTTTTTACGACGATGATGATGTTTGAGTGAAATTTGGAATGGAGATAACTCATAACCTAAATTAAATACTTAAGGCAGAAATTTTCAGACAAAGCTTTCTGCGGAAGACCACTTGTACAACCGCAAGGCGCAACTAGTACCTAATGCATAAAGTAGTCGCATTAAAGAGAACAAATGTCGATATAATTTAAAACCATTTACTCCCAAAAAAGACATTGCAAACGAATAAAACCGTTGAATAGGAGACGAGATGAGCAAATCAGACAAAACAGAAGTAAACGTAAAACAAAAACTCATTCTATACTTCAAAAGGCAGACAGGCGCTCGCCTAATTGCATTTAAATTCACGAACAAAAAACACAGCTTCGTTAAGCCCTATCCGTTGTGCAAAGAAAACATCATTTACTCAAGTTAAATCAGCGTTATGTAAATTTACATGAAGTCTAATAAGACGAGGAAACGAAGAATGGCGTACCTGCGCTCTGGCCGGACCTCCATCTGGGTAGACAAGGTACCTCTTCTGGCGATTCCCTTCCACTTTCAGCGTTAAAAGCAAATTGAGTAAAATTAGAGGGAATAACATCGTCGGAACGTTTTTGCGTCGGCCCGTCCGTACGGCGTCGTTGAAGTGTAAATACAGTATACGATAAAGTAGGGATGTTTGCACTGAGCCTACGGCAGTGCCTAACTAATGAACCGTTATGTTTTCTCAGTGATTTAGGCTGCGCCGAGTGGCCCACTTTGGGACCATGCGAACGTCGACATGACTGCACATTACACGTAACGAGTCTACAACAGTAATCTTATTCAGATATTTTATCTCGACTTTTCCTTTTGAGATGGGAAATGAAGTAGTTACTTTCATTTCAGCTCAGAAAATGTAGGAAGAGCCTCAAGGTAAGCATTTAAAGACGAGAATTAGTTTAGAGATCAGTCTTGAAAACAACTTTGTACAAGAAGTAATTAGCTTTTTTGTAATTATTTATTTATTTATTTATTTATTTATAATGCACACCAACATAATAAACAATATATCATCAATTTACGAAGATTAAAAGTACTTTTTTTATCTAAATATTATGTATAACTCAAAGGTGACTGACTGACATAGTGATCTATCAACGCACAGCCCAAACCACTGGACGGATCGAGCTGAAATATGGCATGCAGGTAGATGTTATGACGTAGGCATCCACTAAGAAAGGATTTTGATTAATTCTACCCCCAAGGGGATAAAGTAGGGGATGAAAGTTTGTATGAAACCTTCTCAATTTTAAACCGATCGGGCTGAGACTTTGCATACATAAAGCTGTAGCCCAGCTCGTCTATTAATAGTGTTATAAAAAGCTTATGCAAAGTTTGTAAAGAGTATCCTACGGCTAATCTCTAAAAATACTGATCTAATTCTGAAAATTATTTCAATAATAGGAAGCTACATTAGTCCTGAGCCTCATTGTTAATATGGGAATTGGTTCCCAATTCGCGGGTGAACCCGAAGGAACAGCTAGTTTTTATTAAAGAGAAAAACATTTGGCGATATTCTTGAATCAAAAAACTTCACGAACTGGTTTTTTGTTAATGAAATTTAGCTTTTGCCAAACAGCAATCTTCTTGTCATTACCCGCACTAGTTTTCAATGTGCGGGAATGTTACCAAGTTAAAATATAGATAGAAGTAGTGTTGCCACACTATCGACAGTCTAAAAAACAAATAATATCGATATGAATAGTCCTATCGAAGTCCTGGAAAACAATACTAACACTATCGTTTGTTGATGGTATCGATTGTTTTTTACAATCGGTAGTAGCTCATTTTTCAATGGTTCAGTCAGGTTTGGTTCTCAAGTTTTCGAAGCCATAGACTTGCATAAATAATACATTTAACTATTTGCATTACTGGTAGCTCAAGACCTCTCTCTATACTTGCAAACTGTAAGCACTACTATTAAAAAAAAACAACCAAGTATCGATAATGCAAAACAAGCGATAGTATCGATTTTATCGATATGTTATATATTTATGATGAACAATACTATCGATAATGTTCCACTCCGTCATTACCTACTGTTGTCGCGTATTAAACTATCGATGGACGAATCGGCTATGGAAAAACTACCAAACAACACTAGACAGCAGACATTTTCTAAATTACAAACTTCAAAACTTAGTACATAATTACTTGCAAGTTCACTCGACTGCTGAACAAGCTCAAACCAGGCCGCATCAAAGCCGGTAACGTATTTTGTGCCGAAGCAATTTATTGAAATGAAAGGTGAAATGGGATTCTGCGGTCACACCGTACCAGTATGTTGAACAGATGCTCTCACCCACCTTTTTTCCTTTTGCAATTCCAAGTTTTTTCAATGCGGCATTCTGTAAAGAATCGCAAGTGCTCTGTAGGATCGGTTATTTTTAATTTACATGCTTTCTTTATTGCTTCGCTGGATACGTTGCAGCTGTATTATTGATTTACAAATGGGTAGTGGGGTGCGAGGGTGGTTTAATGATAAATATAAAAATGTAATTTTGAAGCGATGATTGCTCAGTGGTTGTGACGTTTGCTTTGCGATCGTAGGTTCGAATACTGCAATGAGCTTGAGCTTTCGGTGAAAGAAGAAATCTTGATAAAACTTGTGTGAGTTTGGTGGTTTGTGGGCATTTTCTAGTGCCCGTATAACTACCAGCCTTAAGAATCTGTCACCAAACACCTATCGGTGTGTTCCAGCAGCCCCATTTGAGAACCAGTTCCCAGGTGTAGCGTGGCGCCATCTTCGACCACATCGTCGTTTAACATCAGGTGAATTGCGGTCGAACGTTACCTTGTAAGATGTTGGATGTGTCTCTCTATAAGTACCTTAATAAGGCTTTATCCTGAGTGGGTGACTGACTGACTCAGTCAGTCAAACATTACCTTTGCTCGTTACCACCTGAAATCATATTATGTACGAAGTGAGACTGGGTGATGCCGGAACATTTAATTACTTGTAGCGTCAAACACATACAATCTATTATCTAGTTCTAGAAGCTAGATTAGGTGATGCTATGTGCAATCCAGGACTTCCCATTATCCTTTTCTTGAGATAAAAAGGTATCCTTTGGTTCACCAACTCTTTCAATGAACAAATCGATCAATTGAACGGGTCGAAAGAACCGGGTCTTTTCCTAAACGTAAACCTTAAACATAGTATTGATTTGGACCTCTAAAATTGAACTAACTGCACTATTCCTACTATGATTTTCCAACCGTGGTGGATTTACTAGCAGGCTGAATAGGCTGGAGCCAAGAGCGGTAGACAAATTTGATGTAATTTTTTTTAATTCATTCATTTATTATTTCTTTATGTGCCTAAATGTTTGCCCACACAAATCATTCAACATGTAATATGTTTCACCAAGGCATACGCTGCGTGGTGGCATTTAGTTCGAGAGAGATGATTTACGCCCGAAATTAATAATCGATCCCCTGATCCGTTATCCGCGGTTTTGGATCGATATGTCATGTCATCATATGTCATTTTAGTAGTAAAGCTTGACATATGTCAATCAATATGACATGACATATCGATCCGCGGATAACGGATCAGAATCGATTATTAATTTCGGGCGTTAAAGTGGCGATTCAACAGGGGAAGTCTCATCCCATATTTGTTGCAAAAAAAAAGAAACTGCATGGTGCATGGACTAAGACGGATCTGGCAGTAGTAACTACTTCGTCCCGCATCTCCCGGTGTACGTGGAGCAGTTTGGCACCGCTCCCAGGTGCGGGGTGCTTGTAACTTGCGGAACTGGACATTACTCCCAATTAAGGAACTTTGCGCTGATATTGCTTCACTTCCGTGTTGTGCTGATTTGTTGACGCAACTTAAGCAGGAACTTCTGTGCGTGCTATGTTTTGTGGAGGCTTTGGGGTGTAGGTTTTAATGACTAATTATTGTTAGTAATAATATTGTCCATACAATCAGATATGCAAGTATCGGATTCCTTACCAAGATTTCCTGTATCTAGGGTCATCATCATCATCAGCCCGTATCAGTCTACTGCTGGACATAGGCTTCTCGCAAGGCACGCCACTGAGCCCGGTCTTCGGCTCTTCTTATCCAACTACTGCCAGCCACTCGGCGCAAGTCGTCGCTCCACCTTGTCGCAGAGCGTCCTTCCTCCACTACGTTTGCCAAGAACACGTTTACCTCAGCGGTTGTTGGTTCTGCGGCTTATATGACCATGATGATGATGTATCTAGGGTATCGGTAACTTACGTGAATTGGGGGCACCTAGACACATTGATTGTCTTTTTATTGGACATTTGACATTTGCGTTATCAAACTGTTACCTACAATATGTGTCTGTCAGCAACTGAAATGTTTCTTTATCGGGTTTTATTGGGATTATAATCAAAAAGGCTGTTCTGGCGCCTACTTCACTCCAATGGAGCAGCCGGGCGACCGCGGGGATTGAACGCGGAGCGGGAGGCGCCCGCTGCGCACGCGGCTACATTCACTCTCAACACATCAATTACGACGCAATTACCGCTAACGTCAAATTTTCATCTTTATTTCTAAAACCATTGTAATACCTCATTAAAGTCGTAAATGGATCCAAGAATTTATTTTTCTTCACCATCTGCGGAAATATAGGTAGGGCTGGGCTTGCGCTTAGAAACGTTACAGGTAGGGTAAAATTTATCCAAACGCGTTCAGAAAGACTTGAAACTGGCAATCTAAGACCGTGCAGAAATTTAAAAAGTTTTCAGAAACGTCGCAGGTAGGGTAACATTTGTTCGAACTTATTCAAAACACAGATTATAGAAGATACCTGACATTTCCTTACCCTCACCCGAGAGTAGTTTCTGAACGCAGCCCAGATATACTAATGAAGAGAATATCTCAGAGTGAAGACAGTGCAATGCCGCACAGGGGTTTGAACTGTTAAAGTTTAAAGTGTTGGTGGCACTAAACGGTAATAATAGGCATTATAGGCAAGCCTGACGCTTACCATCAGGAGAAAGGCACTCACTAATAAGAACCCTGCTTCACTCGACTATGAAATTCTCCGCTCCTGCGCACTTTAATTCGAAAACTGATTGAAACATTAACTTGAAACTTGTTTTAAAGTTTGAAGACGAACACCTGGAGTTTATTAGTCGTAGGTACCTACAGGTTACACAAGTTCGTTCGACAGAATCTTGTTTCAATAAATACAAGTAAAAAGGAATTAACTCTATATTCGTACTAGATGATCGGGCAAACAGCCAACATATTTTTTTTCTGGTTAGGGACAAAATAAAACCAAAATCACCACCTAGCGGTAAGATATAATTATATACATGACGACCTATTCTCAGACCTACCGAATATACACATAAAATTAAAATCGATCATACCGATTCGGAGGAGTTCGTTAAGAAACACTGTGACACGAGATTTTAATATATTAGAAGAAGATATATAAAAAGAAACTACATTTGATTGTTGGTTTGTGTCGGATAAACTTAAAATAATTTGGAATGTATATAGTTTGAACCCAGTAGAAGAACATAGGACTTTTTATTGTGATAAACTGTATTTAAGAATACATTTTGGCTAAGGGATTTGAGCGGTTTGCTTTGACGCTACATAGTTCCGAGTTGAATGATCTCCCATTGTCATTGCATTAGCACTTGACGATAATATTTCTATTATATGAATCCATTTTGAGTTATTACATAGACACATAAGACCGTGACAACTCACCAAACAGCTCGCAAACGCAGCGAAGCAGACACAAAGTTTAGTATAAGACAGAATAAAATATATCCAAACATGCAGTTACACAGTGAAATTTTCACGAACTATCCAGCCCTGCGGTGCAGTGCAAAACAGTATCTTAGATTGCCATTTTCACTTTAGTGTAGAAAGTGCATCATAATGCGAATGTATGAGTGTACACTGTTTTGGTGAGCTAATAAATTAATAAATAAATAAATAATACTGTGCTGTCGCCTTCACTGAGCACATACCGGGATATTCTGGCAGCGTCACTTAAAAGACAGTTTCTAATCCGGGCATAGAGTAGTGGCACCACCTTCGACCAGATCGTCACTTAACTTTCAGTGACTTGTGGTCAAACGTTAAAGAATACCTAAGCCCATAGCAGTGCTTGCTGATAAATTCTCAACGTAGTAGCTAGTCAGATGAGCGCTAGGAAATGCTATCACTAAGCTGTAGTTTGATGTTTTCCTGTACTATAAAAATTATGACGTTTTTTGTTTGTTAAAGAATAATTCGAATTAAAAGACTAAAAAGTTTGTGTATACGTTGCAAGTCACCAACACTAAAATGTCAGATGCATCACTTGACTGCATTTGAGTAAGTTAAATCTCGCAAGTTCATGTACTGACCAGCTTAATATATTGCACCTAGGATTTGTAAATGTGTACGAAGAGACGATTTCACAAATTTCTTGCGCAAACAAAGTCTTCGACGTTCGTTAAGCTTCGAGTTTGTCTGTTTGGTGTGCCTTAATTTCTTTTAGTATATACATGGAGCTTAGAGGCTTAGCAGCTTGGAATATGCACTGCTCCAACTACGTACTGCTGTTTGTAGTGTTCAATTTTCACGCTTATAGTTTTTATATAAAGTTGTTTTTTAATTATTTCATTATCTGTTTACAGATTAGGCGTGTTCATGAAGTTGGGTTATGTCAACGCTAGCAGGCAAAGGAGGTATTTGTTGTTCACGCCAAGTACTCAATATGGTGTAAGTATCTCTCATCACTCACTCATTGACTAATACGCTGATTCTGTAACGCTGTTATATTGAAACAAAACACTCCACTGGAACAACATTGTCCTGGAGGTTGTGTGTATTTGATTAAATACTAGCGATCAAACCCAAAGTCTCACCTGCGTGGACAAAAAGTATTCTATATGAGTTACAGAATTATTTATGGATGTCCATCCCTAGGGTATAAACTTTTATCATACCAAATGTCATTAAGATCAGTTCAACGGTTAAGAATTGAAAACATAAGAAACAGAATAAAAGACGGAGAGAGTTACTTTCACATTTATAAGTACAGTCAACGACGAAAGTCGCTAAACAATAACACATTTTCCGATTAGCCTCATCATGTTAAACACCAAACTTTGACCACGTAATCACTTAGAATCAGGTGTGTTGTGGTATGGTCAAAACAAAAACATAGTTGATCTAAAGCACATTTGGAACATCGGGTATGATCAGCTAATTTTGTCGCTGAATGTACCTATGGATTCGCTCGACAAATCGATAACAGATAGGGAAGATAATATCGTGACCACCTTCTGTAGGTAGCCCCCCACTAGATGCACCGACGTTATTGTAAGAGTCGCGGGGAGCCAATGGGTGTAAATGGCTAATAGCTGTTCATTGCGACGTTCAAAGGACGCCTATGTCTTCCAGCTGATGATGATAATGATGATAAAGTAAGGATGTTTTCATTCTATTTACAGGTGTTCGCCACGGTATCAATAGCCCTACCCGAGCCCAATAACTTGGTAAACGTAGCCTGGTTCCTTGAAGCTAACTACTACAACGTGGACAACTCTTCATACTTCGACCCTTTACTTGGCGACATTGTCGTAAGTGATTACAGAATATACTGGAACGATGATAGCTTGCTTTTTACTTATTCTTATTTTTAATAACTAACAGAACCTTTAGAGGCCATAGAAACTCTTCACTCTGCACTAGAGCATTAAAAATATCAGCTATCTATAAAACCTTTCCCGTTTAAACAAATATTTTCGTATTTAGCCGATCGATTTCTTATTTCAGGTTTCAAGGGGCCGTGAAGAGCGAGAGACGAGTGAGCGGAGGGAAATCTTTACACGGAGTTCGCTTTACACTTTTATCGAAGCTATGTTGACTAAGTATGTACGTTCATGGCGGGAGAGACTATCGGCGGCGTAGTGGAAAGCAAACTGTGTTATAACTGTGATCTAAAAGTCTGCCCCACGGTTACAACTGCGGCTTTCAATCATGACTTTTTCTGATATTAAGTAGTCTATGTGTTAACCTACTATTTCTATTTCAAACTAATTGCGCCCCGCGGTTTCACCTGCGTCTTTCCGTTATCCCGCAGGAACCTTTTTCCGGTATAAAAAATAGCTTATGTGTTGTGTGTAAGCTATCTCCATTCCAAATTTCATTCAGATCCGTTGTGTAGTTTTTGCGTGAAAGAGTAACAAAAATACATCCATCCATCCATCCATCCATACTCACAAACTTTCACGTTTATAATATTAGTAGGATTTCACTCAAACCCGTCGAGGCGTTTCTCACTCAGCAAACTTCTACAATCAAAAAAAAAAGTCAATTCACTATTGCATTTTCCTGACATACGATTTTATTCAGTTATTTTAATACGTAAAGTAGCAAACTACACTATGAACCAGATACTCAAAAGGTTATCACCTGAGTAAACTTAGCGAAATATTCACTGGGTACTTTAAATCCACTATGCTGTCAGTTTTTATGCTAGACTACCTACCAGGCGGTCATAAAAGCGTAGAGGTAATGTAAAACCTTGCATTTTCCGACCGGTACATAACCGCGAGTAACTACATAGCCAGGAGTAACTGCGTAACTAGGAGTATCTGCGTAACCGGGAGTATCCGCGTAACCGAGAGTAAATGCGTAACTATGCTGCTTCGTAACTAAGTAGAACGTTGCTACACCGCGCTCATTACTGTGTAATCCTGTAGGTAATTTCGCCAAACATCGCTTGGTGAGCTCACGACGTATTGTGGAAAACAGTAGCTCAGTTTGATTCTGACGTGAGTTTTAAATTGGGCATTAGGTAATATGAAAATCGCATTATGTATTAAAAAGCGGTAGACTTAAATTCGCGTAAAAAATTAAGGAGGATAAGAACTTTAAGAAATAGATGTTGGAATTGATAAAAGTACGGACAGTACTTTGAATTTTATATATATATATATTTTTTTTTTTTATTTTTTTTTTTTTTAGTTGTGCCCCGTGGTTTCACACGCGTGAGCCGCTATCGTTCTCATGAGCTCAAAATGTTTACATGTATATCAAATGTCATCAAAACCTGTTCAGTGGTTTTGGAGTGAAATGGTAACAAACAGGCGCAGAGGGGCAGAGAGACTTTTACATTTGTATATAATTATAATCATCATCATCATCATTATCAGACTTTCACGTTCCCACTGCTGGGACTCTGGCCTTCTCTCAGAGATAGAGTATGGGTTGTAATCTACCACGCTGGCCCAGTGCGGGTTGGTAGATATCGCATGCCCTTGAACGTTGTGGTTCTTGGACATGCCGGTTTCCTCACGATGTTTTCCTTCACCGTTTTGAGCGATGGCAAATATAATTATAATAACATTTATTATACACCATTTTATTCTTATTACTAATTTATTGAATCGGAGAGGTTCGCTACAATCCCAAGCTTTTTGTTATATAATTAGACCGATATTTTTATAACATGCTTCACTATTCATATTTCTTTTTTTTTTTTTTTTTACTATTTACAGGGTAGCGTTTGACCACAAGTCACCTGATGTTAAGTGACGATGATGATGATGAGATGTTTCGATTTATATGGACTTGAAATTTGGCTATCGACAAATCTTGAATTTCACTTGGGATTTTGTAGAAAAAACACTTTGACATTTGAAGGAGTTGCTGACTCTAAGGAGCCTAGTTTTTGGGTACACAATTTCATCTTTTTTCTAGTACTTATTTACTAACTTTTCTTTTCAACAAGTTGTACGAAGTTATCTTACTGCATTACAGTGTACAGTAGTCGACTCGTCAAATATATTACGGATACGCAAGTTAGTAATTTAGCGAGGTGTGATCCACCCCGTGGGTATAGAAGGCAGTTTGATTAGGGGAGTCAATCGTGCTTATAATTGAGGATGAACAGTTCGATACACTTGTAAGATATGTTTATTGATTAATACGTGCGGTGAAGGGAAACATCGTGAGGAAACATCGGCATGTCCAAGAACCACAACATTCAAGAGCATGCGACATCTACCAACCCGCAGTGAGCCAGCGTGGTAGATTATTTATTGCCTATACTCTCTCTCTGAGAGGCCAGAGTTGTGGCAGTGGGAAAGTGACAGGCTGATGATGATTTTGATGATGTTTTACTCTCCTTCTCCCTCTATCTCTCTCTCTGAGAGAAGGTGTCCCAGCAGTGGTACAGTCAACGACAAAAGTCGCTAAACAGTAACAATTTTTTGATTGCCTTCATAATTTAAATCAACAATCTTTGATCGTATCATCACTTAACATCAAGTGTGTTGTGTTGTGCTTCAACGCTAAGTCGTGATTTATAAAAAAAAATTACATACTGATCTAAAACACATTTGAAAAATCGAGTATGATCAGTTACTTTTGTCACTGACTGTACCGAAATAGGCTTATGATGCTAATGATGATGGTTTCACCCTCAGACACGGATATCCCGGGCGATCATGCTTGCTCAGGACTATTTGCGAAAGTGCCTCAACATACTATTCACATAACGGACTTCTTGGAGACTTGTTTCAACTAATATTAACGTAAGTAACTTGGATATTAACAGAAGCATATTGAAGAAGGAGTCCATTGAGTAGGCTGTAGGTACCCGAATTAGTTTTGTCATAATCTAATTAACAATAAAACACATGAATATCAAGTGTTTATATATATTAATCTTAACGTAAATAACAGCCTAGTTTGTAAAAAAAAATCGAGAAACGAATTTGTGGGAAATTGGTTTTCCCTTATTTTTGCTAATGTAAATTATCATGAGCTAGACAAAGACAAAACACAGATTAATGGGATTCTTCTTTATGAACGATTTTTATACAATTTTGTCTTCATAATGGTATGTTTACACTTTTTCTTAAAATAAAAAATTAATCTATTGATGAATTTTCTATGATATCTGAATCAAATTATTCTCTTTTCAGACCATCAGCATCTCTCCCGGAAGGTGACCTCAAGGATTGTTACTACGAAGCCGAGTATCACGGATTAGACAAGAAGTGTGACTCTTACTTTAAATTGTGCCCTTCTAGCCCTTTAGACGATGTTTCTATGTACATTGATCATTCATTGTAAGCAACATAAAAAGTTCAAAAATGAAAAAGTATTTTTTTTTTATATTACAAGGTAGCGTTTGATCACAAGAAACTGATGTTAAGTGATGATGTGGTCGAAGGTGGCGATTCATCACGATATTAAAAAAGCCTTATATTTATCACAGCTTATAAAACAAGAAGTTCGATTAATTGTTAGTAATTAAGTTTGGTTCCTAAATTTACTTGTGTTAGTTTTTCCTTAATCCTTTACTACTATTCTTCATTCTGTAAGAACTCCTCTGTAGGTGAAAGCCTCCTCCAAAGATAGCCAGCCCTCTCTAGATATTAATATAAAAAATTAAATTCCTCGGCCACCTACATTGCGGACGCTTCTTCAAAAGTAAATATTGGCTCATGCGACTCATGCTAAATTACCGGAAGGAGGGAAGAATGATGTAATAACCTGATAACGTTCCAGCACAGTTTATATAAGAAAAATGAATTTGTTGGAAGGTAAAAATACAAGTGGAAATTATTGTGACATCTTTTTTGTCCTTATCTGAGGTGGAAACTATAAAACTGTTGAATGAGTGGACATTTTTTGATATTTATTTGGAATTTTTTGACCTTCGACCACAAAGCATCAAGTGACTACCAAAGGTGAAAAATGATACTGATAATAGTGAATTGCGACCCATAGGACTTGGGTTCGAATCCTGTAATAAGCTTGAGCGTTCAGTGAAGGAAAACTTCGTGATGGTGGTAGGGTGCTATCTAGTGCTCACCTGGCTAGAGTTAGGAAACAAGCAAGTCTCTCTCTGATGGCCCCCTAGAGTTTTGAATTTCAGCAGTTTAATATCATAAGTGGCAAGGAACTGCGCTTGTCATTCTGAGATACTCAAGTACTCAAGTTACTCTCAAGTAACTCTCGAGTTACTATCAAGTTATTCTCAAGATACTCTAAAGTTAAGAGTGTCGCTAAACACCTATCTGTGTGTTCCAGCAGCTTTCCTTGACCTGACAATTGCCACAGAAAATTTCCAAGATTGTGCAGCAGCTAAATAATTTCTGCTTTCTTAATCATTAAGACCTGCTTCGTTATAAAGCTTCAGAAAGCCATTACAACATCTAAGTGTAGCATTCCAAAAATTATTCGGTTCGCGGAATACCGCATTGCGTTCCCCGCTCGGATGTAAATAGGAACTCTCATTAGAATAAATCACGCTTGCTTACAGAGTTGGTATTCACATAGCCGATTACAATAGACTTCAGACTTTGTACAAACTTCGTAAAAAAATGTAGTATGAGAGCTAACTTTTCTGGGCAAAGAGTATGTATAAAGCCTACACAATCACACACGTTTAAAAATACAATCACAATTACAATTCTAAAATATTTATCCAGAAGCGGGAATCGAAGAGTCGAATATTGAGTCCGAGTCGGTCGTAAATCAGTCGTAAGATAGAGAAGAGAGGAGTGGGTATTACAATGAGTTTGACTTTCGGTGAACATCGTGATGAAACCATAGCTTAGCATTTTCAAGAGCTCGCCTGGTTAGCTACCATCCTCAAGTAAATAATCTGTCGTCAAACATCTATCGGTATGTTCTGGTAGCCCCACTTGAGAGCCAGTTTCCAATACAGGTGTAGCGTGGTGCCACTTTCGATCACATCGTCACTAAACATCAGGTGACTTGTGGTCAAACGTAAGAAATTAAAAAACTTACCAACTAACTTATCATTTCTTATTTTACCAAAATAGATTAAAAAAATACAGATGTAAAAATTGCCTAAGAATAAATTTATTCATCACTGAAATGTCCATCATTTTTCCCAACTATGAAGAAGTAAACAACAACTGTCATTCACAAAGCAAAAGAACAGAGAAGTTCAATACAAAGATTACCACAGAAAATAACTATAACCACAGAATAGTTAAAGTACTACGTCTATAACAATGGAGAGGTAGATGCAACAACAATCCCTAGGTAAATACTTCGGTCAAGACCGAACCGAGCAAGCTTAAATTCACAAACTGCTACGTCGACGCTGCACCAGTTACCGGTAATGATGCAAACAATACCAACGAGTGCGCTGATTGCAAAATACCGCTTTATTAATGATCTGAGCTTGTGAAAGGCTCTTTGATAAACAATATTAATTCGCCGAGCAAACAATTTTATGAACGTTTTGCTGTATCTGTGGAAAACAGTTTTGTTTTACTTCTTATAGGGTAGCGTTTGACAACAAATCACTTGGGCCCTTATTTGCTATGACCATCTAAACACGTATCGCGGGCGCATAACGCTATCTGCGTGGAATGACTGTTACAGCACATAATGACGTCACGCGTTATTGGCAAGGAATCTTGGTTGTCATGGCGGATAAGGGCCCTAGTGTAAAGTGACGATTTGGTCGACGGTGGTGGCTTTCCTTTTGGAACTGGCTTTCCAGTGGGGTCTGCTGGAACGCACCGATAGGTGATAAGTAGATTTTTTTGTTTTTTTCGTATATGATTTTGACTGAAGCGCTCGTAGTTAAGCTTGCCTAGTAGCATAGTCATTCTTGGCCGATATAATGAGCCGATTGTCGATTCAAATTGCATCTACGCCATGGAGTGATGCAATGCACTTCGACCGAAATGCGTAGGACATAAAGACGTACACGCATTTTGATGTCGAGTAATGTGCGAGCGATATTAATAATCGATGAAATTCTATATCAAATCGCTCATAAGTTTTAATAATCGCTAACTATCATTTATAGTATCTCGCAACAAGCCCAAGTCCCAGATATCAAAGTAGTAAAACCAGCATGAGGAAAATATAAAATGTATACAGTTGATAAGTCTAGACCTGTGGCCCAATCCTACCACCTCAGGTTGGTGATGAAAGAATCACCGACTGTCTGACAAGGATGCTAAATCCCTACAGAAACCTCACAATACTAATGAAATCGTTTGTCTACGTTACTTACTACGTTCGTCATTAAATTTAATGAAACGCCTAATTAATCGACATACGAGTTTAAGCAGATACACGCGTCCGCATTACGTCTCAACACTTGTAAACATGCGTGCTAAAGCGCTTTTGTCGCATAAATACGCGATTACATCTGTCAAGGTGACGTAAAGCCAATTTGCGGGACTACCGAGAGGCCAAGATAAATTTCGTCTCACTCAATCTGTATATAGAAAAATATCGGGCTTACGTCTGGATGTTGGATATTTCATTTTCAGCTGTTATAGTGTTGTGCCGATCGATGATTAATCGACAGTCTGTCGATAGCCAACCAATCGCAACAATACCGATAGGCCTATCGATACTATCGATAATTTATCGTCACTTAACATCAGTGCCCCTAGAACAAGTTTAGAAAACTATAAATGTTTTCGTAAACGTCAAAGTTTACTGCAGTCATCTTGTCACAATGGAAACTCGTACTGCTTAGGTCAAAAAGTAACTCAATAATTTTGTTGAAATACGAATAAAACGATTTAAAACAACCCGAGCAATGAGCTTGAGCTTTCGGTGAAGGAAAACATCGTGATGAAACCATAGCTTGGTGGTAGGGTATTTTCTAGTACTCGCCTGGCTAGCTACCACCCTCTTGTTAAGAATCTGTCGCCAAGCACCTCTCGGTGTGTTCCGGCAGCCTCACTTGAGAGCCAGTTCCCAGTCCAGGTGTAGCGTGGTGCCATCTTCGGCCACATCGTCACTTAACATCAGGTGACTTGTGGTCAAACGCTAACCTGTAAATAGTAAAAAAAAAAAAAAAAAAAACCCGTATTGCTGATTTTAGACCCTCCAAGTTTCGGTAAGGCGCGCTGAAAAAATAAGTAGTAAAAAAGTCTATGTAAAATTCTTTAAAACATGAAAAGTCAGGTGCACTCGGAGGCACCACCTAGTTTTTCATATATCATGAAAATCCGAAGAGTTATCGCCGAAATTCTCTTTAAAATAAGGAATAATTCGGTTTTGACAGCTGAGAATTTATAACAGTGCAATGGAGGAGCTAAAGTGTGAAAATTTAAATTCAATATTTTAATTTATTGCAATACTAGTTGCGCCCCCGCGCCTACTTGTTATCCCGCAGGAACCTTTTCCGGGATAAAATAAAATTAGCCTATGTATTTAACATCCAGGGTATAAGCTATCTCCATTTCAAATTTTACTCAAATCCATTCAGTAGTTATTGTGTGAAAGAGTAACAAACATCCATCCATCCATCCATACTCACAAACTTTCACGTTCATAATGTTAGTAGGATTCATTAATAAAATGGTTACTTATTGGGATATTACTTTTTTTGGGTTTTTGCAACTATGCCAGTAGTTTAGGAATAAAATAAATTAAATAAATTGTGAAAAATTAAAAATTGATCTAGAATACCTTCGACTTTTTTGGCGGCAATTTGTTCAACCTTAATTTAAACTCGTCACTTAACATCAGGTGATTTGTGGTCAAAAGCTACCCTGTAAGTAAAAAAAAAACTTGGGTGATACCCGTATCAGCCCAGTTCAAAGTCTGGAGTTCGCGTAGGTCCGCATCCACCGCGTCCTTCCAGTAAATTGATGTTGCTATGGATAATTCCTGCAACACTAAACGTTTAGTGAGTTCACGTGTCGGCGGGGTCACTTTCGTTCTGGGTCAATTATCGCCTTAACTGGATTGCCGCCGACACCAATTTGCACGTAACGGGACCTTTTATAGTACATACGATTGTCTAGGCGGCGACTGCGACGACGCTACGTCGACGAAGCCGATGATACAAGCGATGAAATTTTTTTATTTTTTTTGTAGGAGTATTACAACCAGGGAGGCGAAGGATGTAAATGGCCAATAGCCACTGCGACTCTCACAATGTCGTCGATCCACCTAGTGGGGGGCCTTCTTACAGAGCGGTAAATGAGTGGAATAACCTGCTAGCGTCTTTGTTTCCCTATAGGTAAAATTTGGGAGCTTTCAAGTCAAGAGTGAATAAGGATCTTTTAGACGAACATACTTCATCATCGACTCGTCATCACTTACCGTAAGGTGAGACTGATGCTGATTGATAATAAAAAAATAACATAACGTACTTTTTTGCGCTTTTAGTATAGTATATTTAGTTATTTGTTATGCAAGGCTGCAAAGTTGTATTTTGGCGCGAGTACTTGTATTGAAACCTGAGCAAGCGAAGGACTCTAGGATAGAATCCTGAGCGTAGCAAGGGTTTCAAAGGTACGAGACGCAGAATAACTTTGCAGCCGAGCGAAACACACAACTTTTCACCTCACTACAGCGAGGAAAATGCTAGATGCAAGAAAAACAGATAAAAATTTTGTTATTTTCCTGCAATAGTCGTGCTGGCCAGTGCGATTATTCCAAAAAGAGGTTGTCAGTACATGAAGTAAGTATTGTTGCATTTTAAGTGTACTGGAGGTATGGAAAATGATTGAATAGAAAGGTTCGAATTTTAAAAATACTTTCCACGCTAGCGCGCAAAATATGCACTCAGATTTCGAATGATAAACGGACTCTTTCCGAGCTTGTGAGGTGAAAATGATTTTTGCCTACCATGCTGTAATACCTAGAAAATGGTTTACCATTGGATGTTTTCCTTCGCAGAAGGTTTTTAAGCTCATTGTAAAAATCAAACCTATGATCTACAGGTTGCAAGTTGACCTCACTATCAATGAGCTATCATCGCTTCAAACTAATATTGGGGACTGAGAAAAAATGAAACGAGATAAAAGTACGGAAACATACTTCAAACTAACTGCACCCCGCGTCTTCTCGGTATCCCACAGGAACTATTTTTCGGGATAAAAAGTAGCCTATATATATATGTAATCCAGGGTATAAGCTATCTACATTCAAAATTTCATCAAAATCGGTTTAGTAGTTACGGTGATACGTTGTAACAAACATTCACACACACACACAAACTTTAGGATAGGATGTACACAAAATAAAAGTAGAGTCGCTAGCTTTGACGATGCCTGATATCACAACCAAACGACGCTACCTCTTTTAGCGTACGGGCGATAATTTTCTTCATAATGTGAAAACGATTTCAGGGCACATAACGTCACATGCTCTTTTAAAAAATGTCAGTCGTTGTTTCTATGTATACAAAGTATAGTCTTTGTTTTTATTGCTTGTGTTGTTACTTTTTGGCTGAAAAATGAAGTGGATTACACTATTGTTTGTTCTGTAAGTACATAAATTATTTACTGAAACAAAAATAATGAAATATATTAGTGAATTATTCGTAGTTAAGAAATTACATAATTTATCTCACATTTGGTTAAATTTTTTGTTTTACTCGCTGTGCCCCGTAGTTTTGCCTGCGTCGATATCCGGGATAAAAAGTAGACCTTATTTAGTCTTAATCTCTTAATAACTCGCAAATTATACTTATCAGGAAACAAAGCAGGTTATTGCATTTACCGCTCTGTAAGAAGGCCCCCACTAGGTGGACCGACGACATTGTGAGAGTCGCAGGGAGCCGAAGGATGTAAATGGCCACTATGTTCAACAGTGGACTTGCTCCAATTCAATCAATTAGTAATAAGAATAAAACTGTCAATGTGATCGCGCCAAAAAAATGACTTGCCGGGTGTTTCTTGCCTGTTGTTTTGCCGGCGTAAGGAGGTTAGAACAGGCGTAGCTAGTTTTAAGTTTAACATTTTAAAGTAATCACAATGTATTCTATTGAATAAATTACTATTGACTATTGACTTCTTCCGGCTAATGAGATGATGATGACCGATGATAATAATTATAAAATGATAACATTGTACAATTTTTA
Organism: Opisthograptis luteolata; assembly: GCA_931315375.2. Classification (NCBI taxonomy): domain Eukaryota; kingdom Metazoa; phylum Arthropoda; class Insecta; order Lepidoptera; family Geometridae; genus Opisthograptis; species Opisthograptis luteolata. The sequence goes on along the minus strand of OV928049.1, from coordinate 9,917,316 downwards.
CTTTCCTGACACACTGATTTTTACTTCACTGGCCTATTTATTTGCTATAGCAGCGTAAAATGTTATTAAATAGTATTCGTTTAATGTAATGTTTATCCAATACCCATCCATGTAGAATTAACGTAACCCAATAACTTTTTACCTTACTCAAAATGTAATTATTTCACAGAATATATTTATGGAAGAAAAATGTTCCTATTTCATCATAAAGTTTGGCCTAATTATATGACCTTCCCTTCGTCTATATTTAGAAGGCAATGTTCGGGACCCAAGATAAGGCCTTGTGCTTACAACAACAGCCTTTAAACATCATCTTATGTAGAAAAAATTAAAATATATTTGTTTTATGATTTTCTTTTTCTCTACTTGTAATATTGGTTCTTTGCCTATCAAATTTCGCCTTTTCTCGCCTTGTCTCGCCTCGTCTCGCCTCGTCTCGCCTTGTCTCGCCTTGTCTCGCCTTGTCTCGCCTTGTCTCGCCTTGTCTCGCCTTGTCTCGCCTTGTCTCGCCTTGTCTCACCTTGTCTCGCCTTGTCTCGCCTTGTCTCGCCTTGTCTCGCCTTGTCTCGCCTTGTCTCGCCTTGTCTCGCCTTGTCTCGCCTTGTCTCGCCTTGTCTCGCCTTGTCTCGCCTTGTCTCGCCTTGTCTCGCCTTGTCTCGCCTTGTCTCGCCTTGTCTCGCCTTGTCTCGCCTTGTCTCGCCTTGTCTCGCCTTGTCTCGCCTTGTCTCGCCTTGTCTCGCCTTGTCTCGCCTTGTCTCGCCTTGTCTCGCCTTATCTCTACTTATCTCGTCTTATCTCATACAAAGCACAAACATTAATCTTATCAGAGAGACGAGCGCAGTGCATTACTGTACAGGAATTTGAAGTTTTAAAGTTTTTTTTTACTACTCACAGGGTAGCGTTTGACCACAAGTCAAACCTTTGGGTGGCACTGAACATCAGTCATGAAGCTTACCATCCGGTGCGCAACTAGCTCGTCTTGACATTCAATTACAAAAGGCTATTAAAAAAAGGCACATAAAAAAACATCATTAATCTTATTGAATTTCCTCGCACGTGAAACCGTGAGGCAGAGCAAATAAGTGAATAAAATAAGATGAAATTCCCATTATGTAGGTAATTATATATTTCAGGCATCTCATCGCAGCGTTGGCTTCCGGGAAAAGTGAACATAAGAGATCGCTCATTTTCCCACCGACCAGTCTTTACGGGGTAAGTGGGGCTTTAGAGATTGTTCGTTAGTAAACAACAGTATTATATCATAGATTGTAGAGATCATACATAATTACATAGATTATAGATATATCATAGATTTAGATTACATTACATGCCAAGATTTAGATTTCTTAAGAATCCCTACTAATATATTATTTTTAATATTATAAATGCGAAAGTAACTCTGTCTGTCTGTCTGTTACGCTTTCACGCCTAAACTACTGAACCGATTTAAATGAAATTTGACACAGATATAGTCTAGAGCCTGAGAAAGGACATAGGCTACTTTTTATCGCGATAAACTGTAGCCCACGCGGGTGAAGCCGCCGGGAACAGCTAGTAGTTCTATAAATTTGCTTCATAGTGGGAGGCTATTCAAAAAACTAATGATAACAAAATCGGGGGATACCGTTTGATATTGCAGCTATATATTTATCATCTACATCCAATATTTTATTACACCACTCGATAGCTGAAGGATCAAAGAAAACGTTACCGTAAGTTAGGACCGTAAGACAATGCTAGTGGTGGAGGTGCTTAGGCGACAAATTCCCGGCGAACAATAAAAAAATCCCTACAAACAAGCTCATATTATAGGTATAATATGATTTCATCAGGAGATGAACCCATAACCTACGGGTTTACTCAGGTCCACCTATCCCTGAGCTATTTTATGGCATCGCTTCAAATGTAAATAATAATTTATTTTCGAAGAGGAAAATTGTATATTTATGGAAAACTTGGATACCCCTAGTAACAAAACGGAAGTATCTTGATATTAATTATGGTTCAATTAAGCAATACTTCCTGCAACGTTAATTAACACTTAACGTTGTAGAGATTGAATTTCGAAGTTGTTTTTGTGAAAAAATAACCAAAAGACAGGACGTAAACAGTGTCAGATTTTGGAAAATAATTCAAAAAAAAAATTGTAGCCCTTAGTAATTGAAAACTGAGCTGGTACAGTGAGTTTTAGCCTCCATAAATAAGCCACTTCAGTCTGACCTGCACCACCTCCTGCCAGTTCTGGAGCTCGCGCTAGTCTTTCCAGCGATACCTGGGACGGCCGCATAAATAGCATGTAATGTGATCGCACCCAAAATATGACCTGCCTTTTTGCCTGTTTTTTCATAAGGTTGCAACAGGCGTAGCTAATTTTTAGTTCGACGTTTTAAGGTACAAAACAATTTTTTTCTTTGATTGGATATTCTCTCGGCTAAAGAGTAGATACAACACTATTTGCTACGACTCTGCCGACGCCATTTTCGTAATATGTCGGTTGGGTATCGTCTTCAAATCCCATGACTTTACTTCTCATGTATTATTCTTCTTTTTCATAGGATATTTTTAGGTTTTGAAAGTCACCATTGTTTGAAAAATATAAATCATAATATTATAAACCACTTTGTCCGCTTCCAGACGTTCTTAGCGATAGCAGTGCCGATCGATATTCCGGACAAGAACGTGTTCGTGTCTTACAACTTCGAATCCAATTACAGCACCCTCAACAACATCACGGAGATTGATGAAGTGCTGTTCCCCAACTTACCAGTAAGTATTCCCTACTTTATTCTGGTTACGTCTCGTTGTTGAATTATTGATAGACGATTTTGGAAAGGAAATTATCGACCATTACCGACACAGGAAAGGCAAGAAGGCCCTAAGGTGTTGATGGTCTAGACTTTAGAGTAATTACCGGCAAAAGGAAGGCCAGAAGGCCCCGAGGTGTTGATGGTCTAGACTGTAGAGTAACCCGCGCATTGGAAAGAGCCCAACTTACAGAAAAGACAACCTATGTACACAACTAATCAGAACGAAAGAAGCCGACCTCAAATAATGAGAAAGGTAAACAAGGCGAGGAAATTATCGACCATTGGCAGATGAGAGGAGCGCGAATTTTAAACTTCACGCAGCAGCTTATAAACACTGCCTGGTTTACACTTTCTGGAGTCCAGTGTTTAGTACACTGTTTAGTAAAGTGTTAAGTTCATTAAAATAACTCCTAGCTACAATGACATCAATGAATATAAATGATTTCACTGCTAGTGGGCTTTGTTTGTCATAAACTAAACACTAAACCTTACAATTCTGTCCAGATGTAAAAAGTTTATTGCGTCTTTAACTGCAAGAACGCTTAAGGGAGCAGAAAATTGCACAAAAAGAACGTGGTACTTCATTAAGCGCTCAATTAACACTAAACAGGAACTGTCCGAATTTATTTTTTAACTAAACAATCGTAACTAAACACGCCGCTCGCACTAAATACTACACAAATTGTGAAGCGACCTTAAGTTCCAATTTGCGCCTTAGTCATCGTAACCGTGCTCAAAAAAAACAAATAAAAGCATTGTAATTGCAAATAGGAATGCGCCCGAAATCAGTCGTTAATTAAAATGGTTAATTTATTTACAACTTAAACTAGATAAGAAAACAAAACAAAAGATCTTGTTAATTAAAGTCAGTAAACAGTTAGCTAAAGTAAACTCGTTGTTTTAAAGGCTTTGTTTCGACTTTTAATATATTTCTGTATCGGATCCAACTTGTTTCAGGTGATCAGCTCTCGTCACAGTCGCAGTATCACTAGAGAGCTAGCCTACACCGTCTTGGAAACAAAATTTAAAGAGTAAGTTCCTAATTCATAGTTGGACAACCTTTTTGAATTCAATGGCATGATTGTTGCCAAAGCGATAGTGACCGACCGCCAACGCGTGCCCATTACAAGGCGCCGATACCAAATTATAATCCCATCACAGTCCTATGACTTTTTAATACGTTATGTGCGGATTTGCCAGCGCTCAAAACATTGAACGAATTATAGCGATGATGACTCAGTGGTAATGACGTCGCCTTGCGATCCGTAGGACGTGGGTTCGAATCCTACAATGAGCTTGAGCTTACGGTGAAGGAAAACATCGTGATAAAACCATAGCTTGGTGGTAGGGTACTTTCTTGTACTCGCCTGGCTACCTACCACCCTCATGTTCCTCATGTTAAGAATCTGTCGTCAAGCACCTATCGGTGTGTTCCGGCAGTCTCACTTGAGAGCCAGTTCCCAGTCCAGGTGTAGCGTGGTGCCACCTTCAACCAGGTCGTCACTTAACATCAGGTGACTTGTGGTCAAACGCTACCCTGTGAGTAGTAAAAAAAGGAAAACATCGTGAGGAAACCGGCATGTCTAAGAACCACAACATTCAAGGGTATGCGGCATCTACCAGCCCGCACGGGCCAGCGTGGAAGATTGGGCCGTACTCTCTCTTCGAGAGAAGGCATGTGTCCCAGCAGTGGGAACGTGAAATAGGCTGATGATAATGATGATGATGATGATTGTTACCAGTTGAAAAAAACTATTCCTATTGTAACTATAGAAATTCCTTTGACCTTTAGAATAAAAACTGCTGTTTGCTTCTTGTCCTCCCATGTTTAGGGCCTTTAATATTTTCGTTGCCCTTTTTTTTCTTTGTTGGAGCATTTTTAACGTACGTGAGTTAATATCAGTACCTACTATGATTTCAGGAATGACATGAATGGCAGAGAATGTTTGCTGAGGAACATTTGTGAAGCAGCAGAGACACCACTCCACCACAATGGACTTTTGGGACATATCATGCACATCATCTTTACGTTAGTATTGTATTTATTAAACTACTTTAGCTTTTGACCCAAATCTCACCTTACCTGATAAAAAAGAGAGGCCATTTCCCAATTCAGGTGTAGCGTGTCGCCACCTTCGAACACATCGTCACAACATCTGGTCTTGCGATGTTGCTAACTCTTTACCATTGATAAATTATTATTCCCTCGTTCTTAGGTAAATAAAAACTATCGTTACGAAACCATTTCTCACATCCCTCTTCATTTTTTCAGTCCATCATCATCAAGAGAAGAAGGTCTAGACGACGAATATTACGAAGCAGAATTAGAAGGTCAACGGGGGAACTGCGATAGATACCTTGATGACTGTCCTTTTAGCTTGTTCGATATGATCACACGACTGGTCGAAATCAAATCACATAACGACAATAGTTTAGATTAAATGGTTACTGAAAACTTCTCTTTGTCTCATTTAAACCAATCATAGTGACGACGTAGTGTAGGACGCCCTGTGACAAGATGGAGCGACGACTTGCTCCGAGTGGCTGGCGGTAGTTGGGTGAGAAGAGCCGAAGACCGGGCTCAGTGGCGTGCGTGTTATCTTGGGAGAAGCCTATGTCCAGCATTGATCTGATACAGGCTGATGATGATGATGATGAAACCCATCTAATTTTGAAGCAATGACAGCTCAATAGCAGGGATGTCAACTTGCAACCCTTAAGTAGTGGGTTTGAATACTGGAAAACCTTGAGCTTCCGATAAAGGAAGACAACGTGATTACCTTGGTGGTATAGGACATTAACTTTGTAGTGCTCGCCTGGCTAGCTCCTTTTCTCAACACCAAGCACCTATCAATGGGTTCTGGTAGCTTCACTTGAGAGCTAGTTCTCAGTCCAGGCGTAGCGTAACACTGCCTTTGACGACATCGCCATCAGCTAGTGACTTGCGGTCAAACGCTACCCAGCAAGAAATAATGTTAAATTGAAGACTGATAACTAACTGAGATTGTTTCTCTTATCATATTAGACTATGGCTATGGGAAGGATAGAAATAAAAATACTTCTTCAAATAAAGTGTTTATTGTATGCTTTATGTATTAAAGATAATAATAATATTAATAAATTTACATGAAGTAAACATCTCCAATTTGTAAAATTCGTTTTAAACTTGATAAGTTCACAGCCGTTTAAAAGATTTGACACAATTTATTAAGTACATGTATATAAATAATTTGGCTAATATTCTTATTTTTGAGCTCAATATTATATTTACTAACAGAAATAGAAGTAACTTGTGAGCAAAGGGAATAACTATTACATAATGCCTGTAATAATTAAATACTTTTGATGAGTAATGATCATTTTAATTTGACTCTAAACGTATTTAGAAAGATCTGTCTGAATCAAAACGATGGATTTTGTGTTAATTCGACAGCTGTTCATTACAAACAGTTGTAATACATATTTATTATCCCAGTGGTTATTTTAAAATCTTAATGGTTCGTTTGCAATTTTACTGGTTATTCTCGAATCTTACTGGTTACTCTCGAATCTTACTGGTTATTCTCGAATCTTACTGGTTATTCTCGAATCTGGCTGGTTATTTTGTTATGTTACTGGTTATTTTGAAAATTTGATTTCTTTTTTAGGCAATGGTTAAATTTTATAGACACTGCGGCGCCAATTGGCATAATTGCGTCATCATTTAACTAATAATACCAATCGTCTCAATATCCTTCGGATAGAAGAAGTTGTTCTTCCTCATGGGGATCGAAGATATCTGCTGGTCTACCGGCACCCTGGTGTCGTAGAGGGAAGGCGACTGGAAGATGATGCCGAAGGTGCCCACGAAGCAGGCGATAGTGAATAGCCAGAGGAAGAACCGGTCCAGAACCATGGACATGAACTTCCAGTCTTCTACTACCTGTGAACAAGATGGTGGTTTAATTTACTAGTAGGTAATGTTATTTTTAGGGTGTTTAGACTTTGGGTGACGAGACAAGCAAGTTACTCGCCTCGCCTGATGGTAATGGGTGCTTACCGCCAGGCGAGCCACTTGTTCATCTCTTCAACTACTTGTCTTGTTGTGGAAGGCAATACAATTTTTTGCTAGAGGTCGTGGGTTGGATTTCAGCTGCGAGACAAAAAGTCGTGCATTGGAAAAAAATTGCCAAGCAATTGTTCCGCGTCGGAGTATTGTGAATCTCCCCATCAACGTAGTTTCTGGTATACTAGAAAGACGCTCAAGCGACAATCACTGCTTAAACACAGATTTGAGTCTGTCATTTCATACAAATATCACTTAATCGCAAATCAAGTAATTAATCAGCACTTGAGCGTCATTTTTTAATACCAGCCTAAGACAGAGGAAATTGTAGAAAAGGGTCAGTGATTTCTGTCGTAGTTGTAATTTATTTTTATTTTTTTACTACTTATGGGGTAGCGTTTGACCACAAGTCACCTGATATTTAGTGACGACGTGGTCGAAGATGGCGCCACGCTACACCTGGACTGGGAACTGGCTCTCAAGTGAGGCTGCCGGAACACACCGATAGGTGCTTGGCGACAGATTATTGTTATATTTATCCCGTAGCAGTAATTGAACTCACGACTGCGTGCTTTGCAGTCATCTCTTTGCCCATTACACTACATCGGTCATCATAATAAAGCGACACTCTCCAACTTTGCGCCAATCTGACACGGTGACGTATTATTTAAGCTCTCTTAAGTGCTAATCTCAGGCAGGAAATTGTTTCTTTAACGCTTCCGCCATTACTCAGCGCCAACGTTGTCTTCCTAGGAAAATAATGAAACATTAGATAAGGCCATCCGGTGCCCCGTGCTAAGGGTTCCGTATAATATAGCGGAACTATTGCTTACAAATTCTCGTTCGGGAGAAGAGTAGCTTATAACAAATGCTATTGTCAGAATTGACATAACTCTCAAGGAAATATCTAAAAGAAATATGCTACCGTCATCCCTACTATATCCTAAATTATAAAGTAACTCTGACTGTCTGTCTTTCACGCCTAAACCATTGAATCGATTTAAATTAAATTTAATGCAGAGATAGTCTAGACTGTAGCCTACGCGGGTGAAACCGCCGGAAACAGTTAGTATCTATATAGAAGAGAAGCGTGTTAATTACAGGGTTGATAACTTTTCAGCTAAGTTAAATGTTTGACAAGCTGCCATACAAAATTATATTGAAACTGATTATGAAATGCAGCTACGATTTGGGAAGAAAGAGATTAAAAACGGCACGAGTACGACGAACTCATTTATTACGTTTGGCATTAAAATATCCGAACTAAGTAGTAGTTTCGTACTTTCCACGTTTACTTTCTAGACCATAGATATGTTGTGATGCACATATACCTACCTGCCCATCTAAATATATATATATATATCTCAAAGGTGACTGACTGACATAGTGATCTATCAACGCACAGCCCAAACAAACCACTGGACAGATCGGGCTGAAATTTGGCATGCAGTTAGATGTTATGACGTAGATGAAATAGGGGATGAAAGTTTGTATGAAACTTTGTCAATTTTAAACCGATCGGGCTGAGACTTTACATGCATGTAGCTGTAGCCCACGCGGGTGAAACCGCGGTGAAAAGCTAGTGCATAATAAATGTCAAGCTTGTCATTATTATTAGCCTATTACGTTCCCACTGCTTGGAATCTGGCCTTCTCTCTGAGAGAGACTTTATATTCGCCTCAACAAAATTAAGTACACTCGTTTAAAGAACAAGATTTTAACTCGTACTGAATCCTATGTTGAGCAGTGGTGACACAATGAACCCTAATTTTGAGCTTCACTTTAGAACCAAGACTTTAAAAGGATTCTTTAAAGATATGCTCTAACATTCAACAACATTAGACGCGGTCAGTTCACAGATCCAATTAAGGTCCCCCAGCACGGAACTCTAAAAACGTCACTTGAAATTTTCATCGGTCCTCAAAAAGGGTTCAATTAAACTAAGGAACAACTAAACAAGGCGCCCGCCGTTAAATTGGCTGCTTAACATAATTGGACTCTACATTCTTTTGAGAAACTTTCCAATTGCGAGGCGAATCGAATTCGCTAATAGCGTTTTGTTATTTTATTGTTTAAAGTTGGTAGTAACTAGAGATGAGGCATAAAATATTGGATCGAGTTCAGAGATAAGGTACGTCGTGAGATAAGTCTACACCTAATCCAAATAAGTATGTGACATGTATAGCTGCGACTCACAGTTACACCCGTGGTCTTTCCGCTAGGTATCCCGCGGAAAACTTTTTCCAAAATAAAAAGAAGTCTAAGCTACCACTATTTCACTCAGATCCGTTGAGTCTTTTCAGCGTGCAGAAGTAACACACTCGTTCACTCTCACACTTTCTCATTTTAAAATATTAATGTGAAGTGTGATGTGATTAGTGTGATATAATAATAATGATAATAATGCCCGCACAATCACATACATAGGCTCTGACCCCTAACTAGGTTTCCCTGTATCTAGGGTATCAGAAACTACGAGGATCGGGGATCCACAACACCCAGTCACAGAACAAATACTTGCGTTTTTTTTTCAATGCACAAATATTTATAAATAACTACTTTAACAAAAAGACCATTTATTTATAAATTTATCGCATTCTGTTTAAAGTGCTATTTTAATATAGAAAGAGATATCAAAATATCATTCGACATAATCCGAATCATAAAGTGGCTACCTTCCATTAATACAATCAAAATACCAAAATGTAATACCAGAACGCGGAACGCGTGCAATGCAAAGTATTTCGTGATACATAAATGATATTATTAGTTACCGTCCGCCCCGTCTCTGTGGATTTCATACCGAGTACGTAGATTAGGTTGAATTTAATGGATTAGATATTTCGATTACTTTTAATTACATTTTCTATTACTATATTCATTGTTAAATATCGAACTATTTAGGCTCGAAAAATCTTGGAATCGTAGTGAGCTTGCTCACTTTCAATCAATAAGTAACAAGAATATCATTGTGATTGTTATCGTGCCCAAAAAATTACCTACCGGGCGTTTTATGTCTGTTCTTTTGTCGTCGTAAGGAGATTGGAACAGGGGCAGCTAGTTTAAATTTAGACGTTTTAAAGGGATCACATGTGTCCATACACTACACACACATACACATACACAGTCATATACTTGGACTTGAACTTTGAACTTTGGTTAAGTGAAAGGGGCTCAGTGGCGTTTCTTAGGAGACGCCTATATCCAGCAGGAGACTGACACAGGCTGAGAGTTTATCATTTTTCCTGCAGAACGTTTGTAGAATTGCATAGAGGTAGAGCTTTTCTCGATAGCGATGGTGGCCGAACGATCAGGCGTGCGACTTACAAGACGCCGACACCGAGTTCGAATCCTCTCGGCCCCGCACCTATGACTCAATAAGTTATGTGAGGTATGTGTGTCCAAGAACTGCAACATTCTAGGGCATGCGACATCTACCAACCCGCACTGGGCCAGCGTGGTAGATTACAGCCCATACTCTCTCTCTCTGAGAGAAGGCCAGAGTCCCAGCAGTGGGAACGTGAAAGGCTGATAATGATGATGATGAGAGCTTTTCTATTGCTCTATCTAACTACTGCCATCCCTCGGCGCAAGTCGTCGCTCCGCCTAATCAGAGGGCGTCCTATACAGCGTTTATCAAGTCGCAGTCTCCACTCAAGAACACGTTTACCCTAACGGTTGATACCTATCTAACCTTACAATACAAACTATCTGCAATTTTAAAACTCCCGTACATGCAATATTCCCTGCAAATAGCGTAATACGTACAGCCCGTAGCTATTCCCGGGGCGGCTGTCCGGAAAGCTATTTATATAAAGCACTTTTCAGTACATTTTCATACATTTTTAGTAAAGCTCTATGCAAATAAACCGCTGGTCAGCGCTAACAGCGATTGAAAGTGGGTCAGTAGGCGCAATATAAACCAAATGGTGATGAACAGTCATTCATCTGTGGTGGTAGGTGTGGTTTTAAAGTGGTTAAATTTGAATTTGACTTGATAGTTCAACACTGTAGCAACCTTTTCAAAGCAAAATGTTTCTCGAGCTGTCAAAATGGATAAAAGGCAAAGGCACACGGTTCCCCCTCCAAAACGATTAAAAAAAACAAGCAGCTAAGATTATGAGAGCTGAAAAACTACTATAACGCTTTTGCATACTTAGTAAGGGCATACTGCCCCCAAATTGCAAATCGCAAGATATCACGTCGTCTTGTTCGACTTGGAATTTTGTACTTTTCGAGAAAATATGGACACCAAAGGTCAATGCCATGACCCATGACACGGTAGCGAGCTGAGAACGCGCGGAGGCGGAAAAGAGATAGCGTGATAGTCGGTCTTGCTTACGCGCAGCCTGATGTCTACTATGCACGAATCATGTACGAGTAGGTAGTGAAAAAACGTATAATACTAGGTGCAAAAAATGTTGTTCCTTTATTGATTCTTGTCATATTATATTACCTGCATATTCACCTCCTTAAAAACTGTCACTGTTTACGAAGACACCCTGTATGAGGAGCCCGTTAGCCCAGCCCCCTGGGGCATCGTGCACTCAAAGCAATTTCGGCAACGTCGCTGGTTCATTTGCCAGTTACTTTGAACTCTGATACGGAATTTTGTATCAAAATGAATACCTACTAATTTGAAATGAAATGTAAATACGAAAGGATCAAAACGTTAACAAAGGGAAGACGGGAAAAAGAATGGATTTCTATTCTCGATTATTTTCAGCTCGCAAACGTGAGCAGTTGTATTTTTTTTAACATTGTTACATTAGTGCTCGTAGAATGGCTAGTCCAGTCAATCGTAACTCGTAACTGATCAACCAGGTTAAGCAACACTGAGCATGGCCATTACTTGGATGGGTGACCGTTTGGAGCCATTATCAACTGAGCGCTACCGTGCTTCGGAGGGCGTTTACCTATCGGTCTCGGCTATAACAGTCGTAAAGCCATGTCCTTTGGGCGGTCTGGATAGCATTTCTTTAGTAAATATTTCAGTTTCATCCACTTGGAGATTCCCAACGAAAACGTGTATTTTTCTAGAAGAATAGGTAACTTAAATAATATCACTCTCCGGTTCACAAACTACTTCTATGCAAAAAATCAAGCCAATCCCTTGCTTCGTTACTGCGTAAAAGATGGCCAAACGATTAAACATACCTTCGATTTATATATATAAATGTGAGAGTATTTATAACAGTTATTTCTTGAACCAACAATGACGACGACAAAATATATAGGTATAAGAAAGGCTTCGTTAACTTACAGTACAAAAAAAACTAAATTTCAGTCACAAGCTAATTTCAATCAAATCGCATTCACCTTTCGATATTCTATAATTCTGCACAAACCGCATCGTTCAGAGAAAAGAATTCGTTGCTTCCTTCCTTGCTACCTCAATTGAATATTCATTTTTTATAAATTTCCTGTAAAAATTTTATGTTCGATTCTATTGTAAAAACTAAACTTCCGTTCAAAGGTCTTCTTTTTTGGTAAAACTAGTCGTTTCTGAAGTAGGTACATTTTTTTTCTTTGAGTGCTACAGCTAATTCAATTCAATTCAAATCGAAATTCTTTTTTTAATAGGATAATGATCACTTTAAAACGTCAAAATTGAAACTAGCTACGCCTGTTCCAACCTCCTTATGCCGGCAAAAGAACAGGCAAGAAACGCACGCCAGGTAATTTTTTCGACGCTAATTCTTACTAATTGATTGAATTGGAGCAATTTCACTACAATCCCATGTTTTTTTGTCCGAATATTTTATTTTAATTCCAATCCCCAGTCCCTATCCTTTGTTATGTTTATATTGGGACTTACAAATTTGCGTATACTGCAAGTCATCTGATGTTAGGTGACATTGTGGTCAAAGATGGAGCCATGCTACGCCTATAGTCTGAGAACTGGCTCTCGAGTGAGACTGCCGGTACACACCAATAAGTACTTGGCGACAGGTCCAGGTAGCTAGCCAGACGAGCACTAAAAAATGCCTTAATACTGAGGTATTTCAGAGTGCTTTGATGCAAAGAAATGTTTTCTCTCTATTTTACATTTATGTAAAGGTGGTAAAAAGAGTTATAAACGATGGAACTTTTCAAAAAGTTTCTACGTGTTTTGAGCTTTTGAAAATTTCATTTCCTGTGATGTTGCCGTCGAAAGTTTGTCCTCTCATTTTCCACGGATTCCATATTTGTTAAAGCAAACGATGAACGATTTACTACCATAAGTAAGTTTCTCACAATATAATCGAACTGAAAATAAATTATTTTCGAATCGCGCGTCTTTTTCCACATCCGTCCCCAACCACCTATCGATGTGTTCTAGCTGTCTCATTTGAAAGCCAGTTCCCGATCCAGGTGTAGCCAGACGCCACCTTTGACCACATCGTCACTTAACATCCAGTGACCTGTGGTCAAACTTTACCCTGTAATAAGTAAAAAAGAGAAATGTAAGTATGTAATACATTTCGAGTGACATGTGGTCAAACGCCAAGCTGTAAAAAGTAAAAATGTTAGTACATTGTATTGTATGAAACCAAGTTTTCGTAGTAATTCTCCGCCACGAGTGTAAATTGAAACTCGATATCCGATGTGACTCGCCACCGTACTTGCAAATCATATAACCGGATTGCGAATGGCGACGCGAACTCGAGCCGTTTGACTGTTTTCGGAGAAAATCTCATTTCGCTTTTGTTCGGCGTTTAGAGTACACGTCCAAGTCAATTGTTCCCTTTGTAGACCAGCATTCGATGTTTTGACCGCCGTTGTTCATAATTTCTCAGGTGCCTTAAAACCAAAAAGTAGCTTATACGTAGGGTATATAAGCTAACTCTATTCCACAGTCGCGCGCGGGCGCCGGTTACCGTAGGACGCGCCAAACGTCGATCTATTGTTTGTTTACGAACCGGTTCGGGCGGCCGCGGCTCGCTTCGCGCGACTGCGAGTACCGCGACCGTGCACGTTGTTATTGGTGTGATCGGTTATTGCTATTTCTATTATGAATAGCAACGAGAACATCGAGTTCGAGCAAGACGGGATTAATATGGAGAACGTTTTATTGACCAATGAGTATAGCGAGAGTGAGATGACTATGAGTACGGAGGGTTTGAATATGACGAGTACGACGGAAGGAAGAAACAATATGGAGACGGAAAGACCTTCTAAAAGAAACCGCGAGATTAACTCTGAAGAAATATGGACTACTGTGGCGCGGAAGGCTAAAAAATTTGGTCGAGAGGGAATCGAAAATGGTACGATAACAATTCCGGAAGATATTATTGAAGTATGCCTAACTTGTCAAGAAAAACTGCCAAAACAATTCGGGCTGGCAAAAATGTTAAAATCGGAAGGTATACAGAACGTGATTAAAGTTAAATATCTGAATGCTTTCAAAGTATTGATACAGTTCAATAGTGAAGACAGTGCGGAATCGATGATTGAGTCAAAGGTGTTCAAAGAGAGTGGTTTTAAATGCCAAAAAACTCTAGAAATTAGCCAATCATACGGAGTTATAAAGGATGTTGATCTAGACCTGAGTGAAGAGGAAATTCTAGAAGGGATTTCTAGTGAGACGGTAATATTGGCCGTAAAAAGATTAAAGCGCAGGAACACTAACGATGGTCGCTGGGAGGAAAGCGAATCAGTAAGGATATGCTTCAAAGGAGCGCACTTGCCTACACACGTGTATATCTATGACACTAGAGCCAATGTGGACATCTACACTTACCCAGTGACACAGTGCTCTCGTTGCTGGCGATTTGGACATTCTAGAAAAATGTGTCCTTCTCTTAAAATGATCTGCCCTAAATGTTCAGAGAACCACCAAAACTGTGAAACAATGGAATTCTATTGCAATAACTGTACTGGAAAGCATATGGCAATGGCTAAAATATGTCCAGTTTTCCTCAAGGAGAAAAAGGTCAGGGAACTAATGGCAGAATCGAATTGTTCATATAAAAAAGCACTCACTTTGTATATTCCACCAGTGCCACAACCAGTACATATTTATCAAGATCCGCCCCTACCGGCCCCAACTGAGATTCCTCGTGATAACACTATGGATACTACATTACCAGAGACTGTAGCCACTGCCAGCTATGCTAGTGTTACGAAAGAATCATCCTCAAAATCTAAGAAAAAGTCAAAAGCAGAGAAACGGAGAAATAGAAAAACGCCTACAAAAGAAAGAGAAGATGACATGTTTGAGTATGTTTCTGAAACAAGTGAGGGAGACAAAGAAGAACAACCGGCTGAAAGGAAGAGGTCAAAGGATAAAGAGCAGATATCTTGGCTAAATTTGGTTAAAAAATTGAAGCACAAACTATTTGAGGAGGCGAATAATTCATGGGAAGACAAGATCAGAGGTTGTGTGAATATCTTATTTGAGGTGTTACTATCGTGGTTACTGAAGTTTATCGCTGATAAGCCTGGTTGCAATTTCATCAAACAATTATGGATTGCAACAACTCAAACAGCTCAGTAAACTTACTACAGTGGAATGCGCAAAGCATTCGGCCCAAAAAGACGGAGTTTGAAGCCCTTTTGACCCAAGAAAAAATACACATTGCCATATTAAACGAGACTTGGTTAGATCCTCACAGCCACTTTCGTGTAAGTGGTTATAACACTTTTCGGAGTGACCGTGCTGATGGCTATGGAGGGGTGGCTGTCCTAACACATAGATCAATAAAAGCACTACAAAGTAATGTCCAACTCACAAATACACGGATTGAAATTCTTCTTGTTAAAATACTGAACTGTGACCACCTGGAGAATGTAGTTTCTATATATTGCCCTCCTACAGCTAGAACAACTTCAAGCGACTGGGATCAAATTTTAGCCTTAGCTAACCGTAAGACCTTAATTGCAGGAGATCTAAACGGTCATCATACAAACTGGTCCACCAAAACAGACGGAAGAGGTATCCAAATTTTCGATGCAATGTTAGAAAACGACTTTGTTTCTCTGAACGATGGTACTCATACTAGAGTTAAACTAAGGAATGGTATAGTACAAAGATCTTCTCCCGATGTGTCTATGGCATCTACAGATATAGCTTTGAAGTTTAACTGGTCAGTTCTAAATGAGAGTTTGGGAAGCGACCATTTAATGATTAAGATCAAAACTAGTATTTCTGAAAATAGGGTTGCAAAGAAAAAACGCAATTTTAAAAAGGCTGATTGGGTAAAATACAAAACAACCTTGGAGACAGAGCTCATGGACTTTACATTGCCAGATGACCAACAGGCCGCATATGATAGTTTTATGAACATAATAAACAAAGCGGCCGACCAAGCGATCCCATTTATTAGGATATGCGAGAACCCGCTACGTCAGAATAAGTTTACTCCTAGGCCGTATTGGAATCAAGATATATCAAAAACTGTAGCTGAAAGACGCAGGACCCTTGCAGAATTTAGAAGAAATCCCACGCCTACAAATTTAGAAGCATTACAAAGTAAATTATGTTTGGCTCAAAATATCATTCGCAAGGAGAGTTCTAAGTCATGGCGAGGTTTTTGTGATAGTATGGATCATGTGACGTCTGCTGGTGAAATGTGGGGTAAAATGAAATGGCTCAAGGGCTATAAAACATCGAGAAGTAACATCATTACACGTGAGAAAGCCGAATCCTTGTTAAGTAGCTTGGCCCCTGACTATGTAGTCCCGAGTTCCCCTACTTTTAGTATTGAGAATGTACAGTTATCCTCACCGATATCTTTACATGAGCTTACAAACTGTATCAGGCAATCTGATACAGCGCCAGGTATAGACAATATATCTTACTCTATGATTAAGAACCTCCCAGAAAGGGGAAAGTGTATACTGGTATCCATATTTAATAGGTTTTTATGTGCTAGTTTCGTACCAAATCAATGGAAGGAAGTTAAAATAGTACCGGTACCAAAACCAGGTGCAGACAATAATTCAGCTTCCAGTGTTAGACCTATCGCGTTGTTGTCTTGTCCATGCAAAATATTTCATTCCATCATTACACGCAGGCTAGAATGGTATTTTGAAAAAAGCTGTAGATTTTCTGATGAGACAGTTGGTTTTAGAAGAACACGATCTTGTATGGACAATTTGACAAGATTAGTTACACGAATCCAATGTAATTATACAAAGGGATTTGCAACGGTAGGTTGTTTCATTGATATTGATAGTGCATACAACAATGTCAACTTGTTAAGTCTGTTACACACATTGCATAGCCATGGGGTGGGAACTCAAATCTGCGGATATCTTTGGGAGTATTTACATAATAGACGATTAACAATAGATATAAATAACCAAGAGTCGCTCACACGAGTTACTGGAACGGGAATTGCACAGGGTGACCCTCTATCCCCATTGCTATTCAATGTGGCAACTATCGATATTTGTAGGAACTTGAGAAATGTTTTTGTGTCACAATATGCAGACGATTTCGTAATTTATACAGGTCATAAGAACATTGCTGAGGCTATAGATATCACTCAAATTGCGTTGAATTCTCTAAACGATATGGTAGAAAGTATTGGCTTAAATATTTCACACAGAAAAACCAAGGTCTGCGTGTTTACTAGAGGTACTCCTAGAACTAATAATAATAATATAATGTTAAAAATAAATAATCATGTTATTCAACACGTAGAAGCTGTAAAATACTTAGGCATGTGGCTTGATAGAAGATTAAAATGGGGTCAACATATAAATGAAGTACAGAACAAAACACTAAAATTTTTAAACGTATTCAAAGCTCTTACCGGTTCTAGATGGGGCATCCACCCTAGACATCTCAGACGTCTCTATATATCGATTATCCGAAGTAGATTAGATTACTGTTGCTATTTATATGATAATAGTATTAAAAGTCACTTATATAAGATGGAAAAAGTACAGAATCAGGCCCTGAGAGTTATAGGTGGGTTTATAAAAAGTACCCCAATCCATGTGATGGAAAGTGAACTGTGCATTCAGCCTCTGAATATTCGCAGAAAATATTTAGCGGCAAAATTTTGGTTAAAGTCTAGGTCTATTGAAAATAATGTTACCATCACTGTATTGGAAGAACTGAATAATTTAAGCCAAAATCAGTACTGGAGACGTAAGAGAATGCCATTACTGATAACGGTTCACAGAGAATATTACAGCCACCAAATAAAAACTAGTGTTATGCCTCAAGCTTTCTCCATGAATACCTGGATAAGTAATGTAGATGTTTCTAACAACATTAAAGTTGATATTGACGGTGTTACTACAGCTAAAAGAAATTTCAGTACCATAGGCATGCGGAATATCTGTATGGAATACATAAATAGCAAATTTGGTCCTCACTACAAAGTGTATACTGATGGGTCTAGGGATGAAAATGGATGCGGAGCTGCGTTTTTCGACCCGCAGATAGATACGCGTGTGAAGTTTAAAATTGAAGTTGATGTATCTATAATGCATTGTGAACTGATCGCGATATCTGAAGCGTTGTCATATGTGGCATCGCTGGATATCAGTAGATGCATCGTACTATCTGACTCTAAAAGCGCCCTCTTACACTTGGCTCGGTTACCCTCGAGGATTCGAGGGCATCCGATAGCCTACATCATCCTAGACTCCATCTGTAAGCTTCGAGAATTGAATAAAGAGGTGATAATCCAATGGATTCCCTCACATGTCGGTATCATTGGTAACGAGGAGGTTGACCACGCGGCAAGGCAAGCCACAAGTGATGGCATTTCTTATAAATGTCTACCACTACACATCGATATCCTAAGAGAGGTAAAGATGAACTGTAGACATATGTGGAACGAGTACTTCGATGAGCGGTCACTAACAAAAGGGATATGGTACAAAACGGTACAATGTGAACCTCCTCGTTACCCTTGGTTTGAAGAAGCAAAGTTTAGCAGACGAGTCATAGTAGCATTGTTAAGGCTTCGCTCCGGACACATCCCATCAAACAAATTTAAATGGCTGGTGGGAATATCCGATACACCTAATTGTCCGGAGTGTGACGTGGTAGAAGATGTTCAGCACGTCTTGATGGAATGTGTCCGGAACGAGGCTCATCGTCAGGACATGAGAGGTGGTTCTGATTCGTGCGTAGGTGTATGTAATAGCATTCTGGCTTCCCCTCTGTCCGAGGAAGCCAGGATGCTAACTAAAATCTATTTGTATCTATTATAAAAGTTGTTGATTTTCATATACCTATATATATAAGTATGTATAAACATATATAATTATATTAATTACTTTTTGGAATACCATACGGGGGTGACATAGTCACTGCGTGACAAAACCCCTTTATAATAAATAAAGATTAAAAAAAAAAAAAAAAAAAAAAAACTCTATTCCAAATTCATTGAATCGTTTCAGCGTGAAGAAGTAGCAAACATATCCACACATTTACTCACTCACAAAGTTTTTAAAAAATGCCTTCACTTGATGTTAGGTGGTTGACGGTGCACCTCTACTCTATCCTCAAAAATGCATGACCCTATTGGACCTGTGGTTGGAGATATGCGTTGGTTTGTCAGCGAATGAGACAGGACTTTGAACTTTAAATATATGTCAGATAGAGCTTTAATTGTGATTGTAATCTGACTCTGCATATTTACTAATTAAATTACTTTCCTACGTAAAATTGAAGTTGCACATAAATTAATCGAAAAGACCACAACGGAATCCCTTACGTACCAACTGCAAAAGGTAAACTCTCCATATATCGCTTAGCCTTTAAAAATATATGGTACTGCATTATTTAACACACCAACATATAACTTAAAATAATGTAGCGATAAAAATAAAGCGCCACATTTCTACGCAAAGTGCACCAGCAGACTTTAAACATAGGGTAAGAGATGCTATCCATCCAGAGTAAGCTTAACATAAAATAAACCTGATGCACTTATACTCGTACCTTGCACCTGGGCGAAAATTTTAAATTCCCTCCGCGCACCATCCTACCGATATTTTCTCTACAACGTACACCTCTGCTTAGCTTGGTATCCGTGGTTCTCGTGACAACGTAAACTCGCAGTGTGTATGGAACACGGGTAAAAATCCGCAGGAGGATTGTACCGGGGGATGTAAGAATAGGATTTGTGCTCGAGGAAGCAGAGCCAGGGTTTAGAGGAAATATAAGTCGATTTGCATGACTGTCGCGCTTGTAGCTCGAATTTTCTTTAGATTCCTTAGCTTCTATATCCATGTCCGTACTTAATAATATTCGCGCTACGGGACAAACATTTGTGTATGGAAAAAGCGCAAGTATTTGTTCCGTTTGTCGATCTTCCGATTTTTGTAGGATACCCTAATACGAAAAATCCTAGTTAGGAGTTAGAGCTATTTCCTTATTATTCAAAAATAAATAAAAAACTATAATTTCAAGTTACTTTTTTTGTAACTGGCGGGACGAGCCAGTAGCTCGCCTGATGATTAGCTGCACGCTTGCTCATTACATTTCAGTGCCACCCAGAATTTTGTAATGTCAAAATCCTCTGCACCAATGCGCTGCGCCTGCCATGCACCCTGAGATCGTCATGTGCTGTAATTTCACTGGAATCATAATTCTAATACCGTCTTCTTTTTGTTTTTACCCTAGTCCCATTATTAAGGGTCTGGCCCAAATACTGTAGAATAATATTGTAATTGAAATATACCTATAGAGCTCAGTATGACATTTCTCTCTAGCGATCAATTTAACATTTAACCCATCCCAAAATTTGATGGCAAATAAACGGCGTCGCTGATAGCTGTTTGATCAATCCCCTTAGATCGACCCACTTAGTCAAGCCCGTCCCTATTGATTCGGGCGATTATTTCAAACGTTCAGTTGTCGCCTCTATTAATATTTCCGATAAGGTGGAGGCGCAAAAATGCTCCTTTCACTTTGTTTGCCATCTGGACCCTATATTAATGGTGGGCCGTTATCTCAACACAGCGGACGGTAGCAGAATGACAAGTAGATGGGATGTACTGTATTGTAGACTATGCGGTTTATTTCAATGTTACTTTGAAGATTCAAGGGTCTGGTTACTATGACGAGAGAGTACCTCAGCCGATTTGGCAGTAACGATAATGTAGGTGCTCAAGTCGTTTGGATATTTTATTACAGGTATTCAACCAATTTCAAGTACGTAAGGGAACTAGTTTATAGACTAAGCGAGTGTTTCCAACAACATCGAAAAGGAGGCACCATAGAAAAAATAAAAAATGCCTATCCGCTATATTGACTCGTATCATCATGCAATTATTAATAAGTTACGTGCCAAGGACGCAAAACAATGAATACTTACAAGATGTTTTCAAAATAAGGTCATCATAATTGTACTTAGGTATATTCCTATTCATTATTTACTAATCGTGAAGAAAATCGCTATTAATAAACCACGAACGAAAAATGGATACCATCGTAATCCAAAGGATGGTTTTAAAATTTATTCGGCCTCAGGGTGCTATTTATATCTTTCGCTTCAAAAATGAAGTGAGGTTATCTCAGAAACGTAGAAACGTGGACGGAATAACAATTTTTGGAAACGAACTTCTGTATGGAGTTGGACTAACTTCTACCAAGTTTGGGACGATCGGTATGTATTCCCCTCATGTTGTCTATTTCCGATGAATCAACCACAATTTCTTATATATCGTTTTTAAATTTATTTATTTCAGAAAATTTAGCCTGGGAAGTACACGGAGAAAAAAGACCTTCCGAAATACCGTTTTCCTTCTGAGTCAAAAGGGAAGGAATTGTGATTCAGAAGGAAAACTAATACAAAATAAGGAAGGAAACGGTCTTGGCAGGTAAAGACTCAGAAGGAAAGTCAGAATTTTTTTCTCAATGTATACTCAGTATACTACACTTTTGCCAGCTATTCAATCACCAAGTAGTGGGTGTGTAAATATACCGTATTACCGTATTCCGGATTGAAGGGCAATGTGGTGTGTGGAAGAACCAAGTTCACCGACATAGCTCTCAGAATCTGCAAGTTAAAGTGGCAACGGGCAGGCCACATCGCTCGACGAACCGATAACCGATGGGGAAGAAAGGTTCTCGAGTGGCGACCACGAACCGGAAGACGTTCTGTAGGTAGATCCCCCTAGCGGGGACCGACGACATTGTAATAGTCGCAGAGAGCCGATGGATGCAAATGGCTAATAGCCGTTCATGGTGCCGTTCAAGGGGGGAGGCCTATGTTCAGCAGTGGACTTCTTCCGGCTGATGATGATGATGATGATGATGTGGTGTGTGGAATTACAGGGCATACAGAGATTTAATATGACATGTATTATCTTAGGACGAAGAGTGCAGTGCATAGCAGCGCAGGATTTTGAACTGACCTGAACTGACTTGTGCCCCTAGCCAAGACACATCCTACTATTGTTAACGTTAATAAAAACCAAAAACTGATACAGATTTCACCGTTAGGTCTATAGTCAAAACAAACGTTTACAATTACGAAATGGTAGGCACATGCATTATGACAAGGTCAAACGAAACATCACAAGGTGTTCAGGAATGTAGAAACAGTAACATTTGCATCTTGGATCTTGCGCTTACCATTAGTAAACAGCGTCTAGTAATATTTCGTATATTAAACACTTTTTTATTATTATAAACTGCCTATTACAGAATTTGGATAGGGAAAGCTGACTCATACAAACGGCATCTCCACAAAACAAATGTCAGACAACCCCATTCGTTCCAGTAAGTCCTCCAATCCGCTCCAAGGCAAGGATCATTCCCGTCCCAGGGATAATCCATAATACGTCCCTTGAAATCGAGACTAAATCTAATTACGACTTCTCATTACTCGTTACGATCGGAGAAATCAGCACAATTTAAATTGGCATCGATTCCAAGTCCCTCAGGAAATACCTTCGTAAGTCTCGCAGTGTAAGTGCGGCAGTGACTGAAACATTGGTGAGTAAGAGAATAATAGTAAGTCATTCTTGAGGAAGTCAGTCTGTTGGTGAGTTCAGTCGTAAATGATAAAAATCGTAGCCCACATCGCATCACACTAATAAATCCATACTAATATAATTAATGCGAACGAAAGTTATTTTTATTATAACAACAAAAAATATACCTACAGACTTCATCATCATCATCATCAGCCTGTATCAGTCCACTGCTGGGCATAGGCCTCTCCCATGATACGCCACTGAGCCCGGTCTTTTCTCATCCAACTACTGCCAGCGACTCTGCGCAAGTCAGCGCTCCACCTTGTCGCAGGGCGTCCTACACTACGTTTGCCAAGTCGCGATCTCCACTCAAGAACACGTCTACCCCAACGGTTGTCGGTTCTGTGGCTTATATGACAAGCCCACTGCCACTTCAGCTTGCTAATTCTGTGACCTACAGTAGCTGATAGAAAATTCATACTAATATTATAAATACGAAAGTAGCTCTGTTTTTTTCTTGTTATATATTTACGCCTAAAACTGTTGAACTGATCAGAATGAAATTTGGCATGGAGTTTAAGCCCTGAGGTAGACCTTAATTATCATACTTTTTATTGCGAAAAACTGTTTTCCACGCGTGTGAGAACACGAGCACAGATTAAGGAAAAAGAAATATGACATGATATAATAATATACAATACAGTCAGTCATTTTCGTAAGTGTACAAAGACACAACGAAATTAGAGTAGGTGTAATTAGACCGTTTTTGCCAAGATGTGTAACTGTATCAAATTACACTGTGTCTACTACATCTTGGAGACTCCAGAGTATTGTAAAACCGCGAATGTTCATGGAATGAATTTAAAGGAACGTTTAGATATGCAATCATTCGTTTAAGGTCCCACTGGTGAACATGAGAACAAGGGATGGCGTCTAACCTAGTTCGAGGTAAAATAGCTTAAGAATGAACTTTACAGTGCTGACATCATCGAAATAAATGTATAATGGTATCGATTACATGGTGACTGGTACTGCTAAATAAAAATTTCTGAATGACACTAAACCATGTACAGGCAATCGGAAAGCGTGACGCTCGCCATCAAGCGAGTGACTTGCTTGTCCATAAAAATGACTTGAATCATAGTTGTTTTTATTTGCTTTTGAATAATCAGAATCACATAGGTACAGTCAACGACAAAAGTAGCTCAACATTAACACAATTTCCGATTACCGGCATCATCTTAAACACCAACCTTTGACTACATCATCACTGAAAATCAGGTGTGTTATGTTGTGGTCAGAGCGCTACCTTGTAAAATGTAAAAAAAACCCACGCCATACTGATCTAAAACACATTTAGGAAATCTAGTAAGATCAGCTACTTTTGTTGCTGACTGTACCTATGTACAGTCAGCAACAAAAGTAGCTGATCTTACTATATCTATATATGACTCATAACTGGGCTTCCCTGTATTTAGGGTATGCCATATGCATCAGGAGATCCACAACACCCGGATATGGAATAAATACCTACCTTGCGCTTATTTCAATGCACAAATATTTACTTATCAATACTATTCTACTTCCTACTAATATTATAAACGTGAAAGTTTGCGAGTATTGGTGGATGGATTGATGGATGGATGGATGGATAGATGTTTGTTACTCTTTCACGCAAAAACTACTGAACGGATCTGAATAAATTTGGAATGGAGATAGCTTATGCCCTGGAATAACACATAGGCTACTTTTTATCCCGGGAAAAAGTTCCTGCGGGATAACGGGAAGACGCGGGTGAAACCGCGACTAGTTTTTTATATATTTTCGAATCTTCATACCATAAGTGTTTCGTGACAAATAAAACTACTTAAATTATATTCCATACAATTCTTTAGATTACAAAAAAATACACGGTTCACATTCAGGAAAACAGTTCCAATAAATCCCAAGTTTCAATCAAACTCTGCAATAAACGGGAACCATCGAAACCTATCTACATCTACATAAACCAATATCCAAGAACCGAAACCATACCATCTGTTCCTTATTATCTCCCTAAACTACTCAGCAGATTATTTTTGTTTTACGGCCCACATTACACCTGCGAGGGAACCTACCCGCACGCCCTCTCTCCCGGAGGAGCCATCCGTGGCTACAATGACCCACATCCATTACTTGTATTAACGTGCCTTTACTAGTGTTTATACGCCGCACACACCTATGCGACTAAGGGGTCCTCAAAACAGCGAATTCGCATCGCATCGCAAATATCTGGGAGCTCGCACTAATGCACCACAAGAACTTCCGATCTGATTCGCATCGCATCGCAGTTTTTTGTGGGAGCCCTAAAGCGACTGTGAAATTGGAATCCGCTGGCCGACATCTCGCGACCGGCTCAATCAATCAATCATTTATTTAACAGCATACAAGTAGGTATATATAAAGTATAGTATTAATTGTAGGCACAATGAATTCGGTCTGCAAGCAGACGTGCAAATATTTTAGAAGCTAGGCAGTACTCTGTACGTTGATCAAGCCAAAAAACTATCCCACAGACGGTTCTCTATTTTTTTGTCATAACTAGCTGTGCCTCTTGTTTCACCCGCGTCTTCCCTTTATCCCGTAATTAATCCAGGGTGTATGCTATCTATTTTCCAAATTTCATCCAGATCCGTTTTGTACTTTGTGCGTGAAAGAGTAATAAAAATTCATACAAAATTTCACGTTTATAGTAATACTTTTACTTACCTACCCAATAATAGCTACGCACACCAATATTAATTTGGCATAATTTTTTGGCACATATTTTTAAACCATAAATATTATACTTTAAGTATAATAATTGTTAAGCCTATTCTAAAGCCTAATTTTATATTTGACACCATGACGTTTTCCTTAATAGAAAACTGAAGCCTATTCATCATTATCATCATCAGTCTATTATTTTCCCACCGCTCGCTGGGACAAAAGGCTTATCTTAGAAAGAGAGAGAGAGTATCGCTAGGACGCTTAGGTGTGAACCGAACCTTGCATTCTTACCTATAAGTCCCATTCTAGGTATTAATATATATTTTTGATACTACACTATACGACGAGACATGCAGGTCATAAACCTAGTGGTAAGCGCTAAATCTGTTTATTACTATTTCAGTAGCAACTGCACCTTTGCATTTCCATACCCAGCGCGGCACTGAACATCAAGTCTTATTCTAAGTAACAACGTTATATTCAAATCAAGGCTTTCCTAATTTCATATTCCCCCTCCACGACTTACTCGTGTTTAAATAATAAATTCAAATAATTCTCATTCTTAATGTCAGTAATTAAGATTATGTTTACATTAATTCGTTGTATCTTGCGTAATACAGTTACGAAATTGTGCCCTATTTATCATACATTTAACCGAATTATAAAGTTCTTATGTTATGTATGTAACTGAAAGGTTCCGCTTTGATTATTCTTTTTTTTCTCGTTTTGAGGACTGATATGGCGCAATGGGTGAAAAGCCGACTGCAAAGCATGAGGTCCCAGGTTCGAGTCTTGCTACGCTACAAATATTGGAGCATTAGAAAAAAGCGCAAGTACCTACCTACCTATTAGTTGCGCGTCGAGGCGTTATGGATCGTCGATATGCATAGTTTCTGATCCCTTAGTTAGGGGTCAGAGCTATTTAGGTATGTGATTGTGTGATATAGAATTAGAAGACCGGTCGAAATGTCTTTTGGGTACCTGATTAACAAGTCTTTTATTTATAGATCTGGTAAAAAATGGTCGTAACTTGAAAAAAAGGGGGACACCTAGAGCTAGAACATTATTCAATTTATAATTAATGCATTTTTTCTTCTGAATTTCTGCTATAATTATAGATTAACATATTTTTTATATTTGTTAATAGAGAAATGTTTGTAATTAGCCCTCATTTTCAGCTCAATACCTATTGGAGTCGTTCTCTGAAAGACAAGCGAAACAATTTTTGTCCAGGAAGCAGAGGTTTTACTTCCCACCCGAAAACAACCCAAAATTCTCATACTCATTTCGAATCCTTACTTACCCGAGGCGTTATTCGGGGAATGTCTTTGAAATCGCGTTAAATCTAATTTAAATATTCAACAGGTCTTAGTTGACGGAGCGGCGGAATATTTCGCACATTTTCCACGACATTCAGCTAAATCTTTGTTAATACAATAATATTGGGAGTAAGTACACGTCACTCGTTAAGCCCTCTAAGATATTGTTGGGCATGCCGAAGGAATCAGCCGAGAGCGCTTGCCTTGAAGTTCTTCGGGATTCCATTTTGTTTGAGAGTAGCTGAATAATTTATTACGAGATGAGATTATTAGGATAGTAAAGATAGAGGCATTAACAGATTGTAACGTTGAAGCTAGATCAAAACTTACTGACACTGTTAAGGTGCATACAAAATTGACTTCACGAACATCACAGAGATAGCTGTGTACTAGTACGTTCCAGTCAATGTACTTATAGTACTATTAAGACTATTCGAATATTAGCTGTATTACCACAAATGACTTAGCCACGCCTTGTTGAATAGATTAACCAAAAATGTTGTACTACAAATCGGCGTGTTTAATTTTAAACGGCCTTAAAACTTTTAATCTAAGGTTTTTAGACACGATCTATATAGCTAAATAGGCCTTAAACAGTCTTCTTAATTACCAGGTCCATACTATTAATAAGTTACGAGATCTAAGCATACAAAAAAAACCTCATTTCATTAGAATTAGAAATACGAGGTTTACGAATCTCTCGGCCCAGATCGATCGTCATTTGTCAATCGTCTTTGGTCGGAAACACTCGGACGGTTCATTCGGTCACTGAGTACTTATTACTACTAGTACGATAGTCCTAATAGACCGTATCCGACTAGCGTTCGGTAACATTACTTCCAGTTCAGTGCAGAGTAACATTGCCTAATAATATGTAGTACATGTACTACAGAAGATTTAACAAATTGTTCCACGAATCAACGAAACGTTCATGTCTCCGTTAGCATTTACTTCTATTGTATAACATTCAATGCTCATTTAAATGAAAGAGCGAGATAATTAGATACATAAAAACGAGAATGAGAGCAAAAATGAAATTTATTTCAAGCTGTGTCTATTCTACGGGCGGGTGGGCCGCACCGCAAAACATCATCAAATGTTTGAATGAGATGCAGTAATGTGTTGCGGCACGGCCCGTTCTTGCAATGCTTCTTGCAATGCTCATTGACGTATCTATGCTGTAGCTCAGTGAGTGGTCAACGCTGTTTTCGCATTTTAGCATATTACCTACATGTCATTATCCAGTACGCTAGCAAGATGTTGTCATCCCACTAGATGTACCTTAGTCTATCACTGGTATATTCCTTGAAACTGTACAGGTAACAGACGGAACTAACTATCCTGTGGATTTATAAATGCCTCTTTTTTTGTAAATACCTACTGGATACCTACAAAAAATTTAGAATTTTAAAATCTCTCTCAACATATTGAAACAGTTACGAAACCAAAGTACATTACCGATCCATAAAGGTACACTCAGAGGCACAGAAAATATACGTTCAGTAAAATGCTCCGCGGAGCAATCACGAATGCAACAGTGTAAACAGTTGAATCCACAGATGTAGAATGAACTAGACCTGAACTACCGTAAGAACGTTAATTTGTATGAAAAACAAGCGTGCTACATGTTTCGTACAACTTACTATTATAAATGTACACGTATTAAAGAACTAAATTTTCTCTCACGGCAGGTGCGCTGCTTTTGAAGAGTTTTTACAATCAGGCATCACATCACACTTCATGCTCATATTATAAGTATTGTAAAAACTCTTCAAAAGCACCGAATCTGCCGTGCGAAGAGAAAAATATCTAAATATATATAACTCAAAGGTGATTGACTGACTGCTGACTGACATAGTGATCTATGAACGCACAGCCCAAACCACTGGACGGATCGGGCTGAAATTTGGCATGCAGGTAGATGTTACGACGTAGGCATCCGCTAAGAAAGGATTTCGCGATAAATTGTAGCCCACGCGGGTGAAACCGCGGGGAACAGCTAGTTAGATATAAATGCGAATGTTTATGAGAGAGTAAGTCAGGGTGTATGTTTGTTACGTCTTGAAGCTGGAGCGGCTCAACAGATCATTTATACCTATGACATTTGGAGTGTAGATAGCTTATACCCTGGGTTAACACATAGGTACTGTTAGTACTTTTATTCTATGTTTTATCCCGGAAACAAGTTTTTGCGGGATAACGGTGTAACCGACTGTTACTGTGAAACCGGCCGAGACCCGTCTGAAGTATGAATCGTAAAGAATTGGAGCGTTGCTCAAACATAAATACGTAAAGTAGAGAAATTTGCGTTATCTAGTCCCATCTACATCTGCGGTAGAACCTGATAGGAATGTTACGGATGCCTCTAAGCTCGCCACTGTGATTTGATAGTGTTTATATACTGTCAGTTTGGAAACTGTGGTCGCTCGGGGTGATTTATTTGAACAAACGATGTTTTGTAGTAAAGTGAGGGTTATTTTATGATGTTTACTTATGGTTCGGCTGACCCGGGTCTCAGTGGCCTCACCTTGCAGGGGACTGAAAGGGGTAGGTACCATCATGCTAATGTGAGAGTTACAGAAGCGCTGAATTCAATCTAATAACCTTTTTATTAGACTGTTAGCCTTTTAATTAGACTGTCTGGCTATCTGTCCAATTTTTTATTTGTTATACAAAAACTGCTAAATAATTTTGTTGCAACTTTAGAGGTTCTATGTCAGGAGACACAGGGGAGTTCTGGGCTCCATGACGGGCAGGTTGGTGCCCAGAACTCAAGAAGCAAGAAGCATCACGTCAATAAAACTGCATCTAATATAGAATAAAAAACACATCCATATCTCAACTCCGTTTATAAAACAAGCCCTTCATCTTCTTTCTAGTGGTCAACTCTATTGTTTTCATGCATGACTTGGCTTTAACACTGATATAGCTGGGATCGAGGGCTTGACGTGCCCTCTGAAGCACGGTAGAGCTCAATTGAAAATGCTACTAAACTGATATTCATTTAACTAATGACCGTGCTGAATGTTGCTTAACCTGGTTGAATTTACCTTTGAATTCTGTTAAAACGGACCGAACCAGTTATACCACAACCGCTACAAGAAGTGGAGAGCTCTAACTCTTCCCTAAATTCATTAATAACGTCTATTTCTGTACAAAAATACATAAAGATCGCTGAGGAATGCTCGCGTGGTACGTTTTCTACTGAAAAATCGTACCTACATCATTCTGCCGAGAAAGCAGGAACGCAAACGGATGTTTTCCTGCATTCTCGACAGAAATTGAATTTACCTTGAGAACTCGTTCACTCTATGTCGGACGACAAAAGTTATGTTATTTGCCGTGTTTGCAGTCACACTGTCCAATAAAATGCCTGATCATTTTCACTTTGTGAAAATTTATAAAGTTCGAAAGGTTATTAGGTTTGTTTTACAGCACGGCATCCTATTGGGTGGAGCGATGACATACGCAAAATTGCTGGCAGCGGTTGGATGATAGAAGCTGAAGACCGGGCTCAATGGCGTACTTTGGGAGAAGCCTATGTCCAGCAGTGGACTGAAATGGGCCGATTATGATGATGATCCCATTCCCATTTTAGAGATATTTCCACGTAGGTGTAACCGTATAATCTATATTTTTATTTTACTACTCACAGGGTAGCGCTTGACCACATGTCACCTGATGTTACGTGACGATGTGGTCGAAGATGGCGCCACGCTACACCTGGATTGAGAACTGGCTCTAAAGTGAGGCTGCCGGAAAACACACCGATAGGTTCTTGGTGACAGATTTTCAACTTGAGGGTTAGCCAGGCGAGCACTAGAAAATGCCCTACAAAAGTACAAGCTCATTGTAGGACTCGAACTCACGACTTACGGATCGCAAGCTGACGTCACTCTACCACTGAGCGATCTTCGCTTCGCCATCACAGATGTAATTAACTAGATCATAGTGTAAGCAAGCTCTTTCCTTCAGCGGTTCATTGCAATCTCGCGTGTTCCACAGTGTACAAGGAAGCAGTACAAACTGCTTGGTGGGATTTATTGAGAAGGTGAGAGAATCGCTGCTAACTATGCGATTTAGCACGGTCTCTGTAGCCATTCTTTGTGCTCTTGTTTGTGTAAGGAATTACGTATCTAATGTTACTACTAAAGCGTTTTTAATGTTTGTGTTTGTTGGATGGTATTATAACGTGAATCTACCTATTAAAATCAACAATATAACGACCTAGTCTAACAGCTACCGCAATGTTCCCAAAATGCTGGCCGCATTGCCTCGTTGAATGGCAAAGCTAAGATTTGTGCAAAACAAAGGCCAGCATTTTGTTTACTTCGGCATTGTAGCTTATCAAAGTAAACCTGCTTTGTGGAGACTGGTGCCTGGTGTAGGTTTTTGAAAAACCTTTATTTTTTTTCATAATAATATGGTCCCTTACAATTGCATTATACCTATTAATTATCGTGTGATGTGATGCAAAATTTGCATACTTAGGCACATTTACTATCATTCTAGCAAAAAATGATTTGATCTGATTTGTTTTGATACTTTTTTCATTCGTGATAGGCCTACGTTTCGTATCTAAAACTCCCATTAAAGCAACATCATATATACATACATTACATGGTAGCAAAATAAGCATGTACATGCTTTCATTGCTTACCCTCTCTCGTACGGTCAACTGCATAAAGTACAAAACAACAACAAAAAACTGCAGCAGAAAGTAACTAGAGAGCAACTATCTAGAGAGCAAGATAACACGTCAAAAACAAAAGTACAGAAAGTTTTCTTTAATCAGAACTCAAAACTAAATAATGGCTTTTGTTTCAATTATCTAATTGAATTAATGAAGCTGCAGTTGAATACTGCTTGGTTATCTAAATCTGGCACGTGCAACACATTCACACATTGCGCTTGTGTAGTACCTACTTATCTGTGTATGAACACACGGCATGACGTCGCGCTGCATACGCATCATGAAAAGTCTCTTTGTCTCTCTCGCACGCGGTTTAGGTTATGAGCGTGACAAGGATCGTTATTGTTTTGTTTTTACTACTGTATAATAAAATTTCTTTGGTGTGAGTACTGTAAGCTTTAGATAAGGGACTTATACGATGTTTTGCACCCGAAATTAATAATCAATCCTGATCCGTTATCCGCGGTTTTGGGTCGATATGTTTCATTTCATTCATTTCATTTCATTTAACATTGATTTACTCAGAGGTGGATCTAGGGAGACGTGGGGCAGGGTCTCGCGGGACGTGACCGTCCTTTGAACTGGGGCCCACGATCATAACATAAAGTAAAAGGATGTGTCTTACATCTCTTTTTGCATCTTCTTTTGTCGTTTTCGTTACCTTAAATGATTTCTATTATGACTAATGGTATGTATATTCGTTATGTACCTGAATTGTTTTCTTTTTTATTATTTTTTTTTTTTTTCATTTTTTTTTTTTTTCTCTTTACAGGGTAGTGTTTGACCACAAGTCACCTGATGTTAAGTGACGATGTGGTCGACGATGGCGCCACGCTACACCTGGACTGGGAACTGACCAGGGCAAGAAGAAGAAAGAGTCTTATTGTTAAATTAAATATTGTCTATAAAGTGTAATTGATACAAAGTCCTTAGGAAGTAATTTAAATTTGAACTCGAATTGGTGTTAGAATGCTAAAAGAATCCAAAAAATCAAAACAATGCTAAGGTGGTATAAAAGGTAGTTTATCTAGGCGGTAAGGTGACTGAAATCGATAACAATACATAAATACCAAAATCATTATGCACGTATTCAGTTCATAACATGATTCAATAAAAACTATTTTATATTTTACACAATATATATTTTCACAATTTTTTTGTTCCGTCAGCTCCCGGACCGAGTTGGATACTTTCTATTGTTATTGCAACTGACTGTACCTACATTGATTGCGATCAGTTCATTTTCTCCTGAACACGGATTGGATGATCGGACGACTAAACGATGCACATCATGACGTCGTTTATTTTTACGAGATTGCTTACAACAGCACAACGCGAATGTTATGAGAATAAGCTTTTGGAGGCGTGATGTCGCCCTTTTTGCAATATTATACTTATTGCAGTTCGATTAAAAAGTATACTGTACTATGTTTTTAACGGTTTAAAAAAGTATCAGTTGTCAAACCTTTGCCTACCAATGCACCACTAGCCTATCCGCAATTGGTTGCAATGCAACTGGTTGCCATAAAGGACTAAAAAGTCTTTATAGACAACTGATAGTAAGACACAGTTGCGATGGCGACGATTTGTTTCTTTATTGGCATCTAGTTGCGTAACAGGGATAAATATTCTTCTATCACAACTGGTTGCCATGAAAGACTTAAAATCCTTGTAGGCAACAGTTGTCTACGGGGATTTTCTATCAGTTAGGTACTAGTTGTTAAACACAGTTGCGATGACCGCTGAAAGAAACCTACATTTCACTGAACCCGCGTGATTAATTATTATGGTCCATCCATACACTCTCTCTCTCTCTCTCTGAGAGAAGTCCTGCGCTGCGTCCCAGCAGTGGGATCGTGATAGTTCGTGTAGGTTCTTGATCATAAGTGTGCTCCTACCTATTCCCAAGGCCACAAATAAGTGATTACCAAAAAGTAACAAACACCAAATTGTAACCTCAAAAAACCTTCACAGTCACCCCAGTCATTACTTCCCCTGTTACAAAGAACCATTACGAGCGACCACCGCTACATGAATATTTAAGGGACCTACTGAATATACAAGTTTTTTCCTTTCCTATATTATTATCCGATGATAATTAAGACCAGCGACGAGTTTCAGTTTCCCGTTATGAATATTTCGAATGTAATTCTGTATTTTGATGACAACCAGGGTGATGAGTTAGTGACCTGTTTTGAACCATATTTCAATTGAATATGACTGTGTTTTTCCTGTTACATATCTATTTATCGTTCACATTAATTCTATAAGCTTTTATTTACTACCTACACTACCTACAGTGTAGAATTGATCACAAGTCACCTGATGTTAAGTGGCGACCTGGTCGAAGGTCACCACTCTACACCTGGACTGGGAACTGGCTCTCAAGTGGGGCTACAAGAACACACCGATAGGTGCTTGGCGACGGATTCTTAACTTAAGGGTTTCGATGTTTTCCTTCACCAAAAGCTCAAGCTCATTGTAGGATTCGAACCCACGACCTACAGATCCAAGCCGACGTCACTACCACTAGGCCATCAACACTTCAAATTCAATCTGTATAGGTACTAAATGACTGACTGACTAATCATAAAATTCCTGCAAAGCTGAAAGGCATGCGCATTCATCTAGGGCTCTAGCTGCATGATAAGAAAGGATTTTTTTTTTATTCCTATGAGGTTTAAATCTTATTCATCGCTTCAAATATTTATCCCGTAGCGAGAATCGGACCCGTAACCTCACGTTATCGGACCCGCAACCCCACGTCATAGAACCCGCAACCCCACCTTAAGGCTGTTCGCATATTGCACTACATCAGCTGAATAATGATTGCCAGAATATCGGTCGAGTTTTTCGACTAACTACGACTATATATGTCGTGAGAATGCTGTCAAACAACTGTTATTATCTTATAGAACTTACCTCATTGTCCTTATCAGCGTCCTTAATGTGCTGAGCGATGAATCTCACGCTTTGTAGTGCAGCCGCCACGTCTGGGGATATGTTGCGAGGGAGGAAGATTACAGATTCCGTCACTGGAACAAAATAATTCAGTTAGATACAACAAAAAGACCAAAATAAAAATTTAAGGTTAAGGTAAGTCTGATGCTTTATCTTTTACTAGCTGTTCTGCACCGTTTCACCCGCGTGGGCTACGGTTTATCGCGATAAAAAGTATTCCATGTCCTTCCTCAGGGTTCAAATTATCTCCGTACCAAACTTCGTTTAAATCGGTTCAGTAGTTTAGGCGTGGAAGTGAGACAGACAGCACCAGGTATCTTCGTTTATTTAGCTCAAGTTTAAGATGAACCTACTAGAATTCCTCTGATGATGGGCGCTTGCTCCTAGGATGTCATCTTCAGGACCTGGAGACTTGCGGTAATCCCCGTTGTCGTCATTCTTGGGATTTCCAAAGGCATCCGTCAAGCTATCTCGGCTGCTACAGAAAAAATTAAGGCCATTAAAAAAGCTGTTGGGTTGGTCGAAATATTTGGGTTTAAAAGTCATCATCATCAGCTGGAAGAAGTTCACTGCTGAACATAGGCCTTCCCCTTTGAACGCTACCATGAACGGCTATAAGCCATTTGCATCCAACGGCTCCCCGCGACTCTTACAATGTCGTCGGTATTCTTAGTAGGTGCCTACCCACAGAACGTCTTCCAGTACGTAAATAAACGATTTTTATTACAGGTTACTTAATATCGATTGACCCTGATGTTAAGTGACAATGTGATAGAAAATGACACCATACTACAACTAACACAAACAAAATACCACAGACTAAATCATGACCACAGTACCGTTTCTCAATTAATTTAACCGTACACATACCTACATTGTTCGTAGAAAATTTGTAAGCGCCTAGTTATACGCCTTATTACGACATGGTTCTGTGCAGAACGGCCATGGAAAATTGCCTCCACCGACCCTAATATCTCTGTTATTATTAATTTGCACACGTGACGCCCTCGCTGGGAGTGCAGAAATAATAATAATAATCCATTGTTGACGTTACATTTCTCTCAATGCCTTGTAAAAGGGAGATGTTTTCATTATGGCAACTGTAAACAAAGAGCTTTTCTCACGATAATAAATTGTGTTTTACACCATTATCGGTATTTTATAAATTGCACAAAGGAAATGTGCACAGACATTATGAGACATTGGTTTTTATGTATAGCTCATTTGACATTATGGTAAAGTCAACATATTTGAGCAATTTTGATATATTATGAGACACTAGGCATTGTGAGACTGGACGTAGGTAATTGGGGACTTTCTATCACAAAACATATAGGTATATAGTCAGCGTAAATAATATCAGTGATGATATCAAGACCCATACTCTGAGAGAACCCTTTGTCCCAGCAGTGGAAACGTAATATAGGCTGATAATGATATGATAATATTATAGTATGATAGACACTTGTACATGTACTTCGAATTCTTTCGGCCCCGCATCTATGACTTAACAAGTTATGTGTGGATTTGCAATCGCTCAAAACGGTGAAGGAAAACATCGTGAGGAAACCGGCATGTCCATGAATCACATCATTCAAGGGCATGCGAAATCTAGCACACCGCACTGGGCCCCATGGTAGATTACGGCTCATACTCTCTCTCCGGGAGAAGGTCTGAGTCCCAGCTGTGGGAATGTAATAGGCTGGTGATGATGATGAGATATATGTTTATTTCACGGTTAACTTCTCATCAAAGTTTGCAAATAATCTGTTAATTCTAAAGCCATTCGTATTTGTATCGGTTCCCGGTCCGCCGCAGCCATCGGTATGCTGCCCGCATCGGTATGATGCACCGGCAAATTAACGACCGTATCGGTATTATCGGGATTTGCCCGGGATAGTGTTGCCATTATAAATTAATTTTCCCGGACAGTATATTTTTCTTACTGTACTTCGGATATCTTGCAGGCAATAAAAAGATATTGGTACAGTTAGTTTTTGGCGAGGTTCATCTCTGGAACTAAAGATCAAATTTTGTATTGTTTTCTGTAATTCTAGGGCCACACTAAGGTCAACGTCAAGGGAAATGTCAATGCCTATCATCGCGATAAACATTGCGTTAATTATTAATGCAATTATGTGAGTGGCTACACTTGAACCGTCAACGTGTATGCATTTGAGTTATCGGCTAACATCAAACGCCAACGTGAATGCCGTTATTAAATGTCGTGGCCACACTTATTTCTAACGTCAATCATCGCGCTATATAACGGCATTTACCGTTAGTGTGGCCCCAGCTTATGAAAGCTACAATGTCCCTGATATATTTCATTATGGAATCTCTATAGGCAACAACAAGCTAGACGTTTCCTACATGTTCCCAAAATCGTGGCAACCCTACACGGCCCGGATTCCCGGTTGCGGCAGTATTTCGCCCGGCCCGTGTAGGCGCATCCAATAAATCGTGCGCGTTGAATAGAAATCATTTCAAAGATTATAATTTGCGATGCTTTGTTCCCGTAATGAATTGCGCGTCAACGGATTTAAACAATTTTAGGCGAAATTATTGGCAAACAGTTTTGTGTGGAATATGTAACTAAATGTTCATGTTTGTGGTAGCTTAGTTCATCAACATCATCAGCCTGTGTCTTTTCACTGCTGGAATTAGGCTGTTCCCAAGGTACGCCACTGAGCCCGTCGTCGCTCCATCTAGTCGTTCAGGGCGTCCTACACTACGTTTGTCAAGTCGCCGTCTCTACTCAAGTACACATCTATCTCAATGATCTCGGTTCTGCAGAGTTGAAAAGAGTCAACGAAGTTTTCCAAAGTTAAGTTAATTCTTCTTATTTCAAATGGCCAACTCTATTCGTCGGAGTGTTCAGGCCGCCCGAAGAACTCCAACATAGCTTTACGACCTAAAATCCCCACCTTAAGACACAGCATCAAACCGTGTGAAATGAAAAATTAGGACCAGTAAGTCCAACTCCAAGTAGATGGTACCAGATCTAAGAGGAAGAGAAGAGATACAGCTACCAACAACAACACCTACCTCATTTCAAGCTCGTTGGTGTATCCGTTAGAGACGAAGGTGTCATCATACTCCGGCAGGGAGTACTTGGTCCTCCTCATCATTAGGAGTTTGGGCATCAGCTGCAAGAAGACCTTGCGCATCCAGGGCGGCATGGTGTGAGTTGACGGCGACCTGGGAAAAGAATAATGTGCTTAAAAACACGTTTGATTTGTTGTTATACGAAAAAAGGCAACAAATACACTTGCACAGTTGTATAAATGTGTAAGAATGTTAATAATGCTAGTATGCTCGGTTATATAAAGCTGGCACGTAGAACACATTCACACATTGCGCTTGTGTAGTATGTGTGTATGAACGCACGGCATAACGTCGCGCTGCATACGCATCGTGAAAAGTCTCTTTGTCTCCCTCGCACGCGGTCAAGGTTATGCGCGTGACAGAGATTCTTATTGTTTTGTTTTTACTACGATTCAATGAAACTACTTTAGTGTGAGTACTGTGAACAGGCCAGCTTTAGGTAACCGAGCTGCGGGAGCGAAACCTGACACTGGAACTTAGTTATATGGTTTGTTTTACGATAAAAGTTGTTTTATTTGTGTACCGTTTAGTTATTGAAGTTTTCAAACAAACTAATTTAGCTTAAAACAAATTGATTCTGCGCGTATTTAGTATCATATCGAAGACAGTCCTAGGATAAGTAACTGTTACTAATAAATAAAATGTAACATTGGAATAGTTACGCCATTTTTGTAATTTTCAAACGAGATTGATATTTTAATTTCCCCTTTTAATTGACACACACTGAAATATTTCACGTAATATCCCTCAGCAAACGCATGAAACATTTAGTAGAGTCGTTACAGGCGTTAATGACGTCGTAACATTGCCAGACGAATTATCATTCACATCATCTGTGTAATAGGTTGTAATGTAACCAATTGTTGTAACTTTTATCTGCCATCTCTTATTCGCAATAATTACTTTTACAGAAAAGTTGTTCGCGACTTTGCTGATTATCTCTCGTAATTACTATTACGTTATTTGTAACGTTTAGTTAAGCTTTTTATCTGATACTACGAGTATAGAACAAGAATACACCATTGCAGTAATCTGTAAGCCCAAAGTTTTATTTTAAACTAGGTGCAACCCGCAGATTTTCCGTGGTATCCCGTAGGACTTTTCCGGGATTAAAAGAAGCCTGTGTATTAATCCTGGATTCATTGAATCGTTTCAACGTAAAGAAATAACAAACATACACACTTACTCACAAACTTTCGTATTTATCCAGGGTTACAAATTTAATTCAGACTTGCTAAGCCGTCAGCTTCAATTTAAACATTTGAATATGAATTATTCATCATCGTCATCATCATCATCATCATCATCATCGACAACCGGAAGAACGGCTATTAGGCATTTTCATTTATCAGCTCCCTGCGACTCTTACAATGTCGTCGATCTCCCTAGTGGAGGGCCTAACTACAGAACGTCTTCCGACACAAATTATTATTAATGAAAATATGTATTAGGTAGGTAATTTTTTTATCTAAATTTTAATTTAGAGGCTTAAAGGTAGGTAGGTACTTTGTTAATTTATGCATTCTCTCTATTAACCAAAGGCTTTTTTTAAAATAACCTTCCAATAATTGCTCTATACATCATCACGTGTGCATTCAATAAAGATCGTTCGCTAGTCGAGAGTGCGACGGCCGTATTTCACGCACTATTGTCCTGTTATCGACGTGACACCAACACAATGGACCATTGATTTATTGTGCAACGTAAAACGTTGCCATGAAAAAGTTATGTCATCAAGTTATTTCTTTATTACCATAAAGTGTTTTAAAAACTAGTTACAGAACCGTTTTAGTAAACGGGTACTTAATCTGGTGCCGTCAAAGTGTAAACCAAAATGTGTGTCAGAAATATATTTTAGAACTTGTAGGTAAATTAATTGAGCAAAAATTCCTTTTGCCAAGTTTTTCACTGAAAAATTATAGATAAAACGCGATAAAATTGCATATCTGCAAAGTTCGTTGTTACAATGGGCCTCGTTAAAATTCATATTATGTACACTAAAGCCTTCCACTGTGATATCCTACGCCATTCTGCAAAATGGCGTGACATGCAAAATCTGTCGAAGCCGACGAATCCTCGTATCAGATTTCCATTATGTGTCACACCTAACGAAATAACGAAAACGAAAAACATTCATTTCGCTAACGAAATGGCGTGACAGTGCGGGACGGACTTTAATTGTACCTACCATAAACACGTGTGCCTTAACTTAGCAATATACAAATATGCATTCAATAAAGAGCGTTCCCTAGTCCAGAGTGCGATGTTCATGTTTCACGCACAATTGTCCCGTTATCGCCATGACAACGTTACAAAGAGCGTTAGATTTATGTCAATATGAGCTTTTATTTAGCGAGCCACTTTATACGTTCACTTGTGGTGTAAGCGATACGTTACACTTTATTAAATTTGTAAGTTTATTCCATAGAAAATATTAGCACCATATTTTTATTTGTAACAAAAACAAATAAATATCTTTTAATATATACGGGTAATCTTTTTTGTTTTGATAAAAAGTAGCCTATGTGTTGATCCTAGATAATTATAAGCTACCCCTATTCCAAATTACACTCAAGTCCGTGAAGGCATTTCAGCCTAAAGAAGTAGGAAACCAACATACTCACTCACTTACCGGCTCACTCATTTACTTAGTAACTTTCACACTTATAATATTAAAGTGTGAATTGGACATTTTTTATTACACCTAAACAGTGTTCAATTATGACTGCAATAAATACGAGTTAAGTGTAGGATGCGAAATTTCATCTACAAAATCAAATAAAGTACCTCATAAAAATTATTACGTTGTTATATTTTCCTTCAAAAGTTACGTGTAAACAACTAAACAGCCCTAGGTCAACGATCTAAACAAGCATGTTTCTAATTGGAGCATGTCAATGGTGAATTTCCAAAGTCAGACACGCGGTCACTCGCGTTTCCCGATAAAGCCCCCATCGGTATTTACGTACACGTTAAGCACTAGCGATTGGCGTTACAAACCGTAAACAGTTTCAATATTGGTGTAATGCCTGAAATACGGCATTCGGTATCGCGATTAGTAACTAGTTATTGAGGGAAACGATGTATCGCCAGAAAACGAACTAACTCGATTCGCGATACCGCGAGAACCGAGAATAACCGAATAACGACGCAGACGATACTCTAAGTTACCTAAAATCAGCCAAATGAGCAAACCATACTGACTTAAATCAAAACCAAGCTCAATATCGAATACATACTAAGTTATCTAAATGTATAGTTTTAAAACCCGTTATTAGTTTTTAAACCAAAACATAGTTTTGGTATTATGAAATTACTTAAAGACGCGGACGGTACTCTAAGTTACCAATTTTATTAGCCAAATGAGAAAACCGTACCTACTTAAATCGAAAACAAGCTCAATATCAAATACATAGTTTATAAAATGAATAGTTCTAAAACCCGGTATTAGTATCCTAAAATAAAAACGGTTTCAAAACCCGTTATCAGTATCCAAACCGATACATAGTTCCGGTATAACGAAATCGCATAGCAACCCACCTAAATTATACTAAGCACAGCAGTTCCTGAAATCTAATTGGTTTGAAACTGAATTCATTTGTGTATCTACTGTTTCATGAAATACGATACTCATTACAATGGGAATCAAAGGATTACGTGATATGTATATTTGGATTGATTCCATTTAATGTTTGGATGTCAGTTATTAATCCTTACACCATATTTAAGCGTTTAATCTTTGCTAGCTGTTCCCCGCGGTTTCAACCGTATAGACTACATTTTAATGCAATATAAATTTTATTACCCTGTGTCCTTCAATAGAGTTCAAACTATCTTCATACTAAAGTTGGAACTCGTTCTACATTTTGCAATTAGGTATGCGGGAGAAAAGACGGAAAAAAAATCGTGATCTATCTAAATTTCTACTAGACTCATCATCATCATCATTATCAGCCTTTCACGTTCCCACTGCTCTGGGACTCTGGCCTTCTCTCAGAGAGAGAGTATGGGATGTAATCTACCACGCTGGCTCAGTGCGGGTTGGTAGATGTCGCATGCCCTTGAATGTTGCAGTTCTTGGGCATGCCGGTTCCCTCACGATGTTTTCCTTCACCGTTTTGAGCGATGGCAAATCCGCACATAACTTATTAAGTCATAGGTGTGGGGCCGAGAGGATTCGAACTCGGTGTCAGCGGCTTGTAAAGCGCATGCATTACCGTTCGGCC
Organism: Opisthograptis luteolata; assembly: GCA_931315375.2. NCBI lineage: Eukaryota > Metazoa > Arthropoda > Insecta > Lepidoptera > Geometridae > Opisthograptis > Opisthograptis luteolata. Next base: position 9,875,533 of record OV928049.1, on the reverse strand, counting down.
ACCATCTCTCATGATATTTTTTAATTAGCTTTACTAATAAAATTTCTCTTGTTTGGTTGTGCACATTGGGATATGGGAACATGAATATAAACGAGTTGCGGGATCACAACCAAAGCAGACCAGACCCCACAAGCAGCACCCGTTCACGAGTTGACGCATGTGCCAGCTATCGCTCTTCTCTCCAAGTTATGTATATATTACGATGTTTTCCTTTACTGAAAGCTCAAGCTCATTGTAGAATTCAAACCCACGACCGTCGAGTCGCAAGCCAACGTCACTACCACCGAGCCGTCATCGCTTCAAGGTTTACACGTCATGCTGTTGTATATTTCTTTTATGTTATTCTATTTTCTGTTGTTGTGGTAAAAAAGTGTAGCGCTATGTATCTATCTAACTAGATTTACACTAGGTTAGTTCATAAATGGCCCCGAAGAAAATTAAATAAGGTATACATTACCTGAAATGCACGTTAACTATGCAAACAGTAACTAATACGCTGAGTGACACTAGTATCATGGTGAACAGTAGATATTTCCCAAGCAGAGGTATCGCCAGGGAGGTTGGCGGGATGATCTCCGCCAGACCCAGGAAGAACACGGTCAGGGACACCAAGATGGAGATGCAGAGCGATATCTAGGGAAAAGAAAACCTTGTTTGGTGAAACATAGTCATTACAATGAGAGCTGGGCGACTATGAGTGAGTCCATTGACATTTGTAGTCACAAATTATTCGAATGACCACATCATTCGCAGTCGCGTATCTTTACATTAAATGGTATTTATTACCAGCACAAAAACATAAGCATAGTACTAATTACTCATTAACCCACCTTTTCGCCTGAATCCGAAGGCAAATAGAACACCAACACGGTAAGGAATGTCAACCCTACGCAGGGTATGATAAGGTTCACTGTGTAGAACAAAGTCTTTCTACGCATCGTTAGTTTGAATGTTATGTCTGAAACAAAACATAATTTAGGATTAGTAATTATTTTATATATTTACTTCTTAAAGGGTAGCGTTAAACAACAAATCACCTGATGTTAAATGACGATGTGTTCGAAGATGGCACCACGATACACCTGCCCTGGGAACTGGCTCTCAAGAGAGACTGCCAGAACACACCGATAGGTCCTTGGCAATAGATTCTTAACTTGAAGGTGGTACCTTGCCAGGCGAGCACTAGAAAATGCCAAGCTATGGTTTCATCACGATGTTCTCCTCCACGGAAACCTTAAGTTCATTATAGGATTAAAGCCACGATTTACGGATCCCAAGCCGCCGTCACTACCACGGGGCCATCATCGCTTCTAAAACTCGACAGATTTGGTAGAAATTTGGAATGGAGATAGCTCGAAAATTCAGAGCTCGACTAAGATACAATAAGTTTCTTAGCTCCACGTAATAATTTTGAAATGCCGGAATACAGAGGCATGTCCACGTACGTACGTTCGAAGTAATTATAACCAATACCATAGATAATAAAAGCAACTTTACCTGAAAAAGGTTCAGTGCAGCAAGGATAGTACTCTTCGTTCCTTGTCGCTGGTACTTCCAATATGTCCCATTCCACTGATAGGTAAAACTCGCTCAAGTCTATGCCGACGTGAACCAAGCTACTGCCGGGCGACTGGTCCATATGTTTCAGGTCCACCTATGATAAATGAAAAAAAAAATAACTTTCAGGGAAGCGTTTCACCACAAGTCACCTGATGTTAAGTAACGATGTAGTCAAAGGTCACATAACACCTGGATTGGGAACTGGCTCTCAAGTGAGGCTGCCGGAACGCACCGATAGGGGCTTGGCGAAAAATTCGAAACTTGAGTAAATACCCCACCACCAAGCTATGGTTTCATCACGATGTTTTCCTTCACCGAAATCTCAAGCTGATTGTAGGATTCGAACCCACGTCTTACGGATCGCAAGCCAACGTCACTACCACTGAGCCACGATCGCTATAAAAAATTAAATAACAGACCTGAGCACCATTGTAAGTCCAAGATCCGAACTTCATGAAGCAAGTCTGCTCGTCAAAGGGGAAGTACTCGACGTTGATCTCGCAAGAAGACTTGTAGATCGCCGGGGGCTTCCAGTTCACCTCACCAGTGTATTTTAAAGTTGCTTTTGTCATTAAAGTCACCTGGAATTGAATAGATTGTAATCATAGATGTATTTATTGCTTCACTTCTACAATGAAACGTAACCTACAAAAAGCCTATAGAAAAAATTGGTTGTCTGTAAAGTCGGTTTACTGACGATAGTTGAACGTGACAACGTCGATTGGCCGATTGTGCTTCTTTGTCGCTCGTTCCGCGCTCTCGCTTGCACTTCAAGCCTTACGTGAGGTAACGCCGCAGAGCGAGGTAACGCCGCATGAGTCATGTTTTTTCGTGCGTGCAGCCGGCTCTATCGAATTATAAGACGTTGTCACGTCCAAAACCACTTGCCGCTTTATTTACATTTTAATACCTACTTTCCTAGCGACATTCTCAACTTTTCTGTTCATGAAATATAAGAACCTTCATCGGACTTCAACGAATACAACAAAATAATAATTGGCGAAATTGTTCCCTCCGTTCACGCAGTGCTTGGCGAAAGATTCTTGAGAGTGATTAGGTAGCCAAGCGAACAGTTGAAAGTACGCTACCACAAAACTGGTTTCATGATTATGATGGGCTAAGGTTAAAATCGCTCTAAGCACTCATTTGTGTCGACTCGGTTTTGCATTCTCTAAAACTAAACTAAGTCTGATAGGTCTAAGAGTAATGCTGTCCATTTTTACTTCAGTGGTTAGAAAAAGACAGCAATACTATTAGACCTGTCAAACTTAGTTTAGTTTTAGAGAATGCAAAACCGAATCGACACCATTGTCAGACTAGTACTAAATAAACTCGATTTTTTTCTTTTCCAGTTGTAGTGAAAAAATATTAAAGCGTTATTTATCTACCTAGCCTAGCTAATGCCTTCACAAAACATTATCATCAGCCTATTACGTTCCCACTGCTGGGACTCTGGCCTTCTCTCAGAGAGAGAGTGTGGGCCGTCTACTACGCTAGCCCAGTGCGGGTTGGTAGATGTCGCCTCTCACAAATATTTACTTCATAATTCCCATCCCAGTTGTTGTAAAGCACGATGTCAGGTAGCCAGATGTGCTCAGATGGTACATACAGCATCTCAACGCCTCCATAGTCATCTGGGTTCCACTGCAGCTTATAGTCGAACCATTTCTGAAAACAGATGAAAATAAAATCATTAAATAAACCTATTAATATTATAAACGTGACAGTTTGTGAGTATGGATGGATGGATGTGTGTTACTCTTTCACGCAAAAACTACTGAACGGATCTGAATGAAATTTGGAATGGAGATAGCTTATACTCTGGATTAACTCACAGGCTTTTTTTGTCCAATGACTCCAGTGGGATAACGAGAAGACGCGGGTGAAACCGCGGGGCGCAGCTAGTATTAGTTTATAGATAGACAGTTCATTGTAAAGCTCACCTGCTCCACCCAAAGGTTCGTGGTCATGACCTGGTTCTTCAAGTTGACTTCCATGAGCTGCGACAGTTTGAGGCCTAGCCTGACTGTTAGAATGTCAGTGACATTGGTCACGGGCCGGATCAGGCGGTTGTAGTTGCTGAGGAGGTCGTCGTAAAGGCGTTTGACGTCAGGATTGGCTTCCAGAAGTTTAACACCTGGAAATAAGTTAACGTTGACATATTAACTGTCTTCATCATCATCATCATCCTTTTCAAAATTAACGTGTTCCGGCTCACAGGACCATGTTTTAAGTTTGACTGAAAATTCAGCGCGTAAAGAGATTTAGCATCTAATATCTCAGGGTGATGAGCGACAATGCATTGGCACTATAATACTGAACTATTGAAGTTCAAAATTCTAGGTGGAACTGAACTGGGTTAAGAGTGGGCAGTATGGGCCGTAATCTTCCACATTACGGGTGGGTAGATATCACATGCTTTTGATCATTGAGATTCTTGGACATGCCGGATTCCTCATGATGGCTAGCTATCCTCTAGTTACGACTTTCGCTAAATACCTACCGGTCTGTTAAAGCAGCTTCACTCGAAAGTCAGTTTCCAACACAGATGTAGTGTGGCGCCACCTTCGACCTCATCGTCACTTAACATCAGGTGACTTGAGGTCAAACGCTGTACAAGATGAAATAAAACTGGAACGACTAATATTAAAGCTATTTATGTTTTGTATTATATTATAAAGCTCGCAATGTGTGAAATTACAAAAAGCATAATAAACTTAAAATGTACTTACCCAAACAGTTTCTCGCGTAGGTCAAGAACAAAAATATGACCCCGACCTTCATTGTCACTTATTTTAGCAATATTTTCATTTATGTTCACAATATTTTCAGGAAATAATTCGATGGAACATAATATTTAGCTATTTGGGATGAACCCAACACACTGTATCGCGCACGCGTAATCAATAACCTACGAAACCGCTACGGATGTTATGCCCGCGCCTTTCGTAGCTACGACACAGAATGCTACGCTTCAATAGCTAGACTATGGCCTACGCCAAAAGTGCTACGAGGTGGCTACGAGGTTTACAAAATCACGTAGCAGTTCAAGCGGCGATAAACAGATGGCGCTATTTTAAAATTATAGTTATACTATAATTATTTAGGCTTACAGTATAAATAAAAATGACCAGATGAAACAGATTATTTAATAAAACATTACAACAGCCAAAAAATGAACACAAAAACAACCTTATTATCAGGCGCACAAGAATTCAAATTATTTTCGTATGTTACCTTTCAACCCAACGTTTTTGTATGCGTTGTATACTTCTGTATGAAATAGCCTCGTGTGGTCCACTGCTGTCTACAAAAAAAAATGATATATTTATTAATCTAATATTTTTGTACTAATATTTATGAGATATAATTATTTTTGTACTTATTTAGACATTTATTTATATCCGTTTTAGTCATAAACCTTGATAAATATTGTACCTACCCCACCTTCCAGCATACAAAAATATATATATTTAATTCGGGAATGTATGATTGTTTTGTCATAGAAAATAAGTAAATTAGACTCTAGTATTGTACAAGTGTTTTAGCTGAGGAATGTGTAAGATAAATAGAACTGAAGCTTGCGCAGGATTGCGGCTGCAAATGTGTCGGCGTAAGCGTTTTTTTTTGGATGGCGATGTGACTTGAAGCTTTTACAGGAACGTTTAAGTGGGGAGTGAGTTTTTGACGGTCGAAGGGTTCGGACTCTTCCGGGTTACGGTTAAGAGTCCTCGAGCGTATTCGAATTAACTAATTAATTTAAATAATTATTAGCTTGTTCTAATTATGGAGTAAAATATTGCTTTCTAGTAAATAACCAGTGATCTTTTAAAATACACCTAGAGTGTGATAATCAAATAGAGCTTTGTGGTTAAAGTTGATTTTGTAATTAAATATAAATTTTACGAAATAGTAAATTTCCTAGGTTTTATAAAATAATCGCGAAGCGGGCATTAAATCTATTAATTACGTCGCGAAATATAGTGTACTTCGGCAGAGGTCGTGAGTTATTAGAATAATATATTAATTTATCTATCTATTTATTAGATTCAGCTTTTTTAAATTGATTGTTATAATGTTCATTAAAACGTTGTTGTACTTTTATTACTTTAAAGTTATTCTTTTAATGAACGTTTTATCAATAAGCTTTATTATTTTACTTTATGTGTTTTCTTGCATTTTGATTGTTTACTTTTATGTGAGTTATTTTTCTCTCTTTTGAGTTACATCACTAGTAAAAATAAAACACAATACAGACTGGTGATGGATATTTAGATTTGTGTAAAGACTGGGGAGAACCTAGAGAACTCTTTCATTTAACAAGTAATGTTTTATTATTCGAAAGGAAATTCGCGGAAAGCTTGATATTAAAAATCAATAAGACCTGTCTAATAATCTAGATCCTAAAGACTCATCGTAGATATCATGACTGTAGGAATTGTATTTCAGTTAGAGTTAAGTATTTGTTCCTGGATCAGCGTGTTGCAGAATCTGGGATCGTTATGCTCTCCAAACTATTAGATCTTATTTTCAGCAACCCAAAACCTAAGTTATCTATACCCCAAGTTAAGAGATGAGACCTTCGATTGGTTTCAGATATTTGTAAGATGTTTTGGACAGCTTCTAAGCTACTGAACTTAGTAAGGAAGAGAGATAATTATCTACTTAATGTGGTTTCGACACCTCTTAAATTATCGCAAGACATTAGGAATTTATATACCTACATAATATACAGATTATCCTGCGAATTAAAGGAATGAAACCTTCGATTGGTTTCAGGTATTTATTTACCGAATTTATTAAAGGAAGTGGAATAATACTTATCTACCTATCCAATGTGGTTTCGATACCGCTAAAGTTATTACAGAATGGTTGGAATTAACATGATTACTTCTTATATAAAATCACAGATAAAACTACTGAACTAAATATAGTCAGGTTGATAACTACATTACAGTTTCCGTAGATTCGATGCTACGTAAAGGAATACAAGAGTTTTGGAAATTTGTATTTCCTTTCTTTTTATTATATTTCAGCTGTTAAAGCATAACGATCCTAGGTACAAAGAAGCCATCGAGGTTTGTGGAAGTTCTTATTACTTACCCATTTTGGTTCCTAATATTTTAGAGTTAGACTTTTAATGTTCCAATATTATTTTGTTATCTCAATTGATTAAAGTAAAGTGATTCAACTCTTATTATAGTTTATTAGATTCCTTTACTATCTACAGAAATGGTTAAAGAACCAAAATGGAAATACCACTGTTATAATGAGTGATTTATTGGTACAGTTTTGATTTTAAATAACATAATCACTTCTTGTACAGTTGGCTTAAGATTAATTAGAGTAAGTTTACTTTTACGGCTTATATTTGGTATTTTCCAAATATCCTTATAATAATACTTTTAATATTACTTATTTCGTTAGATTTGCGATTACGGTTTATGCTTGGTATTTTCCACGGCATTATTACGGAAACATTTTATTAATACTTGTAATACATAATTCTTATTGCGTTAAATTTACGATTACGGTTTATGCTTGGTATTTTCCAAAGCATATTTTAGAAATAAGTTCATGGTACTCTTGCGTTCGTTTAATTATACGGCAATACCTAGTTATTAATAGGTACTTTTGATATTACGTGATACCGGTAGAATTTGAAGTCGTACCTTGTTTATACTACAGGGGTCAGGTACGCTAATGTAGGTAGATGCTATAAGAGCACAATAGTTCGTTGTTCAAGGAGATTTATATTACACTTAATTCATCTCCTGCGCAATTCTTAGATATAGATCATTATTTACTTTATTGATGGTTCATACCATAGGGATGAGGTGGGAACGCTAGTACCTACTATATGCACACAAAGGCTCGTTATTCGAGGTGTGCTGTTTATAACATAAAGTACCCTAGTGCGCAACTCTTAGATGTAGGTTGTTATTCTCACTAGAGTCTGTTTATATTTTGGGAATCAGTTACACCTTATGAAAGAATGTACTCATTGCTAACAATGGTTCTTTGATAGCGGCAATTCATATTAGATTTAAGTACTCGTGTCGCATAACGTTAAAATGTATACATCCGCAATTCCGTTCCCACAGCGATTTTTTATATTTTGGGATTTGGGTCCACTTTAGTGGAAGGTACTTAATGTTGACGAGGGCTCTTGATAGCGACGAGGTATATATGACCCAGGTACTTAAGATAAAGCATACAAACTCTTTAACTAGGACTGTGTATCGGATTTGCCTGCGGTATAAGGTAAACCCAATATAGAGTCAATAACGATGCATCGTTATAGGTAGGGTATATCTTAATTTGTTAGATTACTTTTATATGGAAATGATTTGATTAAAGAATGACTTGTTGATTTATTTCTAATCCCGGTAATCCTGGTTTTGAAAGGTAAAGGTAACGGTGGTTTTCTGGTAAGTTATGAGTAAGCAAGGTACATTTACAGAAGCACAACCCTGAGTACTTTTACATATAGATATGGGAGCTGATGTAGACTACTCGTGCTTATTTATGACATTCGTCTGTGTTTTACTTTAGTTTAAGGTTTTGTTTGATCGATGAAGTTTTATTGATTTATTACTAGTCCGACTGTATTGACACACTATTGAATTTCTGTGGGTTTTCATGGGTGTCAGGAATATTTGTGATTGGAAAAACTCACAACTTTTTCAATGAAGCAAGGTCCTGGCTTTAGACCTGTGAATTCTCCACTGCAAGCATATTTACTATACACGCAGCTGATATCTTTACGCACACTCTACATAGAGTTATAAAGGCGTGTTTCACTAGGCCGGTGACTCATTACTTTATTAACTCAACCTACGACACTAAATATTCATTATGGTTAGACTAGTATCGCGAGTAACGTAGACTCACTTAGGGAAATTCCTTATTCCGTCATTCTCCTACCCAACTCTCATCCTTTCCTTTTAGATAAGTTTATATCGGGAAACTGGTTCAGTCTTAGCATAATTGGTTAACAGTGTGGTTTTGCACCCACTTAATAATTAGTAATATTAATGATTGTTGAATAGTAATTTTTAGTTCATCTATTTCGAGCTTTCTGGTTTCTAAAGGTGAACATATGGGAGGACCTGACCTCTCCTGTGTTTGGTAACCAGCGCTGGTGGAATATCATGTATGGATAGGCATAAAAATGTCGTTCATGCATTGGGACCCCTCCGCGTACCTTCTGGCTCTGCCGGCACTTGAGACTGATCAGGATCCTAACCTAACATCGCTATACGAGATCATAAAGTCAGAAATGTCTTTAACATTATATACTGGTAGCAACCAGTTAGAGCAAAGCTCTAATCTTTAGTAAAAAGGACAATGTTCCAAATATGATGTACTGGCATTCTCCAGCTATCACCATACACTGACACATGTCAGAAATATGTGCAACAATATATGTACTGGTAGCAACCAGATAGAGCAAAGCTCTAATCCTTATCAAAAGAGACATCGTTCCAAATATAATGAACTGGCATTCTCCAGATTAAAACTATGTACTGGCATACTCCAGCTTATACTATGTACTGGCATACTCCAGAATACATAATGTACTGGCATACTCCAGATTATTACGGCAAAGACCGATATTATCAATTGAAATATTTTAACTTCATTTTATAAGTTAACCACTTTATGTGAGATTGAATGGTCGTCTGATAACATTTATTGTTATATATAACCTAGACACCATTCCCATCCTACCCCCTCCGGTGTCGCGAGTGCGACTTGCGAGGCATGGGGTGGCTTTAGGGGAGGTTGGAGGCCATCGGGGGTTTCCCCCATTTTATCCTTTCCTTCCTTCCTAAATATAATTCTAATGTATTTGTGTATGAGATTCTCCAAACACTGCGATTTGAACATAATTTTCATTTACTATTTTTCTTTCAGCTTTATTACACATGAACCAAGTTCTCCATCTCATTGCGTAGCAATCGATTTTATAAACTCACATGAACGAAGAAGAAACAAAGCAATGACATTGAAATCTGCGATAAATTAATTATGTGTCTTCTCCTGTTAAAATGTTTATTATTGTTTGAAATATTTAAGTTTTCTTGTAATTAAAATTTCCATTAAATAGTTTCCAACTCTAAAAGAATTTGGGTTACTTATTTACACAACGAAGGGTTCCGACGATCATCTGGCCAAGTTAGTTTTAAGTTTCGATTAAACGGTATCTTTGGGTAAGGTCTTTTCTTTTTGTTGGGGTTAGTCTAAGGGGGGGTTTAGTTACAATTTAGTGCCGCGTGACCAGGATGTCGTTTAATCATTTAGTTTTAAGAAAGTAGGCTTTATAGCCTACAATTTGGTGTTCGTGAAATGGAAAGAGTTGAAATGGAAACTGTTTTTTGGGAGTTTATTTTAAATAATTTTTTTTAGACCGTAGCAAAAAGGTGGATTGTGATTAGCACAATACACAAATAGGAATTTTTGTGACGATAAAATAAATGACATTATGTAATTAATTAAATAATTGTAAGCATGCGAGGGTATTTTAGTGAGTGAGTGAGTAAGTGGGCGTGTGTGTTCGTAAATGGTTCACTGGATTTGAGTGAAGTTCGGGATGGAGATGACTTATGCCCTGGAATGGACTGGCTGCTTTTTGTTTCAGAATAGGCTCTTGTAGTTTTACAATGGGAAAGCTGCGAGTGAGGCCGCGGATACAGTTATTAATAACAATGTGTAGTTAGATGAATATTTTGTGTTGGATCGACTTTGGGAAAATAAGGATATTTTTAGATTGAGGTTGTCAGAGTTTAACACAGAGAGAGAGAGAGAGAGAGTTACGCTTTGAAAGAGAGTTGAGTTTACATTTTGAAAGTTGTAAGAGATAAGGCTTTGGGGGTGTTAGAATTCAAGACTTGAATGGTGTGTTAGAGTTCGAGATTTTGGAAGGTGTGAGAGCCCAAGATTTTGTCTTAATAGTAGGTCATATAGTTTGACAATTAGATAGGTGTGATAGTTTTAAAAGGTTTGGGGGGTGGTAGAGCTTTAGACTTGGGGGGGTGCAAGAGTTTTATAATCAGGGGGGTGCATAAATTATACATGAGGTAATTGATGTCAATGAAAAAATAGATAGATCTACTAAAATATATATATTTTTCCACCTTCTTTTAGTTTTGAAAATTTTATTCGGTTAGACCTCTTAAAATTTTGGGGGGTGAATGTACCTACCCCACCTTCCAGCATACAAAAATATATATATTTAATTCGGGAATGTATGATTGTTTTGTCATAGAAAATAAGTAAATTAGACTCTAGTATTGTACAAGTGTTTTAGCTGAGGAATGTGTAAGATAAATAGAACTGAAGCTTGCGCAGGATTGCGGCTGCAAATGTGTCGGCGTAAGCGTTTTTTTTTGGATGGCGATGTGACTTGAAGCTTTTACAGGAACGTTTAAGTGGGGAGTGAGTTTTTGACGGTCGAAGGGTTCGGACTCTTCCGGGTTACGGTTAAGAGTCCTCGAGCGTATTCGAATTAACTAATTAATTTAAATAATTATTAGCTTGTTCTAATTATGGAGTAAAATATTGCTTTCTAGTAAATAACCAGTGATCTTTTAAAATACACCTAGAGTGTGATAATCAAATAGAGCTTTGTGGTTAAAGTTGATTTTGTAATTAAATATAAATTTTACGAAATAGTAAATTTCCTAGGTTTTATAAAATAATCGCGAAGCGGGCATTAAATCTATTAATTACGTCGCGAAATATAGTGTACTTCGGCAGAGGTCGTGAGTTATTAGAATAATATATTAATTTATCTATCTATTTATTAGATTCAGCTTTTTTAAATTGATTGTTATAATGTTCATTAAAACGTTGTTGTACTTTTATTACTTTAAAGTTATTCTTTTAATGAACGTTTTATCAATAAGCTTTATTATTTTACTTTATGTGTTTTCTTGCATTTTGATTGTTTACTTTTATGTGAGTTATTTTTCTCTCTTTTGAGTTACATCACTAGTAAAAATAAAACACAATACAGACTGGTGATGGATATTTAGATTTGTGTAAAGACTGGGGAGAACCTAGAGAACTCTTTCATTTAACAAGTAATGTTTTATTATTCGAAAGGAAATTCGCGGAAAGCTTGATATTAAAAATCAATAAGACCTGTCTAATAATCTAGATCCTAAAGACTCATCGTAGATATCATGACTGTAGGAATTGTATTTCAGTTAGAGTTAAGTATTTGTTCCTGGATCAGCGTGTTGCAGAATCTGGGATCGTTATGCTCTCCAAACTATTAGATCTTATTTTCAGCAACCCAAAACCTAAGTTATCTATACCCCAAGTTAAGAGATGAGACCTTCGATTGGTTTCAGATATTTGTAAGATGTTTTGGACAGCTTCTAAGCTACTGAACTTAGTAAGGAAGAGAGATAATTATCTACTTAATGTGGTTTCGACACCTCTTAAATTATCGCAAGACATTAGGAATTTATATACCTACATAATATACAGATTATCCTGCGAATTAAAGGAATGAAACCTTCGATTGGTTTCAGGTATTTATTTACCGAATTTATTAAAGGAAGTGGAATAATACTTATCTACCTATCCAATGTGGTTTCGATACCGCTAAAGTTATTACAGAATGGTTGGAATTAACATGATTACTTCTTATATAAAATCACAGATAAAACTACTGAACTAAATATAGTCAGGTTGATAACTACATTACAGTTTCCGTAGATTCGATGCTACGTAAAGGAATACAAGAGTTTTGGAAATTTGTATTTCCTTTCTTTTTATTATATTTCAGCTGTTAAAGCATAACGATCCTAGGTACAAAGAAGCCATCGAGGTTTGTGGAAGTTCTTATTACTTACCCATTTTGGTTCCTAATATTTTAGAGTTAGACTTTTAATGTTCCAATATTATTTTGTTATCTCAATTGATTAAAGTAAAGTGATTCAACTCTTATTATAGTTTATTAGATTCCTTTACTATCTACAGAAATGGTTAAAGAACCAAAATGGAAATACCACTGTTATAATGAGTGATTTATTGGTACAGTTTTGATTTTAAATAACATAATCACTTCTTGTACAGTTGGCTTAAGATTAATTAGAGTAAGTTTACTTTTACGGCTTATATTTGGTATTTTCCAAATATCCTTATAATAATACTTTTAATATTACTTATTTCGTTAGATTTGCGATTACGGTTTATGCTTGGTATTTTCCACGGCATTATTACGGAAACATTTTATTAATACTTGTAATACATAATTCTTATTGCGTTAAATTTACGATTACGGTTTATGCTTGGTATTTTCCAAAGCATATTTTAGAAATAAGTTCATGGTACTCTTGCGTTCGTTTAATTATACGGCAATACCTAGTTATTAATAGGTACTTTTGATATTACGTGATACCGGTAGAATTTGAAGTCGTACCTTGTTTATACTACAGGGGTCAGGTACGCTAATGTAGGTAGATGCTATAAGAGCACAATAGTTCGTTGTTCAAGGAGATTTATATTACACTTAATTCATCTCCTGCGCAATTCTTAGATATAGATCATTATTTACTTTATTGATGGTTCATACCATAGGGATGAGGTGGGAACGCTAGTACCTACTATATGCACACAAAGGCTCGTTATTCGAGGTGTGCTGTTTATAACATAAAGTACCCTAGTGCGCAACTCTTAGATGTAGGTTGTTATTCTCACTAGAGTCTGTTTATATTTTGGGAATCAGTTACACCTTATGAAAGAATGTACTCATTGCTAACAATGGTTCTTTGATAGCGGCAATTCATATTAGATTTAAGTACTCGTGTCGCATAACGTTAAAATGTATACATCCGCAATTCCGTTCCCACAGCGATTTTTTATATTTTGGGATTTGGGTCCACTTTAGTGGAAGGTACTTAATGTTGACGAGGGCTCTTGATAGCGACGAGGTATATATGACCCAGGTACTTAAGATAAAGCATACAAACTCTTTAACTAGGACTGTGTATCGGATTTGCCTGCGGTATAAGGTAAACCCAATATAGAGTCAATAACGATGCATCGTTATAGGTAGGGTATATCTTAATTTGTTAGATTACTTTTATATGGAAATGATTTGATTAAAGAATGACTTGTTGATTTATTTCTAATCCCGGTAATCCTGGTTTTGAAAGGTAAAGGTAACGGTGGTTTTCTGGTAAGTTATGAGTAAGCAAGGTACATTTACAGAAGCACAACCCTGAGTACTTTTACATATAGATATGGGAGCTGATGTAGACTACTCGTGCTTATTTATGACATTCGTCTGTGTTTTACTTTAGTTTAAGGTTTTGTTTGATCGATGAAGTTTTATTGATTTATTACTAGTCCGACTGTATTGACACACTATTGAATTTCTGTGGGTTTTCATGGGTGTCAGGAATATTTGTGATTGGAAAAACTCACAACTTTTTCAATGAAGCAAGGTCCTGGCTTTAGACCTGTGAATTCTCCACTGCAAGCATATTTACTATACACGCAGCTGATATCTTTACGCACACTCTACATAGAGTTATAAAGGCGTGTTTCACTAGGCCGGTGACTCATTACTTTATTAACTCAACCTACGACACTAAATATTCATTATGGTTAGACTAGTATCGCGAGTAACGTAGACTCACTTAGGGAAATTCCTTATTCCGTCATTCTCCTACCCAACTCTCATCCTTTCCTTTTAGATAAGTTTATATCGGGAAACTGGTTCAGTCTTAGCATAATTGGTTAACAGTGTGGTTTTGCACCCACTTAATAATTAGTAATATTAATGATTGTTGAATAGTAATTTTTAGTTCATCTATTTCGAGCTTTCTGGTTTCTAAAGGTGAACATATGGGAGGACCTGACCTCTCCTGTGTTTGGTAACCAGCGCTGGTGGAATATCATGTATGGATAGGCATAAAAATGTCGTTCATGCATTGGGACCCCTCCGCGTACCTTCTGGCTCTGCCGGCACTTGAGACTGATCAGGATCCTAACCTAACATCGCTATACGAGATCATAAAGTCAGAAATGTCTTTAACATTATATACTGGTAGCAACCAGTTAGAGCAAAGCTCTAATCTTTAGTAAAAAGGACAATGTTCCAAATATGATGTACTGGCATTCTCCAGCTATCACCATACACTGACACATGTCAGAAATATGTGCAACAATATATGTACTGGTAGCAACCAGATAGAGCAAAGCTCTAATCCTTATCAAAAGAGACATCGTTCCAAATATAATGAACTGGCATTCTCCAGATTAAAACTATGTACTGGCATACTCCAGCTTATACTATGTACTGGCATACTCCAGAATACATAATGTACTGGCATACTCCAGATTATTACGGCAAAGACCGATATTATCAATTGAAATATTTTAACTTCATTTTATAAGTTAACCACTTTATGTGAGATTGAATGGTCGTCTGATAACATTTATTGTTATATATAACCTAGACACCATTCCCATCCTACCCCCTCCGGTGTCGCGAGTGCGACTTGCGAGGCATGGGGTGGCTTTAGGGGAGGTTGGAGGCCATCGGGGGTTTCCCCCATTTTATCCTTTCCTTCCTTCCTAAATATAATTCTAATGTATTTGTGTATGAGATTCTCCAAACACTGCGATTTGAACATAATTTTCATTTACTATTTTTCTTTCAGCTTTATTACACATGAACCAAGTTCTCCATCTCATTGCGTAGCAATCGATTTTATAAACTCACATGAACGAAGAAGAAACAAAGCAATGACATTGAAATCTGCGATAAATTAATTATGTGTCTTCTCCTGTTAAAATGTTTATTATTGTTTGAAATATTTAAGTTTTCTTGTAATTAAAATTTCCATTAAATAGTTTCCAACTCTAAAAGAATTTGGGTTACTTATTTACACAACGAAGGGTTCCGACGATCATCTGGCCAAGTTAGTTTTAAGTTTCGATTAAACGGTATCTTTGGGTAAGGTCTTTTCTTTTTGTTGGGGTTAGTCTAAGGGGGGGATTAGTTACAATATCTGATGCATCTATGGGCCTTTTCCTTGCAGTATGCGAATTTGTCTTTAAATTAAGATATTACGAGGAACTGTGTTATCTTATCTTCTTATATATAAAAATCAATTGCTGTTCGTTAGTCTCGCTAAAACTCGAGAATGGCTGGACCGATTTGGCTAATTTTGATCTTGAAATGTTTGTGGAAGTTCAGGGAAGGTTTAAAAGGTAATTTTTATTGGTAAAGCCACGCAATATGATATTTTCATACCTTTTGCGAATTTAGGTACCGGCACTAGACTAAAAAGATAGAAGTATGGATTTGGCAGTCTTTTCACTATTATTGTCTTATCTTGCGCCATTGTATAGCCTGAAACAAAACAAAACATAACAATTATCCGAATTAAATTAAAAACATACATATGTATTATATACTTAGTTATGTGCGGATTTGCCATCGCTCAAAACGGTGAAGGAAAACATCGTGAGGAAACCGGCATGCCCAAGAACTGCAACATTTTCAAGGGCATGTGACATCTACCAACCCGCACTGGGCCAGCGTGGTAGATTATAGCCCATACTCTCTCTCTGAGAGAAGGCCAGAGTCCCAGCAGTGGGAACGTGGAAGGCTGATAATGATGATGATGATATGTACTTAATTATTGTATCGATACAAAATAAATGGAAATGTTGCAAAGGGAATTTTATTGGACTATGTATTTTAAATACCATTTTATTTTTATATGTGATTTAATTATGTATTATTTGTTGTTTATTTTAAATATTTATTTATCAAATATTTGTTAAATGGTCAATTTAACACCTGCTATTTTTATGTATTGCACCATGTTTTTATGCAAATTTATAAACACTTTGAAACAAAAAGCTTGGGATTTTAATGAACTTGCTCTAATTCAATCAATTAGTAATAAGAATTAAATTGTCAATGTGATCGCGGCAAAAAAATTACCTGCCGGGCGTTTCTTGCCTGTTCTTTTGCCGGCGTAAGAAGGTTGGAACAGGCGTAGCTAGTTTTAAAGTGATCACAATGATTAAATATTTTTTGACTTTGACTTTGACTTTGAAATGAAATTGAAATGAAATGAAATTGTTTATTCGTCCGAAACACGGTTATGATCAGGTGTTAATATTAATTATTGCTCAGCGTGCTTCACCATTGCTGGCGTACAAAATTTATGCAAAAAAAATGTATTTTTACTAATTTAAATGTATTATATAATTATTTGAATTTAACTTTGCTCTAATGTAGTTCACATCACAAATTTAACAATCAGTAGGATATGGAAATCATATAATAGTCTCAAGTTATCAACGTATCACAACGGTAATCATTCGCCAGCTGTCAACTTGTCACACGCAATAATTCTAGTCACGCGGAAGACTAGCGCTGATTGATCAGGATTGATCTTCCTGGATTGAAACTGTCCAGTGATTACTAGGAAGAACAAACTTCGTTTATATAGAGGAAGCATGATGTTGAGTGGTTTAATTGTATAAATACTAGGAACTTGGTAGATTGATATTATTTGCGCGATGTTTCTGATACTATAAGAGACAAAGGGAATCCTAGATAGGAATTAGAGTAATGCATAGATACATGATTGTATGGGCGTTCTTATTATTTCTTCTATACGATTTCTTTCACGGGTCTTGGTCCAGACCTTTGGTAAGCATTCATCATCAGCCGGAAGAAGTCCACTACTGAACATAGGCCTCTCCCCTTGAACGCCACCATGAAAAGCTATTAGCCATTTGCATCCATCGGCTCCCTGCGACTCTTACAATGTCGTTGGTCCACCTAGTGGGGGGCCTACCTACAGAACGTCTTCCGGTTCGTGGTTCACTCGAGCACCTTTCTTCCCCATCGGTTATCGGTTCGTCGAGCGATGCTGCCTGCTCACAAACAATGCATCTTCACATCAATGGAAAGCATTAGCGAAGTCGTAACGTAACCGATACTCAGAGGCTATATTAGCGGAGCTGTCTCTCTGTCAACTAACCTAACTTCTTCTTTTATAAAAACTAGTGGCTAACTTTATCGTCGGAGTTTTCAGGACATCCGATTGTCTGTAGATATAGCTTTACGACTGATATGGCAAGGACCGTGCCCTCCAAAGCATGGTAGATAAAAATGCCAAGTACTCAAATATAAATTTAAAGAAACAGTATTTTTTATGGAGTCTCGCCTGGCTACCACACTCAATTTGAGAATCTGTCGCCAAGCACCTATTAGTGTGTTTCGGCAGCCTCACTTGAGATCCAGTTCCCTGTCCAAGCGTAGGGTTGGCGTTGCACCAATTCCAATCACATCGTCACTTAACATCAGAACAACTTGTGTTCAAAAGCCCTGGAAGAAGTAAAATAAATAAAGAGTTAATGACTTTATTTATATTTTATGTAAATTACTCATAACTGTCACTACGTCAGATTCCTAAACTATCCCGTCCTAACTACTTCCTGGCGAGACGCGTGGGTAATCACCATTTTTCACTTAAGACAAATGCACAAACACGGACATGCGCAACAGATTTATGGGATTCGGTGTTGATGATGTTGATCTATCTTGCATTTCCGTTGAAACGACGGTGATCTTTCATACTTCAATTACCTGATTTGGAAAATACATCTAAGCGATGGGTCTGGTTTTACTAATACTAAATACCACGCCATTAATCCGCACCAAGCGTTTCACTCTTTCATTATACCGACTGCCAGGAAGGAAATTTGGTGACTGTTTTGTTTCCTAAGAAATATAATCTGGGTATATTTAAGACTAGAAAGAATAGACACCTAGGTGAGAGTGTTCCACCTTCGACTACATCGTCGCTGACCATCAATTATGATAAATGATCAAACAAAAACGAGGAGTTTGAAATGGGATCTGTCTAAATAATCTCTCTAGGGGTATGCCTCAGGTCTAGTAGATAATACAGTGATTCATCATCCGCTACAATATCTTATACCTACCTTACGATGAATACAAAACGAAATCCCCATCCCATACTGCAACTGCTCGAATTGCCCATAAACGACTCAATGACATAAACATAAACGACAGTAAGACGGGAACGTAATTCAAAAATTACACTCGACCTAGTTTTCGCAAATATAATCAAACCCCAAAACAATAAAGTTTGCAATAACGGCAGCTCCTACGCGCAATTTTGCCAAGCTCTTATAGACCTATCGCGGAAGCAAAGGCTATATAGGAAAGAGGTCGGAATGCGGAAAAAGATCCTTATTAGGCATTTAATCCATCATGACTTTTGGCAAATAAAATTTGTCATCCTTGATGGGAAGAGTGCGCATGGGAGAGGATCGGTCGGCAAAGCGTATTTATTTGGGACGACCGAATGGCCGTAGGCCGGTCGGACGCCCTATAGATACCGCTGGAAGGACGCGGTGGATGCAGACCTATATACGCGAACTCCAGTCTCTGAACTGGGCTGAAAACGCTCAAGATAGAGAGAGGGGCGCTCTCTCGTTTCGGAGGCCAAGACACGCTTTCGGTTGCTGAGCCATAGGAGTTAGATAAGAGGGACGTGACAAAACACGAAACCATGATTTAGAACATTACGTTTCAATACAATGCAAAACGTATCAGTTCAACGACCAAGATAAATTACCATCATCATACCAAAAACAAACAAAACGCAAAACCGCTCGCGTCGTGTGAACCGTTCCATTTCTTTTTTTGCTTATTCCTTTGCCAAATGAGAGCGCATTACGGTCTGGCGTCAGTTGCTCGCATCCTGCCAGTAATGCTGACGATAATGTGGGTCAGGCGAGCGTGATCAAAGGTGCCGAAGGTGCGGTGAGTCGGTTACCAACTCGACCGGCTACC
The DNA here is from genome assembly GCA_931315375.2 of Opisthograptis luteolata. Lineage (NCBI taxonomy): Eukaryota > Metazoa > Arthropoda > Insecta > Lepidoptera > Geometridae > Opisthograptis > Opisthograptis luteolata. Next base: position 9,856,098 of record OV928049.1, on the reverse strand, counting down.
GGAGCAGTGACAACGTTGCAAATAGATTGGAGAGCGGCTAGGCGCGTTGTGGATGCAATAAAATTATCCATGCGTTGATTTATTAGGTACTAAACTAGTGACACGGCGCTTTGATCCGCTCGTAATTTTCTTGTAACGGGATTTAAAGAAACTAATTAAAATTCTACAGTATTTTAATAGTGGTGCCACATTGCAATTATGTATCTACAAAATTTATCAAAATGGGCCCTACGATTTGACTCCAGTCGCAGTGTGTTTTAATCGAGGTCAAACGCAGTGAACTGATGAATGCTGATGATTATTTGTTATTCAAATTTGAAATATTATCACGATTATCAGTAAATGAGTTTTGATAGAATTTGCTATTTATTTGACAGTATCTTTATCGGTATAATTTAACTATACTTACCTACGGTTATCATTAATAACCCATTTTTAAATTTACAAATGTATAAAATATCATGTACGTAATATTATTTACATCATCTTAATAATATTAGTTTTTTCATCACCAGTATGTAAGTAGTAGGTATGTTTTTTTTATTTCTTCCAGGATAGCGTTTCACCACAAGTCATCTGATTTAGAATTCCAGTGAAAGAAAACGTTTAAAATCTGTTTAACTATCTTGTAAAATTTAACGCACGACCCTTTTTTACTATATTTTCTAAACTTAGGTAAGGACATCCATAATTTCCAAAACTTATGTAAAGCGGTGCGGTGACTAAAACTGACCACAGCATTTTATTTCGGTTCAATAAAAAGTCCTACCTTCAGTTTGAAGCCTTTTTGGCGGCGCCGGCGCTGCGTCCAAGTTCGCAAGCAAAGCGCACGCGTAACACAACACTGTGATAATGGCGGGAGACATGCGTATTTAGCCAAGGCAAACTGTTGACTGGCTGCAGAACTCTCGGATTGACTGGCTCAACTGTCTCGACTCGTCGAGACAGTTGAGCCAGCCAGTCGAGACTCTCGACTGTTAGGGATGGCTGAATAGCGAGAAAATAAATGAACGTTCGTTCTTTTATGGAAGTGGGAAAGGCGAGATTTTTTTTTAAATTATAAGTACGTAATATACTCGTTTGAGTTTGCAATGAAAAATATGCAGGCCAATAAGAGAATATTATTATAGAATAATGTTTTTTTTTTTTTTTTTTTTTTGTTATGGCGTCACACGATTGGTGTATTTGCCAGTGTCAAGTAAAATATTTCAAGAGTTGAATCAAGTTTAAATGATGATGGTGATGATGATGATGATGAGATGATGGGATGAGGATAGTGTTTAAGTAAAGTAGTGGAGTTTTACTTAAACTTTACGCGGACTTTTTTGGAGCAAATAGAAAAGTCACTTGCACAACTTTATTTCAATTTCCCACACTCGTACACATTAACGAACACATAATGGTTAATAATCCACCAATATTACACATTATCACTCGAAGAAACACAAGTTTTGGAAATAAAAACAAAATTTTCACGTTGACAATTCGATTGCCGCCAAAAAAGTCCAGAAGGAAGCTTATTCTGATGAATTTATGACGCCACAAAAAAAAGCAAATGTCAATCTACCAAAAATTCAAAATCACAGTGAAACTACTATTTTAGACATAACGGGAAAAAATAAAATCAAAATCGACAAGTCTATTATCATACATAATTTATGACTATGAAAAAGCAAAAAACAACAACAAAACTATCGCCTCCGTGCATCAGTATATCATCAAACTTAGGGAAGCTTACGCGAGAGAACCGAAGACTACGAGTCCTGTTGTTAGATGCCACCGACAAACAACATCAGGAGATGTCCAGAGCTATAGAACTGAAGGAGAAAAACAATGAGCTAAAGAAGCAACTGCACGAAGCAAAAAGAGAAGCGTGCAAGTTAATTACAGCTGGCAACATTTCATAAGTTAAGAATCTGTCGTCAATGTCAACTCGCCAAGCACCATCGGTGTGTTCCGTCCGGCAGTTTCACTTGTGAGCCAGTTCCCTGTCCAGGTGTAACGTGTTGCCATCTTTAACATCGCATCGTCACCTCAAATCAGGTGACTTGTGGTGAAATGCTACCCTGTATTAAGTAAAAAGAAGAAATGCGAAACTCTTACGACGCTAAAATGCAAATCCTGAAAGAGGAAAATGAGTATTTGAAGAAACAAATAGATAAAGCTAGAAATAAAAGATTGGAAGCTAGTGTTTATGCAAAAAATTTAGCCGAGGCAAATTATTGCTTGCAAAATATTTTTCGCGGAGTCCGTCTTCAAATTCAAAAATTGAAGCGTATACCTACTAGCCTTTCTCAAATTGGACGATAACGCCTTGTGGGCGCTGCAGGCCCAAAGGGTAAGAGATCCAGAAAAAAGGGGGAGTAGTGTAGAGGCTTAATGGGTAAGGGCGATAAGTGGGCACTGGGCAGTAGACAAAATAAGATTGGGAACCTCTGCTATACCTATACTTTGTAAAAATTGACTGTCTGATTGATAACAGGGCACAGGTAGGCTCGGCTCTTACTTTTCCTTGTAGTGATTGCAAATGTCTTAGTTCGTTATTCTCATGAGAACTCGAAAATGATTCGACCAATTTGCCTTTTTTTTGTCGTGATCGTATTTGTCATGGCAAGGCAAGTAAAATATTTTTTCTATAAAATGCACCTGGCAATTGAAAAATTAATAAAAATAAACTGAGTTTGCTTTTTTTCTATGAAGCCGTCATATGCCTATTATTTGCGTACCGCTGTGCTGCCGGGGCGAGTCACTAGTATGGTACTTAGATTATTATATTAGGTAATTAGCTAGGTAGATACATCCAAATATAATTATGTAATAATTATATAGTAAATATATTATGTATATAATATAACTCAAAGGTGACTGAGACTGACTGACATAGTGATCTATGATCAACGTCCATAGGTCATTCCCACACTATAGTCCAATCTAATGACACCTCAATGTTAAAATCCGTCAAGCCATTATGGCCGTGCCAAAGAAATATATACAAAGATACATGTTAGGTACATACTTATTATACATAATAGACACTCGAAAAACATAACCCTCCTTCTTTCGCAATCAAGTAAAAAAACTGGACTGACACTTGACAGTTACCAGCATTGCCAAGTTAATGAATTTCCCGTCATATCTGGTGGATTTGAAGTCCAGTTTGAATAATTTAATAACAGGATGAAACAAAATTATGATTATACCTATTCAATCTGTGCAAACATATAATTTAAAATATATATCTTATATAATTATTTGCTTTCCTCCTGTTATATCCTACTTCTCTTTTATGATAATAAATAATAATTAGCAAAAAAAAACCTAATATTGTTAAAGATTTTTAGACGGACAAAATATTCATGTTGACAAAAAGAACATTACAATTTTTTTATTGTTATTTAAATAGTTTACGGAATTTAAAAATTCTTGTTGGTAACACTTATTTGAACCTTGACACTCGACTAATTGACATTAGTTGACATTGACATTTACAATGACACTTTCCTAGTTCCCACTTCCCCCATTCCAGAATTCCGCCATACCACCGCTTGTTTGTTTGTGTTTCAAATTTTCAATCAAAATAGGAAAAATTTAACAGACGCACTAGAAAGATCGGGAAAATTGCATCAAAGTCTTTACTTTGTGTTTTCCCTTTGCTCGTGAGAACTAATGCAAAACGATGGGTAAGCATATTCAACTTTCGTAGGTTAATTTCCGACCAGGGTATTATACTTATTTATGACAACTTCTAACCTACTTTTATTTCCATAGCATTGAGCAGGAGCCGTTCTCGGTCACCGCTTGCCTCTACGAATGTAGAATTGAGCTCCAACTCGTCAGTAAATGATGTGAAAGAGGTAACCCAGGAGTTAGAGGAGACAAATAAATGCACGTTAACCCTAGTGAATGCACCATACTCTTGGGAGGAAGCTGACGTAATGGATTATGTGAAAAAGTTTACAGTAAGACATCCAGTAAGTAAACGGTAATGAATAAATAAATATAAGGGGACCATTGCACACAAATTGATCTAGCCCCAAAAACTCGAAACTTGTGTTATGGGTACTAGACAACGATATACATACTTATATAGAGAATTAAATACAGTGTAAAATCTATATAACGACACTGAAGGGACTGTCCATTTTATGGCGCTATAGAGAGTTGTTGTTAAATGGAGATAAGAAAAATCAGAATTAGAAAAAGAAAAGTTTATATCAAAATAGTGTTAGTAGTTATCTAGTAGTTACGTATATAAAAAATAATCTTATTTGAACGCTATTGTGTATAGTCTTATTTTTGTCTGAAGTCTTTTGCTGCACCAGTAATTATTTTGTACTTTTTTACTTATTTTATTCATATCTTGCGATATTGAGCCATCTTGGCGATAAAGGAAGTAATTTTCCAATCCAAAGCATTTGCCAACATCACTTATCTTCTCTCCCGTCTCTATTGCGCGTATCAGTAAAACTTTTTCGTTAATACACAGTGATTTTCTTTTAGTAGCCACGTTTACAGTTTAAAAGTTTGTAAGCAACTAAGAATATGATATCGTAAAGATAACTCCTACTTATTCATCATCATCATTATCATCATCATCAGCCGGAAGAAGTCCACTGCTGAACATAGGCCTCCCCCCTTATGGTCGAGGAGAGCGATGGCTGGCACATGCGTCAACTCGTGAACGGGTGCTGCTTGTGGGGTCTGGTCTGCTTTGGTGATCCCGCAACTCATTAATATTCATGTTCCCATATCCCAATGTGTACAACCAAACAAGAGAAATCTTATTAGTAAAGCTAATTAAAAAATATCGGATCATTAGATGACAAAAAAAGCTTGGGATTTTAGTGAACTTGCTCCAATTCAATCAATTAGTAATAAGAATAAAATTGTCAATGTGATCGCGCCAAAAAAATTAGTTGCCGGTTGCCGGGCGTTTCTTGCCTGTTCTTTTGCCGGCGTAAGGAGGTTGGAACAGGCGTAGCTAGTTTTAAGTTTGACGTTTTAAAGTGATCACAATGTATCCTATTGAATAAATAAAAATTGACTTTTGACTTGAACGCCACCATGAACGGCTATTAGCCATTTGCATCCATCGGCTCCCTGCGACTCTTACAATGTCGTCGGTCCACCTAGTGGGGGGCCTACCTACAGAACGTCTTCCAGTTCGTGGTCGCCACTCAAGAACCTTTCTTCCCCATCGGTTATCGGTTCGTCGAGTGATGTGGCCTGCCCATTGCCACTTCAACTTGCAAATTCTGAGAGCTATGTCGGTGACATTGATTCTTCGGCGAATTACCTACTTATTAGTCATGGTCAATAACAATCTACACGTGCAAGCAATCCCAATTTGTAAACAAAAGAACGAATTTCTTAGAAAGTTCGGTATACATGATGCCGACAGTCGAATTTATTGCAGGCTAGGATAATAAAGCGACAAAAGAATGTACACAGCTGCGCAGTTTTTACTAATTTTAGCAACTTAAAAGGTACTTTTTCACTCGCACAATAAAGACGTATCTACCCTACCACCAAGCTATGGTTTCATCACAATGTTTTCCTTCACCGAAAGCTCAAGCTCATTCGCTGACTCGTTGTGTTCTTGTTCTGTTCTGTTCTTTTGCCAGTGTAAGGAGGTTGGAACAGGCATAGCTAGGTTAAAGTTTGATATTTTAAAGTGATCACAATGTATCCTATTAAATAAATATAATTGACTCTTGACTGACATATAATTACTTCTGTTTAAAAAAGTAAAAAAAAACCTCTAAATCCAGATCTAGCTACAATAGAGCCATTTAATTTCCTTTTGACGTGACAACGTCTTATAATTCGATAGAGCCGGCTGCACGCACGAAAAAACATGACTCATGCGGTGTTACCTCGCTCTGAGGCGTTCCATGTAAGGCTTGAAGTGCAAACGAGAGCGCGGAACGAGCGATAAAGAAGCACAATCGGCCAATCGACGTTGTCACGTTCAACTATCGTCAGTAAACCGACTTTACAGACAACCAATTTTTTCCTTTCAGGACATATGCAATAACATAGAAAGTATTGTGGTGGAAATGGATGAAGAAAAAACAGCAACACGTTTGTGGACAATTAAATTCACAAATCCAGATATGACCAGATTGGCTAAATTTCAACTAAGCTGTATAAAAAAGAAAGTCAGAGGCAATATGATGTTTGTCAGTAACATAGGAGATATAAATGAAAGTATGTTGTGGTATTTTAATTTTAGTAGCTTAGTACTAAGTTTTATTTATGTATTTATTTATTTTGGTAATAGGCGAGCAGCCTGAGGCTGATGTGCCTATATCATGCTGTGTTGAATTATAGCAATGTGCAGAGAAAAGTTAATTCTGTAGCAAGGAAGCATTGTTCGTTCACAACCACTTGTCCAGTCTGTTTTTAAAGGAATTCACTGAAAGAGCTGACACAACGTCTTCTGGTAGTCTATTCCAGTTGTGGTGCACAACTCTAGAACTCACACTCTTTTAACACTTTTACTAGCTTCACTTGTAACTAACTAACAATGTAATCAAATCTTAGAAGCCAATTTTAACCTACATCTAATTGTCGTATCGACTTGAAACTTTGTATGTTTAAGTAATCCCGATGACAATGCAATAATTTGATATCATCGACCTGATCTGATGATGGAGCCAGGAGATGAATGGTGGAACTCCTCAATGGCTACTAGTAAACCCATCGAGTTTGGGCTCATTTGATTCGTTTTGACGAGTCCAATACATTGGGCTTGGTTACATAGACTAAAACGTTTTCAAAGTGTTTTTTTTTTAGTTTTTTAAACTATATAATTATATATAAATATATTATATATATTATATTATCTATACTAATATTATAAAGCTGCAGAGTTTGTTTGTTTGTTTGTTTGTTTGTTTGTTTGTTTGTTTGAACGCGCTAATCTCAGGAACTACTGGTCCGATTTGAAAAATTCTTTCAGTGTTAGATAGCCCATTTATCGAGGAAGGCTATAGGCTATATTTTATTTCCAAAAAAATTAGGGATCCGTAAGAAAATTGCTATTTTGCAACCCAAGGTGTGAAATCGAAAACCTATTTTTGCGTGCGCTGCAAAAACTATTGACACTAGAACAAAATAATGTATTACGGGTTTGTAGGTCCCATTAAGATCTACAAAAAAGTCCGCGAGAGCATATGTCTAACTATTATAGTTATGCCACAATAAGTGATCTTTTATTTTAAAAATTTATTTTTTAATGCCGCCTCTAGAAAAGGCTCTTTATTTGTATCTTGGTATTAATCCTTATCAAAATAAATTACTTCTTATTCAAAACTGCTTCAATGCCTTCATATAACTTTTTGAATCATTCAATTTGGACATTCCGTTCAAAAGATATCACGAGTTTAAAAATGTAAGTAGTAGTAGAAAAATAAAACCGCCGCACCGCAGCGCAGCGGGAAACGCGGTAAAGTAAGGGCGGCACCGGGAGAATCTATGAAATAGGTAAAGTGCGGTCGCGGACCAGGAAGACCTTTAACTGCGCGGTTAAACGTGCGGTCCAAGAAAAATTAACTTAGAATTAAAATAGGATAATGGCTACCTACAGCAGGTAACGCGGTGAGGGGGCATTGAAGTGCGGGAATAATTTTGGAGTATTATACGGAATATATACGCTTTCGCGCCTAAACTACTGAACCGACTTAAATGAAATTTGGTATAGAGATAATTTGAGCCCCGGGGAAGGGACATAGGATACTTTTTATCGCGATAAACTGTAGCCCATGCGGGTGAAACCGCATGGAACAGCTAGTTATATATATAGATGGTACAGAACCCTTCGTGCCTGAGTCCGACTCGCACTTGGCCAGTTTATTAATCTTTTTTTTCTTAGATGACACTGTAAGAGATCGATCCCGTTCACCAATTGGCTCTCAGGCATCACTCAATGATCAATCGGAGAGAAACCTCCGAGTTTTATGCTTGAAACATACACCAACCACGTGGAGAGTGCAGAGTGTAAAGAAATATATAGCGAAACATACAAGCAGTGATACAGTAAGTACATACTTAATTGTTAAAGCACCCCACTTTTATGGTGGAAATACACCAACCTGTTTTGGGTCAACTTTTTAAGCGACTTTAAAACAAGGCGGTTTCTCTATTTAACCCTATCTATATATTTACATATATAACTTCGTCGTTTGAACCGACTCTGAAAAGGTTTTTCTGTTCGAAAAGTGATATCCCAAGGGAGGTACCATGATAAGAAAACCGGGATCTGATGATAACATCCCAGAGACGTCAAGGAAAACCCGAAGTCTGTTTTTTTTTTTTTGTAAAAATTATTGTTGTCTATGAACTGCAAGCGAGTGAAATGGCCTAATGGCTGAAAATAGTAAATACATATATGTACATTGTACATAGTTTTATAACACTAAACCGTGATAGACAGTTGAAATTGTCACACATGATGTATTTCTGTTGCCGCTATAATAGTAGGGGAGCCCAAGAGGGGATTTTGGGATTTACTCGAGCGCGTCAGATTAATATAAGGGAGGATACCTCACATATTAATAAGTACCTCCACAAAACATGAGGCCCATATATAAGGCCGCCCGTGAAGGATACAGGATCAGATTAGTAAAAAAAAATTGACCATCAGAAATTCTCGAGCGCGTCAGATTAAGGTAGGGTGAGTTAATTACATCCTAAAAAGTGTATATTCCACTAATCTGACAATTTGAGAGTGACGTAAAAAAAGGGGAGGGCAACAAAGTTGTAAAAAAAAACGTCATCTCGACATTCTCGAGCGTAGCTAAATTTTTTTTTATTTTGAAGGAAATAATTCAAGAATAATGAAAAATATATAATCTGACGATTTCCGCAAGCCGAAATATCAAAAATTCGTCGATAAAGTTAAATGCGTGCAGCTGCGTGATGCCTACATTTCCTTAAACATTAAATTGTTTTAAGCTTTTTTTTAAGTAATTTTTTTATAAATACATGTTGTATTCTACTAAAAAAGCATACACTTATTTATTTGCATGCTATTTCCTGAGCTTGAAAGTGTTTTTTTGGAATAACTTTTAACCGGCTTTATCGATCAACTTCAAAAACTAATCCGCCTTTGAGCTTGAAAAACCACGTCGATCGCCACCAAGCTGGTCAAAAGCGGTTGATTCGTTCGAGAGATATCGTGAACGAAAGAAACCCGAAAAAGTGTTTTTTCGGGATTACTCCGAAATTTGTGGCTCGATCAATTAAAATTGCAAAATTACTTAAGAGGATAATAAAACTGCTTCGAGTTGCGCCAACCGCGTGAAAATTGGTTGATCCATTCAAAAGTTATTGCGGTTTGAAAATTCCAAAAATCGTGTTCTATGAAACTTCTATCAGACTTTCGAGCTGGGAGAGCTCAAATGCATAGAAATATTATTTCTTTGAACTCAGCGAGCTCAAAATATCACATAAATTATATTTTGAGCTCAGAAATGTCATAGGTACAATTTTAAGCACCCAGGAATGGAATTAGCGGGAAGTTGCAGGGATGGCCTTTAAGGTGAATCGTTTTTCTAATTTTTTTTTGTCAGATCAGGCAAATCCCTCTAGATAATCGTCAGATTATGAGACAGTACGTTTAGAACATAAAGATGAACCATATATATCTTAATCTGACGCGCTTGAGTATTTCAAAATGGCGAATTTTTTTTGCACATTATGAAAATGGCCGCGAGTTCGCGTCCCATCGAAATCGTCAGATTAGTGAATGAGAGCTTTTTTTTGGTGCACTTAACACTCCCTTAGAAAATCTGACGCGCTCGATTAATTTTTTTTTTTTTTCATTTTCTACCCTTTAATACAACCACCCCCATCATGCAAACGATCAGATTAACATACGTACATTATTAAAAATACGTAGGACATTGATGCTATCAATATCTGACGCGCTCGAGGATGTCCATGCAACAGTTTTTTTTTACATATTTAAAAATCTATAGCCGCTTCCCCCACCGATGTAAAGGTATATATCATATAACATTTTTTTCTTCTTATCATCTAAGCTTTGCATCCCAATAGGTCTCTACGACGCTCGAGTAAATCCACATTTAGCATCATGGGCTCCCCTACCATAACAACAAATGCTAAAAAACAGAATAAAATTAATATTTAAGGAGGCCATACAAAAAACATATTTTTTTTGTCGTTTTTATAGATAACTAGTAGACCGCCCTGGCTTCGCTCGGGTAATTAACAAAAATTACGAAATTGAACATTTAAAACACACAAACCCTGCCTCCCGTACGGCCCGTGCCCCAGTGACGCCTACATTGCATAAGGTACTACCGAGCAGGGTGAGCGGCTACCACGCAACTTTTTTCTAATACCGTGATATCTTTCGAATGGAATGTCCAAATTGATATCATTCAAAAAGGTATTGAAGCAGTCTTAAATATAAAGTAATTCATTTTTATAAGGATTAATACCAAGATGACTGCCGGCCCCTTCTGGAAAAGAGCTGCTCTAGACAGGAATCATTGGAGGGAGCTAGAGGAGGCCTTTGCCAATAGGCACTCCGAAATAAGAGATTTAATATAACATGAACTATGTTTTTAATAATTGTACATTGTATTTTCCGGAATAAAGGCTTATTATTATTATAATACCAAGATACAAATAAAGAGCGTTTTCTAAAGAACCTTTTCTAGCGGCGGCATTTCAATTATTTTTTTTTAATTAAAAGAACACTTATTGTGGCATAACAATAATAGTTAGACATATGCTGTCGCGACAATTTTTGTAAATAATAATGTGTTCTACAAAGTCGTAGTACATTATATTATTCTATCATCAATAGTTTTCGCAGCGCACGCGATGTAAAGAAGACTTCAGTTTTAGTAAGGATCCCTATTTTTTTTTAATTTATAATGTAGTCTACGTCCGCCGCAGATAGTATAGCTTTCCAACAGCGATAGAATGTTTTCAATCTGTTCAGTAGTTTCGGAGCCTATTCAATGCAAACAAACAATCAAATATTTCCTCTTCATAATATTAGTATAGACTAGCTGTTCCCCGCGGTTTCACCCGCGTGGGCTACAATTTTCCTTTTTTACCCCCTTAGAGGTTGAATTTCAAAAAAAATTCTAAGTACACCCCCACGTATCAAGACAAATCATCATCAGCCTTTAACGTTCCCACTGCCGGGACTCTGGCCTTCTCTCATAGAGAGAGAGTATGGGCCGTAATCTACCACGCTGGCCCAGTGCGGGTTGGTAGACGTCGCATGCCTTTGAATGTTGCAGTTTGCCGGTTTCCTCACGTTTTCCTTCACCGTTTTAAGCGATGGTGAATCCGCACATAACTTATTAAGTCATAGGTGCGGGGCCGAAAGGATTTGAACTCGGTGTCGGCGCCTTGTAAGTCGCACGCGTTCGGCCACCATCACCTAGGACAAATATACCCTCCAAATTTCAATTTTCTACGACCAGCGGTTTAGGCTGTGTGTTGACATCAGTCAGTCAGGACTTTGATTCTTATAGATATAGATGGTGCGGAACCCTTCGTGCGCGAGTCCGATTCGCACTTGGCCGGTTTTATATGTAGAACTGCTTGCTGCTTGTTGCTCACGCCATTTATCCGAAGTTTTGACCATTTTTTTTGCCTGTCTGAAGATCTAACCTCCCTTTATCAGTCTATTGCAGAAAGCATTAAGTATCTACATCCGCAAAAAGAATTCGAAGAATACACCGGTTTGTGGTTGATAATGTTCTCAACTTTGAAAGCATGCGTTGCTGCATTTACGTTGTTGAAATCAGTTAAAGAAAGAGTTTTAGGCAAGAAGCTTTACGTTACATATTGCGATCCTATCGGTAAGTTAAAGTTTTTTTCTACTATGTATACCTACATATAATGGGCAACCAACAACATTTTTTTTCGTTGGGAAAACCTTACAAAGGATGCCACCGGGGACTTGGGTGGTAATGTCAGTCTGCCACTGACTAAAAGCCCAACGATGAGTAATCCGTCGTCATTGAGGGACGGAATGGAGTGGCGCGCGGTGGCATTCACCACCCGGACCCGACGGAAAGCCCGGCCGGAAATTCCGCACCTTGGAACTCCCTAGGCCTTACAGCACCTAGGGACTCCCTATGTAGACTCCCTCCTCCCTAGTAGGGAGGGGTGTCTGGCTCATGTGAGACGCGTAGGGTCATGATGGTGTGGGTCGGCAGAGAGAGACCCCGTACAACGGACAGACAGACTTTCTTATTTATAATATTATACTAGCTGTTCCCCGCGGTTTCACCCGCGTGGGCAACAGCTTAACGCAATCAAATGTATCCTATGTCCTTGCCCAGGGTTCAAACTATCTCCGTACCAAATTTCATTTAAATCGGTTCAGTAGTTTAGGCGTGAAAGCGTAACAGACAGACAGAGTTACTTTCGCATTAATATATTTATATAGGGAGGATTAAGAAAATGTCAGCTCAAAAGCTATCCATAATAATCTATATATAGAAAGGAAAGTCATGTTAGTTACACTATTTATAACTCAAGAACGGCTGAACCAATTTGGCTGAAAATTGGTGGGGAGGCGGCTTAGAACCAGGAGACGGACATAGCATGCTTTTTATCCCGGAAAAGGTTCCTACGGGATAACGGGAAGACGCGGGTGAAACCGCGGGGCGCAGCTAGTATGTTTTTTTTTTTTACTATTTATAGGGTAGCGTTTGACCACAAGTCACCTGATGTTAAATGACGATGTGGTCGAAGATGGCACCCCGCTACACCTGGACTGGGAACTGGCTCTCAAGTGAGGCTGCCGGAACACACCAATAGGTGCTTGGCGACAGATTCTTAACAAGAGGGTGGTAGCTAGCCAGGCGAGTACTAGAAAATACCCTACCACCAAGCTATGGTTTCATCACGATGTTTTCCTTCACCGAAAGCTCAAGCTCATTGTAGGATTCGAACCCACGTCCTACGGATCGCAAGCCGACGTCACTACCACTGAGCCATCATCGCGATATGTGATCCAACTGTTGGTGTTTCATAAGAAATAAAATAAATACAGAAGTACAAATCAGTTTACGAAAATAGTTCTTGACCGCACTGATCTAACCGAATTATAATTAGGAATAACCGTCTTTGCACGTGCTCTCACTTCAAATTTCCCAAATCGAATCATAAATAATCAGCATACACGGAGAAAAATGACCTTCCGAAATACCGTTTTCCTTCTGAGTCAAAAGGGAAGGAATTGTGGTTCAGAAGGAAAACTAATACAAAATAAGGAAGGAAACGGTTTTGGAAGGTAAAGACTCAGAAGGAAAGTCAGAATATTTTTCTCAGTGTACGTTCCCATCACTGCTGGGACACAGGCCTCCTCTCAGAGAGAGAGTATGTGCCGTAATCCACCACTCGGGCCCAGTGCGGGTTGGTAGATGTCGCAAGCTCTTGGAATGTTGTGGTTCTTGGACATGCCGGTTTACTTATGATGTTTTCCTTCACCGTTTTATTATGACAAAAATCCTGTGGAAATATCTGTGCGTTCGAAACCGCGGCGCGTAGCTGGTTAATGAATTATACGATTTTTTTTTACAGCAAACTTTTGTGTTTGGGGCGAAGATGATAAACCTGACTTTGGAAAAATGAATTTAAATAAAAAGAAAGTAGTGGTCCCTAAACACAAGAAGTATACAATATCACCATCTGCGAGTGCGCCTACCGAAAGGCATCATTGGAAAACTTTTGATACTAAATTCAGAGTGTGAGTAGAAACTTCTTGGATCAAGAATCCAGGTGTCCAAGTCTTTGAACACAAGTCACCTGATCTTAAGTGACGATGTGGTCGTAGATGGCGCCACGCTACACCTGCATTGGGAACTGACTCTCAAGTGGCTGCCGGAACACACCGATAGATGCTTGGCGAGATTCTTAACATGAGGGTGGTAGCTAGCAAGGCGAGCACTAAAAATGCCCTACCAACAGCTATGGTTTCATCACGATGTTTTCCTTCACCGAAAGCTCAAGCTCATTGTAGGATTCGAACCCACGATCTACAGATCGCAAGCCGACATCACTACCACTGAGCCATTGTCGCTTCAAAGTCAAAGAAAGAGACCGATGTTAACCAAACATAGAAAAAAACAGCATCGAAATCTTATAACACCCCTCTTTTTTCGTCGGGGGTTAAAAATAGTAACATTGTGTTTATAAACGCCGCAGATGTATACTGAAGCTGAAGTGACAGTGGGCTGGTCATAGCCGCAGAACGGATAACCGTTGGGGTAGACGTATTCTTGAGTGGAGACCGCGACTTGGCAAACGTAGTGTAGAACGCCCTGCGACAAAGTGGAGCGCTGACTTGCGCAGAGTCGCTGGCAGTAGTTGGATGAGAAGAGCCGAAGACCGCGCTCAGTGGCGTACCTTGCGAGAGGCCTATGTCCAGCAGTGGACTGACACGGGCTGATGATGGTAATGGTGATGACAGATGTATACTTCGCTAATGACTATAGTTATTTATTATGCAAGGCTGCAAAGTTGTATTTTGGCGCGAGTACTTGTATTGAAACCTGAGCAAGCGGAGGATCCCAAGATTGAACCATGAGCGAAGCGAGTGGTTCAAATATAGAATCCTGAGCATAGCGAAGGTTTCAAAGGTACGAGACGCAGAATAACTTTGCAGCCGAGCGAAACACGCAAGTTTTCACCTCACTACAGCTAGGAAAATGCTAGATGCAAGAAAAACAGATAAAATAGGTTTGTTTGTTTTTTCGTGCAATAGTCATGCTGGCCAGTGCGATTATTCCAAAAAGAGGTTTGCACTCTGACATGAAATAAGTATTGTTGCATTTTAGGTGGACTGGCGGTATGGAAAATTATTGAATACAAAGTTTCGAAGTATAAAAATACTTTCCACGCTAGCGAGCAAAATGCGTTTTTGCACTCAGATTTCGAATGACAAACAGACTCTTTCCGAGCTTGTGAGGTGAAAAATATTTTTCTTTACAGCGCAAGTACCAGTGGGTACACCCCAAGCCAAGTATTCCGGGATAACATGATGATATCGCCAAGTCAGAAACCACACAAAAATGAGACATTTTTCCTAAACCCAGACTTCCTTGAGTCTCTGAGGATTTCTCAACCATTTGGATCCAGAATATTCGTAGGCAATGTAAGTAAAATCTTAAATATGTATCGTCATTTCTATATCTAGGCTTAAATAGCATTCATATTTATACCTAGTAATTTTCCCTGATATACATAAGTCGCCAAAATGATCTATGCGTATATTGGTGTCGATTCTGTTGTGCATTTTCTACAGCTAAACTTATAAGTTAAAAGACCTAAAAAGTTATGTTGTCCTTTCCTTACTTCCTTGGTCAGAAAAAGACAGCAATACTGTTTACCTGTCAAACTTAGTTTAGTCTTAGAAAACGCAAAACAAGGCGCGGCGGGGTGTTTTCTAGTACTCGCCTGGCTAGGTACCACCCTCATGTAAAGAATCTGTGGCCAAGCACCTATCAGTGTGTTCTGGCAGACCTCACTTGAGAGCCAGTTCACGGTCCAGGTGAAGCGTGGCGCCATCTTCGACCCCATCGTCGCTCTAAATCAGAAGTGCGATTCTAATTTACCCGGAAACTCTTCCCATCACGGATTCGGAAAAGCTTCCGCGATAATTTTATAAACGCGATTCATTTATCTGAATTCGAAACTGACATTTAATTTGACAAAATCACGGAAAACGTTTCCGTGAAGCGAAAGTGACGCCGACACGGAATCTTTCCGATGGAATTAGAATCGCAAGGGACTTGTGGTCAAAGGTAACCCTGTAAATAGTAAAAAGAATTAAAAAAACATATGTTATTCGAATGTTGCCACGCTGCGTGGCGAGTTGGCGACCTTGTATACACAACATTCTATTTAATTTTAGAAAACGTTTATATGGGAAAAAGGAAAGCGCTGTTTTTAGGGTTTTCCCGGCAATTATTCTAATTTTTCTCACCTTTTAAACCTTCCCTAGACTTCCACGAACATTTCAAGACCAAAATTAGCCAAATCGGTCCAGCCGTTCTCGAGTTTTAGCGAGACTAACAAAATTCAAAATTCAATAATGTTTATTCAATAGGATACATTGTGATCACTTTAAAACGTCAACATAAAACTAGCTACGCCTGTTCCAACCTCCTTACGCCGGCAAAAGAACAGGCAAGAAACGCCCGGCAGGTAATTTTTTTGGCGCGATCACATTGACAATTTTATTCTTATTGCTAATTGATTGAATTGGAGCAGGTTCACTAAAATCCCAAGCTTTTTTCGTCATCTAATAGTCCGATATTTTTTAATTAGCTTTACTAATAATATTTCTCTTGTTTGATTGTACACATTGGGATATGGGAACATGAATATTAACGAGTTGCGGGATCACAACCAAAGCAGACCAGACCCCACAAGCAGCACCCGTTCACGAGTTGACGCATGTGCCAGCCATCGCTCTCCTCGACCATATGAGAGGGAAGAGGGCGACAAATAGCAATTGATTTTTATATATGTATATATATGTTATCTATCCACGTTTCAGTTGCCGTTAGAGTATAAAGACGAAAATTTAATTCGCGAGCTGTTCAGCTACGCCGGCACAGTGCGGTTCATAAACGTCTTTGGAAAAGATGAGTCGTCTGTAAAAGCAACGGTGGAATTTGATCATCCGGTAGAAGCCGTACAGGTAACTGTTTGTAAGAAAGAAAAACCGGTCGAGTGAAGAAAATTATAAAAGTTCCCCGTAGACTATGAGTAAAACTCTTTAAACGCTAAATTTTCTCAAAATTTTAGTAACTTTTTTTGTGAGATAGAGAAAAGGAAAAGAGAGAAAGAGTTCTTAATTTTCGTTTTTTTTTTTTTTTGTTTTTAAAATTATAAAATCATAGTTCATTATTAGCCTTTTACGTTCACACTGCTGGGACCTTGGCCTTCTCTCTGTAAGAGAAAGTACACGGAGAAAAAGACCTTCCGAAATACCGTTTTCCTTCTGAGTCAAAAGGGAAGGACTTGTGATTCAGAAGGAAAACTAAGGTAAAATAAGGAAGGAGTCGGTCTTGGAAGGTAAAGACTCAAAATGAAAGTCAGAATTTTTTCTCAGTGTATGGGACAGTAATCTACCATGCTGGCCCAGTGCGGGTTGGTAGAATTCGCATGCCCTTGAATCCTAATCCTACTAATATTATAAGAGCGAAAGTTTGTGTGTGTGTGTCACCGTGACTACTAAACCGATTTTGATGAAATTTGGAGTAGAGATAGCTTATACCCTGGATAACAAATAGGCTATATTTTTATCCAAAAAGGTTTCTGCGGGATAACGGGAAGAGGACGGTGAAACCGCGAGGCGCAACTAGTAAAATTTTAAATTGAAGACTTTCTTAATCTTGTTACCTAAGCATTTTTCCCGGAGGAATGTTATAGCCATTATTAATTAGTGTAACTTATTTTAGGCTATATCAATGTTAAACCATCAAGAACTTAACAACAGAATGCTAATAGTAAAAATGGATAAGAACAGCGGAAATTTTATGCCCATTGGACTTAAATGTTTCGGCCCAGGGCTAGGTCCAAACGGAAAGCCACTGAAAGGTATCAGGAGCACCATAGATCTAAACAACATTATGAATTCGCTTATAAATGAGAAGCGACGAGGAAGTTTCAATGCCAAAGAAAATCAGACTATAGCACAGCTACTTCAGTCAGATTCGAGTGGAATTAGTCAGCAAGTGAATATGCAGAACCCGTTGGCTGCTCTGGCTACGAGCCTGCTGAATCCAGTACAAAATCCAATTTTAGCGCTCAGCAGTCTTCTAAACCCGCAGGCGCTGCAAATGTTAAACTCGCAACAGAACCCGGGCAGCGACTTAGGTGCGGCTTTGAACATGGCTCTAGGGAACAACTTGAACAATCAACAAGTTTCAGCTGGTTCTACTTCAGGTTGGAACTCGCAATCTCAAGCTCAAGATATCACGCAGAATGTACAGCCTGGGTTCAATTTGAATAACATGCAAGGCGGGCCAAACATGCCGGGTAGAGTAAATATGCCGAGAGGACCAAATATGCAAGGTGGACCAAACATGCAGGGTGGACCAAATAGACCATGTGGGCCATATATGCAAGGTGGGCCAAACATGCAGGCTAGAGGAAATATGCCAAGTGGGCCAAATATACAATATAGGCCAAACATGCGGCCAAACATGCCAGGTGGACCAAATATACAATATGGGCCAAATATGCAAGGTGGTCCAAACATGCAGAGTAGAGTAAATATGCTGGGTGTACCAAACATGCAAGGCGGGCCAAACATGCATGGTGGCGTAATTATGCCGGGTGCACCAAATATACAATGTGGACCAAACATGCAAGGTGGGCCAAACATGCAAGGTGGAGTACATATGCCAGGTGGACCAAATACACAATGTGGACCAAATATGCAAGGTGGGCAAAACATGCAAGTCGGGCCAAACATGCAGGGTGGAGCAAATATGCCAGGTGGTATAAATTTTCCGCGTGCACCCAATATGCAAGACGGGATAAATATGTCGGGTGCACCAAATATGCAAGGTGGGCCGAACGTGCCAGGTGGATCCAATAATAATATAATATTAACACCTGAACGGCCGATTATATCAAATGTGAACAATAGAAATGATGACAATGGTAAGAAATTTTTATTCATGTAATCTCGTATTTTTGCAAAAAAAATAATATATTATTTTGACCTTAATGTTCTGAACTCAGTTATTTTATAGGTCAGTTAACTACTGGTCACCCATCCAAGTAGTGACCGCAGATAACGTTGCTTAACATTTTCCGTGCTAAAATTTGACAATAAGATCAAATTTACCGAAATTTCATTCTTCTTCTTGCCCTGGTGCCATCTATTTGGGGTCGGCGCAGCATGTATTCTTCTTCCACTCTCCCCTATCAGCCGTCATCGCTTCATACACTCCTCTTTCATTCATATCAACCCTTACACAATCCATCCATCTTTTCTTTGGTCTTCCTCTTCCCTTCCATCCATCAACATTCATATTCATCACTTTTTTTGTAATATGACTATCATCCCTCCTCATAACATGTCCATACCAAGCCAAACGATTCCCTTTCAACTTATCTGTCACTGGTGCTACTTTCATACTTCCTCTAATATACTCATTCCTTATTTTGTCCATTATCGTCACTCCACACATCCATCTCAACATTCTCATCTCCGCTACATGGAGTTTCCTCTCATTCGTCTTCTTCACAGCCCAACATTCCGATCCATACATGGTGATTCATATGACATTTAATTTACGGACTTTTATAAAACCGGCCCTAAGAACGAAAAAACAAGCTCCGCTGCGAGTGCTCTTTTTGGTTTTAATTTATATTAAAGTAAGATTGTTGTTTTAGACGATGCAAGCCGTAAACCTGTCAGTGAAGCATCCTGCACTGTTATGTTTAACTATGTAAGTAGTTTTTGCTTTATAGAATGTTTAACACAACCAACCTCATTCCACCATCCCCATTCTACCATCGAACAACAAGACGCACGGAAACACGTCATCCGTACATGGTTGAAATTCCCCCAATCCGCACAAAACGTTTCGCTTCAACATTCATAATGCGAACGGCGAAGGAGTGGAACACCTTGTCAGCATCTTTGTTTCCCGATAAGTTTAATTTGTGAGCCTTCAAGTCAAGAGTGAATAGGTATCTTCTAGGCAAGCATGTTCCATCTTCAGCCTCGTCATCACTTACCAGCAGGTGAGACAGGGGTCAAATGCTTGCCTAACACATAAAAAAAAATAGAAATAGAAACTACATACTAGCTTTTTTACCCGCGACTTCGCTCGTTTTAATGTTGATTTTGTCAAACAATACTGGTTGTCAATGTCAATTCATTTATTTTAGGTTGTTTTTGACTTGGTCCAATGCCAGTCCCATCATACCCTAACCAATAAATATAGCATAATTATACATGACATTAACAACATCTGCGACCCTAGTTGGAGTGAAGAATCATTGATGCTTTAACATCTCAAGTTTATAGCGATGATAGCTCAGTGATAGTGACTTCGGCTTGCGATCCGTAGGACGTGGGTTCGAATCCTACAATGAGCTTGGGCGGTGAAGGAAACATCGTGATGAAACCATAGCTTGGTGGTAGGGTATTTTCTAGTACTCGCCTGGCTAGCTACTATCATGTTAAGAATCTGTCGCCAAGCACCTATTGGTGTGTTCCGGCAGCCTCACTTGAGAGCCAGTTCGCAGTGCAGGTGTAGCGTGGCGCCATCTTCGACCACATCGTCAATTAACATCAGGTGATTTGTGATAAAGCGCTGCCCTGTAAGTAGAAAAAAAAGTACCTACTAGCATAGCAGCTTCCGAGCTTTTTTGTTTCTTCTGACCACCAGCTGCCGCCGAGTGTGACGTTAAAAGCGCTGAACTCGAAGATGCGAGAGATCGGCGTTGTGAAGACGTCCGAGACAACAGGTCCGGGGCGCGCGATAGTGGAGTTCCACACACCGAGCGAAGCCGCCGAGTGTGTCAGTATCCTTTTACAAGCGGTGCGCGATCAACGGGAAGTTCTCTGACAACCCGGTAGGTGGCGTTGACGACATATGGCTCTGAAGATTTTACAAAACTACACGAAATGTACTGTAATTTGAAAAACTTCATCATCTTGCCTATTACGTTTCCACTGCTGGGACTCTGGCCTTCTCTCATAGAGAGTATGGCCGTAGTATACCACGCTTAAATCAGATTTTAAAAAAAGACTTACATTTTATGTAGAGAGCTGTATGTAGTAATATAATTATTTTTTTTAATTCAATCTGCCACGCTTCTTTTTGTTATGGTTTTTGTTTGTTATCAAAATATCTCATACTCTTTTGATCTTCCGTAACACCCATTTATAAATACATATTACCTACAACATTTTCTAGATGCTGTTTCAAAAGAACTCGCATTGCGCTTTTTTTGAAAATATTTATGGCTCTGATCCCTTTGACTGAACAAATGCAAAAAAAAAAGAGAATCTTGTTTTGTCAGCGTCATCTATTCATGGTTTTGGAACTTCGATTCATAAGCTGACAAAATTATCCCATCATCATAAGTTTATCATAATCGACACATTTACAAATAAGTTACTAACGTAAATTACAAGTACTAACGTAACTAATTTGTTGACTAAGTACAAATTACTAATCCTAGTTTAATGCCAAAAGAAGTTACCCTGAAAATGTCATCATCTCTTATAATCTCTGGTTGTGTCCGTTAGTCTGCGGAAAAAGTATTATAATAAGCAAGAAGATATTCGCCAAAATTAAATATGTTCCTTAGCGTCCCACAGAACTACTTGATCGCACCAAAGTTGACGGGCAGACCATAGACGTGAGGTTTTTGTAAATTGGGTAAGTAAACACTAATGACTCTTTTGCCTCAGGTTCTCTACTGTTGTATTATACTCTCGTGCCATATACTGAGCACCGCCAAATGAGACTAATATGTAAAGTGGATCAACTTCTGCACAGTGGATTTAATACCCACGTCGGTTCACTGCAAGATGACTATATTATGCAGTGGATCAAATTTAACATGATGAAGCCAAATTATGAAAACGTAAGAAAATCAGCAATGGTGAAACAAATCCGAGGCACCAAGTTCTCATCCCGCATCGGCCCGCACTAAAGACTGTTGTGAAGATTTGACATCTCTCAAAATGGTGAAATAAATCGGCATGTCCGAGAATCGCACAATTCAAAGGATTTACACAAGCCGAGTTCAAAGTGGAATCTTTGTAAACACACCGTGACATCACACACAGTGATAAAGACATTGTAATTTTGTACATCAATCTAGATTTAACAAAGTGGTTCATAAAATTATAGGTGGACCAAATTCACTGCTTCTGATATGAGCGCAGTGAATCAATGACAGTGATGATAAAATGAAAAGTGCAAGATGCCTCAAATATATTGAGTGGATCAAACGTACAGTGGAAAGGCTCAATAGAGCAAATTCAGTCTTACCTGTGAGATAGTCTCACGGTGAAGAAAAGCTGATTCTCGATTTGAGCTTATCGGTTTAACTAAACGTGTTTAGTAGTAATCGTTTAGATAAATAATTATTCATTGTTGAATACCAATCAATAAATACAACGGAAAGACAAGACTTGAATGTTTTGTTTGATTGGGATGTAAAATCTGGTGTATTTATGATCCTATGGCACTATGGCAGTCGTAGAGAATTGCTATTGTATATCCTATACCTAATTTTAAAGGTATCTGTTATTTATAATAACCTAATATGGGTGGTACCCTTATTAACAGCGCTCCACACAGGTTCGGAGTTCATATCTTTTATTGAAATGGCAAAAGAGGAAGGTGTGATCGACTTCTGAATATTTGTAGATATCTGCTGGACTAAGGAATATGTATGTGAGGTTCGTGTTATGTCAAATATATGTGGGATGCGGCCGAGTATTTGCTGTATTCCAGCAAAATTTCTACAAGCGACTCGCTCCGCTGATTTTAGCAATAAGTAGGTAACGAAAAAGCAGAAGTATATTTTCCGTCTGGGTGTTGTGGATTTCCGGTCCAAACAACTAAGTATGTCATAATTATGTATGATGTGTGTGGGCGTTATGAATTTATTAATCTGTAAGCTGAATTGGTGTGCTACTATAATAATTTGTTATTAAGTTAGATATGTGGTTATAAAGGTAGCATGAAGCTGATAAGGTCAGGTCATACAGAAGGCAGCCTAAAACTGATTTCCTGGCTGTCAGCTCATGCGTAATCTACAGTGAAATCGTTGGGTAGCATTTTGGCTCAAAATGGTTGAATGCTATCCTTTCGACGATGGTAAGGAAACTAAAGTAAGTGTAAGCACTGGGTGCACACAGCACACACCGTGCCTTGCCTACTTTTAAACCCACCTTTTAAGATAAAGCAAGGTGTGGTAAAAGTACCCCAGGGAGAGGTCGATTAATTTTTTGATGGCCAGTAGTACATTTTTACAATTTTATCTGTGGATTGTTAAACTTTGATAAAACCTGAATTGTTGACCTACTTGGGTGAGATAGTGGTGAATGCTGGTCTATATAATCAGATGTAATAAAGGCTTGGACAGCACCACTAATCATGGCAACTGCCGCGCCCTTTGGATCGAACATGAATGGTGATAACTATCAGGTGACAATTCTTCAGATGATTCTGATGGTGGCGCCCCGTGCGCAATGCTATGGGTAAATCTTATTTGTTAATGGTAGAATTTGGTGAGACCTACTTATAAAGGTAGTTGTCTTCTGAAAGGCTATTTGTTTATTTCTCGGTGAACTAACATCTGTTGTCTATTTCAGTGGATATCGCGTACTACGGGACAGAAGAAGCTCATAAATTTGTAGGGCAGTAGATTAGCGGATAATGATTAAACGTAGGTGATAGAGATAGCAATTAATTAGTTAAGTTTTAAGTTTACAAAGAGGAATTAATGTATGTTAGGTTAGAGCAAGTACTACAAAGGTACAGTTACATATAATTCGATATTTTCAATAAACATCCTCAGTCACAATACAATGGGTTTCATTTATGTTTTACAATTCCTGCTAGCATTATTTCTCTTTGAGAGAAGTCCTGTACCCCAGCAGGAAACTAGGCTGATGATGATGATGATTTTTCCCTATTGCAAAAGAGAGCTATTTGCAATTGACTCCCTACCCCCATTATTAACTTGTTCCCTACCTAGCAGGGAACAAGTTAATAATGATCAGCATATTCTTACCAAACTTTCTTTGTTATACAAATGCATGACCTGGACCAAGCCTAGTGCTAAAGAATCAAATATGCATGATTCTTAGCAATACAGCCTGTGATAAGATTGGTCTTATAGCTATCCTACTATATAATATAAACGTGAAAGTTTGTGAGTCCGGATATTTGTTACTCTTTCACGCAAAAACTACGGAACGGATTTGAGTGAAATTTGGAAACCCCTGGATTAAATAGGCTAGTTTATCCTGGAAAAGGTTCCTACAGGTAACGGGAAGATCGCAGGTGTAGGTAGGGAGCAGCTAGTACTTCAAAGTATATATATGCATTTGTTTGTTGCCTTTTCACAAAGAAACGGCTGAACCGATCTTGATAAAATTTGGTGTGGAGATAGTTTGAACCCTCAAAAAGGACTTAGGATAGTTTTTATCGCAATAAAGTGTAGTCCACGCGGGGGACACCTAGTATGTATATAACAGTTGATAACACAGCACTGCAGGGTCTGAAATAAAAATCAAGCCTGATGGTAAAGCCGTTTATTAACCCTTAGTCTACTCCCTCATCATCTTCTCCTTTTGGCGCGCAAGCTTCTTTTTCGACAGCTTCTTCTTTGCTGGTGCGTCGTCAGCGGGAGCGGCGCGGGCGACTGCGTCTTCCCTCTCGCTCAGGCAGACCTCGATGTGACACGGAGATGACATGTATGGGTTGATGCGACCGTGCGCGCGGTACGTGCGCCTGCGCAGGCAAGGAGCGCGGTTCACCTGCAACGTAACATTATAACGGTTATGCAGATATCTTACAAAGAATTTGTAATATATTCTTAACTAGCTTTTCCCCGCGTGTGCTAGTTTTTCGCGATAAAAAGTAACCTATATCAGGGGTGGCCAACTTCGTTTTACGCAACATCTACTATTTACTGAAGAAACCCCATGCGATCAACCAAATACAAATAATTATGACCACTAGGTATATAAACTCATGTTTTTTTGCCCTGCTACAATCGACTGAACTAATAGCCAAGATCAACCGGTTGGCCACCTCTGGCCTATGTCCTTTCTCAGGCTTTAGACATCTCTGTACCAAATTTCGTTGAAATCTGTTCAGTAGTTTAGGCGTGAAAGACACAGAGTTACTTTCGCAT
Source organism: Opisthograptis luteolata (assembly GCA_931315375.2). Classification (NCBI taxonomy): domain Eukaryota; kingdom Metazoa; phylum Arthropoda; class Insecta; order Lepidoptera; family Geometridae; genus Opisthograptis; species Opisthograptis luteolata. The sequence goes on along the minus strand of OV928049.1, from coordinate 9,831,177 downwards.
TTATAATATTAAGTAGGGATTCCTATTTTCCTCAGTCACGCCATAACTTGAGGAATGACTTGGCCTAATTAGAAAAATTTTACAGCAGAATAAACCATTTTTAGGATACTTTTTATAGTGATAAACTGCAGTCTGTGCAGGTCTGTGCAACCGCAGGGCATAGCTAGTATTAAATAAATGTCTGTAACAAATGGCAAGAAAGATCCAAAATTTAATCTCCTTATATGATTCATTACTAATGATATCTGCCTTTTGAAAACAGTCTGAACATAAAGTCGCACACTGACAAGCTAAAAGGCAAAATAGAAAATGATTGTTTTTATGTATTAGAGTAGCAGACAGGCCACACCTAAAAATCACTACACCGATCTTGATGAAATGTTGGTACATATATAAAACTGCAGAAAACGGCTAGTATAAAATAATCCATAGGTGTCGATTCAGTTTTGCATTCTCTAAAACTAAACTAGTTTGACAGGTCTAATAGTATTGCTGTCTCTTTCTAACCACTGAAGTAAAAAAAGAACAGCATTACTTTACATAGCCTGTCACTTCGGAATAGTAAACATCAGCTGCGTAGAAATAGTGGAACACACTAGCAATATTCATTGCAATTTATTTATTTGGTAATAGGCGAGCAGCCTGAGGCTGATGCTGTGTTGAATTATAGCAATGTCCAAAAGTGCAGAGAAAAGTCAATTCTGTAGCAAGGAAGCACTGTTCGTTCGCAACCACTTGTCCAGTCCGTTTTTAAAGGAATTCACTGAAGGTGCTGGCACAGTGTCTTCTGGTTAGTCTGTTCCAGTTGTGCACCACTCTAAAAGGCAGGAAGTGGTGCGCAGTGTTCGCTTTAGTTGGTGCGAGTATTATCTGCATATTTATTACTTTGCTTTAACTATCACATTGCTCTCAAGGGTAGGCAAATCTCTATTTATACTTTCCTCTAATTATGCTCCATGTATTAGAAAACTTGTCATATTTAAATAAGTTTTTGCAATCTATAATTATGAAAAACGCTCCTCAATCTTCTATTTGTTTCTGTTTGGGCCTTACCCATTATAAAGATCTTGAAGAAATTTAGTATGGAATTAGTTTGAATCCTAAGAATGGATAAGATATTTTTTCTGCAATAAACTACATGGTATAATTGACATGTAGACCATGGAGCACGGCACGACTAGTCCACCGATTCAAAGTTGCTCAGCGTGCTACGGAAAGGGCTATGCTTGGGGTTTCTCTGAGGGATCGAATCAGGATCTGTCAGAGAACTAAGGTCACCGACATAGCTCACAGAATTAGCAAGTTGAAGTGGCAGTGGGCTGGTCATATAAGCCGCAGAACCGATAAAATTGTGACACTTCTTACCTGAATATGGTCAATAACTAGCCTGTCTACATCAAGACCTTTGTAGTCAGCGTTAGATTCAGCATTCCTTAGAAGTTGGAGCAGGAACTCTGCAGATTTCTTGGGCCAACGTCCCTGTGTGGTGCCAAACTGTTTGGCTTGTGCACAACGGCCTACGCCTCCATTGAAGCGACGGAAGGGAATGCACTCTTTCTGTTCCGTGACGTTTTTCAGATAGCGCACAGCCCGACGGAGGGGCAGTTTTCTAATGGCCATGGCGGTCTCATATGTGTTCTGAAATATATGTTTTACTTGTTAAAGTAGGTACTGTAAGAGCCAAACAACTATCGCTTTTCTTTTGTTTAGTTTAGCTAGTGATAGGGGGTTAAAAAAACTAGCCCACAAAGATTAGAGACAAACAGTTACTCTGATCAAAAATTTAATTTAACAAAAATCCCAAAACTAAACAAATAACATAATTGCAATTTAGTAGATAGGTACCAGGCTAGATTCTAAAGAGCTGTCGAAGTTAATATTTTACCGGGTCAGAGACATGACATGTGGAGGTTAGTTCAAACACAAATTAAAAACAAATATGTTTTCTTTCAATTTAAACACAAATGTTACTCACCTTGAAATGAACACGGAGGTTCGAACCACGCGCTTTGCATGACTTCGCTGGGTTATCCGGTTCCCGAGAGTAACGACCCATTTTTGTTCTGAAACACAGAGCGGCTTGTCACAATCACCGTACAACCTGAATTTTCATCTCATTACTTCAATATTCACAAATTCGTGGAAATAAACACGCGAATATCTAGTAACCATTCTTAAAAATAGCACAACGGCTTGATTTAATTCAAAATTCATTCGTTTTAAGGATTTAAAAAGATTTCATCAAACACAAAACCAACCTCCCAGGGAAAATTTAACAGGAAAAGGAATAGACAAGACAAACGTTGGCAGACTTTTGACATTGACAGTCATAGAAAAATATACACTAGTGATGGGCATACTCGATCTTACAGTAAACGTAAGTAATCGATCATTGAACTGAATAAGAATGGTAATAATAAAAGCACAATCTATAAAATATTATGCTTTAGAGAGAAATTTACTTTCATGTCCGTATTTGTAACATATTTTTATAAAATCAATTTTATCCTATCATTTAGTCTTCATGGTGTTGGTTGGTTACGGCTCTACCACCACCAGCAATGCTATTTTAAAAAGGTGCGGGCATAGACCCCGGCTAAAGAAACATATCCCATCATAGTAATTTAATTTGTGTATGTTTCGTAACACCTGTCCGTAACGGCTGAACGGATCATCTATATGCTAGCTTAATTTAGTAACTAGTTGCTCGATTAGGATCTAAGTTAAACTAGGGTACCTACTACCTACTTACTGCTTATTATTTTTCATTACAATCATCAATTCATAAATCACATACACAATATTAAAATAATAACGAAATACTTCGCTTGTAATAAGCGTGAAATAAACCTAATTAAATAGTTCCATGACATTTATTAATCGATTGTTTAAATTCGTCATAATCGATTCATCGTATTTTATATTCGATTATGCTGTCACAAAATTTATGTATGTTGTATTGTATCGTCAAAATACCATAGACTACGAAATAATCTGTCTGTGGATTTCTCTTGCAACAGCGCAGTCTTGCAGGTCTTGCTAGCACTATCACCATTTTCCCCAAAATTTAGATCGAAGAAAAATTATCGACAATATTCTTAGAACATAATATTTTTGTTATTCAATCTTCCTCCTTCTACGGTTCAATCAAATCGGTTCGATGATATTGATAACATTTGATTAAAAAATATCGTCTAGTATATTACATACTAGACGATAAAGGTTGTTGGACGTGAATGGCTAAAACTGAAACAAACTTAGCTAAAAAATGCTCAATGTTTGAAAAATGTACTACTCTAGCCTGGAAGCTCTTTGATTTTGTCAAAAAAAGCCATCGGTAGTGCTGTTTGATCAAATGTTGTATTTTAACATCATAAATTGTAAAGTTTCTCATATTAATTTACCCTAAAACAATATCATTCATAGTAATTTTTGGTATGAACTACGATATTGAATAAATCATGAAACTCTAATTTAACGAATAACGGAGTAGGGGAAAAACAAACAACATAAACGATTTACTGAAATTGTATTTATAGTTATGTGCATCTAATTGTATAACTAAACACTATTTTTATTAATTACACGTTACATTTTTGATTTATTGCATTCTTATTGTTTGTATATGTATTTGCTTGAGATCCATATTATGTAATACCACTGATTAAATAATAATCATAAAATGTACCTACTAGCTTACTAGCCAAAATTCATCAGCAGGCCAATTCTACAGCCAAAGTCAAGTTTTAGTCAATCGATCGATCTCACAAATGTCACAGTGTTAATAATATCCTGGTAATCAGTGGCAGATATAACAGTAGGCTGGGTAGGCTTGGGCCTTGGGCAGATTTAAGAGGCAGACATTTTACAGCATATATTTAGAAAATGTCTGCCACTGCTACTAATAATAATTATAACCTACCATTTCTCAGTACAACAAAGTATATCGTTGTATTAAATGTATTTTTGAGATGGACACAAAACTCTATTTGTATTTTGACTGCTCTCATTTAGTGGAACTTTCCCTCCCATTAGGTATAATATACATAGTATTATTTGCCTACATGTATTAAGAAATTGTATAATTGCAATACATAACAGCACTTATAGATTTACCAAATATGTACCTATATATATATTTATATATATATATATATATGAGGTCACCATATATTATTATATCAGTTACAACATTTAGTTCATTTGGTAATAATCTAGTAGTAGTAGTTGTAGTATTGTAAGAACTGTCACGATCTCACGATGTTATGCGTGCAACTCGAAATCCTTAATGTGAACGCACCATAAAATAAACAAAGCTTTGAATCTTTTAACGAGAGTAAATTTACCTCGATGATTACATCTAATTTTTATTATTACTATAAGATTACATTAATTATATACAATATTTTTTTATTATGTACCTTTATTTCTATTATTATGCATTTATACGCAAAGTACAGCTAGCTAACTCGACGAGATTGTATATTTAATGAAAATAATAACAATTCAGCAATATCAATACTAATACATTTAATAGGTAACCAATATGTTAATGTGTGTTTTTACATCCTTTAAATAATTCATAATAACATTAACTAGTTAATTTCTATGTTTTCTTCAAAATAAAATCACAGTATACTCAAGAGTTAAAGCTAAGCAGATATGAAAAAAAAATTAATTAGTACCTGAGATGTTTTCTTTTAAAAATTCAGCAGTACTTGATGGCGCTTTGATCTATAAAATATACATAAGAGGGCGCTACAGATACAATACATAGATTTTTTTCACATTTATAATTGTTCAGTGAAATAAGCTAAGGCATCGGAGCCTAGCCAATACAGCCAAACATGATTTAGCGGTGGAAGGCAAAAATAAAACACATGTGACTTCACATCAGTGCTTTACAGAGTCATCAATCATCGTATGCATTTGATATGACAATATAACAAAAACAATCATAACAGATCGGATAAATTAAACGTAGGTACGTTTATTTTACATACAATTTGCTTGCGTGTGACCAACGCCATCTATCACAATTTTTTTTAACTAAGCGTCTTAATGTTTTTCGGAAAAACTCCCTTTCTTTCGTAAGTTTATTTTACTGGCAACTGAGATAACGTCAAATAACACTCAAATTAACATAATGGTGACATGAACTTATTGACATAATGGTTTAACACGCGTGGCTAAAAAGCGTTTACCTAGAGTCTCTAAAAAATTCGCTGTCAAGAAGTCAGAAAGCGCCATCTATGAAATATCTATGTTAACAGAGACGAATGATCTGAATGCTGATTGCTGCCTGTTTGTATGCAGGCGTGTCAATGGCGCCAAAAACAAAATGGCTCGAAACATTGCTTATCTTACCATAATATTTATAAATATAAAGAGCACAATAACCTTAAGTTTATCTACATTACAGGCACAGACTAGAATTAAGTTGACTAGAATAATAGCGAATAAGGTTGATGTAACTAGTGTGGTGCAGACGCTGGCGGCGGAATCAGTGGCAATGGTGCTACGCAAGCGACACAGCTGTCCCTCTCTGAAAACAATTAATTTAGAAAGATTAGACCTTATTTGACTGACGATAAAGGTTTCATTCCATCTAGATACATCCGCACCTAACGCGATCTCTACCTCTAATAAAATAAATTTAAAATTTGAAGACCCCCGACATCTTGGACCGATTTTCATCAAAAATAGCTAAGAACCACCGCAAGGAAACTGAATTTCAACTGAAAAAAACCGCATCGAAATCGGTCCATCCGTTTGAGAGCTACGATGCCACAGACACACACACACACACAAACAGGCAGACAGACAGACATCGACGTCAAACTTATAACACCCCTCTTTTTGCGTCGGGGGTTAAAAAAGAGTTTACGCGCTTGCAGAAAAGGGCCACTGGTTTCTTAAGTTAGGTATCTACGAGTATATCTTGTGTTCCCGATATTCCTAAGATAGGTAGATACTTATAGATACCTAGGTTCTCTTCTACGTAAGCACCTACTGTAATCCCCTTTAGCCGTGCCGTGCTACTGCCAGCTAAGTTAACAACTAATTAGTTTACAAACTGGCGGACTTGCGGTAACCGATCGCTTTGCCCATGCTCATAGCTGCAGTTAGGGAGACCAACGTCTATTATAAATGAGACATTTTTCAGAAGACGAGATTCATTTAAAAGGTTGTAAAAAAAGTTTCTCTCGACCCGCACCTATGACTAAATAAGTTACGCGTGAATTTACCATCACTCAAAACGGTGAAGGAAAACATCGTGAGGAAACCAGTATGTCCAACCACAACATTCAAGAGCACGCGACATCTACCAACCTGCACTGGGCCAGCGTGATAGATTACGGCCCATACTCTCTCTCTCTGAGAGAAGGCTTGTAAGGCTAAGTTTCCACCAGAGATGTGGGAGGTAGCTGGGCGGTGGGAGGACACGTAGCGAGGCTGTGGAACGGTGTTAGTGTTTCCACCAAGGATGTGCTATGCCGCTGAGTGCTGCGAGGATACGTAGCGAAGCTGTGAGAGCGCAGTTCGTCCCTAACACACATCCTTCGCCAAATATCCTTCGCAACACATCCCTGGCGCACATCCTGCCCTTGTTGTACAGTCAGCGCCAAAAGTAGCATACTCAATTTTTCAAATGTGTTTTAGACCAGTAATGTTTGAGGTTTTTTACAACTTTCAAGGAAGCTTTTGGCCACAACACAACGCACATGATGTTAAGTTATGATACGATCAAAGGTTGATGTTTCAGATGATGATAGTAATCGGAAAATTTGTTTTTGTTCAGTGACTTTTGTTGCTGACCGTACCTACCTCGCTAACAACCTCGCTCCGCTGAGCCGTTTTAACTACAGCTGCGATGGCTAGGTAAATGAAATGATTCACCTAGCCAACAAACTATCAACAAACACATCCCTTGCTACGCATCCTCGCACAACTCTGGGTGGACACACCGCCATTAGAAACATTTCCTTACCACGGTCGTGCATATAATGCAGTTGGGGACGCCAGACCTCGCGCTCCTCGTCGCGCTCCACCTTGGGCACGAGGGCGCCCCAGCAGTCTTCAGGGCGGGGCGTAGGGGCGCTGCGGCACGGCCAAGGGCAGGGCTGGGGAAATGTTTCAATATTGTAGGTATCTAGGTAGCTATACCTCACTGTAATTCGCCCTACTCAAGTACGAGCAGCCCCGAATCTACCTACAATTTTTTTCGAACCGGAGCCTGATAGTGGTAACTTTCTTTCCAGCATTTGAAATAAATTATGTACTTAAAAAAATATCGACGGTGAGACAACCAGGTTTCCGTAGGCTAGACGCTTTGTGGAGCAAGTTGCTAGGTATATTATGATTTTGGCACCCTCTGAAACAGCTGCTTGGGTCAGGTGTCCCGGCAAAGCCGTTTTTGATGACATCACTGGTATGAAGGTTATTTCAAATTAATACAAAATATCGAAACGAACACATTTTTCAAAAATAGTACATATATATTATACCAATGAGCTTTTACGTGGGACCTAGGTACTAGTGTAATTAAGAATTTACGCAAGTTAATTTGGCTTCACATATTTTTTTTAAATATAGTCAGTGTCAAGTATTAACTACCTACCTATAAAATATTATCAAGTGTTTAGACCCATCTGAAAACCGGGCACGTTAGATCCACCTCCCATAAGCGTGGTTTAGACTAGCAATAAAACTTGCAGAAGTTGACTTCTGCAAGCTGTTACTACTATGTAAATAGGTGTGGCAAGCTAACTTCTGCAAGTTTTACAACTTGCGGATCTTGCTGCAAGTTACATGTGTAAATATATTGCAAATATTGCACGTTATGTAAACAGACCAGCAAGAACTCGCTCAAGAAATTGCTGGAAGAACTTGCTAGTCTAAACCTCGCTTAACTCAAGTAAAGTAGTTATGCAGGGCTAACCAACATTTTCCAGTGACATGTCATGCTCAAAAAGTTCCGTGACGGTTCGATTGCGCGAGCCCCGGGCGCTATCTCGTTATCTGATGGGACACGGCCGCGGCTTAAATAATACCCTCGCCGTCACTTAACTAATAACTACCCGCCGATTACAGGGATTTGACAGGGGGGCTCAACCTTTCGCAGCTTGGGAAAATGTTCAAAAGTGAAAAGCATCATCAAGTTTGTGAGTATGGATGTACAGAAAACTGATGCTACCTACCCATGGAAGATGTTTGTTATTCTTTCACGCAAAAACTACACACGGATTTGAGTGAAATTTGGAATGGAGATAGCTTATACCCTGGATTAACACATAGGCTACGTTTTATGCCGAAAAATGTTTACTAAATGTTCGTAATGTTCCGAATAAGGTTTTTGGAGAATGATAAATTGGAATTGGAAAGTACGGAATAAACGAAAAGGGATTTTTTTCATGGGAAATACCTATTCATATTGGCAGACTTGTGTGAAGCTAATGCGTAATAATTATACACGAATTTATATTAGTCCTGTCAATTTATCCATTGTACATATAAATATATATTTACAATCTGAGTGTGTTATGTACTTATTCTAAATTTATCAAAACAAATCAAAGTATTTGTACATAAAATAAAACCACCTTCCATAGTCTACGAACAGGCGCGTTCATTAAAAATTAAACATTGGTTCCGTACAATTATTTACGTAATGCCGTTGCTTTGTCGCGCACTATATGCCTCTATTTAATAAATAAACAGGCTGTGGTCTGAGCGTATGGAGGATTTCACTTACGGGGGCGAAATAATCTCTCTCCCCGCTGAAATTCTGATTCGAGGCTTACAATTATTTTTGCTTTATCTGTGAATAAAACAAAATTTATGTAATGTTTCTTATATAAATCTTTCTTTCTTCTTTTGTCTTTTATAGTAGACATCATCATCAACAGTCTATTATGCTCCCACTGCTGGGACGCAGGCCTCCTCTCAGAAAGAGTGAAAAGTATGTAAGTAGTATGGGCCATGATTCACCAAGCGGTCGATACGACTTGTTAATAATAATACTGACCAATCTAATCTAAGTAAAAATTAAGAGTTTTGTATGACAGTGAGCGATTATTGACATTTGCGAATAAAAATTACTTACAATTCTTTCTTCACTTGATAAGTAGGTACTTACTGTTATATAATCTGTGCTTGAGAGCTAGCTTTCACTCCAGGCGTAGCGTGGCGTCATCTTCGACCATATCACCGCTTAACATCAGGTGACTTGCGGTCATTGTTGCAAGAAAATATTAGATTCTATTCAATTCTAAACGATAACATAAAAAAATAAAAATAAAAAAAATCTAGCAAATCCTCTTCCGGCGGGGGCAGAGGTTGATTAAAGGTTCAACTCCAGTTCACCCCGCCCTGGCTACGCTCCGCGCTGTGCCGTCAGCGTAGTGTCGATGGAGCTTGTGTACGATTAACACAATTGCCGACAGTGGCGTGTCGCGACAAATTAAACTTTTCATAAAGTTAGTTACGTTTATGAATAAGCTTTTTATTGTTGTAGACAATGAGGTTTGGAATTTACCAACAGAAAGTTTTTTAGAATTATATGGATATGGAGAGAAAGTAAAATAAAAACCGAAATAAACTTAAATTATCGCCATGTTTTTTTTTACAACTGGACTGTATAAAAGTGATATAATAGCATTTTTACTTAGCTACTTCAATGAAATTGATAAATGTACTTATTAAGAATTCTAAATTAACCTATAGAGTATACTCCATCCTAGTCATAAAGTACCCAGTAGGTAAATATAGGTAGGTAGGTACTTTCAAATTAAGTTAGTTACCAATTTGAATAGTTGTTATAGTTACCTAACATAACCGTGCGCTAAGTAAACGAAATAAATCACAGCAGTAATGTTCAAATCCGTTGAAACGATTGCGTCGCGCGAACAAAAGAAATAGGGGCACACATTTTCTCCACAACAACGAACAACAAAATTAATGTTCCGCACACTCTGCCACCAATAAAAATGGCTGCCGAAATGCCATCTCCCAAATGAGGTAAATAAAAAACGAAATGCCACGCCGGCATTTATAACCAAAGATAACAACAGCATATTCAACATTTGTAATAACATTTAATAAGTTTGATAAATATTATCTATTTATATTTATCACTAATGTTCTTGAATTTGATTCTATCGGTCTCTGAATGAACGGAACGTGTGAATTATAAATGAGCCGTTAGCGTAATGACAATGACGCATTGTTTTAAGTAATGAAGAAATATTTTTGAGGGTAGTTTTGTGTGTTTAAGGTACACAATTTCCTTTATTGTGTAGATTTATCTTTATGATCACGTTAGATATGCATCTAAGTATTTTATTTAAGTGAACTTTAATATAATTTTTTGGTTTTTGTGTCAAGAGATTCTGTGATTATGGTTTATGATTTTTTGATGGTCTTTTCCAAAGTACCTAGATATGTCGCGACCCACTGGTGGGTATTGGGATATTGAATTGGTATTAATCTGATAGGCAGCAAAGCAACACGCTGGCCGGACAGTGTCATTTGACTTCGGGGAAGAATATGACACGACGAACCCACCTCAATACAATTAACATACCTATTATACTTATCAACTTAAATGTTTACAAAGTTATTACATTACATGTATTTATTCTGTAACAGAATACTTGAAAAGTACCGCTGCTTTTTTAGTAAGGTATGTATGAAATGAGTTTCCCCATTAAAGTTTTTTTACACCGGCCGCAGTCTAATATGGTCTAATCTTAGGTTAAACATCTATCGCCTAGCTAGTACCTATCGGTTCCAGCAACCCTCCTAAAGAGCCAGTTCTCAACCCAAGTGTAGCGTGGCGCCACCTTCGACCACATCGTCACTTAACATCAGGATATTTGTGGTCAAACGCTAACCTTTGAGATGTATAAAAGAGATAACATTGGAAAACCTCGTTCTATTCTAGTATACGTACGCTGGTTGGTCATTGTCATTGCCTATTGTGTAATTTTTAAACTCTGAAAACTGGCTCACAGTTTTTTGATGAAATGGTTCGCCATCTGGCAAATAGACTGAATACGAACAGCCTAAGATTAAATAGGTCAGCTAGTTTTTTTCGTTTTTTGGTGACCGACCTTTTCGCTGATGGACTAAGTAAAATGCAGAATATAGCAGAATGCCGCCTATAGCAGAATGTAGTCTGCATTCTAACTTAACCATCATCATCATCTTATTACGTTCTCACTGCTGGAACTCTGGCCTTATCTCATGCTGGGAAATGTGAATGCCTATCATCGCGATAAATATTGCTTTAATTAATTAACGCAATTATGTGAGTGGCTACACTTCAACGGTCTACGTGCACTTGAGTTATCGGCTAACGTTAAACGCCAATGTGAATGCCGTTGTCAAATGTCGTGGACACACTTGTCAAACGTCAATTATCGCGCTATCTAACGTCATTTCACGTTTGGGTTGGCCCTAAAATCACAGAGAGTGAGTGAGAGAGAGAGAAAGAAAGACTTTATTTGGGAAAACTGCACACAATAAATAGACTGAATACGAATAGCCTAAGATTAAATAAGTCAGCTAGTTTTTTTCGTTTTTTGGTGACCGACCTTTTTGCTGATGGACTAAGCAAATCTCCTACCCGCCTATAGCAGAATGTAGTCTGCATTCTTCTAACCATCAGAAAGATTATTATCATTATACATCATCATCATCATCAGCCGGAAGAAGTCCACTGCTGAACATAGGCCTCCCCCCTTGAACGCCACCATGAACGGCTGTTAGCCATTTGCATCCAGCTCCCTGCGGCTCTTTCAATGTCGTCGGTCCACCTAGTGGGGGGCCTACCTGCAGAACATCTTCCGGTTCGACATTATACATAAAGCCAATAATGTAATGTGATGGTGCGAACACTGCTGCTCGGTACGTAATCTACTCTGGCCCAGTGAGGGTTGGTAGATGTTGCATGCCCTTGAATGTAGCGGTTCTTGGATATGCCGGTTTCCTCACGATGTTTTCCTTCACCGTTTTGTGCAATGGTACATACTTAGACTAGTCGTTATCTTGTTACCTACGGTAGACAGTCAACAAACGATAGTATTGTCAGCCCGTCTGCCTGTCGCGCTTGTAATTAACTTCCCCGCGTTCCTGAACTCCCTGAAGAGTCGCCCACCCCTAGGGACGACGTATTGTGATTCCTATTTGGTTACTTAACATTTGAGCGCGAAATTGTTTTTGGCGGGGTCTAATTTAAAAGTCGAGTGCATTTGTTTTCATAAAGCTAGTCTGTTACGAAACGTAATGGAAAAGATGTGAGGTGCTATTATTTAATTTAAATAGTTGACAAACTATTTATATTTTAGCTCAAAAGAGATTTAAGAACTGTTTCACTCACATTTTTAGCAAATAAAGTTTCTATTCTATTCTAAGAAAGACAAAGAGTAGGTACTTAGGTTTTGGTCAGCAGAAAAATGTTTCTAATATTTGCAAATAATTTATTGGTAGGTATGCTTCTTACGTACCTACAGCAAAGATATAAATATATGTTAACTAGATATTAATTTCATGTTGTAATACGCTGTTCTAAAGTTAATTGTATAGCTCCAAGTTACATTAAGTGACTCTGTGGTTTAATCAAATGTTAACGAGCCAAAAAATAGATAATCAAAAATATAAAATTATCTTAAAATTTTAATCTAATGATAATAATCATATAGGTAGGTCTAATTAGTTAGGTTCTTCTTTAATGTTTATTTATTTATTTTATTTTATCTTATTGGGGTGGCTTACAGCTACTAATACAACATAGTTCAAAACATAAATTACAAAAGCCAATTAAAAGCCTCCACAGACAAAAAGAGAAATAATTAATGATTAACATGCAAACATAGCCTACTTACACAAAAAAAAAATGAACAAGAAACTAACTAATCTGGAGTATTCTGGAGTGACACGACACCTTCCAAAGGGGAAAGCGCTTTACTGACTGACGCCATGCTGCTCGTGAACAAGTCTATTGTTGTGTAAGTCTATGTTAACTATAGCACAATGACATGATAATAAAAAGGTACCTAATTTTAAAAGGTGTAAGTAGGTATAGTAGCTACTCGTGACTTTCTTTCCAGCAGTTCAATTGCGTTTCAAATACATAATAGTATTACAAAAATAAAATTGGGACATTTTCCTGCAATTACTTCAATAAAAAACATTATAAGCTGCCTCTAAACCCCTATTACACTCCTAACAATATATAAAAAGACAATAGAAAACATCCCACGTCCTCGCGTCCCATAATCACTTTACGTGCCTCAAACAAACTTCTCTAGAGATACCCACATAACAAGATCGGTGTGATTTATACCAAGTATTATACTAACATCAAGTGGTGCAATTGAATTGTCTGCCGCTATCCCTGTAAAGTATCTATTAGGTACGTGTCTGGGATACCGAGTATTAAAGCCGGAACGAGTATTTTTTTGGAACAGCGCAGATTTTTTTTTATATTATTGCAATGTTTGCTGTGAGAGTTCGTCTATATACTACGTGCTTTGAAGATGTTTAAAATACTTTTGTTGTACAGGTATCTAATGTTTTATGAGCAACATATTTTACATACCAAGTCCAAGAATAACTATGTAATACTTTTATTACATTTTGATAAAAAGCAGTGACTGGAAAGAGGCTAAGAAAACACAGGCACGTGAGGCACGTAGTAATTTTTATAAAGGTTCTTTCTTTTTTTCTTTTTGAGTTATGTAAGTAGATAACCCTCACACCATTTACCATATTTTAACAATATACATATAATATTATAAATATCTACATACTTTTATGATTAAAATAATAGGTAGTAATATTAATATGCAGATATCTACTTCAAACGTAGCCGGTTCACTGGCTCGTTTTACCAAAAACAATACACGGGAACGTGATCCCTGTATTACAAATAACGGTGTTTTAATTTAATAGATTGTCCAAGGATTACCTACATTGCGCCCTCAAGCAGGGGTGAGTTTGTTTGTGCACGCCACGCCACGTGGCGAGTCAGTCTGGTAACCTTTAAACCCCTTATTTAAACCGAACTATTATTGCCTTCAATAAATACTTACTTAAATACTTAATTGTGCATAGGAAAAGTGGAACTTAGTATCTATATAATATATGTATATAACAATTTGGAGAGTATGTTTGTCTTGATGCATAGTATAGGAGTGTACTACGAAAAGGTTTTTTGAAATTCAACCCCTAAGGGGGTAAAACGGGAAACTGTAGCCCACGCGGGTGAAACCGCCGGGAACAGTTAGTACGGAATACGAATTCAGAGACATCACTGTCAAAAGCAAAGCCCAGGGTCTTTACAATAAGTACATCTAAAACGTAAAAATATGTACTACCCCCTTTGAAAGACGAAGTCACGAGAGTTTTGCGCGAGCTCCAGTTGGAGGACTGGCAGGAGGTGGCGCAGGACAGGCCGAAGTGGCGTCTTTTGTTATCGGAGGCTTGGCGACTCACTTTGGGTCGTTGCCCCATCTTAGTTAGTTACTTTCTACCCCTTTATATTTTTTTACATTAAAAACACAAAATTCAAAATTTTGCAAAAAATTGCGTTAATAATTTTTTTACACTTTTTTCTACTTTTGGATCGTCATTAGGTTAGCTACCTACCTACACCCTTGGTCAACTGCAGGACGAAAATACTGAGACCAGTGCTTAAAAAACAAAGCACAATTTTGACAACCCTGCATCTATAATAGTAGGCTAGACGCATCAATACCATAAAACAATAACCACTAGCACTAGACATAGACACGAGTGGACGCTCTGTATTGTAGCTGGTCGCGTCCAAACAATCAATTCAATAAGTTGAGAGCCCCTCCGGCGCCGTGGTAAGCGGATTCACCCCGAGTGGGCGTAATCAGGGAAGGGGTTAACCAGTATTATTATACGAGTATAATGTTAATCCAGGGTATTAGCTATCTTCTTTCTGAATTTCTGTCACATGCTTTGCGCCGTTTTAGCGTGACGACGTAACAAACATGTATACACTCACTCTTACACTTGTTTGCTTGATACCTTTTCACGATTAAACCGCTAAACCGATCTTAATGAAAATGGGGCATAGTCCGAACCCTGGAGAAGAACATGAGTACTACTAGGATAGCGATAAAGTGTAGTCCTCGCGGGTAAAACCGTGGGGCACAGCTAGTAATGTAAATAAAAACTGATCTCTTAAGGTGAAGACTGCAGTGCGATTGCGCATGACTTTGCCAAGTTAGGTTGGCAATGATACTTTTTGCATTTTGACGCTTAAATTTAAATTTACTATCAAGGGAACCTACACCTACCTAGATATTAGTTATGTGAAAGATTATCACTTCTTTGAACTAAAGGCCAACTCTCGTATCGGTTTTAAGATGCTTTGCGCCTCTAACATGGCTTAACAACTGAGACCGACACTTAGTCGAGCTCTCCAAAGCATGGTAGCGCTCAGTTAGAAATACCACTAGCGGTCACCCGCCCAAATGCAACTTACGACTGACCGAAGAAGCTATGCCACAAGTACCGTGCCACACACAACTTCTAGTAAAATCCTGTCTCATAAAAGACAGACCCCCTAAATCAATCCTGACTACGCCCATGCAACGGTACCAGCCTGGCTCTGATCGCATTAGCGTTTACAATTTAATCTCGATTTTGATTTGATAGTCCGCCTGCGATATTAATTGTTTGTGATACGATTGGAATGCTCTGCTGGATCGAAATTTACTTTACGGCTTAGATTCGTGTAACTCATTGTTAACATAGAGTTCTCGCGTATTAGTACGTAGTCCATGCCTCGACCACTGGTCGAGCATGTGCTACGGGCAGAAAACACTACGCCACCTTTTTACAATTGAACAAAACGACCATCATAAAAAAAAATACAAAATAAATTACATACTTAATAGGTACGGCGCTACCGCAAAAGGTTCCAGTTAGGTTATGAAGTAAATACCTTACTAGTTATAGCCATTAGCCACCCACTGAGTTTGCTATAATCACTCGGTTAAATATGGCGTTCGACACTACAGTAATTTCAATAATAGCCAAGCAAGTGTGTAAGTAAGTGCTCCTTTGTTTGATCAGTTGCATTGAAAATTAGGTAAATCTTTATCTTTGTTTGACCTTCGTTTTGTCCGCCTAGTGCACGAGGTCCCTTACAAAATCGATTAAACTTCACCGTTGCAATCATACATATCTATTCTCACTCTGAACATGGATAGAAAAACATCAGCACGAAGCAAAGAGTAATAACAAATTGAATTTATGTCTAGCCCAAAAAAATCCCTTAGTGTCCTTTTAAGCCAAAACAGTGATACAAAAGTGTATTACTCTATTAAAACTGCAATCTTGCAACGCGGTGAATAATTAACATATTATGAGCTTACTGTCTAGCAATTTTAATTTTGATCGCAAGTAATCTAAATGTAATCTTAGTTGTAACGCTACATTATTATCCTGGTCACTGCACCAAATTGTCACCAGGTGGTCTCTTATAGTAGCAGAAGGCCTACCATTTGGTAGAACCTTGATCCTTCAACCTTTTTAAATACCGAACCGAACTAAGTCAAATCATTCATTAAGTCCTCGAATTGACAAGTCCACGTCCTAATGGAATAATTACTCATAACGTTGGCAACCTCGCTTTGAAGGGATTACGCCAAAGCCCTTCGCGCTCGTTAATTACTATGGCGCAAGAGCCAACCGTCTCTCAGAATGAGGTATTTTGCAGACTTTTGCTGTGATAAAAACACTTTTGTGTGTGTTGCCCGATCTAAAATTAATGTCACATCTCAAATGGGCATATTTTACCGAGTGCTACAGTTGGTACGTGCTTATCATTATTATTGTTTAAAACCGCATCACACCATTATTCTTAGATTTGGCATGATTTCTTTTGATTAAAGACAAAACAATGTTTAGTGTCAACTTGTGATCTTTAAAAACAACAGTTTTCTACTACGTTAAGTAGTTAAATATTTTCACTTTTACTTACTCTTTTGGAATTATGTAGTAAAAATAGTAAAATAAACCTCCGATGATGCAGCCTTGTTAAAGTTAGGACTTAGAGAACAGTGTTGGCTCTTAACCTATGCTCTCATTCAATACAGCCCAAACTCAATGCCTGTTTACTTACAGCCTTTTCACGTTGCGTAAATAACGTAAACAACTTGTGTAGGCGGGTGTTACAATCCGCTGGTATTGAGCGAAATCAAACGGAAATTCTCAAAGTAAGTACTCGGGTAATTGTAAAGTTAAGTACTTTTCAGCACCATAATATTCTCCTTTTTTAGCACCACAATATTCTCCTTTTCTATGAGCTAGTAGCAGTGGCGAGAAGCTATAACATTTTTTTCGTAAGTTCTAAATTTACCACCCTGGGGTTGGGCGTGATCCTGAATTCCTGACCAATATTACCCCTTGATAGAAATTAATCTTTGTTTAACCGCTGCATCTCATAATATCATTCACAAAGTTGTAAAAATCATCATAGGTTAGGTAATTAATTACAATTTTTTTTGTAAGTCCTGTCCATCCGTAGATTGCTTTGCTCATTGATAAGACCGCTCTGATAGTAAAAAAAAAATTGTGCCTTGTTGTGTAAGTACCTACTTACATAACAATAAAGATTGATCTACCTATATCAGGGGAGAACCAAACAGAAGCACGCATTATAAAGACCCAGTCATTACCGAGACAACGGCTTTGCCGTATTCAACAATCAATACAAAAAACGAAAAGCCCACGCAAACAAAAAAGTTCGGACTAAACGTAAATCCCCAATTAATTGGTCCTCGTCGACCCGATCGGTACTAAATTAAACATTTTCTCTTATTTAAAACCGAAATGAACTTCATTTGAATTCGGCGTGCCAGTAATTACAGAGTTTACGATGTGCGAAAGCTTGGAGTGGCGGCGGCCATTTTGTTAAAATGGCGGCGCTTGGTCCCTTGAGGCGTATTCGCGGACACTGTCTGAACTTAAATAGCTAATGTTTGAAACTGAATATAATTAATCAATGCATTAATTACTCAAGTTTTCTTGTAGTTTCTTTAAAAGTTTTATTAAAGAGCCCGACGGGAAAATTAAAAATTTAGGTTTTTTTTTAGGTATGTCAAAAAGTGCGGATAGGTCAGTTATTTTTAATTCTACCAAGACATAGAAAGTACAAAGCTAAAATATATTTATGTTATTTATGAATGGAATGAATACGACGGAGGGATTGAATATTCAGCTAGCGTCTGTTTTTCCCGATAAGTAGATACCTATAAATTTGGAAGCCTTCAAATCAACTGTGAATAGAGCCTCCACCATCGACCCCATTATCACTTGCCATCAGGTGAGACAATAGTCAAATGCAAGTCTCTATTGCCGATAAAAAAATGTTTACAGGGATTCACAAGTAGGTATGTATCAAAAAGTATACTGTCAAAGTTAAAGCACATAAAATTTATGTTTCCTGTTGTTCACATTGTACCTATTATGATGGAAAAAACCCTGAGGTACTGTATAGGTAGATTATTAGAATGGAAATAGATAGACCGTAAACCTAACTCGAGAGATTCTATTATTTGGCTGCCCCTGTTATACGCTACCTCTCAAGCATGAAAGCCAAAGTAACTCTTGAAGAAAAAACTAATCACTTCGATTACAGAGCCACTGCGGAGGTGATTGGAAAAATTTTCCTCTCCCAACTTTTTAAATTGGATCCAACACTGGCTCCGTTTGCTTCGAAAGCTCAGGAAATTCCAACCGAAGTGGATAATGCTATTCACTCAATACTCGGGTATTAAATTGCATCTTTGAAAAACGCTTTGGTACGTACGTAAGTTATAAAAATATTTCCGCGTATTTTGTTAGTGGGAAGGCAATGGAGTGGAGAGTGAATAGTAAAGGGTATGTTTTTGCTGTTTTCTATTGTATTGTTTGACTGTTAAAATGTTATTTTATTAGGAACAACTTATCTCCTAAAGCGCACGTAGCGGATCAAAGATCTAGTTTCTTTGTGATTGGTAGATTTATTTTATTCTAAGGTTTAGTTATTCTAAGTTTGCGGATGAATGGATGACTATTTTGTCGGAATGCTTGGATTTTTGCGAGAAGAGTGTGTAAGGTAGTCTTGTGACTGTGATTGTGATGTGACAGTATTATGTTGACTTTTTTATTTAATTTTATATTTTTCTTTGACATTGTATGAATTGTTGTTGTTGTTGTTTTGAATTTTTATTTTTGTTTTGTTTTCTGCCTTTTATTTATTACTATTGTTAATTTTATTTTTCTATTATTATTGTTTTATATTTTTATTTTTTTTGAATGTTTAAAATTATTTAGGTAACTGGCTTTCGCCGTCTAAAATAATGTAAATAAATAATAAATAAATAATAAATAATAATAATAATTAGTTTATTACAATACAATATTCGTTACATAATAATCCCTACTAATATTATAAATCTTAAAGTAACTCGGACTCTGTCTGTCTGGCTGTCTGTATTTCACACATAAACTACAGAACCGATTTAAATAAAATTTGGTAGAGAGATAATCTAAAGCCTGACAAAGGACATAAGCTACCTTTTATCGCGATAAACTGTAGACCCCGCGGGTGACACCGCGGGGAACAGCTAGTATTTAATAAGTACCTATATTGAAGTATCCATAAAGCTATTTGAGATTATTTCTACAACCAAATACCAAACCTGTGTTCCGGCAGTCCCACTTGAGAGCCAGTGTCCAATCCAAGTGTACATGCACATCATCACAAATCATCATCATGTGACTTCAAACGTTACCCTGTAATGCTGGGGCCACACTAACTGGAAATGCCGTAAATAGCGCGATGATTGACGTTTGACATAACTGTGGCCACGACATTTGACGACGGCATTCACGCTGAAATTTGACGTTAGCCGATAACTCAAGTGCATTCACGTTGACCGTTCAAGTGTAGTCACTCACATAATAGCGTTAATAGTTTAAGCAATATTTATCGCGATGATAGGTATTGACATTTCCCTTGACGTTGACCTTAGTGTGGCCCAGCATAAAAAGTAATAAAACAAACAAAAAAGGTTTTAACCTAACTTACCACATCTCTAGGTTGATCCTCTTCAGTTGTCTCGATGTCAACGCTCTCGTCGCTATCGCGGTCGCTCTTGGGCGAGCGAGGCGGCGAGCGGAGCGGCGAGCGGGGTGGCGAGCGGAGCGGTGAGCGGAGCGGCGAGAGAAGCGGTGAGTGGGGCGGGGAGCGACTGCGACGGGGTGACGATGATGCCAGGGGAGACCTGCTGTAAGCCAGTTTATGTTCTCATTTCTGTGTTATATTACAGCTGATGAAGTATTATGATCCGCTCATCTGTATTGATACATATCGTATGACTGCTAAGAAATGTGTAGAATCACGCGCGGCGCTGTAGATCAACCTACGAGTTTCTAAGTGCCACGAACTGTCTTCACTACAGTGTGTAGACGTTTTGTAGCACTTAGAGACACCCGTTAGTTGATGCATGGTCATTGGTTTGTTTTTTAAGAAGTTAGGACGACGCTATTGGCCTTTCCAATTTCACAGGACAGCGGATAAAAATCTTATTGCCCACAGCTTTTATAATAGATAACCATGTGTTAGGGTCCTAACTGTTGTAGGACTTGAAATAAATAACAGTGGACTGTACAAACTGGCATATTGGAAAGATTACGAAATATAAAATGTGTGACAGTTAAAGTAGAGGGCGAATCCGCACGACTAATGCCGTCGGTGGCGGTGCGATGAATGAAGAGTCGATGACCCCCCGCGCTGCGCGTGCGTCATTCTTTAGGCCGATAGCGCTCGAACACCATGCTAATAATGCGTGACGTCATTTAGCCTATGTTTTACGGGTTATTGTGACAGTTAATTTTACGGACACGTTTAAAAATTAATTAACTCAACTTTTTACATTACACGAACAACAAAAAGGAAAAAATAAAACAGTCCTTTTTTACACAGTCATGTAAAAAGAAAGCACAAGTGTATACTAACATTGGTACCTATGTTCTCACCTGTTAGGTGACCTTGTCGTAGGTGACCCCGGTGACAGCTGAGGGGACTCCATCCGCCGCACGGGCCGGAACGCCCGGGGCTCCTCTATCGAGCCCACGCTGCTTAGCGCAGTCAGGGCTCCTAGCGAAGGGAAAGTTTTGTTTGAGGGCTTAATAATACTACTAATACTTATTATAAATGCGAAAGTAACCTTCTGTCTGTTAGTTTGTTAAGCTGAACTACTAAACCAATTTTAAATTAAATTTGGTACAGAGATAGTCTAGTCTAGGGTCTAAGAATTGATATAGGCTACTTTTTTTCGCGATAAATGTAATCAACGCGGGTGAAACCGCGGGGAACAGCTAGTCAGATTTATTGTGTTTATTTTATTTAGTCTTGCGATATCAAGGAATGGGGAGGAAAACTAACTTTTTTCACGCTAGATGGCGACTATACCTAAATTGTTTCTGCACCTTGATTTGATGTAACATCTGTCAAACTATTGTTTGACAACCACAACTATAACTTGACACAGCGACGTAAACAAGGTACAGTCGCTCACCACCACAAAAACCAGCACCATCTACAAAAAAAATTACGTATTGCTCCCCATTGTCTTACTATAGTTTTATCAACTACTCTACCATATATTTTTGTTGTTGAGTGTGTCTATAAGTTCGCTAATTTTAACCACTAATGTCTCATGTTACTAACATAACATGACTGCAATAAATAACTGAGTTTTAAGTAAAAAAACATTTTTTTTTACCTGGTGTCCACAATGTGGGCTTCAGCCAGGGAATGGCGTAAGGCAGGGGCAGGCGCGCCCCCCACACGTAGTCCGCGAGGCGGGGCACCGGCGCGTGCGCACTGGGGGGACTCGGCGCAGGCCGCTTTGCCTCAGTAACCTCCGTCTCTGGTCTGCGGAATGGGACCCTTCTGTGGCACGATTAAGGCTGAACTTGTTTCACTGAATTGAAAACGATTTTTTTACTTCCTACAAAGTAGGTAGTGTTTGGTCACAAGTCATTTTATGTTAAGTGATGATGTGGTCGCAAGCGGCATCATTCTACACCTGAATAGGGTAGCTCTCATGTGAAAAATGCCTAAAATAACTCATGTTGCACTAGGTTTATGAATGAGCCTCAAGTCAGTGTATGTTTGTGCAATAATATGTCCTTATCTACATTTAAATAAATTACTAATCAAGCTTAAGACCATGTGGAGCCCTACCTATACGACTCTTGAGATTCACGTTATGCTCTAATCACTCAGAGGGTTTTAAACCTTACCTAGCAGCTGACAGCATTCTTTTCCTCGTTCCTCCATTGAACATGGCCTTGACGTCTTCCCAAGCATGCACCACCTGGTTACAAAACAAACCGATAAGATATCCGTGAACCTACCATTGGATAGAGTAGAAAAGAAAACATTTATTCATGGCAATAGACAATTTAACAAGGTATGTAATTCTTATTTCTAGTTGCCACGAATCGGTCCCCAACTCAGCATAGTGCTGGTCGTATAACCAGCGCTGGTCTTCCGTTCGGGTCATTGACACTCGTTTGTGAAAGGAAAAGCACAGCCTCAACAAGTGTATCTAGAACTATAGAACTTAAAATTTTCCATACAACGTAGGTGGGCAGTAAGGAAGTCACCCCCTAAAAGGGTTAAAATGGTGCCGATGGGATTTTCCACTGGGCAGACTAAGTTATCATTCCAAAGCATACCTCGTCCGGCGGAGTCCCGCTGAGCTTCATATGCCGTCGCCAAGAGTTGAAGTTGGCAGCATCGGGTTGCACGTACTTATCGCCAGGACCGACGCGGTGAGAGTGGAAGATGAACTTGTTGGGAGAGAAGAACAGGCCGCAGTACGCGCATTTGATGCATTTCGCCCGAGACGAGTTGTACCTTATTGGAAAGTAAATCTGATTTAGACTCTTCTATTTGCTCAGCAAAATGACAGTACATTGGCTATTTGAAGATATTGAAGTCATATAGTTTCATCTTAGGTATATCTTACAGGGCAGCGTTTGATCCTAATTACGTAAGGAAGTGATCAAAGGTTGCGTCACGTTTACTATTTGCGACAGACTTGAGAGTAGTAGACGGGCGCAAGCACTACAAATATCAGCCCCATAAGCATCGTACGGTTTGAAGGTTTCCGGTCCTCAAACGATAAGGAAGAACTTAATAAGTATAAGTTGATTCATATGTACCTAGCTGGCAAGAAAGCGCCGCGGCATCCCCAGGCGCACTCGTGATGGACGGCAAATGCGAAGTCATCGGGAAGTCTCGGTGGTGCGTTGTCTCCCAAGAACGACTTGCAAAGCCTTTCCGCTTCTCGCCTGGTTATCATACCTGGATAGTAAATGGTCATGGATGCCTGGCTTGATTTGTTGGTGGTAGTTCTTTGGGAAGTACTGAACTTTTTTATGATTAATATTGTATGATTGCATTTAATTTGGTTATTTACCTATTGTCCATAATGATTTTGGTACGAGTGGTTCTGTATGTAAGTATGTGGTACTCGTGTTTTAATATTAGGTATTTGGCCATAATGTATCTTTGGTGCCAACTCAAGAGATTTATGCTGAGGGTCATAAAAGGAGTTGGGACCATGAGCTATTTAATATACCCATTGTTTCAGTGGTTTTTAATTATCTCTAATTTCTAAAGCGGTTGATTATCTGACTAGAAATTCACGTAAAAGTACTTACCACAGCGCCTCGAAGACACGGGCATTGCCCCAGCCCTCCTCAATATCTCAAGCTGGACTGGCGTGCACTGAACGCAGGTGATTCCCAACGCAACCCTTCGGTTATGGATCTCGTTGTAGGAGAACTGCTTGAGCAGCGTGTTGGATATCTGCGCCAGGCACAAACGCTCCACTCCCTCGATCACCAGCGACACGATGGGCACACCATACAGAAGCACCGTGCCTACCTGCGGTGGACATGAGGAGTTCATCATCATCATCAGCCTAGCCTTACGTTCCTAATACACACGAGTCTTCTCTCAGAGAGAGCATGGGCCTTAATCTACCACTGAATTTTTTGGTTCTTAGACATGCTGGTTTCCTCATGATGTTTCCTTTCACCGTTTTGAGCGATGGATAGATGAGGCGGCTGAGATTTGACTGCGTTTGCCGATTTACTCATAGCAGTTTGCATAAGAATATTGACTGAGCGTTGGATCGCTTCTTGGACTTGAGTACTTGAAGGAGAAAGTAGGTAAGCTTCAGGTAATTGAACAGTTTTCCTAAAGAACTTAGGTATTTCAATTAAACTAATTTTTCTTGCTAGTGCAAGAACAAAATGACGCAGATTGGATTACTGATACCTTTTAATTTCTAATAGGTACTATAGTCATTTTAGTAAATAACTTGTTATGTTTTTTTTTTAATTTATGCTGTTACCTGATTAGGTTTGCTGCTGAGTTGTAAACCTTTGCTTTCTGTCCTGGGTTTCAATGTTTCTCTCGGTGCCATCGCCAAATTGGTTGCCTCCATCCTATTTAAAAAAGGTTTCTAATATACATATAAGTAGGTATATTTATACCCAGGCAGTTCCCAATCCAGGTGTAGCGTGGCGCCATCTTTGACTACATCGTCATTTAACATCAGGTGACTTGTTAAACACATTAAGCATGTAAGTTTTAAAAAAAATAGATTATACTATAGGTTCCGTGTGCCGGGGTCAGGGGGGGAGCAATTGCATCCAGCCCGCCCTTCCTGGATTCACGCCTGGATTAAAGAACGCGTACAATTATGACGAACATTAATTTTAGTGACCTTACGTCCATTATAATATCTCATTAAATAATTCTCGTGTTATTTTACCACCATTACCGCGAACAAATCAAACAATGGCAACACATTACCGGAACGGCTTCATTTACCGCTCCCGCTCAATAAATCTGCACAGTGCGGCGGTGAGGAATAAATTGGGACAAAACTCACAAAAGATATCGTTTCGTACACAAATAGGCGTTTGCCGTGTGAATGTACTGTGTCGAATATCAATTGGCTGCGTTGAGGGGTGCGATAATGTACGGGAGGGCAGGGTTCACTGTTTTGGAAGAAATAGGTTTGTGGATTTGCAAATAATAAACTAAGGCCAATTGATCCTCGGTTTGTAAACGGCGTGATTTTAATGGTATTGGTAGACTTGTGACAAATTTTAGGCTGGTCTTGAGTTTGTACAAAAATCCTATTGAAATGAAATAGCATTTTAAAGTTCTTCCCGAAATTTCCAATTTTAAGGTGGATTTTGTAAAAAAAATGTTTTTTGTATAGTGCTAGCTGCGCTCCGCGGTTTCACTCGCGTCTTCTCGCTATCCCGTAGGAACCTTTTTACGGGAGAAGATGTAGCCTCTGTTTTAATCCAGGCTATAAGCTATCTCTATTCCAAATTTCACTCAAATCCGTTTTGTAGTTTTTACGTGAAAGAGTAACAAACATCTATACTCACAAACTTTCACATTTATTATAATATGAGTAGGATTTACTTTTAAAGAACAATGGCCAAAACGGACGGTCGTATGAAAACGATTTATATACGATAAAATTTCTAATTTTTTGCCTATTATGATACATATACAAACGATAATTTAAAGAAAGTGAAGAAAAAAAAGATATCGATTTTTAACTTCGGAGTTTCTTAGGACATTTTTTAACCTACACAATGCTTGAATGTTTTGAACGCACTCCGCATTTTCTTTTTCATTCCGTTTCACGCTTTGGCCCTACTTAAATTAAGTCATTAAAATCAACACCATATAACAAATATGAACAAAAACTAAGTGACATTGACAGAAACGAAAATTTTCATACAAAATATATTGCGTTAAGGTCCAGGGTAGTATGAAAAGTGGCCAATGTTCTTTAAACTACCCATCATATCGTATCATTTCAAAATAGTAAACACGTCACCACTTCAAAATGATATTATTAACGGCCACTTTAAAACCAGCCCCAATGTCAAAAATCAACATAGGGCTGCCTCGCTCTCGGTGACACCGAAAGGATCATTACAGGGTGTGATTAGTCAATTTGTGGCACCCCTGCACACTGCACAGTGAGCCGGACGGCCCGCCGAAATAATTGATTACGTTAAACAGCCCTGCACTATGGTAATGACTGCATATGTTAGATTTTTGGTAAGGGCAACATTGATTTATTTGGTGGCGATTTTGGGTAAAATTAGGTCAAAATGTGTTTTAATAAAAAAAAAAAATACTTTCAAAAATATATGATTTCATAAATGATAATTAAATAGTTTACATAGCTACATAGTTTACATAGCTGATATTTATTTGTTTAAGACTAGCTGCGCCCCGCGGTTTCACCCGCGTCTTCCTGTTATCCCGCAGGAACCTTTTTCCGGGATAAAAGTAGCCTATGTGCTAATCCAGGGTATAAGCTATCTCCATTACAAATTTTGTTCAGAGCCGTTCCGTAGTTTTTGCGTGAAAGAGTAACAAACATCCATCCATACTCACAAAATTTCACGTACTTAAATAATATTACTAGTAGGGTTTTACAATTTTTAAACCGTGTATATATTTATATAAGTTACTGAAACCGTAAATGACTAAATGACTAGCTCACCGCCATTTCAGCTTGCTAATTCTGTTTGCTATGTCTAAGAAAAAGTTACCCATTAATCATTTTTAATTACACATCTTTGATTCTAGTTAACATTGACTACGTATAAAAACCGGGCTAAATATTTTCTACTCCCAAACCATCCGCTAAAACCCATACTCGATAGCTCACGCCTCAGCTGGCCATAATTAATATAATTCGCGGACAATGCGTTTTCTTTTCAAACTTCACTTGTAATTATGGATCCCTTACTAGGGCCATATGGTGATGCTCCTGATACATGGGGAATCCCCACGAGGCCGGCACATGTGCTCTGCTCGTCTCGGAACTAATCGGTTTTCGACACGGTTATCGGCTTTATTTTGATTGTTTAGCCCTGTTTTTACTTTTTTAAATTGGTTACGCGTTTAGAACCAACTTTTGAATGGGAACAACTGCATATTAAAACAAGATAGCGAACTTGGTTCGTAGAGTTCGGTAGATACAATTTGTATTGGGAAAAATGACTTATTAAACAACATTTTTTAATAAAAAAATCTATAGGATTTTTTAAAAACTGTGTGAGTGTTTTCTGTTACTTACTTAACTTATTTACGCTGAAATGGTTCAAAAGATTCGAGTAAAATTGGGAACTCAGATAGTTTATACTCTACCCTAGATTGACACATAGGCTTCTTTTTATTCCGTAATAAAGAAGTTAGTAGAGATACTAAAAAAGATAAAAGAGTTGAAGCAATTTTAATAAACTTTCCAATAAATGAAAAATCATCAAAATCGGACCTTTCTGTAAAAAGTTATACATGAATATACAAAACAAAACTCGTTGACTTGAGAACCATCTTCTTTTTTAAAACACTTTTATTAGCTTGACTTGTAACTAACTAATTGACTTTTATATTTTTCAGTGCGCTTTTAAAGTGTTTTTTTTTTAAACTATTTATTTTTTTATTTCGTTTAATTAAATAAAAAATCAATTTATTGCCACTATAACACAGAGACTTATCCTAGATTCTAGTTACTTATCTAATTAATTATAGGGCAATAGGGCAGCTTCAGCATGTACTGCATTCCCATAAAATTATTATGTGAGCGCAGCGCTGTTTTTCAAACTACCCTATGCTGCGTTTATACTAGCTGTTCACAATATACATGATTTTTAGGTTAAATATCTTGGAAAATCCACTGAACGTTGTCTACAAGCCCTAGTAAATAATATTAGCGCGTCAACAACAGTATACAGTACGATATATAACCATCTGCAGATACTACGGTAACTAATCCACTCCACAGAATACTTGTAAACGTTGCCCGGGTGTCCCAATATGGGTAACAAAGAAATCTCGCCGCAACCGATCGTCCCTATTGACAACATGACAACATGTTGTGCATTTTTCCGGATAATCCCCTGAGGGGACAGACTGGGGCCCGACCGTGTCAAGTGTACGAGGTCCGTAGGATCACCATTAGTTATTTGTGGAAATTGTTAAGCTTTAGATGATATTCTTTATTAAAAGGTTACACATTGGTGTCAGGCAAGTTTTGTGGGTTGTTCTACCAAATGGTTTAGATCCCTTTTTTAGAAGTATCGGGAACGAGGTCATAATCGTGGTTATAAAATGAAATTATCTTAGAATTCTTGCCACTATCTTTTCGTGAATCAAATGAGCGGTTTTTTTTTCAAAGAAGCATTTTTGTGAAGTGAAAGCAACTAAGTCTTTTCGTCTGTTTGTCACCGTTTCATGCCCGCATTGCTGAACCGATTTTGTTGTTATTTAGTATGAAGATAGTTTGAACTCTGAGGAAGGATAAATAAGATATTTTTATCGTGATAAACTGTAGTTCATCTGGGTGAAACGTGAAGCACAGCTAGTTGCTCATATATCCTTCAAATGACAAATTCGAAGAGATCGTTGAAGTTTAAAAATGCTTTGCTATAGAAAAATCACGTCTTGTTACATATCGGTATGACGGCCGTTCCCAAAATGCGATCTATCCACGATTTTCCCCATACTATCCTAGAAATTTGAATTTCTATCTCCAGTATGGCAAACTATGGATAGATCGGTTTTTAGGAACGGCCGTTAGTCAATCAATAAAGTCGTTTATTTAATTTGTTGTAAATAAGGATTTTAATTATTAGTTTGATGACACACTGTATTCTTTTGTCATGTAGACTATCGTTTCTTATTTCATTTTTTTTTAGTGTTTTATGCGAAATATAATAATCCTAATTCCTAAATGGTCATGGTCACCCTACAAAAATCCGTTGCTACGTTATGTCCACGGCTGCTCCTAAGCAAGTGCTCCTTTGAGATCCACTATTCGTTTGTACACCGAAATTCTATTTAATCTTTATAGATACCGGTTGTCCTATTCAATCGTTACGCTCCAATCCATACTGCTACACTTATACTAATACTAGATGTTCCCCGCGGTTTCACCCGCGCGGACTACACTTTATTGCGATAAAAAGTATGCTATATCCTTTCTTATTGTTCACACTATCTCTATACTAAATTAGATCAAGATCGATTCAGCGTTTGTGAAAAGGTAATTGTTAACGCCTGCGCTAAGTACAAGAGAAACACACGCTGCAGCCGTATTGCGTCTTACCGTTCGATTCTATTAATTATTTTTCTTACCGTCACTTCTTTTCTCAATTTCACACCGATAACATTACTGCGATGTAATTCCCCAAATTTAACCCAAAAAAAGGTCAATATACGCCATTCATACAAGATCGGGAGTTTTCATTTATGCCTTGAGCATAAACATCTGGCGACCGTGACAGGACAAACGAATCTTCGAAGAAAAATCAAGAAACAGTGTTCGGATGGTGAAGCCGTCATACATAACCAACAATTTTACCGAAGCCGGCTGCCGTTCGGACTCCAAAACTATAGCCACGGGATACCTGAAGACCTATCCATTGCAGCCACCGCCGGTCATCGATCAGCCTAAAGCGTCGAACCGCAGCACAGGCCAATGCAGATAAGTTCCCTTCCTATAAATAGACCCGTGAATACTAACTTTCTATCCAAAATTCCCGATCAATTTCTAACTATTTCCCATCGTATGTTGACCTACTACTTGTGCTAATTATCCATAAACAATGCTATATTACGTTAATTAAACATTCAAATCAATCATATACAAAATTTACGTAGTTAAAATTCAATAATTTATTTGTTTACCCCCATCCATACATTTAAACTTTCTAACAAGAACATTTTAATTTTGTTCGATTTTCAATTTAAGTTGTTTGTTGTGCAATTACTATACTAATAAAATAGTTCATTCAGTACCCAAGATACGTAACTACATAAGCTAAATTGTAAGTTACCTAAACATAACGACAATAACAGTAAATTCATACTTCGTTGTTTATTTTGCAACCAATTCACGCCTTTTGCCGAACATTCCAGGGTCGTTGCATTATTATTGCAAGCACCTATCCAGCGGCTACAACCAGACACCCAGGCCTGCCGTCACCTAGAACAGCAGGTCGCAGGGCAGCAGGGCCGGATTAAGGTGACGCCTAAGTCGAGGAGCGTGAGCTAAATTTTGATTATTTTTACAAGTTTACTATTTACATATTTTTTTGTACTGAGTTTCATATCTACCAATTATTATTATTGATTTTTGATCATGATGGGAGGTGAAACTAGTGCAAAGGATTCTCAAAGTTTACTTGATCTTGTCGTCAAACGTAGTTCAATAAAAGGCCAAATTACAAAGTTTAAAAACTATTTGAATCATGTCACTGCTAAAGAAACGTTAACTTCAATTGAGTTATCTGAGTTGACACTAAGGCTTGGTAAATTTGAGTCACTTTCAAATCGTTACGATGACTTGCAGAATCAGATTGATGTTTTGAATTCTGGTAATTTAACAATCGAAATTGACGAGCGAGATGACATTGAGCATTTATTTATTACAAACATAGCCTCAGCTCAGAATATAGTTCAAAAACACAACTCAAGTAAAAAAGATGAAAGTATTTACAAAGATTTAAATTCAAGTCATATATCATCAGCTCAATGCAATGTCGATCATCAAAACCCACTGGGATTTAAATTGCCCCAAATACAAATTGCAAAGTTCGACGGATCTTACTTCCGTTGGCTCGAGTTTCGTGACACGTTCTTATCTCTAATTCACAACAATGAGCGTATTGCACCTATTCATAAGTTCCATTATTTGTCTTCCTATTTAACGGGTGATGCAGCACGCATCATTTCTAATTTCGAAATTTCTGCGGTCAACTATTTAAATGCTTGGAAAATATTATGCGATCGTTACGATAATAAGCGTCAGTTGATTAATCACCATTTAAATTCTTTGTTAAACATTCAGCAAGCGAGCCGGGAATCGCATGGATCATTGAGATTCATGGTGGATCATTTAACTAAAAACCTGCGCGCGCTATCTAGCCTTGGTCTTCCTACCAGTGGCGTAGCGTGCCTTGGTGGGGCCCCGTATAAAAATTTGTTTGGAGTCTAATACCTACTACTAAACCAGATTGTATTACAATGTAATGCACAATAGGGATGTTAACACTAATTACAAAATAATGTTTAATCTTACTTTTATGTTAGTTTGTATTATTAGGATATCGAAAAACATATTTTTGTACTTAAATATAACTTATTAATTTAAATAAAAATGATTTTAAATGCTATATTTATAATGTTTTGTCACGTGACTGCAAACACCAAAAAGAGCTTCTTACGTCACTAACCACTCAGGCGATTTGTGCTTCGATGGTTGCCCGCGCGTCGGTAGCCGCGGGTCGGCGTGGTGGTATGGTTACGAATCGCGACCATCGTGTTTTTCGGTCAGTGACGTCATGTCAGTTGTTAGTGTTTTGGCGGAAAAATACATAATTACTCTAATTTTGTATATTTTCTCATCGAAAATACTAATAATTTTAAATAAAATATTTTTTTTATGGTAAACAAGAGTCAATCTTTAAAATAAAAGCAATTCCGAAAAATGGTTAACATCCCTTGGTTACATAAAACGCGTCAATAAACACTGCTCTCTGTGGTTTATCATGGTATGTAATCGATTATTTTGGGATTCTCCCCCGTTGAAGTAAATGACAAACGGCGAAATCCCACAGCCCGCGATAACCGATGTAGAGTGTTGCCAACTCTTAAACGCACGCTTTACGTGGGAAAAAAAGAAATAGCTTTTTTTGACTTTTGTCATTTCTGAAATTAACAAAAATTAGGGAAGTATTTGTTAATTTTTGCTTACACACGTCGGGGGCCCTCGTGGCTTGGGGGCCCCGTATAATTGATACGGCAGATACGGCGGTAGCTACGCCCCTGCTTCCTACAAACAAATGGGATGTCCTAATCATTCATATTATGAGCTCTAAGCTGGATGCCCACACGCTTTTGAAATGGGAAGAATGCCGTGGCACGTGCGCGGATATTCCAGATTTACAACAATTTTATACATTTCTAATCAATCGTGCTGACGTCCTTGAATCAATTAATCGAAATTCAACTAAATCTATCCAGTCCACAAGCAAGACCCAGACCTCTAATGTAAACAATAATCGAGTCAATACAAAGTCATTCGCATGCGCCAGCGATGAAAATACAGTTTCGTCTCCAACCATAACTTGCGTTGTCTGTCATGAAGGACATCGCATCTATGATTGTCCCACTTTTCTCGCCAAGAGCATAGACGAGCGCATAGCCGAAGCCTATAGGTTAAAATTATGTACAAATTGTTTAAGGCTCGGTCACAAAGTACAAAATTGCCGTCTCGGCCCATGTAGAAAATGTAAATGGAGACACAATACCCTTATGCATAAACCATTTAATAAAAACAATAACGATTCTTCTACTTCCAGTGTTGCCACCACCATTTCTCCCAGCACTGACGATACTATTGCTAATTTTTCGAAACAAAACTCAAAACAAGTTTTACTGTCTACCGCTTTTATTGAGGTGGCTAATCCTCGGACGAACCAGACCGAAAAGGTTCGTGCCCTATTGGACTGTGGTAGCCAGTCTTCATTTATAACGCAGTCTCTTAAAGATAAGCTGTCGTTGCCATCTAACTCTAAGTGTCATGTCAAGGTTATGGGTATAGGCAACCAACAGACCGGTAAGGTCACAGAAACCTGTGTAGCGCAATTGAAATCTCTAGTAAACCCGTTCAACGTTACATCAGGATTTCTCGTCCTTCCAAAATTGACTGGTCACATTCCTAAATTTCCCATCGATACAAAACTAATACAAATACCTAACGATTTTGAACTTGCAGACCCTATGTTTCACCAGCCAGCGCCGACTGAGGTACTCATCGGTGCCGATTTATTCTGGGATATTATTGGCCGTGAGCAACACACTCTCGGTCCTAACAATCCAAAGCTAATAAGTTCCCAGTTTGGTTGGATTATTTCAGGTCCTATAAATGCAAAGAAGTCACGTACTACTAGATCCATTCAATGCAATCATTCCATCATTTCTAATTCATTAAATGATGACGATATTAAGATACAAAAGGAACTTACTAAGTTTTGGGAGCTTGAAAAACTTCCCCTAAATTCAAAACTTAGTGAGAGTGAGAAGGCATGCGAATCTGACTATCTAACCCGCAACTCTCGCCTATATTCAGGTAGATTCTCTGTAGGTCTTCCTGCCAAAGATTACCATTTAGCCAAGAAAACGATTACAACATTTAGAAAAACGATTCAATAAACAATATAAATAGAAAGTCAATAAACAATCAATAGTCAAAAAACAATGTAGGTACGGAATCCACGCGTGAGTACGCTGAGCTCGGTCATCTATCATCTTCTATCAGGAAGCTTGACAATTCCTATTTTCTATGTCATCATGCTGTTTTCAAGGACAGTAGTGAATTAACTAAAACAAGAGTTGTCATCGATAGCTCAGCTCCAACTATAATTGCTAACTATTTTTATTGGTAGGTCCCAATATGCACGATTCACTTTTATCCATTCTTATAAGAGCTCCACAGTACAAGTACCTCGTGACCGGTAACTTTGAAAAAATGTACCGCCAGGTCCTAATTAATGAGGAAATCTTGATCTTCAACCTATACTATGGAGAGAACACGAATCCATGCCTATCAAAACGCTTCAATTGAATACTATTACTTACGACATGGCAAGTTCTAGTTATTTAAACATGCGTAAACCTTTTGTTGCCAATCGAATTTTACAACTAACAAATATCATTTTTGGCGTTACGATCCTACAATTGCTAACATTGCTGATCAAACTATATAATACAAATAAATTAAGTAACGCTAACCTATGGTGGACAGGTCCGTCATACCTATCTGAACCAGAAGTTACTTACCTATTCTAAATATTAAAATTGATTTAACTAACTTAACTAAACCTATTCAAACTATAACTATCTTAACAACTAGCCGAGAAACTATTTTACATTTTGAAAACTATTCTAAACTAACTCAATAATCAGACTAATTTATCTATATACCTATATACCTATTGTGAATTTTATACAATTACAGTCTAATCATAATCATCTAACTGTATACCTACATTCTAATCATCACTTCACTAACGAGAAACTAGTTAACATTTTCATATCTATTCTAACCTAACTAAATTAAACCTTTCTCTACACATTCGGTTTTTTTATACAATTTTAAACTATATCTTAATAATCACTTCACTAAATTATTTGTAGGTATATGAACAAAAACGTAATCTACTTACATGCTAAACTAAAACTATTATTATTAGCTATCATTCGCGAATTCATTTGGCCCTTCAATGGTAGACTACTTGCTCGACGCACTTTTCGTAATTGTTTTGACTGTAGACGAATTCAAGGAAATACTATAAGCCCCATAATGAGCCACTTGCTATCCCAACGTATCACATCAAGTTTCTCATTCCAATGTGTGGGCTTAGACTATGCCGGTCCGTTTTTTATTTCGCGATACAAATGCTTACAACTTGAAGCCGTTAACGACTTGTCAAATGACGCTTTTATCGTGACAGTTCAACGATTCGTATCACGTCGAGCCTTCTGAAGTATTTTTCTACCGCAATTTTGTGTCGGAAGCGAAAGTAATAATTAATTTTCTAATAAACAATATCAATTCATTGCCTAATTTTGCTAGTGAGGACGAGATCAAGTTTAACTTTTCTCCAATCTTACGCTCCTCACTTTGGCGCAATCTTTGAAAGTGGTGTCAAATCCGCAATAATTCACCATAAACTATAATTTATCGTTCAAAGAAATACCTAATCTTTTCGCACAAGTAGAGTCAATATTAAACAGCTGTCCGCTGTGTCCGATTTCCTTTGCCTAAATCCTGGGAACTTTCTCATTGGTCGGGCTCTCACTACACTATCGTCGCCTGCTATAGAGGACTGCAATCCCAATAATCTACAACGCTACGCGCGAGTACAGCAGATACATCAACAATTTTGGAAGCGCTGGCACCATGAATACATTGCCGAATTACAACGACGAAAAAGGAAAACCAACTCCTCAAGTCCCAATGTAGGAAATTTGGTACTAATACACGAAGACGACGTTCCACCTCTCTGCTGGAGACTTGGAAGCATTTCAAGACTATTCTATGATCCCAAAGATGGAACACCTCGTGGTGCTGATGTCAATATGTCGAGAGGCTGCATACGTCACCCATTGGTACGCCTGTGTGCCCTACCCACGGCAGAAGAACCAGAGGGTTGAAAGCCGAAGCTTTCAACGGGGGCAGGATGTTAACGCCTGCGCTAAGTACAAGAGAAACACACGCTGCAGCCGTATTGCGTCTTACCGTTCGATTCTATTAATTATTTTTCTTACCGTCACTTCTTTTCTCAATTTCACACCGATAACATTACTGCGATGTAATTCCCCAAATTTAACCCAAAAAAAGGTCAATATACGCCATTCATACAAGATCGGGAGTTTTCATTTATGCCTTGAGCATAAACAGTAATAAACAAACAATCAGAGTTACTTTCGCATTTTATAATATTAGTATACAGTAGGTAATCTCCTAAACCAATAAGTTCATTCTATATTTTTTGTCATTAATAGGAAGGTAAATTATCCCTGAGTATCATAGCCTATGCTTTATTCTATTAAAGAAGAGTTTTCAGTAAGAAAACACGATATTTGTAAAACAAGTCAGAGAAGAATGAGACGGCTGGTTACTTTATCAGCTTACATTGGCTAAACGGCTTGATTAGAGTTCATGTAATGTATGTAAGAAATGTAGGCGTCTAGTAGGTCTACAAAAAAGTCTCTGCCATTAAATATCTAGCTTTTATATTTATCGGGTTTTTAATGGTTTAAAGAAAAACCAGTCGTCAAAATCTCAAAATCTTTCTTTGCCTGTCCGTGCTAAGCCGGGCGCGGAGTATTTGATAGTTTCGTACCTGAGCGCAAGGGCGCTTATATGGCCCTTGAAGACCCTTTCAGTTTCGAATATCGGTCACAATCGGATTAAATAAAGGGTGGATTTTACGCCAATTGCTGACATTAATGCGTAACAGGAATATTTCTAAGTACTGATGCAATTATTTTTATCGAAAATGAACTAAGCATTATAGGTGTATAAACGTTTTCTATGATATCAAAAAATCCATCTTATTGTAAAAAGACAATGAGGTAATTTTGGACTGTCATTTCATAATAGCAATTTCATTAAATTTACGCAAATATATTTGACATGCTTATTTTCTATCTGTTCTCATCGACATACTGTATAGTTATGCAAGAAATAGTTAATGAGCCGGAGGCTGCCTTGCATCTCAAAGAAATGCACGATTCTTGCGGGTGAAACCGTGGGGAACAGCTAGTAAATCCTACTAATC
This sequence comes from Opisthograptis luteolata, assembly GCA_931315375.2. Classification (NCBI taxonomy): domain Eukaryota; kingdom Metazoa; phylum Arthropoda; class Insecta; order Lepidoptera; family Geometridae; genus Opisthograptis; species Opisthograptis luteolata. The sequence continues at coordinate 9,794,667 of OV928049.1, read as the reverse complement.
TTACACATGTGAAAGATTCTGCGAGGATGGATGGATGGATGTTACTCTTTTACGCAAAAACTACTGAACGGATATGAGTGAAATTTGGAATGAAGATAGTTTATACCCTGGATTACCACTTTAACTACTTTTTTAATTAATTACTTTTCTTTTTAGGCGCGAGAAACCGCAGGGCGCAGCTAGTAACAAATAAGTGTAAAACGAAAATATAAAAACACAATCTGTAATGTTTTAACAGTTAGAACTAAATTTAGCTACGTCATACCTCCCTTACAACCCGCCCATTCCATCCCACCTACGATAGTCAACAGAGCGCCGAGAACAATGCTCCGGGAGCGGGTACCTTTAAACAAACCACGCTTCAGATTGCTGGTACAAAATTAATCCGCGCAGAGTGACGTTATTTACTTTGCTACTTTGTTCGCTTAATTGGAGACGGGGCGAAGACGCGCAGATAATTCGACGATTAATATTTAATAGACGCGCCGCGTCCCGTAGCGCAGTACAATCAGAGACAGTAAAGCAGGTCGACCGGTTCAGTTGAAACATTTATTAGCACTTTTTCCGGGTTGTTCTTCTGTTAGAGTTACATTATAAACACATACTGAGCACACGTAACAATACCTTACATTACATATCTATACTAATATTATAAAGCTGCAGAGTTTGTTTGTTTGTTTGTTTGTTTGTTTGTTTGTTTGTTTGTTTGTTTGTTTGAACGCGCTAATCTCAGGAACTACTGATCCGATTTGAAAAATTCTTTCAGTGTTAGATAGTCCATTTATCGAGGAAGGCTATAGGCTATATTTTATTTCCAAAAAAATTAGGGATCCGTAAGAAAATTGCAATTTTGCAACCCAAGGTGTGAAATCGAAAACCTATTTTTGCGTGCGCTGCCAAAACTATTGACACTAGAACAAAATAATGTATTACGGGTTTGTAGGTCCTATTAAGATCTACAAAAAAGTCCGCGAGAGCATATGTCTAACTATTATAGTTATGCCACAATAAGTGATCTTCTGTTTTAAAATTTTAATTTTTAATGCAACCGCTAGAAAAGGCTCTTTATTTGTATCTTGGTATTAATCCTTATCAAAATAAATTACTTCTTATTCAAAACTGCTTCAATGCCTTTATATAACTTTTTGAATCATTCAATTCGGACATTCCATTCGAAAGATATCACGAGTTTAAAATGTAAGTAGTAGTAGAAAAATAAAACCGCCGCACCGCAGCGCAGCGGGAAACGCGGTGAGGTTGGGGCACCGGGAGAATCTATGAAATAGGTAAAGTGCGGTCGCGGACCAGGAAGACCTCTAGCTGCGCGGTTCAAACGTGCGGTCCAAGAAAAATTAACTTAGAATTAAAATATGATAATGGGTACCTACAGCTGGTAACGCGGTGAGGGGGCACCGAAGTGCGGGATTAATATTGGAGTATACGGAATATATACGCTTTCGCGCCGAAACTACTGAACCGATTTATATGAAATTTGGTTTATAGATAATTTGAGCCCCGGGGAAGGGATATAAGATACCTTTTATCGCGATAAACTGTAGCCCACGCGGGTGAAACCGCATGGAACAGCTAGTAATAGAATAAATCTCTCGTGCAAGGTGTAAAAACGCGCGTAACTCACGCGTAACAGGCGTATATTTTGAATCTTCTCTGTAAATGCGTCAGTAATGAAGAATGAATTCCATATTACAAATCTAATTGAGAATGATAATTATAAATAGTGTAAACTGACATGCACTCACACACCATATACACACACAATCACACACATACACAGACATAACACACCACACCTTCAATTTTACAAAAGATTTCTTTTTAATGTACCTAATGTTTAATGTATTCGTGGTGAGCGATGGTGGCCGAACGGATACGCGTGCGACTTACAAGACCCCGACACCGAGTTCGAATCCTCTCGGCCCCGCACTTATGACTTAATAAGTTATGTGCGGATTTGCCATCGCTCAAAACGGTGAAGGAAAACATCGTGAGGCAACCGGCATGCCCAAGAACTGCAACATTCAAGGGCATGCGACATCTACCAACCCGCACTGGGCCAGCGTGGTAGATTACAGCCCATACTCTCTCTCTGAGAGAAGGCCAGAGTCCCAGCAGTGGGAACGTGAAAGGCTGATGATGATGATGATGATGAAATTCGTAGTAAGCAAGTAAACCTAATAAATGTAAGATCTGTGGATTTTGTAAACTTAATGACATACATACAATAATGTTTATCCTTTACCCCTGTCATACGTTAGAAAGCTGCAAAAGATAAACAAAATTCCACATAATACAGCTTCAGCATATAGAATTAAGCTTGTAGCCCTACTGCTCGCGTTGTTCGCGTATCCGAGCCAGCACAAAGGCGTGTTGACAGTTGGGTCCTCTCTGGATTTTTAGCACAATTGAATTCCTAACTAACCCATCCATTGTTGATTTGACAAAATTAATTTGTTCGGAATTATAATCTCTAGCGCTTGAAACGTTGCGAGTTAATCGAGGTACATTAACGTCCGAAATTTATAACCGATCCTGTACCCCGTACAGGTTTTGATAGTTTACAAAAACTATAAAAGTTTTCGTTTCCATCCATACATTTTTTTTTCAGCGAATCTTACCGAGACTTGGAGGAACTGAAATCGTTAATACGGGTTATTTTAAATCGTTATAATCATATTCCAACAATGTTATTGAGTTACTTTTTGAATTTAAGCAGTTCGATTTGCCACTTTGACAAGTCGGCGGAGGTAAACGTCGACGTTTACGAAAACTTTTATCGTTTTCATAACTTGTACTAGGGGTACTGATCTGTTTTTCGCGGTTTTGGATTGATAAGTCATGTCATCGTATATCATTTTAGGGGTAAAGCTTGACATATTGATTGACATATCGATCCAGAACCGCGGAAAACGGATCAGGATACTACCTACTTTGAATATTGAAAACGTTAGATTATGTGAAGGCATTGTCTGCGGGCTAGCTACTAGCCTTTCTGTACACGCACACTGGGCCCGCGTGGTGAATCATGGCCCATGCTCGCTCTAAGGCTGCACGAAGAAAAAAGACCTTCCGAAATACCGTTTTCCTTCTGAGTCAAAAGGGAAGGACTTGGGATTCAGAAGGAAAACTAAGGTAAACTGAGGAAGGAATCGGTCTTGGAAGGTAAGACTCAGAAGGAAAGTCAGATTATTTTTCTCAGTGTGCTCTATTCTAGAATGACGCTCAAGCAGTAGGCCTAATCCCTACTCAAGCACAGATTTGAGTCTGTCATTTCATATAAATATATCACTCAATCACTATTCAGGTATTGGTCTACACTTGAGCGTCATCCTAGAATGCCAGCCTGTGCGTACGTAATAGACTGATGACGACAATGATAGCCTGCCACCGAGGTCGTTTGCAATAACAGTACTGCATTGCGTAATATAACTAAATTTTATCATCATCCTTTGACGTTTCTACTCCTGGGATACAGAACTTCTCATAGAGAAAGATATAGCGATGATGGCTCAGTGGTAGTGAGGTCGGCTTGCGATCCGTAGGACGTGGGTTCGAATTCTACAATTTGCTTGAGCTTTCGGTGAAGGAAAACATCGTGATGAAACCATAGCTTGGTGGTAGGGTATTTTCTAGTACTCGCCTGGCTAGCTACCACCCTCTTGTTAAGAATCTGTCACCAAGCACCTATCGGTGTGTTCCGGCAGCCTCACTTGAGAGCCAGTTCCCAGTCCAGGTGTAGCGTGGCGCCATCTTCGACTACATCGTCACTTAACATCAGGTGACTTGTTGTCAAACGCTACCATGTAATTAGTAAAAAAAAAAAGACAGAATGTGAGCAATAATCTATCCCGCTGGTCCAGAGCAGATTGGTAGACACACACACATGCCCAAATGTTATGGTTCTCGGACACGCTGGTTTCCTTGCCGGACTTCTGGACAAGCTGATCACAAGTCACCTGATGTTAAGTGATGATGTGGTTGAACGTGGCACCAAGCTATACCTGTATTGGGAACTGGCTCTCAAGTGAGGCGGCCAAAACACATTGATAACCTACATCTACTCTATACTTATATATAATCGAACCAGCTTGTCTGTCGAGTAATTTAATCACGCCTCCGTACAAATCTTATAAAACTAAGCGATATAAAACTCAAATTACGTTACGCAGGCGCCATTTTTTATCACGAAACGACAAAGTTTAAATAACATGGCGTCGTCAACTCGCGGAAATAGATATAAACATGCAAATTCCTCGGAATATATTTATAAAAGTAATTGAATCGGTAGCGGCACCGAAATGACATCTGTTGACTTGATTTGATGAGAATTAGTCTGTGGAAGCACTCTTTATTAACTTCCCCCTAACAATGTTGAGGGACAAAAAATAATCATTTGGTGCGAGGAACTCATTTTGCCTGAATAACAAGAATTACGTAGGTAAGTAGCTGCTTCTACTAATATTTACAACGTCGTTAGGCAAATTGAAGTTTTGGGGCTTAATAACACCTGACTGCTTTCACTTTGTTCGTAAAAAATTACAGTTTATTGTGTTGTGAATACAAAGTAAAGTCCCTTATAGCGCACCGTAAATAAATCGTAGCTATTTAATACTGTTTCACCCGCGTCTTCCCGTTATCCCACAGGAACCTTTTTCCGGGATAAAGCCTATGTGTTAAGCCAGAGTATAGGCTATCTCCATACCAAAATTTCATCAAAATCGGTTAAGTAGTTACGGTGATACATTGTAACAAACATTCACATACACACCCAAATTTTCACATTTATAACATTTTTTCAATATATTACTTTTGTTTATATTTTTACATGGTAGCCTTTGACTACAAGTCACCTGGTGATGTCGCTTGTCTAATTGAAGGGTTGTAATTGTAAAGGTGAAAAATTAGGATAGCCCTAATGACAGCCGACCTCTGGTAGGAGTGTCAAAAAACGAAATAATATTAGGTATAATGAAAATACCTAATAAAGCCTAATAAATCTTGGCACATAGATCGATAGATATCCAAATATATCCAAGTGAAAGTTGTGGTTCTTAGACATGCCGGTTTCCTCACGATGTTTTCCTTCACCGTTCTCAAACCCGGTTATCGGTATCCAAACCAATTCAATACATAGAATGGTACCACAGATTCACATACATCGATCCACTTCTATCCAGTACGAGAACTGAAAGAGAAACAAGGTGTGCGCATATAACTTTTTAATTTCCAATTGAAAATTCTTCTGAATCCCGAACGAAACGTTTCACGACAAATATTCGCAATCTTGTTGATAGGTTTTCTTTATGAAACATATTGTCTAACTTTGTTTGGTAACTTCGATTGATTTATGAAATGGAAAATTACAGAAATTGATTGATAAGCTTACAAATAAGATCTGACTTTTCTATCCACAATTTTTTCCAACCATATGATGGTATATGTGAAGAAAACCTATTAGACAACTTATGGCAAATTAGTCTCACGTAACGTAACCACTAAACCGTTTTTGATGAAATTTGGAATGGAGATAGCTTATTTTCTGGATTAACACATACGCGTTTTATCTCGGAAAAGGGTTCCTGCGGGATAACCGGAAGACGTGGGTGAAACCGCGGGGTGGAACTAGTATGTCACTGTATGTCATACATTGTTAATGCTTAACAAAAATTTTAGCAACTTCAGGCCAATCAGCCTGAGGTTTTAACGACACACGTAGCTTGACTCCAGGTTTGAGTACATAATTTCAATACAAATTCTTCACTCAAATGCTACTCAAAGTATACGAAGCTTCGTAAGCTTTGTAGAACATCGTAGCACCGATGTTCATAGCGCGTGCTACGACGAACGGCTGAAGCGATAGCCTATACAGAATTCTGTGGCAGAGCTAAACCTAACGCTGGCCAAAACAGGATTACATGAATTACATACAATTCAACTAAAATGCTGGCTCATATTTTGATTAAAAAATTAGCATTGCCATACAACGAGGCAGTGCTGCCAGCATTTTGGGCACCTTACCGTCTTCTGGAGGCTTAGCAAATTTTTTGTGTACTGTGTTTGATTTATTTTTAATTTTATTTAAAATATTTTTTTATCTTGTATCTTCTTATAATAAATTATACGTTTCATCCAACTAATATTACAAATGCGAAAGTTTGTTCGTGTGTGTGTGTGTGTGAATGTTTGTTACCACGTATCACCGATTTTGATGAAATTTGAAATGGAGTCAGCTTACATCCTGGATTAACATATATGCTACTTTGAAATCCATATGCCATATAAAACCTTATTAGCAGAGACTGGGTTATATGCAATTGCGTATCTGCATTTATGGCCTGTTTTCATCGGTTATTGCATATTTTACCTAGAGTGATAGGTGTGATATTTTGGCATCTCATCAAGTCATCACACCATATCAGTTGCGATGTAGTGTGGGCGAAGTCAAATAAAATCGCTAAAATAGGCTGGGAGCTACTGGAGGAAATAATCACCACCCATTTTTTAGCGCAGCTACCGTTGTCTCAGCCGAGTTGAAATTCCGTCAAGAATTTGTTGCCAAGCACCTATCAATGTGATCCAGCAGCCCCATTTGAGAGCCAGTACTCAATCCAGGCGTAGCGAGGCCTTCGACTATTTCATCACTAAACATCAGGTGACTTTTGGCCAGACTCGGCAATACACACGTATGAAGAAAAAAAATGTATATCCCAAAAGGAGTTTTAGCACAAATCATTTTACACAAAATCCGATCTGAGAATAACAAAAACGTTGCATAAAAAAATACTCCAAGTAATATTTGCAAATAATTGCTCAATACCTCTTTAGCATTGTACCTACTTCATAATTTTATGATCATATTGACAATTTCAGAAAAAAGTTATTGAAATCAATAAAGAAAGGGAAATTACATATTCTATGATAAATAAGAATTACTTATTGTATGTACCTGTGTATGTGTTGTCTAGTTCCCGTAACACAAGTTTCGAGCTTAATTTGGGGCTAGGTCAAATTGTGTGCAATTGTCCTCGATATTTATTACCTATTATTATTTTATTACCTACAAAAAAAATACAAACAATGTCGGATTCATATTGAGATAAACATGTTTATCTGTTCTGTTATTTTTTTACGACAACAATTACAGAGCTAAACTCCAATCTTATCTTTGGAGCCTAGTGCTAGTGCCTCTTAGTAATAAATTTCACCCGACGCTCCTAACCTGTAAGTTAATGTGGAAGTAATGAATTCGTTGGGAATCGCCCGACCCCTGTTTGTCTTTCAATTATGGGGTCTCTGCGGACCTCCCCCAAGCCCCTGTTTAAACAACGCGATACACCGTGGATATTTAACGAGGGACTCAAATTTAATTCTCCGATTATTGTAACTTGTTCCTTACCCAATTTTCGGGTGCAGTGGATTTAACAATAAGTCATTAACGACGCGGTAGCCGAGTTGGTACTGCCCTGCCTGCGAAGCTAACGGTCCCGGGTTCGAATCCCGGTAAGGGCAAATACGTGTGTGATGAGCACGAATATTTGTATCGGAGTCTTGGATATTTCTATCTATATAAGTAAGTATTTATTTCTCTATATTATATGTATGTATGTGTTGTCTAGTTCCCGTAACACAAGTTTTGAGCTTAATTTGGGGCTAGGTCAATTTGTGTGTGCAATTGTCCCCAATATTTATTATTTATTACTGAACTATTGATGAGGCATGGCACTTACTGTCAAGAAACAAGTTTTCTTCAGAACTACTGATTCAATTTTGTAAATCCTATCAGCTACATTATTTTTGAATGGAAAAGGTATAATAAATGCTACCTTTTAGAGAAAGAAAGGTATATGGAAATCTTCACGCAGGTGTAACCGCGGGGTACAACTAGTCGCTTATGAACGGGTTTGTAGGAGTTCACTAGTTTTACCTTATTTAATTGCTATGTGCAGTGGAACACTTTACCGGCGTCCTTGTTTCCCGATAAGTATAATTTGGGAGCCTTCAAGTCAAGAGTGAATAGGTATCTTCTAGGTAAGCATGCTCCATCATCGACCTCGTCATCACTTACCATCAGGTGAGACTGGGGTCAAATGCTTGCCTATTGCTAATAAAAAAAAAAAATCTAGTTTTCTGAATTTTTTTACTTTAAGGCTTTTTTTATACTTGCTAAGTATCCCTATCCCTATAGTTCCCTACTTTATATATAAATGCGAAAGTAACTCTGTCTGTCTGTCTTTTACGCTTTCACGCCTAAACTACTGAACCGATTTAAACGAAATTTGGTACAGAGATAGTCTAAAGCCTGAGAAAGAACATAGGGTACTTTTTATCACGATAAATAGCCCACGTGGGTGAAACCGCGGGGAACAGCTAGTAATGAATATGATTTACTCTAATTAAAACATTAAATACAATAAATTTAAATACTATTTTTTTTTGTATCAAAAGCGTGATTCAAGAAAATATTTATAAAACTTGTTTCTTTTTATTATTACTTTGCTAACTCTCAGATTAAATCGTTTATAAACAAAACAAGTAAATTACAGAGGTAAGCAAACATATCTTTTTCAAAACCTCGTTCACCTAATATGAAATGGTGATTTTCGATTTTAGTATTTTACAACAAAAAAAGTCTTACAAATGTAATAAGTAACATCTAAGTAAATAGAATTAAAAACCGAAAACAAAACTTCAACTACTTCATAACAAACAGAAACAGTAACAACAAAGGAATTCCGAAAGATCCGTAAACTCAACCTACCTTAATGATTATCTTCACTACACACAGCACAATCAAAACATAATTTGTGTAAAATAAACTAAAAATCCCGACGGACAACCCTGTTACGTTGAAGGGTGCGCGCACACTGTAACGCTCAAATTCCGAGAGCGACGACCAATCAGAGCCACGCCCACATCGCGAACTCCGCCTCGCGCGACCAACCACCCAATAGGGCTGCCACCAAAACTTTATTTACTTCTATCGCCCGCCCGCTCGCTGCCTCTCCTCTTATCGATTGGACAACCCCGGCACTTATTTAAGGCGGCAGAACTGAATTAATTTTGTGATTGAAATTACAAGTATTATGGTATTAATTTGTTCGCGCCTGGTTCGTTCGATTAAAACATCGTTTCGATTGTGCGAAACGGGCGTTTTTAATGTAGCGATCTATTTTGTTATTTACGGATCTCTGATTTTGTTTGTGTTAACGAATAGTGACATAGCTGCGTGTTTTATTTAGTTACTAGTTGCGCCCCGCGGTTTCACCCGCGTCTTCTTGTTATCCCGCAGGAACCTTTTTTCGGGATAAAAAGTCTATGTAAAAAATCTAGGGTATAAGCTATATCCATTCCAAATTTCATCAATATCGGTTTAGTAGTTACGGTGATACGTGGTAACAGACATTCACACACAAACTCGCGTATTTATAATATTAGTAGAATTTTTATTGCTTAGGTCAAAAGTGTTTTTTGAGGCATGGTTAACCACGAGGTTTTCTTGGAAATAAATGGTTTTGATGGAATAATTCTGATTACTGTAGCAGTTTTTACATATTATGTACCTAGATATTAAAGTAGATGTTTCATCCTTGACTCTTGACCTACTTACATGTATATAAAACTAACTAACTCCGATGGCTCAGCGACCCAAAGTGTGTCTTGGCCTCCGAAACGAGAGAGCGCCAGTCTTCTCTATCTTGAGCGATTTCAGCCCAGTGAGAGTCTGGAGCTCGCGAAGGTCCGCATCCACCGCGTCTTTCCAGCGGTATCTAGGGCGTCCGACCGGCCTACGGCCATTCGGTATGTATTATATGTATTTAGTCTAGACTATCTCTACTTATATAAGAAAGGATTTAAATAAATATCTATATAAACGCTTTGTTATACAAACGATAGAAGAATTACAACACAATAATATGTATCAAAATCTTTTATTTTGTAGCTTGAAAAGTTATATGTGAGATGGTTTCAAATGTTCTTAGAGTTACAGTTATTAAGTAGGGTACAATTAATTAGTTAATTAAGAGTTCTTACACAGATAAGTAGCGTAGAATTTCTTTGAAGAAAATCCCTTTACACAAAATAAAATTTGTACACGGGCATATTTAACGCTAAGTAGCATTTTTCTGCTATTACCTGTTAAATTAATAAAAATAGAGTAGGGTTTCAGACAACACTAGCCTGCGCTATACATTTAATTTTTGTTTCGATTAAATTTTAATTTTAAATTACATTTTTTAGCCTTTTTCTAAGATTTTCTGAAAAATGAATTCTAAACCTTTTGTAGGTAAGTACCTACCTAATTAATAATCATGTAAGTAGGTAGGTATATCTTGGAAATTTGCATCTTTAATTTAATTCATTATTTATTTTTTTGTATACCATTGTCTGCCTTCGGCTTATCTGGAAGAGATCGCTCTGGGCGATAAGACCGCTGTTTGTGAAACTTACCTCTAAGATTTATTGTTGTTCTATACCTAGTTTAGAATTTATCTATATTGTGGTGAGCCAATAATGAGTAAATCTATTTATCTATCTAATAATAAATACTTCTCACTTAGCTTCCTACTAATAATATTATAGATTTAAGATCGTAATCATGTAGGTACTTAATGATTTTCTTTTCTGTTCTTTTTTGTATTTTCTTTTTTTGTTCTTTTTTGTTGTTACAATTTTGTTTAGCTATAAGGGTGGCATGTTTTGTTAAACAAAACCATGTATAAAAAATAAATGATTTAAAAAAAATATTATAGATGGGAAAGTTTTTGTGTGGGTGTGAATGTTTGTTACCGCGTATCACCGTAACTACTAAAGCCGATTTTGATGAAAATTGAAATGGAGATAGCTTACAACCTGGATTAACACAAAAGGTTCCTGTGGGATAACGGGAAGACGCAGGTGAAACTGCGGGGCGTTTTATTTATAACTAATAACATAGAATTGTTAATAGACAATGCCTGATGATTAAAAACACTCCGACAGTTAACCTTTTCAAAACTAATCATTGCAGATTTATGGCTCGCAGTAAAACTGACGATATACGCCATTAAGATAACGCACCCTTACCTCAATGAATGATAAAAAAAACAGTGTGATAATGAACATACGGCGCGTTGTCGGAGAGATTTAACCCTCAATTATAGAATTAAGCCGCGTTGAAGGGTTACGGACCCCCGTAGTGACGTCAATTGATTGAATAGAGATGGGTATCCACCTCATCTGAAATCAACAACTATCGATACACACACAGACGCATGCATACACAGTCATGTACATGTTATTGTTATTCATTTTTTTATTTTTATGTAGTTCTAAATATATATAACTCAAAGGTGACTGACTGACATAGTGATCTATCGACGCACAGCCCAAACCACTGGACGGATCGGGCTGAAATTTGGCATGCAGGTAGATGTTATGACGTACGCATCCGCTTAGAAAGGTTTTTGATTAATTCTACCCCCAAGAACAATAGGGGATGAAAGTTTGTATGAAACTTTGTCAATTTTAAACCGATCGGGCTGAGACTTTGCATTTATAAAGCTGTAGCCCACGCGGGGAACAGCTAATAAAATTTATAAAATGATTTATTTAAGGTATCAGAGACTCATTTCAACATTATTTATTTATTTATTTATCAGTCACATTAAAATAATAAAATTATTGCTGCTGTGTGTCCACACACACAAATTTTAGTTGAGACTGGAACTACATTTTGTAGTTACTACATATCTAATCCATTTGTTTTAAGTTTCCTACTAATATTTTATATGCGAAAGTTTGTGTGAATGTTTGTTACCGCGTACCACCGTAACTACTAAACCGATTTTGATGAAATTTGGTATGGAGATAGCTTATACCCTGGATTAACACAAAAGGTTCCTGTGGGATAACGGGAAGACGCATCAGGTGACACTGCGGGTGCAAGTTAGTTATAATTCACATTAAAATAATATAATTATTGCTACAGACACACACATAAACTTTTAATTATTATCACGCTGAGTTGAGACCGGTTTGCAACAAAACATTTTGTTATTATTATCACGCTGATTGGGGTTGAGGCTGGTTTGCAACAAAAAAATTGTAGTTACTGCATAATCCATTTATTTTATGTATTTTGTATAATTTGTAGCAAATAAATGATTCGTATTCTTATCATAATTAAGCTCAAACCGGCCCCAGATTGTCTCATTATCTAAACATATCTAGTTATGAGTAAATTTTTTGAGTGTATAAAAAAATGATTATTACGATATTTTTTATCGACACGAGGCAACCCTAGTTGTCATGTTGTTGTTCAATACTGACATAATGAAGTGTTGTCACGCCGCACTCGGCCGTTTGTTGTCATTGTCGATTGCCGGTGCGGTGTGCGATGACCCTTATGGTATCGTTAACTCATTGTGCGCTGCTCTTTATTGTTAAAGATTCCTTGTTTAATATCTTGAATACGTTTTTTTATAAAATAGAAAATTGCAGCTTACCATTTCATTAAAAATATCTGTACCTACCTAAGATATCATAGTCCATATTTATTTTTAGAAATGTAAGTTATAAGATCACTAGCTGCGCCCCGCGGTTTCACCCACGTCTTCCCGGTATCCCGCAGGAACCTTTTCCCGGGATAAAAGAATCCAGGGTATAAGCTATCTACATTTTAAATTTTATCAAAATCGGTTCAGTAGTTACGGTGATACGTGGTAACAAACATTCACACACACACAAAACTTCGCATTTATCCTACTAATATTAAAAACGCGAAAGTTTGTGAGTATGTATATAGGTATGTATGTATGTTTGTTGCTCTTTCACGCTAAAACTACTGATCGGATTTGAATAAAATTTGGAATGGAGATAGCCTATTTCCTAGATTAACACATAGGCTACTTTTAATCCCGGAAAAAGTTTTCTGCGGGATAACGGGAAGTCGCAGGTGAAACCGCGGAGCGCAGCTAGTCATGTTTTATAGTAGGATATGCGCGATTGTCTTGCCATTGCTTTTTAACCCCCGAAGCAAAAAGAGGGGTGTTATAAGTTTGACGTGTCTGTCTGTCTGTCTCTCTGTCAATTTAATTTTATATGAAAGGTGAGTTACAGGCGAGTGTTTTTAGCTATGTTTGATAAAAATCGGTCTAAGTGGTCGGGGGTTTTTTAATTTTAAATTTTTTGAGACTGCTACTGGAATTCTGACCCCTATCGTACTTCAATACAAGGGCGGATCCAGGGGGGGTCATGGGGGTCATGACCCCCCCCTGGGCTGAGACTAGGTTGACTAGCATTGCTGCCAAGTGCAAATCAGCGGGGAATTTGAGCGCGATCAATTTTTTTACCTGCTTCTATTATTTGCACTTTACTTGTCAGCAATGCTAGTCCACCTAGTCTCAGCCCAGGGGGGGTCATGGCCCCCGTGACCCCCCCCCCCCCCATCCCCTGGATCCGCTTTTGTATATGACTCCCCCCTGTCTTGAAAGCTGGATCCGCCCTTGCTTCAATATAGCTATAAATGAAACCAAAACACGAGCAGGGCATTGAGGTAATGCCCGTTGAGCTAACATATTAGTTAATGAAGTAGCCTACCCCTGTCTCGGGTTGCAGCGGGCAAACATACCGCGGCGGCGCGGTGGAGTGATTAAACTGGCTTATCGGTGCTTTTCGCGACTATTTCTTACTTATAACAATCAATTGCTGTTCGTTAGTCTCGCTAAAACTCGAGAATGGCTGGACCGATTTGACTAATTTTGATCTTGAAATATTTGTGGAAGTTCAGGGAAGGTTTAAAAGGTGACTTTTATTGGCGATACGAAGTTCGCAAGGTCAGCTTGTTACATAATTATAATTATACAGGTACCTATAGCCTTTTGGCATTATTCGCCTACTGTTTTCTTTCATTCGTAAACTACATTTTTCATTTTTCTTTGATGTGAGTGGATGAGTATTAGATTTAAAAAGAATTTTAAAAGTAAAATAAAAATCCTACTAATATTATAAACGTGAAAAATTGTGAGTATGTATGTATCTTTGTTGCTCTTTCACGCAAAAACTACTGAACGGATCTGAATGAAATTTGAAATGGAGATAGCTTATATCCTGGATTAACACATAGGCTACTTTTTATCTCGAAAAATGGTTCCTGCGGGATAACGTCAAGACGCGAGTGAAACCGCAGGGCGCAACTACTCAGTCATATACCTAAGCTACTCATTCGCCCGTATCCGAAATTATTCCTAACTTTTACATCGGATTCGGTTACGATTACGCATAGGTAGATTTTTATTTCGGATATCCGATAGGTTCGGCTTTAGTTACGGAGCTCAATAACATCGCTGGTAACAATAAGACCAAGTTGTGGTACACTCACCATCTGTTATCAACCCTAGAATCTTTATGACGCGTGTACCAATTAGGGGGATTTGTCGGCGATACACGTTTTAACGAACGATTTGTGAATACGCAGACCTTACGCACTTTGTGAGAGCCTCTCTAATTGACTACTCATACTGGTTTAAGGCGTCGATTACAAAATCAAACTTGGGTTTTTTAATAGTAAATTATTACACAAGGGATGAAAGTTACATATTTAAGTACGAGATAGTTTGAGTTGGAGGAGGAGTTCAAGGGTAGTTCCGGGCCTCTCCGTCGGGGCGGGTGGGTAGACTGATACAGTGACCCCCACCCGCCCCTCCAAAAGACGAAGGTCGGCGAAAATAAAAAAAAGAAAAAAAGAAAAGGAGTTCGAGGGTGCCAATAGTTCGAGTCACCATCATCATTATCAACCTTTATCAGTCCACTGCTGGACACAGGCCTCTCCCAAGGTACGCCCGGTCTTCGGCTCATCTCATCCAACCACTGCCAGTCACTCGGCGCAAATCGTCGCTCCACCTAGTCCCCAGGGCGTCTTACACTACATTTGCTAAGTCGCGGTCTCCACTCAAGAACACGTCGAAAACGAACATAGTTCGAGTGATTTGAGTTTACTCGTAACAAAAATGCATATCTTTCCTCATTATAACATTTGTGTAGACCTGTAGATAACATTGAATCTTCTGGAAGCTCGGTCAGATATAACTAAAGTACGAAGGTACCTACGTGTCTATTGTAGCTACAATGCCTACAGTCAGAGACAAGCGTAGCTGATCATAATCGATAGTACAATGTGTAGGTACTAGATCACACTGAGAAAAAAATAGCTGGCTCAGTCGTAGTGACGTCGGTTTGCGATCCGTAGGACCAGGGTTCGAATCCTACAATGAGTTTGAGCTTTTGGTGAAGGTAAACATCGTGAGCGATGGTGGCCGAACGGTTTAGGCGTGCGACTTACAAGACGCCGACACCGAGTTCGAATCCTCTCGGCCCCGCACCTATGACTTAATAAGTTATGTGCGGATTTGCCATCGCTCAAACCGGTGAAGGAAAACATCGTGAGGAAACCGGCATGTCCAAGAACTGCAACATTCAAGGGCATACGACATCTACCAACCCGCACTGGGCCAGCGTGGTAGATTACAGCCCATACTCTCTCTCTGAGAGAAGGCCGGAGTCCCAGCAGTGGGAACGTGAAAGGCCGATGATGATGAAACATCGTGATGAAACCGTAGCTTGCTGGTAGGGTATTTTCTAGTCCTCGCCTGGCGAGCTACCACCCTCTTGTTAAGAATCTGTCGCCAAGCGCCTATCGGTGTGTTCCGGCAGCTTCGCTTGAGAGCCAGTTCCCAGTCCAGGTGTAGCGTGGCGCCATCTTCGACCACATCGTCCCCATCAGGTGACTTGTGGTCAAACGCTATCCTGTAAATAGTAATAAAAAAAAAACTGACTTTCCTTGCTTATTTTACGATAGTTTTCCTTCTGAGTCAAGAGGTAGGAAATTCCTTATTTTTTTTTGGAAGGTCTTTTTTTCTCTGTGCAGTAATGTTTGGTGTTTAATTCGTAAAATTGTTCATGTTCAACGGCTTTTGTCGCTGACCGTACTATATAACGAGGATCAAGTGAATTGAATACCGACCCCTACTACAAGCTTCCAATTTTTCTTGTTGTGGTTACTCGGAACATTTTGGAAAAACTGAATGTTATTATTTCGGGATTTTTGTAGAACCGTTTTTGCAGTATAGTCACAAAAGTAGCTGATCACACTCGATTGTCCAATTGCGTTTTTTTCTAATGCGTTGACGTGTGTGTGCGTGTGAGCGTGTGTGCGTGTTTGCGTGTGTGCGTGTTTGTTACCTCGTATCACCGTAACTACTGAACCGATTATGATGTAATTTAGAATGGAGATAGCTTATACCCTGGATTAACACACAGGCTTTTTATCCCTGAAAAAGGTTCTTTCTGGATAACGGGAAGACGCGGGGCGCAACTACACTGAGAAAAATAATCTGACTTTCCTTCTGAGTCTTTACCTTCCAAGACCGTTTCCCTCCTTATTTTGTATTAGTTTTCCTTCTGAATCACAAATCCTTCCCTTTTGACTCAGAAGGAAAACGGTATTTCGGAAGGTCTTTTTTCTCCGTGTAGTTTTTATATAACGCGTAGGTATAAGTCCACTTTTTTATTTTCAAGGAAATACAATGGTAGGGTGCAAACAGCGGCATCGGTCCGGAAAGTTAAAACGAGAGGCGCATCCCCCCTTACCTCTCACCGCACCCCCTAGCTTTCCTCGACCATTGCCGTTTCGTAAAATTCAATTAAAGACATTGTTAGGTTATTTGAAAAATGAAGGAAAGCTTTAGTTATCCGTTTAGAGTTAAATTTTGGTTGTTTGTCTCGCATCTATCATAATATCTGTAGGTATCTAACAATTTTGGTTAAAACAGCTACATAAAATCTTTCAAAGTTTGGTTATTTATATAGCCTAGGATATTTATAGCCTACAAAAATATACTTACACAAAATAAAAGTGTTTTAAAAATATCTGAATAATATAATCGGTAAAGCCGTTTCGGAGGAATTTGATAACAAACACTGTGACAATAATCTTATCCTACTAAGATTAAAGCGTATAAGTTTGTGAGTATGGATGTATGGATGTTTGTAACTCTTTCACGCAAAACTACTGAACGGATTTGAGTGAGGAATGGAGATAGCTTATACCATAGTAAAGGAGTAGTAGTTCAGCTTCATATAAATCGGCCGTCGCCGGTTTGAATGTGTGCGTGAGTAGCGGCACCGTGTACGCACGCACTTTTCACGCACACAATCACATAAACGAAAGGAGGCGGCCGGGGCCGCGGCCATGCACTCAGTACGGAACGCGCCGCCTATGCGTCACCGCAAGAGTAGGCAATTAACTCGTCGAGCGGCCTTAGCTAACCTACTGTTCTTTATATACTGTGCTTATACCCTGGATTCAAACATGGGCTACTTTTTATCCCAGAAAAAGGTTCCTGCGGGATAACGGCAAGACGCGGGTAAAACTGCGGGGCGCAGCTAGTCCTACTATTATTATAAACGTGAAAGTTTGTGAGTATGGATGTACTATTTAGCCCGGAAAAAGGTTCTTGCGGGTAACGGGAAGACGGGGGGCGACGCTAGTTTTTTATGTCCCTACAGATCATGCAGCACTGCTTACTGCGAAGATTGAACGAGTACCTTTAATATATATGAAACGCGGCTCATTGGACCATCAAATGGCTTTAGTTAGAGTACCGATAACACTGTTGCACAATACAATCACACGGCCCGCAGTGCGTAAAGCAGACCCTCGCTTGTGAACCTTTAGTAAACGGATTACGAAATTAAATGTAACTTGTTTGTACACTTTACCTTTACGATGTAGGATGGAAAGTGTTAGGAACAAAACGGAGAGAGAATCACTAATGCAAAATACAAATTGAATAAGTTTAATATTATCGGTACTGTTATCAACATCTTAGAACCAACAAGCGATGCTGCAATATCTCTGTAGGTACCTAGTTACCTACCAGTTATTTTTGCATTAGTGATTACATGCGAAGACTCCGCTGTCCGTCCGTCTGTCCGTCTGTCACCAGGCTATATCTCATGGACCGTGATAGTTAGACAGTTGGAAATTTTCACAGATGATGTGTTTCTATTACCGCTATAACAACAAATACTAAAAAACAGAATGAAATACATATTTAAGGGTGGTCTTTTTTTTGCTGTTCTTATAGATAATGGTATGAAACCCTTCGTGCGCGAGCCCGCATCGCACATAGTCGATTTTTTTATATTATATACTTAGTTATTTTTTTTGTATTTTTTCTTCAGCTATTTATCACTTTTTTTAACATTTATTTTTATTAGAGTTTTTTACCATCACAATTACAGCGAAAAATTCAACTTACCTAATCTTGGAGTCGTCCTCATAAATAATAAAATTCAATTTCATTGTTCTTTTTAAAACACTTTTTTTGTATATGCGCCGGTTTTAAAAACGTTCGTAAGTTAAATGTCATACCAAATTTCGGAAACTTGAACTTTTTTTCTAATTTTCCGTGATAAAATATGACAATAAAATCAAAAACTTACCGAAATTTGGTATGACATTTAACTTAGGTACGTATTTCTTCAAATGAAACAAAGAACAAAGCACTGACTATAATAAGCTTTGTTACTTGTATAGTAGGTACGGTTTCCAGCAAATAATATTTATAACTGCGAACTCTGCGATAAAATTTAAACGTTGTTATATCCGACAATAATACCTCCATTATTACAACCCGCTGACAATACAATTATACGACGATTTAGCGATTGCGGGCGGATTTGAAATTTTCATGTTTGCTTTTAATATAATTGTTCAGTTTATCCGTGGGGGGATTACACGGGAATTCACAGGATTACCGGAGAGGCCGAATTGATGTACACATGTATAGGTGTACAGTTCTGCTGGGAGGCTGGCTTATACGAGACAAAGTAGGGTTGACAATCACCATATAATATCCAAATAACATTAAAATAAAATGGAGTGTCTGTAGTGGAGTTTGCTATCTGCAGTCATTTCTTTGCGTAGGTACTTAGATTGGTGACCACAATAAAGTGGTATGTATTTATTTATTTGGTAATAGGCGAGCAGCCTGAGGCTGATGTGCCTATATCATGCTGTGTTGAATTATAGCAATGTCCAAAAGTGCAGAGAAAAGTCAATTCTGTAGCAAGGAAGCACTGTTCGTTCGCAACCACTTGTCCAGTCTGTTTTTAAAGTAATTCACTGAAGATGCCGACACAACGTCTTCTGGTAGTTTCATTTCATTTTGTATAATCCACAGTCATTAGTCATAAAGAATAAGTCCTTATTTATTTCAACTTAAAACCAATAAAGGATTAACATTATGTACCTACCTGAGTTTTTTTAATACAGTTCTATTTTATAAATGAAGTCCTAAGAATGATAATCGATAAAAGTGAATATGGCACTTGAATAAATTAACGATATTAAAATCAGAATAAGTCCTACATAATAGATAAAATTGGGTAAGTACTTACTTAGGTAAAAATAATAGTTATTAAACTATAAATAATAAAATAAGTATATAGAAATACATAGATACGTATAACATTGTGATTTTTATAAATAAAATTAATAATAACTATGGCCTGAATGTTTAAAATATAGTGTGGTGAATTTACAAGAAATTTTGTATCATTTATTTATTTTGATCCTCTTTCATTACATTGCCTATGAATATGTCTTTTGTTTATTTTTTTAGTTTTTACTACTGTAGTCACCCATCTAAATAGTGACCGCAGAGAACATTACCCTGTGATTCTATTCATCGTTTAGTCAGAACCAGGACCATCGACAAAACATGGGTGGATAAAAACATAAAGCTCATAAAAATGTATGAGATGGCAAACAATGTGCAGCTAACAAGAGGGTCTGACGCGGCTAGTTATTCCGCGCCACCGGTAATTGTGACAAATGAATGTGTTTTGTTATGTACCTACAAAACAACTTTTTCTCTTTAGATATTATAATAATATTTTTTACTTCTTCATACAGGGCGGCGCTGCGTTTCACCGCAAGTCTCCTGTAGTGTGATTTTTTGCTTTATAGGTGAAACCGTACTAGAGCGGCACTGCAGTGGAGAGGCGCGTCGCGACTACCGTTGCCGGTCAAAAGTCTGCAATCGATAGTTAATCGAAGTCTATCGATAGCTTAAAAACTATCGATAGTATTGCACTTATTCGATAGTATTGTCTCGTTTTAAGGTATCAATAGCATCGATAGGCCTATCGACTATTTCAGATGAAAACTATCGATAATAATCTATCGATACTTCTGCAACACTAGTCGCGACGTCGTCGGATCGGCGCGGTATTACCTAGCCGCACTGTACTGCAGCGGCGCTATACTGAGCGGCAAACATTTTCATTTCATTTGTTGGTTACCTACCTAATTTGTGTACCTAATCCTATTTTAGCCTTATTGTTTAACAAATGTTTTTGGAACGCTGTTGGATTACCGAAATAAATAAAAAGTACCTCACGAACAAAATGGACGGAATACGCGATGATTGGTAGTTTACAAAAACTAGAAAAGTTTTCCTGTCCTTCCATATTTTTTTTTATTTAGCCCTTGGATTGGGAACTGGCTTTCAAGCGGGGCTGCCGGAACACACCGACAGGTGCTTGGCGACAGATTTTTAACTTGAGGGTGGTGGCTAGCCAGGCGAGCACTAGAAAATGCCCTACCACCAAGCTATGGTTTCATCAAGATGTTTTCCTTCACCGAAAGCTCAAGCCCATTGTAGGATTCGAACCACGTCCTACGGATCGTAACTAATCGTAAATCGACATCATATAAAGTGGGAGCTACTGGGAGCCTACCTACAGAACGAATAAAAAAAACCACATAGTTATTTTTAAAGCATTTTATTAATTTCAAAAAATAACTAGCATGTAATCACCACGCAATATTACTATCCAAATACACTATGACAAAATACACAAAATCATCAACGGACGTTTAATAACCGTTAATTATACAAACAAAATTTACATTAATAAATCAGTTCTAACAATTATTACCCATCTAGATTATATACAATACCAATTTATACGTATTATAATTAATTTATCGATAATCCTAATTAATAATTTGTTTATATTATCCAAATGTAGATTAAGTCACCACTCTACACGACGAGCTAAGGATAACTATGAAGAGTACTAATAATAATAAATGGACTAGAAGTGGCGCGTGGATAAACGGCCCTAGTCCGGGACCTTGTGCCTAAGCTAGCTTACAATACTCTGTTATTAAAAGCGAATATCACTTGGTGGCCTCGGAAATAGATACAGTCATCCAGCATAAATCTCGACTTTAGTCTTAAGGGGGCGATCCAAAAAGGTGTATTTTTAAACACAAAGTTTAATGGTAAAGAATGTAAATATTGTAATTAAAAAAATACTATAGGTAGGTGTAGAATCCGTAGAAGCCGAGTAATCGAATAGAATTTTGAAAAAAAAATCTGGTATCTTTAAAAAAAAATACAAAACTTGTACGAAAAATAAACTGTTTTAGTTCAAATGTTCTAAATTATCAACGACAACCATACATTATTTTTTACGAATCACATAGCCAAACTAATGTTCTACTCGAGTAATCGATTAGAGTTTTTTATTTCATGCTTATATTTTGAATAATTAAATAAAATTATAGCTTGGAGCTCGAATCCATCATTATCGTCAATTGGAGCTCGAATCCATCATTATCGTCAACTATACGCGGTCACTCGATTTTCAACAAAGTAACGTAGATAAAATATTAAACACAGGGGCCGTCTGTTGTTTTTTTTCAGCATTAGGCGCACTCTTAAGACGGAGTTTGTGCGTTTTCACGACTTTTCAGGAGAGAGAAAAGAAAAATGCTAGAGAAATAGCAAATACATAGCTAACAGAAATATCGTTTTACGGCCGTTCCCCATAACCGATCTATCCACGGTTTGCCATACTAGAGATACAAAGAACAATGGCCAACCGGACCCGAGGTCGTATGAAAACGATCTATATAATACGATAAAAATTGTAACTTTTGCCCAAGATTATATTATACAAATGATATTTTAAAGAAAGCGTAGAAAAAATATATGTCGATTTTTTAACATCGGAGTTTCTTAGGACATTTTTGAACTTACACGATGTTTGGGTGTTTTGAACGCATTCCGAATTTTCTTTGTCATTCCGTTTCACCCTTTAGAAGTCAAAAAAAAAAGAAAATCAAAAAAAAAAATCAACATTATTTTCAAATTATTTACCAAACATGAACAAAAACTAATCTTTTTAGTCTATGTACTAGCAAATTGATTGTCACTGTCAAGTGACATTGACAGAAACGAAAATTTTTACACAAAATAATTATATTGCAGTCAGGGGTCCAGTATGAAAAGTGGCCAATGTTCTTTGATATTAGATAGACGTTATTGAAATGTTGTATTGGGCAGATGTAATATCTGCCGTCGAGATGCCTATGGTAACACATTTATGCTGGTGACTGTACGAACACGTCATTGAGATATAAAGTCGCGGTACACAGCAATACTAGATATTATTGCGTTTTATAATATTAAGCGTTTTCATATCGATTATGTACTAACTTGTGACAACAGAGGCCGAACGTCTATGAGTTACTACGTCGTTAACAGTATCATATTATCTTCTAAAATCACAATAAATATATATTATACTCTTTATAAATTGAAATGTTTATGGTATAGTAGATAAAATGCTCAACGCACCGTTCAAACAAATGTGGACCTTATTTTTTATATTGCTTCACAATTCATTATACGTAATTTTTTATTCTCAATTTTTACATTTTAAATTATTCTAACCACAGCACTAAAGTTACCAGAGTCCAAATTGTATCAACTATTAAAATGTATTTATTTGATAATGATAATAGTGTATCAAAAATATGTCTAAAATGTACGCGTTCGATACAAAATTAGATGCATCCTCAATTCCTGTAAATTTATTTTTATTAAAATTATGATTTTAATATTTACAAATTTATTCAATTAAAACATATAGGACATATTAATATATATGTGTATATCAGATATTTATAATATAAGAGGGTAATATTGAGCATTTCAGATAATAAAATAAAATTAACCAAACACAACGGTGGCTATAAATCGAATTACAAATAAAATGTATGTAGCCTCGAAAATATCTTACATATACGATTGCAATACAAACAAAAATATACTAAAATAAATCGCAACTCTATAAAAATACAATGTCCGGCATGGCAAATGGCACGTCGACTCTCCGGAACACTACTTCTGTCTTAAACAAGGAAAAATAGGAAAGGTAATTTTAAGCCAGGGAGGATAAGTCAAAAAGAGATGAGTAATTTTCGTAGTCAATTTCACGTCTCAAACCTGTCAATTTTATCTATACCTACCTACAATTTCACTGCGATCTTATGGCAAAGTTAGTATAATGCAGCGGCCACATCACGTGATTGACCTGTCGCTTTTCTCTATATGATATTTAAAATTTTATTGAAAAAGAATTAGATGATTACTTTTGCAATAAAAGTCAACTCAGTATGGCCACGCGGCGAATTACAAAACAAAATGTAATTACGTCAACTATCACTACTTTGCGGACAAACTTTCGGAGACTCGTTTTCGATAACTGTATCTAGCTTTGATCGCGACCGGAGAGAAGCGGCGCAGGTTATCTGGCGCCCATAGAACGTCGCGGTTTAGGTTCGGTTACTAAACACGACAACATTTACTGAACGCGTCTAGGAAACAAAAGTTGTTCAGGCAAGGTCCCAACAGCGTTTTGGCAACTGCACTTCAGAGCCACGTTCGTTTTCGCGTTCACAATTCAAACGCAAACCCATATAGACATGCATAAGTCTCGGCGGTTTCCGGAACGCCGCCTGCACTCACCGCTGACAACGGCACCCAGTTTACGGGAGTGGAGTTTAGGTTTCAATGCGTGATGACTGTGTTGTGCAGGCAGACGGGCAGCACGTGGCGGTAGGGCAGGCGGTAGTTCTTGACTGTGCGCGCGGCGAGGCACTTGAGTGTGGTGTGGCGCAGAGGGTTGACTATGGCGGAGAGGCGCTGGCCGCTCGCGCGTAGGATGTGCTCCGCAGTCTCGCCGGCGTAGTTCACTGTGTCGATGTGGGCACCTCGCGCCAGGAGGGCCAGCACCACGGCGCCCGGGCACGGATTCAGCTGCAACAATCCATACTAGCATCAGTATCGACGACCGATATGGCGCAAATGGCTATCAGCGGACTGCGAAGCGTAAGATTCGATGTTGTGGGACCAATATTTGAGCATTAATGTAAGTATTTGTTCTGTTTGAGTGTTCCAAATATCCTAGATACAAGCAACCCGTTACGTAAGTAAACTAGGCGGTTTAAACCATGGTACAGTCAGCGGCTGACAAGGCTCATTTTATATTTTTTTTCAAAATCATTTTGACACCTATCGGTGTGTTCCGGCAGCCTCACTTGAGAGCCAGTTCCCAGTCCAGGTGTAGCGTGACGCCATCTTCGACCGCATCGTCACTTAACATCAGGCGACTTGTGGTCAAACGCTACCCTGTAAATAGTAAAAAAAAAAAACATCTACACGTTTGGGAACTTGTGTGTGTGTGTGTACCTTGCAGAGCAGGTGCAGCGGCGTGTTGCCGGCCGCGTCGCGCGCGTGCGGCGGCGCGCCCAGGCGCAGCATGAGCGCCACGAGGCGCGCGCAGCACGGGGACGCGTCCCCCGGCGCCGCGAGCCGCGCGAGTGTGTGTGTGTGTACCTTGCAGAGCAGGTGCAGCGGCGTGTTGCCGGCCGCGTCGCGCGCGTGCGGCGGCGCGCCCAGGCGCAGCATGAGCGCCACGAGGCGCGCGCAGCACGGGGACGCGTCCCCCGGCGCCGCGAGCCGCGCGAGTGTGTGTGTGTGTACCTTGCAGAGCAGGTGCAGCGGCGTGTTGCCGGCCGCGTCGCGCGCGTGCGGCGGCGCGCCCAGGCGCAGCATGAGCGCCACGAGGCGCGCGCAGCACGGGGACGCGTCCCCCGGCGCCGCGAGCCGCGCGAGTGTGTGTGTGTGTACCTTGCAGAGCAGGTGCAGCGGCGTGTTGCCGGCCGCGTCGCGCGCGTGCGGCGGCGCGCCCAGGCGCAGCATGAGCGCCACGAGGCGCGCGCAGCACGGGGACGCGTCCCCCGGCGCCGCGAGCCGCGCGAGTGTGTGTGTGTGTACCTTGCAGAGCAGGTGCAGCGGCGTGTTGCCGGCCGCGTCGCGCGCGTGCGGCGGCGCGCCCAGGCGCAGCATGAGCGCCACGAGGCGCGCGCAGCACGGGGACGCGTCCCCCGGCGCCGCGAGCCGCGCGAGTGTGTGTGTGTGTACCTTGCAGAGCAGGTGCAGCGGCGTGTTGCCGGCCGCGTCGCGCGCGTGCGGCGGCGCGCCCAGGCGCAGCATGAGCGCCACGAGGCGCGCGCAGCACGGGGACGCGTCCCCCGGCGCCGCGAGCCGCGCGAGTGTGTGTGTGTGTACCTTGCAGAGCAGGTGCAGCGGCGTGTTGCCGGCCGCGTCGCGCGCGTGCGGCGGCGCGCCCAGGCGCAGCATGAGCGCCACGAGGCGCGCGCAGCACGGGGACGCGTCCCCCGGCGCCGCGAGCCGCGCGAGTGTGTGTGTGTGTACCTTGCAGAGCAGGTGCAGCGGCGTGTTGCCGGCCGCGTCGCGCGCGTGCGGCGGCGCGCCCAGGCGCAGCATGAGCGCCACGAGGCGCGCGCAGCACGGGGACGCGTCCCCCGGCGCCGCGAGCCGCGCGAGTGTGTGTGTGTGTGTACCTTGCAGAGCAGGTGCAGCGGCGTGTTGCCGGCCGCGTCGCGCGCGTGCGGCGGCGCGCCCAGGCGCAGCATGAGCGCCACGAGGCGCGCGCAGCACGGGGACGCGTCCCCCGGCGCCGCGAGCCGCGCGAGTGTGTGTGTGTGTACCTTGCAGAGCAGGTGCAGCGGCGTGTTGCCGGCCGCGTCGCGCGCGTGCGGCGGCGCGCCCAGGCGCAGCATGAGCGCCACGAGGCGCGCGCAGCACGGGGACGCGTCCCCCGGCGCCGCGAGCCGCGCGAGTGTGTGTGTGTGTACCTTGCAGAGCAGGTGCAGCGGCGTGTTGCCGGCCGCGTCGCGCGCGTGCGGCGGCGCGCCCAGGCGCAGCATGAGCGCCACGAGGCGCGCGCAGCACGGGGACGCGTCCCCCGGCGCCGCGAGCCGCGCGAGTGTGTGTGTGTGTACCTTGCAGAGCAGGTGCAGCGGCGTGTTGCCGGCCGCGTCGCGCGCGTGCGGCGGCGCGCCCAGGCGCAGCATGAGCGCCACGAGGCGCGCGCAGCACGGGGACGCGTCCCCCGGCGCCGCGAGCCGCGCGAGTGTGTGTGTGTGTACCTTGCAGAGCAGGTGCAGCGGCGTGTTGCCGGCCGCGTCGCGCGCGTGCGGCGGCGCGCCCAGGCGCAGCATGAGCGCCACGAGGCGCGCGCAGCACGGGGACGCGTCCCCCGGCGCCGCGAGCCGCGCGAGTGTGTGTGTGTGTGTGTAAAAAAAAAAAGCGGGTAGTCCATGTAGGCAGAACAGCTGATTTGATTTTAATGTTTTAAAAATAGTTTTTGTACGTATTATTCGAAAAAATCCTCGTAAACTTAAAACAATAGTGTGTTTATGGTGTGGAAGTGTTATCAGCGAAAGGCAAATCCGATTACAGGCAATTTCCATAACAGTCATTCATCGAGATAAAATACGCAACCAGAAGATTTCAACAGGAAGCGGCTTTGCGTAATCCTGGGAATAATTGGAGCTCTTCTATCCTCGACGCATAAATAGCGGTCAGTGGGCTATAATAATTGATTTATAAATCAATTTTGATTATAGAATAACTGTAAGAGCGCCATCTACCGATTACCAGTTGAATTAAGATTCGCATTCATAAACGAACCCTAATTGACAGCAATAATGAATAAGTGTGGAGGCTGCGGAAAATTTCTGTCAGGTGGCGCTGCCTGTTCAAAGTGCAAGACAATGTATCATAGACCGTGCGTCAATCTCTCTACTAGCCACACGCCCAAGAACTGGCTTTGTCCGTGCTGTGTTATTAATGCGCCGCGAAAAGACAACACCAACACGCCCCTGAAGGAACCGGTCGAGAATGAGGTTGAGGAGTCCCCTCAAAAATTTAATGACTGCGGTGACCAGCAGCAGCTCTTAGTGCTTGAGGAAATACGGGCTCTCAGGAAAGATATGAATAGCTTTCGGAATGAATTTGGTTGCTTCAGGAAGGAAGTCCGGGATGAGATGAGGGACCTAAGGGCTATGTACCAAGACTGTAATAGCAGAATGGAAGAGTTCTCCGAGCGGTTGAATGGTCAAGACTCTAGGCTCTTATTGCTCGAAACTTCTTGCAAGGAGACGCAAGAGCTCAAAATGGAAATTTCTATTCTTAAACAGGAGCTCAAAACCAGGGACCAATTAGGCTTGCAGAACGATATTGAGATCAGTGGGGTAACTGAGCATACTGGAGAAAGTGTTCCTCACCTTACCGGACTCCTACTGAACACTATTGGAGTGCCGTTGGACGAGCGGGATATCGTGGAAGCCCGCCGAGTGGGCCCAGTACGAGTGGGCCAGGACGGCAAGCAGCGGCCGCGCCCTATTGTGGTACGCGTGACTCGGCGAGCGGTGCGCGAGCAAGTGCTGCGCGGCGCGCGCGCTCGCCGCAACATCACTACGTGTGACCTCGAGCTGGCGGGAACTCCGCGCCCGGTCTACATTAACGAGCGGCTCACTAAAGAAAATCGGCTGCTTTTTAACAAGGCGCGCTTAGTGTGTAAGGAGCACAGCTGGAAATACGCCTGGACCCGCGAGGGTAATATTCTTGTCAGACAAGCCGACGGAAAAACTGCATTTCGTGTACGTAGCGAGGGTGATTTTGACAGAATTTTCCAGTAAGATGTATATGTATATGGCGTCAGCTAAAATAAAATATGGGGTGCCTAGACTGTCGTCGGAGGAACTCTCCACTAAGTTAGTTTTCCTGTTAGATTTAGATTTATACGCATTTATAAAGGTTTTAGTCAAATTTATTGTTTACTATATTTATACAAAGCTACTTATTATATTTAAAACAAAGGTGTCGTATGAGACTGTTATACTAAATTTTGTACTACTTAATATTAATTTTCTTTCTTGTTTATATTGTAAAATAATAGCAATTTTGGAGTCATTCTTTTTTTATGCTTCTCTTATATATTTACACACAAACAACCCAGCATTCAACCCACACTACTTACACCTTCCGTTCACGCTATATCACGTACACACACACACACATTCACAAACACACCGTCACCACATATTACGTATACATACATGGCAAATTTTAGGCCATAATTTGAGTAAAGCTATTAACAATGGCTAACTCAAGGAAGGTCAGTTTGAAACTTGGTCTGCTTAATGTTAGGTCATTGAACACGGGCAGGGATGAGTTAGAAGCTACTATAATAACCTACCAACCTGATATACTGGCATTAAACGAAACTTGGATTCAGGAAGGGCATGAATCTGTTGCACCCTCTCTTCCTGGATATGTTTTTAAGCACAGAGCTCGGAAATCTAACAGAAGGGGCGGAGGCGTTGGCTTCTATGTAAAGAAAAGTCTGCGTGCAAGGGTGCGCGAACATCCGAACGCACAACTCGAGCAGTTGTGGTTGGAGCTCACGCTGCCCGGGGCACGCATGGCCATAGGTACAGCATATAGACCGGAAACCGTCAAATTGGATACAGCCCTAGATGCTCTTAACGAATCATTTAGTGTATGTGCTAATTGTGATTATATATGTCTTTTAACCGATTTTAATGTAGACTTGCTTATACCCAATTGTCCGAAATCTAGGGAACTACTTGCTTTTACGTCACAACTAAGTCTTGAACAGGTTGTTATGGAACCTACAAGAAGAACAGATGAGTCCAAGAGCTTGATAGACCTAATAATAACGAATGTCCCTGAGAGGTGCAAAAAAGTCACAGTTGTACACAATACATGTTTGAGTGATCACGCTTTAGTTTTGAGCGAGTTCAATATTAAAAAACCCAAACCAATAGTTCAGTTCATAGAAAGTCGCTCAATCAGAGATATTAATGAAATCTCTTTCAATAATGATCTTAAGTCAATCCAGTGGAATGAAATCATGAATCTAGGCCAACCCCGGCCAATGATAGAAAAATTAAACGAAAATATAATTAATCTTTTTGATAAACATGCTCCCCTCAAGCGAAAAAGGGTTAAAGAATCGCCTAAACCATGGATCACGGATATGATTAGGTTTATGATGTGTCTAAGAGACAAGGCATTAAATAAGGCTCATAATAAGAAGACACGCTCGTCTAAAGAGTATTATAAAAGTCTCAAAAATTTAGTAATAGGTGCCATAGAGAGAGAAAGAAAAGCATTTTTTACACACTACGTTAATAAAAACATACATCAGCCTAAAAAAATGTGGAAATATATAAAGAATATTAAAATGTTGAGTAAAAATCAGGTAGTAATTCCAGATAACTTAAATGACCCTAATTTAATTAATAAACATTTCTTAGATATTCCCGGTGACGGGAGCATAGATGAAGAGACTCTGCAATTTTATAAATCGAACAAGGCAAGTGACAGTGTATTTTCACTGGAGCCAGTATCTCTAGAGACTATAAGCAAAATCATCCTAGGTATCGAAACTAATGCAGCAGGACATGATGGGGTTAATGCTGATATGTTAAAGCTTACTCTCTCTGAAACTTTGCCAGTTATTACCGCGATTGTGAACCGTTCTATTGAATTAAACATCTTCCCTGATTCATGGAAACGAGCGCTTATAAAGCCTATACCTAAGACACAGTCTGTAGAACAGCTCAAAGATTTGCGACCAATTAGCATTCTCCCGGTTTTATCGAAGGTTCTAGAGAGAGCGGTACTTATTCAATTAGAAAAATACCT
This sequence comes from Opisthograptis luteolata, assembly GCA_931315375.2. NCBI lineage: Eukaryota > Metazoa > Arthropoda > Insecta > Lepidoptera > Geometridae > Opisthograptis > Opisthograptis luteolata. Next base: position 9,764,704 of record OV928049.1, on the reverse strand, counting down.
AAATCGGGAAAATGTGATTCCTTCTTTCCAGTCAGGTTTTAGGAAAGGATATGGTACGGAAACAGCTCTTTTAAAAGTGACTGATGATTTGATAACGGCGTCGGACTCGGGGCTCAGCAGTGTTCTGATCCTGTTAGATTTCTCGCGGGCGTTCGATTGCCTTAGTCCTGATATGCTCATTGCAAAGCTTTCTTATTACGGTTTTTCTGAGGATGCTTGCAAATGGTTCCAAGCGTACTTGACAAATAGAGAACAGTATATTGAAACTGTAGCCAATGACGGTTTTAAAATAATATCTACGGTAGAACGCTTGAGTCGAGGGGTTCCGCAAGGATCGATTTTGAGTCCAATACTTTTCTCAATTTTTACAGCTGACATGCCGCAGTGTATAAGGAACTGTAAGTATCATCTGTATGCTGACGATACTCAAATTTATTATTCTTTTAAATCTGATGATACTTCGAAAGCAATGTGCTTAATGAATGATGATTTGAATGAGATATTTAAATGGGCTGCGCGAAATTCGTTGATCCTGAATCCTTCTAAATCTAAAATGTTGCTTCTAGGTACAAGGAATCAAATAGCTAATGTGCAGTGTCAGAATCCAAAATTATCCATTAACGGTATAGACATACCAATAGAATCGGAAGCTAGGAACTTAGGTCTTATATTTGATAGCGAGATGAGGTTTGTTAAACATATTAATGATAAAATAAAAACAGCATTTTATAAATTAAAGATTCTGTATGGTATCAGAAAGCACATTTCAGAGCAGGTAAGGATGTTGTTATGCGATCTCTTGGTGTTGTCGCCTTTTAACTATTGCAGTGCAGTTTATGGGCCAAGGTTGTATGCTAAAACCGAAAACGCAATTCAAAGAGTGCAGAATTCATGTGCTAGATTCTGTTTTAACATACCCAGAAGACAACATGTTACACCCTACCTTGTTAAAAATAATATGTTAACCATGAAATCTAGGAGAGAGCTTCACCTAGCTAGTACCGTTCAAAAGTTAATCTGGACTAAAAACCCTAATTATCTATTTGAAAAACTTACGTGGATTAAGGATATTCATTTGGTAAATACACGCTCAAAATCCCTACTAGCTCTTTCAATTCCCAAGCATAAGACCACCGGATTTAAAGGTTGCTTCAAATACAGCGCGTCTAAAATTTGGAACAACATTCCACCTCCCATGAGAAAAAAAACTAGTTTTAAACTATTTAAAATTAAGTACAAACACATGTTACAAGAACGACTTAGAAAGAATTATGAAGCAACCTTTAAAACAAATTAGTCATACACACACACACACACACACCCACACCCACACACAAACAAACACACACACACACAAACATACACATACACACCGTACACTCCGTAATCCGAATGCTGTCGTTGCTGTCGTAGTAAATGATTGTATCATTGTGACCCGCCTTATACTTACCTCCTCGGCGAAGAACTGACCGAGCACAGGGGTAAACTGAAAACCAGCGCTGTGTGCACATGCTTTTGCATGTGCACACAGCACAAGCTGAGTTTACCCCCTTTGCCGTTATATTGTATATGTGTCTTTTATTTTTCTATTTAATGTATGTGTTTCCTTGTATAATGGCAATAAATTGATTTTATTATTATTATTATTATTATTTACCTTGCAGAGCAGGTGCAGCGGCGTGTTGCCGGCCGCGTCGCGCGCGTGCGGCGGCGCGCCCAGGCGCAGCATGAGCGCCACGAGGCGCGCGCAGCACGGGGACGCGTCCCCCGGCGCCGCGAGCCGCGCGAGTGTGTGTGTGTGTACCTTGCAGAGCAGGTGCAGCGGCGTGTTGCCGGCCGCGTCGCGCGCGTGCGGCGGCGCGCCCAGGCGCAGCATGAGCGCCACGAGGCGCGCGCAGCACGGGGACGCGTCCCCCGGCGCCGCGAGCCGCGCGAGTGTGTGTGTGTGTACCTTGCAGAGCAGGTGCAGCGGCGTGTTGCCGGCCGCGTCGCGCGCGTGCGGCGGCGCGCCCAGGCGCAGCATGAGCGCCACGAGGCGCGCGCAGCACGGGGACGCGTCCCCCGGCGCCGCGAGCCGCGCGAGTGTGTGTGTGTGTACCTTGCAGAGCAGGTGCAGCGGCGTGTTGCCGGCCGCGTCGCGCGCGTGCGGCGGCGCGCCCAGGCGCAGCATGAGCGCCACGAGGCGCGCGCAGCACGGGGACGCGTCCCCCGGCGCCGCGAGCCGCGCGAGTGTGTGTGTGTGTACCTTGCAGAGCAGGTGCAGCGGCGTGTTGCCGGCCGCGTCGCGCGCGTGCGGCGGCGCGCCCAGGCGCAGCATGAGCGCCACGAGGCGCGCGCAGCACGGGGACGCGTCCCCCGGCGCCGCGAGCCGCGCGAGTGTGTGTGTGTGTGTACCTTGCAGAGCAGGTGCAGCGGCGTGTTGCCGGCCGCGTCGCGCGCGTGCGGCGGCGCGCCCAGGCGCAGCATGAGCGCCACGAGGCGCGCGCAGCACGGGGACGCGTCCCCCGGCGCCGCGAGCCGCGCGAGTGTGTGTGTGTGTACCTTGCAGAGCAGGTGCAGCGGCGTGTTGCCGGCCGCGTCGCGCGCGTGCGGCGGCGCGCCCAGGCGCAGCATGAGCGCCACGAGGCGCGCGCAGCACGGGGACGCGTCCCCCGGCGCCGCGAGCCGCGCGAGTGTGTGTGTGTGTACCTTGCAGAGCAGGTGCAGCGGCGTGTTGCCGGCCGCGTCGCGCGCGTGCGGCGGCGCGCCCAGGCGCAGCATGAGCGCCACGAGGCGCGCGCAGCACGGGGACGCGTCCCCCGGCGCCGCGAGCCGCGCGAGTGTGTGTGTGTGTACCTTGCAGAGCAGGTGCAGCGGCGTGTTGCCGGCCGCGTCGCGCGCGTGCGGCGGCGCGCCCAGGCGCAGCATGAGCGCCACGAGGCGCGCGCAGCACGGGGACGCGTCCCCCGGCGCCGCGAGCCGCGCGAGTGTGTGTGTGTGTACCTTGCAGAGCAGGTGCAGCGGCGTGTTGCCGGCCGCGTCGCGCGCGTGCGGCGGCGCGCCCAGGCGCAGCATGAGCGCCACGAGGCGCGCGCAGCACGGGGACGCGTCCCCCGGCGCCGCGAGCCGCGCGAGTGTGTGTGTGTGTACCTTGCAGAGCAGGTGCAGCGGCGTGTTGCCGGCCGCGTCGCGCGCGTGCGGCGGCGCGCCCAGGCGCAGCATGAGCGCCACGAGGCGCGCGCAGCACGGGGACGCGTCCCCCGGCGCCGCGAGCCGCGCGAGTGTGTGTGTGTGTACCTTGCAGAGCAGGTGCAGCGGCGTGTTGCCGGCCGCGTCGCGCGCGTGCGGCGGCGCGCCCAGGCGCAGCATGAGCGCCACGAGGCGCGCGCAGCACGGGGACGCGTCCCCCGGCGCCGCGAGCCGCGCGAGTGTGTGTGTGTGTACCTTGCAGAGCAGGTGCAGCGGCGTGTTGCCGGCCGCGTCGCGCGCGTGCGGCGGCGCGCCCAGGCGCAGCATGAGCGCCACGAGGCGCGCGCAGCACGGGGACGCGTCCCCCGGCGCCGCGAGCCGCGCGAGTGTGTGTGTGTGTACCTTGCAGAGCAGGTGCAGCGGCGTGTTGCCGGCCGCGTCGCGCGCGTGCGGCGGCGCGCCCAGGCGCAGCATGAGCGCCACGAGGCGCGCGCAGCACGGGGACGCGTCCCCCGGCGCCGCGAGCCGCGCGAGTGTGTGTGTGTGTACCTTGCAGAGCAGGTGCAGCGGCGTGTTGCCGGCCGCGTCGCGCGCGTGCGGCGGCGCGCCCAGGCGCAGCATGAGCGCCACGAGGCGCGCGCAGCACGGGGACGCGTCCCCCGGCGCCGCGAGCCGCGCGAGTGTGTGTGTGTGTACCTTGCAGAGCAGGTGCAGCGGCGTGTTGCCGGCCGCGTCGCGCGCGTGCGGCGGCGCGCCCAGGCGCAGCATGAGCGCCACGAGGCGCGCGCAGCACGGGGACGCGTCCCCCGGCGCCGCGAGCCAGGCGCGCGAGCCGCGCCGCGCGCCCTCCGCCGAGCACGCCACGTGCAGCGCCGACCGCCCCAGGCGCACCTGCACCAAGCGAACGTCACACATTGTTAAACGCGCGTTTTTTATTTTTCAATTTTATGTAATAGACTAGCTGGGCTACAGCTTTATGCATGCAAAGTCTCAGCCCGATCGGTTTAAAATTGACAAAGTTTCATACAAACTTTCATCCCCTATTTTATCCCCCTGGGGGTAGAATTAATCGAAATCCTTTCTTAGCCGATGCCTACGTCATAACATCTACCTGCATGCCAAATTTCAGCCCGATCCGTCCAGTGGTTTGGGTTGTGAGTTAATATATCACTATGTCAGTCAGTCACCTCCGAGTTATTTATATTTAGATTGATTGAATTGGAGCAAGTTCACTAAAATCCCATGCCTTTTTTTGTCATCTAAATAGTCCAAAATTTTGTTTGTATTTTTCACCAGCAAAATCCTGGCACTTTTTCTCTGAAAGACTCTCCCCCCATTTGAATCGAAAGCCATGCATCCTCGCGTGCTGACCTTGACGTCCAGCTTGACGAGCTCGTAGACCGCTTCGTGGATGCCGGCGGCGGCGGCGGCGTCCAGCGCCGGCTCGTCCAGCAGGCGCGCCAGCAGCGCCGCCAGGTGCAGACAGATGACGAGCACGCGCTGCAGCGTGGCCAGCGCCTGCTCCGGGTCCGGCGCCGGCAGCGCAGCGCCGCGCCGCAGCTCGGACAGCGCCTGACGGTGCGACGCAACAACTCAACAACACTTTCCAAAAAGCTTCCATACTACATATACTCCTCAGAACTGTAGTTCTCAAATTATGGAGCGAATACACACATCAACACAATTTAGGGATTTTTTTCTAGAGGAGGTATAACTAGCGGCACGAAACTCTAGCGATCGACGTCATTGCGCAGAAGTAAAAAAAACAGGTATCACAGGGGGCTAGAGGAACGAAGAGTGCGCGTGCGTAGCGCCGGTTGGCTAGCCGTCGTATTCCGTCCCCCGCCCCGATACGTCGACCCGCGGACATCTGACTCTACAGGCGCGTTCTAAAGTGAATTGATATAACTAAGCCACGAGCGTAATGAATAGCTATGCCACGAACAGAGCAGCTATGTCACGAGCATAACAGCTATGCCACGAGCAGAGCAACTATGCTACGAGCAGAGCAGCTAAACCACGAGCGTAACAGCTATGCCACGAGCGTAACAGCTATGCCACGAGCGTAACAGCTAAACCACGAGCGTAATAAATAGCTATGCCACGAAAAGAGCAGCTATACCACGAGCGGAACAGCTATGCTACGAGGAGTACGAGGAGACAAACGCTTGCGCGATTCAGACTTCGACCGCTCGATTCGGTCCGCCATCTGTTGGCACACTTCCGAACTAATTGGCGTAAACAGCAGGTATGCCAAGAGCGTAACAACTACGCCACGAGCAGACACGTACCTTGCGGAAGACCGGCGCGACGTCTTCGAAGGTGACGGGCGGCACGACGCGGCCCCGCAGCGGCGGGCGCGCCCTCTCGGCCACCATGTACGAGAACAGCTCCGCGAAGGAGTAGAGCGAGGACTGCGTGAGCGGCGACAGCGGCGGCAGCACGCAGCGCTGCATGTCCAGCGCGTGGTGCCACAGCTGCCGGCAGCGCTGGAAGCGGCCGGCGTCCGCGTACACGGCGCCGCGGTACCGCACGTAGTACGACGTGTCCGGGTGCGCGGGCCCTGCGGACGACAGAGACGATATATGTAACGCATAACAATAAGTAACAAGTAGGTGTTTAACACAAAATATGTCTATCATCATCGTCATCAGCCGGAAGAAGTCCACTGCTGAATATAGGTCTTCCCCCTTAAATTAAACCACGAACGGCTTTTAGGCATTTGAAGGCATTTGAATTTTTTTTAGACATTTGAATCCATCGGCTCCCTGAGACTCTTACAATGTACAATGTTACGGGGGGTGACCTGGTGACCTGTAGGACAGGTTTTTCAAAACCTATTTCAGGCACCAGCTCCTCATACAGTTAGATATCAGCTTGTCAATCTTAGTTGTACCTTGTGTAATTTACTAATTGTGAGGAGAAATAAATAGATTTTGATTTGATTTTGATTTGAATGTCTTCGGTTCACCTAGTACGGGGCCTACCTGCAGAACGTCTTTCGGTTCGTGATCGCTACTCGAGAACCTTTTTTCCCGGACCTTACACTATCTATGTATTAGCAGCAACAATCCCGGGAAACGTACCTAGGATGCGTTCCCGGATGACGAGAGCCTGCATGCGCATAGCGTCCGGGTCGGCGAGGATCTCGTCCAGCTCGTGCGCGTCGCTCGGCTCCACTGCGAACTCGTACGCCTCGATGCGAGGCACGTCCTTGGGCTTCGGGATCGGTTCGCTGCCATCGTCCGGGAATCTGGAACGGGGTCGTTAGAATATTCAACATTCTATTTGTTAGAGACGCGAGTACAATATCTATTGTTTTTTATTGGTTAATTTCATTAAATACGTCGGGTGCGATCCGTAGGTCGTGGATTCTAATTCTACATTGACAGCTTGAGCTTTCGGTGAAGGGAAACATCGTGATGAAACCATAGCTTGGTTGTAGGGCATTTTCTAGGGCTCGCCTAGCTAGCTAGCTGCCCAAGTTAAGGATCTTTCGCCAAGCACCTATCGGTGTGTTCCGGCAGCCCCACTTGAAAGCCAGTTCCCACTCCAGGTATAGCGTGATGCCTTCGACCACATCGTAACTTAGCATCAGGTGACTTGTGGACACTTGTGCTCAAACGCTACGCTGTAAAAAGTAAAATAATACATAGGATCGCGATGTAAGCTTTGTTTATCGTATCAGCCCCTGTAGGTACTAGAGGGTTGGGGTGCTGGAGCACCACCGCAGTTGGCAAAGTCAGTATCAGTTTAAACAAAAAGTAAATTTTACCTGTCGTCCATAGCTCGTTTCCACAGCGCAAGCGCGCCGACCATATCTCTCCGCTTGTCCACGTATGTGGCTCCCAATAGTTCCAACGCGTCTATTCTCTGTTGCCTAGTAACCAGGCCGTATTCTATGTTAATTAAATGCTCTACTATGTGTGTGTGACCAGTCACTGATGCCGCTAGTAGGGGTGTCATTCCTGAAACGGACGAGAAACAAATATATAAATAAGAAATAACTCAACCATTTTTATTTCAGAACTGTTGGAGGCGTAAGGCTGGCCATAGTGAAGTACTGCAACTGCTCGAGCGGTTCGTGTACGTACGTAGAAGTCTGTAGTTTACTATGCAGTCGCAGCTTGAAGCAGTTGATTCCTGACTGCTCCAAGCGGTCCGTGTAAGGCCAGCCTTCGAAGTTGTTTTCAATAAGAACGAAAACATTTCAAAGACCGGACAGCGATTTAGGCTGGAATTAGGTTACGCCAACATAATTAGTACCTAGTCAGTCAGTTTAAATTAAACATCCGTACGATGCGCGTTCGTAAATATAATTGCAACGCATGACTGACTTGAGCGTAACACTGACCAGTAATAAGCCTTACAAATATGCAACCGGACATTCATCATCATCATATCATCACCTAAGATTCAAATTGCCGCGCTAACGTTCCATTGTGGATTCAAGAACGTTTGACGTCAGATGTAGGTATGCAAACAAACGTCAGTGTCACGCTACTACCAAATAGAGCTGCAAACTAATTTTTCACAAACGTGTAACGTTATAGGTATGCTAGTATATGTTCATTCATTGATTATAAATCAATATTATTTCACAAAAAATACGCTACGTCAGCCGGAAGAACTCCACTGCTGAACATAGGCCTCCCACTTCCAACGCCACCATGGACGGCTATTAGCCATTTGCATCCGTCGGCTCCCTGCGGCTCTTACAATGTTGTCGGTCCACCTACAGAGCGTCTTCCGGTTCGTGGTCGCCACTCGAGAACCTTTCTTCCTCATCGGTTATCGCCTCGACGAGCGATGTGGACTGTCCGGTTGCCTATTGCAAACACGGGTAGAGTTATATTCTAAACTAGCTGGTGCCCGCAGCTTCGCTCGCGTGGATGTCGGTTATCGCAACTAAAAGTAATCAAGAAATTTTGATCCAGTTCCCGCAACCCATGAGAACCTATTCCAGGAATAAAAAGTATCCTATATATTATCCGTCCTATTATCTATACCTGTACCAAATTTCAGCCAGATGAATTTCTGAAGTTATCCCGAAGAAGATATAAAAAAATTGAGCTTTATACTTTAACGAATTTAGGGTAGGTACTAATTTATACACCTGCACTTCCTGTTATCTGCCCAAGTAACCACAAACCAAACTCTATATTCACAGGATGTTCTTACCTGTACTATTATATAGGGGGCATGCACAGAAAAACTTTCAGCTTTTACATTAAAAAACGAAAGTCTGGCTGTCGTAGGCTCTGGGTCTATATATCCATCCACACCATTAATACTTTTTCTACTACATATCGAAACTATTTCATAAAAAAAAAACAAATCTATGCAAACTCTTTGCTTCCCAAGTTCCCACGTGTCCAAATCTTTAGGCTAAGCGTATATTGAGACGCAATCGATGCAGTGCGGGGCAGCGCTGATTTTTTGTAATATATATATGCATAAGCAAAGATCAGCATACGATGTTTCTTTTTTCTTTTTGCGGCAACAATCACTATTTTTCTAAATTAAGTTAGTGCGTATTAATCAATGCGTAGGATAGTATTTATATCACACGTTCATACATAACACGTATTTTAAAAAAGCATGAAGACATAGAAGCAACGCTATCAAAAACTGTAACTAACAATAACTCATTAATTTCATAATCTAACACTAATACTGAATAAAAATCTTTAGGATGGTAAATAGCCTCCTCCGAAATAGTAAACGTTATCGCGCCAGAAAAAAAAGAAAAAATCACCAGAAAAGTACCTGCCGTTGCCTACCGGTCGTTGCTTGCCTTTTCTTTTGCTGGTGCAAGAAAGTTAGAACAGACGTAGCTAGTTATTAGTTTATCTTTTTAAAGTGATTAAATGTTGTATAAGTTTAATATTAAACCCAGTTTATTCGTCAACTTGAATACTGTTCTTGATACCAGTTTTTTGTACTTTATTACAGTGTATCTGTGTAATTTACAGCATCGCTCATGGACTATGCCATGCGCTTCCGTCGCCTGCGTCTCAACATACGCTTACCCTTATTGTAGCCCGCAACATCAACGTCAATACCAAGTAGTTCTAAGTAAATAAGGTATAATAAGATCATGTCTGCTACACACGTAACGATATATCGTTACAAATTTAAACGTCTTGGGTTTGATTAGAGCGTATGGTGTAATCACTAACTTAGGATTAAATAGATGGCTCTATATTATTTTATTACAGTGTGTTGATTTTTGATTTCGAACATCACTAATCACAATCATCTTTTGATTTTCATTTTTGTAGCTTTGTATAAAATGTTCTAATATTTTTCTTCTTTCAATTTTCGCGCGGACGCGTCTTACAAAGAGGTCCTTTTTGTTTGCCCTTGTCCGACGTCAGTTTTATTGCAGCAAAACACACGCTACCATCAAAATTATGCAAATACGGTCAAGTCGATCAACAATGATTTATCGAACAGAAAATGTTACTACCATCGCTCATCTGCGCAAACCAGAAATTCTACAACGATTTTTCAGGCACACTTTCGATATAACCGGAGATCGGTTAGCAATTAGAACAGATACATCGCTACGATAAATTGTTACGTATGTATCCACACCAATAATTGTCATCATCATGCCAATAATATTCTTCCTGACATGTAAACAATTCAACAGAATGATGCCTAGCAACCATGTAAAAGATTTCGAAAAATTTCGTTATATTAGATTTTCCCACGGAACCCATGCATTATTCCGGGATAAAAGTAGCCTATATTACTCTCCGGCGCATAAACTATTTTTATGCAAAATAATACCCTGATTCGTTGTTTTGTTACGCCGTGAAAGCCGAACAAACCAACAGAAAAACACACTTTCGCATTTACATAAATGTGGGGATGGGGATGGTGATAGGGGTAGCTGCGGTTCGCGTTTACACCCATGGTATTCCTTACTATCCCGCAAGAATCTTTTTCCGGGTTAAAAAGGAACCTATATGCTATCCGGGCTACAATAATCTAATCGACTCGACCAAATTTCCGACGTGATGCTTTAAACTGATATAACTTTTTTATTTATGAACCGATTGAAATAAAACAAACACTAAATGTTAAGTGAAGAAAACCACAATATAATAATGAAAACCGCATTCAAATCGGTTAAGCCGTTTCTGAGATTAGCGCGCACAAACAAACAGACAAACAGACAAACAGACAAACAGACAAACAGACAAAAATTCTAAAAACCATTGTTTTGGGTTCTATTGCGTTAATAAAGGCCCCCAGTAAAAGTTTTTCTCATTTATCTTCAATGTACAGACAGTGATGAGTTACAGATTTATTATATGTATAGATTACAGTGTGTTGATTTTTGATTTCGAACATCACTAATCACAATCATCTTTTGATTTTCATTTTTGTAGCTTTGTATAAAATGTTCTAATATTTTTCTTCTTTCAATTTTCGCGCGGACGCGTCTTACAAAGAGGTCCTTTTTGTTTGCCCTTGTCCGACGTCAGTTTTATTGCAGCAAAACACACGCTACCATCAAAATTATGCAAATACGGTCAAGTCGATCAACAATGATTTATCGAACAGAAAATGTTACTGCCATCGCTCATCTGCGCAAACCAGAAATTCTACAACGATTTTTCAGGCACACTTTCGATATAACCGGAGATCGGTTAGCAATTAGAACAGATACATCGCTACGATAAATTGTTACGTATGTATCCACACCAATAATTGTCATCATCATGCCAATAATATTCTTCCTGACATGTAAACAATTCAACAGAATGATGCCTAGCAACCATGTAAAAGATTTCGAAAAATTTCGTTATATTAGATTTTCCCACGGAACCCATGCATTATTCCGGGATAAAAGTAGCCTATATTACTCTCCGGCGCATAAACTATTTTTATGCAAAATAATACCCTGATTCGTTGTTTTGTTACGCCGTGAAAGCCGAACAAACCAACAGAAAAACACACTTTCGCATTTACATAAATGTGGGGATGGGGATGGTGATAGGGGTATTTAAGCCGAACAAACCAACAGAAAAACACACTTTCGCATTTACATAAATGTGGGGATGGGGATGGTGATAGGGGCATTTACATAAATGTGGGGATGGGGATGGTGATAGGTATCCGGCTCGAAGGACCAATATGTAGGGTCTGATGCGCGACTCCTACAGTTGATTGATATTTGATTTGATTTGATAATTATGAGTACCTATAACCGGAAGCTAAATGCAATGATACGCGTGCTATCCGTTTGATGGCTTTATTGATACTGAATAACATGAAACAAAATGTACGGTTAGACCGTACAGCTGCGGTTCGCGTTTACACCCATGGTATTCCTTACTATCCCGCAAGAATCTTTTTCCGGGTTAAAAAGGAACCTATATGCTATCCGGGCTACAATAATCTAATCGACTCGACCAAATTTCCGACGTGATGCTTTAAACTGATATAACTTTTTTATTTATGAACCGATTGAAATAAAACAAACACTAAATGTTAAGTGAAGAAAACCACAATATAATAATGAAAACCGCATTCAAATCGGTTAAGCCGTTTCTGAGATTAGCGCGCACAAACAAACAGACAAACAGACAAACAGACAAACAGACAAAAATTCTAAAAACCATTGTTTTGGGTTCTATTGCGTTAATAAAGGCCCCCAGTAAAAGTTTTTCTCATTTATCTTCAATGTACAGACAGTGATGAGTTACAGATTTATTATATGTATAGATATATGCTAGTGACTCACCATAAGAATCTACATCCATAGTAGCCCCGTGTCCTAATAACATTTTGAGTATATGCAGCGATCCGCTTTCAGCACAATCATGCAACGCCGTGTTCCCTTTGACACTTTTTCTGTTCACGTCGGCATTGAGGGATAGAAGGTACCGCGCGATCCTTATATGTCCTTTGTAACACGCTATCATGAGGCATGTGTGCCCGTGACGGTTCGCTATTTCTATGTCTGAAATGATAGAGATATGTAAATCAGAATTAAGATTTCCGTCGCACCTTTTTGAAAAAACTGTTCTGTGACGGAGAGAGTTAAGAATCTGTCGCCAAGCACTGATTGGTGTGTTCCGGCAGGCCTGCTTGAGAACCAGTTTCTAACCCAGGTGTAAAGTGACGCCGCCTTTGACCACATCGTCACTAAACATCTGTTTCAGGTGACTTTTGGTCAAACGCTACCCTGAAAAATAAAACAAAAAATGTACTCAGTAAAGCTTGGGTGTAAAATCGTTTAAGCCCGTCTACTAGACGCGTTTAGCAACCAACAAGTTTCCTTAATTTTCCTTGTTCGATCTGTTTAGAAACATACAGTTAGCAGATGAGCATCATAGCCCATTCTTACATGTGTAACATTATCACTCACTTCACCGTACCGCTTTGGTGGGAACATTGCAGCTTTATGCTGACGATAGTGCTAAAAGAAACCCTTACCGGCGCCATTCTCGACTAGGAACTTGACGATGTCGTAGTGTCCGTCAAAGCACGCGGCCCTCAGTGGTGTGCTGTGGGTTCGCGTGGTAGAGTTGACATTCGCGCCTGCACGAACTAGCAACTTTACGAGCGGCAAGTGGCCGGCGGCCGCGGCACACCACAGCGGCGGCGCACCCTCTATCGTCTCGCCGTCGAATGTAACTGAAACGTGAGACGGAAGCTGTTCATTTCAAACTTCAAGAAAAGATATCTGACTGCGAATACCTTTGTGGAAGTCTACGGGTCTGAACTGAATAAGGCTTTCCGCATATTAGTTGTAAGCGTAGTCGTAGCGTACGCGTGTCGTAAGACGCGCGTAGTTCGAGCACGGACATGCTTAAACACAAGTCTGCCGACGAAGCGTTATCGTAGAGCACAGTATGGCGCGAAGATGTATTCGTTTATGTGATTGTGTGCGTGAAAAGTGCGTGCGTACACGGTGCCGCTACTCACGCACACATTCAAACTGGCGACGGCCGATTTATATGAAGCTGAACTACTACTCCTTTACTATGCTTTTACTGCTCTCGTACTACGCGCGTCGTACGATACCCTTACGCTACGAGGCCGTGTGCTGAGGGGGTTGATTTTAGCAGACGGCCTTCCCATCAACCTGATTCACAAAGAGTTCAGCGATCTCCAATATTATTAAAAACTCCTGTTTCAATAAGAGGTTAAAGGAAAGAGGAATATCCTAGGTCTGATTGGTACTCAATAAATGAACCTGTTACCAATTACCATCGAGTGATTGCATTCATCGTGTTGCTACCAATGTCTCGTTATTACTTCTACGGCTTGGCTGAATACGTTTTACCACAGACGCGTAAGTACCATAATAAAGCTGGTTTTTAAACGTATTATCAAAGTGTCAATTGAATAAAACACTGGTATTGTGATGTAACGAGTTACAAAAGGTATAATTACACAGGCAATTTAAATGACCTACTTTAATTGCCAAAAGTTGTGAAGCAACAAATGTGATACAAAATTGGTGATTTGTGGAGCAATAATTTGCATTTTATCCATTACAATAAGAAGTTGATTGCGAAGCTATGAATCCGGTTTAATTTGATTATGTTATAGACTTGGATATTTCTCTGTGTTCTGTGTCCGACTGACAATGCCCATATGACGAGATTCGCAAAACGACTGTCGCGAATGACTACGCACCAGAAAATTTAGACAAAAGGTGTATAAACAAGCTCGCACTCACTCGCGACGTTTTGATAATAAAACAAAGATAGCACATAACATTCTAACAGTGAAAGAATTTTTGGAATCAGTTCAATAGCAATCCCAGGTATCGCTGGAAAGACGTAGTCACGAAGGATTTGCGCCAGCTCCAGATGGAAACTTGCAGAAGATGGCCCAGGACAGACCGAAATGGTGTATTACCGGAGGCCAAAACTCACTTTGGGTCGTTGCGCCATCTCAGTTAGTTTTAGTTCGTTAAATAGAAAAAAAAAATTGCTACCGAGCTTACAAATACACAAACAAAAACCAAGCTACAATCTGTACATAACACCAGTGCCCTGCACCGCTGCGTTACAAGCGTGGAAGTTGATATTTTTCCATACAAACATTAATATCCCATTTGAGGGTGTGATTTTCAAAAATCCTTTGGATAATTGCATATCTCTAGCACTAGCGTTCTTACCTGAGCCAGGTTGCTCGATGTCTGCCTTGCACCTCTCAATAAGGTACTCGGCCACGTCGTAGTGTCCATTTCTGCAAGCGATCACAAGAGGAGTGGCACCGCCGACCTTCGCACCCACCAACATGTTCAGCTCGTCTGCTGAGCGCCAACTGTGCAGGTACGCCTGGAACAAACAAACGATACTATGAATATGAATCATCGGAGAAATGAATAAGGTCAATGGATACCGTTTGACCACTACCTGGTGATAAGTGACGATATGGTCAAGGATGGTAAACAAGCTAAGCCTAGAATGGGACTTGCACTCAAGGCGGGTGGTGTCACTTAAGTGTAACCAGGCGAGCGAGTCTTCAAAGACACTTTTAAGGATAAAATTAAGCACCAATCGGTATTATATTGTAACGAGAAGCTTAAGACAAGCAAATGAGCAATTTATGATTCGATAACTTATGATTAGCAGTTTTTTAATAAGTAAGTAATAAAGTTTAAAATGCTTTAAAACTAAATTAGGCTACTCTGGCTTTGAAGATTTAGAAAGATGAACAACTTGATGCAACCAACTTATTTTACACATTTTTGTGGGTTGGGCCACTTTTCTGCTGAGAGCCTTAATTTTGGGCCAGTTAAAAATTCCGCCTTAATGTTTTTGGACGAATATTGCAAAAGTGAAACCTCATACGATATAAATAACAACAAGTTCAGTTTGGCAAGTGACCGGCCCCGGTCTTTATGCCAGTGGCGTAACCACTACGCCAAGAGTCCACCGGCGCACGGGCCGCGTCGGTGGACTCTTGCAAAACGGAACACGATTGAACAAAGCATGGAAAACATCTTACATTATAGCAGCGTGTCTGCTTTCGCAAGAACATCCAAGTTTATATTACTGCAGAAGCAGAACACTTTTCTATAGATAAGTCTTTACTGTCTTATTACAGCTAAACTACACTGAGAAACTATGTAGGTATTATATGTATCTACATGTCATCGAAGAAATCCACCTATCCTACCTTACCTTTTCCTCAGAGGTTTTTTTATGATAGGGAATAAGCCGTTCGTCAAGAATCAAGAAATAAACTTAGAGTTTAATTTTACAGTAAAAAATGGTTGGAATTGAATTAACTCTAATACATATTAAATTGAATTGTAATGCAAATGTATAATGATTCATTGGCAGTCGGTATAATTATGAATACGTAGATAATATAATTAGACATATATACTCTCTTTGAGAGAATTCCGTTATTCCAGCAGTGGGAACGTTATAAACTGATGATGATGCGACTATACAGATACAGCGATTACAGACGAAAAGAACAACAGTACTAAAATAATTATTTTAAAAAACTCACAGCGCGAAGCAACTCCGCAAATCAGAATACTAAATTAGTCGATCGCACAGAAGTTTATCACGATACTGAACCAGATTCCCGACGATCGACCCAATTATATACCTTCATTTCATTAAATTTATTGTAACAATGAAAATGCAAGGATAAAGTTCGGAATATTTCACAACTTCTTAATTGTTTCGGCTGACCCGGGTGTTGCATCAACCAATATGAGTAATAGCTTGACAAAGCGATTTCCTTAGATTGTTTCAACAATTTCTAGACTTATTGTTCTGGGTAGTTAAACAAAGAAAGACACGGTGTTTCCGGTCTGTTTAAATATATCATAACCTTCTTTGAACTTCACCAGTGAAATCTTGCGCGACAGTGTACTTCGGTCGTCATCTTGAGATATTAAATCTCTTCAACTGCCTGTGCCTAATCTATACTATATTAATATTATAAAGCTGCAGAGTTTGTTTGTTTGTTTGTTTGAACGCGCTAATCTCAGGAACTACTGGTCCGATTTGAAAAATTCTTTCAGTGTTGGATAGCCCATTTATTGAGGAAGGCTATATATATTTATTTTATTTCCAAAAAAATTAGGGATCCGTAAGAAAATTGCTATTTTGCAACCCAAGGTGTGAAATCAAAAATCTATTTTTGCGTGCGCTGCAAAAACTATTGACACTAGAACAAAACAATGTATCACGGGTTTGTAGGTCCCATTAAGATCTACAAAAAAGTCCGCGAGAGCATATGTCTAACTATTATAGTTATGCTGCAATAAGTGTTTTTTTTATTTTAAAAATTTAATTTTAATGCCGCCGCTAGAAAAGGCTTTTTATTTGTATCTTGGTATGAATCCTTATCAAAATAAATTACTTCTCATTCAAAACTGCTTCAATCCCTTCATATAACTTTTTGAATTATTCAATTCGGACATTCCATTCGAAAGATATCACGAATTTAAAAATGTAAGTAGTAGTAGAAAAATAAACCCGCTGCACCGCAGTGCCGCGGGAAACGTGGTGAGATGAGGGGGGACCGAAGGCGGGAGAACATTCTATAAAATAAGTAAACTGCGGTCGCAATTTGCGAACCAGGAAGACCTTTAGCGGCGTGGTTCAAACGCGCGCAGGATAATGGATACAGCAGGTAACGCGGTGAGGGGCACCGAAGTGCGGGAATAAGTTTGGAGTATACGGAATATATTATACGCTTTCGCGCCTAAACTGCTGAACCGATTTAAATGAAATTTGTTATAGAGATAATTTGAGCCCCGGGAAAGGATATAGGATACTTTTTATCGCGATAAACTGTAGCCCACGCGGGTGAAACCGCAGGGAACAGCTAGTACGTAATAGAATAATTTCAACTATTCGATCGCATGTTATCTTTTGATAACAAAATACCTTCTTCAAACGCCTAAGCAGCCTCCGTTGCCGTCGCAGCAACGTCTTGCCGCAGTGCCTCAGAGTCTCGATCCACCGGCACCTAACAGGCACCAGATCCCATACACCAGCTGACATTTTGTTTCAAAACATCACGTCACTTTGTTTCACTGATTAGTTACACTTTTGAGCACATTGTTTAGTTTTGTATACTAAACAAACACTAAATTATATAATTTAGCAGATAAAGTTAAGCGACCTGTCTGTTGGTCTGCTTCGTTGTGATGTGATGACTGACTTAATTCATTCACTCTTTAAACGTTTCTTTCTTGATAAGTGGATAGATATATGGACGTCACAATGAGCAACGAAACGGAAAATGTATCAACAATAAATAATCCTTATAAATATTCAGAAACCTAGTTGTTTAACCACAGAGATATGATTCTATATTTTCTATGAATTCTTCCAATGTTATTCAAACTAAAAATTTACTCCTGAACTAGAAACAAGTTTACATGCGGTTAACCGATTGGTAATCACAGCAATTATGTATATTTAAAACAACGTGAACGAGATTACAATCCAGGGCAAAACTGTACACCGTGTACAGGTTATTCATTCACGCGTCTTTTTAAAACAGGTAAAACCATATTTAGAAGATAATACCTAGAGTGACACATTTGTAAAAAGGAGCATCGATTACGCACAACACGAAAGGTAAAAACCCAAAGAATCAAGGTGAATGCCGCAAGACCTAGTTCCGTGAATAACTGGCTATTTTAATGATACGAATACTGAAAAAGTTCCGAAGGGCAAAACTGTGATTCATTTCCTGGCTACTGTTTCAAATTTGTTCCTTGGGAAATTTCCCCACTGACCAGGTGATAACAACTAGAGAATTTTAGATCCTATTATGTATTTACTTAATCAAATACCTAATACAAAATGTAATACTATATATTATTACAAATCATTTGCTGTTACCTGACCGAGTGTATCAAAACATGCAAAATCGGAATGCAAATAAATAATTTGAGGTCTGTCAAGAACACATTCGAAGACTCTTGATAATGTCATTGAAACGAACCTAACAATACATAACATAATAAATTATGATTCATTCGAAGAGTTAAATGACTTGGGGTCACCCAAACTTATTTTTCTCATATTTTTTCCTGACTTTTTTACCATGGTATTGTCATTAAAAAACTAAACACCTCTAATATATTATTACAATGGGTCCTGCCCCACTATGGGTGGCACTTATTTAGATGAATATACTGTTTAATATAATATTTACAGTAGGTACAAAGTTATCGATAATGACGAGCACTTTCTAAAAGTAATGAAAGGTTAGAAATAAGGGTTTCCTTTTCTAAGCACCAAGCAAGAACATGACGGCAACTTCTCGACGTCGACAGCACTAACAGAATTTCGGAATATAGCTATTTCATCGAGATATCATTTAGAAAAACAAGTAAAAAGAAATGGGCACAAGTGAGTTCCCTTTCACAATTCGATTACAATATCGTAGAAGTCAATAATAGTCAATATCGTATAGGCAAGGCAATATCAGCGTGATTCAGCGTGACCAATAGCAATTTTATTTAAATGTCACAACAATAAATCGTCAGGCGAAATAAATTTCAACAACTGTATTGTAGAAATGAAACCATCCTAATCATAACGTTTACGAATTAGTAACTGGTTGTTCATAGGGTAAAATAAAAATACGAAACTACGAAGATGCCTCACTACGAAACCTCGATGTCACATCTATGTAAAAAAAATGTATGCAAATAAACTCGCACGCCCATGCTGAATAATATAACCTCACTGCGATACATCTCGGGCTACCATTCACGTAACCGATGGGTAAGCAAGGTTCCCACCAGGAACCTGAAGACGTCCTGTAGGACCGATGAGATCGTAAGAGTCGTTGAGAGCTGATGGATGTAAGTAACTAGTAGCCGTTCATGCTGGCGTTTAAAGGAGGACGCCTATGTTCAGAAGTGGGACTTCTTCTTTGTGATTTGATTTGTGCTATTCATGCGCGTGCGCGTCTATTTTCATACTTTTTAACAGACAATATGAAAAATGATCGATGTAGGTCACAAGTTGAACCAAATGCTTATTATAAAAATGTTCTCAATAGGTTACGTCAAATATTTGACGTAGTTAAAACAATTCTAGATAATACAGAATTAATGTATTAAAAATTCCATCAATTAAGATGATATTCTGAGCAATTACATTATAATTAGAGAAGTGTAACTGTAAACAAACAATATTGATAGAAACTCGCAATCATTCAAAGTAGATGTATGTTATAATAATTAATATCAAAATCCAAGGTTCAATCAAACTTTAACTAGAAAAGCTGAAGTATTATAAGATAATTTTTTTCAACTATCTCATCATAACAATGAAATTTGATAAGCAACAAAAATTATAATAGACAACACTCGACAAATAAGCGACTCCTTGTTTTTCAATTTTATGAGCAGTTAAAGAAGAAACCGTTCGCAATTTTCCGCACGAAAAGTTAGAGGTTATAGACCGTGTTTGACAACTTTCTCATCAGATGGTGAGACAGCTGATGATCATGATACGGTCTAGGAGTCTAGTCGTCGTCTAGGGTGAGCACGATTGCCTAAATGATATCAATTCGCTTTCGATTGAAGAATTCTACGTTATAGTTAACGGAAACAAAGACGCTAGCAAGGTGGTTAACTAAAACTGGAACTATCTGAGTTAAACTTCCGAGCTATTTAAAGCTTCAAGATCAAGTTCAAACATTCGCTAAAAATACGTAATATAAAACCGTCTACTTCATATGAATAAAGTTCATATCACAAAGATTAAATGCTATGCGAGGAAACAAAACAGGCTATATGTACAAAGGTAATCATGGTCATGAAATGGTCTTAATATACAGGCAATTTTGGCACCAATAAGGATGTTTTTAATTTAACCATTTCTGACGTTGTTAACATTAAACATACGGCCAAGGACCTTATATTTTGTTATGCAAACGAAATGTACCAACAGCGGATATTTGTGTACACGAATTCAAACCTCAATCGTACTTGCTAACACCGATGACAATTGTAGACTTGGCATAAACAAAGTTACGGCGACTAGTTATATGTGAAAATTTCCTTAATTTGCTAGGAATTCGTAGAAGGAAAACTATTCGAAACAGCTCAAAAGTCCTATTAATTTTGTAGGTATGATTATTAATATGTATAATATAACAATTGTTATGACAGTCGCTGCCAGTTATTACTATTGTTGCAGTGTACAATACGTGCTTAGTTATATCACAAAGACGATATTTTCACCTCATTATGGTATTTACTTTACTGGTTACATAAAAGACGTTTGCTGTTAATGGTTTTGACAAATCCAAGAACCATTCTGACCATCGATCCGAGTTACCTTGGCCATACTAATGAAGTACATTTACAATGGTACATACTCCGTCATTGTTTTAGATGTGTCGTGGAGAGAGTAAACGTCTCAAGACAAAAAGGCTTAACAATAGAGCCTTACCTAACAACGTTCGGTACTTTATTTTAAAGAATGACTAATATAACTCATTTGAATAGAAAATTTGTCCATCGATCTCTGAAGAAAGTTTTCTTTTTAAAATTGGGGCATTACTGTAATCAATGACAAAGTGAAACACACTCCAACAGGAAAATGGTTCAGTTATTTATACGTATTTAAAAAGCAATTCACCTTTAATTCAGGTATTGTGTTGTGGGCCATATTGATAAGTTCATTAATTCCTTTTTAACGAATATAGAGAACAGATGATTATAAAATAAAAGGTCTGGGTCAAAAAACTTGAAAATCATCATAGTGGAGAAAGTTCAAAGTGTGACCTTTATGTTTTCTTGGGCCGTATCTAAACAACGGATTTAGCATTTACCAGATAGTTTTCTTACTCACAATTATTAGCACGTCAGTGCAATTCAATATAAAGCCAGTTTCAGAACTTGGCTTGGAACGCTGTAAACTTGTTATAGATACAAAACAACGCATCAAAGAAGCTTAAACCATGAGAGTGAAACAATTTACGTTGAAGTTCAAACATCAAAACCTGCAAGCAAAACTAGAACAGTTAAATATTTTTCATCACAGCGAATCAGTACCAATCACGTCCCTATTGCACAATCACAACACTTTTATGTTTATTCACCGTTCATACATTGGCGGCAATGACACGTGCGTCCGTGATGGGAGCCAGTGCAGCACTGCAACCAGCGGCGGGTCACTCTTTCACCGAAGGCTTACACAAGCAAATGTTGCGTAACAGCCTTTTGCCTTTCCAATGCTGCAACTGTGTGTAGCAATTGCTGTTCCGATGGTGGATGCCGTGTGCTTATTGACGATATTGATAACGCTTATGGGTCATGACGCGTGTGTTTTGTTATTATTAAAACACGATTGGATTCAATATCGCGGTGCGATGCATTAGGTTATCTACACTAATATCATACAGAGGAAATATTAGATTTTTTGCTTGTTCGTATTGAATAGACACCAAAACTACTGGATTGAACTGAATAATTCTTTCCCCATTATAATAAAAAAGTGTATTCATGACAACACTAATAGGTAACAAATATTCGAAAATTTATTTCAAAATTCTAACAGGAAAACATTTTGTACTCAGAATTAATTTCTGTATCAATTAATTTCTGCACACGATAATTCAATGTAGACAAGGTCACCCAATGTGAGAAGTCAATCACGTTTCCAAAGCTTTTGCAGGGGGTTTGTGTCCTTACGACACAATAGCAGTTCATAATGAAAACACGTGAGAGCCTTTCTCTCTATACCAAACAATCCAAATTGGCCAAACTTAATAAGTAAGTAAATAAGGTTTCTCGACATGAAGCCAGATCAAGCAACTAATACATAAACAAGTACTATAAAGGTAAATATGCGCTTATTTACTAATTTTGTTAAAATTGAAAAAAATTGAAAGAACACGGCCTTCTAGTAAAGGGCGTTCCCAAGTTCCATAGAATTGATATAGTAGGATTGAATTCTAACTCCGTGTGTAACCGTTGAATAGAAATGGCGGTAAAGAGAAAGAAAAGCGATAATAATCTAACATTGAACAGAAATCACCAATCTGCATCACGTTTAAAAGAAGTAAAAAGTAAGTAACTCATAATAAAACTACAAAGACTTCAAATTCAACAAAAAATTTCAGCATACCAAAAAGATATTGAAAAAGAAGTGCCGTAACCATACTTTCCTGAGAGAAAGCAAGATCTTGACTTCCAATGGTAATAACGCCTACACAACCCTATACTTTATTGTAGCTCTGACTGCTCTAGGATTTCCATTATGTATCTATGGTATGAGAAACTAAGCTGATCGGGGATCCACAACACCCAAACACAAAGCAAACTAAGGTCAGAAACAATGAGCGTAATACAACTCTGTTGAGAATGTATGGGTAGATGAGATTTGTAGCTTCATTAAGGACATATTAACGTTAAAACAAAATACATATATCCAATTCATTTGCTGGCATGACAACAAGCGACTGATTTCAACCATGCACGCCTGAAATTGTGAATTGTATACTCGTCGCCAAAATTTCCTGTACTCAAGACTTTTCTGTATTTGAGATAATTATTTCACAATATATAACAATAACGTACATTGCGACTGCTTTAATGGCGCAGAACTGCTTGACATACGCATGTTTACATACATATTTGTAGCACAAAGTTTTATGTAACATGATTTGCTTTGTTAGCGAATGTGCCAATTCGTCCAAATTCATCAATATTTGAGTCTAACAAATAACAAGTCCAAGAATCAGACTATTTAAAGAACGTATGTATTACGTGTCAAATTACGTATTCTGTGCGCGCAATATGTTCATCTCCGGATTATTATTTTATAACCACCACCCACCGCTAGGTGAATTGTGTGTCCTTGGCCGACGCAAATCTCTTAAGTACGTTATGTAATTTACTCATTTGTTATACGATTTCGATGCCTAGACTATTAGCAGCTATTAGTTAGGTTGCTAGTGCAACAATTACTATATAATATGTAGGTATATCCTTTTTTAAAACACTTTTATTAGCTTGACTTGTAACTAACTAACTAACTAACTAACTAACTAACTAACTAACTAACTAACTAACAATGTAATCAAATCTTAGAAGTCAATTTTCACCTACTTCTAATTGTCGTATCGACTTGAAACTTTGTATGTGTATGTAATCTCGGTGACAATGCAATAATTTGGTATCATTGACCTGATCTGATGATGCAGCCGGAAGGTGGGTAGGGCATCTCTGCGCTGGCTACTAGGAAACCCCTCGTGTTTGGGCTCATATGAATCGTCTTGATGAGTACAATAGATTGGACTTGGTGACGAGGGTCTGATGATGCAACCGGAAGGTGGGTAGGGGATCTCTGCAGTGGCTAGTAGTAAACCCCTCGAGTTTGGGCTCATATGATTCGTCTTGATGAGTCCAGAAGATTGAACTTGGTGACGAGGGTCTGATGATGCAGCCAAAAGGTGGTTAGGGGATCTCTGCAGTGGCTACTAGTAAACCCCTCGAGTTTGGGCTCAAATGATTCCTTTTGATGAGTCCGATAGATTGGACTTGGTAACAAAAGACTAAAAAGTAAAAAAATAAAAATATATAGTTTAAAAAACTAAAAAAAACACTTTTAAAAACGCACTCAAAAATATAAAATAATTAAATTGACTTGTATTAGTTACGATATAATGGTTAATTCAAAAAGTGTGGAGCGCTTCTTATACTGTGTAAATAAAAGTACACACAACCAAAAACCGCTCCACACTTTTTAATTAACCATTATATCGTAACTAATACAAGTCAATTTAATTATTTTATATTTTTGAGTGCGTTTTTAAAGTGTTTTTTTTAGTTTTTTAAACTATATATTTTTATTAAACTGCTAACAGCAGAATTTGGTAACTTCGCTTGCAACAGTGCACAAATATCGAGAACTCAAACAAATACAATCAATATCCCGTTTCTAAACCTAATTAAGTATAATTATTATATCTGTCTGCACGTTCCCCAAACAATTCATAGAATTTGTGGTCATCTGGGTCCCAAATTTTATGATAACACTAGCTGCGTTCCTCGGCTCTCCCGATATTTCGCAGGAACCATCATTTTTATTGATAAGATAAACATTTCTCCCAAATTCAGAATGCATAGAAAACGCAGTGAACTGAATCAGGTTAATTCAGGTTTCGATCTGGTCATAGTTGCAATAACTCGGACAAACCAACAAAATGTTTACGTAATAAAGACGCCAGACAAGGACTGCAATACAACAGGTGGCAGACGAAATGAATCCAAAATAAAATTCAGTGGGTCATGCATGTTGTTGACGTCATATTTGGGAACGTTTAACGGGGATCTTGAAATAAAATCTGCTTGTCTCCTCACATTCTCTCACATTGACGAGCGATGTGGCGCAATGGGCGGATAGCCGACTGTGAAACGTAAGGTCGCGGGTTCGATTCCCGCTACAGGACAAATATTTGTGCATTGAAAAAAAAAGCGCAAGTATTTGTTCTGTGTCTGGGTGTTGTGGATCCCTGATCCTCGTAGTTTCTGATACCCTAGATACAGGGAAACCTAGTTAGGGGTCAGAGCCTATGTATGTGATTGTGCGGGCATTATTCCGTATTGTATCATCATCGTCATCATTAGCCAGAAGACGTCCACTGCTGAACATATCCCTCATTGAACTCCACAACGAACAGCTATTGGCCATTTTGATTTCATCCATCGGCTTCCCGCGACTCTTACGATGTCGTCGCTCCACCGTGTGGAGGGCCTACCTGCAGAACGTCTTCCGGTTCGTGGTCGCCACTCGAGCACGTTTTGGTTTCCAAACTTATTCTTACTGAAATTTGTCATCTTTGATATCTCAATAATTTCATTGTCACATTCTCGTATTGTGCTGGTGAGCTTTTAAAATATGTAAACCATCAATAACTCAAATTTAATTCACTACATTTACTCGTATGCAAATTATATCTATTAATATCTATGTATAAGAGAGATAAACTACGCGTCTTAAGATACGTTTAGGAATCCAGTAAAATGCATCGTAAACTCGTAACAAACCTCTGAAGCAAGCAAACATCACGTACAGACAGAAATACCGACTGTTACTTAACCAGCAGCAACTCTGAGGCAGCCACAACATTCGATAATAAACTGCAGACACGTAATGATGTTTCAACATTATTTGAAGCTGTTTACGAAAGGCCACCGCCGAGGTTCAACAAGAAAAACTGTAAACGAGACCATTGCTAATTACTTACCGATACATAATTTTTATGGAGCAACGCCTCTTCATTGTGATGGCGATGGCGTGATAATGACAATGGTTAATGTCCTGTTTCTGATATCAACTAACGCCCGAAACTAATAATCGATCCTGATCCGTTATCCGCGGTTTTGGATCGATATGTCATGTCATAAATCATCATATGCCATTTTATGTCGCGTTTCTACAACCGATCTATCCACGGTTTTCCCTACTGGAGATGGAAATTTGACATAAGCTCCATAGAAGTAATGTCAAATTTATGTCAAACCGTGGATAAATCGTAATTGAAATCGGCCATTAGTAGTAAAGCTTGACATACTACTACTAAAACGATCTATTATGACATGACATATCGATCCAAAACCACGGATAACGGATCAGTTCTGACCACGTGACATAGCGTTGAAATATGTCAAACCAATACTTTTTTCTTGTTTTCTATTAGCGTCAACGATTGCAGAATGCATCTTGGCTAGGGGCGCAGGATGGATTATAATTTCGGGCGTAAGGCTTTCCGCACACTAGTCGCACGCGTATCGTGACACGCGCGTAGTACGAGAGCTGTATGAGCACGTACATCTTCAAACAAGTCCGCAGACGAAGCGGCATTGCTCTCGTACTACGCGCGTCTTACGATATACGCTTACGCTACGACGAAGGGAACTCTCCTCATGATACGAAGACATCAATCTACTTCATCATCTGTGGCATGTCTGGGTCTCGCTAGTTAGAATCATCTATTGTAATTACCTCATGGTTACATTTCTGGATATGCCCGAAACAACCAAGGATTACAAATTTCATACTAGGTACTTCTGTGCGACAACAAGAACTTGTTTGGCGTTTAAAAAAATTTCTTTGATTTTCTTATGAGATTTAGTGCATTAACAGTTACATGAATAACAGCAATACAGTTGCTTCTGAACAAATGAAAACTTTTTTAGGCATATTTATATATCTGTAAGACGTGCTCAATCGTCAATCGGTGATTCGAGTTCAAACGACTAATTTTAGGAAATAAACTAAATAAAAAACTACAACTACATTTTTTTAACAACGCAATAGGCTACATCGTAAACACAAAAGTTAAACTTTTTAGTGTCTTAAAAAGAAACAATATCCAATCGATTAAATACATTAATGAAGCAATCCCTTGCCAGTCTTCAAACCCGCAACAGTGGGTAGGCATCCTGCACATCGAATACTAAGTTCGTTACACTGTGTAGTGTAAGAGATGAGACTTCAACAGCATATAAATATGGATAACTCTCACAGTTGCACAAGAATGGACTTTGGGTTTCTTTTCCTCTAAGAAAATAACAGTGTTTACAATACCAAATGTATGAGAATGCAACATTCATTTCGTAGTTGCATTACAGTGCCTGGTGGTGGGTAATTTGTATTGGTGAGAGATGTCAGGTGATATGCTATAAAACTGACTGGTCAAAATGTCAAAGCAAATTAAAACAATGGTCAAAAATATGGTGATAGAGATCTTAACAAATTGGCAAGAGGTGTGGTAATCTTCTCAGAGGAGATGCGGTAAAGTGAATAATCTGTCTTTCCTTCTGAGTCGTTACCTTCCAAGACCGATTCCTTCCTCTTTTTACCTTAGTTTTCCATCTGAATCACAATTCCTTCCCTTTTGACTCAGAAGGAAAACGGTATTTCGGAAGGACTTTTTTCTACGTGTACATTTCAAAAGCGCAATGCGCCGCCCGGTCACTCTGAGATTCGATTCTGAGACGTTAAATCAATTTCACTAGAAACGTTGCCCTTTAATCCAGAATACAGGAACGTATCATAGCAGCGCTTCTAATAGCCCAGTAATCTATGTTAAAATTACTTCCGGGAACGAGGCCCTCTCCAGCATAAACAAAAAAAACAAGACATGCTTGAGTAACCAACGTCTTTCGAGCCAGTCATATTAGTCATAGCAACAGCTAAATAAGGAAAGATAATATTTGCGTGACTAATTCTGCAAGGCGTTTAAATGTAGATAAAGTTTTACTCGTTTATTAGTGACGTCATAAGTTCAAAGTGGTCTAGTTTCGAGGTGAGACGGCTGCTGTGTATATGATGATGAGACTTTGAGGCAAAATAGTTTAGGTTGATTTGCTTTTAGTGAAACATATTACAAAGGTTCAATTCCTTTGGGGCCGATTTTATAAACGTCAGTAAGATAAAAATGTCATACCAAATTTCGGTAAATTCGATCTTATTGTCAAATTTTCCGCGCTAAAATTTGACATTAAAATCAAATTTACCGAAATTTGGTATATCATTTAACTTACGGACGTTTATAAAATCGGCCCTAATAATATTAATTTAATAAATATATTATTAACTCCTGGTATATAATTATGTTATGATAAGAGATTTGACATTAAAATCAAATTTACCGAAATTTGGTATATCATTTAACTTACGGACGTTTATAAAATCGGCCCTAATAATATTAATTTAATAAATATATTATTAACTCCTGGTATATAATTATGTTATGATAAGAGATTTGACATTAAAATCAAATTTACCGAAATTTGGTATATCATTTAACTTACGGACGTTTATAAAATCGGCCCTAATAATATTAATTTAATAAATATATTATTAACTCCTGGTATATAATTATGTTATGATAAGAGAGTTAACATAAAATAAAATGTAATGAGGTACATTCCTCGTTTTAGTGAGAATTCAAGTTTGGAATTATTGGAAAAAACTAAGGGGTTTTAAATACTATAAAAGTAAGTAGAAAAACGCCCTGAAGTGATATAGCTATTCTCAATCGCACAGGCGTTTCCATCTCGAGAGATTGCTATTCTTACTCCACGACCGATATCGCGCAATGGGCGAACAACCGACTGCGAAGCGTGATGTGTGATGTTCGATTCCTCTAACGAAGCGCATTTGTTCCGTGTCTTTGTGTTGTGGATACCGGATTCACCTAGTTTCTGATACTCTAGAATCTAGAGTATCAAGAGTTTAGATACAGGGAATCCTAGTTCCCTAACCGGATGTAGCGTGACGCCACCTTCGACTACTTCGTCACTCAACATCAGAAAGTGACTAAGGGCCGGTTTTATAAACGTCCGTAATTTACTGTCAAATTTTAGCACGGAAAATTTACGGAGGTTTATTAAACCGGCCCTTTAGGGTCAAAAGTTTACGGATGCTATGCATGTGATTTAGGAGCTATTATTATCATTATAATTATTTTACAATCAAGTGGAATAATTAATACTTCTTAAACAACAGCAATTTTGCGATATCTAATCTATTTAGATAATATTATGTGGCGTAGCGTAATTGTACCATAATAGCCTTCAATAATGTAGTAGGGGAGCCCATGATGCTAAATGTGGATTTACTCGAGCGTCGCGGAATAATAGGTTTCCGTCATAAGTCATAATGTCATTTTAGTAGTAATGTGTCAAGCCCTAGTAAAAAAAATGACACATTATGACATGACATATCGATCCAAAACCGCGGATAACGGAACAGGATCGATTATTAATTTCGGGCGTAGATAGATAGATTAGATGGACTTACTACCGTCTATGTATACTGTATATATATGCCAGAATATATAAACCGGCATGGTTGGCATTCGTACAGCAAGCCTTGCCCAATTAGCGCAAAGTGGGTGAAAATATTTACGGCCTTCTGAGTGATAGACAAAATCCGTTCAGTCGATTAAGGGCAGTTAAGGGCAAGGTCGACGCTAACGACTTTGGCATTGGGATACTCAATACCACCAATACTGTCTGCATTGCATAAATAATCTCGATAAATCTTTATGAATCAGTTCTGCTATATATGAAGATTCATCTAGAGGTCACTGTACCCAAAACAAAACAGTTATTAAAAAGAAGTTGGACTACACGTTATCGGGATAAAACCTATCCTATGTCCTTCTCCACTCGAACTATCTCCACACCAAATTTCATCAAGATCTGTTCAGCGGTTTATTCGAGAAAAGGCAACAAACAAACAGACTTTACTTTCGCATCCTACTATTATTATAAATGCGAAAGTTTGTGTGTGTGTGTGTGTGAAAGTTTATTACCACCGGAACTACTAAACCGTTTTTGATGAAATTTGGAATGGAGATAGCTTAAACCCTAGATTACACATAGACTATATCCCGGAAAAAGAGTCCTTCGGGATAACGGGAAGACGCGGGTGAAACCGTGGGGTGCAACCAGTTTATAATATTAATATGGATTGATAAGATTGCTATTACATTTTAGAGAACTAATATTAATATCGAAAAAGAATGCATAAGTCAGCTACATTAGCTGAGCTGATTATATTGCGTAACTCACCAGACGGCCTGATTGGCGATTATCATTATAGCCTACTTATCGCAAATCTCGAACACGACCCAGATCATTATTTCAAAATTATGTTCGGCGTAGTTTCTTCCAAATAGTGATGTAAGTGTTATTGGGCATATTTTGAGACTTAAAAAATTTATAGATTTCGAAAACGCCGCGGACTGCATTTTTTTTTCGTACGATACATTACACTTCTGGACAGTGGACATACCTAGGCCTCTCCCAAGATACGCCTCTGAGCCCGGTCTTCGGTTCGTCTCATCCAACTACTGGCAGCCACTCGCAAGTCGTCGCTCCACCTAGTCGCAGGGCGTCCTACACTACGTTTGCCAAGTCGCGTTCTCCACTAAAGATGTCTATCCCAACGGTTATCGGTCAAAGACACGTTTCCCCAATTTCGTTGTGAAATATTATTTTCGAAACAAAAATATAAATATTCTTCCGCGGCGTCCGCTAATTTGATTACGCCAACATCGTCAAATTGCCGACCAATGTGCAGTTGTAAAACAACACTGGACATGTCGGGGTGAACGACATTGTAAGTAAAATAAACCTCAAAAGGAATGTTCGTCGGAAATAAGTAGTGCGCCAGTACCGCAATATTCGGTGTTTAGTGGTACCAGTTACGCAACAGTGCAAGCGATGAGACACGAGCGGTGTTGCTGTTATCAATAATAGGTTTAATAATAACACACAGTTTTTCTATAAATTTTAGTTTATAACCCCACGGTTTCACCAGCATGGGATTCCGATAGGGTTTTTCATTAAAATAAAACGTAGCGCAGGGATAGTGTAGCTTTTAAACAGTTGAGAATTTTTTGAATTGGTTCAGTAGTACCGGAGTTTATGTATCCTACATTCGAAGTTTTAAAATAAATAAATATTCTATATTTTTTTAGTAAATTATATTTTTTTTATGTAATAGATTAGCAAACAAGCTGACGGCCCGCCTGATGGAAAGCGGTCACCGTCGCCTATGGACATCTGCAACACCAGGGGAGTTGCCGATGCGTTGCCGACCTTTAAGAAAAAATTATAAATAAAAAAAAAAAGTAAATTATGGTACTGTAACTTTAATATTTATCTGGAGCCTGGTATCGATGGAATTACTTATTATATTTGACTCACTAAAGTACACCTATTTCATGTATTTTAAAGATCCAGGTAAAACAAGCATACACCTTACAACTGAAACCAACAACAAACGCCAATTAAAAAAATAGTTAAATAAAATGTGTTTAATAGAATATTATTGCCCGCTTTGCGCTTTTAAATGATCCCACGCAATCTTCTAGGATGGCCTATGCAAACGTTGCTGGTTCAGTTTTGGCTACTTTAGGCAACCCACGTTGCGTCAATCTCCCGCGTCGAAATAATCGGTGCTCACTTTTTTGTTCTTATCGAGCTAAAATAGCACCGGCACCATACCGTCAGGGCGGCAATCTACATAATTTATGGTATAAACGAGACTTGGGCATGCTCGCCCTGTTTATATCATAAACTATGTGCTCAAACGCAATAGCATAAAAGTGGATAGTATCTGTACATCAAACATCGAGATCGAGAGGAAACCGACATATTTCGAAAATGCAAGGGCATATAACATTTATAACGTCTGCTAACCTAGACTGGGTCAGTCTGGTAGGTAACGGCCTCCCTCTATAAGATGCCTGAATGCCTGAATCGCAATAGTTGGAACGTTGTATACTGATGATTATGATAGGTAATTGGATACCTATCTAATGCCACTACGAGTGCACTTTAACTGCTGGAGTTAGTGCAGATAGGCCACAAACAAAAATTTGCTTAAACTCAATCGCAAGCTCAATACATATTCTATGTAAGCCACCGATCCGATCATACTGGAATCCTCCTAACCTGCGGCCCGATCGCGCTAATTTTAAACAACTACGAACGTCTCAGGTCTAGCTGTAGTTACGGTGCGCATGGGGTTCAATTCCGTTCCAGCTAATATGGAATTCGGTATTGCGTTAATGTTTAAACGCCAACTTGAGATGCACCGTAACTGGACCGTAGCGCTTCAGCGATCGTTGTTAGAGATGAGACATATTAGCAAATATTTGTGCTATTAGACTGCTATAATCGACTAATTGCACAGAAAATTTGACTTTCACTACTCTAGTTTTGACAGATGCTGAGATGACAGCGCGACATTTCGTTGACTCATGTAAAATAATAATAGTTTGAGGAAAGTTTTTCCTACTTTTACAAGTATTTTAACTATTAAAAACCGAGTTATTGAACTTCCGCATCAAGTATTTGGTTGGTGCTGTGATGAAGTATATTTTTGTGCCGATACTGACCTATTTTATGCATAATAGGCACAGTATTTCACCTATTTGTGATTGTGAACACATTGGACTTTGGAAATGGAAGAGCGCTGCTGATGCATAGCTGCTACTGATAGAATTCCTGGGAAGCCACCGCCACCTTGCTCTGGGACGGGTACGGTCCAAAGAGGCTCTTGCAGTTGCGGCACGAATATGGCAAGCATGCGCCGAGGGCCAATCAATGCGGAAGGTCCTGCCAGAAGAGGGAAAGAATGGGCGAAGGTACTATTTACCTAGTTACTCAGAAGTAACAGCAACACAGTAACAGTAACTTGCATAGATGCAAAGAAAATATTGTTGCATATGTGGAAGACCATAAATGCAGAGCCAGGGAAAAATGATGAACGTAAATGCTAGCCCAGCTTGGACCCAGCAATAGCCCTACTGTACTACTTAGATATTGGCCTTCTGCTTGATGTGAAACAGAATCAATTTACCTCAAATTATGATGTAAGTATATTTGTCATAGTAAAATTTTTATGTGTACATAATACTTTACTTTATTAAACCAATTCTCATAATGTAAATGTAATGGATGAGAAAGCCTAAGGATAGACAGACAGTACCTTGCACAACTACATTGTAAGGGTGATGATCCTCCGCAGTTATGAAATGCAGGCAGAAGCTGTATAAACAAATGTCCAAGCTGTCATATCTTTTTATATTACATAGTTTGACCGCAGCTCACGATTAATGATGGCCTAAATGGGCCTAACCTTTGAAAACAGAGGCTGGCGACTGATTTTTCTTTGAACTTGTAGGTGGTAGCTAACCCTAGCACTACAAACACAGCTCACACAGCTCTATGATGATGCTCAAATTTATTATTGTTTTAGTGTACAGTCAGCGACAAAAGTAGCTGATCGTTCTCGATTTTCCAAATGTGTTTCAAATCAGTAATTATTATTGTTTTTTTTTACATTTTATATGGTATCATTTTGACCACAACATAACACATTTAATTTGATTTAAGGTGATGATGAGGTCAAAAATTGGTGTCTAAGATGATGTTGATAATAGAAAAAAAGTGTGATTGTTCAGCAACTTTTGTTGTTGACTGTACCTACATAAATTATGTAGTAAAATAACCAGCAGTATCCTTCCTATCATAAAGCTGCCTTTCAAATATTGATACTCATGGAACTCACTATCTGTTATCTGTTGTTTCAGTACCTATTGTCAACCACCGCAAGGCCCACACAACCCCAAGTCATCCTGTGAAGTCGGAAGATGAAAAATAGTTATAACTATATTATATTATCTCAGAATAAAAACATGTTTTATGTAAAGTATTTTTTATTATACCTTAAGTATTTTATCTTGCTTCACTGAAATTCCTCTTAAAATATTCACACATTAGTCATAATACTATTAACTTAACACATAAAATTAAATTAACAGAAAAATGAAAGGGATAAACCTAGTAGTTAATCTAATGAAATGACACAATACTTTGCACAGCTATCAGTGAATAATGTAACATCATGTCTACCAACAAGCACCGGCAATGAAATACCTTTATTACAACACTTTTATTAATTTGAATATATAACCTAAAATTCATTTATTATTTTATAAAGTGCTATGTTTTGTTTATTACACAATTAAATTATACCTGAAACAAGCTTTAAACACTTCAACAATGTTCAGCAACATTTCTAGTTTTCAAGTGTCTATCATCTATCTTGATAATGATAGCCCTCAGCCTGGATCTCAGACTGAGATAGGTGTCCTAATTGTGGGTCTCAACTCCTCAATGGATATCCTAAAATAACAAGAACATAAATAAATTAATCTCAAGAAAATACTAACACATCACATAGTTTTTTTTACAACAGAGGCTAGGCTAGCGTTTGACCATAATCTCACCCGATGGAAAGTGATGATGTGGTCAAAGGTGTAGCACGCTTGCCCAGTAAAGAACCAGTAAGAACATAAAATCTAGATTAGTTTGTACATACCCAAAATATACAAATCATCTGCAGTGACGGTGTGAAGCCGTTCAAGATAACCATTCATTGGATGGTTGGACCACACAACCCTGTCATGTGTAGACCCAGGGTAACATGCACTCATAATATATTTAAATTTGTGGCATATATCTGAAAGAAAAGGGTAGGAATTACAAGGGTTGTTCCCATAACATGACCAATTGGCAAGTGTAAAATATAATACACTAGGTACTTACTATCAGAATATTAAGGGAATGGAATCCTTTTTCTATTAAAATACCGTTCGATGTTCTTAGCAGAACACACACCCCATCGATACAATGCAGTAATCCAGGCGTTTTAAACATTCTAAAAAACAAAAAAGAAAATTGTTTTTTTGTTTCTGGCATTGTTCCTAGTAAATAATCACAACATTATAGCCTAGCCTAAGGTAGGTGATCTAGTGGACCACATAATTAGGCACATACCAATGAGTTTCTTTTAATAGTAAGAGGATTTATAGCCCGCATTACTTGGAACTACTTTGGTGGTTTGTGAATCAAAGCAATGTAATTTTATATTAGTAGGTATACCTACATGTTTATTATGTATTCTTTGTAATTATATTAGTTGATTTATGCACTTATTCTCATTTATCATGTTCCCTCTTACATTGTTTAAATGGGAAGGCTTTATTTATTACAATTGACTTGTATATTAATGTATATGGCTATTGTAACTTGCTGAATGGCTTTTGATACACAGCCTGTGACACACAATGCTCCTGACTATCTCCTACAATCATCTGATATGATCCAGTGGCATAGAATGCCCCAAAACCTAGAACAATTTTATTGTCAAGAAACTTAATTTTGTTAACATGAAAAAAACAATGTAGGTACAAACATAATGTAAAGTTTTGCCTATCGCTAGCGCTATAATGTAAAGCCTATCCATATTTCGCTTATTCACAGACCATTAGGGAAAGACAAAGTAAGATTTTGATGACTATAATGCGGAATTATCATAACATAACCTTACCTTGGTTTCAATAAACAAAGCATCAGAACGAAGCGTGGGTGGCTTATGAGGGGTTAACTCTGTTATTACTTGGCGAGTTAACTCCTTAAACAGTCTATAATGTTTTATAAACTGCCTATCACTCATATAAAAAACACTAAGTCTTTGCACTTGTATTT
This sequence comes from Opisthograptis luteolata, assembly GCA_931315375.2. NCBI lineage: Eukaryota > Metazoa > Arthropoda > Insecta > Lepidoptera > Geometridae > Opisthograptis > Opisthograptis luteolata. The sequence continues at coordinate 9,729,468 of OV928049.1, read as the reverse complement.
TTCTTCCTCGCAAGGTTCCGAGCCGCCGCTACATCTAATTCATGTGCCCTTTCCAATTAATCCATGTACGCATACATTTTACCTAAGTTTTTGCTGTTTTTGTTGTATAATTTTGTCTAAAAGTGGTAAAGCACCGCACAACGATCGTGAAAAAGTTGTAATTTACTAACTTTAGCAAAACCGTTCGTTTGACAGCGTTAACGATCCAACTCTAATTACGCTACGGCTCAACTTACGATAAAATCATTAGCGCGATACGAAATGTTCAAAAAGTCAAGAAACGGCTGAGGTTCAGTAGCGGTTCAGCTGTAATTTATTAGTGCGATCGGGCCGCTGACCTACAGCGGCCCGGTTGTCAACTGCCGCGGTACACTTTCCCGCGCCTCGAAACCCGAAACGAAACGTTGCACAAACTTGAAAGTCGAACCACATGGGTAATGGAACTGTACAGTAGTATTATCGCTGATCGGTAAAGTTAGATAGTTACCTAAACTAGTTATGCTTATATTACGTTAATAGAGCAGCGTCAGCGGCTATACATCGCATTTTGTCTCGTACTCTGCTTTATCGGACCAAATTTCACCAGTCTGTTAAGCCTAACTAAGCCACATCTGTGTCATTTGACGCATTTCACACAGAATATGGGCCAAAACCGCACAACGTGACAAAAGAATGTCAGTTCAGTAGACATCGCGGTAGGCCCCATTGGCAACGATTGGACTGAGCCAAAACAGTTCTTAGTCTCAATCGGAAGGAGGGAAGAGAGATAATATCTTTGCCTCGCAGTCAAGCGTCTGATAGTAAACAAAATAATATCAATACGCCTCGTGATTCTCATTGATTCACGTGAACCGGTCACGTTTCCGTGACGATAACAAACGTTGGTCCGAAATTAAATTGGTATTGATTATATGGAGCGGCTGCGCCAACTTCAGATTTTTTCATACTTTAGCTTTGAGATCGCATCTAAATATTATGTTATGAATCGTTTTCATATATAGGAAATGAGGCGTTTATATGCTCGGAGCGTTTGCTGCAAAATGGTAATGCCTCATGCCGAAGAATTTGACTAATAATTTGATAGATAGAAAGTGACTATGAGTTTATGGATGATGTATGTTTTTTTAATTAAACCGTATTTTTCTGACGTTTGTCGTTGCAGATATCTGGAAGTATTTTAGTCCGATTTACAGAATTAAAATCGATTCACAAGGAAGACGGTTACGTACATTTTGCGAAGACTCAAAGTTAGGCATTGATCAAGCATTAACTTGCGGAACAGCAGGCAGCTATAAATAAACATTAAACGACTGCCGTTCAATATTTCAATACAATTGTGCAATTAATCGTGGTTACATCAGAACTCGACGGTTATATTATTAAACAGAAAAAAGAGACCAATCTAAATCGGGTCTAAGTCCAATTAAATCAAGTTTTTTTTATTTTAATTTTATGTGACATGTTTAAATTATGTTATCAAGTTTTTTTCTTTACAACTAGATACGTTCATTCCGGCTATAAAAATGCAGTTCCATCCTCATTATTGAATAGCAAAGACGTCCTTAGAGACACCCCCACCACATTGCACATTGTGATAACAATGTGTAGTCAAGTCGTTTGTCATATGCTCTTATGCTCAGTAATTTCACCGAGAACGTTCAACCAAGCATAGCTAAATTAATTAAAAGCACACCTACTATCTATACTATATTACTTTTACAATTAACAAGCCAATAAAAAATATTAACTGGTATTTATATTAATAGACTAGCAAACCCGGCGAACTCCGTTTCGCTACCTTCGTTTTATGTAACATTTCGTTTGGTGATTAAAAGAAGAAGAATTTTTTTTTTGAACCATGCAAATGATAAATTTGTCCTTGTAAATAATCATTTGTTGAAGAATACGGTGTAGTACATATATCAGAGATGGCGCTGTATGTGAAAAAAGATTTTCCCGCTTTTCTGTTGAATTTTTTCCTGAATTTTCTTTGCTTAAACCTCACGGAGCCCGAGACTTTTCCAACGAATGCAAAACCGTGGAAATCGGTTCGTGCGTCTGGAGTTATAGCGTCAGGAAGGAAAACCCGACTTATTTTTATATTTGTAATAGATGTAACAGAATGGAAACAGGTACTAATATTTTACACTGTCGAAACTACAAGGTCATGGTTACAGAATTTGCAGGGCGACCCACACCGGCAAAGATTTAGACCTAAAGAAGACTCGTTTCACGCCCGTTACCAATAACCGATCTATCCACGGTTTTACCTACCACAGATAGAAATTTGAAATTACTTCTATGGAGCTTGTGTCAAATTTCTATCTCCAGTATGGCAAACCGTGGATAGATCGGTTATTGGGAATGGCCGTTACAAATGTCGTGATATCTTACTAAAACTTTGACGGAACTTTCATAGGCAGACAGCTGATGTTTTAAGAAGTAACATAGGAAAAAGAATTAGGGGCTCGCGCAAAAACAATAAAACCCATTGAAACTGTAGTCCATTCAGGTGAAACCACGGGGCATAGCTATTAAATGTATAGAAGTGCAGATTAGATTACAGTGTAGACGGATTACTTATGTCAGTAAAGTAACATGACATTTGACTAATTAGAAAACTTCACAGCTTAAAGCTGTTCTTGAAGCAAAATAACAAACTTGTAACGTTAATTGACGTTGACGACGCGGTAGCCGAGTTGGTAGTGACCCTGCCTGCGAAGCTAGCGGTCCCGGGTTCGAATCCCGGTAAGGGCAAATATATGTGTGATGAGCACGAATATTTGTACCTGAGTCTTGGATATTTCTATCTATATAAGTATTTATTTCTCTATATAAGTATGTATATCGTTGTCTAGTACCCATAACACAAGTTTCGAGCTTAATTTGGGGCTATGTCAATTTGTGTGTAAATGTCCCCGATATTTATTTATTTATTTATTTAATTAGGAAACGTACTAAATATATTCAAATATTCATTAGGGCCTCGTCAAGGGATCAATAAATTAGAATATGCATTAGACACTAAATGACTGATTTGTTGTCTGCATACAGGGAAAAGCAAGCATAATGTCGCTATATACTATAGCTATTTGTGTCTATTGTCTGTGTGCAAGGCAACTACTGTTTTCGTTGATCTTTTATTATATCGCACTTCACAAAGTAACGCAGGAAGATTCTATTCAAACTCAGTTCAGGAACCAGAGGCTTGGTCAATAAACTGATCAATGATAAAAAACTTCGTCGAAAAAATCTGCTTAGAACTAACTACCAGTCATTGATCTCAAGATCAAACTTCCGATTTCAAATTCTAAACAGCACCACACAAGATTCAGATTACAGGAAAGAATAGTTTTTTTGGATTCATAATGAATCAAAAATAAACGGCCTGTAGATAATTCTTTTTTTTTGTATTTTCTAGTGTTCGCCTGGCTAGAGAATCTGTCGCCAAGCGAGTATCGGTGTTTTACGGCAGCAGCACTTGATAGCCATTTCTCAATCCAGGTGTAGCGCGGCACCATCTTCGACCACATCGCCACTTTCTAACATCAGGTGACTTGTGGTCAAATGCTGCGTAAGTAACAAAAAAGCTCATTCGGTTACAAAACCTCTCTAATTCCAATTAAGTCTCAAACAGGACGCCTAAAGCAACGTAACACAACTGAGAGCTAGATCTAACAGTCATTTGACTTCAGTTCCTGGTTAGAAACAGACCTGGAAGCGTTACGTAAATCTACTTTCGCCGAGTTTTCACTGTGGGCGGTTGTCACTAAATTGTTGAGTAAGTGGCACTTGCGGTGGATAGAAGATACGTACGATTATTGCTTGTGGAGTGGTTTTTCCGGTCGTCTGTAACTCTGTAACAGATCAGTTAAGTTAAGCAACACTGGCAACACTCGGTACGGTCACGGTTCATCACGTTAGTGACTTTTAGGATAAGCGCTCCCGCGACTGTTCCAGCTAAAGCAGTCGTACTGCCAACTCAATAGCTTTTGGACATCCCTAAAAATTGGCGACTCCTGGCAAAGAGGCCACAGAGCAAGCAGCCCTTAGCGATTAGTTATGTTCACAGAATAAAAAATAGCGAAATCAATTTTCATTCTGTGACAGGTCATAAAACTGAGCCAATGGAATCCGGAAACGTTATGTGTTTTTATTTGTGCAGAGGAGTTTTTTTGTTCACTTGTAATAGAAACATCGTGTCACAGTTTTTGTAAATCACGATGATTCAGCAACATATTATTATTATTTATCGCAGCCGATCTACTGACCTTTGTCACAGAATATCTGATAGTACAAGCCCGTGTAACAGGTACCATTGACGCGGTATTGTTTTTATGTAGACGGTTAAAATTGGCGGATTTTAATACGGACATGTGTTTTTGTAGACCATTTATTTAATGTTAAATAAATAAGTAATAGTAAGTAAACGCAAATAGAAAAGATAGTTCTTTTCCTGAACCATTGTTGCGTGTTATAATAGGTCTTTAAAAATAAACGTTGCAGATAAACACTTCAAATCTTATATTACTGAGTTGAGAGTTGAAAACAATACATTTCTTGACCTTTTCATGCTTTACGATTTTTTCATACAAATATTAATACTAAATCGTAAAAGTTTGTAGAAAACTCAAAGAAAAGAGCTAATTTGATGCTTTATCGGTTTTTTATTCACCTTCGCCACAAAATACCTAATAGTACACGCACATCCTCCTACTATTAATTTTAATCTCTAAATAACAAAGGCACACTTTCTTTGCATGACTGAATCATCAACTTCAATCTAAATATGTTACAATGCAAATGACACAAACACGACCAAATGAACCTGACCTCTGGTGATTTATGATCCCGTTCCCAATTAGAGCTGATATCCGGCCTACTATCGGGTATCCGACCCAGTATTATGAATTGTAAAAGGTTTAGAAAGAAAATATTATTTTGACTTAATGTTTCGACATGAAATTGTGATTTGAAAGATGCTAGAATTAACCATTTTGCATATTTTATTTTACACCTTACAGGATAGGGTATGACAAGACCACACATCACCTGCAAAAATGACGACGCGGTCGAAGGTGGCGCTGAGGTGAGGTTGCTGGATCACACCGATACATGGCGATAGATTCTTAGCTTGAAGGTAAACCAGGCGAGAAGTAAATAAAAACGTCTAGCAACCTTTTACAAATTAATAATAAACTGTGTAAATTCTGACTGAAAATATTTTTAAGTCTCATATTTTTTTCGAACTCTCTAAAATTAAAACTAACACTGATAAATTGGGAGAATTGTCCGGCAAGAATTTGTCACCCCAACTCTATTCTGTGGTTTAAATGCCATAAATCCCTAGAGGTCAACTTACATTGGTGGGCGTAGACAACACACTCGGTAGACCGAACCATTGTAAAACGATTTCACTTCGACTTACTCACTAGTGAAAGTGCTAAACGGCTTCCAAACAATACCGTTCGTAATTAATTAGCTTCAATGAGTGATGGATAGATGTTAAGTTTAAAGGATAAAACTAGATCGATCAGAGGTTACTTTGGTAGTAAAATGAACATGGTTGATTGTTTAATTTAAAATGTGGGAAACGACATTGGCCCTCATTCTGGTATCTTTGTTATCATATCGTTTGTTTTCTGGGTATGTGAGTTTTGTACAACGGCTCATTGTCAGTCCAACGCAGCATTACGTTTGGGTTCCGTATATATATGTCATCTAATATATAAAATTCTCGTGTCACAGTTTTCGTTGCCATACTCCTCCGAAACGGCTTGACCGATTTTGATGAAATTTTGTGTGCATATTAGGTAGGTCTGAGAATCGGCCAACATCTATTTTTTATCGCGATTAAGTGGGGTCCACGCGGGTGAAACCGCAGGGCGCAGTTAGTTAACTATATTTTTGTAACAATGACTACTAAAAACTTGCTCGATTTAACTCGTAAAATCCTTTTGTTCAACTTTAGTTAATGAAATATACCAATATTCTTTATTTTACAGATATCGTATCCTTTCATTGGTCTCAATTCTCATTTGTTTAGCTTTGGTTCCATACATTTTTAAGGCTTTCCTTCCAAAGAAACCATACAAATATTAAGTTTCATGAACTGAAGGTCGTGGCCGGTGCTGATTGCTTCCAAAAGTTCGTATCAGAAAACTGTTTTCATGGTCCCGTATCATAAGGTCTCCATTCGTCTGCCTGATTTTCTAATCTGTATACACAACCAACTGTATGAAGTTTTATAACTATAGGACCAGAAATGGAACGAAATCGATGGCGTTAAGTATGACCATCAACAAAGTATAATCGTCGCTGACGAAGCAAAGTGACATAACTCAAAAAAGTCAATAATGAGTTGAGTATTAACACAGAAACATTTCTAGTTCTAATCTTTGTTGTCGCAAAGGAACTTATTTCTACCTCAATAAATTAACCAAGATATTTTAGACTAATCCTAAGGTGATTCTTACTAAAAAAAACCCTTGAGTTAATATTTTGTATTTTTCATTACTATTAGGTCCCTTTATGTCATGAGAAAACATTTCAATAAACTTGTTTTGGTTACTAAGTTAACGTTTATGTTCTAACTTAAAATGACCAACCATCGAGCAAGAAAAGTGTGTTTTGTCTTTCTTGAACATTTATCAAAAGTGAGATAGGGCAGTTTGCATTATCACCGACGAATTGTTTATCCACAAAACAATCGAACCAGCTAACCAACCATACAGATATCACGCAATTATGTAAAATTGTAAACATCAATACATCCGATACTATTCTAGTTAAACAACTAAAGCGACATTTTAATACCTTCGATTAAGTGGTTCTAGGTTCTGATGAATATGATGTAATACAAAACAAATGTTGCCAAGTCGCTACTACTCTGTTGTTAACGGTAAAAATCGTTTTACCATAACGAAGCCCTTAAATACTATATTATTATCAAATCGATTTTTTACCAGGCACAACGCAATGCGTGTAAAGAATGGAATTTTAACGTCACATAACACTACGCGTACCTACGTATATATGTGTAGGAGCTAGAAGTTTATAAACAAGACATGTGTAGATTTTCTACCCACTTTGATAATCGATGTAGTTCTTTTAGATTCCAAAATACCGTGTTTTGATCATAGACTGGTATTGCCTAATAAATTCTTCTTGGATGTTACTGGTTTAAACCACAAGAGACCAGGGATAGGAAGGGGCGGCGGGCGTGAATCGATATATATATATTCATCGTTACTCTTCAATACCGAAACGACGTTGACAATGATGACAATGCTTTCCGGGTTAAATACATATTTGAACGTAATTGTGTCTGCAATCCAAGTGAATTACAATCGGGTACTTTGCAAACAATAGTTTTGCTGACTGACAATTAACGAAAACAGGAAACAAAGAAAATAACGAGTTTGACAATGGAATAAAAATAGCTATTGGTCATATCAATATTGTTAGCAACTTTTTAGTTTTCCCCTTTAAACCATTGAACCCAATCTTTTCGTCTTTCGTGCGGCGTGTTCTATTCGTACAAAACTTTCTGGTACAAATCTAATCTTATAACGCCACAACTCACTATCTAGACTTGCTTCTGGTTTTGCAGTCATAAATATTCATACACAAACACCGCAACGCATTATCTCCGAACAAATCGAGCAGCTAGATATAGCTACTATTATACTTTGATTGTGCAAAAAATTGCACCACATGATTATACCGCGGAACTTGCGAACAAACAAAAATGATTGATACGAATTGCGATCACGATAAAGCGTACTGTCAATTTTTTTGGGCACAAAGATCTCCTTGAGGTTTACGAAAAAAAATGTTCGCCAAGCACCTATCGGTGTATTCCGGCAGCATCACATGAGAGCCAGTTCCCAATCCAATTGTAGCATGACGCCAACTTCGACCACATCGTCACATAACATCAAGTGACTTATGGTCAAACGCTACGCTGTACCTAAGTAGTAGTAATTGATTAACGGTCTGTTCAAAATCAAAATATATTCATTTAGTAGGATAAAACGATGTGATCACTTTAAAACGTCAAACTTAAAATTAGCTACGCCTTTTGCATCCTCTTTATTCCGGCCAAATAACAGGCAAGAAACTCCAGGCAGGTAATTTTTTGGGCGCGATCACATTTACAATTTTATTTTTATCTGTATTCTGTACCTTATCCGATCTTTATCTTCTGTCTGGTTGTCTTTATGTATTTTGCTAGTCACGCTTCTATAACAGACAATTTGCAAGCAAGTCCTGACTGCGCGACTCTTTCATACTATATCGACTACAATTTATGATGCTTGTGCAAGTGATCAATTCACCAGCAATAGAGACTAGGTATTCTCGGAATTGCCATTTACAATTTGCCGAGGAACTCTTTAGCACGTGTTGGCCTCACGTGCTAGCATCGCCAATAACACGATACTCTCATGTCTTTAGATTAGAGACTGATTAAAGTCGCAAGCATCGGTAACAACATCTGTGTTAGCAATTGAGATTGAGATGCAAGATTTTAAATCAGACATACCAATGCCAATTTAATGGATTGCATCGCATATTCGTTGCAACAAAGATATTATAAAGAACTCGTCGAATTAGGTACTTTATCTATGATTCTTCATGGGATCATGGGATGTGCGGTAAGAATTTATACTTACTTTGTTTTAAGCCCAGTCATAAAACCTATCAATAATACTCAAAACTTTAATGATGATATGCTTGATGGTGCAAACAGGCCGTTGATCATGATCATCATCATTATCAGCCTATGGCAGTCCACTGCTGGACATAGGCCTCTCTCCCAAGGTCAATTCGGCGGGTCATGTGCCTCATTATACCAACGACAAATTTTGCAACTACTGTTTTTTTTAAATGTTGTCTTCTAGCATCTGAAAGGCAACTCCACGCAACCGTGTGGCGGCAAGTTTAAAGTTTACTCAATCCCAATATCTACGTAGGTATTGTTCTATAAATCTAAAGAAGTTTCTCAAAGGCATCAACGAATGTAGAAGAGGATCTATTGATTTTAATTTAATGGACCAAGGCCCCCGAAGCGCTCTCAGAGAGCCTCTCATATTGAGACGTTGTCGCGTCGTAGTGAGATTATGTCAAAACGAACGAACTTCCAGTCTTGAAGGTCGAGGAGACAATATCCATCTTCGTTATTTACAGAATGTTTTTGTTTAGCTTTTAATTGGCAGTCCTTTTTCTCTCAACTGTTAAATAAATAGATGGAGTATAGGTTTCATACATTTGGAAGACAAGCTTTGATTCTTTCGTCAAGCAAGTCTGTCTGTCTCTGGTACTAGATTCTCTTCAATACTCAAGAGGTTAAGCAGTCTCATTGAGGGATTGAGACTGGCTTATAAAATTAAACACAAAGCTAAGCGGGCTCAGAATGGTATGTCTCATTAACAAGGAACCGTTCAATTAATTCTAGGCATAGGCATGGTCAGCACGGACAGTAAAAGATTAAAGGTTACTCCTCTGTTAAAATGTATTTGTTAAGTTCAGCTTCAACTGGAAAGTTACTTAACCACATTTGCGGTAACATTGGAGCGATGGTGGCCGAACGGTTTAGGCGTGCGACTTACAAGACGCCGACACCGAGTTCGAATCCTCTCGGCCCCGCACCTATGACTGAATAAGTTATGTGCGGATTTGTCATCGCTCAAAACGGTGAAGGAAAACATCGTGAGGAAACCGGCATGCCCAAGAACTGCAACATTCAAGGGCATGCGACATCTACCAACCCGCACTGGGCCAGCGTGGTAGATTACAGCCCATACTCTCTCTCTGAGAGAAGGCCGGAGTCCCAGCAGTGGGAACGTGAAAGGCTGATAATGCGGTAACATTTTAGTAAGTTCCTGAGCCTCTTTTCAGTAAGTAAGAATCTGTCGCTAAACACCGTTCGCTATCAATTGGTATGTTCCGGCAGCCTCACTTGAGCGCCAGTTTGTAATCTATGCTGCGTCGCGCCAGTTTCGACCACATTGTCATCAGGTGGCTTGTGGTCAAACGCTATCCGCTGTATAACGCTGTTTTGTGAACTTCGCATGCTCAGGCTACTAGTCTAACCGTTTTCTACGTTATTAGAAACCTTGAATCATTTACAATTTCACGGGCATTTCTAACAACTTTTGTTTGAGTCTAATATAATAAACGCGAGAGTCACCCAATAAAATCGTTCCGTTTCACGCGGCTTTCTCTCTAGAGATCGACGGAAGCTATCAATGAATGGCGAGACTGAGACTAATCAATTCCAAGTAAATACGTAAACGTTTCATTTTACGTTTCAGTTAGACTTGTTTGAGATACGAGATTAAGCCATCAAGTTGAGCAAACGTTTAAGAGATTAAAGAGAAATTCTTTAAGTGAAACAGACTAGCAATGGTCAATTAATTGCATCTAGTTTTTGATTTGGAATTAAGGCGGATGTTTTGAAGTTCATTTTGTTACTGTTCCTTCAAGCGCGAAGCTTTTAGCTCTTATGGCTTGATTAAAACTGTTACTGACCATGTCTGAAGTTGACACAATAATTCACGTTAGTTATTCCATTATGATTATCCGATAGTAGGTGATTTACAATTTCAATTGAAACATTTACATTTGTATCTGAGTTAACTCTTAGTGAATGATGATTAATGTAAGAATTGTTTACCACCAGTTAACCATTTATTTAATTTCTATTGACAAACTATTAAAAATCTACATCGATAGAAAGCGTGACAATGGGCTGGACATATTAGCCGAAGAACCGATAAACGTTGGGGCAAACGTGTTCTTGAGTGGAGACCGCGGCTCGGCAAACGTAGTGTAGGACGCCCTCCGGCTAGGTGGAGCGACGACATACGCAAAATGGCTGGCAGAGGTTGGATGAGAGAGGCTGATGATCGCGCTCGATGGCGGACTTTCGAAGAGGCCTATGTCCAGCAGTGGACTGAAACAGGCTGATTATGATGATGATAATGATGACATAGCTCTTACCCCTAGGATTTCCTACAATTGCTACTGCTAGGGTATTAGATACTACGCGGATCGGGGGATCCACAAAGCCGAAAACAGAACAAAAATAACAACTGAGAAGTATTTTTAATTGAGGATAGACAGGTGTGTTTACTACTGACTTAGAAATTCAGAATAAATTCTACTAGCTGTGCCCCGCGGATTCACCTGCGATGAATCTTGTATTGAACGATATAAAATAGCAGTTTACACACTCTCCGCGTGTTTACGTTACTCCATTGTTGCTTGAAAGTTGAAACAACAAACAAACTTTCGCATTTAATTTTATAATATTGATAAGGATTGTAGGATAGATCAAGGTGAGTTGTTTGATTGATTGATGTATTTGTGCAAGTAATGTGCATTAATTAACTGAACGTAAGCAGGGTTGTTTACATTGTACATTCAAGAATAATATATTGTTTATAGCACTCGTGTTGTTTATATTTATTTATCTATCTACTAATATTATAGAGGTAAAGTTTGTTGTTATAATACGTCTTATCTCTGGAACTACTAAATCGATTTTGAATATTCTTTTACTATTGGAAGGCTACACTGTTTTTGAGTCTCATATTATGTGTCATTTTTCATTGTGATAAAAATCTTATCTAAATTTCTTTGCGACTGAACCACGATCCACTGCTCTTCCAAAAAAAGGATTCGTAACCTTTATTAGGGACGAGCTCAGGATTAAGGACGAGCCACTTGGGAATTATTATGAGACTAATTGCGACGTGGGCGGGGCAAAAGCTTCTCAGTTATATTATTATTCTTGAAGTGGAAATTGTTAAAAAGTCATATATTTAATTCAAACAACTAAACAATAACGTAAATAGTAAGTACTTCAATGTCAATCTGGATAATCTGAAATCGTGAATCGAAATTACGCAACTATACACACAAGAATGTTCTACTATAGTAGACATTCCTGGCAAGAACATTCTTGTGAGAAACGAGAGAGATTGTACAATTCTAAATGTAACTAGTCCTTATTACCAAACAATAGGAAAGACACAAACATCGAAGATTAACGGCTGTGCCCAATAACCGATCTATCCACAGTTGGCCCTACTGGAGATAGAAATATGACATAAGCTAGCCATAGAAGTAATGTCAAATTTGGGCAAACCGTGGATAGATCGATTACGATTGACGACCGATGTGGCGCAATGGGCGGATAGCCGACTGTGAAGCGTGAGGTCGCGTGTTCGATTCCCGCTACGGGACAAATATTTGTGCATTGAAAAAAAAAAGCGCAAGTATTTGCTGTCTGGGTGTTGTGGATCCCCGATCCTCGTAGTATCTGATACCCTAGATACAGGGAAACCTAGTTAGGGGTCAGAGCCTATGTATGTGATTGTGCGGGCATTATTATTATTATTATTATTGGGCACAGCCGTAAGGCTACATACGTCCTTTGGGATCGATCAACGTCCAATTACATGGGACATAATTGTGAGCAATTAATCATAGCAGTCAAGGTCCAAACGACAAACATCTCTTCCGTGGTATCGTTTAACACTTGACCTCTAGCTCACACTCGCCACAACACGCCGATGAGTGAGTGAAAGGCACCAACGCAGTGTGTGGTGTGACACAGGAGTTCACACGATCACAAAACTGGATGTGAGCAAGGCGCCATTAAAGGAGAATCTAATTAAGAAGTCGTCCATATAAGCCAGTAAGTTATTGCAACAAGTACGTACGGGCATGAGGAAATGTATTTGTTGGCCGTGCCTTATGCTGTAGGTTCTACTACATCTATTGTTGTTACAATAAACAATAGCATATTTCATATATAACACCACACAATCACGAACCTAGCTAATACAGCTATCTCGTCCCTTACTTTGTATCTAGACTATTAGAAACTACGCGGATCGGGGATCCCACAACACCCAAACACGGAACAAATAAGTGCGCTTTTTTTCAATAAACAAAAGCAATTAATCATCTATCTCTTGAAACGGTGTATGAAAGACTCGGAATGTTATTTTTGTTTCCTAGTTAGTAATTGCTTCGCCTGCTACAAAGATGCTCGGATATCGAAGGCTCCCAATTATCCAATCAAATCGTCTCTAATCTTTTATCAACATGAAATAACGAACAATAATGGAACAGCATCTTCCTAGTCGTGATTCGAGGACTCGGCGACTTTCACAATCAGTAAAATATCACAAGAACACTTGATAAGGTGTGCCACAAACATGATAACGTAACTTAATAAAATTCCTCAGTCATTGAGCGAATACTAATTAAGTCATCAACGTAGAAACTGTTTAAAGTTGAGCACTTTTCCCATTTTTCTCTGCTTAATTTCCCCAGAGCAAGCAACATAAATGTAGTTCTTTGAAGACTAAAACCGGGAGACGCCTTTGAATAACAAACTGATTGAATTTATTTCTCTAAGGACATCTTCAGCCATTATGTTTAATTCAGCTCTCTTCAGAAGAAGCGACACAAGCGAGCGTTTCTCGCCGACCGACCTTCAAAACGTACCATCGCGGCCAAGCACCTATCGGTTTGTTCCCGCCGCCTCACTTGAGAGCCAGTTCCCAATCCAGGCGTAGCGGACCGCCATCTTTGACCAAATCGTCATTGAACGTTATAACGTTACCCCGATCAATCATCATCACTCAGCTATTAATAGCAGTACCATTCCGAATGTAGTGAAGCTCCTTCAACAATCAATTTTGTAAGACCGCTCCGACCAGTCCTGACCAACGGAATTAAACTGTTCTAAAAACTGGCTTTTTGATCTTAAGAACTTTAAAGATGCGATGGTATCGAACTAACGATGTGCATTATGTGCGAGTAAAGTTTTTCTCTTATTACACCTGCTTGGGATGGCATTCGTTGAACCCTGCCACCATTTAGTACCTAAAATCAACTTCCAACTGATTTCACAGCGGGATTAATTGCGACTTGTGAGCACTGCAGGTACAATGCGCAACTGGCTTCCTCTTTTGGGCATAGCAGTCATGGCACGTGTGTTCGCGCTTCCGTGGCCTACAATCTATAGCACGGTGACCTCGAGGCCTTCGGCATACCGGTTGTTGTGTACTCGAACTTTACGACGCCGTTGTTTATGGATCTTGATATTTATCAAGATGTGTCGTGTCGCGTCCTTTTGTTTGGACCTTAATGTAGATAGGTGTTCAAAAATATTGTTGATATGGTTTATAATCCTAAGGTTTCTTCCTCCTACATTAAAAGGAAAGATCTACATCAAAGTTAAGACTCTACCGCTAAGCATAAGCGCCTATCGTGAGTTCCGGCTGCCTCCTTGAAAGCCCAGTCTAGGCGTGGCGAAACTTCCAACCGCCAATTCACGTAACATCAGGTGACTTGTGGTCAAACTCAAACATTGTTTTGCAAACTGAAGGAATCTGAATCTATTTTTAACAGCACATGACTAATACTTCCACTATTCTCGCGACACAGTGACCTCCCGCCAAGTCTTCTGACCTCCACAAAAGCGCACCGGTTGTATAGATAACTATATCAACATTGTTGAAGATAAACGGTTTTCGGGTTAAAGCTTTCTACGCAATGGATTTTTTCACATTGCACATTATGTTTATTATGAACAGGATCAGATGCATCTTTATATTGAAGTTTGCATGTCCGTTAGAAATAGGTGATTTGGTTGAAGTTATATTTTTAGTTTCGATCATCTTTTCCCTGTGCTTGGGCAGTTCTCCTCTAAGAAGATAGTTGAAGCCAGAACCCCAAGACATAAAAAATATAGCAGAATAAGTCCAGTGTTCAGTTCATATCATGTTGTGCGTGCACGATTCTGTGATTTGTGCGAATGTATTCTCTATATCCAACGAAATCCGATAATAACTAGTTTACAAAATAAAAGGAAAAATACACATAAAATATCTAAAGGTCAACAATAAACTTTCTTTTTTTTTTTTTTTTTACGATTTACAGGGTAGCGTTTGACCACAAGTCGCCTGATGTTAAGTGACGATGCGGTCGAAGATGGCGTCACGCTACACCTGGACTGGGAACTGGCTCTCAAGTGAGGCTGCCGGAACACACCGATAGGTGTTTGGCGACAGATTCTTAACGAGAGGGTGGTAGCTAGCCAGGCGAGTACTAGAAAATACCCTACCACCAAGCTATGGTTTCATCACGATGTTTTCCTTCACCGAAAGCTCAAGCTCATTGCAGGATTCGAACCCACGTCCTACGGATCGCAAGCCGACGTCACTACCACTGAGCCATCATCGCTATAAACTAATGGTAGATACTGTTTTACATCATATCACCTGCGAAGACACGGCGAATGCCCTATTCCTCGGATTAGGCTTACCTGCAACAAATTCAAAATCTCAAATTAACCCTCAATTGTCTACACTTTATTGTAACTAATTCTAGTAACATATACATAATCAGGAGCGATGGTGGCCGAACGGTAACTGCGTGCGCTTTACAACGCGCCAACACCGAGTTCGAATCCTCTCGGCCCCGCACCTATGACTTAATAAGTTATGTACGTATTTACCATCGCTCAAAACGGTGAAGGAAAACATCGTGAGGAAACCGGCATGTTCAAGAACCACAACATTCAGGGGCATGCGACATCTACCAACCCGTACTGGGCCAGCGTGGTAGATAACGACCCATACGCTCTCTCTGAGAGAAGGCCAGAGTCCCAGCAGTCGGAACGTAAAGGCTGATGATGATGATACATAATTAAATACTTGTACTAGTAACAGTCAAGGTCAGAGATTCAACAGCTAATCGATTTCAAATGCGTATTACTTATTTTTCACATGCTAAGTGCGAGTCCAGCCTCATTTATAAAGTGTTCCTTACAAGTGTTTGCTTACCAGCTGCCACTCTCTTCGCAACAACATATATCTGCAAAAAATGTAACCGCATCTATGAGTCCCGGATCGGCGGCCTTAGCCATAAGCGCAGATGTATGTGGGACTCTGCTTAAATCATCTCTTGTAGATAGACGCTGACCTATGATGATGAATATGATACAGGAGATAATAAATGTCACGAACCGTACCGTATAATAACATCGTATGACTTGGTCAAACGCTACCCAAGTGCTTTTATTAGGGTTCCGTTTTTCCTCTTACAGGCAGGTACAGAACCCTAAAAATATGGCTAACAAACAAAGAACCGGTACGAATCCTGCCCCACCTACAAACATAACTATAGATAAACAAGGTAATAAAATAAATGTCACGATCATTTCTATTCTAGGATCTAATATATATAATTTTCTAGAAAATTCTTGGGATTTTATCTTGTGACCTTCAAGATATCATCTATGTCTAAAGAGAGCTTTCATCATCATCAGCCTGTGTCAATTCACTGCTGGACATAGGCCTCTCCGAAGGTAAGCCACTGAGCCAGGTCTTCGGCTGGGCTGGCAGTGGTTGGATGAGAAGTCATCCAACCACCGAACCCGAATGGCTTGCAGCCGAATGGCTTGCAGCCGAATGGCTTGCAGCCGAATGGCTTGCAGCCGAATGGCTTGCAGCCGAATGGCTTGCAGTGGTTGGATGACTTCTCATCCAACCACTGCAAGCCATTCGGCGCAAGTCGTCGCTTCATCTAGTCGAAAGGCGTCCTAAACTACGTTTGCCAATCGGCATGAAAAATTAATATACCATCAGCTTGGGGAAGCATTAATCCAAGTAATCATGGACTATCACTTATCATCACACAGAAGTAACCATAGTACCTACTGCAAATTTCTTTGGAACTTCCCAAGAACTCAACGACTTCACTATATATATCTCAACTACAAAGTCAACCTTAAGGCATCGGATCCATTGAACAGGCCAAGTAGCATTTAAAGGTCACCCATGCACATCTGGCCTCACATTAAGGATAGCCATCCATTTACCAACTTCATGACGCAATTACAAATCTAAATACCTACAGATAAAGTCTGAAATGCCTCGCCATTGGTAGAAAGAGCAAATCTATGATCGTTAAAATGTTGTAAACATCTATTTTTTGCAGCAATGAGGAAGACGTCACCAAGCATATTTGGACAAAGGTTTTGAGGCACAATGTAAGGTTAGGCTTCACCTTCCTAGTAGCTCATAACGTCATCGAGTGCAAGCTCTGTCGTGACTAGCTTTACCTTGTAGACCACATCAAGACAACAACAGAAACGAATAAGTAAAAGAGAGTAAGACAGATTTAATTTGGGGGGCTTCAATTCAAGTATGCACCATCATCGATCTTGTCATGTGAAGCTGTGATCAAATGCTCATCTATACCAAAAGAATAACATTAGTGACTGAGCGCTTTGGAGGGCACAATAAGTTAGACTGTCAGAAGCCTTCGGGTGGTCTTAAAACTCTGAGCCTATCCGCTAACCGGCACTGGGCCCGCGTGGTAGATTATGGGCCTTACTCTCTCTCTTCTCTCCGAGAGAAGGTCTGTGTCTCAGTCATGGGAACGTTACAGGTACATGATGATGTAGATTAAAATATTATAAGAAAAGTTTTTGTGCGTGCCAGACAGAGTAATCAGCGAAACAATCATGACAAAGAAAATGCAGATTGCCTTCATTACTATTCTATAAAGTTGGCAAGCAGTTGTCTTTAAGTGTGATCCACAACTTCTGAATTTTAAGACCAAATCATTTGACCTTAATTATAGTTTTGGGGACTGGTATTGAATTTTCGAGCAGTTCCCGAGAGCACGACTTCTTCTTTTGTATCGTTACGATGTTGTTAATCAAATCTAGTAATCATTTTATGGATTTTTTAATTTACTCATATATCTCAATTGTTTTCTAATGCCGTCTTCTCTCTCTCTCTCTCTCTCTCTGCGATCTCACCTTGCAAACGTTAAAGCCACACTAAAGGTGTAATACGGATTGTATTGCAGCAGTGTAGTCAACAGAGTGTTCGTTTCACGAAATCTAGTACATAAATAATATAGTACTGTACAATACCTAATGTCGATGGTAATTACTATTACACCAAGGGTTATCAGTGTTTATTTACCTTATCAATGCACTGGTAGCACGCAATAGACATTATCACCATTGTAGGTTTATCGTCAACATAAGTATGCTATAATAGCAAATACAACTTTTTTAGTACTAGCGCAACGCGCCTTCGTAGGGGCAGTCTCTTCTTCTTCTTGCCCTGGTTTATTTGGGGTCGGCGCAGCATGTATTCTTCTTCCACTCTCCCCTATCAGCCGTCATCGCTTCATTCACTCCCCTTTCATTCATATCAACCCTTACACAATCCATCCATCTTTTCTTTGGTCTTCCTCTTCCCTTCCATCCATCAACATTCATATCCATCACTTTTTTTGTAATATGACTATCATCCCTCCTCATAACATGTCCATACCAAGCCAAACGATTTCCTTTCAACTTATCTGTCACTGGTACTACTTTCAGACTTCCTCTAATCCTCGTAGGGGCAGTCAAAGGTTGGAAATAAATAAGAACTCCCGTTTTGCCGGAAAGTTAGGCTAAATTTTAACAAAATCATTTCAGCTACTTCGGCGTGAAATAAAGACGAAGAGATGTTGCACTTTAGTAGGAAGCATATAAGGGTGTTTACAGTAATATACAGTTACAACGAAATAAACGATATGCTTGGAAAATCATAGAATAAGACAAAATTATGTAAACATGTGTAATAAAATATGCGCATGAGCACTATGCAATCAAAATAAAGTTGACGCACTTTAAATGATACAGGATGTAAATAAAATTACTAAATTAGCTTGGTACGCAGTAGTATTAGAACAAACAAGCCAAATAACTGTTTCAAATGAGACCGACACGTGAATGAAGTTCAAATACTCAGTTCTCTATGACCAGTTAAAACTTCGGTAATATTTAACTAAACATTGCTCAACCTGTTGCGTTGCATTAAACACAAAATGGCATTAACCTGTACACACACGAAAGTGTTGTAACGGATACGCAATATCGTTTGGTTTGGATACTAGTTGTTGCATTGACTGCAACTGTACTGTGGTGAAGCCTCAAGGCATAGCAAAGGAGGTAGTTTTTCGTTTGGACGTCGGACATCTCATCACTATCCGGAATTCGTAATGAAACAAAAAGTGAAGCGATAACATATGCCTGCGAAATGAGCATAAGACTTCTATCCACTTTTTATGTCTATTTTTTCTCAGCACCCCAAAACATCATAAAATGGTCGTTGCTTATGCTCTAACAGAGGCGGTTTTGTACCTAACATCTAACATTTTATATATCTCATCTCATTTTCTTGATGATAGAAGCGATTTTGCACGTATTTTATTGATAACACCAAAGACAAGTAGAAGACGGAGTACCTACCATCAAATGAAAAACAGATTCAGACCGAACAGATTGGGATAAAAGCGCTGTTGCATCTATAGTGGTGTAAATGGCATGCCGTTCTTGTTACAATAAAGAAATACAATACAATAGTATAGATTTATAGATGCGAGCCCTCAAATGCGAGCTTCGAGAATAAAAGTAGGTAATCAAGAACAAGAATATAGTTTAAAAGATTTTAAATAAACACGTTATTATCAGTTACACAACATAAAGATCAAAATAATTAAGCCTGAGGCGCTTTTTAGTTCCTTCATATTCTCAACATGATGAAAAAGTAATTTACACAAATTCTTTAGGCTGGGTGTCGACTCCACACTGTCGAGAGTCGACACAAGTTGTGTGGAAGATACCATGTACATATTAAAAACAAACAAAGCTATTTCGTTTGCGTTATTTCAACTTATTTCCCTATTACCCACCAACCAGTTTTGTAATTACGTTTAACATTCAGCTTGTAATAAATAACATTAGAAACAAAACCGCAAAACGTGATGCAGTAGCTCGTAGTTAACTAACTGGTCATTAACTGTTCCTATTACAGGAACAGTTAATGACATCAAAACGTCATAAAGCATTTGAGTACGAAATAAAGCGACGCATGCGGAAATAATTCTTTAAATCGAGGGCAATGATAGAACATTCGTCACAGGTAAAGGAAAATCTTGAATGCATAAAGGTTTATTGCGCCGGAAGACAGGTCAATGACAGTACTTGAGCAGCGACCTCATTCTTCAGATAGAATAGAATTAGCGTAAAAAATTCGTAGCTCTGAAAAAAGGTGAATTTTAAAGGAACTTCGACGGGTTATATTGGTGGTAGAAAAAAAATACCTAGGTCGTATAAGTCTTGAAAACAAATCTTATTTATTACATAAAGTTTGCAGACTCGGACGCAAACGAATAGCTTCGTTCGTCGCATGTCGCCTAACGTTTACGCGCACTTCTGGCGCACATCCAACTATGAAGCTGACAAAAAAGTCTGTTTATGTTCTAACAAAGGCTAATTGTAGGAAAACATATCGGGTGAAACAAAAACTGACACTCTTCCTCATCGCATCTTCCGTAGGCTCATAAAGGCGGATCACAACTTGACTGACTCATCGTCTCATCGCGCACAAAGGAAACACGATCAGCGACCAAAAGAAATTGAGGCAACAAGAAAACCACGGCGCACTGCCGCGGTTTAATTTTGGCGAGAAAGCAATGTTACCTTCACAAAGTGGAGGCCACAAAGACATTGTTTCTGGAATCTTTAAATTAGAATCTGCGTCGGTAGTGTTGGTATGCTCTCGAAAACCCTTCATGCCATCCTTTTGTAATGTTATTGCGTGACTAAACACGACCATTTCAATATCCTCACAAAGCAAATATGTCTATGCAGCGGAGAGCAATGTTCACATAATAATATATCTCCCAAGCTGATCGCTCGTAGCTAGACAGTTTGGCTTTAGACCAGCGCACCGCAATCGTGGTTAATTTTATCGCACCGTTTTGTATTATAGATGGCAACTTGCACATTGGCGCATCTGCGAGTATGAGTAAGCACGAAACAAGCTCCATGCTTATTTTAAATCTGTAAAGAGGGCAACGTGCCGTTTACGCTTATTGCGCCATTTATCTGCTCATCTGGCTAACTGGATAATAATATTGTAGGTGACTGTTAATATTAGGCGGATGTGAAACATCAAAGGTCTGTCACGTTAGGTATATTTTATGGTGTAAATATCGTCCTGAAGCTTACACAACCCAATTTACAGTTGGCAAGGTGTTGCGAAGTCAGTTGATTTCTAGAAATGCATTTTGCTTTTAGTTGAATACTTCGAAATCCTTTGTTTACAGACTTTTTCACCACAAGGAGTGTTTTATAGGTCAACCACTACGAATGCCTCAGCACGACGACGCATACGATACTCGAATAAAAAGAACATAACAAACGAATAGATGTCAGAATAGATCCAACTATAAAATCGGTGTAAAACGCAGGCGTTAATTCTAAATACTCAAGTTAGTCAATCATCCGAGAATAGAAAACATAGTGTAAACAAAGTTGATTTCTCTCCATTCACTTTTGGAGGATTCGAGATATTTCTTGATTGGTTCACAGGTTTGATTTCTGTGTCATGTTGGAGCAGTGACGCCCACGCTGCCGTGCCTGTGTGTAAACACAAATGAGGTCAACGTTCTCTATCCTACTTTCCCTTCGGATTAATTGATTTCCATCTGAATTGCAGCAATCAGTGTCTTAGGTCACAACCATAGAGATTGTCACAACTAGCAATACACTGAGATAGATTTAGATCATCATGAACATCGCAATAATCGTGATGAAATTATAGTTCGGTGGTAGGGGAGTTTCTACTGCTTGCCTGGCTAGCTACCTTCAAGCTAAGAATCTGTGGCTGAGCACTTATGTGTTCACTTGAGAGCCTGTTCCCAATCCAAGCTTAGCGTGGCGCCACATCGTCACTAAACGTCAGGTGACTTGTGGTGACTTTGTGTGGATAAAACACTACCCAGTAATAAGTAAAAAAATGATGGGAAAAATTACAACGGAAGCCTATGGTGTGACTGTTCACCTTACATTTTACAGGTCATACAAAAGGTGGCTCCTTGAAAAATTGTTTGTTACAGAAAATAATGACACACTTCAAGGCAAGTACCTACATGGGAAATGCGAACACTGTCTGTTGGGGAGCGTTCGGCTCGAATTCGCGCAGTAATTTTGCAACAGCATAATTTTTAGCTAACCATGTTCGTGTGAAGCGAAGACTAGCTACCGTAATTTAGTCCAATATACAACAGTGATCCATTTCCCTGTATGCAAATGTTTATACAACTGTGATCATTACGTTTATTAGAGCGAAAGGTCATTCGCCCTGTGTGAATCATATTTACAAGCGCAGAGTAGGTGCAGAGATGAAAAAAACAATGATCATGACTTTCAGTAGGTAGGTTAACTTTTTACCAGTTGCCGCTGTTGAAACGTTGTGAAAAAATCTGACCATGAGCAGAGTATTGGCTAATAACGGGACACTCCAGGCTAACAGTACTGTTAAATTACTGGTCTAGCTGTGACATCTCCAGCCTCAGTTGTATGCTGAGCCGGGATCTATTTCTGACAAAGTGTTTATATATTGTGTTTATATGTGTTTGTTCTATAATTGTGTATGTCAAAAATAAATATAATATATATTTTCATCGCTGCAAGAAGTTAGTTAATAGTTCCTCGCTATCCTGAACCCAACAAAATAACATGATTTAGAATACTAAACATAAATTGATAGGTGCAAAGCAAAGCTATTGCCATTAAATCTTACAAAGCTTTATCAAACCTTAGGGTTTATTTATATTCATACATGTAGTCTGAATTTTATTATGTACCCATTGAGGGTGATATTTTTATAAGCCAACCCACACATGTGAACATTTCAAACCTTTTTGCAAAAAAATACTCAACTTAAATTACTTATTTTCAGTAATGTATCAATTTAAAACTGATTGTCTCAAAGATACTAAAAAAATATGAGCACATCTCTATTTCCCACAACAAGCCTCTCGTGATTTACAGGAAAACATTTAAAAAAACCTGTCTTAGTCTTCATAATATCAGTTACTATTAAAGTAACTGAACTGGTTTATAAATTACCTACCACATTGATATAATGGAAGTAAACATATCAACCAAAACCAAGCCAAATTGTAAACAAGCATGCATTTTTTTATCATGCTGATAAATACCAATTTAATTTATCAGTGTGATAAAAAAGTAGTATATTTCCATGTTCCAATATCAATATCAATCTAGATTTAGGAAAGTGACAACCAACCAATAAGAAATCCTAACCACAGATGCTAAGTAATTAAGTATATAATTTTTAAAAACACAAAACAAGTTGTTAATTTTTAGGTTAAGTATGGGTGATTTGTTTACAAAAATTCTACATCTAATTTCGCATGGGCATACATTAATTAATTTACAAAATACATTATATACCTAATTTGACATTATAGTGATAGCCAGAGGGCAAAAAAATTACAGACAGATAAAGAGACGGAAGAAATTACATAAATTTGCCCTGGGCATGGAGCATACAACCTTATAGGTGTAGACTACATACTTAACAACCAAGAAGGTAATATAAGCTATCTATTGTCACTCGGACTGGCATTCATCATAACTTTCAACCACCACTGCTGAGTATAAGCCTCTTTTATTGTACACCACTTATCTACTACCCAAGCCAGTGTCATTCAAGTTCATCCAATGATTGCTAGTCATCAATCCGTCTTCCTGTTGGACACCTGACTTTTTTTCTATGCAGCTTGGTCTTGAAATTTTGTGGAGGTCTAGGGAAGGTTTAAAAGGTGAGAAAAATTGCCGGGAAAACCCTAAAAACAGCACTTTCTTTTTTCCAATATAAAGGTTTTCTAAATAAAATGTAGAGTCAATTTGAACTTTATTGCTATTCAATAAAGTTGATTGATTTTTTGATTTTTCGATTGAGGCAGTACGAAGTCTGCTGGGTCAGCTAGTATGTAATAAAAGTTATAGTGCCATATGGCTCATCATTGCTAAAAGCCCGTTTCAGTACCTAACTTCAATAACTAAAAATTTGACAATACTTCTATGGGACTTAAGTCAAATTTTTATCTCCAGTATGGCAAACGTAAACCATGGATGAATAGGTTATTGAACCTGCTAAAAGTCAGCATGTACCTATAAAGTTTAAAAGATAGTCAGGCAACATTTGTATAGAGAAGAAATAGTGAAAAATACCTTATACTTGCAGGTATACATAATTCTCTCAAAATGGTTTTGTATTCACATCAGAATTAAAAATACACATGGTTAGTTGTGCTCTAATTCTAATAGGCAATGTGAAGCTAAGCTATTAGTGATCGTCTTTTACCAGGAAATGTGCCAATTTTGCGTGTTATGATCACTATAATATAGGTGTATAAATTCAGTGTCAACATATAAAACTCAAATGGCAAAATGTTTGTCTAGCAAAAACGATCGTGTACACGTATTTACACTTATCGCGTTTTTAAAATTGATCGCGTAATTTCCTATTTTATCAAGAACTGCGCTGTTCCAAATATCGCGAGATAAAAACGTGGAATGTGTAACTGTATTTTTAGTTAGAAACAGAATGAAAGATCGAACTAGGAAAGAAAATCAGGTTAGTAGTTAGCATCAAAAGAGTCTAAAACTGATGAATAAAGTTAGTACAACTCTTATATAGATACTTACTTTCAGTCGAATTAGGTTCCCATCCCGAGCAGCGTTGAAGACGACTGTTTTGAAATCCATTATGGTTCTATTTGCTACGCAAAAAAATCACTCCAAAAAAAATACCACTTCAGGAACTGCACTTTCTTCTGAGTATAATCATCGAAAAACACTGTATCACGTTGTAACAAAGCAACCAGTCTGTTATTTCAAAACACTTCGACACTTCAAGCAAAATCTCGAATCCAACAGCTGCACCGCACTCGACGGCAATCTGCCACTCTTCTGTTTCAGTTGTTGTCCGACCACAGAGTAATTAGCAATTATAAGTGACTGAGTGAGTGAGCTGACAAGCTGAGTCTGAGTTGTCACTGAATTATGCGACAGTGCTGCCAATTCGGTATTAGGTTTTTGCCCAAGACAAAGGGTTATCTGCTCTAAAATTAAAGTAAGAATGAAATCGTCATAAAATACCTAACAAAAATATGTACTTAAATAATGTTTAACCATAGAATCTTATAATTCTATGTGTTTGACCTACAACTCATACCGGCCTTCCGACTCTGAACTGAGTGAACCGTGTCTGGCTGAATGGGCAATGGGCATGTGCTCTGTCAGACAGTATGATTTCTAGTTCTGTATGATTTTAATTCATATTGAACGCATGCGAAATATAATTTAATCATTTAATGCTTTCGCTAGCAAGTCGCATTTGGGGCTAGGGGATAACCACATAAACTACCTGTAAAATGGATTTAGCTATCCTTGAATGGGCTAATTTGGCATTCTGCTCTGTGTTTGTGACCTTACTCCATTTAAGGAGAAAAATATTTTTTAGGGATAACGGTTCCTATCATGGAGTAGGAATATTAAGTTCCTATCTTGGATTTTGGAATAGCTCATATGTATGATCATATCCTTCATTTCACAGTTCACTCACTCCACAAGTCCACAGTGTCCACCCACACCGACAGCTCCACAGAACTGACATTCGTCATCGTTAGATGTTTTTCTTGTTGAAACTATTTCGAATGCACTTTCAATTCAATGAGTAGTGTAGAACTTTTCAACCTCATCATCATCATTGGCCTGCTTCCATCTACAAGAGATGATATTATCTAGTAGGTAGCGTCCAAAAACATCTGCGCTCATGGTTATGTAAATCTGTAATATAAGCCAATCTGGGAGCCACAGATAAAATATATGATGAATGAACCTACATTAAATGAGATTACGACTGTATGTTTAAATAAGACTGTAGTCAAACCTATCGGCGAATAGAAAAAAAGAAAAAAGCCAACTCCTTGACTGACAGACATGACATGACAGCGACAGCAGACAGCCGAACAAAAATTACGGCGTGGAGGATACAATTTTTGCAAAAATCTGTTGATTGTTTGTCAAGATTATTGTTTTTATACGAAATTAATCTACGCCATTTGTATGACAGTTCATACATTTTATTGAAAGTTTTCAATAAGGGTATAATGAGTGTGAGTTCAAAAGTTTGGAAGAAAAGTTTGTGCATATCATCGTTAGCGCGTAAGTCGGGCTCCCCGGTGTTTAGTGCGTTATAGCAGTGGTGGACGCCAATCTATGAGATGGTGCTGATTGTGCTGGTTAACGGATCAAAAGAAAACTATATTTGATTTTGTGTTGTTGTTTTTGGAAATAGTTTGTGAGCATGTATCCGACTGCTACGCGGCACCCCGGGGGCGCTGTCAGGGTTTGTATTCCTTTTCTATTGCAAGCCGATTATTTATCATCATTATGATGATTAAAGGGAAGTTAAACTATACTTTATGACTTGTTTATTTTGTGCAGGGCCCACAACCCCCTGCTGGTCCAATTAAGTTTACAATAGCGGATACATTAGAGCGGATAAAAGAAGAATTTAACTTCTTACAAGCACAGTATCACACGTAAGTACTGTTCTTTCCAATTTGCATAATTCTGTTCAAGTTTGATTGTATGAAACTAATTCGTCTCATTGTTTTCAGATTGAAATTGGAATGTGAGAAACTAGCCAGTGAAAAGACGGAAATGCAGAGGCATTACGTTATGGTAATTAAACTTTTATGACTGCCACAGATAAATAAAAGATTATTTGGCCTCGTAAACTTGATTCGCATGCAAATATTGAATGACTGTTGAACATGTGCAAATAATGATAAAAGTAAAAAAACAAGATTAGAACTGTTCAAATATATGCAGAAGATAATGGGGGATAGTATGTTCAGTGCTAAGTTGATTGTCTTAAATCAAAGGGGATTTACATTAAATACCTATCTCTTGGACGTGATTTCAAAAACACTGCTATTTAGACATACTTTTCATAGCGATGATGGCTCAGTGGCATAGCGATGATGGCTCAGTGGTAGTGACGTCGGCTTGCGATCCGTCGGACGTGGGTTCGAATCCTACTATGAGCTTGAGCTTTCGGTGAAGGAAAACATTGTGATGAAACCATAGCTTGGTGGTAGGGTATTTTCTAGGACTCGCCTGGCTAGCTACCACCCTCTTGTTAAGAATCTGTCCCCAAGCACCCATCGGTGTGTTCTGGCAGCCTCACTTGAGAGCCAGTTCCCTGTCCAGGTGTAGCGTGGCGCCATCTTCGACCACATCGTCACTTAGCATCAGGTGACTTGTGGTCAAACACTACCCTGTTAAAAGTAAAAAAAAAAAAACCATGAAATTACATAACTACCTTTAGATCATGGTCATGAATTGTATAGGATTAAACAAACTTCATTCTAGACAATTCATTATTATTAATTATTATTATTTAGTGGTCTATATACTTACCCAATTAAAAGATAGTTTGATGGTACCTAGCCAACGTTATCTGTAATATGCTTTTTATTATCGTTTAAGAGCTTATTAGTTGCATGAAATTAATTGATTATGTATGTACAATATTAATTCAAATATAATGCTTCCATTTTCTTTCAGTATTATGAAATGTCCTATGGCCTTAATGTAGAAATGCATAAACAGGTATGTACTGCACACATTGTCATAAATTTTGTAACTTCTGATTTGTTCCCTCAACAGATTTAAAGCCATATTTATTTCTTACAGACGGAAATAGCCAAAAGGTTAAGTGCGATCATAGGTCAGGTTTTGCCGTTTCTCGCACAGGAACATCAGCAGCAAGTAGCATCGGCAGTGGAGAGAGCAAAGCAAGTCACCATGTCCGAATTGAACGCTATCATTGGGGTAAGATTCATCAACAGACTTGTAATATAGAAAATTAGAAAAACGCTAAGTATTTTGCGTGCAAATAAACTGCATCGTTAAAAAAAATCAATTTCAACGTTTTAAAATAGAATCTATTTTATGTAATAATACAGTTTTTAGTCATTAGTATTTCTGTTGTTCTGCTCATTATAAAACTTATGATAACGCACTAAAAGTGTGCCGTATAATTGCAAATCAATATGGAATATAAACTGTTCAATTGCAATTTAATTTGTCAACAATGGCAGTATTGTGTCATGATCACAAATCAAAATAAAATAGCCAGTTATTAAGTTTTGGTAGTAAATTAAATGCAATATAATACATTAAGTACAAAATAATATACAATTAAGTATGAAGTTTGCTTATCAACTCGTTAAGGCTATGTTTTAATTAATTAGGTGTATGTGTACATTCAAACATGCTATTACTATTGCTCAATTTCTATTTGTTCGTCAATTTGACAAGTATTGCTTGGTGGTAGGGCATTTTCTAGTGCTCACCTGCATTGGTGCTTCCTTCCAAAATTTGTCGCCTCACACTTACTGGTGTGTTCCGACAGCCTCATTTTCAACCACATTGTAACTTGACACCTGATGATGTGTAAAAGTTATCTGTGGCATGTAATTAAACATTTGATGAGTGTGGTGCAGTGCCATGACTAATTTTTCAAATAAGAGTTCTGCATGGCACTGCATTTGCTATGACCGTGGCTCATATATATTTTGGAAAAAGCTTTCTTCAGTCTAATATTAGTTAAGTAAGCAAGTCAAAGCCTCCCCGTTTTTGTCTTTTTATGTTACAAAGCAAAGCTATATTACCCTATGTAAACGAGTTGAAATGGAAGGAGTAGACGGGCGAGTCTCAGGGAAAAAATGATCAATACACTCCAAAAGGGAAGTCTACGGTCTCATCATCTCTTTGTAGAATAAGAATTCTCTGGTTATAAACATTTAACAGTGCTAAGTATATTAAAATTTACAATATTCGCAGCAGCAACAGCAACAAGGCCTCCAACAATTGCTCGTAAGTCCGTTGACAGTAACACGCTTGGTGCATTATTTGTTGTGATTAACATTTTATTTGCAGCCGTTCAATTGACATCTAACTTCACATTTCATTGTATGCCAGCACTTTGATTTCTATGTGTTTATTTAGCTTTGTGATCTTAGATTATGTAATGTGAAAATGTCGGATTTTAACAATTTTTATTTTGTTGTCTCTAATATGTATTTCATTTCTTGTAATTGGGATATCATTCTTCTTCAACGTAACCGTTAAGTTATATTCACATCTAGTCTCTCTAGTTACTATAAAACTTAAGATGAGAATATTACTGTACATTTATTTTAGAAGAAAAAAGGTTAAGCACATTGTATTCAGCAGAAAACCATAAAAACTGGTGAACGCATTGTGTTATTTTTCTTTGAAAATATGTTGGGTCATTGGATGTGATACTATGTTCATGAATCAGTCGTTTTGACTGCATGCAAGTCTATCAGGACATAATTAGATAAATGTCTAGACACTAGATTTTAAGACAACAGGGTGTATGTAACAACAACATAACACTTTTCCTGATACATTCACGTAGAAAATGAAACGTCTGCAATTTTCTTATGATCAGAAGATAAGCATTGTCCACAAACAATTTATTCATAGAGAAGAATTTGTTACGGTATGCGAGAGGCGAGGAAAAAGCTTGCCGGGCGAGAAAGGAGTACCTAAGTTGGGGACTTTTTTTTAGAAATGTCTGGAGTTCCAATTTACTATCATGACTTTTCTAATGTTGAAATGGTAACTCTAGTTGCATTGTTTCCCTATTTACTTATGTGTAGGTTTACTGTGACACATTAAATGCCTCTCTAAACCCTACATACCTTCCCTAAATGTTTTAACACCACCCTGAAATTAGGGCCTATCTCGTAAAGGGTCCTAACTTCAGTCTAAATAAGGTGGGCGTAACTCTAATCTCTAGATGTGGCGTGCCGCCAACCATTCGGGATTGCATGTAAAGGTTAGTTTACACACTGTCGTAGTACTAGTGGCAAGTAATATCACAAAACAGGGATGTGCGAGGTGCCCTATCCTACAGCGTGGACTTTGTTGTAGCAACAGATTCACGCCTCGGGGTTGTCACATGGCGTGCCGGGTGCGGGCGGACTGTTGGGCGCAGGGGGGCTGCTGTTCGCGCCGGGGGGTGGTCCCCCGCCCCCGCCTCACTTACCGCCACCCGCTCATAAGGTAATGTGTAAAGAGTATTCAAACTTTTTAATTCCTTACAGATTCTTTTGGTGGCCTTATAAAGTTTTGATGAATTTGTATGTTACAAATTACAGACATTTTTAATGATTAGAAATAATTTCAAACCATAGTAGGACATATATAGCGCACTCTTAATAAAACAGTGACCGATTTCAAAATCATAAACTTTAGAGAATCGTCGTAAAAATATTTTTACTAAAAAAAGCAACCGGCCCCGGGCCGAATATGGGGTAAAAATGCGCGCGGCCTATATTACATACTAATCATTTTATACCCTTGTTTTTAAAAAAAGGTGTTTTTATATCCTAGAACTAGATTATGCACATTGCTCTTTTAGGTTAGTTTTTGCCAAAATTAATTTCGGCAAAATTTTAGGATAGATAGGTAACGCTTTATTGGTCTAATAGTATTGCTGTCTTTTTCTAACCACTGAAGTAAAAAATGGACAGCGTTACTCTTAGACCTGTCAAACTTAGTTTAGTTTTAGAGAATGCAAAACCGAATCGACACCAATGTTTCACCACAACAACAGAAAAATAGAACCACATAAAGAAAGTCACTTGATGTTAAGTAACGATAACATCAGCATTGTAATGCTTAAGTAAAGTGCCAGGGAGCCAAGACTAGAGATGTGATTCGGGCTACATCTCGCAGGTGGAACTGCCTTCACCGGCTGACATCAAGCCGCCGGTATTGCCGGGTGGGCCGGCGCCCCCCTCGCACCTCCCCGGGCAGCCGCCCCCTCGGGAGCACGACCGGATCGTGGCGGCAAGAGAACTGCACCAGGTATGGGTAAGGACTCGTCTCGATCATCCATTAAACCTTTCTTTCATCCTTTCTTTTTTTAAATATATTTTACTAGCTGACCCGGCGAACTTTGTATCGCTAATAAAAGTCACCTTTTAAACCTTCCCTGAACTTTCACAAATATTTCAAGATAGCTAAATCGGACCAGCCGTTCTCGAGTTTTAGCGAGACTAACGAACAGCAATTGATTTTTATATACAAGATTCTTCTTCCCTTTTATTATAATTTTAACAGTCTCGGTTCAGACTACTTGGCGCGAAAGAAAGGCGAACAAATAAACTAACAATTTTTAATTTATTTATTACGTTTTTAAACAAATACCTAGTTAATAGGGAATATGCATCGATTTTTTTTATTTGTTTAATCCACTTATTACTTCGTTATAACATAGTAAAAAATATAAATCCTGTTAAAATCGTTCAAATGAATTTTTAAAATAATATTTAAAGTACCGATTAAATTTGACCTGTTTAAACGCCCTTATTTTTCGCGCGCTTTTGATGACGTCACATCACTCGTCCAGTACTGTTTTCTCTATGTAATGACAGCTAATATTTAAGAATTTTCAGTTTATATCGCTTTTTCGACAATGGAAAAGGCTAAAAAACCATTTTATGAACATTGTCTTGTACCAGACTGCCAAAACACTATAATAAGTACACCGGATAAAGTGTTTTTTTTTCTATTCCAAGTGATATGAAAATACGTAACTGTGTAAGGTTATGAGAAGAGATGAAGTGTCTCCATCATCGTATTTAATTTGTTGTGAAGATCATTTTAATGTTAGTGTATTGTATTTCGATAGTTAACATGGTGTGAATTGGTCAAAGTTAACTTTTGCAGACATAAATATTTTGATTATCAAGTGGAAGAAACTAACTCTGTTTACACCAAGTTTATACCAGCCTGACCTTTATCATTCCCGTCTTTTCTCCGGAGATTTATTTTAGATTGAGAAAGATACCTATCTTATATAATATAAAATACAACATCATGAGACAATAAGAGGGAAAAGTTATGCTTCGGTTAAAACAAGGTGTTGTAGCTCATATGTGAAACATATTATGTTTCAGTGCCAAAAACAAAAATGCCACCACAAGAGAGAATGTGTGCGATTGAAAGACAAAAAATATCGTTATTATATAAAGCTCTCACTGAGTTTGCTGTCAGAAGTACAAATACTTTACTCCACAAACAAGTTACTATGAAGCCGGGAACAGTACTTTTCATATTGAAGGCTGTGATGATTATTAAGCAAGGCCCAGTATATCTCACATGGATGTCTCCGAGATGAAGAAGATTGAAGCCTCTAGTAATACAGACCAAGTACACTGTGATGAAGCTGTGCAAGTTAATATTAGATCAAAGTACAAAAGTAAAGATGTTAATGTTAATTTAACTATTGAAAAGAAAAATGTACCTCTATTTCAATAATGTAGGTAATAATGTTACTCTGTGGTTTGACAAAATAATATGCAGGATGTTTTAATAAAAAAATGAAATAATTATTCCTCAGTTTTATTTTTAGGTATGCATATTCAGTTAATAATTAAAGAAACTTGAATAACAAAATACAGATACAAATGAAACCTTAAAAATTAAAATCAAACTATGTTACCTACTGTTACATATAAAATATAACTCAGCGGACGAAAAATCTGGATTTTATGCAAAATATGCGGTCATCATAAAAGCATCTATTTTTGGCAAATTGTCCGATCGTGCTTTGACAAAACCACTTTCAGTCATTGTTCTTGATGTTTAGTACTGTCACTATATACCAAAACTGCACTAGGCAATCGAAAACACTACAGAAATCAATTTTTAAGTAAATTTTCTTCATATCAGTATGAATATCGAAGCCAGACTGCGCCATGTGACGTCATTTTCGAATCGACCAATGATGAAGCGATTCGCAAATTTGAAAGTAGCACGCTTATTTTGCACTTTTTGATTAAATTTTTAAGGTATTAATTATCAATTAAATAAGAAAATAATGGTTTAGGTGTAATGTCAAGACCATAAAGTATCATGGAAAAAAAATCAAGTAAATCTAAATCACATGCATATTCCCTATTGTCTATTGTCACGAATAAATCATTTTCCATTCTATTCCTTATTCAAACAGACTTTTAACTTTTATAAATATAGTATTACCAGTTGCGCTCCGCAGCCTTCCCTTTTTCAAGTAGTCTATGTATTAATCCAGGGCTTAAGCTATTTCCATTCCAAATTTCACTTAAATCCGTTGAGCTGTTACAGCATGAAGAAGTCACAACACTCGCTCGCTCACTTACATACTTTCGCTTTTATAAAACTTGCATGGATTAGTTTGGTTCGAAGAAGTATGTTACATGAAGCTACCATCCTATTGTTACAGAGGAGGTCAGTGTCTCCACACGAGCGTGAGCAAAAGTACCGTCCCCGATCTCCCGTCGAACCTGAAGCTTTGGACGTAAAACGACGCAAAGAAGAAAAGGTAGCACTCAGGGGCGTAGCGTGCCTTGGTGGGGCCCCGTATAAAAAATTGTTTGGAGTCTAATACCTACTACTAAACCAGATTGTATTACAATGTAATGCACAATAGAGATGTTAACACTAATTACAAAATAATGTTTAATCTTACTTTTATGTTAGTTTGTATTATTAGGATATCGAAAAACATATTTTTGTATTTAAATATAACTTAATAATTTATATAAAAATTATTTTAAATGCTATATTTATAATCTTTTGTCACGTGACTGCAAACACCAAAACGAGCTTCTTACGTCACTAACCACTCAGGCGATTTGAGTTGTTAGTGTTTTGGCGGAAAAATTCATAATTACTCTAATTTTGTATATTTTCTCATCGAAAATACTAATAATTTTAAATAAAATATTTGTTTTATCGTAAACAAGAGTCAATCTTTAAAATAAAAGCAATTCCGAAAAATGGTTGACATCCCTATTAAATAAAACGCGTCAATAAACACTGCTCTCTGTGGTTTATCATGGTATGTAATCGATTATTTTGGGATTCTCCCCCGTTGAAGTAAATGACAAACGGCGAAATCCCACAGCCCGCGGTAACCGATGTAGAGTGTTGCCAACTCTTAAACGCACGCTTTACGTGGGAAAAAAAGAAAATGCTTTTGTGACTTTTGTCATTTCTGAAATTAACAAAAATTTGGGAAGTTTTTGTTAATTTTTGCTTACACACGTCGGGGGCCCCGTGGCTTGGGGGCCCCGTATAATTGATACGGCAGATACGGCGGTAGCTACGCCCCTGGTAGCACTATCCATAGCGTTTTCATAGCATACGTCATTGCAATACTTCTCTTGTTAGGAGATTGATGAGAATCATGTAGCGCAACAACAAACTGTGTTGCAGCAACACAGTCTTGCAACGTTTTTTGTCTTTTTAAAAGACAGCAGTTGACTACAAGTCAACTTACATTAACTAACGAGGTGCTACGCCACACCTGTACCCCTAGTACAAGTTTTGAAAACGATAAATTTTTTCGTAAACGTCGACGTTTACCACCGCCGACTTGTCAAAGTGGCAACTCGATCTGCCTAAATTCAAAAAGTAACTCAATAACATTGTTGGAATATGATTATAACTATTTAAAATAACCCGTATTAACGATTTCAGTTCCTCTCAGTCTCGGTAAGATTCGCTGAAAAAAATATGTATGGATGGAAACGAAAACTTTTATAGTTTTTGTAAACTATCAAAACCTGTACTAGGGGTACTGGATTAGAGACTGACTAACAAGTGCGACTTAAGTCACACACCGATCGGTGCTTGGAGACAGATTCTTAACTTAGTGGTAGCTAGCCAGGTGAGCACTTGAAAATGTCTTACCACCAACTTTGGTTTCATCACGATGTCATAATTTAAGGGCATTCGACATCTACCAACAAGCACTGAGCCCGCGTGGTAGATCACGGCCCATACTTACTCTCTGAGAGAAGGCTAGAGTCCCAGCAGGGGGAACGTAATATAGGCTGATGATGATGATGATGATGATGAATTCACACGAATGCGTCAATGTTTTCAGCGAATGGCAATGTGAATGTGTAAACGCGTATAAATATGAAAGAATACACAAAATGCTCAATTACTAGATACGCTTCCAGACCTTTCGATTGTTCAAACGTTTGCACAGGTGCAAGTTCAATATGATTGTGATAATGTTTGTTGAATTAAACAAACACGGTTTTTGTTTTAACTTAATAAGTTCATAATTTGTTTCTAGG
Organism: Opisthograptis luteolata; assembly: GCA_931315375.2. Classification (NCBI taxonomy): domain Eukaryota; kingdom Metazoa; phylum Arthropoda; class Insecta; order Lepidoptera; family Geometridae; genus Opisthograptis; species Opisthograptis luteolata. The sequence goes on along the minus strand of OV928049.1, from coordinate 9,694,308 downwards.
ATAGCGACGCGGAGAAAAGCGATCAAGATCTTGTTGTGGATGTCGCTAATGAGGTACGATATCTATACTATTATTATGAAAAAGTTCCTAAGTTATGTATGGATGGATATACCATAGCTCAAAAACGGTGAAGGAAAACATCGTGATGAAACCGGAATGTCTAAGAACCACAACATTCAAGGGCATGCGACATCTACCAACCCGCACTGGGCCACTCGTAGGTTACGGCTCGTAATCTCTGAGAGAAGGCCAGAGTCCCAGCAGTGGGAATGTAATAGGTTGATTATGATGAAAGAGTTAAATAAAGTCTGTGTGTTTGGATGTGATGTTTTGGATTGGAGTAAGTCAGTCTCCAGAACTAAGGTCACCGACATAGCTCTCAGAATTTGCAAGTTGAAGTGGCAATGGGCAGGTCAAAACGCTCGGCGAACTGATAACCGATGGGGAAGGAAGGACCTCGAGTGGCGGTGGCGACCAAGAACCGGATGACGTTCTGTAGGTAGGCCCCCCTACTAGGTGGACCAACGACATTAAAAGAGTCGCAGGGAACCGATGGAAAGGACTAATAGCCGTTCATGGTGGCGTTCAAAGGGGGAGGCTTATGTTCAGCAGTGGACTTCTTCCAGCTGATGATGATGATGAGTCTACAGTCAAAAATATATTCTCGCAGGAAGAACGGGGATCTCCCAGTGTAAGAGTAGACGGCGGCGAGAGAACAGAGAACGGGCCCCGACCGCCGTCCAGGTCGGGTTCTTCCTCCAGCAGATCTACGCCCAAAAGCACCAAGGACGTGAGTAATGCATCGTTTTTGATATATTTTTGCCACATCATATCTGCTAAGAAATATTTTTCTACTTATATAAAGTTCAAAGTCTGGACTGGTTTACTATTGATGTTTTGAATTGAGTAATATCAACTATCATTCAAGCGAATCCGCTAGTGCTCAAACACTAATAAATAGTCATTCTTATTTAAAAAGTTATTTCGTTGGAGATAGAGTTCATTATACATATATATATTGCATAATATGTCTATTTGTGAAAACTGTTAAAGGCCAATTGTATTCAAATCAAGTATTCTAACTTTGTTAATTAAAGCTGTTTGTTTTCCTGAAAAGTAAAAATAAATAAAATAAAATAAATGTTGACGAAACGTATACGTACACGTGTCAGTGTGTCGCTTGTTTCGTCCGGTTCTAGCGTATTTTAAGCTCAATCGTGGCTATAAAAGTTTCACTTCAAGATAAGAAAAACGAAAGAAGAACGATTACACTCAAACTGGGTGTCAAGTTGTGGCGTATCTACCTAGTCTTCGTACCAGAACCAATATTGTAATGACTTGGCCCATTCACCTAAATTAGTTTAAAACGCTTCCTCTTGAGCAACTTGGGCCACCTCCTTACAATACCGGTTTTGGTACGGCGCGTAGTAACTACGCGCTTATCTGTGCCCCGCTCGTCTCGTGACAGCTGTGGGCGGGGCTCAGTCCTTTCGCGACTGCGCGCGCGCTTGTTTGTTCCATATTCCCTTGCCTACCTTACCATTCATTGTTTTTGTTATTTTACGTTTCTTTTGTTACTTATGTCTAAATTAAATCTAAAATTATAGTTTCCTTAAAATTCAAGTAAATCTATCATTTCCATCTTGTTATCGTTCACCGGCCCACAATCAACCTTCCGATCCGAAGTCAATGTTACTGCGTAGTAGTTAGTGTGTGGTACAAGTTGCGAGTGGTGAGCAAAATTTTTTTTTCTCGACAATGAAACGTCCTAGTTCAAAACTATGTTTCTTACCTGTAGCAAATTAGTTGTTAGTATGTTTGTCTTCAAACTATATGTATCACATTTTGTTTTGATTGTACCGAAAATTCTAGTTTACATTTTTTTTTGAAAAAGTACTTTATTTTGTTCATGATCATTCTATTTCATTCAAATTTAGCTTAAGTTTATTATTAAGAACTCAATTGTTTGTTTATTTAAATACTGACCTCATGGTGGGCGGAGACATTTGTAAGGAAAATATTGTCAATTTATCCTTGGTGGGCGGTATGTTTAGACTTAATGTATACAACAAGGTAAAGAGCGCCCTCTATCATCTATCACCTATTCTAATTTAGTTCCTAAAAATGCAACTAGATGGCGCTAGTAAATTAGCATTAAAATCCTACATCGCGGTGACGATATTCTCCGGACACTGCCCTCCCTACATTCACGCATGTTTTAGCATATTGATGTTGTCACGCATGTTTTAGCATATGGCGCGTTCATATTGATGTAAATCATTATGCTCAATAAAAACCCAACCCAACCATTTAATTACGGTGGTATTATTTTTGGGAACCAAGGCGAACACAAAACTTAACACTAATCCTTTAACAACTAAATGTCACGTTATCAATAAGGTTTTGTATAATTTTATTAATAGCAATATTTTTAGTTCCATAGCTATACACCAGAAGAGACAAATCTATACATATAATAAATCTGTAACTCATCACTGTCTGTACATTGAAGATAAATGAGAAATACTTTTACTGGGGGCCTTTATTAACGCAATAGAACCCAAAACAATGGTTTTTAGAATTTTTGTCTGTTTGTCTGTTTGTCTGTTTGTCTGTTTGTTTGTGCGCGCTAATCTCAGAAACGGCTCAACCGATTTGGATGCGGTTTTCATTATTATATTGCGGTTTTCTCCACTTAACATTTAGTGTTTGTTTTATTTCAATCGGTTCATAAATAAAAAAGTTATATCAATTTAAAGCATCACGTCCGAAAATTGGGCGGGTCGATTAGATTATTATAGCCCGGATAGCATATAGGTTCCTTTTTAACCCGGAAAAAGATTCTTGCGGGATAGTAGGGAAAACCAAGGGTGTAAACGCGAACCGCAGCTACCCCTATCGCCATCCCCATCCCCACATTTATGTAAATGCGAAAGTGTATTTTTCTGTTGGTTTGTTCGGCTTTCACGGCGTAACAAAACAACGAATCAGGGTAATTTCTTGCAGAAAGATAGTTTATGCGCCGGAGAGTAACATAGGCTACTTTTATCCCGGAATAATGCATGGGTTCCGTGGGAACAACTAAAAAACCAAATTTTTCGAAATCTTTTACATGGTTGCTAGGCAACATTCTGTTGAATTGTTTACATGTCAGGAAGAATATTATTGGCATGATGATGATTATTTATTCGTGTATACACACGTAACAATTTATAGTAGCGATGTATCTGTTCTAATTGCTAACCGATCTCCGGTTATATCGAAAGTGTGTCTGAAAAATCGTTGCAGTATTTCTGGTTTGCGCAGATGAGCGACGGCAGTAACATTTTCTGTTCGATAAATCATTGTTGATCGACTTGACCGTATTTGCATAATTTTGATAGTAGCGTGTGTTTTGCTGCAATAAAACTGACGTCGGACACGGGCAAACAAACAGGACCTCTTTGTAAGACGCGTTTGCGCGAAAGTTGAAAAATATTAGAAGATTTTATACAAAGCTACAAAAACGAAAATTAAAAGATGATTGTGATTTGTGATGTTCGAAATCAAAAATCAACACACTGTTATAAAAAAATATAGAGCCATCTACTTAATCCTAAGTTAGTGATTATACTATACGCTCTAATTAAACGTTTAAATATGTAACGATATATCGTTACGTGTGTAGCAGACATGATCTTATTATACCTTATATTATTTACTTGGAACTACTTAGTATTGACGTTGATGTTGCGGGCTACAATAAGGGTAAGCGTATGTTGAGACGCAGGCGACGGAAGCGCATGGCATAGTTCATGAGCGATGCTGTAAATTACACAGATACACTGTAATAAAGTACAAAAAACTGGTATCAAGGACAGTATTCAAGTTGACGAGTAAACTGGGTTTAATATTAAACTTATACAACACTTAATCACTTTAAAACGTCACACTAATAACTAGCTACGTCTGTTCTAACTTCCTTGCACCAGCAAAAGAAATGGCAAGCAACGACCGGCAGGTACTTTCTGGGCGCGATAACGTTTACTATTTCGGAGGAGGTTCTTTACCATCCTAAAGTTTTTTATTCAGTATTAGTGTCAGATTATGAAATTAATGAGTTATTGTTAGTTACAGTTTGTAATAGCGTTACTTCTATGTTTTCATGCTTTTTTAAAATACGTGTTATGTATGAACATGTGATATAAATACTATCCTACGCATTGATTAATAGGCACTAACTTAATTTAGAAAAGTAGTAATTGTTGCCGCAAAAAGAAAAGAGAAAAAAGAAACATCGTATGCTGATCTTTGCTTATGCATATATATAAAAAAAAAATCAGCGCTGCCCCGCACTGCATCGATTGCGTCTCAATATACGCTTAGCCTAAAGATTTGGACACGTGGGAACTTGGGAAGCAAAGAGTTTGCATAGATTTGTTTTTTTTTTTTTTGAAATAGTTTCGTTAAGTAGGTAGTAGAAAAAAGTATTAATGGTGTGGATATATAGATACCCAGAGCCCACGACAGCCAGACCTTCGTTTTTTAATGTAAACTAGCTGTTCCCCGCGGTTTCACCCGCGTGGGCTACAGTTTATCGCGATAAAAAGTATCCTATGTCCTTCCCCAGGGCTCAAACTATCTCTTTACCAAATTTCATTTAAATCGGTTCAGTAGTTTAGACGCGAAAGCGTATATATAATCCGTATAATCCAAAATTATTCCCGCACTTCGGTGCCCTCTCACCGCGCTACCTGCTGTATCCATTATGCATTATCTTAATTCTAAGCTTTTTTTTTCGAACCGCGCGTTTGAACCACGCAGCTAAAGGTCTTCCTGGTCCGCGACCGCACTTTACCTATTTCATAGATTCTCCCGCCCCCCTCACCTCACCGCGTTTCCCGCTGCGCTGCGGTGCGGCGCGCGGCGGGTTTATTTTTCGATTAGTTTTACATTTTTTAATTTCGTAATATCTTTCGAATAGAATATCCGATTTCAACAATTCAAAAAGTAATCTACAACTATTGGAACAATCTTGAATACGAAACGAAATTTATTTTGATAAGGATTAATATAAAAGTATTGAAAACACGGTCCGATTTTAGTCGGCCTTTTTATCAAATTTTAAAATGTAAAAATGTAGTTATAGTATGTTATCCTTAAGAGATAGACATAATATGCCATTGGGGATTTTTTTGTAGACCTGTATAAGATACACAACTCCACAGTACATCATTTTGTTATATATAAAAGGGCTTAGGCAGCGTTTTCGTTGAAAGCTCCCAGACGGCTTATTTTTTTCTGACCTCTCCAAAAAAATATTGTTATATTTTAACCAATGTATACAAAAACTTAACAAATTATATCTTAAAACCTTCCTCGAGAACCACTCTATCTATTGGTGAAAACAGAATGAAAATCGGTGCAGTAGTTTTTGAGTTTATCGCGGACAGACAGACAGACAGACAGACGCGGCGCGAAGGACTTTGTTTTAATAAGTAGTGATAGTGATGCTGAAAGTTGTTCTGTGCATGCACTGAAAAATAATCTGACTCCTTCTGAGTCTCCACCTTCCAGGACCGATTCCTTCCATATTTTTATCTTAGTTTTCCTGCTAAATAACAATTCCTTCCCTTTGGACTCAGAAGGAAAACGGTATTTCGGAAGGTCTTTTTTCTCCGTGTGCCCGTTATGTACAGGTAAGAACATCCTGCGAATATAGAGTTTGGGTTGTGGTTACTTGGGCAGATAACAGGAAGTTCAGGTGGATAAATAAGTACCCTAAATTCGTTAGAGTACAAAGCTAATTTTTTTTATATCTTCTTCGGGATAACTTCAGAAATCCATCTGGCTGAAATTTGGTACAGGAATAAATTATAGGACGGAATAATACATAGGCTACTTTTTATTCCTGGAATAGGTTCCCATGGGTTGCGGGAACGGGATCAAAATTTCTTGATTACTTTTGGTCACGACAACCAACATCCACGCGGGCGAAGCTGCGGGCACCAGCTAGTATATAATAAGCTTGTTCTTTTTCAGGGTCAATAAAATTGTGTTGTTGGGTTAAAAAAAATAAAAAAATTGTTGATTGCTGAAAAGTTGTTTATATTTTTAAGAATCATTTAAACATTTATGAGATAGCCGCATACATCGATAAGCGGAATATGTTGTGGCTAATCCATTCTAGGCAACACTCAAAAGCCACCATTCATTCATAGACAATCTATGTAAAACTATTAAAAAATCAGTAGTCACTGACGCTTATCGATTGAAACTATTCTGTTGACGTTGCGCTCATCACTAAATGACTGGGGTGACGTCATCGTAGGTATAAAAAGATGCCGCGCTCGGTTTTCATACTATCTAATGAACATGCGGTATCTATCCTGATCTGTTGTTCATATTGTCGAAAATAACGACAGATGAGACCAGGTGATACGTAGTGGCGCAGCTAGACCACGTGTATGCCGCGGAGGTGAAAGATATTATCACCAATTTTGACAGAATGACAAAGGAACCTTCAAATCTGGCATTTGCGAGAATTTAGCCCTTCGATGTCTCCAGATGAATTATGCAATGTAAAAAATCGTAGCATTCGATTGACCTGCCCGTAGTTGTGTAAAAAAACTATGTATATTGTTTCAGGAAAAACCCGGCACCCCCAGCGGCAAGCTACCCCGTCCGTCAACCCCCACGGGGACGTGCCGCAGCTACCCCTTCCCGGGATACCCTCAGACGCCCTACCGCCACCCCATGGCTTACGACGCCACGAACCACAGAACGAACGGCATCGCGCCTACAAAACCGTATGTATGCTTGTAGAATAAAATTAACAGCCAGAAAACTTACTTTTGGTTTCTAACTATCTAACTCCGATGGCTCAACGACCCAAAGTGTGTCTTGGCCTCCGAAACGAGAGAGCGCCACTCTTCTCTATCTTGAGCGATTTCAGCCCAGTTCAGAGTCTGGAGTTCGCGCAGGTCCGCACCCACGGCGTCCGCGCGCGTACTTTTGGTTTCTAGTTGAACTTAATTATAGCACATTTTTTCTGCTTATATCTTCTACCCGTGTGGACACTTCTGTTTATTGCGATAAAAAGTATCCTATGTCCATCTCCAGGGTTCAAACTATCTCCATACTCTTCAAGTTTGTTTCATTGTATTAAGTTTTTTCAGAACATACAAACAATTTATATTTTTCCCTATATAAAGTACTTATAATAATATTTATGTATTTAGTAGGTATATTATCCAAAGTATTGTTTGAACAAAAGCCCCCTGATTTTAAGTGAAGATGTGGTCGAAGGTGGCGCCACGCTACTCCCTAAGTCTATAATACCTTATATTTAAACAATAAAAACATTCAGAAAACTCTAAAGAAAAATAAAACCACTACTAGCCTACCCTACCTGACTGCAAAACGGAATTAATTTCCATTCATTCATTCAACACTAGACTTCCTAGACCTATCATTGCTCAAAAAAACTTACCCAATTTCCCACGCGACAAACAAAACTCAACCCTGACCTCTTCTATTACAGTGCATATTCGTACCACACGTGCGGGGGCCCCCTCCAACCCGTGCCGTTCCCCGCGGACGCCCTAGTCGGGCCGGGGATACCTCGCGGCGCGAGACAAGTGGCCGCACTCCCGCACGGGGAGGTGGTGTGTGCGGTCGCGTTATCGCTTAGCAACGGAGCGAGACACGCCTACACGGGAGGGAAAGGGTGCGTGAAACTGTGGGACATCACGAACCCTGGCTCGCCCAATTCGTTGGAGCCTTTGTCGCAGTTGGACTGTTTGGTGAGTTAATAGACTGGAATAGGTTTAACATCTAGTGAAAGGAGATGTATGTTAGTAGACATGCTCTCTATTTTCTTACTCGCGCACGCTATCCCAACTCGCTGCGCTGCTCACACCTATGAGTTCATACGTCATACCCCTATAACATAATCATTGATCATCTGTGAGAAAAACAAGATGAAGGAAAATATGGCAATGAAAGCGGCATTTTCTGGCATGTTCAATAACAAAAATTCAAAGCTATGTTTCCTCCACAAACCTGTATGCTGAATTACAATAGCTTATACTCTCTTTCTGTTATAAGGTCTTGTAATGTAGATAGATAGATTTATGATTATTTTACTACCCACATGTATGGTGCACTTAACTGCATTGATATTCATTTCTGTTCACTTCACTTGTTCCTTAGCTTCATTTGTTTCCGCAGTGCTGAAAATCGCAGTCTTTCATAATGGATGTGAAAAGAGTTCTGAGGGTCGGCAACGCATTATCAACGTCCCTAGTATTGCAAATGCCTATAGGCGACGGTGACCGCTTACAACCATGCGGGCCTTATCCTTGTTTGCCACTCTTATTACATAAAAAAATATGTACTTAATCACACACCTTTTCTTGTCTTGAGTGAACTTTGATAAATTGTCTCTCAGCAAAGGGACAACTACATCCGCTCAGTGAAACTCTTCCCGGACGGGCGGACGCTCATAGTGGGCGGCGAGGCCTCCAACCTGTCCATCTGGGATCTCGCCTCGCCCACGCCGCGCATGCGCGCCGAGCTTATCTCCTCCGCGCCCGCCTGCTACGCGCTCGCCATCAGCCCGGACTCTAAAGTAAGTCGGACGGATCAGCCGGGGCTATAGAGTAAGGGAAACCCATCAGCCAGTGCACTATTGTTAGTCAAACCCTTTAGTCAGGGGTTCTGTTGTAAGTCAAACTCATTATTAGGAGCTTTAGTGTTACTCGAACCCATTAGCAGGAGCTTCAGTGTTAGTCGAACCCATTAGCTAGAATTCTATTGTAACTGAAACTCATTATAAAGAGCTTTAGTGTTAGTCAAAGCCATTAGCCGGGATCTAATGTAACTCAAACCCACCAGCCAGGGCTCTATAGTAGATCAAACTTATCAGCTGGGGCTTTAGAGTAAGTCAAACCCATTAGAGCTTTAGTGTTAGTCGAGCCCATTAGCTGAGGTTCTATTGTAAGTGAAATCCATTAACCAGGATCTAATGTTACTTAAACTCATCGGCGGAGGCTCTAAGTCAAACCAAACCCAACCCTTTAGTAAGAGCTTTAGTGTTAGTTAAACCCATTATCCAGGGCTCTATTGAAAGTCAAACCATTTAGCCAAAGCTTTAGCGTTAGTCAAACCCGTTATTTACGTACTACGATAGTGGAATGATTATTTAGTGAGTGAGTTAATTTCTTTGATATAAAATCAAATGACGAATACTTAAACTGTACTTTATTCGAAACAGTGTCCGAGTGTTCATTGATATTATGTTTAAAAAAGTGTGTTCTGATTTCAGGTATGCTTCAGTTGTTGTTCAGATGGCCACATTGCAGTATGGGATCTTCAGAATCAAACATTAGTTAGGCAATTCCAAGGTCAGTTATTTGTTTGTTTTTATCAAAAATTTCAGTAGAGATATGATACTGAATACATTCTATCAGTTGTATAAAATAACCTGCTTATAATTAACTGCCCAATGCCTTGACTTTAATATCATAGTACAGACCTACAGATTTTGGTGTAAAAAGTGTTTTCTATTAATTAATTAAGTTATTGGGAACGGCCGTTAATTAATAGAAAATAAATAATTTCTATTGCATAGTGTAAGAAATGTTTAACAAATTGATTTTTACTTTTTACACTAAAATCTGTCTGTTCAATTTGATTTTGGAGCGTAATTTCAAAGATGCGGGATTCTGCGCGCTGCGGGATTGCAAATATTGCAATACCAGTGAACTTTGAAGTGGCGATAGCATAGTGACGTCACCTTTGACTCTCCACAAGTCACCTGCAGTGCGATTGTAATCGCGCTGCGGGATTGCAATCCCAAGTCACTGGGTCCCTTCAGGTCACACGGACGGCGCGTCGTGCATCGACATCAGCGGCGACGGCACGCGGCTGTGGACCGGCGGGCTGGACAACACGGTGCGCAGCTGGGACCTGCGCGAGGGCCGCCAGCTGCACCAGCACGACTTCTCCAGCCAGATCTTCTCGCTCGGCTACTGTCCTACCGGTGAGCACCGCCACTATTCTTAAGAACAAAATAATATTCGAGCTCGAGGCCTTGGACTCCATAGATAGTAGAGCTAAAATACTCATAGGTGATGATGAGCTGGTTAAGGCGAGGCTTCAGAGCCTTGAACACCGCCGTAAAGTTGCCAGCTTATCTGTGTTCTACAGGTTGCATTATGGAGAGTGTGCGATGGAACTACACAACCTCATTCCACCATCCCCATTCCACCATCGAACAACAAGACGCACGGAAACACGTCATCCGTACATGATTGAAATTCTCCCAATCCGCACAAAACGTTTCGCTTCCACATTTATAATGCGAACGGCGAAGGAGTGGAACACCTTGCCAGCGTCTTTGTTTCCCGATAAGTATAACTTGGGAGCCTTCGAGTCGAGAGTGAATAGGTATCTTCTAGGCAAGCATGCTCCATCTTGCGCCTCGTCATTACTTACCATCAGGTGAGGCTGGGGTCAAATGCTTATAACTAGCGGCACGAAACCCTAGCGCTCTACGTCATTGCGCAGAAGTCAAAAATCAGGTATCACAGGGGGGTACAGGGACGAAGAGTGCGCGTGCGTAGCGCCGGTTGGCTAGCCATCGTGTTCCGTCCCCCGCGCCGATACGACGACCCGCGGACTTCTGACTCTACAGTCGCGTTCTAATGTGAATTGATATTGCCGTTCATTGTTATTGTTTTTTTTTGTGTTATTTTTCGAGTTCGTTTGTTATTGGTTTTACTGTCTTATATAAAAATACTAAATCACTCTTCACATGGTCAACTTTGTATAGAAGTCGTTTTATTCATGCACTCATTTTTATAGAAGAGGTTAATTTTGAATAGTATAACAACCTGTTACGAGCTATGCAAAACTTTAACATTAACTAGTGATTCGCTTAGTGTTAAATTTACTATTTATTTAAATATGTTTGTTAAATTATTTGGTTATATAATTGAGAGTTTTAATTGTATCATGTTCGCGACTGTACCCATGCGCAGATATCCCCTCCATATTTCACTCAGCGCTAAACTTCCGTGGCGCTACCTATACCTATCTCATATAAAAAAAAAGTGAAGTGACCGCCTCCTGGCCCCAGGCTCGTGGCTGGCGGTGGGCATGGAGAACTCGCACGTGGAGGTGCTGCACGCCGGCAAGCCGGACCGGTACCAGCTGCTGCTGCACGAGTCGTGCGTGCTGTCGCTGCGGTTCGCGGCCGGCGGCAAGTGGTTCGTCTCCACCGGCAAGGACAACCTGCTGAACGCGTGGCGGACGCCCTACGGCGCTAGCATATTCCAGGTAGAGTTCACTACGGAGAGTGTGCACAAGAACTGCACGACCTTATTCCCCCAGCATCATTCCATTACCGAACGACCAGGCGTTCCCATAAGCGCCATCCTTTCATCGTGGAAATACCACCGATACGCACGAGCATGTTTGCGTCAACTTTTTTGGTTAGAACTGCAAAAGAGTGGAATGCCCTGCCTTGGTCGGTGTTTCCTGGTAGATACAACCCGGGGGTTAATATAATACAACCCAAGTCAAGAGTGAATAGGTATTTACTGGGCAAGCGTGCTACACCTTCGACCACATCGTCGCTTTCCATCGGGTGAGATCGTGGTCAAACGCTAGCCTAGTTTGTTGTAAAAAAAAAATCTTTTTAAGGTTTCGTATGTGGGGTACGTCATTATGAATTATAAATAACTTGTCCGCCATTTTGGGTGGTCCGCCATGTTGGATTTAGACTGACGTCACACGGCTAGCGATCACTTTGTTGGCCGTCCGTCTGTCTGCCAAGATCTTTTTCTCAAGAACGCGTTGAGGTATCAGGTTGAAATTTATATCAAATTAGTCGCGCCCCGCGGTTTCACCCGCGTCTTCCCATTATCCCGCAGGAACATTTTTCTGGGATAAAAAGTAGCCTTTGTGTTAATCCAGGGTATAAGCTACCTCCATTCCAAATTTTATCAAAATCGCTTTAGTAGTTACGGTGATACGTGGTGACAAACATTCACACACACACACAAACTTTCGCATTTATAATATTAATAGCTCTACGGTCTCTATCAGTTGTGAAAAAATTAAACTTCGTAAACGCAATCAAAAGATATAATTATACACATATAATTATATAACCGTTTATGTCGCATGTAGTGTTTTTGCGATTTCACAAATAAATCAATCAAAACTTAAACGGTATTTCTCGTTAACCTAGAGTCCTAAGCAAGGTCTAGGAACCTTATAATAAGTAAAAAAATTGGTTGTCTGTAAAGTCGGTTTACTGACGATAGTTGAACGTGACAACGTCGATTGGCCGATTGTGCTTCTTTGTCGCTCGTTCCGCGCTCTCGCTTGCACTTTAAGCCTTACATGGAACGCCTCAGAGCGAGGTAACGCCGCAGAGCGAGGTAACGCCGCATGAGTCATGTTTTTTCGTGCGTGCAGCCGGCTCTATCGAATTATAAGACGTTGTCACGTTAAAAACAAAAAAAAGCAATCTATTAAACTATTAATAAAATTATTTTCTCGTTTCAGTCAAAAGAATCATCATCGGTGCTCAGTTGTGATATATCAGCGGACGACAAGTTCATAGTGACGGGCTCTGGCGATAAGAAGGCCACGGTGTACGAGGTCATGTACTGAAACTGTACTGCAATCTCAGTAGGCAATAATGTTACGCGGTCCAGTGATAAGTGGTTTATATGCCGTGCTTAGTTGGCTGCTCGAATCTGTAACACTTCATTTTATCTATGATGGTTAACCCAGTGGGCAACGAAATTGACAAACTGTCGACAGCTGCGCTCGTAGCTTTTTTTTTAAATGTTTATGTAATAGATTAGCAAACAAGCAGACGGCCCGCCTGATGGAAAGCGGTCACCGTTGCCCATAGATATTTGGGGGGCAACACTAGGGGGTAATTCTCGCGGCGTGATATATTATCACATTCGATAACTATCGCAATAACTGTCAAAATATGTATTAAATTTTGACAGTTACTGTCAAAATATGTACTGAATGTTGACAGTTACTGTCAAAATATGTATTGAAGCGAGGATTGGGCCCCAGGGGAGTTACCGATGCTTTGCCGACCTTTAAGAACTCTTTTCAGCTGCTAGCTGTTTTTATTTTTACTAAAGATTTTTGATCAGCTGTAATTTTATGATTTGATTGGCATCATCATCAGCCTGTATCAGTCTGCTGCTGGACATAGGCCTCTTCCAAGGTACGCCACTGAGAGCGCGGCCTTCGGCTATTCTCATCCATCTACTATTACCAGCCCAGTCGCGATCCCCACTCAAGAACATGCATAGCATTTGCTGTCTTTTAAAATTGAATTTTACATGCAGAGAAATTAGGCTATTTCCTTGTGGCTATGTAATTATTGCATTTAGTTTTGTACCTACAAGTTGTAACAAAATTTTATGAATTTAAATTCAGTACCCCTAGTACAGGTTTTGATAGTTTACAAAAACTATAAAAGTTTTCGTTTCCATCCATACATTTTTTTTTCAGCGAATCTTACCGAGACTTGGAGGAACTGAAATCGTTGATACGGGTTATTTTAAATCGTTATAATCATATTCCAACAATGTTATTGAGTTACTTTTTGAATTTAAGCAGATCGAGTTGCCACTTTGACAAGTCGGCGGTGGTAAATGTCTACGTTTACCAAAACTTGTACTAGGGGTACTGTATCATTCATTGATAAAGTTGTGAAGAAAAGGTTGTAATATCGATACTGATATATTTGTTGTATGGGAGTAAAAACCAGAAATATGGTTTTTGTATTGTTGAGTCGTGCCCATGGTATTCTTGGGTGAGTTATTTCGGCAGCCAACTAAAACGGCGAGCATTTGATAAGTGTAATTTTAATGTAACAAAGCAATGTTGCACCGTTATAACATGGATATTTTAGTGTTATATATTTTTATAATGAAATAAGAAAAATCGTTTTTTAAATACTTTTTAAGTTTAGTTTGGGCGGTCCATTTCTTACGAGTATTTATTTTAGGGTCAGATCATAGGCGAACTGGAAAGTAGGAAGGTTATTACGAAGAAACGACTTATTTGATTGACGCACACATACAAACAAACACACTTAGAAATGCTAATGCTAATGTTTGCTAAATGTCTTGAGCATTTTCGCATAGTTTTCTTTGCTAATGCATAAAAATATAATGAAAAACAATCCTTTGTTTTTCGGGTGATGTGTACTATTGCAACGATGCTAAAAAGTTGTCTAGGTTATTATTGTAAACTTATGAGATTCTGGCATTATTACTATAATTATCGCCCAGTGAAAGCTCTAAAGGCCCGAGCCGCTTCTTCGTAGTACTTACTACTTCCGGTACTAGTTGTATGATTTGATTTAATCAGACTGAAGTAGTTTACAGATAGTGAAGTGGTGTCAGTTCGTCGCACGTATCATGTTGTCAATTTGTCGGACGAATTTAGACTTTGTTTTTAAATGTGAAAGAGTTACACTTTGAATACCACACGGATATTTTTAGACAGAGACAGGAATAGTTTGAATGGCTCTTAAAAAGTGAGATATGTATATAGATACATGAAAGCAATAAGGGGTTTGTGATGCTAGGTACGAATGTGATGGGTGAAAGCAAACGTAAATTTAGAAACGTAGGCTCCGCTCGCCCGCTTTAGCCCTTCGCTTGCCTTCGTTATTGTGTCCACACTAAGGCTGGTATTCTATAGTCGTATTTTTAATTAGACTGACAGCCAACTGACAGTAGCTAATGTCACTTTGTAAAATGTTTTTTTTTATGGCGTCACACGATTAGTGTATTTGCCAGTGTCAAGTATAAAATATTTCAAACTCAGAGAGTTGAATCAAGTTTAAATGATGATGATGATGAGATGAAGGAATGAGGATAGCGTTTAAAGTAGTGGCGCTTTACACGGACTTTTTTGGAACAACTGGAAAAGTCACTTTCACAACTTTATTTCAATTTCCCACACTCGTACACATTAACGAACACATAATGGTTAATAATCCACCAATATAACACATTATCACTCGAAGAAACACAAGTTTTGGAATTACAAACAAAATTTTCACGTTGACAATTCGATTGCCGCCAAAAAAGTCTAAAATAATATTGCCAAATTTAAAGTAATACTGATGCGTTCAGTTCTCGTTCAATCAGATGAATGAACAATGAGTGTGAATAGTTAATCATTTCAAACTATAAAAGAATATTATTCATTCATTCAGGAATCATTCACTTTGTAATTTTTATTTCATCAAAAACTGACAACACAGTAAACGTCAGTTGACTTCGTCTAATTAAAAATACGACTATAGTATGACGCTCAAGTGTACATCAATACTTGTAGCGTTTGAGTGACACATTTGTATGAAATGACAGACTCAAATCTGTTGAGCGTTATTCTAGAATACCGGCATAAAGCTCAAACACACACAAAAGTCAGGACGATGGCGAGAAAAAAATCGTTTGTATTGTTTGAATTTGTGCTAAACACGTCACAGGCGGGACGGGCGCGGACCGGGCTTGATCTCGGTTTCATACAAATTTAAACCGGCCCACACTTTTGTGTGTTTTGTACTTGAAAGAGAATATCGGAACAAAATTTTCATGTTGACAGTTCAGTTGCCGCCCCAAAAAAGTGAACATTACTTTTAGACCGGTCAAACTTAGTTTAGTTTTAGAAAATGCACAACAGAATCGACACCATTGTAGTATGATTGTTGTAAATGCATTGCACTTAAAAGCAAAACGTCGAGTGACATTTTACTTTCGAATTTAGTACCTCATTCACTGCTGCCTAAGCTTTAGGTCATGGAAAGATCAAGAGATCGAAAAAAAGAAAGATTCCGTGAGACGTTCGCCGAAAGTTGTGACGTGTCGCAGTGTGTGACCCAGCCTTAACTCTACCCACATTAAAATAGGGTAGTTGACACTAATATTGCTTTTTGGCAAGGTTTATTTTTTATGTTGAAGAAATGTATAGATCTATAAGTAGAAACTGCAATGTCTCGAAAATTACGAAACATTAAAAGAATAAAAGCGCGGATTGTGGAAGAGTGAACGTCAAAATATAAGTTTATATGAGATTTTTTTTGTTAAAGTGGCAAACAAGCAGACTGCCCGCCTGATGGTAAGCGGCCACCGTGACCTATGGATATTAACAGTACTAACTAAGGCGGTGCCGATCCATAAGAACTCTTTATTACACCGAAAAAGAATCTAAAATGCTGGGGCCACACTAACGGGAAATGCCGTTCAATAACGCGATGATTGACGTTTGACATAAGTGTGGGCACGACATTTGACAACGGCATTCACATTAGCCAATAATTCAAATGCATTCACGTTGACCGTTCAAGTGCAGCCACTCACATAATAGCGTTAATAATTAACGCAATATTTATCGCGAAGATAGGCATTGACATTTCCACTGACGTTGACGTTGTTGTTCGTTGTTGACCTTAGTGTGGCCCGGGCATAAAAGAGTGAGGCATTGGGCAAAATTAATTAGTATTTCGGTGAATATGTAATATTAAAAGCAAAGGTAGGCGAAAGCCATAGTTTGCTGAAATACATATTACGTAGGTACATACTTTACAACGCGGGCCGACATACTTGGGATGCCTGAAATCGTTCTTAGGTGCAAAGTACCTACTCTATTTTTACCCCGTCATCATCGTGACGACAAAGAAAATTATAAACTTGATAACTTATCGTAAATCTGTCAACACTTGATTGATTTTAATGATCGTTTCAGGAAGTTATCTCTCTTTATTTTATATGCTTCTATTTGTAAGACAAGCAGACAAAATCAAAAATGATGAAGTGGTAGGTTTTCGACTAACTACCTTATTAGCACAATAATTTTATTAGTGAAAAATACTTTTGGTTTTGTTATAAATTTTACTTTAAATATTTGGAGGCTTGCGTAGTAGGTACTTGGTTGTTTTAGATATCTTTACACAATTTCAGGTGCTTATAACAAAATTCTGGTAAAGAGTGATCTCTTAAAAGTATTTTCTTTTTATGGATAAGATTCTTATTTTTCATGGTAACAAATTAAAATATCTATGCGATCATAGAACTCGGACTGAATTTTAATCTACCCACAGAAATGTGTACAAATAATTTCATTTACTGCTAATATAGTACAAGTTTTTAGTTCCTCGTGAAGTTAAAGATAGTTTAAAGTCTACACGATTTGCTGTCTAATGCCTGGTTTACACCATCTACGTGTTAGTGATTTAGTCCATCCAATTTAGTGCGTAACTTGACGACTTACTTCGTCGAAAAGTAGATTAGGATCCGACCTTTTCGTCCTTGCTATACGCCCGAACCCCTACCGCTCGCTGTTCCAGTGAACGGACATGAATCCGACCAACTAAATAGGCACTAAAGTACTTAGATGATGTAAACCAAGCATAAGGGCCGAAGCAAACAAGCTGCTTTTAGCTGCGGCGATCGGCGATCTTGCTTGCCGCATCTCGCTCTGAGAACGCGTCAAAAGGAGAGTCAATGCAAAAGAAAACTCGTCGATTGCCGCTCTTAAAAATAATGCGTGTAGGTACTTAGATCCTAAACAAGTGTTTTGACTCGATTGAGATAACAAATTGCGCTGTAAGACGTGTTTGTACATATCAGGTTGTTAATTAACATTACGTGGTGTATATTATTGAAATGTAGAAGGTAACAAAACGGTCGGTTGTTCTTGATAGTTCTATTCAAAGCATTTCAAAACGGGGTACAGTGGCCGGCAAACAAGTTGAGCCAAAAGTGACGTGGACGGGGAAAGTTCGCGCATGTGCACTTCCGTTCGAGTTCGTAGTTGGATGCTAACGTGACATGAACATAGCGCGGGAAGCAACCAACTACTGAAGACTAATTAACCAATTAGATGCACGCGTTTCAGCGAACTCCTCCCGCGCACCCTTCGATCCACATAAGAGATCGTTTCTGCGCAGCCAAGGTCATTAGCTCAACTTGTTTGCCGGCCACTGTGTATAGACAGTCGATTCTTTATAATTCCAGCATTAAAAACGGAGACCGACGCAAACCGATTAAAATAATTGAACGATTGCTGCATCTCTCTCTATTGCATAGTTGTGTCCCTTTTACTCCATGTTTTTATTAGGTCTTTCGGATACGGGTCGTGGACAGTCTGGGATAGTTATGTTTTCGTTGAGGGTTTACTTTCCCCATTCCTAGATCTTGTAATATCAGTCTGAACATATTATTATATGTCTAAATATTTTGCCTAGTTTTAATAGCAATTGAATAAGATTCAAGTTTACATAAAAGATTTCAAATTAAAGTTTTTATTACATACTTAATTAACAGAATATTGTATAATTTTTAAAGACCATGTGTTGATCTGCTAATGTGATATTATGCATTAATGCAATATTTGAACTAAATACCAATGCAGTTAATTTTAAGAATGCAACACCGGATTTTGACTGTAGACATCTATAAATAAATTGTTATTTTCTTTGAAAAATTGAATTGTATTGCTTTCATTATATTTATTATTTCAATAATACAAGGTGATTTTATTAATTTGCCCTTTTTGTGCGTTTTTCGCAGATAGAAATATCCAAGACTCAGGAACAAATCAATATTCGTGCTCATCACACTTAATATATTTGTCCATACCAGCATTCGATCGCGGGAACGCTACTCTCTGTGGTGTAATGGATGATAGTAATGTAATCTCCAATCCTCTTTCTACTATATAATATATTTATAGCTTCTCTCCTACTACATAATGCGTGAAATGTATTTAATATGGTTTAGTGCCTAACTTGCCGATTATTATCACCTAGCTCGCCAGGCAAGGATTTGTATGGATAAATCTGAATCTAATTTGCTCAGCATTTAGTAGTAATAGAATGCCACCTCGTCCATATCGTTATTTAATATTTAACATCAGGTGGATATGTATCGACGCGCAACGTGTGGAAAACTAGTGGAAAAGATTATGCTAGCTAGCTCTAGCTAATTACAGATGACCGTCCCTATAATAGCACGAAGTGTGGACCAGAACCTCGTGCTTCTACCAGTAAGAAAACCTGATAGATGATAGAATCATCAGGAATTATTCTTTCTACGGCTAGCATTATCTTCTTTCTTTCTAGACATAGAAGTAGGCCCTGTATCTAATATACTCTTTGGAAGTAGGAAAAGAATAGAATCTATGGATCTAGATCGGAGTTGATCTGAGAGTGACAGACTAAAGCTGGCGCCAGACTGCATTGTTTTGGTAATCTATTTCAGTCTGTACCGACTACCGAGCAGTTAAAGTCATAAATTAATAAATATCATTGTCAAAATCAAACGTCAAATGACGTCTACCTTCACTTCATCATCCGAGAACGGCAAGAAGTAAACAAAACAAAAAAGAAAAGAATGTAAATGAAATATTTACCTAGTTTTTAAAGTTGAATTGGATTGAAGATAATATAAAACTATAAAGATGTCGCTACCTAACCTTTTGGACATAGTTCCGGATCAACTGTTCCAATCGCAATCTATTAGCGACATAGACCAAGTCCAGAAAAAACTACAGTATGAAATTGAACGGAAAAGAGAGGAATTACGAGCCATGGTCGGGTATGTATCGTCTAAACTTGTAAAAGAAAGACATGGAAGAAGAGTACATGCTGCGACAACCCCAAATAGATGGGACAAGGACAAGAAAAAGATTTACTGTTACTAATTAGTTACTAATTTTACATTTTCAAATAATTTTTAGTGAAAGGTACAGAGACCTAATTCATGCAGCAGATACCATAGAGGAAATGAAGGGCACTACGTCCAGCACACTCAATCACATTGGTGAAATGATGGCCGCTTGCAGGAACCTGCACAACACACACTTAGTTGGCTTCAAAATTGAAGAGAAGCCAAGTGTTCCAAGGTGTTCTTAACTACTAGCACAGTAACAATACACACACACATACATATATATATACATGCACAGTAATGGTTTATTCAACTAGAAACCTAAAATCAAACCTATTTAGATAGATAGGTATTTGTTTAAAAGCAAGGTTGAAACAGGCGTCAATAGTTTGACTACTTAAGGTGGATGATCCCAGAGCTCATCACGCTATGTTGTCAAGAGATGGCGCTGATGTCATTTTTTACCTAAATTATTTTTTTACGTCGAAAATAACAATCTTATTCGAACCAAACACTAAAGCGCGCGTTCTATAGCGTTACTCAATTGTAAATTACCCAAATCTTCATTAAATAAACTAATAAATTACTCGTAACGCTTCTCTTACTGCTGGTGTCACAAATTTACGTACTTACACACGCACACGTAGACATAAAGTATGTCATTAGAACGCATCTAAGGTGGTTGCTTGCGGTCCGCCTAGCAGCCCAGCGTCAATAGATGGCGTTGTTTCTAATTAACGCATCTTATTTTATTATGAATGAACAGGTGCATATTATTTTAATAATAATTATGTTTACCGGTAATGGCGTAATATGTTTTATGTATCCAACAATATTTCAGATGTGTTTTAGTTTTCAAAACACTTTTATTTGTGCCAAACAATATCGCGGCGGTAGTGGTGTATGGCAGCGATCTATTCACGCACACATAGAAAATGGTCTTGTTGTACACGAAACCATTTGCTAATTTCGTTCTCTCGTTTACTGTATAGGTTAGACCAGTGGTCAAACCTCTCAGTAGTTCTTTACTAATAACGAGGTTCCGAGTTCGATCCCTGCCTCAGATTTTTGGTAATTTTCTTTGATTTGGATGAAATTTAGAATGGAGATGGCCTATACCCTTTATTACCTATACTCTCTACTCTCCTACCAATAAAGACATTGGCTATTGTAATACTTTATTATGAAACAATCAGGATTATTTATTATACATGTACATAGTATCAAAATAAAAAACAGTCAATCACCAATAGTCTTTTTATTTACACATTCTTAAAATATTCAATAATTCACAATTCTTCGTCAATATAAAGTCCTGCTGGTCGCACAGTTTTTTTCATTTTTTCCATGAACTATGTTCTGGCCACAGACTCATTGTGTTGGCCATATGATTGCCATGTTATTGGTCAGAACATTGTTTTTATACAAAATTCTTTTGACGTGGTTGTGGCATGGTGTTATCGCTTTTCGTTTACATATCTGCAACAAAGCTATAATTAAAGTATATTCTAATTTGTATCCCAACCTGGCCATACGAAAACCACGGATTTATGTCTACTAAACACTACTAAAGAAACAAACATGACTTTGAAAAACTAACCATTCCAAATCGGCTGGCTGGCCTGTCGCATTTATATGTAGTGTAAACATCATTTTCATGTTGCCCTATGGTCAGAAGTTCAATTCCTTTTATTTCCTCCGTTGTTTTTTGGAAGTCTCGAATTTTCGAGAGACATGCTTCTTTCAAATCTGTTTCCACAATTGGTTCATTTGGTTTAGTAGTTACGTTGATACGTGGTAACAAACATTCACACGCACAAATTTTTGCATTTATAATATTAGTAGAATAAAATTTCGTTTATTTCAAGGTGTCATTTACGAAGTAAATAAGCGTAGGAAAATTATATGTCATCATATTGTTTATTTCAAAGGTATTTGAATACACTTTCAGCAAGGGCAGTTGTAGAACAACGTCCTTGATCCTCCGAAAATTAGATTTGTGGTGACAGCCAGCCAGCAGGGCTTTTCCGGTTATACAAAGGTACTATGTGGCAGGGCTGTTGCTGGCCTCAGCTGGCGTAGTGGTGCACGATTGTATCTGCTGATTTCCATCAATAATTTTCCAACGTTGATCAACCTTTTTTACAGAGTAAAACTATAAACAACAACTTGCCTAGCAACGTAGCAACTAGTCAAAAATGCATTTTACGTGAATGACGTAACCAAAAAACTCATAGAGCAGTCTGATTAGTTTATACTAGCTGCACCCCGCAGTTTCACCCGCGTGTCCTACAGTTTATCGATATTTTTTTTTATAAAACTATTGTAGTAAAAGAAACACTAAATATTAAGTGAAGCTTACCACTTACCACACATACACATACATTAGTGAAAACCGCACCCTAATCGGTTAAGCCGTTTCTGGAATTAGCGCGCACAAACGCACAGACAAACAGACATACAGTCAAACAGACAAAAATTCCATTTATCATTGTTTTGGGTTCTATTGCGTTGATGATAAAGACCCCCAATAATAGCTTTTCTCATTTATCTTTCACTAGTTTTCAGCCGCGGTTTCACCCGCGTCTTCCCGTTATCCCGCAGGAACCCTTTTCCGGGATAAAAAGTAGCTACAAGCTATTTCCATTCCAGTAGTTACGGTGATACGTGGCAACAAACATTCACACACACAAACTTTCGCATTTATAATATTAGTAGGAAAGGATAGGATGTACAGACAGCGATCAGTCACAGTTTTATTATATGTATAGGTAAATAAATTTTTATTGTAAATGTGGATGTGGATTTGGATTCCGTCTTCTTTACCGCTTAGACTGTTTTATTGAAAAATATACCTTATTCCGTTTGATAACAATATGTATAGTATTACATTGATAGATATCGGTTGATTTCGGTTTTTTCTTTGACGTTTATGATTTGAAGCGATGGTAGCTCAATCGGTTGCGCATTGAACTTCCGTGCTGCACAGCACATGTTCAAATACCAACAATAGGTATGAGGTTTCGGTGAAGAAAAATATCGTGCCAAACCACAACATGGTGGCTTATTATGTAATATTTGAGACTTTAGATCAGATACCTACCTAGTAGATAAGACACTCATTAGCCCAGTAACTTCGCTAGCTACTTATGTTGTAGTTAGTACCTTACCTACCATACCTTTACCTACCAAATATTTATTTGATAATGCGGTAGTGCGGTACCAACACACTGGGTACCAAATATAGGGGTGTGACTTGAAAGGGAAAAAATCGATTAAGAAATAATCGATTTTTATCTCTTTAGATTAAATCGATTTGTAAAAACGATTCGATTATTTTTTACTTAATAATCGATTTTTTACAAATCGATTATTTTTCGATTTGTTTTACAAATCGATTATTTTTCGATTTTGTACAAATAGATTATTGTTTGAATTTTACTAAGCGATTGTTTTTATTTATATAATCGATTTGTAAAAAACAATTATTTAAATAAAAATAATTGATTTGTAATATAATCATCGACTTTTTAAAAATCGATAAAAAAAAGATCGATTAATATAAAAATCGATTATTTTGTTCACATCCCTAAACTATTTTAGCTAGGTAGGTACATACCTACCACCGTGGTAGGCGACCTCTTGCAAGGGCGATCTACCATTTCTAGTTCTACCGCCAAGTACCTAACTAACTATTTTATCAATAGTAGGTATCTATCTACGTAGACCGTATGTATTTAGATTTACGTTCTAATGTAAGTATGTTGTCAGCTGCCTGGTTACCATAATACATACAAGTCGGATGGCCGTGTGAGAAACTATCGCAAGATATATATTTACTTTACTTATTTATTAACTTATTTTCCTACTTTGATTACCTGGGCGAAATTCTATCACTTAGGTTATCAAAGTGGATTAGACCTCCACGACCTTGACTACCAACCCGTTTCGATTTACGTCTTCGGAACGGAAAGTAAAAATTGCCCCAAAATCAACAAAATCGTTCATGCACGACTTGGCAAGTCGAAATATCGTGGCAAGCGAGACAGAAAATCATTCTTCACTAGTCACGCCCGATCTTGCAACGTCGCATAATTTTTAGATATTGACAAACTATAATTTCTTCTGTGACGCTTCAACGTTGTCGTATGCCACCATTCGCTCACTGCACAAGGTCTACATCTAAAGAGTTCATCGAAATTCAGATAGATGGCAGGTTAAAATCACCTAATTCAAGTCCGTCAACTTCAGTGCCACTCACGCACACATGTGTATAATAATACGATTTTTCCGATGTAAAATTACATGGAAAACATAATTTTTGTAAGAGAAACTGATAGTTCGCGAATGGGTAATTAATTGAACAATTTAAGAAAATTTTCAAACTTCATTAGAATAGTTCGCGTGATCCATATCGCCCTTCTTGAGTTTGTATGGGAAATTGCACGAGCCCATTCACCTTAAAGTGCTTACGTCTTGTATTCTACTAAATAAACCTCTAATTATATATAAATGCGAAAGTAATTCTGTCTGTCTAGCTTTTACACCTAAATTACTGAACCAATTTAAATGAAATTTGGTACGGAAATAGTTTGAACCCTGATGAAAGGGATAGGATACTTTTTATCATGATAAACTGTAGCCCACACGAGTGAAACCGCGGGGAACAGCTAGTATAATTATTATGAACATGAGCTTTTTGAAGTAGACATGAAACAAAATAGGTAAAAGAACACATTCATTTGTAGTTATTTTTAACATAGTGTGCAGTATGCAAAATTGCTGATAGTTGCTCCATAAAGTAACATCTATGCTTCAGCCTACAGTAATTGCAGCTTTCAGTTTTTCCTCACAATAACAAATTAAGTTATCATTACTTTTCTAAAATTTCAGCTTTCACTACAACATGAATCCGGTACACAGTTTGTCGGTGCAAGTGAAGTTACTGATGGAGATACCGGAAAAAATATGGACCTGCATCGATGCTGAGGATTTTGTGAAGGCGACACAGCTGTTTATCATGGCTAGGCATATCAATACTGGTGAGTTTATGTAAAGACCAAATGATGTTTATAACGAATTCCAATGGCTCAGCGACCCAAAGTTTGTATTGGCCTCTGAAACGAGAGACTCCTCACACATGTTTATGGCGATGTGAATTTTAGGATTACAGCACATGTACTCTTACTTTATATGTCTAACGGGAAGACGTGTCCCGGTTTGCCAATGATAGGGTAGTAAATAAATAACGGTGTTTATAGCGATCACCTCGAACATCCACCCTGGGGGTTGTCAGAAATGAAGCTCACTGACGGTCACCTATATCTGCCTAAGGTGGTCATTGTAAAAACAGTATTTTTCAACAATCACTATTCAAAGAGGCCGTCACCTATGTCACTCGAGAATAGTGACCACCGATATGGCGCAATGGGCGGATAGCCGACTGTGAAGCGTGAGGTCGCGGGTTCGATTCAAGCTACAGGACAAATATTTGTGCATTGAAAAAAAAAAGCGCAAGTATTTGTTCTGTGTCTGGGTGTTGTGGATCCCCGATCCTCGTAGTTTCTGATACCCTAGATACAGGGAAACCTAGTTAGGGGTCAGAGCCTATGTATGTGATTGTGCGGGCATTATTTATTTATTTAGTCTAGATTTTTATGAGTGAAAGAATTTTCAGAATCATCGGTAGTTCTAGACCTCCTTAAAATAAAAGCGTACATACTCACAAACAACTCTATAATACTAGTGAAGTCTGTGGATTATTTAAAAAAGTTTCGAGGTACAATTTTGTAATTTAATTCCAGGATTACAACTTCAAATAGGTGGTAACAATGTAAAGCCAGGGCTTCAGTCCCTACAGCGACTAGTTCATCAACAGTGGAACTCTATATCCAACTTCAATCAGACAATCATTGGAGTCTGTCGGCAGAAGCTTCAGGATGTTGAGATTAGTGTGGAAGTAAGTTTATTAGTTAAAGATTTACCATCACAAAAAAAAGTATAACATCAATGAATTTGAATTTATTTGAATTTTTTATTGTTACATTATTTTAGACGGCGAAAGCCAGTTACCTAAATAATTTTAAACATTCAAAAATAAAAATATAAAACAATAATAATAGAAAAATAAAATTAACAATAGTAATTATGCGAGCAGCAGCCGCAGGATTTAAAAAAAACCAAAATTATTTGCAACTATTTAATAAAGTAAAAAAAGTTATAAGTAAAATCTTAACTCTAAGTAAACTACTGCACTCATTCGAAGTGTGAAATGAAGTGTCGGCGGTTTCCGGTGTCCGCTCCCAGCAACACGGCTTGACCGGAGTCTTGTTACCGCGCCTCGTGTAAGAACGAGGCCATCTGCATCATCGCTTTACGTAGTTGTGCAATATGTAATTTCTCCACCCGCAGATCATCAACTATTTTCCAACTTTTAGTGAAAATGTTGGTGGGAAAGCTGTAGGGTTTTCAGGATCTTCGTATTCGTGTTTCGCAGGTGTCTGGTCATCTGATGAGCGTTGGGGTGTAATGCGCTTGCGTATGTTGAATCTTCGTAGCATTATACCCAGTGCGAGGGCGAATGCACTAAATAGTACCACATAGAAGGGAACGGTGGTGTGATAGATTGCGTTGCCAGCATCTCGTTCCAAGTTCGGCTGCATCATAACTTGATTGTAGGCGTTATGTATTTTCTTCAGGTCGATGGATTGCAGCACCAGCTTGTGCGGGGGTGTGTATTCCCGTTCAAAGTTGTATGTTATGCCGGTGATTAGTAGTGGCTGGCCTTGTACTTGGTTGTTCTCGTTCACTATGGTGAATTCTGACGTCATCACGGTACAGTTTAGAGGTACCGTGACTAGGTAACTGCCTTGGAGTTGCTTATATTCTTCTCTTCCGCATCGCAGATGGACTCTTGTTGAATGGGGGAATGACATAACATAGTTTTTGTCATCCAGTTGCTCCATGGCTTCATTCTTCAGTGCTACGGTAGTCAAGTTGCAGGTTTCTCCTAGGACGTGGTTGATGACGAGGTCTCGAGTGCAGTCTTGCTGGTTCTTGACCCGCTTGATGGTATCTTCTACGCAGAGGTACTGCTTGTCTACCTTCGGGCATTCAGCCTCCATGTACGCGTATGCTTCCTTGTTGGTTGCAAGGAATGGATAGGGTGGAATGAGGACTTTATTGTAACTATTCGGAGCTATTGAGAGTTTGTAAAAATCGAAAGTTTCTAGGCTAACTATTGGAATTTTAAAAACTATTACAATTTGCCTTCCGCTGAAATAGGAGCCGGGTTTTATTATACTATAATAACTACGTAAATCTAAACTTAATAGTCTATTATCTCCGTATATTATCCGAAGTCTATCTATCATTTTACCTAAGGTATCTATATCTACCATAGAATGGTGCGTGCTTAAGGCGCGCACAAGAGCTAAAATATTTTCTATTCTAATTATCTCTTCTAATAAATCGTCCACATTTTCGGTTATAATAGTCAAAAGTTGAGCGAATTGAGCGTATTTTACTAAACTACTATCTTTATATGCATTGCTGTCTAATAAAAGGTCCAAAGTTGAATTAATTAATTGCTGATTTCTAACTAACTGGTCGATTACGTCATTATGTTGCGTCATCCACTCTTTACTAAGGCTTATATGAGCGTTGAATTCGGTTACAATTTTGTCCTGATTTTTATTTAAGTTATTGATCGCGTTATCAAATTTAATTGCATCCTGATAGTCTAAATTCCCTGTTATACTTTTAACTACGGATCCTAATCCGTCAATTAGACCTCTTTTGGTGCGACTAGGTTCTAAACCTTTTATATGATTTAAGACTTTATTAATCTTATGCGACAAGTAATTAATTTGGAGCTCGTATAAAGCAAACGTGTCATTAGTAAGTTTCTGTTCAAATTCTAATAACTGTTCTCTAACCGCGGTAGCTTTGTTTTCTATATCATCTATCTGAATATACTGCAGGAAACTATGGTAATGCGAAATTAAACGAGTCTGTCCTAGTTTATAAGGCAGAAGTCCCGGACCGTCGCTAAGACTCTCAAGTCTTATCTCCTGCGTGTGAACAAGATGCGCCAGCATCATCAGCAGAATTCTGAAACAATTTGGCGCTATTAGGTACTCGCTTAAGGCGAGCTTTGGCTACGGGCCCACGTTTTCGTGACGTGTATATGTGAATAGGTAGATTGGCAAGCACGGTGTCTTTTGTATATCGTGGTGCCAGCTTCTGACGGCTAGCAAGTGGATTTTTAACAAATATTTGCTGATCAGGTTCATACTGTGTTTCCGGTTCCCTATCTTTATTCCTATTTTCTATTAAAACCGTTCGATTGTGCAGAGCTGACTCATTGATAATGCTATAAACTAATTTCATCTGATCTCTATGATTTTGAGTATATTGTTGCAATAAGTGCTGTGTCAAATCTATACTGACTGGATCTCTGGGGTCAAAGTGACCTGTGATTATGTCAAACGGTCTGCACTTGGTGAAGCTGTGGATTGAGCTGTTATATGCGATAATCGCATATGGCACTAAGTTAGCTACCGGTTCGTCTTTACGCTGTAATTTGAGAAGTCGCAGGTGTTCGAGTATAGTCGAATGGAAACGTTCTATGTTTCCGTTGTCGTTAGGTGAATGCGGGAGAACTCTATGATGGTTAACGCTATGTGTGCGTAGAAATTCTAAGAACAACTGGTTACTAAATTCCGGTCCATTATCTGTGACGATTGTTAAAGGTAATCCGTGATGTGTAGAATACTTTAACAATGCTTGCAATACGCTAATAGCGGTGCCGTCACGGAGGTGATAGGCCTGCCCGTACTTTGAAAATACGTCAACAAAAGTAACGTACTTTTCGCTGTCTACTGTAAGTAGATCCATGTGAACTATCTCTAGTGGCTTACTAGGAGGCGGCACGACGTTAAATCGTTGTTGAATGGGATTACGATCGTATTTCCCTTGGCCACACACAGTGCACTCATTAATGAACTTAGAAATCTGCTCGTTCATTTTTGGCCAATAATATTTCTTAGAAAGAGACAAATAGCATTCGTTAATGCCTCTGTGATTTGTCTTGCCGTCGTGGTAATGCCTAATGATTTCTTGCTGTCTAAGATACGGTTTCACGTTTTCGAGCTCATGTTTCGTGAGTACAAGGTTCATGGCGGAGCTCTTAAAATGATTTTGTATGACGGGTATTATGGAGTACATACCTAATGGGGGATCAATTAATATGCCGGTCTTAATTTTTGGGGTGACGAATTCTTTAATAGCGTTAATAACATCTTGTTCTAGGTTAGATTCTGTAACTTGTACAGAAACGCGTGTGTGAGTATCAAAAGGCTTTGATACTGCCGGTCGCCTTTTAACGTCACTTACAATTGAGAAGACTAACTGTCGGTGGAATTTATTTAACGGGTCATCGCTTATGGGAACTTCCAGTATAGGATTTTCCTGGCTGGTATGTACCGTCACAGTAGTAGAGCCATTGTCTGGTATTGGCTGCTCTGAGGGGTTCACCATAAGAGAGTCAGTTTCCTCATTATGTATCTCTACGCGAGATAAAGCGTCTGCATTTGTATTCGCTTTACCTTTCTTGTACACTACGGTAAAGTTGTACTCACTGAGTTTTAACCGCCATCTAGTGAGTCGTGAGTTTGGTTCCTTCAAGCTCATGATCCACTGCAACGGTTTGTGGTCGGTAAGTATCTTAAACTTACGTCCAAAAAGGTACGGTCTAAAATACTTAGTGGCCCAAACTATTGCGAGGAGCTCTTTCTCGATGGTACTATAATTGAGCTCACTGTCATTAAGCGTACGAGACGCGTAGGAAATTGGCTTGTCGGACCCGACTGGTCCCTGAGATAGAATAGCGCCTATTGCTACGTTGGACGCGTCTGTGGTAAGGATGAACTCCTTGTCAAAGTCAGGGTACTTGAGAATAGGGTCGTTCGTTAACAGAGTTTTGCACTTCTCAAAACTGTTGACGTACTCAGGGTCAAAGGTGATCTTTTTGCCTTTTTTGAGACTCTGAGTCAACGGCTTCGTTATTCGTGCAAAGTCCGGCACGAATTTCCGATAGTATCCGAGTAAGCCTAGAAATTGTTTAATTTCTTTCGGCGTCTTAGGTATCGGATATTTCTCAATCGCTGCTATTTTATCCGGATTGGGTTTCACTCCTTCACTGCTAATAACATGACCCAAGTAAGCCGTTTCTAACTTCAAAAACTCAGACTTGTTCATCTGTATTTTGAAGTTAGATTCTCTGAGCCTCTGGAACACCTTTTCCAGGTTGGTCATGTGTTCTTGCAGGGAGGTGCTGAACACAATTATATCGTCAAGATAAACCAGACAGATCTGGTTCTGGAGTCCCCTGAGGATATTATCCATCACTCTTTGAAAAGTGGATGGTGCATTCTTTAAACCCATTGGCATTCTGAGGAACTCGAAATGGCCATGTTCCACGTTGAATGCTGTCTTGGAAATGTCAGTGGGGTCCATTTCTACCTGATGGAAGCCACTGGCCAGGTCCAGGGTAGTGAAGTATTGACACTTCCCTAGCTTGTCCAGAACATCCGTGATGTTAGGGATGGGGTATTTATCGTCTATGGTTTTTTCGTTAACTTTGCGAAAATCAACCACTAGACGCCACTTTTGTTTGCCTGAGGCGTCCGCCTTTTTGGGAACTACCCAAATTGGTGAGCTCCATGCGGACTCGGATGGACGTATAATGCCTTGGGCTAACATCTTACTAATTTGTTCGCTGACCTCCTGTCGGTGAACAAAAGGATAGCGATAGCTCTTCGTATAAACCGGGATGTCATCGGTTGTGCGTATACGGTGCTTTATTTGATTAGTGAAGGTTAAATCTTCACCATCAATATAAAAAACATCAGCATACTTTGAACAAAGAGTGATCAAGTTAGCCTTTTCTTCCTCATTAAGATGGTCCGTGCGAAGTCGCGATGTGACATCCCTAGCTCGCGCCGATGACGCGTCGGTGCGCGTGCACTCGATATTAAACAGCTCCGCGTGAGCGGGACGGTCTAACGAAAATACGACGTCATTTTCGTTCGGATTCTCTATCTCTATGTAGCCTCTATTCTGAATTACGGTAGTAACACATTCGTGAATGATACAATTGCATAGTATTTGTTCAGGAATGTAGACCTCACTATCTGACGCGTCAATAGGTATTCTGGCTAACTTTGTACTTTTTGCCGGGATAATGTCCTCATACAAATTAACGTTCCGTGAATTGTATAACAAGATCGGATTTACCGCGAACCTGGTATTCAAATGTAGCTCTTTTAAATCGATTCTTGCCTCCCATCTGGTAAGTAAGTCGAGGCCTATAAGTCCGTCGAAATGGTTATGGAACTTGTATACAAAAAGTTTGATAGGTTCGTTATCATTGATTTCGCTAAAGCATGGTACCGTTATTGAATAATCATTTTGACTAACTGCGTGGACGTTCGTGACCTCAAACGGATCATAGTCTAACTGCACGTGCGGATAAAAATGTTCTACAGCATCCGGGCTTAAGAAAGATTGATTCGCGCCGGTATCTATAAGAAGTTTTAGCGGTGGGTTAGAAATCTGAATAAATGGCAGTTGTCTTTGAGTCTGTAAATTAACCTCTATTTTAGCCTGTCTGACGTAGAAGCCTTCTGAAAATTTTCCTGATGGCTGGTGGAAGGCTGCGGCTCTGTGGTTGTGTCAGTAATGTCATGTACCTGAGCTGTCTCTGAGCCGTAGCTCTCAGGGTCATAGTAACCGTTATAGTCATGTCCGTCTGCGTAAGTTGGGTACTCGTAATAGTCAGGGTAGTAACTAAGTTCAGGTTCATGATAGTAGTCTACGTAACCTGAGTAACCGTCGTTAGCACACTCATTAAAATTCATTTCACGGCTCTTAAAATAATTCGTAGGTGGTGGGTTGCCGTGCTTGGTCCAGTCATGTCCAGCAAGTCCCGTTGCAGGTAAAGCCCTAGGAGTGAAGTGTTGTACTCCACTCATTGGCCTGGGGCCGAAATTCTGAGGGTTACGAGGTGGCATACGGAAAACATTACTACGCGCGTTATAATTTGGTGGTGGTGCGGCGAACATCTGCTGCGTGCGCGTAGGCCCACGGTATTGTTGGTGATGCTGTGGCCCTGGGTTATTTCTAAATTGTGGCTGAACAAACTTAAAAGCCTGAGGTGGTTGTGGAGGCATAAACATCGGTCGTGGTGGTAACATCATCTGCGGTGGTGCCTGTAAAGCCTGCCTATGTGGAGGAGGCATTTGTATTGGGATGTTAGCTTTTAAAACTGGCTGACTTTTGTGCACTTCGTTATTACGTTGCTGTAGATATAAAATATTAAGTTCCTCTTGCACAAACTGTAACGCCTGCTCTATCGTGGGTGGTCTCATACATCTAATGCGAGAACCAAGTGGCTCTTGTAAGCCGCGTACGAACGCTTGCATTGTGAGCTTCTTATAAAGCATACGCTTCGACTCGATAGTGGTTTGGAGTGACTCATGCAGACTAATATACGTCATAATTGTACTGAATAATGTCTGACAGTGATCGTAAAACTCCTGGGGGGCCTTATGACCTTGAATGGCTAAACACAGATCATTATATAATGCTGTTTCGTCCCTCTGGTCTGCAAAGTTATTAATGAGGGATTCGCGAACACCTAGCCAGTTATCAGGGATGCCATTAGAGTTGATAATGGTGGCAGCGGGCCCAGTTATTTTATTTAATATACCGTTTAGTAAGCATAAGTTAGGTAAATTACTACCGGGCTCATTACTCATATAAGTCGCAACAATTTGATCGCATATGTTAATAAATCTAGTCAATATGTTCGGATTACCATCAAAATCCGGCACTGGGCGCAAGGCCTTGTAAATTACATCTGGGTCGTAAGGCATCTTTGTTTCAAATAATATATTTAAATCTAACACTTCTTCTATCTGCCTATTACTATCTAACTCTCTATTACGGCGAGACTGGCGCGATGCAGTCTCGCTGGCACCCTTATTTGTAGGGTGAAAAATTTTGAATAGTTATGGGATAAGAACTAGGAAGGAAGCAACACAAAAAGAAAGTTTTGCGTACTTACATATGCATTCTGGTTTCCTCCGCGTATCAATGCTCAGATACTGTCCTCGGTACTGCGCTCACGTAGATTCGGATCCAGATGAAGGCTAGAGAGCCTACCAGCGGTTAACAGAGTCCTGCCGATTTTTATAGCACTTTTTGGTCCGTAACGCACTGATTCTAGATCCTACCGACTGCGCCAATTATGCGAGCAGCAGCCGCAGGATTTAAAAAAAACCAAAATTATTTGCAACTATTTAATAAAGTAAAAAAAGTTATAAGTAAAATCTTAACTCTAAGTAAACTACTGCACTCATTCGAAGTGTGAAATGAAGTGTCGGCGGTTTCCGGTGTCCGCTCCCAGCAACACGGCTTGACCGGAGTCTTGTTACCGCGCCTCGTGTAAGAACGAGGCCATCTGCATCATCGCTTTACGTAGTTGTGCAATATGTAATTTAGTAATAAATAAAGTCCAGAAAACAAAACAAAAATAAAAATAATTCATACAATGTCAAAGAAAATATAAAATTAAATAAAAAAGTCAACATAATACTGTCACAAATCACAATCACAATCACAGTTACAAAACTACCTTACACACTCTTCTCGCAAAAATACAAGCATTCCGGCAAAATAGTCATCCATTCATCCGCAAACACGCAAATCAAATATCACTTACGTGCATATCTCACTCCTATGAAGAGTATGTGGATTGTATATTCAGTACACATATACATTGAAACAACTTGCATATTTTTTCACTCCTAAAGTACGCCATCGAGCCCGATTTTCTGCTGCCAGCCATTTTGTGTATGTCGTCGCTCCACTTAGCCGAAGGGCGTCCTAAACTATGTTTGCCCCAACAGTTATAAGTTCTTCGGCTAATATGTCCACTGTCCACTTGTCCAGCACATTGCTACTTCAGCTTGCCGACCCTAGGTAACCAACATAGCCTATAATATAGCCTTTGTTTTTGTTGGTTACCTTGCTTCTCTGTTGAATCTCTTCATTCCTGATTCTCCTATTATTGTCTTTGTAATATTTGACATATTGTGGGGGCGTACTAATAATAATAACTAACTTCCAGGTGGCCTGCTCCTGCCTTGTAAGCCTCCACCTCCTGGACTCGCAGTCGATGGTGGAGCTTCTAGAGACACTTATCGGGCTGCACAGCAACAGCAGCCTCAAGAGCACTCTGCACTTCTCACTTGCCGAGATCTTAGAAGGCGATGCCAAGGCACAAATAAGGGAGAAGGTAACGGGATATATTAAAATTATGTATAGAAATGATAAAGATGCAAATCCGTCGGTCTGTCCGTTTGAACAAATGTAATTTGGTATCGGCATAGTTTGGTCTGTGGGGAAAGACATAGGACAGTATTTAACCGTAATCTACATGGTTGAAACATCTAGTTGGTGACAAATGTAATGAAAAACGAAAATACAAGAAAAACGTTTTTTTCTTTCCATTGTTTCTGCAAACAAAACTTGTCTATGAAAATATGCATATTTGTTTTAAATTCTTTTTTTGGCGTAGCATAATCTTACCCAATTTTCCCTTTTCAAGGTCATCAGCGGGGTCAAATGTGTGCTGAAGACAATAGTGCTAGTAGTGGCTTGTTTCATTGGTAAGTTTTGTTGACAATACACATGTTGTTTTATAAATGTATGTATATGTACTTCATATTAGATTTTGTGATAATCGTTCTATTCAACTGAACTCTACTGCAATCCGTATACTTTTAGTGTGCCTATGACCTGACTTTGAATTCAAAACTTAATAAAATTAAAAATGGCATTAAGTATGTTGTTACCTTAATTCGGAGCATCCACCTTAAGCCCCAGCATTGGTTTGTTTTTGTTGCTGATTAGTTCGAAATTGGTAGGTTGGCTCAAAGTACGTTCATCATTGGTTTCAGGGCTTGAATGTGTGTGTGTATATGTGTGTATATTGTTGTGTTGTGTTGTCTTCTAAATAACTTCACACTGACCTCAAATTTGTTGCTTGTTTCAGATAACGGCGGAGGTGCAGTGCTGGCAAAACTCCAAGAGTTATTCAGAAAGGATTCGCAGCCGTTAGTGGATCTAGTGAAGTTCAGTGATCCGTCAGCTTTGAAGCTGGTACCTCCCGTCATTGCTAATTACAGGTGAAGACTAATCGTCATCGGTCTATTGTTGTAGTATTATAGACTAGTGACGTCGCCAAGCGATCGAATCCTCTGATAAGAATCAGCTTGTCTCCATAGCATTTGTAATGCTCGCCTGCTAAGAAAACTCAGGGTTGGGCTAGTAACATCTAAAATTAAAAAAAAAATGTACCGTGGGGCAATGGTGGCTGATCGGTAACGCGTGCGTCTTCCAATGCGCCGATACTGAGATCGAATCCTCTCGGCAATCGCCAAAAAACAGTGAAGGAAAACATCGTGAGGAAACCGGCATGTCCAAGTACCACAATATTCAAAGGCATGCGACATCTACCAACCCGCACTGGGCCAGTATGGAAGATTACGTCCCGTGCTCTCTCTGAGAGAAGGCTGGAGTCCCAGGAATGTGAACCTGATAGGCTGATGATGATGAAGAGTGATGAGTTTTACATTATTATTTGCAGATTATCAACTAACGCTGAACTCCAACCGCTGGCCAAGGTAGAAATAATCAAGTGTGTCCACAAATGGAACGATTGGGTGAAGTCCTACATCGACACGAATGTGCAAGCGTTGCTGAAGAACATCACTAGAGTCAAAGCGCTTCATGAGATTAGGGAAGAGGCTTTTAAAATTGGTAATAACTAGCATCCACGTTTTTTTCGGACTGGGGCAGAAACTTGACAGTGGCGCCCCAGTTCTTCAGCTATTTAGACAAATTACAAAAAAAAATGTATGGCGAATGGTACAATAAGAGCTCTTTCCTAGATTTGTGCAAGGCGCTTTGTGGAGCAAGTTTTTTTAATTTTTAATCATGCTCTATTACGATTTTGGCGCCTCCTGAAACTGGCGCATGGGTGGGGACGCCGGTTTGCCCCGACCCCCCCTGGATCGGGTACTGATAAATAGCTGAAGTTGAAGTGGCAATGGGCAGGCCACATCGCTCGACGAAACGATAACTGATTGGAAGGAAGGTTCCCGAGTGGCGACCACGAGCCGGAACAGGTTCTGTAGGTAGGGAGGCCCACTGGGTGGATCGACGACATTGTTAGAGTCGCAGGGAGCCGATGGCTATGAGCTAGTAATTGAAGATTCCTTTGCCGGTGTTGGTCTAATAGGGTGAACAAACATACATACTTACTCAGAAACGGCCGCATTTATAGTATTTGTGTGATTGGGTTCAATTAGCGAAAAAATAGAGCAGTGGTGGTCGAAAAATAACGACTACGCCTTAAAATTCGATGTTACCAAGTTCGATTTCCATCCCGGTAGAGGCTTAGCGACAGATTCTTCACTTGATTTCTTAAAAAAAACGTTACACATTTTTGTATAAATCCCCCAGAAATACCCTCAAACTGGAGCTCAATATGCGCCTCCCTTGACATCCCGGACGTTCACGTCTGGTGTCACTACTACCAGCCACTCCTGACCTCCCGCGTCAAAGCAATCGTAGACAACCGATGGGTCAAGTTGTACGACGAATTCAAGACTCAAATACTCATAGACCTGACGAAGGTGTCTTCAGAGACCGAGATTGAAAAGGAGGCCGACATCAACTGGTTTGTTTGGAAAGATTTGATCGGTGAGACTGTTATTGAGAGCCGGAGCGATGTGGTCAAAGTGATGAACTCTTTGATGAAAGGTAAGGATATACATAATAATGTTTTTCTTTGTATTTGATACTAAAGGATAAAACACGATCCTAATACTAAGACTCCGCTGTCCGTCTGTCACCAGGCTATATCTCGTGAACAGTGATAGTTAGACTGTTGAAATTTTCACAGATGGTGTAGTTCTGTTGCCGCTATATCGACAAATATTAAAAAACAGAATAAAATAAATATTTAAGAGGGTTCCCATATAACGAACGTTTTTTTGGCGTTTCTATTGATAATGGCCCTTCGTGCGTGTGTCCGACTCGCACTTGGCCAGTTTTTTAGTACTTGCCGAGTAGCGTTTGAAAGAAAGTTATTTAAGACCACTTGTAGTTGTCACGACAGATGTTATGTCAAATCAAGGTGCAGAAATCATCTAGGCACCACAGTCGATCATGCGCCACCTAGCGTGAAAAAAGTTAGTTTTCCTTTCCATTGGTGTGCGCCTCTGCAAACATAGATCAATGTAGAAAAATCTCACTGTTTCAAAATATGTCCCAGGTATGACTCATCAAGACAGAGGCTACACTCCGACCTTAGAAAAGCTGTGCCAAAGCTTAGACGGTGAGCTACAGAAGCTTCTAGAAGATCTAAAAATCTACCTATACCCTGACAAGAAGAGTGCGAGCAGAAAACTCTTGTTCTCGTACGAAGAGGAAGAGGATACTGACCAGATATACAGCGATAAAGGGGAGATAGAGATGTATCTGAGAGATGTTTCAGATCAGAATGTACAAAGGTAGGTGTTGTATTTTGAACCTTATTGCTTTGAGTGAAGGTTGAGATACTTTAGCCTTTCTACAGGGACGTTATCTAGAGCTGTCACGTACTCACACCAAAGCAATTTCATTATACAGTAGTAAAAACAATCTTTGTCTCGCTCATACGTTGACCACGTGCGAGAGAGACAAAGAGACTTTTCATGATACGTGCTCATACACAGACGACATGTATTGTAAGTGCCAGGATTAGATAAAAAGTTATTATTTTGCTTATATTGTTGATGAAAGAAATTATTTGTTCGTTTTTTTTTTAGTATGCTGCTCTACATCAGGGCTTGTTTCGAAGAAGCCGCCCTTCAAGCCACGGAACTGCAACAGAAGACGACCGCGATTTACACCGCTAGGTTCACGCAGGCTATAACCAACCTTATGCCGCATCTGCGAAAGTGCTATATTCCTGAAAACGTGCTGAACGTCGACGAAAATGCTGTGAAGCGGTAAGCTATCGATAAATTTAAAGAGACGATATCGTATATCGATATTACGATTGAAGTCTACCTTGAATTATCTTGCTAGTCAATTTTAACCTACTTCTAATTGTCGTTTCGAAATGATATTTTGTATGTCTATGTAATCCTGATGACTACAATAATTTGGTACCATCGACCAGCAGCGTGACCCTAATTCACTCGGAAAGTTTCCGTGTCGGATTCGGCGTCATTTTCGCTTCACGGAAACGTTTTCCGAGAGCAAATAGGTGTCGGAAACTTTTCCGTGATTGAAGAGCTGGTATGTCTAATTAAATGTCAGTTTCCGAATTCAGATTTGTGAAAATTTCTTGCGGAAACTTTTCCGAATCTGTGGTTGGAAGAGTTTCCGAGTGAATTAGAATCCACTGCTGATCTGATGATGGAGCTAGGTGGTGGAAAGTGGAACTCTTCAGTGGCTGCTACTAAACCCCTCGTGTTTGGGCTTATATGATTCGTTTTGACGAGTCCAAAATAGATTGTTTTATATACTTTAGTACTTCATAAGCTTTTAATTTTCAAGGTGGAATGAGATTTGTTCAGTTTTGAAGAGCAACTGGCTGTTCTGTTGGAACAAGTGGGTGGATATTGTGATGGTGAAAGCTGAAGACCTGACCAAGGGTCTACCTCAGGAGTTCACGCTCGAAGCCAATATCGACTACTTGATGATGGTGAGCAAATTGTCTATACACACTTTTTTACATCTTATATGGTAGCGTTTGATCCCATAATTTTGCACTTAAACAGTTCAAAGTCCTGCCTGACTCTAAGATATTAACGTTTAATCTTGATCGATTTTGCTCTTACCTATAATCGTTACTTGAAAGATTGTTAATTAGTACCGCGTTGTACAGTAAAAATTTAAATAAAATAAAATGTATTTTTATAGCGATGATGGCTGAGTGGTAGTGACGGTTTACAATCCGTAGGACGTTGGTTCTAATCCTACAATAAGCTTTAGCTATCTTTGAAAGAAAATATCGTGATGAAACCATAGCTCGGTGGTAGCGTTATTTTTAGTACTCGCCTGGCTAGCTCGCCCTTAAGAATCAACGAATGATTTTAGTGAACTTGCTCCAATTCAATCAATTAGTAATAAGAATAAAATTGTCAATGTGATCGCGCCAAAAAAATTACCTGCCGGGCTTTTCTTGCCTGTTCTTTTACAGGCGTAGCTAGTTTTAAGTTGGCGTTTTAAGTGATCACAATGTATCCTATTGAATAAAAATTATTTGAATTTTGAATTTTTTTGAATTTTGATTATAACTAAGAGGCTTTGTCTTTATATTTATATAACACAATATTTCAAATTACTTCCAGCAATGGGACGTGATAAAGATAGTCGAAAAAGACGACGAAGGTACATCAATAGAATCTACAATCAAAGTACCCGCCGGACCATCATTAAAACTACAAGAATATCTTTACGCCATCAGTCGAATCTTAGACGAAGTCGTCCCGCACACATTGCCAATCGAAATCCACACAGAATTCTTGAA
Source organism: Opisthograptis luteolata (assembly GCA_931315375.2). Lineage (NCBI taxonomy): Eukaryota > Metazoa > Arthropoda > Insecta > Lepidoptera > Geometridae > Opisthograptis > Opisthograptis luteolata. The sequence continues at coordinate 9,654,942 of OV928049.1, read as the reverse complement.
AAAAGTGACTGACATCACTTTCGCACACTACAGCAAGGTCATAAGAGCGAACGAGACGGATATAAATCAGAGATGCGCGCTTCAACTCCTAATGGACGTTAGACACTTGACTTTACTATTGGTGCCGAGGGAAAACAAGGAGTGTATGGACGTTTCGCATGAGATTTGCGAGTTTATAAGGCAGAAGATAGATCCGTTTGACTATGATGTCTTCTATCCGTATATACAGACTAATTTGAAGAGGTCTGTGCAGAGAGTTCAGGTGAGTGACAGCACCTTTTATAAGGCACAGTGTTGAATTTTCGCTGCAAGTTACTTTCTATCGTGGCAGGGTAAACGTCTTGTTTGTGTGAAGAAATATACTTTTTTTTTTTTACTATTTACAGGGTAGCGTTTGATCACAAGTCACCTGATGTTAAGTGACGATGTGGTCGAAGATGGCGCCACGCTACACCTGGACTGCGAACTGGCTCTCAAGTGAGGCTGCCGGAACACACCAATAGGTGCTTGGCGACAGATTCTTAACAAGAGGCTAGCCAGGCGAGTACTAGAAAATACCCTACCACCAAGCTATGGTTTCATCACGATGTTTTCCTTCACCGAAAGCTCAAGCTCATTGTAGGATTCGAACCCACGTGAGCCACTGAGCCATCATCAAAACTATAACTATACTTTTATAACCTTTTCGTTTCTGACGGCCCCTTCGAATGGTGGTCGTCAAAATGCAGTTTTTCAACGACCACCTTAGGCAGATGTAGGTGGCCGTCAGTGAGCTTCATTTCTGACAACCCCACGGGGGGGGGGGGGGGGGGGATGTTCGAGGTGGTCATTAGAAAACACTGCTTCGTTTGACCATGATCTCACCCGTTGGAAGCGACGAAGTGTTTGACGAAGTGTGGCACGCTTGTCTAGTAAATACCTATTTACTTTTTACTTGAACATCTTCGAGTTGTACTTTTCAGGAAACTGGGACTACGGCAGGGCGTTCCATTCCTTTGCAGTTCCTAACAAAACCTAAAACTCTTTGCGCGTATTGGTTATATTTTCTTTTTGAAAGGGCCTAACTCCTCTCGGTATCTACCTTCTAAAATCCTTTATATAATTGATCAAACTTTTCTTTCAGACACTTCTAGGCAGTCTGATAATCCACCACGGCCAGCTGACCGGCATCATAGGCACCAAGCCCGTGTTGTCTGGAGGAAGCGGCGATAAAGCAGCGGCTCTGCTCGCCTCAGGGGACTCCCACTGGTTCTCGCTACTACCGGTCGCTGCGCCCGTCATTAAAAAGCAGGATAAACCGGTAAGATTTGCACTGTTACAGTTTTTAACGTAGACACCAACCTTTGACCACACCATCACTCAAAATCAGGTGTTTTGGTCAGAGCGCTACCTTGTCAAATGTAAAAAAAACCCACGCCATACTGATCTAAAACACATTTAGGAAATCTAGTACGATCAACTACTTTTGTTGCTGACTGTACCACCGAGGAAACCGGCATGTCCAAGAACCACAACATTCAAGGGCATGCGACATCTACCAACCCGTACTGGGCCCGCGTGGTAGATTACGGTCCGTGCTCACTCTTTCTCTGAGAAAAACCGGTGTCCCAGCATTGGGAACGTAATAGGATGATGATGAGGATAATGCTCGCCTATGCCTACTAATATGTATTATAAATGCACTGAAACGATTTAAATGAAATTTGGTACAGTATAATCTAAAGCCCGAGAAAGGACATAGGCTACTTTTTATCGCGATAAACTGTAGCCTACGCGGGTGAAAACCGCAGGGAACAGCTAGTTAAGGCCCTGCCATACGCCGTTGACCTTGATTGATCAGGCGAAAGCATCCCGCACTGACTTTATGAGAGACTGACGTGGCGATTTGCAAGTATGAAATACGTAAAAATTCGCATAAAATAATTAAAGCAGTATTTTCAAAAAATGGCCTGAAGGTGTTTTGCGTATTATATTTCTTAATACGCTGATGGAATTCACAAGTTTGTTGCATATTATATAGTTTAGGAGTAAAGTAGTATTAAACTTTTAGAAAATGGGGCACTTTGCACATTTTTTTTCAATATATAAATATATTTTTTGCATTTTTCGGCCTGAAGGTGTTCTGCTATATATCAAGTAAATTAACATCAATTTTTATTAGATTTTTTTAGACCAGAATTACACAGAGAGATAGTTGTAATTAACCCCGTTTTTCAGCTTAGTTTGGGAACCAGCGCCTTAATAAATAAATCACCGTAATATTCACAGACAAAGAAGAAGCTGGCGACATCGTCCAGTCCCGGCAGATCGCGTGCCGACATATCGGACATCATGACCAGTTCGCTGCCCATCATTGCCAACGCTAGGTCTGGCGCCGCTTCATTCTTCAGCTCTATGACTTCAGATTGGTTCAACGGTTCTTAGAATATACTAGCGGCCCTAGTTTAAGGAGATCTCATAGCGGTGATGGCTCTGTGGTAGTGACGTCGGCTTGCGATTCAATCAATCAAATCAATCAATCAAAATATTTTTTTATATTTTTTATTCTTAGGACATGGGTTCGAATCCTACAATGAGCTTGAGCTTTCGGTGAAGGAAAACATCGTGATGGAACCAAAGCTTGGTGGTAGGGTATTTTTTAGTACTCGCCTGGCTAGCTACCACCCTCTTGTTAAGAATCTGTCGTCAAGCATCTAGCGGTGTGTTCCGGCAGCCTCACTTGAGAGCCAGTTCTCAGTCCAGGTGTAACGTGGCGCCATCTTCGACCACATTGTCACTTAACATCAGGTGACTTGTGGTCAAACACTACCCTGTAAATAGTTAAAAAAAAAATGTTGACAGTCGGGGACCGCGTCTTGTCAAACGTAGTGTAGGACGTCCTCCGGCTAGGTGGAGCGACGAAATACGCAGAGTAGCTGGCAGCGGTTGGATAAGAGGAGCCGAAGATTGGGCTCAGTGGCGTGCTTTGGGAGAGGCCTGTGTCCAGCAGTGGACTTAAATGGGCTGATTATGATGATGATGACAGTCGGACGGTATCTGTAGTCTACATTACTGATGTGCAGAGTTTCAACGAAATCTGTCCAGCCGTTTTGGCCTTAGAGAAGAACAGGCAAACAAACAGACAACGTTCTATATGATAATGTTTTTTAAATATAATTTTAATAGCGATTATAATATTGTTATGGTAATTTTGCATTTAAGTTATGTTATGTGTTTAAATTTAATTTATATTCTATGTATAATTTAATTAATTAAATTATTGAAATTATATTGCATGTTTGTTTAATTACTGAGTTCCTGTGATAGCAGAAAATAGTAAGAAAATAATAGGTAGTAATAATAATAGTAAATAGTTAAAATAAAGATAATAGTTTATTTTGTAAAATAATCAAAATAAGGTTATGATTAAATTATGCGCTTCGGCAATTTTCATGTTTCCGTAAATAAGTAACCAATGATTTCAAAACGGGAAACTTAAAACTAGCTACGCCATTCCAACTTCCTTGCACCAGCAAAAGAACAAGCAAGAACACCCGACAGGTAAATTTTATAAGCTTGGTGACAAAAAAAATCTTGATAACAATCTTATCACTATCTGAAACAATTTCCGGAAACCAGTATTAAAGGAATGAGTTCATAATTTTATGTTGTTACAACTCTAGATTAAATATCATAATCGCGCGTTTATAATATTTTCGAAGATAAACGAAAATTTCCGAGGCGCATAACTTTACTGCAGGTTGGTACAGTAGGTAGGTAAAATCAATGAACATAAAATAAATAAATCACAATACAACTTAACATTATTTACTAACAAAAACAATACACGAAACACGAACATAATTATTCTTATATATAAAATTCAATTGCTGTTCGTTAGTCTCGCTAGAACTCGAGAACGGCTGGACCGATTTGGCTAATTTTGATCTTGAAATATTTGTGGAAGTTCAGGGAAGGTTTAAAAGGTGACTTTTATTGGCGATATGAAGTTCGCCGTGTCAGTTAGTGTACTTTAATATATATATATGTATAAGGTTTCTTTATGCGGCATTACGATACATGTGCCTGAGCATCGTATACTATTTTATAGTCGTGTGACCTAAACCAGTATTAATCACGTTTCTCCGTGTATAAAGCTATGATGAAGGAAAGAGAAGGTCTAAAGTGCGAGTTCAAGGCCCGTAGCCAAGATGCATTCTGCAATCGTTGACGCTAATAGAAAACAAGAAAAAAGTATTGGTTTGACATATTTCAACGCCAAGTCACGTGGTCAGAAATATGTCAAACCAATACTTTTTTCTTGTTTTCTATTAGCGTCAACGATTGCAGAACGCATCTTGGCTAGAGGCGCAGGTAACACAGTGTCAAAGTCAAAGTCGATTGTTTTTTATTCAATTGGATTACGTACATTGTGATTACTCTAAAACGTCAAACTTAAAACTAGCTACGCCTGTTCCAACCTCCTTACGCCGGCAAAGAACAGGCAAGAAACGCCCGGCAGGTAATTTTTTTGGCGCGATCACATTGACAATTTTATTCTTACTGCTAATTGATTGAAGTGCTTACTTACATCCGCGGTTATCCGGTCATCTTCCCGGAATATTCCGGGATAAAAAGTGTGTTAGTCAAGGGTGTAAGCTACCTTCATACCAAATTTCACTCAAATCCGTTAAACCGTTTTAGGTTGCAGAAGTAAACATACTCACAAACTCTTGCATTTATAATAATAGTTGTGGCCTGCGGTTTTACTTGCGTAGGCTAAACTTTCTTTTCTTTACTTTGCTGCGATAAAAAATGCCCGATGTCTTCCAGGGTTCGAACCAACACCTCACCGATAAGGTAGGTACCTAACAAACAAACAATACTATAGCATTCATATGGTTCAGTGTGATTTGTTAGTGTACAACTGTACAGTTTGTGCAAATAAAGTGTTTCCTTCTCTTTCTTTCTCTATCTCTATCTCTCTCTTGTAAAGCCAATGCCGCATAAGAAACCGCGCGTTTCAGACAAGTAACTTATCTACGCAGCTACGCTTGAACAGTTGCGGCCGTATCACTTTTACTAGCATCCCCAGCTTTTCTGCCAAGCAGTCTGAAGTTGTCATTGTACCCATCTCCGTACCCACCGAAGTAGTTCCCCTGGTTGTAAGGCCGGTCGTACCCGGGCCGGTACTGGTTGTACCCGGGCCTGTAGTTCTGGTAACTTGTGCCCGGGTAATAACCGGGGCCCGAGCCGGGGTAGCTGTTGTACCCGGGTCTGAAGTAGGGACGGTTGCCTGAGGAAATAAGAAAGATTAAATTTTTTGACGATGAATACAAATATTGCTTGTATAAAACGCTCTGAGTTTGCGGGGACCGAAATATCTGGAAAGAAATGGAGGACACCTTTGCCCAGCAGTGGGACAGTACAGGTAAAAAAAAAGAAAAAAGGTAGCGTAATAGCGCTTGATTACAATTCACCTGATGTTAAGTGACGATGTCATCGATGAAACCATAGCTTGGCGGTAAACAAAGCATAAAGGCAGTACCTAATTTATGAACATTGCAAAAGGACTATTGTCACGGAATAAATATAGTACGACGCTATTGTATTTTAATTAGTTTTATATCTATATACAAAACTCAGAAGGGTGAAGGAAAACATCGTAAGAAAACCGCCAAGTCCAAGAACCACAACATTGCAGGGCATGCGTGACATCTACCAACCCGCACTAGGCCAGCGTGGTAGATTACGGCCCATACTCTCTGAATGCGAGTCCCAGCATTGAGAACGTAAAAGGCCGATAATGGTCTACGAGTATAATACAAACGAATAGGTAGGTATGTATTACTAAAATAAACATTTTCAATTTGGATAATTAGGTAGGTAGGTACTTATAGGTACTTGTGTAAATAGTTTTTTTTTGTATTTAGAGGAAAAGGACTGACCTCCTAAACCCCCAATAACTGCGTCTGTAGCTAACCTAAAAAAGGTACCCACACATTGCCCTAAAATTCATAATAAGCTACATTTCCACAACCAATCCCTTGTGCGCTGACGTTTCCGGTTATTGTGCACCAAGTGTACGCCTCGTGGGAACAAATGAGCCGGCGTCCTTCTATCGGGCATTGCTTTGTGATCTGCTTTAAATACGTAAATACGTCATGTAAGAATGTGTGAGCCGTTCGTCCCACGCGATCGATATCGGCTATTGTTGCCTCAACTTTAGGTATTGCATACCAGCTTTTCCGACGGTCGACTACAGTTGAAGGGTTGAAGTCTAAATGGGCCAAGTGCCAAAAAAACAATGTGATTACAAAAAAAATACATACGATCTATTTGCCAAGCTTAATCTGGTAATATGAAAAAAATATTGCATATTAAAATTGTCTCTTAGTCGCTTTAGAATAACAACCCTTCAGTTTATCTCGATAAAAAGTATGCTATGTCATTCCCCATTATTTCAACTATCTCCATACTAAATTTCATCAATATTGGTTATGCAGTTTTTGCGTGACAGGGTAACAAACATTTATCCATCCTCACAGACTCACATTTATAATACTAGCTGCGTCCCGTCCTGTTTTATATGCGTAGACAACAGTTTATCGCGATTTAAAGTATCCTCTGTTCTTCCTTATTGTTCACACTATCTCTATACTAAATTTCATCAAGATCGGTTCACTATTTTAGACGTGAAAAGTTAAAAAAGTCGTGATGAACCCATAGCTTGCTAATAGAGTGCTATCTAGAGCTCGCCTAGCTAGTTAACACCACGAAAGGTGGTGGTGTTAACCACCGGGGTTCAATTGACCTACTGAGATAGGTACACGTCTCATCGTGCTGTGACATCGAAGTCCTGAGAGAGGTATCATTGCTGAAACGAATGATATCTTATGAAATTCTATGACTAGAGGATTCTAATCACAAAGTGGGCGGGATCGCGGGAAAACCTAGTACCTACCTACCTACAGATACAATATTATCAGTTTAGTATCAGCAGTAGGTAGTAGCGATAAGACCGCCCATTGTGACACGTAATGTTTTTCCTTCTCGGTTTTCTTTTCTATTGTAGTGGTGGTGAAATAATAAAGCGTTATCTATTTATCTATCATTGCATGCAAGGTGCAAAACACACCAAAAGGACTCGTTGCGTTTTCGATTTTCCCTTCAAACATTTGCCCGGTTATTTTTTCGTGACCCTATACTATTGTAACATTAATAACTCACTGGTGGGATCACAAGGGAGACTGAGCGCCAGTTTTATAAACGTTCTTAAGTCAAACGTCTGACCAATTGTCCGTACTAAAATTTGACAATAAGATCAAAAAACTAACCGAAAAAACTAAACTTGCCGAAATTGGGTCTGCCGTTTAACTTAAGTATACGTTTATAAAACCGGCCCTTAAAGGGTCAAAGATGCGATTGTGTGAGCATTATTTTTATTTAACCTATACTGTCCTACTGCTGGGCAAAGGTTTCCCCCATTTCTTTCCAGATATCTCGATCCCCAGATATCCTATCCTATTAATTAATTTGTCAATAGCCTTATTTTTTAGCTACCTATTATTAAATTATTGTTTAAAATACAAACCTCCATAACCCGGATATCCGGATGATCCGCCGTAGCCTCCATAACTGCCCGGATAGCCTCCTCCGTAGCCACCTGGAGGTATAAAAATAACAACCTTTAAACACAGCATTTTATTGTTTTATATTATTTATCTTGTAGGCACAGTCAAAAGCTATAAGCGACGATAGCTTCCAATCCTTCAATTAGCTTGAACTTTCGGTAAAGGAAAATGTCGTGGTGAAACCACAGTTTAATGGTAGAGAATTTTCTAGAGTTAAGCCGTTAAGAAACAGAAGCGAATGAGGAAGCGGAAGTCTATCTAGATTTAAATTGTTTATTTGTATCCTAATTTATGTAAACATTAGGTATTTTAAAAAAATATATAAAAGGTACCTCGTCGCCTATTTATAAAATCTAGAGGACATTCTAAATGTAATAAAGGGAAATTTTAATTATTAGTCTTATAACTGTGCAATCTATTGCCATGCTCATCTTATATGAGACCAGTTCCATGGAATAGTTTTGTTTCCTGCCTTCAACCGGCCTATAAGCGCGCTTACTGACAATCTCTACAATACTAGAAAGTTTCTATAAGCTTCCAATATAAAAATACGGAACCAGATGCAGTAGCGGATGTGGAAAGAGTGCATAACTTCCGCAGTTGCGGGAGCAGAAGCAGAGGTCTATTGCAGGTATTGCAACACCACCTCATTGTATACCTAATTGCCGTCATCATCATCATCATCATCATCAGCCGGAAGAAGTCCACTGCTGAACATAGGCCTCCCCCCTTGAACGCCACCATGAACAGCTATTAGCCATTTGCATCCATCGGCTTCCTGCGACTCTTATAATGTCGTTGGTCCACCTAGTGGGGGGTCCTACCTACAGAACGTCTTCCGGTTCGTGGTCGCCACTCGAGAACCTTTCTTCCCCAACGGTTCCAATTGCCATACTCAGAGATAAATCTCTTTATGCCTCTTTTTTTTTCTTTATTCACAAACATTGCCCTTCAATCCGGAACACAGAAATTTTTGCACACTACCCCTTGGTAGATTGAATAATTAGCTAATTGCAGAAGTCACACTGTATCAATAAGGCAATATACCTACTTAAGGCAGAGATTAGAATCTTTGGATCTTTTAATCAGTTGCGTTGCGACTAGTTGTAGGTACCTACTTACTTATTTACCTACTAATTACATTTTGTAAGATTCAAGATAACAGATAATATTTTATCGTTGTTGAATGTGATATTCAGCGCCGGCGTCTACGGTAGGGTTGACAAATGGCCGGAGTTCACCGGGATTGTCCTGGAATGTAAGCTCATGTTCCAGGTTCCAGAATGCCATACAAAATTCAAAAGTTTTTTATTTAATAGAATACATTGTGATCACTTTAAAACGTCAAACTTAAAAACTAGCTACGCCTGTTCCAACCTCCTTACGCCGGCAAAAGAACAGGCAAGAAACGCCCGGCAGGTAATTTTTTTGGCGCGATCACATTGACTATTTTATTCTTATTACTAATAAGAATTTTCTTGGTTGGTTGTGCATATTGGGATATGGAAACATGAATATTAACGAGTTACGGGATCACAATCAAAGCAGACCAGACCCCACAAGCAGCACCCGTTCACGAGTTGACGCATATGCCAGCCATAATACAATGTTCCGGATGTATTAAAATTGCACTAAAAACGGTCGTGTATCGGTTGTATGTGGCACGTCGGTGTTGGCTAATAAAAACAAACAGAATGCTATAGTTATTGCTTCTGCTTCTCTTCTCTCACTCCATAAAAACCTAGTAGCCAAACTGAGCCGTTTTTATTCCTCAGCAATTTTTGCCTGCTGATCTGGCAACCCTAGTTTACAATCCGATAGAACATTTAAAGATCTGATCGAAGATATTTAGATAAATTGTAGAAACATTTAATTTTCAAAGATTGTACTTGATGGTAAGCACACTGATGTTGAGCGTCACACTTGTCCTTTACCTATAGTTCAGTGTCAGCCAGAGTTTTGATCTTTAACAGTTCAAAATCTCGCACTGCGCTAGTCACTCTGCAGCCGGCTTGGCATAACGATTCTTATTTAGGAATTTCTCACCTCCATAGCCATTTTGATATCCCTGTCCTTGATAGCCAGATCCGTATCCTGAACCGCCATAGCCGGGATATCCTTGACCACCATAGCCTCCTTGACCACCATAGCCTCCTTGACCACCATAGCCTCCTTGGTTCCCGTAGCCGCCTTGGCTGCCATAGCCTCCTTGGCCCCCGTAGCCGCTGTTGTAGCCTCCCGAGCTAGGATATCCGGCTCCATACCCGGGTCTGAGAAGGCCGTAGCCTCCGCTACGTCGCTGCCCGTCTAGCAAGTCCGAGCTCGACTCTGTCAGCCTTTGTGCTGCCGTCACGGCCAATGCGCATGACAGCAAAAATATATTCTGTATAAAAAAGATATAAGTAAGTTTAGTAAAATTATACCTTATGCTTGGTTTGTGTTGGGATTGATACCAGATCTTAATTTTTTAACCGAAGAAAACTCGGAAGAGGTTCTCAAGTCGACGCGTACATTTTTTTTATGAATGACCACGCACAACTTTTGACTGAGTATAGTCCGATTTTAATATTACTTTTTTTTTACTGAAAAGGATAAGTATAATTATCCCGAAGTGTAGTCTGATGTTTATTTGCATATTTAAGATTTTCGTTCCATGTTCTCTTGTTTTGATTTCTTTTGGTACCTATGCCTTCAATTTTATATTTCGGAATAACTATTGCTTTCATTATGATCATCATCAGCCCATTACGTTCCCATTGGCTTTATTTCAGAAAGAGTATGGGCCATAATCTTTCCCGCTGGCCTAGTACCCGTTGATAGAAGTCGCATGCCCTTGAATATTATGGATCTTGGGCTATAGATCTATAGTTTTCTTCAGTTAGAATGAAATAAGCCTACTTTGTTTTTATTTGATTATGTTCGTAATCTTCAGATCTAAGACAATGCATGTTGTGATAAATATAAAAAAAACAGATTGGGTGAATTACCTAGCTACCTATATATTTTAAATAGAAGCCAAAACTGATAACGATCTAGATTTTATTCGCATCATAATTGCATTTTTTGAAGCGATCGGTATGCACGAAGGAATGATCGCAGTGATAAGATGATAACCCGCTCAATTCAGTAGTTGATAAGATAGTGATAAGGAAACACAGGAAACACTTATCCAGAATATAAAACAGATGCCGGCCAGAATTCGTCGATTAAACGATATCGAAACCTAATTATGTACATATTTACTTGTCAAAAAATATTTAGGTACCTACAGATGTAATGCCAAAAAATTGCGTTTTTTATACAAAAATTTCATCATTTCTGTGACGATTAATATATATTTTATTATACGAAATAGTGCTTTTAATGAATGCATACCTAATTTGTTTGTTCAAGAATTAAATTAAGATTTTCCTCATCTCTTTTCAAAGTAACTTGAGAAAAACAGTGCTATTCTGAATTACAGCTATAACTAGCTAAATTATATAAAAAATATAATTTCAGTCAGAAGTTAGGTGCTTTATAAAAACATTGTATTTTTATAATTATTATATTCATTAGTGTTGCTTAATGTCTATAAAACGCCGGAAACAATAATGTCATGTACATTATTCACGAAATATCAAAAATGCTTTTACATTTTAAGGTTTAGATAAGTGTTTTTACTTGTGTTATTTCTTTTTAAACTTTTTTTAAATATTAGTTAATTATATGTATCAAAATGCTTTAAAAAGCCTTCCCTTTTAAACGTAGGTATGTAAGTAGGTAGGTAGTTGGATAAAATTTGTAAGATTATTTCATTTTTGTATTAATTAATTAGCTATTAGTAAATTTTATTTGACGTGTATCCAAATTATTAGATACGCGGTTGGTAAGTAGGTATATCATTTAGATAAGTTTGTTGAATTTATCTAGGTATGTAACTCATGTTTGCGTTCAGAATTAAAATTGTCTCAATGCCCTGATTACTTAGAAATCAGAAGTAGGCTAATTTATTACACAATTAATTATGGTTTGTTGTACATTTTTAAACTAAAACATTTGATTGAAAATAAATAAATAAACTTTAGCATTATCTTTCACGCAAATAAACAATGTAAATATATATATATATAGTGTATAATATAATCGTTGCACAATAATTATGGGTTCACAGTTTGATTGTAAAAAATAACTTACCGCTAAATTCATTTTTGGAGATCACTTAATAATTCACTAGAAGCACCTTCAGTCACTATACGGCAAATTGATCACAGCGTTCCACTGACTCTGTGACCTCTCTGTGACTACAGATCTTTTGTACCATCGTATATATGCGATCAGACTACCTAGGTTTTTATTGCTACGCGTTATAATTATTGTAACTGGATTAGTTTTGTAGAAGCGCATCTTCTTTGTCTCGTTTAATCAGCTGTTATATAAAATTGATTCGTTAGGGATTGACTTTGATATAATATATTTGGTGAAGTGAGGATTAATAATTTTTTTTTGAAGACAGTAGGGCAACGATATTGTTTATCTTTTGTTTTGTTGAGCTCTTTCTGTATTAGAGGATTAGTGAAAAGCTAAAAATATAACAATCTGTATCTATACATAAATAAATGCAAATGTATGTAAATGTTCTTTAGTGAGCGTATCACTTGAAAACTACTGAACAGGTTCGGATTTTTTATATGCAAAATTAGAGAAAAAGTGAGAGTGCTCTTTTCTATGTGATTTTTGTATGAGCTCTGTGAAAGCACAAGATACTGTTTACTGCTATACTGTTTTTAAGCGAGTGGAAGAGAAGGGCACAGTTAGTATCTAATAATAGCGCTTACACAATTATATAATTATCTAGAACGTTCTAGTTGGCTATTGTTCATCTCGTCATCGGAACAAAGCTCATCATTATCGAGTCCTGGAAATCCCACACCTCGCGATTTATGCGCTCCTTTCTCCCGCTTACTTGCAAAATGTGGAATGAGCTCCCCCCACAAGTCTTACCGCTGTGCTACAGATTGCAATCCTTCAAGATGGGTGTGAAAAGAGTTCTTAAAGGTCAGCAACGCATCGGCAACTCCCCTGGTGTTGCAAATGTCCATAGGCGACGGTGACCGCTTTCCATCAGGCGGGCCGTCTGCTTGTTTGCCAATCTATTACATAAAAATAAAGTTGTAACAACTAATTAGGATTCCCTGTAGATAGAATTAAAAATGCACATCTATACGGTCGGTGTATTCCGGCAGCGTCACTTGAGAGCAAGCCCAATCAATCACACCGTCATGTAATAGCAGGTAACTTGTGGTCAAACTCCACTTTGTAAGAGTGAAAAGTATTCTTATTAAAAGAAAATAATATATCTCCTTTACACCCATCATCATCACCAGTTCGTGGTCGCCACTCGATAACCTTTCTTCCCCATCGGTTATCGGTTCGTCGAGCGATGTGTGCTGCAATTGCCACTTCAACTAGAAAATTCTGAGCTATGTCGGTGATTTTAGTTCTTCGGCGAATTTCCTCGTTTTTTATTTATTTCCGTTCTTTCTTCATGTCATCTCGCATCACTAGTTACATACTATATAACTAAGTTACATCAGTCAGTAGATAGGAAATAGACAGAAAGTTAGGAAATGCGTCATTAAATCAATTGTTTGACTTGGCTGGAATCTGCTGTTTGTAATCTATAGATTGCGATAGTAAATAATAATTATAATGATAAGGTAGCGGCGAGAAAATGACTTGCTTTACATAGCTACTGGCTGCGCCCCGCTGTTACACGCGCATTTTCCATTATCTCGCAAAAAACTTTTTCCCAGTTAAAAACTTTTTATATATTTTTGTACATTTTACCTTTGACAAGGCGTTTGACCACAAGATATCTGAAGACACTAGGCAAACTTCGCTAGGAAAATAAGTTTATTATGCTAATAAAATAATGATTTTCTCTAATTTAAGAATCTAATCTAATTTTCTCTATAGATTAGAGACCAGAATGCTGGCCTATATTTTGGACAAAGAATAAATGCCGCCAGCATTCTGGGCACGTTGCCAGACATCAAGGATCGTTTGAACTATCTATAGACCTTCTTTATATAGTGAGTTCAAACGATCCAATATATGTGCCTATAATATAAACATATATTTATAAATAATTGTAGGCGTGGTTTTTTTTATATTTTAGTTTAGTTAAGTAATTCATTGTTATTTCAAATAAAACTTAATCCAGAGAAAAATATAACATACTATCTCTCCGGGACAACTCCAGAGTCACAGCAGTGGGAGTGAGCTGATGATGATGTTGAAAACATTATCTATATTCTCCTAAAAAATGTTATTTGCATTTGCAATCATAGATGGTGCCGCAATGCCCTGATAAAACTATTTTGAAACCCTAATTAAACATTTATCGATCATGATCATGATTTATTTTCAAATTATTTATTTATCTCGTTGACGTGTTTCTGTATTACCTTATTATCTTCGACAAAATCTCTGTTGATTATATCAGTAGGTAGGTAAGTAGGTACTTAAATATATTGCTTTGATTTGGTGTTGATTGGGGCATTAATATTGACTATTGTTTTTCCGCAGCACGTACTGGAAAGAGCAATATAACTGACTGTAAAACTTGGTACAAATCTTAACAGCCACAGCCTTAATTAGTGGGTCAGGAGGTTTGACATTTTGGACAGTATAGTTTCGTATATTTCTTAGGGTAGCATTAGGAAAGGATTTTTGGAACCTCGTCTCCTAAAGCCCGGTTTTTTGACCTGTGATCAAGATTGACTTTTATAGTCAAAAACATGTGAAAAATTTAACCGTTAGTTAATTATTGAATACATTTTTGCCAGTAGGTAGTTAATTTTGATAACGGATCAATAGATCTAACCTTAAAATATCAAATAAGTTTGTACATGGTCAAATATCAACTTTTCCGCAGACAAAAGTACAGTGCAAGTCAGTAGGTCAATACGATTCCATGTTTTGGGTATTAACAGACAGATTTCGCAAATTAAATAATAGGGAAGCCGCACTTACCATTCATAAAGTACTATTAATAAATATAGTACATGCGTTATAGTATAAGTTTTATAGAGACAGCCTAATCTATGCCCGTTCCTTATGAGGTAAGGATAATCGTCTCTGCAGGTTGTGAATACGTAATTTTTGTTTTGTTCTATTATTATACCTAACTGTCTATTGGGAATTATGACTTAATTTATGCGCGTTTAGGGTGCATACTTGCATATTTATTGCGAATTAGTCGCATTCGTCATTGAGGCATCATATTTAGTTTGTAAACAGACTTGTTGGTACCTAGTGAACCTACCTATTTTAAATACAGGTGCGTTACATATATGCGATGAGCGATGGTGGCCGAACGGTTAGGCGTGCGACTTACAAGACGCCGACACCGAGTTCGAATCCTCTCGGCCCCGCACCTATGACTTAATAAGTTATGTGCGGATTTGCCATCGCTCAAAACGGTGAAGGAAAACATCGTGAGGAAACCGGCATGTCCAAGAACTGCAACATTCAAGGGCATGCGACATCTACCAACCCGCACTGGGTCAGCGTGGTAGATTACAACCCATACTCTCTCTCTGAGAGAAGGCCAGAGTCCCAGCAGTGGGAACGTGAAAGGCTGATAATGAACATATATGCAGATTTATGAGTATGTTTCCTTAGGCTCCTATGTTCTCACACTGGCAAAAGAACAGACGAGAAACATCTGACTGGTAAGTCATTGTCCGAAATTATATTTACAATTATTTTTCTTATAAATTACTGATTGAATTGCAATGAAGGTTTGCGCGTGTGCCTTATAAGGCACTGATACCACTGATACCGAGTTCAAATTCCAACTCAGCTCCGTACCTATGACAACAGTTACAAGACACCGTTTAGCTAAATTGCACGGTTTTGTTAAAAAAAGCTGCCTCTAAAATGGTTTATGTGTCCAAAAAGGTAAAACGCACAAAACACTCATAATTATTTCCTGAAAACAAAAGCAGGTAATACAATAACATCTTACGATGAATCTTCAGCCTGCCTAAATACCAATACACCATAACCGTACATAAATAATGTAGTCCTATAACATTACCATACAAAAAGAGGTGCTGAAATTGAATTTTATAGGCAAATATTTACCTCGCCTATTTATGTATATAACCGTAATATTAAAATTTAACACCCATAAAGAATATAAAGTCGTGGGACGAGGAATGCCCCAAAGACAAGCACTGCGCATTTTATTGGCCATTTTTGCGTAAGGTCTCATAGACCTTCCCGCCCACGTTTTTTCTCGTAACTTTGTGTGCTAAAAGATCTTTGTAAGATATATGGTTTAGACAACACGAAGCTTTGGAAGTGACCATTCTCCTTTTAATTGTTCATCTCATATGCCTTTGACCACATTGTGGCCGAAGGTGGCACCAAGCTTCTTATGGTTTGCGAACTGGCTCCAGATAGATAAAGCTAATTAAAAAATATCGGACTATTAGATGACAAAAAAAAAGCTTGGGATTTTAGTGAACTTGCTCCAATTCAATCAATTAGTAACATGAATAAAATTGTCAATGTGATCGCGCCAAAAAAAATTACCTGCCGGGCGTTTCTTGCCTGTTCTTTTGCCGGCGTAAGGAGGTTGGAATAGGCGTAGCTAGTTTTAAGTTGACGTTTTAAAGTGATCACAATGTATCCTATTAAATAAAAAAGTTTTGAATTTTGAATAAATGGATAGATAGATTACGCTGTATTGTTTAACCACAACAGAAAAATAGAGCAATATTGATAAAGGAAAATAATTAAAGAAGTATAATTTTCTAGTAGGTATGCATTTTTTGTTTCTAGTGCGTTACGTCTAGTTTGGGAATTGGCTCTCATAAAAATAATTTTAATGTACTTCATTGTTTTTTCTTTCCAGAAATTAAAGTTTAAAAAATATTTTATGAGCATTTCAAGATTCTGGGTGGCACTTACTATTTAGACGAATGACATACTCGTCTCGTCACTCAGTTGCATAAAAAAGAACTTGTCCGATTATTGCCTGTATATAAACGTATATTACTTTATTGTAAAAATGTCTCACAAAGGAGCCTTTTACCAACTGGCATTTGACAGTCTCCACAAATTCCTCTGTAAATGTACGATGGTATTTTCAGTAGGTAATTACTGCCATAAAAGAAATAGAACCTTATACAGGGCGGATACGTATGCAGTGTCTGTTTTTTCATATACACGGATCAGAAAACAATTTCTTTTATGCTGTTGGCATCAGGCTGCGTGTAAGCGGGAACGACTATCCTGCTATCTCATTCCCACCTCCCGCGCGCTCTTCGCTCGCTATCGTATCATGTCACTGACCGTTAGGGTGTTCACCTCTTCTCGAAATTACTTCGAGTGTTATTGTATTGAGAACCTGCGTTACCGCCATCCTGCATCATATTTAGCAGATATTTGAAACTGATAAGGATTTTGAATTATTTACTGCCTATGTTTTTCAAGAACTCAGTACGACAGAGTGTTCAAATTTTGCCACTGTTCTTTCTCTCTCTCTGAGCGAAGATCAGAGTCGTAGCCGTGAGAACTTAACAGGCTGGTGATGATGATTGTCAGTGACAATCAACGTCAACGAATTCTTATTAGAAAAGCTTACTACAGAAAGTATCCGACTATTTATATGACAGAGAAGCTTGGAATTCTAATGAACTTGCTCTAATTAAATTAGTTATTAATAAAAAAAAGCGAATGTAATTGCACCCAAAAATAACCAGCCGTGGTTTTCTTGCCTTTTCTTTTGCCACTGTAAAAAGATTGGAAAAGGCGCTAGTTTAACGCCTGAAATGAGTAATTGATCCTGATCCGTTATCCGCGGTTTTGGATTTATATGACATAATATGTCATTTTAGTAGTAATATATCAAGCCACTAGTACTAGTACATGACATATCAATTCAAAAGCACGGATATAATTATAGTCTAGTAAATAAAATCATTTTTAATATTTGACTTCTGACCACTCTGTATAAACTATACAAGCATGGTTAGCCACGGTTGCGTGCACCTCAAAACGTCCTTCATTCCGAATATCTAAAGTCACATTTCCCGGGAGCGTGTAATCTCGGTTGTCAACATCCAACAAACAACAATAAGCATCGCCGTGCAAAGAATTATCTGGAGTTTTTGCTTTAGCTATCTGAGCGGTGGCTCACTGCACCTAAATGTGCCTTTTGTCTCGTCGAGCCAATGTAGAGCCCACTAGTGCTGGCGATGGGACTTTTTTTCAATCACAAATTAGATTACTAATTTTTTATCCGTGTTTTTATTACTTTTATTCATCATCATCATCATCATTAGCCTTCCACGTTCCTACTGCTGGGACTCTGGCCTTCTCTCAGAGAGAGAGTATGGGCTATAATCTACCACGCTGGCCCAGTGCGGGCTGGTATATGTCGCATGCCCTTGAAAATCTTGCAGTTCTTGGGCATGCCGGTTTCCTCACGATGTTTTCCTTCACCGTTTTGAGCGATGGCAAATCCGCACATAACTGCGGGGCTGAGAGGATTCGAAATCGGTGTCGGCGTCTTGTAAGTCGCACGCCAAACCGTTCGGCCACCATCGCTCTACTACTATTATTAGTAATTAACATTGTCATGAAACTATAGCTTAGTGGTTGGGAATTTTACCAAAGGCATTTTGCAAGATTTGAGTCCTCAAGGTGATTAACTTCTAGTAAGTACCAAAGCAAAGCAAAGCTCATCCACACATAATCGAGTGCTGGAAATCCCACACCTCGCGATTTATGCGCTCCTTTCTCCCGCATACTTGCAAAATGTGGAATGAGCTTCCCCCACAAGTGTTTCCGTTGTGCTACAGATTGCAATCCTTCAAGATGGGTGTGAAAAGAGTTCTTAAAGGTCAAGGCAACGCATCGGCAACTCCCCTAGTGTTGCAGATGTCTATAGGCGACGGTGACCGCTTTCTATCAGGCGGGTCTGCTTGTTTGCTAATCTAATACATAAAAAAAGTAAGTACCTTGTACAACGATATTTAGAGCACGGCCCTATTTCCACTTAAAATGTGTGTGCAGCTGCCAGTGTAAGACATGGAGCAGTGGACTTTATTTACCTACAGCTGACTGTATTTTTATTTTACTCTTTTGGTGTTGCAGATGTCCATGGGCGACGGTGACCGCTTTCCATCAGGCGGGCCGTCTGCTTGTTTGCTAATCTATTACATTAACCCATTACAGCATAATGTCCGATATATCGGACGTTCGTAAATATTTTTTTTTTGTAAGAAAAAAAATATGTTTTGGTAGTTTTTTAGTTTTTAGTGGAAGTTTAATACTTTTTTAATACTCTCAACACAATGTTCATTGAATGAATGACGTCACTCCAAAATCATGTGCCTTTTTTAAAAAAGGCGGAACGCGGTCGAAATATTGTACGAAAGAGGTAAGAATTATTTTGTTTTTTTCTTGTTTATATTTCCGATAAAACCTAAAAAATGTATTTTCCTTACTGCTATGGTTGTTGGCTAGATATATACAATGTAAATTATATCACTTGATTATTATTTTGATTCTAGGGTGCGTGGATTTGGTGCCGTCCGATATATCGCACGTTATGCACAGCGACCCTTCAAGCATGTTATGTGCTTGCTTTTTACAACTTGACAGTGCATGAAATTTTATCCGCCTAAGAATGTGCGTTGTGTGCTAGTAGTGGATATATGGTGGCTTTTAGTTTATACACTGGCAAAAGTTTCGAAAAAAGATAATTCGGGCTAGGGATATATTTTTAATTTTTTTTTATTCAATATAGGCAATCATTTGACCACAGTTTCACCTGGTGGTAAGTGAAGACGTGGCCGACGATGGAGCATGCTTGTCTAGAAGATACCTATTCACTCTTGACTTGAAGAAATTATATAAATATTATTGTAACCCTCATAGACTTGGGGAAATTGCCAAGTGAAAGGGGCATAAAAATATATTTTGACAATTTTTTCACATCCTTGAGTTTGATGAGGCATCTCAGAGAGCTTGGCTACTATGCCACTGGCACACTTCGAGCCAACCGGACAGAAAATTGTCCATTGAAAGATGTCAATCTGATCAAGCGGGAAGAGCGAGGCTACAGTGACTATAGGATGTCTGATGTCGTATTTGTATGTCGCTGGAGTCACAATAACGTAGTTACACTAGCAACCAACTTCGAAAACCTGGCCATGACATCTGCAGTTCGCTGGTCTAACGTAAAAAAGGCAAAGGTCTCCCTTCCCCAGCAATCATCGATTGCCAGCTACAATAAACACATGGGTGGGGAGGACAAATGTGACCAAGCTGTTGCGAACCTACGCACAAGAATGAGCATTAGTAAATGGTGGTGGCCGATTTTTGCTTACTTTTTGGATATCAACAGTCAACAGTTGGTTACTCGCAAGAAAAAACGGCTGCAGTAAGAAGGGCGGAATCTTTATTCCAATTAGGAGACGTGGCTCGAAGCTTGTTAGTCACACATGGGACACCACCGCATCAAGGACGCAAGCCAGCCAAGCCTCTGTCCACCACACGGTATGACGGAAAAGAGCACTGGATATGCCCAATAAGCACAGAACGACGTTGTGCTAATCACTGTGAGGGGAAATCCAAATTTAGGTGCCATAAATGTGATGGAGGCCTTCACCCGAAGGTTTTTATGGACTACCATGTCATGAGTATCACATGAAAAACCTGTCTCATTGAAGTGATCTGTTTCCATTGTTTTTTGTAATAAATTGTTGTCACAATTTCAACTGTTTTATTCATTTGTATTTGTTCACCCATTAGGTATCGCATGGTTCCGCTGTGCATAACGTCCGATTTAACGGACGGTCCACAAAATCAAATCTAAAATGAAATAAATTATTTCTTCGTCAATGACTTCTTAAAATAGCCCCAAACATTAAATACAATCAATAAAAGTTGTAATACGTACATAAATAAACTTTATGCTGTAATGGGTTAAAAAAACTCATCATCATCATCATCAGCCCGTATCGGTCCACTGCTGGACATAGGCCTCTCCCAAGTTACGCCACTGAGCCCGGTTTATTTTACTTATTTCTATAATTTGTACCATGCAATTTGTTGCAAATAAACGTAAATTCTATTCTATAACATTGCATTCTATTCAAATCTCCTAATTAGTGCAGGTAATGTACCTGGGTGACTAAAATGCACGAAGTGGTGGACTTTATTCATCTGACGATTACCGGTTTATTTTACTTATTTCTATAATTTGTACCATGCAATTTGTTGCAAATAAACGTAAATTCTATTCTATAACATTGCATTCTATTCAAATCTCCTAATTAGTGCAGGTAATGTACCTGGGTGACTAAAATGCACGAAGTGGTGGACTTTATTCATCTGACGATTACCGTTTTAAGGTTATCCGGCCGCCTTACGTTGCTGAAACCGCTTCAAGTGCAAACCAGAATGTTCCCTTCTAACTTTAAAATTCAAAGTAAATTGTTCCGAAACTTCCAACAGCTAATTTCCTGAAAATAAAATCTCGGTGCAACGCTAGTCTGCTCACAAAAATCACGCGAGCGCGCGAACAATGGGAGCGGGTACCCCTCGGCGAACTAATTAAGTGAATTCTATTCAGGTAATAGCGCTGAATACCTAGAATACGGCCTTTGTTTCTATACTACTGGAATGAGTCTACAATAAGAGTAAGTTTTACTGCGATGATAAAGCAGTGGTAGTGACGTCGGCTTGCGTTGTCTTCATTTTAGATTTTGAGCTAAAACTTTCCGAAAAGCAAGACATCGGGGATGGGTGACCACTAGTGGTAGTGTCACAGGTGACCTCTTCCGTACTTCGGACAGCACGTTAAGCCGTCGGTTCCGGTTGTTGTTGTTGTAGGATAGCAGTCGTTAGACAATGTCGGAAGCCTTGGGGCGGTCTGAAAACCATATAGAACATTTTTTTTTTTTTTTTTTTTTACTATTTTCTGGGTAGCGTTTGACCACAAGTCACCTGATGTTAAGTGACGATGTGGTCGAAGATGGCGCCACGCTACACCTGGACTGGGAACTGGCTCTCAAGTGAGGCTGCCGGAACACACCGATAGGTGCTTGGCGACAGATTCTTAACAAGAGGGTTTTCTTTTCTACATTGCTATACCCGAATAGGGTACATTGCTATACCCGAATAGGGTATAGCAATGTAGGAGCGGACCAATCCAGTCTAGTCATGTTGTAAAGTTGTAATTGAGGAAGTCATTTATGCTGTAGTAGCATTTGTCAATTAAAAACGTTAAATAAACCTTCAGAGATTTCGGTGATACCTAAGTACTGTCCTGTACAGTTAACGCCTTGCTGTAGAGAATCTAATATATTAGGCCAAAACACAGAGCTGTCTTTGCTGTTAACAACGTAGCAATCGAAAACAATTTCTCTCATATTAGACCCGGCAAATTGAGTTTCAAGAGGCTTGCAATTTTTTTCACGCTCCAGAAATTGGCGCGCCAAAATTCAGAAAATGGCCTCTGTAATGTGAAAAATTAAGGTAACTTTATATATATATATATGTATTTTAGGTGTAAGCAACAGGTTTTGTTGTGTTGTGATATACATTGTGTCCTCACTATTTATTTATGTACCTGGAAAATGGTTTAGTTGGTTAGAATGGTAACCATAGAGGTAGACAGAATCAGAAGCCCTTCTTTTCCGCTCCGTTCTGCAGACGACAGAAGGGCTAGCTCATTGCAATCTGGGAGTAGGTAATAATTGTGACCAAATCGTCATTCAGGAAACATGTGTTCAAATACCCTGTGAGAAGTTATATTTACGATAGATTTTGTTTTTTTTTTTCAGTCAGGCCAAAATAGCTGAAGTAGGCTGAAAGGATTTTAGCCAAATGTGATCGTAGAAAAGGACAGAAGATCGTGCAAGTTACAAAAAAAACCGGGTAAAAGTACTTCACGGATTTTTCCGGTGCAACGAATACTTCTTGAGCAGTATCTATCAAAGCAGGTTCTCGCAAAAGAGAGGCAGCTACCATCAGTTAAAAGATAAGTTTTCTAAAACGGTATAGAAATGTTTGAAAGTATTGAATAAGTTATACGAAGTCTAAGCGCAGTCGTTAGCGATTCTTCGCAGTTCCTCTTGTCTTCGAGTTTTCTCCATTTTCTTTAAAACAAGAACCGCAAACAATGCCGCAGTTTCCAAATATACCTACATTATTTAAGTTAAAGCGTGGTAGGGTTGCCAGTTATTTTATTTTATTACAAAAATATATTTTTCGTTGTTGCGGCTTCCCTGGCATAGTAGAATATCTTCCTAATTAGATATATGGCTATTATGTAGGTGACATACGGGGGGAAAAGTACATGAAACAAGCATTTTGTTTGCACAGTTTATGAGAGCGAAAAGGTAGCATTTTATACATCGGAGAAGAAATCTTAAGCTGCGCCTCTAGCCAAGACGCATTCTGCAATCGTTGACAAAAAAGTATTGGTTTGACATATTTCAACGCTAAGTCACGTGGTCAGAAATATGTCAAACCAATAATTTTTTCTTGTTTTCTATTAGCGTCAACAATTGCAGAATGCATCTTGGCTAGAGGCGCTGATACTCTAGAATGACGCTCGTGCGGATTTGATTCTGTCATTTCATACAAATATGTCACTGACTCGCTACTCAAGTATTTATCAATGCTTATATCAACCTAACGGCCAGTTGCAATAACCTATCTATCCACGCCCTACTGAAGATAGAAAATTGAAGTTACTTCTATGGAGCTTGTTTCAAATTTCTATCTCCAGGGCAAATTGCGGATAGATAAGTTATTGAAAACGGTCGTTAGTGTTTTTCAATGCAACTGATTGACGAGCAAATCGCTGGCTTGATTGTTAGCGTTACGCTTGCCTGTTACAGCATCACCCAGAGTTTTAATCTTTAACAGTTCAAAATCCTGCGCCGTAACGTACTGCACTCATTGCTCTGATATCTTTGTCCATGCCCTGTAATTTCACTGGAAACTTTGTTCTTCAATCCAGAACAAAGTAACGTTTGCACACGTTAGCTCGGTGGTTGAATAACTATAGCAAAGGTGTGGTACCCCAAGCGGACTCTGCAAAAGAGTTACTACAACAACTAAGTGCTCATCATCATCATTATTATCAGCCGATAAAAGTCCACTGCTGAACATACGCCTCCCTTTTGGAATTAAGCAGGTACTGCCAGGTGTCTATTACGAAAATATTTAACTGCGTACATAGAAATTATAATTAAGGGCACTCGAGGCTTATCACCTTCGCCTCACAAGGTGGTGGACGCAATGCAACGCCATGTAAGGCAGGTTTTAGGTGAACGTGACCTACGAGGTAATGTTTTGGTATACCTGACGCTATCACTTAACGGTGGACCATTAACTTCCATTTTTATCGAGTGGTCTAAAAAGCAAGATGACTTAGGACCAGGACGTACAGTCACATAACGAGGACGGACATTCCGGTCCCACGGTCGGTTATCTGTGGTTATCTGGTCTGGCGCGGCTTGATTTATTAGAAAATGAACCTAAGGAACGGTCAGAAAAGCGTCGAGCATATTGACAGACGACCACAGCCAGGGTGTCGTCAACGCGCGCCGTCCGGTCTGATCTGAAAAGTCAGACGTTGGAACGTGGCTTTAGAAGCATGGACTAAAAATCTGTGCAAGTCGCCTTTGATCAATTTGGTTTTAATTTCATTCGGTTTGTTGATTGTGCCAGCATTCATTCAACTGTCAATTTAATAAGAGAAAAAATAATCTTGCTCCTCATATGTCCTCCAAATCTGTCGGGTAACATTCCCACACTGGCAACACTAAACGTATCCTCAGTAAGTACAACAAAGCGTCCTAAGTGGCTCCTTAATTAAGAACTGCTGAAGTGTTTTGATGGCGGCACATTAATTTTATCTTGTTTTTCTGCCTTCGCGACCAATTATCTCCGGGAGTTCCCCAGGATTCTTTGGAGTTTTAATTTCACTTGCCAGTTCTAATTATAAGTTTTCTTTATGCTGTCACGTGAAGGATGGGCAGACGCCTTACGTGATGATGGACAGACAGAATCATCTGTTATTACATAGATCTACCTAAACCGATAACCGTTGGGATAGACGTGTTCTTGAGTGGAGACCGCGACTTGGCAAACGTAGTGT
This sequence comes from Opisthograptis luteolata, assembly GCA_931315375.2. NCBI lineage: Eukaryota > Metazoa > Arthropoda > Insecta > Lepidoptera > Geometridae > Opisthograptis > Opisthograptis luteolata. The sequence continues at coordinate 9,630,150 of OV928049.1, read as the reverse complement.
AGGACGTCATGCAGAATATGGAACGAGCTCTCTCTCTACTTACCATTTTTTCCGCAGCACCATAAAATGTGATCAAAGGGATTTGATGTAACCGATTCACCGTTTTAATTGAACTAAATAGATCACGCTTAACATCATAAATGCGACAGTTTGTAAGTGAGTGAGTGTGTATGATTGTTACTTCTTCACGCTGAATTGGCTGAACGTATTTGGCTGAAATTTAGAATGGAGATAGCTACTCTGGGATTTTGATTTTGACAGTTTAATTTTTAAACTAGAACTAGTAATAAGTAAATATTTGTCCTACACTGGTAATGCTAAGGCTAAAGAGAGAAGACACGTGTTCAAAGGTCAAGTCAAAAATGTAATGCAAAATAAATGGACTCTATTACCTTTTCAGATCCATTATAAATTTTAATATCAGAACTCATTTATAATAACTGTTGGCTTCCTTTGTTTTCTTGCGCCGCTAATTTCCTTTCGTTAGAAAGTTTTCCGAGAAAAAAATTAATCAGAAAACGCTTGTGTTCTATTTCTGACCTTTCATTAAGATATTATTAAAGAAGGCAAAGCGATATTATTATGACTAACTCACTTTATGACAATTTATCTGACAATACTTTTAATATCGGTTATCTTATAGAGTTACAATATATTGTCGACTTACGGCTAAACCAATCCAATAACCGATCTATCCACTCCACGGTTCGAGCTACTGGAGACAGAAATAACAATGGCCAAAACGGACCCGAGGTCCTATGAAAACGATCTATGCATGATAAAAATTGTAATTTTTAGTGTATTAAGATTATACAAACGATATTTTATAGAAAGTGTAGAAAAAAAAGATATTGATTTTTTTAACTTCGTAGTTCAGGACATTTTTTAACTTACACGATACTTGGATGTTTTGAACGCACTCCGCAATTTATTTGCTATTCCGTTTCACGCTTTGGAAGTCGGTCTTACTTAAATTAAGTCATTAAAATCAACGTTATTTACCAAACATGAACAAATACTAATCTTTTTAATCTATGTACTAGCAATTTGACTGTCACTGTCAAGTGACATTAACAGAAACGAAATTTTTTAAACAAAATATTTTGCGGTCAGGTCCAGGGCAGTATGAAAAGTGGCCAATGTTCTTTGCTCTATAGAACTAATGTCAAATTTATGTCAAACCGTGGATAGATCGGTTATTGAAACCGGCCGTTTGAGAGTAGATGCATTTTTGTGGCAATAAATGATATTTAACGGAGTAAAGTTACTTACTAAGAAAAACGTAAAAAAAATATCATGATTTTACTCGAAGGTCCTCTGAGTATTGTATTTTATAGATTTATTTACTGATCCTATTAAAATGTCCTTATTTTTTTATAGAATAATCGAATTCTTGTTTTTTTTTAACAGGAAGACTTTTTGCTATGTATACTTACCTAAAAAATTTATTAATTCATAAATGTTATTATACAATTCAAGAATTCATTGGTGATAAAAGCGTCACAATCTCACTACATCTAAAATAATATTGTGTGTACCTACCTACTTAAGTATATAATTTCTTTATGTATGTGTTGTCCGTAACTAGGATTTTATGTTATTATGTTTCTTTATGCTATACCCTAACAGGGTCATGTTGTTATGACAATTTGCATAAATAAATAAATAAATAAACAAATAAATATTATAAATATTAAGCAATCTACACAAATTTTCTCTGTTTTTTTTCTATTAGGTATATATCTACAGAGAACACTGCTAGTACCTAATTAATCCCGATCTTTAGCTTGATCTTGTGATCTCCCCCGTAAACACATTACCTTTCTTAACCAGTCGGATAGATAGCGCTAAGAATCTAGACTTATGTAGAGATCGCCAAGCACCTATCGGTGTGTTTAATTAGCCTCACTTGAGAGCCAGTTTTCAATTCAGGAGTAGCGTGGCCTTCGATGACTTGTGACAGGTGACTTGTGGTCAAACGCTACTCTGTAAGAAGTAAAAAAAAAAGATTGACCTTTAGGAGGAAGCCTTTTGGTGACCAATTATTGTTTACCATTCAAGCAACGCCATTGTTGGGGCAAAGGACAAGTCCACTCGCAATTCTTTTGAGATGTCACTCTGTTATCGTGACGTCACTGCACTTAATATATGTACCTACGTGTATTGTTATCGTTTAATTCATATGAGCAGCCTTGGTTAGTCATATTATTACCCTATTATACCTTTCGAGGGATATTTGTGTCAAGACCGCCGTGTAGTGGGTTTTTCTTGATCGCGACATGACCAACATCGATTTCGTAATACCGATTCGCTTTGATATTGATTTCTGAAAAGATAACGAGGACATTTATCCCTACTGCATACAATTATAAATGTGAAAGTAGCTCTGTCTGTCGTTTTATACCTAAACTACTGAAGCAATTTAAACGAAATTTGGTACCTACTGAGTTAGTTTGAACCCTGAGACATAAGATAAGATATTTCTTATTGCGATAAACTGGAGCTACTGGAAAACGGGTCATTTTTAAAAGTCACGACACCTCTCGCGATGTGTTGCAAAATTTCCCAATAATTATTCCCTTAGCTTTGAGAAACTGGCAGACTGACACGACAGACGCTAAATTGACAAACTCTTATTCGTTACAGTGTTTAATTCCCTGCGAAAAGGTGGAGCGACGACTTGCGCCGTGTGGTAGGATGAGAAGAGCCGAAGACCGGGATCAGTGGCGTTCCTTGGGAGAGGCCTATGTCCAGCAGTGGACTGACACGGGCTGATGATGATGATGAATTCGTTAGAGTCTTACCTCATGGTAATTTAGTGACGATGTGGTCGAAGGTGGCTTCACGCTTCACCTGGGACTTGGCTCTCAAGTGAGGCTGCCGGAACACACCGATAGATGCTTGGCGACTCTTTATTCTTGTTCTTTCTTTTTGTCGATGATAGAACATGCTTGCCTAGAAAATACCTACCTTTATAGTCACTCTTGGCTTGAAGGCTCTCAAATTATACCTATCCGGAAGCAAAGGCGCAGGCACGATGTTCCGCTCCTTCACAGCGCGTATAAATGCATTAGATCCCAAATTTTTGTTGTTAATTATCGATAGAGCGATAGAAATAAATCAAATGTCAACTTTTTATTCGCATTAATTATTTATTTTTACAGTTGCAAGGCCGTGTCCCACTTCTGTAGTAACAAGAATATAAATACGCTATCTTAAAACCTTATAAAGTTTAGAAATGGTCACGTAAGGAAATATTAGCTAGGTTTGCCTGTTTGGCCCATTTATGTGGTCTTGCGCCCACGCTTTGTGACCATTTTAAAATTGTTAGCCTTGCGCGGTGCGTCATCAGCAAATTAGAGGTTAATTTCGTTTCGTTTCAATTACTTCAACACATGTGTTTTCAACAAGAGCGATGGACGATGGTGGCCGAACGGTAACTGCGTGCGCTTTACAACGCGCCGACACCGAGTTCGAATCTTCTCGGCCCCGCACCAATGACTGAATAAGCGGATTTACCATCGCTCAAAACGATGAAGGAAAACATCGTGAGGAAACCGGCATGTCCAAGAACCACAACATTCAAGGGCATGCGACATCTACCAACCCGCACCGGGCCAGCGTGGTAGATAACGGCCCATACTCTCTCTCTCTCTCTCTCTCTCTGAGAGAAGGCCAGAGTCCCAGCAGTGGGAACGTAAAGGCTGATGATGACGACGATGTGTTTTCAGCAGAAGAGAACAGGTTGGGGTGTCGGTTTCTTTTGACCAGCCTTGACTTCGTACGGGTGTTATTAGGAAAAAAAAGGTGAAAATGTGTCTATGACTAGCATTTCTCTATCTAGACCCATTTTACATGCAATATTTTTTCTGAGTCGTATTATTTTTTTTACTAAGTTGGACAGTTATAATTTTCAACAATTTATCTTGATGAAAAGAATTCTATGTCCTTCCTCAAGGTTCAAACTATCTTCGTTCGAAATTTCATTAAATTCGGTTCAATAGTTTAGGCGAGACAGACAGACATACAGAATTACTTTCGCATTTATAATATTAAGTAGCGATTATCTGTACAGTATCATCATTATCAGCCTTTCACGTTCCCACTGCTGGGACTCTGGCCCTCTCTCAGAGAGAGAGTATGGGCTATAATCTACCACGCTGGCCCAGTGCGGGTTGGTAGATGTCACATGCCCTTGAAAATGTTGCAGTTCTTGGGCATGCCGGTTTCCTCACGATGTTTTCCTTTACCGTTTTGAGCGATGGCAAATCCGCACATAACTTATAACAGGACATAACTTGTACAGTATAAGTAGGTACTTTATTAAAATCTTGTTCATTCGGTAAAAAGATCCAAAAATTTGCGAGAAAAAGGTATCTCCGCAACTAATTACAAACTTTTTCCCCCTGCCCACTATTTCTGGTAACCTTGTCATGGCCAAAAACTGTAATAGAGGCAAAATAAAGGCCATCGACCACTGTGACAAAGGTCGTTCTTGTTTTGCCCAATTCGTCACGTTTACAGAATGCGTGCCGCTTATATAACGATGCCTATTTTTTTTATTGTTTACATTATATTGGTATTGACACTGAATGTTAATATCCGGTTGTATCATTATCGTTTTTGATGCAGATAATATTTTTTATCGATGTTATAACATTATATACTTACCTATCTGTCTGTATACGTATATCTTCTAGATCTTGTTAGCGTTTTTCGTTTCTCCAGGCCTATGACGTATGTATAATTTCTATTATCTTCACAAATCACCTTTTAAAATGATTATGAAGATAGTTCGAACCCATGGAGAAGATTATAGAATATTTTTTATCGCGATAATCTGTATCTCTGAGAGAGGAGTCCAAGCGGGTGAAACCGCGGGCCATAACTAGTTTATTTATATAGGTAGCACAAAAATATATTCACCAGCAGATTTAATGTTGTAAGTAGAGATTTTTCTTCCAGTTGTCCTAGATGTTACACTCGGAACTGGGCTGAAATTCAGGAAAACTTCGCTTAGAATAGAACTTTGGGTCACTGAACCATCGGATTTAGTTAGAATAAAAATTAGGTGCAAGAAAAATAATCAAATCAAAGATTTTATGATCGAAATAAGATTACTGATCTTAATTAACGATCTTTAGAAAAGCTTACTCGTATAAATACATATTTTAATATAAATAATTATAAAAATAATGGTAGGCTTGTGACGACCACAGATAAGTGTCCAACGGAACGATGTCGATCGATCGATGTGGGTGGCTTTGGCCGATCGACCGATTGGTCGAAACGCCATCGATTGACAATGGATTAACGATCGATTGAAAGATATGGATTAATTGGGCAATGCGGTCGATATTCCATTACACAATCGTATCGATTGATTATATCCACTAACATCCGATTTAAATAACATACCTATCGATCCACGGTTTGTATTCCTAGAGATTTGACATTTGACATTCCTATGGAGCTTACCTTTTTTTTTTTATTTACAGAGTAGCGTTTGACCACAAGTCACCTGATGTTAAGTGACGATGTGGTCGAAGATGGCTTCACGCTACGCCTGGACTGGGAACTGGCTCTCAAGTGAGGCTGCCGGAACACACCGATAGGTGCTTGGCGACATCTATGTCAAATGTTTGTGTCTAGTAGGACAAAATGTGGATAAATGGGTTATTGAAACTTTGGCCGTAAGGCACGTCAATCGTGTCGATCGACTTGGACTCATTTGATTTGCCATCGATAGACGTCATGATCGACGTTGATCGTGTGTGTGTGTAGTATCCTTGCAGAGATTACGTATCCGATTACGATGGTCGTGAATTTACCGCAATAGATAAAAGTGTGATAAACATTTTATCACAAAATAATCATGAACTTGAAATTGGTCAAAATAAGTTTTAGCCCTGAAAAAGGTGTAGCACTACATATAAGTGCAAGTAACTAAATTTATAAAGTCAAGTAATTTGTAGCGTTTATTTGTTTAAATGTAACTAATGATTTAACAATAGTTTTACACTTGTAATTATAAATCTGAAATGGCTGGTATTGGTCACATAATATGCCATATCAGTTGTTATTATCTACATACCTTTAAGGATTACACATAATCGTGTTTGATGCGATAACTTAATCTCAAGAGTCACAGTATGAGTATATATTATGAGTACTTTATTATTTTGTGCCGCAAAACATAATTACTTCAACAGCAACTTCAACATATTTTATAGCGATGATGGCTCAGTGGTAGTGACGTCGGCTTGCGATCCGTAGGACGTGGGTTCGAATCCTACAATGAGCTTGATCTTTCGGTGAAGGAAACCATCGTGATGAAACCATAGCTTGGTGGTAGGGTATTTTCTAGTACTCGCCTGGCTAGCTACCACCCTCTTGTTAAGAATCTGTCGCCAAGCACCTATCGGTGTGTTCCGGCAGCCTCACTTGAGAGCTAGTTCCCAGTCCAGGTGTAACGTGGCACCATCTTCGACCACATGGTCAGTTAACATCAGGTGACTTGTGGTCAAACGTTACCCTGTCATCATCATCATCATCAGCCGGAAGAAGTCCACTGCTGAACATAGGCCTCCCCCCTTGAACGCCACCATGAACGGCTATTAGCCATTTGCATCCATCGGCTCCCTGCGACTCTTACAATGTCGTCGGTCCACCTAGTGGGGGGCCTACCTACAGAACGTCTTCCGGTTCGTGGTCGCCACTCGAGAACCTTTCTTCCCCATCGGTTATCGGTTCGTCGAGCGACCCCTGTTACCTGTACCTGTTACCCTGTAAATAGTAAAAAAAAAGACGTGAAGGGAAATGTCAATGCCTATCATCGCAATAAATATTGCGTTAATTGTTAACGCAATTATGTGACTTGCTATACACTTGAACGGTCAACGTGAATGCAACTTGTGGTCAAACGCTACCCAGTCAATAGTAAAAAAAAAAACATTAAAATTATATTCAAGATTTCCGTCTGACACATTTTACATGCTGATTTTTATCCCTTCATCATCATCAGCCTTTACGTTCCCACTGTTGGGACTCTGGCCTTCTCTCACAGATAGAGTATGGGTGTAGTTTATCCTTTACTAGGTTTGATTCTGTATCTTTCACATTTATTCGAGATACATACAATAATAAGCATGCTTTTGATTTCATATATTTGGTAAGCACAAATTCATCTCATAATTTTTTTTGTCTCTTCCTATCCAATTATTTGTTGGGTCTGATAATATAATGAACCTAGTCCTAGATATTAAATTGTGATGCTCAAGGGTTATCGTTACCATGACTAAGTATTTCAATGCAGTCAAGTTGAATAATTGCTAAGTCGATCGTTACTCCGTCGTTTAGCCTTCATGATGTTCTACGACCAAAGTGTCCAACTCTTTTCACTTGTGAATCCCAGCTATTTACCACAATTGCACAGTTTTCATTCTCATATGTACTGTAGTACAGTATTTTCAAAATAGTTCACTGTCCCTCTCACGCGAGGTATGATTCTAACTACTGGGGGATTATCATCAAAATATATAGGAGGATTTTCTGACATAGCTGCGTATATCCCCAGATAATACGCACACACTGAAATTATAGCTATGACTGTTACACTTCCTACCACAATAAGTGTTATAGCCCATGATCCTAGCCCATTAAAATGACTACCGTTTATACTTTTAAGATCAAGTCTAGAACCGGTTTTTGGTTCTTCTTTAATTGTATTATTATTATCAATTTCTGTTGATTCTTTAACATTAACTCTTTCATTATTTTCATCGATGACTAAAATATCTTTGTCAGTATTTGCATCGTTGCGTGTAGTGTTAAGTGTATATTTAACAGAATCAATTAAAACCATTTCGTTGTCTCGGCTGTATCCAAGTAGATTGATCTGTAACGATAAAAATATTTCAATTAGTTAATTTACATTTGTTGTAGTTGTAACAAATGTATATTATTGTATATATATGGTGAATTTAGATTAAATTTAACAAGGTAGATGCTAGAGTACTATAGTATGCTAAAGTACAAAATGTGTAAGGTACTATATATTGTTTTTTTGGGCGACCCGTTTAGAATAAATAGCTCTCTAAATTATTTTAGTGTTATGAACATTATATTTACCTATAGCTAACTGTGTATTCTATGAAACTAAACAAAAGCTAAGTTTAAACCTTCTGTCGTCCTTTTCGTACTTTAGTGGCAGCATTAATTTTGGAGACATGACAAAATATTGACTTTAGATAATGGTTTTGACCATAAAGTTGTGGTAACGATTCTTGAGCTCATACTGCTCTTCTCACTTTGTTCAAGACACATCGAGGACGGATTGTCAATGTAACAGAAAAAAACGGCTGTGCAAGTCGCACGATAACAATTAAAATAATTATTAGTCATCTAATTGAAAAAAAAAATACCATTGTTTATGCCTTAGAATACACTGTACTTACTACTCTACTACTATTAATTGTAACATACATTTTGTATTGTTTTTTTAATCAGCGGCCCCGCCTCTTTTTTTTTAATTTTATCACTAGTATAATTTTTTGTCTGTCCCACGTGCAAAATATTTCATAACTTTAATAAATATCTAATAAGTATCAAAGTGACAAACTGATTATTTTGATATGATCTAACAGTTTTAGTCAATTAGCAAATATATATTTGAAATGATTGGACTGAATATTCGAAATTAGGTCGAGTATTTTATAGATAGCGGCCATAAGCAGGTGTTATAGTTTGGAAAAACAATAATAATTATAGATATACAAAAAATAGTTCATTCCCGCCAAAAATGTATTCAACTATAAAAATTAAGTAAAAGATTCATAAGGTTTTTTTTTCGTACTTTTTGTAATGTACTGTTGAGTAGGTACATTTAAGTTGGTAAGTATAATATATACCTAAGATAAGTAAAAAGGTACACAGATTCTGCATTCGGTTTTGCAATGCAAACATTTATGTGATGGATGAAATAGTTTTTAGGGGTCTTGGATATTTGTGTTGTGATGTTGCTAATGGCAACCACGAAATAGGTAATTCTAGCATGAAAGTCAAAGGACGATATAATTCAAAGATACTTACGTAGCCAGGTCCACTTTTTTCGATCTGCAATGATATTTCTCTCCAGCCTTCTTCAAGACTTTCATCAGTTCTCTTAATGGCAGATTCAGCAAAGACACCATTTTCTTCAAAATAAGCTGAGACAACTATTCCACTATTTTCATCCACTGTTTTAACATACACGATGATTTTTAAAGCACTTCCCGGTATTAGTAATATCGGGATGCTTGCACAACTCTCATTGGCTGCACTTAGAGCTACCGAACTTTTGGAAAATGAGTTTATTCCTACATCTTCGTACTTCACAAGTACCCAGTCACTTTTATTCCCACATATTTGTTGGTCCAAATCCTTTTTATTTTTTTTACCGATCAAAATATCCTGACAAATAATGGAGTTTACCAAAATTAGAAATGTCACTAATAGCAACATGTCATAGTGATATTTTACTAGTGTTTCACCGTTAGCAGTTTGTGCGGCAATGGAAAATCAGTCGTTTTTTCCACTATCCGAAATGGCTGACGTTGTACCTACTTACTGAAGATTGATAAATGTCGTAATTCCCTTCTTCCATTGGTCAGAATTGCATTAAGCTAATCCTAGTTAAACTTAATCTTTGATAATCGTAAGTTTGTGGCCAATTTTAACGTTTTCTTTTGTTTTAATCTAAAGTTAATGAACTATTCCGCCAATGGGTGTTTAGTAGGTATTTCGCCGCAAATTTTTCTCTATGTCATGTAAATAAATATAGATTATCTATCGGTTTCTCTTAGTGAAACTAGATGGCGCTCAAATTCATATTTGCTAAGAGGTGATTCATTAAGTTTGTTTATATCTGAAGATTAATTGTGGTTCCTTGACGTATGTAACGCAAATCAAATAGCATCAATGTTTAAAAGATCATTTAATTAATTAAATGTCATATAAATTTACGTTTTAGTTAAACAGTACGTAAAAATAGATTCTTTAAGTAACCATTTTGTTCTAACAAACTCTGAATCATGATGACGACAATCATTAACCTATTAGTTAATATCAATGGTGTTAGTGAATCATATCACATTGTGTTCAAATAACTAGGTAATATACAACTTTTATCAATTTTGTAACCTTCGCAATATGACTACTTATCTTGTGAAGTTTATTTAATAAAACTATGAGAGTTATAAGCCGGTGCTTTTGAACTAGAAAATTGATAAAAGTCTAATTGCTTTACCTATATAAGATTAATGCATATGTTTTACTTACCACGATTAAAATCTTTTAGGCGCCACCATCACGGGAACATCTCTCGCTAAGAAGAGAATAAATATCAATACTTCAGGCTCAGGCAGAGAAGCTCTCGCATGGTGACACCAAAAAGTAACTCAAAGAAGCTACTACCCCTTTTCTTATAATCCTAAAATTTTACACACAGTGTAAGATAAAAATATTGTGAAGCGTTCACAACTAACCTAACCAAATAATTTTCACAACATGTCTCGTATGTAGGGATTGAAGTTTGTGTCTTTATAGGCATGTGTAATCCGAGGAACTGTTATTGTCGGTAGATCCTCTATATCGAAATCAAGCAGTTCCTCGTCATCTCTAGCCTTTCTGAATCCTAAATAGTAGGAAATGAATGCAACTGTCACTATTACTAGAAAACTGAGTATCACAACCATCGATATAGTTAAAGGAGTCCAGAAACTATAATTCAAATCTGATTCAGGGTTAGTTATTGCATCTTCAGATGATTCCGTTGTAGTTCCAATAAGATCAGAATCTGTTTCGCCTGAATCTGCTGTTGTTAACATTTCCGTTATTGTGGTTTCATCTTCTGTTAAACCAGATACTGTGGTTATTCCACTATCCGTTACTAAAGTTGTTTCTGCGGGGACCGTGGCAGTTTCGGCTTCGATATCCGTGTCTGTCGTTGGTTCTATATCTGCAACTGTTGTAGTTATTGGTGTGGTAGTTTCAGCTACAGTTGTCAAAATTGGAGTAGTGATTTCTGTGACAGTCGTTGGTAGTGGAGTTGTCGTTTCTGTCACTGTTGTTTCCGGAACAGTCGTTGGTGTTGGCGTAGTCGTTTCTGTGACTGTTGTTTCCGGAATAGTTGTTGGTGTTGGCGTAGTCGTTTCTGTGACTGTTGTTTCCGGGACAGTCGTCGGTGTTGGCGTAGTCGTTTCTGTCACTGTTGTTTCCGGAATAGTTGTTGGTGTTGGCGTAGTCGTTTCTGTGACTGTTGTTTCCGGAATAGTTGTCGGTGTTGGCGTAGTCGTTTCTGTGACTGTTGTTTCTAGGACAGTCGTTGGTGTTGGAGTTGTCGTTTCTGTCACTGTTGTTTCCGGAATAGTTGTTGGTGTTGGAGTTGTCGTTTCTGTGACTGTTGTTTCCGGGACAGTCGTTGGTGTTGGAGTGGTCGTTTCTGTGACTGTTGTTTCCGGAACAGTTGTTGGTGTTGGAGTTGTCGTTTCTGTGACTGTTGTTTCCGGGATAGTTGTTGGTGTTGGAGTTGTCGTTTCAGTCACTGTGGTTTCTGGAACAGTCGTTGGTGTTGGAGTTGTCGTTTCAGTCACTGTTGTTTCCGGAACAGTCGTTGGTGTTGGCGTAGTCGTTTCTGTGACTGTTGTTTCCGGAATAGTTGTTGGTGTTGGCGTAGTCGTTTCTGTGACTGTTGTTTCTGTGACTGTTGTTTCCGGAATAGTCGTCGGTGTTGGAGTGGTCGTTTCTGTGGCTGTTGTTTCCGGAATAGTTGTTGGTGTTGGAGTTGTCGTTTCCGTCACTGTTGTTTCCGGAACAGTCGTTGGTGTTGGCGTAGTCGTTTCTGTCACTGTTGTTTCTGGGACTGTCGTCGGTGTTGGAGTGGTCGTTTCTGTGACTGTTGTTTCTGGGATAGTCGTTGGTGTTGGAGTTGTCGTTTCTGTCACTGTTGTTTCCGGGATAGTCGTTGGTGTTGGAGTTGTCGTTTCTGTAACTGTTGTTTCCGGGACAGTCGTCGGCGTTGGAGTGGTCGTTTCTGTGACTGTTGTTTCCGGAACAGTCGTTGGTGTTGGAGTCGTCGTTTCTGTCGTGGCGATCGTTGTTGTATCTGGTAGATCTTCTGCGTATATTGGACAGTCGTCGTCACTTACATTCGGTGGGATATATCGGAATGAGTCAACTAAAACTGTTGAGTTTACTGTTGCCATGCCCATGAATGATACCTGAAAGAAATAAGAGTCGATATTAGATTAGAACTATAGCTTGACTGTTTTGCTTAGATTTTTTTTAATTACAGGACAGGAAGTGATTTAACGTCAACATTTTATGGTGGAGAGTAGTGCATTACCGCACAGGATTTGTTTTCTACTACTTTTCTACTTTCTGGGTACCACTTAACTGAATAAAATGAAAGTTTACTTATGCCCGAAATTAATAATCGATCCGTTATCCGCGGTTTTGGATCGATATGTCATGTCATAATATGTCATTTTAGTACTAGAGCTTGACAGATTAATACTAACTACTACTTAATTTTGGACTTTAAAGAACAAGGAAGTGCTTGGCGACAGATTCATAAGATGATGGTGGTAGCTAGCCAGGCGAACACCATCTGTGTTCCGGCAGCCCTACTTGAGGCTAATCCAGGTGTAGCGTGATGCCACCTTCGACCACAACGTCGTTTAACATCAGGTGATTTGTGGTCAAACGCTACCCTGTAAGAAGTACTCGTAATACATTAAAATGCGCTGATTGGGACGTATTCTAAACATGGGTGCAAGTCAGCTAGATTAGCACTAGGATCAACACGGTATGATTTCATTAGGTACAAAATTCCTTTCACCGAAAGCTTAAGTTTATTGCAGGAACTTTGGGACAGACCAATTTTTTATTTAATCTATATTTATAAAAGAAAGTCGTGTTAGTTACACTACTTATAACTCAAGAACGGCTGAATCGATTTGGCTGAAAATTGGTAGGGAGGTAGCTTAGGACCAGGAAACGGACATAGGACACTTTTTATCTCGGAAAAGGTGCCAACGGGAAGACGCGGGTGAAACCGCGGGGCGCAGCTAGTAATGTATATAATCATTATGTAGAAGGCGCCTACCCAAAGATAAATACAAACAATATAGAAGCCAAAGTCAGAAAAATCAGGCGTTACGCTGTGGAGTTCCCAGCGATCTATGGAGTTCCATCAAAAGGTACGTAGTGAATGTCATAGCCAAAAATATATGTATGTTACTCGCTTAGTACTCTATTACATTTCACACTTTAAATGCGAAAGAGTGTAACTGAATGAGTGTGTGTGTTTGTTATTTCAATCAATCAATCAATATAATTTATTTGCGTAATCATGGCGTATACAATAAAGGGTGATAGAACAAATTAGTTAGATCGCCATATTTTATCCTTTCGGTGTGCGTGTGAATTGGGTTGCAATATAATAACAGCTTAGGTACATTCATTATCAATTTTCTATGCCTGAATAATTATCAAATCATAGTTTCTTCACGCTGAAATGGTTTAACGAATTGGAGTGAAAATTGGAATGAAAACCGCTTAGGTATAGCTTTTACAAACAAACCATTAATTCTCAAGTTATAGTTGTTAGTTATCTTAGCGCAGGTGACGCTACAACTTTATCTGCAACTCTTGCCTGCTGCTCTCAGCAGTTACCCCGTAGGCGACAGAAGGGATGCCTCAACAACGGGGTACTAAAAAAGTATTGTCTTTGGGCCCACTTGGTATTGTATTTTTCAATATGTTAACGGTGTTTATTGTTGGTGGTTTGGTATTGGTTTAATATCGGTATTATTATGTTATTACCTACAAGTCAGAAAAAATATCGGAACTAAGTAAGAAAAGAGGGCACTATGCATATTTTTAAGGCTATGCTTGGGGTTTCTCTGAGGGATCGAATCAGGAATGAGGTGATTCGTCAGAGAACTAAGGTCACCGACATAGCTCACAGAATTAGCAAGCTGAAGTGGCAGTGGGCTGGTCATATAAGCCGCAGAACCGATAACCGTTGGGGTAGACGTGTTCTTGAGTGGAGACCGCGACTTGGCAGACGTAGTGTAGGACGCCCTGCGACAAGGTGGAGCAACGACTTGCGCCGAGTGGCTGGCAGTGGTTGGATGAGAAGAGCCGAAGACCGGGCTCAGTAGCGTACCTTGGGGAGGCCTATGTCCAGCAGTGGACTGATACAGGCTGATGCTGATGATGATGATGATGCATATTTTTTGCAATGTAAGTAGTTGTGTTATTATTTTTTTGTTTTTGTATTGCCTTCTAAGCATTATAAAGATCTGTCATAGAAGTTACCATAAATATTTTTTTAGTCTTTTTACAATCATCATTAAAAATGGTTTTAACCTTAATTTTCAGATAGGACTAGAAAGTGGCATATAATAATATGTAATGAGCATAAATTTTGTGAATTTTAATGTGTTTGATATGTTTGGGCTAATAAAATAATTATATCAATATACCGTTCTTAGGGACAGCCCTACCCATATCTAGAGCATTTGAATTTTATTTGACAGAATTAAATGAATGAGTGTTGAAATAAATCTTCTACAAATGCCAATAGAGGAAATGGGTATTTAGATAATTAAATAGGTATTTATAGATATAAATTAAGAGGAATTAACAATCGAGGGATCAAAATTATCAACTTGGATTAAGTGTTTCATTCATAAAATTGATAGCTAAAAATTGGTGTATATATAATGTTGTAAATTAAATTTTTATAGGGGCCCGTAGCATTAATATTATTTTATTACTCAATAAAAAATACTTCGGTAAAAAGTGGTCAGCTGTTCGAACGCATCAATCTCAAAATATTTTCTAGTAAATCCTTGTACTCTTGAAATCCGAATCAAGATGCTTTTGTTAGTGTATTTCCTTGAGTTGTGAATGTGAGCCTTCTCAATTATTTCAGTCAAAAGAGTTTGTTTACCAATGAGTATTTTATTTTTCTTTGATTTAATGCTCGCGGCTTCTATAACTATGGCATTACTAGTAATTACTAATTTATCTTTGAAGTGAAACAGTCTATTTGAACCAGGTGTTTACTGTTGCAAGATGTCCCGTATGTCCCCTAGTTTTAACGTTAAAACCTTTTGTTACCAAAATGTGTACTGTTTATTAAAAAGAAATTGCAGCGATAAAAATTGCGGATTGATTGATGTTCAATAAAATTTTCAAACACGTCCTTGATCTTCATGAAACGTTTTATGGTTCCAATGATTTATTACAACATGAAAAGTATGTGTAAGTATGTGTACGATGATACGAACTAACTGCCATACAATATCTCACTTACATATCCCTGAAAAGTCCCAATTCCAATGAGAGTCATCCTGAGCGTCTGCCAACCGCTGACAAAGTTGGGACCTAGGGGATAATGCAGGACGGTGCCAAGAACCGCATCGTTCCCGCCAGGCACGACCTGGTTGGCCAGCACCGTGATAGAATCCTGCATAGATCCCCCATCCATATAAACAATCACTTCCACAACGCCTCCCGCCGACATCGTGAAAGTAAACGATGACACGCAGCTCAAAGCCGGCAGAGGCGTTATATATGTTTCACTGAACTCGTTTGGAGGATCTATAGGAGATAGAGCGTACTGCCTCTCCTCCCAAAATAGCAACACTGTCGTGCACGCCCCCACATTATCGTTGAACAAACTTTCGAATCCTTCCTCGAATGTGTAACTGACGCACTCATCGCAATTCACACGGCATGTGTATACAAGTACTATGAGCACGATGCAGTTACGAACTAGCATTTCAAATAATAACGTCCACCAGCAACAACATGTGAAAACACTAAATCTTCATAGTTAAAGCTTTGGGTTATAATCAAATACATATCATAATTATTTATAGCATTATCATGGATAAGATACGATTCCTTGAATTGGCAAAGTGGTAATTTGATAAAAATGCGTTAAATCCGTAACGTCATGAGAATGTTTACGTCGGAATGCGGCTTGCTCTTCCGCGAGGTTAACTTGAGATTAAATGGAGGTCAGTGCAATGTGAAGGATATATGTATCGGTAATTATATCCATTTTAAATATACCAATACGAAATGCGAAGCAAGACTTTGAATTCCTTTTACTTAAAATATGTTCCTCAGAGTTTTAAAACAATAATCTCCAAGTAGCTAGTGTTGCCAGTGAAAAATTACCGCATTTAAAAGTGTTTATTAATAATATTGTTTGTCTTATTGAAAAGCTCAAAGTTACACATGGGGCTATGAAAAAAGCTCAATACTTGGAGTTTCTTACGCGAAAGAATCCGGAATAAGAAACTCCTTAGTAGAACCAACTAAGATTTTTGAGTGGCAACTACACGAGGATCGGAAGACAATCTGTAGACCATCACCTCCCACTAGGTGGACCATTGACAACATGATAGTCACGCGGGGCTGATGGATGCAAATGGCTAATAATAATAATCATTCATCATGGTGTTCAAAGTTCAAATTCATCTTCATATGGTAACTATTAAGTTATTGGGAATTCCATTAGAAAGTGACATCATCGTGGTGCAACCAGCAGAAGCTTTTAATCAATGATTTCATAGTAAAGAAATTATAATTCTGAAATTTCTAGTGCTTAGCTGGCTATCTATCTTCGAAAACTGTCTGTGATCAGTTAAGACGTGATCCGATGGTCGACATCAAGGGATCAAAGATATGTTGAAGTAAGGCTATGAAACTAGGAGATCGAAGACCTAGTGGCCGAGCCCAACGTGGTCGGTGAAATTTAATCGCACCGACTACGTTGACTTGGCCACGTAGTGGACATGGGGGAGGATCGAGTGGCAAAGCGTTCTTATTTGGGAAGACCGAATGGCCGTAGACCCCTAGATACCGTTGGAAGGACGCGGTGGATGCGGACCTACGCGAACTCCAGACTCTGAATTGGACTGAAACCGCTCAAGATAGAAAAGAATGGAGCTCTCTCGTTTCGGAGGCCAAGACGCACTTTGGGTCGCTGAGCCATCGGAGTAAGCTTTTAAGGCTACGAAAGGAAACGAAAGTTCTTTTCGCCCCGAAGGTAAATACTGTGGCCTTAGCGACGGGCACAGGGTGTCTTTCTCCAGCATTAGGCCCCACTGCGCCATGTACAGTTGTTCCTGCACGCCTTTTTGTGTTCATGGATTCGGATCGAGACGGAAAAAATACTTGCGTTTTATTTCAAAGCGATATGCAAAGGTTTATCGAAAGGAATTGTCGAATGGCTTTTGTCCTTTCACATAATCGGGGCTATAGTGAAAATCAACTCTACTGTCATTATTGGAATACAAACACTCTTAGAATTTTGATTTAGTTTTCTACGATACAGGACTCCATCACGGGAAACCGTGATTGCTTTGTCTGATATCGGTTATTGCACGCAGTTGTTGTTTCTGGTTATTTCTACACCATAACCCAAGACTCGTGTTTTCGGTCCGCTGTTATCTAGAGTGACACATGCTACTAATGCGTGAACAACAACACAATTTTTAAAGCATTGTTCAAACTTCAAACTAGCTACGTCTGTTTCTGTTCCAACCTCCATAAACTAGCAATAGAACGGGCAAGAAACACATGGCTGGTAATTTTTTGGATGCTACTCCTACAATGCGTAAGACATTATTAATAAGCTTTCCTAATTAGATTTAGTTTCAGATGGATTTGGTATTAAGTTTTCGACAAGTTTAATGTTTTTGTCTTCAACTGTAAACTTTTAGTTTTCTAGTTGCTTTCACTAAACACTTTGTTTTAAGAACCAGTGAGAGTCTGGACTGGAAACAAAAGTGTCTGCGTCTGTAGTGGTCAATTTCATGTTTGAAACGAAATGTTCGCTAAATGCTTGTAGCTTGTAGGCATCTAACGCAGTACACAAAGGGCAGTTTGTTTAACTTCCACATAACAAACGCGAAAACTTAAAAAATAGCACTAACTATCTTCAAACACACAGAGCACTCAGCGTTTTGCCATAGGCTTCTACATTTATAATACGATCGGCGAAGGAATGGAACACCCTGACAGCGCCTTTGTTTCTCGTACAATTTGGGAGCCTTCAATTAAATAGTCAATAGGTATCTTCTAATATGTTCTATCGTCACCTTTGTCATCACTTACAATCAGATGAGACTGTGGTCTATGCTTGTAAAAAAAGAACACATAAAAGTTGTGGAACAAAATATTGGCCCTAACGTACCTTGAAATATAATGATTTTAGTTACCAACAAGGAACCCACTAAATAACATCACATAGCTGCGTTTGAAAGAACTTAAATATCTATAATTAATTTATATATTTTTTGGACCCAACTTTATTTGACGATAGTTTCATCTGATAATGATACAAAAGCCCGAAAATCATCTAACTCCGATAGGCGCAGTGACCCAAAGTGTGTTTTGGCCTACAAAACGAAAGCGCCACTCCTCTCTATCCTGGAGGATAACTTTTAATATCTTACGTAATCATTATTATTTGACAGGTTAATAGTCATAGCACACGGAGTAGAAATAAACCACATGTCTAATTGTCGTTTTATATAAATATTTCATTTAAAACAAAAAAATGGTACGACTTCTTGTCTTAGCACCACAGCAGCAAAAAGCCTAAAATCTGGCCTGCAAACCACATAAAATATGATCTGTGAACTATGCTGCTATGGTGCCTCTACAGAAACTATGCAGATTAACCACAAAGAAACTAACCATTTAAAACAACCCGCCTTAAAAGTACAATGTAAATTCGCTCGGCGGCTGAACCACACGCGGTTATTGACAAAAATATTAGAGTCTACTAAACTCGTTAAAAAAGCATAAAAATACCGTAAATAATTATTGACACAAGCTGAAAATAATATTTTTATACGTTGTCATTAAATTTTCATGAGGTATCCCTAGAGGCGTGGATGAATTGTTTATCACTAAGAAGGATTACGTATTATCAGAATTAAATAGCTTTAGATTTCTCTTTTTCTAAGAAATCTAATAGGAATTCGGTAAAACAGTAAACTGGCTCAACACGTCTGTCCCAGAATTTAAAATGATTTATGCAATTATATAACATGTTTGAATGCTTCAACAGTACCTATTAAGTATATATAGGCAATGTCTAAAGAAAAAAAAAATGTTCTGAATTTAAAGATTTGATTTTAGTTAACAATAAAAAAACTCATACAAAAACAAAATTTACAGATCTACGCATTTTGAAAGAAAGAAAGAAATAATATTGCAAAGGTCTATAGACGACAGTAACCGCGTACTATCAGGCGGGCCGGCCGTCTGCTTGTTTGTCTTCTTATTTTCTTTTTTCCCTCTATTTCACAAACAATGAAAGAAATAAGATTTAAAGACATCATAAAACATTCATTTTTAACGGTACGCCAGTCTGAATGACGTCATTGTCAGTGCTGGCGTCCCTGCAATATTAGAACCAAACGGCTTACGGCGGGATGACGGCATGAGGCCCGATGGGATGACGCTGATTCCATGGAAGATAGTACGACCTTTAGTTTGGGATGCAACATGCGTTGACACCTTGGCGCCGTCCCATCTTCCAGAAACCAGCATCCGGGCTGGTGGCGCCGCGACAAAAGCTGAAACCATCAAACGGCATAAATATGCCTCGCTCGATAGAGGGTACATGTTTATGCCGTTTGGGGTAGAAACTTTGGGTCCATGGGGGCCAAGCAGTCACGAAATATCAAGGGACTTGGCAAAGCTTCTATTTGACGCGACGGGTGACCAAAATGCTGGTTCATATTTTGGTCAAAAATTAGCATTGCCATTCAACGAGGCAATGCTGCCAGCATTTTGGGCACCTTACCGTCTTCTGGAGGCTTACCAAATTTTTAGTGTGCTGTGTTTGATTAATTTTTAATTTAATTTTAAATATTTTTTTATCTTGTATCTTCTCCTAATACATTTTTTAACATACAACATGGGACTACAAAACAAAAAATGCAATGATGTGCGTATTTATTATATAGGAGCCGACACTTACTCATGTTAATGATATTTGCACATTGAGCTCTATTTAATTTTCTCTCTCAGTCTCTCGTTATGGCGCTTCATGAAACTAGTTGCAATGTTCCTACGAACGTTGTCTAATACTTTAATAATTGATTCCCTTATTATTTTTTGTTTTTTCCTATATTAGGACTAAGCGTGGTTAGATAGACACTCATCATCAGCCTTTTTACGTTCCCACTGCTGGGACTCAGGCCTTCTCTCAGAGAGAGTATGGGCCGTAATCTACCACGCTGGCCCAGTGCGGGTTGATAGATGTCGCATGCCCTTGAATGTTACAGTTCTTGGACACGCCGTTTTCCTCACGATGTTTTCCTTCACCGTTTCGAGCGATGGCAAATCCGCACTTAGCTTATCAATTCATAGGTCGGGGCCGAGAGGATTCGAACTCGGTGTCGGCGTCTTGTAAGTTGCACGCCTAACCGTTCGGCCACCATCGCTCTAGATAGACAGTCATCGATTGTTAAAATCGGCCGTAAGGCCACTTAGACCTAGGTCTTGGAGTTTCTTTGTCGGCCGCGGTCTTTTGAATCTTTATTACGACAATTTTATATCTCAGTTATCGTTATAATTACGACTATTATTGAATAAGGTTATAAGTGTTATAATGCAGTATCATAACTACATATATATTGATAAAATTGCATTGACAACATCGTGAAAGTGTTTTGGTTTGTCCGATTACTACCGGCCAGTTTCAATAACCGATCTATCCACGATTTGCCCTACTGGAGATGGAAATTTGACATAATTAAGCTCTATAGAAATTATGTCAAATTTATGTCAAACGGCCGTATATCATGTGCTATCTATATTGCTTAGTTTGATTCGAATCATTGGAAAAACTTTCCTTTGACTTTGGCCGAAGCCTTTTCATTCTAAACATCTATTTGTTTGTTTCTGAGGCCAAGACACACTTTGGGTCGCTGAGCCATCGGAATTATTTAGTTTATTTTTACATCTTATTTCAGGTTATAAGCTTAATAGTTACGGTGATACGGTAACATACATTCACAGACACAAACTTTCGCATTCCTAATATAATATTAGTAGATACTAATATAGGATAGGATTTGATGGGATATATCAATGGGGTTTTGTTAACTAACTCCGCAAAGTTGAAACCCTAAAGAAAATATGATATCCATTTACCCATATCCCAATGTGTACAATCAAACAAGAGAAATCTTATTGGTAAAGCCAATAAAAAAATATGGGACTATTAGATGACAAAAAAAGCTTGGGATTTTAGTGAACTTGCTCCAATTCAATCAATTAGTAATAAGAATAAAATTGTCAATGTGATCGCGCCAAAAAAATTACCTGCCGGGCGTTTCTTGCCTGTTCTTTTTCTTTTGTATCTTATTGAATAAACATTATTGAATTTTGAATTTTGAAAATCCTGA
This sequence comes from Opisthograptis luteolata, assembly GCA_931315375.2. Lineage (NCBI taxonomy): Eukaryota > Metazoa > Arthropoda > Insecta > Lepidoptera > Geometridae > Opisthograptis > Opisthograptis luteolata. Next base: position 9,608,659 of record OV928049.1, on the reverse strand, counting down.
TCCGTTGCGAATGACTATTAATCATTTATTGTAAAAAATCAAAGCGCATTTGTTGTTTATCTGAAGTCATTTACTGTAAAAATTTGATTAATGTGCCAAATAAACTTTGCTATGAGTTTTCTTGTAGGCTTTAATTTTGCGATAAATGCCTTCGCTTCACTTCTAACTCTTCTGATACATACAGTTTTAATGATATTTTTTTCTAAGCATTTATACATAGTCTTTATAGAATCTATACTAATATTATTAAGTATAAACGTAACTTACGTTTGTGAGTTTGAATGAAGAACGTAATTTCCATAACTAATGCTGATTCGCTTTTGAAAATTCTTTCACTTATAGCAAGCTACTCTATTTCTGATTTCCGTAGGCTATGGTCGGCAAAATTCTATTTATGGAGAAACTATGGGAATAGCTAGTAATTCAATAAAACGCAACAATAATCTTTCATTTAATATTGTTATTACATTTATGACATTAAAACTAAAGGATTTGCTATGACTAGACCTTAGCCTGGTGACCTGTGACACAGGCAAGTATTCCTACAGTAGGCACCATGCAGTCCTTACAATACAGGTGCTGAACATAATAATATTTATATTATTGTCACTTAATTTTCTCTTACTTTGTACCTTTGTAAGGAAAGTAAATGTATCATTTATTTATTATTATATAGTAAACCTAAACGAACGAAGTCACGAAGGATTTGCGCGAGCTCCAGGTGGAAGACTGGCAGGAGGTGGCGCAGGACAGACCGAAGTGGCGTCTTTTGTTATCGGAGGCCAAGACTCACTTTGGGTCGTTGCGCCATCTCAGTTAGTTAGTTAGTTAGTAAACCTAAACTGTCTTTCCACAAAATACATAGATAAATAAACCTCAGACATATTATGTTGAACAGATGTTCTAAAAATTATGTATGTAGGTACAGTCAACGACAAAAGTCGCTCAACAATTACACTTTTTTCTATTATCCTCATCATCACATAAAATCAGGTGTGTTATGTTGTGGTCAAAATGATACCATGAAAAATGTAAAAAAAAAACAATAATAATTACCGATTTGAAACACATTTGGAAAATCGAGAACGATCAGCTACTTTTGTCGCTGATTGTACCACAGAACGGTGTCTAACACTCGGAGTTAAACATGACTTAATCACGTGTTTAAAAGTTAAACAGTAATACTTTGATCTAAGAAGTGTCATTTAACTTTTAGACAGGCGTTGAAAATACTAAAAAACAAACAATTTTTTTCTGATCTTTCTAAACAGGCATTGAAAAAATATTGTGTCTTACGGTCGGTATTGATTCATAACATATATAAACACAGTTTGTCCAAAACAACAAAACAGGGTTTTGATACAAAATCTTAAGAAGTGACGTAATTTCTATTTCTAGGAAGACAAACCATTGATTGATAGGATAGTAATACCATAGTAAAGAGTAGTAGTACAGCTTCATACAAATCGGCCGCCGCCGGTGCGGTGTGCGAGAGTAGCGGCGCCGTGTACGCACGCACTTTTCAAGCACACAATCACAAACGAACGGGATGCACTCACTACGGAACGCTCCACCTATGCATCACCGCAAAAGTAGGCAATTAACTCGTCGAGCGGCGTTAGCTAACCTACTGCTCTTACTTTACTGTGGTAATACCGGCCGTTTTTTATGGTAAGACGGTAGACTTATACATATTTTATACACTGTATTTACATAAACTCAAATTGTCTACACACAACACACAAATAATGTATTTAGCTTAATTAAGGTATGTAAAGGGAAATCGGAAGATTATAATTTGTAATAGATTATTATAATTAGCATAATTTTGTTATTGTATCCGTTATTGTAGAATAAGTTGTTGCAGGACTGGTAAACCGTGTCACCGTTTTTGGTGTGAATGGACCTTTTGATAAAATTTCTGTCTTGCAACGTCGTTGTGTTGACTCGCTATCTCTTAATCAATATTTTTAGCATGGCTTCGCGGACCATTTCAGATGCTACCAGAGACTACCATCACCAGTGGTCCGTGGACCACCTGATTCTGTGTCACAGGTTAAGAACCACTGCTCTAGAATTGTGTCAGCGTTATTTCTTCATTGAAGTTTCTATTCTGTTTAAATATTTCACGCTACACTTTCAATACTTGTCATTCTGGCAAGTTTAGGTAAATTATTTGACCCATCGTCATAATTTGCGTTTTGTATATCTAGACCTTTACTTGAAGCAAAACAAAGCCACAGACCGAAACATACTAACATTATTGCTGTGAAACCTCCTAATGTTGCCATGGCTATTGTAAAAGGGCTCCATACTCCCACTGTTTCTTCTTCTGGAATTTCCGTTGTCATATCAGTATAATCAGTAACATCAGTAGTAGCTTCCACAAATTGCGTTGTTGATTCAATTTCAGTCGCTCGGTCTGTAGTAGTTGTAAAAGGTTCAATTGTAATGGAATCTGTTGTTATCGAATCCGTTATTGTCGTAGACACTACATCTGTTGTTGGTTCATTAGTTGTAGGTGTCGTTGACACTACTTCTGTTGTAGGTTCATTAGTTGTAGGAGTCGTTGACTCTGTTTCTGTCGTAGGATCGTTAGTTGATGGAGTCGTTGTCACTACTTCTGTTATTGGTTCGTTCGTTGTAGGGGGGTTCGTTGATACTAAATCTGTTGTTGGTTCATTAGTTATAGTAGTCGTTGTCAGTGTTTCTGTTGTTGATGCAGCAGTTGTTGGAGTACTCGACTCTGTTTCTGTCGTAGGATCGTCAGTTGATGGAGTCAATGTCACTACTTCTGTTGTAGGTTCGATAGTTGTAGAAGTCGTTGATACTACATCTGTTGTTGGTTCATTAGTTGTAGGATTCGTTGACACTACATCTGTTGTTGGGTCGTTAGTTGTAGGCGTCGTTGTTATTGTTTCTGTTGTAGGCGCATTAGTTGTTAGAGTACTTAACTCTGTTTCTGTCGTAGGATCGTCAGTTGATGGAGTCATTGTCACTACTTCTGTTAAAGGTTCGCTAGTTGTAGGAGTCGTTGTCGGTGTTTCTGTTGTAAGTGCATCAGTTGTTGGAGTACTTGACTCTATTTCTGTCGTAGGATCGTTAGTTGTATGAGTCGTTGAAACTACTTCTGTTGAAGGTTCATTAGTTGTAGGAGTCGTTGATACTATTTCTGTCGGTGGGTAATTAGTTGTAGGCGTCGTTGTCATTGTTTCTGTCGTAGGATCGTTAGTTGTTGGAGTCGTTGACACTACATCTGTTGTCGCTTCATTAGTCGTAGGAGTTGTTGACACTACTTCTGTTGTTGGTTCATTAGTTGTAGGAGTCGTTGATACCACATCTGTTGTTGGGTCGTTAGTTGTAGGCGTCATTGTTATTGTTTCTGTTGTAGGCGCATTAGTTGTTAGAGTACTTGATTCTGTTTCTGTTGTTGGATCCTTAATTGTTGGAGTCGTTGACACTACATCTGTTGTTGGTTCATTAGTTGTAAGGATCGTTGACACTACTTCTGCTGTTGTTTCATAAGTTGTAAGGGTCGTTGACACTACTTCTGTTGTTGGTTCATTAGTTGTAGGAGTTGTTGATACTACTTCTGTTGTAGGTTCATTAGTTATAGGAGTCGTTGTGGGTGTTTCTGTTGTAGATGCATCAGTTGTTGGAGTACTTGACTCTGTTTCTGTCGTAGGATCGTTAGTTGATGGAGTCATTGTCACTACTTCTGTTGTAGGTTCGTTTGTTGTAGGGGTCGTTGACACTACATCTGTTGTTGGTTCATTAGTTGTAGGCGTCGTTGACAAGACATCTGTAGTTGGTACATAAGTTGTAGGAGTCGTTGACACTACTTCTGTTGTTGGTTCATTAGTTGTAGGCGTCGTTGATACTACATCTGTAGTTGGTTCATAAGTTGTAGGAGTCGTTAATACTACATCTGTTGTTGGTTCATTAGTTGTAGGAGTCGTTGACACTTCTTCTGTTGTTGGTTCATTAGTTGTAGGAGTCGTTGATACTACATCTGTTGTTGGTTCATTAATTGTAGGAGTCGTTGACACTTCTTCTGTTGTTGGTTCATTAGTTGTAGGAGTCGTTGATACTACATCTGTTGTTGGTTCATTAATTGTAGGAGTCGTTGATACTATTTCTGTCGGTGGGTAATTAGTTGTAGGCGTCGTTGTCATTGTTTCTGTCGTAGGATCGTTAGTTGTTGGAGTCGTTGACACTACATCTGTTGTCGCTTCATTAGTTGTAGGAGTTGTTGACACTACTTCTGTTGTTGATTCATTAGTTGTAGGAGTCGTTGATACCACATCTGTTGTTGGGTCGTTAGTTGTAGGCGTCGTTGACAAGATATCTGTAGTTGGTTCATTAGATGTAGGAGTCGTTGACACTACTTCTGTTGTAGGTTCATTAGTTGTAGGAGTCATTGATACTAAATCTGTTGTTGGTTCATTAGTTATAGTAGTCGTTATCAGTGTTTCTGTTGTTGATGCAGCAGTTGTTGGAGTATTCGACTCTGTTTCTGTCGTAGGATCGTCAGTTGATGGAGTCATTGTCACTACTTCTGTTGTCATTTCATCAGTTGTAGGAGTCGTTGACACTACATCTGTTGTTGGTTCATTAGTTGTTGGAGTCGTTGACACTACATCTGTTGTTGGGTCGTTAGTTGTAGGCGTCGTTGACAAGACATCTGTAGTTGGTTCATTAGATGTAGGAGTCGGTGACACTACTTCTGTTGTAGGTTCATTAGTTGTAGGAGTCATTGATACTAAATCTGTTGTTGGTTCATTAGTTATAGTAGTCGTTATCAGTGTTTCTGTTGTTGATGCAGCAGTTGTTGGAGTATTCGACTCTGTTTCTGTCGTAGGATCGTCAGTTGATGGAGTCATTGTCACTACTTCTGTTGTCATTTCATTAGTTGTAGGAGTCGTTGACACTACACCTGTTGTCATTTCATTAGTTGTAAGAGTCGTTGACACTACTTCTGTTGTAGGTTCATTAGTTGAAGGTGTCGTAGAAACTACATCTGTTGTAGGTTCATTAGTTATAGGAGTCATTGTCAGTGTTTCTGTTGTAGGTGCATCAGTTGTTGGAGCACTTGACTCTGTTTCTGTCGGATCGTTAGTTGATGGAGTTATTGTCACTACGTCTGTTGTTGGTTCATTAGTTGTAGGAGTCGTTGTCATTATTACTGTTGTAGGTGTATTAGTTGTAATAATATTTGACTCTGTTTCTGTTGTAGGCTCGTTAGTTGTTGGAGTCGTTGACACTATAACTGTTGCTGGTTCATTAGTTGTAGGAGTGGTTGACACTTCTTCTGTTGTAGGAACAATAGTCATAGGAGTGGTCGACAATACTTCTATTGTAGGTTCGTTAGTGGTAGGGGTCGTTGATACTACTTCTGTTGTAGGTTCATTAGTTGCAGATGTCATAGACGCTGCTTCTGTTGTTGGTTCATTAGTTGTAGGAGTGGTTGACACTTCTTCTGTTGTAGGAACAATAGTCATAGGAGTGGTCGACAATACTTCTATTGTAGGTTCGTTAGTGGTAGGGGTCGTTGATACTACTTCTGTTGTAGGTTCATTAGTTGCAGATGTCATAGACGCTGCTTCTGTTGTCGGTTCATTAGTTGTAGGGGTCGTTGACATTACTACTGTTGTAGGTTCGTAAGTTGAAGGAGTCGTTGTTACTATTTCTGTCGGTGGTTCATCAGTTGTAAAAGATGTTGTCATTGCTTCTGTTGGAGGTGTATTTGTTGTTGGAGCACTTGACTCTGTTTCTGTTATAGGACTGTTAGTTGATAAAGTTATATCTGTTGTAGGTGTAATAGTTGTTGGAGTCATTGACACTGCTTCTGTTGAAAGTTCGTTTGTTGTTGTTGGAGTAATTGAAATGATTTCTGTTGTAGGTTCATCAGTTGTTGAAGTTGTTAAAACTATTTCTGTTGATGGTGCATTATTTTCTAAAGTAGTTGAGACAAATTCTGTTGTAGATTCATTAGTTGTTGAAGTCGTTGGGACTATTTCTGTTGTGGTCTCATTAGTTGTTGGTGTGGTTGGATCTATTTCTGTTGCAGGACCATTGGTTGTTGGAGTCGTTGATACTATTTCTGTTGTTGATTCAATAGTTGTTGGATACACTGACACTATTTCTGTTGGAGATTCATTTGTTGTTGGAGTCGTTGACAATGTTTCTGTTGTAGGTTCATTAGTCATTAGAGGTGTTGATATTATATCTGTTGTATTTTCAATAGTTATTGTAGTGGTTGTCGCTATAACTGTTGTAGGATCATTAGTTACACTTGTAGGCGTTGTTGTCATTGTAACCGTCATAGGTTCGTCAGTTACTGTTGTAGGAGTTGCTGCTACTGTTGAATGCTCAACTGTTGTTGATGTTGACGTTATTATCGTTGTAGGTTCGTTAGTTGTTATATCTGTTGCAGGATCATCCATCTCTTCTTCGAATAAATAAGGAGTTGTATCTGCATACGGTTGTTCAGTAGTGTTTTCGTCTGCCAGCGAGGAATAAATGGTATTTAAAACTGGAACATTGTGTGTGTATAAACTTTTGTGTATTGTTTTGAACTCTTTGTACTTGTTATTAGTTTCGATGTATCGAAGCGACTTGGTTATAACTGTAGAAGTGTTTGCTGCTTGACCCAGAAGGATAATCTGGAATTCCAAAACATAAATTTATTAGTACCAAATATCAGTCTTTGTTTGTTATTTCAACTAGAGATATAAAGAAAGGATTTTGGAGCGTGAGGGGATTTAATTCTTGATACGGGACAAGTATTTGAGCATTTAATAAAAAGCGCAAGTACCTATTTGTTCCATATCTGGTTGTTGTGTATCCCCGATCCGCGTGGTTCAGGCAAACCAAAGGTAGAGGGTTAGAGGTTAAATTCCAGGGAGTGGTATAAGGCGCCCCGCGTTAATGGCTCATTAGAAATTTAAGTATATATTTAACTGGGTTTCACATAAAGACCTTCTTCAATATCACTTTCAATAATGTAAATAGATACTTACATATCCAAGATGATCAGATCCTTCCACTTCAAGCGTCATTTTTTTCAATCCGTTCTTTTCTGTAAACGGAAACATATCCAGTCTCCTAGCGATTGTATCATTTTCTTGATCGTTTATTTGATACACAATGATAGAAACTCGATCTTGTTGAGAAGTCATGTTGATGTAAACTTTTATTTCTATTACACCATCTGTTATGAAGAATGGTTTGGTTGTCGCACAGCTTAGTACTTCATCCGGCATAATGTCACTTTTTGCTTCACTATTCATTGGAAAACTTCCGCTGTCACTTTTCCATGGTTTGTAATTTTCACACACTTTTCCATAGTAAAAATCACTCAGTTCTAAAACATCACATAAATAACTTTTACATAATAGGCTGACAAGTAAAAATTTATTAAACATTTTAATCGTTTTGCGCCGGAAGTGTTTTAAAGTTTACCGCCGCTACTCAATTATGATTGATAAATTCAATCGAAGGGAATTAAAAAAACTAATTTTTATCAATGACAGGTTTGGCATAGTAGTACAGCAGATAAACTTAATCAAAAAGATCGTGTCGCAAGTGATTTCCCATTCGCGTTGGATTCCTAGAATTTGAGCATTTTAAATATAATTTGTTGATAATAATATAGTTGGTAAAATCTGGTATTTTATTCTGTTTGTGTTTTTTACGCGCATGAGTTTGGGATACGCCGACGCCAGTGACCTCTACATAGAAAACTTTTTGCAACTTGTAAGTAAATTTTTGTACAGCTTTTTTTAACCAAGACTTAGAGAAATATTAAGGAAGTATTAACTAAATTCTAGCTGAACAGTGCTCTCCATCTTTGGCCACACATTAACTTTTAATCAAGCGAATTGGTGGTAAAAAATAGTTAATTATCTCTTTATATAATTATTATTTTATAGATATTCAAGGGAATACAGGTAGAAATAATACTTTATGTAAAGTCTTAAGCAAACATTAGTCAGTTTTTTCTTTGGCAACCAAATACGTATCGTATTGTTTTGTAATTACGGTTCAATTTAATACAAACAGTCAAACAATCAACAAGTCCATTGATAGATATTGATCTAGCTGATATATATTTTTACAAAATATAGATGTAGACATATATATTATTAGAGGCTTCTGTATAGCGTATCTATATTTAAAACAAATTTATTTAATTTCTCCAAAATTGAACTTTAACAACAAGTAAATAAATCGGGATTTTCATTCGCGATCATAGTTTGTTTTTCGTATTGATATGTGCTGTTTAAATATACTTAGTGATACGGAACGGAAAGTATTTTTAATCGTATAGTTTTAATGATTAACATCATAGATGAACGTAGAGATTTGTAGTGAGTTAGAAGCGGTCTCATATACCTAAATATGAGAATTTAATCACTAATCAAATTAAATAATAAAACAAGAGCTGTTTGTTTGTATGGACAAGATTTTTTTAAATGTAATAGAGTGGCCCGCCTAATGGTAAGCGATCACATTCATCATCATCATCATCATCAGCTGGAAGAAGTCCACTGCTGAACATAGGCCTCCCCCCCTTGAACGCCACCATGAACGGCCATTAGCCATTTGCATCCATCGGATCCCTGCGAGTCTTACAATGTCGTCGGTCCATAGTGGGGGGCCTACCTACAGAACGTCTTCTGGTTCGTGGTCGCCACTCGGGAACCTTTCTTCCCCATCGGTTATCGGTTCGTCGAGTGATGTGGCCAGCCCATTGCCACTTCAACTTGCAAATTCTGAGAGCTATGTCGGTGAATTCCCTCATTTCGGATTCTTTCGCCTATGGACATTTGCAATACTATAGGGGCCTTGCCGATAAGTTGCTAACTTATAAGTAATTTTCTCACACCCATCTTGAAGGACTGAATTTAATAGCAGTGCGGAAAGACTTGAGGAGGAAGCTCTTTCCACAATATAAGAAAAGCCGGTAAAGGCAAATATTAAAACATATTCAAATATAAAGAAATAGGAAACAGCAATATATTCGAATACTGTCGCAAGCTTTCTGCTAAAGTCTGTACCCACGACACCTCGGGGAGCCGTCACAACTTTCAAAATAAATATAGGCAGATAAATATTAGTGGGAGAAGAAACACAGGGGATCGAGGGAAGCCAGGAATAAATTTTGGTAACTTTATTTAGCAAGCATGAGGAATCCCTGAGGTTAAGTGCGGAATTAAGTCATTGGAAAATCAAACGTACATGTATCAATTTTAGATGCTATTTTCACGTGTGTTTAATGTATTATAACAACAACAAAAATATATACAGTCGGATAAAAAATTTAATCAAAGTACCGACCACTAAATCACACATTGTTTACATTGTGGTCAAAAGATTCATGATCACACTCACTCACTCATATACTCGTAATAAATGCAAAAGTCTGTGAGTGAGTTAGTGCATATGTATGTAACTTCTTTACGATGAAACGTCTCAACGGATTTCAGTGAAATTTAGAATAGAGGTAACTTTCAAGCTGGATTAATACATAGGTAGTCCTTTTTTCCGGTCCCGGTGAAACCACGGCAAGTTGTCAATATAAAAACTAAACATCCACTAATAAAATACCTGATTTAAAATGCTGCCTGCAGGTAGAGTGCCTAAGAGACTGGCGACATTACCTCGTTAGATTGTCAGGCTGATTCATTGACCAAGATAAGCACCATGCCAGCCCTCTGGTCACCCGTGACGTCAACAAAACGAGCTCTATGTATGAACGATAGGGAAGGACATAGGACACTTTTTATCACGATAAACATTAGTCCACGCGAGTGAAACCGATGAGAACGGCTAGTTTTCATAGGTAACGACATTAGAAATCTTGGAATAACAAAAGATAGTCAGGTTAGAATATTTTATCGCTATATAAAATCACATCTTATTTGATTATTAATTACGATAAAGCTTTTTTTATCTAACATTGTTTTATCTTAGCATCCGGAGTTACTCGTCCGCGGATTGTCGGCATTAGTTGAATGATAAAAAATAATAGTAAATTGTTAGGGTACAATCTATTGTTGACTAGTTCTTGCTTGTGACTTGGAACGAGCCATCAAGTAACGAAAAAAAGGCTTAGGTATGTGCCTATCTTATGTCTTTAGATAGGCGAAATACCATTTAGTATCTGCTGTCAGTCCATCAGTCAGTAATATCGAAAACTAAAGACCGGTTCTTTTATTTGTAGTCAGAGTTAACTATATCTACGGCTGCTCGAGTCTGTATTGCACAATGTCTCTACGAGAATCTAAAAATCTTATTAAAAATTAAATATTCAGACTACTTATATGACAGAAAAACTTCGGACTGTAGTTAACTTGTTCCAATTCAATCAATTAGTACCTAATAAGAATAAGATTGTCAATGTGATCGCGCCCAGAAAATTCCCTGCAGGGCGTTTCTTGCCTGTTCTTTTGCAGGAAGGTTAAAACAGGCGTAGCTAAGCTAAGTTTGACGTTTTAAAGTGATTGACACTTGCATGTGTGTGTTTTTGCGTTTTATCACTTTTGTTTATGGTACCGCCTAATCAGCAAGCCTAATTTAATCAGAAGCAAAAGCTAAAATCTTTCTTCATTCAGCTAAACTACTGACAAAAAACAAATGCTATCACTTCAATTTAACGTTGTGTACTCGTTGTGTTTGCGAAAGAATCGGTACCTTCGATCGTAAATCGAGTGAACGATCGAGCGGGACCGACGATGGCCGCTCTGGACCGGACGCTGTTGCATCGTTTTTGCATTGTAATGGTCGTCGATTGTGAACCAGATTAGCGGATTGCCTTTTCTCGATGGGCTTCATTCGAATTGTTGAATGACAAAGTGCCATGTTTAAAAACGTTAATTAGCTTTAACTAGCGTTTAGGTGTTCTTTTTTTGTAGACTTTTCGGAATTAAATTGGAAATAATAAGTAAAAAATGTATACTAGTTGCACCCTGTGGTTACATCTGCGTCTTCCCGTTATCCCACAGGAACCTTTTTTCGGAATAAAAAGCCTATGTGTTAATCCAGGGTCTAAGCTATCTTCATTCCAAATTTAATCAAAATCGGTTTAGTAGTTACGGTGATACGTGGTAACAAACATTCACGCACACGAACAAACTTTCGCATTTATAATATTAGTATAGATTGCGCAAAGTTTTCTCCTGATTTATTTCTTTACAAGGACTTATTAATACCTTCTGCAATCAGCAATGCATAATATAAAATACATAACCCTGAGGGTTTTAAACCTAATTAAAAAAAAAACTACATTGATTATTTTTGCCCAGGTTTTTTACGCTTTGGCATGAGGCCCATTTTGGAATGAGGTCTGTCGCCTGTGATGTAAAGGTTCACCAGGAGGAAAGTGACTTTTTTCCCATATCTGAATATTTTATATTAGCAAAGTAAGTTAGTAAGTACTTAGTTATTATAATTTTGTAACGCCTTTCGAAAACAACAGACTTAAACACGCTTAAGATACTAGCTATCTTCATTTCACATTACATTATGATACAATTCAATTTCAATTTTAGATGCCTTAAAAAGTTTGGGATTTTAGTGAACTTGCTCTAACTCAATCAATTAGTAATAAGAATAAAATAGTCAATGTGATCGCGTCAAAAAAATTACCTGCCGGGCGTTTCTTGCCTGTTCTTTTGCCGGCGTAAGGGCGTTGGAACAGACGTAGCTAGTTTTAAGTTGGACGTTTTGAAGTGATCACAAGGTATCCTATTAAATAAAAAACATTTGACTTGGACTTCATTTTTATTTTTTTTACATTTTTGCGAATGACAGGACCGGTGAAATAGCTATAGTGTCTAATTTTGAACTTTCTAGAGCTAACTCTAACATTCTGCGGGAGTTCGCGCCGAAGTTGGCTCAGCCAATCAAGCTCTATTCTAATTCTAAAAAGTACACTCAGCATCAGTTAATTTGAATTATTTTTTTTAGATTTCATATTTTTCAGTAAAGAATTAATCATTCGTTGGTGGTCTTTAGAGGCGACGAAAGTTAGTTGTTTGGATCTTATATGAAAGGAAACAGCCCACGCGGGCGGAACCGCACGGCACAGCTAGTTAATCCCTACTTAATATTATAAATGTGTAACTCTGTCTGTCTATCTGTAACGTTTTCATGTCTAAACTACTGAACCGATTTAAATGAAATTTGGTACTGAGATACACTGAGAAAAATAATCTGACTTTCCTTCTGAGTCTAACCTACCAAGACCGATTCCTTCCTTATTTTACCTTAGTTTTCCTTCTGAATCACAAATCCTTCCCTATTGACTCAGAAGGAAAACGGTATTTCGGAAGGTCTTTTTCTCCGTATAGTTTGAACTCTGAGGAAGGACATATTAGATACTTTTTATCGCGATAAACTTTAGCCCACGCGGGGAACAGCTAGTCATACCAACCCTTGATTAGCATATACGCTACTTTTTATCCCGAAAAATGGTTCCTTCGGGATAACGGGAAGACGTGGGTGAAACCGCGGGGTCCAGCTATAGTATTATATAAACTTGATAGTGTTCAAGACATTCACAGCACTATTGTAAACAAATTAGTCGAGTTACTTGCATCACCTCACTAAATCGTTCACTCATAATTTTAAGTCTTTATTATCTGTAATGTTTTGGAATCAGTTCATTGTCCCTTTCACTACCTTTTTATTTATCAGATTGCAATCCTTCAAGATGGGTGTAAAAAGAGTTTTAGGTCGGCAACGCATCGGCAACTCCCCTAATGTTGCAGATGTCGATAGGCGACGGTGACCGCTTTCCATCAGGCGGGCGCCGTCAGCTTGTTTGCTAATCTATTAAATAAAAAAATAAAAAAATTATCCATCTCATGCAGTCTTGTACGCAACTAAAAGTTTTGTCTTATCAAAATAAAACAATTATTTTATGTAAAATAGGCTTATTATTTCGCATACAACAGATAGGTAGGTAGCTATGTAGCACATTCTATATGGGTGCCATAAATATTTCACTTGTGGTGGGTGAGAGCCATGGGATTCATTGTTTTACCCGGGAACTCAATAAATCTACTATTAAGACAGTTGACTGCCGACGTAGCTAACATGTGATATATATACAACTAGCTGCACCCCGCGGTTTCACTCACGTAGACTACAGCTTATCGCAATAAAAAGTATTTCTAGTTCTTCCTCAAGGTCCAAGCTATCTTCGTACCAAATTTTGTCATGATTGGTCCAGCGGTTTAGGAGTGAAATAGCTACAAACAGATTTAGTTATATACTTTCACGCTTATAAGTATGGATCAGATATGTATGTCACATTTTCCGAGTGTCTCTGATTAAGGGAGCTTCACAAAACTGTAGGTACCTATAACGATATTGATATGAAATCATCTTTATTATTTCGTCTAGACCTGCGTTTTTTTACTAATTACAGGGTAGAGTTTGAGTTAATGTCACCTGATGTCAAAGTCAACAAACATCTTGAAGTCCAATTAAAAAGTCGACTATGGAAAAGGAAAATAGTGCGTCTGGTTTTAATGGTCTTCAAATAAATAACAACAAAACTAATAATATAAATTAATTTTATTACTCATCTATTTTCAACAAGACTTTATTGAAGATTTTATATATATTATATCCATCTACTACTCTACGTGGGTAAACTTGTTGAAAGCAATTTTTATTAAGAGTAAATGGCTACCACGATGCTCTGTTGCCTCCGCATCCGACTGTACTTACAGGTGCACCAATTTTCTTGAAATTCTAGTGCTACATAGCGGCGGGCTCAAATATACCAATGAAATCATTCGATTCTAAAAATGCCTCGAGATATCACTTAAAACTATACAAAAATACTCGTATAACTAACTGAGATGGCGCAACGACCCAAAGTGAGTCTTGACCTCCGATAACAAAAGACGCCACTTCGGTCTGTCCTGCGCCACCTCCTGCCAGTCCTCCACCTGGAGCTCGCGCAAATCCTTCGTGACTTCGTCTTTCCAGCGATTCCTGGGACGGCCGACCGAGCGATGACCATGCTTGTTTCACCACACGATCCTCTCCCATTCTTTCAAGGTGGTCGAGCCGGCGAAGAAAAAATACTCGTATGCAAGAAATTAATCTTGTCAAATCGGTACATTAGGTTTTAAAAGGTCTAAGTCACCGACATAGTTTATTTAATTAGCAAACTGAAGTGGCAGTGGGCTGGTCATATAAGCCACAGAACCGATAACCATTGGGGTAGACGTGTTCTTGAGTGGAGACCGCGACTTGGCAAACATAGTGTAGGACGCACTGCAACGAGGTGGAGCGATGAGTTGCGCCGATTGCCTGCCAGTAGTTGGATGAGAAGAGCAGAAGACAGGGCTCAGTGGCATAACTTTGGAGAGGCCTACGTCCATCAGTGGACTGAGACGGTTTGATGATGATAGTAGGTTTTAATATCTCAGTCTCAGCTTCTACGTGCCCTCTGTGTCCCTCTCCCTCCCCTATACTTGCTTAAGACGGGAGTAGAACCAATCCACTAAATATTAACTTTATTCGATTATTAAAAGTACTTGCATGACCAAGCTTTGCGCAAATTTGTATTGCCTGAAAACACGGATAAAACGACGTTTTCTAAAAAGAAAACACACACATACACACGCATACATGCTGCATACTCAATTTCATGAAAATCGTTGGTACCGTTTCCGAAATTCAGATTAATATACAATAATTATATATAATAGACAAGAAATGCTTGTTTGAAGGTATTAGATTAGTAACAGGTATGTATTAGTAATTAGTCAATGACTCGATTATGGAATATTAGATATTAGTCATACCCGAACAACACTTGTATGTACCTACTACCATTTGGTCGCAGGTAAAACGTATAGTGATTAAATATTATCTTTGGTCGCAGTTGGTAACAGGTGGTCTGGCGTTAGATTGTCTGTGGTCTGCATAATATTGCCAATAAGTCGATAGCTCGTGTCACAGATTAGGAAAGTTTACGTCGGTACGTACTCTCAGCAGCAAATCAGCAAAGTTTGGTTGCACACAAGGTCCTAAGTGGTAAGTTATATATATAATAGAACTAATATAAAATGCTTCGTCGTTTTCTAGTTAGATATTTGGATTGTATGAGCTCCGAACCTTCTGATTTTCATTGAACAAATGTAAAATAAATATGTTTCGTCAGCGTCATCTATCCACCATGTTTCTTCAGCTGTCAGAAAACCTCCCATTGCAGGATTTGGCTCAGGTAAAATCGACATCAACTTTATCCCAATGTTTTAGTAGCGATGATGGCTCAGTGGTAGTGATGTCAGCTTGCGATCCGTTAGACGTGAGATCGAATCCTACATTGAGCTTGAGCTTTCGGTGAAGTAAAACCCGATGAAACCATAGCTTGGTATAGGGAATTTTCTAGTGCTGGCCTGGGTAGCAACCAGCCTCTAGTTAAGAATCTTTTGCCAAGCACTTATTGGCGTGTTCTGACAGCCCCACTTGAGAGCCAGTCCCCACCCAGGTGTAGCGTGTCGCCATCTTTGACCACATCGTCACTAAACATCAGATGACGTCTGGTCAAACGCTACCCTGTAAGTAGTAAAAGAACCTTTCTGTATATACCGTAAGTACACGAAGAAAAAATACCTTCCGAAATACATTTTCTTTCTGATTCAAAATGGAAGGACTTTTGACTTAGAAGGAAAAAGGTTGCATTTTGGAAGAATCGGTCTTGAAAGGTAAGAAGTAAGACTAAGAAGGAAAGTCAGGATTTTTTTGTCAGTGTAGGCTACTCAAGTTTAACGAATTTACTCCAGAATCGAACGGAACGTGAAGATAGCCTACGAAACAAGAGGCCTTTGTGACGGGCGCCTCTCGCGTAAATCAAGTAGGTACGAGACAGGTTATTGCCTGCGAACGGTTAACGGGACATATACCGAAATCCGTATAAATTTATTACCAAGAGGGTAGAAGGTAATGTCGGGTGGCTCTTTGAGTTTCGACCGACCGACGGTTGAGCTTGTACTCTATAGAGTTGTTTTGTATAGGCTAGCGTTTGACCACGACCAGTAATGCCAATTTGTTGAAACTTTTACGAAAAACAGTTCGTTTTCTACATTTTTAAAGCGAACGGCGAAGAATTGGAAGACCCTACCAGCGTCTTTGTTTCCCGATGAGTATGCTTCGGTAGTCTATATGTCAATAGTAAATTAGCATCTTCTATGCAATCATGCTCCATCATCGATCTTAATAAGAATTAGCACAGGATAGAATTTTGGTTTTAGTTATGTTTCCTAGGTTCACATAGCGCCCGCAATGTCGGCCATCATGCAAATGGCTTGACGTTACGGTGTCAAACAACGCTCTTTAGAAAACCGCGCTGTCTCATTAGTGCAGACAACGTTTCAGTGACGTCGTTAGACCCTTCATAGCGACCGTTAAATGACGGCCACCGTTGTCGTAGGAAACCCGAGCTTTGCTGTAGCCCTGTCTTATGTCTTGATGCTCTTGATTTTAATATTATGTATATCTAACAATGCTTTATCGCGATTTCTCTTGCGCTACAAAAAGTTTTTACTATTTACAGGGTAGCGTTTGACCACACGTCACCTGATGTGACGATGTGGTCGAAGATGGCGCCACGCTACACCTGGACTGGGAACTGGCTCTCAAGTGAGGCTGCTGGAACACACCGATAGGTGCTTGGCGACAGATTCTGAACAAGAGGGTAGTAGCTAGCCAGGCGAGTACTAGAAAATGCCCTACGACCAAGCTATGGCTTCATCACGTTGTTTTCCTTCACCGAAAGCTCAAGGTCATTAGTAGGATTCGAACCCACGTCCTATACGGATCGCACGCTGACGACGTCACTACCACTAAGTCATCATCGCTATTATCTGATCTAAGAATGTTCTTTAGGCCCTCAGACCACCAGTAACGGTTTTCGAGACGTATAAAAATTAAAAAAAATAATTACTTAAACAACTAACCACGTAATACTAAATAATTAATTAATTAATAATAATCACAATAAATTAAAGATATAATGATAACAGAACTGCTAAACAAAAAACATATTATCAAGAAGAATTACGGACAAAAGACTATTAATGCTACGGTAAAAGTACATTTTCAGTCAATTGGATGTTAGACGAAATAGGATGGTCTTATATTGTTAATTTAATTGCTATCAGGAGAGATTACGGTAGGTACAGTCAGCGACAAAAGTATCCGATCATACTTAATTTTCAAAATGCGTATTTATTAGATCTGTTACGTTTGTTTTTTTCTTACAACTTACATAGTAGCGACCATAACATATCACACGTGATGTTTAGTGATGATTTGGTAGAAGATTGGAGTTTAAGATGATAAAAAAAATTCGGTAAATTTGGTATTGTTTAGCAACTTTTGTCGTTGACTGTACAAGCACCTATATTCCGGGTGCCCCACTCGAGAGCCAGTTCCTAAGCCAGGTGTAGCGTGACGCGACCTTTGATCACATCGTCACTTAGGTAACTTGTGATCAAATACTGTGTATAAAGTAAAACGTCCTTAACTTAATGTATTAAAAATCGCTTGCGTGCAAAAATGGAATTTTTATTACAATTGATAATAATATTGATTAAAATAATATGTTATCTATGGCTGATTAATAAACATTTGAATATACTATCTCTGAATTGCATTTTAAATAATGTTGTATTCGTATCGGAATTTTTATGCATACACACAATCTTTAGGTAGATTTATAATTGTGATGACGTACAAAAGATAACTTTTTTTTGGTAAAGTAAAAAAAAAACATCGATTAATTTAGTTTTTAATTAAAAAAATCAAGTGAACACTCGTTCAAAGTTATCGCATAAAAGTTTATTGTTAGAGTTAAATATGTATCATCGAATCGGAATACCAAGTAAAGTAAAAACTGTACTCGATATCTACTATCGAAAAACTTTTGTATGAAAATTTTAGTAAGGTACATGTAGTTACCGCTAGGGCTGTGCTGGTTTCCATACAAATATTTTACGATACTCGATACTCGATAGCGAGTACAGTTGATGATACTCATAATTAGGTTACCGCTCTGTCTCGAAATTAGAGAGTACCGATAAATGTTGTCTTACAAGTTATAAATTATGCCCTAAAGATTTAGTTTTGTTTCAGTATAAGGAGCAAGAAGCATCATCAACAGGCGTCGATGGAGGAATGTAGCGGACAGAGTCCACAAGCACCGTGGAGCCCTTTTCTGCGCTGCCAATGAAGATAAGCTGAAATGAAGAGAAATAAATGTTAAAAAATGTGTGAAAAGTCTGGATCCAAAATTGATCGGTCTCTAATTAATTTTTAGACCAAAAAAACTGCAATTCTTTGTTTTCAATAATAGTTTTAGAAGCACTATTTAAGAAACCCCGAATAGAATAGAATAACATGTTTTGTTTTTTAGGTAACTGAGTGATAAGATGAGCAAGTCACACGCCTGATGGTAAAAGTCATGCTTGCCTTTTACAGTTTCATGCCATCCAGAATTTGGAACTTGGTTTTTCCACCGGTCAAGGAAAACATCGTTACGGAAACAGGCATATCCAAGAACCACAACATTCAAGTGCACGCGACAACTACCAAGCCGCACTGGGTTAGAGCGTGGTAGATTAGGGTCTCATTTGAATGATATGCTGATGATTATTATGAAAGGTAAAAATACTCACATAACCCTTAAAACTTGTGAAATCCAAAAGGGTGAATCTAAGGACATTCCATCCGGTAACAAAAACATGGTTCGCTGGATAATACATTTTGAAGCCAGCCACTGTATCATATTCCCTTCCAGTCACTTTCTGTGCCAAAACTATTATATGGTCCAAAGATGTCACCGGATCCATAAAGATATTGGCTTCGATGATTCCGTCGGGAGCCATTTCGAACACGAATGAAGCTATACAGCTTGAAATCTCATTTGGTGCCATGAACACTGTGCTCTGAGGGTTCGGACTCTCAATATCGGAAGACGTGTAGTTACCCAAATGCCAGGAAAGGAAACCGTCGCACAAATAGTTGTCAGTCGTGAAACGTATATCGAAGTCAGTTTCAAAGTTGTATGTGACACAATCTTCTATGCCATCAGTTCTTTGTGTTGTAGTATCTAGGATCGCTGTGGCAGGTTGGGTGCTCTCTTCTCTATATATAGTGCATGTCTCTTGACTGACAGCTGGTGGTATATATCTGAATGAGTCTATTAAAATCAACGATTCTTCTGATGCCATACCGATGAAACTTATCTGGAATATGTTAAGTTGATCATGATGTCAAATTTGCCCCTCGAAAATGTCCCTCAGCTTCAACATCAATAATAAAATAGATGGCAATAAAAGTAAATAGGCTTCAAGAAAATATATGTAATTTATTTATAGCTTCTTATTTGTGGAAACTTCGTGGCAAAACTGGGCGGTGAATGGCTTAGTAACGTAATATTATCCAAAATTGAATTACAATGTTAGATTCGGAAAACAGTTCTTGAATACTTGCTGCCAAAACAAATGTTGAGATGCTCAGGGGGCTTAGCAATACACAATATAAGTACTTATGAGTTTATCGTTAAGTTACTACTAGAATTTAATGAAATATAGCAAAAGATGAATGATGATGCAGAAAAGTAAACATTCATAAGAAGTTAATTTTATTTAGTATTAACAGTAGAAGTATAAACATTTGACCGCAAGTCACCTGATCTTAAAATAGACGAAGTGGTCGAAGGTGGCAACACTCTACGCCTGACTGGGAACTGGCTTTCAAGTTAGGCTGCCGGAACACCATTAGTGGTGCTTGGCGCTAGATTGTTAACTCTATTTTTGTACTTAATACGTAATCACTTACATATCCCTGGAAAGTGGCCACTGAAGTGACGGCGTTGATCCTGAGTGTACGCCACCCGCTCACAAAGTTGGGATCCATGGGGAAGTGCATCACAGAGCCGACCACAGCATCGTTACCACCAGGCACAACTTCGAACACCAGCACCGATATCTGATCCGTCGGAGCACCAGAATCCATGTACAGATTGATTTCAACCACGCCACCCGCAGCCATCGTGAAGTCGTACGATGATCCACAACTTAGCGTCGTGGATGGTGATATAAAGGAACCACTGTTACGATCCGGTTGGGCTAATCCAATCTCTGAATAGTTTCCAACAGTCCAAGGCGACATGCCAACACACAAAGATTTTTCATTCCCAAGAGGATTAGTGACTTCATTTTCAAAATCGTAGATTACACAGTCGTTGGCTTTGGCAATTAACAAACAAGAGAATAAAAGCAACGATATTAACCAAACACAAGCCATTTTGGCCTTTTGTGTTTAACACTACTGTTTCTTTCCGATACTGATTGTGTCTTTAGTATTGTTTAGTTGCTATCGATAAATGAATTAGATTAAATTAATCGATGATAATGTGGATGTTATTTGCTTAATCGTTGATATTGCTTTGCTAGTTATGTTATAGCTTTTGGCGATGCTTGGGCTTACTTTCTGGAAATCAACAGTGTCACAAAAAATACTTTTTGGCTTAGGTCTTTAACGTAGGATTTATTAATATAATCTACGCCATAACGGGACTTTACATTCGTAAATTCCTTCATACATTTTTCATAGTCACTGTCATATCACATGGCTCTAGGTGTACCTATTTGTCATTAGAAAACCTGCTTACAGTTTGGACAACACAAACAGACTTAAAATTTAAAGTTTTATTATATTACACGAGTTAATGATCAGATTGTGAAGAATTATATATATATCATATACATATTAGCATGTGGCTCTTATAGACATGATATATTAACGCAATGCGGTAGTTAGTGCTTTAAATCTAGATATAAAAAAAGATCTGATAACTTCATGCCACTTTAATTTCTTTTCCACATTACGTTGATAAAATGAGATCCTTGTTTGATGCATTTCATTTTCAAGATTGTAACAATTTCAAGATTAAAAGTTGTAATAGAAAGAGACAGACATAGAGACGTACGGATTTGAGGAATCTTCGTTTTCACTTTTATTTATTTGTTGTGTCCTTGCTGATTGTATTGTGATAATGGGTGATGTCATGGATATAATTTATTTTCTTTTGTTCTTGTTGTGCATATGAACGTTCCAGCAAAGCTATTATTAGAAGGCACTTCTAATTAACAGTGTATAAATTCGACTTGATTGGTTATTTGTAAAAATTCGATTTCAAAATTATGTTACATTGATTTAATTGGTCTAAAATTAATCTAAACAGAAAAATCATTTGCTGGTGAAGTGTTTTTACTTGGCGGCATGATTTTATAGACAAGCATTCTGACTAGCCTATTATTTTGACAATTTATTTTCTCATGGCAATTATAAATTGGTGATGTGCTGCAGTTCTCAAGTGCTACGTCTACCAACGCTCAGCATATAATTTATTTAATTACTTGTTCAGAAAAATATTTAGACACACTGTACAATCGTTTTCTATATGAATAATATGAAAATATAACGTATAAAAAACAATTTATTGTACATAAAGTCTTATTACAGAAGGTACCTACGAGTACAGTCAGCGACAAAAGTAGCCAATCAGATTCGATTTTCCAAATGCGTAATAAATCAATAATGTTTGTTTTTCGCTTACAACTTACAAGGTTGCGTTTGAACAAAACAATACACATGAGGTTGAGTGGTGATTCGGTCGAAAGTTGGTGTTTAAGATGATAAGGGAGAATCAGAAAATGTGTATTTGGTTAGTGACTTTTGACGTTGACTGTACAATTGTACATTGTATCTTCGGAACCTCGCTTATAGGGACTAATATATTGTAGTTATTAGTTTAGGTTTTTTTTTATTCATTTTTTTTAGTTCATTGTTTTAATATATTTTTGTTTCAATTTAATAAATAAATATTGTACACATAATATGGTTACATGATATGATATGAATTTGACAGTAGTAGAGCACCTGTAGCGGTATAACTTGCAGTGAAACCACCTTTGGCTACATAACCCCTTAGATGTATGTTCATATACCTTACTTATACAGAGCAATATAATTTCCAACATAAAGCTTTAGATTTTAGTCCAGATTTAGAACCGGGGAGTGAAAATATACGATGGCTCAGGTCACGTCCGCAACCGGAAGTTGTCGCGGGCGTCACTCGCCGCAGCGCCACCCACTTCCGGCGGCTGACACGTACTGAATTCATCGGATTACCTTTCAAACAACATTTTGTGCTGACTAGGGAATTCTCTACGGAAAAGGTGGGAATGAAAGAAAGAGTGAATGAATATTTTACAAGACAACATACAGTGAGAATCAATCATCATCATCATCATCATCATCATCGCTTTCCTATAAAAAGTTTGACGATTATGACAAAGGTTTGTCGGATTTCTTTTGGTTTTTGTTACATTTTTTATGTATGAAGTAGTCGGGCCCGCCTTATGGAAAGCGGTCACCGTCGCCTATGGACATTTGCAACACCAGAGGAGTTGCCGATGCGTTGTCGACCCTTAAGAACTCTTTTCACACCCATCTTGAACTTAAGTACCTACTGAACAAAATAATGTGTGATTAGCTAGTTTCTTTAAAAAAATAAACGCTAAATGATTCTAAGTTAATGATTGTTATTTTATTTTTATTTACGCCTCAAGGTACCTATATTATCTACTGTGGGATTTTTGTAGATAGTATAAAATATTATGTTTTTTTTTAGTTTAAATTCTTAAGTTTAATACGCAGTTTTAATTCTTAGTTTTATTTTATAGTTTAGTTTAGTTAAGTTAACTTATATTTTTTGTGAATAAATTAATAATAACTTATAGTATCAGTAGATATAGAATATGATGAAGTGATGATGGCCCAGTGGTAGTGTCGTCAGCTTGAGACTCTTCTTACGTCGTGGATTCGAATTCTACAACGAGCACGAGCTTTAGGTGAAGGATAACATCGTGATGAAACCATAGCTTAGTATTAGCTACCATCAGCCTCAAGCTAAGAATTTATCGCCAAGCACCTATCGGTGAGTAACGTCTCACTCGAGAGCCATATCCCAGAAAAGGCGTAGCGTGGCGACACCTTTGACGTCACTTAGCTTCAGGTGACTTGTAATCCAACGCTAGCGTACAACAAGCAAAAAAAGTGTTTTTGTCAGCAACAAGTCTAAAAAAACAAAGATAAACCATTTTTATGATCAACAACTGTAGATTTTGTACTATCTTAGGTATAGTTTTATCTTTTGTAGGTGTATTATTATACCACTGACGTAGTTTATGTCTGGTATTTTGTGAATGAAACAAGTTTTATGATTTGATAAAGTTGGTGCTAAATAATAACAACACAATAGATTCTTTAAGCGGTAATACTAAGCGCATGTAGCGGAGCTTGTCTGTATACACGGAGAAAAAAGACCTACCGAAATACCGTTTTCCTTCTGAGTCAAAAGGGAAGGACTTGTGATTCAGAAGGAAAACTAAAGTAAAAAAGGAAGGAATTGGTCTTGGAAGGTAAGACTCAGAGAGTCAGAATTTTTTTCTCAGTGTACGGCCGTTCCCTATAACCGATCTTTCTACGGTTTTCCCTACTAGAGATAGAAATTTGACATTACTTCTATGGAGATTATGTCGAACTAGTTGCGCCCCGCGGTTTCACCCGCGTCTTCCCGTTATCTCGCAAGAACATTTCTCCGGGTGTCCAGTAAGAACGTTATAGGCTAATGATAATGATGATAATATATTAAGAATTAACACTGGTCTAGCTTTCGTTGAACACTTGCTATAATGAATACAACTAAGTTAAGTAATAAGTTCATCATCATTATCATCATTATCAGCCTTTCACGTTCCCACTGCTGGGACTCCGGCCTTCTCTCAGAGAGAGTATGGGCTGTAATCTACCACGCTGGCCCAGTGCGAGTTGGTAGATGTCGCATGCCCTTGAATGTTGCAGTTCTTGGGCATGCCGGTTTCCTCACGATGTTTTCCTTCACCGTTTTGAGCGATGGCAAATCCGCACGTAACTTATTAAGTCATAGGTGCGAGGCCGAGAGGATTCGAACTCGGTGTCGGCGACTTGTAAGTCGCACGCCTAACCGTTCGGCCACCAAGTAATAAGTTAAGGCTAAGTAATAAGTTGCCAAATGAGTTTAAAGAGCTACCTGTTCATATGTTTAAAAGAAAAATTGGTAATTTACTTCTAGATAATTGTTTATATGACCTCAATGAATACATGACATTTAAAACAAACAATTTAATTTGACATCTCCAATCCAATCCAATCGTCATTTTAGTTCTGTTCTGACATATTAATTCTGACATTGTACTTAATTCATATTATTATTAATTATTTTAAATTGTAAACTTAAGTTGACATTCCACACCATTGTTATGGTAGAATGTATGAGCAAATTTTTATTTTAAGATTTATATTTATATCTCATATTTATATGTACAACATTTTTGGAATAAATGAATTATGAATTATTATGACTCACGTTAGTTTCTATTATATTAAAGCAATATACACTGTTGAGAACATTTTATTATTCAGTTACCTTTCTCTTCGCCGGCACCGTCTCGAAAACGTCCTTACAATTTTCTTGAGAACTGTTTCCAAACATTATAAATGAAGCTTGCCAAGTTTGGTTAAGTTTTTTAAATGAAGTTGTTAACAATACTTTGAATAAACCGTAAAATTGTATGTTAGAAAAATTTACGAAACTGACATTCATAAACAGCAGCAACAGCATACTTTAATACTTTACTTTAATATTATAAACGCACAAGTAACTCTGTCTGTCTTTATGTTAGGCTTTCACGCCTAAACTACTGAACACAGCCACGCGGGTGAAACAGGGGAACTGTTAGTAGTTAATAAGTAATTCATAACCGATGGCGAAACAATGAAGGAACACATCGTAAAGAAAACAAACAAAAGGGTGACATCTACCAACCTATACTAGGCTAGAGTATCAGATTTTGTTTCATATGCTTTCAATGAGAAGACTTGGTATCCCAGCAGTGGGAGCGTAATAGGCAAATGATGATGATGATGAAACACCGATTGACGTGCTCACACATCACAGATATAAAGTTCTTAATACACGTTTCCTTGACCTTTTTAGTATATTTGTGATAAATTCACTGTTTCTAGTTTTACAAACTTATCAACACACAATAATAGTGGGACTATAGTTCAGAACGCCGAACGCCTATCTAAGAATAAGGGTGCTAGAGATAAGAGCCCGCGCGAGCTACGTAAGTAAGCAATACAAAATAAAACAGCCTCATGAATAATGCGATTGTCTTAGGTGGAGGTGGCACTGCTTCCGACGAGCGAATAACCAGAGGTATCTAGCGTGAGAACTTTTTTTACACCTCATCATCATCATCATCAGCATCAGCCTGTATCAGTCCACTGGACATAGGCCTCTCTCAGGCTACGCCACTGAGTCCGGCCAGCCACTCGGCGCACCTTGCCGCAGGGCGTCCTACACTACGTTTGCCAAGTCGCGGTCTCCACTCAAGAACACGTCTACTCCAACGGTTATCGGTTCTGCGGCTTATATGACCAGCCCACTGCCACTTCAGCTTGCTAATTCTGTGAGCTATGTCGGTGACCTTAGTTGTCTGACGGATCACCTCATTTCTGATTCGATCCCTCAGAGAAAATCCAAGCATAGCCCTTTACATAGCGCGCTGAGCAACTTTAAATCGGTGGACTAGTCGTGCCGTAAGTGTCCACGACTCGGCTCCGTATGTCTTAACAGGATTGATTTTACACCTGCAGGGTAGCTTTTGATCTCAACTTCTCTAATGTTAAGTGACGATGTGGTCGAAGGTGGCTCCACGCTATACGTGCTCTGGGAATTCTCAAGTGAGGTGCTTGGCTATATGAAATAAAACCACGTGTTTGGACACATTTTAAAGCAAGTTTTCAAGAACTTACTGACTAGCATATTCAGATCGCAGGGAGCATATGGATGCAAATGGCTAAGAGCCGTTCATGGTGGCGTTCAGACAGGGAGGCCCTATGACTTCTTCCGACTGGTGATGATGTTCAGATCTCTTTTTACTTTTACTTACAGTCACTACCTGGTAAATCCAGCACTGTCAACCCTAGCAGGGACGAGTTAACCAAAGTTTTACACTGGTGTAATTTGCCCCATCGAAATCAGAAAATGGGACAAAGTGGATTTCAAAATTTCAAGCATCCCACCATTAAGGCGGACTGGTGGGGTAAAGTGGAACTACGCAATATATCCACATAACTATGATGGATTCCCCACATCACATCGCTATTTATGTCCCACCCCAGCCTCACCCATTGGCTGTGAATGTTTCGCTTTACTGATGACCCGCTCTGTTCCGAGATTCGGCGCCGACTTAAACTCTCATTCCCCTAACGTTTGATAGTTTATTTCCACCTCACCCGGACACCTTAACGCTTGATAATATTTCATATGAATTGTGCTCAGTTTGTTGGGCCGATTTTATTACGGCTATAAAGTGCGAGCGTTTGTTCTGATGACGTAGGTCTATAGGTATTGTTTATCGTTCGATGTGTATTTTGGGATCAGGTTTATTATTGCGGAGATTCAGCAAGTTGCTGGTAAAGGCGTTTATGATATAATAGCAGTTTTGTTAAGGGTTTGTAAATGAAGGGTGGGTTGTTTGTGGATTATTATACGTCGAGTCCGAGTCGAGTTGTCGAGTTTGAAGTGATGGTGGCTTGGTCGTGGGTTTGAGGTTTTCGGTGAAGGAAAACATTATGATGGTGTTGTGGTAGGGCATTTCCAAATGCTCTCCTGGCGAGATAAAATCCTTAAGTTAAGAATCTGTTTCTAAGCACCTATCGGTGTGTTCCGGCAGACCCACTTGAGAGCTACTTAGTTTCCAATACAGGTCACGTGGCACCACCTTTAACCACATCGTCACACACCATCAGGTGATTTGTGGCCAAATGCTACACTGTAAATGACAGCTCATTCTGGTTTCATATACCTAAAGGACAAATTGCCTCTAAACTTTAGTCTTATGTTTTCGGTCACCAAGCGGTCTTTTTTGAATCTGATTAAATTCTAACGCACTCAAAGATCGTGCCGCTACATGTGATTGATAAATTAAAGAATGATAAGATAATGATGTAATTAACATTAGGTATTAGGCAAAGATTGCCAATTTTGGCGCCACTGTTACGAAACGCGTCTATATCTACATAATTTATCTGTAAGACATTTGGCAAAATTATTTGCAATAAAGTTCAAACTTGGATGGAAAACCAATGGCATACCTACAGAGCGTCTTCCGGTTCGTGGTTGCCACTCACGAACATTTCCTCCCCATCGGTTATCGGTTCGTCGAGCGTTGTGGCCTGCCCATTGCCATCACTTTACACTGATTCCCAATAAAAACCTTTCGCTGCCGACGTCTTTTCAACGATGGTCCAGTCATCAGGACTATCACGGACAGTACTACTGGCAAGAAGCGGTCTTTGCGACATTCAGGCTCGTAAAAGTCATGCCAGTCCAAATTAAGCCTAGCTCTACGCTCTTGTCTAAGGTTAAAACTCTGAAAAGTATCTAAGTAACGAGGTCTGACACAACTGATCAGTTAATTCAATCACCATAAAAACGTCTCCGGGAACGTGGGCCATGGAGTTTTACGAGCAAACGAACGGCTAATGTTACTCCGTCAATAACATAAATTTAATTTTAGTACAGGTGAGTCCCTAGACATATTAAAATGTAAATCACACGGCCGATTTAATTTCAGGCTTGGAGAAGCATTTGCTGCTGCGAACCACAAGCGACGGCGGAATATTCTTGTTGGCACTACGGGCGACCCGCCTGTGCGCCACAAAACATCTTGCATCTCTGTCATTCATGTAATGATTGAAAGAGATGTAGTGCGTTGCGGTGTAGTCCGTCCTAGAAAAAAAACGCTCATATGCGTGAATCAATCTACAGTATTAATATAATAAAGAGATATACTTTCTTGTAACTAAATATGTGACAATAAATCTCTGAATACTGATGCGATTCTATTCCAGAGTGTTATGTAATATATTTTATTGTAAGTACTTCTGCAAAGCCGGGACAGGTCGTTAGTGCTGGTTAGAAATGCGACCACTTATTTTTGGAACAGTACAAAAATTACTCCAGTCTACACTGTATTATTTGGTTGAAACAGATGAGAATCGATAGAGATTATTCATACTCAGCTTGTATAATAGGATATCTTTTACCGTCTGAGTCGTAATGTAATTTTCTGTATTTATGCTCTGTGGTAACGACCATCTGTATTGTAGTGTGCCACTAAAAAGATCTATTCATGTAGAAAATTGACGGAATCGCTATAGCTCATGTTTTAGGCCACCGTTAGCCACACTAGTTGGGCCGGAGGCGACGCGGTAACTGGCTCCAAACAAATTGCACGAAATAGCTGACCCTCCAGGTATATTCAGCTGCAGCGGAATTGACCGCCTTTATCCACGTCCTAAGGCCAATATTGATAGGCTTATCCGAGCGGTGCTTTGGTAATCCTTAAATCATTGTGGAAAGAATTCTTTCACGAGAAAAGATTGAGGATTTTTTTTCTTTTGTGCGATTTGGTGTCTCTTGTGATAGGTTGATGTGGCTCATTTTTAGTAGATGACGTTTTAGGTACTGTTTATTGCTAGGACGAGGCACTAGCCTACTTATATAATCAACCTCCTGACTGACTTATCACAGATGTAGAAACGTGAAATTTTCAGAATATGTGCCTCGCGTCATATTAATGTAGGTTTGAAAATATTACTGAAACTGTGCGGCGTAACGTAATTCATATATGTACTTACATGAAAAATTATGATGGGTGTGTGTGTGTGCATGAATCTCGTTATGCTTGGTCATTTTACCAGACAAACACCTAAGTACACACACATCATACTAATATTTTTTATATTGTATGTTAGGTATATCAAGTTTCCAATCCAGGCGGCAACTTGGACCACATTGTCACTTAACATCAGGTAACATGCGATCAAAAGCTACATTGCAAAATGTAAAAAGAACGAAAACAATGTGGTTAAAAGTTTACTGGTTAGGTCGAAGTGTACATAAATATATTGCCACTTCATACATTTAAATCTTCACAGTGCAGCTGGTACCTTATCAACCTGGTGATAACCCTGTTTCCTGATAAAAAATGTATAAACATCGCGTACGTGCAATACCGATATGCCTCATTGACTTTGCATATTCTAGGAAAACTTATGAAAGTGCCGTGTCTATCTTTTTATTTATTTATTTTTAATATATTGATTGTTTTGAAGATAATATACTGATTATACTTAACCTTAAACTCAATAATAGTAGTTTTGTTCGCTTCGTCAGTAAAGTATGGCTTTTATGGAAGGTTTTTGGTAGGGATGGTGGTAGTAACGTTCAATTACATTCCGATCGTGGGGCTGAATCATGCGAGGAAATTAATTCTATCGTGGGGCTGAATCTTGGAATGAACTTAAGTCTAAAATAAAGAGAGTGCTTGGAAACATTGTCATGAAACTTCATCATCATCATCATTATCAGCCTTTCACGTTCACACTGCTGGGATTCTGGCCTTCTCTCAGAGAGAGAGAGTATGGGCTGTAAGCTACCACGCTGGCCCAGTGCGGGTAGGTAGATGTCGCATGCCCTTGAATGTTGTAGTTCTTGGGCATGCCGGTTTCCTCACGATGTTTTCCTTCACCGTTATGAGCGATGGCAAGTCCGCACATAACTTATTAAGTCATAGGTGCGGGGCCGAGAGGATTCGAACTCGGTGTCGGCGTCTTGTAAGTCGCACGCCTAACCGTTCGGCCACCATCGCTCTCATGAAACTTGGTGGTATAAAATTTTGTAGTGCTTGACAGGCTATCTTTCGGTGTGTTCGAGCACCCTCACTTGAGAACTAGTTCTCAATCGATGTGTGTCGTGACCGTCGACCACATCGTCACCTAACATCAAGTGACTTATCAGATATAAAAAAAAAGTTATTGCGATCCCTTTAAGCCTTCAAAAATGGACTTTCATTTCAAACCATTCGTCCTAAATAAATTATGAGTAGGTACTTACCTATAGCTGAAAACCTAACGTAATATTCAAAGTTGTATAGAAAAGTTTGTAAGGCCTTTACAAACAATCGAGGCCTGGCAAAGCTGAAGGCTTATAACGATCTATTAGCATTACACAAACAAACCTGGGGAGACTGGCTCCCTGGAACATTAAATGGGAACCTGGTTTTTAAAAACATATATATATATATATGTAAAGAAATATTGGGCGTATTTCTTTAATTTCAAATTATGCCGCGCGTCGCGCTGTCGCTTACTATACTCTTTGCGCTGTCGGTAAATCAGAATAATAACTGCATGTCACATTGTCAGTGTCACCAGTGTTTCATATTGTCTGTCAGTGTCAGTGACTCCAGTGAGTCATCGCTAAAAGTGAATTATCGGGAGATTTGTAAAATAACATACGTATTTTAAAACATTAAATGCTGTTTTTTTGTTTACAGAGCAACGCGTTTATTTTAAATACCAACCTCCACTATAAAGACTTATATACCTATATAAAAATATATAAAATTGTATATATTTAATACAATTTAATTTTTTTTTGTTTATATTAAATTGTATATTGTTATGTTCAAATCAGTACAAAACACAAATGAAAAAGAAATATCATAATTGGTTGACAAATGATGGAGATAATATGCTGTATACAAAAGTATGGGTTGAATTGAAAATCTTCTCTATTTTTGAAATCTATAAAAACGATGCATTTTAAAAAGAAAACTTTAATTTCAGGCCTTTAAGCTGTACTAGGTACACGACTGCAGTAAATACTTGAGTATTGACAGATAATAGATATAATATTTCGGTATTGATATATCTGGTTAATTACAACAACACTGCATTTTATTGTCTGCGCTATATCTTGAGAACGGTGAATTGAATTTTCATTGAACAATTCAGAAGTGGGTTTTCCTTCTACGTACATAACATATGCAAAATTTTCAGCCCGCCGACAATTTGCAAAATTTGGCCTTCCGACATTCATTCCAAGGTTGACATCCCTGTTTGACTGAACTAATAATCTATATCCGACATTGGGTAAATACAAAATTTCTCCTTGTAATAACTAAGTTATCGACAGCGATAAGATGCGTCCAACGATAAGATCCATTCCACTTATTGTGTCGCACTACTCGCACTATCTATTCCTCAAACTGCATTTTGTTTCAGTAATCTTATGACTTATCTTATTGAGCGATGGTGGCCGAACGGTAACGCGTACGACTTAATACAAGGCGCGACCACCGAGTTCGAATCCTCTCGGCCCCGCACCTATGACTTAATAAGTTATGTGCGCACTCAAAAACGGTGAAGGAGAACATCGTGAGGAAACCGGCATGTCCAAGGATTGTAACATTCAAGGGCATGCGACATCTACCAACCCGCACTGGGCCAGCGTGGTAGATTACAGCCCATACTCTCTCTGAGAGAAAGCCAGAGTCCCAGCAGTGGGAACGTAATAGGCTGATAATGATGAATCTTATGACTCGACTACACTACGCATTAACGGCCAAAATCAATAATCGATCCTGATCC
Source organism: Opisthograptis luteolata (assembly GCA_931315375.2). Taxonomy (NCBI): domain Eukaryota; kingdom Metazoa; phylum Arthropoda; class Insecta; order Lepidoptera; family Geometridae; genus Opisthograptis; species Opisthograptis luteolata. The sequence goes on along the minus strand of OV928049.1, from coordinate 9,577,009 downwards.
GTTCTCCGCGGTTTTGGATCGATATGTCATGTCGTAATATGTCGTTTTAGTAGTAAGTAATATGTCAAGCCCTAGTACTAAACAGACATATTATGACATGACATATCGATCCAAAACCGCGGATAACGGATCAGGATCGATTATTGATTTTCGGGCGTAAGTAAATTAAAGAAGCGATGATAGTTTAGTGACGTCAGCAAGGAGGCCTATATAGCCAAGATGCATTCTACAATCGTTAACGATAAAAGAAAAGTAAAAAAGAAATATTATGGAAATGACATGACATTATTTCGACTCTATTTTTGTTTTTTTTTTTATTATTATAGCGTCACACGATTAGTGAATTTGCCAGTATCAAGCATTAAATAAATCAAACTCAGAGAGTATATCTACAATTATATTATTCATAATGATGATGACGAGATGATGCCTGATGCCCTATGTGTTTAAGTAAGGTATTGGCACTTAACTTAAACTTTACACGGACTTTTATGTAATAACTAGAAATGTCACTTTCACAACTTTATTTCAATTTCCCACACTCGTACACATTAACGAACACAAGTTTTGGAAATAAAACAAAATTTTCATGTTGACAGTTCAATTGCCGCCAAAAAAGTCCAAGCCGCCATTTTCCAATCCAATTACATTTAAATCTAGTGACAGTTTAGCCGTCAACCTATCAAAACTATAGTACTCGAGTCAAATATACTACTTAAATAATTAAAAACCTAACATAAATAAATTAATTTAATATTAATTAACCCGTTAATTAGTTGTTGTAACGGAAATATTAAATGTAATGTTTATGTATATATCTAATAATAACTTCTACTGATGCTTACTCAAGCAGGATTTAGTGAGAAGTTGTTCTCAATTCAGGTGTACATAAACGAAAGACATACATCTAAAACTCGCGTTGTCTTTGTCTTACTTACTGGGTAAGAAAAGGACAGTATATTTCAGACCTGTGTATTTTACATTAGTTTTACAGAATCGAGCTCATTCTCATATTATCATGAAATACGTGAATCACGATAAAATCTTATCTTACTGATGATGCGGTAGCGCAATATTAAATTATTTTCCTGCTTTTTTTCTACTAGTTGCGCACCGTGGTTTCACCCGCGTTTTCCTGTTATCCCGCAGGACCTTTTTCTGGGATATAAAGTACCCTATGTGTTAATTTTATTTAAAAAAATTTTTTACTATTTACAGGGTAGCATTTGACCACAAGTCACCTGATGTTAAATGACGATGTGGTCGAAGATGGCGCCACGCCACACCTGGACTGGGAACTGGCTCTCTCTCAATTCAGGGTATAAGCTGTCTCCATTCCAAATTTAATCAAAATCGGTTTAGTAGTTACGGAGATGCGTGGTAACAAACATTCACATTTATAATACTAGTTGCGCCCCGTGGTTTCACACGCGGCTTCCCGTTATCCCGCAGAAACGTTTTTCCGACGTTACCACCACTGAGCCGTCATCACTTTACTTTAACTTTTAATACTTAATAGGGACCCGCCCCGGCTTCGCACGGGTGCAATGTACATTTGTAGATACTAAATATGGGGCTGTATTTTACAAATCTTTGAATTTATTGGCTTTTCTGTAAAAGATAATTAATTATACATATTATAAATCTTCCCCTTGAATCACTCCATCTATTGCTGAAAACTGCATTAAAGCATAGTAAAGGAGTAGTAGTTCAGCTTCATATAAATCGGCCGTCGCCGATTTGAATGTGTGCGTGAGTAGCGGCACCGTGTACGCACGCACTTTTCACGCACACAATCACATAAACGAAAGGAGGCGGCCGGGGCCGCGGCCATGCACTCAGTACGGAACGCGCCGCCTATGCGTCACCGCAAGAGTAGGCAATTAACTCGTCGAGCGGCCTTAGCTAACCTACTGTTCGTTATACTGTGATTAAAGCCCGTTGCGTAGTTTTAAAGACCTAAGCATACATAGGGACAGACAGCGAGAAGCAACTTTGTTTTATTCTATGCATGTATTTTACATTTTTTGTATACTTTTATGAAAAGTCGAAATTAACCGTACATAAATATACTTATTATTACTTACCAAAAGTACCAAAACAGGTCACTCTGAATATTTACCTTATTTTCCCATCACAATTCTATTCGACTTGATAATATTTCACTTTTAATTATGTAGAGAGACAACGGTCTGTTTTCCTGTCAATCTTCCCAAGATATTATCTCTCTGTGCCGTCTGGGACAGATGTCGTGGGCGCTCTTATCTGTCCCGCTTGATTCTTTTAAATTCATTAGTCATTTGTAGGCGGCGCATCTTTGTGGTCTTGAATGATGATAAGGAACGTCTAAGGCTGGAGAAAACCGGTGGTTGTGGTGGCGGACAGATTAAATCGCTGCGGTACACGGAGAAAAAAGACCTTCCGAAATATCGTTTTCCTGCTGAGTTAAATGGGAAGGAATTATGATTTAGAAGGAAAACTAAGGTAAAATAAGGAAGGAATCGGTCTTGGAAGGTAAAGACTCAGAAAGAAAGTCAGGTTATTTTTCTCAGTGTAGGTATGGTATATAAAAAATATATATGTCCATCAATAACATCACCACAAACAGGCGTATCTTTGCACTGTCGCTGTCACACAAATTCGCGGTGTTAATGCCTTTACCGTGTACATTAGAGTTAGGAAGGCCGCGCTTCCGGCGGGCGATATATCAGCTGTATTGACAATACTGGACGGCGGGTATTAACCGCTGAGTTATGTATATTAACTGTTACCGAATCTGTGATTATAGGTGAGGCTACATCGTGCATTAAATTGGATGGATTAAGTGTTGTTGGTTTTGGCCTTGGAAGAGTTTCAATAACTATCAAATATATTTATTTAGTAGGATACCTGGCTGCTGTGAGCAATAATGCATTTTTCATGAATAAATTGAAATTGATCTCTATTGCCAAGGCTTTCAGTCCGCCCCAAGGACTCTGACATGGCACATGACACGACAGTTCCGAAGCACGGTAGCGCTCACTTGAAAGTGCCACAAAACGGTCACCCATCCAAGTAATAGTCATGCAGAATGTTGCTTAACCGGGTTGATCAGTTACAACCGAACGGACAAGCTGTGCCACGAGCACTAACAACATTCAAGTCGAAACTGATAAACCAATACAAAACTTCCACACAGAATATCAGAGATTCAATTCGCAAGAAAGTTAAGACATGAAATAAAAATCACACCGCGACTCGGCGAATGCAGTTTAATTTTGAAACAGTCTATTTTAACTCCACTGGCAGTTTACAGAAACAATTCCAAACTAGTATTCGTTGAATCTAATATTAAATGTACCGTGGAAAATATTCGGTATTATTTATTGGCCGGCAGAAGTTTGACGCGAACTTGCGCGCGCTGGGAGTACAAAGCGCATTTGGTAAATGTGTTTAGTTTTAGCTAGAGATGTGCTCTAACCGGCATTTTCAGCTAGTTGGACATATTTTAGTTCTTTATTTGTCAATACATACTATCATTACATTTTCTGTCTTCTTTAAATATAAAAAAAAAAACGTATGCCGTGCGCTAGTCTTGCGTCGTAATCATGAAAATGCTTCAACCTATTTGATTATTTTTGTTTATTTTCGTCAATACAAGGGTGGTTAACGAAAATAAAAAATTAAGAAAATTCAAAGCAGTAAAAGAAATCAATAGAATCAAATTTGGTGATTTTCTATAGAAATTGCTATGTCTACCGAAGTTGTTTTTTGAAGGTTTTGTGGGTGTGATTGACATCTATTTCTGCACTCCATTTGCAGCATTATGCTAATCGGAGTAAAAAGAAATGATTCGATCAATTGATGGGAACAGGCGTAGCTAGTTTTAAGTTGACGTTTTAAAGTGATCACGATGTATCCTATTGAATAAACATAGTTTTGATTTTTTGTTTTTTTTTTGATTTGTTCAATTTCGCATGCTAAAGTAATTTTCTAGGTTTACTTAATTTTGTGGCCTAAATAATTATTGTTTTATGTACTCGTTTATCTGTATATAATATAATAAGATAATTTATAACCCAAGGGATAGATATGCCGATCCTATTAATAACGGCGTGTTACCAATGTTGTACCAACTTTTCATGATTAAGTACTTTTTTCATTTACTGAGTACTTGAATAAATTAGAAAAGTAGCCGAACTGTCGCGTCCGGCTTCCGGCATAAATACTATTCTAGCTGTTTGTAAGTGGAAGAAAATAGCACAATACTAGAAGGCGATTCAGACATTTTGTGAACATTGTATGTAATGGATTTTGTCTAGAACTTGACATTTTTTGTTGAACGAATTTAAACATATGAAGCAAATATTGCTGTCTTTTAGAGTTTAGGGTTACAATTACTTATATTATAGATAAATGCGAAAATTTGTGAGTGAGTGAGTGTATATTTGTTACTTCTTCACGTTGAAACGTCAAAATTCAACATTCAAATCATTTTTATTCAATAGGATACATTGTGATCACTTTAAAACGTCAAACTTAAAACTAGCTACGCCTGTTCCAACCTCCTTACGCCGGCAAAAGAACAGGCAAGAAACGCCCGGCAGGTAATTTTTTTGGCGCGATCACATTGACAATTTTATTCTTATTACTAATTGATTGAATTGGAGCAAGTTCACTAAAATCCCAAGCTTTTGAGTGAAATTTGAAAAAGAAATAGCTTATATTCTTTAAATTTTATCCCGAAAAAGGTTCCTGCGGGATGACAACGGGGTGTAGCTAATACTTACTATATGCGTCGCTATCGATGTGTTTCGACAGCCTCACCTGGAGATCTAATTCCCTATCCAGGTGCCACCTTTAACCACATCGTGACTTAGCATCAGGTGAATCGTAGTCAAACACTACCCTGTAAGAAGTAAAAACAACTTTTTTACTACTCTTTCTTTTCCTGCGAGAATCTTTGCTTTCAAAGCTTTCAAAGAAAGTTTTCACCAGGCTGTAGTTTTGCAATAACCATGAACAAGTCGCTGAGATCAATACAATAAAGGTGATGGCGCTAGACACTACAGATTTTTTTATTCAACCGAATGGAAACACGAGCAAGCCAATCACCTGATGGAAAGCGTCACGCTTGACAAATACAGATAATAAGTAATAATAAATATCGGGGGACCATTGCACACAAATTGACCTAACCCCAAATTAAGCTCGAAATTTGTGTTGGGTACTAGACAACAATACACATACCTAAATAGAGAAATAAATACTTTTATATAGATAGATATATTCAAGACTCAGGAACAAATATTCGTGCTCATCATATATATATATATATATATTTGTCCTAACCGGGATTTTATTCCGGGAACGCTAGCTTCGTAGGCAGGGTCACTACCAACTCAGCTACCGGGTCGTCAGATTAGTGGCACATAGAATTGAGTACTTTTACTATTCAAAATCTTGCGCAGCAATGCACTGCGACACACGGAGAAAAAAGATCTTCCGAAATACCGTTTTCCTTCTGAGTCAAAAGGGAAAGAATTGTGATTTAGAAGGAAAACTAAGGTAAAATAAGGAAGGAATCAGTCCTGGAAGGTAATGACTCAGAAGGAAAGTCAGATTATTTTCTCAGTGCACCCTGACTCTAATATTATATCAGATGTTAAACCTCTTTGACCTTTGTTAGGCACAAAACCGTTCGTCCAAAATAAGCCTAAAACTTGTCAACAAAAGAAAATAATATCCACAGTGTTATTTTAATCAATAAAATTCCTAAGCAAGTCATCATAAAAAAATGCCACCAGACCTCTTCTATCGCATTTCCTGTGAGATAATCCCCGTATTTATGATATTTAATTATTGTTAAAATCGGTTATTGATAAAAGGATTAACAGTTTACTCTATATCAATGAAAATTAAAGATTAATTTATGGCTGTATTCCGAATTGAACGGCAATGTTACCAGTGAAATTGTAGGGCGTAAAGAAATTTCACATCCCACATAAAACTGCGAATTCGGATCGCATCGCAAATATCTGCGAGCTGGCACGAATCCACCACAAGAGCTTCCGATTTGAATCGCATCCTCTTGCACACAACACTCTTTGACCCGGCTTGCTGCTAGGTCCCATCATCTCATCATCATCATTAATACTTGATTCTACTCCTTGAGTTAGAAATATATTTTAATACTTGACACGGGCAAATACACTAATCATGTGACGCCATTACAAAAAAAAAATATTTGGTCATTGAGAAAAAAAAGTGACGCATACCATCATCAGACAATCGGTTTGCTCGTTAGGTGAAAAAAAAAATGTATAGCCAAGAAGCGGACCCAATCTCCTACCATAGATATAACATAATCATTGGACCAAGTATTTAGTATGCGTTGAACATTATTATACGTAGTTTATTATCGCGACTGAATATTCATGTTTGCCACACCTGTATGGACAGCGTCGGCAGTGTTGCCAATTTAAAAGTTCTGTGCACACATTGTTGTGAAAATGAAAAAATTCACGCGAAAAATGCTAAAAAGTTTAAAAGAAAGTACGTACACGTTTCCAATATAATATCGATGGTCTAGCTAGATTCTAGATTCATACCATTTTGCACTAAACAGAGAACTCTTATTATCACTTTCTTCAAAAATCGTTGCTGTATTACATGATATTCTTGCCTGACTTCAAATAAGGAGGAGGTACTCAATTCGACTGTATTTTTTTAGGTTTGTTACCTCACAACTTTCGATTGGGTGAACAGATTTTAATGATTCTTATCTTATTTGGTCCAGTTTAAACAATGGCATTAATGAAAAAAACCTTTGAAGTCGGTTTTTTTTGCTTGCAAAGTTGCTTGTTCTATATAATTTTGTATCGCAGTTTGTCAAGCATTAAATTGGCCTATAGAAATATAAACAATGCTGTTTTAGAAGGTTTGCCTTCTAGACCATCGATATATAAGTACCTACGTGCAATTTAATATCTGAAGAAAACTTTCTAATAGACAAAGACATTAGACATGAGAAAATTTTCTTCAGAAAAAAACATTTCTCAAAAACAAAATGGTAAAAGAAGTTAAAAAAAATTCAAGCACAAAACCAAGTTCTAAGCTAATCCTTGATCTTCCACCCAGCGCAATTAATACCAAATCTTTTGTTATACCTACATCCCTACAAAATAAAGGGAGACAATTTATCTCCAGAAGGTACCTAAATGTCAACCACCGGGCACGAAATAAAAAGGGAAGCCCCTTCATGTAACAATTAGAAGGAGCGGGGAGAAAGGGCAACCGTCCTGAATAAGGGCCTCACAATAAATTATTAAGGAGACAAAGTTTGGACCGCACATTTTTGTGTCTGAGAAAGAAGGCCATTAATCTCGAGGTTACTACTAATCGGCCCAACGTGGCTTTTATAACGGCAGAACTTTTTTACATTGCCGATTTAAAATAATCTTGGCAGTTTTTGCAGTTGGCCATGACAGGTTACGGGAAAGGACAAAATATTATCGTTTTGTTTTTTCTTTTTACTTATTACGTGGTACTCGTCGTGGTTCCATGGTAGCAGTTTTCAGTCCAGGTGTAGACCTGGACTGAAAACTGGCTTTCAAGGCTACCGGAACAGAAAAGGAACAGTACCCCTAGTACAGGTTTTGATAGTTTACAAAAACTATAAAAGTTTTCGTTTTTTTTTTCAGCGAATCTTACCGAGACTTGGAGGAACTGAAATCGTTAATACGGGTTATTTTATCGTTATAATCATATTCCAACAATGTTATTGAGTTACTTTTTGAATTTAAGCAGATCGAGTTGCCACTTTGACAAGTCGGCGGTGGTAAACGTCGACGTTTACCAAAACTTTTATCGTTTTCAAAACTTGTACTAGGGGTACTGATTCTTAACATAATGGTGGTGGCTAGCAAGGCAAACACTAGAAAATGATCATCCACAAAGCTATGGTTTCATCACGTTTCTTTCTTTCGCAAACTCATAATCATCAGCATGAAAGCTAGAGGTGATTGTGATGAATTTGTCCACTGGTTCCAATTAAATAGGTGTGTGTATATGAAATAATGTACATGACATTAAAACTGAAAACTATAATTTTAAAGCTTTGATTCAATTTTAATCATATTTTTACGAATTTAAAGTTGAATGTAGAGAAACTTTAACGTTTAAGTGGCCACCACGTTTGTTTGTCTGGTCCGGAAGAACTTAAAAATTATTAAAAATTATTGCACCGATCTTGATGAAATTTGGTACGGAGATAGTTTGAATCCTAGGAAAGGACCTAGAATACTTTTTATTGCGATAAATTGTATTCCACGTGGGTGAAACCGCGGGGAACAGCTAGTTGAAGATCCATTTCGGTCACAACCGAAATCAGTGAGCCTGGTATAAAAAGGAACTACGCGTAAAGTAGTACCACTTTGTGATATTATCTGTAGGTACTTGATTAAGATAATGATATCAAAAACATTTTGATTATGACAGATATAATGATATTTCTGTTCTAAAAATATTATTTTGGTCATTATTTTGCCAAACGATTAGTTGAAATTTGATTCTATCAAGCATATCGTTACGGGATCGTTATTTTTTAAATTCCAGAAGGCGAGGAACAAGGATGTGCCTAACAAAGCTGTGAAATCGACAGATCGTTACACAAACACGTTTTTACTACCTCGTTTTTTGAAGTGAAACCTCTTGCGCGGTAGGGCTGTAAATTCGGGTGAAATATTTCTATTAATTCAAATCAAAGCTAACTTCCTAATATGTTAAAAACTAGAACAGTATAAAGTAATATCTCCTAAAGCCTCCTCTTTAGATCCCTCTCCAATAAATAATTCTAGTAGGTATATTAGTAGCATACTAATCTTAAAAAAGTGAAAGTTTGTAAGAATGGATGGATGGATACGAGTACATACATGGGTGGGATGTTTGTTACTCATTCACGCAAAAACTACCGAACGGATTTCCATGAAATTTGTTGTGGAGATAGTTCAAAGATAAAGTATTGTCCACGCGGGTAAAACTACGGAGCGCAGTTAGTGTGCTATAATATCCCACAAACCCTCCTCCGCCGTGGCCACTTGCCACGTAATCTGAGCCGCAAGTGGGCCGACACTGTCAGCGCTCGTTTTATCGCCAATACTTTAAATTTTATGGCCGATAATAAATTGAACTTATGGCTGTAGTTAATTAAATTTTCTTAAAACGTCCGGCTTGGAGACGCAGTATGTGACAGGTCAGTAAATTATATTGAGCTATTGGCAACCTATATAGTCAATCGTATACCGTCTTGATGTAGCTCACAATGTGCTGTTTATATTCGTGGTCCTAAATTATCACTCAGCACAATTAATAAGTGGATGCCGAAACAAACAAACAGGTTTGCCCCCATGTCACGTGCTTTGAAATTACTAAATATTATCGCGGATGATACGGACATTTTTTGCTGTAGCCTGGCGAAGTTCACTGAAGCTGCGTACAGGACTTGTGAGCATGATTATATTTATCTTTATAACTTGTAATTCATTTCAGTATAGCGTTGTATTGGTATTGTACTGTAAAGACGTTGTTACTTATAAATAAATAATTAATTAATTAATTAATTGGTTCGATTCCCGCTACAGGACAAATATTTATGCATTGAAAAAAAAAAGCGCAAGTATTTGTTCTGTGTCTGGGTGTTGTGGATCCCCGATCCTCGTAGTTTCTGATACCCTAGATACAGGGAAACCTAGTTAGGGGTCAGAGCCTATGTATGTGATTGTGCGGGCATTATTATTATTATTATTATTATTAAATAAATAAATGTGATAGTATAAGATTATTAATGTGAAGCTTTGTGAGAGACTATATAAGTGCGTATATTTGTTACTTCAACAGATTTCAACAGATTTGAGTGAAATTAGTAATGGAGATAACTTATATTACCGGCTACTTTTAAAAATTTTATCTTGAAAAAAGGTGCCCATGGGAAACGGGAAGACCGTGGATATAACCGTGGTTATTCACTTTTGCTGCATATTCCTTACAATTTTTTGAATGCAAAATATGTAACATCAAGGAGCGCTCATTTTTATTTGAATTTATTTTGTATTTTCAAAATACTTAAATTACGGCGTACCACTTGCAATATACAAAATAAAACCATCGCTTGGTCTAATTTTTAATTAAACTTGTATCTTCATAATTTATGAAAAAAAAACTTATTAGTAAGCTGTGATAATTAGTGGTGAAGATGATTTACTGAGTAACGTTATACTGTAACGGGGATTACATCAAATGTTTGGACTTCAGCGCTAAAAGTTAACACTGTTTATAGCTCAAACATTTTTCTCGGAAAATTGTTATTACAACGTTAACGCTAAAACATTAACGTTGTAATTTACTATTTTATTGCCATTGTCATTAAATTTTAGTATCTGGTCCGCGATTATTTTATTATCTTTACTTTCTTAGCCTGACGAAGGGACCACGGTTTCATGGTTTAGAATTAGTGAAATGTGAGTAGGTACAGTCAAGGACAAAAGGCGCTGAACAATAACACATTTTCCAATTACCCTCATCATCTTAAAATCCAGTGTATTGTTATGTTGTGGTCAAAACGCTACTTTGGAAAATGTGAAAAAATCCAACCATTACTGATCTAAAACACATTTGACAAATCTAGTATGATCAGCTACTTTTGTCGCTGATTGTACCTAATTAATTAATTTTCAAAGCTGGCTAGTAAAGCTAACTATGCCTTTCAGCGTTTTTAACAAAGAGGTAGCCTATACTTAGCAGCCTCAAAGAATTTGTCGCCATGCACCAATCAGTGTGTTCTGGCAGCCCCAATTGAGAACCAATTCCCAATCCAGATGTAGCGTGGCAACATCTCCTTCATCGTCTCGACTTTTGGTTAAACGCTACCAAACTGTGAAACTGATAGCAATCATTCCATGTTTCTTTTTGGAAAATGATCTCTGTATCCGAGTTATTTCAGTGCCTACCTCCATATGCCTATTCTCATAAATAGTAAGTGCAACATTACGTTAAGCACGCACTTCCAAACGCATGCGGTTACAAAAAGCATAAACTAGAAGACACAACAGCCCACTTAAGCACAACAAACACATAAAAGCGAACCTTACGTGTTGTAAGAAAATTTAATGAAACAAAGGATTTTCTCTCTCCATCCAGTGAATTATAGTCGAATAAAATACTGACGACACGAAAAAGTTACAGCCCTAAAGGGGCCAAGGATGGACGGCAGGACGTCACAGGATTTTATTACAAAGGCCATGCCCTGTCACGCTATTCTTTGGGGATAAACAAGAAAAAAATATTGCAACGCGAAGGGAAAAAGATGCTGTGTTTTTGACGTATATGGCAATATAGTGGACAATGCTCGTAGCTGAACTTTGTAGCGGTATTATTGTGTGTAGACGGACAGCTTTGTGTATTGCTCAGAGGTTCCAAGATATGTAATTATATGGGCTCTTTGGAAATGTTTCAAATTGTACGTCATCTTTTATAATTTGAAGTTAACATAACTTGAGTTTATCAATCCATCAAAGAATACGTGTAAGGAATCGCCACATGAACGTCTTTCCTCTTGCTAATATAAATTTTTCAACGGAGCAGATCGATCTGATGTCAAACTGACGATCAATGTTGACTGGTTTTTACAATCGATCGATGGCATCGACCGACGGCGATCGTGAGGGTTTTTTGACTACTTACTGAGTAGCGTATGACCAAAACTCACCTGATGATAAGTGACGATGTGGTCGATGGTGACACCACACCTGTATTGTGAACTGGCTCTCAAGCGGAGCTACCGGAACATCCTTATAGGTGCTTAGCGACAGATTCTTCTCTTTTTTTTTTTTTTTTTTTTTTTTTATTGGTTCACTAAACTGGCCGTAGCATCTTACAGTAAGTCTATGTATGTTATACAAAATAATATGGCAATGCACGGCCTTCTAGAAGTGAACACTTCTTGCTTATGAAAAATTTATAAGAGGAGTGTACACCACGTAGGTATACTAGAATGAAGTTACAATATTCTTATATTATCTAAATTACAAAAACTGTTCTTAATTTTGCCAGGTGTGGTACAAAAGATATCTAAAATGTTGCAAATTTTGTTGTAAGACGAAGACATTCTATACATTGGCGAGTGTTGGCAAAAATTAGTTCGGCAAGAGGATAGGCTGAAAGTTTTTCTGTTGACAAGACGACTGCTGGGACGTGGAATTTGCAAGTAGAACTTAGCTAACAAGTCAGGATTGTCAATTTTGCCAGTGATAATTTTGTGCAAAAATATGATATCAGATACATTCCGCCTGTGCGTAAGAGAATCCATGTTAAAGTGTGAAAGTCTAGAATCGTAAGATGTCAGACTTCGGCAGAGATTGTTTGCGTACGAGAGGTGGTAGAGAAATTGTTTTTGAAGCCTTTCCAAACGGTTAATATGTACCGCGTAAGAGGGACTCCAGATTGGACTGCAATACTCCAAGACAGATCTTACGTAGCAATTATATAAGATGATTGGAATTTCTGGGTCCCTGAAAAATTTCGTCCGCCTGATTACAAAACCAGATAACCTGGAACATTTCCTACTTATGGATTCAATATGATCGCGAAAGTCAAGTTTGGTATCTACTATCACGCCCAAATCACGCATGCTAGTGACTTCGCTAATCAGAGTGTTGTTGATGAAATAGCTCGCAGGGGTTATGTTCCTTTTCCTAGTAAACTTTATGTGAAAACATTTAGATGTGTTGATTGACATTCTATTGACGGAGCACCAATCACTCACTGTCTCAATATCCTTCTGCAAGGTTAATATGTCACTCTGCAAGGAACCACAGATACCTGCATGATCTAACTTTCGAATAAGAATGCAGTGGTCCACCACGTCAAATGCCTTTGAAAAATCTGTGTATATAGCGTGCACTTCACATCTATCTTCCAATGCGTCGTAAATGTCACTAACGTATCCAAAAAGATTCGTTGCGGTTGACCTACCCGGGAGGAAACCGTGTTGGTTTGCGTCAAATTGCGGTTTGAGGTGAAAATAAATTCGCTTTTGAATCATGGACTCAAATAGTTTTCCCATAGACGATAGTATTGAAATAGGCCTATAGTTTGCAATGTTACCCTGGTCTCCCGCTTTATGGATAGGAGTTATATAGGCAAGTTTCCATTTCGTGGGGTAGATTCCACAAGCAAGAGATCTGTTAAAAATGTAGTGCAGTGGTTTAACTAGTTGCTCTTAAAATAACTAACCAGGCGAGAACTAAACTATAAGTATATAACCATCAAGCTATGGTTTTATCACGAAGTTTTCCTTCACTGAAAGCTCAAGCTCATTTGGATCCACGACATACGGATTGCAAGCCACTGCCACTGAATCAGCATCGCTGTAATCAAGGCGCAATAGCGTTTAATTAATTGAAACTACGTCAACTAAACCTTCCATTCGGTACTCTCGCTTGAGTGGCATACAGAAATAGTCACAAGTAATGCTTAATTTGAAGGCAGACGTATAAAACCACATCGGGCTACGCCTGACGCTAGACTAGACGTCTAGAAATTATTTGCATATGAATAGAGCTTAATTTAACCCACAGACTGGTATTAAATTTACGTAAGACGCTCACGGTTGTCAGTTCTCAGAGCTAGATGCTGGGAGAATTGCAGCGAGATGTAAGTTTATGGTACACTTCAAGGTGTAATCTTGTAGCACCTTCGAGAATCGTAATCTTTATTAATTTAAGACTAGGCTCACTTTGCAGGCGATAGAGGTACCTCATTAAATAAAATAGTACACTGAGAAAAAAATTCTGACTTTCCTTCTGAGTCTTACCCACCAAGACGGATTCCTTCCTTATTTTACCTTAGTTTTCCTTCTAAATCACAAGTCCTTCCTTTTTGACTCAGAAGGAAAACGGTATTTCGGAAGGTATTTTTTCTCCGTGTAGTTTTTCAAATAGTCAGGGCAGTATTTTCAAAAAACATTTTATTGGCTATTTTGGTTTGCGGATATTGTGTTTTTAATATGTTGGTGGGTAGTAAAAAATCTATGTTATGTATCTAGAGAAAATTTGTACTTTGTACATTACAATTTTGCATCATTTCTGCTAAATTATCATGTCATTACCATAGTAAATATTATTTTTACTTTTAATCTAGAGATTTAAGGGTCAAGTAAAAAAGGAATGAATAGACGAGAGATAGCAAATCTTTTTGAAGCTGGTAGAATTATTTATAGGATTACCTCGCCGTGTTCCCGTATTTACGTCAAAGGAAGAAATAAAACATGATACAAGATATAATAAAATAAAAATGTACTTATCTCAAAAATATAGGTACGGATAATAAGAATATTCGAATTGAAATAGAAAATACTAGCTGTGCCCCGCGGTTACACCTCCGTTATCCCGGAACGACTTTAAAAAAAACTCACGTGAAACTTAATCTATGGTAGATGTATAGGGACCTATATCCATAATCCATTTTAACTTTTTGTCAAATTCTTTGAGCCGTTTTAGCGTGAAGAAGTAACAAACATACACACACGCTGACAAACTTTCACATCTTCTATATTTATAAAAGAAAGTCGTGTTAGTTACACTATTTATAACTCAAGAACGGCTGAACCGATTTGGCTGAAAATTGGTGGGGAGGCGGCTTATGACCAGGAGACGGACATTAGCATACTTTTTATCCCGAAAAGGTTCCTACGAAATAACAGGAAGACGCGGGTGAAACCGCGGGGCGCAGCTAGTTTATAATATTAGTGTGATATGATTACTATATGATATGAATTGAAATAATAAAAATGATTTTCAAAAAATATAGGCTCATAAGTCTTTTTTATGAAAAGTCGATTAAATAAACTAGAATTAAAATATACAGAGTAAGTAATAACATAAAAGTTATCTAAATATTATCATGATAGAAAAAACAAGTCTAGCCTGATATATTACGAGTACAATCGCTCTTTTTGCAGCATTTTGTATTAATATCGGCTGTTTTGTTTCCATGACTGAGTTGCTTTATTAAAAGAGTAGTCGTTTATAGTGAGTTCGAATCGTCTCGGCCCCGCACCTATGACTTAATAAGTTACGTATTACACGGAGAAAAAAGACCTTCCGAAATACCTCATAGCGATGATGGCTCAGTGGTAGTGACGTCGGCTTGCGATCCGTAGGACGTAGGTTCGAATCCTACAATGAGCTTGAGCTTTCGGTGAAGGAAAACATCGTGATGCAACCATAGCTGGTGGTAGGGTATTTTCTAGTACCCGCCTGGCTAGCTACCACCCTCTTGTTAAGAATCTGTCGCCAAGCACCTATCGGCGTGTTCCAGCAGCCTCACTTGAGAGCCAGTTCCCAGTCCAGGTGTAGCGTGACGCCATCTTCGACCACATCGTCACTTAACATCAGGTGACTTGTGGTCAAACACTACCCTGTAAATAGTAAAAAAAAAAGTCCTTCCCGACTTGTGATTCAGAAGGAAAACTAAGGTAAAATAAGGAATGAATCGGTCTAGGTGGGTAAGACAGAAGGAAAGTCAGATTTTTTTCTTAGATATTTGGATTTAACAACGCTCAAAAAACATCGTGAGGAAGCCGGCATGTCCAATAACCACAACATTCAAGGACATGCGACATCTACCAACCCGCACAAGAAGGCTTGTGTGTCCCAACAGTGGGAACATGATGATAATGATGATGAAGTGCGAAAGTAACTCTGTCAGTCGTCTGTTTCTCTGTCTGTATTTCACGCCTAAACTACTGAACCGATTTAATTGACATTTGGTACAGAAATAGTCTAGAGCCTGATAGTCAATAGTCAATTTTTATTTATTCAATAGGATACATTGTGATCACTTTAAAACGTCTAACTTAAAACTAGCTACGCCTGTTCCAACCTCCTTACGCCGGCAAAAGAACAGGCAAGAAACGCCCGGCAGGTAATTTTTTTGGCGCGATCACATTGACGATTTTATTCTTATTACTAGTTGATTGAATTGGAGGAAGTTCACTAAAATCCCGAGCTTTTTCTGTCATCTAATGGTCCGATATTTTTTAATTAGCTTTACTAATAAGATTTCTCTGAGGAAGGACATAGGCTCCTTTTTATCGCGATAAACTGTAGCCCACGCGTGTGAAACCCTGAGGAACAGCTAGTACATAGCTAGTATAATAAATCTCATTCTCCAATACCCGGCACAAATATGTAATACTCTGAACCATAAATTAAATATAGCATAAAGTAAGGCTAACGTAGGGAGGCCAAATCTACTTATCTGGAATTGAAATCATTCCTTGCGTCGGAACCGGGCGGGCGCGGGCGATGCAAGGCAGCCAAGATCCGATTTTAACTAAATTGAGTTTTATAAGATCTCCCCTTGCAATGCGAGTTCGGAGATTATTAAATGTAGTTTTGTTGCGGAGATGCATTTCAAGTCATAAATCTTGCATGTGTACGTTGCAAATTTTGTTGTAAGACGAAGACATTCTATACATTGGCGAGTGTTGGCAAAAATTAGTTCGGCAAGAGGATAGGCTGAAAGTTTTTCTGTTGACAAGACGACTGCTGGGACGTGGAATTTGCAAGTAGAACTTAGCTAACAAGTCAGGATTGTCAATTTTGCCAGTGATAATTTTGTGCAAAAATATGATATCAGATACATTCCGCCTGTGCGTAAGAGAATCCATGTTAAAGTGTGAAAGTCTAGAATCGTAAGATGTCAGACTTCGGCAGAGATTGTTTGCGTACGAGAGGTGGTAGAGAAATTGTTTTTGAAGCCTTTCCAAACGGTTAATATGTACCGCGTAAGAGGGACTCCAGATTGGACTGCAATACTCCAAGACAGATCTTACGTAGCAATTATATAAGATGATTGGAATTTCTGGGTCCCTGAAAAATTTCGTCCGCCTGATTACAAAACCAGATAACCTGGAACATTTCCTACTTATGGATTCAATATGATCGCGAAAGTCAAGTTTGGTATCTACTATCACGCCCAAATCACGCATGCTAGTGACTTCGCTAATCAGAGTGTTGTTGATGAAATAGCTCGCAGGGGTTATGTTCCTTTTCCTAGTAAACTTTATGTGAAAACATTTAGATGTGTTGATTGACATTCTATTGACGGAGCACCAATCACTCACTGTCTCAATATCCTTCTGCAAGGTTAATATGTCACTCTGCAAGGAACCACAGATACCTGCATGATCTAACTTTCGAATAAGAATGCAGTGGTCCACCACGTCAAATGCCTTTGAAAAATCTGTGTATATAGCGTGCACTTCACATCTATCTTCCAATGCGTCGTAAATGTCACTAACGTATCCAAAAAGATTCGTTGCGGTTGACCTACCCGGGAGGAAACCGTGTTGGTTTGCGTCAAATTGCGGTTTGAGGTGAAAATAAATTCGCTTTTGAATCATGGACTCAAATAGTTTTCCCATAGACGATAGTATTGAAATAGGCCTATAGTTTGCAATGTTACCCTGGTCTCCCGCTTTATGGATAGGAGTTATATAGGCAAGTTTCCATTTCGTGGGGTAGATTCCACAAGCAAGAGATCTGTTAAAAATGTAGTGCAGTGGTTTAACTAGTTGCTCTTAAAATAACTAACCAGGCGAGAACTAAACTATAAGTATATAACCATCAAGCTATGGTTTTATCACGAAGTTTTCCTTCACTGAAAGCTCAAGCTCATTTGGATCCACGACATACGGATTGCAAGCCACTGCCACTGAATCAGCATCGCTGTAATCAAGGCGCAATAGCGTTTAATTAATTGAAACTACGTCAACTAAACCTTCCATTCGGTACTCTCGCTTGAGTGGCATACAGAAATAGTCACAAGTAATGCTTAATTTGAAGGCAGACGTATAAAACCACATCGGGCTACGCCTGACGCTAGACTAGACGTCTAGAAATTATTTGCATATGAATAGAGCTTAATTTAACCCACAGACTGGTATTAAATTTACGTAAGACGCTCACGGTTGTCAGTTCTCAGAGCTAGATGCTGGGAGAATTGCAGCGAGATGTAAGTTTATGGTACACTTCAAGGTGTAATCTTGTAGCACCTTCGAGAATCGTAATCTTTATTAATTTAAGACTAGGCTCACTTTGCAGGCGATAGAGGTACCTCATTAAATAAAATAGTACACTGAGAAAAAAATTCTGACTTTCCTTCTGAGTCTTACCCACCAAGACGGATTCCTTCCTTATTTTACCTTAGTTTTCCTTCTAAATCACAAGTCCTTCCTTTTTGACTCAGAAGGAAAACGGTATTTCGGAAGGTATTTTTTCTCCGTGTAGTTTTTCAAATAGTCAGGGCAGTATTTTCAAAAAACATTTTATTGGCTATTTTGGTTTGCGGATATTGTGTTTTTAATATGTTGGTGGGTAGTAAAAAATCTATGTTATGTATCTAGAGAAAATTTGTACTTTGTACATTACAATTTTGCATCATTTCTGCTAAATTATCATGTCATTACCATAGTAAATATTATTTTTACTTTTAATCTAGAGATTTAAGGGTCAAGTAAAAAAGGAATGAATAGACGAGAGATAGCAAATCTTTTTGAAGCTGGTAGAATTATTTATAGGATTACCTCGCCGTGTTCCCGTATTTACGTCAAAGGAAGAAATAAAACATGATACAAGATATAATAAAATAAAAATGTACTTATCTCAAAAATATAGGTACGGATAATAAGAATATTCGAATTGAAATAGAAAATACTAGCTGTGCCCCGCGGTTACACCTCCGTTATCCCGGAACGACTTTAAAAAAAACTCACGTGAAACTTAATCTATGGTAGATGTATAGGGACCTATATCCATAATCCATTTTAACTTTTTGTCAAATTCTTTGAGCCGTTTTAGCGTGAAGAAGTAACAAACATACACACACGCTGACAAACTTTCACATCTTCTATATTTATAAAAGAAAGTCGTGTTAGTTACACTATTTATAACTCAAGAACGGCTGAACCGATTTGGCTGAAAATTGGTGGGGAGGCGGCTTATGACCAGGAGACGGACATAGCATACTTTTTATCCCGAAAAGGTTCCTACGAAATAACAGGAAGACGCGGGTGAAACCGCGGGGCGCAGCTAGTTTATAATATTAGTGTGATATGATTACTATATGATATGAATTGAAATAATAAAAATGATTTTCAAAAAATATAGGCTCATAAGTCTTTTTTATGAAAAGTCGATTAAATAAACTAGAATTAAAATATACAGAGTAAGTAATAACATAAAAGTTATCTAAATATTATCATGATAGAAAAAACAAGTCTAGCCTGATATATTACGAGTACAATCGCTCTTTTTGCAGCATTTTGTATTAATATCGGCTGTTTTGTTTCCATGACTGAGTTGCTTTATTAAAAGAGTAGTCGTTTATAGTGAGTTCGAATCGTCTCGGCCCCGCACCTATGACTTAATAAGTTACGTATTACACGGAGAAAAAAGACCTTCCGAAATACCTCATAGCGATGATGGCTCAGTGGTAGTGACGTCGGCTTGCGATCCGTAGGACGTAGGTTCGAATCCTACAATGAGCTTGAGCTTTCGGTGAAGGAAAACATCGTGATGCAACCATAGCTGGTGGTAGGGTATTTTCTAGTACCCGCCTGGCTAGCTACCACCCTCTTGTTAAGAATCTGTCGCCAAGCACCTATCGGCGTGTTCCAGCAGCCTCACTTGAGAGCCAGTTCCCAGTCCAGGTGTAGCGTGACGCCATCTTCGACCACATCGTCACTTAACATCAGGTGACTTGTGGTCAAACACTACCCTGTAAATAGTAAAAAAAAAAGTCCTTCCCGACTTGTGATTCAGAAGGAAAACTAAGGTAAAATAAGGAATGAATCGGTCTAGGTGGGTAAGACAGAAGGAAAGTCAGATTTTTTTCTTAGATATTTGGATTTAACAACGCTCAAAAAACATCGTGAGGAAGCCGGCATGTCCAATAACCACAACATTCAAGGACATGCGACATCTACCAACCCGCACAAGAAGGCTTGTGTGTCCCAACAGTGGGAACATGATGATAATGATGATGAAGTGCGAAAGTAACTCTGTCAGTCGTCTGTTTCTCTGTCTGTATTTCACGCCTAAACTACTGAACCGATTTAATTGACATTTGGTACAGAAATAGTCTAGAGCCTGATAGTCAATAGTCAATTTTTATTTATTCAATAGGATACATTGTGATCACTTTAAAACGTCTAACTTAAAACTAGCTACGCCTGTTCCAACCTCCTTACGCCGGCAAAAGAACAGGCAAGAAACGCCCGGCAGGTAATTTTTTTGGCGCGATCACATTGACGATTTTATTCTTATTACTAGTTGATTGAATTGGAGGAAGTTCACTAAAATCCCGAGCTTTTTCTGTCATCTAATGGTCCGATATTTTTTAATTAGCTTTACTAATAAGATTTCTCTGAGGAAGGACATAGGCTCCTTTTTATCGCGATAAACTGTAGCCCACGCGTGTGAAACCCTGAGGAACAGCTAGTACATAGCTAGTATAATAAATCTCATTCTCCAATACCCGGCACAAATATGTAATACTCTGAACCATAAATTAAATATAGCATAAAGTAAGGCTAACGTAGGGAGGCCAAATCTACTTATCTGGAATTGAAATCATTCCTTGCGTCGGAACCGGGCGGGCGCGGGCGATGCAAGGCAGCCAAGATCCGATTTTAACTAAATTGAGTTTTATAAGATCTCCCCTTGCAATGCGAGTTCGGAGATTATTAAATGTAGTTTTGTTGCGGAGATGCATTTCAAGTCATAAATCTTGCATGTGTACGTATTGGCTGTGATCTGAATCTTAATATGTTTACCTGTACATTTGATGGTGTATTGTAGTGATCTGGCTCCAATTCAATCAGTTAAATTTGTCGCCAAGCACCTATCGGTGTGTTCCGGCAGGCTTACTTGAGAGGCAGTTCCCAGTCCAGGTGGTAAAAAATTACCTGCTGCTGGGTGTTTCTTGCCTGTACTTTTGCCGGTGTAAGGAGGTTGGAACAGGCGCGAGCGTGACTAGTTTGACGTTTAAAAGTGATTCTGTTCCAATTTACTTATACACTAGTAAATAGAAACAGAATAGAACCGGCAACGCTTGAATGGATCGCCTATAATTCAGATACATACTAATTTAATATTTCACAGCTACCAAAAGTCATTAACTTCAACATAATTACAGTAAACCAATCAACGTAATCGATACTCGACGCTGTCCATCTCAATTGAGTAATCCTGGCTGAATAAGTTCCGAAATAACATATATTACGATTGGGCCTCGGTGGCCGAAGCAATGTTGTTAATTGATTCAGATACTGTCCACCTGGTACGCAGCTATGTACTGGGGCGAAGGCAGGGGAGGGCCAAAGGGGGTTAATTATAAATTTGAATTAAATTTTAACATACAAATACTCATTACGAAATTATCAAAAACACTAACTGTGCCCCGCGTTTTACCCAATTGGAGTACAGTTAATAGCAATAAAAAGTATGCCATGTACTTTCCCAACGTTTAAATCAATCTTTCTCTATGATTAATAAAAGGTTAATCTCTAGAAATTATGTGTTTGGATTAAATTTCCTTTTTGGGAAAGCTGTCGCGGGGACCCATTAGATGCAAACAAGAAGGCAGTGGATGTTTTTGTTACAACTTACTCTTATAAAAATGATGTAATCATGAAATTTATATATATATATATATATATATATATATATATATAACATCAACCGTTCACGGTAAATGCTGATCCAGTGAGAAGTTAGAACAATTGTTGATCCGCCTATTTTACCTGTTTACTCAGCTCCGCGTCGCGCAAACTGATATACTTTGATCCGTCCTTCATGCGCGTGTGACGTCAGTGGATCTGCACTTACACGTTTTCAACATGCTCGTCAGCGATTCGACCAACATTTGTTGATCCATTAACGGTCGAAAAAATCATACTGAATATGATTTCTTAGATCCAGTGTATATTTAATTTATCTGCGACATTTATTTAGACTAAGTGGATCCGGAGCCAAATTTGACTAATAGGTACTCGAACACAAAGCGGCAACGTCGCATTCTGCGTGTGATAGAGAACCTAGTAGACTAATTCGTTAGAGTAATAAGGTAAGAAAGATGCGTTAGTTACTGCGTTTGAGGATCAAACTAATATAAAGTTTATTTTTCGATTAAAATTTAGTTGCAACAAGGTTGCAATATTATTATGTTTTTTAAAACACTTTTATTAGCTTTACTTGTAACTAACTTACAATGTAATCAAATCTTAGAAGGCAATTTTCACTTACTTCTAATTGTCGTATCGACTTGAAACTTTGTATGTGTATGTAATCTCGGTGACAATGCAATAATTTGGTATCATTGACCTGATCTGATGATGCAGCCGGAAGGTGGGTAGGGCATCTCTGCGCTGGCTACTAGTAAACCCCTCGTGTTTGGGCTCATATGAATCGCCTTGATGAGTCTAATAGATTGAACTTAGTGACGAAGGTCTGATGATGCAGCCAGGAGGTGGGTAGAGGATCTCTGCAGTCATTGATAGTAATCCCCTCGAGTTTGGGCTCATATGAATCGTCTTAATGAGTCCAATAGATTGAACTTGGTGACGAGGGTCTGATGATGCAACCGGAAGGTGGGTAGGGGATCTCTGCAGTGGCTACTAGTAAACCCCTCGTGTTTGGGCTCATATGAATCGTCTTGATGAGTCCAATAGATTGAACTTGGTCACGAGGGTCTGATGATGCAACCGGAAGGTGGGTAGGGGATCTCTGCAGTGGCTACTAGTAAACCCCTCGTGTTTGGGCTCATATGAATCGTCTTGATGAGTCCAATAGATTGAACTTGGTGACGAGGGTCTAATGATGCAACCGGAAGGTGGGTAGGGGATCTCTGCAGTGGCTACTAGTAAACCCCTCGTGTTTGGGCTCATATAAATCGTCTTGATGAGTCTAATAGATTGAACTTAGTGACGAGGGTCTGATGATGCAGCCAGGAGGTGGGTAGGGAATCTCTGCAGTCATTGATAGTAAACCCCTCGAGTTTGGGCTCATATGATTCCTTTTGATGAGTCCGATAGATTGGACTTGGTAACAAACGGCTAAAAACTTAAAAAAATAAAAATACATACATAGTTTAAAAAACTAAAAAAAAACACTTAAATTTCAATTTCAATTTATTTATTTATTCAATAGGATACATTGTGATCACTTTAAAACGTCAAACTTAAAACTAGCTACGCCTGTTCCAACCTCCTTACGCCGGCAAAAGAACAGGCAAGAAACGCCCGGCAGGTAATTTTTTTGGCGCGATCACATTGACAATTTTATTTTTATTACTAATTGATTGAATTGGAGCAAGTTCACTAAAATCCCAAGCTTTTTTTGTCATCTAATGGTCCGATATTTTTTAATTAGCTTTACTAATAAGATTTCTCTTGTTTGGTTGTACACATTGGGATATGGGAACATGAATATTAATGAGTTGCGGGATCACAACCAAAGCAGACCAGACCCCACAAGCAGCACCCGTTCACGAGTTGACGCATGTGCCAGCCATCGCTCTCCTCGACCATATGAGAGGGAAGAGGGCGACCCGACACACGACGCGCACTGAAAATTATAAAATAATTAAATAGACTTGTATTAGTTACGATATAATGGTTAATTCAAAAAGTGTGGAGCGCTTTTTGGTTGTGTGTACTTTTATTTACCCAGTAAAAGAAGCGCTCCACACTTTTTGAATTAACCATTATATCGTAACTAATACAAGTCTATTTAATTATTTTATAATTTTCAGTGCGTTTTAAAAGTGTTTTTTTTAGTTTTTTAAACTATGTATGTATTTTTATTTTTTTAGTTTTTAGCCGTTTGTTACCAAGTCCAATCTATCGGACTCATCAAAAGGAATCATATGAGCCCAAACTCGAGGGGTTTACTATCAATGACTGCAGAGATCCCCTACCCACCTCCTGGCTGCATCATCAGACCCTCGTCACTAAGTTCAATCTATTAGACTCATCAAGACGATTTATATGAGCCCAAACACGAGGGGTTTACTAGTAGCCACTGCAAAGATCCCCTACCCACCTTCCGGTTGCATCATCAGACCCTCGTCACCAAATTCAATCTATTGGACTCATCATGACGATTCATATGAGCCCAAACACGAGGGGTTTACTAGTAGCCACTGCAGAGATCCCCTACCCACCTTCCGGTTGCATCATCAGACCCTCGTGACCAAGTTCAATCTATTGGACTCATCAAGACGATTCATATGAGCCCAAACACGAGGGGTTTACTAGTAGCCACTGCAGAGATCCCCTACCCACCTTCCGGTTGCATCATCAGACCCTCGTGACCAAGTTCAATCTATTGGACTCATCAAGACGATTCATATGAGCCCAAACACGAGGGGTTTACTAGTAGCTACTGCAGAGATCCCCTACCCACCTTCCGGTTGCATCATCAGACCCTCGTCACCAAGTTCAATCTATTGGACTTATTAAGACGATTCATATGAGCCCAAACTCGAGGGGATTACTATCAATGACTGCAGAGATCCTCTACCCACCTCCTGGCTGCATCATCAGACCCTCGTCACTAAGTTCAATCTATTAGACTCATCAAGACGATTCATATGAGCCCAAACACGAGGGGTTTACTAGTAGCCAGCGCAGAGATGCCCTACCCATCTTCCGGCTGCATCATCAGATCAGGTCAATGATACCAAATTATTGCATTGTCACAATCTGTAGCTTGTGATGGACAAAGATACGAAACGGCAACGTCGCGGCTGCTTTCAGCCAATCTTATCGTTTGCTGTGCTTTGATTGGCTTATTTAAATCGGATCAACGTTTTCCGTAACCATCGCAAGGTGGATTTGTATATCGGATCAACTTCGGCGAACGCTAGTAAGCAGTCCCATGAGCGTAGATGTTGATCCGGTTGGAGCCACATCAGTAACCAAATATGCATATTGGATCAACAAAAGGCGCCGGATCAACATGAGTTTTTGGATCAACAAAGTGCTCGCGTGAAGTCGCGTCAGATCAACATTTGCCGTTAAGAGATATCTATATATATATATATATATATATATATAACTCAAAGGTGACTGACTGATGACTGACTGACATAGTGATCTATCAACGCACAGCCCAAACCACTGGACGGATCGGGCTGAAATTTGGCATGCAGGTAGATTTTATGACGTGGGCATCTTTCGCGATAAACTAGCCCACGCGGATGAAACCGCGGAGAACAGCTAGTTATCACATAAATTGAGAATTAGACGATTCTTTGAAGAAGTGAGCGACTTTATTGACTTTTTGGCATAATTGAAATCAGCCCCTTTCTGAACGTCCTTAGTACCTACGTATAACGTGTAAATTGTTAATAGACATGTGATTGTTATTACCAATCGCGTAGTAAATTAATGATTCTGTTTATGCATCGAGATGACAAAGAGAATATCGTGTACAAATAATTACGAGTATGTAGATGATAGATAATACTTGGAGACGAATGTAATGTGAATTAAAATGGGATTATTATTTCAATCTGTTGATATATGTACGAATAAAAAATGTAAATGTGATCGCGTCCAAAATTTGACCTGCTGGGCGTTTCTTGCTGGTATTCTGGTTTTCTTGCTGGCTTCTTGCTGCATAGGAAGAGCGGAAAAGAAAGAGATAGTAAAAAATAAAGAGGAAGAGAGAAAAAAGCTCTTACAATTGCATGTCATTGGAATTTGAAATTAATTGTCTGTTTCCTAAAAATGTTTTCCAAGGAAAGGCCTGCTGCTGGTATTAGTGATCTTGGATGCTACTGCTGTATTATAGGACATTCAAATGTGGGCTTTATTCTGTGTGTTCATAAGTCACACTTCACAATAACGAGACGAGATTAGCGTGCTTGCCGCGCGCCGTTGGCTAGCTTGTCTTGTTATTTTAAAGCGAGACTTATAGTTCACTACATAAACCTCGTATTCGAATAATAATTGTTGGCTGTCAGTGTGTCCATACTACACCACACAGAGAGTCTCAATACGGAGTTTTGAGTGTGAAAACGTTATTTTTATCCTAGTATTTTTGCAACTAGACTGTAAAACTAGCAATAAATCAGGTATTCACTTTAAAGACACTTTGAAGGCGTTGGAGACGCAACTCTAGCTTAATTAAACGACCCCCGCCGCCATTGTTGCGGCTCCCGTGGCATCGTAGAATATCTACTTAATTAGATATATGTGGCCCTTATGTACGTGACATACGGGAGAGAAGTATATGGAACGAGCATTTTGTTCGCAACTTGAAGTCCAGTCCAATCCAGGCGTAGAGTCGTGCCTCTTGACCAGTTAAAAGATTTTGCATGTAAGATGTCAGAAAAGAAATCTTAATTTTCTTTGTGACTGTGTCGAGACTAGCTGCTCGTCTAATGGTGAGCGCCACGCTTGCTATCGCTATCGACAGTTCAGTTTTTTTTAATCAGGTTTTTTTTATTTATTTACAGAGTAGCGTTTGACCACAATCCACCTGATGTTAAGTGACGATGTGGTCAGGTATCGTAATTTCAATGAAACATTGTTCTTCAATCTGAATATAATGATTTTACTTAGGACCGACGAATCGTGGTGAGTCGATGGATACAAATGGTTAAGAGTTCTTCATTGTGGTGTTCAAAGGGGGAACCCTATCCTATGTTCAACAGTGGACATCTTCCAGCCGATGACTTGAGGTCAAAGCCACAATAACTGACCAATGGGCTTCGTTCATCAAATGGCACATCTCTGTGTACAAAGCCCTTGTTTATTGTTATTAAATTTCAACGATAACGCTCCGGTATCCTCTAGCGTTAAAGAAATTTTAATGTCGGCTCTTTAGTTCACGACTCAGGTAGAAGAAACGTTGGCGCTTTTGTTAATTTACACCCAGGAGCTCGCACCACGCGATTCCCCGAAGATTGCCTTAAAATTTAATTAAAATCGTTAGTGAAACCATTGTTGACGCATGGGATAAGAGTTCAACTAGTGATGCGACGCTTATTTGAAGCGACACAGTCGTACTAAGAACTTAGAACTCTTTAGAATTTTTCACATACCAAATGTCATAATGTACATTGATAAGTTTAGTAACCTCTTTAGTATTTTAAGTAATAATGGCTCAGTATTGTAAAGTCAACTTGCGACCCGGTCGTGGGTTTGCATTTTTTTTTTTACTTCAAATATGCATGCGTTTGACCGCCATTTGT
Organism: Opisthograptis luteolata; assembly: GCA_931315375.2. Taxonomy (NCBI): domain Eukaryota; kingdom Metazoa; phylum Arthropoda; class Insecta; order Lepidoptera; family Geometridae; genus Opisthograptis; species Opisthograptis luteolata. Next base: position 9,549,706 of record OV928049.1, on the reverse strand, counting down.
AGCGATCGGGAAACAGACTCTGGCTAGTCTAGTCTTAATTCATGTTTGCTTTTTATAACAGAAACTAATGAAGTCAGTGCTGCCGGCAGCATGCGGTGCTGCCGGGATCGGACTTGTACCTTAACTAAGTAATGGACATAGTTTATTTTGTTAAATGTTTTTTTAGGACTGTATTGGGAAGTAGGTTTTGTTATGATGATGTTCGAACTTAGTTTAAATTAGTTAGTTTACTTTAACCTTCATTAAAATGGGAAGGAAAATATTCAACGCTTTTGGACTGGACGGTGACGACCAAAGACGGGAATTTAAGTAGTTTTTTTATCAGAAGCTTATTTTTTAATGTTGCATTTTTTTGTTCTTTTTTATTAATTACTAGCAGACCGCCCGCCCGGCTTCGCACAGGTATTTATCAAAAAATTCAAAAATTAAAATTATAATAGACATAGGTACATAAACCCTTCCTCCCGTACGGCCCGTACCCCAATGACGTCTACATTGCATAAGGTGCTGATTGCAATTCCACATAATTATCTTTAGATGAGTTCTTATGGCATACTGTACTTTTAACATGGAACCTTTAGCCTTGGTTCAGGTGAAGTACACTCATCATACTTCATCACTCTAATATAAACGCTAACTTTATAAAAGCAAAGTTTGTGAGTGAATAAGCGAATATGTACTTCTTCACGACAAAACGGCTTAAAGTATGTGAGTGAAATTGGAATGGATATAGTGTAACATACTATAGTTTAATACATATCAAAGAAAAAGAGAAAACGACTCCTTCAGGATAGCGAGAAAACCACGGTGCGAGTATAGTTAAATATATTAGAATTAGGTTTTATAACGGGATAATTACCATGTATTTGTTTTTGTTTGAGTTCTCGATATTTCGGCACTGTTGCAAGCGCCATGATCACGAGAATACTAAAAGTTTCTGCGGGTAGGATTGTTGATGTTATAACGGGCAGACGTATCTATCTACCCGCTTCCTCGCAAGTTGGTAATTATCTCGTTATAAAACCTAATTCTAATGTTTTTGACCATGTAGTTTAAAACAGTATACAGTTAAATAAAATTACTTGTAGGAGGATAAAAAAAATGTCAAGCAAAAGGTTGATCCTCTCTGGGATCCATTTGGAAGGATTAGACATAATCTTCGTAAGCCGAGTTTCATACAACCCCCAGCCAGCAAACCGCGACTCCCGCCGGACAATACTGTTCTTACCATATTTATTACCATATTTATTTACAAGTAAATATTGATATTAATTACTGAGCTCAGTTGGTATCCCGTCACAACTCCCAGAGCCTCAATTACGAAATCCAGAACAATCCTAGGAGGGCCCATTAATTTGATTGAAGTCCATTTATACCTAGCTGAATTTCAAGTGTTTACAATTATGGAGACGATGTCCCTGAGTAATGAAGTGGCTTGGGTTTATTTAGTTCGTAGACCACATTATTACAACTACATTGAATTGTTTAGCTTAAAATATAAAGATCACACGAAGCGGTGATAGTCCAGTGGTATATTGTGATTCACTGCACAGTTCATTATGTAATTCACTGTATAATTCACGGTGTCATTAACTAATTCTTTAATGCATTTTGTAAATTACTGCTTAACTAGCTGTGTAATTAATTCACTGTGAAATACATGATTTGATTCACCGTGTATTTCAACATGAAAGCAAGTGATACTTTCCACAATAATCAAGCTGAAGTTTTCATAAGGTTTTTAAAAGTGGTCGTGAATACGATTTTTGGAACTTTCGCCCCGTGATCCGTGAAGTAATATACATACTCGTATTATGGTCAGCGCTAATTCACATATATGTACCTAAATCAGGTTTTTTATTTGTATATGTTTAGTTTTATATAGATAGTTTAGCTTTTGTATTTAGTTTAATTTTTTATCCAATTGTATATATTTGATTTGTTGTTATTTTTTATAGCTTAAATTATTATGTCATTGTCAAATATAGTTCAAATATAATTCTTGTAACTATTAATTAATTTGTAGAATAAATAAAATAAAATTCACTGAATATTATTTTGTTTATTTATTTTTGAATTAATTTATGATTTCCTAACAGCGCCCGCGGTTACACCCGCGGTACGAGTATTCCCGGTACTTGTGAGAACCTTTTTTCGGGATAAAAGTAGCCCATACCAATATATTGTTATTCCAGAGTATGAGCTATCTCCATTTCACTCAAATCCGTCAATTCAGCGTGAAGAAGAAACAAACTTTCGCACTAATTATAGTATTAGTGTGATTTGTGTTCTTAAACACTATCAACGAAATGGTACCATCTATTTAATAATTTTTAATAATAAAAAAACCGACTTCTCTTTTCCCTCATTTTCTCTAGGATACCATCATCAGATCCTGGTTTCCTTATCATGGTACCACTTTTGGGATATCTCCTTTCCAACAAAGAAAAGGATCATCAAAATCGGTTCATAAACGACGAAGTTATTCCCGAACAAACATAAAAAACCATATATATACGGTCGAATTGAGAACCTCTTCCCTTTTTTTTACTACTTACAGGGTAGCGTTTGACCACAAGTCACCTGATGTTAAGTGACGATGTGGTCGAAGATGGCGCCACGCTACACCTGGACTGGGAACTGGCTCTCAAGTGAGGCTGCCGGAACACACTGATAGGTGCTTGGCGACAGATTCTTAACAAGAGGGTGGTAGCTAGCCAAGTGAGTACTAGAAAATACCCTACCACCAAGCTATGGTTTCATCACGATGTTTTCCTTCCCCGAAAGCTCAAGCTCATTGTAGGATTCGAACCCACGTCCTACGGATCGCAAGCCGACGTCACTACCACGGCGCCATCATCCTTTTTTAAGTCGGTTCAAAAACGAGGTCTCCAACTTTTTTACTGACTATACCTCTTCTAGCCCAATCTTACACACTCCACAATGTCACTGAGAATAAATCATCCCACATCGAAGTTTTCAACTTGCAAGTGTCACATGCAAAGTTATCAAGGACACACGTACCGAACTCGCGAAGTACGCTCATAAAGCAGCCTTGTCTCTAATATTACCCTATTACGTCCACCAGCTTAATTTATGCCGTAGCTAAGTCATGACGTAGGAAAAGGCATGGTGTCTTGATATACAGGCTTGGCTGGATGAGTCTGTTTCCTTTACTAAATATAATTATGTTGTTATGTTGTTGGGAGCGATGGTGGCCGAACGGTTTGGCGTGCGACTTACAAGACGCCGACACCGAGTTCGAACCTCTCGGCCCCGCACCTATGACTTAAAAAGTTATGTGCGGATTTGCCATCGCTCAAAACGGTGAAGGAAAACATCGTGAGGAAACCGGCATGCCCAAGAACTGCAACGTTTTCAAGGACATGCGACATCTACCAACCCGCACTGGGCCAGCGTGGTAGATTATAGCCCATACTCTCTCTCTGAGAGAAGGCCAGAGTCCCAGCAGTGGGAACGTGGAAGGCTGATAATAATGTTGTTCATCATCATCGTCATCAGCCGGAAGAAGTCCACTGCTGAACATAGTCCTTGAACGCTACCATGAACGGCTATTAGCCATTTGCATCCATCGGCTCCCTGCGACTCTTACAATGTCGTCGGTCCATCTAGTGGGGGGCCTACCTACATAACGTCTTCCGGTTCGTGGTCGCCACTCGAGAACCTTTCTTCCTCATCGGTTATCGGTTCGTCGAGCGATGTGGCCTGCCCATTGGCACTTCAACTTGTAAATTCAATGTTAATTCAATTGTTATGTTGTTACGCTTCTGTTATATGTGTTCACCTACTCTACGTTTTCATCAAATCAAATCAAATCATCAAAAAAAGATCCTAAATATTACTTGTAGACACGCTGTAAACGGTCTGCAAGCAGACATGCAAATAGTTTATCAGATATTTTTTTACGAAATGTTAATTACAGGTTTAATTCCTTAAAACTAGAATTATAAGTAACACTTAGGTGACTTAGACCAGCATTCTGGAATGACGCTCAAGCAGTGATCTCTGATTCGACGATGTCATTTCATACAAATACAACGTCACTCAATCGCTATTCAAGTATTGATATACACTTGAGCGTCATTCTCGAATACCAACCAGCCTTAGGTGGCTTAATGTTTTTTTTACATACAATGACATAGTAATTTTTATGAATATAACAAAAATATATACTGACAATGAACTAAAAAACCTAAACTAATAACATACAATTATAGCGTCTAAATTAAATAGTCAGCAGTTCCTTGTATCGATAATTTAAACTAGACAAACCGATTTCACAAAACCTGTATAATTATCACGCCAAAAACTAAGCCTCGCAATCTTATAAAACGCCGATATTCGAAAGCCATCGGTACCAAACAAATAATAGATGATACGAATTCGAATCCAACGAGCTCAAACCGTCGTTCGCTAATAAAACCAAAAGTAACTATGGACTATCGATTTAAACTATCGCAAACAGAGCTACTAAAATCGATTTCAAAGTCTAAAATCAAAAATACGGCCGTGTCTAGCCTAAAGTACACTTCTCGTGTTAAATTGTAGCAGCTATGAATTTTTGTGACTGAATCTACAAAAGGCTGTACTAGACTGCTTGGCAAAGCGGTGATGCTAGATGGACCCTCATAAAAGCGAAGCTGAGGCAGTATGTGACTGCCATTTCCAGTGTCCTTATAGTTCCGTCACAAGACTTGCCAACGAGCAGAGAAACTTGGCGATTTATTATCATACTGCTTTCTAAAAGTTTTATCTTAAACTGGCGGTGAGCTTCCACATCTTGTACTTTAAGGTTTAGTTTTAATCACTTTTAGCTTGTATCTTTTGAATTTTTCATCGTAAATTGAACTACCGAGTATAATTCATAAAAATGCTTTTAGGTATCTTAAAGTTTTTGTTTAATTTTTAACTCATTTCCTTTTGCTTATTTGAAGCGATGATGACTTTGCTGTAGTTTTTAACCGATTTTAAAATAGGAGGAGATTCTCAATTTAACTGTATTTTTTTATGTTACCTCGTTACTTTTGACTAGGTGAACCTATATTGATGATTCTATTTTTATTTGAAAGCTGGTGTTTTGGTCCAATTCTGACAATGGCATCCATGAGAAAAAAAAGAAGTCTGTTTCTTTCGTTAATTTTTTTTTTACAATTTGTATTGGTGCTTTTGACTACAAGTCACATGATGTTAACAGACGTGGTCGAAGTAGCGTCACGCTAAACCTGGATTAAAAAGTAGCGTAACATTGACTTGCAACCTCAAGGATTCGAATCCTATAATGAGCTTGAGCTTTCGGTGAAAGAAAACATTGTGATGATGATGAACGTTCCATTCCGGAGTTGGATATGGGATCTCGGTCTCAGATATGGGATATGTTATTTTTTTTGAAAAGGAATGAAGGACACATATCCGCGTTCGGATATATATCCGAAGATATAGTTGTGTCCGGAGTTACCCATGGCTGCAATGCGCTGTCATGCTCTTGCATTTTCGTCTGACACATGCGTGAAGCTCCATAGCGCATGCGTTATTGCAAAACAGTCCCACAACAGCGCATGCCCGTAGCGCACGCTAATATGCGCACAGGTGTAGAAAATAAGCTGCATGCGTCTTACGACAATCAATATTGTGAGCAATGACGCAAGACGAATTGAAAGTTGAAGACGCAAGATGAACATGAAAGCGCACTCGTGTGGATTTATCATATTACTGGTATGTACAAAGCGTGAGTGTATTACGTAAATCAACAATTCTATATCAAGATTAGCGCAGACGTAACAATCTAACTCAGGGCAAATTAAATTAGCGCAAGTAAGACAAGTCACAACTCCGTGCCGAAGCGTGTTGTGATTGTTACCGGAACATTAGCATGCGCGCGTGTGGCGTACTTTATTGTTATTAAAGGAAGGGTTTTGTTGAAGCAAACGTTCTAACGTACATTTGTCTAGAGGTGTACCCTAGACTAGTGGTTCTCAAACTTGAGTGGGCCGCGACTCACTAAACCAAAAATGTCCAAATTCTTGATTTGAAAAAATAATACCACCTCGACTTTAATTACCATCTTAAGCACTCTTATTACATAATGTACTATTAACGTTTTATAGATTAGGGTTTTACTTAATAATACTTATACACGATAATTAAATTTACCTGTGTCCTTAACACTGACACAGCACAAATACTTGCACTTTTTCTAATGATTTTAATATATAAATTTTGCTGTCACATCAGTTTTCAGTCAAAAAGTTCAATGCTATTAGATAAATAAAATGGTTGCAAGTGTTGCAAAATCTTCCTCAAAAAAGTTACGTTGTAACTTATCTTGGCTATGACATATCGTAACTTAACGTAACATTCATCACAATGAAACTCCACCTTAACACGGGCCATACTGTAATCAGGCCTGTAACCAAACTTAGTTTGCCTCGGGCCTGCGTACTGTATGAAATCATTACGCAATCAGAATCAGGTGTTTGATTATCCCAATGTTTGTCAAATTGAAGCAACTTTAGCTCAAACGAGTGTTATCTCTTACTATACTAATATTATATTATCAAGAGCCTTTGTTTGCTTGGTTGCATATTCCTCCTAAACTTATACTTACTTTATAGCGATGATGGCTCAGTGGTAGTGACGTCGGCTTGCGATCCGTAGGACGTGGGTTCGAATCCTACAATGAGCTTGAGCTTTCGGTGAAGGAAAACATCGTGATGAAACCATAGCTTGGTGGTAGGGTATTTTCTAGTACTCGCCTGGCTAGCTACCACCCTCTTGTTAAGAATCTGTCGCCAAGCACCTATCGGTGTGTTCCGGCAGCCTCACTTGAGAGCCAGTTCCCAGTCCAGGTGTAGCGTGGCGCCATCTTCGACCACATCGTCACTTAACATCAGGTGACTTGTGGTCAAACGCTACCCTGTAAATATATAAAAAAAAAACTACTGAACTCATTACAATTTTTATTCTCTTTCAAGTTACAGGGCAACATTTGACCGCAAGTCACCTGATGTTAAGTGACGATGTGGCGAAGATGGCGCCACGCTACGATAGTGATAATACTCTCAAGTGCGGCTGCTAGAACAACGATAGGTGCTTGCCGACAGATTCTTACCTTGAATATCTTAGCTACACATACAAACACTATACAAAATGCCGTACCGCTAAGTTATGGTTTTTCATTTTGACTAAATTTATATAAATATCACAACACAAAGGTGACTGACATAGAGATCTATCAACGCACCGCCCAATCCACTGGACGGATCGGGTTGAAATTTGGCATGCAGGTAGATGTTATGACGTAGGCATCCGCTAAGAAAGGATTTTGATTAATTCTACCCCCAAGGAGATAAAATAGCGAATGAAAGTTTGTATGAAACTTTGTCAATTTTAAACCGATCGGGCTGAGACTTTGCATGTATAAAGCTGTAGCCCGGGGAACAGCTAGTTACCAATAGGAAGCCACAATATCACAGATTGTCACAAGCTATGTTTTAATTTGATAAAGTACAGTTTTCAGTAAGAAATCTCATGTATACCCAACAAACAGTGTTTTACGCAGTGATATAGCTTACCACCAATTGTACAAACGGTACGTATTACAGTATTAAGTCGCCACAATTACTACATAAAAGCTAATTTAATCAGATATAATGGCTTGCGAGCCTATAACTCTGTTTTATAGTGCTATGCGTCTACCTGCTGGTGCCTAGTTAAAATGGTTAGAGCGAGTTACACAACAGTTGTAACGGTGAGTTTAGTTAACCAGTAACAATTTTATATTGTGATTTTTCGATACAAAAACAGTTGATTTGAGCTTCCTCTACAAGTCTATCTGCAGTGCTACAAATTTCAATCTTTCAAGAATTGGGTGTGGAAAAGAGTCTATAGACGACGGTGACCGCTTACCATAGGTGGGGGGCCGTCTTCTTGTTTACCACTCTATTACATAAAATGAAAAATTTATTGAATTCTTAATTGTAACTCAACGTATATGTACAAAGAACAACAAACAATAGAAATATCAAAACGAAGGTAATAAAAGTACTTACTGTATTTCGGAGTGAAGGGCAATGTTTCGAGTGAAATTACATGGCATAATACATATAACATCTTCAATATCAAGGTGACGAGGACAGTGTATTACCACGCAGGATTACGAACTGTTGAAGTTCAAAATTGTTGGTGGTACTGATGTAATAAGAAAGCATGATGCTTACCATCAGGCGAGCGACTTACTAAGTTACATAACAAAAGAAAATCGTGCTTTGTTAAAAGGATGACTCTCCGTTTATTTTTTCTCAATTTGAATTATCACCTGGTTACGTTTTAACCAACAGTTATCGCCTTTGTACTTACATTCGGGGAACCGGCCCTGAAACAAGTATTTACTATTGCTTAGTTTTATTACTCTACAAATTATGTTAGTTTAAGTACATTTACAAAGCACAGCTGAATGCGCTTAAATTACAAACTTCTCGGAGTATACTTGTTGTAAACGGTAACATAAATCCCTAGTTCCTACTTAATCGCTTCTATTATATTACAACGTAAGTGTGTTTGTTGGTTTACCCTCGAAATCTAGAAGGGCTGGCAGGAGGTGGCGCAGGACAGACTGAAGTGGCGTTTTTTATTATCGGAGGCCACGACTCATTTTGGGTCGTTGTGCCATCTCAGTTAGTAGTTCCAAACAAACGTTATTTATCTCTTTATAATACTGATCGGAAGTCGTTCTGTAGGTAGGTCTCCCACTTACTAGGTGAACCAACGACATTTTAGGTCGCAGAAAGCCGATGGATGCAAATGGCATGGTAGCGTTCAAAAGGGGAGTTATGTCTTGCAGTGGGCTTATTCTGTCTGATGATGATGATTATTGAATATTAAATAGTAACCTACGTCCTACTAAGGTTAATAACAATTAATGCGAAAATTTGTACGTTTGTTTCGCAATATGACCAGAACGGGCTGATTTGATTTCGATAAAATTGAGTATTAAGATTTATTTTTGTAGGTATTCAGAAATCGGACAGCATTCCAGAGTTAATATTAAATTCAATTTCTCTTCTTTTTATTTATTTATTATATGGATGACAATGACTGCTGTAAGCTCAAACTAACCTGTAAAAAGTTAAAAAAAAACCATTCAAGTGCGAGTCAGACCCGCAAACGAAGCGTTCCGTACCTTTATCTATAAAAACGGCAAAAAAAAATAATCACGTTTGTTGTCAAGGAGCCCCCTTAAATATTCTGTTTTTTAGTATTTTTTGCTATAGCAGCAACATAAATACATCATCTGTGCAAATTTGAACGGTCTAACTATCACGGTTCGTGAGATACAGTCTAGTGACAGACGGACGAATGCGGAATCATAGAAATAGGGTCCAGTTTTACTATTTGGGTACGGAACCCTAAAAAGGGAACGTCCTATGTAAAAGCCAGTACCAGTAAGTGTATGTACAGATATACTTTACAAATAAAGCACTTGCTAGTTAAAACTAACGTACGCCCAAACCAACAATAACAAATCACCAAATCACCCGATCGATGCACAAGAAAAGCAACGAGAGTAAAGTAGGTAATAATGAAATACGGTGTTACGAGACGCCGCAAATTCGTACCACCTCCCTAACAAAGTTACGGAAAGTGGTCGAAGTTTATCGGGATTTTGCTATTTTAACGACACCGTGCCGGGACGGGAAGAGCCATAAAAAGGCTAAAAGGTCGGATTAGAACACACCGGACAAATAGGTATTCAACCTTCGTAGATGTTAAGTTACGGAGATAGGTCGCGGCGAAGGTTAAACTTTTTAAGATCTAGAACTTTTAGATGGTCATAGTTATTAGCTAACGTACTTGTGTGATAGAGGGATGCAAAACTAAACGGGTCATCATAAATTTATAACAATTTAATCACACTTACAGAATCACAGGGTCACTTAAACAATAATATTCCAATCACCAAAAATAACGACTTGCACTTTAGGACGGCGCGGCGTTTCGAACCTCAATCAATGTTTTTTCCAGATGGCCGACCGGAGTGAAGTGCATGTGACTTTTTGAAGTCAATGTCAGAATAATGACTTGACACTGACATGTAGAATCATAAACTTGACTAAAAACAATATATCGAATATTATTATCTGTATTAATTAATAATCGCGTAACACTTGTGTTTCAACTTTCTTTTTTATGAGAAACTAGCTGCGCCCTGCGTCTTTCCGTTATCCTGTAGGAACTTTTTCCGGGGTGAAAAGTAGCTTATGTTTTAATCCAGAGTATAACCTATCTTCATTCCTAATTTCATTCAAATCCGTTCAGTGGTTTTTGCGTGAAAGAGTAACAAACATCCATACATTCAAACATCTACACAACGTAGGACTAGCGTCCCGCTTGGCTTTGCACCAGTAGGTATAGCCGGAAGTTATCACAAAATTATTAAATATAGAAGCTAGAGATTTAAATCCTGGACTTTGTGTAGATCTAACTACTGGAAGACTACATGTCTTTCATACCAACTTTGTTGGCTGATAAAGTAGTCAATGTTTCTTCTTTTCCGATTTGTTTCAAAAATATCATGATTACTTACTGTGAACCCTACTTTACTAGACACTCATGGATAATGTAGCTTTAAATTAGTAGAAAAAAATCGAAATCGGGTCTGTACTTAAGGAGATTAAGAGTAGGATTTAGGTTTAGGACATCCAAACAAACCAACTTACCTCCTTAGAATATTAGCATCTACACGGAGAAAAAAGACCGTCTGAAATTGCCTTTTCCTTCTGAGTCAAAAGGGAAGGAATTGTGATTTAGAAGGAAAACTAAGGTAAAATAAGGAAGGAATCAGTCTTGGAAGGTAAGACTCAGAAGGAAAGTCAGATTATTTTTCTCAGTGTGTAGATTCCTATTCGTATGATTTGATTTGCTTTGACCCCAGTCTCATCTGATGGTAAGTGATGACGAGGTTCAATGATGGAGCATGCTTGCCTAAAAGTTACCTTTTCACTTTTGACTTCAAGGCTCCCAAAAAATCATCTTCATTATTATCAGCCTTTCACGTTCCCACTGCAGGGACTCTGGCCTTCTCTCAGAGAGAGAGAATGGGCTGTAATCTACCACGCTGCCTCAGCTTAAATGTTGCAGTTCTTGGACATGCCGGTTTCCTCACGATGTTTTCCTTCGCCGTTTTGAGCGATGGCAAATTCGCACATAACAAAAAACCCAAAAAATACTTATCGGGAAACAAAGACGGTGGCAGGTTGTTCAAGCGATCAGTTGCAAATACCACTAGCGGTCCTCCATTCAAGTAGTGACCGCAGAAGAGTCACGGCAAGCTCCTCTACTAGTGCTTCAGTAGGTATATCTAAATATTTAGTTACTTTAAATCTTTATCTTTATAAGTTTTGATCAAAATCATAATTTAGATCTAATCTTCTCTAATTGTGATACTGATATCTGTAATTTGAAAATAATCGAACCATCGACATGCCATCTACCGGATATATCACGATCGATAGATCGATCAGATAGATCATCAGGGTACATATTTAGCGCCATGCCGTCATACGTTGGTAAACCACGCATTTCCTCCGTGCTGTGTGACAAAACCGAAAAAAACCAACCACAAAGAAAAAAAAAATAAGCCTAAAACCCAGAAAAAAATGGGGTAGATGAGGTACTATAGCTTTTCGACCGTGGACCGCTCAATTGAGGTGCATGAACCTAATAAGCTTTAGAAAAAGTTCAATTAGCATCTATTACCTCACTGCGGAGGTCGCTTGAGACCTAGTTTCCAATTAATTTGCATCGTGGCGTTATCTCCGACCACATCGTCTCATCAGGGGCCCAAGTCTGCTAATCAAGCTCATCAAGGTCCGTAATGGCCAATTTTGATGATACATCCAGATACTTCCAGATATCCATATATTCATACCCACAAACTTTTAGTAGGATTGTAATGAGGATACAAATTGCTCAAACTTCGAAAACTATTAACGGACATTGCGTTTCGCTCTCAAGATGCCCCATAAACCTTATTAGACCAACGCCTGCAAGACATCATAATTTGTAACTCCCAGTCCCAAAACGCAAGTTCTAACTAAACAGCATCAACAGGGAAACTTCGGGAAGCAAAAGCCAATTTAGCACCCGCCCACATATTACGTACGGTGGTGACGTCACTCATTGGCGTCATCCCGGTATTCATTGGCGTAACCTGGTATAATCCTGTGAAATATGCAAGGCGCCCCGGGGAGCGTTGTTAGGATGCGATTTGCATAATGGCCAATCGGCTACGCGATTTGGGCACCCTTGTCTGGGAGACTACTGTTGGAAGTCGCATCGTTTCTGCGGAAAGTATATAGTTTGTATGGCGCTTGGAAACTAGCGATTTATACGCGCGTATACCTAAGCTCGATTTTGGAAGCGCATGCAGGCGTATGGGCATGACTTTTGCCACACGCGCAACTCTTACGAGCGTTGACGGGCTCACTCGTCAGAATCCATATTGATACTAACTCACCACTACCTTATTCGCTCGAAATAAGCCCGCGTGGAAGCGCGTACGAAACAACCGTATACGCGCATAAAAAAACGCTAGTTTGTAACCACTCTTAATAACTAGATTAGTCTCACGTGAGAATCTGCGTTAATTTAACGAAGGAAGGATTTGCGCGAGCTCCAGGTGGAGGACTGACAGGAGGTGGCGCAGGACAGACCGAAGTGGCGTCTTTTGTTATCGCAGGCCAAGACTCACTTTGGGTCGTTGCGCCATTTCAGTTAGTTAGTTAGTTATATCTCCATCCCAAATTATACTTAAATCCAACAAAAACTACACAAACTGTGTATTTAAAACATAAATATAGTTCGATATTAGTAAAAATCATAACATCTATACAGTCACATACTTGCATAGCTCTGACGCTAAATAAGGACATAATTTTGTAGCTATTACTTATTGCATATTGTTTTGCTTTGTATTTTGTATAATTTGTTGCAAATAAATGATTCTTATTCTTATTCTTATAATATGAAACTATGTGGATCGGGGATCCACAACGCTTAAAGCGCAGAACAAATATTTGTCCCGTAGAATCAGACCTTTAAGTTCATGTTCAAGGCGGAGATAAAAATGCTAGTGCTCGCCTGGCACCTAGTGAGTTCCGGCAGCCATATACTTGAGAACCAGTTGTGGCGCTAACTTCGACCACATCGTTACTTAACATGACTTGTGGTCAAACGCTGCCTCGTAAAAAGTGAACCGAAACTAAGTTTCACAGATGTTTATTTAAAAACTAGTTGCACCTTTTGGAACCTTTTGTCTAAGATAAAAAGTAGCCTATGTGTTAATCCAGGGTATAAGCTATCTCCATTCCAAATTTAATTCAGATCCGTTGAGTAGTATTTGCGTGAAAGAGTAACAAACATCCATCCATATTTCCATCCATCCATACTCACAAACTTTCAAGTTTATAACATTAGTAGGAGAGATATAAATAGTGTTATATCCTGTTTGCATTTTGTCAAATTTATATTATGGTTTAAAATAATTCACAGTAGCAGCCCAATGTATACGTAAATTTAAGAGGTGGCGGGTATCATATTATAGACTTTGACGCGACGTCTCGTATCGAAACGAGAAGGGCAAAGTTATGATGATGGTATACAAAACAAATATACATATTAAAATGAAATAAAAATTTAAATAAAACAGGCCAATGGTTTTTATTACCGTAACATAATGTAATAAAGCAAGTAAAGGGACTAAAGGATTGTAGTAATTAGTTTAGGTTTTTTTTATTTATTTTTTGCTGGCCGTTATTTTGCGCAACGAATAAGCATTGCCGTTCAACGTGGCAATGCGGCCAGCATTTTGGGAACGTTGCCAACTGGTAGTGGTTTATTAGATTAAGTAGTTTGTTTAGTTTGATAGGTAGTTTTATTTTACATATTAAGGTTTAGGTGTTTTTATTTTATCTGCTTGTTTATTTTTTTAGTTCATTGTTATAGTATATATTTTTGTTTGAATTATATGAAATATTGTCAAATTCATGTCAATAATGTTATTAATGTTACTGTCAAACGTCAACGTCAAAGATGAAAGTCAGATGTTTGACTTTTTTGAATTCTGCCCAACTGAAAATTGATTGTTTGGATTGTTTGAATTTTGAATTACTTTGAATTTGTTTGATTTGAATTCAGTAAATAAAGCAAGTACATAAAAAAAATTATCAATTGAGATGAGAGTAATTTCAACTTTATTGTTTTGCGTGACTTGTTTCCTAATTTTGTCTGTTCTGTATTATATTTTTGGAAGAAAATTTTTGTTTATTAATTTTATTAATTACCACGGCGTTGGTAGGTACTAAAATTTTCGTAAGCCGTGAACGCAAAATTAGGTAGGTATAAATTATTTATATTTTGTTCGCGTTAGTAATTACTGTGGGAGTTCTGATAGCGCAGACTCTAAAGTTTGCTAAAGTCTTAAATTTATAATCATATAGATAAAATATTAGATGCGTACCTAAATTACACTCATATTATAAATTAGTGGCGCCCCACGGTTTCACCCGCGTCTTTTCGTTATCCTGCCGGAACCTTTTTCCGGGATAAAATAGACATTACACTTCGACGTTGCATTCTCGATATTTATTCACTTTGTAGTAATCCTATTTATTGCACAAGGCGTCGCACATAATTTTTAGAGCTGTAAAAATAAAAATCAAATCACAAAAATATAAAATTCACTGTTTCTGAACGATACCTTCCATGTCATAGGCAGTGCTGTCATCTCCGTCATACTTCATTCCTTTTTTATGTGCGGGCGTCGCAGCTTCGACTTATCGATTAAATTCGTTATTTTATTGGAAATTTTGTGAAAAAGTTAGTTGAAAGCAGTGTTATGGAGAAAAGATCGTCATAAGTCCAAATAATGACGAAAAATAACATGTTGGGAACGCAAGATACGAAACTCGGCAACTAGTTCGGACGATCAAGGTTAGTTCGTGGTCATTAACTGTGTGTTAGTTTTATCTGTAAATTTGCCTTTGTCCCTTCCTTTTTAGGGAAAAGGCGCATACTTTGGAAAATAACTGATATTTTTTCCTCATGATTTTTGCGTAGTTTTTTCTTTTCTAACTACCCACATAATTCATGATTTTTTTTCCATTCTTTTTTCTTGCATGATGCTCGGCTGATAATGAGTTACTCCGATGGCGTATTGTAACCTTCAACACTGCACACGCTGCTTGCTGAATCATATAGTCTAGAGTCGTACCATGAGTGCGTACCATGACTTTAAATCATACAGTCATAGGATGTAACGTGAGTGCGTACCATGAGTGCGTATCATGACTTTAAATCATACAGTCATAGGACGTAACGTGAGTGCGTACCATGAGTGCATACCATGACATACAGTCTAGAGGCGTAACGTGATTGCGTACAATGACTTTAAATCATATAGTCTAGAGACGCAACGTGAGTGCGTACCATGACTTTAAATCATACAGTCTGGAGGCGTAACGTGAGTGCGTACCATGACTTTAAAAACCTTCAATACTGCACATGCAGTTTATGGAATCATACAGTCTAGAGGAGTAACGCGAGTGCGTACAATGACTTTAAAAACCTTCAATACTGCACACGCAGTTTATTGAATCATACAGTCTAAAGGAGTAACGCGAGTGCGTACAATAACTTTAAAAACCTTCAATACTGCACACGCAGCTTGTTGAATCATACAGCCAAGAGGCGTAACGTGAGTACGGACAATGACTTTAAAACCTTCAATACTGCACACGCAGCTTGTTGAATCATACAGCCAAGAGGCGTAACGTGAGTATGGACAATGACTTTAAAACCTTCAATACTGCACATGCAGCTGGTTGAATCAAATAGTCTATAGGTGAAGCGTGAATACGTACAAAACCTGATATGGCGCTGGATCTTCTTGACCAGGCAAAGCTCGACCATAATCATCCAAGGTCACCGACACCAGACCCGCGACAATGGTCTTCTGATGATGATAACCGGGTTAGATCCCGTACATTCATTCCGACAGGTCTAGGTACAGATACTGCAGATGCAGCTAGCATGTCCGAGCTCAAGCGAAAAGCCATGTCTGCCGCACCAGAGTTTTTATAGCCAAAATGCATTCATAGATCCAGTACGGAAAGATGAATTATTTGATGGGCGATTTATGATAAGGTATCTAAACGTTTGGGTAGAATCCTAGTGTAAATGGTAAAGGCAGAAGAAACCACGATAAAGGAAACCCTAATACCTGAAGACCTAGCTTACGGAAGGCACCAAGGTTCAACTTAGAATTTTCTGCAGTCTTATACACGATCTTAAAGCGTCGGGATAAACCCCTTATAAAGGCTAAAACAAGCCAGTCATTTTCTAGACGTATATCTGTGGGACATAAATCATAAACAAAAAACAAGAACACAAAACACTTATCTTTTATTATATAACAACAAAGCAACGAAATATATGCAGTTGGATAGAAAATTGAAATAAATGCTAAAAACTAAACTTCTTACAAAGAAAAAATTTTAGAAAGCTCTGGCCTTCATTCAAAGTTTAGCAAGGCTGGCGTTCTACCTACATCTCTAGACATCAGGTTCATTTTGAATATGAAGGACAATAACAACTGAAGACTTTAAAATGGAAGATATTCACACAGCTAATATTTACCAAGTAAGGTTTTTTATATACATTATGTCCACATCAAGGAACCGTAATTTTAAGTTCCTATCCATAATTTAAAACTTCAAGATAACCTACGATTTTCAATGACTTTGGTTTGTCATTGGCTTCTCTACCAGTTGGTAATTATCTTAGAAACCGAGATCTGTTGTTACTTGTGTGTTATTTTGATGTCTTACTACACATTAATGACCACAATTTAAAATTTGCTTGGAGGGTTCATTAAACTTTCTCAAAAGGTTAAGATTTGTGTTAAAACAAGCGAAGATGTATTTTGATTTGGAACAAAAAACAAACACATTTCGGCATTGAAATATGTAGATTTACAGAATAGTCATTATATGTGTTTAAAGTTTACAAAAAGAAACTTAAAAATACCTGACGAAACAAAATATTTTTCCAGATTAAGCAGATTGACAATCAGGGCCTTTTTACCTTTTTTACCTTTGTTAATACCTTAGGTTACTTTTCTCAGCCTACCCTGCAGTTTCCTTTGTATAGAAAGAAAAATTACAAACTGCATAACATTACGAATGATTTATATGAGAAATGTATCAAACTCGAAGTCAGAGTCGTCTTGGGAAAAATAATGTTTTAACTCAGTGGTAAGTACCTTCTAGAAATCTTCATAGGTGCCTCCCTTATTGGGCGGGGTGTTTTTTGTAACGTGAGTTTTTTTTTTTTTGGTATCACACAATCAAAACTAGCATACTTTATTATTAGAATTGAAATCAGCTTACATTGGCCTTCATTGCTTTGCTAAGAATTAACAGAATAAACATGGGCAGAGTGACCGCTATTGTCTGCATTAATGAAGATGTCTTATATACTCTCAGAGATATCTGGCACTAGCTTAAGCAAAGATAGCTTAATATACGTACAAAATAATATATATTAACTAATAAATGACCAAAACATTGAATGGGACCTGGCTCCAGGTGCCTGTGATCTATCGTGATCATAATCACGAACTGTTTTTTGGAGTCCCTAAATTGACGTTTATGTACAAGAATATTTGTGCGAAGCATATAATATAAAAAAAAAAAAAACTAAAAAAAAAAAAAAAAAAAAAAAAAAAAAAAAAAAAAAAAAACTAAGCAGATGATTATATTTACTTATGCATGTTATGTACTTTCTTATAATTCATTAAATTTCAGATTCATTCACAGAACTGGGCACCCATTTAGACCACAATTGTTTTGTATGTGAAGTTAACAACCAAACATACCATCACAATGTTGAACTTGTCTCACATTTTTTCACATTTACGTTTTAGGTGGTATATACATATTATTACGGATAAGAGATCCTTTGGCATAGCCTGACCTTATGGGCCCTATGGTCAATGCATTCATTGGATTGGGAAACTCATTTATTTTACGTCTTCCTTCTATTCTAGTTTATCTGTATTTTTAAGAAATATTATTTTGATCAAGCCACTGCACGGGAGTCATGGGCAGCTAATAGGCCTAAGAAGGCCTTTAGTTACTCTTATTATTTTTATTTTTCCAAAGAAGATTGATCCATTTCACCCTCTCTGGTAGCATTATATCCTGGTTTCGAAGGTATTATCAACCAAACATAGTTATATTTCCAAGGGGTATCAAAATTAATTATAATTTAAACTTAGACTAAAAAAAAAAAAAAATAATAATTTCAGAAATAATAATAATTGGATATCAATAATTTCAATAAGAACTCCGATAACTTTTTAGCATTGTGTTAATAGTACACTTCACCCTTAGCGTGGCGTCTTAGCTTTGGCTACGGCTCCGCCAATGCCTAATAAAGGTCCGGGCAAAGACCCGAGAATAAACCCACATAGGATAATAATAATAATTCAAAGTATTACATAATTTTTCCTATTTTCTCAAATAGGATTCAAATTCTCGTCTCTGAATATCATTCAGGTACAGACTCGCCGTTCGGCTTCTGTTTTAATATCAGGTAAATGTGTTATTTAGATGACCAAATTATAGGATTCACAAAAGAAGTTTACGGAATTAAACTTTGCTATTCAAAATACGTATCTACATGAGATCCTAGTACTCAATCACTTGTAGTAATTTTATCCAAACGAGAGTAAAGCTTTTGATTCCATATCCAAAAAGTTTGTGTCTTTCCTCGCGTTGTCAACTATACAATGAGTGCGAAATTAAAGTAAGTCGCACGAATGGAAATTAATATTTGGCTAGAAGCACTTACTAGAAATAAAGACTAATTACTGATTTCACCTATAAATAAAATACTTTGGTGCCTAATCTAGTTATACTTTTTTACCTCACGAAACGAAAGTATTATCAGTTTAGATAGATGTCATGGCACCTAAGAGCTACCTCCATCAAAGAAATTAATTCATACATCTAAGAGATAATCCATTGCTCCTACCACAAGTCACATATACATTAGACATACTTACATTTATAGTTTGGTGCAAATACTGGTATCTGCAGCACATAGTAGCCGCTACACTTCTACCTCGGCTAGTTATAAGGAGTTCTGTCCATGTTATAAAATGAACAACAGGATGGTCAGGAAGCTTATTAGTATTGCATTCACAAAGGTAATTCATAATATATTCAAGCAAGAATGCTAATAACGGTAATTGGGCTTACATTATCAATTGATTTATTGGTTTTAGGTTGAACGTAAGGTTCATAATGATGTGGATAATCACTCCACTTTTTTCGTTTATATGTGTTAATGTATCTTTTTATTTTTCTATCTAGAATCCTGCCTGCCTATCTCGTTTGTGTGAAAGCGCTAAACATCTACAAAGTGAATAAATATCGAGAATGCAACGTCGAAGTGTAATTTATGGTTAAACGAACTTACCTTAAGTGATGTTCGACCATAATTATACTAGACGTTGCATTCGAAGATATTTATAGTCCCACCCGAACCCAGCTACTAAAGCCCATACAACTAACAAACGAGATAAGTGTCTCTGAAAGAATGAAGTATGACGGAGATGACAGCACTGCCTATGACATGGAAGGTATCGTTCAGAAACAGTGAATTTTATATTTTTGTGATTTGATTTTTATTTTTACAGCTCTAAAAATTATGTGCGACGCCTTGTGCAATAAATAGGATTACTACAAAGTGAATAAATATCTTCGAATGCAACGTCTAGTATAATTATGGTCGAACATCACTTAAGGTAAGTTCGTTTAACCATAAATAGTTTATACTCTGGACAACACATGCTACTTTTATCTCAGTTCCTAGGGGATAACGGGAGTACAGGTGTAAGCGGGTATAACCGCGGGGCATATAAAGCTAGACTCATAATATCTCTATTATTGCCTTCGGCTCATGCTTATTCATAAGTCTGAAGATGTTGTTTCTTGAATCAAACTTCTTCGAACTTTCTTTTTGTTTAAATCAACATATTATTTGAAGCCAGCTGATGCATCAGGCAAAAATACACAAAAACCGTAAAGTTGTTCTCCGAAACACAGCTGATGCCTTTCCGAATCAATGGGTAAAAGAATCGGTTCTTGTGGATCGCGATTACACTAAAATATGGAGTCAGTAAATCAGTTCTTTATGAATCGTGCTTGTTTCTGTTTACGCACACAATCTTGCTTACAGGACATTTATTTACAAGGTTTAAGCCGAGCGTCCACATTCAATTTCTTTTTCTAATTTTTATTTTTCCTAAATATATAATTAGTTCATGTAATCAAGTTTACGTTCCTATTGACTGCTTATAATTAAAACCTGTTCATAAGCATGTTCTGATTGTGCTGGAGAGCATCTTTTTTCGTATGAATACTTTGAAATGTTATTTTACAGGAAACTAGCAACATACAATTTGTCATAAATGTACATAATTATTATCTACATTTTATCATGAATCTTTTACATAAGATTAAAATTAAAAAAAAAACAAAAATCTCGGACCAATTTTCATTAAACATAGTTATAAACCACACAAGGAAACTGGCTTTCAAATGTAAAATACCGCATCGAAATCGGTCCATCTGTTTGAGAGCTACGACGCCACAGACAAACAGACACTTACATACACAGACAGACAGACAGACATCGACGTCAAACTTATAATTTTTGCGTCGGGCGGGGGATAAAAATATAAAAATATAAATAAAAATATAAAGTAGTTTTGCCCCGGAGCACGCCATAAAGTTGAGCTACTGTTTGCGTTATTGAGCTGAGATTACGTGGACTTGATTTATCCCGAAGCCCATCTTTTCGGGGCGATTTACAACCTATGGCCGGGATTACTACCATTTTTTATCAATGCCAACGCTTACGAATTTGTTGGTTATTTGTAATTTGCGATACGATCGTGATGTATGTGGTAAACAATATTGGTATGGAGAGAAAAATAGATCATGAGCGGATTTGATGAAATATTGGAATCTGAACATTTATCATGTTTATGAGAAATATGCTGTTGATAATGTGGAATTATATTGTTACACTAGCGAACCGCTGCGGCTTCCCACGGGTGGGCTAATAAAAATAAAACATAGCCTATGTCACTTGGGAGTATCTACTGTAGCTTTCTATTAGTTAAAAAAAATTGCATGTACTTAATTAATTATTTGGTACACAATTTATATTGTGTACGATAATACGACATTCAAAATTTTGTCAAATACTTTTTTTTTACTTCTTGCCTCAGGATCATACCGATGTGCTTGGTGACAGATTCTCATATTGAGGGTATTTAGCTGATC
The DNA here is from genome assembly GCA_931315375.2 of Opisthograptis luteolata. Classification (NCBI taxonomy): domain Eukaryota; kingdom Metazoa; phylum Arthropoda; class Insecta; order Lepidoptera; family Geometridae; genus Opisthograptis; species Opisthograptis luteolata. Next base: position 9,528,272 of record OV928049.1, on the reverse strand, counting down.
AGGCGAGCACTACAAAATGCCCCACCATCTATCAAGCTTTTATTTTGCAATTGAGATAAGACTTTACTTACAGTGAAGTTATAGCGACAAAAGAATCGTAAATAACACAAAGACATGTGAAATCAGTAATTAAATTATTGTATAGGTATTTTTTCCTTTCTTCCATTCAAATAAACATTGCAAGCAAAATAACAAAGTAATAGACAAAATTCATCTTCCCGAACAGTCAGAATTAAGCTAGGCGCGTACTACGCGATTTTCAACGCACGGCAAAAATGCCCGCTACATAATGTCGCACCGAAGTAAAAAAAAAACAAAAATCATTAAGTCACCGCAGTGGCACACTCTGCTACAATAACGTGGTGCGACATCTTCGATCCTTAGTTTAGCAGCTACATAAAAATCATAAACGATGTCCTCCATCTTCAGATATAACATTCATGTTCTGTCTGAATAATACAAAAAAAAGGATTTTAGGTTTAATAAACTACTAGTTACGCCCCGCGGTTTCACCCGCGCCTTCCCGTTATCCCGCAGAAATCTTTTTCCGGGATAAAAAGTAGCCATTGTGTTAAGCCAGGGTATAAGCTATCTCCATTCCAAATATAATCAAAATCGGCTTTGTAGTTATGGTGATATGTGGTAACAAACATTCACACACACAAACAAACTTTCGCATTTATAATATTAGTAGGATATTGTGAATAGATACCGAATAAACGATAAAATATTATAAAACTTTTATAAACTAAAATAGGTAAATAATAAAAGTCAAATTATGCCGCAGCGCTTATAGCCGTGCGGCGATCGCAGTGCGCGACTAGCCTTATTGGTAAAACAATACAGAAATTGGGAGTGGAGTAACACAAAGAGTATCAAATAACTGTAGCCTTTACTGGTTTCAGTTTCTTTCTTTCTCTAACAAGGAGAAACTTGTAGCAGACTGACATCAAAGGGCGGTGTTGTAAGACGTCGTTATCTTTTAACTTAACTTTTATACCAAAGATGGGATCACTGTAACTTTATCGTCTTTATCCTTTGCAGTTCTCTGTGTGTTTGTTTATGAATAGAGGATATATGCGTTTTATCTCAAGGATTTGTTGGCAGGGTTAGAGTCGAAAGCAAAAAGTACGAGTAACGTTCTGTCTTTGAAAGTATACATTTACTAACTATTCCCACAGTTTTAGACGCGTGGACTAGATTATCGCACAAAAAAAAGAAACGCGTTTTATGTCAAGGATTTGTTGGTAGCTTTAAAGTCGATAGCAAAGGTGTGAGTAACATTTTGTCTTTGAAAATATATATTTACTAACTATTCCCACGGACTACAGTTTATAGCGGAAAATGGTTTAAACTATCTCCTCACCAAATTTCAGTTGGTACAGTGAAAAGGTGACAGATAAACAGAGTTGACTTTTACATTTATAATATTAGTACTAGTGACCTGACTCACGGCTTTGCCCGCGTGGTAGTTGATACTTTTCCATAGAAACTATAATATTTCAATTGAGACTAAGGAATAAAATATTGTACCAAGAAAAAAAAGCGGAAGTACTCGTATATTTGTTCCATGGCTGGGTGTTGAGGATCTACACATTTTCTGTATCATAAATAGTTAGAGATAAGATCTATGTACGCGATTGTGTAGGCGTTATTTATATTATTACCATCATAAATAAATGGTATTACTATCCAAAATAAACCTCTCTAAACATAGTGTTAGAAAAGTTTCACAGCAAGACACGGCTTAAGATTTCAACAGACCATTTTCCCTCAAGTAAACTATATTTGACTTGATTCGTTTGTGTTTAACGCGCAAGTCGTGACCTCAAGGAGGACTCGTCACACAAACAGCCACGTAATTGTCAAGACAGCACACAATCGTCAGGAACAATGACATCACCGGAGTCTTTACCTATTTTATTAGAACTCTAGATAGGGATCCGCAAAAATACTCGACTACCTACAGTACTATACTAGATACTTTTTACACGATGCCGAGTAATTTTGTACTCGATACATTTCACATTAATATTATTTATGTACTCGATACTTATATTTAATGGTGCCCAGTATTTTTATATTGTGACTTGTGTGACTGTAAGTAGTAAAAAAGGAAAATACTCGATACTTTTCTATAGAGCATACATTGACAGTTTATGAGATGAAAAGAGGCTTAAATTAATCGTATTAATCTATGCTCTGTAGTCAGCCCAGATAAATCAAGTTAATTAATGATTGTCTGTATCCCTGTTTAATTAATTGAAAGAAACGTTTGTCCACTAGTTACCTGATTTTAGGGGGACGATGTGGTCAATGGTGGCGCCACGACACTATACCTGGATTGGGAACTGGCTTACATTTAAATTCATAAAAAAGTACTCGATACCTGAGTAACTCGATACATATTTTGTTCCAATACCGATACTAATATCGATATTTTCGTTGCGATTACTACTCCTGAGTACAGTATCGATTCTTTTGTTTCGATACCATATCTCTAACTCTAGATTAACGACGTTGCTTCGCACTAAAAGTACTTTATAGGGACGTAAAAACCGGTACATAAATTCCGTGGCATTAAGTCGACCAAGTCATTTTAAATTAACCAAAGAAAAGAACTGACAACGTATTTGGTTTTGGATAGATGTTGAACTTATTCATTATTTAGCATTTAATCTTCTGAGAGGTTTAACATTTTTGTGTTTAAAAGTACTTGTTGCTTGTCGTATTACTTTTAATAATACGACAAGACAACTTTTAAAGTTACTCGACAGTCGACACTAGAGAGGTAAACTCTTGTAAAATAAAACTATGATAAAATTTTCTCTACAAGCTAGCTACTTTTATGATTAATGTTGCTTAATTAATGAAATAAACTTTGACCATCAAAATTTAGACCATTTTTTAACTTTTTACAGGGTAGCGTTTAATCTCAGTCAACTGATGAAAGTTTCTAGATCTAAGTAGAAACTCGCACAACAAAAGACTTCAAATCCACCTAACATAAACCTGGGAAAATACGTGTCATTTTAAGCAAGCCCTGCCTACAGATAAGTTGTAAATCCGTCTTTACGATCAGGTGAAAAGCGGTATTACTTTACCCAAATAAACCAAAGCAGCGACGCATAAAACTGGAATTTAACAAAATAAATTTCCGTCCAATCTCTACGCGTTCACTAAGAGCGTGAAAATTTAAGGCACTCCCCCTATTTCACGGTTGTTAACCGACAACCACCTGAGGCAATGTGAGGGTAGTGCGAAAATATTAGCCGCGCCGCGTAACGTTATCAGCGCATACGGCGCCGCGGTATATTTCGTTGGGGAAATTTGAATATCGGCCAATCAAGGAGCGTCGGGCGCTCGGCCGGGCCCACCCGCCAGATTCGATTATATTGCGTTTTATTGCGTAAAAAAACACCATTGCCAGTTAGTTGTTTTTGCCGACGTTTTTCGTACGTGTTGACGCAGGACGTGGATTTCGTTTTAGATAGATTTAGTGTTTGTTTTTTTGGTTTCGTTGAAATGCACTAACTAGATTGTTTGTTTTTGGTTTTGATTGGCTTTGAATGCTATATTTTAAATTAACTAATATTTGTTGTAGTGAATAATATATATTTTTTTTAATTTATAGTGTAAATCCACAGACCTTGACCTTTTGTAACCTTTTACTGTGGCTGAAGGTGGCGCCAGTCTAATTTCGAATTGGGAATTGGCTCCCAAGTGGTAGGTACTGCCAAATCACACCGTTAGATATTTGACGACAGATTTTTACCCTAAGGGTCGTAGCTAGCCAGGCAAGTACCAGAAAAAACCGCTCTTACCGTATTTTGCGAATTTAAAAGAAAATCAAAACCTATAGGGTACTACTTCCTGTTGATTTGGAGGCATGAAATTTGGCTTGAAGCGAGGTCTTACAGCACATGTAAAGGAAAAGTCTATAATGTAGCTTCATCATCAGCCCTTTACGTTCTATAATGTAGCTTGATAACAACAAAATAAAAACAAGTCTGGGTGGAACCCTCAGTGCGCAAGTTCAACTCGCACTTGGCAGAACGGCCATGCCATGCAGCCTTAGCCGCTCGAACGATGATAGCTACGCCAAAACTTCCCCGTATACACCTGTTTTTTCCACCTCAACGGTAAGTACAAAAAGCAATTACCAAAATAAACACAAACGCAGTTAGGTGCGTCTTTATCGATATCGATATTTATAACTCGTATTCTCCAATTCTTGTAAAAGCCAATCAGCCGTTACCACTCGCGATCGAATGTCAATAGAGCCTACATCGTGAGATACGGATCGCCTGGGAGAAGCCAAAACGTGTTTTTTTATTAGGGTTCTTCGCGTCAAAAAGAGGTAAAAAACGGCACCTTTATTGGTGCACTTGTTCGGATGTTCTTGTAATGAAATTGTGGAGCGCGGCGCGGAAAATTAACTAGGTAAGGGTTTAGTGGTTTACGCTTTTTTACTTGTGAATTGGAGTAGATTAAACTGCTACATATTTGATAGGAGAGCGATGGTGGGTGAACGGTAACGCGTGCGCTTTACAACGCGCTGACACCGAGTTTTAATCACACCGGTAAAGGAAACAATCGTGAGAAATTTGGCATGGCCAAGAACCACAACATTCAAGGGCATGCGACATCAACCAACCCGCACGGGCCAGTGCGGTAGATTACGGCCCATACTCTCTCTCTGAGAGAAGGCCAGAGTCCCAGCAGTGGGAATGTAAAGTCTGATGATTATGATGAATATTTGATTGTATGAGAAAAGGTTAGGGAACATTCTTCTAGAAGTGCAACACACTAATCATACCTTAATATTGCAAATGCGGAAGTTTGAGCGTGAGTGAGTGAATGAGTTACTTATTCACGCTGAATTGGGTATGTTTGTTACTTATTCACGCTGAATTGGCTTAACAGATTTCAGTGAAATTTGGAATGGAGCTTATACCCTGAATTAACACGTGAAAAAATCACCGAAAAAGGTTTCTGTGGGAAAGCCGTAGGTGTCCAACCAAAAGTTCATCATCATCATCAGCCTTTCATGTTCCCACTGCTGGGACTCTGGCCTTCTCTCAGAGAGAGAGTATGGGCTGGCCCAGTGCGGGTTGGTAGATGTTGCATGCCCTTGAATGTTGCCCTTGAATGTTGGTAGATGTTGCATGCCCTTGAATGTTCTTGTACATGCTGGCTTCCTCACGATGTTTTCCTTCACCGTTTTGAGCGATGGTAAATCCGCACATGACTTATCAAGTCATAGGTGCGGGGCCGAGAGGATTCGAACTCGGTGTCGGCACCTTGTAAGTCGCACGCGTTTCCGTTTGGCCACCATCGCTCTACCCAAAGGTTGTCTGGTAGAAATTGCTTTAAGCGTCTATTGTAACACTAGTTCAGATTTTTTTCTTTTTCTGTTGTTATATCATATTTTCCTTTGTTGTTGTTGTTGTATGGATGTATGGATCAATCAACTATCTACGCATCGATCGATCTATTTATCTGTGTTTCTTTCTAACTATATATCCATCTATCTATGTATATTTTCCGCGCTTTCCAATTCAAATGTTTACAGTACGTGTCAAGTGCAAACCCAATTTATATAATACGTGTAGTGAAAAGCCCTTGATATTGCAAGCTCGAACAAATATTAGCACGATTGCTTAAACGCCCTTGTTTTATATTCGTGTTTCAATTAAAATTTTTATTTGAAATAACTTCAAAAAGTATGCGCGATGTAAAATGCACAACGTTTATCAAATTAAATTTTTCGTGTTGTTTACGTACGTACCGTTTTCATTTCATATTGGAATTACAGACATATTGTAATCGGTTAAATACTCAAAAGTTACTTATTTTTTTATGGGGATTTTTACAAAAACAGTTTCCCGTCTGTCGAAACTAATGATTCAGAATTATAGGAAACAAAATTTTTACATTATACAAAATCTTTACTTATATTAAGATTTAGTTAAATGTAAAAAAATGTTTTTTTATTTGCATCTTGACATTCTTGACGCTAGCTATAATCCGCGGTCACTTCTCAGTTTTAAGGTAGCATGTTATTTTATCCTGAGTATAAATATATATCCATTCCAAATTTTACTCAAATCCGTTCAAGTGTTTCAGCGTGAAAAATTTTATCAAACATACAAACGCACTCACAAACTTTCGCATTTATAACATTAGTTTGATTAGCGTGATGATTTCATTATGACTGTTCGATTTCAAAACTTATCCGTACCCATTACAAAAACTGTTCAGTCAAGCTCTCTTTCAAAGTCTAAAGTATAGAGGTACACGGAATAAAGTCGAAATTTAGTAGTAGTGAATAACTTTCAAACTACTATTCAAGTTCAACAAAGCCCAGTACATCGATCCGCGATCTCGTTTCAATTTTAAATCGCACACCGATGTTTTACAATTCAAATATTCAAAGTTGACCACAAGCAGGTGAACGCTGAAAAATAATATGTATGGGAAAGTTGATTTCGACATGAGTGGACTTTGAATCGTTTAAGGATCGGAAAAGCAGACGCCTCGTCGCCACTTTTTGGTTTAGTTATTTTTCATTGTGACACACTTCGACATTATGAGACGGTCTCACTAAAGTCAGGCTCATAGTACCTAGGTGTACAAATACATATGTACATCCCCGTCCAAACATTTACATGAAAATCTGAAACAGAGTTGTAGTGGCAAAAGATTATTTTTCAAAGTACGATTGGGGAAGTACCACAGTCAACACCATTGCCAGTTGTTCACTGCCAAGTAGTAGGGTGCAAAAAATATTGTGTTCCTTGATGAAAGAACATATATCATGAGATTTAACTTCTAATATCTTAGCGTGGCCACTAGGTGGACCGACGACATTGTAAGAGTCGCAGGGAGTCGATGGATGTAAATGGCTAATAGCCCTTCATGGTGGCGTTCAAAGGGGAGGCCTATGTTCAGTAGTGGACTTCTTCGGGCTGATGATGATGATGATGGTGATGATCTTAGCGTGATGAGCATAGTACATTGCCACGTATGGCTTTGAACTGTTGAAGTTCTAAATCCTAGGTAAAATGGGCAAGGTTAACAACAGGCGAGCGATAAGTTCGTCTCACGACTCAGTTGCATAAAAAAAGAAGTTAAAAAGTAAATAAACTAACAAGATTTAAACAGCAATAAACAACAAACTGCAAAGAGACGGTAACTGTACATTAAAAGAGCGTTTCAAAACTACAAAAACATAGAAATAAAACTCCACTTCACAAATTCACGACCCAGATTTTTAACAAACAAAATCTAGGTGGCAAAAACAGTGTCAGAATCATAAAACTGACCGTACCATAAACTCTCGAACTCAAACTCGCTTCTAAAAACGCTTCTTTATTGACGTTTGCTAACATTTACAAAGGTTAAAAATAACAAACAAATTGAATGAAGGCAAAAATAGATTCAATGGGTTTTTCAATTTACTAGTAAAAAAAGAAATCTTTATGATTTGAACTCGTACATTGAAGTTTTTTAAAAGTACTTTTTAGGAACACGCGATGATTGACGCCTACCTTTTTTAAAACACTTTTATTAGCTTGACTTGTAACTAACTAACTAACTAACAATGTAATCAAATCTTAGAAGTCAATTTTCACCCACTTCTAATTGTCGTATCGACTTGAAACTTTGTATGTGTATGTTATCTCGGTGACAATGCAATAATTTAGTATCATCGACCTGATCTGATGATGCAGCCGGAAGGTGGGTAGGGCATCTCTGCAGTGGCTACTAGTAAACCCCTCGTGTTTGGGCTCATATGATTCGTCTTTATGAGCCCAATACATTGAATTTGGTGACGAGGGTCTGATGATGCAACCGGAAGGTGGGTAGGGGATCTCTGCAGTGGCTGCTAGTAAACTCCTCGTGTTTGGGCTCATATGATTCGTATTGATGAGTTCAATAGATTGAACTTGGTGACGAGGGTCTGATGATGCACCCGGAAGGTGGGTAGGGCATCTCTGCAGTGGCCACTAGTAAACCCCTCGTGTTTGGGCTCATATGATTCGTCTTGATGAGTCCAATAGATTGAACTTGGTGACGAGGGTCTGATGATGGAACCGAAAGGTGGGCAGAGGATCTCTGCAGTGGCTACTAGTAAACCCCTCGTGTTTGGGCTCATATGATTCGTCTTGATGAGTCTAAATTGTACTTGGTAACAAAAGACTAAAAAGTAAAAAAATAAAAATATATAGTTTTAAAAAACTAAAAAAAACACTTTAAAAACGCACTGAAAATTATAAAATAATAAAATTGACTTGTATTAGTTACGACATAATGGTTAATTCAAAAAGTGTGGAGCGTTTCTTTACTGGGTAAATAAAAGTTCTCACAACCAAAAAGCGCTTCACACTTTTTGAATTAACCATTATGTCGTAACTAATACAAGTCAATTTTATTATTTTATAATTTTCAGTGCGTTTTTAAAGTGTTTTTTTTAGTTTTTTAAAACTATATATTTTTCATTCTACAGGGTAGTGTTTGAGCACAAGTTACGTAGTATTAAAGCTTAGTGATTGTGATGTGATTAAATTCTGCTTCACGTTACGCCTGGATTGGGAATTGGCACTTGAGTTTCAAGTGAGGCTGCCTGAATACACCAATAACAGTTCTAGGTGACTGATTCCAAATTGTGGGTGTGAAAATTGGTTACAAAAGCGGTTTTTCATAAATAATACTACTACTACTACTGTATTACTATCTGTTGGATACATCAAGCTGTCAATGTCAAATTATGTCAATGTTAAATATGTCAACTGTCAGTATGTAATGTCTGTGTCACTACTCTTCTCAATTAAAACTCCGTAAACGCAACACCTACTTTTATTTCAAAAGGTCAATAGGACCCTTTTACACTATCTATATACTTGTGTAGGTATGTATGAATGAATCTCTATTTTCTTGGTCATCGCATCACGCGTGAACAGATTGAACAATTCCGCTATTTTTTTTTTTGTTGTGTTCGTTGAAGACAAGAAAGAAGGTTCTTATTAAAAGAAAAATTGAATAAGTTGTCAGGAAAGTATTTAAAATTTAGATAAAACGGAAAGTGCTTTTTCTATAGGGTTTTTGTAGCTTACATTTTATTGCGATAAACTGCAGCCCACGTGGGTGAAACCGCGGGGCATATCTATAATCTTATAGATACCTAACTAAAGGTTATTTCGCGCGTCAGATCATAACAAAAAGCCGTTAATATACGCTTCGCATTGCCCCCAATTCCATGCTAATTGAATACAGCCCGCGGGCGACATATTTCTCGCACCATCGCGAATCTGCGACTTCTATGTCCGATTGGGGAGTCGGTTGTTTCGCTAAACAACGATGTATGGGCGCGGGGGACGGTAAAAACTGTATATTTTGCGTGTTGGTAGAACGACCGCAGTGTAGCGATAGCGGTGGGTAATTTTAGTCTTGTAATATTAAATTTAATATTTTTTATGTTTTTTTTTTACATGTTGTATTTTTTTTGTATTAGTTTAAATTACTGACATAGTCCTCAGAATTTGCAAGTTGAAGTGGCAATGGGCAGGCCACTACGCTCGACCAACTGATAACCGATGGGGAAAGAAGGTTCTCGAGTGGCGACCACGAACCGGAAAAACGTTCTGTAGGTAAGCCCTCCACTAGGTGGGTCATGGTAAATGGCTAATAGCCGTTCATGGTGGCGGTCAAAGGCGGAGGCCTATATGTTTAGCAGTGGACTTCTGATGATGATGATGTTGTATTAAAGTTTACGCGATCGTAGCACACACTCATCCAAGCAAACTTTACACACACACACACACACAATAATCCGTACTTTACACACATACGATTCTCAATACTCACATCTTTATGTAATATTTTTTTAGGATATGCTATTTTTTTTACTTTTTGTGTACAGTAAGCAACAAAAGTAGCTGAACATACTAGATTTCCTAAATGTGTTTTAGATCAGTATGGCGTGGGTTTTTTGCATCTTACAAGGTAGCGCTCTGACCACAACTTATCACACCTGATTTTAAGTGATGATGTGGTCAAATGTTGGTGTTTGAGGTGATGACGGTAATCGGAAAATGTGCTATTGTTCAGCGACTTTTGTCGTTGACTGTACAATGTTAACGATTTTTTGGTATAATATGGGTTTTTTATACCTGAAATAAATATATTTTATTTTATTTATTTATTAATACGCGCATGTTGAATGAAGTTAAAAAACCCTGGTTTTAAAACTGTAACCAACTTCTCTGCGAATATCTGTTCAAGCAAGAAGGTCGTTTAAAAATAGCGCTGCGTAAAATAGTTATATCACGGAGAAAAAAGACCTTCCGAAATACCGTTTTCCTTCTGAGTCAAAAGGGAAGGACTTGTGATTCAGAAGGAAAACTAAGGTAAAATAAGGATGGAATCGATCTTGAAAGTTAAGACTCAGAACGAAAGTCAGAATTTTTTTCCCAATGTACACCATGTAGCAGCAATACATAGATTTTGTTATTAGTCATAAAAAAACGATGCCTATGGTAGAAGAGCGTATAAAATCTTTATGTGCCCATTTAGGCATGCGTTTACAAAGACGTTTGTTTCAAGTTTATCAATTCAATAGCAATAAGTTTCGGCAAAGTTGCAGTACTGTCACTGTAGTTAGTCTGTGGCAAAAAAAAGAAAAAGTGCTGAGAGCATGTAGGCAGCTAAATAGTTCAGCTACAATCCGCTTGTTTACATAGTTTTATTCAGTAATAAGCGACTTAATAAAAAAAACTTTCGGTTGATTTTTTTGTAATCCGGCCAAAAAACAAAAAAGAGCGCGAGGGTGTATATAGCTGGCCTAGTTCTGAAGTCACAATAACTTTTTTTTAATGTAGTTGACTGTTTTAAACAAGCAAATGACGTGCCTGATGGTAAACCGTCACCGTTGCCTATCGACATTTACAACCATAAAGAACTCGTTCAACTCTTTTTTGTCTTTTCATTATTATTTTTTTATTTTATTGATCAAGTTTATACACTACAAGCTCGAGGCCCGTACTGTTGTCAACACATTTTCATTTAATTATATTATACTAGAAGCTAATTAATAACTAAGAAGTTGTGCACATTGGGATATGGAAACATGAACATTATACAATTAAAACATGCAGAAAAAAAACATATTAACAATTATTAGTTACGGGATTACAACTAAAACAGACCAGACCCCACAAGCAGCACCCGTTCACGAGTTGACGCATGAGCCAGCCATCGCTCTCCTCGACCATATTAGAGGGAAGAGGGCGACCCGACACACGACGCCACTGCAAGCAAAGTCACTTTCGTGAGCATGACTGCTTTAGTTGTTTACAGAAGATGATTAGAATAGAGAAAGAAAAGGGAAAACTAAAATATATAGATACATTTTACACTTAAGAGGGAACTTTCTTTCCATTATTCCACACCTCGCGATTTATGCGCTCCTTTCTCCGGCATACTAGCAAAATGTGGAATGAGCTCCCCCCACAAGTCTTTCCGCTGTGCTACAGATTGCAAGCCTTTAAGATGGGTGTGAAAAGAGTTCTTAAAGGTTGGAAACGCATCGGCAACTCCCCTGGTGTTGCAGATGTCCATAGGCGACGGTGACCGCTTTCCATCAGGCCGTCTGCTTGTTTGCTAATCTATAACATAAAAAAACATTAAAAAAAAATACTTCTCTTTGCTCAAGCATGGTATATTGTTCACCACGTCATCGCTTACCATCAGGAAGTCATGTCAGCTTACGTCACGTGTGTCGAGAATTCCACGTTTCATTAACATTTTATAAAAGCCTTGCCTTCATTCCAATTTAACTCGCAATACGAACGTATACTCATACATGTTGAAAAAATGCGAAGTTGTGTTTGTTGGTTTATTTTTCTTTCACGCAGTAATAAAGCAACAAACTGGTTTTTTTTTTTTTAAAATGAGACATTTAAGGCTTTGGTATTATTGTGTAGGAGGGTAGTGCGAAGTTAAACGGCAACTGTACAATGCACACTCATTTATTTCGACTGTAGCAACGCCTTATAAGATGGCGCAGCCATCACTATATATACATATATCTATACATACATAACAGATATCAGCAGCCTCACTCTACAGCTGACAGGAGAGGTACGGTCAACGACAAAAGTCGCTAAACAATAACACATGTTTCGATTACCTTCATCATTTTAAACACCAAGCTTTGGCCGCATCTTCACATAACATATTAAGGCGTGTTGTGTTATAGTTAAATGCTACCTTGTAAATTGTAGAAAAAGTCCATAGGTACAGATCTAAAACACATTTGGAACATCGATTATGATCAGCTACTTTTGTGGCTGACTGTACTAAATACCGATCTGAGATTAACGTAAACGTTTAAAAATCGCTATAACTAATATTAAAAAATTGCCTCAAGGCTCTCTGGGTATTACATTTTTTAATATCTTGGTAGGCACAGTTATTATGTCTTTTTTATTTATAGACCTAGAGAAAAATGGTTTAAACGGGGACACTATGTACATAGTGGTGGCAGGTGGTGGTGGATAGTGGCAGTGGGCTGGTCACATAAGCCACCGAGCCGATAACCGTTGGGGTAGACGTGTTCTTGAGTGGAGACCGTGACTTGGCAAACGTAGTGTAGGACGTCCTGCGACAAGGTGGAGCGACGACTTGCGCCGAGTGGCTGGCAGTAGTTGGATGAGAAGAGCCGAAGACCGGGCTCAGTGGCGTACCTTGGGAGAGGCCTATGTCCAGCAGTGGACTGATACAGGTTGATGATGATGATGATGACTATGTACATTGTTTCAATATAAATTACATTTTATGTATAAATATAATTGCACAGAAATGTGGTTGTAATTAGTCTCCATTATAATGTAATCCCGGAACCGGTTGCTGTTGACGGAGTTGCGCTCGAAGTTGTTCTCGAATACACTTACCTAGGACAAATGCTCCGACTTGGTAAGAACAACTTCGAGAAAGAAGCCAACAGAAGAATACAGCTGGGCTGGGCAGCATTTCGAAAACTTCGTCGAGTCTTCTCGTCGCAAATACCACAATGTCTGAAGACAAAGGTCTTCAACCAGTGCGTCCTACCTGTAATGACATACGGAGCCGAGTCATGGACACTCACGGCACGACTAGTCCACCAATTTAAGGTCGCTCAGCGGGCTATGGAAAGAGCTATGCTTGGGGTTTCTCTGAGAGATCGAATCAGGAATGAGGTAATCCGTCAGAGAACTAAGGTCGCCGACATAGCTCACAGAATTAGCAAGCTGAAGTGGCAGTGGGCTGGTCACATAAGCCGCCGAACCGATAACCGTTGGGGTAGACGTGTTCTTGAGTGGAGACCGCGACTTGGCAAACGTAGTGTAGGACGTCCTGCGACAAGGTGGAGCGACGACTTGCGCCGAGTGGCTGGCAGTAGTTGGATGAGAAGAGCCGAAGACCGGGCTCAGTGGCGTACCTTGGGAGAGGCCTATGTCCAGCAGTGGACTGATACAGGCTGATGATGATGATGATGATGATAATTTAATCTCGTACTTTAAGTCGAAAATGAAGGGTGCCTATCGAGATTTCCACGCGGGTGAAGCAGCGTGTCACAGCTAGTATCAAAATAATATTCATAACGAAACAACGTACAAGAAAGAATGCCGTAACATAAATCAGAAGGCTGAAGAAACGTCGTAATGACCATCGCGAACAATTTTATTGCGTCTATATGAGTGAGAGCAAAATTCCGTTATTCGTTAATAGACTGTCCTGGAACACAACCAACCTGATGAATATCCTGATGATATACGCTGATGAAACTGAAAAAATCCTGACTCTCCTTCTGAGTCTTACTTTCCAAGACCGATTCATTCCAAAATGAAAATCAAATCAATCAATCAATCAATTCAATTTAATTTTTTTTTTCAATTTCTTTTTTCTTTCTTTATATTCCTTCCTTAGTTTTCCTTCTAAATCAATGGGAAGGAAATTCCTTCTGAATCCTTTTGTATTTCGGAAGATTTTTTTCCGCTGTTGCTTTTAAATATGCTTCTTAGTCAATTTTACATTTCAGGCATGCTACTTCATAGGCATCCCTCGTTTAGGGCAAACAGCTTTTAAGGCAAATCTCATGTTTAGGTACACGAAGAAAAAAACCTTCCGAAATACCGCTTTCCTTCTGAGTCAATAGGGTAGGATTTGTGATTCGGAAGGAAATCTAAGGTAAAAAAGAAGGATTTGGTCTTGGAAGGTAAGACTCAGAAGGAAAGTCCGATTCGTTTTCTCAGTGTATAACACCTTTATCTTGCCTTTAAACGTACTTTAAAGTAACTCGATCAAGAGCGCCCATAATCGACTTCATCGCATCGCGCGTCAGTCGACGTTCCGGACAATTGTACCGACGCGGTTCCGCCTTAGTTTTATGGGCACGTTTAGGGTTAAGTGTGAAATGGAATGTATATGTTGCGGGGAAAGTGAAAATAGGGAATTTCAAACTTATGGGAATTTTGCAGAAACGGATATTTCGATAAACTTGTAACATGACAGTAAATTTTATTAGTGAAATTAATTTGAGTCGTGTTCATAATTATGTTCCCTTTTCATACACTCTGACATTTCATTTCTCTTAGGCTGGCCATACACGGACCTTTTAGAAATCAACTGTTTCAAGCTGCGACTGCATAGTCAACTACAGACTTCTACATCGAGCAGTTGCAGCAGTTCACTATGCAGACGCAGCTTGAAGCAGTCGATCCTGACTGCTTCAAGCGATCCGTGTACGGCCAGCTTTAGCATTTGTCATTTTATTCGCAAATATAGTTATCGGTTCGTCAAGCGATCTGGACTGCCCATCGCCACTTCATCTTGCAAATTCTGCTATGTTGAGCTATGTTGGTGGCATCTCATACTTACAAAATAAAAAAAAAAACATTCAGGAAGATATATTCAGGATTACCCAGTTTCATATATATCCAGCTACATAACGCAAAGGGAAAATGCTTCGCGCATGTTTGGTGATCGCAATTCCGCCATTATGGGCACACATTGTGTATTTGATGTATTATTTCGTTATGAATAAAGGCTCTACATCAGGGGTTCCCAAATTTATTTTGTCTACCACTTTGAGAATAAATTACTTTTTAACGCCCCCGTCAAGCCTCTACACAACGCCCCCTTTCTGGGTCTCTTGCCCCCCTTTAGGCCTGCAGTGCCCACAGGGGGCGTTATCGCCCACTGGGGGGCGTTATCGCCCACAGGGGGGCGTCATCGCCTACTTTGGGTAAAACTGTTCTATATTCTAATATTGCACGTTCACTGCCGCTTTTTGTTTCCGTTCTACGAAAAATCTATAAAGCGAGCGTTTGTAATTACGATTACATTGCGTAGTGGTTTCGTAAATTCCGCGTAGGCCGTAGCAACGCGTAGCCATTTCGTAGAGGTAATGGTAAAGAATTTTTGGAGCGAAACTTCTTTGGGTGCGGTAGGGCTGTGAATCCGTTCAAACTGGACTAAATGAACGCAACACCGCGTATGTGGTTTTTTAGTACTCGCCTACTTAGCTACCACTCCTAGAATCTGTCGCCAAGCATCTATCTATTGGTGCGTTCTGGCAGCCCCACTTGAGAGCCAGTTCCCATACAGGTGTAGCAATGCACCATCTTTGACCACATCGTCATTTATCATCAAGTGACTTGAAGTCCAAAACAAGTGTGAAAAAAAATATGCCAAAAAAAAACTTGTATCGCTGTTTCGTAGCAGCAGCGTAGACTAGCACGTAGGCATATCATATTGATCAAGATTATACAAGCGATTCAAAGTTGGTTGGCCCCTGCATCAACAAGGGCCACCGTCTAGCTGCCCCAGTGGCATCCATCATTCTTTGTCAAACAAATGATGACACATGGTCACGTGACCATATCGCCTTGTTTTTGTAGCATATATCCACAGATTTGGAGTAGGCGGTCCTGATCTGTGCATATATCCTATTTCAATAATCCTATCCTACCCTACTAATATTATAAATGCAAGAGTTTGTGTATGTGTGTGTGTGTTTGAATGTTTTTTTCCACGTTTCACCGTAAGTACTATACCGATTTTGATGAAATTTGGAACGGAGATAGCTTATACCCTTTTTTCGACGTGGGGAAATCCTAATGGATACGTTTGGCCGATGGGGTTAGCCGAATGGTTATATGGGACTTGCAAGATAGCTTATACTCTGGAATAACACATAGGCTACTTTTTATGCCGGAAAAGGGTCCTGCGGGATAACGGGAAGACGCGGGGTGCAACTAAATTTATATAAAACGAAAAAAAAAAACTTTAAAAGGCGTAAGAATAAATAAATATTATGTTAATCTGGTATGATTGTGAAAATAAAAAGCGTCAAAATAAAACCATTTTTCAAAACTGCCTCCTTCCAGATTGTATACCGTAAACGGTGAATTGACAGGCTCATTTCCTTTACACGACGGGAGGCATTATGCTACAGAGCACACCTGCCATATATGCCTTGTTAATAGAAGAACAGACATTGAATATGGATGGATTGTAGAATAGAAGTAATGCCCACCTTTGTAGAGGTCTTAGCTTAGCTGGTCGAGCCAAGATGCAAACGTTTTTTTCTACAATCTCTCACGCCTTGTGATGTTTCGTTTGAGCTTTGGCTACCTACAATTTATATGGAATGCAGCGATCGTCATGATGCCCAGTTCTACTATCCTACTTATATTATAAACGTGAAAGTTTGTAAGTATGGATGGATGGATGGATGGTGGGATAAATGGAGGGGTGGATGGTTGTTTGTTACTCTTTCACGCAAAAACGACTCAACGGATCTGAATGAAATTTAGAATAGAGATAGCTTATACCCTGGATTAACACATATGTTTATACCGGAAAAAGGTTCCTGCGGGACAACGGGAAGACGCGGGTGAAACCGCAGGGCGCAACTAGTAAAGTATATAGCTCTTAGCTCTGTTATCTATACAAAAATACAATATATTAATGAAGTTCTTATGAAAATTCTTATTTTTATATTTGGCAAACTCTTATCTCACTATAATGCTTTTAAGTGCTCTTTACAGCAAAATAAATATTCAAGCCCAACAATAAGTTATCTTTGAAGACTTTATTCAAATATAAAACTCTGGAGTGGATATCTCTCGATAATGACTCCTATTCATCTTAACAATGGGAACCCAACAAATCCATAAAGTCTATTCAAGGCGTAGGTGCCTTATTCACAGATTTCTTAGACAGAAACGCGTCGTTTAAACAGTAAGGAGAGTGGTTCAGAATTACTAAATCCATCACTGAACAACATAAATTAATCAAAACGCTTTTACAATTTAATAATATAATTATATTATATAAGTTAGTATGTATATTATATTTTTAAGGTTTTAGTTTAGTTTTGATTATATATATTGTCATTTTCGACGTGACTTATTTTGACATGACATCTTGACATTGACATATTATTTTGAAGATTGAACGGAAGTTTTGACAGATAACATGACACAATTAGCAGGCCGACAGAGTTGCCATCAAATCACGAAAATGTATTACTGTTTTAAGGCATTTGAATTGCCATATGAAAATAACATTTAACACTTCCCATCAGGTGAGACTGTCAAGTGCTTGCCTATTTCTTATGCTGAGGCCACACTAAGGTCAACGTCAAGGGAAATGTCAATGCCTACCATCGTGATAAACATTGCGTCAAATATTAACGCAATGATGTGAGTGGCAATAAGCCATTCAAATAAAAAGTTGAAGTGAGTGGCTATACTTGAATGGTCAACGTGAATGCACTTAAGTTATCGGCTAACGTCAAACGCCAATGTGAATGCCGATGTCAAATGTCGTGGCCACACTTATGTCAAACGTCAATCATCGCGCTATTTAACGGCGTTTCCCTTTATTGTGGCCCCAGAATTATAAAAATTATTGATTGGCGGTCGCAAGACCGTCACTTAGCCTCTTTTCTTGTCACGTTTGCATTAGACCCTACGTCCATATCTTTATATCAATGGCTGACATTGTTGTTTGCATTGTCCTTACTGTATTTACAGTAGGATAGAAATGAACGTATCTCTATAACAATTCATTATAATGCTATTCAGATGTGGGCCATTGTGACTGGGCCCATTATAGTCTCATTTACCTTAGATAGGGCTAGCAAGGGTTAACAATGGCAAGTCCCAATTTAACTTCGATTATAATATGATCGGACTGTTTGGCTTTGTATTATGTCGTTAAATTTTGAAAAGGAAAGCTTTAATATATCTCTATTAGTGTAGATACGTAATCGGTTTTATCGGTAGAATCAAAATGATTGATTGAATACAACCTCATTTTCACGGCACGACTAGTCCACCCATTTAAGGTTGCTCAGCGAGCTATGGAAAGGGCTATGCTTGGGGTTTCTTTGAGGGATCGCATCAGAAATGAGGTGATCCGTCACAGAACTAAGGTCACCGACATAGCTCACAGAATTAGCAAGCTAAAGTGGCAGTGGGCTGGTCATATAAGCCGCGGAACCGACAACCGTTGGAGTAGACGTGTTCTTGAGTGGAGACCGCGACTTGGCAGACGTAGTGTAGGACGCTCTGCGACAAGGTGGAGCGACGACTTTCGCCGAGTGGCTGGCAGTGGTTGGATGAGAAAAACCAAAGACTGGGCTCAGTCGCACATCATGGGTGAGCCTTCGTCCAACAGTAGACTGACAGCCAAAACAGTCATACTCACGAAAGTGACTTTGCTTGCGGCGGCGTCGTGTGTCGGGTCGCTCTCTTCCCTCTAATATGGTCGAGGAGAGCGATGGCTGGCACATGCGTCAACTCGTGAACGGGTGCTGCTTGTGGGGTCTGGTCTGCTTTGGTTGTGATCCCGCAACTCATTAATATTCATGTTCCCATATCCCAATGTGTACAACCAAACAAGATAAATCTTATTAGTAAAGCTAATTAAAAATATCGGACCATTAGATGACAAAAAAAAGCTTGGGGTTTTAATGAACAGGCTCCAATTCAATCAATTAGTAATAAGAATAAAATTGTCAATGTGATCGCACCAAAAAAATTACCTGCCGGGCGTTTCTTGCCTGTTCTTTTGCCGGCGTAAGGAGGTTGGAACAGGCGTAGCTAGTTTTAAGTTTGACGTTTTAAAGTGATCACAATGTATCCTATTGAATAAATAAAAATTGACTTTTGACACAGACTGATGATGATGATGAACCTTATTTTACCTAAAGCGAATATTTCAATAACGAGCAGAAAATTTGGGTTACTACGAGTGCAACCGTTTTTGAAGCGATTATGACTCGGCGGTAGTGATGTTAGCTTCCGATTCGCAGGTCGTAGATTCGAATCCTACATTGAGCTTGAGTTTTCGGTGAAGGAAAACATCGTGATGAAATCCAAGCTTTTTAGTAGGGCACTTGCTATGCCTCACCTGGCTAGCTACCAACCTCAAAAATCTGTCGCAATTCGCCAAGCATCTATTATTGTAGCCGTGGTAAAACAATTCGTTCCATTTCGCGTCTGTCACATTTTGCGCCAATGGGAATAATGCATAAAAGTCTATGACGTCACATTCTATAAAAATTTCATCGTTCTCACCCCAAATAACCGAAACACGCTATCGATTACATAAAATCGATTAGGTAAGCAGCAGGTTATATGTCACAAATTTGTATCAACATAAATATTATAAACACACATATACTCGTATATACATACATAGATATAGCAACAGCGCAACACGAACTACATAACATAATATGTAATTTATCACTGAATACGTAACCACTCAAGTCTGTGTGTTTATTAATGACGTAACTAGAATCAATGACATGGTCAGCGGTCCAGATGAAGAATAATTAGTCAACCGATCCAGTTTAATGACAAGAGATGATTATGCCAAACAAGGTTCATTGACACTTAATGTGATCGCGCCCAAAAAATGTCCTGCCAAGAGTTGTTTGTGAAATATAACTGTACTAGTTGCACCCCGCGGTTTGACCTGCGTCTTCCCGTTATCCCGAAGGAACCTTTTTTCGGGAAAAGCCTATGTGTTAACCCAGGGTATAAGCTATCTCCATTCTAAATTTCATCAAAATCAGTTTTGTTGTTACGGTGATACGTGGTAACAAACATTCACCCATACACAAACACACACACCAACTTTTGCATTTATAATATTACTCTAGGCGTGTTCTGTGACTTGTCCAAGGCATTTGATTGTGTTCACCACGAGACACTGATCAGGAAGCTCCGGCACTATGGTATTCGAGGTGTTCCTCTGGACCTTGTAACCTCATACCTTAGTTATAGGATTCAGAGAGTTGACGTGAACGGGAAGCGATCCTCGGGGTCAGTAGTCACAATGGGAGTTCCGCAGGGTTCAATACTCGGACCTTTTCTGTTTTTAGTTTACATCAATGATTTGCCCAGCCTTGTTAGTGACAATCACGAAATAGTATTGTTTGCTGATGATACGTCGCTTTTATTTAAGTTAAAGCGACAACATAACATTTCTGACGACGTGAACAATGCTCTCTCCAAAGTTACAGACTGGTTTGATGCGAACAATTTGATGTTAAATGGAAAAAAGACAAAATGCTTGAGATTTGTGCTGCCCAATGTTAAAGAAGTACCAACAAATGTAAAAATTAAGGACGAAGAATTGGACCTTGTCAAGACTACAGTATTCTTAGGCATAACTTTAGATCACAAATTGCAATGGGGTCCACATATTGTCAGTCTATCGAGCAGACTTAGCTCTGCAGCATATGCTGTAAAGAAGATCCGTCACCTTACTGACGTTGATACAGCCAGACTAGTCTATTTCAGCTATTTTCACAGCATTATGTCCTATGGAATATTGCTGTGGGGAAACGCTGCTGATATTAACACCATATTTGTATTGCAGAAGAGAGCTGTTCGTGCGATTTATAACATGGGCCCCAGAGAATCTTTAAGAATTAAGTTTAAAGAAACCAAAATAATGACAGTTATTTGTCAATATATTTATGAAAATGTAATGTACATACGGAAAAATTTAAATAGCTTCAAAAAGAGAAGTGATTATCACAATTTTAATACTAGAAACAAAGATAAAATTGCTGTACCCACCACTAAGCTCCATAAAGTTAGCAACTCGTTCAAAGGTCAATGTGTACGCTTTTTCAACAAAATCCCAAGTGAAATTCAAGACTTGTCTATAACAAAATTTCAAATTCGTATAAAGAGAAATCTCATTAGTAAAGCTTATTATAAAATATCGGACTATCTAGATGACAAACAAGCTTGGGATTGTAGTTAATCTATCTATCTTTCTTTCTATCTATCTATTCTCCCTATTTCCCCTATTCTAACCATTTTCGGTAAACAGCCAAAACAGTCATGCTCACGAAAGTGACTTTGCTTGCAGCGGCGTCATGTGTCGGGTCGCCCTCTTCCCTCTCATATGGTCGAGGAGAGCGATGGCTGGCACATGCGTCAACTCGTGAACGGGTGCTGCTTGTGGGGTCTGGTCTGCTTTGGTTGTGATCCCGCAACTCGTTAATATTCATGTTCCCATATCCCAATGTGTACAACCAAACAAGAGAAATCTTATTATTAGTAAAGCTAAATAAAAAATATCGGACTATTAGATGACAAAAAAAAAAGCTTGGGATTTTAGTGAACTTGCTCCAATTCAATCAATTAGTAATAAGAATAAAATTGTCAATGTGATCGCGCCAAAAAAATTACCTGCCGGGCGTTTCTTGCCTGTTCTTTTGCCGGCGTAAGGAGGTTGGAACAGGCGTAGCTAGTTTTAAGTTGACGTTTTAAAGTGATCACAATGTATCCTATTGAATAAACATATTTTTGATTTTGATTTGATTTTGATTTTACTAGGAAAAGGATTATTTTTAGAATCACATTAATAACTAGCTGTTCCCCGCGGTTTCACCCGCGGTTGCAAAGTCTCAGCCCGATCGGTTTAAAATTGACAAAGTTTCATACAAACTTTCATCCCCTATTTTATCCCTTTGGGGGTAAAATTAATCAAAATCCTTTCTTAGCGGATGCCTACGTCATAACATCTACCTGCATGCCAAGTTTCAGCCCGATCCGTCCAGTGGTTTGGGCTGTGCGTTGATAGATCACTATGTCAGTCAGTCAGTCACCTTTGAGTTATATATATTTATATAATTTACATATAAACCCTTGAGATTATTAAGTAGTTACATGTGTCTGTAATAATCTAATTCTATGTCAGTTACCTCTAACACAACCGACATTGCCAATAGTTATAAATTAATCATCAACTGTCAAACAGATAACGAAGTGAGCGATGCATTAGTTTATTACGTGACTGCTGTCATAATTAACGACTCTCGTATTGTCACAACAGAGACAGTAATAAAGTTTCATGTAAACATGCCTAGAGCCTGATCTAAAAGTAAAAAAAAGTAAGTAAAGTAAAAAAAAATTACACATTAAAATAAAGAATAAGTAAACAAACATAACGATGTTATCTCAGTTATAGAGGTTAATGCATATAAAATTCACTTGCTGTCTCATTTATAGAGGTAACCATGACGATAAAATCGAAAGATTGAATCCCAGATATAGAGGTTTGCTTCGTCCCACTAACAGGGGTAATTCAGTGCCAAAGTGGTGGGACCTCAGCATGAGTACCAGTAATAGAGGTTTCTCACTTATCCAGGTCCCACTTAACCAAGTTTCACTGTAAATACTAGCTGTTTCCCGCGGTTTCACCCACGTGGGGTACAGTTTATCGCGATAAAAAGTATGCTATGTCCTTCCTCAAGATTCAAACTATCTCCGTACCAAGTTTCGTTAAAATCGGTTCAGTAGTTTAGGCGTGAAAGAGTAACAGACAGACAGAGTTACTTTCGCATTTATAATAAGTAAGGGATAGTAGGGAAGTAGGGATTCACCTAACTTATTGTTATGGGCGCCAAATTTTCAGAACGAAAATAGCATTGCAAAAACTTATCTATGAAATATATTCTCCATTTCCCAAAGTTTGAGATAAATTGTAGCGTTCCCAGCAGCGCCATCTACCGAAACAGACGGTCAAACTCACGGACGTATTATTCTTGCCAACACGACGTATATTTTGCGATTTAAAAACATGAATTGATTCAAAACTTGGAGTCTTCAATTCAAAGTGGGCTGGGATATTCAAATTTACCTGTTTGAAGACACGGGAGATTTAAGTTACATAACAAAATGAAAAAAATTTATAGCTTAAGGATAAAATGGTGCACAATATCATTTTCATCATCAGCCGGAAGAAGTCCACTGCTGAACATAGGCCTACCCCTTGAACGCCACCATGAATGGCTATTAGCCATTTGCATCCATCGGCTCCCTGCGACTCTTACAATGTCGTCCGTCCACCTAGTGGGGGGCCTACCTACAGAACGTCTTCCGCTTCGTGGTCGCCACTCGAGAACCTTTCTTCCTCATCGGTTATCGATACATGGAACTAGAACCATTGCTCTTCAATCCGAAACACAGTTATGTTGAAGGCTAATCACTGGCGATAGTCATCATCATCATCATCACCATGTATCAATCCACGGCTAGACATAGGCCTCTCCCAAGATATGCCACTGAGCCCAGTCCTTGCTGCCCGTCATTGGCAATAGTGACCACATACATTTAGGTAGTACAACTGCATATTTGCCACAACTCATTTAATGAATCTTATTAGCTTACTAACTCGTGATTAAGTTCTACCATGACTTGCAGTCTAATATGTTTGTTGTAGAGAACTCGCCAACTTTGAGCGGAGCTTGCAAGCTGCAGTTGAGTGGGCAAATATGACCAGGGTGACCATTCGTGGAAGATTTCTGCCATTTTGGCAGATTTGGTTATTGAGTTTTTACCAAGGCTGGTTATGTTTACGAATTACAAAAAGATTTGGGAATACTAAGCTTCTATTTGACGCGACGGATGACCAAAATGCTGGCTTATATTTTGGTTTTTGGTGGTAAAAATTAGCATTGCCATTCAAAGAGGCAATGCTACCAGCATTTTGGGCACCTTACCGTCTTCTGGAGGTTTACCAAATTTTTAGTGTACCTACCTACTGTGTTTGATTTATTGTTAATAACCTTTTATCTTTTATCTTATAATTTACCATTTATGCAGAACAATTTATATAAAAAAAGTTATCTGTTAGACAAATTACAGGGATTAAAATTGACATACGATAAAAAAAATAAAGAATAGGAAGCGAAAGTGGACTTATAAAAATGTCATCGTCATCATCATCAGCCGCAAGATGTCCACTGCTGAACATGGCCTCCTCTCTTTAACGGCTAATAGCCATTTGCATCTATCGGCTCCCTGCGACTCTTATAATGTTTTTCTTGATGTCCCACAGATTTCGGTAGATTTTTAGCTAGTGTGTGGCAGATTCTATATTTTCCCAATGGTCACACTCAATATGACGGCCACGTCGGTTTCACGGTCTACGGGTTTAATTGTGCATATGCTTATTACGAGATAAAGTTACGATTTCGCTTTACCCTTCTCAACTATTCTTACTATTGAGTGTTTTCTGGTGAATTCATCAGAATTCGGGATGTGAAATACGTTGAAGGTTTAGAACTTTTAGTATGTTTGTGTCTGATTTCGATTCTTTGTTTGTTTAATGCAAATCATACTGTACAAAGCTGGTAGGCATCAAATAAATAAATTGAAGTAGCTACGTATAGCCCGTATGGACCTAAGTCACCCACCCTCTTGTTAAGAATCTGTCCCCAAGCACCTATCGGTGTGTTCCGGCAGCCTCACTTGAGAGCCAGTTCCCAGTCCAGGTGTAGCGTGGCGCCATCTTTGACCACATCGTCACTTAACATCAGGTGACTTGTGGTCAAACGCTACCACGTAAATAGTAAAAAAAAAACGTCGCCAAAAGGAAATTTAAGGGCAAAAAATGTTTTTTATATGTTCATAAATATCTCAAGGTGATCGCAGTGCATTGCCGCAAAAGATTTCGAACTGTTGAAATTCTAAATTTTGGGTGGCACTGAATGTTAATGGGCAAGCGTACATAACGTCACTCATGTGTGATCGTCTATAAAAAAAAAACTAAAGCAAAATGTTTGTACATACGCCGCAATTGGCATCACTTAAATTCCATTAAAAAAAACCGATAAGCTTTCTATTGTTTTTCTACTTTCATAACGGCCGTTCCCAATAACCGATCTATTAATACACGGCTTGCGTAGGATAGAAATTTGACATAAGCTCCATAGGGGTAATGTCAAAATTCTATCTCTAGTAGGGAAAACCGTGGATAGATCGGTTACTAGGAACGGCCGTTAGGCGAAGGTCGTTTGCCCGATCACCACAATGTCCAAACTTCGCAATGCAAATATTGGATGGCAATGTCATTTAGCGGCAGTTATGGATTATGTAATAATTGGAAATGAAATAGTTCGCTAAGCTGAAGCTTAGCTTTTCAAGCTTGCAATTAGGATCAGGACTAAATTCATTTCTATGCTCCAATTATACTAACGGCAGATCTTAGCTAGTTTAGTCCTGGCAGGCCTTTCAGAATCGAATTGGTAATTTCAGAGATTACTTCTTACAAACAACTTTCACCTCGTTCTAATATAAGTTTAGATGATTATGTACGTATTGTATGTGTAGATAAGAGATAGATTAATCCCTTTCAAACAAACGTAGTATTGCTTTTCTTTCCAAACGAAACTTTTTCAGGGAACTTTCTTCCGTTTATTCTACTGGTTTAATTTTTTCAAGTAAATTGCGCACAACACACTTCTGCAAGTACTTTTTTATCAGTGTCTTCTTTAAGCAAAACACCATCAATTTTGTAGGAATTACAAGAGACACGAGGCTCGCGTAACGTCAGCGTTGTCCACTGCCATTAGTTATATGGAATCGATTTTATCATCCGACTGACCCTCTTACTACGCATCGGGATTTTCATTCTTGCCTTAATGGCAATTTTAGGAGTCCTGCCTCTGAATTTACGAGGTTTCTTGACAAATTAGTGAGTAAACGGCCTACCAGCTTTTATGGGTTTCTTCAGCTAAAAACGTTTAGTTTGATTTATTTTGTATTGACATTTTTTCTTTACATGAAAAACAAACAGCTGATTTTAAATAGCTTGCTCTTCCTGGAATATCTTTCATTAGCACCATGTCCTTATTGTCCAATGTCCATTGCAATGTTAAGTTCATCTGTTCACTTTGAGGGAACTTATTAGTAAAAATTTTTTCATCATCATCAGCATCATCATCTTGCCCTGATCCTATTTTATTTAAGGTGAGTGTATTGGTTAATACCTAACCTACCTACGTCAAACATAAGGGAAAAGATTTTCAAAAATGGTATTGCTTGCGTAGGTTCAACCCTTCGTGGGAATGCTATTGTATTTATTCAATTTTTTCACATAATTTTGTACATTATTCAAGTTTTAACTCAATTATTTATATTTAGGCTTATTTAAATGTGCTGTATACCACTTTCATGTCTGCTGAGCTCTGAAGATACCCAGCAGCAGTCAAGTTGCCGTCAGAAGTTACTTCATGTTGGAATTTGATCTTGGTCGAACCAAGGTTTCTGAACATTTGACTGGCATCAGGCACGGATCTAGATGATACACATTGGGGCAAGTGTGACGAGAATGAAGGCAAACACTTTTTCGTTGTTGCTGCATTAATTCCTTTATTTAAAAAAATTGCCGCTTGGCGGTTTCTTTTAAAAACAAACCCAATATTTTAATTTTAAAAGGCCAAATAGTTCATTTACAGTGCAGGCCACCAACACGGAGTTTTTAGGAAATTATCAAAAAGTTTTGAAACCATAAAGTTCCTTATCAAATAAAGTAATGTGTGTTCTATGCCCTTTCGATATTTTTTTTATAACCTACTGAATCATATACCGTTTTAAACTACCATGGTCAATAACATTAGAATTAGGTTTTATTAGGTTATCTAAGGGTTCTTAGGTTTTTAATATCGAAAACTCAAACAAAAACAAATACATGGTAATTATCCCGTTATAAAACCTAATTCTACTGAATCATGTTAATTACTTTGTGAAACCAAAGGTCGTTGTGGTTTTCAAACAGAAAAAGACAAACGACTGTTGATAAAAAGAGACGTTGTAAATTACTGGGAATAAGCGTTAAGTGTTAAGTGATAGATGAAGATAGCAAACCCAAACTGCAAAATTAAATGGAACTTGCCAGGCGGGGCATTAAAAAAACTGTTGTGTTCTTAGCCCCTTTGGGCCCAATCCTGAGTACTACCCTGTGTATCAGTTCGGTATCCCGCCCCAGTTTGTGCCGACACATTTTATTGGTTTCTCGGCGTTTACGCGAACTTGCAAGTTCGCGTTCGCGGTAAACGCGGTTTCGTTACGCGCTACGAAACATAGTTCTAGAATATTCTAGATAGTCTACTTTATAAGTAAGTAGTCCAGAAAGTTCTAGGTTAACAGGGGTTTGTATGAACACTGCGTATTAATGTTTTGTTTATGACTAATATGTGGTTTGAGCGATTTACAATTTTACAGGCAGCGAAGAAGCTAACCCCAGACCTATTTCTGACAACGCGCAAGTCTTTGTTCGTGTATTGTGCGATGTCGGAAATAAATAAATTTTCATTTCATTTTCATTTTATTTCAGTACATACCTAAATTCAGAATGGGAGACGTACTTATGAAAATTAGCATGAAACATTGACAATTTGAGAGTTTTTTTTAGGGTTAGCGTTTAGCTACATGTTACTCGATGTTAAGTGACGATGTGGTCAAAGGTGGTGTCACTATAAGCCTAGGGCTCTCAATTTAGGCTTCCAGAACATATGAAAGTTGCTAGGTGGCAGATCCTTAACTTTAGGATGGTAGCTATTCAGGCAAGCACTAGAAAATGTCCTTCCATCAAGCAAGGTTCAATATATCTTATACGGAAAGCTCACATTTATTGCAGGATTCAAACCCACGATCTACGAGTCGTGAGCCAATGCCACTAGTTCACTACTACGGAGGTGTCATCGCTTCGCTCAAAAAAGACATCTTTCAACGAAAGAAGTAAACTGAAACAACATACCACATCGATAACCAATTATTAGACATTCAATTCAAATGTCACGGTGCAATAAATCCAAAACTCGAAGAAAAGGCGCCAACTGCAACGCATGCGCGTCAAAACTACCACCAACTAACCCTCTCAGTCACGAGGGTTCAGTCGTGGTACGGACGTCGCAGCGTCCAGACGTCACTAAAACTAGAACATCGAACACGCGCGTGTTTCACCAGTCGAAGTAATGTCAAAGTTGGTTAGGTAGTAACGTGAAATGCACGGCGAGCGTAATGTTTGTGCTCGTAGTGCTATTGACAGTGCTGGACGTGTGTGTGCCGTTTTACCATCACCAGTTCGCTGTCCATGTGCCTGGTGGACCTGAGAAGGCTCATGAATTAGCTCATAAACATGGATTTGTTAATCATGGAGAGGTAAGCTCAAAGAAACATCACGATTTCACATTACTCAGACGTCAAAACATGCTTCTGGTAAGGCCGCATTAGGACGGGCTGTAAGTAGTCATACCGCTTTAGGGTGTTAAAGTTCTCATTTCAAGTTTTAGGTCGAATTCAAGAGTTGGAATAGTTAGGACGTTGCGGTAAAAACCTCTCGTATTCTTGATGAAGTGGACTGTCGGCCCTTGATGTCGAAGTAAAGACGATGCGAAAGATAGATCGGGTAATTCGATCTTGGCTTTATCCAAAGTAAACATAAGGAAGAATGGATATGGATGGGGTATGGGTTATGTGGAGCATATTCAGCATTATCGTAAATTATATAAGGGTGAGAATGTACGGAGCAATTTGGTCTGAAATGGGGATGTTATTTCAGAGGTTGTGTTATGTGATAATGTACTTGTATTTTATGAGGCTTTTAGAGACTTGTAATTAAGGATTCTTAATTTTAGTTCTAACATTCGGAGCGTCTGTTTTGTTTAGTTGTCATATTTTATGGCATTTTTTCTTCTTCTAAATAACGGATTTAAACTAAGGTTTTCTGTGTTGAACATATACAGCAACCTAAAAATGATAATTACAAAACCGGAAGTTACCCACAAAACATTTTGTTCAAGATTAGAGAAATATATTTGCTCATCAAAAAAAATATTTGTCCCGGGATTCGAATTCGAGACAAAACTCAACAAGGCAGAGGTACTAACAAACGGCCTACAGTGTCGTCTCTTCTTCATTGGGTTCCATAACAAAAAATGTCGTAGAAAACATTTTCTTTTCCTCTGAAAGATCGCATTATTATTAAATTACTCGCGAAAAAAAGTACAAGATAATTTTTCCTGTTGATCATTTATTACACGGTAAACAAAAATAAAATTATATTACAGTCTATTGGATCACATTTTGTGTGATACACAAATATTTTGGTATCTGTGACCAAGCATCTATCGGTGTGTTCCGGCAGTCTCACTTGAGAGCCAGTTCCCAGTCCAGTTGTAGCACCACCTCCGACCACACACTCAATTGACTTTGGGTGTCTTGTGGGAAAACTCTAACGTGTAAAAGGAAAAAGAACGAATTAAATAGTACATTTCTGAAAGTAGAACAGTAGGTTGCTTCAGTGAAATGGTAGGCCACGGTCGATAAAATTACTCCAGTCTTCAGGCTAAATTAGAGACACAGTCGAGGCTAAATTTTGATTAGCACACATAAACTGTGAGTTACAATGTCACAAGTTTGTGACAAACCCTTCGCCGGAGTCATTTAGAATTATTGCTTTCTCAATTGACACCGTTTTATAGATCGACCCTTCTGATGTTTAATTTGGGAACTCGTCAGTAAGCCCAAATAAACAAACAAAAAGTTGGTACAAAAATGTAGGGCTACACATCGATTCGTAGATAATTCAAACTTTATCCATAAATAATGAATTTGGAATTTGTTTAACAATGAGAGTTAGTTCTGGAGTGGATATGTTGTCGTGAATGTTTGTCTATGTGTGAGTTGTTTATATGTTTATTGATATTAATATGATATGTATATCACGTAAATCAATATTTTATAACGATAAATAATCATATCCTTTCATTTTTTATCAATTTACCAACTGTAAGTTATGTACATTATACGTCAATAGCGATTCGCCGCATTTTTATATTAAAGAATTTTGTTACAATAAATCTTAGCTTAAGATACTCAGGGATAATGTAGCTTTCTTCTAGTTGAAACAAGGTCTTTAATTCATGACATTAACTTAAAACAAACTTTACCTTTTCATAATATTAGTAGAAAAAAAAAACAACTAGAGGGTAAATCTTAACTCTTTAAATCTTTCCTTCTTTTTAAAATGAAGAATATTTTTGTAAGGTGGCCGAAGTCGACTAAGTATTTTCAGATTCCTAAACCTACAAGCTTTTTGTTAAATGTGAAAACTTCTAAAGGGATAAATCTTTTTGTGAAGAACAGCTAGCATTTTATAAAAGGGTTTAGAAGACTACAATAAAAAGTGACAGTGAAATGTGTAGCATGTTTTATATTAAACTAGCTGTTCCCCGCGGTTTCACCCGCGTGGGCTACAGATTATCGCAATAAAAAGTATCTTATATCCTTCCCCAGGGTTCAAACTATCTTCGTAGTAAATTTCATTCAAATCGGTTCAGTAGTTTATGCGTGAAAGCGAGACAGACAGATAGAGTTACTCTCGCAATTATAATATTAAGTAGGGAAGTAGGGATTAAACTAAAAATATATTTACTAAGTATAGGATACAACGACTTTAAAACATCTAACTTAAGCTAGCTATGCCTATTCAAACCACCTTAAATTACATTAAAATAACAAGCA
This sequence comes from Opisthograptis luteolata, assembly GCA_931315375.2. Taxonomy (NCBI): domain Eukaryota; kingdom Metazoa; phylum Arthropoda; class Insecta; order Lepidoptera; family Geometridae; genus Opisthograptis; species Opisthograptis luteolata. The sequence continues at coordinate 9,497,379 of OV928049.1, read as the reverse complement.
AGAAATGATCAGCTGGTTATTTTTTAGGCGTGACATTTACAATTTTTCTTATCACTAACTCATTGAATTGGAGCAGGATCACTACGACCCCAAGATTGTTTGTCATCTAAATAGTGTAATATTTTAAAAGCATCCATATAATTATATAAAAGGAAGTCGTGTTAGTTACATTAATTTCATGCGTTACTATAGCAGGCACATGAAGCTAACCATTTATGCCACGTAGGATATGTCCGGATAAGACAGGACGTGATCTAAGAAGTAATGTGTCATTAAAGGCAATGGAGATATTATCAGCTCCTTCCATCATCCAGTAAAACAAAAAGAACCTATTCACCCTCGTATTAAGTTACATTTTTCTCTAACAGTGAATCACAAAGGCCTTATTACAATTTTAAGTAACAAAGTTGAATATAACGCGTTCGTGTTATTTTATACAGGCTGTGTCTGAAACCGTAATGCAGATGTAATAGCGGAAAGAGGACACCATTTACAATTAAGGATGGCTCTTTGCCAGTTCGTCGTTTAATGCCACAAAGAGGAAATGGTTTTTTTAGATCTTACAGTGAAGCCTTAACGATTTACACTTGATGATAAGTGACGATGTTGTCGAAGGTGGCGCCACGATATAGCCACGATATAGTCTTATTAAATTAGTCATGTATAGTTTTGATCCGCACACAATGATCATAAAGAAATATGATAAACTGCCAGTACAGCAAATAGACATAGATGATGAGATAAATTATTAGCAAACAAGCAGACGGCCCGCCTGATGGAAAGCGGTCACCGTGCTAAAGCCCTCAAAGACAGATGTCTCAGGAAAAGTTACTGTTTACTACTGTACCTATAGTATTTTTTTCTAGACTATCCTTTCTACTATAATATCATAAATGCGAAAGTTTGTGTGTGTGCGTGTGTGTGCATGTGTGAATGTTTGTTCAGTAACTACTGAACCGATTTTGATGAAATAGCTTATACCCAGATAGACTTTTAATCCCGAAAAAAGGTTCCTGCGGGGTAACGGGAAGACGCGGGTGAAACCGTGGGGCGCAACTAGTATTTTTATATGATTTCCTTACAGACGAATTAATAATTGTAGGATAAATCGATCCATTCCTAGAGAAATCAAATAAGAATGTTCTTGAAATCGTAAGTGTCATCGACAAACACGTAAACATCATTTGTTTTAGAGGTGTTAAATGATTTATTGTTACAAAAACCCAGTGGAATTTTCCACGCGGGTGAAACCGCGCGGCTCAGCGAGTAGCTGACAAAAGTTAAGAAACTTCACTTTCATCACAAGCGTTTCCATATAAAGGTGGAAAGTTTGTTATTAAGAAATAAATTTGATCCGTCTCTCTCTTCCACCATAACTTCCTGTAGTGAGGAAAATGAAGCATATTTTTCTCAGTTACGTCTAGCAAACTTGTACATAAATCGCTGTAATGTTGTGCTTACTTCACAGCGTTGAAATACCGAATTGTGTTCCTTGTAACCTATACGAAACATAAGTTCTTGAAGGCAGTATTAATGATAACCTTTTCCGGGATAAAAAGTGGCAGTAGTAGCCTATGTGTTAATCCTGGGTATGAGCTATCTCCATTCCAAATTTAATCAAAATCGGTTCAGTAGTTTTTGCGTGAAAGAGCAACAAACATACATACTCACAAACTTTCGCATTTATAATATTAGTAGGTAGTATAGATCCAATAAAAAAATCATAGGCTGTATTATAATAAAAGTACTGTAGAAATTTCCAGTTTCCGATCCAGGCGTAGAATTGAGCCTCCTTTGACCACATTGTCACTAAAACATATAATATAATATATAATTTAAATTTAAATATATAATATATAATTTAAACAAATCTCATGACCTTACTCAAAGATATTATAGCCTGAACCGTGAAAGGGTTTAACATTATTTTCAAGGGAACTGAAACAGGGTCGGCGTGTAGCATTTTGTTTTTTGAATAAAGTTTCAACAGTAAATTTGACTGAAGTGAGATTTAAGACAATCTTTTCGTAGCTTCTGATACAGGAAAAGCACTTTTGTAATAAATAAGGCACGTGCTTGACGTATTTTTGAATTACGTGACGCGCGGATAAAAGACTTTGTTTCGCTTCATCACTAGTCATCATCATTATCAGCCTTTTACGTTCCCACTGCTGGGACTCTGGCCTTCTCTCAGAGTGAGAGTATGGGCTGTAATCTACCACGCTGGCTCAGTGCGGGTTGGTAGATGTTGCATGCCCTTGAATGTTACAGTTTTGGGCATGCCGCCTTCCTCACGATGTTTTCCTTCACCGTTTTGAGCGATGGCAAATCAGCACATAACTTATGAAGTCATAGGTACAGGGCCGAGATGATTCGAACTCGGTGTCGGCATCTCACGCCTAAACGTTCGGCCACTGTCGCTCTAAAAAAAATAATAGAAAATTTAGTAAACTATTTTTAGCTTCTAAATATAATAATATATAACTCAAAATTGACTGACTGACATAGTGATCTATCAACGCACAGCCCAAACCACTGGACGGATCGGGCTGAAATTTGGCATGCATGTAGATGTTATGACGTAGGCATCCGCTAAGAAAGGATGTCGCGATAAACTGTAGCCCACGCGGGTGAAACCGCGGGGAACAGCTAGTATCATATAATTGTTCTAACTAATTTTCTGCTTTACATTTCTACAAATATCTGAAAGAAGGCCTGTGTTCCAGCTGTGGGAGCATAATAGGCTGTTCATGATCATTGTTTATTAATTTCGTAGACTGTACATAACATTTAGCTAGGTCTCTTGACACTTTTTAGTTAAATAAATATCGGGGACAATGGCACACAAATTGACCTAGCCCCAAATTAAGCTCGAAATTTGTGTTATGTGTACCTACTAGACAATGATATACATACTCATATAGAGAAATAAATACATATATAGATAGATATATCCAAGACTCAGGTACAAATATTCGTGCCATCACACATTAGGTCTTCAACCAGTGCGTCCTACTTGTAATGACAATCGGAGCCGAGTCGTGGACACTCATGGCACGACTAGTTCACCGATTTAAAGTTGCTCAGCGCGCTATGGAAAGGGCTAGGGCTGCTTGGGGTTTCTCTGAGGGATCGAATCAGAAATGAGGTGGTCCGTCAGAGAACTACGGTCACCGATATAGCTCACAGAATTAGCAAGCTGAAGTGGTGTAAGATGTCCTGCGACTAAGTGGAGCGACGACATGCGCCGAGTGGCTGGCAGTAGTTGGATGATAAGAGCCGAAGACCGGGCTCAGTGACGTACCTTGGGAGAGGCAGTGGACTGATACAGGCTGATAATGATGATGATCAAACATTATATTATTTGCCTTTACCAGGATTCGAATCTGGAACCGCTAGCTTCGTAGGCAGGGACACTACGAACTCGGCTACCGCGTCGTCAGTTCATGTTTACTTTTAAAAAGTCTGGTTTTTATGGCCAGTCAGTATCTATAAAAATGTATCGCTATAACGCTATCTAATATCTAGCTAGATCTCTTGTAATGTTTTTTAGTTAGTGTTTTGTTTTAAAAAATGTCAGCCCAGTATCTGTGCGCATTATAATTGAATTTGAACAAAATTACCTAACAATGTAGGCTGTGATACTGGGATCCAACGGATTAATACGAGGATTATTTCCAACAATTTGCGGGAGCGAGGTTTTTTATCGGGGAAATGGTTGCGGGATATTTCCAAGCCCGGAAATTAATATTTCCGCGGGATTCATTTCATACCTACTCTGTAAGAAATAAAAATGTAAAAATTTATGGAGCCCCTGAGCAAATAAAGGGCTCTTGAGGCGACGCTTGAATTTTTAGACAAGGTACCTACTAGTAATCAAATGTCAGATAAGTAGGCACGAGAAGTACAATATTACTTTCCTTTGAATAATTTGGAGCTACTTAGGACAAGGTAAGGATATTGTTTAGTATCGAAAATAACATTTTATTTACTCTCGTACCTATTTTCTATTTTTACTTATTATTATAATTTATTAGTAATTATTTTCATAACTTGCGTTATTTTACTTTACATATATCTTTTCACCTCACAAGCTCGGGAAGAGTCTGTTTATCATTCGAAATCTGAGTGCAAAAGCGCATTTTGCGCGCTAGCGTGTAAAGTGTTTTTAAAATTTGAACCTTTCTATTCAATAATTTTCCATACCGCCAGTCCACTTAAAATGCAACAAGTCTTATTTCACGACAGTGTGTCAACCTCTTTTTGGAATAATCGCACTGGCCAGCACGACTATTGCATGAAAAAAACAAACTATTTTTATCTGTTTTTCTTACATCTAACATTTTTCTCTCGAGGTGAAAAGTTGTGTGTTTCGCTCGGCTGCAAAGTTATTCTGCGTCTCGTACCTTTGAAACCGTCGCTACGCTAAGGATTCTATATTTGAACCACTCGCTTCGCTCATGGTTAAATCCTAGAATCCTTCGCTTGCTCAGGTTTCAATACAAGTATTCGCGCCAAAATACAACTTTGTAGCCTTGCATAACAAATAACTATTTTGTACATAATTTACACCACCAACCGCATTTTATTTCTTGCTATTTCTGTCCATCCAAAGGTTGTCCAGACAACCTTTCATCATCATCATCATTATCAGCCTTTCACGTTCCCACTGCTGGGACTCTGGCCTTCTCTCAGAGAGAGAGAGTATGGGCCGTAATCTACCACGCTGACCCAGTGCGGGTTGGTAGATGTCGCATGCCCTTGAATGTTGCAGTTCTTGGGCATGCCGGTTTCCTTACGATGTTTTCCTTCACCGATTTGAGCAATGGCAAATCCACACATAACTTATCGAGTCATAGGTGCGGGGCCGAGAGGATTCAAACTCGGTGTCGGTGCCTTGTAAGTCGCACGCGTTACCGTTCGGCCACCATCGCTCTTAATCTCCAGTAGGAAAAATAATGGAGGGATCGGTTATTGGGAACGGCCGTTACTTACTCACAAACTTTGACATTGATGACAATATTAATATTGTAGGCTTTTTATGGAAATAGCAAAAAGGTTAGTCGACATCACAGGAGACCGAAGAGCTGGCAGCTACCTCGGACAAAGAATAGCTATCCGAAGGGGAAACGCTGCCAGTATCTTCGGAACCTTGCCTAAAGGGACTCCTTTTAATAATATATTGTAGTTATTAGTTTTGGTTTTTTTTTAGTTCATTGTTATAATTATGTAGTATACCTATATTTTTGTTATATTTTTTTTATTTTTTATTTTATTTTTTGTTTTCTGTTTTTTTTTATTTTGTCATTGTGCGGGCGGGCAAATAAACAAATTTATATTAATATTAATTATGTAATATGATTTGTCAAAAAGTCAAAAGTTAATTTTTATTTATTCAATAGGATACATTGTGATCACTTTAAAATTTCAAACTTAAAACTAGCTACGCCTGTTCCAACCTCCTTACGCCGGCAAAAGAACAGGCAAGAAACGCCCGGCAGGTAATTTTTTTGGCGCGATCACAATCACAATTTTATTCTTATTACTAATTGATTGAATTGGAGCAAGCTCACTAAAATCCCAAGCTTTTTTTTGTCATCTAATGGCCGATATTTTTTAATTACTGATTTTTTTTTTTGATTTGAATTCACTATCTTTGACATAATACTCGTTTATTATTAGTACACTGAGTAGTATTATTATCAATATCAAAATAACGGTATCAACACCCACACGATCCAAGAACAGTAATTAGAATGGATTCCTGGAAGTTCAGGCGTAATGAGGCACAAGAAAATTGTATTTCTCAGAAAGAAAATGTTGAAAATTTAATGTAGGAATAATATGTACCTACGTGACATTTACATTGAATATTTATCGTTAGAAGCTCATACCCATTACATAACATATTAAAATCAAATCAAATTTATTTATAAATGCCAAAGTTTGTGAGCGAATGTGTATGTTTGGTTTTTTTTTAATTTATTTTTTATTATTTACAGGGTAGCGTTTGACCACAAGTCACCTGATGTTAAGTGACGATGTGGTCGAAGATGGCGCCACGCTACACCTGGACTGGGAACTGGCTCTCAAGTGAGGCTGCCGGAACACACCGATAGGTGCTTGGCGACAGATTCTTAACAAGAGGGTGGTAGCTAGCCAGGCGAGTACTAGAAAATACCCTACCACCAAGCGATGGTTTCATCACGATGTTTTCCTTCACCGAAAGCTCAAGCTCATTGTAGGATTCGAACCCACGTCTTACGGATCGCAAGCCGACGTCACTACCACTGAGCCATCATCGCAATAAATATACTCGTAATTGTTCTTCACAATGAAACGGGTCAACGGATTTAAATGATATTTGAAATACGAGTACATATAGCTTATATTCTGGACCACGGTTTGCCATACTAGAGAAATAAATCTGGAATCACTCCTATGGAGCTTATGTCAAATTTCTATCTCCAGATAGATCGGTTATTGGGAACGCCGTAAGTCAGCCAGCGTAGTAGATTACGGCGCATACTCTTTCTCTCTCTGAGAAAAGGGCGATGTACCAGCAGTGGGAACGTAAAGCTAATGATGATGATGACGACAAAATCAGACAGGACTCAAAATATTCCGCTTGTTATATACCTGCTTAGCGCTTGGAAACAAAAAAAAACAAGCCAAAACATACCCAAATTAGCCCCATCGCGATAAACATCAAAACATCAGATAGAAAAAGTTCTGGCGCTAACTTCGTAAGCACAGGAATTACTTTTGGAGAACTGTTCGTGAACTTCCCTTGGTGACGATTTATGTCTGATGACGGCTATTTCGAGAGATAATAATAAAATACAGAAGGAAATTTCAGTTCAGCACTTTTGTTGGATAATGGAGTCTATTTGACGGGTAGGTATCTTGAGAAACTGTTAAGTGCCGAAGAGCTTATCTGATCTGTGGGCTGGCTTTACACAAATAACTACGTTCTTCTTTTACAAAAACTCATTTTAGGTGAGCTAAGCTCAAAGTCTGAACATTGTAGGCTGTATATTACTTAGCAGAAACAGTATTTTTTAGGGTTCCGCAACTCAAAAGAAAAAAGGAACCCTTATAAGATCACTTTGTTGTCCATCTGTCTGTCTCTGTTTCTGTCAAGACCCTTTTAAGGCTTGACCAATTTTTATTAAAAAAAATGTGTTTATTTGTTAGGTCTGAGAATAGGTCGTAGGCTATTTTTTATACCTCTAGATGATAAGTCTGCTAGTAAAACTGTAATATTATAGTTAGCTGTGATCAATATAATTAGCTGTGATCAAGACTTGAACTCTTATATTATTTTGTGGATAACTAGGGCTTTCCGTAAGATTATTATTTTGCCAAAAATTGTTTTCTATTTGTTATTGGGACCCCACTTATGGCCTGTAAATACCCGTTAAGGGTTGTTGTACCCTCTTGACAGGGCTTAACAAAAATAACCGAGTGTAAATAAATATAGGTCGGGAAATACCAGCGTTTCGGGAGTTGTTTTGTGATACGAGATTTGGAGCGAGTTTGGAGCAGCGATTGAGTGTTTAAGCGTTTCTGTTGGTTTCTACTAGGATAAAAGTCCATGAACATATATAACTTTTTCTTAGGCATTGCCTATATTGTATACCTACATTTGGAAAATTAGTCAATGTCAGCTACTTTTGTCGCTGGGGACAAAGGTATGGAAGCGGAGACTGGCGGGCGATAACCCTCTTTTCGCGTTCTACCTCATATTATTATTTTTTTTACTACCTACTTACAGGGTTAAGTTACCTGATGTTAAGTGACGATGTGGTCGAAGATGGCGTCTCACTACACCCGGATTGGAAACTGGCTCTCAAGTGGTGCTGCCGGAACACACCGATAGGGCAAATGCCCTACCACCAAGCTATGGTTTCACCACGATGTTTTTCATTTATCGAAAGCTCAAGCTCATTGTAGGATTCGAACCCAGATCTCAAGCCGACATCACTACCACGAAGTACCTGACCTCCATTGAAATTACGCCTAGAGAACTATTTCTAGTAAATAAAGACCTTTTTCATTTATGAGAAAATACTCTAAAAAGTCAATCACAAGTTATCAAGCGCCTGATTGACGGATGCGACAGAAAGCAAAATAAATGACTTTGCCGAAGGGTAGTTCCTCAGGGGCTTCCGCGACACTATCCATCAATTAGTTTCACACTCTTGATGCCTATTCGTTATTGGTGAAATGAAGGAAAACATGGTGAGGAAACCGGGAAACTCGATCTCAAATTTATTCTCAAAATCATATAAAAAAGCAACCAAGTGCGAGTTGGAGTTGCGCACCAAGGGTTCCGTAACATTATCTATAAAAACGGCAAAAATACAATATTCCCATCCCTAAATCTACCACGCTGGCCCAGTGCGGGTTGGTAGAAGTCGCACGCCCTTGAATGTTGTGTTTCTCGGAACAAACCAACGATAAAACAATAGTAATATGATCGCTCGAATTCCGTCCATTATTAAAGAGAAAATTAGAAAACAGTCGAAATTAATTATGGCGCGAATGAATGGAAGTATTAAGTGGAATCTCGAATATGATGACAATGACGGCAGGAGTGCGGGACAAAAGCGCGGGTAATTAGAAGCAGCCTTAATTAACGCCATGCATACGGGGATCGTAGATATGAAATAATTAGTTTCGGGAAAATTTAAAAAAAATATGGAAATGTTTGATTTGCTTAAAGGGGTTTTTGGGTTTGCGTTGAAAATTACAACGGCTTGGACACATCACGGAATCATACTTTAAATAACATCCATATCATTATAATAACATTAAAAACGTGAAAATCTGTATTTTTGTATATTTATTGGATCTTATATCATAAACTAGCTGTTCCCCGTGGATTCACCCGCGTGGGCTACAGCTTTATGCATGAAAAGTCTCAGCCCGATCAGTTTAGTGAAATGTCAATCAGTCATGCTACTAATTGTAACAACTTTAATTCAATCGAGGGTTCAATTCTTGCACGAGTAAGATTTAATCTCGATGGAAGACCACCTTGAAATTCTGTAAAAAACAGAAATCAGAATCTCACATACGAGATTCATCTCACTGGTGCGAGAATCGAGCTCCTATTATTCATATAGGCTACACATATTTATTAAAAAAAATAACTCAACCTCTTTATTTGAATTGAAATGTATATATGAAATATATTTCAGGTATGAGATAAAATCTTCAAGTAAATCTATCGGTTTTGCCAATTCCTAATATAGGTAGACAATATTTTACGAATTCACTCGTAATATATTTATCTGGCAGTATACTCTTGACTGAATTAGATTTATAAAAATAATAAGATAGGAACCTTTCTACGAAACCTGTGCTACATAATCAGTATCACAGAAAAAAAATCTTATTTATATTTCGATATAAATATGTATTTACTTATGTAGCGCGATGGTGGCCGAACGGTTAGGCGTGCGACTTACAAGACGCCGACACCGAGTTCGACTCCTCTCGGCCCCGCACCTATGACTTATAAGTTATGTACGGATTTGCCATCGCTCAAAACGGTGAAGGAAAACATCGTGAGTAAACCAGCATGCCCAAGAACTGCAACATTCAAGGGCATGCGACATCTACCAACCCGCACTGGGCCAGCGTTGTAGATTACAGCCCATACACTCTCACTGAGAGAAAGCCAGAGTCCCAGCATTGGGAACGTGAAAGGCTGATAATGATAAATATGTATAATAGGTACTCTTATATATTTACTAAACTGTACGCACGAAACGTATACAAAACTAGTTCATTATAAAAAAAAATCAAAGCCCCAAATTAAAAAAAAACTAACGTTAGCTTTAAAAAAAAACAACTAAACCTTACGTCATATATAAAAAGAATTAAGGGCAAATTATTAAATTCTGTAGGGATTTTCCATTCATAAATTTGGTTTTTATCCCAAACAGGGTTGCGTTTGAATACTGTTTTATCAAAGAAATAGATTCAAGGATGCCTAGAATATTATAGAAGGTCAGCTTGTATGTACTCGTACTTTATAAGCTTATTACGTTTTCACTACTGATATCAGGCCTATTCTTAAAGAAAGAGTAATGAGAGAGTATTGGTCCATCTATCGCAGTACCCCTGAATATTGCGGTTCTTGGAAATACCGCGTTTGTAAAATGAAAATAAGAATGAAGAAAAAGAAATTGAATTAAAACAAAATCACCAAAGTAAATTTTAAAAGCTAGGGAGGGAGATGTAAAGAAATACCTAGAAATAATGTCTAGGATTCCTTTATGTTTGAATTATGGCGCGCTTTTCAAATGTCATTGTGTGTTGACATAACTAACTCAATAGGTGGCGCCAAAGTGAATTTTAAAACCTAGGGGGGAGGTGTAAAGAAATACCTAGAAATAATGTCTAGGATTCCTTTATGTTTGAATTATGGCGCGCTTTTCAAATGTCATTGTGTGTTGACATAACTAACTCAATAGGTGGCGCCAGCTATAGAAGATGGTAAAACAGCATTAGATTTTTTCACGTAATGGCTGTCATTAAAAGGGTCAAAATAGTAAGAGAAACAGTTTAGTTTGGTTAGTTAAAGAAAGATCGACAAATAAACTTTAAATATCGTTTCTTTGGTTTACAGGTAATGTTTATAACTTTATGATAATGTAATTAGTGTTTTATTTCTGAGTACGAAAATAAAAATAAAAACCTTTGATTTACAGAGCAACACATAGTTTAATTTGGTGATCACGAAAGATACACTTATTATCTTATATATATATATACCGAATATCATCATCATTATCAGCCTTTTACGTTCCCACTGCTGGGACTCTGACCTTCTATCAGAGAGGGAATATATTATAGGCCGTAATCTACCACGTGGGCCCAGTGCGGGTTGGTAGATGTCGCATGCCCTTGAATGTTGGGGTTCTTGGGTTCTTGGACATGCTGGTATCCTCACGATGTTTTCCTTCACAATCCGTCATAAGTGCGGTGCCGAGAGGATTTGAACTCGGTATTTGCGCCTTATAAGTCGCACGCGTTACCACCATCGCTCTTACCGAATATACTGAGCTGGAAATAATCTATTTGTCGTTTGTTTCAGATTGGAAATCTCAAGTATTTTTACTTATTATCACACCCTCACGTTAGTAAGAGATCGCCGAACGCTAGCATCGACCACGTGGTCAGACTCAAAAATGACCCACAGGTAAGCTGTAATCTATCTTCTTTATTTTTATACTAATATATTATAAATAAATTGCACATTAAGAAAGAAAGATCGCGTCGGTCAAAACTCGAGACGCGAGTAATCAACGAAGTTGGTTGCAACTCGTGACTTTTTTGAAACGATAAAAACAAGCACAGCATTTCACTATCTCATTATATTTCATCAAACTCGTCATCTCTTGAGGCTCGACCAATAAGGCTGTGTTTTTGTTGCGATAAAAAAGTTTTGAATTTTCATTTGTAAATTTTAATGTTTATTTCTATAAAACATTGTATGAACTCACAAACCCGCCTTATATTGGCCAATACGTGCGAAGACGATCGATTTTCTTTTCTTGAACAATTAAATCAATCAATTAAGCCCTCTGGTATTTCAAGAGACGATGGCAAGAGACCGGACGGTATGAGTTTGATTCCATGGAAGATGGGCCGGGTGCTGGTATGGGATGCAACCTGTGCAGACACGCTAGCCCCTTCCCATCTACATGGAACCAACATCAGAGCTGGTGCGGCGTGTGAAGCGGCTGAAAAAGCGAAGGCATGCAAATACAGGGGTCTAGGCTCCGAATATGATTTTGTCCCATTCGGTGTCGAGACCCGTGGGGTCCTAGCACTTTAAGCCTTTTTAAGGAAATAACAAAAAGGTTAGTCGACCTCACCGGAGACCGAAGAGCTGGCAGCTACCTCGGCCAAAGAATTAGTCTAGCCATCCAAAGGGGGAACGCTGCCAGTATCTTCGGTACCTTGCCTAAAGGGACTTCTTTTAATAATGTATTTTAGTTATTAGTTTAGGTTTTAGTTTATTATTATTATTTTTTTTATTTCATTGTTAATTAATTTTAGTTTGAAGTAATAAATCCCATTAAATCAATTCTTCGATTAATAGATCTCAGATCGCCATTCCTTTTCCACATTTCCTTTTCGGGTTCACATGTTTGCTAACGCCTGAAAGAACAATGGCCACTTTTCACTGCGCTGGACCTTACAGCAATATATTTTGTATAAAAATTACGAAAAGCTTATTGAAGTTATACGACCGGCCTATAACAGTTTTTTGTGAGTGAGATTTAGTCAGGTTCAGAAAAAGAAAAAGGAGTACAAACAAAAATAGTAGAATAGTATCGTAGCAATAGCAAACAAAGGTTAGGGGTTAGGGTTGCCTGATCTGAATCGATTTCCAGAAGATCAATATCGAATAATCAATTTCATTTTTTCTGGACTCGCCTTGAAATATCGTTTGTATAATCTAAGATTAAATTTTTTTTCATTTATTGCTCGTTTTCATACGAGCTCAGGTCCGTTTTGGCCATTGTTCTTTATAATCGATCCTGATATATCGATTCGTTTTTCGCGGTCTTGGATCGATATGTCAAGCTTTACTACTAAAATGACATATGATGACATGACATATCAATCCAAAATCGCGAAAAACGAATCAGGATCGATTATTAATTTCGGGCGTGTATTTACTAACATAATATTTCTGCAATAAATCAGTAAGAATTGAATGCATTTTCAAACGAAGTAAATGTTGTCTTTACAGTATTTTTGGAGTCTTTATACCAAATTAAAACACTGATTTACTCACTAACTATTGTTAGCAGAGAACATATATTAAAATTAATTTTTAAGGTTATCTGTACATTTTCGCTGAGCAAGTAAGAAAGTTCCGCGAACTTTTTAGGCTTCTCCTGTAACCGTAGAGCCGCCTGTGGAGTGTCCAAATTTTTTAATTAAAAAACTTAATTAATCTCTTGTCTTTTCTTAGAATGAGCAAGAGCTGGCAACTAAAGGTTAATGAAGTTATCGATTAGCTCGAACTTATTTCGGTTTTGAAGTTCTTGGGATCGGTTCTGTTAATTGATAAAGTATTTTGTTAGTAATAGATTTCCGTTAGAATTTTCAGTGAATTGTCGGTCTTGTCGACCTGACTTCAGGTTTCTTATGTACCTAATGCGGAATTTGGCTAAGGCGCAAATAAAAACAGCAATTAATGAAAGTTGCATTTTTGAACTATAACAAAATAAACTACTAAATGTCTCGGCGGGGGGTGAAATGTAAAACCCGAAAAATTTCCATTTACCATCCCCGCGGTTTGCTCGCGTGGACTAATTTAGTACATTTAAATGAGAAGTATCAGTCCTGTGTACTTTTCTAAGGTGCAAATTATCTTCATACCAAATTTCATCAAGATTCGGTCAACGGTTTAGGCGTGAACAAATAACAAAGTAGACAGCACTTATAATACTAGAAAGGGTATCTAATGTAGGTGAATTACTGTCGTAAAACTGTACATATGCCTACAAAACGCATACACGTGCATCCTCGCAGTTTTAATTCCATAACTTACCTATACGCTATGTATACTGTAGTTGAAAAAACAATGAATATGTAAAAATGTCCACTGATAGTTTTTGGAATAAAAATGTATTTTCTTTAATTTTTTGTTAATTAAGATCAGTAGTGACGTTATCAAAAACGGCTTCAACGGAAGACCAGCGCTGGTCAAACGACCAGCACAACGCTGAGTTGAGACCGGTTCGCAACAATTCATCTTTTGTGGTTATTACATAGTGCATTTGGTTTTGTTTTAAGTATTTTTGTATAGTTTGTTGCAAATAAATGATTCTTATTAATATTGAAACGTAAAAATGACTAACGATTCATTGGCCATATCTATCGGTTATCAAATTATCCATTTGAATAATCCACAAAGTTATCGAATACTCGACCTAAGCGGATTAAGAATAATTGATTCGGCTTCTCAATAATGTTACATCCTCAAAGGATTGGTTAGTTAATCTCTTTGAGTTAACTTGACGACTAAAATAGCATTTTGATAAATGGCTTTGAAGATAAATGGAATTATTATATCAATTGGAACTTTTGAAGGGCCGTTGAAATACTGCCCAAAGTGTTGGGTAAAGATTTTGGTAATGTTAAATCGTGTTTATGTAGCTTTAAACTGTTACATTTACGTTTGATGGTTTATTTAGAAATAGATATTATGTACATAAAATGGTTTCATAATAATTTTGACAAAATTAAAGACAGATAAAATATGAAACACTCCTCAACTAACATTAAAATAAAACTACCTATCAAACCTTCACCCAAAGAGGGGTCCTCAAAAAATAAAAACTATGTAATAAAAATATGTACATATATAATGATATTATTGTATAATAATTATATAGCATTAAATGAAAATAAATTTGAATTATCTAAATAGAATTGTATAGTAAAAATATTTATATAAAAAATTTATTGATTGTTTGAAAAAATTTTTCTCAACGATACTAGAAATAACAATAATAATAATAATATAGATATATACATACAATAATTTTAATAATTAATATACATAAATGTAATAATTTAATGTCTAGAAATCTAAAGGAGGAATAAATAAAGGCTATTTTATTTTATTTATTTTATTTATTTACCTATCAAACTTAACGATTTAACCCAAAATCTTTACCTACTAATAAAACTAAAGGTACTGAATTTAACTAAAGAAGGTCTAGACTCTAGACCTTGTTTAGTTAATCTCTAGACTCTAGAGAGTTCAAACGATCCATGATGTCCTTTGTTGCTTGACATATTACTACTAAAATATGATATGACATGACATATCGATCCAAAACCGCGCATAACGGATCAGGATCGATAATTAATTTCAGGCGTAAGACAATAGTGTCCATGCCGTTGTGCTTCGTTTGCATTATTTCAATTAAAAGCTAACGCCCATACAATCACGCCGACTGGCTGGCAGTAGTTGGATGAGAAGAGCCGAAGACCGGGTTCAGTGGCGTACCTTGGGAGAGACCTATGTCCAGCAGTGGACTGAAACGGGCTGATGATGATGATATAACAATCACATACATAGACTAGGATTTCCTGTATTTAGAGTATCAGAAACTTCAAGAATCGGGGAACCACAACACGCAGACACAGAACAAATACCTGCGCTTCTTCATATATGAAAACGGTTGTAAATATGTTGTACAGAACATATATATGAAACTTTTAATTTAGTAGTTTGCATTCCATAACAGTAGCCAACTGCTTATTGCCATTCTGAATGTAAACAGTAAGTCCTGCACTAAGTCTCGGGGGTGGTACGGTCAACGTCGAA
This sequence comes from Opisthograptis luteolata, assembly GCA_931315375.2. Taxonomy (NCBI): domain Eukaryota; kingdom Metazoa; phylum Arthropoda; class Insecta; order Lepidoptera; family Geometridae; genus Opisthograptis; species Opisthograptis luteolata. The sequence continues at coordinate 9,482,006 of OV928049.1, read as the reverse complement.
AGTTGCTGAGCAATAACAATTTATACGATTACCTTTTACCAACCCCGCGCCCCGTTACACGTGCCGATATTTTGCCTAGAGACAGTTAGATAGTTGGGTGCGCGTAGAGCAATTGCCAGTTCAGAGGCGTTAAATACCTAATAATAAATTTGTATGGGAAAACTCAAATTTTAAAAATTATTAATTTAAAAAGTCGTAGAACAAATGTTGTTGGGATTGAAGTAAAGTCTTCCTGCAAGAGGTGATGCGCTAATTTCAAATAGCCCTGTATATTATGTGTGATGAGCACGAGTATTTGTTCCTGAGTCTTGGATATCTCTATCTATATAAATACCAGTTGCGCCCCGCGGTTTCACCCGCGTGGACCACACTCAATCGCGATAAAAATAGTAATATAAAAAATAGATGTTGGCCGATTCTCAGACCTACCCGATATGCATACAAAATTTCATAAAAATCGGTCCAGCCGTTTCAGAGGAGTAAGGTAACTATCATTGTGACACGAGAATTTTATATATGAGATTTATTTCTCTTTTGTATGTATATCGTTGTCTAGTATCCATAACACAAGTTTCGAGCTTAATTTAGGGCTAGGTCAGTTTGATATCTTCTATTTCCTGTAAATTTTTTTCAAAGCATACAGTTTACGATATATGGGCCATTTAATGAACTTTTAAAATATTGTATTTACCGATATCAGTGCCATGTTAAATTCTATTTATACTGGCCTATGAGTCGATATTTACATTTGTTTTAATAGAGTGTCTTCTACAGGTGAGATGGGTGATGCAGCAGCGCGAGTTGAAGCGGACCAAGAGGGACAACCCTATGCATCCGCGGCTGTTCATGCGCCAGTCCAACACGCCCGCTTTTCCAGACCCTCTGTTCAAAGATCAGTGGTATTTGGTATGTTACTAGATCCTTAGGACACTGTCACCTTAAATATTACTTAAATTCAGTTATAATAATTTTGTAGAATACCTAATGTGTTTATGTGAATGTATAAAAAAGTAAGCTCTTTTAAATGACACACGGAAAAGCGCCAGACCAATTGCAGGGTTGTAATTCTAAAGGGTCCATGTGCCAAAAAAACAATATTATTACAAAAATACTATCTATGTGCCAAGCCCAATAGAATCCAAACTGATTCAAGTGCAAAATAAAATTGGCACTTAGACCCTTTAGGCCAGGGGTTACCAAACTTATTTTGTCTTGCCCACTTTGAGAATATATTAGTTTTAGCGCTTCTTTGGGCCTGCAACGCCCACAAGGGAGCATTGTCACCCACTTTGGGAAAGGCTGCTTTAGACTTACAACCCCTCAAAAAATTTTAAATCTATATTTTGCCCCTAAACTTCCTTCATCATCATCATCATCACCAGCCATAACGTTCCCAAAGCTAGGGCACTGTCTTTCCTTCAAAATGAGATTAAGGACCGTAATCTACAAAAAACAAAAAAGACAAGTAACATTGTAGAAGACAAGACATCCGAAGGTCACTCACCCCGCAGTAAAACTAAAAAAGTCAGTACTCCGCAACCTCATCAATTACTTTCATTAATCAAAAGTTTCAGAAACTCCATAAAGTCGCTGACGTTTGAATACTCTGAAACATATAAAGACGGTTTTAATACCAGATGGTACGCATAATTTAATCAGTATTACAACTGGTGGCTTCGTACTTGGTACCGCATTACCAAGTCAATGACCTACCTAGCAGACAAACGGCAAGACGAAGGTAGGGCTTACAGGCTTTGTCATTTTTCGGGATAACTCGATTCACTTTCCTTTTTTTTCTTACTAACAGAGTAGCATTTGACCACTATATAGTCTAGTCTAGTCACCTGATGCTAAGTGACGATGTGGCCGAAGCTAGCGTGGCGCTACGCCTGGATTGGGAACTGGCTCTCTACACATTTGCACACACACACACACACACACACGCACACACACACACACACACACCACACCACACACACACACACACACACCACACCACACACACACACACACACACACGCACACACACACACACACACACACACACACACATTAATTACGAGGAACTCTCTGAGAAAGAGGCCTGAGGAATACTTTTTTCCTTTTTTAAAACTTTTGTAACTGTTTTATAAATTAGATCATGGTTACCGACAAACAGTAAAATTCATCCATTCATCCCGGTCAAAGAACGAACACTTGAATGATATTACTAATTCAATAGTTCTCTAGATCAAGTAGGAAAATTTGTTGTTTTATCTTAGCTTATGATGTTGGAATGTTCGGAAAGAGATAATAAAAGGTTGGGTGGGTTTTCGAGGGGTCTTGCAATTGGAGAGGTTCGATAGAGAGGACGGAAGAGAGCTAAGAGGTCGTCCCATCCCTCTTTAGGGAGAACTTTTTGGAATGAGGGTTTTTTATTGCACTTTTGTTGAATCTAAATAAAATGTACGTAAATGGAATGCGAAGAATGATAATAATGCAGCAGTGCTGTTGAATATTCTTACGCCTTTTCTTTATCTTGTTCTAGTTAGCTCCCCGTTATTCCGCAGGAACCTTTTTCCGGGATAGAGAGTAGCTTAGGCGGTAATCCAGGGTATAAGCTATTTCCACTTCAAATTTCATTCAGATCCGTTTAGTAGTTTTTGCGTGAAAGAGTAACAAACATCCATCCATCCATCCATACTCACAAACTTTCACGTTTATAATATTAGTAAGCAGTAGGATGGTTATACCTGCCAACTGTATAACATACTATAACACACTAATATAATAAAAGCGAATGTATGTAAGTGAAAGAGTTAGCGCGTTTGTTACTCCTTCACGCTGAAACGGTTCTATAGATTTGAGTGAAATTTGGAATCTCTATTCCGTTCCACATAATAAATACTTACACCGGATTATTAGATAGGTTTTTACCCTGGAGAAAGGTTACTGCGGGATAGTGGAAAACTGCGAGTATAACCGCAGGGCACAATATTAGTGTTTCATATAAATATTGCTCTGAAAATTTGTTGTAATGCGATTCTTTCTTGCTTTTGGTAATTTGAGATGAAAAGATTAATTTTCTTTTGCTTTTTAAATTTACTAAGGAAATAATTCAAAGTCAAAGTCAATTGTACTTTATTCAATAGGATACATTGTGATCACTTTAAAACGTCAAACTTAAAACTAGCTACGCCTGTTCCTCATGTTCCAACCTCCTTACACTGGCAAAAGAATAGACAAGAAACGCCCGGCAGGTAATTTTTTTGGCGCGATCACATTGACAATTTTATTCCTATTACTAATTGATTGAATTGGAGCAAGTTCACTAAAATCCCAAGTTTTTTTTGTCATCTAATAGTCCGATACTTTTTCATTAGCTTTACTAATAATTACTGGTATATCTTAGACGACAGTAGAGCACACCATCAAGGGCTGACCTGCCCGTTACTAGCAAATTGTAGGCTGTTTGCCATATAACTGAGAGCTAGAAGGTCGACTTCCGCAAACTACCCAGTACCCACTGTCTCCCTATGTGAAGGCTCCATCAAATAATTTTCCTGGCAGCCTCCAGCAAGCTAAGCATTTACATTTTCATTTCCCTACCTGGCAGCTTAGTTCTCATACCTACCAATTATGTTTTTATTACATTCTATTTTAGTTTTTATTAAAAGGTTTCTATTCCAGAACGGTGGTGCGGCAGATGGCTTAGACATGAATGTGGGGTACGCATGGCGGAAAGGATATACAGGGAAAGGCGTAGTTATTACTATTTTGGACGACGGCGTACAAGCCAACCATCCGGACCTATTGCCGAATTATGTAAATATACCTAATTTAACTAATAGCATTAAGTTTTAGGCCAGTACGCTAGTTGGGACATTATTAGCTCCATCGGAGAGAGCAATTAGGTCTTTTATGTGTAATGTACTTCAATAGAGAGAAGGCATAAAAGACACGAGACGCCATTCGTTAAACAAAATAGCCCTATCGCTCTCCGCACCAATTTGCTCTTGATCGCTTTCCCTAACTTTATCGCCACTCGAGTTTCAAATAAAAATCTCACTAAAATTGAACATAAAGCTTTCATCCAACACAAAAAACCTCCTTTGTCGAGTGTAATGTATTGAATGGGGATTGTAGGACCCCGCCGCTTCGACGGACATAAACGGGAACGACACGGACCCGACGCCGCAAGACAATGGCGACAATAAACACGGCACCCGATGCGCCGGGGAAGTGGCAGCTGTCGCTTACAATCGGTACTGCGGCGTCGGCATAGCATACAATGCCAGCATCGGAGGAATCAGGATGCTAGATGGGCTTGTCAACGATGCAGTGGAAGCACAAGCGCTCGGGTTCAACACTCACCACATAGATATATACAGCGCCTCCTGGGGACCAGAAGACGATGGGAAAACCGTTGACGGACCCGGCCCTCTAGCCAAAAAGTACGTCAAATTGCATGCATATAATCCTATTCCCCCTTTTCATTCAGCTCATTAAAAAGCGCTTTTTTTCCAGGGCATTCATAAACGGGGTGACGTACGGAAGAGGAGGAAAAGGCTCCCTTTTCATATGGGCCTCCGGAAACGGGGGGAAACACACAGATTCCTGCAATTGTGACGGTTACGCGAACAGTATATTTACGATATCAATATCGAGCGCCACGCAGGCAGGTTTAAAACCGTGGTATTTGGAAGAGTGCTCTTCAACTTTAGCGTCTACGTATAGTTCGGGGACGCCGGGGACAGATAAAAGTGTAGCAACAATAGATTTGGATTTGAAGTTAACGGCGGATCATATGTGTACATTAGAACATACAGGGACGTCTGCCTCAGCACCCTTAGCGGCAGGCATTTGTGCTTTAGCTCTGGAAGCAAACCCTTTACTAACGTGGAGAGATGTGCAACATCTCATGGTATTGACTTCAAGGTCGCAACCTCTAGAAAGGGAAAATGGGTGGATAGTAAATGGCGTCAAAAGAAAAGTGAGCCATAAATTCGGGTACGGGCTAATGGACGCCGCTCAGATGGTGACGCTCGCCGAACAATGGAGGAGCGTGCCTCCGCAACATATTTGTAAGTCGCAGGAAATAAATGAGGACAAGTCGATTGAAACATCTTTCGGGTATACGATATCTGTGCACATGGACGTGAATGGGTGCAGCGGGACGACGAATGAGGTCAGATTCTTGGAACACGTTCAATGTAAAATTTCGCTAAGCTTTTTCCCGAGGGGAAATTTACGGATACTGCTTACGTCGCCGATGGGGACTACTTCCACCCTTTTGTTCGAAAGGAGCCACGACGCGACCAGTTCCAACTTCGACGACTGGCCATTTTTAAGTGTCCATTTTTGGGGCGAGAGCGCCGAGGGCCGCTGGACCCTTCAGATATTAAATGCCGGGAACAAACACGTCACTCAACAGGGGATATTGAAAAAATGGCAGCTAATATTCTACGGTACGGCTATAAATCCGATACGGTTACGAAACAAAGAGTATTTCAATTCGCATAACGTTTACCGCGACGAAAAAGCTTACCATATCAACGACGTTTACGATGCCTCAGAATATTCGCAATTCCTCAACGAGATCGAGCTCGGCATTTCAGACAGACGCAATTACCCCAAAAACATTCCTTCGGCGCAGCGGAAAAATGTTTTGGCTGATGCGAATGACAAGCAAGTACAGAGAATGTGCGACCCTGAATGTGATTCCCAGGGCTGCTACGGGAAGGGGCCGACGCAATGCGTGGCTTGCAAACATTATCGTTTGGATAATTCGTGCGTTTCAAGATGCCCGCCTAGGAGCTTCGTGAACCAGGGTGGGGTTTGTTGGCCTTGTCACGAATCTTGCGAGACGTGTGCTGGCGCGGGGCAGGACTCGTGCCTCACGTGTGCCCCGGCTCATTTATTAGTCGTTGACTTAGCAGTGTGCCTACAACTATGCCCTGATGGTTATTACGAAGACCCGGACGCGAATGCTTGCTTCCCATGCGCCGAGCACTGCGACACTTGCACAGACAAAGCAGATATGTGTTCGTCTTGCGCTCATAGTTACGTTCTCTATAACGGCTCTTGTTTGGCCACCTGCCCGGCAGGCACTTATCAAAAAGATGACTTTGGCTGCGTACAGTGTCACGAAACATGCGAATCTTGTCGCGGCCCCAACGCGACTGAATGTGTTTCGTGCAAAATAGGCGATTTCGCATTCAAAAACCGCTGCCTACCCAAATGCCCTACAGGATATTACGCCGACACACAAAGAAGGGAATGTTTAGCGTAAGTGTTATTATTATGATAATACATTTCTGCGAAACAGACGTCTTTGAATGCTAATGTTATGTTGATGCCGGTTTCAAGTTTCGAGTGTATTCGTTTCATAATTGTTATCTCCTGTGATGTCTCATGCTTTTATTTTGTATTTTAGGTGTCCCATAGGTTGCAAAGTTTGCTCCTACGGAATTTGTTCCGTCTGCGATCAGAAGTGGACTATTACCAAGAGAGGTACTTGCCTGCCCGGCGGCAACGATAAGTGCGATACAAGTAAGGGACAACATTCACAACGTGGTCGACTTTATTTGTGGCGTGAAAATGTAAATTTTAACACGGCCTTTATTTCCAGGCGAGTATTACGAAGGCGGTCGTTGTAAAAACTGCCATTCGACCTGCGAGAAATGTAGTGGACCGAACGAATGGGACTGTTTGTCTTGTTCTAGCCCGCTGTTATTGCAGGGATCGAGGTAACTAACCCTAGTTATTCGGATGTTGCCTTGTGCCATCCTTAAACTAACCCGGTTGTTTGTTTTAGGTGCGTGGCGGAATGTGGACAGGGGTATTATCAGACGGCCGGAAAATGTTCCTTGTGTCCCCATACGTGTACGAGTTGCGTGTCACGGTTGAACTGTACGGCTTGCTATGGAGCTTTGAGGCTTCAATCGGGGACGTGTCGAGCGACTTGTGCTCCTGGGTACTACCCTGACGAAGGGACGTGTTCGAAGTGTTACCTGTCATGTCAGACGTGTACTGGTCCGAGACGTGACCAATGCGCGTCGTGCCCACCTGATTGGAGGCTAGCAGCTGGAGAATGTAGACCAGAGTGTCCTCAGAACTTCTTCCCTTGGAAGGACAGCTGCCGCCGCTGCCACCACTATTGCCAGGACTGTCACGGTGCAGGACCTCAGCGCTGTACGTCTTGTCCGCCCCACTTTGCCCTCGAAGGGGGTCTCTGCGTGGAGTGCCTTAGTTCTCAGTACTATGAAGCGAGGAAGAGGACCTGTAGACCTTGCCACGACTCGTGTAGGTCCTGTTCTGGTCCAGGGCCTAGTAGTTGCGTCACTTGCGCCCACCCACTTCGGTTAGATAGGTAAACATAACTCCATGTTACTTTTATGATGTGTAAGTTAACGCTGCTTGACGTGGTAGAAAACGATTTCGTTCTGAAATTGAGGAAATTCGTAGCATATCCGTAGCTAGGTGCACTTGACTAAAATTACCAATTACATTTACTAACTCGTTTCCGTAATGCGCGAACAAAATGAATGTAAGAACTCTGTCTGACACTCGATGCAACCGCGAATAACTTTATTGGCACAGCGTTGGAACGGTTATTCAGAGGTCACGAGTTCAAGTCCTGCTTCTCGGTTATAACTTTTCCGTTCTAAAATTTGAACTTTTTTCTTCTTCTTACGGTGTAGTTTTTGACCACATCAACCTTACATTAAGTGACTACACTGAGAATAAAATTCTGATTTTCCTTCTGAGTCTTTACCTTCCAAGACCGATTCCTTCCTTATTTTACCTTAGTTTTCACAAGTCCTTCCCTTTTGACTCAGAAGGAAAAAAGTATTTCGGAAGGTCTTTTTTCTCCGTGTATGTGGCCACAGATGGCGAAACCTTAATAGGAATCTGACTCTAAAGTGAGGATTCCAAAACACACCCGATAGACACTTGGCGACAGATTCTTTACTTGAGCATTGGAAAATGTCCTACCACCAAGCTATGGTCTCTTCACAAAGTTTTCTCTAACCGTAAGTTCAAGCTTATTGCATAACTCAACCAACGAACTACGACTCTGAAGCCGTGATCGCTACCACTAAACAATCAACATATACGTTAACTGACTTTCTCTTACAGGATAAACAACAAATGTCTACCGTGCTGTACAGAAAGTATATCATTCTACGCGAGTACAAACTCTACGGACTGCTGCCATTGTGATAAAAATATGGGTAAGCTTTTCAGCTTTTCAAACTGAGATTTGTAGAGTGAGCTTAACGTGCATCCACACTTTATATGTCCCAGTTCCATATGGATCTGACATCTGTAACCGACCGGAATAAGAATTGCTCGGAATGAACTGTATGAACTGTACAGAAGGGAATATTTTCGTGTCGTAAATTGTCTACTATTTAAATAGCCTGCTATGTTATGGCAAAGGTCCAACGTTATTTCCATTCTTACTGCAAGGTCTGTAGTTAAAGTATTACAATTAAAATTATTACCTCTTTGTATAGAATACCTAAAATAAAATATGCTAGCATACAGATTGTATTTTCACGAAAACCGCAACTTCATTCATTCATTCATTCGTAAGCATCATGAGTAATCTTTGATTATAGCGGTATTTATTAAGAATGTATTCATGTCCAATGATGTACGTTTATAGTATTCAAAGTCTTTTCCTGTTTTTCATGTTTATATACATAGACAAGGTCAAGGTCATAGTCAAGGTCATTCCTTCTTAAATTCTGTCCTGTAACGTTATTTTATCTTGTGAATAAAATATTTCTACCTACAGGACTTTTTCCGTCTGATAGGTATGGTAATTTCAATAAGTTTATTTTCCTTAGGTGGCTGCTTAAACGGCTCGTCAGCGGGCAAGAGGCGTATCGCTGAAAATATAAGAACACGTGTCGCCGAGTCGTTCCCCGTTGAGGAACCGAAGCCTTCCACTGGTCTACTGGACCAGAACTTCCTCGTGGTGTGGAGTATCTTGGCTACAGTGCTCGCCATCGTAGCTGTGGCGGTGGCTATCCTGGTAAATATAAATCGTTGTTTTATCTATACTATTACTATAGCGACGTGCAATCAGCTTCGCACGGGTTTGGATTTTTATCACATCTATCAGATCACGATTCAATCCGGTCACTAAATTAATAATAATTGATCCGATCCGTTATCCACGATTTTGGATCGATATGTCATGTCATAATATGTCATTTTAGTATACAGTAGTAGTAGTCAGTTTTAGTCTTGACAGAAATACATATTATGCCAATAAACTAACTTACAACGTCAGCTGTTAGTAACTTATAAATAAGCAATAAAATAACATTGTGACTATTAATTAAGTTACAAATTAATAACTATCCTATCTCTCAAGCTTGTACCAAACTGCACACAGTGTGCAAAATTTTTTAAAATTATGTTATAAGGTACCTACTTACATATATTTTAAACCAACAGATGAAAACAAGAAAAAGAAAGCTGCGTGCCCCATTCCCTAAAGCCGAGTACTCACAGCTGACCTCAATCGACGAGGACTTAATCACCATGACGTCATCAACGTTACTTAAAACTAACGACAGTGTAAACCCACAAACTAACAGTGAAACCGAAGAACCAACATAGCAATTTGTACCCTAAAGTCAATGTAAGTAGATTAATTTTACACCGCAGACTGATATTTAGAAGTTTCAATATAAAATTTGTGTACATAATATTGGAACTAATAAAGTGTTTATTTCTAGTCATTGTAATGCTATATTTGAATAAAACTTACTTGAAGTTTGATAAAGTAAAGGAGTGTCGAATATCTCGTCTTTAATTTAATCGCGAAGGGCCTGTTTCACCACTCTTAAATAATTGGGTTATCTTTCAGGCAGATAAATAAAATTTATATTCCACTTATGCAATAAAAGCCATCTCTTACGATATTTTCTTCATGAATATATTATGTAAATGGAAAAGCCGGTAAGTAATTTATATTTGGACTGAGACAATTCCGCAAAGTTGGGAAGTTAAACTGTGGGGCGCAAGTAGTGATCATATAAACCGTATGTCAATTCTCTCTAATCAAGCAACATGACAGTGTCAAACTTTATCTACCCAATATATCTCGCAAAAAGTGGTAAAACTGACCCTGAAAAAGTAACTAGATAACTCGATTGAAAATAAAATATTAAAAATATTTTCTTCTGAACCATTACGAGTTTGTAGAATGTAAGGAGAATTTGAGTCCGATTTAAACATTTTTCATTCACATATTATAATAAATAACAAAATTCAAATTTAATAAAAAATATATTCGTGTGCTATGAAATTGTCTTCTACTGAACAAAATGTCTCATATGTTTTTTGTTTTATTCATTCTTCATTTACAATCTTCAGATTTTTTTGAAACGCGCAAGGTGTTTTGTGCTAAATACATTCAGTGTTTTATTATTAATCTAGATGAAATTTAAATTGGAATTACTAATTATTTATTATAAACGTTACTGTATTCTTTACGCTTATTGTGATTTTTATTGTACTGCGTATTATAAGTATTAAAGATATTCATGAGTGTGGAATTGTACTTTAATCTTGTACTCTTTATTCTATGTACTACTATTCTTGTCTACGTCTTTCATCTCTATGTTTGTGACGTCATGATGCCGTTATGAACGAACCCTAAGGGTAAATAGTAGGTACATGCCGAAGATGCAAATATCATAGCATAGCTCACTACCTAGAAGTTACTTTCATGTAAAAGAAATGTATTTGTTATTGTAAAAGCCTGAATAGTGGATAATCTTAGGTCTTGCTGGTATACCTTAAGATTGACCAATGTGTTGGTTATGGGTTTAAAAGAAATTGATTTTCGAGCCTTTACCAGTACAGCTTGGTATTGCAGTATTTACCAATGACTTTTTTTTTTTTTTTTTTTTTTTATATTTACAGGGTTGCGTTTGGCCACAAGTCACCTGATGTTAAGTGACGATGTGGTCGAAGATGGCGCCTCGCTACACCTGGACTGGGAACTGGCTCTCAAGTGAGGCTGCCGGAACACACCGATAGGTGCTTGGCGACAGATTCTTAACAAGAGGGTGGTAGCTAGCCAGGCGAGTACTAGAAAATACCCTACCACCAAGCTATGGTTTCATCACGATGTTTTCCTTCAACGAAAGCTCAAGCTCATTGTAGGATCCGAACCCACGTCCTACGGATCGCAAGCCGACGTCACTACCACTGAGCCATCATCGCTATAAATATATTTAGCAAATAAAACAATGTATTATAATCAAAAATATTTATTTAGTATTCCGTACCACATCGTCACTTAACATCAGGTGACTTGTGGTCAAACGCTACCCTGTAAGTAGTAAAAAGGGGGAAGGGGGGAAGGGGTATTAACGTGGTGATTAAATAAAAAAATACGCATGGACTTCAAAACTTCCTTCTTTTGTTTTTTCATCGGGTTAACAAAGATAATGAAATGAATTCGTTCCTGTTGTCTACATTTCTATAAAAACTAAGTCCGGACATTTACCACTGTTACTAGGCTAATTTTAGCTATTACTGGAAAATTTATCCAAATAGAGATGCACGCCCGTCGCCCATGCATGATGTGACGTGACGTATCTCAATGAGGTTAAAGCATATGTGTCCGTGTCTATTTCTATACATAAAATATGTTTTGTTTTACTTGGAAAAAAGTCGAACCATGATCGCGAGGTTCTACAATGAAGCATCTTTCGCATGTCCTTACTCTATATAGTAAAAAAAAATGTCGAAAAGCTCGTTTAAGCTGCTATTTCTCACAAACAACAATCTATTTTTTTAGCCATGAATGTTGTTATCTATGGAAAATAAGTTAAGTTCCATATCTTTTTTGTTTTTATTAAATCCACTCAAATATTTCACATATTTAATGGGACCCAGATTAATAAGCTTAACAGTTATTTCCCAGAGCTGTTATTCTATTATTATCTATATTATATAACAAATATGTCTAATATAAGTTTATGTATTTATTCATAGAGTTTATAACATATCTCGGTGTAACTTTCATTTCGTTCAAAGTTGGTTCAGAGTGTAAATACTGTATTAATTACTACTGCGAAGTAATCGGCATTAATGTAAATATGTAAATACAACGGAAAGTGTAAATAAATTGATGGTTTTTATGACGGATACAAACAGATGTTTCATTTAATAAATTCTCATTACATCCGTCACTTCTCGGAATGCGGGCTATTTATTTTATTCTACCGCATTAAATAATTTTGACACCATTATTTGCTGTTAAAATTTCGAGTTAAATAAATGGAAGTGGTCACTCAATCATTTTGTCGAGAAATGGTAGGTACTTTACATTGATTTTTAGGGTTCCGTACCGCAGATGGAATAAGGAATCCTTATAGGATCACTTCGTTATCCGTCTTTCTGTCAAGACCATTTCTCTCGGGTATACGTGAAGAGGTAAAAAGTTGAAATTGATACCAAATACTCAGGTTTAAGAAATCAAGTTTTTATGTCAAGACAATCAAAACTACGGCCATTTTCGCCGCTAATTTTGACACTTGCACGTAAATCAAAACCTATCTTTGTTGGACTAATGCGATTTAGCAAGAAGCAATCTCCCACAGCACAAATAATAATAAATAAATAAATATCGGGGACAATTGCAATTGACCTAGCCCCAAATTAAGCTTGAAACTTGTGTTATGGGTACTAGACAACGATATACATAATAATAGAGAGAAATAAATACTTTATAGATGGAAATATCCAAGATTCAGGTACAAATATTCGTGCTCATTACACACTACTTATCTTTGTTGTTGATCACATTCCATACGATTTGAAATATATATTATGTAGTTTTGTAACAGTGGCAGTTGTTGATTTTACGATGTGAGAAGGTAACTTGTTATGTTTATCTAAAATCCAACATTAATAAGAACAAATCAACAGCCCGGAGAAAGATTTTGTACTTAATTGCAAAAACTGTTTTTCCAGTCGGGCTGTTTGAATGAACTTGTTTGAAATAAAATATTGCTGCAGTAGAACTTTTCTGGTAGTACGTAAGGTTTGGCGAATTAAAGTTGCATTTAAATTGGTCAAGGAGTCTGCATCATTAATACAACAGTTCAGCAGTATAATTGTTTTTACATTGAGAATTTATTATTTTAAATTGCAATATTAATGGATAAATGGTGCTAAGCATTTATCGGTTTATCTACCGGTGCATTCCACCAGTGTTACTTCGGCCATGTCACTTACAAAATCCGGTAACTGGTGGCCAAATGAAATATGAAATATGAAAATACATTTATCGCACTTAAGGACAATAACAAAAAGTAACAATCACGCATAAAACAGGTACGACATTGCGCGATGTCAGAAATAGGTCCCGGCTCAGCGTACAATTGAGGCTGTACACCAGCCTCAGTTACTGATTTCAGCCGGAACCCACTTCATGACATCACGGACAAGTATAAACAGAGAAAAAAAAAGAAAATTAAAAAATAAAAGTAAAAATATTATATAATATTATTTAACTTAGACACAAAGTAAGAAACTAAAAGACAAAATGAGATTTTAAATAAAAAACACAGACTACAAAATCAAATAAGACACAAAACTGAACGCCTGTATAAAAAAAAAATAAAAAAAAACTGACATTAACTTTCTACCCTGAAAGAAAAGGTAAGGACTGAATATATCAAGATATCTTCTAACATGTTTCATAATCGACCTTGTCATCACTTACCATCACTTGAGACTGTGGTGAAGTGCTTAGACTATGTGCCTATTAAAAAATATACGTCAAATTTCAAAAGAAATGTAGCTACTAAGAAGTTTAAGCACTGTTTTACACAGCGCCACTGCTCTTTTTAGTAAAAATAACTGTTTAGGTAAATCAAAGCGCCTTTAAAGAATGGGAAAGCAATGTTATTTATTTTAATATTTATTTCCTTTTCCATTTCTGTTTGTCCGAGTTTTTGTTTATTTTTCTTTACTTTTCTATCGCTTGAGCTGAATGAACAGGAAATCTTATTAGTTCATCTTTAGCTGTAATTCAATGGAAATGATTTTTTGTTGTCGAGAGATTTCTATGAAATGTTTTTCTTCTTTTGGTGGAATAATGCTTCCTTGTTTTTTGATAACGAATACCTATAAATAAGAGACGGCAAGGTAAGGGGAGGGGTTTACATCAAACCATTTCGTTTTTCTTCTTATTATTTTTTACAGGTAGCGTTGACCACAAGTCATCTGATGTTAAGTGACTAAGTGGTAGAAGGTGGAGACACTCTACACCTGTATTAGGAACTGGCTTTCAAGTGAGACTGTCGGAACACACCACTTACATGAACATAAGTATTAAATAACACGGAATTTTACCCTCACATTATTTTTTACTTTCACACTCTATTTTACCTCTTTTTTTCTCGTTCTTTTTTTTTATTTTCATTCTTCTTTTTTCTTTTCTTTCGGTCAATCCTTCCTGAAAACTTACTCTCCAGATTTTATTATTCTAGGAGCAGCGAATAAAGCTCCGAGTCCAGATTGAGTGACATATCACTCTATCACTCAAACAAATGTAACGGGCACCTGCAAGTTTGTAAAAACGTATCCATTAGTGTTGCCACAATCATATCAGGTTATTGGTACTTGCGACAATAAAAATACACATTTATTGTATACATTTACTGACGAGATAAGGGCTTATAACATTCCTGACAAATTGATGTTATAGTGGACGGTAAGTATTTTTATGTACCATTTATAACCATTTCGACCATTTGATAAATAGTCCTAGTAGTAATAAAAAAAATCTTCTTTTTTCATAATAACTTAAAAATACGTCAAAATCTTAAAATTTCAACACGAAGAAAAAAGTCCAAAACATTTTCCTTCAAACGCCACCGCAAAGGCTTTTCAAATCTAACAAAGCTTCAGACTACAATGCATAACAATAAAACGGTATTACCTGATACCAGGAAAGAATCCCCAAGAATTATTCTCCACTGTGTCACAAAAGTGACTAACTTCTAAGATAAACCACCGCACACCTCAAATACGTCTTGTGAAAGGGAATAAATGTCTTCAGACATTGACGTTGCTAGGCTTTGATTTAACTAGGTTAAAGAAAGGAGAGGTAGTCGAAATAAACATGTTTCAAGTAAATATGGAATGAGGCTGAAACAGCATGTGGTAAAAGCCTCTAAATAAAAATTAGAACAAAAAAATGTTATGAAAGAATTGAATACGTGCAATGTGCAAATAATATCGATTAACAAAACATACTAAAAAACCCGCTTCTGAGGATTTTTTTACTTATATTTATTAATAAAAAAAACTTGAGAGGTGTCAAGGGACACTCGGATGGAACGAAATTCCTTTCGATTAAAACAAGAGAAAAATTAAACAAAAATTTTTACATTAAAAAAAAAAGTTTTTTTTTTATTTTTAGAAAGACGAATTGAAAATAACTGCCTTGCTTTCTATGAGAGAGAGAGAGAGAGAGAGAGAGAGAGAGAGAGAGAGAGAGAGAGAGACAGAGAGACACGCGCACGCCGCACGGCATACATCTGTAACAAAAAGTGTCGTTACAACTTTTAGTCCTAATTTTTTCCGTCTAGCCCTTTCGTAACGCGCGATAAGGAACTGCGTTCCAATAAAAAGGATAATATTTGCACGTTTACTTGCAGACTGAATGCAGTATGTCTGCAAATAATATTTAATGCCTACTTTTCTTGTTTGTTAATAAATCTAACATGAAAAGAACATATTATAAAAAAAAAACACATATTGAAAATCTTTCATGAAATTGGATTCGTCATATGAATCAAATAGGACTCTTACTAGGATAAATAATATGATATTCTTAATAGGATTTTCTTTTATTAACGCCCAAACGCCCACACAATCACATACATAGCTCTGACCCCTAACTAGGATCCCCTGCCTCTAGGGTATCAGAAACTACGAGGATCGGGGATCCACAACACCCAGACACAGAACAAATACTTGCGCTTTTTTTTTCAATGCACAAATTATTTGTCATGTAGCGGGAATCGAACCCGCGACCTCACGCTTCACAGTCGGCAATCCGACCATTGCGCCACATCGGTCGTGAAATTTGTTTGTTTCCATTATACCCCCCTTTTAATATTTTTTCCCATGGATACGCCCTCCAAGATAATATGCCTACATTTCCATTGGTAGCGAAACCCGAGGACAATGTGTTAAATGACTGCCTCGATGTGAATGGCTCTGAAGAAATCTAGGATTAGTTCATTGACCCTTTGTGTTACTTTTAGAAAATACGAACGATATAGTCCAAATTTCTTATACCGTCACTGTGACTACCGATCTGCCCTACGGCTTCGACTGCGTCAAGGTAGATTTATTTTCGAATTTCAATTTTTTCATTAAATTTTTAACATCTATAGCAAAAACGCGAAAATTTGTGAGTGAGTGTATGTTTGATAAGTACTTCCATATGCTGAAACCACTCAAGAGGTTTGAGTCAAGGACTAGAGATACCTTATACCCTGGATTAACACATAAGCTACTTTTTATCGCGGAAAAGTTGACTGCGGGATAACAGAAAAGCCATGGGTGTAACCGTGGGGCACAGCTAGTCATTAATATAATCAAACTAACTACTATCAAGATAAAAAAGTATTTTTGTTTAGGGTTTGAACTATCTCCACTATAAATTTCATCAAAATCCGTTCAGTAGATTTTGCGTGAGAGAGCACAAACATCCATCCATCCTCACAAACTTGTACATTTATAATATTCGTAGGATATGAAATTACGTAAAGTCATTGACCTCGCTCGCACCTATTACTTATTATTGACTATACTGTATCCCATTTCTATACAAAACAACAAAATACCTTTGAACATTTTGTTCATATTTTAATCAAGAACCTTCAATCAAAGCTCGGGCCGATATTACCAAAAAATTGCTCCTAAAACAATGGACCTCCGCTACAGTACAATCTGTCGCAATTGACTACCGACGTGGCTCAACCTAAACTATTTTATGTATGATATGCATATATTTAATGTTAATTTTTTTATAGAATACTAGAGATAAACTCTTCATGCGTGCCCTGACTCCCCCTTTGAACGTCAACATGAACGGCTATTAGCTATTTGCGTCCATCGGCTTCGCAAGGCAAGGCAAGGCACGATATCGTCGGCCCACCTAGAACCTAGTAGCATGCATAACCCAACGATCATCATCATCAGCCTTTCATGTTCCCACTGCTGGGACCCTGGCCTTCTCTCAGAGAGAGAGTATGGGCCGTAATCTACCACGCCCAGTGCGGGTTGATAGATGTCGCATGCCCTTGAATGTTGCAGTTCTTGGATATGCCGGTTTCCTCACGATGTTTTCCTTCACCGTTTCGAGCGATGGCAAATCCGCGATTGATGATGTTTACATTAAATGATAGAGTAT
This sequence comes from Opisthograptis luteolata, assembly GCA_931315375.2. Classification (NCBI taxonomy): domain Eukaryota; kingdom Metazoa; phylum Arthropoda; class Insecta; order Lepidoptera; family Geometridae; genus Opisthograptis; species Opisthograptis luteolata. Next base: position 9,464,554 of record OV928049.1, on the reverse strand, counting down.
TGAGTACAAGTATATAAAAAAAAGTTTTCTATCAAAAAAAATGAAGGAATAATCTTTTGGGTAGACACTAGTAAGAAATAGGAATGCTATTTAAGGCTGGTTGGTTATGCACAGTTTTGACGCTCAACGCTGTCAGTTCCAAAAAATATGTCACTTAATCGCTTCATTTTTTTTTGTTACGGTTATTAGTGTATTTGCCAGTGTCAAGTATAAAATATTTCAAACACAGAGAGTTGAATCAAGTTTAAATGATGATGATGATGATGAGATGATGGGATGCGGATAGTGTTTAAGTAAAGTAGTGATTGAAGCTTTACTTAAACTGTACACGGACTTTTTGGAGCAACTAGAAACGTCACTTTCACAACTTTATTTCAATTTCCCACACTCGTACACATTAACGAACACATAATGGTTAATAATCCACCAATATTACACATTATCACTCGAAGGAACACAAGTTTTGGAAATAAAAACAAAATCTTCATATTGACAGTTCAATTGCCGCCAAAAAAGTCATCAATCGCTATTTTTTTTTTTTTGTTTTGTTATGGCGTCACACGATTAGTGTATTTGCCAGTGTCAAGTATAAAAGATTTCAAACTCAGAGAGTTGAATCAAGTTTAAATGATGATGGTGATGATGATGATGAGATGATGGTGATGATGATGATGAGATGATGGGATGAGGATAGTGTTTAAGTAAAGTAGTGGTGCTTTACTTAAACTTTACACGGACTTTTTTGGAGCAACTTGAAAAGTCACTTTCACAACTTTATTTCAATTTCCCACACTCGTACACATTAACGAACACATAATGGTTAATAATCCACCAATATTACACATTATCACTCGAAGAAACACAAGTTTTGGAAATAAAAACAAAATTTTCACGTTGACAATTCGATTGCCGCCAAAAAGTCCAATCGCTATTTAAAGCAATGACTTGAGCGTCATACAAGAAAAAAAAAGGTTTTATTAGTTTTACAGTCACAAGTTACGAATTAAATCAGTTTTTTTAATATCAAGCCGCCAACCACCAAGTCGGTTCTATTTACAGACTTCAAACCAACTCGGTAAACAAAACGGAACAAATGAAACCTGCGAAAGATTTATTCTAAGCGGCCGCTAAATTAACTGAAGAGATGTTATTCTTTCCCTTTTTATTATTTAACACTTGGATTCCAACAAAGGCTGCGTGGAATAAAAATTTGCGACCAGCCTTCGGACTGTTTGACCTAAATGAACTTTAGGAAAGAAGTGTTTTATTCTACTTCGTGTAATGCTTTTTGAAATGAAAAGAGGTGATCCTTTAGAGAACTAAGATCACCGATGTAGCTCAAAGAATTAGCACGCTGAAATGGCAGTGTGCTGGTCATATAAGCCTCAGAACTGACAACTGATTTGAGTCTGTCATTTCATACAAATAAGTCACCTAATGGCTACTCAAGCGGTAATCACTACTCAAGCACAGATTTGAGTCTGTCATTTAATACAAATATGTCACTTAATTGCTACTCAAGCGGTTATCACTACTCTAGCATAGATTTGAGTCTGTCATTTCATATAAATATGTCACTTAATCGCTACTCAAGCGGTAATCACAACTCAAGCACAGATTTGAGTCAATCATTTCACACAAATGTGTCACTTAATCGCTACTCAAGTGGTAATCACAACTCAAGCACAGATTTGAGTCAATCATTTCACACAAATGTGTCACTTAATCGCTACTCAAGGGGTAATCACAACTCAAGCACAGATTTGAGTCAATCATTTCACACAAATGTGTCACTTAATCGCCACTCAAGCGGTAATCACAACTCAAGCACAGATTTGAGTCAATCATTTCACACAAATGTGTCACTTAATCGCTACTCAAGCGGTAATCACAACTCAAGCACAGATTTGAGTCAATCATTTCACACAAATGTGTCACTTAATCGCTACTCAAGCGGTAATCACAACTCAAGCACAGATTTGAGTCAATCATTTCACACAAATGTGTCACTTAATCGCTACTCAAGGGGTAATCACAACTCAAGCACAGATTTGAGTCAATCATTTCACACAAATGTGTCACTTAATCGCTACTCAAGCGGTAATCACAACTCAAGCACAGATTTGAGTCAATCATTTCACACAAATGTGTCACTTAATCGCTACTCAAGCGGTAATCACAACTCAAGCACAGATTTGAGTCAATCATTTCACACAAATGTGTCACTTAATCGCTACTCAAGGGGTAATCACAACTCAAGCACAGATTTGAGTCAATCATTTCACACAAATGTGTCACTTAATCGCCACTCAAGCGGTAATCACAACTCAAGCACACATTTGAATCTGTCATTTCATACAAATGTGTCACTTAATCGCTACTCAAGCGGTAATCACTACTCAAGCATAGATTTGAGTCTGTCATTTTATACAAATATGTCACTTACGGCCGTTATTAATAACCTATCTATCCACGGTTTGCTCTAATATGCCCGAAATTAATAATCGACCCTGATCCGTTATCCGCGGTTTTAATTTGGATCGATATAACATGTCATATTATCTCATTTTAGTAGTAACATGTCAAACCCTAGTACTAAAATGACATATTATGTATGATATGACATATTGATCGAAAACCGCGGATAACAGATCGGGATCGATTACTAATTTAGAGATAGAAATTTGACACCAACTCCATAGAATTAATGTCAAAAATCTATCTCTAGTGAGGTAAACTGGATAGATAGGTTATTAATTTCCAGCATAAATCGCTACACAACCATAGATCATCAATTGAGCGCCACAATACCAAAGAGTCAAAATCAGACATTTGCAATTTTCATCTGCAATGTGGCTCACACAATATTCGCTTCGAGAATTTTCTAGCACTCTCTGAAACTAGAATGTGATACGTTTTTTCTTACAGCGTCCATTGCGTATTCAAACCCGCACCACACGCTGTAAAGGTACCTTAAAACTGTCCCACACGAAGTTTTTCTTTCAAACATAATGTTTTATTAACACGTATCAAGGTGAGAGATGGCACTGTGCAGTCGTGTGTGTACGGCACGCGGTGCGTATCGGCGTACCGTACACTGTGAGTACGCACTTTATCTTTTTAAGTAAGTAATTGATGTCGATTCGGTTTTGTATCCACTCAGGCGCTGCCGTCGCACGCCTTACCGTCTCTAAAGCGCTGCGCGGTCGAACATATTCACCAACCGCAAAATACCGCGGTATTGTTTTTTGATATTGTCGTTTTTACTTAATTTCTAGCAAACTTATTTAATTTCTGAAACTAGTTTCAGAAAGTAGACAGATTGGGCATTACACTAGTATGATTTGTTATAATGAATATGATATTTTTAAATACACATTACCACGTTAACTTTGTCGTCATGAAATTATTACGTTCATCTGTTGTAAAATGTTTATAAATTTCCGAATAGCAAAGTAAATAACAATTCTATCAAAATAAGAATTAGATAGGTTACACGTTGCTAAAAATAAATATCAATAACTAGTTATACTGTAAAACACTTTACAATTCTAAATACGAAATTCTCCACAAGTTTGTAAAGTTGTACCTAAAAAAGCAAATTGAAGCCAGTGTCTATTTTTTTTCTACATCCATAGATGTTTTTCTTTTATCCGATAGTGCTGTTCAACTAGTAATAATTTTAGTCGATTATAATCGTGTATCACGGCCAATAGTCGATTATAGAGGCTTATTTACAACACTTGTCGTTGAATCAGCTGTGGGCTTCGATCGTTACCCGCAGCCCTTTAGCGCGCGACGCGCGGGCAACCATCGAAGCCCGCATCGCCTGAGTGGGTATTCTCTAAAACTAAACAAAGTTTGACAGGTCTAATAGTATTACTGTCTTTTTCTAACCACTGAAATAAAAAAGGACAGCATTACTCTTAGACCTGTCAAAGTTAGTTTAGTTTTAGAGAATGCAAAACCGAATCGACACCAGTACCTATCTGTTTATGTAAGTCTATAGTAATTATGTCAATAGGTAATCAAACATTTTGACAGCATAAAGTTTTTTTTTTTTTGTTATGTTGTCACACGATTAGTGTATTTGCCAGTGTCAAGTATACAATATTTCAAACTCAAAGAGTTGAATCAAGTTTATGATGATGATGAGGAGATGATGGGATGAGGATAGTGTTTAAGTAAAGTAGTGGCGCTTTACTCAAACTTTACACGGACTTTTTTGGAGCAACTAGAAAAGTCACTTTCACAACTTTATTTCAATTTCCCACACTCGTACACATTAACGAACACATAATCCACCAATATTACACATTATCACTCGAAGAAACACAAGTTTTGGAAATAAAAACAAAATTTTCACGTTGACAATTCGACTGCCGCCAAAAAAGTCTAATCAAACCTTTTGACAGCATACACTTTATGAAAACTCAAATATAAAAGTTAGATTAAGGTCCATAGTATTGATCTATGCTTGAGTAGCGATTAAGTGACATATTTGTATGAACTGACAGCGTCAAGTATGTGCTCAAGTACTGATCATCACTTGAGCGTCATTCCAGAACAACCTCAGCCTTAATGAATTAAAATCGATGCTTATCAGTCATCGACAAGTCTTGAATTTCACTTCAAAGAGCCTCTTCTAGCCTTATTTATTATCGAGTGTCATATTTCTAAATTCAGATGATATCAACCATAATTTTCGACAATATAATGCTACACTTTGAAACTGATTGATGAACTGGACAGTCCATTATTTATTATTAGTCATTGGGTTCAATTCAGGGTATAAAGTGATTTAGCATCAGATATCCCAAGATGACGAGCGCATTGTTACATTGCCACGCAGGATTTTGCACCGTTGATGTTCAAAAGTCTTGTCTTTAGGCCTAAGCGTAATCAACAATATAGGTTAATTGGTAACCAAGATGAAACGAGTAGCCGAACGCTCATTCTACAATAAAAAAAACAGCTTTAAGTCTATGGTGACAAAAATTAATAAACGTCAAAGTCGTCTTTTTGGCGGCAATTGAACTGTCAACATGAAGATTTCGTTTTTATTTTCAAAGCTTGAAATTGAAATAAAGTTGTGAAAGTGACTTTTCTAGTTGCTCCAAAAAAGTCCGTGAAAAGTTTAAGTAAAGCGCCACTACTTTACTTAAACACAATCCTCATCCCATCATCTCATCATCATCATCATCATTTAAACTTGATTCAACTCTCCGAGTTAAAAATATTTTATACTTGACACTGGCAAATACACAAACCGCGTGACGCCATAACAAAAAAAAAAACGTTGAAATATTATGTCATTCCCATATTGCTTTTAGTTTTCTATTAACGTGATTATAGAATGCATCTTGAGTAGACCATTTCACGATACGCCGATACGCATCGTGCGGTCTGACCGAGGTGTGCGTCCCACCTGGCTCTATTTTCACGCCGTGGTACGTGCGATAAATATTTTGTACGCAACTTTTAAAAAATTCACACCACCACGCCCGGGTCGAAGGAGAGCAATAATTCAGAAGATTAGAGCTGTAGGGAACGGGCATAATAATTCACAGGCATAGCTGTGTTACTTTATGCGCATCATGAGTTGGGATAACTGTGATTATTGTCTGAAATGATATCATATGAAAAGGGTGTAGAATTGTAGATAGGTTAGCTACAGGAGATTCAAACTTCACAAATGGCACAGTAAACTACTCCACAGATGGCGTTGTAGCGTAAGCGTATTGACATAGGTAATACGAGAGCAATACGAGCACGTACCTATGTCTACAAACAAGTTTTTGACGTGACAACGTCTTATAATTCGATAGAGCCGGCTGCACGCACGAAAAAATTACTCATGCGGCGTTACCTCGCTCTGAGGCGTTCCATGTAAGGCTTGAAGTGCAAGCGAGAGCGCGGAATGAGCGACAAAGAAGCACAATCGGCCAATCGACGTTGTCACGTTCAACTATCGTCAGTAAACCGACTTTACAGACAACCAATTTTTTTTTACTATTTACAGGGTAGCGTTTGACCACAAGTAACCTGATGTAATACATACATACACACTAACAAATTGTAAGTGTGATGAAAATTTTCAAAGACATACTCGTATTCGTTATCTTGGACTCAAAATAGTTTTAAAGGCAGATTCGTTTCTGTACAAACTCAATCATATTTTTACCCGTTCGCCTATTCGGCCACATCGGACATTCATGAAGGTTTTGGTACCCTACACTAGTTCGAGGTTAGATTTTTTTATGTGGCCTCTTCCAAGGTACGCTACTGAGCCGCTCTTCTCATCCATGCCAGTTATTTAGCGCAAGCTATATATTTACTCTTAGTTTATTCATTTATCCGTACTTAAATACCAAGCATGCTGTAGCAAATGTAACTCCGGGCTCCGTCCAAGCGGGCCGTTAAAAAATATACCAAAATACTTCCGCAAATGTAACTGCTAGCTATTAAGGGAAATACTTAAGGGGAACACCGGCATATAAACGTAAATTTCCGTTATCAAGGCAGTTACTGCTCCGCCGAAGTTATAGCGGCAAAATTTTAATTTCTTCAAAATATTCTTAGTCAGTAAAAATGGAGTGTCGTTTATAATAAAGACTGGGACACTGTAGGCTGGTGCTCTTTTGTCTCGGATATTTTTGGGTCAAACGTCACTTACAGAAGTGACGCCTTTGTAGGACGGTCTGCGTATTCTATCTTAGTAGAGATGTATTTTTTCTCTATTGTATACAAACGAGCGCCTTATTTATAAACATTCAAGAGCCTTTAGCTATTTTTGTACTACCTATGCTATAGGATTTTTTACTCCTCCGATTCAAACATATCCTCATATATTAATTTACATGAATAAGGGCAACAGTATGTTTGTTGGTTTGCCCTTTTTTTGCACAACAGCAAAGCTACAAATCACGTGTTATTTTAAAGAAGTAAAAATATATATGATAGTTTTTACTTTACTTTAGTCTAGTTTATGGGGGCGTGGGCCTGGACGCAGGGAAACACATGTTTAGAGTGAATAATTTACATTTATTCTACAAAACAAAAGTGATAAAAGTCCAACAAGAAAATGGCGCGGGTGAGACACAAACAGCGCGTACGTCTTCTACCGGTGCCGTACGCTCACTGACGCGCGTGCGCTGCGGATACAGTAAAATCGTAAAATAATATGTTATGTAGGCTACTTTTTACCCCATAAAACGCATGGTTGCTGTGGAAATTTCCACTTACGAAAAACTGCATGGCATAGCTAGTGTACACGACGCGCCTAGAGTAAAAACATTAAATAAATTCACATCAAAAAGAACCTCCATTTTGAAAACAAAAATGTAAACTCGAATAAATAAACACAATCGGATTTTTGAGCGAGCCAATTAGACCTTCCATTTCATTAAGATAAAGCCGCGTTTCTTATGAAGAGGTAACTTTGTTTGGACAATCGGCTTTGTGTATTTAAATAATGTAAAACGGATTAGGATGTTATATGTGCATAAAGTTATTTACTTTGAAGATGAAGGATTTACTCATCTGCTATAAGGTAGGGGAGCCATTGGATGCAAATCTATATTTATAAAAGAAAGTCGTGTTAGTTAGTTACACTACTTATAACTCGAGAACGGCTGAACCGATTTGGCTGAAAATTGGTGGGGAGGTAGCTTAGGACCAGGAAACGGACATATGATACTTTTTAACCCGGAAAAGGTTCCAACGGGATAACGGGAAGACGCTGGTGAAACCGCGGGGTGCAGCTAGTGGGTAATAAAATTCAATAAAATTCAAAATTCAATAATGTTTATTCAATAGGATACATTGTGATCACTTTAAAACGTCAACTTAAAACTAGCTACGCCTGTTCCAACCTCCTTACGCCGGCAAAAGAACAGGCAAGAAACGCCCGGCAGGTAATTTTTTTGGCGCGATCACATTGACAATTTTATTCTTATTACTAATTGATTGAATTGGAGCAAGTTCACTAAAATCCCAAGCTTTTTTTTTTGTCATCTAATAGTCCGATATTTTTTATTTAGCTTTACTAATAAGAAGATTTCTCTTGTTTGGTTGTACACATTGGGATATGGGAACATGAATATTAACGAGTTGCGGGATCACAACCAAAGCAGACCAGACCCCACAAGCAGCACCCGTTCACGAGTTGACGCATGTGCCAGCCATCGCTCTCCTCGACCATATGAGAGGGAAGAGGGCGACCCGACACATGACGCCGCTGCAAGCAAAGTCACTTTCGTGAGCATGACTGTTTTGGCTGTTTACCGAGAATGGTTAGAATAGGGGAAATAGGGAGAATAGATAGATAGAAAGAAAGATAGATAGATTAACTACAATCCCAAGCTTGTTTGTCATCTAGATAGTCCGATATTTTATAATAAGCTTTACTAATGAGATTTCTCTTTATACGAATTTGAAATTTTGTTATAGACAAGTCTTGAATTTCACTTGGGATTTTGTTGAAAAAGCGTACACATTGACCTTTGAACGAGTTGCTAACTTTATGGAGCCTAGTGGTGGGTACAGCAATTTTATCTTTGTTTCTAGTATTAAAATTGTGATAATCACTTCTCTTTTTGAAGCTATTTAAATTTTTCCGTATGTACATTACATTTTCATAAATATATTGACAAATAACTGTCATTATTTTGGTTTCTTTAAACTTAATTCTTAAAGATTCTCTGGGGCCCATGTTATAAATCGCACGAACAGCTCTCTTCTGCAATACAAATATGGTGTTAATATCAGCAGCGTTTCCCCACAGCAATATTCCATAGGACATAATGCTGTGAAAATAGCTGAAATAGACTAGTCTGGCTGTATCAACGTCAGTAAGGTGACGGATCTTCTTTACAGCATATGCTGCAGAGCTAAGTCTGCTCGATAGACTGACAATATGTGGACCCCATTGCAATTTGTGATCTAAAGTTATGCCTAAGAATACTGTAGTCTTGACAAGGTCCAATTCTTCGTCCTTAATTTTTACATTTGTTGGTACTTCTTTAACATTGGGCAGCACAAATCTCAAGCATTTTGTCTTTTTTCCATTTAACATCAAATTGTTCGCATCAAACCAGTCTGTAACTTTGGAGAGAGCATTGTTCACGTCGTCAGAAATGTTATGTTGTCGCTTTAACTTAAATAAAAGCGACGTATCATCAGCAAACAATACTATTTCGTGATTGTCACTAACAAGGCTGGGCAAATCATTGATGTAAACTAAAAACAGAAAAGGTCCGAGTATTGAACCCTGCGGAACTCCCATTGTGACTACTGACCCCGAGGATCGCTTCCCGTTCACGTCAACTCTCTGAATCCTATCACTAAGGTATGAGGTTACAAGGTCCAGAGGAACACCTCGAATACCATAGTGCCGGAGCTTCCTGATCAGTGTCTCGTGGTGAACACAATCAAATGCCTTGGACAAGTCACAGAACACGCCTAGAGCGTCCCGTGACTCCTCCCAGGCATCATAGATGTGAGTTAATAACTCAACACCAGCATCAGTAGTAGAGCGACCACGCGTAAAGCCAAACTGTTTTTGATTAAGTAATTTGTTTGCTGAGAAATGTCTTTGCAATTGATTTAGAATAAGTTTTTCGAATATTTTACTAAATGTTGGTAATACTGATATTGGTCTAAAGTTAGTAGGGTCAGTCGTTGTACCCGATTTAAACAAGGGTGTTATCTTACTATGTTTCATCAGATCAGGAAACACGCCGTCGTCAATACATTTGTTAAATATTAGGGCTAATTCGGGTGCAATCATTTCAATTAATGGCTTAACAACGGTCACGGATATACCCCAGAGGTCAGTAGTTTTCTTGACATTAATCATATTAAAAGCTTTTACTACATCTTTGCAACTAACATAGTCAAATTGAAAAGGAATTTCGCACTCTGGTACATTTGTTTTTAACATAGATTCTGCAATGGTGTGCGATGAGTTTAAGAACTTAGTAGTAGAGACTGGAATGTCAGTGAAAAAGGTTTCAAATGCTTTAGCTACTTCAATGTCAGTCTTGACACTGGTATCGCCAATATTTAGGTTGTAATCATTAGCTTGAGACCTGACTTTTCCAGTCTCACTATTTATAATTTTCCAAGTTGCTTTAATTTTGTCATTACTATTTTTAAGCTTAGAACTTATATAACGAGACTTTGCAATGTGACAGACCGTCTTAAAAATTTTTGAGTATGTTTTTACAGTTTCTTTAAACTCATTACTAGTATTATATTGTTTTTCACTGTAGAGATCGTACAGCTTTTGCCTGCTTTTGTGAATACCAACTGTAGCCCACTCCGTAAAATTAGGTCTATCAGAAACCATGATCGTTTTTGGAGTAAATATCGTGTTGAAAGCTTTGCTAAATACGCTGAAAAAAGAGTTGTATAAATCATCAGCATTTCTACGATCCGGTAAAAAAGGAAGTTCATCGATCAGCTTTAATTTTATTTTCTCCATCCGATCAACGGTCTCTGGTACATATGTGACAGATTTTTTTCCATTAATTTTTATTTTATTTTTAATTGCAATTAATTGACCACAATGGTCTGAATCTAATTTACTTATTACACTTTGACTAATTACATTCACATCTGTAAAAATATTATCTAAACAAGTAGCCGTAGTGGCAGTTATCCTTGTAGGCTCCATAAACAAATTTCTCAAATTAAATGATTTAAATAAATTAGTTATTCTCGTACTTACAGTAGAAACATCCAAAAGGTTTACATTGAAATCTCCACAGATAATAATTTGTTTATTTAACTTGGATATTTTGAAAAGAACTTCCTCCATTAACTTTTCAAAATCATCATATGAACTAGTTGGAGGCCTGTACACACTTAAAATAATGAACTGCTCCAATTCTACACAAGCTATTTCGATTATTCGCTCAGCTGAGTAGTGGACGATATCTTTGCGTTCTTTGAATTTAATTTTTTTATTTAATAGTATTAATGAACCACCATGAATTGCATTAACTCTGCTGAACGCACTACCAACTTGGTGATTGTTAAAACTAAATATGTGTTCATGATTTTTGAGCCAATGCTCAGTAATGCAAAGAATGTCAATGTTATTGTGATTCATGAACAACTCAATTTCTAAACATTTGCCCTTCATCCCTTGAATATTCTGGTGGACCAGGTTGAATTTATTTACATTTTCGTTAACTATGATTTGTGATTTTGGGCAAGATTTGTAAACAATATTTTTTGATTTAATTGGGCTAGAGACTTCCTCTATTGTCATGCCACTATGTTTAAATTATTTGGAATTGTTTCCAACTGTTGAATAGTGTTGTCAAGACAGTACTCAATAGAGCACATTTGTTTAGCCAAGTTATTGGCTGTCTTATTAAAATAATAAGATAGCGAATTTGCTACCCGTTGTTTAGAGTAATTTTTAAGACAATAACTGTCTTTGGTCAAAAAATATTTTTTACCAACAATATTGTTAGTGTCAATCAGATTAATTTTATTATAATTACATGACAATTCATGTAAAGTCAAATTTAACTTATACCTAAGGTTGTTTTCTGCTTGTGACAAACTGTGACTATAGGGGAAGGTAAACAATATAATTTCATTTACTTGTAATAATCTTAACGTTTTAACATATTCATTTAGCTCATTTCCATTGACATTTCCTCTATTCCCAATTAAAATTATCAGATTTGAGTTGTGGTTATATTTATATTTTTCTATTTTTGGCATCAACTCACGCAGACTAGAATTGGGCATACAATTATTTATGAGCCGGCATCCAGTGTTCATACCTACTCTTGAACCCATATGCTTACCAATTTCATCGCTGAACATAACATAATTTGTTTCATTTACACTATCACCAGACAAGACATTCAAACTGTCTGACATTTCTGGTAATGATGAAGCAGTACAAACCGGCATTGGCTGTTTTGTGAGTTGACAGTCACATGCTGTGTCAATATTTGACTCAACACACTCTAGGTTGCTGTGGCTCAATTTGAGCAATTCATCCATCGCCAATATATACTCCTTCATCATGTACTGAGACTGTTCATAACGGCCACTGATAGTAATTAGTGAAGTCTCAAGGCTGGTGATTTTTGTTTGCAGGTCCTTTATTTCAGATTGATATGTTATGCTGGTAGTTTGCAACTCTAGTTGATACATTTTATTGTTATCTAATAAAGCAATTTTATTTCTTTTGTTTTTTATTGACTTCACTAAATTTTTTTGGCTCTTTAACAATTTTTTTGTTTTATTGATAATTTTTTTAATTTTAACATATTTCTTTAGTTTGTTTCTGCTACAAGGGTAAATAGTTCCCACTGTGTCATCATTTGTAAGGTCAATAGTATGAGTGGTTCCCACACCCCCTGCAGCAGAGACGGGAAGTGAATCCCTACGGACTAAAACTAATTCATTAAAGAGACTAAGGGTTTTCAGTGCAGTACTGTCTTCTGTTCTCTCCCTGAGCTGAGAGATTACACGGTGAGCTTCCCGGAGTTCCCGTTCCAAGGTAGATATTGTCTTCAGGGCAAGATCGTACTCAGCAGCACACTGATCAAACCTGTCTATCGTTTCTTGAAGTCTGTCCCGTTCTTCAAGTATTGAATTTTGTTGTGAGTGTAACGCTGATAACTCACTTTTTAATTTATCATTTTTATTTAGGGTTTCAATCATAATTTGCTCATTGTCATCTCTTTCTCTGTTGAGTTGATCACACAATTCCTTGGTGGCCTTCAGTTCTTGCAAGGTCAAGAGGAGTCTGTTGGATTCCTCTTGACGAGATAAAGCTCTTCTAGTCATCATTTTGAGGTAAAATGTGAGCGATTAACAGATCCACCAACAAATTATTTGGCCAACAAGTGAGGTTATAGTTTGGAAATATTGTACTTACGTGATTGTTTCCGTTCTAATAATCATACGAAAGATGTATTGCACGTATATAAGTCACACAAACACAGTAAACACTTCCAAACCGAGATAACAACGTCACAATTTTAAACTAAACAAACGAAAATGCCTCAACAATAAGTTGACATTTACATAAAAAATACTAAAAATTTCACTATTAATACTACCTAAACACGTACATTAGTTTGTTTTATAGCAATGAAATTGGTAAGGGTCCAATAATAGTACGTAAAACAATTAAATTAATAAATTTTAACGGGACAGGTTTTAGTCAGCTGTTATTCGTAGGGTTGCCACAAGCAAAAAAAAAAAAAAAAAAAAAAAAAAAATAGCTGTTAATTGTGACGTTCAGTCTCAGTATGTTCATCATAAGACGTCTTACAGCTGATGATGATGATGATCATTATCATTACCATTATTTACCGGAAGAAGTCCACTGCTGAACATAGGCAGTTAGCCATTTGCCATCCATCGGCTCCCTGCGACTCTTACAATGTCGTCGTTCGGTAGTGGCCTACTTACACAGCGACTTTCGGTTGATGGTGATGATAATGTATAAAACGAGTAAACTTGCTGTAGTAACTAATAATCAAAACAAAAAGTTAATAATAATATACAAAAACCAATAAATTCAACCTTAACAATGAATTATTGCTGCTTAGCCATAATTGATGTAAACGAGTATGCTTTCAAATGATTCACTGCCAAAAAACAAAAACAAGAAAGGGTTACTAGAAACTTTAGGTATTCGGAAAGGGACATACCTTTTGAGATTCTCATAGGGATGGTCCAAACAACCGACCCGATGTACCTTTTTACTATTTACAGTACAGAGATCAAAAAGGTTAAACAAAAACGTGCGCGAATTTTCGTGCATTTTGAAAGGGAATTCAATGAAGATTTAAAACGCTTCGTAATAAATACACGCTTCCCAGTCACACCGTTCACAGGTGTAGAATTATTGATTTGCTTTGTCTAAAAACGACCAATTTATTGTATCCTCTTTTCCGACCTTTCTCGTAAAATAAGTGAAACATTTCGAGTATGGGGCGGGTCAAGCCGCGCGTTACCTAGCAACAGGCCTGGGCCCAAAGGATCAAAGGTTGACCAAACATAAAGGCAAATTCCAACGTATTTTTCCGCAGACTTTTAGTACATTTTTTCACATTTAAAAAGAAAAAGTTGAAACGCTTTACCTTAAAGCAACTTATAGAAGATATAAATAGGCAACTGTAATAAAGGAAGTACGTTAAACCCTTTCGTATTTTGGCTTCACACGATTAGCATATTTCGTCAATGGTATTAAAATAAGATAAAAAAAAGAAAAAAAAACTAACTGAGATGGCGCAACGACCCAAAGTGAGTCTTGGCCTCCGATAACAAAATACGCCACTTCGGTCTGTCCTGCGCGACCTTCTGCCAGTCCTTCACCTGGAGCTCACGCAAATCCTTCGTGACTTCGTCTTTCCAGTGGTATCTGAGACGGCCGACAGGGCGATAGTCACTCGGCCACTCTCTTCAAAATAAGATAGACGTGTCTAAAAATAACACTGCTTTTTCCCACTTCATTGGTCAAAGAGGGACAGCAAGGAATACCATTATTCGAATGGAATCATTTATAGTCACGCATCGCTAGTTTCAGGCAGGTCCTTATCTTCGGTTTATATGTAAAAAAGTTCGAAAGTTTTATGAAATTAGTTGTTTCAGATGGAGTTTCTACGTTAATGATAATTACTAATTCTATCAACAGTTCCATAATTCATAAAAAAGCCAAGCGTGGTAGATGAGCATCACCCCTTAATCCCTTATAAGCATTACTTTATCCTTACTTAACGTAGGGATTAACTAATGCTCCCTATTTACGAGTATTTTCTCTGTCCATCGTGAATATATTATATCAACTATTATAAAAGCTGAAGTATGTCTGTAGGTCTACTCAGCAGCATAGGTCTACAGAGCAACGGATCGACGCGATTTTTCGAGAGGTTGTTTTTAGGCTACTTTTTCTCCCGAAAAATGCAGGCTTCCTATGAGAGTCTCCACATAAACATAAAAAGAAGTCATTAAGTAATCACTATATCTAAGCTCCAAGCTTTGACCCAACAAGCTTTGAGTTCAGTCACGATCAAACAATAGAAAATTGTTTTTTGTAAAAAAAATATATCTGAGATAATTTAGTAATGAAATTATCAACCTTGTTTTTTACAGATATACTAGAATACCTAATATCTTCCTTATAAACAGGAATTTCTTGACCATTTATTTATGTTTTTATACGTTGATTATTTATAGCAGTTACACTCGTCGTCTTCTCGTAATTCCACATTATCCGGGATAAAAAGTAGCTTATGAGTTAATCAATTATTTACATTCAAAATTTTACATCAGGCGACTTCTGGTCGAACGCTAAGAAGTAAAAAAGCCGTCTATATTCTTTGCACGATGCCAATTATGATAACTTAACAAAACCAAACAAACAACATAAATTCACAACCGGCTGCTTTCCCAAAACAATAATTAATATCGGAAAGGAAATTAAAAACCATAAAAACAAACATCGACCCAAATTTGTCTTGATGACAAATATCAGAGAAGTGGTCGTCCAATAAATACGAAGCCAGAGCATTGTTTCCTGATTTCTATCATCAATCATTTTTATGTGCCTAATTAATATAAAGATTCCGACGACAATAGGGACGAAAATTATTATCTTGCAAAGTTTTCCGAAGTACGATTTTTGCGGACGGTCTCCCTTTGGATTGCTCTTAGGGACTGCTTGATGTCATAATTCTTGGTTATGTTGAATTATATTTGGTTGGACTCCTTGTTATTCTGATTAGCTGTCGGAATGAAGTTCTGATCATTGTCATCTCTTTTACATTTTATTAAATAAATAAATAATAAATATCGGGGACAATTCCACACAAATTGACCTAGCCCCAAATTAAGCTCGAAACTTGTGTTATGGGTACTAGACAACGATATACATACTTATATAGAGAAACAAATACTTATATAGATAGAAATATCCAAGACTCAGGTAAAAATATTCGTGTTCATCACACATATATTTGCCCTTACCAGGATTCGAACCCGGGACCGTTAGCTTCGCAGGCAGGGACACTACCAACTCGGCTACCGCGTCGTCAAAAAAAAGGATACATATATGTATGAAAGGTTTATGAAACCAACCGTTATTAAGATCGCTAAAAACCGAAATAAGTGCAAAGTATCGAAAATTGCCCGTCATAAACTTCAAATTTAAAGTCAGCGAATCGGATTCGTAGCAATTTGTCAATCGAATCGAAAAATCGAGTGATTTGTGCCGTCAAATATTCGAATTTAAATCATGGGATTGTCGAATAAACTCTTTATAGGCTCGGGAGTTAACGCACGAGCTCGATTGCATGGAATTCATTTTCACTTAAGATAGGGCTTGGGCGGAGTGTTCGCGGCAAAATTGTTTTTATCCTCTCAAATACCACAGACACTTATAAAACAAAAACATTTGATTGGTTTTACTGTTTAATGACTACTTCATACACAAAAACCAAGTCAATTAATAACCGATCTCAACAAAATCGATTACTAATCGATCTCAATCAAACCGATTTGTTAATCGATTTGGGATTTGATAGTTAGGCGTTTGGCCAAAAAATATCCTGAGTTCTGAATAACTTAATACAATAAATACTACTTTAAAACTAGCTACGCCTGTTCCAATTTCCTTACGCCGACAAAAAAACAGGCAAGAAACGCCCGGCAGGTGATTTCTTGGCCGCGATCACATTAACAATTTTAATTGTACTGTGTGTTTTTATTACTAATTAATTGAATTAGAGCAAGTTCACTACAATTCCAAGCTTTTTGTCAACTAAATAGTCCGATATTTAATAGTAAGCTTTACTAAGAAGATTTCAGTTTATATAGATTTGAAATAGAGTTATCAAAGCACGCACTCAAAAATCAGCTCTTCTACGAAACAATTATTTTCCGAGCCCTCCAGCAAACCGACCGCGACGTCCCTAACATCGTGCCTCCAAGATAATAAAATTTAAAAGGGCAAACTTCTGGTCCAGGGTGGAATGAAAAGTGATTTGCCTAATCCACTTCTCAATTTTCCGAGCCAATGGCGCCGGCTTTGCTAACTATTGGACCTGTGCAACCGCCGGGATGAGATTATGTTTTCTATAAATAAAACCATTGCCTTATGTATATATAATGCTGCCAATGAAATAACAGGGCATAAAGATGATTGTGCGATGGTGCCCGAACGGTATCGCGTGTAAGGCGTACAAGGTACAAGGCGGACATCGGCCCCGCACCTGTGAGGATTGACCATCGCTCAAAACGGTGAAGGAAAACATCGTGAGGAAACTGTCCAAGAACGGCAACATCAAAGGTATGCGACATCTAACTGAATTGTGCGGCGTAAAATTTGGAGCTATGCTACAACATAAGACACACGAAATAGCTGAACTAGAGTTATCTAATTCGATGTAGGTATATCTGTAAGTTTAACAAACAATTGAAACAAAAGGCAAAGAGTCCCTACGGGTCGGCAACGCATCGGCAACTCCCCTGGGCCCCTAGCCAATACTTTTACCAATACTTTTTTCTTGTTTTCTATTAGCGTCAACGATTGTAGAATGCATCTTGGCTACGGGCCGTGTTGCAAATGTCCGTAGGCGACGGTGACCGCTTTCCATCAGGCGGGCCGTCTGCTTGTTTGCCAATCTATTACATAAATAAAAATAAAAAAAATAAATGCCAGTAATATCAGTTTGATCATAAAAGTATACGACAGTCATAACAATTAACATAGAAAATTCTGTACAATGCACAAACCGCAATGTTGTGTTTGTTTCAATTATGTGGTTTAAGCAATGTGGTGATTGCCAGTTAGAAAGCAATTTTTAAAAGGCGATATTACAAGCGTTATTATTAGACCAAAATTATTGTTGGTAACATGCTGACTTTACTATGGCTTTTGTATTTTTTAGGGTTCTGTACATACGATAAAAAGGGAACCCCTAAAGGTCTGTCGGACTGTGTCCGTTAGCCAAAACTTATTTTCTCCGAATCTGCTTAGCTAAAAACGTGAAAATTTGGTAAACATATCTAAATAGAGTTTGGCGATTCATTTTCAGGTGCATCAGACTGCATCATGAGGCTCGTTATCAGAAATTCAATACATTGTTTGAAATAATTTTGGAGTGTATAGTTAAAAATATTAAAAACAAATACTTATGCGGAAATCGAGCACTCCACTCCACTCCTTTTCCCTATTATCTCCAGGGCATGGGGAACAGGGCTTATAAAATGCTCTCCCACGAAGCTATGGTTTTATCACGATGTTTTCCTTTACCGAAAGCTTAAGCTCAGTATGGGATTCGAATCCACGTCCCACGGATCGCAAGCCGACGTCACTACCACTGAGCCATCATCGCTATAATCTAAATTTGTCTGAAATTATAATATTGTTTCCGCTGACATCTCCTTCCGTCTCTAACGAGTGATTCACATTTATTCAATTTGCCCCCAACTTCATTAAAATGTTTGATGAATTTCCGAAAAGATTTTCGGCGGGTTTACGAGTAATTATTAAATTTATTCGAGCTTCCGCTGACAAAATGGTCACAATAGCTTTGTTAACTCGTTCCGGTGCGAATTGGTTAGAACACAAATATACGTTTAAATTCGTTAAAGCATTTGGTTTTATGAGTTTGTTTTATTGATTTGGGGATAAATCTATGGTTTGTTTTGATTGGACTTTGTGGCAAACACTAACGATCGATCCTGATCCGGTTTTCGCGCATTTTGTTCGATACACGGAGAAAAAAGACCTTCCGAAATACCGTTTTCCTTCTGAGTCAAAATGGAAGGAATTGTGATTCAGAAGGAAAACTAATACAAAATAAGGAAGGAAACGGTCCTGGAAGGTCACTCAGAAGGAAAGTCAGTTTTTTTTCTCAGTGTATGTTAATCCATTTTAGGAGTAAAGCTTGCTAATAACCGATCCGTGGATTTAATTTGCATTCTCTATATTGAATCTATCATTGGGAGGACAAATCGATCGATACACGATCAACAGATTGACCCTCTTGACTCCAAAAACGATTGTTAGGAATCCAAGATCGATTTCGAGATAACAGATCGATTATTAATTTCATGCGTGAGGCTGGTAATCTAGAATGACGTTCAAGCGATGATCAGTACTTGATCACAGATTTTTTTTGAGCGGAGCTGTAGTTAATAATCTATACATGTACTTCGTACTAGATTTCAAACTCTCACATTGTCCAACTGAACTGTACTGCAATCCGTACACCTTTGTTTAGTGTGGCTTTGACATCTGCAAGGTGTGGTCGCTGTAGAGCGACTTCATTTAAAAAGAAAAGCTCCCGAAGTATCCAAGAGTGAATATCAATGTCAATTAAAATATTATAGAGTTGATTTATTAACTAAGTTAGATAATAATATCGTAACGAGACAAAATAAAAGTGTTCTTACATGATTTGTTTCCTGACGAGCGTTTCTAGTAAAACATAAAGTTCGCCGGCTGTAGCCATTTTTTTCAATAAAGATTGTTGAGACGTGCTACTACAGAATTTTCTATTAAAATATGCAAAAACGTTAGAAAAGGACCAAAAGAACCAACTCCACGAAACCTCGACCGTCGTCTCGCGAACGCCCATCCTAATAATGGCGGAAGCTACAGAGATAATACGATAGCTGTGACCTGACCCTGTTACATAAAAAAATGAATGTAAACAGTCTAAGATGTGATTTGGGCCGGGACCGTGACGTCATCACCAACGGTAGGTAAGCGCGACTTGGGTCCTACTAGCAAGTTGAGGCCTTAAGTATGGTACGATTAAAACATAGCTACACGTAGGGATATGGTATCGAAACAAAAGCATCGATATTGTACTCATGAGTAGTAATCGAAACAAAAGCATCGACGTCGATATTGGCATTGGAACAAATGAATCGAGTCATTTAGGTATCGAGTACTTTTATTTTTGCTAACTCAAAAGTCTATTGCAATTTTTTGATTAAATGGTTTACTGGTATTGCTTAATGTCGCGTTTCAATAACCGATCTATCCACGGTTTTCCCTACTAGAGATGGAAATTTGACATAAGCTCCATAGATGAAGTAATGTCAAATTTATGTCAAATCGTGGATAGATAGATCAGTTATTGAAACCGGCCGTAAATCTCTTTGAATCCTTCCTCTTTGAATGTAGCCTATGTCCTTTCTCAGGCTCTAGACTATATCTGTGCCAAACTTCATTTAAATCAGTTCAGTAGTTTAGGCGCGTAACAGACAGACAGACAGACAGGACAGATAGACAGACAAACAGACAGACAGAATTACTTTCGCATGTATAATATTAGATAGGGATAGTCAATTATCTGACTCCAGTCTCACCTGATGGCAAGTGATGACGAGGTCGATGATGGAGCATGCTTGCCTTGCTTGATAAAAAAAAAGTGTTTTAAAAAGAAGGAAGGCCTTGAAGGCTGCCAAATTATACAATACCTACCTACCTATGAACAGTAGGTATTCCGAAGTTTTTTGTTAATCACAACACGAGAATTCGACCCGTTATGAATTTTAAATGTTTGACAGTAGCTCGCGTGTACACGAACGAAATTAAGGCGCTTTGATGTTATTGAAATTGAATTCTTTGATGTCGCTCGGTGAGAAATCACTTTATAGGTACTTGACACGCGTTTTAGGAACCACCAGATTAGTTAGTAAAAGAATCGCATGGCAAAGAAAAAGCGTTGTTATTCTTGTTTTATTTACTAATGGAAATTAAGTCGATTTTCTTAATTTTCTTTTAAATAACATACGTATAAGTCAGTTACGATTGGATTTGTAAAACACTTTTATTAGCTTGACTTGTAACTAACTAATTAATTATCACTGAAAGTCTACTAGCTGTGACTCACGGTTTCAATTTTTTGCACTGGAAAGTGTCTTATGTTCTTAACCAGGGATCAAACTATCTCCATACAAATAGTATATCAAAATCTGTTTAGCGGTTTAGGCGTGAAAAAGTAACAAACAAACAGATATACAGTCACATGTATAGTTAGTAATGTATAGACAATTACTTGCGCCCGTTATCCCGCAGAACCCTTTTCGCGGGATAAAAAGTAGCCTATGCGTTAATCTAGGTTATAAGCTATCTCTATTCCAAATTATATTCAGATCCGTTCTGTAGTTTTTGGGAGCAGCATTAATTAAAACACTTTTATTAGCTTGACTTGTAACTAACTAACTAAATAACTAACTAACTGACTAACTAACTAACAATGTAATCAAATCTTATTTTCACCTTGAAAGACTGCAATTTGAAGATCTGCGTAAAGGCTAAAGGAAGCTCATCCCACATTTTGAAACAATAAAGTGGCATATAACTAATACCTTAGCCAGTAAAATAACTGGCTACTATTGGTGAATATATAGGTATAAGATCCTTTCATATTCCCCCATACAGTACAAAGATGTATGACAAAACTCGATCCCATGCAAATTAGGTCCGATGTAGGCACCTATTTATTCCCAAATAACATCGTTTGGATTATTTGACATGGGTAGGAACGCCGGGTATCATTCCGGCATTCCATATTTCCACACTTTTTCTGTTGATCCGACGTTTCGGAGTGTGACCTCCATATATTAGGGGCAACAGCCTGGGATGAGAGTGGCAATATTTTTGTAACTTAATTTTTGTTGGTAGTTTCTGTTTTTTTTATGTGGATGACTAAATTACAGTTTTATTTCTCCACTAGCTGCGTTTTTTACCCTTGTGAACTTCACTTTTTAGCAATACTTTTAATATTGTAAAATACTTAATTTTTCTAATGGGATATAAATCTATTTATAAAAGAAAGTCGTGTTAGTTACACTACATAGAACTCAAAAACGGCTGAACCGATTTGGCTGAAAATTGGTGGGGAGGTAGCTTAGGACCAGGAAACGGACATAAAATACTTTTTATCCCGGAAAAGGTTCCTACGGCATAACGGGAAGACGCGGGTGAAACCGCGGGGCGCAACTAGTAACACAATAAAAATACTTAACTAAACCTTAGAATATTATATAAAACTACATATCAAAGTAAACAATACAACTACTTAATCTAAAAAACCGTATTCTATGCCTTTCTCCGGAGTTCAAACTATCTCCATACAAAATTTCATCAAGATCGGTTCAGGCGCTTAAGCGTGAAAAGGTTACAATCAAACAAACAGAGTAACTTTCCCATTTATACCCGAGCTGTTTACACTTTATAGCGGTGAAAAGTATCCTATGTTCCTTCTCACCTCATCATTATCAGCCTTCCACGTTCCCACTGCTGGGACTCTGGCCTTCTCTCAGAGAGAGAGTATGGGCTATAATCTACCACGCTGGCCCAGTGCGGGTTGGTAGATGTCACATGCCCTTGAAAATGTTGCAGTTCTTGGGCATGCCGGTTTCCTCACGATGTTTTCCTTCACCGTTTTGAGCGATGGCAAATCCGCACATAACTTATTAAGTCATAGGTACGAGGCCGAGAGGATTCGAACTCGGTGTCGGCGTCTTGTAAGTCGCACGCCAAACCGTTCGGCCACCATCGCTCTTTCCTTCTCACCTCAACACTTTCGAAATAAATAGTTACAGTCACCGACAAAGTTGCTGGAACATGCCCATTTTTCCAATCTTTCTAAGCATTTTGAAAACTTGAGAATTTCTAGCTAAGTACTTTTGTTGCTGACTGTACTAGATCAGAAAAGATTGTAGTTCAAAATGTTTATCAAAATCGAAAACTGACATCACCAACTTTTGTCACTGATTGTACTGTCTGAGTAAACATACCACATTGTATATTAATGACGAATAAAAGATACATTATAAGAAATAAACAGTAAGTAGGTACAAAGTAAATGGGAATCATTTTCTGTAACAGAAAAACTTCCATTAAGATTATTATCTTCTACAAATCGATATAACGTCCATTAGTCAGAAAATGTTTATTTAGAACCAAAAAAAGGCCCTACGAAACAAAACCAATAAAAACAATCATTAAGTAAATAAAACTAAGCCATAATACACATAATGGACAACTAATTTATGATCACAGAGTTTAGACAGTATATCAACTCCACCACACTAATACACTAAAGGCCGGAGCGGTGGGCGATAGACTGATTTCTGTCGAGATGTTTAAATTTGTTTAAAGCACGGCGAGGTCCGGAATATGTGACGTGTTCACTATAAAGAGAGTTTTATTACACCCGGTTCCAATTATTTATTTAATTATATGGCAATAGGGCAGCTTCAGCTTCAGAACCACAACATTCAAGGGCATGCGGCATCTACCAATCCGCACTGGGCCAGCGTGGTAGGTTTTTTTTTCTTTTTTTTTTTCTATCGTCCGGGCGCTATAGGCCCGGCCCGCGAGCTACTTTTCCCTAAGGTGACAGGGATTTTGTTTTCTTTATTTCATATTACTACAAAAAACTTTTTCAAAGGAAAGAGAAGGGCGAAGAGCAGAAATATGAATTTCTGTCCTCAGGAGGTTTACAATTTCATACACTGCTCATACATACTGCCCATACTGCCCATACTCTCTCTGAGAGAAGGCCAGAGTCCCAGCAGTGGGAATGTTATAGGCTGACTATATCTTAGAGAAAGTAGACAAGATTTGATATCGAGTTAAGCTAATCAAAAAGTTTTCCAACAAGAATCGAACTCTCTTCATTTCTAACATTTTTTCTCAGAACGTATAAAGTTGACTTACTGTTTGTATTTATGTACCGTAACACACATCATAGATCAGTTTCCCTTCAAAAACACAATTAATAGGTCGAGAATAACAACAATAACAATAAATAAAGTTATTAAAGCATGGAGAAGGGCTGAAGTAAATCGAAAGAATATAAGGTTCTGTTCCGCGCCCAGTAAGGCCCAGCACAAACTGGCGGAAGTACAGAGCTCATTTTAATAAATAAAAAAGAGTTAAATTAAATTAAATTTATCCCAACGAATGATTTTCATTAAACACATTACCTACTTAGGGCACGGCCTTCACTTCGATTTTCTTTCTTTAGTACTATTTGCAACTACGCACTTTTGTGCTTTAGGCACGTCACAGTTTCGGCTGTGTCTACTGTCTAACGTAAAGCCTTAAGGCGGCCTCAAAATTCTGACAATAGAGTTGGCCGCTAGCTCATGCGAAGTGGTAGAAGAAGTACCTTAATCGCTAATAGTATGTATTGCAAATCTTTTCTTGTGTTAACAGAGCCATTTTTGTACATTAAAGTACCTATGTTTTTTTAGTCTGAAATAGATATATTGAAATAATAATTAAGCATGAACCTAAATCAAAAACCGACCATTTATGTACAATTTGAAAAGAATAACTTTTATCAAAGTAGAGTTAAAGTTTATTTATTTAAACATCTCAAAAACTACTCGACTGATTTTTTGTGTATATTTTTTTACTATTTGATCACTATTATTTTCAAAACTCAAAACGTTTTGCCACATCATCCGTCAAACTGCGCCCAGCCTAAAAAAAGAAAACTATAGACGGGGAAAGGGTCTGTAAATCAGTTATTTTTACGCAATAAATATGTTACCGGTGTCTCGGTAGCTTGTATTTTAGTCTTTCTTTTACAAACGGCAGAGTGCTACGTTTAATCTCATTGTGGATTCATCGGATCAGTATTGCATTTCAACTGGAAGGTGCAAGCCTGCGCTTGATATTTTATAGCGTAGTAACTCACCAAGACTTCGTAGAGGGAGGCAAATAGTTGACGTGGGCAAACAAAAATCCCATAAAAAGAGCCCTTTGATTTTTTTTCCGAATATTCCAATTTTCGGGAAACTTTTTCAATTTTGCTTTCTCTAATAACCTTATTCAAGTTAAACAAATGTTAAAATAACATAACCAACGAACGTCGTTTCGTTTTTATTGAATTATATAGAATATAAATGTAGATACATAACACATAAATACACATGTGAAACTTAAATAGTCTTATATTTCGTCAGGGGTTAAAAAGTTACCAACATTTGTGTAAGAGCTGAGCTCAGAGTAATACTTTAGGCAAAAAGACTTATTACATATTCTCACCTAACTTCAAATTATTAAAACTAAAATACCATTTCTACTTCACAGCACCTCTGCCCCTTTAAATAAACAATAAGGCCCTTCATTTTAAGAATTTGTTAGTTAGCTGCCAGGTTCATTCAGCGAGATGTCCGCGAAGCACAATGAAGAGGCTGTTGTGTCGAGCATTGTTGGCCTCCATTGTTCTAAACTAAGGAGGCCAAAGGGTTTCGCCTTTTATACGCCGCGGAGCAAAAGGGCTCCGGCGTAACCGGTATCATAATTACGCGTAGTTAGCTCGCAGCTTCTAGTGTAAACCGGTATTATAATAATTTATACATCTTGGAGGGTAGTGTTTGACTATGAGTCACGTGATGTTAAATAGTGATGCGTATCCTACGGTTAGGCGTAATAACACGTAGGTATTTTTCAATGTTAATGTTTTAATGAAACCACAAACTAGTCCGTGGACTATATATGATTTATCGCGATAGAAATTATCCCATGTCCTTCCTCAGGGTTCAAACTATCTCCATAGAAATAATCATCAAGATCAGTTCAGTGGATTAGGCGTAAAAATGTAAAACATATAAAAATAGATTGAGTTTCACTTTTTTGTGTATTACGGGGTTGCGTTTGACCACAAGTCGTCTGAAGTTAGGTGAAGGTGTAGTCGAATATGGCGCCACGTTAAAACTCGACTGGGAACTGGCTCACAAGTGAGGCTGCTGGAATACACTGATAGGTGTTTGGCGACAAATTCTTAACTTGAGGAGAATTTAGCTAGCTAGACACACTTTACACATCTCATCACATGAATAAAATACTAATGTATAACTTTATACCAACGTTTCTTGACATAAATATTTGAATAGCGTATTTGTATGATGTTGGGGCCACACTAAACGAAAATGCCGTTCAATAGCGCGATGATTGACGTTTGACATAAGTGTGGCCACGACATTGGACAACGGCATCCACATTGGCATTGACGTTGACCGTTCAAGTGTAGCCACTCACATAATAGCGTTAATAATTAACGCAATATTTATCGCGAAGAAATGCATTGACATCTCCGTTGACGTTGGCCTTAGTGTGGCCCGGGCATGACAATCACAATTAGGCCTTAAAAAAAATTGTGTTCATTCCTACCATATAGGTTCAGTCCCTATGAAGCTAATAAAATTATGCTCCAAAGGCCGTACTGTCTTATTTTCCACTGTGACCAAATTCTTCCATCCCCTGATAAATTTACCTTTCTTGCTGCAAGTGAAATGAAAGGCTATGAAAAGTAAAGCTGCGAATGTTTTTTTGCGGCAGCTTAATGACGCAAAAGATTTTAAGCGGAAAGGAATGAAGTATCGCTCAAATGGGTTCATCACTAACGCCTGGGGATGACAGGAATTATTTCAGTGGGAACTTTTGGGATTGTTGAAAAAATTGGCCTGAGTTGTAGTTTTGTAACGTCAGTAAGGTTGAGTTTGGATTTAGTGGCCTAGTTTAGGTACCTACTTAATTGCGATGCGATATGTTTTTAGCTTTTATTTGCTACTATGCAGTAATATCACCTTGGCGTCTCGGAGAGTCAGGTGATTTGTGTTTAAATGCTACCATGTACAATAGGTACATATACACACACTCACACACTCACACACACACACACACACACACACACACACACACATACACACACACACATGACCGTAGTGATTTGTGACAGGTGATTTAAACCGTGCTGGTGACTATACAGACCAATACGAGAACGGCAGGCTCGTCCACATTTAGTACGAGCACAGGTGTGTTTTGCATTAGTTGGATCGTCACTAAAATTGCTCTGATCCTTAATTAATTAGGATTTTCTGTATCTGGAATCAAAAACTATGTGAATCGGAGATCCACAACATCTCGATACGGAATAAATACTTGCGCTTTTGTCCCGTAACAGGACTCGAATCCGCGAACTCCAGCGTTGTTCATCTGAAAAAGCCGTAATATCGATAGGCATAATTATCCATACCGATAGGCATATATCGATTGTATCGATATATCATAGTATCGATAGATTAACACGAGGCAATACTATTGAATAAGTACAATACTATCGATAGTACTGCTGCTCGCGAAGTATAAACTATCGATAGTATCGATTGTCTTAGACTATCGATAGTCTGTCAATTTGCAATATTTAGTTGTACCTGAATATTGTAAACAATACTAATATAGCCTCGCATGTTGCTATTCTCTCACTGCACCACGTCCGTTGTCAAAATGCCTCGTTATTTCCACTCCACTTATAGACAAAACGGTTCCATAAGCCATAACACAGCCTATTTATATTTAATCCCCCAAGGCGAGTATTTTCAATCAATACCACACATTTCCCGAACGCGAGTCCTTCGGGAGCGGACCGGGTTCATTAATCACGGGATCTCAGTGGGTTGCCCTCAAAAATTCATCGTCCCAGCACTATCACGTTTTTCCTTGTCCCGAAACTGGTCAGTTTTTATAAAAAAAAGTGAGTCTAGCGGTTTGTGCAACTTTTTTCTTTCAAGGCTTGCGTTTGGATGTTACGATTTGTATGGTGGGCCACTACCTCATCTGATAGTAAGTGATGATGTGATCGACGGTGGTGAATAAACAAGCTTAGAGCGCTGGCTCTGAATTGTACTTCATATTGTTCCTTTATTTCTGGTTTGCCACCCCAAGTTCGCTGATGTTAAGTGACGATGTGGCCGAAAGGTGGCGTCACGCAACACCTGGTTTGAGAACTGGCTCTCAAGTAGGGCGCTGTGGGCACACATCGAGAGGTGTTTTGGCGAAAGAATAAGAAAAAAGTATTTCTCCGTATCCTCAAGACCTGATGACACATAAATTTGCTTTTAGGTTAGTATTGTCGTAGCTAATCTTCAAGTAAAATTTCTCTTTATGCTGTTTACCGAATCAATTGTCACTTCGTGGCTTCTATAAGGACGGGGCCTTAGGCACGTGCCCCGGATATGCCTTTATGGTAAAGACGGAATTGTCTAAGCCCTTCTAATTGAAAACTTGCCATGAAATAAACAATAGGCATCGGCGCATAAAAGATTATTGTAAGTCACTTTTGAAGTTATTAATTCAACGTGGAGCGTTAGATAAATCGTGACACAATTTTCTTTGAAGGGAGATGAATTCGCGCTAAGAAATTGCCTGTTTTGTTTAATGCCGTCGTTATTCTTGATGGAATCTATTGTTTTGAGTTCGGAGGCGAATGGAAGGATTATTCATTTCGTTCGTACATCAAAAAGCAGCTTCAGAAGTTCTGCTAGTACGAATCTTAATAAATCCACGATTTGGTGGTTTCTTATTGAAAGAGGAATCGATACTTAGTTTAAAACGAGACGGACCAGAAATCTGATGTCCTGACAACTTTTAAGTCATCATCATCATTATTATTATCAGCCTGTTACTTGCCCACTGCTGGGACTCTGGCCTTCTCTCTGAGAAGGTATGGGCCGTAATCTAACTCAATAAACCATTTGAAACATAAAATAACCACGAACTACCACAATGAAAGCAAATAATCGACTTATACCGCATCGATAACGAATCGCATTAAACGTGACATTGCAAATAAAATGCTGCAGAATAAATCTGTTAATGAACCACCGATAACGAGTCGGATTCGATTAATTTCTTTTGAATCTATGTTGATTATTGAACGATACTGAAAGTTTTAACAAGTTATTCGAATAATTTGGTTGCTTTTGATTGGAATCAACTTGATGGCTTTATTTATGTCCACTACGAAATTGGTCATATAACTATATATTAATATGTATATATAAATTAACTGTGCCTCACGGTTTCATCCGCGTAGATTACATACAGTTTTTGCAATAAATCTAAATATATATAACTCAAAGGTGACTGACTGACATAGTGATCTATCAACGCACAGCCCAAACCATTGGACGGATCGGGCTGAAATTTGGCATGCAATTAGATGTTATGACATAGGCATCCGCTAAGAAAGGATTTTGATTAATTCTACCCCCCAAGGGGATAAAATAGGGAATGAAAGTTTGTATGAAAGTTTGTCAATTTTATACCGATCGGGCTGAGACTTTGCATGCATAAAGCTGTAGCCCACGCGGGTGAAATCGCGGGGAACAGCTAGTAATAAATAAATAAATATCGGTGGACCATTGCAAACGAATTGACTTAGCCCCAAATTAAACTCGAAACTTGTGTATGGGTACTAGACAACGATAGACATACTTATATAGAGAAATAAATACTTATATAGATAGAAATATCCAAGACTCAGGAACAAATATTCGTGCTCAAATCACATGTATTTGCCCTTACCGGGATTCGAACCCGGGACCACTAACTTCGAAGGCAGGGTCACTACCAACTCAGCTACCGCGTCGTGCAATAAGTAGTATCCAATTTTTTTATCTAGATCTGTCTAGTCGTTTGGCCATCTCGGAATCTTTCGGCTGGTGTGAAAACTCTGACATGGGATGTCCACTAGCACTAGACCTACGGTTATACTCGCTCTCTCTCTCTCTACTTCAATTGATTAGTAAGTAAATTTACAAAAAAGTATACCCATCAACTTGAGAACTCCTTTTTATCGTTGGTTTGATATCAGAACTAACTGTAGGACAATAACTTCAGTATATAGTTCAGTCAGAAATCCTTACCCATAAAACAGGTAGTCAATAACCACAATTTCTTTATAAAACTAAGAACCAACTAGAAGCGGTTTATTCGCTTTGTGCTCGGAAAAGCCGCCATTGCATATTGTTACGACTTTTATTCTCTTTGAATAAGTTTCGATTGTAGCCTCACCGCAATGCGCCTCGCTTTCATGGTAGAGATGAGGTGAATTATTTTTGCCGGATAACCGAAAACTGAAAAGTATTTTAATCATTTCAACTCTTTTAATAATAATAATAAGTCATCATCTTCATCAGCCTATCACTAGTGGTTTAACTGATATATTAAGATTCATCAACCGGAGCGATGCGAGCGTGGCAATGGGCTGGACATATTAGCCGAAGAACCGACAACCGTTGGGGCAAACGTGTTCTCGAGTGGAGACCGCGTCTCGGCAAACGTAGTGTAGGACGCCCTCCGGCTAGGTGGAGCGATGACATACGCAAAATGGCTGGCAGCAGTTGGATGAGAGAAGCCGAAGACCGGGCTCAGTGGCGTGCTTTGGGAGAGGCCTATGTCCAGCAGTGGACTGAAGTGGGCTGATTATGAGTAAGCGGAGCTATCGTGGCCGAACGGTAACGCGATCGCTTTACAAAGCGCCGACACCTAGTTCGAATCCCTTTGGCCTCGCACCTATGACTTAATAAGTTATGTGTTTGATGCTTTTTCGTCGTTAAAATCTTATAAATAACACTTTTTGAACAGAAAGACAGTTAGTACAGAAAGAACAATGGCCAAAACGGACCTGAGGTTGTAAAAAAACGAGTAATATATTTAAAAATATTTAAATTTTTTGCTTAATAAGATTATATAAAAGATATTGAATTCTTAACTTCGTAGTGTCTAATGATATTTGTTTGCTTTTGCTACGCTACAATACGCCTTATTCTACCAATTTAGTTGTACTTATTTTTTTTTTTTTTCTCAATCTATCGTTAATTTCACAAACCAATAACTGTTTTAGGCCAGTCGTAAAACTTCAATAAGCTATTCGTAATTTTTAAACAAAATATATTGCTGTCAGGTCCAAGGCAGTATGAAAAGTGACCAATGTTCTTTGCTAAAGCTTCATAGAGGATTGAAGGCTAATAAAAAAATGCAGTACTTAAATAGTTTAATGTTTCCACCCGGATAAAGTTAACCAATATCCGCTTTCCGGCCGGATAGTAAAGTGGCGACCGGATGGTGTAGCAACTCTAGTTAAAAGTATTAAGAACAATCACAATAAAATACAGAGCTTAACTATGACTGTTGAAAACTTCGGGTGTAACCGACCCTTTAGCTATACTTGTTGTGAAATGAAGGCTTGTGTAATGAAATGTAATTAGCAAAGTTTCGTGTGAGAGTTTTGTTACGACACGAGCTTTTCCGTTTTATTACTGTCTTGCAGATATATATAAAGCTAGCTGCGCTCCGCGATTTCACCCACGTGGATTACATTTTATCGCGATAAAAAGTATCCTGTGTTCTTTTTCAGGGTTTGGAGATACGCTACATGCCAAATTTCATCAAAATATGGTTTGTAGTTTGTGCGTGAAATAGAAACAAATATTGATTTTTCAGCTATCCTCACAAACTTTTACATTTGCAACATTAACGCCAGATATTAATAATCGATCCTGATCCGTTATCCGCGGTTTTGAATCGATATGTTATGTCATAATAAAATATGTAATTTTAGTACTAGTATGTCTAGCTGCCTCCTTCCACTTGGCTCCCATGCTTATAATCCCATTGGATTACAGTATAATATTTTTGTCACTTTGCTCCGATGGGATCATAGGATATATTTCTATGTCTTTTGACTCCCATGGGATCATAGAAGATACCAAATATATAAAATTATTCATATAGCCTCAAGTCAAAGATGAAAGTAGCGACGTGGGTACCAGGAGAACAGAAGTTCATAAGAGACACAGTACTTTATAGCTTACTACTAAAATGATATAATTATGACATGACATATCAAACCAAAACCGCGGATAGCGGATCAAGATCGATTATTAATTTCGGGCGTAAGTAGAATTCATAAGCGGATCAAAACATTATTAACAACACAAATTTAATTATTAATATTATGGAAGCGGATCGTATGATACATTCGTTAAAAACACAGTAGCAGTTGAGCTTCATTTAAGTATGAACGAAAAAAAAACACTGCCCAAATGTACAATCATGTACAAAGCCATAAATAAGCTTAAAACCGATGCAATCGAAACTGTGAACGAAACGAAGACATAATTCTAGCTAAATGTAGCACGGTCTACGTTCGAGAGTAAAACGAAACGAGCAACCGACGCTGGCGCGGAGCCAGCGATGCAAATGTGGATAAAGTGATTCCAGCCCAAGACACTAAGGAACTTAACTATGATATGACATTAGCTAGCACCGAAAAAACTGCTAAATTTCCAAAGTTAGATTGAACAAGCTCTTTTGCGCTCCGCTCGTGGCTGCATTTTGAATTCTTGTACGTAAGTGTTATTATCCGGGATACGATAGTTGAAATTGTCTTGGTAACGACCACAGGAACATTGTGAAGTGTAGTAGTTTTGGATGTAAAAATTTCTTAGCACCCCAATGTTTACCCTCGACGCAAACAGATGGGTGTTTTATGCCTTTAATTTAACGTGTTTATTTATTATATTTATGATCAAAGGCTTAGCCTATGTTCAGCAGCCGATGTCTTCCGGGTGATGATTATGAGGTGTATAAACCATCACTTAGCGTCAAGTGACGTGTAGTCAAACACTGCCTTGTATGAACTATGAAGTATAATGCAGTGTGACACGACGCAGTTCAAGTTAGCTAATTAGCAAAGTTTTAACGTGCCACTTACGGAGCGCTTACAACTTATCTACACCCCTTTATTAAAAATATATGGTTTAATAAACTAAAAAACACCCTTTTATCAAGCGCTAAAATAAATATAAAATAATTCAATTGCCTAATATTCATCATCATCATCAGCCGGAAGAAGTTCACTCCCCCTTTGAACGCCACCACGAATGGCTATTAGCCATTTGCATCCATCGGCTCCCTGCGACTCTTACAATGTCGTCGGTCCACATAGTGGGGGGCCTACCTACAGAACGTCTTCCGGTTCGTGGTTCGCCTAATATTAGTTACGTTATAATGGTTTGTTCCAAAAGCGTAGAAAAAAGCAGTTTTTGAAACTATACATTTTTATTTTTTACATTTTAGTCTCCTATACGACAATTAGAATCAGGTTAAAATTAACTTGTAAGATTTATTACTCATTATCAGCCTTTCACGTTCCCACTGCTGGGACTCTGGCCTTCTCTCAGAGAGAGAGTATGGGCTGTTATCTACCACGCTGGCCCAGTGCGGGTTGGTAGATGTCGCATGCCCTTGAATGTTGCAGTTCTTGGGCATGCCGGTTTCCTCACGATGTTTTCCTTCACCGTTTTGAGCGATGGCAAATCCGCACATAACTTGTAAAGTCATAGGTGCGGGGCCGAGAGGATTCGAACTCGGTGTCGGCGTCTTGTAAGTCGCACGCCTAACCGTTCGGCCAGCAGCGCTCAGATTTATTTTATTACGTTAGTTACTAATTAGTTACAAGTGAAGCTAATATAAAAGTGTTTTAATAAATATATCAATGCCAATAAAGTGTAAAAAGAAGTTGCTCTATAGCGGGCAAATTGAAACAGTCCCTACACGAGTGTGTTACATCAGATGTATATTTGTGGAATGAAATAGTAACGAGTGACCCGTATTTTTCAATCGCACTCAGTGACGCGGTCAGTCCTGGCACTCCAGGGAAATCTGAGTCTGTTGGTACAATATAATTTTTCCCAACCCTCGCTCACGTCATTCGGTAAGTTTAAATAACAATAAAAATAATGTATGAAATATTTGCGAATGGGGAATTATGTTTGCTTAAATGCTCGGATTCGAAATGCGAGGGCTGATTTCGAATTGAATATCTTTGAGATTTTTTTCTGAACGCGAAAGGTGAAATGAATCGTAAATCATTTCTGTACTTGACGTTTCGTAAATATATGTTTGGGGCCCTTATTTTGCATTTGATATTAATGGCGTTTTTTTACAAAGCAACGCCTCTGAGAAATTATGAGTGCAATCAGAACAACTAAATTTAAATAAATAATTATAAAAAATGTATTGAGTAATTAAAATTAAAAGTAATAATTATTTTCGAATATTTAGCGTAAGATCGTAGTTAAAGTTCTGTCAAAAATGTGAAATATCCTTTACTACTAACATAGACGAATAAGTAGAGTCACGATTTTTTGTTCGACAATGGTGTCGATTCGGTTTTGCATTTTCTAAAGCTAAACTAAGTTTGACAGATCTAACAATAATGCTGTCCTTTTTTTACTTCAGTGGTTAGAAAAAGACAGCAATATTATTAGACCTGTCAAACTTAGTTTAGTTTTAGACAATGCAAAACCGAATCAACACCATTGTCTCTCTACTTTACTTATATTCGTCTATGCTACTAATAAGAAATCAAACTAAAGATATAACAATAACAACTTATATAATAATTTAAGTTTTAATTAATGTATTTATATTACCCTACGAGATAACATCCTAATGACTTGTTTTCAGCTTATCGCTAAGTCTTGGCTGATAAAGCATAGGTACCTACACATATCTTTGGTAATAAAAAAAAAAAAAAAAGTATAATAAGAATGATGCTGAATTAAGACCTTATAGAGCCTAAATTGTGCGAGCAACAATTTTATCTTTATTTCTGCTATTATAATTGTGATAAACCACAAACCAAAACACACACTTGCGCATTTATATAAGTGTGAGGATGAGGGTACGCCGCTGTAACTACTACCTAATCTGCGGTCACATCCAAGACATTCCATTATGCCGGAAAAAGAGAAACATCAAACATGTGCGAGTAAACAGCGCTCTTCGCGCGCCACAATTAATTCCTCCCGTATTAAATTTCGCGTCGGAACAAGCGATGGTGTAAATCTGCGTTATCCCCAAAGGCGGTCGGTGAGTAAGTCTGATGTTTGCCTCCCTCGGATTATGTCTAGTATTCGTACTCACAGCTGCGATGATCGACAGACAAAAATAAGTCACAAGTCTTTCCGCATTGCTACAAATTGCAGTCCTTCAAGATTGTAGAATGCTCAAATTAAACACTTGAATCATGATACGGTAGATATCGTATACACGCAGAAGCGTGGCGCGTCCGTCGTCGGTGGTGGTCGCCCGGTGAATGCCCCCCCACTGTCCGCGTGTAGACTACAGGTGTGAAAAGAGTTCAGGTTGGCAACGCCCCCGGTGTTACAAATGTCTTTAAGCTTACCATCAGGAGGGCAATCTGCTTGTTTAACAATCTATCACATGATCGAAATTAAATCACTATAGTTGCGCCTCGCGGTATGCCCCGCATAGAATACAGTTTATCGCGATAAATATCCAATGTCTTTTTCAGGGTTCAAACTGTCTACATACCAAATTTCATCAAGAGCGCTTTTGCGGTTTTTTCTTTAAAAGGTAAGAAACAAACATAGTTACTTTACCCTCCCCAGATTCACAGTATCGCCCGAAATTAATAAATAATCGATTCTGATCCGTTATCCGCGGTTTTGGATCGATGTGTCATATTTCATTTTAGTAGTAATCTGTCAAGCCCTAGTAGGTACTAAAATGACATATTATGACTTGACATATCGATCCTAAACCGCGGATAACGGATCGGATCGATTATTAATTTCGGGCATACATGTCAGATACTATATTTATGTAAGTGATTATGTAGGCATTATTATTGTTACTAAATTATATAAACCAACTACAATCATAATATACGGGTTAAGTTGTATATAAATGAATGACTAATCTATTCCAATTTGAAAAGCAATTTATTCAGCAAAAGCATTCGTACAGTTCACTCGTATAAAAAAAGTTAGGTACCTACTCCACGGCTAAATTGGAAATCTTGGAAATCTTTATTGCTGTAGTCGATTCAAAAAGATTCTTTGATTTACTAGTACGTGTGTTACCGGGGCAGGTAACACATTCTACTTTAATTCACATTGTAACGCAAGTGAACCCGAAAACGATTTCAGTAAACAGAATAACTCTCGAATTCTTGATTTAAGTGGTTTTACGCACGCGTTGACGTGCGTATTTTTACGCCACTCACGCGGCGCGGATTTGCTGCATTAATTTTGATAGGCCACGCCATTTCGGCAATACTTGCACCGGGATTATTACGCGTTGAAATAAGCCATGTTTAAAACTGTTAAAAAATGAGTTTGTGCGTTCAGTAAAGGAAAACGTTTTGAAGAAACCTGGCTAGCTTTTACTACCTTCAAGTGAAGAACTTGTCGCCAAGCACTGATAGTTTCACTTGAAAGCCAGTTCCCAACCCTAAAATAGAGTTGTTTTATCATCGACCATAATCGTCACATGACTTGAGGTGATACGCTGCCCTTATAGAAGTAAATTAGTTACAAGTCAAGCTAATAAAAGTGTTTTAAAAATGCCATTTATTTTATGTTTATCTAAAATTATGGTCTGTTTTTATGTGGTGGTTAACCATAATAACATACCAATAGATAGGTCCCTGACAAACATAATTCCCTTTTGTGGATAAGGCTTTTTAAAATAGGGCATTTAAGAGCATTGTAGAAATTACGCGTGTGAAACGCTATGAATGCGTAAAAATCTCTCAAGGGGCGTTTTTGTCCTCTACAGAATAGGTACGTTATATTTTAGATATGATTTTCATTAATTTGATTGAGTTTGATGAACCTTAAAATTAAAAAGAATTAAACTACGAAGGATTAACTTATTTATATCTGGATACAAATTTCTAGATCAAGATTTCAATTAAATTTATTTATAATTCCTTTTTTATTTCTGATTTGTCATAGACGAGAACATACTAAAAATAATATTTAAAAATACTGCAAAATTAAAAAAAACAGAAACGCTGGTAAGTACATTTGCCTATGTAAATGTTTTTTTTTGTAGAACAACTTTTTATTACAAAACAGTACACTGGAAGCGGGAGAAACCGTCGGACAAAGCTTGTAAGCCATAAAACAGATAACAAGCCACTCAAGTTGCGCGCCCACTGAAAATGTTTTACAAACAATTCCATCAAGATCGCTGTAAGATATTACTATCTTGTTTACGAGTTAAATTAACCTCAGATAGAGATGAATTATTTTTAACGAACTTGTCAAAATAAAGTGGAAACTCTGGCTTATCTGGAAATATTTGGAGATTGGAAGAAAACGGTCGTGTTATATAATTTAGTGGAAAAGTTTTTCAGTTTATTTTTACATTTTTGCTCTACTAACGACAAAGTTAGTAGAGAGGAAAAGAAAATCAGATTTATTGCCTCAAAGTTTTTTTCCATTATATTCTAAAATGTAATATTTTCATTTTGCATGCCATCAAACCAAGAAATCTTTCAAATTCAAATGCGTCAATTTACTTGTATACTTATGATTTACAGAACTACAACCCTAAGAATGAATATTGGATTCAAATACCAAATAAGGATTTCACTAAACAAATACCTGTTTTCAAGGTTCAGAAATGGGAATTGATTCTACGATCCACGATTTTCTCGCCTGTTTTTAGGCAGTTGGTAGTTGGCTTAACTTGCCCTCCGAAGCGTGGAAGCGATCAATTGTAAATAAAGTGGTCACCCATCCAAGTAGTGACCGCAGAGAACGTTGCTTAACCTAGTTGACGAGTTAAGAACGGCTAGGCAAACTCTACTACGAGCGCTGATTGTTCAATCATCACCATCAGCAGGCAGTATTAGGCCACTGAGCCCGGTCTACGGCTCTTCTCATCCAACTATTGCCAGCCACTCGGCGCAAGTCGTCGCTCCACCTTGTCGCAGGGCGCCCTACACTACACTGTTTAAAATCATAAACATAACTTCCAAAGCGTTTTTTCTGTTGGATTTGCTACGAGCAATCAGACCAGCTACGAGCGCTGCGACGAGTCATAAGGACTATCAATACTATATTACAGGCAAGCATATGTAACTGCAGTACGCTTACGTCACCTGTTACTCTAGGCTCAAGTATACGCCACCTATATACATATATATATATATCAGCTTATGTTGTATTATGAAACGAGGATGCTTGCTGACGCTTAATAACTCCGGTTTAATCTCTCAGCCTCCAATATGCGCGCCTTATATACGGGAAACAGTGATTTAGTGTACACTTTTTGCCATAGGTACCTGTTGGTGAGGCAGTTTCGGGGTTTAATAGCGGTTTTAAGGCAGTTTCGTGAATGTGGCGTGATGAAATGGTTCTAAAATGAGCTTATGTAAATTAACTATATTCATAGTTAATAGATTCATGCGGTATCTGTTGACAAGTACTGCTATGCGTGTGTTCAGGAAATCTGGCTTGAGAGCCATTTTTCAATTCATGTGTAGGCACCACCTTGGATGACTTCGTTCCCATCAGGTGTGGTCAAAAGCTAGCATGTACGAAGCAAAAATACATGTCAAAATGCATGTTATTTTTAATTTCCTCAGATTTTCTTTCGTAAAAATTAGTGACCACTGTATTGTCGTAGTTTTCAGGCTAACCGGAGACCTCCGACATAGCTTTTACGAGCGACATAGCCTTCGAAGCCTATTAGCGATCACTTCTTAGATAACTACTTGACTAAAGCCCGAAACTAATAATCGACCCTGATCCGTTGTCGGTGGTTTTGGATCGATATGTCATGTTATAATATGTCATTTTAGTAGTAATCTGTCAAGCCCTAGTACTAAAAGGACATATTATGACATGGCATATCGATCCAAAACCACGGATAGCGGATCGGATCGATTATTAATTTCGGGCATTAGATGATAAAAAAAAACAATGGCTACTTTGTTTTGCCAAAAAAGCATGTGTAAAACAACTATGTTTAGATAACTGCTTAGCTACTATAAGATTTGTTTTGTTCGTACATTTCTGTGAAACTAAAATTGAACGTGCATCAGAGAGAAGGTAGCAGTCAAACATAAAAAGACATGTTCAAAACAATCGCAATTGGCAACTTCGAAATACCATTTTAATTACACACAACACACAATCGCTCCCGAATTCTCAAAGGCCAGCACGGCACACAATAGAGTTTACGTGCCAAAATTCATAATATCGTCTCATGGGCCCATTTGTGAATTAATCTTCCAAATTACAGTGGACGGACAAAAAGCTATTCCACACCATCGTCCGACGATTAAACTTGCCAAATAGCGGAAAAATTGGCAATTTGCATTCCCAATTTCTTCCGCTTGCATACAGTTTTGGTGCTAGATTTTCTGTTCTAATTATTAACTGGTACTTTATTAGCTCGTTAAGTTTATTAAATTTATACACAGTGCCGATGAGCTGTAGACTTTTTTGGCAAACATATCTTTCTGTGCAATTAGTCGTTTGAATTTTGAGCTTTATGGCCGTATAGAGATGGGCTATAATTTTGTTAATTTGGAAAGATATATGATTAGTATAAAAGCTCTGTGTTAAATTCAGTGTAATTTAGTATACCTACATAAATTGCTAATGAAATAAGTGAGACAAAGAGAATGTAAGGTTTAAGAGACGAGACTTCCATACTAGCCGATAGAATCAATTTACGTCGCATTCCAATACCAACATTACCAACAGATACCACAAAGACGTCAAACCACAGAGTACCAACCTAACGAACCAAATAGTGCATAACAAATATCAAATAGCAATAGCAATATCCGCCATTATTTACGGCGTAAACTCCATACAAAAAAATTTTGTTCCGAGTTGCGCCTGCCTGAAGTGAGACATCAAACGATACGAAGGTTATGACCAAAAAGGGTTTAATGCAATGTCCGTTGTCAATGTTACTTTATGTAGACGGGCTGGTCTCAACGTCAACTTTTTATTTAACGTGTGTTTTGATCAAACGAACATAGAACCGTAGCGTGAACAAATCATTCTTTGCTTGATATTTTAGATAAATTAGTATCAGTTAGTAGATGCAATCAGTTTGTACCTAATAAGAAAAAAATGAACACAACGTGATCGCAACCTGCTGCGCGTTTCTTACCTGTCCTTCTGCCAGTGTAACGAGGTTGGATCCAGGCGTAGCTAGTTTAAAGTTTGACGTTAAGTGATTACATGTTGTATTGTATAAAATAAACGTATTTTGATATTTAAATTTGAAACTAACGAATAAAACAAGAACAATAGGACTAGAGTTTGTGTATAATTTGAACATTGGCTATATTGGTCTGTCAATTCTTCAGAATCTAAGAGCTAGACTGCAGGAACACTAGAGATGTAGTAGGTACATCTTATCCTTCCTTCCCAACGGCATTATTTTTGAATCTCAATTAAATAAAATAATTAAAAATGAAACTAATTAAAATTATTAATTTAAAATTAAAAAAAAAATTATTTATTGTAAATTTTTTTTTCTAATTATAATTATTAATTTTTATTTTTTAATTTAAAACGGCCTCATAACTCTTAGCTATATACGGTTCCACTAACACCTATCAAAGGTCCGGACAAAGACCCAAGAAAGAAAACGTAAAGAGTAAAAATAACTCCTACACAATCATAGCTCTGCCTCCTAATTAAGATTCCCCATATACCTATAAAGTATCGGAACCTACGCAGATCATGAATTCTTAACACCATTGCACTTTATACCCAATGCATAAATATTAGTCTCGTGGCGGGAATCAAACCCGCTTCGCAATCGATTGTAGCACAAATAGAAACAACAGTAGTACAAATAGTTAGAAAATAAAGTGAGCAAGATTGAAGGGTGTCACAGGAAAACTTAATGCAGTAGGTTGAGTTAGGCAAAGATTGATCGCTTACTGAAATAACAGCCACCGAAGTGATAGGCTGACGATAAACTTTACGATTATTGCGGAGTTACAAGATTCGGACACAGTCAGTCAGTCAGTAGGCTGTATCAAGGAAGTTGCCTTACTTTTTTGTATGGTCTTACAGTGCAGTGTATTGCTGGATTTACACATCTGCCGCCCCAAAGCTATAACATTTTTGCCGCTTCTTCTGACTTCTAAAATTAGATGCTCTGTTCACAATAAAGTAAAAATGAGGTAAGTCTTTTAGGGAAAAATAGAGTTTCCAGATTATTTTTACAAGTTTTTGGGTATATTTTAAGCTAAGATCCCCAATTTTGCCGCCCTAACCTTCAGCTTTTTTAGCTTTTATGGTAAATCCAGCACTGGTGCAGTGTGTGACCACAAGTTAAATGATAATGTAGTCAAAATTGTGAAAGTTAAACCTTTATTGAGACAAGATTAGCTAGCAGTTTACAAAGAGATTTTTTCATTCTGCATAATCACACCGTGTTTTAAAATTTCTTCTGTTTAAACTTTGAGCTCTATCGCTTTAATCACAGGATTCACATTTCCCTTTCCAAAATCTTGTGACTTAATTGTGTAAAATATAGCTTTACTAACAAAGTGGACGAACTCTGAATTATTAGATACGACAGACATCGGTAGTCAATTAATTAAATTGAAGCTGAACTCAAGGCGGAGAGCTGCTGACAGATTTGATTACTCAACAAGGTGTTATTTTCAATGGATGTGGCCAATTTCTTTGAATTTTAATTGAATGAGCGAGGATGCGATAGCAGAAGCATTTTCTTTTGCCGGTTCTAAATTAAACACGATTTTTTTAATTACTGCTGTTTCTTAATACATATGGTTATAGAGTAGCTTCAATAAACATTCTCCTCGTGCCTAATATATTACATTGACTAGATTACTGTTTAGTTCCAAGAAAAATCAAACAGAAATAAATGACTGCAGTTTCAACAAATAAAATGTTATGTTGCGTTCATTGGTATACGAGACAAGACAATAAACAATTCAAAAGGCAATGATGATGATGATGATGATGATGTCATCCGAACCGAGCTTGGATGGAGTGCTCTCACATAGCTTAAGTATCCTATGTTTGCAGTGAAAGTCCGTGGACAGACACTGCAAGTCAAGATGCCATTATTGAGTCAAATAATATTGACATTATGAAGTATGTTTGAAGAATGTTTGCTTACGATCCAAATAACGCTTTCTCTTATCTTCAGACGAGTAAATATAATATTGCACAAATTGTCTCCACTCAAATCGATTCTTAGGACTGAACTCCCAACGAGAGGGCAGCAATGCTGCAGTTCTTCATGTGTTTTTTCTAAACATCCTTAAACAGGCAATAAACATGGCACTAGACAGTAATTAAATCTAGCAGTGGCCCTGTAACTAATAGTAATTAATGAAAGTCGGGCGGAACGCGGCTTCGATGGCTCTTCCCAGTAAATCTTCAGATATCTTGTTAGTTGCGATATTTTGTTCGTTGAACAAGTTGGGACCTAGGTTTGATCCTCATGAAACCCCCAATTAAAGTTGGGTAATTGCTAATTTGTATCCATGGCTTTAGGCTTATGTCTCAGAGATATTTCAAGCTCGGGTTAAAGAAAAGCGCTTGGCAAGAAAGGAGTTTTATAAGAACCAGTTTGAGACAAGATTTTTAAGTCCCTAACAATATTTGTTACAGCAGAATTTATTTTTCGTTTAGACTAGAGGGCATTGGCATCTCGTGGGCCAATGTGATCCATGTTTGACTGGACCGTCACTTACCATCACCACCATCAGGTGAGATGTGGTCAAACGCAGGCCTTTTAGTAAGTAATAAACTAACAAATATTTTTATAATAACATTTTTAAATCAATTTTTAAAATATCGTAAAGAAATCATAGCTTGGTGGTAAGGAATTTTCACGTGCTTGCCTGGCTAGCTACCACCTCCAAGTTAAGAATCTGTCGCCAAGCACCGATCGCTGTGTTCCGGCAGCACCACTTGAGAGCCAGTTTCTAATCCAGGTTTAGCGTGGCGCCCCCTTCGACGACATCGTCACCTAACATAAGGTGACATGTGGTTAAATGTAGTGTTTCCGAACTATCGATAGTATATTGATCGTATCGATACTATCGAGCATTGCTGCTCGACAAGCATATAGTATTGCAAACAATAGTATTGCCTCGTTACAAGCTATCGATAGTTTTTCGATTAGTTGGGTATCGATAGACTATCAATTAGCTATTGATAGTCAACTATCGATCGGCTAGTCAAATGTTACCTTATAAAAGTAAAAAATATAATTTTTTTTTGTAGAAAAATAGCTGTTTGTTAGATTATGACGTACAGAATGTATCTTTAAAAGGTTATTAGCCTTTTTTCGAATAATTCTGTATACGAGTATTAACACTCAATATTTTCCTTTCAGCTTTAATAAAAAAAACCTAATGCATCAGATGGATAAAACCCATCAAAAGCTTTTAAAAAACTTAATTTTTCTTCCACTCTCGCTAAGTAAAGGTATTGAACAGTGTTTACTCAGAAATTCTCAGTATTCATTGCTATAAAGATTGTTTAAAAATGTTTAGTCCATTAATGAAAATGGGTATCTTGAGTAAGAGAGAATTAGCTCGGTCTTAAGGTATTTTAAGTATAATAGATACGGTGCGTAGGGTTCATACCCACCGAGTTTGGTACGATTATCGGATGATCGGGACGTCGATTGTTCCCAAAAATATCGATTCGAATAGAAGTCTAAAGAATCGATTCAGAAAAAATTAAAACCTAGACGAACAACTTCTTACAAATAGATTTATCTTTCGAACAGTATTACATTAAGATTATAGATCTTTGACATGTTTAGAGGTGCGTTTAATTTACTGTAAATATTAGGCATTCTTACGAAAATAGAAAAAAAAACGAATCTCGAATTTACAAAACTTTTAATAATATGTTTATCAATATTAGTGTCGATTCTGTTGTGCATTTTGTAAAACTAAACTAAACTTGACAGGTCTGAAAATAATGCTGTCC
Organism: Opisthograptis luteolata; assembly: GCA_931315375.2. Classification (NCBI taxonomy): domain Eukaryota; kingdom Metazoa; phylum Arthropoda; class Insecta; order Lepidoptera; family Geometridae; genus Opisthograptis; species Opisthograptis luteolata. Next base: position 9,420,904 of record OV928049.1, on the reverse strand, counting down.
TTTTTTACTTCCGTGGTCAGACAAGGACAGCAATAATTTTAGACCTATCAAACTTAGTTTGGTTTTAGAAAATGCACAAAGAATCGACACCATTGTGCTTTAAATTCAGGTTCATATTTATAAACAGTATTATCACTGGATTTTCTTTCATACTAACTGCTTGGCGGTTAAGAACCATTTGATACCCCTCTAATCGGGTCTAGTGGGTCTTGTACTGCGGCACCGGTCCCGCTACGATTCAGTAATCCTAACAGAATGCTTCCTTGTTCTCGGTAATTACTTGGAATTAATTATATTTTATATGCGATTTGTGTTGGAAAATTTCAGGACGACTTGGGATTTTGCGGAACTGTTTCAGACGAAAAATACTGAATGTTTAAGACTGAGTAATTTTTAGGCTCAGTAAGGGGCAGAATATTCGGCTACAATTCATATTATCGTCATCAAAATAATTTTATTATTTTTTCTAGATTATGGAAACAAACACCTATCGGGGTATTCCGGCAGCCTCACTTGAGAGCCAGTTCCCAGTCCAGGTGTGACGCTATCTTCGACCACATCGTCACTTAACATCGGGTGAAATATGGTCAAACGCAAACTTTTGAAACTTTATCTCTAACACTACCAGTGTTCATATGAACAGTGAATGAGTCAGTGTTTTGAATTTTATACACATAAATATTATCATTTATTTGTTTTGTTTAATGTCTACAAACTGAAATATCTCTTCATTTACATACGCAATTGATGCAAAGCAAATAATTCCGTGCTAGTTTTTTTTTCGTAGAAGCTGCACAAATACTGTTTAAGTTAAACGCTGCACAAATACCGGTCCAACGCAACATAAAGCCTCAAAAGTCGTGAAAAGGACACGATACGAGCCATTGTGGCAACAAAAAACATAAAAAAAACTTTCCCAATGACAACATGTCCGTTTGAAAGGCGAATCGTGGCGTGGCCAAGTTTTATTGCCTTTATTCGAGCTATCAAAGTTTTCTGTTTCACATATCTATTGGGCTTCACCAACAATTGGCCGGTTGAATTGTGTGCAGTAAATAGGTTGTTACACGGAAACGTCGAATTTCCTTCGCCGTTTTATTGGATTTCATCTTATAACAAGTTTGTAAAAGAAAATTTTCTCCCTTTTCGGGTTCCGCTCACTGTTTTCTCAAACGTTTTTTAAAACAATAGATTTTTTCTTCTTCATTCCTTTATTCACAAAGGATCACTCCGAAGGTACGTTTTTTAATTGAAAAAGCCAACAAAGGTTGTTGTTTCAGCGATAACAATATTTCTTTCATAGACAACAGTCCTTTTTGTGTTTATTCCGGGTGCGTCAATTGAAAATTGAAGTAAGTACATACATGACTTTTTTGGCGGCAATCGAATTGTCAACGTGAAAAATTTTGTTTTTATTTCCAAAACTTGTGTTTCTTCGAGTGATAATGTGTAATATTGGTGGATTATTAACCATTATGTATTCATTAATGTGTACGAGTGTGGGAAATTGAAATAAAGTTGTGAAAGTGACTTTTCAAGTTGCTCCAAAAAAGTCCGTGTAAAGTTTAAATAAAGCACCACTACTTTACTTAAACACTATCCTCATCCCATCATCTCATCATCACCATCACCATCATCTCATCATCATCATCACCATCATCATTTAAACTTGATTCAACTCTCTGAGTTTGAAATCTTTTATACTTGACACTGGCAAATACACTAATCGTGTGACGCCATAACAAAACAAAAAAAAAGTACATACATATATAAACTTCAACATAAGATAAGAATATTTTAATAACCTTTTTCTTTTTAATTCTTAAATTTAAGCGTTGGAGCGCAAATCACCAAATGTTAAGTGACGATGTGGTCGAGCTGGCACCACGCTGCACCTGGGTTGGAAACTGGTTTTCAAATGGGGCTGCCAGAACACACCGATAGGCGCTTGGCAACAGATTCCAGCTAAATAAGCAAGCAGTTCAAAATGTTCTACCACCAAGCTATGGTTTCATCTCGATGTTTTCCATCACCGAAAGCTCAATCTATCTCTAAGAAAAATTATACATTATTGTGATAAAGTCATATAGGAATCTCCAAGTGATGGTACCAGCTAGTGTTATAATTCACTTAGTTCAAATGTTTGCATTTGAATCTCGTATTATTTGAGCTTAAACAATATATTATTATACATACAAACGTTTGATTGCAGTAAATGTGGCACAAATTCAGTCTCATTAGAACTGATTAGTGTTTCGTCATATTCCGCTGAAATAAGCGTGCAATGGTCAAAATAATATTAAAATTGTTAGTGCTTAATAAATTCAACAGAATAGTTAATTTTTGGTTTTGGTGTTATTATCAATTTTATGTTTTGCTTTTCTGAGTAGTTTTAAATTTACCTTCTGTAAATCAGATTCAATCGAAAATTGGGTCTATTTACAGACATGTTTTAAATCAAAAGAGTATATGAAATTATATATGATACCGAGAAGAAATGCAAAAAACATACCTACCCACCGATATTCTGAAAAAAATTCAAGGGCAAAAAAATGCTTTTTTCAAAGTCTCGACAAGTTTCCTCTAGGTCTATAAATAACAAAGACTTCATAAACAGCAATTTAGCATATTAAGAAATACAATACCCAAAAGACTTTTGTGAAAATACTGCCTCCATTTTTGTTTTCGTTTTTTTTACGTTGTCGTTAATCTTTCATCGGTACGAGGTACCATCTCTCTCGCCCACAAGATAAGGCTGGTAAGAACAAGGCCTTGTGCATAGCTGAAACTGTCTAAGATACAATGTTGTTCTATGTAGTTAAACGCACGGAACCCTCCCTCAGTCACCATACACCTAAACGCAACTATTTGTTTTAGCCCTCCATACCTACAGTTCCAAAACTCGCACAAGATGAGGCATAATGAAATCCGACCCTTTAATTTGAGTTGCCTCTAAGCTCCGCGAACGGGTATAAAGGATTTTCTCTTGTGCAACTTTTTATTGTTAAAGTTGCTTTTTACTGGCGTACTGTCGTTTTGATTGAATTCTTTGTAAAGTAAGACCAATAGTATATAGATGAGATTTTATGTTTATTGGCAATTTGTTATTTTGTTTTCTAGTCGCTTTTGTTTTGTAATGACAATGAACATAGTTGGCAATTAAAGTAGCCTATTCACGATGCAATCTGACTACCAATTTGTTGTTACAATCTGTTGTGATCGGGCACAACACGTTGTAATTTATCAGCACCAATCGGTGTGCCACCGACAAAATAATAAAAATGGAGGTTCCACTAGAAGAGGCATATATGTTATATTTCTTATGTATGTATGTACTTGCTGCAACAAATTTTTAAAGAGTAGTCTAAAGTTGATGATGGTTATTTTATTGCGTAAATTAAAATAATCCTAGTTCAAATTTGAAAAAAAAACAGCTTTTTTTTTACTTCTTAGTCACCTGATGTTAAGTGCCGATATGGTCAAAATAGTCGTCACGCTACACCTGGATTGGGAACTGGCTCTTAAGTGGGGCTGCCGGAACACACCAATAGGTACCACCTTATTTTTAACTTGATGGTTTGTTGATGATTCACTCCCTGAATTTTATAAAGCAAGGGAAGCACCGCCACGTATTGGCATGGCTCACAGTTTATCAGGTGGCCTTCTGCCGCAACCTCAAAACACAGACCGATAAGCCAATACTGACAAGATTAATAGTTCATAGGAAAATATAATAAGTGTACAGAAATTCGTGAAGTATCGGTGATTAATGAAGTTAGCTAGATAAAGCGGATTGTCAACCCTACTGGAAGATGTCAATATGTCATGCAGGCAAATGGCAGTGACAATTAACTAGTGGCCAGTTGCTTAAATTTAATTTGAGAGGGGAGACGGCTTTTGGATGAGTAGTTTTGGTAAATTACTGTAGAGTGATATATTGGACTAGCTGTTCCCCGCGGTTTCACCCGCGTAGGCTATAGCTTTATGCATGCAAAGTCTCAGCCCGATCGGTTTAAAATTGACAAAGTTTCATACAAACTTTCATCCCCAATTTTATCTCCTTGGGGGTAGAATTAATCAAAATCCTTTCATAGCAGATGCCTACGTCATAACATCTACCTGCATGCCAAATTTCAGCCCGATCCGTCCAGTGGTTTGGGCTGTGCGTTGATATATCACTATGTCAGTCAGTCCCCTTTGAATTATATATATATAGAGAGATTACCTAATTAAATAAAATAATATATGATAGATATTATTTTATTTATTTAGGTAACCTTTCTACGCTTGTCGTAGACACACGGCGTCGTAGCGTAAGCGTAGCATAAGACAAGCGTTGTACGAGGGCAGTGCGAGCACGTACTCGTACATGCTCAAACAAGTTCGCAGACGAAGCGGTGTGGCATACGCTTTTTTGCAACAACGCTTTTTTACGCTCTCCTACTACGCGCGTCTTCGCTACGAAACCGTGTGCGGAGGGGCTTAGTTTCTATGCTTCACTTATTTTTCTATGCCTTACAAAATGTTATGAAAGTCGTAAATAGCATTGTGATGAAACCATAGTAGGTATAGTGGTAGAGCATTTTCTCGTGCCCGCTTGGCTATCTATCCCGTCAATTTAAGAATCTGTCGCCAAGGTCAGACTTTATCAGTCAGTCTGTTCTCAAAATTACTTTACAAAGTGTAATGATACTTTGATGGATATTTTTCTTAAGGATTCAGTACGATAATGTGTTTGTATATTGCCATTATTCACTTCGTCTCGTATTGTGAAAATAGGTCGGTTTTCCTTTTCACACATATATATTTTTTTAAATTAATTTTCTTACTCACCAACTTTGACATGATTTTCCCGTTCGTGGCCCGCAACACGATTCCAGAAGTTCCCAGGGGTTCATTACAGAGTTATCATGACAATTGGGACTACACGCAGCGTTGTTAAAAGTTTCAATTGCATGCCAAGTTTCACCGACGTATGAGTATAGGTACCAGTTCCAGTGGATACTAGTCTGTACCAATACTATAACGTACAATTTTTTTGTATGTTTGTTTGTTTTATTTTATGTAATAGCCTTGTTTACCACTACAGTCAGCGACAAAAGCCACTGAACAATTTAAAAAAATACGATTACCTCATCATCTTTAACAGCAACCTTCGACCGCATCATCACTTAACATTTAGGTGTGTTGAGTTGTGGTCAAACGCTACCTTGCAAGTTATAAAATGACTGTACAAACAGACAGCCCGCCCGATGGTACATGGTCACTGTTCCATAAGGACATCAACACGACAACCGTTGCCGATGCGTTGATGACCCTAAGAACGGAAGAATGTAGGGCGTAATCTCCTAAACTACTGATTTATCCCGCAGGAACCTTTTCCAGGATAAAAAGTGGCCTAGTTCTAAAAATAGTCCGGTACATTAAATATCTAGCTTTTACTTTGAGACAACTTCCGGTTGTCAAAATCTTTGCCGCTCGTGCAAAGCCGGGACGGTTCGCTAGTAGGTACCTACTTACATATACGAAATGATGGTTGCTACGTTTTCTTTGAAGTATCGTTATTTGTTTCTCATACTTGGTGACTTTATGAAACTTTTGGGGTTATATACGTCGTAGATCCATTATTTCTGCTTTGAAGACATTTTGTTTCTTATCTAATGATAAGAATGATTCATCAGCTGCTGGGACTCCTCACTGAAAGAGAGAGTATGGGCCGTAATCCATTATTCTGGCCTAGTAAGGTTTGGTAGATGTCCCATGCCATTGAATGTTGCAGTTTTTGGACATGCCTGTTTCCTCATGATGTTTTCCTCCACTTACGATTGTAAGTGGGATAGCATTTATACATAGGTGTTCATAAAATCCTACTAATATTATTAACGCAAAATTTTGTGAGTATGTATGTATGTGTTTGTTGCTCTTTCACGCAGAAACTACTAAACGGACTGGAGTGAATTTTGGAATGGAGATAGCTTATACCTTGGATTAACACATACTACTATTTATCTCGAAAAAAGTTTCCTGCGGGATAACAGGAAGGACGCGGGTGAAACCGCGGGCCACAGCTAGCAATATATATATATGAGCCCCCACCAATGAATCCGGGGACTAGCGCACCCTTAAAAGCTATTAAACAGCTTACAACTTTTCAGACACTTTTTCCGCTATAAACAAATTTAATAAACGCTGTAATATCATCGTAAACTTAACTATATTCGTCGGAGCACTCATTAATTTTGTAGGCTACGGCTTCATTAATTAAAAACACTACGGCCGAGTAAAGACTGTAATGAATATTGTCTACCAACGTAACTCCGAGCAACGACGATGAATTTTAAATTAAAATTTTCCGAACCGATATTTTTAATCGATTATCTCATTGAAAGTTTTGGAGCGTCGGCAAATGAAGTTTGCTTTTTGAAAATCTGGCGTACATTAACTTTTATTTATATTATGTGGAAATACCTTCATCTTCTATCTATATCTATATATGTAATTAATTAAATATAAAAATGTTTTAAACAATTGCCGTCTTGCAAAAACTCGAAAATGGCTCGTTCTTTTTTTTTGCTGTGCCAGGAAAAGCTTGGTAGGTATATTATTTTTTTTTTAATTCTACTGGATAATTTTAAAATGTGCTAAAAGTGCCCAAAGCCGGGGGCGGGTAATATAATGGGCCTGATAGTGATATTTCACGTCAGCAATTATAATAGAAAAAAAATGGGTTTATTGACCTTTTTTATTAATCTTTTTTATAATCGTGCCTGATGTGCTTGTGGTTTTTAGTCTCTATGTATTAAATATGTACAGCATGCGTAACAGAATGGAAATTTGACAATGAAATAATTCAGCAATTTTGAGGCAAATAACAAAGTTAGTGAATAGTAAATTTATTTATAATTCAGGGTTTGCTATTGTGAGTTTGTGACATGACAGCACAAAGTCACATGTGTCAGTGTCACTTTTTTTTAATATTCGCCCATTCGGGCAGGCTAAAGTCGTAACGACGACCCCGCTTCGTCTGACGTAGGTTTTATTTTTCGTACGTAAATATTTTCATTTATAGTTAGGCCTCTGTCACTCTGTCAGCCTTTGAAAAGGTTTTTTTTTAAATTAAATATAGTTACATAGCAAACAAGCTTTGATCGTCGCGTCGTCCTCTTCTCAACTAAGTTGATTTTTCTAGTTTAAGAAATAAGAAAAAAGTTAAAACTGTTTCTAATTTTTAGATTACTTAGAAAATAGTATTAAAAGAAGGGTATCTGAAGGGTAAACCCTAATGGTCTTTTAAATCGTTTTTATAATGCATAAAGAGGAGGTAAGGGTGCAATAACCACACACAACCATTTTTAACACCATATTTGTACCACATTTACTGTATTAAAAATTTGTGTTTGTATTTTGTAATATAAATGTGTTACAGAATGTTTCTGTGTACCTATATTTCTGTCTAATTTTTTGTTGATCTGTGTGCCCGTCTGTGCACCGAGTTTTTTTGAAGTTAACTGCTACTTTCGAACAGTGCGAAGACTCACAGATTATTCGACAATCATTTTCATTCCTTCGCCCGTTATCGATACTTCAATAACTATATTAAATAACTTCCCCAAAGAACTTACTCGAACGATGCTATGGGGAAATCAATGGAGTGCCCAATTTCAACAAGGGTCTTATTATATACGGCCTCATTGTAATAATTAAAGTTAGGTAACTCTATATTGCTATAGTTCCAACCACTAGGATACCATAAAAGTTTGTATGGAGCTTAAAATTAGCTAGCCATGGTAGAGATGGGATGTTTCCGTTGTAACTTTGGTTGATTTAATGTTGCTAAGTTGATATTATTACACTTTGTATCAATAACAGATCTTGATGGCTTTTGGTAAAATCTCAACTTAAAATTATAAATCCGAAAGTAACTCTGTCGGTCTGTCTCGCTTTTACGCCTAAACTACTGAACCGATTTAAATGAAATTTGGTACGGAGATAGTTTGAACCCTGAGGAAGGACATAGGATACTTTCTGTCGCGATACATTTTGTCGTGTAGCCCACGTGGGTGAAACCGCGAGGAACAGCTAGTTTAAAATGAATGTTTATTTAGTATTGTGATCACTTTAAAACTTCTAGGTACGCCTGTTCTGATCTCCTTACACTCCACTCTCTTCCATAAACGCATCGTTGATAATATTAGTGTGATAGCTCGAAGTATGATAAATCATGTCAGCGATGGTGGCCGAACGGTTAGGCGTGCGACTTACAAGACGCCGACACCGAGTTCGAATCCTCTCGGCCCCGCACCTATGACTTAATAAGTAATGTGCGGATTTGCCATCGCTCAAAACGGTGAAGGAAAACATCGTGAGTTAACTGGCATGCCCAAGAACTGCAACATTCAAGGGCTTGCGACATCTACCAACCCGCACTGGGCCAGCGTGGTAGATTACAGCCCATACTCTCTGAGAGAAGGCCAGAATCCCAGTAGGAACGTGAAAGGATCATAATAAAAGATTGAAAGAGATAATCACAGTTCACCTAACATGGCAAATTTCAACAATAAATAAATAGATTATTTAGTTATCGGGGACAATTGCACACAAATTAACCTAGCCCCAAATTAAGCTCGAAACTTGTGTTATGGGTACTAGACAACGATATACATACTTAATAATATAGAGAAATAAATACTTTTATATAGATAGAAATATCCAATATACCACTTTTCATTGTCATCAGCCTGTTACGTTTCCACTGCTGGCCTTCTCTCAGTGAATGCCATAATAGAGAGATAGGCCATAACATAACATAGGATCCTTTTCCAGGTCGCCAAACAACATTTCAAAATTTTTCATGAAACATTAGGTACATTGACCTTTGTAGGGTCCAACGCTTCGAACTCTCCAAAATAATAAAAATCCTTCAACGTCTCTCATCCAAAATACCCAACCTTAATAAATAAGGGCTCCTTTAAACCAGTTGATGTCAGACCTCGTAAGCAGTGGATTGCAAATCTTGTGGGTCAACTAGAGAGAATGGAACATAAAATTGATTCTCAGCAGTTTGGTATGGACCGAGCAAACATTAGCTAAGGCCTGATCCAATAAGATTGTATGCTTAGAAGGGACTTGTTGTACCGATATAGAACTTAGATACTGGACGGGGCTTGATTTATTTAAGACTTGGGAAAACATTATAAGATGTGAAGAAGCAATTAAAGTGCAAACAGTGGTGTTTAAACAATTCGCGTTGAAACCATCTGCGCTTCGCAGTATTTTCGTCACTACACAAGAACTTTTTCCGGGACAAAATGTAGTCAATATGTTCTACCTAATCTAGGATATAAGCTATTCCAAAATTCACTTAAATCTGTTGAGTCATTTCAATGTGAAGAAATAACAAACATATCTTGCTCAAATCATCTCTTGCTCACAAACTCTGGCATTTTTAATATTATTAGACAGCGGACTACAGGTTATTGCAATAAAATGTATATGCCAAATTCATACCAAATTTCATCAAGATATCTGTTCAGCGATTTAGGTGTGAAAAGGAAACAAGCTTACATAGGTACTCTAGAATTCTATAATTGTGTTTGATTTCAGATGTAGGTTAGGTTTTATATGACAGATAGGCAAGTCATTGACCGCAGTCTCTCTCGGTAAGTGATGACGAGGTCGAAGATGGAGCATGCTTGCCTAGAAGATACCAATTCACTCGCGACTTGAAGGCTCCCAAATTATTCCCTCACATTTGATATTTAAAGATGGTCCTCACCAGCCTACTTGGTTCACCAATCAATCAACGTTGTTTATTTTTTACCCTTTCTTGTCGTTGGCGAAATTGTGGCAACCCCGCAAAAGCCCTTTAGAAAAAAGATAAAATTGAATACTACTGCTTTGATTTTCACTTGCCTCTTCCATCCAAGCTTATCCCAGCAGCCCTGTGTTTGGTGAAAACTAACTCATACAAAATTACCCACACAGGGTTCGTAATCTTCTAAGATACCGGTTAATATGAATTCCAAGGCTGCCAGAAAGTCAGGGACTGTCATAGTCTCCGCGCCAAGTTTCGTTGTTTGTTCTTTGCTCTTCTCAAAGTTCGCCCCGAGTTTTGTGAACATTTTGAATTGAATCCCGATGGAGTCTAACAGAGCATTGTGATCCGACTTTATTAGCATAAAAGTGTTGTTTTAAAGTTTCCACATGGAGTATTCTTTTGGTTGCGGAACACAAGATTGGAGCAAAGTTTGAGCAAGTGAAACGGTTCAGACCAGACTTCTGCTGAAGTAGCATTGCAGTGTAAGAGTTTTGAGTCAATTGTATAAAATTCAGTATCAAACAATGAGATAAAAAGAGAAAAGTTTGTGCTCTGAATTCTGTATCAGTCAGGCAGAAAACTTATGTCAAAGTGTTGATGATGTTTAGGTAGAAATTTGTATCACATTATGATTATAAGTCGCCTGTTGTTAAGTGACGATGTGATCAAAGGTGGTGCCACGCTACGCTTGGAATGGGAATTAGTTCTCAAGTGAGGCTGCTGGAACATTCCGATACATGCTTGGCGACGGATTGTTACCTTGAAGATGAGCACTCGTAAATGCCCTTGATTCTCTTCACAAAAAAACTCTTAACACATTCTTTTTAACATGTAGTCGAAGGTGGTGTCTTGCTATCCATTCATTGTAAACTCTTCAGCATTAATACATGACAAATCAGCATCAAAACTCCAGTTCAACGACCTTCTATCGCTGTCAGCTTTATTTAGACAGCACTACAACCCATTACCCTTAACAACCGTAGGAATAACACCTACAAAAGCCCTAAGGTGTCTCTAAACCCTCTAAACACAAATGGCTCCCTCGTAATGTCTCGTCCACGTCCGTCGTAGGAGTACAACGGCTGGCTCGTAACTAAGATATTTGGAGCCATACAGGCATACGTCTGACATGCTGTCCCTAGACGCGACTCGTTCAGAGCATTACTGGAAACGGTGCAATTTATAAAAGAAGAGAGTTATAGACTGGACACAGTTAAACATGAAAGCCGAAGGAGAAGAAAGTGACGTTTGGTGAAGAAAAGGTATCGATGAATATAAGGTATAGAAAATGTGATAGTTTTTTGAGTGAGTGAGTATGATGAAATGATGAAATTTAAAATTAGAAATATGTAGTTTAGGATTTACATGAAGGCTACTTGTATACCGGAAAAAGTTCCCGCAGGATGACGGAAACATCGTAACCGCGGGGTTATTTTTTTACATTTGACAGGGTAGCGTTTGACCACAAGTCACCTGATGGTAAGTGACGATGTAGTTGAAGATGGTGCCACGCTTCACTTGGACTAGGAACTGGCTCTCAAGTGAGACAGTCAACAGATGATAGGTGCTTGACGACAGATTCTTAACTTGAGAGGTAGCTAGCCAGGCCAGCACTAGAAATTGTCCTACCACCAAGCTATGGTTTCTCGTTTTATAGGATTCGAATCCAAGACCTACGAGTCGCAAGCATACGTCGCTACTACTGGGCTAGCATCGCCTCCCAGAGTTTAACTAAGCAAGCATACTATCTAACTAACTAACTAAGATGGCGCAACGACCCAAAGTGAGTCTTGGCCTCCGATAACAAAAGACGCCACTTCGGTCTGTCCTGCGCCACCTCCTGCCAGTCCTCCACCTGGAGCTCGCGCAAATCCTTCGTGAATTCGTCTTTCCAGCGATATCTGGGACGGCCGACAGGGCGACGGCCACTCGGCCGTCCACTGTATGCTCGTTTGACCGCACGATCCTACCCCATTCTTTCAAGGTGGCCGAGCCAGCGAAGTTTGTGCGCTTTCATCTCGCCGATGACATTCGGCTCGGCCATCAGTCAGCATACTATCTAATTATTCCAAAAATTGCACAGTCTCATCGAGAGAAATGCAACTCTAATCGCCGAAGAGTGAAAGACCAACAAGTTCTAAATCACTTATTACAAAACAATAATGTAAGTTCGTACCTTGAGCCAAGACAAGTTTTACGAACGAAGGTCTGTCGTAAAGTTGGCGTCCGTCGGGTGTCCTACGTGATACGTCACACGGCGCTGATGGATTTACGCCCCTCAACGGTTTTTGCGATGTCTTTGTTAGGGACATATTTGAGTTATGCGGTGATGGGTTCGTTTTCATGTGCACGGTTTAGTGGGTGCTATAGATTTTTGACGAGTTTCCGATGAACAGCTTCTTCGGCTAACCAGCAGATGTAGCAGAAAAATGTAAATAGGAAAAAACTTGTACAGTTAGCGACAAAAGTAGCTAATCATACTCGCGTTAGCAAATACTTACTACCTACTTTACTTGATAGAGTCTGGTTTGTCAAGCTTGCTGAAGAGAGAGTGAGGCGACTCGTCAGCGATTCCAATCCAACAAATGATAGTCACGTCTGCACTAAGTGTGGATAAGCCTGCCGTTCTCGTATTGGTCTGTATAGCCACCAACAAAAGTGTTTTTCAAACCCCACTGACACGGTTTGAAAATGAGAAAGACTGACAAACAGCTTCACAGAATGGCGGTCAAACGCATGCATAAAAATATTGATTTTATGTACCTTCTCAAAATCTATTAAATCTTAGTTAGACGATTCTTCGTCTGTGATGAATATGACTTTCATCCCTCCTCATAACATGTCCATACCAAGCCAAATAGTGCCTATAAAACTTTTCTGTCTCTGGTGCTACTTTCATACTTCCTCTAATATTATACATGTGCTTTATTTTATCCATTCTTGTCACTCCACACATCCTGAGAAGGTTTGCGGGCTATGGTTTTGTAAAATAAAAGGTAATTTGGTTAAACAAAAAAAAAGTTAATCTGCTGTTAATTTGGTTTCTTTTATTTCTACTTACGTGTGGACGCCATATTCCATATCAGTGCAGTTACAAAAGGGAAGAGACAACGTGAATACCACAGATAACACTATAATTAATTACAACATGACATTAACAGATCTGGTACTTATACTTGACGTTGACATATCTGGTACTTATACATGACATTAATCATTCATTCATAGATTCATTCATTGCTGACTAACACATCCACCTCAACATTCTCATCTCCGCTACCTGTAGTTTTCTCTCATCAGTCTTCTTCACAGCGAGGAATTATTTGATTCTAAAAGTTTAAATTAAGTATGTATGTAATGACTAGCTTTTTGTTGTATATAATAAAGTACTAAAGAGAGGGGCGCAAAAAGAGGGGTGTTATACGTTTGACGTCGATGTCTGTCTTTGTCTGTGGCATCGTAGCTCTCAAACGGATGGACCGATTTCGTTGCAGTTTTTTTCATTGGAAAGCCCGTTTTCTCGCGGTGGTTCTTAGCTATGTTTGGTTAATATCGGTCCAGGAGTGTAAGAGTATCAGCTCTTTTCCAAAATGATTTTTGGCATTTTTAGCTATGTTTGATGAAAATCGGTCCAAGATGTTTAGGGTTAATTTTAATTAAAAATTTATCTATTGTTCTGATCTACAAAAAACACCAAACAATCGCCCCATGCAAACGCAGCTTTGCGCATGTTCAGACGACAAATTACAAGTGGGCAGTGACCATGGGGAAGACCAAAGGGCCGCCTGATTGGCGTCGTGATGGAACTCGCGAGCCGTTTAATTCGGAAATCTGATCAGTCCCCCGTTAATTCGCCAGGAAATGTTTGCACAGTTGCCTATTTGGATCGTAGAAAGAGGCAAATATGCTGGTTATGGCGTACAAATAACATTCTGGGGGTTATGCCGTAGGATATGTTTTGGATTTTGTGATATAAAAAATACTAGGTACTTCAGCTTCAATTGAGGGCCAAATCCACATCGTCACTTAACATTAGATTACCTGTGGTTTTAACGCTAATATTCTGTAGATACTAAAAAGAAAGCAGACGTAAGATGACCACTCAAAACCAAAAAACGCATTTTTTCTGCTTCTTCATTCTTTTGTATGAGCTTAGTGGCCAACTCTAGTGTCAGATTTTTTGTGCTTAAAAATGTAAAATTGAGATTTTGAAGAAATATATATTTTATAAAAATATGTACTGCTGATGTCTCTTTTTTTCATACATTTTCCAGTGTAAGTCGTATTTGTTTGACTATAAGTCATCTGATGTCAAAAAATGGCGATGCGATTGGGATTTTAGTGAGCATATCGCTTTGTTTCTACGATCCACGACTCCATAACGCTGTTACGTTGCTGTTATTGGCTTGTATTGAGTTTCGATGTATCCGATTTTTATTTTTGTTTGTATCGTTACATTTTATTAAGTTTTTTGGAGCGGAATACTGGGATACCGTCCCCATTTACTTTAAAAAATATATTATAGGAAACTACTATCAATTTTTAAATTCGCAGAACTTTTATCTAATAAAAGCTAGCTAGCGCTTGGCCAAACAGAAAGTTGGGATGGTACCTAGCTTCTGTGAAATAGCTTGTTTAGGGAACTAAAACCGCAATACCTATTATTTTTATTTATCGTGCAGCGTTGCGTTTGATTATAAGACACCTAGTGTTAAGTGATGATGTAGTCGAAGGTGGCGCCACACTACGCCTGGATTGGGAAAGAAACTGAGACGAGCACTACACTAGAAATTGCTCCACCAAACAAAAAGCCATGTGTCACTTCAAAGCTTTGGTTTCAAAGGTTGGTGCCGATGAACTTTGACTTAAGTTCACGAAGTAAACAACGTCTATTATGGTACTAAAAAATCTTTGATCTAATAAAAAAGCAAAATCTCTACGATAATTCAATGAACTCTACTAATTTTAAGCCTTGAACTTACCTAGAAACAGTATCCAAGCGGGATACGTTTTACAACGCGGGCCACATAAAGTATACACACTCGGCGTCCCGAGGTGGTGTTCTGGGACTCGCTAAGCGGTTTTTGATGTCGCTCACCCGCAGAGGCGTCGTAAACGCAGGCGTATAGCTACACCGCGATGAGCTGATTCAGCATGAGTTGTGTTTCACTGATGCACACAGCGCTAATTAAATAGTTTGTATCAAGAGAGGCTGATTGCTTAAATCATCTCAACATACTTAGAGGCCATATATTCATGTAATGTGTTCATTATGCGACAGCTCACGACGGATGCCATTGGCTAGTCCGAGTGAAACCCCATTGATACTAGGAATTATCTTACGTTATTGCAATAGACACGTGGCCTAGTCAACATGCAAACGTAATATAATATTCTTCCACAAAGCGTTCACTCAGTGCGCGTTAAAAAAAAACTTTACTATAATGAATCAGAAGATGCTGAGGTGTTATTATGAGCTAGTTATTACTAAGATATTTTGGTCGAAAGTGGTACCACCCTGCACCTGAACTGGGACTTGGCTGTCAAGCGGGGCTGCCGGAACTCACCGATAGGTGCTAGGCAACAGTTTCTTAACTTGAAGGTGACTAGCCAGACGAGCACTTTTATTTTCACACCGTTGAAAAAACAAAAATTGATTTCCATGAAGTCTTTGATTCATATGAGCACAGTCAAACTTTACGGCAGTTTTGTCGCCAGAATGCGGGTGGTCGCCGGCAATGCTTTTGTGCCATCAGGCTTCTTGATGTTTGCCCCTAAACAAATGGCGGTATGGGCCTGTTGTACTCATGTAAGAGGCTTTTACATCATTGAGATTGAACCGTGACCCGGCGACACTATTTAGGGGAAAAACTAGCGGGTTGAGACACAGAACCGTTAAGATAAAAAGCAGAAATAAAGCCGAAGAACGTCACATTCATTAGCCAAAGTGTAGTAATAGTACAATCGAATTGCACGCACCTTTTTGAGTTCACTAGCGCTCGGAGTCCCGGAGTTGTGTCAAGTGGGGAAACGTCAGCTGTCAGATGACAGACTGACAGTGAAAAAAAGGAACGTTTTCATTCCATTTCAACAATTGCCATTCCAACACAAAGTGGTCACTTCAATTTTACTTAAAACTATATAGCTACGCATGTTCTAACCTCCTAACTCCGGCAAAAAACAGGCAAAACGCCCGAAAAGAGTTTCTTTCTGTTGTTTTGCCGGTCTATTTTGTGCACTACACTTAAGTACATTTTTAGTACATACATTTACATGTATATACATTTTTTGTTATCACTAACTGATTGATTTGGAATATTAGCAGTTAAATCCAACCAAATGATGCGTATTGCGTAACGTCACATCGGAATAAAAAGCTGTATTAAGATTTCCTGAAAACAAAAAATAAATACACACATATTTTGCAACAGATGTGTCATTACACCTACGTTTCTTTACAAAACAGAATTTATAACGCAATACATTATTCAAGAGATTAAACATGTCATTTGAAATTGAAAGCAAATATTTGGCGTACATTTTTTAAGGCCGCCACTGTATTGTTATTTACGATGTATTTAGGTAAAGCGAAGCATCGATTAGGGCTACGTATGTTCGGTGAGCGCCTAGCTCGTGAAATGATAGAGAAGATACTTTTATGCTAAGTACTTGAGTACTCATTTCCGTCTTGAAGAGCAAGGTTTATGGGAAGAAAATGAGAGCTGGTATAAATATAGTATCTCGAAGATTCTGGCAACTACGATCACATAAAACTTCACGATTACTGACTGGTGTTTGTGTGTTTGGCAATCGAGAGTTCTTTGATCCTGTGAAATAAATATAAATGTTCCTTCATCTAAGTAATTTTATTCAGTGAAAGTAGGTACATATTAATAAGGCGATTAAGCGAATCAAATTTTTTTTTAAATCTTATATCGTGATGAAAAGTATCATAAATCCTTCCTCGGGCATAAAACTATCTCCATACAAAATTTTATCAAGATCTTTTCAGCAGTATAGGTGTGAAGAGGTAACAAAATATCAGAAACGTCGAAATTCTAACCTAGTCTTTTGACATATCGATCACGCTCGTGCTGCGTTAAGCGCTTTAAGCGCTAACGTTCAATTCAGAACATAGCCTTAGAAAAGCGATTTGCGTTGCGACTTGCGAGTGAATCGTCATTCGACTACCACAGTGTTTGCGTAAGTGCAATTTGTAGACCTTTCGCTTTCATAAATCCTATCTTTTCCGATTCGAAACGAAACCCGGGTTCCTTGAAGCGTTCCCTGATTTATGTTAACATTTCACAAGGATCGTTACGGCTAATAAATCCTGGTTTAACTTGTTGCGGTAACGCAGAATTAGCTTACCATATACCTAAACTGTCACGCGCTTTTTCTGCTTGTTTTTTTTATTTGTGCGGGGTCTGTGGGTTGTAATAAATGCGGCTCGTTGTGTTGTTTGCACGGAAGTTGTATTGTGTCACGCGAAATCGATTCCTTGTTTTTTGAATGTTTTCATTGTCATGACATGAGGTACAGACTTTTTCTGTGAATTCTAATCAAATGAAAACGTAAGGGTCGCATGTATGTACCTAACCTACTATAACTAGATGTATGTAGGTATGCTTTGCTTTAGGTTATATTTATTACTACACTTCTTACAGATATTTTAACGAGTGAGTCTAAACTGTAATCATCATCATCATAATCAGCCCACTTCAGTCCACTGTTGGACATAGGCCTCTCCCAAAGCACGCCACTGAGCCCGATCTTCGGCTTCTCTCATCCAACTGCTGCCAGCTATTTTGCGTATGTCATCGCTCCACCTAGCCGGAGGGCGTCGTACACTACGTTTGCCGAGACGCGGTCTCCACTCGAGGACACGTTTTCCCCAACGGTTGTCGGTTCTTCGGCTAATATGTCCAGCCCATTGCCACTTCAGCTTGCTGATCCTAGGCTATGTCGGTTACCTTGGTTCTCTGTCGGATCACTTCATTCCTGATACGATCCTTGAGAGAAACTCCAAGCATAGCTCTAACTACTAAACTGTAATAGGCAAGCGTAACACTTACCTACCATAAGGCGTGAGACTTTTTGTATTGACACTTACGGCCGATATTAATAATCGATCCTGATCCGTTATCCGCGGTTTTGGATCGATATGTCATGTCATAATATGTCATTTTAGTACTAGGGCTTGACATATTACCACTGAAATGACATAGTATGACATGACATATCGATATAAAACCGCGGATAACGGATCAGGATCGATTATTTATTAATTTCAGATATTAGACATTTAAATCTATTGCACAATATTCACAGATATTTTTTTGAATTTTGAATTTTAGTTTTAGTTGCACTTGAGAGCCAGTTCCCAATCCCGATGCAGCATAGTGCCACTTCCTACCACATCGTACCTAACATGGAGTGATTTGTGGTATCTTAAAAAACCAGAAAAACCTTGTTCTACTATTTTTCAAGCCTTTCTAATTCTTTCACTCACCGCGAATTAAATCTTGCCCTACACTGTGCCCTAATAAGTATATTTTTTTGCTATGGCAATGTTAATTTCCCTGGAGCAGTCAATCCAACCAAGTGATCAATCTCCGTCACTGACGTGCATTGTGTAGGTATACACACCCTATATAAATATTAGACGACAATATAGGTACATATAGACCTGTATTTACATATTTGACTGTAAAATATATTGGTTATACAATACAAAACACTGTTGGGGCAAACGTGTTCTTGAATAGAGATCGCGACTCAGTGTAGGACATTTTTTGAGCGATGGTGGCCTAACGATAACGCGTGTGACTTACTAGTATAGTAGAGAGTAGTAGTTCAGCTTCATACAAATCGGCCGCCGGTTTGAATGTGTGCGAGAGTAGCGGCTCCGTGTACGCACGCACTTTTCACGCACACAATCACAAACGAACGGGGCCGCGGACGGGGCCGCGGCCATGCACTCAGTACGGAACGCGCCGCCTATGCATCACCGCAAGAGTAGGCAATTAACTCGTCGAGCGGCCTTAGCTAACTTACTGTTCTTACTTTACTGTGTTACTAGGCACCGAGTTGGAATCCTCTCGCCCCCGCACCAACAACTTAATAAGTTTTGTGCACTGTAAAAAGTAAGAATAAAAACCCTCACCCAAGACAAGACAATCATGTCCAACATTATATATCTACTATTAGCATTGAAATCTCTACTTTTATGTCCCACCTTAGTCTGACAAATCGCACGTTTTTAACAAAAATCAGCTTAAAACCTCTCGTTCGAAAAAAATGGTTATAGAACGAAAATCTACCTTGTTTTTTAAAAGCTGGCGCCCCTGGCGTTAGATCTAGTCTACAGGTTATTGTAACACAAATTACAGAAGCTCTATCTACACTTTGGATGACTGATAAAAAAGTTTTGGTGATGGTACATGATGTCGTTATCACATACCATTCGTGCCTTCAAACTGTTTCTTCCTACCTACCCGAGTAAGACAGATTATAGTCACTGAACCTCACAGAAACCTACAATTTTTCTACTGATTGATTTGCTATCTACCAAACAAATTAGCTTACAGAATCAAAATGATCACCCGTAGACCTTCCCGATACAATCAAATGGAAAATACGCACATAGCTTAGAACTTTGCCGCAATAAGCAAAACAAAAAGCTACCGTGGTTTTACTAAAACATTTTAAAATAGAAATTGCGATAAGGCGCTCGATGGTGATAATTTTACACAGGACTGTGCAAAATTAAATCAATGCCTTAATCTGACGACTTGAACGGGCCAATCTGAATAATTCAATTACTGACTTGCTTCGTTATGAGAGAATTAATTTGGATTTATTAAAAAATTCAAATATTCGTCAATTGCTACGGACTGGAGGAGTTTTGAATAATTATTTATTTAGTAGAGCTGCTCCATTAAAGGCTGGTTTACATTAGCGACTCTTTTATATTTTATTAACACATAAAAAGGCTAGTGACGCAAACCTTGTTACCATTCCGATTCCACCATCTGACATCAAAACGTACATACTTATTTATTTAAGGCAAGCATTTGACCCCAGTCTCACCTGATGGTAAGTGATGACGAGGTCGAGGATAGAGCATGCTTGCCTGGAAGATACCTATTCTTGACTTGAAGGCTCTCAAATTATACCTTTTAACGGCAAAGTAGTTGAAGCAGGCGTTGCTGACCCAAAAAGTCTTCTGACACCCATCTTGAAGAACTGTATTCTGTAGCACTGCGGAAGATCGTTCCACAATTTGCAATTATGCGAGAGAAAGGAGCGCATAAATGTGGTGTATGTAATAAGTTATGTGCGGATTTGGCATCGCTCAAAACGGTGAAGGAAAACATCGTAAGGAAACCGGCACGCCCAAGAACTGCAACATTCAAGGGCATGCGACATCTATCAACCCGCACAGGGCCAGCGTGGTAGATTACAGCCCATACTCTCTCTCTGAGAGAAGGCCAGAGTCCCAGCAGTGGGAACGTGAGAGGCTGATAATGATGTAATGATGAGCTTTATTCCGATGACGAGATGATCGGTGATAGAACCGCCATGGTGGGATCAAATTAAATAGTTTTTCCAAGCATTCCCCGTTGTATGTCCGATGAATTTGTTGAATTCGGTGAATAAGGTACCTACTTCAAAATTGGTAGAACGTACTTTATAACTTTCAGGTTTGTTGGCTGACGTCTAATCAGTTATCGAGTCTAGATTTATTAAGATTTTCAATAAAATAACTTTGGTGTAAATAATTAGAAACGAGTTTTCATTTTCAATTGGATACTTCAGATTGGAAAGTGATAAAGTATTTTGAATTTAAATTTGATGTTATTGAAAGCCGTAAGTTTTTGAAAGCAAGATAGTCTTTCTATTTGTTGCTAAACGTGGTAGGTAGTTTAGTTATTTGTGGCAATTAATTAATATGATTGAAGAAAAATAAAATATTACAAAAATAAAAATAAATACTGATTTGTTAATGATTATTGTTTTAAATAGGTTAGTCTCCTTATTTCATAGTATTATATCTTCCTTTAGTTTTTCAATTCATTGTAATAAGAAGTAAAGATACAATTTTTTGTTACAGGATTTTATTGCTAAACTTACAGCTAAGTAAAACAACAATAAAGCAGAATACAAACCAGGAATCTGAATTGGTAACCTAGCCTTCCATTTAACATCCCATTTCCAACTAAAACGTATCCTAGAAATTGAACCCAAGCCGTCCCACTAAATACGGGCTTCGATTTTTAAAAGCCCGGGATAACGTCAAACCATAGTACGTCAGATAAGCGACGACGGCGCCATCTATCTTCCCGGCAGACATATGCAAGATACGGGCCCACCCACATGATATAATCGAAAATCGCTTACCAAAATCCATCTACATATTCCTTCTGACAACGGCTGAAATTGGCTTAGGATTTTTATTGGGAGTTTTTCGGGCAAGAAATTGAATTGTTATCTGTAGTGGCTGGTAGTGTTGCCGAAACATCGATATTTTTACTATCGATAGACCATTGATACTATCGATAGTTTATTCTTCGCGAGCAGTAACACTGTCGATACTATCGATAGTATTGCGATCGCTCGATAGTATTGCCTCGTTTTGAGATATCGATAGTGTCGATAATATCAATAAATATTGGGGGGACAATTGAACAAAAATTGACCTAGCCCCAAATTAAGCCTGAAACTTGTGTTATGGGTACTAGACAACGATATACATACTTATAGTATTGATACTATCGATAGTGTTCCGATTGGTTAGCTATCGATAAACTATCGATTAATCATCGATATAGTTGACTATAGATCGGCAACACTAGTGACTGGGCAGGGACGGGGTGAGTGGGGGGCTTGTTTAGTGGTTATAAAAGATTTATGTTGGGCTCAGAGTGGGTGTTAACGGGGTGTTTCTGAATGTCACGCTTAAGCGGTGATGCGATTGGTTACATGTCTTTGTTGAAAATGTAATAGGCATCTGTGAACTTTACTGGATGGCGTTGAACCACAAGTTGTGTTGCGAGGCTGTTGCTACGCTACGCTTAGATTGGGAACCTTTTTCACCCCCGACTCAAAAAGAGGGGTGTTATAAGTTTGACGTGTCTGTCTGTCTGTCTGTGGCACCGTAGCTAGCGAACGGATGAAAAGGTTTCAATTTAGTTTTTTTTGTATGAAAGGTGAGTTACGGGCGAGTGTTTTTAGCTATGTTTGATGAAAATCGGTCTAAAATGGCGAGGGTTTTTTAAATTTTAAATTTATAGTTACTTACTTCTTAAGATAACGTTTGATTACAAAGTTAGGTGACGAATAACGATGAGGTCTAGGGTGGCGTCACGTGACACCTGGATTGGGAACTGGCTCTCTATTGAAGGGCGAGTGTTGCCGGTGTTTGGCGACAGATTCTTAACGTGAGTGTGGTAGCTAGCACAGCTAACTCCATGAAAATTTCAATGTCAAACAAAATCAATTTGTAAAAATATGACTTATTTTGTCTAAGTTTTCACTCCCCTTGCTGCCTGAGGCCGGCACTGTACCAATTTATAAGAAAATTATAGACCTTTTTTCAAAAAGGGACAATAGTGCCCTAAACTATGCCGTTATCAAAATTACGACCACGTAACCCACTTGTGGGTTCAGTAGATTATGTCATCGTTATCAGCCAATCAACTCCTGGACATAGGACTCTCGTAAGACACGCCTGCACCCGATCTTTGGCTTCTCGTTTCCAAACTAAAAGCTTGGGATCGTATTTAACTTGCTCCAATTCAATCAATTAGTAATAAGATTAAAATTGTAAAAGTGACGACGAAAAAGACGTTTCTTGCCTGCTTTTTTGCCGGCGTAAGGAGGTTGGAACAGGAGTTTAGCTAGTCTTAAGTTTGACGTTTTAATGTAATCATATCATTTAGGTATCCTATTAAATGAAGAATTTTTGAATTTGAATTTAATAACTCATTTTTCCTTTTTTTGTTGTTGAATTAAAACCTGTCGATAAATGAGTTATGATCCTTACTTTTAAGCCGATCGTTCACCGCCAGCTAAACTATTCAGACTAGCCAACTAACTACATAATATGCGTCTGAGCATCAGCGATGGAAGCATATTGATGAAAAACTAACTGAGCTAAATTAGATAGCTAGATAGTTAATTAGATTAGATACCTTGGTTTTAACTGGCGGTGGACGATAGGCTTTACGCTGGACTCCTACACTGAAAAAATATTGTTTTATTTCCACGTAAACTTTGCAGTCTTTTTTTACTGAACAAGGTAAAATAAAATGTTTTATTTCGTGTTTAACGGCGTTTTATTTTAGTGGTCTAAAAAACGAAATACATTTTATATGTTTGTCAAAAAACTGTTCAACAAATATTCCAATCATATTCTGAAAAATAACACTTTTTTTTTCAGAACTAAATAATAGGATTGCCAGGCATCAACAATCTAGCAGTAGCATGAAAAAAAAATAAGTTAATTTTTAGTGAGATAGTAGAGCAGAGGCGCCAGAGTCGGAGCAAGGCATGTAACACTAATAAAATTGAACCAAAAAAAATTCGGTTTCATTCAGTAGCAACGTCTTGATATTTAAAAAAAGGTAAAATTATTTCTATCGAGGTTGCACAGGTAATACCTACTTTAAAAAAAACCTTTTTTTTCAACTATGTGGTAGTGCCCGGCATGCGTTGCAACACCTCTTGCCATGAATTTTTGAAGCATGAGGAACAAACAAACATCAATTAAATTATTATATAAATAAATAGAAAATAGATTAAAAAGTAACATTCAAGGGCATGCGACATCTACCAACCCGCACTGGGCCAGCATGGTAAATTACAGCCCATACTCTCTCTCTTAGAGAAGGCCGGAGTCCCAGCAGTGGGAACGTGAAAGGCTGATAATGATGATGATGAGATTAAAAAGATTCAATTTAACCTATAGAACGACCATGGCCATGTATTCCATGTTTTCTATTCTTCTATTTTGGGTGTTGTATTCAAACGATTTTATATTATTTAAAAAAAAATCGTATAGTTCTCAAATCGACGTTTAGATATATTTTATAAATGGTCTAGGTACTGACTTCACCCCTGAAGAGCATCGAGAATAATAATTGAATTCGGTCGAAAAAGCTTGGTTGGTGGCCATCAAGCAAAGTGATGTACGGCGGTGGCCACTCCTAGGCGACCAGCGACCGTGAAGTCTGTATACTAATTGGATTTTTCACAACCCTAGCTAACTTGGGGACCTCGGGAACTCTAATTTACGATTTAGAAACGTGCTCGGAATATTATGACAGCAATATATCTGCGTAGTAGTTAGTGATAATTAAAATAATAAAAAAGGGAGAGATACGAAACGACCAATGATTTGTGTTAAAATACCGCTGGAAAAATACTTTTTAAACAATGTAGGTGTTCAGGGGACAATATCAATTTGCTTTTAGTGGATAACTGCGTGGGAATTAATGAGTTTTTTTAATGTTTTTACGTGATTTTGGGAAATAATTGCTACGGAATAAAAACTTAGATGATTTACTTATACGCATTTTTGACAGCAGATACTGGCAAGTTTCGAATAGAATGTAACGTCACTGGTAGAAAAGAAAAAAATAATAAATTTTTTTTTTTTTTTTTTTTTTTTTTTTTTTTTTTTTGTTATGGCGTCACACGACTAGTGTATTTGCCAGTGTCAAGTATAAAATATTTCAAACTCAGAGAGTTGAATCAAGTTTAAATGATGATGGTGATGATGATGATGAGATGATGGGATGAGGATAGTGTTTAAGTAAAGTAGTGGAGTTTTACTTAAACTTTACACGGACTTTTTTGGAGCAAATAGAAAAGTCACTTGCACAACTTTATTTCAATTTCCCACACTCGTACACATTAACGAACACATAATGGTTAATAATCCACCAATATTACACATTATCACTCGAAGAAACACAAGTTTTGGAAATAAAAACAAAATTTTCACGTTGACAATTCGATTGCCGCCAAAAAAGTCATAATAAAATTGTTAAAAATTTTACAGTGACAAGAGCTATGAGGACTTTTTTGGCGGCAATCGAATTGTCAAAGTGAAAATTATGTTTTTATTTCCAAAACTTGTGTTTCTTCGAGTGATAATCTTAAACATTCTCCTCATCCCTTCATCTCATCATCATCATCATTTAAACTTGATTCAACTCTCTGAGTTTGAAATATTTTATACTTGACACTGGCAAATACGCTGATCGTGTGACGCCATAACATAACAAAAAAAAAGAGCTATGAAACAAAAAACATGGCGACTTTTGGCGGCAATTGAATTGTCGACATGAACAATTGAACGTTTCAGTTTTATTTCCAAAACATTTGTTTCTTTTGGTGATAATGTGTGATATTGGTACATTTTTATAAACCACTAGCTAACCCGGCGAACGTCGTATCGCCAATAAAAGTTAACTGATAGATTTTTTTTCTGTTTTCTCACCTTTTAAACCTTCCCTGAACTTCCACATATATTTCAAGACTAAAATTACACAAATCGGTCCTGCCATTCTCGAGTTTTAGCGAGACTAACGAACAGCAATTGATTTTTACATAGATGATTATGTTTTCGCGTTAACAAAAAATTATGAATTACCTATTCAGAATAATAGCGACATAACGTTGAAATATGTCATTCCCATGTTTTTTTTTTAATTTTCTATATTAGCGTTTATGATTGTAGAATCCATTTTGGCTAGGCTTCCTGGTGCCGTAAACATCTTTATAAAACACTAGCTGTTCCCCGCGTGTAGAGAACACAGTTTATCGCTATAAAAAGTACCCTATGTCCTTCCCCAAATCCAAAAGGTTCAAACTTTCTCCATACCAAATTTCATCACGATCGGATTTACGTTTATTCGCAACAAACCAATAATCAAATCATGTCTCATAATATATATTAGTAAAGATAGATAAAAACGAAATGCTCAACTCGAGTCGTAAATTCCCTCATAAAATTCGTTGTTTCAAAGAGTAAATTACTCCGTCCATGATGTAAATCATGCCACCGCTATGTTCCGTCTTATTTAATCTGGTTGCGAGTTGCGGGTTGTTGATGTGAATGACCTGTAAAGGTCCGTTTACATTATGCAAGTCGCGTGCAGTCAGACCTCGAGCACTGATGAGCTCACGCTGGATTAATATTTAGATGTGGCGGTCTGATTCCAGGAATGTTTTCTGTTTCGTAACAGCGCGAGTGGTTCGTGTAGACTACCCTTTAAGTTTCATAATGGAATTTATTCATGACTGCCCTCAATTAAGTCAAGGATCAGTTTAGAAATGATAGGAATTATGTTGCTTTAAGGTCGAACATGCAAGAATCACTAATTCAAAGGAACCAC
The DNA here is from genome assembly GCA_931315375.2 of Opisthograptis luteolata. Taxonomy (NCBI): domain Eukaryota; kingdom Metazoa; phylum Arthropoda; class Insecta; order Lepidoptera; family Geometridae; genus Opisthograptis; species Opisthograptis luteolata. The sequence continues at coordinate 9,394,681 of OV928049.1, read as the reverse complement.
ATTGGGCCAGCAGAGTGGATGTGGCAGAGGGTTTGTAATTGTTCCATAGTCCAATAATTTACTTTTTGTTTATATATGTATAGACTTAAATTTTAGTTATTGACTAGTCTTGGATTTCATTAAGGATTTTGTTGAAAAGGCGTACACAATTTTTGAAGAAGAAGTTGCTGATTTTAGGGAGCCTAGTGGTGCGTACAGCGATTTTATTTTTATTCCTAGATACGTAGGTCCCAAAAATGATAACTAGTAGAAAGTTTGAATTACTTTGTAAATTATCCCCTTCATCATCATAATCACATAGGCCTCTCCTAAGGTACGCCACTGAGCCGGGTCTTCGGCTCTTCTCATCCAACTACTGCCAGCCACTCGACGCAAGTCGTCGCTCCACCTTGTCGCAGGGCGTCCTACACTACGTTTGCCAAGTCGCGGTCTCCACTCAAGAAACCGTCTACCCCGGTTATCGGTTCGGCGGCTTACACGACCAGCCCACTGCAACTTCAGCTAAATGCTAAGTTATTCCATTATGCTAGATTAAAAAGAATGTTTGTATCGTTTGTTTAACACACGTAAAACCTTTTACACGTATTTGAAGTGTACAAACGTAATCTAAATTCCCAGACACGATAACGATTATGCTAAGTGTTATGAAGGCTTAATAAAATGTGCCGTTAACATAGGTGGGTATGTTTCCATTAAGGAATTTCAGATAATTAAACCCAGTCATTGGACTTTTGGTATTCGTGAGTAATGTACCGTGGAACTTTGTAAAAACATCTGTGTTCGGATTCAGACTGCTAGGGACAAGTCTGTATACAATTTAATTTTGCATATGAGCGCTTATTTCTGAAGGTTGCCGTTTCGCTTGCACAGTTCAACATTTTAAAATATCAAGGTCATAAATTACTGGGTGTTTCATTAAAACATGTTATCTGATATAGAAATATTCATTTTTTTTTAAATTCATCATAATCTTCAGTCTGTATCAGCCCACTGCTGGACATGGGCTCTCCCAAGGTATGCTCCTAAGCCCAGTTTCTTTAAATTAACTCTGTTACCTTTTCACGTCTAAACTACTGAACTGATCTTGATCAAAATTAGTATTGAAATAGTTTGAATTTCGGGGAAGGACGTAGAATACTTTTTATGGTGATATTTAGTTAGTATTTACAAAAACATTACTAAGAAACATTACATTTTTAATTTTCTGCACTTTCATCCAATCCTTATTTCTTGTGTTTTCCAGTTTAATTTTGGACAGAATCATGCACTATAAAAGCAGCTCAAAGCCAGACAACAATAATAAGCATTTTAAAAGATTTAAAAAGTAAAGTCCGCTGAAAACAACTTCACTAAAAAGGCAAAGAGGCTGTGTTCAAATAACAACTAACTAACATGTGTACCGGCTTCCGAAGTCTTTGTTTTGGATACAAGGCTGTATGCGGTATAAAAAACTTGATAAGTGTGTGTCACTTAAACAAAACAATGTTCCGTAGCTTTTGTAGAAAAAAATCTGACGTTCAAAGTATAACATTGTCGCTAGAAATTGAAGCATAGTAATTATGAAGCTTGCGATTCCTGAAATAGTGGGGACTAAGTTTCAGGAACCAGACTATTCCCATTATGTGTGCAGTTTACATACCAACAACTGTAATGAATTCATCCTTTCTACTAATATTATAAATGCGACAGTTTGTGTGTGTGTGTGTGTTGGAATGGAGATTTTTATAGCGATGATGGCTCAGTGGTAGTGACGTCGGCTTGCAATCCGTAGGACGTGGGTTCGAATCCTACAATGAGCTTGAGCTTTCGGTGAAGGAAAACATCGTGATGAAACCATAGCTTGGTGGTAGGGTATTTTCTAGTACTCGCCTGGCTAGCTACCACCCTCTAGTTAAGAATCTGTCGCCAAGCACCTATCGGTGTGTTCCGGCAGCCTCACTTGAGAGCCAGTTCCCAGTCCAGGTGTAGCGTGGCGCCATCTTCGACCGCATCGTCACTTAACATCAGGTGACTTGTGGTCAAACGCTACCCTGTAAATAGTAAAAAAAAAAAAAAAAGATAGCTTATATCCTGGACATATGCTACTTTTTATCCCGGAAAAGGTTCCTGCGGGATAACAGAAAGACGCGGGTGAAACCGCGGGGCGCAACTAGTTAATAATATTTAAAGTGACGTGAATAAAAAGATCGTGTGCGTTTAATTGTCATAAATCGAGACAATATTAATCATAGTTATAGTATTTTTTAAATAATTATAATATAATTTCTGAAACTACTCATCGGGTCCTGACTTTTTTTGAAATAATACTAAGCTATATACTGTTTTAAACTACCATGGTCAAAATCATTAGAATTAGGTTTTATAACGGGATAATTACCATGTATTTGTTTTTGTTTGAGTTCTCGATATTTCGGCACTGTTGCAAGCGCCATGATCACGAGAATACTAAAAGTTTTTGCGGGTAGGATTGTTGATGTTATAACGGGCAGACGTATCTATCTACCCGCTTCCTCACACGTTTTTTGCTTACGATGACATTACCATTTTCACACAAGTCACTCGCAACTCGATTCAAATCTCGACACACAAAACTCACGGTATCCCCTCGCGAGCTATGACAGGTGCTTTTTCTGCTGTCACACAACCGCACCACTGGATTCCAGGCACTCGACAGTTGAAACCCGTCCTCTCGATTAAAGTTCTTATACTTGGTTATTTCTATCGCTTCTCTAACCAATCGAGGTATATAGTGGCGTTCTGTCGAGATTACCTGAGGGTTATGCAACTCAATCCAGTGGTTGGTGCCCGCCTCCAGAAGGTGTTTCGCTATCGCTGACTTTTGTGTGTCATTATTTTTCACCGCCTTAATATGCTCCTTAGTCCTTGTAGCAATAGTACGCTTGGTCTGACCAATGTAGGAGCTACCACAGCTACAGTCAATTTTGTAGACACCTGGTTTTTCCAAGGGAAAATTGTCTTTCGGCGACCTCAGATACTGTGATATTTTCTTAAAAGGAGTGAAGATGGTATTGATTGAGTATCTGTGAAGAATGTTGGCTACCCTATCAGTCACTCCTTTTACGTATGGAAGAAATGCTGGCTTCCTTTCTACTATGCTCTTTCGTTGTTTGACTGTTGCTCTAGGCAGTGTGGTCTTTACTTTGTACCCATTCCTCCGCAAGACATCTCGCACGTGACCTAGTTCCTGGTGTAAGTGTTCCTCGTCACATAGGTCATACGCGCGGTTAGTGAGAGAGGTCACTACGGAGTTCAAGTGACGGGGGTGGTGATGTGAATCTGCGTGTAGATCTCGGTCCGTGTGTGTGGGTTTTCTATAGACTGAGTGGCCCAGCGTACCATCAGTACGTACCTCTATCTTAACATCAAGGAAAGCAATGCTCCTTGCAGTTTCCATTTCATAGGTGAAATTGATTTTTCTATGGATGTTATTTAGGTGTGTCAGACAAGCTACGGTTTCTTGCTCATTTCCTCTAATGATACAGAAAATATCGTCAACGTATCTCTTCCACAGTTTGATATATGTTGGCGCAGTCAAGATAGCCATACTCTCAAAATGCTCCATCCAGATATTAGCGACTACGGGAGCCACCGGACTGCCCATAGCCACACCATCAATTTGCAAGTAATACTGGCCTTGAAAGATGAAAAAGTTAGTTGACAAACAATGATGGAGTAGCCTCTCGTATTCTGTCGCGATATTATTTTCTTGCAACTTATTCTTTATGATTTCCATACAATCCACCAAAGGAACATTTGTGAACAGTGATTCTACGTCAAAACTAACCATCACTTCATTCATTTCAACATCAGTGGAATGCAGAATCTCTATAAAATGTCGAGCATCCTTAACATAAGAAGGTGTGTTCCCCACTAGAGGTTGTAACACACTGGCCACATGCTTTGCAAGATCATACGTCGGCGAATCTATTTGAGAAACAATGGGACGAAGAGGTACGCGTTGTTTGTGTATCTTAGGTAAACCATACAACTTAGGTGGTTGAGTGTTTCTAGGTCTTAATAAATATTTAAGTGTTTCCTCACTCATAGCATGACGACATTCTCCGATTATTTTCCGCGTGCTACGGTCCGTTCCGTTCCGTCCGATTGAGTTGCATAACCCTCAGGTAATCTCGACAGAACGCCACTATATACCTCGATTGGTTAGAGAAGCGATAGAAATAACCAAGTATAAGAACTTTAATCGAGAGGACGGGTTTCAACTGTCGAGTGCCTGGAATCCAGTGGTGCGGTTGTGTGACAGCAGAAAAAGCACCTGTCATAGCTCGCGAGGGGATACCGTGAGTTTTGTGTGTCGAGATTTGAATCGAGTTGCGAGTGACTTGTGTGAAAATGGTAATGTCATCGTAAGCAAAAAACGTGTGAGGAAGCGGGTAGATAGATACGTCTGCCCGTTATAACATCAACAATCCTACCCGCAAAAACTTTTAGTATTCTCGTGATCATGGCGCTTGCAACAGTGCCGAAATATCGAGAACTCAAACAAAAACAAATACATGGTAATTATCCCGTTATAAAACCTAATTCTAATGATTTTGACCATGGTAGTTTAAAACAGTATATTGCTCACCGGTACGGGCCGGAATGTGTTAAATTAGTTAAAGATCTAGAACGCGCGCGGAAAAAGTGCGAGTGTTTGGATGAGTCCTTAACATTCTTAGTGAAGTGTCGGGACGCGGACATTATTCCCGTTTGTATGCGAATAAAGCCACGTATTGACATTCACGGTTCCGCGAACATTCTAAAAAATGCGAGTGTTAAATTATTGCGTAAAGCGATTCGTAATACCAGATTCCAGCTTGATAGAAATAATCGTGTGTTGTACGGACTTCATATGGATTGCAGTGCAGTGTTAACGTCAAGTGATTTTGATATCTGTGATCGAGTCACTTATTTACAAGCACAACGTTCACGTGAGTTAAGTGCTTTGAAACAACAAAATAAATTTAAGTCACTACTGGTTAAACAGAAACCCGTTAGCCCCTACCATGATGACTCACAGGTGAAACGGACTGTAGTCAATCTTTCTAGTAAAGACTTATCGGACACTGTTCTTAAAGTTCTAGAGAAAGGGTTGAATTTTGCTCCTACGCCGAAAAGAATTCCTTATGAAGATGTGATTGGAAATATTGAGGAAGTTATAAGATGTAATAAGATACCAGCAATAGAGGCAGACGTATTACGGCAGGATGCCGCTGTGGTACTACGACGTTCAAAGCTTCCCCGTTCCAACATAACACCGACTGAGTTGTCCGCTTTACGTAGCCTCCGTAAAGATGAAAGCATACTTGTGCTGAGGGCGGACAAAGGAAATTCAACGGTAGTCATGAACATTGAAGACTACGAAAGCAAAATTCATGAACTGCTTAGTGATGAATGCACTTACAAGAAAGTCACTTACAACCCTACGTTAAGAACGGACCGTAGCACGCGGAAAATAATCGGAGAATGTCGTCATGCTATGAGTGAGGAAACACTTAAATATTTATTAAGACCTAGAAACACTCAACCACCTAAGTTGTATGGTTTACCTAAGATACACAAACAACGCGTACCTCTTCGTCCCATTGTTTCTCAAATAGATTCGCCGACGTATGATCTTGCAAAGCATGTGGCCAGTGTGTTACAACCTCTAGTGGGGAACACACCTTCTTATGTTAAGGATGCTCGACATTTTATAGAGATTCTGCATTCCACTGATGTTGAAATGAATGAAGTGATGGTTAGTTTTGACGTAGAATCACTGTTCACAAATGTTCCTTTGGTGGATTGTATGGAAATCATAAAGAATAAGTTGCAAGAAAATAATATCGCGACAGAATACGAGAGGCTACTCCATCATTGTTTGTCAACTAACTTTTTCATCTTTCAAGGCCAGTATTACTTGCAAATTGATGGTGTGGCTATGGGCAGTCCGGTGGCTCCCGTAGTCGCTAATATCTGGATGGAGCATTTTGAGAGTATGGCTATCTTGACTGCGCCAACATATATCAAACTGTGGAAGAGATACGTTGACGATATTTTCTGTATCATTAGAGGAAATGAGCAAGAAACCGTAGCTTGTCTGACACACCTAAATAACATCCATAGAAAAATCAATTTCACCTATGAAATGGAAACTGCAAGGAGCATTGCTTTCCTTGATGTTAAGATAGAGGTACGTACTGATGGTACGCTGGGCCACTCAGTCTATAGAAAACCCACACACACGGACCGATATCTACACGCAGATTCACATCACCACCCCCGTCACTTGAACTCCGTAGTGACCTCTCTCACTAACCGCGCGTATGACCTATGTGACGAGGAACACTTACACCAGGAACTAGGTCACGTGCGAGATGTCTTGCGGAGGAATGGGTACAAAGTAAAGACCACACTGCCTAGAGCAACAGTCAAACAACGAAAGAGCATAGTAGAAAGGAAGCCAGCATTTCTTCCATACGTAAAAGGAGTGACTGATAGGGTAGCCAACATTCTTCACAGATACTCAATCAATACCATCTTCACTCCTTTTAAGAAAATATCACAGTATCTGAGGTCGCCGAAAGACAATTTTCCCTTGGAAAAACCAGGTGTCTACAAAATTGACTGTAGCTGTGGTAGCTCCTACATTGGTCAGACCAAGCGTACTATTGCTACAAGGACTAAGGAGCATATTAAGGCGGTGAAAAATAATGACACACAAAAGTCAGCGATAGCGAAACACCTTCTGGAGGCGGGCACCAACCACTGGATTGAGTTGCATAACCCTCAGGTAATCTCGACAGAACGCCACTATATACCTCGATTGGTTAGAGAAGCGATAGAAATAACCAAGTATAAGAACTTTAATCGAGAGGACGGGTTTCAACTGTCGAGTGCCTGGAATCCAGTGGTGCGGTTGTATGACAGCAGAAAAAGCACCTGTCATAGCTCGCGAGGGGATACCGTGAGTTTTGTGTGTCGAGATTTGAATCGAGTTGCGAGTGACTTGTGTGAAAATGGTAATGTCATCGTAAGCAAAAAACGTGTGAGGAAGCGGGTAGATAGATACGTCTGCCCGTTATAACATCAACAATCCTACCCGCAAAAACTTTTAGTATTCTCGTGATCATGGCGCTTGCAACAGTGCCGAAATATCGAGAACTCAAACAAAAACAAATACATGGTAATTATCCCGTTATAAAACCTAATTCTAATGATTTTGACCATGGTAGTTTAAAACAGTATATTGCTCACCGGTACGGGCCGGAATGTGTTAAATTAGTTAAAGATCTAGAACGCGCGCGGAAAAAGTGCGAGTGTTTGGATGAGTCCTTAACATTCTTAGTGAAGTGTCGGGACGCGGACATTATTCCCGTTTGTATGCGAATAAAGCCACGTATTGACATTCACGGTTCCGCGAACATTCTAAAAAATGCGAGTGTTAAATTATTGCGTAAAGCGATTCGTAATACCAGATTCCAGCTTGATAGAAATAATCGTGTGTTGTACGGACTTCATATGGATTGCAGTGCAGTGTTAACGTCAAGTGATTTTGATATCTGTGATCGAGTCACTTATTTACAAGCACAACGTTCACGTGAGTTAAGTGCTTTGAAACAACAAAATAAATTTAAGTCACTACTGGTTAAACAGAAACCCGTTAGCCCCTACCATGATGACTCACAGGTGAAACGGACTGTAGTCAATCTTTCTAGTAAAGACTTATCGGACACTGTTCTTAAAGTTCTAGAGAAAGGGTTGAATTTTGCTCCTACGCCGAAAAGAATTCCTTATGAAGATGTGATTGGAAATATTGAGGAAGTTATAAGATGTAATAAGATACCAGCAATAGAGGCAGACGTATTACGGCAGGATGCCGCTGTGGTACTACGACGTTCAAAGCTTCCCCGTTCCAACATAACACCGACTGAGTTGTCCGCTTTACGTAGCCTCCGTAAAGATGAAAGCATACTTGTGCTGAGGGCGGACAAAGGAAATTCAACGGTAGTCATGAACATTGAAGACTACGAAAGCAAAATTCATGAACTGCTTAGTGATGAATGCACTTACAAGAAAGTCACTTACAACCCTACGTTAAGAACGGACCGTAGCACGCGGAAAATAATCGGAGAATGTCGTCATGCTATGAGTGAGGAAACACTTAAATATTTATTAAGACCTAGAAACACTCAACCACCTAAGTTGTATGGTTTACCTAAGATACACAAACAACGCGTACCTCTTCGTCCCATTGTTTCTCAAATAGATTCGCCGACGTATGATCTTGCAAAGCATGTGGCCAGTGTGTTACAACCTCTAGTGGGGAACACACCTTCTTATGTTAAGGATGCTCGACATTTTATAGAGATTCTGCATTCCACTGATGTTGAAATGAATGAAGTGATGGTTAGTTTTGACGTAGAATCACTGTTCACAAATGTTCCTTTGGTGGATTGTATGGAAATCATAAAGAATAAGTTGCAAGAAAATAATATCGCGACAGAATACGAGAGGCTACTCCATCATTGTTTGTCAACTAACTTTTTCATCTTTCAAGGCCAGTATTACTTGCAAATTGATGGTGTGGCTATGGGCAGTCCGGTGGCTCCCGTAGTCGCTAATATCTGGATGGAGCATTTTGAGAGTATGGCTATCTTGACTGCGCCAACATATATCAAACTGTGGAAGAGATACGTTGACGATATTTTCTGTATCATTAGAGGAAATGAGCAAGAAACCGTAGCTTGTCTGACACACCTAAATAACATCCATAGAAAAATCAATTTCACCTATGAAATGGAAACTGCAAGGAGCATTGCTTTCCTTGATGTTAAGATAGAGGTACGTACTGATGGTACGCTGGGCCACTCAGTCTATAGAAAACCCACACACACGGACCGATATCTACACGCAGATTCACATCACCACCCCCGTCACTTGAACTCCGTAGTGACCTCTCTCACTAACCGCGCGTATGACCTATGTGACGAGGAACACTTACACCAGGAACTAGGTCACGTGCGAGATGTCTTGCGGAGGAATGGGTACAAAGTAAAGACCACACTGCCTAGAGCAACAGTCAAACAACGAAAGAGCATAGTAGAAAGGAAGCCAGCATTTCTTCCATACGTAAAAGGAGTGACTGATAGGGTAGCCAACATTCTTCACAGATACTCAATCAATACCATCTTCACTCCTTTTAAGAAAATATCACAGTATCTGAGGTCGCCGAAAGACAATTTTCCCTTGGAAAAACCAGGTGTCTACAAAATTGACTGTAGCTGTGGTAGCTCCTACATTGGTCAGACCAAGCGTACTATTGCTACAAGGACTAAGGAGCATATTAAGGCGGTGAAAAATAATGACACACAAAAGTCAGCGATAGCGAAACACCTTCTGGAGGCGGGCACCAACCACTGGATTGAGTTGCATAACCCTCAGGTAATCTCGACAGAACGCCACTATATACCTCGATTGGTTAGAGAAGCGATAGAAATAACCAAGTATAAGAACTTTAATCGAGAGGACGGGTTTCAACTGTCGAGTGCCTGGAATCCAGTGGTGCGGTTGTGTGACAGCAGAAAAAGCACCTGTCATAGCTCGCGAGGGGATACCGTGAGTTTTGTGTGTCGAGATTTGAATCGAGTTGCGAGTGACTTGTGTGAAAATGGTAATGTCATCGTAAGCAAAAAACGTGTGAGGAAGCGGGTAGATAGATACGTCTGCCCGTTATAACATCAACAATCCTACCCGCAAAAACTTTTAGTATTCTCGTGATCATGGCGCTTGCAACAGTGCCGAAATATCGAGAACTCAAACAAAAACAAATACATGGTAATTATCCCGTTATAAAACCTAATTCTAATACTAAGCTACTTATCCCCAAGTTATGCTATGTTGGTTCAGTTATTCGATGCTTATTTTGATAAAATTCTGCGTCGAATCGCTACAGCTAGAGATTATATAACTTACGGAACACTAGTAATCGTTTGTGTGAAATGTAACATTCCAATTTGTAGTATTCGTGCAGCGTAAACTTAGAAACTCATTTTGCAATCCTGCCCGTTTGTACCGTCTTTCTCAAAGCCGCGCAAGTTTTTTCATAGTCGTAGCTCCGCAAAAGTTCGCTTTTTATAACTTTTGGCGTGTAAGGTTTTATCACTTGCATGAGGAGACGTATATGAAATAGGAAATTCAGCTCTTTGAATACCAAAAACTGGCTTATGTGTGCGTGGGATTGCTTGCGGTTTTAATGAAAAGTGAGAGAGAAAAATGTGAAATGTGTACTTAAATAATATTTTTACACATTTTTAAAATATTATGGTGTAGTTTTTATAGTGACTTTTGTAGTCTGCCTGTGGAAATATCTTCGCAAGTTTGCAAGCACCAAGCAGTGTGCACACATAGCCATATTCTGGATTGATGTTTTCTGTGGAATCACAGGGCACTATAGAAGCCGAAGGATGCAAATGGGTAATACCTTTCATTTTGGCGTTCAAAGGGCCTTTATACATCAGTGACCGCCCAAAAAATGACTGCTGTCCTTGCCGTTTAAGACGGTTGGAACAGGAACGCTTGATATTTTAAAGTGATTTTCTAGATATGGGATGTAGTGATCGTCATTGTAGACATTTATTCTGACCGCGTGACGTCATTCCTATACATTTTAGTTTTCTATTAGAGTTAACGATTTTTAAATGCATCATGAATTGTGGGCAAACGCTACATTGTATGTTAAAAGAATATCACATTTTTGAAGTCAGCTCTGGCCCTACCTAAGCCAGAATACGAACCTGGGACAAGCCCAGCCACTGCACACTGCACAACCTACGCCACCTACGCTCCAGTCTATTCAATAAAAAGTTTCTACCTCGTACGCGTTCTCATACAATATTCAGCACCTACACACAACCGTCACGTATCTCAAAGAAGTGTCATTCAACTCGATATAAAATAAATTCCCAATGCAGCATCTGCGCCATGCAGTCGCATTGTTTCAAACATTACATAATAATATGACAACAACTAGCTCCCACACGACGTAAGTGGCTCTTCGGGAGCGAAGGAGCGAAGGAGCGGAGAGGAGCGAAACGTGCGAGCGGAACGTGAGCCCGAATACCAATATTCTAGGTGCACATCGCGAGGTTTGTCATAAGAATATAAGAGTTTACTCTATACATTTATCTCGACTCTAGTGAGTCTAGTGCCATAAGGTTGGTTTTGCGTTTTTACGATTTTTCAACAAAGTGAAAAGAAAAATGCTTGAAAAATCGGATTGTAAATGCATAACTATCAGAATTATTATTTGTGTTTTTTCACGTGACTTGTGTTAAAACGCTACACTATAAAAATATGTATATTAAAATAAAAAGTATGACAATGTTTATGTACAGTCAGCGACAATAGTAGCTGATCGTTCTCGATTTTCCAAATGTGTTTCAAATCAGTAATTATTATTGTTTTTTTTTTAGATTTTATATGGTATCATTTTGACCACCACATAACACACCTGATTTAAGGTGATGATGAGGTCAAAAATTGTTGTCTAAGATAAAGAGGATAATAGAAAAAAAGTGATTGTTCAGCGACTTTTGTCGTTGACTGTACCTATATCTATCTAATTACCTATACATAGCACTAATGCAATAACAACCATTTCACGGTATTTTGTGTATTTACACCAGAGTTATCCAACATTTTATCTCGTCATTTTTACATATTAATTAATGTTTTCTTACTGCTACAAAAATCCTCTGGTATGTTCGCAGAGGCGGGCGTCGATGGTTTCCATGCCATCCTAAGAAAGAGGGCCGCGTCGCTGCTGAACAGGGTGCGGGGCAGCCCGAACAGCATACTGCAAGTAATTGCTGGGAAGTTTGACAGCCCGATAAATGTAGCGTTGGTAAGGGTTCTGATGAGATAACTAATGTTTAGACATTGGTTGTCTCATTAGAGCCTGGGTGAATATGTACCTACTCTTTGTCTACCAGCAGTTAATTTAAAGATAATCTCATTAATTTACATTTTACTAACCTAGTTATTAAGTTCTTAGATCATTATTATGTTACTAATACTTGGGCCATGATGCCAAAATAAAGAAGTTTATTATTATATTATTATAAAAATAGCCGTTATATATTTAAAAAATATCCTAAAAGCGAATTAAAAGTCTGTCTGAAAATAATTCGCATAAAAGTCTGCCTTTGAGTGCTTTGATCACGAATACACTCTGAAAGAAATATTTTTTATAATATTTGCTACCTTTTAAAGTATTAGTTACTTGTATACGATATCCTTTCACGTCGAAAACTACAGAGCTTTTATACTTAATAAAAAATGTTCTCAAAAACTTTGAAATTCGGACAACTTTATCGTACTAATATTATAAACGTGAAAGTTTGTGAGTATGGATGGATGGATGTTTGTTACTCTTTCACGCAAAAACTACTGAACGGATCTGAATGAAATTTGAAATGGAGATAGCTTATACCCTGGATTAACACATAGGCTACTTTTATATCCCGGAAAAAGGTTTCTGTGGGATAACGGGAAGACGCGGGTGAAACCGCGGGCGCAACTAGTCAGTAATAAATGTATTTAAGATGCCTCTTTCATACAGTGGTGAAAAGCGGCGAAGGAGTAGAACACCCTGACAGCGTCTTTGTTTTCCGATAGGTATGATTTGGGAGCCTTCAAGTCAAGACTGATGATATCTTCTAGGCAAGCGTGCTCCATCATCGACCTCGTCACCACTTACCATCAGGTGAGACTGGCATCAAATACTTGTCTATTTTTAATAAAAAAAATAGAAAAACTAATCGATATATTATATAACTCAAAGGTGACTGATGACTGACTGACATAGTGATCTATCAACGTACAGCCCAAACCACTGGATGGATCGGGCTGAAATTTGACATGCAGGTAGATGTTATGACGTAGGCATCCTCTAAGAAAAGATTTTGCGATAAACTCTAGCCCACGCGGGTGAAACCGCGGGGAACAGCTAGTCTATATATATATATATATATATATAAAGTCGTGTTAGTTACACTATTAATAACTCAAGTACGCATCAACCGATTTGGCTGAAAATTGGTGGGGAGGTAGCTTAAAACCAGTAGACGGACATAGAATAATTTTTATCCCGGAAAGGTTCCTACGGGATAGCGGGAAGATGCGGATGAAACCGCGAGGCGCAGCTGGTTAAAAATAAAAACAAGTGCCAACTTCTTCAATTTACCTTTAAAAGAAGTGACCTTTTAAATACTTTCAATGTATTTGACTAGCCCACTATCACAAAAAATATAGTAAGTAGGTATATTACTGAAAATCAATAATTTTATAGCGATGATGGCTCAGTGCTAGTGACGTCGGCTTGCGATCCGTAGGACGTGGGTTCGAATCCTGCAATGAGCTTGAGCTTTCGGTGAAGGAAAACATCGTGATGAAACCATAGCTTGGTGGTAGGGTATTTTCTAGTACTCGCCTGGCTAGCTACCACCCTCTCGTTAAGAATCTGTCGCCAAACACCTATCGGTGTGTTCCGGCAACCTCACTTGAGAGCCAGTTCCCAATCCAGGTGTAGCATGACGCCATCTTCGACCGCATCGTCACTTAACATCAGACGACTTGTGGTCAAACGCCACCCTGTAAATAGTAAAAAAATAAAAAATAACATAAAAAAAAAAAAATTTACGACATATTTCAAACATTTTCTCTTGCTATAAGTATGAATAAAAAGGAAAACAATTCAGTGCTTGCAAAGAAAACCAGCACAAGTGTTCTGGTGTATGGATAAATACATTTATTTCTATTCCTGTAATGCATTCCTCCAGGCCCTACGGTTTTCAATTCAAGTCTCAGACGATGCAACCAATTTCAAAAATTAAAGTTTACTTAATACTTGACTGCGCGAGAAAAACCCTAGAGGGTAGCAGCAGCTCAGAGTTCCAACTACAATACTAGTAAAACAGAAGTACCTAGTGCCTTCAGCAGGGGTGGGAAAACTTTTTACAGTACGGGGCCTGGAAAACGTAAAAAAAAATTGTAGCGGGGCAATAAGTCGAATACCATCAATTTATTTAGTTTTTTTTAAATTTAAATTGCTTTTCAGCTCAGACCAGAAAGAGAAACGTGGTTTTTAGGATTCTGCACCCAAAGAGTAAAACGGTTATAATTGTTTAATTTAGAAACTTACATAATATATAAAATAGCATTTTTACAATAGTTTGAAACCCCTATGGTAGGCACTGTACAACGATCAACAGACGTCCGAAAGGCGTCCGAAAGGGTTTTTAAAACACTTTTTATTTCACTTACAATATTGTACTACTACATAATATAATACTCCAGTATTTTTATCTCGTGTTTACGTTGACGAAGATGTCAAAACTTTATTCTGAACGACCGACTCTTACTTTAGACAGACGTTCCCGTTCTAACATCGGATGTACGGAACCTTAAAACGAACTTAGTATTTAAGTAACTTTATATCCGTACCTACTCTTGAAAAATAGACCATAAATTATTAATATCACGTAATTACTTATTTTCCTATATTCACAGCACTTTATATCCTATGCAATGGTTTTTGCGACACAATTCCCCATTAGACCCCACATCACTTGCATGACCACAAACTCACAATAAATTTCGCGGTCCCAATCCCCACTTGTCGTCAAAACTTTATATAGCGAATATTATATGTTTGCAACCCTACACAACCCCCATTTAGGGATCCACTAAAATACTCGAGGGCTTGAGTATACTCGATACTGTTTTAACGATACCGAGTATTTTTGTACTTGATACTTTTTTATGGTACTGAGTCGGACAGGATAACATTCATAGCGAAATATATCACTAGAGTGCTGAAGATCTAAGGTCAGCCCACCAAGCTCAAGTGTAATTAATGATTGCTATATCTCAGTTAATTCGGAGAAATTACAAACAACATTTATTTTAGGAGTACCATTTTATCAGAGAATTGCTGATGTTTCAGGATTTTGTTTATACGAAAATTATGATCCACCAATCGACTACAGAGTCAGCTAAAAAGTACTCGATACATTTGTTCCGGTATCAGTATCGGTATCGATGCTTTTGTTTCGCTACCATATCCCTGCACCCATCATCTCACAAAAACCGTAGGAAACGCTTGAGATACAAGATACAACTGTTTGTGAACTCAATCTAACTTTAAAATAGTTCTCTTGCCTTGACAGATGATAACGACTCAGTGAAATTAACAAAGGCTTTGGTTTCATTTCGTTTTTGTTTCTTTCAAAGTGTGTAACAAAACTGTACTCACGCTAAATTACAGTTAATCAAAGTTTCGTTATCAAATTACTCAATATTAAACCTAAAATTTACTTATTTTAGGTACTAAATTAGAATTTCGTATCGCCTTGTTGCCATATAGATTAATATTAGACCAAGCAAACGTTCAATGACTTTAACAATGTGATATACAATGCAGTGTTTTGTTTGTTATTCCTAAGTTGAATGAAGTTTCGTCTTGGGTATAGTTGATGGTAACTTACATAATGTGCACTTCGCGGCACTCAAAGAAAAATAGTTTTTTGACAAAGAAGGTCGGGTAAACTGTTTTTAAGAGCCAATTCAAGGGTCTGCCAATTGCAATACGCTGAGAAAAAATTCCTACCTTCCAAGACCGATTCCTTTCAATGTAACCTTTTCCTTCCTTATTTTACCTTAGTTTCCTTCTGAGTCAAAAGGAAAGGAAATTTCTTCTGTATTTTTGGAGTTCTTTTTTCTCCGTGTAGGTGTGATAAATGTTATTGATTAGGTAAATTGATAAAAACGATACGTTTTTTATCAATTTACCTAATAGCAGTTGCAGCAAAATTAATAACTAAGATCCGAAATCTTATGCAGTACTGAATTGCGCACGTTACACAGACATATCACGTTAACTTCAATATTGTCAACAAAATGGACTCGGACATCTACCCTTTACCCAAAGACTTACGCATAAGAGCTCTATCCTTGATACACCTAATAGCATACTCAAATTTAAAGTATCCTCATTCAGTCATAAAACAAATTAACCACCCCACCTGCTCATCGCCCTCACAAAAGTAGTCAACAAACTACAAAGTTCTGTATAATTCCATTTACACCAAAAATAAAAGCAACAAGCAACTTCGAAGTTACTAATCTATTTTATATTCTGAAAGTTGGTAAATTCTCTTACACGGTCCACGCACGGCGCTTAGCGTCAAGTCTTTCTATTCAAGAGTCCCATTACAAAGGAAAAATAATACAATTTATTAGTACCAAGTTCGTTATCCCGGGCGGACGGTGTGTGGACTAAGTCATGAGCTTATTTTGGAACGGTGAAGGTTTATTTCGGTAAAGAAGAAAAACATCACGTTGAAACTATAGCCAGGTAGACCATTTTCTAGTGCTCCTGTCTAGTTACCACTGAGTCTGACGCCAAGAACCTGTCGGTGTGTTCCAGCAGCTTCTATTCAAAGTCAGTTGCCAGTTCAGGCGTAGCATGGCACAACTTTCGACCAAATCGATCGTCGCTATACTTCAGGTGGCTTGCAGTCAAACGCTTCCCTGTATTTTGTAAGATGAGGTGGACCGACGATCTGGTGAGAATTGGATGCTAATGATTCACAATTGTTACTTGTAGATAGCATTCTAAAAAGGAGAGCTATGTTCATCAGTGTCAGCGGACGTCTTAATTTTGTTAAATCACAAAGATTTCGATAAGGAAGAGAGGTTTTCGAGTGGCAATACTGGCAACCACGAACTGGAAAGCTTTCTATAGGTAGGCCCTACACTATAGGTGAACCGACGACATCGTAACAGAAGCTGTTGGCTGCAAATGGGCAACGAAGATGGTCTGCTTAAAAGATTGTTGTCTAAGACCGCCTCCGCCTTGATATCTACGAAGTCTTAACGATATTCCAAGCAACAATGACCTCATTTCACCCCGCGATCACCCAAAACTTACCCCAAATCACCGCCGGGACGCAACTCTGCGACGCACTAAAGCAACACGTCACCACCCTAATGGAAAACATCATGAGTCCTGACACCGCCTCCCTGAAGAGCCAGTCTTGTTATCCGCAGTATTATGTAATAAAACAACGAAATTGATGCCACCCGATATAGGTAGCTAATGTAATATGAAATTAGAGAGCTTTAAGTTTTCGGGCGATGTAGAATCTATATAGGATCCATGCTGTCAGTCTGTTTTTTCTGGAGAAAACTTGGTATGGAGATTGTTTGGACCCTGAGGAAGCACATATGATACTCTTTATTGTAATAAACTATAGTCTACGTGGGTTAAACCGTGGGACACAACTAGTACGGGATAAGAAAAGGGTCAAAAGGAGTTTTGTCTGCATGTTGCAGCAAAAGTAGTTTTCAAGTAGTTAACTCTTCCTCGCACCTACCTATGCTTCTTTAGTCTAGCCACGTGTAACTAAACGTATCGTATATCCTAATTTTTAACTAGTTTTGCAATTAAACGTCATTTCAAGTAGTGTAGGATGCCATTTTACTAAGTGGGGCAACGTCTTGCGCCGAGTGGCTCTCAGTTGGTTGAGAAGAAAAAAAGACCGGACTCTGTGGTGAATCTTGGGAGAAGTTTTTGTCCAGCAGTCGAATGATGCAGGCTGATGATGATGAAACACGATTTAAGCGGTTGGACCATAACATCTGCACAAAAGCCTGAACATAGCCAACATGTCTAACTGTTAACATTCATCATGTGTGCCGCTAAGGAATCGAACTCCTTGCCAGAGTCTGTATATCCTATAATTTGGGAACCTTCAAGGTACCTTCTACTGTTCGGTGTAACACCATTGAAATGGAGATGATTTTCCACACGCAGTTTTTCAGAACTTCGTTTTCCCAAGATTATTGCAAAGCCCTTCCTATAAATCAACCGCCATAACCACAGAATACTAAGGCCATAACCCTCAATAATTGTCTATTATTAAGGTGTTGCCACGCATTTCCCTTAGTACTTCTGTTGCCAGTCTAATATTATAATTATTCTACCACTATTAATTTTCATTAAATTATTTATAACATCAGGTGACAAATCATATAAATACAATCCTTTCCAAAATATCTACTTATAATTAACTATTGTTGTTGACGGCGTCGGAAGCTGGAAGTTGTAACACCATCGACCGCATCATTGATGGCGGATAAATGCGCAATAAAAATAGAGGAATAGACAGTTTCGATTTGGCATAGGTACGTGTCCCCACTATTCCCCCACTTTCGCGACAATGTTCCGAAGTAAATAGATAATAAGTTACGCCATTGACAAATGCGTAAAGTTTTTCCGCATGGGGAGGGATCCAAGGGTGAGTTAGAAGTTAACTGGAGAAGGGCTGAGCTAGTGAGATGAACTGGCGGGTTTGGATTGAGATAAATTGCTGACTGATTGGAAGATTATTGCCGAGATTTCACGTTTATTTCTTGAGCCGCCCGTCTGTGGTCTTCTAAGCGATGTCTTGAATAATGGTATTCATGGCAGATGACAGGAAAGTTGTCTATTTGAGGTTACTTATTATACTCTGTTACTCATAATGTAATTAATTTTTAATTTCTTACATGGTGGCGTTATACAAGTCACCTAGACTTTTTGGCGGCAATCGAATTGTCAACGTGAAAATTTTGTTTTTATTTCCAAAACTTGTGTTTCTTCGAGTGATAATGTGTAATATTGGTGGATTATTAACCATTATGTGTTCGTTAATGTGTACGAGTGTGGGAAATTGAAATAAAGTTGTGCAAGTGACTTTTCTAGTTGCTCCAAAAAAGTCCGTGTAAAGTTTAAGTAAAGCGCTACTACTTTACTTAAACACTATCCTCCATCCCATCATCTCATCATCATCATCATCATCATTTAAACTTGATTCAACTATTTGAGTTTGAAATATTGTATACTTGACACTGGCAAATATACTAATCGTGTGACGCAATAACAAAAAAAAACACTGGATGACAGTGTGGTCGAAGATGTTGCCATGTAAAATAATGGCCTTTAACTGAAGCTGCCGTAACAATACCGATAGCGATGATTGGTGAGAGATTCTTAACACGAGGGTGGTAGCTAGCCAGATGACACAAAGAAAATGAGTTTAAGTCGTGAAAAAAAAATCCAAAAATTAATGTCAATGACCGCTCGTTTTAGAAAGATATTAATGATAAAGTTGAACTACAAAAGAAAAATAAAATTTATATAAGTTAGTAACTCTATTCCACAAGATCTGAAACGATGAAACCTTTGCATAATTCAAAACCATTTTACTTACAGTTCATTTACTACAAAATATACAACAAAAATCCTTTGGGAGACAACATGTACTTATAGAGAAACAGCAATGTGAACGTCTCATAAACGCGACGCCAGCAAGAATTTAAAATTGATAGTAAAAACTTTAATAGTTTGTCTGGCAGAGAGGCGGATCCAGGGTTTATTTCTTGGGCACAAGGGCTAAACCAGTACTAAGGTTCTCCCGTAATATTGCACTACGTCTTTGGTATTAATTGTTCACCAAAAAGCTAGCTACTGGTGTTAATCTCTCAATCTCGGTTGCAAGTCTGGGACGGGCCTATGCCTCTGTGCCCCAACCCCCCACCCTTGCGCAGAGTAAAATATTTTTTTACCTATTCAAGCAAATTCATTAAAAAAAATAAAGTTAAAAAGACGTTGATTCGATCGTTGAAATTGTCGCAATTTTTTTTTATTAGAAAACGATAACTGTAGCCCACGCGGGTGAAGCCGCGAGGAACAGCTGATTTTCCATGTTGATTTTACGCGCCTGTAGGCCTCCGACATAGTCTGACTGTTATCCTAAACAACAACCGGAACCGATGACTTAATGTGCCCTCCAAAGCACTGAAGCGCTCAATTCATGCCACTAGTGGTCATCCATCCAAGTAGTAGAGTTCATTGCTTAACCTATTTAATCGGTAAAGAACGAATAAGCAAGCTCCGCTATTAGCGCTTCAAAATACTTGACGATGGTAAAACAGGACTTACTAAAAAAAAGTTCCGTAAAAACCAGACAGGATTTCAACGCGCAGTATTTAAAATCCTGCTCTAAATATTTAAATACCTAGAAGAATCTCAAAAACCAAAACTGCTTAACTATTCAGAGGTTGAAGTTAAAACATCTTTTGCACTGGGACTGAAGTTTCTTATACAAAGAGTTTTACATTGCTTCGGATATATATTTTCTTATTAATTTAATCCGGACATAATTCATGCTAAGGTTTATTCAAATGTTTTTGTCCATAAGGAAAATAAATCTAAATTGCTTGGCAAACTCTTTCAAAATAGTTCGGGTGGGCGGGTCCAAGAGTTTCAACCCCAAACGGCGCAAATATAATTATCACCATTACCAAGGGATGCATACTGCCACTGCTTGGTCGCTTGTAGACAATACTTGAGAGCCAGTTCCCAGACCAGGAGTAGCGTGGCGCCATTTTCGCCCTGATGATCACTTATCATCAGGTGACATGACTGTGGTCATATGGCAAACTGTAAGAAGCAAAAAACCAAAGAAAATTAAAACATCATTAGCCATTTGTTTATTTTTTTTTTATTATGAATTTATTTGAGTTCGACATAATGTTTGATGATATAACGAGTTATAATTATTTGTTTCGTGTCTTGGTGTTGTGAATCCACATATTTTCTGATACTCTAGATACTAGAAATTTTAAATAGTTAGGGGGTCCCATGATGTGATTTTTTAAGCGTTATACATTTATTTAGTATTTAATATACCTGTTTAATTTATTATCACAGGGTGATAAGCACAATGCATTGCGAAGAATTATAATGGTTGAAGTTTAAAATTCTGGGTGGCACTGAACTATAAGCAATCGACTGGCTGGCCAGTTGAATAATAATTTTTAACAAGAAAATAACCGACTTTCTTTTCCCTCGATTTCTCTAAGATACCATCATCAGATCCTGGTTTCATGGTACCACCCTTGGGATATCTCCTTTCCAACAACAAACATAAAAAGCATATCATTATCAGCCTTTCACGTTCCCACTGCTGGGACTTAGGCCTTCTCTCAGAGAGAGAGTATGGGCTGTAATCTACCACGCTGGCCCAGTGCGGGTTGGTAGATATCGCATGCCCTTGAACGTTGTGGTTCTTGGACATGCCGGTTTCCTCACGATGTTTTCCTTCACCGTTTTGAGCGATGGCAAATCCGCACATAACTTATTGAGTCACAGGTGCGGGGCCGAGAGGATTCGAACTCAGTGTCGGCGTCTTGTAAGTCGCACGCCTGACCGTTCGGCCACCATCGCTCGTGGCAAAAAAGCATATACACGATCGAGTTGAGAAACCTCCTCCTTTTTTGAAGTCAGTTAAAAAAGAGTTCCATAGTCGTGAGACCGTGAAGTAAACCATCTACTTATTCAGTTTAAAACACAGTAAAACTGGAGCCAAGTTTACATTGCTGCAAATATTTAGTTATTTAGCACCAATCGCTCCCGGAGGTCCCGGCTCCATGCATAATGCACAATTTCAATTGTCTTGCGGTACATGGTTCCCGTTTAAAATTCATTCTGTAGCTCTAGACTGCTTACCGTCAAGGGGCCACTCTTTATCGTTTCTTATGTAGGCAAAAGTTAACTTGACAGTGTTTTCTCACTGATATTCTTAACTAGCGACGCAACCCGGCTTCTCACGAGTAGGAAAATGTCTATACATATACATATGTAACGTACGTTTGATATGTAACGAAAAATTCAGGAAAAACTCCTATTTGTGAGTTTACGGAAACTGTCAACATTTTATTCAATTTTTTTTTACGCTTTGGTATTACGAATTACGATAGTCTAATAAGAAATATTAGCCAAATCGGTCCAGCCGTTGTAAAGACAGTAAGTAACACGCAGCATTTAGGAACATATCTATTTCCTATTTTTTATGTATGTTCCGCGTAAGGTTATTAGGGAATAAAACGTTGGAAAATTAACCGGAAAATTGGGAAAACGAAAAGTGCTTTTTTCTTGACAGTTTGCATGAAATCAAGACCCGCTGCGAAGGCGAGCTGGAAGATAGTTTTAAGGGTAGCTTTTAACAAGTCCGCTAAGTGAAGACGTAGTCGAAGGTGGTGCCACGCTTTTTTTTTTATTTACTTACTGGGTAGCGTATGACCGCAAGTTACCTGTTCTTATGTGACGATGAGGTCGAAGATAGCTCCACGCTACACCTGGACTGGGAACTGGCTCTAAAGTGGGGCTGCCGGAACGCACCGATAGGTGCTTGACGACAGATTCGTAGCATGAGGGTAGTAGCTCGCCAGGTGAGTATTAAAAAGTACCAAGGTTTGGTTTCATCACGATGTTTTCCTTCACCGAAAGCTCAAGCTCACTGCTCATTTATAGTATTTAAGTTATTATCATTTGATGATGTTACTTTTCGCCGTGCTTTCACATTACTGTGTTCTGTTACAACTAACGGTCACCCATCCCAGTGCTGACCGCGCTGAGTGCTGCTTAACCCTTGCTTCCTTCTTTGCTTTTTGCTTGCTTTTGCTATTAGTTATGATTCCACGATTTAATTTAAAGCCCCTTCTCAAAGTTCACTAGTCCAAGCTCGTTGCCCACTACCGGGTGTGCGGCCGTTATTTGAGGAGCCCTTGAAACTTCTGCCTCTGAAATAAATAGCTTTCAACTCGCCCACTTTGAAAATTCATTGAATAAATGGCTTTTTATGCTGCGGAAACCGCGGCGCTGTCTTAATTTGTTTTTGGTTTTGGTATATTTAAACTTGAGTTAAGTTCCACCATTATATAGCATTTCACGGGTCACTCAATTAAGTTATTTTTTGTTTACTCCTTTAGTGTTTGGCCTAGTGTTTTAGTCAATGTCTTGGATATTTCTATCTATATAAGTATTTATTTCTCTGTATAAGTATGTATATCGTTGTCTAGTATGTACCCATGACACAAGTTTCGAGCTTAATTTGGGGCTAGGTCAATTTGTGTGCAATTTTCCCCGATATTCATTATTTATTAATGTAAAATAATCGAGATAATAAATATACATTTTTTAATTTATTAGCTTACGCCCACGCGGGTGAAACCGCGGGGAAAAGCTAGAATTAAATAAATGTTTAAAAACGTAGATGAAGAAAGGTAGACTTTACAGCCTTTTCCCATAATCGATCTATCCACAGTTTGCACTACTAAAGATAAGATAAAAATATGACATATTAAGCTCCATAGAAGTAATTGTTAGGAATGGCCGTAATAAGGACGTACATAGACCAAGTCAAAGCAAGGATTGTCATCATGACATACTTAGAGGGTAAAAAGATGGTCGAGAACCGAACAGTACTAGGTATCTTTTAATCTAAAACAAGCTCTCCGTAGTTTTATTTTTAGAATTCTTTGTAAGTACTTATTTTGAGGTTTATTTTACAAAGACATATTTATGAGTCTAACCCTACATTGCAGTCGTAGACAAAGCCACTAATTTTTTTTTTTTTAAATAAAAAAATAAATTATTGTATTTAAAATGAGAACTGATAGTAGACGTGCGTCGTGTACCAACAAATAAATATCTATTAATCTTACCTTCACTACATGGTATAAAACAAAGTCGCTTTCTCTGTCCCTATATCCCTATGTCCCTATTTATGCTTAAATCTTTAAAGCTACGCAACGGATTTTGATGCGGTTTCAGCAATAAATATAGTGATTCAACAGGAAGATTTATGTGTATAATAGTACATTAATATTAATATTATAGTACATTAATATTATAGGTTTATGTATATAATAGTACATTAATATTAATATTATAGTACAGAAAAAATAAAAAAATAATGATTTGTAAAATACTGCCCCAGATTAGTATCTACAAATCTAAGTTGCACTCGTGCGAAGCAGGGTTGCTAGTAATATTATAAATGCGAAAACAACTCTCTCTGTCCCTCTGTCTGTTCACTGAAGGCTGAACAGATCTTGATTTAATTTTATTTAGAGATAGTTTGAACCCTGGGGAAAGACATGGGATACTTTTATCGCGATAAACTGTAGTCCGCACGGGTGAAACTGCGGGGCACAGCTAGTAATATAAAAGGTAAAGTTTGTGAGTTTGGATAGAAGGAGGTTATCACCAAAAAAGCTGATCCTTTTTCGAAAATTATGTTTTATAAAGGGATGAAAATCGTATAGAGACCTCTAGGCAAGTAAAACCGCGCCGGACAGACAGTTTTCTATGAAATGCTGGTTTTCTTTATGAATAACACAAGTTTTTAAGTGACGATGTGATAAGGTGGTGTCACGGTACAGGCGTACTGGATTGGGAACTGGCTCTCAAGTGAGGCCGCCGGAACACACCTATAGGTGCTTGGCGACTGATACTGAAATTGAGCCAGGGGAGCACTAGAAAATGCCCAACCACCAAGCTATGGTTTCATCACGATGTCCTTCCTTCACCGAAAGCTCAAGCTTATTAGAATTCGAACCTACCGACCTACAAACAGGTTACCAGCCGATGTTACTACCAGTGAGCCTTTATCGCTCTACAAGCTACTGCTTTTGTACTTCTTACATTGGTAGTGTTTGCCCTCAAGTCACCTGATATGGCGCCACGTTGCGCTTGGACTGGGAACTGGCTCTCAAGTGAGTGATTCAAGCAAAAGAAAACATGGTACGCACTTGACTTTACACAATGAAAGCCACTAAAACGCGTATCAATAGTCAATGAACGCGAATTTCCCTAGCACCATAAACTTGCCTTAGGGACCGCCACTTAAACTACCACTGAAACCCTCCAAATTTGACCCTTAATCCTCCGCCTTAAGGACTATGAAATAGTAGGAGTAAAGTATGTAAATAGAACCAGGAATAGACAGAAAACTCGATATTCTTTTGAATAGCAATTTTGCGGTATAATATCAATCGTGTAGCATAAGTGGAGGGGTTGGTCGACCCTTTTCATGGTATCTGTCACATTCTGATGTTGAGAAAATATTGACAATGTGATGTAGGATCGAGATATTGGCTGGACGTCTGTTTGTTATCAAAATCCGCATATAAGGAAATTATTAGCCACGGTAAAGACATATTGTATGATTATCATAATATATCGCATTGCTAGCAGTATAGCAGAGTGCCTGTATCGCCAGGTGCCGCACGCCGCGCCGCTCGCCTCCAGTTGGTCCGCCATCCCCGTTTTATTTAATACTAGCTGCGCCTTGCGGTTTCACCTGCGTCTTCCCGTTATCCCGAAGGAACCTTTTCCGGGTATAAGTATCTAATGTCTATCTCCTGGTTATAAGCTACCTCCCCACCAATATTCAGCTAAATCGGTTCACCCCGTTTTGAGTCATAAATAGTGTAACTAACACGACTATAATTTATATATAGATATATTTAATATGTATATATAGATTATCAGCCCGCCACGTTCCCTTCTGGCCTTCTCTCAAAGAGAGAGTATGGGCCGTAATCTTACTACGCGGGCCCAGTGTAGGTTGGTAGATATCCCTTGAATGTTGTGGTTCTTGGACATGCCGGTTTCCTCATAAAAATCATAACTTATCAGCCTATTTACACAATTATATACTACGTACCTACCTACTCACTGCTGAAACATTGGCCTTCTCTCAATGAGAGGTTTACATTAGGTTATACAGCATTTGTCGCACTTTTTAACGTCAGTTATGAATTACATTTTTTAGTAGCGAGCGCTGGGAACCCTATTTCTTTGTTAGAGTGACATTAAAAATGTAATATTTAAATGTACGAGTACCAACGAGTGAATAGTTTTTGAATTTTCTGTGCAAGAATTCAAAGGAGCGCTGACTAACGTACATTGCTGTAGGTATTTTTTGTCGCTATATTGGACTAAGGTGGCACAATAATTTTAGCGCCCAAGACTATCTACTATAATTTTTATTTGGCTAGTAAATAGCGACGCACGTTACGCATTTTTTGTATAGATATTTATGCTGTTGCAGAATTTTCTACTCGATTTCAATGTATCCTACGTGGGCCATATAAAACTATTTTTAATGACTTCGTTTCAAAATATTGTTTTTTTCTATTTACATAATAAATTAATCAGTTTTTTTATAATAAACTTAAAGAAATATATGCATAAAAAAATATGTAATTGATGGTGTAAATCGCATCGAAATCCGTAGCGTAGTTTAAGAGGAGTTAGCGGATATACAGACAGATATATAGACAGAGTTTGAAAGCGACTTTGTTTTATAATAATTTGAGATAATTATGGATTCTTATTAACACCAAGGTCACCGACATAGCTCTCAGAATTTGCAAGTTGAAGTGGCAATGGGTAGGCCACATCGCTCGACGAACCGATAACCGATGGGGAAGAAAGGTTCTCGAGTGGCGACCACGAACCGGAAGACGTTCTGTAGGTAGGCCCCACTAGGTGGACCGACGACATTGTAAGAGTCGCAGGGAGCCGATGGATGCAAATGGCTAATAGCCGTTCATGGTGGCGTTCAAGGGGGGAGGCCTTTGTTCAGCAGTGGACTTCTTCCGGCTGATGATGATGATGATGATGATGATGATTAACACGAAAAAAAACCATGCCATTAAAAAGGTTAAAAAACTAAGAACTTTTTTGTCCATTCCTCTCATTTTCGTTTCATAGACGTTTGCACTTTCAAACAACAAAACGGCGGCGGTCAGCGCAGCGAAAAATGCAGTAGCAGCTTTGTGCGAAAGAATTGAATTAAAAATGTCGACGAAATGTTCAGTGTTTTTCGCGTGGCGCTCGACTGCCCGCAAATGGACAATTAGTCGGCTTCAAGGGAGACGAATAAAAGGAATATTGCTGGTTTGTAATTTTTCGCGGGCGAAGCCGTAATCTCGCATGTAACGCGACCCGATAGCGTAATTTCAGATGCGGTTTTTAGCTTGTTTTGAGTAACTGGAGCGTGCTTTTGTAGCGTGCATTGTTAAGGCGCTAACTGCAAATCCTTTTTGCAAATACATAAGAGAAACGAAAATTCAACTAGAAAGCGCAAAATAAAATAAGTCGTTAGTCTTATAGTAAGTCATTTTGAGCTCCCTTTACTTAATGTTAAGACAATTTTCATCCTGATCTACAAATATTAGATTATAAACGTGAAAGTTTGTGAGTTTGGATGGAAGGATGGATAGATGGATGTTTGTTACTCTTTTACGCAATAACTACTGAACGGATCTGAGTAAAATTTCGAATGGAGATAGCTTATACCCTGTATTAACGCATAGGCTACAACTTTTTATTGCGAAAAAAGGTTCCTGTGGGATAAAGTGCAACTAGTTAAAACATAAAATACTTAGAGGGAACTTAGGCTATTTTTAGAAAATACTGTCCTGTACATTTTTGGCTATTTATGTAACGTTTTTTTCACTTCCAGATTGGCATGAGGTCCTTTGTCGCCTGCGGTGTGCGGCTACCGGACCTTAACAATGTTTGTTGTGTCCAGGACTTAATGAATTTAATAGTAGATAGTATAGTAGATAGCTATATTTTGTTCTTTTATAAAATTCCAGCGTATTCTCATTTTCCTCGTTCCGTAGGTACCTACATGTTCTGCGACCTGACAACGTAACTTTAGATACTGGTTTTAATTGGTTTCGAGTTACATTATTACCTAGTTACAAACTAGGACGTGTTTCAAAACAGAATCTTTTGTAATCTTCTGTACTGTGTAGGAAATCTAGCATGATCAGCTACTTTTGTTGCTGACTGTACTACTTCATACTTCGTAAAACATAAAGTACACTGAACTCATATAGACTTTCCAATACAAGTAGTTTCAATATGCAAAACTCATTAAATGTAGTAGTAGAGATGTATAAATATGTACCAAAATGCCTAACTATATGCATAGTAAAGGAGTAGTAGTTCAGCTTCATATAAATCGGCCGTCGCCGGTCTGAATGTGTGCGTGAGTAGCGGCACCGTGTATGCTCGCACTTTTCACGCACACAATCACATAAACGAAAGGAGGCGGCCGGGGCCATGCACTCAGTACGGAACGCGCCGCCTATGCGTCACCGCAAGTGTAGGCAATTAACTCGTCGAGCGGCCTTAGCTAACCTACTGTTCTTTATATACTGTGCTATATGTAAGTATTTAACAACAAACCAAAATCGGGAGAGCCATATCCGAGATTGCTTTACGAACCCGAGAACTTCCTTCCTTTGTATTACTAAGTATAATGGAAACATTAATTTCACAGAATAGTAGACCTAATACAAACAAACAAACTTTCCCCCTCTTTATTATATCTGCGAAGATAACTTTTAAGTTACTTGATACTCTCAAGAAAGGACTTCGCGGTACAAGTTTTTTAAGGAAATGACTGATTATTATTCTTTTAGGAGAAGTGATAATTTAATTAGAATTCTGTGAAGGAACGCGGACTGAATTTTGTAGTAGGTACAAGTTGCTTCCTTCTTTTTTTAACGGCGTGCGTCAATTTCACAGAGATGTGATTTTTACACTTTTTAGTAAACTAGATAGCCTGTAATAGTATCCCGTAGTTTTTTTTTAATCAATTTTTTAGATATAAAAATCAGTTGTTGTTCGTTGGTCTCGCTAAAACTTGAGAATGGCTGGACCGATTTGGACAATTTTGATCTTGAAATATTTGTGGAAGTTCAGGGATGGTTTAAAAGGTGACTTTTATTGCCGATACGAAGTTCGCCGGGTCAGCTAGTCCGGGATAAAAATGTTCTAGGCATGTGCTAATCCAGCGTATAAGCTCTGTTCCGAAATTCACTGAAACCTTTTCTTTGACATCCGTTTGCCTACAACCTGATGTTAGAAAAGACGAAAAAAAAAATCGAAACCATATTTTTGCTGTTGTACGTAAGTAATTGGTTTACTTGACTCAAAATGTTTTTACTTCGACACAAACATGAGCTACATAAAACTCAGCCTACGTAATGACATATTTTGCGTAATATCATCATTCTAATAACATTTTATTTACATATTGGAATGAGAATAAACAAAAATACAATTTTCCTTAGAGATTGATGAATAAATAAAAGAACACGAGGCAGAAATGTAGGGTAGTCTACCACCTACATAATATAACAGAAAAATATCAATATATATAGGTATGTATATAAAGTATTTTTCACGACGCTTTCCTTCACCGAAAGCTCCTACCACCAAGCTATGGTTTCATCACGATGTTTTCCTTCACCGAAAGCTCAAGCTCATTGTAGGATTTGAACCCCACGTCCTATGGATCGCAAGCCGACGTCATTACTACTGAGCCATCTTCGCTACATGTACATCTATTCTACTAATTTTTTATTTTTATTTTTTACTTTTGGATATCCCTCCAAACCACATCGTCTAGAAACGTATCTCCGTGGAGGCAGAGCAGGTAGGCGCAAGTGTTAGAATTCAAACCAGGCACAAATAGTATTCCGATATTAATTAAAGATGGGGCAAAGTTGTTGGATTCCGACCCAAACCCGGTTTGTGCTTGGCGAGAATGTAATTGGAATTGTTCCGTACAGAATGTTGGTAATTTAAGATTGCTCCGAAGACAAGCTTGGACAGTTTCGGGTTGAATCGGAAAATTCGGAAGCCCGATGTCCAACTGTCGGGAAGTTCGGTTAATTTCAAGCACTTATTAGTTTGAAGTATATGAATCTGGTGGTGTTAAGGTCAGGGGAAGGTTCTGGAATGTAAGATGATTACAGACACAAATAATAACAATGAGTACTATAGACGAAAATGTTTGTCATAGGACATTGCAAGAACGGGCTTTTTAAACTAACTGAGTAGGCTAAACGACCCAAAGCGAGGCTTGGCCTCTGATTGAAAGATGCCACTTCGGTCTGTCCTGCGCCACCTCCTGTCAGTCCTCCACCTGGAGCTCGCGCAAGTCCTTCGTGACTTCGTCTGAATACCGATACCTGGGACTGCTGGCTGGATTGAAGCTTATCTAATATTTTATTTCTAAGTGTTTAATGTATTAAATAAACTTATCTTGAGTACTAAAAGATTGAATCCCTACTAATATATATTTTTTAATTTCTAATTTTTAATCTTTTTTAAGTATTATAAATTCGAAAGTAACTTTTATATATGTCTGTCTGTCTGTCTTTCACGCCTAAACTACTGAACCGATTTAAATGAAATTTGGTACATACAGATGTAGTCTAGACTCTAGAGCCTGAAAAAGGACATAGGCTACTTTTTATCGTGATAAACTGTAGCCCACGCGGGTGAAACCGTGGGGAACAGCTAGAGATATACTTATATGCTCTTTTTATCACATATATCTACACAGGCAAAGCTGCTAGACGCTGTTAGTATGTTTACACAAGTATAGAGCTATAATCCGAATTTATGGTCCATGCACCTTAATTAATTTAGGCCTCAGAGCGTGACGAACTAATGGACATTAGTTCCTCATTAGGCCAATTTAGGCCTAGTAAGCATGGTCGATAGCTAATGCATTCCCTACCTATATTACCTAGTGTATGGAGTGCCACATTTGCGTAGCTATTGCAGGACGCTCCAGGTAATGAACAAAATTGAAACAAAGTGATTTTAAAATCCTTACTAGTATTTCAGGAATAATTTAGAAGTCAAGAGTGTATGTATGTATAGTCAAAATAGACAAAGTCAAAGTATATTTAAGTGTACAACATTACTTGACTGTGATTACTTTTAACGTCAAACTTAAAACTACCAACGCTTTTTCCGCCAGCAAAAGGACAGGTATAAACCCCCAGCAGGTGTTTTTTGTTTATTCCTATCAATTAGTAATTAATTGAATTGGAGCAAATTCTCTACAATCCCAAGCTTTTTTGTCATCAAAACAACTTGTATACAAGTATCCAATGTTATCAAAAGGGTATAGTTATATTACTCGGTCTTAAGTCTGGTCCGCGCATGTCTTCTTTCTTCTTTTATTTAAGAGCGAAGCTCTTAACGGTGGAGTACTTTCCATCCCGTTCTGTTCTAGGCCATCCTTTTGACCTCTTGGTACGACATGACGTCAATCCTTTCTTTAACTTGATATATGTATGTTCTTAAACGTGATCTATTTATGTTCTTCAAATGTGTACATGTAATCTGGATAATTACATTTACCTACACTATTGTTTTGTAGAAAATCAATTGCTACAGCTGTAAGAGTACTTTACAGAAATGGTATATGAAGTACCAATTGGTTTTCCTCAAAACCAATAACTTTTAACATGCAATGGTGATGGTTACAATTTGAATTCTAAACGTGATAAAAAATCACATTCCCAAGCGCAGCCATGTTGTGTGAGCAATGGAACGGAAGCGAAGCCGAACGGTAAGCGGCAATACCTCATTTGAATAAAAAGACGTAAAAAACAACGCTTGCCACAAACAAAACGGTGCAATTTTTTACTGAATCAATGTAATGTAACCCATTCTGTTGATAAAGTATTTCTCGGCTAAGCCCACCTCATTCAATTTCCAGAAAAAATAGCTTATGCCAGCGGCATCGGGGGAATTATTTATTTACCTCTCGCCTTTTGGCCGATACATATTACGCGCGATTTATTCATGGCCTTTCGGGTCTTTAAGACGCTAGTCGATTTGGTTGGACCGATTGATTTGCTGCCGCGACCTGATGTAAAGGTTGCTGTTAATCCTTTTTATTTCCGACACACCGCTACAGACGAGCATGGAAGGCGTGTTCCCACGGCGCGTCGTCCGATCTGACACAGCTTGATTTGTTGTAGAATGAGCCTTAGGATCAGTCAGGCGAGCA
The DNA here is from genome assembly GCA_931315375.2 of Opisthograptis luteolata. NCBI lineage: Eukaryota > Metazoa > Arthropoda > Insecta > Lepidoptera > Geometridae > Opisthograptis > Opisthograptis luteolata. Next base: position 9,362,885 of record OV928049.1, on the reverse strand, counting down.
CACATCACGTCCGACTACCAAAGACAGAATATACCAATGGTGCGCCGTCCGGTCTCGTCTGAGCCGTTGGAAAACCCGACCGTGGGACTCCAGCTAGCTATACACGATAGCGTTTCACAGGTCATCTGATTTTAAGTGGTCATAAAACTCACCACGATCTTACTAGATCTTGATTGGAAGTTGGGCTGCCAGAACACACCGATAACTTCTTGGCGACAGATTCTTAACTTGGGAGTGGGTAGCTAGCTAACCACACTTTGAATTTGCAGCTAATATGTAGTACGTAATAATGAAGTCCTTTCAACCAAAGTAACCGACATAGCCTATAGAATCAGCAAGCTGAAGTGGCAATGAGTTGGACATATTAGCCGGAGAACCGATAATCGTTGGGGCAAACGTGTTCTTGAGTGGAGACCGCGGCTCGGCAAACGTAGTGTAGGACGCCCTCCGGCTAGGTGGAGCGACGATATACGCAAAATGGCTGGCAGCGGTTGGATGAGAGAAGCCGAAGATCGGGCGTACTTTGGGAGAGGCCTATGTCCAGCAGTGGACTGAAATGGGTTGATTATGATGATGATGATGAATGAAATCCTTTCAATTGCAACTGAAGCATAAATTAATTTAGTTCGAACTCAAATCACCTTTATAGTACAACTAGCAATTTTCTGCGCCACGCGCTGCTCACCAGAAATTAGGTACGCACACCAGTGGCAAGCTATAACTCTACTAGTGGACGTAATGAGGGCTCTTCGACGGGGCAAAGCTCTAACTTTGATATAAACCAGGCTCTCTACACGAGTAAAATTTTATACAAAATTTTATATATTATACAGTTATTGTAAGTAACCAAAGAAAACAGGATTCTTTTTACTGTAATCAAGGGACTTTACTCCTTTGCTTGGCATTTTTCACTACTCGTATTGACTCAAAGCGTCATTCTCGTAGTCTCAAAATACGAATAAATGAAAGTTACCTTTGTGTAAATACTTTTAATTTTTATCTTTTGCGAAGTGAATCAAAATGTCATCGACTGCCTTTTTGGTTCTGTGAAACATCCACCTCAGAAACTCATGTTTAGGTTTTTAGCATACAATGTTTGTATCTAATCTAATATGCCGAAGCTCTCATTTGTTTTTTTTCTAGTTTCCCACATAGCAAATAGAAGCGCGGGGGGATAACCCCCGATGACCCCCCGTCCTGAATACGCCCCCGTCTCTGTTATTGCGAGTCTAATACAATTTCTCGCTCGAGCGGTGACCGCGGTCCCCTGGTCTCAGGACAATTAGTACTAGGGACATTATTTTTGCGCCGTCCTTATTGTACCTTTTGGAACTATCTCTTGTGGAACGGAGGTTGAAATTCGTGAAGTCTCAAGGGTGAAGGATGTGAGGCTTTGGCAGGGGTATGACGAATTTCTTGGCTTTGTTGTCTGAAATGTGTTCAGAGATGGATAACACGTATGTAAGTACTAAAATGTTCAAACAAAAAATATTATAGGGTTATTTTATATGCCAACATTAAAAATACATACATACATGGCCTTAGACGTCTATGACAGACGATTCAAACCGTGTCAGTGTGGTTTGAAGAACACTTTTGTTTGTGGCTATACAGACCAATACGAGAACGGCAGGCTCGTCCACACTTACTGCCGATGTGACTATCATTTCATCATCATCATCGTCGTCATCAGCCTTTCACGTTCCCACTGCTGGGACTCTGGCCTTCTCTCACAGAGAGAGTATGGCCTGTAATCTACCACGCTGGCCCAGTGTGGGTTGGTAGATGTCGCATGCCTATCATTTGTTGGATTGGAATCGCTGACGAGTCGCCTCACTCTCTCTTCAGCAAGCTTGTCAAACCAGACTCTATCAAGTAAAGTAGGTAGTAAGTTTTTGTTCTGTGTCTGGGTGTTCACATAGTTTGAGAACCTAGAATACAGGGAGCCCTTGTTAAGGTCCAGAACTATGTCTGTGATTGTGAGGGCGTTATTATTATTGTTATTTTTATCCATTAGGTATCTGAAACCCGTGAACTACACAGCTTCGACAAGTGAATGTTTGTGGTTGAAATATGAAGTTTCTATATACTTGTAATTTTCTACTCTAGTAACTGTTGGATATATCGAATCGACGTTGTTATTCATCCGATATATTCGAACCTCGAAACTGTACTCTAATTCAAATGCCATTTTCAGTGAATTGAATTTGACAATTCAAGTTTTGGACTTCTAACTCCATAGAGCTATAGCTCCAAGTCGTTAGTGTTGCCACTTTAATGCTTATGGCTCAAGATCTATTGCATTCTGTGATATGTCAGCATTTAAATTTCTATTTATTTTTCAACGTAAAACTACTCGCTTTTCAAAAAAGTGTCTAAAATAGTTTTATATCACAAAGTTTTTCAAGAAATCCTTTTCATTTTTGAATCATTCACACTAACATTATAAATTCGAAAGTCACTTCTTCATGCTCCAAAGTTTTACGGATCGGAGTGAATTTAACTCGAGTTAACACGTCATTGTATTTATAACACATTTTAACATAAAACACTAGCTGCGCCCGCGGTTTCACCCACGTCTTCCCGTTATCCCGCAGAAACTTTTTCCGGGATAAAAAGTAGCATATGTGTTAATCGAGGGTATAAGCTATCTCCATTCCAAATTTCATTCAAATTGGTTTAGTAGTTTTTGTGTGAAAGAGTAACAAACATCCATCTATCCATCCATACTCACAAACTTTCATGTTGATAATACATATTAGTAGGATCATCATTGTGCGACTCAAACCCTCACCCATCAGTCCTCAGTCATTGAAATAACCTCACTTACTACGGACCTTGAGAAATGGAAAATCTATTAGACCCATCGAGTAGAACCAAAGCCTGTGATTACAGTATCTTTGGGTCTATGCCTTTCACTGGAGGTTAGGCCGCTCGCTCATTGAAACACAATAATTAAGTCGGATCCTCAGGGCTGCACCAAATTTAATTACTTATTTGACCCGGACAACCCAGAGGGCGCTCACAAGACATGTTGGACATCAATTCAATTATATACGTAATGAATATTTGGTTCCTCGTGTTAGCATGTGGTGTTTTGTCGTTGGAGCTTGTGCTTATAATATTAACTGTTAGGTTTTTTATTAGATTAATCAGTGTTTCGGAATATTCAATTTCAAAAAACGATTTGTCTCTTTTAGCGTTTTTTTTAACTAACTAGGTATTGGTGTCGATTCGGTTTTGCATTCTCTAAAACTAAACTAAGTTTGACAGGTCTTAAAGTAATGTTGTCTTTCTTTTACTACAGTTGTTAGAAAGAGACAGCAATACTATTAGAACTGTTAAAATTAGTTTAATTTTAGAGAATGCATAACCGAATCGACACCCAATTGATGTTTTTTAGATATTCAATTAAAAAAATAAACGTTGAACCATTTTTGCCTTGGATATTAAAATATTATGGAACCTTAAAAACTAGTAATGAAATTGTTAAAAACAAATAGTGTCTATATTATATTTTACACGATTTTCAAATGAATATTAATGACAATTTAAGAGCTCAATTATAGCGTTAATGTAACAAATAAATTTATCTTACAAAAATATTCACTGGTAGCTAAAAGGTCATACTCTTATTATGAAAAAAGCCACTTTATATGTTTTTTTTTTAATAACTGGCACAAAATAAACGAAAAACGTGTATGAAAAGAAAAAGATCACTAAAGCCAAAGGTGTTATAGTAGGTATCTACTCTTTTTAGATCAATACTGGCAACCGAACACGATAGATAGACTATTTATTTTTATTGGAATGTGGTTTTATTTCAGTCGATTCAATAAAAATTCTAGTCGAACCAATTTCAGTTGATGGCTAATTGAAAGTTTCTTTATTATATAGCTGGTAGACTAGAACGTAATTTTTTTTATCTCTTTCACGTCTTTGCTATTCGAAAATAAATTCTGGTAAGCTAGAACGAAATGCTTAGACTTAATAGTTGTATTTTTTAACTTTTTACAGGCTTACGAAATGCTCTATGACTATGCTATAGTTTCATCGCGTTGTTTTCCTTCACCAGAAGCTAAAGGTCGAATCCATGACTGATGATAGATCGTAAGCCAGCGTCACTACCACAGAGCCATGAAAGGAATAAAAGTTATATTTTCTCAAAAATTTGACGACACCAAATAGTGGCTGTATTGCGGTCCACTATTGAGTTGAACTCACTTCACCATGTTAAAAGGGTTGAATTGTAAATGAAACTTGGAAGCAATCGCTCATCGACTCCAAAAAAATCGTTCCGTCATTGTCATCACAAAAACATCTTCATTATTCCGAACGTCAATAACAATGTACTCTCATGTTTCCAAAGTAAGTCGTTGGCTTCCACTGAATTTTCAATAGTTTTATTTTTCAAAGCCTTTATTGTTTTCTGTTGGAGCAAAGCCAAATGGATTTACTATTACGGCTTGTCGCAAATGAGAACCGGCGCGGAGAAATAGGGAACTAAAACGGTATCACTTTAAAATTCTTTAAGGTAGGTATTGTTTTTTACTACCTTATTACCTCATATCGAACTATTCAGCGAAGTGTATCGAAATTTCATTTGTATACAATAAGAAAGATCAGGTTATGTATGTATAATATAAATCCAAAGAAATAATTGAGCCTGATTGTCCTGAACTTTGAAAAGTGGCGGTAAACGCTTTGCCTGCCAAAACAATTTTACAGCTACCTAGAACTTGAGTATGAGAGTGACAAAGCATTTCTCAAATTACCATTAAGTTCACGCAAGACATTTTTTTGGGATAAAATTAAATGCACCTCTGATCTTTATCGGCCTGTGAAAAATAATGGAAGATCAACACAACTCAGGGGTAGTGTCTCGACAAATGACACGCGTTACGTTTTGACGCCCCCACCTTACCTAAAACAACACTGGCGCTGCTTAGTTCTACGCTGGTTCTAAATTCAGACAAACACGTTCAAGATTGATGTTCCGATAGTGCGTAAATACTGTAAATGAGTGATGTTAATGCCTATGTAATTGCTCCGAAAAAGTGTTAGGAGAAATGTTTTTTTACAAATGTTTGACGCATAGATATTTGTGGTGTTTGTCATTCATTTGTCACTTGATAAAAATGGGTTTGTTGATGTCGTTGCCAACAAATTTTTACACGACTGCGCAAGAGAGTTACTTTTTCACGGTAGGTACTTACTTTCTTTTTAAAAACGGCTCTAGGTACATTTTTACATTTTTTCTAGAAAAGATATTTTGTATGCAATTTTCATATAACGTTTATTTTGGGCCACGAGAGCTACAGTTTTTGCATTAAAAAGTATACTATATCCTTCACCAGGGCTTAAGCTATCTCCATACTAAATATCATTAAGATCGGTGTAGTGGTTTTGTCCTAAAAATGTAGATAATAAACAGACAGGCAAAGTTACCTTCGCATTCACAAAATATTATAAATGCCAATGTTTATGAGGGAGTGTGTACGTTTGTTACTTCTTCACACTAAAATGGCTGTACGAGTTTGAGTGAAATGTAGAATGAAGACAGTTTACGCCCTGGATAAACATATAGAATACTAGTTGCGCCCCGCGGTTTCCCCCGCGTCTTCCTTTTATCCCGCAGGAACCATTCCGGGTTAACAAGTAGTATATGTGTTAATCCCCGGTATAAGCTATCTCCATTCCAAATTTCATCAAAATTGGTTTATTAGTTACGGTGATACGTGGTTAGAAACATGTGAATGTTTTCACACAAACTTTCACATTTATAATATTGGCAGAACTTCTCACCCCGGAAAAAGATTCTTGCGAGATAACGGAAAAGCACGTATGCTTGTGAAAACACAATACCTATGAAATTAGGCTTCTACCTTTATATTTCAAAAACCCTATGACACGTTTAGTGTGTTGTAAATTGTGACAAGCTTTAATAACCTTTGTAAACGCAGTTAAGGGCCGTCCCACACGACCCTACTACGTACATATTTACTTTTAATAATGAAGAAATAAGTACAAACACGTAAATCCAGTCCATAATATCTATTACGCAAAAATTCTCTAGATAATACCCGGTTTGTTGGTTCACTAGATCACAGTATAGACTAAAGACAGTTAATGATCTTGAGAATGTTCGTAGTAACGCGTGGGCCTTACACGGCACTGACACTGAGTTCCAACCCCCACCTCAGCCACACCTATGACAATACACACGCACTCCCTGTAGCTGTCTGACGTGTGGAGCATGCTTGCCTGACCGATCCTAAGGTTAGTTTCCCAAAAAATCAAGCCGCGTCAGACCTGACGACACACCATGGGAACAGCCTGTTTGTGCGGATTTGCTATCGCTCGCTCAAAACGGTGAAGGAACCGGACTATTTCTGACTCTCTCTCTCTCTGTCTTTTTGTTACCTCTTCACTTTTATGTAACTAAATGTAGGTAATTTTTGAGAGAAACATAGCATAAGTACTTTTTAACGCAATAAACTGTAGTCCATAAGCATACCTAGAAATAATATAATCACGTGATACGACAACCATGCAAAACAGCTGTATTTTACGGTGTCTTAGGTACTGTCCTATACTTACACATTGCTAAAAATATAGAAACGACTAAGCTTGGTATAATCTGCTCCTAAGCAAACAACGGCACAATGAAAGCAATGGCCGCTTGCGGTTGTGTTACAAAGTTTGTACGTATAATATATATTACATATATGTACATATACATATAAAGCCAAAACCAAATATGCGAGATTATAGAGTTAACGTAGATTAGGATTGTAGCTGGTTAGAGACAAACCTTATGAATAGGTATATATTAGCTTTTTCTAGCAACAATTGTACATGTAACGATTGGTATATTTATTCGTCGCGTTTCTTTTCCTCCTCTTTTCAGATGTCCTCGTTTTTTCATTCTTCCATCTGGCAACCCTGTATGTGTTTTACGTTACTGACTAATTCACACTCAACTAATATGTACTATACACTATTATAGGGTGTTACTTTCACATACATAACATTAGTATAATACTAATGTTATGTATGTGAAAGTAACTTTGTCTGTCTGTTTGATTGTTACTTGAATCGATCTTGATGAAAAATGGAGATTTTTGAATTCTAAGACAGAACATACCTAACCTGAATTTAAGTGACGATGTGGTCGAACATGACGCCACGCTACACCTGGATCGGGAACTGGCTCTCAAGTGAGGCTGCCGGAACACACCGATAGGTGGTTGGTGACAGATTCTTAACATGAGCGTGGTAGCTATCCAGACGAGCTCTAGAAAATACCCTACCACCAAGCTATGGTTTCACCACGATGTTTTCCTTCACTGAAAGCTCAAGCTCATTAAAGGATTCGCACCCCCGAACTACGGGGAGCAAGGTGACGTCACTACCACTGCATCATCGCCACTTCTTCGCCGTTCGCATTCTAAAAGTAGAATCGACGCGTTTTGTGCGGGACGGAATGTCATCCATATAGGATGTCGTGTTCTTTTTAAGGTCAGTGAATTATTCACACGACTCATTTCATTGGTTCAAACAAGACCCTGATTGAGATCGTATGTTAATCCCTTGCATTAAGCTACGGACTGCGGTACAAAGGGCGGTCCTGATAACATCGGGGCATTCGGGGCACTTGTTGCACGTACAGGGTTGCGGTCGGTTCAATTACAGGCAAAATGATAAGCGCCGTAACATCTCTTTTTAGTTTTTAAAATACGCGCACCGCAGTTTTGGCCATATACATTTTCGGGATAAACGTAGCCTCTGATACATATCTGTACCAATATAAATCTGTTCAGGCCTATTTGCGTGATTGATATCAAAACGAAAACTTCCAATAAACTTTTGCGTTTATTGTTTAAATAGGACTGAATACAAATGTCTTCTGTTTTAGTTCGGAATAACAAGATTGTCGCTCAGAAGTACAGTACAAAAGCAACAAAAGTACAGCATAGCGTTTGGCTATGACCATCTAAGTACGTAACGCGGGCGCGTTACGTTATCTGCATGGAATTATCACTAAAGCCCGTAAAGATGTCACACGTTATTGTCAAGGAATCTTGATAACGAATAAGGCAGCGCCACGCTACGCCTGAATAGGGAACTCCCAGTGAGGTTGCCTCAAGTGAGGTTGCCGGAAGACAGCGATAAGTATTTGAGAAGAACACTAGAAAATGCCCTACCATCAAGCAATGCTTTCCTCACGATGTTTTCCTTCACCGCAAGCTCAAGCCCATTATAAGACTCAAAGGTTGCAAGCCGTTGTCACTACCGCTGAGCTTTCACCACTTCAAATGCTATCGGTGTACTCAGGCAGCCTCACTTTACAGACAGTTTCAGATGTGCCTATGACCACATCGTCACAACGTCGCATGACTTTTGTTCAAAAGCTACCCAGTAAGATTTAAAAGAAATACAGTCAAGCTAAATTCAGAGTTTCAGCACCAAAACCGTTGCTTTCCCAAAACCGTTCATAAATTAGCATCAATTGACAAACTGGAACTTTAAGTCCAAAGAACGATTAATCGAAAAGCTGAATTGTTACCCTTCGACCGTCGAAGCATGGGTCAAAGCGATCCCACGTCAATGAAGGGTTTGGTCGACTTTCAACTAAGGGTTATTAAGGGCTACGTTTCAAAGACATGACTTGGTTTTCTAATAAATTAAACAAGATGAATGATTTTGGGAACTTTAAATGTTTACGATGAAGTTAATAATGAAAACGCTTACACAATTACGAACATGGCTCCGACCCCTAACCAAGATTACTTATCGCCCGATATTAATCGATCCTGATCCGTTTTTCGCGGTTTTGGATCGATTTGTCAATCAATATGTCAAGCTTTACTGCTAAAATGACATACTCGTATTATGATGACATGACATATCAATCCAAAACCGCGAAAAAAGGAATCAGGATCGATTATTAATTCCAGGCGTTAATCTAGGGTATTAGCATAGTAAAGGAGTAGTAGTTCAGCTTCATATAAATCGGCCGTCGCCGGTTTGAATGTGTGCGTGAGTAGCGGCACCGTGTACGCACGCACTTTTCACGCACACAATCACATAAACGAAAGGAGGCGGCCGGGGCCGCGGCCATGCACTCAGTACGGAACGCGCCGCCTATGCGTCACCGCAAGAGTAGGCAATTAACTCGTCGAGCGGCCTTAGCTAACCTACTGTTCTTTATATACTGTGATAAAAATAAAATTGTTAATCTACTCTATCTACAAAGCAGAGGGTATTTCGCTGGCCGAGGGTTACAAAAAATTAAAATTACATTCCTTTTTTTAGTGGATTTAACCACTTTTCTCCTGGTGTATATATAAACACGACTTTTATCATGATTAATAAATTGAAAAAATAATGCATAGTGATTGGTCGCAATATTTATGGAGCTTATGTCTATTAGTTTCTATCTACAGTAGTGCATAGATATTCCGTGGATAAATATTTTAACCTATACCTACGCTAAATAGTAATAAAAACCAATAAATAAGTATCACTGATATATTTCAGGGTTTGTTTTTAATCTTTGGTTATCATAAATTACCATCACAGCAGTGACGTCACCCAAAACGGCTTTAACGAAAGACCATATAAAGTAAAACGACAACGATACGACGATAAAACGACGATAGTCAAACGATTAGTAAAACGCTGAGTTGACGCCGGTTCGCAACAAGACAGATTTTGTAGTTACTACTTAATGTATTATGATTAAATTCATGCAAATAAATGATAGGGCGATGGTGGCCGAACGGTAACGAGAGCGGTAGTGGCCGAACGGTAACGCGTGCGACTAAGGCACCGACACCGAGCTCGAATCCTCTAGGCCCCGCACCTATGACTTAATAAGTTATGTGCGGATTTGCCATCGCTCAAAACGGTGCAGGAAAACATCGTGAGGAAACCGGCATGTCCAAGAACTGCAACATTCAAGGGCATGCGACATCTACCAACCCGCACTGGGACCGCGTGGTAGATTACGGTCCGTACTCTCTCTTTCTGAGAGAAGGTTAGAGTCCCAGCAGTGGGAACGTGAAAGGCTGATGATGATGATGAAATAATTGATTCTTATTCTTAAAAAAGAAGAAGATTAAGTAATACTAAAGCTTTGATTATGTTTAACGTTATTTTTATCGGCACAAAGTTCCCACTCTGTCACCTGCAGGATGAGGCTACTGAAAACTGGTTCTTAATTCGGAAGTGTACAGTGTCTGAATCTCAGACACAACGCCGAGTGGCGGTAGTGTCTCGAGCAATTAGTGTAAACAGGGTCGACCTACAACCGTGAGGGCACTTCACTTCGCGCCGCTTCTGAATGAGAAAGCTCACGGTGATAGGAGTAGCGAGAGGGGGAGCGAGTATCAATTTTTTTTGAGAGAATTACCTCGATTGAAACGTTAAAAAACCGTGGTATTCAGATATGAAAATAGACGATGAGCACTCACATATTTATTAACAAAAAATTTGTGTGTATCTTATGTTCAAGATGGTAGTGACGTAGTGTTTCCAAAATTGTGAAAATTCACCTTCCCCTGTATTAAAACAAAATGTAGTCCTCCTACCTAATCCCTTACTTATTATAAATGCGAAAGTAACTCTGTCTGTCTGTCTGTTACTCTTTCACGCCTAAACTACTGAACCGATTTAAATGAAACTTAGTACGGAGATAGTTTGAATCCTGAGGAAGGACATAGGATACTTTTTATCGCGATAAACTGTAGCCTACGCGGGTGAAACCGCGGGGAACAGCTAGTTGAAAATAATTGAAAAAAAATGAGAGAACTGTTCATTTTATACACATTAAACTTATACGAAAAGAAAGATAATATTATTTATGACAATGGTAGTACATATTTCATTGTTTATCTTTCTCAAATGAAATATTAAAGTACGTCGATTATGCTGTAGACAGTTTTCTTACATTGCCACTTGTTTCATGTGATACAGATTGAGAGTTTGTGGTGGTAACTAACCAGGCGAGTATACTACAAATACCCTGCCACCAGTACCAAGCTATGGTGTTGTTTAAAATTATGCAAAACTTTATTTCTGCGAACAAGGCCTTAAGCCCTCGTCACTTCACTAAATGCACGGAGAATTTCCACTGACTGCTTTCAGTTTTCATGTTATATTTCATACATATTTTACAGTTTTGTTTTGGAATTCATAATTTTAAAAGTTTTGGGGGAAAAATTCATGTCTTCCCGCGAGGTTTCTATTCAACTGAGTGACGAGAGAAGAAGGTCGTTGAACTCATTTCAAGTGCCACCTCTAACCAAAAAGTATAATAAAAAGGGGGAACCGGGGAAACCTCTGACCATAACCTTCTCAAGTATATTTTTTATGAGTTGTAGAGAAAAAGTTTTTACTGTCGTCGTTTTAGAACAATCCATGGGGATATGATTGTCGTACATTATCAGGGATTACCAAATATAAAATAGAAAAAGAGTGTAACGGGAATATAATCTAACTTCGACAGTTTCAGGGGCCAACTGGGTTTGATTAATATATGGTTTGATTGTACCAAAACTTGATGAGTTAAGAATGTCATAACAATGTAAGAGACTAAATTGATATCGATTCACGGTACCTATCAGCACGTATGAAGTATCACTTGGCAGCATAATATTGTATCTACTAAAATAGGTTATGCCCTAAAAGTTTCAGCTGTAGGTAAAACATTTACGAATTTAATTTTGAACGGTTTATATTTCGACACTGGAATCCAGCGGAAAACTTTTATGACTCAAAAAACAGCTGTTAAAAAGGTTGCAGTAATTAGACAAATAAATGAAAATAAGCAAGCGTAAAAACGCAAATGCATTATTAAACCCGCAAACAAAAGTGGGACGTAAAATGGCAGAAATAGGTGATATAATCGTAAAAGTCGCGTATTATTGGGCAGGGTCGGGTAAAAGCAATACTACCCATATTGAGAGGTATGCCACAAAATAAATGTTACAGAAAATCAGTACATTTGTATTCAAATGATTATTGTTCAGGGTTATACTACATTTATTTGGGCTATTCCTTGCTGGTGTTGGTTCTGTAGTTGTATGCTATCCACTTTTGGTGTTCGATTTTGCATAATATCTTTCGGACGTGGATTTTGTCGGTTACTGTAATGTTAACGTTTATATACAGGAGTTTGTATTTGACTACAATTTAACGTAAGCTTGTATTATTGTAGATAATTGTTCATTTTATGCTTTGACGTACCTACTTTTTGTACGGGTATGATTTTACTAACAGGATTTTATTTAGCTACATACTGTTACATACACTCTAAACTTACGTTATTTTTCGTGGAAACTTTAACACCCAAATAGAAAATAGAATGACACAGTCCAAACTGTCTTCTAATTCAGCCCTAAAGAACGATGATTCAAAGTAATTGTTCTTAGAAGGTTGAAATTTTTTAACATCTTGCGGTGCAGCGTTTGACCACAAGTTACCTGATGTTATGCCACGGTGAGGTCGAAGGTAATGCCATGCTTTTTGACAGCCTTAGCTAGATAGCAAGCATTGCAATATTCAATGCAAAATTTTAAAGATTCATCGGCACTTGTTTTCATGTGCTTGCAAATAAGGTTAATCCTATTTTCACGCGTTTTAATTAAAGTACTAAAACAAAATCGGCTTAAGCACATCAGTTATTCTCATTTCATAAGTTATAAAGAATTAGAAGCCTAAACAAATACCACGTAAAGCGGAAACTTATTACGGGTTATAAACGCTCTTATTTGCTATCAAAACCACCTCAAAGCCTTTGTAACGTTCCTTTTGTAGGGGGGATCTTGGGCATATCCGTGCCAGAGCATTATTACAGAGGAAGTAAGTTTATCGAGGTGTAATATGTCAAAATTGGGGTGAGGCTGTGCGGACTAGTTCACTTCAAATTACATGTGTAGGCATTTATTCTCTGTCACCCGTGGGTAGCCCTTATGGGTTCTATATTCAGCACTAGACATAATCAAATGGCTATCAATTTACTCCATTTTTGTATAGCGTCTCCTTGTGGATTTGAAGTAGAGTTCATAATAGACGTAGAGTTGGACTGAAAACCAACCGGTAACTTATTAGTAAAGAGGAGTCAAGACCTTGATTTCTGATAAAAATAATTAATTTAAAGTAATGTATTCATCTAAAAATTCAAAAAATTTTGTTATTTGCCTCGTGATTCCATACAACTATATGTTTATAAACATTTTATTCATGTTTTAAAACATTTTATTCCAGGTAATGATTTGCTTTCGATATTTATATTTCAGGTGTTATATTATATTTTAAGTACTAAAATATCCCTTTGGTTTCACAGCTTTGGATAGCTGCTTTTATAAAACTAAAGTAGCAAATTATGTCTCATAAGTAAAAGGTTTCGCTTTAAAAAAGATATACTACTAGGTACCTACATATTTCACGGTAAAGTATTGAAAAAAAAAACTCCCATAGTTTCTCCAATTATTAAAAAAAATAAGTTACTCTTTGTTATTTTAATTCACCACCCAGGTTCGTTATTGCGTTTCGTAGGTGATTTTCCGAGTGAAGACGTGATATCCCTCACATCCTTCCGGCTCGTGAGGACCATTGCTGTAAGTATTTGTGTAGGAGCCGCACCTGCCACTATAAGAATACTGGAAATGTCGGTGGTCCCTAAGTAAACCCACGTGTAATAGTGTTTGTATGAAAACAATGGTTTTCCTTTCTGTGCACAGGTGAAAATGAAAACTAAAATTCTGCTTGTCCGCACAGTTTGCTGCTTTGTTACTATACCTACGTATTAGACGCTTCTTTGTATGTTAGATTAACTTTGAACTAACATAAAAGTTCTAGTTGCGCCCCGCGGTCTCACCCGCGTCTTCCCGTTATGCCGCGGGAACCTTTTTCAGGGATAAAAAGTAGCCTATGAGTAAATCCAGGGTATAAGCTATCTCCATTCCAACTTTTATTCAGATCCGTTCAGTAGTTTTTGCGTGAAAGAGTAACATACATCCATCCATCCAACCATCGATACTAACAAACTTTCATGTTTATAATATTAATAGGATAAAACAAGATTATACATTATACATTACAAAAGGAACAAAAACTTGACTGCGGCAAAATAAAGTACCCTATGTCACTCCCACAATAAAGACAAATCTTATGACACCTCATATGTTATAGTCCGCCAAAATATTTAGGCTACAGGCTGCGCCAAAGAAATATACACACAATCATACATAAATACACTCGAAAAACATAACCCTCCTACTTTCTCAGTCGGGTAAAAAATATTATTGTTTTATAAAAGAATTGTTGTTTAATTTACCACATTACACGCAGTGCAGGTACTAAAAAAATACCACAGCGATAAATCTAAAACTATAAATGGATCAATCAAAATCATAAGTGAACCAGCTTAACTAGTATTACCATTGCAAACTGAAGTAAAATCTTAAATCGGCGAAAAACATAATTTTAAAACTTGTGTTGCCAATCTACCGCACAATCTTAACAGGCTTGTGGCTGTCACCTGGCAACTCCTCCCCTAGCATGTCCTTTATAATTTCCCCTTCATCCCGCCTTTAGATAATGTATTTAGGCCTAACACAGACTACGCCACTTTAGAACCACACAATCACTAAAATCAGTTCTGAACTGCTGCTGATGTTGATACAGGAATAGTTGTAGGCCGTAGTGTCATAATTGTTATTAATTTTGGCACACACAATCTGTGTAGCTACCACAGTTTAACCACTTCATTGAGTAATGAGCAATTGCTCTCATATTTTACCATTGGATTCCATGGTAGGTATTTGAGTATTAGAAAACAACTAAATTAAGTACCTAAAATAGCATTACCATCAAATTTCAAACAAAAATTATGATTTAAAATCTGAATAAATTAAAAACACTAAACACAGATCGTTGTATTACAAATTACGTATGGAGTTTATGGTATTATTTTTTTTTTGCATATGTCAAGACTGCAAGTTTTGAGTGATATTCCATTGACGTTCCTACGCTTGTGCTTACTTTAATTCTTGAAAAGCATTTCTTTATGACATAAGTGATCACAAATATTACATATACTAAATAAATATTTTTGATTTGATTTTATTTGATAAACTATTATAGCATTACACAGGCGGGAAAGCGTTCAAAAGCAAGTAATCTCAATTTACAGGTAAGCAATCGTGCCACTCAACCACTTGTTGTCTATAAAGTAGAACGTTTGTATCAAGCCTTAGATATCTTTTATCTATTTGCAAAATTAAATGCTTTAAAAGACTCTGACGTTATTAAAGCTCTTCCAAGACAAAGTTATTATCTCGTTTATGATGCGATATTGTTTCTTTCTTTTAATGTAGCTGATAATTTTGTTTAACTCTGAGCGCTTTGTTATAGTTTTATGCTTCGTTCTGATGTCTTTATTAAATTTGATGTTGTTTTTTCATGAAATTGAAATAAGGCAATATAGAACTTATTAGCATCAAAAATGTTTCTTTAGACAGGACAGAGAGCTGGTTGATGGAAAATGCTTCCTAACAAGAAATTATAATACTTACACATCCTACTAATATTCAAAACGTGAAAGTTTGTGAGTATGGATGAATGGATGGATGGATGGATGGATGTTTGTTACTCTTTCACGCAAAAACTACTGAACGGATCTGAATGAAATTTGGAATGGAGTTAGCTTATACCCTGGATTAACACATAAGCTACTTTTTATCCTGGAAAAAGGTTCCTGCGGGATAACGGGAAGACGCGGGTGAAACCGCGGGGCGTAACTATTGATACATGCTTTGACTCCTAACTAAGATTTCCTGTGTCTAGGGTATGAGAAGATCGAGGATCCACAGCGCCTAGGAACAAAACAAATACTTGTGCTTTATTTTATATGTATTTGTCTTTTATATGTATTTTTTTTATGTATTTGGCTTGCGTGATTTCTTTTTCCATATTTTTTTGGGAGAGGTCACAACTTTTTTTCTTTTGTAATTTTCTTAACGTATGTGTATTTCGCCAATATCCAGTAAATTAATGCAACGTTGAAGACAAAATTAAATAAAAATAAATGCTTCACTCGCTTTGACTTGATAAAGATACAAACTTCAGGCGCACAAACTAGCTCAAACTTTATTCTGCAATATTAAGTTTACAACATACCGTTGTTCTAAGGAACAAGAGTCTTAGTAGGGATGGCGATCTGAGATCGATTAACCGAAGAATCGATTTATTTGTCAAAAAATCTATCTAAACATATACTGATCGATCTACAAAATCAAGACATAGACACTCGAAAATCGAGGTTCGATTTTTCTGTTTCAGTAAGAATGCAATAACAATTATTATGTTCGTACATATAATTTACAATTGGTTGAACCTACCTAAACATGTCATAGATGACATTTTCTGACACGATTAATTACTGAAATCTCAATCGATGGCAAAGGTAAGTACCTACTTTGTTTTATGGCTAGCGTCAATAATGCTAATGCCATCATATAGTATTTTTTATGTGATATTATGAGTTATTATTTCAGCTCGATTCGAAATAAAAATCGATCTTCTTGGCTACAATTTTTTTCTGAATAAATTCTTTAGAATTCGATTCATATCGATTCAAGAATCGATCTTTTAAGGAAGAATCGCTATCCCTAAGCCTCAGTAGGTACTGATATTTTCTTCGTAGAAACACAAACAGAACTAGCGCCGGAGCCTGTGCCGGAGTCAAACCTTGTTTTGCTTCAAATCTCGCGGTTGTTTGTTTAGCGGTACCTGATAATAATAATTGTTACGCACACAACAACACTAGCCGTAATAGCGATGAAGACAGTAACCAATCTTTCACCTTTACCAACCGACCAACCGATAACCGATGGGGAAGAAAGGTTCTCGAGTGGCGACCACAAAGCGGAAGATATTCTCTACTAGATGGACCGACGACATTGTAAGAGTCACAGGGAGCCAATGAATGCAAAGGGCTAATAGACGTTTATGGTTGTGTTCAAAGGGGAGGCCTGTGTTGAGCAGTGGACTTCTACCGGATGATTATGATGATGAGGATGATCCATTGGCTCATGTTGTCGGAAACCCATTTAGTTAAGTTTAAAAAGTTGGTCTTAATTTTTGGTAAAGAATGTATCCCCAAGACGTTGGCATTGGACCACAAACTGAGTTCTAACTTAAATACGAAGAGGGTTATAACTTATGGAGGGTGAGTGAGCCGTGGCATTGTGTGGCCTCTGTGTATGTGCAAGTGATACACGGTAAGCGGTATAGAACAAAAAACAGATAAAAATTGACAAAAACACACAAAGTAAAACAAACGAAGTACAAACATCATGATGAAAGCATAGCTTGGTTGCATTATCTAATGCTCACCTGGCTAGCTAGAATCTGTCACTAAGCACCTATTGGTGTGTTCCGGGAGCCTCACTTGAGAGCCAGTTTCCAATCCAGGTGAGCGTGGCCCACCTATGACCACATCGTCACTTAACATCAGATGACTTGTGGAAGCGCGCTAGAAGAAAAAAAACGCGCTTACTAGAAGTAAAAAATATATTGCTGCTATACAGCATACACTGTATGGACCCTATATGGACTACAGTTTTTCGCAATCAAAAGTATCCTATTTCCTGCCTCAGGATTTAAAGTTTCTCTATACAAAATTTCATTAATATCGGTTCAACGGTTAAGCATGCGAAAAGGTATCAAACATAAAAAGGGAAATAAATAGTTAGGTACTTTCGAATCACATCACACTATCACACTCATGCTAAAATTATAAATGTGAAAGTTTGTGAGTGTGTGTTTGTGTATGTTTGTTACTTATTCAAGCTGAAACGACTCAACAGATTTGAGTGAATTTTGGAATGGGAAACCCGCGGGTGTAACCGCGGGGTGCAGCTAAGTTTATTTCATTATTAAAAAGTATCATGCAATTCCAAATTTAAAATCATCTCAAAATATGAATTTGGCAATAGAAATGATTAGTAAATCCATCTATACAAAACAGTTTTCTTAAAAGCTTATACCATGAACCAGGGACAGCGGGTCCCAACAGACGTGTCCGTTAGGTCCGTGAGACTGCACAGCGTGGTTAATTAAATTCTAGCCACTGGCCACCCCACAACAAAACGAGGAATATTACCCTTAATATTATTAACGCATAGTAGTTAGACTAGTTTTACGCTACGCTTTGTGGGTAAAGGTTTATACAGCGTTTGACCGCATGTCGACGATGTTTTCGACGGTGCCGCCACGCCTGAACAAGTGAGGCTGTCGGAACATATCAATAGGTAACTTTGAGGAGGTTGTTAACCAGGAAAGCACTCACACTGCCCTACCACAAAGCTATGGTTTCATCACGATGTTTTTCTCATTTAAAAAAGAAAGTAATAATACGAGTACATTCATAGCCCATACTCTCTCTCTCTTTCTTTCTTTGTTGGATGAGAAGAGAGAAGACCAGACTCAGTGGCATATCTTGGGCGAGGCCTATGCCCAGCATTGGACTGACACGGGCTGATTATGATGATGATACTCTCTCCCTCTCTCTCCCCTCTCTCTCCCCCCCCTCTCTCGTTCTCTCTCCCCCCTCTCTCCCCGCCCTCTATCTCCCCCCCCCTCCATCTCTCTGAGAGAAGGCCTGTGTTCCAGCAGTGGGAGTTCAAAGTAGGCTGATGATGGTGAATGTTTCATTACAATGAAAGGAATGTTAAAAGTTACATTAAAAATACTCAAATACTATTTACGTATCAAATTCAACGTTTTCGTTAGAAAATATCAAATTGAAATCATAGATATTTAACCAAAGCGCTCAGTACTAATTACACGATTGGGAGCATCGGTTAATTGGAACTCGAATGACGTTGTCATGTCAAAAAGCTTACAATGGAATGGTGTCAGACGCATACGCGATATGTTTGGGGTCTCTACTGTACTTCAAAAAACTAGGACGTTTTTGACAATTGCTAGTAAGAAGTTAGGACTGAAAACTGAAACCTTCGTCAAATAACCAAATGTTATAAAATAATGGAATCATTCGATTATGAAAATGTCTCGAGTTATTTCGATGATAACAATTATTATATAATTTACTAATTTGATCGTGGAGTGTGACTTGATCAAAGTAAGGGCTCATCATAATAATATCCTAACTTTTATATAATTAAAACAAAAATAGTGTTAGTAAAAAAAACGCATAACTAGAACGGCTGCACTCATTAGGCTATTTTTGTTTCATTATTCTTAATAGTTTGAGTAAGTAAAGAATAATCGTGAAAGTTTGTGACTATGGATGGATGGATGGATGTTTGTTACTCTTTCACGCAAAAACTACTGAACGGATCTGAATGAAATTTGGAATGGAGATAGGTTATATACTGGATAAACACATAGGCTACTTTTTATCCCGGAAAAAGTTTCTGCGGGATAACGGGAAGACGCGGGTGAAACTGCGAGGCGCAACTAGTATATAAATAGGTAGCACTCTTCTAAAACACCTTGTCCGTGCAAAAGAAAAACAACAGGAATATTTTACGTCTACGCACAGAACCTAGGCTCTTGTCCAACAAAAACACGACAAATGGGAACCCTGAATAGATCTAACGTTAACAAAAGCGTTTTAATTGAATTGGACTGTGTTGAGTGGTGGAATCAAATAGACATGTGTATGCAGTGTAAAATGAATCTCGAATGGACGAACGCTTGTATGCGGTGGAATCACCACATAGGTATTATACCTACTAGTGATGATTGCACTTGTAGAGGACGTTAGCATATCGTTGCATTTCACTCACTCACTCGCGTATTCAGTTAACATATACATATTCTATTATATTTTTAGACAGAATAGAATAAAACTTATGTTTATTTGCAAGTTAATATAAGAAAACAAATGTTTAAAATTAATATTTTGTTATTGTCTACACAACAGATTTATAAAATGTGTTTTACATATATTACGTATTACCTTTATTTCTTGTTATACGTTTTATAATACAGCAAAACTAAATATATTATACAATCTATACATATATATATAAATCAATGGTGACTGACTGATGACTGACTGACATAGTGATTTATCAACGCACAAATCACTGGACGGATCGGGCTGAAATTTGGCATACAGCTAGATGTTATGACGTAGGCATCCGCTTAGAAAGGGTTTTGATTAATTCTACCCTCAAGGATAACTGTAGCCGACGCGGGTAAAACTGCGGGGAACAGCTAGTAGGATATACTAAAAATTAAACTAAATTATTAGGAATTAAATTGTCTAATATAACTAAACATCTACAAATAAAATACCTGATTTAAAGCGCTGCCTGCAGGTGCAGGCTGATTCGTTATTTTTAGCTTAATCTCCGAGTCGTTCTATTAGTAATTGAGTAGGTATTTGTTATATAAAAGTAACTTGTATTTCCAAATGTCACCTAGTTCTGCGTTGTCATCATCACTTCAGCATTGGCCTGCTCAACAAAAGATGATATTTAAGTATAGTCCGAAGAACATTTGCGCTCATGGCTAAGTAAGTCAATCCGAGAGCCACAGATGTCTTATGTCGCGTTCCAATCTATCCACGACTTGCCCTACTGGAGATGGAAATTTGACATAAACTCCATAGAAGTAATGTCAAATTTATGTCAAACTGTGGATAGATCGGTTATTATTGAAACCGGCCGTTAAACCTATCCACTCATCTCTCTCTCTTGCCGACCTCACTCACTCCGGTCCATTCTTCTCTCAGTCTTTTTTTTCTGACCCGATTTTCTTTTTCCATCACTTGGAATCTTTTCTGCCATCTTTTTCGTCCATCTTTTATTTTATTCAAGCCTACAAATATGGGCTTTTAAGAGTGCGTCTAATGCTGGAAAAAAAACAGACGTCCCCTGTGTTTAATATTTTATCTACGTTACTTTGTTTAGAGTTGAAAATCGCGTGACCGCGTACAGTTGACGATAATGATGGATTCGAGCCCCAAGCTATAATTTTATTTAATTATTCAAAATATAAGCATGGAATAAAAAAACTAATCGATTACTCGATTAGAACATTAGTTTGGCTATGTAATTCGTAAAAAATAATGTATGGTTGTCGTTGATAATTTAGAACATTTGAATTAAAACAGTTTATTTTTCGTACAAGTTTTGTATTTTTTTTTAAAGACACCAGATTTTTTTTCAAAATTCTATTCGATTACTCGGCTTCTACGGGTTCTACCTCTACTTATAGTATTTTTTTAATTTCTTTTACATTCTTTACCATTAAACTATGTGTTTAAAAATACACCTTTTGGGATTGATCGCCCTCTTAAAATCAAGATAATATAGTACTACCTACTCTTAATTTAGGCTCTTTGGTTGGTAAACAGAAACTATGTTTATAAAAGCCCATTTTCTTCAAACGCATAAAACCAGTAAGCAGATAAGGGTATTTCTTTGTCTTGTTTTGTACTTTTTGGGGTAATTTTACTCTAGACGCAGTTAACTAAGGATAAGTTAAAATATTTTGTACTAAAATTCATTGGTGTATTGGGAACTTCATATTTTAACAGAAATAATACACTGAGGAGGGGTGGCGATTTTAATAAGAATTAGTTTATATTTCTACATATTTTTTATTTTTGGGCTTATATCGCGAATTTAGGGATATCATTTACAAAATAATATATTAATTATTGCATCACATTTTTTATTGTTGTATAATCAGTAATCACACAAATATTATAAATATAAATGTTTGTGAGTGAGTGTGTTTGTTGAACAGATGTAAGGGAATTTTTTTTTCCTTTTTTTTGACCCTGGGAAATGCTCTTACGCACTGCCCCCCCCCCCTCCCCCCATCCACAAGGGAAGGGGCTCGGAGGGAGTGTGGGACTCGCGCTGTACAAGGGCGCCATACCCACTAAAACCCCGGGGTAGATAGGATATACCCTAGATTAACACACATAAGACACTTTTTATCCCGGTAAAGTACAGTCAGCGACAAAAGTAGCTGGACACACTCGAGTTTTCAAATGTGTTTTAGATCAATAATGTTTGGTTTTTTCTTACAACTTACATGGTAGCGTTTGACCACAACACAACACATCTGATGTTCAGTTATAATGCGGTGAAAGGTAGGTGTTTAAGATTACGAAGGGAATCGGAAAATTTGGTACTGTTCAGCGATTTTTGTCGTTGACCGTACCTGCGTGTGGTAGGAAGACCACGGGCGCAGCCAGTATTCAATAATACCTAAGGTTTATTCAATTAGTAACTACTAAATGACCATCTGTAATCCCAAAATAAATATTACAACCAACAATTTCATTAGCCACAATCAATGAGCGATGATCGCAGCAGATATCATCGCATTGTTATTAGTTCGATTGCAATTAGACAAATTACACCGATCCGTTAATATCTCTATCAATAACGCGGCAATACAGGCAGTATGGATACTACGTCTCAGCGGTTGGAATCAAATCACTCACACTAGCGTAAACATTTGCAAGGAATGAAACTAATTTCGCCGTGCAACAGAAATAGGTTAAATTGTAGAAGTAACGAGTTAAACAATTCAAATTCAAAAGAGTCAAGGCAAACTGACATGCTCAATATGCTTATATAGTTCTGTAAATTTCATGTCGAGTAAGAGGTGTTTGCTTTTAGACAGTAAAATAGCAATACAAAACGAAAAAATCCATCAGCCCTACTATAATATTATAAATGCGAAAGTAACTCTGTATGTCTGTCTGTCTTTCACGCCTAAACTACTGAACCGATTTAAATGAAATTGGTTACATAGATAGTCTAAAGCCTAAGAAAGGACATAGGCTACTTTTTATCGCGATAAACTGTAGCCCACGCGGGTGAAACTGCAGGGAAGGGCTAGTTTATTATATTACATATTAATGATTGGTGGTTTAAGTAGGCGTCTAAGCTATTCTCGCGTAGGTATAGTCTAGACATAGTCTAGACCTAGTCTGTGCCGTTTATTAATACTTCAATCAGCCTCTTTCGATACTTTTTCTCTTGTATCAACTTTTGAAATACAAATGAACTTTGTAAACAAGATCGAGCAAATTACAAAGGGTGTATATACACAATTTACCAAAATCACAGGTAAAATTACTTCTATGGAGCTTATGTCAAATTTCTATCTCAGTAGGGCAAACCGTGTATAGATCGGTTATTGGGAACGGCCTTAAATGTTTTGGCCTCATAATACTAAATTGTACCAGTAGTCAATACCCATACTGCCCGTTGAATATATGATTGCGGAAATACGGATTACTGAAATGACATTTTACTGATTGTGATCATATTGGTCTTGTGTAGTACATGAACGATGAACGAGTAGATTGAAACCGTTCGGTTACACTGAGCGAATAGAATAGACACATTAGACAATAGATATGACAGCTATTACAACGCTATTAGGTACGCTACTATGCAAACTAGGACTTGAAAGCGAGTCCACGACACAAGTAAAATACGAAAAAAAATATCAATTCGAAAAATGACAAAATTTTAATATGAATAAGAACAAGAATAAATATAGGGGACATCTGCACACAAATTGACCTAGCCCCAAATTAAGCTCGAAACTTGTGTCAACATTCGATGCTATTGTGTTTCAGTTAAAAGTTAAATCTATTTTGTATTAAAAATATTGATTAGAGAATGACAGTGCTGTTAAAGTATTTTTGAAGGACAAACCAATGCTCAAAACTGCGTATCGCTGTACTTATGTAAAAATATTTAATAACTAGATGCGCCCCGCTGTTTCACCCGCATCTTCTCGTTATCCCGTAGGAATCCGGGATAAAAAAAAATACATGTGTTAATCTAGGGTATAAGCTATTTCCATTTCGAATTTCATCAAAATCGGTTCAGTAGTTACGATGATACGTGGTAACAAACATTCACACACACAAAATTTCGCATTTATAATATTCTAGTAGGATGGGAAGCACTTGATACAACTGACTGACTATCACCACCGAAAATTAAACGACAGATAAACCTACTTAGCTCTGCTTACGACATTCAGTATTCCACAATTTGGTCTCGTAAACGACTCAAATATAAGCACTATCAAGTACACGTACACTCAATAACTCCTCCTACAATATTACCCATTACACTTCGACGTTGCATTCTCGATATTTATTCACTTTGTAGTATTCCTATTTATTGCACAAGACGTCGCACATAATTTTTAGAGCTGTAAAAATAAAAATCAAATCACAAAAATATAAAGTTCACTGTTTCTGAACGATACCTTCCATGTCATAGGCAGTGCTGTCATCTCCGTCATACGTCATTCCTTTTTTATGTGCGGGCGTCGCAGCTTCGACTTATCGATTAAATTCGTTATTTTATTGGAAATTTTGTGAAAAAGTTAGTTGAAAGCAGTGTTATGGAGAAAAGATCGTCATAAGTCCAAATAATGACGAAAAATAACATGTTGGGAACGCAAGATACGAAACTCGCCAACTAGTTCGGACGATCAAGGTTAGTTCGTGGTCATTAACTGTGTGTTAGTTTTATCTGTAAATTTGCCTTTGTCCCTTCCTTTTTAGGGAAAAGGCGCATACTTTGGAAAATAACTGATATTTTATCCTCATGATTTTTACGTAGTTTTTCTTTTCTAACTACCCACATAATTCATGATTTTTTCCATTCTTTTTTCTTGCATGATGCTCGGCTGATAATGAGTTACTCCGGTGGCGTATTGTAACCTTCAACACTGCACACGCTGCTTGCTGAATCATATAGTCTAGAGTCGTACCATGAGTGCGTACCATGACTTTAAATCATACAGTCATAGGATGTAACGTGAGTGCGTACCATGAGTGCGTATCATGACTTTAAATCATACAGTCATAGGACGTAACGTGAGTACGTACCATGAGTGCATACCATGACATACAGTCTAGAGGCGTAACGTGAGTGCGTACAATGACTTTAAATCATACAGTCTAGAGACGCAACGTGAGTGCGTACCATGACTTTAAATCATACAGTCTGGAGGCGTAACGTGAGTGCGTACCATGACTTTAAAAACCTTCAATACTGCACATGCAGTTTATGGAATCATACAGTCTAGAGGAGTAACGCGAGTGCGTACAATGACTTTAAAAACCTTCAATACTGCACACGCAGTTTATTGAATCATACAGTCTAGAGGAGTAACGCGAGTGCGTACAATGACTTTAAAAACCTTCAATACTGCACACGCAGTTGATTGAATCATACAGTCTAAAGGAGTAACGCGAGTGCGTACAATAACTTTAAAAACCTTCAATACTGCACACGCAGCTTGTTGAATCATACAGCCAAGAGGCGTAACGTGAGTACGGACAATGACTTTAAAACCTTCAATACTGCACATGCAGCTGGTTGAATCAAATAGTCTATAGGTGAAGCGTGAATACGTACAAAACCTGATATAGCGCTGGATCTTCTTGACCAGACAAAGCTCGACCATAATCATCCAAGGTCACCGACACCAGACCCGCGACAATGGTCTTCTGATGATGATAACCGGGTTAGATCCCGTACATTCATTCCGACAGGTCTAGGTACAGATACTGCAGATGCAGCTAGCATGTCCCAGCTCAAGCGAAAAGCCAATGTCTGCCGCACCAGAGTTTTTATAGCCAAAATGCATTCATAGATCCAGTACGGAAAGATGAATTATTTGGTGGGCGATTTATGATAAGGTATCTAAACGTTGGGGTAGAATCCTAGTGTAAATGGTAAAGGCAGAAGAAACCACGATAAAGGAAACCCTAATACCTGAAGACCTAGCTTACGGAGGGCACCAAGGTTCAACTTAGAATTTTCTGCTGTCTTATAGACGAACTTAAAGAGTCGGGATAAACTCCTTATAAAGGCTAAAACAAGCCAGTCATTTTCTAGACTTATATCTGTGGGACATAAATCATAAACAAAAAACAAGAACACAAAACACTTGTCTTTTATTATATAACAACAAAACAACGAAATATATACAGTTGGATAGAAAATTGAAATAAATGCTAAAAACTAAACTTCTTACAAAGAAAAAATTTGAGAAAGCTCTGGCCTTCATTCAAAGTTTAGCAAGGCTGGCGTTCTACCTACATCTCTAGACATCAGGTTCATTTTGAATATGAAGGACAATAGCAACTGAAGACTTTAAAATGGAAGATATTCACACAGCTAATATTTACCAAGTAAGGTTTTTTATATACATTATGTCCACATCAAGGAACCGTAATTTTAAGTTCCTATCCATAATTTAAAACTTCAAGATAACCTACGATTTTCAATGACTTCCTTTGGTTTGTCATTGGCTTCTGTACCAGTTGGTAATTATCTTAGAAACCGAGATCTGTTGTTACTTGTGTGTTATTTTGATGTCTTACTACACATTAATGACCATAATTTAAAATTTGCTTAGAGGGTTCATTAAACTTTCTCAAAAGGTTAAGATTTGTGTTAAAACAAGCAAAAATGTATTTTGATTTGGAACAAAAAACACACACATTTCGGCATTGAAATACTACATATTTACAGAAAAGTCATTATATGTGTTTAAAGTTTACAAAAAAGAAACTTAAAAATACCTGACGAAACAAAATATTTTTCCAGATTAAGCAGATTGACAATCAGGGCCTTTTTACCTTTTTAACCTTTGTACCTTAGGTTACTTTTCTCAGCCTACCCTGCAGTTTTCTTTGTATAGAAAGAAAAATTACAAACTGCATAACATTACGAATGATTTATATGAGAAATGTATCAAACTCGAAGTCAGAGTCGTCTTGGGAAAAATAATGTTTTAACTCAGTGGTAAGTACCTTCTAGAAATCTTCATAGGTGCCTCCCTTATTGGGCGGGGTGTTTTTTTTGTAACGTGAGTTTTTTTGTTTTGGGACCACACAATCACAACTAGCATACTTTATTATTAGAATTGAAATCAGCTTACATTGGCCTTCAATGCTTTGCTAAGGATTAACAGAATAAACATGGGCAGAGTACCGCTGTTGTCTGCATTAATGAAGATGTCTAATATACTCTCAGAGATATCTTGCACTAGCTTAAGCAAAGATAGCTTAATATACGTACAAAATAATATATATTAATTAATAAAGGACCAAAACATTGAATGGGACCTGGCTCCAGGTGCCTGTGATCTATCATGATCATAATCACGAACTGTTTTTTGGAGTCCCTAAATTGATGTTTATGTACAAGAACATTTGTGCGAAGCATATAATATAAAAAAAAAAAAAAAAAACTTACATCATTAAAAAACTAAGCAGATGATTATATTTACTTATGCATGTTATACACTTTCTTATAATTCATTAAATTTCAGATTCATTCACAGAACTGGGCACCCATTTAGACCACAATTGTTTTGTATGTGAAGTTGACAACCAAACATACCATCACAATATTGAACGTGTCTCACTTTTTTCACATTTATGTTTTAGATGGTATATACATATTATTACGGATAAGTGATCCTTTGGCATAGCCTGACCTTATGGACCCTATGGTCAATGCATTCATTGGATTGGGAAACTCATTTATTTTACGTCTTCCTTCTATTCTAGTTTATCTGTATTTTTAAGAAATATTATTTTGATCAAGCCACTGCACGGGAGTCATGGTCAGCTAATAGGCCTAAGAAGGCCTTTAGTTACACTTATTATTTTTATTTTTCCAAAGAAGATTGATCCATTTCACCCTCTCTGGTAGCATTATATCCTGGTTTCGAAGGTATTATCAACCAAACATAGTTATATTTCCAAGGGGTATCAAAATTAATTATAATTTAAACTTAGACTAAAAAATAATAATAATAATAATTTCAGAAATAATAATAATTGGATATCAATAATTTCAATAAGAACTCAGATAACTTTTTAGCATTGTTGTAATAGTACACTTCACCCTTAGCGTGGCCTCTTAGCTTTGGCTACGGTTCCGCCAATGCCTAATAAAGGTCCGGGCAAAGACCCGAGAATAAAGCCACATGGGATAATAATAATAATTCAAAGTATTACCATATTTTTTCCTATTTTCTCAAATAGGATTCAAATTCTCGTCTCTGAATATCATTCAGGTACAGACTCGCCGTTCGGCTTCTGTTTTAATATCAGGTAAATGTGTTATTTAGATGACCAAATTATAAGATTCACAAAAGAAGTTTACGGAATTAAACTTTGCTATTCAGAATACGTATCTACATGAGATCCTAGTACGCAATCACTTGTAGTAATTTTATCCAAACGAGAGTTAAGCTTTTGATTCCATATCCAAAAAGTTTGTGCCTTTCCTCGCGTTGTCAACTATACAACGAGTGCGAAATTAAAGTAAGTCGCACGAATGGAAATCAATATTTGGCTAGAAGCACTTACTAGAAATAGACTAATTACTGATTTCGCCTACAAATACTTTGGTGCCTAATCTAGTTATACTTTTTTACCTCACAGAGAAAACATATATCCAGAGAGAGTATTATCATTTTAGATAGATGCCATGGCACCTAAGAGCTACCTCCATCAAAGAAATTAATTCATACATCTAAGAGATAATCCATTGCTCCTACCACAAGTCACATATACATTAGACATACTTACATTTATAGTTTGGTGCAAATACTGGTATTTGCGGCACATAGTAGCCGTTACACTTCTACCTCGGCTAGTTATAAGGAGTTCTGTCCATTCACAAAGGTAATTCATAATATCTTCAAGCAAGAATGCTAATAACGGTAATTGGGCTTACATTATCAATTGACTTATTGGTTTTAGGTTGAACGTAAGGTTCATAATAATGTGGATAATCACTCCACTTTTTTCGTTTACATGTGTTAATGTATCTTTTTATTTTTCTATCTAGAATCCTGCCTGCCTATCTCGTTTGTGTGAAAGCGCTAAACATCTACAAAGTGAATAAATATCGAGAATGCAACGTCGAAGTGTAATTAATGGTTAAACGAACTTACCTTAAGTGATGTTCGACCATAATTATACTAGACGTTGCATTCGAAGATATTTATAGTCCCACCCGAACCCAGCTACTAAAGCCCATACAACTAACAAACGAGATAAGTGTCTCTGAAAGAATGACGTATGACGGAGATGACAGCACTGCCTATGACATGGAAGGTATCGTTCAGAAACAGTGAACTTTATATTTTTGTGATTTGATTTTTATTTTTACAGCTCTAAAAATTATGTGCGACGTCTTGTGCAATAAATAGGAATACTACAAAGTGAATAAATATCTTCGAATGCAACGTCTAGTATAATTATGGTCGAACATCACTTAAGGTAAGTTCGTTTAACCATTAATAGCCTGTGTAAGCAAAACGGTTAATTCGAGTGGCTAGCGACCACTTTGCCAGGGTAGGAGACATTAAGAGAGCTCGTTTCTGTGAAGGAATGTTTATTGGTTAAACGTGAGTCACTACGTGCCACTGTGTGTTAATGTCTGGGGTAGCGTGTACTGAAAAGGTTTTGTTTACGTTTACTTTTGATTAACAGACTATTTCAAGTGACTACTTGAAACGTGTACTAAAAATTGACCAAGAAAAAAATGTAGTAATCTATCTTTTGTTTTGATTGCAGGGTAGCGCTTGACAAAAAATCACCTGAGCTTAATTAAAATAAAATACAAAAAAAAAAAAAAAAAAAAAAAAATTAATTATTTTTTTTCTTTTTTATTTGCTGTAATTTAGGCGGAAGGTGGCATGCCGTGGATTAGGAACTGTCTCTCAAGTGGGACTGCCGGAAAACACCGATAGATGCTTGGCGACAATCTTAACGTGATGGTGATGGCTAGTCAGGCAATCACTTGAAAATGCCGTACAAATAAGCAATTGTTTCATCACGATGTTTGCCTTTATAAAAATCTCATGATCATTGAATAATTCGAACCTCCGACAAACCAACGTCACTAACATTGAGCCATTATCGCTTCAAGATCTATTTTATCTATAACTGCTATTATTAAATTTATAATGAGGTAAAGTTTGCGAGTTTGGATATATGTAGAAGGTAATCTCCGGTACTGCTAATCCGATTTTGAAATTTAATTTACTTTTGGAAGCTGCGCTGATAGAAATTCTGTTAGAATCTTTACGTAGGTGAAACCACGGGGAATAGGTCTAATATACCTAGTAAGCCTCTTATTAAGTTACTTATTCAAATTATAATTAAATTAAATCATGTGTTAAATTAATTAAACTTAGGGCCGGTTCTATAAACGTCCGTAAGTTAAATGACATACCAATTTTCAGTCTAATTGTCAAATTTTAGCACCGAAAATTTGACACTAAGATCAAATTTAGCGAAATTTTGTATGGCATTTAATTAGTGGACTAAAGCGGATTAGATTAAAGTGGCCCTTAAAGTTTCACATTTCTATAAACTGCTCGATGCATCTCAATCTCTTCTCGATTCTGCTTTTTTTTATTTCCATAGATAGCTAATTAAAACAAGCAATTTGTAAATAGGTATTTGACGTTGACGTTGACTAGCCAAATTTTAAAATAAAACTTACCCCAGAAGACCATAGGTACAAGTGAACGCGAAAGAACCCTTACCAAGCGACAATTCCTAATATTCCTTACACTTTAATATCACCCAAGGCAAGACAAATACTACCAAAAAGTCCAGCTCCACGCCCAACTGCCACTTTATTTTACAGAAACCTATTCACAGAAGCCACGTTATATGCCAAAGGCTTATAAGGGTATGCTGGAACAGTAGTAGTCTCGAAACAATAATAATTCATAGCCCATGCCTACACTGTTGTTGTGTTAGGCAGGAATTCTATTTGTAAATTTCCAGTAAACACTCGTGCATATCTGGGAGGATTCCACATTGTTCGCTGTAAATGTGATTTGCCAATGATTGCGATCTTCCTACTGCAATCGTTGTTTGTGTAACTTGATACAACTCAGTTACGTTTGAACCTACACTACCTAGCACTAACGCAACAAATACTTACTAAGGTAGAAACAACTGCAGCGAATCAGAAAACCTTTGCTCAGTGAACTGGCAAAGGAGATATTGTTTTACCTTCGTTTATCATCGCGATGATGGCTCAGTGGTAGTGTCGTCGGCTTGCGATCCGTAGGACGTGGGTTCGAGTCCTACAATGAGCTTGAGCTTTCGGTGAAGGAAAACATCGTGATGAAACCGTAGCTTGGTGGTAGGGTATTTTCTAGTTCTCGCCTGGCTAGCTACCACTCCCCATCCCATTCTTAACATCATCATGTTAAGAATCAGCCGCCAAGCACCTATGGATGTGTCCCGGCAGCCTCACTTGAGAGCCAATTCCATATCCAGGTTTAGCGTGACGTCACCTTCGACCGCATGATCACTTAACATCAGGTGACATGTGGTCAAACGTAGCCCGTAAGAAATAATTAAAAAAAAAGTGCAAAACAGATCTAAAAACATACCTTTAGCAGAAATGACAGTTTTGTTTTGTGAATTTTTATTTTTATATTGGCCGTAATAAAAGTTTTAAAAGGAACAGGCACGCGCGTCCGCTCACGGCAGCGCTACCAAAAGCAATCCCCAAATATGGAGATATGGATAAATTCGTTTGACATTTATACTTCTATACCGTTCAAATCCTTCCAATACGCGTTTTATAGATAATCAAATCAATCCCATACGATATATTACAAACAGAATATTGAATCGTGGACAATGAACAACTAACGCTATCCCCTATGAATACAGCAGTCATCGCAGCAGGCTAATCAATCACTCTCCTAAATTCATTACGATTTAATCCGAACAGGCTTCGCTTGATATGTTTACTGCGGACTGATTGGTCAATTGGATTTTTTTGTTACTGTTGTGTAGCAATATTATTGAAGGGCAATTTTTTCAGTCAATGGTGGACGCCTGCGGCGCGGCGTTGCCATTCGGCTGACTTACAAGACGCCGTTGAGTTCCTTTGAATCCTCTCGGCCTCTCAGATATGTGTGTGTGTGTGTGTGTGTGTGTGAGAGAGAGAGAGAGAGAAAGAATATAAGCTATTATAGTAATATTAGGTGATGGTGCGAACACTGCTGCTGCTGCTGCTATGTGTGAATTTATCTTCGCACAAAACTATGAAAGGTATGTTGGTACAAACAAGTCTCTGTCATAATGAATTTGGAGACAAATACGAGTATGTATGGTTCTAACTTTAAAAAATGGCGGGTAATTCTGACATTAATTTTCAATACAATTTTTATTTCACTAGCTGACCTGAAAGTCACCTTTTAAACCTTCCCTGAACTTCCACAAATATATCAAGATCAAAATTATCCAAATCGGTCCAGTCCAGCCATTCTCGAGTTTTAGCGAGGCAAACGAACAGCAATTGATTCATATTTAAGAAGATTATTATTTCTAATCATGTATCATGTAGATTAACATCTATTTCTTTAGATTTCATATCACAATACCAGACAAAAATGGTTTTTATTAGCCCAATTATGAGCTTAATCTAATAATCACAGAATGTCGTGCGGTGCTACCGCGCAGGTTTATGAACTAAAGTCAAAACTCTGATTGGCACTGAATTAGGATGCATAAAAAAATAAATTCATTATTTTAATACGGTCCGTTGAACAGATGTGGTTGTGTAATGAATGAATTTATGTTAAACAATAATCCGGCTGTAAAATTCTCTGAATTTCAGCCAATGGGCAGGCCACTAAGTGCAGCAGATAACGAGTAAGCGCCTCATTTTTAGTTAAAATCAAATGTAGTGTGAAACGCTAAAATTACCACCTAAATAAGTTTATTCTCCGAAAAGTCCACAAACAAATTCCGTTGGAACATGTTGATTTCCACATGAAATATTGCTATCTATTTTTGCTATTGATGATATACATTTTTCATTCAATCATTTCTAGGAAAAATTGCATTATATACATTATATGAAAACTGTTCGCGTTCTGCTTTTGACTGACTACTTAACTTCAAATATTTCTTTAGCCTAGTTTATTTGTCGTATCTATGCATATCATGCACTCATTGCTACAACACGAATGTTTATAGTTGAAAGCGTTTGAGTGTTCTAAAATTGATTGGTTTGATGCTCTTAGGTCATAAATATAGATGAAAGGATTCTAGCCTGTGCCAATTTATATTATAAATGCGAAAGTTTGTATGTGAATATTTGTTGCCACGTATCACCGTAATTAGTAAACTAATTTTGATGAAATTTGGAATGGAGATAGCTTATACCCTGGATTAACACATATGCTACTTTTATCCCAGAAAAAAGGTTACCGCGGGATAACGGGAAGACGCGGGGTGCGACTAGTTAACCATAAAGCTTACAGGAAAAACTTCAATAGAAACTCCGCAAGGAATATTAACAAACTTTTTAATGGCCCTCTTAATGGCAACACTTCGCAACTAAAGAAAAATACCTGACAAACAAATATTAATATTACTCTTTCTGCAACTCGCAAACATCTGTCGCTACGGGATGGTTTCATGCATAATGCAAACGGCTGATTGTGGCATATAAGGCCTCGGGTTCTTTGCGAAAACATCTATCCCGTATTTGCTAGGTCGTGCTGTGTTTTCCTTGGCATCATATTGCATGATGCCATCGCGTATTTTCTCTTACAATTGTTTTTCGGTTTACTGTGATTTGGTACGGCCAGCGGAAAAGTTGCTGTGGTATATTTATACATCAAACATTGCTGATCTGTACCTAATATGACTACTATTGTCAACACTCGCATACACATCACACACACAGAGATACGCGGTATGCCCGTGCGGGCGACTATGAACCTTGAGGTACTCCTGCAATTTAGTCCTCGTACTGTACCTGTGATGGACGCAAATGGCTAATAGAAGTTCATTTTTTTTACAATTTACAGGGTAGCCACAGGTCACCTGATGTCAAGTGGCGATGTGGTCGAAGGTGGCGCCACGCTACACCTGGACTGGGAACTGGCTCTCAAGTGAGGCTGCCGGAACACACTGATAGGTGCTTGGCGACAAATTCTTAAACTGAGGGTGGTAGCTAGCCAGGCGAGTACTAGAAAATACCTTACCACCAAGCTATGGTTTCATCACGACGTTTTCCTTCACCGAAAGCTCAAGCTCATTGTAGGATTCGAACCCACGTCCTACGGATCGCAAGCCGACGTCACTACCACTGAGTCATCATCGCTATAACATTGTGGCGTTCAAGGGGGGAAGCCTACGTTTAGCAGTGGACTTCTTGCTGATGATGAGTATGACTGTACCTTATATATAGAAAGATTAATAAACATTGAAAGGAGCTAAATAAAACAGGAACAAATGTTAAACTATGCACATTGCATCAGCATGTATAACGATGCAAAAAAGCAGTACCTTCCTAATGTTTTTGTTCTCTCGCATTCCCACCACAAATGCAAATTCAAGCAGAAACTCTAAATGCATCTCCCTTCCAATGACCACACTCGTAGAATACCAAATAGCATCATTTTGTTGTAACAAATAGCTCCCCCGCGATACATAAATCATGGTATAAGGCAAAAACTGTAGCGGCCGCAGCACGTGACTAATTCACTAACATGGAAAACCTTTTACTAAACAACTATTGGATGTATAAGTTTTCCTATCGGATATGTTTTACGGGCTGCTGCGCTGGTTATAATGAAGATGGAACAGCCAGATACACATTTGTTTCTTCTCGATAGATTTTATCCTATTGTCATATCTATTTAGGGTGGCGACGTGAACAATGTCAGTTTTTAACTCATATTGATATACGATGCGATTCAGTAAATAAAAGAAAAATGTTTACCCATCATTTCGACAACGCAAACACCACTCTCGTCTCTTTCACGTATAATCGTCTACTGCTGAACAAAGGTCTCCCTCTTTATAACGTCACAATGAACGGCCATTTGCATCGATCGGCTCTCCACGACTTTTACGATGTCGTCGTTTCATCTAGTGACCAAGTACTTGTGGGTACGAAGTACAAACGTTTTCTGGTTCGTGATCGCCACTCAAGAACCTTTCCTTCTCATCGGCTCTTGAGTGGCGCCCAATAGGCATCCAGCTGCGCGTAAGCAAGAGCGAATATCTTGCTATCTCGTTCTCGCCTACCGGCCACGGGCGTGGTGTGAGCGCGGACGGCCAGTATTGTGTCATTGACCTTTAGGGTGGCCATAATTTTCGTAACTACCTCACAAAGTGCAATGATATTTTAGTGGAGGATTATAACTGATATAATTACGACCTATGTATATTAAGATTTTTTGATATTGTGCTCGTAAATTGCCACTGTTCACGTTTCTACCCTGAATATATTAGATACAAACATAAGGTAGTTAAATCACAAGATGTTGTCAAACTTGTTTCAGATTTTAGGCAAATTTACGTCATTCGTTAGCAAAGGCAACTTTCAAGTTCAATCTTTTCAACATGTTTCGAGTAACAAACATCCAAACTTTCCCATTTCTAAGATTGTTTTGATATTTGCTATTCAAAAACGTCTAATTGAGCTTGTATCTTTGTATATATACACATAGTATGGTAATATAATTAAATGCTCAAAAAGAGTATAAATAATCATGATTTAAATTTTTACGAGGTACTTATACGAGGTATTATATATAGCATAATCCAATATTTTAATCTACCTAGTAACAAGTGCCGCAGCTTTGCATGAGTGAGCAAAGACTTAAAAGATTTTTATTAAATTTTTCCGTCAAAAAACCTATTATTTAAATGCAAAATTTAACACTACATAGATATGGCAATAACTATAACAAATAATTTTTTAAGGTGACTCTACCTTCAAACCGTTTCTATCGGGTACTTTACCAAACACGTTGTAAGTTCAAGAGACTCAATATATCACTATTATCATAAAACCTAGAGTCAAGTTGCGACAAACACTAGATATCGGTTTCCAAACGTTTTTTTTGAAAGACTATATGAATTTATAGGCTGGAAAGTGACGTAAACTGCTTCTGTCCCGGAAAATGAACAGTTCTTAGGGGAAGATACGCGTGGGCTATTCCGTGGGGCACATCTTGTTTGTTTATTTTTTTATCTTGTTATGGCGTCACACGATTAGTGTATTTGCCAGTGAAGTATTGCCGCCAAAAAATCCCAACATTTAGTTAGATTATAATGGCAACACTAAAGCCATACAGCTGACGTAGTGTCGTAGTTTCTTTGTTCTTAGTACTATTTTATACTCTGTGGTAGCGTTTTCACCGTAGACAGAGACAGCAGTATTCATGCGTAGCGGTATCGCTGTCTTCTTCATTAACACGACGAGACCCGAGAACTTCCTCCTGTTTTCGTTCAGACGGGCCTCACCGCAAAATGTCATGCATCTCTGTCGTACATTTTATGTTTGAAAGAGATGTTATAATTCATTGCGGCGCGGCCCATCGTAATGTGAGCCATATCGCTACGCCAACTTAAGTTCCGCCATAACCTTTACGTTCTGTCAAATCGCGTAATCAAAAACATTCGACACCATTGCAATCCTCGAGCCCAAATCATTTCAATCAGTTTTATTGTATTAAACTTTCCTCATACAAACTTTTCCGCTTTACTTAATAGCCTCGCTATAAAAACAATAGGCGATCGCGGCAATATTTCAGGGCTTAATTTCCATTGCGCACTCCCATTGATTTTATAAATTCGCCTCTCCTCGAGGATTTAATGAAAAACGTGCATAGAAAGTTTCCGCTCCATTACTTCACGGGTTATTAATGACTGGAGTATTCGACTCACCTTGCGTAGAAGAGGCAATATGTTGCGCAGAAGGGAAACTTTAATCTGAACCTCTTTATGACTTACGAGTGTCATCCAACTGCTATTGACTATCATACAATTTTTGTGTGAAAATTCTACTTACGCGCACCCCTGAAGGCACTCTGCTAGTTTTCACTTTTCTACACTACATTATCCCTGAGTGTTTCTTGCTACGTTTTGTTGCGACAAAAATCCTCCGAGAAACTCCACGTTAGTAAATCAGCAAAGCACAACTAGTTTTAAAGATTCCGGTGGAAACATTCCCACTGAATTCTCTGTGTACAACTTTGATAGATAGGCCTATTCGTCTGGACGGATTCAAACAAAGAAACTTTGTGGAGAATCTACACAAATATTAGAACACTTCTAAACCTTATCACAATATGAAAATTGTAAGTCGCTTTACCCAAGGCAGAAGTGTTTGATTAATGACTGCGACAAAGTGCTACTGTGTTATCTGGAGGTATTATTTCAAGCACAGTTACGAAATACGTGCGGTAGATGTTTGAGGGGCTTCAAAAGTGTGAAAACTGTTGATGATTGGGAGAACTAACGTTTCTATTCAAAATATAAAGCTGTTTTTTGAAGAAAATAAACTGAAAGAACCATCTTTTTTTGTTATTTCAAACCCGTACAAAGTTATTATTTTAGCTATAGCTTTTTCACTGTTCATTTATACCTATTCTAAGTTTTTCACGCAATAAAAAACTTAGCTGTTTTTACATATTACTGGGCACATGTTCTACCATCAGTCGGTATAGTCACACGATGTTAATCCTACTAATAATATAAACGTGAAAGTTTGTGAGTATGGATGGATGGATGGATGTTTGTTACTCGTTCACGCAAAAACAACTGAACGGATCTGAATGAAATTTGGAATGAAGATAGCATATACCCTGGATTAATACATAGGCTACTTTTTAACCCGGAAAAAGGTTCCTGCGGGATAACGGGAAGACGCGGGTGGAATTGCGGGACGCGACTAGTGGATATGGAACCGTTGTAGCTAGCCAATTTGGACAAAAAATACTGTTTTTAATAGAGACAAGACAAAGCATTTTAGTTTCAGCTTTCTCTTGAGAGCTAGCAAATATTTCGCGATGCACTACACAGGGTGTAGCGAAGTTCTTGGCCAAGTGTCAAAAGCTAAACACAGCATGTGATCACGATCGCCGGTGTCAACTTGCGGTTTTGGCACTCAGCACAAATACAGTGAACTTTTAAATTTAATTTTCTGTGTGACCTCTGAATCCACAGGACATTTACCACTACAATTACCTACATGTCTAGAAGATATATTACACAGACTATATAGGGACTACAGGGATTAATTATGGAGGGATTTATTTATATAAATGGTCATATAAATATGATGATATTTTCATTCGGTTTGATTGTGACTTCGAGTTTATATGTATTTTTATTTTTATTCGTAGATATATGTACATTTTTTTTTTTTTTATTAGAGATAGGTAAGCATTTGACCCCAGTCTCACCTGATGGTGAGTGATGACGAGGCCGAAGATGGAGCATGCTTGCCTAGAAGATACCTATTCACTCTTGACTTGAAGGCTCCCAAGTTATACTTATCGGGAAACAAAGACGCTGGCAAGGTGTTCCACTCCTTCGCCGTTCGCATTATAAATGTGGAAGCGAAACGTTTTGTACGGATTGGGGGAATTTCAACCAACATATATATAAAAGGAAGTTATTGCCTCAAAAGATTTGTTTCATTTTTGTTGTATGCGTTGTTAGGACAAAATTCTTTTATATACGAATTTTTTTTTTGATTTTCGGGAAAAACTATAATAAGTGCTTTTGTATGGGTACTCAAAACCCGCCCTTCATTTGCCTACTCACCCGAAGGCGAGTTGGGTAACTAGTATTGCAAAATTGGAAAGTTAAAAAGATTTAAAAAGGTTAATTATAAATGTAGTCTATCTAGCATGTACTTACGTAGTTGATGATGATCCACGGGCAGATTAAACAATGCACTATCGATTTAAAATAACCGATTCATAGGTAGGTAAGTATTCAAGTTTCTTTATCCCCATCCCCATACTCTCCCAACCCTTATTTCGTGAGGGTGAGTGACCAAGCAAAAGCTGTGACAGACTGTTTATTGCAAATTTCAAATTTAAATCCGCTCGTAAATGGTTTTGTCTGCCATTCGTCTGGCGAGGACCACATGAAACCACTTTTATCTAATGCAAGCGTTTTATATATGGATATATATATTTTACATGAAACTGTAACTGACACGTGTCTGTTATATCGAAAACCTGTACATACAAAAAAAATGAGATTTTATATATTTAGAAAGTCCTGGGACGACATCGTTTTTGTTTGTAATGAATTTGTAAAAAATCTAAAAGAGGCAATCTTCAGGTCAGCCCAGCGGGGTCCTTTGACGTTTGGTAGCAATCAGATCCATTTTTTTGTTTTTTTTTTATTTGACCTGAATTAGCACTTACTACCCGCGAAACGGGTTGCCAGATGATTCTTGTATGTTACGTCTAATATCCAGAACGACTGATCGACTTTTGAAAATTATTTTACTAAAAAAAGCTACACCATCACTAACTTTCACAGGCTTTGTTTTTTTGCGCTAAAAGTCCTGTAGACATACCCACGCGTGTGAAACCCTGGGGCACACCTAGTTTCCTCTACGTGTGCAGATCCAACCTCCATATAATGTTATTCTCGTCAGACGCCACAGAGTTTATGTTATGATTGAACTGGGATTTAGAACACGTTCGAGGAGTTGAACTAAATGTAGATGCAGTGTACAGTCAGCCACAAAAGTTTTTTTTTTTTTACTTTTTACAGGGTAGCGTTTGACCACAAGTCACCTGATGTTAAGTGACGATGTGGTCGAAGATGGCGCCATGCTACACCTGGACTGGGAACTGGCTCTCAAGTGAGGCTGCCGGAACACACCGATAGGTGCTTGGCGACAGATTCTTCACAAGAGGGTGGTAGCTAGCCAGGCGAGTACTAGAAAGTACCCTACCACCAAGCTATGGTTTCATCACGATGTTTTCCTTCACCGAAAGCTCAAGCTCATTGTAGGATTCGAACCCACGTCCTACGGATCGCAAGCCGACGTCACTACCACTGAGCCATCATCGCTATAAAAGTAGCTGATCATACCTGATTTTCCGAATGCGCTTTGGATAAGTAATGTTTGTTTTTTTTACAACTTACGTGGTTGCGTTTGGCCATCGTCGAAGGTTGGTATTTAAGATGAAGAAAATCGGAAAATTTAACTTTAATTTCACTTGGAATTTTGTTGAAAAAGCGTATTGTACCAGTTGTATTCATTGACTTTTGAATGAGTTACTAAATGCATGAAACCCAGTATTATGGAAAGCGGATGTATCTCTATTCTTAGTAGATACTAAAAAATCTCTAACAGCAGTACCTATAGCTGACAAGAAAGCTTCTTTTCACGGAATAGCATTTTCCCGTCTTACCCAAATTCATTTTACTTAGAAAATATAAAAAAAAGTCAAAAATTCACCGATCCCTTCATTAATCAAGTAAATATACACAACTTGATTAAATGACGGCATGCAAGACGGATGGTACGGCCGGACGTTATTACTAATTCACAGAATTTGCTCTGCTCTAATCAGGCGAGTGTTCTGAAGTGCTTATTAGAGCACCCGGGCTGCGTACTTGAGAGCTGTTTATTGGGCGAGCGGACGGGAGGTTTCACTGCGTTTTTTTTTACTAGCGACAAGACTTGAGTTTTACTTGGAATTTGTTGAAAAAGCGTAAATTTATTCATGTATCATCTGTGAGTATACATTTCTCCAGGGACCAAACTATCTTCATAGCAAATTTAATTAAAATCTGTTCAGTGGTTTAAAAAACAGACAGAAGGATCGATAGTGTTAGACTTTCGCATTTATAATTAGTTCACAGTGTAATTATGTGAGTATCATATTTACGACTTATGTGGCGCATTAAGTAAACAGACAACTGCGAAGCGTATGTTTGCAGGTTCTTGCTGTTCTTTGCTGCAGAACAATCGGTGTAACTGTAAATTATTAAATTGCAGATCGTGTGCATCGTTCTGCAATTTAGACGATGGCATTTATAGCAAATTATGGCAGACCAAAAATCTGTACGAAACTAAAGTAATGAATGACAGTTAGAATGTAGATCGCCACCGCTGTTGCCTCCATAGCTGCTGATTTATAGTA
Source organism: Opisthograptis luteolata (assembly GCA_931315375.2). Lineage (NCBI taxonomy): Eukaryota > Metazoa > Arthropoda > Insecta > Lepidoptera > Geometridae > Opisthograptis > Opisthograptis luteolata. The sequence goes on along the minus strand of OV928049.1, from coordinate 9,321,851 downwards.
GTTTATACGTAGGCGGGCCGCACCACAAAACATCATGCGTCTCTGTCGTTCATTTAATGTTTGAAAGAGTTAAAGCATTATGTTGCGGTGCAGCCCGCCCGAGCCTTAAAAGCCAACTTAGTCTTTATCAGCATTGAAAACAATGAACGCTGGAGCTTTCGCAACGCCCGTCTGCTCTAATAAATAATTATTGTTACGAGTTTACAGACCCTGTTGTGGACTACCCGACGACGGCGAGAAATTAATTTGAAGTATGGAAGCCAGTTATAATATTTGCTGGCTGTATAAACGTTGAGTTAATTAGAGATGTGCAAGTGATCGGCAAATTCTAAATACAAAAAACCGACTAAGTGCGAGTCGGACTCGCGCACGAAGGGTTTCGAAACATTAGGTATCTATAAAACAGCAAAAAAAAAACACGTAGCCTCCTTAAACATTTATTTTATTCTGTTTTTTAGTACCTGTTGTTATAGCAGCAACAGAAATACATCATCTGTGCAAGTTTCAACTGTCTAACTATCACGTTCATAAGATACAGCCTGGTGAAAGACGGACAGTGGATTCTTAGAAATAGGGCCCCGTTTTACCCTTTGAGTACGGAACCCTAATAATTGACTCATCTGAATTGAAAGCGTCGCTTATATGGCCGGGAATGGAGACAATGACAGACAAAATAGGAAATAAAAAGTCATCAAAATCGGACTGCTCTTTAAAAAGGAATGCGTAGTCATATATTCCGTGCTCCGGAGGTCGGCCCTGGTTGTTGTCTTAGTATAGCAGTCGTTAGGCCATGTCGAAGGCCTTCGGGCGATCTGAAAATTCCGTCACTAGGGCTGGCCACTATCCGCCTATCCGCCAAACCGCACTGGGCCCGCGGAGTGGAGTATGGCGCTCGCTCTCTCTCTGCCTCTGTCCCAGCACACATTAAAAAAAACTCGACGACGTAAGTACCTTCAACTTTTGTTTGTTGGTTAAATACAAACTTTTAATTTGGTTTATTATCTCAGAGCAATTGAATAAGGTTAATAAAACAAAACATTGAATTCCTTCAAATTGGACTCTGTTTACACTATACGAGCGTTATTAGGTCACAGGACATGACTTATGTACTAAATTTCAACGTGTTTTTTGTAGGTTCCGAGAAGTTAGCTGTGATAGACAGAGAGACACAAGAGTGATTCTATAAAATTTCCGTTTTTCATTGAATGGACCATTGTACCTACAGTTGTTTTAGCCGGAGATGAAAAATGGTCGGAGATCTAAAAATGGCCGGATGAAGCACACCCTTAGTTTCACGAAACAGTAGCTGCAGTCCGAGCATTGTTCGAATGCAAGCAACATTGTTTATTATTTGTTCAGCTAGATTTACTTTGAATCTACTCGGATTTAGTATATTAATCACAGTGGAGTTTAAACGTTATTGAGTTACCACCCAATGGTAGAGCTTTTGAGATAGGTATGGAGTCATAAGTTTGCCAGTTTCCGATTGAAGGGCATTACTGTGGATTCTGGTAAGCATTTCTAAAACTAAAATAAACAAGACGTTTTAAAATAGCCCACTTCTATTTTTATTTTATTTTATTTTTATTGAAATCATATAGTGTTATGACTAATTAAATAACTATATATACAAACATGTACACCATTTAAAACGTTTTCGCATATTGAATCTATATAAACTCGTTTGCCTAAAAAAATTAATGTAAATATGTTATGTACCTAAATAAATATATAAAACATAGTAAACTTTAACAATTTTTAAAGAATGGAAAGAAAAGGTTATTTGTAACAAAATTAAATTAAATGTTCCACTTGAATAATAAATTCATATACATAGAGCATCAACACTATAAAAAAAGAAGTAGTCCTCCTACCTAATTTAGTCAATTTTCAATAATTGAGGGAACTGTTCATCCTAAACAAATTAAACTTATACGAAAAGAAAGATAATTTTGTTTATTACAATGGTATTTTTTGTTTTTTTATGTTTTTTTCAAATGATTTACAAGTAAAAAAAAAGTAGGGACGTCTGTTCGGCGGTAGACGGCGTTCGTACATTGCTACTTGTTTCATGCAGCGCCATAACGAGAGAAAGAGAGACAAATAGGAGTCAATGTGCAAATAGCATTGACTTACGTTTGGCCCTCCATGAGAATCGTGCAAAAAAATAGCAGCTTGAAAAGGTAGAGAAATAACCATAAAATCCATTTAGTCGATGCATGAAATTCCCAAACATGTTCGTAATAAACTTGAAACACTGGGCGCATTCGGATTTGCATTCACAATGATTTTGTATGCAGCTGTAAGTGAATTTCAATTTTTAATACCTCTCAGGTTTTATGTAGGTACGCTGTCGCTGCTCAACTGTAATCGTTTATCGCTCAAATCGAAACGTACAGTCAACGACAAAAGTCGCTGAACAATCACACTTTTTTCTATTATCCTCATCATCTTATCTTCTGCTCTCTCCAAAGTTACAGACTGGTTTGATGCGAACAATTTGATGTTAAATGGAAAAAAGACAAAATGCTTGAGATTTGTGCTGCCCAGTGTTAAAGAAGTACCAACAAATGTAAAAATTAAGGACGAAGAATTGGACCTTGTCAAGACTACAGTATTCTTAGGCATAACTTTAGATCACAAATTGCAATGGGGTCCACATATTGTCAGTCTATCGAGCAGACTTAGCTCTGCAGCATATGCTGTAAAGAAGATCCGTCACCTTACTGACGTTGATACAGCCAGACTAGTCTATTTCAGCTATTTTCACAGCATTATGTCCTATGGAATATTGCTGTGGGGAAACGCTGCTGATATTAACACCATATTTGTATTGCAGAAGAGAGCTGTTCGTGCGATTTATAACATGGGCCCCAGAGAATCTTTAAGAATTAAGTTTAAAGAAACCAAAATAATGACAGTTATTTGTCAATATATTTATGAAAATGTAATGTACATACGGAAAAATTTAAATAGCTTCAAAAAGAGAAGTGATTATCACAATTTTAATACTAGAAACAAAGATAAAATTGCTGTACCCACTACTAGGCTCCATAAAGTTAGCAACTCGTTCAAAGGTCAATGTGTACGCTTTTTCAACAAAATCCCAAGTGAAATTCAAGACTTGTCTATAACAAAATTTCAAGTCCGTATAAAGAGAAATCTCATTAGTAAAGCTTATTATAAAATATCGGACTATCTAGATGACAAACAAGCTTGGGATTGTAGTTAATCTATCTATCTTTCTTTCTATCTATCTATTCTCCCTATTTCCCCTATTCTAACCATTTTCGGTAAACAGCCAAAACAGTCATGCTCACGAAAGTGACTTTGCTTGCAGCGGCGTCATGTGTCGGGTCGCCCTCTTCCCTCTCATATGGTCGAGGAGAGCGATGGCTGGCACATGCGTCAACTCGTGAATGGGTGCTGCTTGTGGGGTCTGGTCTGCTTTGGTTGTGATCCCGCAACTCGTTAATATTCATGTTCCCATATCCCAATGTGTACAACCAAACAAGAGAAATCTTCTTATTAGTAAAGCTAAATAAAAAATATCGATTAGATGACAAAAAAAAAGCTTGGGATTTTAGTGAACTTGCTCCAATTCAATCAATTAGTAATAAGAATAAAATTGTCAATGTGATCGCGCCAAAAAAATTACCTGCCGGGCGTTTCTTGCCTGTTCTTTTACCGGCGTAAGGAGGTTGGAACAGGCGTAGCTAGTTTTAAGTTGACGTTTTAAAGTGATCACAATGTATCCTATTAAATAAAAAAGTTTTGATTTTGATTTTGATTTTTGATTTTAGACACAAATTTTTGACCTCATCATCACCTAAAATCAGGTCTGTTATGTTGTGGTCAAAATGATACCATGTAAAATGTAAAAAAAAAAAATTACTGATTTGAAACACATTTGGAAAATCGAGAATTATTTTGTGATGCTAAATAGATTTTAAGCTTTATATTAAATGGCAATTATTAATGCGGATTGGCTCTCAGGTGCCGCTACCTTCGACCACATTGTCTGGCGGTCAAACGCTACCCTGTAAGTAATAAAAAAATTGTAAGACTTGGGCCTTGTCCCACCCGTTCCTAACTTTCACTGGCAGGTAACTTCGATACAAGGGAACGCTTTCACATTGCATCGCAGTGTCCAAAGACTTTCACACTTCGATTTAACAACTAACTGATGAGTCAAAGTTTTCTAACAAGTCAGCTAAGTTTTGGCTTCAAAACTTGGATAGTCTGGATTCATGAGCTGAACTCTCGTCACTATTTCTGAGAAAGTAGTACGATACAACTTCAACAAATGCTGGAATTGTAGGTTTCTACTAACTATCCAGGGCCGTTTTAAGCCATACAGGATCTTCACACAACTTATTGGAACCCCTCTAGAAAGTAACAAAAGAAAAAGTAAAAAAAAATTACATCCGTCAAATAAGTATCAGGAATTTAGAAAAAAAAACATCAGGACCAACAATACTTATCGCTGAGTGTTAGATGCTTTATTCTATTTAGTGAAAGTAGAGATTTTATTTTTTTAAAAGTACGATATTTGTAAAACAAGCCGGAGAAGAATCAGAAAATGCTTTATCAGATTACGCTGGCTAAACTGATGTATGAGAAAGAAATGTAGGCTGACAGATCTACAAAAAAGTCTATGACATCTCATATATTTATATATACCTACACATAAGAATCAAAGTCCTGACTGACTGATATCAACGCACAAGTCGCACAACGCCTAAAGCGCTGGTCGTAGAAACTTGAAATTTGGACGGCATGTTTGTTTTGATGCAGATCATATGGATGTAAACTAAGAAAGGATTTTTTGAAATTCAATCCCAAAGGGGGAAAAAATGGGAAACTGTAGCGCCACGTGCTACACACACACGCGCGCTTTCAATTATTTAGAAATAACGTCCTTTGCCAAAATATTTGCCTACCGCTCTCTGTATAACAATAACAAAAAATGAATTGGATAAGATCAGTTCAATAATAGTATTAATCTGAACAGACCGGACACACCACTATAGTACCTAAAATAGTTTTCATTTGTTTCTACAGCCTTGATAAGAAACAATATTTCTCCTAATTTCCAAGCCTACCGTTCAAGAAGCAGTTAATGCCACCTATCATAACTGTTATTACGTAAACTGTACGTAAAGAAAAGTCATTTAAACTATTACCGCGCGGATAATGGCGCCTGAGCTAAAATAATGGCTACGCGGTAAAAGAAAGAAAACACGGCATTAACGTTTTGAAGACATCGCTCACGCAAGTATTGCGGCGAATGATATTGTAAAACATCTACCTAGTAATAAATTTTTGTTAGTAACTTATTTAACACAACATTATTTATTGCATTAAAACACAAAATAAGACTCGCAACACGAATAAATCGCAGAGGATGGATGTACGCAACATGCTGCTCTCCGCTGACTAACTATGGCGCGTGAGTCGCTTGGGCTAGCGAGACCTGTCTCGCCGAGGCGCGGCGGTGCGGCCGGCTTTTTCGAACCCCGCGTTATTCTTAGTAAAGTTTATTGAAAATTGCAATTAACAAATTCACTGATCATATTTGATTTTCCTTAATATGCGTTTTGGATTAGTAATGTTTGTTTTTTTTCTAATTCTTACAAGGTAGCGATTGACCACCACACAACACACCTGATGCTAAGTGGTGATTCGGTCGAAGGTTGGTGTTTGAGATGGTAAAGAAAATCGGAAAATTTGTTGAGCGTTCAGCAACTTTTGTTGATGACCGTACTAAGTCGTGTTTTCTGTTAGTTTAGCATTTTTTTATTTGCGGGAAGCCGATGGATGTAAATGGCTAAAGCTGTTCTAATTTTTTGGTATAGTTCCCCAATTGGAAAAAAAAGTGGATGGTTTATTTAGAGCGTCCACTAGTGGGGATTATCATCATCATCATCATTATCATCAGCCTGTATCAGTCCACTGCTGGACATAGGCCTCTCCCATGATACGCCACTGAGCCCGGTCTTCGGCTTTTCTCATCCAACCACTGCCAGCCAATCGGCGCAAGTCGTCGCTCCACCTTGTCACAGGACATCCTACACTACGTTTGCCAAGTCACAGTCTTCACTCAATTATAATAAGTGATTTCTTTATTGTTTTTTAATAGTATGAGGATATTAAATTAACGAACCATTGTCGACAGAGATATACAATCTACAAGCGTGGACTGAGACAATATAATGCGCACATTTATAACAAATATTCCTTCTATAAATCGCGCAACGGAAACCTTATCGCAGTCGTTGTGTTGTTGAGGGAATTTTATTTTGCGACTAGATAAAATATGACGTAGGTAACTACATACATAAGCTTTTTATATATGTATACATTGGTCTGTAGATATTTTTTATTATAATGACTAGGTACTCGCCCCGGCTTCGCCCGGGAAGACTCAACCACCGGAACTCTTATCAAAATGGTTAAATATAAAAGCTAGATAGGTATTTACCGACGACGCGGTAGCCGAGTTAGTAGTGACCCTGCCTACGAAGCTAGCGGTCCCGGGTTCGAATCCCGGTAAGGGCAAATATATGTGTGTGATGAGCACGAATATATTTGTTCCTGAGTCTTGGATATTTCTCTCTATATAATATTTATTTCTCTATATAAGTATGTATATCGTTGTCTAGTATACCTACCCGTAACACAAGTTTCGAGCTTAACTTGGGGCTAGGCCAATTTGTGTGCAATGATGGTCCCCCGATATTTATTATTTATTTACCATTTAACATGTCAAGCTGTATCAAATACCAAATATATTTATTTAATAGGATACATATATTATTAATTTATGATCACTTTAAAACGTCAAACTTAAAATTAGCTACGTCTGCCCCAACCTCCTTGCGCCAGCAAAAGAACAAACAAGAAACGCTTGGCAAGTATTTTTTGGGCGCGATCACATTTACATTTTTTTTATCTTCGTATCTTTAGTTAATCCATAATAATAATGCCCTCTTCATCATCATCATCGTCGTCATCAACCGGAAGAAGTCTACTGCCTGGACATAGGCCTCCCCCTTTGAACGCCACCAAGACCAGCCATTGGCCATTTGCATCCATCGGCTCCCTGCGACTCTTACAATGTCGTCGGTCCACCTAAAGGCCTTGTCTTCAATTCAATTCAAATAGGTAGAAGAGATTTCAAAACTTCACAATACACTTTTATATTTACAACAACTATTTTTAAATCTTTTCTATTGTACATTCACACTTGGATCACACCAATATCGTAAAATGGAAGTGCCAGTCCGTCTGTCTGTATTGCTCTGTCTGTTCTCGAAATAGGATGTGTGCTCCTACAAGAAGCCGCTTGCGAAAGGGTGTAAACTAAGGCAAAGAATTCAGAACAAATAGTACTTATACCCGATCGATAGGAGTCGTTTAAAGATAAAGGTCTTTCATTAATCACATGAGGCTTTTAGGCCCCTTTCTTACCCCACCCTTCCGCCTGGAGATCCTAGTGGGGTTCCAAGTTAATGGTTCCTAGAAACGAACCCTTTTAAACACATTTTAACATATGAGCGATGGTAGCCGAACGGTAACCGCGTGCGCTTTACAACGCGCCGACACCGAGTTCGAATCCTCTCGGTCCTGCACCTATGAATAATTTATTGTAAAACGGTGAAGGAAAACATCATTAAAAAACCAGCATGTCCAAGAACCGCAACATTCAAGGGCACCAACCGGCACTGGGCCAGTGTGGTAGATAGCGGCCCATTCTCTCTCTCTCTCTCTCTGAGAGAAGGCCACAGTCCCAGCAGTGGGAACGTAAAGGCTGATGATGATGATTGATGGCGCCGATTGGCGCCACGCTTGACCTAGACTGGGAACTGACTCTCAAGTGGAGACTGCCGAGCCGAAACATACCAATAGTTGCTTGGCGACAATTCTAACCAACATATTCTTGAATTTGACTCTAGGTGGCACTGAGCTGCAAATAGGCAAGCATGAAGCTTATCATCACCCGAGCGCCTAGACACGTCAATCAGTTTCATAAAAAAAACAACTCTACATCAAAGCTTGAATAAAAATCAACGACCCCATTCTATCTCAAAGCAAAGCTGAGAAGAAACTATAAAATCTAAGTTGAACGATCGCACTCGATCGGATTTCTGCGATAAGTTCGAATGATCTCGATGTAGCCGCGGGCTTGAATCACCGGAGTCAGAAGTCACGTATCTTGTACACTATAGTAGTACAGTCAGCAACAAAAGCAGCTGATCATACTAGATTTCCTAAATGTGTTTTAGATCAGTAATGCGTGCTTTTTTACATTTGAAAAGGTGGCGCTCTGACCACAACTTGTCACACCTGATTTTAAGCGATGATGTGGTCAAAGGTTGGTCTTTAAAATGATGCCGGTAATCGGAAATTGTGTTATTGTTGAGCTACTTTTATCGTTGACTGTACCTACACTAGACTAATACTATTCAACGACTCCGTACATGTTTGAAGCTCGCATTGGTTGATTCGAATCCAGCAACGAGCTTGAGCTTTCGGTGAACTTTAGTCTCGCAGCTTCATAATTATATGTAGGTATACAAAACTGTACTGCTTAGTATATAGGTATTATATGTATGTATATGGTAGGATAGTACACAGATATAATTATTCAAGCGGTGGATCGATGACTTGTGCCGAGTGGCTGGTGGTGGCTAGATGAGAAAAGCCGAAGATCGGATCTCATGTGGTATATCATGGGAGAGAAAACCATGTATTTGGGAACAAATACATGGTAATTATCCCGTTATAAAACCTAATTCTAATGTTTTTGACCATGGTAGTTTAAAACAGTATATCATGGGAGAGGTCTATGTCCAGCAGTAGACTGATACATGCTGATGATGATGATGATGTTAGTTGTTCATCGGTAGGTACCCCTCAAAACTCTCTACGAATCTATTGTTTTTGAGTATTAATTGGATTTTGATTAGCAGATAAATGAGAAATGATAAAAGATCCAATCAGCACAAATTTTAATTAAAACCGATTGCATTCAATATTCTAATATTACATTCATGGTAAAGGTCTAATTAAAATGTGCCCTATGAAATTGATTATTGATAGAATAATTACTTTATTGCTTCAAAAAAAAAATAATATAACAACTAAATAAAACAAAATAAAAAAACCTAAACTAATAACTACAATACATTATTAAAAGAAGTCCCTTTAGGCAAGGTTCCGAAGATACTGGCAGCGTTCCCCCTTTGGATGGCTAGACTAATTCTTTGTCCGAGGTAGCTGCTAGCTCTTCGATCTCCTGTGATGTCGACTAACCTTTTTGTTATTTCCTTAAAAAGGCTTAAAGCGCTAGGACCCCAATTGTTTATTATTGTTTTATTATAAATTCTTTGAATCTTTGAATATTTGAATCTTTGAATCTTAGAAATTAGTAGTTACGTGACACACTCTTTTTGAGGGGTCAGTGTTGTCACACGGTAGTCAATACAATGTAAGTTTAGTAACAAAAATTAGGTAACATTCTGCTACAAAAACAAGTAAGTAAGATAGAAATTTAAAGTACAAACTCTAAATCAATCTACAGAAGCTCCAAACTGCTTAAAATTCCGCTCAGAACCCCGCTGCCAAAATCCTGCATGTCCCACCGAGCACGATAAGTACGGTTCGCGTTGAGTAAATTTCACAAATCATAAAGCAGGAAGAGAGCGGACTTACCCCGGCCAGTGAGCCGAGCCTGCCGATAAGGTTATTGGCAACAGCAGCCTGTGTTAGAATCTGTGACGTCAGATACATCTTTAGATACTAAGACTTGATTTTTCTTAAAAAATATTAAGAGGACAGCGAGGACTAGTGATGTAGCGAGAGAAGCAGAACTGTTAACAGATGTCATCAGTTTTTGCAGACGCTGAAACAAAAGGGAAAACGGAAACGGAAGTGATGAAATATTAACAATTCTGTGACTTATTTTGGTTGTAAATGTTCAAAATGATGTTTTAAGTTTTAGCTAATCATATTACGTTTCTGTTAAACTAATTCTCTTTCAAAATGTATTTTTTGTAGACCGGTACAGTATTTTGTCTGTAAATACTCTCAATTTTATTTACGGATGAGTGATTACGAAAATAGCCATATTTCAGTAGACGTTCAACATTATATTTTATGTACTCTTGAATAAGCTAAAGTGCTACTCAAAGTGAATTGAGGAAGGGCCATTAAAATTTGTCTAAAGGTCAATTTTTACACCAAAAGTTACCGGTTTAAAATGTAAGTTAAATAAGAGTAAATTTATAAAGTCATGATTGGCTTGATAGATCAGTGGTAGTGTCGACGTCATGGACCCGTAGATCGTGCGTTCGAGCCATGCAGATCTTGAGCTTTTGGTGAAGAAAACATCGTGATGAAACCACATTGGTGGCAGAGCATTTTCTTATGCTCGCCTCGCTAGCTAGCTACCTCGCTGCAGTTAAGAACTGTCTCCAAGCTCTGCTATTGATGTGTTCCAGTAGTTTCACATGAGAAACATCAGTAGTCAATACAGGCATGATGAAATCTTCGCCTCCATATATGTGGCTTGCGGTTAAACGCTGTTACAACTAAAAAAAGTTAAAAAACCGGCCAAGTGCGAGTCGGAGTCGCGATGACGGGTTTCGTACCATTTATCTATAAAAACGGTAAAAAATCGTTGTTGTATTGGAACCACCTTGAATGTTTTGTTGAATATGTTGTTAGAGCGGCAACAGAAATACATCATCTGTGAAAATTTAACTTTCTAACTTTCACGGTGCATGAGATACAGGTGACAGACGGACGGACGCACGGACGGATAGCGAATTATTAGTAATAGGGTCCAGTTTTATACCCTTTGGATACGGAACCTTAAAAATGAACCATAAAAAGCCATTTCCAGTGAAATCAAATTAAGCGAGGTAGCATCCAAGTCATTTTTTGCATACCTCGACCTGCAGTCAACAATGAACATGCACAAATAGTCCAAATCTCTGACCCATATCGGCATTAAGTCTCAAGCTGCAGCGGTTTGGATATATAATTGTAAGACAGCGTATTTTTAGGATTACGTTTTTAGTAATATATTTTTTTTTTCAGTAATATCCGGATCGCTTGGCAGAGATCATCACGCAGTGGGTACCTGAGGACGGGCGACGTCGCCGAGGCAGGCCCCGGAAAAGATGACGTGATAACCTTGACTCATTTGAGGAGCGGTGGCCTGTGGTTGCGGGGGATAGAGATATCTGGAAGAAAGTGGGGGAGACCTTTGCCCAGCATTGGGACAGTATACAGGTTAAATAAAATAAAAATAAAAATAAAAATATTTTAGCTTCTTTTTCAATGATTTGTGGTGAAACGCTACCCTATATGTAGGAAAAAATGATTTGCATCTATGTTCATCCTTTCCTTCGTATAAGAGTCTCACAAATGTAAAGTTATGCTCGTTTGAGCGCATTGAAAAGCACATAAAACTAAACTCACATACAGACATTCATTTTCATGATAGAAATCTATTAGTTTCTTTCATACTGTTCAACTTTTAAAAAGTAAAAATCAAATAAAACCGTGCAAACTATTTAACGGGTTCAACAAATATAACCATCGAAAAACCAACAGGCGATTCTTCGTCATCGATGACTGTTCGTCACTGACGTCTTAACGAAGACGAAGATTCGTTTAGATATTTATTCGCCATACAGCCAATCTTCCCAACCCACGAAGGTTGCAAGCTGCTTCACCGCCACATCTTATGTCTCGAGCCAGTAATTGGAACCAGTACAGCCGCAGTTAAAGCCCGCCTTAATTGCAGGAACCCAGCCAAGATTTTCCCGGAATCGGCCGTCCATGCCTGTAATTAAACTATGTACTAATTACACTTGCACAGATAAACTGTTTCTGTAGTTTACAGTACGCAGATGGTGTAATATCAAGGTGGAGGTGCTAGCAGCTGCAATTGAGGGTACTTGATGTAGGCACTTAGTTTTGAGCAGCTCATGGTAGAAGAAAGTAGAAAGAAAAGAAAATTTTATAAAGAAATAATTTTATTTCCCTTGAGATTTCAACCATATCGGAACAGCATTAAGGTCTTTCTGGCCCTGGTGTTGCAAATGTCTATAAGCGACGGTGACCGCTTTCAATCAGGTGGGCCGTCTGCTTGTTGCCAATCTATTACATAAAAAACTTAAGGTATAAAAATATTACTCCTATACCCAACAGTTTTCCAATTACAATTTCACTGCATGTATCAAATAATTACTAAAAAAACACATTAATAATGTTATTCAATCTTAACGCAGTAGAGAGGTCAACTGTCACCTACGCTTGCCTTAAAAAAACACACGCATTAAAGGCTCGCGCCTCAACGCATTACTCTTCCCTTTCAAACATTAAATGAAAGACAGAGACGCATGCCATTTTGCGGTGCGACCCGCCCGTATTGAAGAAAGCTCTATAGCCTCTACGCAGCAGCGGTGGCGATCCATATTCTGTCATTACTTTAGTTCCGTACGGATTTTTGGTGCGCCATAATTTGCCATAAGTGCCGCCGTCTACAACGATGTATTCGGGCTACAATTTAATAATTTTCACCGATTTTCCTACAGCAGTGAACCTCGACGAAATTCCTCCGCATAAACAAGGTCGTAATGGAAGGAAACATTTTCGATAACCAATGTCTTGGCAGGAGACGGGCGCGTACGCTTATACAAAACCGCAACGCGGGTTGTAGGGTGTTGCTACACTGAACGTAACATCGTATCGGATTAGAGTAATGTATGACGTAGGAGACGCTGAATGCGTAGATTACCTTAAAAAATATATAGCTAACTAGCTGTTCCCCGCAGTTTCACCCGCGTGGGCTACAGTTTATCGCGATAAAATGTATCCCATGTCCTTCCTCAGGATTCAAACTATCTCCGTACCAAGTTTCATTTAAATCGGTTCAGTAGTTTAGGCGTGAAAGAGTAGGTAACAGACAGACAGACAGAGTTACTTTCGCATTTATAATAAGTAATGGATGGGAAATATTTGCACGTAGGATATACTCGCAGAACGACAGAACGTTCGCTAGCAAATCGCAATCGCAGGATATTGTAAGATGACAGTTGTAAATACGGGAATTCAGATCGGTGTTCAGATATAATTACGTCTGAATTCCTCAGTTTGATGTTGTGGTTTGATCAGAACGTATTGTATAGTAGCCATTTTAATTCATACAGAGTAGCTTTTGACTACAAGCCTACTTAAATGTGGTCGAAAAGGAATGAAAACTGGCTCTCAATGTTGTGAATGCTCCAATTTGTTTTGTATTCAAAAAAAAACAATTTTTTTCACTTAAATGAACACAAAAAGAAAAAGAAGTGTTTTGCAGCACACGTACACACACACACACACGCACACACACACACACACATATCGGCGAAGATCTGTCCGAGCATAGGGTAGTTTGAAAAACAGCGCTGCGCTCACATAATAATCGTTATGGGAATGCAGCACATGCTGAAACTGCCCTATTGCCCTACAATTAATTAGATAAGTATAACTGGAACCTAGGATAAGTCTCTGTGTAGTGGCAATAAATTGATTTTTTATTTTATTTATATTTTGTAAGTAGCAAGTAAAAATGAAAGCTATTTACAAGAATGAAGATACACACACAGCACGTAAGTTGACACGCAATTCTGTATCTGACCTTCGACAACGACTATTCTAAAGTATTTCGACGAGCGATCATGTAAACAAGGCGTAGATACCTCATATGTAGATAAGGACCCAACACACGCGCTGCAAGAATGACGCTGACGACGTAATGCTGCGCGCGGGTAGCTGCCAAAGAGATAGCGGCACGTCATAATACATTGTCGTATAGCTGCGACGAAACTGTGCTACAGTGGTTCAATATTCTTAAGACATTTTCTGCCTAATTTTAATATTTATCTTTTCATTTTACTTTCTCTTTCTCTTCCTCTCTTTCTCTCTCTCTCTCTCTCTCTATCCTATTTTCTATATAGGTTGAATAGAATGTTAAAATTTGTATTAGGGATGATCGATGTTGCAAAAACATCGATGATGGCATGGCTAAAGATATCGATAGCTGAACATCGAGACTAAATATCGATGTCAGCTAACATCGTTGTTTTTTGCAAAAATCACCTTCAATAAATAAAACAATCATTAGAATTTGATAAATACTCCGTGAAAGCGTTCGTAGATTTCGATTATGTGTGTCTGCGACCAAATTTCGATTATGCGTCCGTGACATCGATGTCGCGATGATTTACAAAATGCAATATCGATTTTAAAACAGCAATTTTTTATCCTCTAACAGCGATGATCACCGAGCATCCCTAAAATGTATGCAAAATCAACTTTCGCTGGTAGCAATGTAAATGTACTAAATTATTTGCCTATAAGCCACCCTACACTATTTTTCACCCCACCTACCCTTATCGAAAGGTATCCATTATTAAAATAACCCTTACACCCGATACTTTTTGCACCTATCTCCATAAAACGATACCCCCATTGTGGCGGCGTGAACCTCACCGATCGTTGTCTCATGGCGCGCTTTTATCAAAGTTTAGAGTTACGCCTCGGGCGACCGCGACACGCGCCGCGTCGTCGTATGAGAGGGATTGTACCTTAACTTAATGGGGTGACATAAGATATGTATGAAGTCATAGATCATACGGTGAAAGTTTTGCATTCTCATATGTTTTTCACGGTACCAGGATTAGTAGGCTAACTAATCCTGGTGCCAAAGCAGCAAAATAACTTTATTTCGGTCGTTTTTTTGTAAAGGCGATTCTGCGAATTTATAGCTGAATACTATCGTCAATCAGGGCATCATAGTCAAACGCATATTATATGCATTTCTATAGTCATTTTTGTGATTCTTGTGAAAATTATTTCTTTGTGTGAAAGCTACACTATTTTAATTACGATAAAAATTACATATATATGTGGGAATCTTTATCGTGATTGCATTGTATAGGTAGGTGAACCGCGTAGTATTAAAAACCCTAAAATTTTTCAAACATTTTGTGAATACACTTTTCAAAAATCAAATATACCTAAAAGGAAAAAAGCCCAATACAGAATTCGACTGAACTGTTACAAATCAAGAGCTCCAGCTAACTACGTTACAAACTACCCAATGCAAACAGTTCCTGTATGAAAGTTCAACATTTTACACTGGACTAATAAAACCAGTGAAGTGAACGTGATTCCCAGCGTTATGTTCACGATTGAATGGATATTCATTCATTCATTCATTCGTTCATTAAATCAGTTTCATATCAGGCCGCGGGCTTATCTGTAACTGGACGGATTTTATGGCAGATGAATGAATTGAGAGCACGTTGATCTTTTCAAAGTTCTGGTTTGATGACTAATTTCGATTGGCGATCGATTGCGAAACGTTGACGCGTTGGTAGCGAATTGGCTTGTTCATTGGCATTCGCTGCAAATAGATTACTTTTATCGATTAGTATCTATTATATCTATTAGGGCCGATTTTATAAGCGTCCGTAAGTTAAATGTCATACCAAATAAATTTGACCTAATTGACAAATTTTGACGTTGACAATAACATCAAATTTACCGAAATTTGATATGAAACTTAACTTACGGAAGTTTATCATACCGACCCTTAGTACTGCTAGATATCAATGGTTAGTTTTTTACGCGAAACATCGTACACGTTATCAGCACTCCAGAGTAAGGAGAGAAACCTTAGATATCAAACCACGAAATAATAAATCAAAAATTCGTAAAAATCCGGACTGGTGAATCTGTCGCCAAGCAATTATCGGTGTGTTCCGGCAGCCTCACTTGAGAGCCAGTTCCCAGTCCAGGTTTAGCGTGGCGTCGCCTTCGACCACATCGACACTTAGCATCAGGTGACTTGTGGTCAAACGCTACCCTGTAAGTAGTAAAAAATCTATTCAGTAGGTACTTTTCGAAAATAAGTTTCAAGCAAACTAAGTATTGAATTAAATTAACAATTCGGCTTATTTGAAACTATGGCTTCTTTCTATATATAAAACACCAGCTATCCACCACCCATCAGTGTGTTTCGGCAACCTCACTTTATAGCCAGTTCCCAGTCCAGGCGTAGCCTAGCGTTACCTTCAACCACAACAGCTGACTTATAGTCAAATTGAAAAACGAAAACGAATAAAACGTAGTATGGAAGGTTCTCTCAAAAACACGAGGTAAACGAGTTGACAAACTTCAACAAGCCGCGATTCGTTCTAAATTTTCATTTGATGAAATGAAAAACCCTATAAAAAATAGCGTTCTGCAAAAAAGCACATTTTTCATAAGCACAGCTTCCATCGTCGTGTACCAAAAGCATTATTTCATCTTATTCGAAAGTCATTTTCAAGCTTCACAATTTCATCCTAAAAACTGGCAGCCATATTAAAAGGAAATTAAAATCTGTTTTGAAAGTTGAAACTGCTGGCTGTGCAGGAATATCCAATATAGTGTTTTTGGAAGAACTGTAGCAGAATCGAATTAGCACGGCTGCTGCTTAAAACCTTAATTTACTTCTGCCTTCATCAACTGAGCCCGGTCTTCAGCTACAAGGCTCCATAAAGTCAGCAACTCGTTCAAAGGTCAATGTGTACATTTTTTCAACAAAATCCCAAGTGAACTTCATGACATGTCGATGGCCAAATTTTAAGTCAATATAAAGAGACATTTTATTAGTAATAGTAAGACTTATTATAAAAAAAATGATTATTTAGATGACAAAAAAGCTTGGGATTGTAGTGAACTTGCTCTAATTCAATGAGCTAGTAATAAGAATAATATTATTATAAATGTGATCGCGCCCAAAAATTACCTGCCGGGCGTGTCTTGCCTGTTCATTTGCTGGCTTATGGAGGTTGGAACAGGCGTAGCTAGTTTTAAGCTTAACGTTTTAAAGTGATCACATGTTGTAACTTATTAAATAAATTTATTTGAACTTTGTACTTCTCATCCAACTATCGCCAGCCACTCGGCGCAAGTCGCAAGGCGTTCCACTACGTTACACTCTCTCTAAATTTCATCATTTTAGACTCCATCCCAATTCTCTCCACATATAAAGCTCCCAAAATCTACAGCGGCAAGACAGCAGATTCATTACCATTTAAATTTATACACCATTTCGCTCTCTATGAATTTCACTTCAGCTCAGCACAAATAACATAATGTTCCAAAGTTAATATGTGGAGAACTATAACGTGTATGTAATGAGCTAGCTCTATTTGAGTTAAATAACATGAGGTTGTTATAATTTCACAGGAATCAGTGGAAACCAAGCCAGCCTGTTAGATTTCACTTTAAAGATAGAACTAGAATAGGCTAGGCTATATAAATACCTACTGACGAGAAATTGGCAAAATTGGCTGCAGGAATCTCTTTTTTTCTCAGCAATTACAAAACATACAGAGCTAATATTTATGTACATTAAAGATCATGTTTTTGACATCAAATTGTCGGAAGGATAACACGATTGGTTAATTTTCATAGCAGAGAAACAATGATCAAAAAATGCCCTCTAAAAAAAAGATTTTCATTTTACAGGCATACAAAACCGATTTAAGAGTTGATTTTTTTTTGTATGGTATATATTATACACATTCTTCAAAGAACTACACGTTTAGTTCTATAAAATTAACGATAGTTTTCATTTAAAAAAAAACCTTTTTTTTTGACGCATACGACCTTACGGCATTAGTCAGCTCGCGTGCGTTTTTGTATGGAGCTGATTTCAGATTCATTGTTTATCACGGTCCTCTTAAGGATATGTATGTATATGGGTGGATAATATGAATGGCGTGATCTAAAAAGTAAGTATGTACAAGTACAAAACGAGAGAGTCAAGCAGACCGACAGTTCTGAGAAACATAGTACTTTTCTAAAGAGGTAAGGTTGTGAGCGTTTGACCAGAAGTCACCAGATCCTAAGTAATAATGCGCTAAAAGGCGGCGTCATGTTACACCTAGAAAGATTTATTTAAGTTAAATAAATAATTTTCCTATAGAAGCGATGATGGCTCAGTGGTAGTGACGTCGGCTTGCGATCCGTAGGACGTGGGTTCGAATCCTACAATGAGCTTGAGCTTTCGGTGAAGGAAAACATCGTGATGAAACCATAGCTTGGTGGTAGGGCATTTTCTAGTGCTCGTCTGGCTAGCTACCACCCTCATGTTAATAATCTGCCACCAAGCACTTATCGGTGAGTTCCGGCAGCCTCACTTGAGCCAGTTCCCCAGTCCAGGTGCAGCGTGGCGCCATCTTCGACCGCATCGTCACCTTACATCAGGTGACTTGTGGTCAAACGCTACCCTGTAAGTAGTATACAAAAATCTTAACTCTCCATACCCAAACGAAGCTCCTTGTATCAAGTAAGAGACCTTTGCGTGTCTATTATACTCAATAGAAATACAGTAGACATCCAGTGAATGGACAGTCGCTATCAATTATTCAACAGGCAAGCCTTCGTATAACCTTAAAGTATAACATAAACAATTGTCAGACCATTCCGATGGATCTCGTTTATACTATCATATGTTTTACCTACTAGCCATGCCCCGCGATTATATCCGCGGTTTTCCCAAGCAAGTAGTCAAGTAGTGAGGTTACCGGAACACACCGAGAGTTTCTCGACTACAGGTTTATAACTAAAAAGCTCAAGGGGGCCGGGCAAGTATTACAAAGTAGCGTTGCGGATCGATAGTGGACTATCGATACTATACTATTGATAGTATTGCCTAGTTTTAAGCCATTGATAGTATCGATACTATCGGTAAAAGTCAAAAAAGTCAAAAGTCAATTTTTATTTATTCAATAGGATACATTGTGATCACTTTAAAACGTCAAACTTAAAACTAGCTACGCCTGTTCCAACCTCCTTACGCCGGCAAAAGAACAGGCATGAAACGCCCGGCAGGTAATTTTTTTGGCGCGATCACATTGACAATTTTATTCTTACTACTAATTGATTGAAGTGCTTACTTACATCCGCGGTTATCCGGTCATCTTCCCGGAATATTCCGGGATAAAAAGTATTCCATGTGTTAGTCAAGGGTGTAAGCTACTTATACTTATTCTTATTACTAATTGTTTGAATTGGAGCAAGTTCACTAAAATCCCAAGCTTTTTTTGTCATCTAATGGTCCGATATTTTTTAATTAGCTTTACTAATAAGAGTTCTCTTGTTTGGTTGTACACATTGGGATATGTGTAGTATCGGTAGTATCGATAGGCCTATCGATAGGCCTATCGATAGTATGGCTTTTTAAGATGAAAACTATCGATATTTCGGCAACACTGCTACAAAATGCCGTACCAATCAAGCTATGGTTTCATTACGATGTTTTACTTGACTAAAAGCTCAAGTTCATTGTAGGATTTTTGTTTGTTTGTTTGGTCTATGTCAGACATAATAGGAACGGGTTCTGAAGTCTAGCCCTTTACGTGTTGGCTTAACTATGTTTTGACATAAGTGGAATCAATCACGATTCAGTTAATATTTGATTTAAGATGGATTTTGGTACGAACAAAAGGGACTTTTGTTTGTATTTGTTTGTAGTAGAATGACACTTAAAAGACGGCGCCTTGCGGTTACAGTCGCGGTTAGTGTATCTATTTCCGCAGGAAAGGAACCTTTTTCCGGGATAAAAAGTAGCCCATGGGTATAAGCTATCTAGATTCCGAATTTCAGTCAAATCCGTTCAGCTTCATTTTGCTAACTCGAGTTCAATTCGAGTTACCTGAATTTCATTTCGAGTTAACCCGAGTCGCGTTTTTCCGAGTTGGCACACCTCTAGTTGTAAATAAGTAAGTCAGAACAAATGTAGCGTGAAGTATCGGTTTGATGATTACTGGAAGATTAGATCTCCGAGTCAACGAACCGCTCTCTGCAGCTGAGGTTGGTATACATGTCAGGGTTGGCCAACCGGTCGATCGTGATATTAGTCAAGTCGATCGTGGCAAAACAAAAACATATAAAATTATAATAAAAAAATACCTAGAACAGACATAACAGAACAACTTTGCTTTGTTAATAACGGAAGATGCTAGACGCAATGCTCACAGTAAATACTACGTTATATTATATACCTAAGTACTGTTTCATTTCAAATTCAAAAAGTATGGAATTGGTAGATTACGTAGGTACCGGGTTTCATCAGGAAACAGTCGATCTTGGGTGTAATCCAGTTGGCCACCCCTGGTATATTATGTTATAGGCAGTATATTGAGATACCCTCACGACTCACTGCCATTCGCTTTGATATCCCCATTTTGTTTTTTGATGATCATGTGGATCAATCAGAGTTGAGGCACAAATGTTTGCTCGGGATTTCTTGTTTGCACAAGGTTTGTAACGTGGATATATTATTTTATTCAGACGAAGATAAATAAGCAGATTAAAAAGCTGGTCGAGGAAATAATTCTGTCTGTGATTAGGAACCACTGAGGTTTTATTACAGCATAGGCTGGTTGTGCGGTATTTTCTAGTGCTCGCCTGGCTAGCTAATCGCCAAGCACCTATCGGTGTGTTTCAGCAGCCCCACTTGAAAAGCAGTTCCCAATCCAGGTGTAGCGTGGCGCCAACTTCGGCCCCATTGTCACCTAATATGACAGCTTAGTGGTAGTGACGTAAACTTACAACCCGTAGATCCTAGGTTTGAATCCGACAAAGAACTTGAGCTTACGCTAAAGGAAAACTTCGGGATGGTACCATCCGGTGCTCGGTGGTAACACATTTTCTAGACCACCACTCTGAAGTAATGCTTCTGTAGCCAAGCACCTTTAGGAGTAATCGCCAATAAAAATTCAGTCACCTTCGACCTTCGTCACTTAACATGAGGTGACTTGTGGTCAAACACTACCCTGTAAGATGACGAAGATGAAAGGTGACGGAAAATGTCCTACGATTGCCCATGCAACGATATCCTCCAAAGACAATTTAGAGATCAACAACAGCTTCAAAGAACGATTTCTTAATTAGTACGAGAACAATTTAAAAGAGACTTCTTGAAGTACTTCATAGAACTCTTTGAAAGGTAACTAATTAACAAAAGTTATTAAAAAGTAAAAGAGAACTCAGTTATCGAAGTCAATGAATTAATAAAATTTCGTTAAAAATTGAACTTCTCTGTCACTGGTGTTTTTCTTCGGAATTACGTTCTTTGCAAGTTTTTTTTTGCGATGACTTTTTTATTTTAAATTGGAAACGGAACAAGGGTTGTGACCCCTGCCTTTGTTCGATTTCAATTTAGTTATTTTGATTAGAAACAGAGTCATTATTTCTCAAGTCCTTAATTTGAACGTTTTTTTATTTTATTCCGTTCTTTACGTAACACTTTAAGACATACACACACACACATAATATACACATTGCATAATATATTTACAGGGTAGATTTTGAGCACAGATGATGAGGTTACGAAGGTGGCACCACGCTACTGGACTGAGAACTGGCTTTCAAGTAAGACTACTGGAATAAAGCGATAATTATGTAGGTAGAGGAGGTACCTACCTACTTAGCGATAGATTAGTAACTCTAAAATAGTCCTAAGTTCGGCGCCATATCTTAAAGGCGAAGGACAAAAATTTCTGTTACGAACTTCATCATCATCATCAGCTGGAAGTCCACTTCTCGGTTATACGGTCGGTTATCGGATCTTCGAGCGATGTGGCCTGCCTATTGCCACTTCAACTTGCAAATTCTAGTTAAGAACCTAATTAAAGGTATTTATAGGTATTGTTAGTCTACTCTAGTAGGATAATGTAGCGATGGTGGCCGAACGGTTAGGCGTGCGACTTACAAGACGCCGACACCGAGTTCGAATCCTCTCGGCCCCGCACCTATGACTCAATAAGTTATGTGCGGATTTGCCATCGCTCAAAACGGTGAAGGAAAACATCGTGAGGAAACCGGCATGTCCAAGAACTGCAACATTCTAGGGCATGCGACATCTACCAACCCGCACCGGGCCAGCGTGGTAGATTACAGCCCATACTATCTGTTAACGCGGCAGCTAAGTATTATAGCCGAGCGCGTCTCCAAATAGCGGAGGGGAGGATGGCTGGTTAAATAAGGGATGATGACGACTAACCTGGTCTTCCACTGGCACTATACAAGGCACACTACAATCACCTCGGTTGGGGTTCCTCCTTGTAGGTGGCTCGGTCTCCAAATAGGAAGTTCCAGCCTTGGAGCGCTTCTTCACGGCTTCTTCAGGTTTATCTCTTCACCAGAGCGGGCTTCGATATGGATGGTAAGTGGACTGTATTTGCGGTGCGGCGCGGCGCGGAAGTGATATTTTAAAACGGAGCGGTAGTCGCAACGGACGAGGGTCGATCGCAGACTACTTGTCGCGGCAAGCAGCTGCTTGTAAGTCCGTATGTGACGACACAGGTCGTCGCCGAAAATATAAGGGAAGATGAGGGTAGGTATA
Source organism: Opisthograptis luteolata (assembly GCA_931315375.2). Taxonomy (NCBI): domain Eukaryota; kingdom Metazoa; phylum Arthropoda; class Insecta; order Lepidoptera; family Geometridae; genus Opisthograptis; species Opisthograptis luteolata. Next base: position 9,299,383 of record OV928049.1, on the reverse strand, counting down.
ATAAAAAGTGCTAATGTAAGTGGCGTGATCACTATCTCTCTGAGAGAAGGCCGGAGTCCCAGCAGTGGGAACGTGACACAACAAAATACCTTCTAAGATCAAACGCTTTTCCTAAATAATACACCAAAGCCTTTTAAAGCTTTCTGTAATTTATTGTTTTGTTCTAAATGTATAGACAAGTTTTGATACTTTGATTCAGCGTTTGAAAGACGAAAGCGATGTTTTTCTGACACAATGAGGTTGTGATATGGAAGTACACAGTTCAAATCCTGCAATGAGCTGGTTTTTTGGTTAAGAAAAACACCGTGTTGCAACTTTATGGTGGTTGTTGAGGACGTTTATTGCAACTGTTGACTGAGTAACAAAACAATAATTCGAATGTAGCAAAACAAAATATAAATTCAAAACATAAAGTATAAAAAAGGTTGTAAATGAATTGCGGTGCTGGCCGCCAACAGTGATAGAGTACTACATAGAGCTCACCTTGCTAGCTACGGTCTACCTTCCTTAACTTTCAAATCTTAATAGCAATAGGCTATTTTCAAGATACACTGAAGGCTTATTATTATGATGTTTTCGAATGCTATATAAAATTAAGAACCCTCAAATGAGGAATCTGTCGGGTCAGGACACCAACACTTTTAGACCTGTAAAATTTAGTTTAGTTTCAGAAAATTCTCATCAAAATCGACACGACAGTAAAAAGACGACCATGAAAACGTCATCGTCTTCCCGTTATCTCGCAGGAACCTTTTTCCGGGATAAAAAGTAGCCTATGTGGTAAATCCAGGGTATAAGCTATCTTCATTCTAGATTTCATTTAGATCCGTTCAGTAGTTTTTGCGTGAAAGAGTAACAAACATCCATCCATACTCACAAACTATCACGTTTATAATATTAGTAGGATGGTACAACAAGAAATGATAAACATCTTACCCGTCATCCATGGATAGATACAAGAATACCGTTTTCGCGCCAAGCACACGTTTTCATTCGACACACCGGGTTACGTGCTGTGATATATTCCACCTTTTATTTCTTTCTGACATTAAAAAGCGCTTAGCGCACCGGTCGCCTACGAAATATGGGCGGCAATTTTGGTAGCCACTAAAAAAGTAAAAGCAACAACGGTATAGCTTGGTGCTTTAATGTAGGGACCAAAAATGTACGTGAATGCGATTCGTGTGGCTTTGATGACAGCACCTCTTTTATAGAAGCCATTTATGTTCAAGTTTCAGGGCAGTCTCTAGCTGACCCAGACATTTTTTCAAAGAACAGCTTTCGGAGTCTTCGAAGCCTATGCGCCTACTGTCAGAGGGCACACAGTGATGCCGAGACGCCTTTTATGTCTTGACTGGGAGTAAAAAAAATGTTAAAAATCGACCAAGTGCGAGTCGGTTCCGAACCATTATCTATAAAAACTGGAAAATAATCACGTTTATTGTATGGGAGCCCCCTTAAATATTTATTTTATTCTGTTTTTTAGTATATTATTGTTATAGCGGCAACAGAAATACATCATCTGTGAAAAATTTCAACTCTCTAACTATCACGGTTCATGAGATACAGCCTGGTGATAGACGGACAGACAGACAGACGGACGGACAGCGGAGTCTTAGTAATAGGGTCCCGTTTTACCCTTTGGGTACGGAACCCTAAAAACGATCGCTAGAGATAATTATGTAAGGCAATATATTCAAAAAATAGCTGTCTGATTAGAGCGTAATACGATATACCTACCTACTTTCGCATATATTATGGTAGAATGGATTATTTTCACATTTAAATTTGTATGTTAGGTATATTAATCCTAGAATGCAATTAAATTCCATTGTGTCACGAAAATCAGCTAGAAGGACTACCGCATCTGCTGGCTTTGTCTCTCGGTGGTCTATTGTGCCTTGCGCCAGGTGTCAGACGTCGGACCTTCGACAATTTCTATGCGCTAACGAGAAGGCACTGTTATTGTGCCCAGCCGTGCATACAATGGCTATATACCTTGAATGTTAAAGCTTAGCATCCGTTTTAATGACAGCTTTCTCGATAGTTAGGTATACTGTACCTACCTACTTAGGAGTGATAATGGCTCGATGGTAATGACGTCACCTTGCGACTCGTAGTAGCTTTCGGTGAAGGAAAAACATCGCGAAAAAACATAGCTTGGTGGTAGGACATTTTCTTTAGTGCTTCCTGGCTTGCTACCCTAAATTAAGAATCTGTCTCCAAGCCCCTATCGATGTGCTCCGGCAGCCCCACTGAAGAGCCAATTCTCGATCCAGGTGTAGCGTGGCGCCACAAGCACAAAAGACAGCGGAATCTTAGTAATAGGGTCCAATTTACCCTTTGGGTTTGAAACCTTAAAGAAGAAAGCAAAACCATACTACATTTTTATTTTTTTACTACACTTCATTAGAGAAGAAAACATTTGAATCTTATAAAATAATCTTATGAAACTGGATTATAAAATAAAATAAAAACAATATTTGCTAGATAAACATGGATGCTCACTCAGTGCGCCCCATAAATTCAAACCAAAAAAAGCGTCGGTAGGTTCTGTAAAAAAGGCAGAAAAAGAAACGCAGTCTATGAAATTCATTAAAACTGTTTACTCTCCCGAGGCGTTACGTAAACTGGTAATATTGCGAAGCCTGCGCGAGAAATTTAGAAGTTTTAATTGAATATTAGTCAGCTGACCGCTTACTTATGGCGCCAAAGCAACTTTGCAAGTACATACCTACCCACCCACTGCTGAGAAAAAGTTTTTTTTTTGTTTTGTTATGGCGCCACACGATTAGTGTATTTGCTAGTGTCAAGTAATAAGATATTTGAAACTCAGAGAGTTGAATCAAGTCTAAATGATAATGATGATGATGATGAGATGATGGGATGAGTATAGTGTTTAAGTAAAGTAGTGGTGCTTTACTTAAACTTTACACGGACTTTTTTGGAGCAACTTGAAAAGTCACTTTCACAACATTATTTCAATTTCCCACACTCGTACACATTAACGAACACATAATGGTTAATAATCCACCAATATCACACATTATCACTCGAAGAAACACAAGTTTTGGAAATAAAAACAAAATTCTCATGTTGACAGTTCAATTGCCGCCGAAAAGTTGCTAGTTTGAAGCGTAGGTAAGTATGTACTGAAACAATCGCACAGAGGACTTTTTGGCGGCAATTGAACTGCCAGTATGAAAATTTTGTTTTTATTTCCAAAACTTGTGTTTCTTCGAGTGATAATGTGTAATATTGGCCATAACAAAAAAACCGCACAAAGAAAAATGTCGAACACATCGTGATGAAACATGGTGGTAAGGCATTTTGGACCCTCAAGTTAAGAATCTGTCGCCAAGCACCTATCGGTGTGTTCCGGCAGCCTCACTTGAGAGCCAGTTCCCAATCCAGGTGTAGCGTGACGCCATTTTCGACCACATCGTCACTTAACATCAGGTGACTTGTGGTCAAACGCTACCCTGTAAGTACCTAGTAAAAAAAATGTTATACAATTTCTACTAAGTAGATTGTAGACATCTACCTACCTACCTACCTACCAATTTATTATTACACCTACCGATCTATTATTATCTATACCTACGTCCAAAGGGTGTCTGTCAAGTTTAAAACAAGTACCATATCTTATAATTGAAACATGATGTTTATATTGCGTTATCTTTATATAAGGCTGAGATTACAAAATCACGTTGAAAATTTGTGTTACAACCAACATAAAAACCATTTCTTTCCGTAATTACAATTGTAATAAACTAAAAAAATCTACGTCTCGTATTAAAAATAGTAAAGGATCCTACTTTCCAAAAATTTATGATTAGGGTACCTACCTAAGTGTACAGAGCTATTTTTGTAAATAAGTTAGGTACTTCCTTAGCAGCATGTGGTACTTAATCGCCTGTAGGACGAGGTGGGCCTACTGATTTTCAACAGCTGATAGATAAGATAATTATCGACTATCGTAAAAAAATATAAACTTTTAGTTACCCGTGCTAGTTTACAAACGACGAAAAAAAAAGATTCTAGGCCTTTTTTTTTTTTTTTTTGTTTTGTTATGGCGTCACACGATTAGTGTATTTGCCAGTGTCAAGTATAAAAGATTTCAAACTCAAAGAGTTGAATCAAGTTTAAATGATGATGGTGATGATAATGATGAGATGATGGGATGAGGATAGTGTTTAAGTAAAGTAGTGGTGCTTTACTTAAACTTTACACGGACTTTTTTGGAGCAACTTGAAAAGTCACTTTCACAACTTTATTTCAATTTCCCACACTCGTACACATTAACGAACACATAATGGTTAATAATCCACCAATATTACACATTATCACTCGAAGAAACACAAGTTTTGGAAATAAATACAAAATTTTCACGTTGACAACTCAATTGCCGCCAAAAAAGTCTCATTCTAGGCCTTAAAATAATAATCAGTGGGCATTGACATAATGACATGTGATGTAGCCTGTAGCTATCTGCTATTCTGAGAATGACCTATGACGTTACAGCCGCGCCCCTACTTGTTTCCAATGCCGTCTTGTTATCACAACAATAAAATTATTATGAGATTCCGTGTTTCTGTGAAGACTTCTAAAGTCCAAGTTATAATGGACTCTCTTTGGAAGTATCCACCATCCAGTCTATTTAGACACTCCTTTCCTTTAGGTATGTACTGCTTTGGCTTTTGAAGTACATGGTGCATACATACACTACCTTACCCCCAAGAAAGTATACATGTGCATTTGTGTTATCTACTTACGGAATTGGATTTGTTCTTACGCTTATGATTTATGTACCCATAATGTGCAATAGAAAAAGATTAAAAAATAATATCTCTTTATAGAATTGAATTTGGCGGCAAAAGGTCCCACCTACATAGATTTTTGACATTACCAAAATTCAGTGAAATGTCATCTCACAGTGACAGTGACAGCACGACAACAATCGCGTAAGCGTAACGCGTTCACGTCTTCACGTGAAGTGATACGAAACATAACCTAAAATAAACCAAGTTTATCTGTTGTTATTAAATTAAATCTTCTACATAACAAGTAAAATCGGATTACGTAGTGTTACTGTACGTAATCTATTCCAACCTAAATAAGTTAAACCTACTCCTGAATTATCAAAGCAAAACCAGTTAGTGATAACTCCGGTACCTACTACAAGTATTAGGTATCCAATTTTACATCCAAGGTGCAATCAATTCACAAAACTTATGTACGTAAGCAGATATTTTATTAGTGACGACGTATGGACTACGGTACGATTGCAGCTTCTCACAAATTGTGAAAGAACAATGAGATTTTGATACTGCGTTTTATAAACATGGGCAATCGTACTGTGGCGTAGGTAACTCACTGTTGCTTCGTTGACCACTGGTTATCAGTGGTTAGTGGTTTCCTTTTGAGACGTCATCATCTTTATCGGCAGAACTAAGCTAAACTTTCGAGGTATGTAACCTCTTTTCTGACTAAATTATTTTTAATGTTATGAAATTTTAAATTTGCTGAAAAAGATTTCATATTCTATATAAAATTGTTATTCACATTTTAAATTAGCCCAAGTACATATTTGGCGTTCCAATTTCAATATCTTTACTGCAGATGTTTTTGTTTTGGGGTTTTTTTTATGATATGGACTGGAAATGGCCAGTAATTACTGTGCTATAAAAATGTAGTTAAAACCAGTTTTTACCTACACTTGAGGCAGTAATACTGATATGATTTGAACTAATTGTGACCTGTGATTGGTGTCCTTAATTTATATCGGTAGAAATGCAGTTTAAGCTAGTTACAAAATAGATATTGTCCAAAATTTGTAACGTAAATAACTGTTTTTATCATGTAATATGTTTGGCCCACTTGATCTAATGACCTGTGTACGTCAACAGTAAGTGATGAGGCAAATCATTTCGCTCCGTGTAGTCAGTACACTTCTAACATCCACAATGAGAAGCCATACGTATATTGACAGTTTGGGCTCGGCCAGGTAAAAAAAAAACATGTGTTCTGTGTGTTGTGACTTTGGTATTTTCTTAAAAACGCACGACATTTTATTTCCTGAAATGATCACTATTTTTTTCTCTTCTAATTTTGTTTGATAGTATTTTTAATCTAATTTTGTGTTGTTCTTCATATTTAAAGTAGCAATATTCTTAGTTACAGTTCTAGATAGAGCTTTGCTTATTTAGGTTTTCATAAAGTGGCACAATTGCACTAAACTTTTAAATACATTAAAACAAAATACGCTAAGTTGATTTTAAATGTATAGCTGCAAACAAGTTTCCTTCAGGCTACATAAATTGTTTTAAACTGAAGTTTTTATTTTGTCGCACAGAATAATGGCCCAAATCCTGGACGGAAAGGCTTTATCAGCCACAATAAAAGATGAATTGAAAGCTAAGATCGCCACCTGGGTGAACAGTGGTCACAGAGCACCGTCTCTCAAATGCATCATCGTCGGTGATGATCCTGCTAGCCACACATACGTTAAAAACAAAGTGCAAGCTGCAGCATATGTTGGCATTGATGCAGAGACTCTAAGACGAGACCAAAACATAACCGAAGAGCAACTGATAGCTGAAATACAAGAATTGAATGCTGATGGCAACGTAGATGGAATATTAGTGCAGTTACCTATTCCAGAAACAATGAATGAGCGAAAGGTCTGCAATGCGGTAGCACCGGAGAAAGACGTTGATGGGTTCCACATTGTCAACGTTGGGAGATTGTGCTTGGATATGCCAACTTTGGTCCCTGCAACGGCTTTGGCAGTCATAGAAATACTAAAGAGGTAAGATAATTTATTTATTGTAAAAAATAGTTACACATTACTTTCCTTTACAAATACATGTATGTGTAGGTACCCAAATAGAAATGTACAAACTTATTAAAATTAATTATAGCTGACTACAAAAAGATACATTTACGCTATGCTCCTTTCTCACACACCTCTTCATAGCACTCACATTAAAATGTCATAGAGTAAACAACACAGAAGTAACACTCATTATAAATTTTAGGTACAACATTGACACACATGGTCGAAACGCGGTCGTCATTGGTCGCTCAAAGAACGTAGGCATGCCTATTGCTATGATGCTACACAGTGACAAGCGACATAACAACGGCCTGGGAATGGATGCGACAGTCACCATCTGCCATAGATATACTCCGGCTGAGAAGTTAGCGTTTTACTGTAGAAATGCTGACATTATTATTACTGCTACAGGTATGTAATGATTATATTATTACTGTGCACAATATTTCTTTATGTGATCGTCAAATTCAAAAACATGTTTACTTAAATACACCACGTGATTACTTTAAAATGTCAAACTTAAAACTAGATGAGCCTTTTATAACCTCCAAAGAACAGGCTAGAAACAACCAGCAGGTAATTTTTTGGACGTGATCGCATTTACAATCTTATTTTCTTATTACTAATTGATTGATTGATTATCTTAACATAATGGTTACAAACAAAACATTTATTAACGTTAATTCTTCCATTTATCCGTAGGTATTCCGAAACTAATCAAAGCCGATATGGTGAAGCCAGGAGCCAGCATCATAGATGTGGGCATCACTAGAATAACTGATGAAGTAGGAAAGACTAAACTCGTTGGAGACGTAGATTATGATGGTAAGTTATAGTTACACTTTTAACATATAATTTCAGAGCGTAGACATTGTCAATTTGAATGAATTAATATGTATATGTAAATTAATATGTAAACATGGTGCCTTAAAGATCTATAACTCTTTGCTTTAAAAAAGTTTATATTTTATCATATGATTAGTAATAAAGAGGTTAAACTTTTTAAGTAAAGTCCTTGGAACTAAAACCTTCGCGTTTCTCTATCATAATTTATTTTCCATTTTAACAGAGGTACACAAGATAGCCGGTGCCATCACCCCAGTGCCCGGAGGTGTAGGCCCTATGACGGTCACCATGCTAATGCACAACACATTTCAAGCCGCGCAAGCCCTCCATGGTAAAGACGTCCAGCATTAACTAACCTACTGTCCTATCTGTACACTTGCATGATCTAGGTTTGAGCAAAAAGTATCGATATATCGATATTCAATATTTGTTTGAGAGAATTCTTCTCAATCACGATACATTTTATAACGCAACTCCGATTTTGTATTCAATATTACTCGTAGACATGCAACAGAAGGGTCGTAAAAAGGTAGACGCAGAAACGGATGACAAAGATGTTTTTAGTGAATTGAATGCGGAATACGGATACGGAAGTGTAAATACTGATAAAAAAATATGGTTTGCTTGACAAAATGACGATATAGCGATATCACTTGCTCATCCCTAACATGATCTGTGTTAAGGTCACGTTTATCTATAACTGTTTGATTTAAAATGAGTATTTCTAATTTATGTTATTTTTATTGTGTTGTTTTAATTTATGTGCAATAGAATGAGTAGATGTTGCAATCAACGATCACTGCCAATTGCCAAGATGTGTACGTGATATTATAGAATAAAAATAATAATAATGCCCGCACAATCACATACATAGCCTCTGACCCCTAACTAGGTTTCCCTGTATCTAGGGTATCAGAAACTAAGAGGATCGGGGATCCACAACACCCAGACACAGAACAAATACTTGCGGGTTTTTTTAATGCACAAATATTTGTCCTGTAGCGGGAATCGAACCCGCGACCTCACGCTTCGCAGTCGGCTATCCGCCCATTGCGCCACATCGGTCGGAATTTTCTTTAGTTATAATATGCGTGGTCATACATTAAAAAAATACGCGGCGTCATGAGAATCTCCTCTTTTATTTTAAATCGGTTAAAATATACAAAAGTTTACTCAAATTTACCGTCTGCCTTATCTCAAAATCCTCATAAATAAGAGGTAAAAATCACGTAAGAGTGTCATGTAAAAGACAATATTGTTAATATTTTGTGCCTTAGATTAATTGATTTTCAGCCCAGGCTTGAAATGCCTTACCTACTTTAGATATAAAAGTTTTGTTCCTGAATGTACGTGTGATTGTATGTACGCCAAGACGCATACATACATAGAATATTATTTGATTCGTTTTCATTAAACCGAGCGCCAATTAATTATTATCAAAGTTGACCTCATTAGATTCAGATTCCCTTATTTTATGTCTTATCTTTCATTAACGGAAGGAAATTACCTATGTTGTTTTGGGAATTAACTCTCAAGTATATCCGCGAGAACTCTCTCGCAGAAACATTAAACTATACATGAGTAGAGTTAAATTTGAAACGATGATAACTCAGATCGATAAAGTTGCTAAAGTTGCATATTTTTGTAAAAACAATAATTCTCTGTTCGGCTCAATGAAAACGTGGCTTAAACGTGTTAGTTTGTAAGCATCCAAGAGTATTAAATTTAGAATTATTTTGGGGTCGATTCTGTTGTACATTTTCTAAAACCATAATAAATTTGACAGGTCTCAAATAATGCTGTCCTTGTTTTACTTCCGTGGTCAGAAGAGGACAGCAATAGGTACTTTTAGAGCTGTCAAATTTAGTTTTGTTTTAGAAAATGCACAACAGAATCGCCGCAATTGTATACCTACACTACGTAGGAAATAATCGAATAGGCTCAAAGCCACAGCTCAAAACATCTTACCAGATTTTTCGGTTTTGATGATTTTGAATGCTATTTTTATTTATCAAGCATTTATCAGCATTTCTAATCTTTGGAATTATTGTGAATGCATTATTTTAAATAAGCATTAATTTAATTTATAAAGTTTATTGTAATTTCTATCAATATTTGTAATAAAATTTAGGTACCTAAATTAAAACTTTGTTTAATTTAATTCTGGCATCGTGAGGAAATCGTTTACCAACACGCACTGGGCCAGCGTGGTATGTTATGGCCTATATTCTCTCCCTCTCTCTCTGAGAGAAGCCAGCAGTGAAATATCAATTGCAAAAATAATCAAGGCCGTCAAAATGTATAGGAAAGGGCGGCAAACATAACATAATAACCTATATACCTAGTAATACTTAGAATGGATAAAATAAGGAATGAGTATATTAGAGGAAGTATGAAAGTAGCACCAGTGACAGATAAGTTGAAAGGGAATCGTTTGGCTTGGTATGGACATGTTATGAGGAGGGATGATAGTCATATTAAGACTTATAGCAAAAGTGACGAATATGAATGTTGATGGATGGAAGGGAAGAAGAAGACCAAAGAAAAGATGGATGGATTGTGTGAGGGTTGATATGAATGATAGGGGAGTGTATGAAGCGATGACGGCTGATAGGGGAGAGTGGAAGAAGAATACATGCTGCGCCGACCCCAAATAGATGGGACCAGGGCAAGAAGAAGAAGATACCTAGTAATAGTTAGGTTAGAAAATTTGTATATACACAACTCAAAAATATTTATTTAGTATATACCTAGGTGTTGAACGCATAATTCGATATTATATATAGACTAGCTGTTCCCCGCGGTTTCAACCGCGTGGTCTACAGTTTATCGCGATAGAAAAGTAGCCTATGTCCTTTCGCAGGCTCTAGACTATCTATGTACCAAATTTCATTTAAATCTGTTCAGTAGCTTAAGCGTGAAAGACAGACAGAGATACTTTCGCATTTATAATATTAATTTTTTTTTTTTTAATATTTACAGGGCAGCGTTTGACCACAAGTCACTTGATGTTAAGTGACGATGCGGTCGAAGATGGCGCCACGCTACCTGGACTGGGAACTGGCTCTCAAGTGAGGCTGCCGGAACACACCGATAGGTGCTTGGCGACAGATTCTTAACAAGAGGGTGGTAGCTAGCCAGGCGAGTACTAGAAAATACCCTACCACCAAGCTATGGTTTCATCACGATGTTTTCCTTCACCGAAAGCTCAAGCTCATTGTAGGATTCGAACCCGCGTCCTACGGATCGCAAGCCGACGATTAGTAGGAATTGATGGATTTGATGGCATTCCTTAGTTGATTTTCGAACGCACATAATTATATTTGACAGTTTACGTGGGTAGAATAAAATTAGCTTTTGATTATAATTTCTCAATCCAATGAGGGTAGTTTTATAGTCGTTTTGCCAATCTCTCAACCGAACTCTCAACTCACGTCTACTTGTGAAGTAATAAATTCAAAATCCTAACATATCGTCCTCTTCGCAGCCCCAGCGCTCTAGGGCTACATCAGTGGTGTGCAGGACATTCATTAGTTACTCACATCTGAACTGTGTCTAGAACTAAATTTGATAGATTTAGGACGGCGCCGGCGCCTTCACACAAGGTCTTGAACTGATCTATGGTGAGTAGGCTTACTACTTATTACGACCTCTCACTGTATTGCTTCAGGTATAAATATATATATTTTTTACTACTTACAGGGTAGCGTTTGACCACAAGTCACCTGTACCCCTAGTACAAGTTTTGAAAACGATAAAAGTTTTCGTAAACGGCGACGTTTACCACCGCCGACTTGTCAAAGTGGCAACTCTATCAGCTTAAATTCAAAAAGTAACTCAATAACATTGTTGGAATATGATTATAACGATTTAAAATAACCAGTATTAACGATTTCAGTTCCTGCAAGTCTCTGTAAGATTCGCTGAAAAAAATATGTATGGATGGAAACGAAAATTTTTTTAATAGTTTTTGTAAACTATAAAAAACCTGTAATAAGGGTACTGATGTTGAGATGGCGCCACGCTATGCATGCGACATCTACCAACCCGCACTGGGCCAGCGTAGTAGATTACAGCCCCTACTCTCTCTCTCTTAGAGAAGGCCAGAGTCCCAGCAGTGGGAACGTGAAAGGCTGATGATGATGATGAGGTAGTGTATTATTACCTACTAGCTACGAAATACTAAATGTAGGTAACAACTGAAGCCCGAACTCATATCAACTCAGGGGCACCTTAAGCAGTTAAGGCCGGGTACACACAACCGAAAATGCTCCTATTTTCCCCGAAAACTTGCTGTATATTACAAATACGTGCGAATTACGTATGTACGTATAATCTTATTTCGGCCAAGGCAGTAAGGGCCCCTACGTGGTCGGTTGCTAATAAAATAATTACGTTATACTGAACTTGCCCTGAGGACACTGCCTTTGTTAGGCTGGAAGTGATTGTCAAATTTAATTACGAGCGGATGTCGTCTTTTTTCCCGAGTACGTCACAAAACAATCACGATTTTTGTAGCATTTGTTTTCATTCAACCCTATAGGTATCTATGTCATCAGAAACTATGTGAATCAGGGATCCACAACACCCACACTGATATGTGCTTGGCGATAGATTCTTAACTTGAAGGCAGCAAGTCAGACAAGCACTAAAAAGTCTACTTTTTGGTATGCCGTGGTAATAACAAGTATGTTATGTACATCCGGAAAAAAGGTTCAAGCTTAAAAAAATATTATTTTTAAAGTATATACTTACTTAAATATATTTTCTTCTCAGGGCCCTGTGCAGTTCCCCCGCGTGGGCTACAGTTTATCACGATAAAAAGTATCCTATGTCCTTCCTCAGGGTTCAAACCATCTCCGTACCAAATTTCGTTCATGTAGTTTAGGCGTGAAAGCGAGACAGACAGACATAGTTACTTTCGCATTTATAATATTAGTAGGGAGTAGATGGTTTACTATCAATTACAGAGTAAAATGATTGTAAACAGCCCTAATTATCAGCTTAATCTCGGAGTGGTCCTCTTAAGAACGGACGTGTGTAATATAATAAAACAAACCAATAACCAACCAACAATGGCACACAAATTGATCTAGCCCCAAATTAAGCTCGAAACTTGTGTTATGGGTACTAGACAACGATATACTTATAGGTATGTAGAGAAATAAATCTATATATCTTCTTATATATAAAAATCGATTGCTGTTCGTTAGTCTCGCTAAAACTCGACAATGGCTGGACCGATTTGGATAATTTTGATCTTGAAATGTTTGTGGTAGTTCAGGGAAGGTTTAAAAGGTGACTTATTGGCGATACGAAGTTCGCCGGGCCAGCTAGTAATTGTATAAAAATCAATTGCTATTTGTTAGTCTCGCTAAAATTCGAGAACGACTGGACCGATTTGGCTAATTTTGGTCTTGAAATGTTCGTGGAGGTCTAGGGAAGGCTTAAAAAGTGAGAAAAATTAGAACAATTACCGGGAAATCCCTCAAAACAGCGCTTATAAACGTATATAAACGTTTTCTAAATAAAATGTAGAGTAAATTTGATATAGTTCAATAAAGTTGATTGATTTTTGATTTTTCGATTGAGGCAGAACGAAGTCTGCCAGGTCAGCTAGTACTTATATAGATAGACATATCCAAGACTCAGGTACAAATATTCGTTCGAGTCGACTCAGGCTCAAAATAAAGTACATAAATCGTGTATAGAGTTTAATTTCTGAACCTCTAACGGTAAATAATTAAATCTCCCCTCCCTATCTGCCTCGTACCTATAGCTACTTGCCCCGGGGGCGCCGCACTAGTCATTTGCGAGGGCATCGCATTTGCATGAGGTTTGCATTCGACCGAAACTGTTAACATAATTGCAGCTACTATGTATGTTTTGACAGGTCAACTGGAAAATTGCTTGTGTGAAGGGAATTGGTTAAGTAAATTTACTTAATTTGGTTAAGTTTGTAGGTACCTAGTAATGGGGCGTCCATTAATTACGTGAGGCATTTTTGAGAATTTTTCGACCCTCTCTCCCCCCTTGGTGAGATATCATAAGATTTTCCTCAACTCCCTCCCCTGATCTCACGCGAGATTCTTCAAAACTTCTATTCTTCTAAACGTGTTGGATTGATAAGAAAAAAAAAAACAAAAAAAATATTCCCGCAATTCTACACCGTTTTCTGCATTTTCTTTGCTAAGACCCCCCTCCCCCCTAAGTGAGATTTGGAAATATATAACTTGAGAAAGGTAGTGTTTTAAAATGAAAGTAAAAACAGTCATTGGACTTTTTTAATCACGCTTTTTTTATTGGTAATACACACACATGTTTTAATATTATTTCAACATAAATAATACAAATGCAGATAAACACAAAGAAACAACATATGTAGCTAAACAACCTATTCGTAAATCACAGGATTTAAACTAGTTAGGTACTAACTAGTATTTAGTATAATATGTACCTACCTATTGCTTAATACCTAAAGTCTTTATCAAAATACCTACGTAAAATCTTCAATCCTAAGTACAGTCAGCGACAAAAGTAGCTGATCGTTCTCCATTTTCCAAATGCGTTTCAAATCAGTAATTATTTTTGTATTTTTTACATTTTACATAGTATCATTTTGACCACAACATAACACACCTGATTTTAGGTGATGATGAGGTCAAAAACTGGTGTCTAAGATGATGAGGATAATAGAAAAAAGTGTGATTGTTCAGCGACTTTTGTTTTGGACTGAACCTAGCAATTATGAATAGATGCGATGCCAGAAAAATATAGCGTGTGGGCACAGAAAAGGTGTGGGCAAAACAAACGATATATCTAAGTGTGCCTAAGTACCACCTGCCCACGTATTACCAAACTATTTTGACTCTGTCACGTGACCTTTTGCTCGAATTGTAAGCAATCTAGAAGCACCGCCCACCGGTCTGTCAATTAGTGTAGTCATTAACACAATTAGATTGTCTCGTCTAAGTAATGAAGATTGAGTTGAGAGTTCCTCAGTAGAAGATACCTATTTATATTCCTAGAGTAGCGAGCTGGCTAGGTAAAGTATACCAAATGGTAACAAAACGAAACACTGGGAAGGTTCTATTTAGGTTGTACTCAAATTGAAGACGCTTAAAACCTCGGAGCATTGTTGTCATTGTTCCGAGCTTAAAACATTGTCAATTTGACGATTTCAATATTTGCTAATTTTGTTTCTGAAATCTATTTGCTCAGTTAGAGTTAATTTTTAACCTAAGGCAAAAAAGGAGGAGATTTTCAAGTCAACCTGTGTATTTTTAAATATGTATATAGATTTGTTTTTACATTATCATCAGCTTTTACTTTACACTGCTGGGACTCTGGCCATTTCTCAGAGAGTTTTTTTTTAATTGTAACAATATTCGTTCAAACTTTTGTTAGTTATGTAATAGAGTGGCAATCAACAAACCTCTCAGTCAAGTTATTCTCATACACTCAAAAAACCGTTGAGATGTGAACTAAAAGACTTCGAGGTAGGTTTGATTCCTGCTGCGAAATTTTTGTCACATACCTACTTAGAAAACAATTAAATATGACACCTATGACTTAATAAGTTATATGCGGATCACTCAAAACGGTATGGAAAACATCGTGAGGAAACCAGCATATCCAAGAACTGCATCATTCAAGGGCATGCGACATCTACGAACCCTCAATGGGCCAGCGTGGTAGATTACCTCTCCAGACTATCTCTCTGAGGGAAGGCCTGAGTCCCAGCAGTGGGAACGTAATAGGCAGTTGATGAGACAATTAAAACGACCAGGTCAACGACCTGATGATTAGCAACACGCCTGTAGTGGCAACTGGCAAAGTTTTAATGTGAAACGTACCTTACATAAGGCTACCAGCTCCCCTAACGACAAAAACCCAAACTCCCCCGGACGCGTTATTTTGCATAACTACTTAGCCACCAATACACTAAAAACCGCGCACTCCTAACTTAGTAGTTGACTCTATAATGGCTAGTAATTTTGGGGGTGAATGGAATGAATGAAAAGTAATATTTGCATGTTCACTTGATAGTTTAAAGCCCATATAACAGACGTTATAGTTTTACGCCTTGTTTTAAATACATCAATCTCTAATTTATAAAAATCTCGTGTGTTTGTTATGTATCGAACACCTCCGAAACGGACTATCAAGACACACTATCGAGTCCTGGAAATCCCACACCTCGCGATTTATGCGCTCCTTTCTCCCGCATACTTGCAAAATGTGGAATGAGCTCCCTCCACAAGTCTTTCCGCTGTGCTACAGAAGATGGTTTTTTTTATTAACTTACGGCCAGTTTCAATACCTTATCTATCCACGACCCATGGTTTGCCCTACTTACTATATAGATAGAGATAGAATTTTGACATTACTTCTATCATATGGAGCTTGTGTCAAATTTCTATCTCCAATCGTGAATAGAGAGGATAATGAAACCAGCCGATAACAGACTACCAATCTTTGGCATCATCTCAATGGCGTTGACTCAGCATTTAAATTGTACCTACATGAAATTGTAAATAGAAGATTTGGCCCTCTGGTCGCCCTGTGCCTGGGCACCGCTGGCCCCGCCCTAGTGACGGCACTGCATATTATAGGAAACTTGTAGGCTTTTAATTTGGCTCATCGCGACTAGGGTATGTGCAATTTTGTAGTATAAAATGGCCCGATTAGCAAAAGCGATGGTTCATTTTTGCGCCAGACATGAGATATTGGATCCATAAAAGAGATACACATTGTGTTGTGACGTAATCCACCTCATCGAGCGGCAAAAGCTTCAAAGTGCCGAAGCCATTTCATGTCGCAGACGTCTATTCACATGAAAAAGAAAGTTCTCGCCTTTACAACCTTTGAAATTGTCAACTTTTCGCTTTTTTTCTTGGAAAGGCACGCGTTTTGTCTGTCTGCCTTTGATCACTCGTGTTTTTTATACATTTGGTCTTCATTGTAATATTCTTTTTAATATAGTAGTTTGATAGCAAACAAGGGTACATTTTGACTAGGCTAATGGTGAGTGGTCATACCATCGCGTAAGACCACCGCCTTGTAATGTTACAAGGGGCAATCGATGCGTATTCAACCAAGAAGTTTTAGTTTCGTATAGTTAATTACCTGATAGTTTTTTTTAGATAGATATCACAGGGTATGTAAGATACCTAATACAGCGTTTCACTGCTCTGTTAGATAAAACTGACCATAAATAATTAATCAGCAAATCAATTCCTTAGACCTGCCCGTCATAGTCTCCTCAGCTCTGATTTATTTTGTCCAAAGTCGTAAATAGCTGAACATTGCGTGATCTTCAATTCTACTAAAAGTCTAGTGGTCAACCAATTACCGTGTTGAGAATACAATGGACGTTCTAGCAACGATCCAATCAAAACTTGAAGCCAACAAGCCAGAATGTAATCCCCAATCCTGCTACCAGAACAGTTATGTTCTCCGTCAACACAATATCGGTCTATCCATCAATTTCATAAAGGTTTTGTGGTCAACTTCGTTTGTGATAAGCCTTCGATATGTAGCGGATTCAGGGAAAACAGTGTGTAGGCATGGGGGTATTTACCCTAGGGCCAAAAGGGCCATGGCCAGGGGCGGCCGCCCACGAGAACCAGCGCAAGATACGCGTGTGCGTGGAATGATCGCTAAAGCCTGTAATGACGTCACAATATTATGTTATTGGGAAGGAATCTTGATGGTCACAGCGACCCAGGTGAGTTGTGGTCAAACGCTACACTATACAAAGTAAAAACCCCCTTATTATTATAAATGCTTCCGCCAATAATCGCTCAAGCATCCGTTAGCATCCAGTTATTGTACGCATTCGTGCAGATAGCTCTACCTCGGCATGTGAAATATCCTCGAAGACAATAGAAAACCGTTCCAGCTTTCAAACGAGCATTCCAATTACTCCGTAACGAAGTGCTACAGTAACGGAGTGAATTGGAAAGTGTAACTAAAGGGATGGTAAGCAATGAGCCCATATATTAGTGAGTTCGATCGCACCGCGCTGCGCGACAATTGTAGGAGTCAACAAATGCTACGAGGAAGGTATTGTGTCGTATTACTGCCGGGGGATAGACTGGCGGCGAGACAAGTTGTAGAAGGTAGCGGAAGACAATCTGATGAACTAACTGATGCCTTCGTGAAATATCTTTTAGTATTCGATGAATGTTTTTGAAATAAAAAATTTCTATACATTGATGCGGAAATATATTACATGACACAATACAAACGAGCAATAAGTATATATGTTAATTAACTTTGTAGTTTATCAGGTGACTGAGTAAATAAGTGATGTCGATTTTTGCAAATAAGCAGAAAGTTGATATGCGCCCCGCGGTTTTTCCATTATTCTGAAAAACTGGATCTACACACAAAAACAAAAAAGTGTTTTTACTTTATGCTGGCTAAGTGCACAAGCCGTGCTGATATGCCGTAAAAGCGTAGATATCAAAAATATAAATAAACAAAACGAAATTTCATGCCTAAAAAACCATAAAAGTATCCACATATTTTAGAGAAATTCCCTTAGCCTCTCCGGTGCTGAAATATGTCCACAAGCGTCTATCGGTGTGTTCCGGCGGCCTCACTTGAGAGCGAGTTACTGGCCCAAGTGCGGCACCGCTTTCGACCGCATCGTCACACCAGTAGTCTTGTGGTCATATTCTACAACAGACATACGTGTAGAATATTAGTAAACGCGCTCCCAAAAAGCTACATGGGCCAAACATCATTGATACAGCAGCCGAGCCGATACCTAACAAGCATTACGAATGCAATAAGCTACCAAACTGCAAGCGCAATATCGACTCATTTGTAGGGATGACTTCCATTATTGGGTTCTGATAATGTACTACAGTATAATTTAGTGATACCATAATCTGTGCATATAAATATTATATTATTTTGTGAATTCGCATGTAAGCTGTAATCTTCGGAACAAAGGAACCGATTTTCGAAATTCTTTCTCTGTTTAAAAGCTACACTACTCGTTAGTGTCATGTTTAATATGACTTTTTGTGATAAAATCATTTGAGGATCTCTACGGGGGTAAAACTGTGGGGAATACTAAGTATTTTAAGTATAGGTACTTATTAAATTTCGTGATGAAACCATAGCTTGGATAGGTTTTTCCTAAGGCATGCCTGACTATCTACCGCTCCCAAGTTAAAAATCTGTCGCCAAGAACCTATCGGTGTGTTCCGGCAGCCGCACTTGAGAGCCAGTTCCCAATCCGAGTGTAGCATCGCGCCACCTTCGAGCACATCGTCACTTAACATCAGGTGACTTGTGGTCAAATTCTATTCTGTAGTTTTGTTTATAAACCATAGTAAATCGTACTCGAGAGGTTACGTAAAAGCTTTTAAAACAGTAAACAAGTTGCGCCCCGCGGTTTCACCCGCGTCTTCCCGTTATCCCGCAGGAACCTTTTTCCAGGACGGCAATGTGTTAATCCAGGCAATTTGTTAATTATAAGCTATCGCTATTCCAAAATTCATCAAAATCGGTTTAGTTGTTACGGTGATACGTGGCAACAAACATTCACACACACAAACTTTTGCATTTATAAAATTAGTAGGATTAATAAATAGACAACCCGCCTACGAACACTACGAAAGCGCACCAAGTTTTCTCGCCCGCCTCCAGAAAAGCCTAAAACAATTCAGCTACAAAAACATCCGGCAGTCCACAACAGCACGACATAAATCTAAAATTACCCAAAACTTTACACCAAATAAAATTTAAGTAACATTAATATCACTTAATAACTAGGTCTGCTACGAAAACATGGAAGTTGCCTAGTTAAGGCCAATTACAAGTCATTACGCTGTCTGAAGTAAATTATTCATTGATTTATGATTCAGAGCGGCCCAACGCTCTAATTTGTTGTCGGATAATATGTAGTCTCGGTAACAAATACGGAGTCTCTCGAAACGACGCAATGCCTTTTACTTACATACCTAGTTTTTTTTTTCGCAAAATCGGGACTACCCCCTCCACACACGGCGTCGTAGCGTAAGCGTATCGCAAGTCGCACCTAGTATTAGAGCAGTTAGGATGAGCATGTACATCTTCAAACAAGTCCGCAGACGAAGCGGTGAGATACGCTACGTCTCTAGGCCTCATGACGCGATGCGATTCAAGCGATATCGAGTCGGTTATCGACACAAATTGCACGTAGGTGCTCGTGCGTCCTCATGGAGCGATGTGATGCAATTTGACACGTGTACGATGCAGCACAGTGGGCGGAAAATCGAGACGTAGGCCTTCCAAAATAAAGATTGGGTTTCTTAGCAATGTTCCCAAAATGCTGACCGCATTGCCCAATTGAATGGCAGTGCAGCCTTTTTGCATCCTTACTATAATATTATAAATGCGAAAGTAACTCTGTCTGTCTGTCTGTTACGCTTTCACGCCTAAACTACTGAACTGATTTTAATAAAATTTGGTACAGAGATAGTTTGAACACTGAGGAAGAAAATAGAATACTTTTTATCGCGATAAACTGTAGCCCACGCGGGTGAAACCGCGGGGAACAGTTATAATAATATCATTTTGTAATTAACTTTAAATGTTCTTAGGTAGGTAGTGAACTCAGTTTTGTTAGTCAAATTCTATGTAATAAAAATTAAAATAAAACAAGTAATTATTAGTAATTTTAATCCGGCAAGGATGTGAAACATAAATTTTTATACTTACCTACTATATTTTATGGTAACAGCTAAAAACTTCTTGAAACGCTATATTCTCATCAATAATAATAAAATTGTACCACCACTTAAAACCGCGTGCGTATCTATAGACCATCATTATATTTTACAGCCTCACATAAAATATTTATTCGGTTAATATGCGATGGCATACGTCAAACGCTGCGTTTCGTTCGCTGTATCCCATCCTCCCACTGAGCGTACATGAATAAAACTCTTCAAGTAACACTAAAATTTTCATACCCCTATAAAATCCTTGAGACAGTGTTGGCCCGTCAAAAGATAATTTCGGAAATAAAAGCCTTTTCCGAGGCTAATCGTAAATAAGCTTTTTACAGAAAATGACGCTGGAGTGACATACTTAGCTTGAATTTAAATTGAATAATTACAATGTCTTTCTTATTACAGTATTATTGTTTATTGAAGTTTCAATAATTTTTTTTTGTTTTATTCTGGCGTCATACGATTAGTGTATTTGCCAGTGTCAAGTATAAAATATTTCAAACTCAGAGAGTTGAATCAAGTTTAAATGGTGATGATGATGATGATGATGATGAGATGAAGGGATGAGGATAGTGTTTAAGTAGTGGCGCTTTACTTAAACTTTACACGGACTTTTTTGGAGCAACTCGAAAAGTCACTTTCACAACTTTATTTCAATTTCCCACACTCGTACACATTAACGAACACATAATGGTTAATAATCCACCAATATTACACATTATCACTCGAAGAAACACAAGTTTTGGAAATAAAAACAAAATTTTCACGTTGACAATTCGATTGCCGGCAAAAAAGTCCAGTTTCAATATTATGAATGGACTTTAATTTTAATATAGATAACAAATACCTAAACCATAAAAAATAAAAATAAAATAAAACTATCTATCAAATTAAACAATACCACGTAAACCACTACCAGTTGGCAACGTTCCCAAAATGCTGGCCGCATTATCCCGTTGAATGGCAAAATTATATTTATTTAAATTCATTTTATTTATATTGCCCCATTGATGCCACGGGTGACTAGAAGGCTGGCGCTTACCTTTGTCAACAAATCAGAGTGGCCATCCAAAAATGTTACATACGCATTTGTTATATCAAAAAAAAACGGATAAATAATGGAATATAATCATTTCAATGATCGTCAAAACAGAATCAATTATTGTCTAATTGCTTGTTTATCTAAACGGCCTGCGAAATTAATCGCGAAATCAAGATAGCGACCAGTAACACCCTGAATTGGGAAAACGAAATTACATTATGAAAAGGGTTGACAACTCCGACAAAAGCTATTTGGGTATTAGCAGGTATTAAACTTTTAATTTAATATCAATGAATTTGACAAATCCACGGATAAAACTTTGGGCCTTAGTTGTAACGAGATTATTTTATGTTTCAACCATTATCGTACAAGAATGGACGTCCAGTCTAGTACAAACATAGTTTTGAAAAAATTGGTTGAGTGCATGAGTACTGAGCTACCTTTAAAGGAAGTTTTCTGTAAGAGTATATATCAATAATCCTACTAATATTTTAAAGTTTGTGTGTGTGTGTGTGAATGTTTGTTACCACGTATCACTGTAACTACTAAACCGATTTTGATGAAATTTGGAATGGAGATAGCAACAATTTATCAGCTCCTGCAGATTTATCTACGCGTTTCTCTACAACCAAGAGTGGCTGGCATATGATTAGCACTCTTTTTGCGTTTCGGAATAATTGGAACTCATTAATTTAGACGCTTTTGAGTGAAGAACCCGATGTCCATCCCTTTGCAAGACTTTTTTTCTCCTTTGCCGATGCATTTTCGAATTGTTGCGAGCGACAATTTCCCCGGAATACCAGCGGATTTGGCTCACGCTACCATGGATCAAGCGCTGCGGAATCCGCTCATGTTAGATTCCCGGGATTTTTGCCGGGACCCGAGATTGTAGCTATTATCAACACCTCTTATAAAATAGGTTTACTTTTCCATTTTAAAAGGATAAAGTGTAGCCTCTATTATTTTGTGACGCCTTGCTTTGAGCTGTTAAAAGGCTGTCGGAGAAAATGCTTTTATGGAATTGAAACCCCTAAACTGTTTGACTTGAGCTTTCGTTGTGATGGAAAACATTGTAATATGATACCAAAGTCTTTTTATATCATATGAGCTAGTTAGTGGCTAGAATCTAGTGTCGGAACTTCCAGGCCATCCGAAGAGGCGTTAATTTTGACATGGCTATAAGACTGATATCAACAGCTTCTCGTATTCTACGAAGCATATTGAAGCGAAATGACACTTAACGGTCACCCATCCAAGTCATGGCCGTGCTGAGTGTTGCTTAACTTGGTTGATCAGATAAGATCGACCTGACGAGCTATGCCACGAGCGCTACAAGTAACGTGACAAAAACAAAGTAAAGGGTGAAGCTAGGTAATTCTGTAAACTATGTCGACGACCTCAGTTCTCTGTCGGACCTCCTAATAATACTTAAAACCGACCATTGTATAAAACTTCTGATAATATAAGGGTCGTTAAAGTTCTCCATTGCATGCCAATACAACTACAAAGTTTTAAATTACGTCACGGAAAAACTTTCCAAATATTACGTCACACATCATGCGGTTTAGTGTACGTTAATGTACCATCGTGTTAACGAAACTGTACATTTGAAAAACAGCTTTAAGTTACACCAGTAAAGTTCAAAACGGCACAATGCGTTTTGAAGAGATTTTATAAGGCAAGTTTGTATAAATAGCGTGCGCCAGCCCGACTTGCTTTCTTCGTGCCTCCGTGCAAATGTTAGCAATTTTGTTATTAAAATCTTACATATATCTGAGATATGCGACTTTTGTCTCAAGCTCGTCTCTCGTCTCGTTCTTCTCATGTGAATTTCTCGAAACGTAGCTGAAATATAGCTTTTCTCTTGCATCTGTCTCGAGAAATCATATTTTAAACACAGTTTCCGAGATTGTTTTCGGTTCTTTTAGCATAGTTTTGTAGATTATTTCAGGAAAATACAAGTTTCAAAGTTTTCCTGTTTTGTCGGTATATATTCTTTAAATGACGTCATATGGATTTTTAGATTCGTATAACATCATATTATCTTCATCACCAGTTTATTACGTTGCCACTGCTAGGACACAGACTTAGAGTATATACTCTAAGTCATAATTTATGGCCCATAATCTACCACGCAGGCCCAGTGCGGGTTGTCGCATGCCTTTGAAAATTGTGGTTTCTATGTTTCTAGACATGCCAGTTCCTCGCGATGTTTCCATTCACCGTTTTGAGCGCTGGCAAATCCGCACATGTGGGGCCGAGATGGAATTGGAACTCGGTATCGATGCATTGTAAGGCTCACGCGTAACCGTGCCGCCATCATCAGCTAAGGACTTACTATATTAAAAGTTATCGACCCGCTTCGGCTTCGCACGTGGGCAAAGATTCTGCGTAAAGTACTTATTCGTAAAACCATTAAATATAAAAGCTATGAATGTTTTTTGTAGATCTACATTTCTTTCATATATCACATCAACTCAAATGAAACCGTTTAGCCGATAAACAGTCAGTTGTCTCATTTTTCTCCGCATTGTTTCGCAAATATTGTTATCTTTTAATGAAAATTTTACTTTATCAGAATAAAACATAAACTATGATTTTCAAGGATAATGTTGCTTTCTAATAGACAAAGATTTTTCTTTGAATTAGATCATTATTTTATAAAATTACTCACTAAATCCAAACAAACAAATTTTTCCTCTGCATGTTGATGTTAGTACAGATAGATGTATTGCACTATAATGAGTATTGTAGTAATGTTGTTATTGTTTGTATTCATAAACCCTCCGGTTATAAAGCCTCCAGCAATGAAATGTGCGACTTGGTTATACCAAATATACTAATCATGCAAACTCCAAACAGTTATTAGATAATGTCGCAATTCACTCAACTACCACGCCAGTCGCGCCACAGCCGCACCGCTCAAATCGAAATAGCCTCCTAAAAGTTTTATTACCTTCCAAATAACATTTGAGCTACCTACCAAATTAGTTATAGAAATACTACTATCAAAGGCGAAAATGGGCTACGTTCACACAGCTAAAACAGTAGGTACAGGGTTCAATCAAAAACTGAGGTCGGTATATCTTATTAATGTGGCATCAAAGTTTTAAAATATCTTCGACAACTTCTACGCAGACGGAGCTGCGGCAAAAGGTAAAAGAAAAAAAAGGTACACGTATTAAAAAGGTAAAAGATAGATAATTGTTTCACCACAACAACAAAAAATAGAGCAACATAAAAGGAAAGATCTTAGAGTTAGTTTTACAATGGGCGATCTTATCGCTTAGAGCTACTTTTATTACCAGAAAACCTGAACGGCGGGCTCACCAGCTTACTCTGGCTAAACGGTTTGATTAGAGTTGATGTAATGTATTATAGCGAAAGAACATTGGCCACTTTTCATACTACCCTGGACCTGACTGCAATATATTTTGCATAAAAATTTTCGTTTCCGTCAGTCAATTTGCTAGTACATAGATTAAAAAGATTAGTTTTTGTTCATGTTTGGTAAATATTTTGAAAATAATGTTGATTTTAATGACTTAATTTAAGTAGGGCCGACTTCTAAAGCGTCAAACGGCATGGCAAAGAAAATGCGGAGTGCGTTCATAACATCCAAGCATCGTGTAAGTTAAGAAATGTCCTAAGAAACTACGAAGTTAAAAAATCAATATATTTTTTTTCTACACTGTCTTTAAAATATCGTTTGTGCAATTATAATTTTTATCGTATATCGATCGTTTTCATACGACCTCAGGTCCGTTTTGGCCATTGTTCTTTAGGCTTCCAGGAGGTCTACAAAAAAGTCTGCAACATCAAATATCTAGCTCTTATATTTAATAGTTACCATAGGATCAACTCAGGATGGATGAAATGGCGACAGGTCACAGCAACAACTTGCGATCCACGGATGCCCCTCAAGTTGAAGGGCAATATTTACAAATCTGTCATAAGACCTGTCACCATGTATGGATCGGAATGTTGGGCTGTGAAGAAGACGGATGAGAGGAAACTCCATGTAGCGGAGATGAGAATGTTGAGATGGATGTGTGGAGTGACGAGAATGGATAAAATAAGGAATGAGTATATTAGTGGAAGTATGAAAGTAGCACCAGTGACAGATAAGTTGAAAGGGAATCGTTTGGCTTGGTATGGACATGTTATGAGGAGGGATGATAGTCACATTACAAAAAAAGTGATGGATATGAATGTTGATGGATGGAAGGGAAGAGGAAGACCAAAAAAAAGATGGATGGATTGTGTGAGGGTTGATATGAATGAAAGGGGAGTGAATGAAGCGATGACGGCTGATAGGGGAGAGTGGAAGAAGAATACATGCTGCGCCGACCCCAAATAAATAGGACCAGGGCAAGAAGAAGAAGTTACCGGTTTTGAGAAAGCTTCCGATAGTCAGAATCTTCGCCTATACCCGTGTGAAGCTGGGACTGGTAGCTTTCTTTTTTATTTCTATTCCCATGAGAACGTGGAGTTAATAATTTTGCGACAACATGCCCAGCGAAGCTAATACAGGGTCTGAATACGGTGGCCTTATTGGAAGCAAAGATTCCCTTGAGATAGGCCTCATTGCGAGCAGTAAAACGAATTTGCTGGTAAATTAAGTGAACTGTGTACCGACGACATTTGCTAGTAACCAATTAGGTACCTACTTACACAAATAAAGCTTAATTTATTTGAAAACATCATATTTTTCATTGACGACGCGGTAGCCGAGTTGGTAGTGTCCCGGCTTGCGAAGCTAGCGGTCCCGGGTTCGAATCCCGGTAAGGTCAAATATATGTGTGATGAGCACGAATATTTGTACCTGAGTCTTGAATATTTCTATCTATATAAGTATTTATTTCTCTATATAAGTATGTATATCGTTGTCTAGTACCCATAACACAAGTTTCGAGCTTAATTTGGGGCTAGGTCAATTTGCGTGCAATTGTCCTAGATATTATTTATTTATTTATTAGATATATCCCTACTTAATTACTATTATAAATGCGAAAGTAACTCTGTATGTCCGTCTGTCTCCATTTTACACCTGAGCTAAGTTTGAACCCTGAGGAAGGACATAAGAAACCTTTTATGGCTATAAACTGTAGCCCACGCGGGTGAAACCGCAAGGAACAGCTAGTAATATATATATTAGACCAGAATTCAGCTGGTGTTAAGTGACGATGACAGCACGCTACATCGAGAACTGGCTCTCAAGTGGGGCTGCCCGGAACACACCCATAGGTGCTTGGCGAAAGATTCAGCGAAGCCTATATTACAAAATAACCTACCACCAAGCTATGGTTTCATCACGAAGTTTTCCTTCACCGAAAGCTCAAGTTCGTTGTAGGATTAGAACCCACGACCTTTGCGTAGCACGCCGAATTCAATACCACTGAGCTATTATCATCATCAGCGCTATATACTCGTTTAAACTTTTGTCACCTAAAAAGTATTTACTGTTTATTTTTCATACATTAAATACCAACAACTACTAGAACTCTAGACTGTATTAAATTGATTCTGATGCCAAACAGCTGCTAAGGACAATTTGAATGGCAGGCAATTTGTTTTCTTTCATTCCAAATATTTTCCAACAAACAATTTTCTTCAACTGTAGTCGCTGCTTCACAATAACACAGATATATTGTATCAATATACATATTATACATTATATCTTAATTATACATTACTTCTTTTAATAATGTATTTTAGTTATTAGTTTAGGTACATTTGTTTTTATTTCTTTGTTAAGGTATATTGTATCATAATTTAAAAAATAAAGTTATATCTAGGTACCTACTAGGTGATGCCCTGTCGCCTGTGTTGTTCAACTTGGTCCTCGAACACGTAGTTCGAAAGGTTTTGGCACTAAACTGCGGGGTGGAAATGAATGGACAGCATAGGGTGATAGGGTACGCGGATGACTTGGTTTTGCTTGGTCAAACGAAAGAGGAGGTACGAGGTGCAGCTGAAGTGCTTGAAAATGAGGCGAATAAGGTTGGTCTTAAAATTAGCCACGAGAAAACGGAGTATCTTCATATGAAGAGGTATAAAAATACTCTCATTGTGCGAGATGACCTTGAAACTGAAGGCGCAACGTACAAGGGAGTGGCAAAATTTAAATATCTCGGTTGCACTGTTACCGATACGAATACTCGCGAGGAAGAAATTGAGATTCGTATTCAGAACTCCTTGAGGTGCAGTGCAGCCCTCCATAAGGTGTTAGTGTCCAAACTCCTCAGTAGAAAAACCAAGATCCGAATTTATAAAACTGTCATCAGGCCGATCCTGATGTACGGATGCGAGACTTGGACACTAACACTCAAGGAGGAGAACAAGCTTTTAATAGCGGAAAGAAAGATTCTCCGAAAGTTATTGGGACCAACTCGCCGGCAAGATGGCACGTGGAGGATCCGGAAAAACCTAGAGATCGAAGATCTAGTGGGCGAGCCTAACGTGGTCGGTGAAATTAAATCGCACCGACTACGTTGGCTTGGCCACGTAGTCCGCATGGGGGAGGATCGGGCGGCAAAGCGTTCTTATTTGGGACGACCGAATGGCCGTAGGCCGGTCGGACGCCCTAGATACCGCTGGAAGGACGCGGTGGATGTAGACCTGCGCGAGCTCCAGACTCTCAACTGGGCTGAAATCGCTCAAGATAGAGAAGAGTGGCGTTCTCTCGTTTCGGAGGCCAAGACACACTTTGGGTCGCTGAGCCATCGGAGTTAGTTAGTTAGTTAGGTACCTACTAGGTGACTCTATTTTTTTAGGCCTTCGCCCAAATGTGAAAACATCTCTCTCTGTCCCTCAGTCATTTTCTTACCTATTCATGCCTAACGCCCGAAATTAATAATCGATCCTGATCCGTTATCCGCGGTTAAAGATCGATATGTCATGTCGTAATATGTCATTTTAGTACTAGGGCTTGACATATTACTACTAATGCCCGAAATTAATAATCGATCCGATCCGTTATCCCCGGTTTTGGATCGATATGTCATGTCATAATATATCATTTTAGTACTAGGGCTTGACAGATTACTACTAAAATGACATATTATGACATAACATATCGATCCAAAACCGCGGATAACTGATCAGGATCGATTAATAATTTCGGGCTTAAGCCGCCGAACAGATCTTGATGAAATTTAGTATGCAGATAGCTTTAAACTTGAGAAATAACATAGAATACTTTATATACATTACATGCAACTTAATTCCCTTAATTAGAATAATTACATTATTGTTTATTTTTATGATTATTATACTTGTTGGTGGTAGGGTATTTTCTAGTACTCGCCTGGCTAGCTACCACTCTCTTGTTAAGAATCTGTCGCCAAGCACCTATCGGTGTGTTCCGGCAGCCTCACTTGAGAGCCAGTTCCCAGTCCAGGTGTAGCGTGGCGCCATCTTCGACCACATCGTCACTTAACATCAGGTGACTTGTGGTCAAACGCTACCCTGTAAATATAAAAAAAAAAACTATTTTTATTTTTTACTTGACTTGCAAATGAATGTTTATGCAATAAATTAATATGAATAGGTATGAATATGAAGGACGTAGGACACTTTTATTGCGATAAACTGTATAGTTCACGCGGGCAAAGCCATAGTGCTCAGTAAGTTAAAAGTCCACCGTCCACGTGGGTGAAACCGTGATGCTCAGTAAGTCTTAATATAATTTATAACCCAGCAGGATTACGTTTAATAACAATTTGTAAGCTCATCCACCGTATAAGGGCGGATCACACACCGTGTCGCCGTATATTAGACCGCGGGTGTTCCGTATTCCGCGGTGAGGAACATCTTTCAACCCGTAGGAGGTTGCACGGTACCCTATAGAAGAGCTGCGGTTTCTTGCTCTGTTGTTAACAAGAACAAAGATTTCTTGAACAAAGATTAAAACAAACGCAGAAGTGAATCATTTAAAAATATATTTGTCGGATACGGGTTCTAGATTTGAAATGGGTTTGACGTAATCGGGACGCCAGCGCCACCTGGTGGCGCTCGACAGAGTCTTGATGGCAGAACTCGACACGAGAAGCTACAGTTTGCTTACAGTGGTCGAGGAATCATCTAGAAACTGTCCCGCGTTCCGTATTACCTTGTGATTGTGGAATATTCTGGATGTACCCACATTATTGATTCGTCAAGAATATAGTTTCAGTATAATTTGTAACGGCCTTCTATTATTGCAACCAACACTTCCCTCAGAACGCCCACGTGAAAACTGCAAACCATGGCAGATCGTAACGAAGAAAATCTAATAGTAAGGAACAAAATACACTAGATTCGTCATAATTATGATGCGATCACTTTAAATGGCAAAACTAACTTATTTGGGACGACGCCAGTCGAACGCCTTAGATACCACTGTATGGACGCGAACTTAAGGTAAATAGATGATGTGAAAGCACGACTCTCTCGTAAAACAAAGAAAACATAACATAAAATATAGCGATGATGGCTCAGTGATAGTGACGTCGGCTTGCGATCCGTAGGACGTGCGTTCGAATCCTACAATGAGCTTGAGCTTTCGGTGAAGGAAAAACATCGTGATGAAACCATAGCTTATAGCTTGGTGGTAGGGTATTTTCTAGTACTCGCCTGGGTAGCTACCACCCTCTTGTTAAGAATCTGTCGCCAAGCACCTATCGATGTGTTCCGGCAGCCTCACTTGAGAGCCAGTTCCCAGTTCAGGTGTAGCGTGGCGCCATCTTCAACCACATCGTCACTTAACATCAGGTGACTTGTGGTCAAACGCTACCCTGTAAATAGTAAAAAAAAAAACTACATTCTTTTAATGTCATCATTGCCATATTTGAGTGCACAATCTTTGGCTCCTCAGTCCTTACATCCAACCACTGCCAGCCACCTTACGTATGCCGTCACTCCACCTAGCCAGGGAACGCCCCCCACTACGTTTATCGCAGTCCACTCAAGAACTTGTTTCCCCAATCTTATACTCGGTTACTATTTTCTATTGACTCCATTGTGCCCAGGACAAGGCCGCACTAAATCCCCACTACTATTTATGCTTATTTTTGGCACTAACTCCGCTCGGGTACATTATAAACAAGTCGGCAGAAACTTACCGTATTTTCGAACAACAGTCCGCTATATAGGCGTTATGTAAGACCCCCCACCAAGTTATGGATCGTCTGCTGACCCCCTTTTATTTATTCACTTGTGATTGTGATATAGTTTTTTTTTTTTTTGTTTTGTTATGGCGTCACACGATTAGTGTATTTGCCAGTGTCAAGTATAAAAATATTTCAAACTCAGAGAGTTGAATCAAGTTTAAATGATGATGGTGTTGATGATGATGAGATGATGGGATGAGGATAGTGTTTAAGTAAAGTAGTGGCGCTTTACTTAAACTTTACACGGACTTTTTTGGAGCAACTAGAAAAGTCACTTTCACAACTTTATTTCAATTTCCCACACTCGTACACATTAACAAACACATAATGGTTAATAATCCACCAATATTACACATTATCACTCGAAGAAACACAAGTTTTGGAAATAAAAACAAAATTTTCACGTTGACAATTCGATTGCCGCCAAAAAAGTCCTGTGATATAGTTACGGATAGAATATATGACTGGGTTTTATAGGGTTGTAGTCTCTCGTTTTTTTTTTTTTTTTGTTTTGTGATTGCGTCACACGATTAGTGTATTTGCCAGTGTCAAGTAAATATAATAAATATGTAGGTATACTTATTGGAGTAATTTGGTTTTAAAGTGTAATTTCAGTTGTCTATTTGGGGTTAATAATCCACCAATATTACACATTATCACTCGAAGAAACACAAGTTTTGGAAATAAAAACAAAATTTTCACGTTGACAATTCGATTGCCGCCAAAAAAGTCCATAAAAACTCTTTGTTTGTATCTAGTATTTTTAGAAGACACATATAAGCACCTATTGGTGGGTTCCTGCTGCCTCACTTGAGAGCCAGTTCCCAGTCCAAGTGCAGCGTGCCGCCATTTTTAACCACATCGTCACTTAACATCAAAAAAAAAAAAAAAAAAAAAAAAAAAAAAAGCCGTGGTTGCGTACGTTTTGAGTTCTGTCTTAATTAATGAATTAAGTGGTATTAACTTTGTGTTTTGGTTGTAAATGGTGTGAATCTAATACCATTATATACTGTGAATCGGGTGATGTAATAGACGATACTTATTAGTGCCTATTACTAGAATAATTTCAGGCTAGAAGGGCTAGAAGACGTGACCTGTTTGGTGGGCCGGGGTTCAGGAGCGGGTTGGGTCACCAGTCGCCTATTCCGCGAGCACTCCGCTTGCTCAACGCTGTGCTGCGTGGCATTAGAGTTTGGCGAAAAAATGTAATGTTAGGTATATAATTTTATTTGTAATTCTTTCTTATTATTATTTGTTTTATTTTTTATTACTAGTATTATGTATTTGTTATTTTTATTTTATTTTGTTAAATTTGTAGTGTTTTTTAGTTCCTGGTGAACGAATTGGGGAACTGTAATGTTCACCAGGGGCATGTACTTATATCAATAAATAAATAAATAAATAAATAAACATCAGGTGACTTGTAGTCAAACGCGACCATGTAAATAGCTTTTTTTGAAGCTCTACTTTAGCATTAGTTTTCCATGGAGAATTGTTACTAAGCTATCCACAATTTGTCCACTTGATGGCGCTATAACCCATCATCTCTTTATATTTATTTACCCAAGCGATGCCGGGGCAGGTCGCTAGGTATCTTATACAAAAAACGACCCCAAATAGACAACTGAAATTACACTTTAAAACCAAATTACTCCAATAAGTATACCTACATATTTATTATATTAGAGGGCATTATACAAATCTTTCGAAGAAAGAAACGCCTATCGGAAACCCGTAAGCCCGTAACGAATTGAATTATTTACGTCTCCTTTAAAAGCGTTCCTTTGTTCACTTCGACTTTAATTAGAACGTAAAATTGATTTGTATTTTGCGTGACAATGTTTGTTTGACGATTTTAAATGCCTAATAAATCGTGCTAATGATCGACTACGATACAATTTTTGGTTAGATACCGTACTTTGTTAGCAACCCTGTTAAGTAGATTTGAGCTGGTTGTAGCAAAAATCTATTCGATATATTAAATGAGAGATGTCCCTACTTAAATGCGAAAGTAGCTCTATCTGTGTGTCTGTCTAAACTACTGAACCGATTTAAATGAAATATGGTACGGAGATATTTGAACCCTGAGGAAGGACATAGGATACTTTTTATCGCGATAAACTGTAGCCCATGCGAGTGAAATCAGGGAACAGCAAGTTTATAAATGTAATCTAGAGAGATACTGGTAGGGCATTTTCTAGTGCTGGTTTGGCTAGGTGGTTGCTAGTCAGCCTACTGGCTCTCAAGTGAGTCTGCCGGAACACACCGATAGGGGCTTGGCAACAGATTCATAACTTGAGAATGGTACCTAGACAGGCGAGAGCACTAGAAAATGACGCTGCGCTGGTCTTCCGTTGGAACCGTTTGATGACGCGACGTCGCGAAGAGGCACCAACAGTACCAAACATTCAACAATGAAAGAAAAAACAACAAAAATAGCAAAAGTTCATAGCAATAGCAATGAACGTTTAGAAATATTAGCAAAACTAAAACGCTTATTATTCAACTTGCCACAGCCAGTTGAGTGTGCTTTCCGCCATGCGAGCTTGTACAGAACCCAGGCCAAACTGCGTACATAATTACCACGTTTAAGCCGAGGTATAACCGTTAATGAAACTGAAAACAAGTTAAAACTTTTAAATGCCGCCATGAATGCAAGCTGTTTCTCAATTTTGGTAGTTTGCCACAATTTTTATGGAGGCAGAGTTACATTACTTAGCTTTAAACGCTGTAATAGCGAGCGCTGTAAGCTGCACGAAGCCATGTCTTTTCTTATATGCCGTCACATAAAAAAATAACTACAACTAACTAACTAACTGAGATGGCGCAGCGACCCAAAGTGAGTCTTGGCCTCCGATAACAAAAGACGCCACTTTGGTCTGTCCCGCGCCACCTCCTGCCAGTCCTCCACCTGGAGCTCGCGCAAATCCTTCGTGACTTCGTGACATAAAAAAATACAATTTAAATATATATATAAAAATCTCGTGTCACAGTGTTTGTTATCGAACTCCTCCGAAACGGCTAGACCGATTTTTAAAAGACTTTCATTAGCTTGACTTGTAATTTATCAAATTGTTCGTGTATATTTGGTAGGTAATAGGTAGCTGAAGTGGCAGCGGGCTGGTCATATAAGCCGCAGAACCGATAACCGTTGGGTAGACGTGTTCTTGAGTGGAGACCGCGACTTGGCAAACGTAGTGTAGGACGCCCTGCGACAAGGTGGAGTTTAGCAGTAGTTGGATGAGAAGAGCCAAAGCCCGGGCTCAGTGGCGTACCTTGGGAAAGGCCTATGTGCAGCAGTGGACAGACACGGGCTGATGATGATGATGAGGTACCAAAGGCTTGGTAGGTGTTTGGTAGGTTTGGTAATAGGTCGAAGGCTATTTTTATACCTTTAGGTGCTAAGGGTGGCCCTCTCTAGATTTTTTATATCGCGATAGTGTGTAGTCCACACGGAAGAAACTACGCGGCGCAGCTAGTATATAAATCTATATAATATAGAAGAATCAAGTTCTGACTGACTGATATCAATGCACAGCCTAAACCGCTGGTCGTAGAAACTTGAAATTACACTTCGACGTTGCATTCTCGATATTTATTCACTTTGTAGTTTCCTATTTATTGCACAGGGCGTTGCACATAATTTTTAGAGCTGTAAAAATAAAAATCAAATCACAAAAATATAAAGTTCACTGTTTCTGAACGATACCTTCCATGTCATAGGCAGTGCTGTCATCTCCGTCATACTTCATTCCTTTTTTATGTGCGGGCGTCGCAGCTTCGACTTATCGATTAAATTCGTTATTTTATTGGAAATTTTGTGAAAAAGTTAGTTGAAAGCAGTGTTATGGAGAAAAGATCGTCATAAGTCCAAATAATGACGAAAAATAACATGTTGGGAACGCAAGATACGAAACTCGCCAACTAGTTCGGACGATCAAGGTTAGTTCGTGGTCATTAACTGTGTGTTAGTTTTATCTGTGGAGGGTATGTTTGTCTTGATACATAGGGGTGTACTAAGAAAGGATTTTTTTAACCCGGAGGATAAAAATGGGAAACAGTAGCCCACGCAGGTTAAACCGCGGGGAACAACTAGTATATAAATAAACAAATATTATTTTTTTGGGTTTTAGCAATTGGTTCAGCCTTTAATACTTTAACTTTAATACTTTTACTTTTTTTTAACTTTTTTTTTTTTTTTTTTACTCTTTTAATTTTGTGATGTTGCAATCTCATCAATACTCTATATTGTATTTTCTTTATTTACTCTAAAAATATTAATACAAATCATTTTCCGTTTCTAGTAGTTCGACTTTCAATCATTATAATAGCAATGCTTGAACTGTAATGTATCGAGCCAACAGACGATAGCTGTATAATTTGCTATCACAGTAGCCTCATAAAAATGCATAGCAAGCACATAAAGTAGGCGAAGAAACTAAAGCCAATCACAATGAAAAACTTATTCCGCTCCCGTTCCATCACATCCCGAAGATTAGTTTTAAAATCAAAATGAAATTCCGATTGGAGCAGGCATCGTATTTACAAGGGAAGGAGGCTATGAATAAATTTGACAGAGTTCGTTACCGTCTGTACTGGGAGGAGGTTGGGCCGCGACTTGGCTTCAATGAGCGCGGTTGACTTTGGCCACTGTGTTATTTCGCGGAGTTGTTACGGAGCTGGAAATTGGGTTATTATGTATTAGGTTTTTCAGTTATTCGACCATCATGCCACAGTATATAAAGAACAGTAGGTTAGCTAAGGCCGCTCGACGAGTTAATTGCCTACTCTTGCGGTGACGTATAGGCGGCGCGTTCCGTACTGAGTGCATGGCTGCGGCCCCGGCCGCCTCCTTTTTTTATGTGATTGTGTGCGTGAAAAGTGCGTGCGTACACGGTGCCGCTACTCACGCACACATTCAAACCAGCGACGGCCGATTTATATGAAGCTGAACTACTACTCCTTTACTATGATCAAGCGGTATAGTGTGCTAACATTAGTTTTATTTCCTTTTTACAGGGTAGCGTTTGGCCCCGCACCTATGACTTAATAAGTTATGTGCGGATTTACCATCGCTCAAAACGGTGAAGGAAAACATCGTGAAGAAACCGGCATGCCCAAGAACTGCAACATTCAAGAGCATGCGACATCTACCAACCCGCACTGGGCCACCGTGGTAGATTACAGCCCATATTCTCTCTCTGAGAGAAGGCCAGAGTCCCAGCAGTGGGAACGTGAAAGGCTGATAGCGAGGTTTGACCATATCATCATAACGTTCCCCACTGCTGACATAGGTCACATATAAGCCTTCTCAGCAGTGCCGGATTTACCATAGAAGCTGAAAAAGCTGAAGCTTATTTGCGGCTAAATTGTCCCAAAAAAATTTGGTACAGAAATAAAGTCAACCTTTGTTTTTCTTAGCTTAAATATACCTAAACCCAAAAAGTTGTGAAAATAATCTAGAAACTAGATTATTCTGAGTGTCTTATTTTAGAAGTCAGTAGGAGCCGCAAACATTTTATAGCATTGGGGCGGCAAATGTGTAAATCCACCACTGCTTCTCAGACAGAGAGTACGGGCCGTAATCTACCACGCTGGCCGATTGAGGGTTCGTTAATGTCGCATGCCCTTGAATGTTGTGGTTTTTGGACATGCTAGTTTCCTCACAATGTTTTCCTTCACCGTTTAGAACGATGGCATATTCACACATAATTTATTAAGTCATAAGGTTGTAAGGCGCACGCATTACGTTTCGGCCACCATCTCTCCTCGCGTTGGACCACAAGTTACGTCATAATAATATTAAGTATTGATGTAGTCGAAGGTGGCGCCACAATACGACTGGATTGGGAACTAGCTCTCAAGTGAGGCTGCTAAAACACACCGACAGGTTCTTTACTTGAAGGTGCCACAAATTAACAAAAAGTGACAATTAACATCAGAACCAAAAGTCTCGAAGTCATTAAAGTTACCAAAATTGCCAACCCGAAGACATCGCATCACAAAATTCACAAACGTGTTACCAACTTCAAACGATCAATCACTGATCCCAAATTGTTTTATTTAAAAGTCGTCCGAAGAGTCCGAGCGAAGCAAACGGTTTCGGAGCTTTTCCGGATCGGGGAAGTTACAATGAGATTGTATTGGCCGACTCCCAAGTTCCCGGGAGTGAGTCCAAGTTTGCAACTCGCAACCCCATCTAATAATGAAGTAGGTATGAACTTCGATTGGTGGTATTACGTATTATGAAGGTTTTATCTATTGCCTATCATACAAAACAGTTTAACTTATTAGTTTTCAAAGAAATTTGAACGATGCTGAACACATCTAGATGAAATTTCGTTTCGATCTAGTTTAAACCCTTAGGAAGGACATCGTGATAAATTGTACTTAGTTGACGCGAATAAAACAGTTTGATACCGCTAGTAAATAAATTATGTTAAACTAACTTTTCGTCGCGGTTTCACCCACGTGGGCTAGTTTATCGCGATAAAAAGTATCCTATGCCCTTCCCCAGGATTCAAACTATCTCCGTATTAAATTTCATTTAAATTGGTCCAGTAGTTTAGGCGTGAAAGCGAGACAGACAGGCAGACAGACAGAGTTACTATCGCAAAAACCACAGCAAAAAAACGTCGGAGCACCCATTTCTGAGTCAGATATATTTATGAAACAAAAACATGAAAAATAAGAGGCCGTCTAAACGGACATGACTTTAGGGCACTACATTACCGTGATACCTGAGTTATAAAGGTACATTTACCGGCAATTTGTCAAAAAGATAAACCTTTACGTGAGGAGTATTATCTTAAACGGCATTCATCTTCTTGAATAATTACAGGCGTTCTTTTTTACAATCGGGAAAACAAAAAAACGGTAATTTTTCCTGTTCATTATTACGGTAATAAAACGTTTATTTTTCCAGACCATTATATAGACGCTGTTAAGGTTTTAAAGTAACAGAGAAAGTAGGGAATTTAAAAATTCTGAAATTGGTTTGATCAAAACTTATCGATAAATAATGACAAATGTTACTAGCTACACCCCGCAGTTTCACCCACGGTGAGATTGCTTAAGGAACTATAAATTCTCCGGGAACAAAAGTAGCCTATGCCACTTTCCGATCCATCAACTATGTTTGTACAAAAAAGTCACGTCAATCCGTTGTTTCATTAAAAAAAACTATAAAATCTTCATCCTCACATAATCGAAGCAAAGAAGCAGCGAAAGGACCTGATTTTTTGTTTAAAGCTGTAGATCCCAAAAAAATCAGCAGCTAAATTTATAAGTGGAGCAAAATGTATAAATAATATCAGGACAAAAATTCAAGTCTAAATCAGTGGAAAATGATCACACATGTGAAAGTTATCTCGTCTGATAAAGGCACTTTAGTACTAAATAAAATAAACAAAAGCTTTTGAAATGGTTACTGCTTAAGTACAATAAACCGTAAAGTATGATCATTGCATGCAGCGTAGATAAGATATGTGCTTAACGACGTATATAATAAGGGTTAAACTCGCCTAAGCCAGTTAAGGATAGAGCAGACATCGTATCTTCAACATAATTTAATTACATTTAGTGCTGTATCTGGGTACCTACCTACTTGAATTTACACAGTAGCTTGCAACTGTAAACACGCAGAACGCAACTGGCCACGATTTCAAAAACCCTTCACTGTGTAGTCTAGACACCTTTTTCCATCCCTAAGTGGGTTGGAATTTGCACATGTATGAAAAGAGTACTTAAAACGTTA
Organism: Opisthograptis luteolata; assembly: GCA_931315375.2. Taxonomy (NCBI): domain Eukaryota; kingdom Metazoa; phylum Arthropoda; class Insecta; order Lepidoptera; family Geometridae; genus Opisthograptis; species Opisthograptis luteolata. The sequence continues at coordinate 9,261,015 of OV928049.1, read as the reverse complement.
GCCAATTTACTTTTCCGCGGAACTGTAGCCGGCGAAGAATATGGTATGGTTTTATTCACAAGCTTTTGATATTAAAATGTAAGGGGCTTATAAATATTTAATGCAATCTCATTGTAAGGACCGGCAGTTCATCGTGGAGCGAATGAAAATAACTCACCTCACCTTTCTATTTTGATAAATACGTTATAGGCGCTTTCAGTGTAAATACATTCGAACGTGAGAATGTTTGTCACCAATATAGGTTTCACCCATTCTATGAGGTAGCCTAAATAAACATCACACTTTTCTATTGCAAAACTTCTGCATTTGACCTATCTCACCTGATACCAAGCTATGACACGGATGGACACATAACGCTTAATAATTCTTAAATACAAGGACCAAGGGAATAAATCAATTTGTTTAATTTCCATCGGCATAATAAGAAATTGTTACTTTATTCACAAAGCTTTAAGCCGATCGTCCATCGCCAGCTAAACTAAAAGAAGTTAGCTCGCATGGTCTAGCCATATTTCATACACATCGGCGTACGCACGTGTATGAAAAACTGTTCAACGATGCGATCTAACTTAGTTTAGCTGACGGTGGACGATCAGCTTTAACATTTGTAAATAAATAAATAACACACATTTAGTTTTTTTTATTAATTACAGGGTAGTGTTTGACCTCAAGTCACCTGATGTTAAGTGACGATGTGGTCGAAGGTGGCGTCACGCTACACCTGGATTGGGAACTGGCTCTCAAGTGAGGCTGCCGGAACACACCGATAGGTGCTTGGCGACAGATTCTTAATATGAGGGTGGTAGCTAGCCAGGCGAGTACTAGAAAATACCCTACCACCAAGCTATGAAATCATCACGATGTTTTCCTTCACCGAAAGCTCAAGCTCATTGTAGGATTCGAACCCACGTCCTACGAATTGCAAGCCAACTTGGACACACTTTGGGTCGCTGAGCCATCGGAGTTGAGTTGTTGGTCATAAATTGCAATCCTTTGAGATGGGTGTGAAACGAGTTCTTAGAGGTCGGCAACTCCCATGGTGTTGCAAATGTCTATAGGCGACGGTGACCGCTTAACATCAGGCGGAACATCTGCTTGTTTGCCAATCTATCACATAAAATTAGTGATTGTCGCTTCAACGTTATTCTAGAATACCAGCGTTAATTTCAGTATTACCAATACTTTGCGGTGCATGAAATCACAACAATAACAACAGAATCGTTGCATGCACAAGGGATGAAGAAACCCTCGTGTAGAGGGTATTTATTCTGGTCCATCTGTCTGGATGCACCGATCGGGGCGTGCTTCGACTCCTAATGATCCTATAGATTGAGTTGCCTGTTATACTCCACCACTATATAATGTACTGTAGCGTGGAATATAACCTACGGGCTGCCAAAAAAAAAACTGACGGGAATCCCGATTTGAGAATCAGTTAGTAATACGAATAAGATTGTAATATATGTTTTCGTGCGCAAAAAAATGAACTGCCTGGCGTTTCACGTTTTTTTGCCGGCGTAAAGAAATTTAAACAAGCGTAGCTATTTTTAAGTTTGGCGTTCTAAAGTGATCACAGCCTACTAAAATATGTTTTTGAATTTATTTTTACTATCCTATTAGATTAGATTAATTAAGGGTAAGTGGTCATATTTTCATAAGTCTATTAATTTATTAGTTTCTTGGGATGCATTTTTCTTTTTGAGTTGGACCGTATGTATGTCACTTATTATGTATTGTAGTCGAAAGTGGTACAGTCAGCGACAAAAGTAGCTGATCATTCTGGATTTACCAAATGCGTGCGTAGATCAGTTATGTATGTTTTTTCCATACAACTTACGAGGCTGCGTTTGATCATAACACAACACACTCGGTGTTAAGTGACGATTCGTTCGAAGGTTGGTGTTTAAGATGATTTTAGAGAATCGGAAAATATGTTTTTGTTCAGCGACTTTTTTTCGTTGACTGTACCAGGCAACCCAGTAAAACCTGCTTGGGAAATTGGCTAAATGAGGCTTCTGGGACACACGGATAGCGGTACCTAGCGACAGATTCTTAACTTGAATATGGTGGCCAGGCTTCCAGGCTAGCACTCAAAATTACCCTCCCATCTAATTATGACTTGGTCACGATATTTTCTTTCACCGACAGACTCAAACTCATTACAGAATACGTTTTTTTTTTGCCATAATAGTATATGTTAGATACTACTGTGCTGTTAGTTTTCTTACACGGAGAAAAGAGACCTTCCGAAATACCGTTCTCCTTCTGAGTCAAAAGGGAAGGATTTGTTATTCAGAAAGAAATCTAAGATAAAAAGGGAAGGAATCGGTCTTGGAAGACTCAGAAGGAAAGTCTGATTTTTTTCTCAGTGTACATCTAATACCACATATATATTTTTTACTATTAACAGGATAGCGTTTAACCTTATGTCGCCTGATGTTAAGTGATACGATGTGGTCGAAGATGGGTGCCACGCTACACCTGGACTGGGAACTGGCTCTCAAGTGAGGCTATGTTATGTATATAAACAGTATTGCACTCCGCAATCAAAAGCTAGTTCAACAAAGAAGCCATTCCAATAAATATAACAGGCCACAATAATAATATGTTCAGGTGAGGGAAGCAGAGAGCATTGTTCTCGGTATCAAAATCGAACCTGAAATATCTGACACGTTTCTGCTTCCGGTAAAAGGAGAAAGGGGAGGTAAAGCGGGAATTGTAATCATTTGGCCTTTTGTTTGTGGGACGAGTTCTAAACAGCTGATGTTAGGAAATGTGGTAAAACCCGCACAATTTTGTCTGGAATCCTAAGCAGTCCGATTGTGATTCGGAACAAAAGTTCCGTTCTGAATGGACTGCCTTCGTTGTCTCTTTAGTTGTGCATTCTGGGTTAGTTTTATTCTTATCTCGAATACGGTTACTATTTTGCGGGATTAGCTAGCCGTTCGGCTGATGGTTAGTGTACCCGTGAATGTTGCAGTGAACTGCAAATATTCTTGTGGTACTGCTTGCCGCCGCCATCTTGAAACATTTTCTTTTAAGAAATGGAAAAGAACTGACTTAAACACTGTATTATAATTTACTGTATTCACTGTATTAGATTAACTCATTATTGGCACACCACAATACAAGGAAAATTAAAACCAGAACAACAATAAAACTTAATGGTAAGTGGCACAACGGGAGGTCTTATCGCTCAGAGCGATCTCTTCCAGACAACTCAAAAGCAGAGGAATAGTGCGAAACCGTATGGGGACTGTGGTATACAAAAAAAATATTTAGAAAAAATAAGTGAATATAATAAATATTCCTATTTAAATAATCATTTACATAAACACATTATATCACTATCTTTGTGAGGAAGTCAGTTTTAATCCCTCTGATCAGGTAACTACAAGGGTATCGGAGAGTATGACAATTGAAAAGTATAAAGCAAGCATTTTCCAGCAGTGCAGTTAACAGAAAAGTATTTACTCTTAATTATTTCACGTTTAAGTCGTTAACTCGCCTCATCAGTCTTATCTTAAGTTTTTCTCCAAAAGTCATCAGAGAACAGGCAAATTAGAAAACCATCAACACTTTCCTCTAGGCGTAACGATCGCTACATGAACACAAAAACTTTTACTAAATGCAAAAATATGCCGACAAATGAATTAAAAGAGGATTTGTGAGTTTGAGTTAATGATGATTACTGAAATTTTCTTTCAGATCCAGAAGGCTGAAATAACATTTGGATCTTTATTATTTTTTAATTCGTTACTAATTAGTAATTCGTGCAGTTTGGATTACAAAATGTGTCTAATTGCATAGCAGCTGTGCCAGACTATGTGCAACATAGACTGACGAAGACTGAACGATATGAAATCTTTGTGCCGCTATGAATTTATTTGCAAGAACATGAGAACGAGCATTAAACGCGTCTGCATGTAATATTTTTCCGAATGAAAATGTGTTTTAAAATGTAGTAGAAACAGAAAATGATACCTGACTGCTCACCTCTTTAAAATATATCCAATTATATTCTAATTTTCATTATTAGATGCCAATTAAAAATGAATAGCGAGGTATTGAGCCGCAGTGAACCGCACAAATCATTTCCTCGAATGCTAACGCTTTGTCTCATTTCCATAATTAATTTACGTTGTAAGCGTTATTCAATAATATACACACGTCATTAAATCATATCATGGCACACGTGCCGGTGACAGATGCTGCCCGGTTCACTGCGTTCACTGTTCGATATCAACCAGTTCACTTTACACGATTTATTACTTTGTGGATATTGTAATCAACACTTTTACTGTTCATATTTTTTGTAAGCCATAAATTAATAGATTGGTAGTTTACATATTCCTGTTTCACAGGACATACACACACACATACCTATGTATAAAGAGTTATGTTTTAATTGTTTGTTTATTCTCGATAAACTTAACAACTATTGAACGGATCTTGTTGAAATTTGGTATAGATATAGCTTGCATTCTGGGAAAGGATATTGGATACTTTTTATCGCGATAAACTTTAGTCGACGCGGGTGGAATCGCCAGGAACAGCCAGTGTAAAATACATGTATTGTTTTATTGTGAAAAGGCTTGCGTTTGTCCGTCATCCACTCTTTTGCCAAGCAATGATGCTGTCACGTAGCACGCATCGCCAGATGGTACTTGGAACAAAACTGGCAAGGAGTTCCGCTCCTTAGCAGTAAATTTTGACGAATGAGAATCGATTCGTGCATACAGGCAGCATGCGTTGGCGACCCTGAAAGCTATATATCCAATTTCTAGAAAATTTTAAGTTTAATTCATTATTCTCGTCTAAATAAGCGACGGCGCGGCGGCAGTGCTGAGTGTTCAGTCCGATTCTGTCGCTGTGCTGGATTTATTTCGTTCTCGCTACCACAGAATATATAATAGTACCTACTACATTCGCTACCACAATTCGAAATGCCCTACCAGCCTGGGTAGTGTTGCCAGGGTTTCAACTTAAAGTTTCTAGAAATGCTAGAATTGCTAAAACAGAATCTAGATCAATACTGCGAATCACATGAAAACTAAGCCCATTCAGTTTATTTTTAACTGTTGATGATTGGGTTGGAGTCCCGCAACTGGTCAATTCATTTTGTGAACATAGAGACAGCCGCCTGATGTTAAGCACTAACAATCAGTCGCCTACAAAAAAAAATACACCTATTTGTTCAATGTGTGGGTGTAGTGAATCTGTGATACAAAGAGCGCGCAGAGTGGCTGGCAGTAGTTGGATGAAAGAAGCCGAAGACCGAAGGCTCAGTAGCGTATCTTGGGAAAGACCTATGTCCAGCATATGACTGATACGGGCTGATGATGATTATGGTGATACAAATAGTATAAAATAATATATGGCTGTCCTGTACATGATACATCTTTCTGATACATGTTGACAATATTTGATGAACCATCGTCCGTATGTATTTATGGAGGACAATTAACGTGTGCACATATGGTCGTGTATGAAATTTAAATAAAAGGCCATTTATTTCACTCCACTGGCAACACCACCTAACGTCGCTGGACACTGTTGATAAGTGGTCGCTTCGCCGCCTTCCCACTTTTGTAATTCGCCGGTGGAGCTGCCAACGAAGTTTTTGTTTTGCACAGGTGCATTGTGGTGATAAATCGTTATTCCTACTAACTGTTATTAACGTAGGCTTTTTTATACGCTACCTTCTTAGAAAAAAGGTCACGCTATCTTGCTAATTACTATTTAATCCCTACTTCCCTACTATATAATACATATTATAAATGCAAACGCTACTCTGTCTGTCAGTGTTACGCTTTCACGCCTAAAGTACTAAACCGATTTAAATGAAATTTGTTACTTTTTATCGCGATAAACTGTAGCCCACGTGGGTGAAACCGCGGGGAACAGCTACTATCTAAATATATATAACTCAAAGTGACTGACTGACATAGTGATCTATCAACGCACAGTTCAAACCACTGGACGGATCGGGCTGAAATTTGGCATGCAGGTAGATGTTATGACGTAGGCATCCGCTAAGAAAGGATTTTGATTAATTCTACCCCCAAGGGGATAAAATAGGAGAAGAAAGTTTGTATGAAACTCAATTTTAAACCGATCGGGCTGAGACTTTGCATGCATAAAGCTGTAGCCCACGCGGGTGAAACCGCGGGAAACAGTTAGTTATATATATTGTATATACGTATGTTTGTCACTTCTCCACATTGAAACGGCTTAAAGGATTTGAGTGGAATTTGGGATGGACATAGATTGTAACTTCCTCGAAATACCGCATAGGTTACATTCATCTCGGAAGATATGATTTTAGGCTGGCAAAATCTTTGACTATCCCTGCAAAGTACAGTATAATAAAAATTAATAAACTAAGGAACATCACCTAAAACTGTACCTACCTATTCTCATTTTGACGCAAACACTGTTTACAATTACCACGCGTATTTTGTGTAGTATCATTTGAACCAAAATTAGCTGTTGGAAAAATTTAGTTGAGATAACATGAGTTGGAGACAATAATACGTACGTAGGTACGTACAATGACAGATCTAGGTAAGGGGTTCAGGGGCATGCCTCCCCCCTTTTCCCCAACAGCTTAAATAAAACAAGTGAAGCTAATAAAAGTGTTTTAGTAAGAATTTGATACTCTGAGTCATTAATATTAGCTATCAAACTACTTTGACAACATTCGTTTATAAATTGGGGCGTTCTACCCCAAATTATAAATCGCAAAATATTAACACAATTTAAATCGTCAGAAAAAACGTCACTGAAATGTCTTGTCCGTTTCTGGCAAGCCGATTTGCGTGCGATTCAGCAAAGTGATTAAAGTCAAAGTCATGTATTATTTTATTATTTGTGATTATATTTATTTAGTAGGACACAACATGTTATCACTTTAAAACGTCAAACTTAATAATAAAACAAGAGGCAAAAAACGCCCGGAAGTTATTTTTTGGGCACGAAGTTTTTATAGTAAATGTATGTCATTGATAAAGAATTAATTCCATAGTCATAGTGTACTACTAAGGCGGATACTCCATACTTGTCTGGCCTTTGTGCCCCAGAAATAAATCCTGGGTCCACCCTTGCGTATTCAAGTCGATAGACCTGTCCCTATTTGAAATCCAACCAGCGTCACGAGTGATGAGATTTTATCATATTATTATTCACAAACAACGGAACTACGCGTGTGGTACAAATGATGAAACATCTATATGACGAAATAGTGATTGGATGCCGAAACAACAATGCGAAGACGTCACTCCATATAGATAACAAATATTCTTCCCATTATCAGCTTGCCAAATTAAAAACATTTCTTAAAATTTGTACCTACTTTTTATTTAAGGCACGGGCAGAATCATTTGAACTATTTTAGACCGTCTCTTTAGAGGTGGGTAGTATGCGAATATACCCAAACTTATTGGTTTATATATTGGTGTGAATATCAATAACGGTTTTAGAAACTATTTATTTTAATAAAATAACTATGTATTGAGCTTGGTTTCGAAGTATGAACGGTTTGCTCATTCGGCAGGTATCCATCACATTATTAATCATAAATAGTTAATGGAAGAGTCCAGTCGGCGGTCCATCAGGCGCGCGCGTCGTCTGCTTGTTTGCCACTCTATTTCATAAAAAAAGGCTACCTTGACACGAGTTAATCATATTGTTTTTTAATCATACAATAATTTAATTCTATTTAAATAATATATAAACTATATTACAACTATTGCCATCGCCATCACTTAAAACGGTGAAGGAAAACATCGTGAGGAAACCGGCATGCCCAAGAACTGCAACATTCAAGGGCATGCGACATCTACCAACCCGCACTGGGTCAGCGTGGTAGATTACAGCCCATACTTTCTCTCTGAGAGAAGGCCAGAGTCCCAGCAGTGGGAACGTGAAAGGCTGATAATGACAAACTATATTAAATAGTTTGATAAAAGAATAACAAGATGCAGTTTTTAATTGACGAAATGAGTCAACGAGAGTGCATACGAGTGCATACTTTTTGTTACCACGAATGGTTCGAACAAATCTTCAGACTTTCCCCTTATTGATCCATCTATACCCCGGTGTTTACCTTCCGATTCACTCAGTAGGTATATACATTTCTCTCGTCTCTCCTTGACAACTGCCATCCGAGCTCGGTGAGACTGTTCAATTCAGAAAACACATGTGCCTGTCAAACTGAATATGATCGATGATCGCACCCTCTCGATACCACCCACCTGAATCGGCACAGCGTAACAAGGAAAATTGTCTGAAAAACTGTATCGAGTTACTAAGGTAGCTACTTAATTTATACATCTTGTTTGTAAAAATATAAATTTCTGCCATATACATTGACATAAATTATTAACACATGACGATCATAACCGCTAGTCATAGAGATATGAACTTTAAGATATCTTTCTTTGTTATTGTAAGGGTGCACAAAGAAATTTTATTTTTCAAAATCACCTCTAATGGCTCATCCACACATGCCGGTCGCTTATGCCGCCGGCTTTCATGCTGCCTTGACGCTGAAATGAAATGAAGATGCGCGTGCCGGCATGTATGGATGCGCCATTAGGGCCGCTTTTTTATATGTGGTCTAGGGTAACCAAAGAAGAAATGTATCCACTACACGGAGAAAAATGACCTTCCGAAATACCGTTTTCCTTCTGAGTCAAAAGTTAAGGAATTGTGATTTAGAAGGAGAACTAAGGTAAAATAAGGAAGGAATCGGTCTTGGAAGGTATTAAATACTCAGAAGGAAAGTCAGATTATTTTTCTCAGTATACTACTAGGAAGACCAACAGCTTATACATAGATGTAAAATTAATTACTTATTAAAACAGTCAAAGGTCATCACGGATATAACAATGGGATGCATAAAATATAGATAGTAAACAACATATTGACGAACTTCATACATAGGTGAATTTCGAATTAAAAACTAGGTACATATTTATTAAACAAGTAGAGTATTTAAATTTAGCCAATAAATTCACTGCTAATTAACTAATGGGAATAAACCATCTCGATATCTCCATAATCATAATATATACGAAGCTGAAATTCGGTCGTCAATTTCACATTTATTTCAGTTTTAGTTCAACACGAACGGCTAGCGATAGCGTAGGAAGATAACATAAAAATTACATCTGCCCTAGATTAGCGAGTACCTAAGAAAATATTGCCAATGTTTTGAACCTTATCACGTTGAAATAAAGGCCAAAGCTAAAGGAAATTTTAATGTAGCAACACCATGAATAAGTCTTCGCACCTCGTACCTAGGGGTGCAGACGTGCCTCGAATGAAGAAACCAACTATATTAAACAAGTAAATAATTTCTAGATATGAGGTAACATTCCGACTAACGTTTGAAAAAGTGTGGTGAAGCTAGAAGCTAGACCTATAGATTTCTGGTCGCCTGGTACTTCAATGTTTAAAATAAAGTTTTAACAGTAAAGAATCTGTAATAATCCATCAGATTTAAGCGTAGGTGCAGATCCAAACAACGGAGGGTAATTATTACCTTTAAAACTACATTTACTTAGTTTGAAGACAAACATTGAAAAGAAATAATATTAAATTGTCCCAACTACCACTGGTATTGGTTCAGACAAAAGTAATTAATTTGTCCTTACCCATCACCAGTGGTGGCAGTTTTAGTAGTGATCATTGGGAATAAACATTCTACAGTACCTAAATCGCTCATCCGGCCACTTTTGATTTAAAAAAAGTGTTTTAAAAAACGCGGGTAATTCCTGTCCGTTCCCCTTCTAATATAAATAATACCTAACGATTATAAAAATAATACCAACTCAATCACATACATAGCTCTGCCCCCTAACTAGGATTCCGTGTATCTAGGGTATCAGATACTGCGCAGATTAGGGATCCACAAAATCAAAACACATCAAAAACTAACACATGCGCTTTTTTTCAATGCACAAATAGTTACATTGCGGAAATCGAACCCGTGACTTTACGCTTCGCAACCAGTTCGCAAGTCGTAAAAGTGAAATGTTGACTGTGTGTTAGTTCGTACTTCTTTCACGTAAAAATAGCTAGACCGATTTTGTTGAAATTATGACTACAGATAATTTAGTTCACAGATATCATAGGCTACCTTAACCCGGGAAACTTCAAAGTGTTTGCCTAGGCGTCCAAAGCCGCGGGGCGGGTCGCTATTATTCAATTGTCCTGCTTAATTTAGACTTCTCTCACCAGTTACTACCACGAATTCAGTAAAACTAATTTTCACGATAACATCAATTTATTATTGTACTTGAATTACTTATCAACTTACACAGTAATTAATTTCGTTCGCTTTTAGTACTAGATCGTATCAAATTAACTCAAGATCGTTTCTAATTAAAAGGTATAAAGTGAAATAGGTACTTAGCCAGGTTAATTTCTTCAATTTCAAAGAACAAACTAAATCGAATTATTTTCACAACCTAGGCACCTAATATAATCGTTTAGTTTTAAAACTGAAATATCTCTCAAACTCAAACTTTTTTTACTAGAATCACGTACGCTTTTTTCTTATAGGTATTGTAACGATGTTTTTATCTAATTAATTAATCTGTAAATCAACTAATTGAATTTTCAATTTACAGTCTAGCACTTATACCTACTTCAATTGTTTATCGTATAAATATTGCCGCTCCGCACTGACGACAGACACCTCTCAACCATCAAAGCCACACTAAACAAATTGACGACGGATTGCAGTATAGTTCAATTGAACAGAACGAGAGTTCTGTTCGAGAAATCTAGTACGAAGCACATTATAGACCACGTTTGTAAATAAATTTGTCAATCCGGCCAAACCGCTCCCCGTCGCATCTCTAATGAACACCGGGCAAGATTTCTCAGGGTCAAAACGGGGCATACGTCGTCACAGCTTAAGAAATCAGAAAAATAAAAATTCGCGGCGACTTCACGCCCCACTTGAAAATCGGCGGCGCGTGCCTGGAATGCCGAGAAATTAACGTGTTTGTGCCTAAAGGGAAATTTTCACTGTTTTCTGGAGTTGCTGCCTGAATTTTGATGATGATTGCAAATGGAGATTTCCGTTTTTTGCGGTTTATTTTTAATATCGGCGGTACCCATCTTTTTTTTTACTAATGAGAGAATAGCGTTTGACCACAAGTCACCTGGTATAAAGTGTCTAAGATGGCGTCACGCTAAACCTGGATTGGGAACTGGAACTACTATCTATCCAATCTATCCATAAATATCTTTTGAGGAGTTTTGTTGCGAATAATTTACAAGCATGATTATTTATCCATTTACTAGTTATTCCCCGTGGAAACAATATTATCGTCATAAAAAGTATTACCTACGTGAATATTGCATTCCTCAGAGTTCAACCTATCTCCATTCTAAATTTTCATCAAAATCAGTTCAAACAAACACACAGATAGTCACTTTCAAATATTGACTTTCTATATTTTATGTATATTGTGGGGACCTATGCAATTGGCTCCCTATTTTTCTCAGTTTTAAACAAAAATCATAGATTTTCGCCAATCGTATGTTAAAAATGGTGGAGCGACGACCTGCGCCGAAAGGCTGGCAGTAGTTGGATGAGAAAAGCCAAAGACCAGTGATGTACATTGGGAGAGGCATATGTCCAGCAGTGGACTGACAAGAGCTGATGATGACGTATGTACCTTCTAAGTATGCGTGCTCCACCGTCGACCACGTCATCGCTTGGCAACCAGCGGGATGGCGGTCAAATGCGTACCTTTTTTATAAAAAAAATATAGTTAAAAGAAAATGCACCTTAGAGTATCGACACTTAGTACCAGTTTAAATTTGGCCAATATTTAGCTAAAACAAAGGAATGTACGCTAAAGATAAGAACACGTCGCGTCAGCACTAATGTTCCACACGAATTCCTCCTAAAGCGCAGGAAATGGTGTAATATACCTGAACAGCGTTATTTCCCGAAAATTAATTACCAACAGCATTCACAAAGGTATATGTAGGTGTAATACGTACCTACCTATTACATGTGCTGGAAAATTTCCCCTATAGCCACTGTTCATTAACTTCAAAGGCTTTAATATCCAGAATTGTGATCAAAGGAAGTCATTGTGAACCTTGAAAATGCAATAATTTGCCTCATAATAATACTGTGTGACATATTAATGCAATTTCAAGCTCCAAATGAACTGCTTATTATACACGTTGAAATTAATCAAACGTTAATTATTAATTTGTTATAAACGCTCAAGGTTCGGATACAGGGTCGGATTTGCCGTAAGTTCCGCCTTGGGGTACCGTCACAAATGCCGCCCCATTGTCCTTATAAAAATGTTCAAGAAATATACTTACTGAGCAGTACAATCCAATGCAATCCAATGCAATGAAATGTGAATATGTGTAAAATTATAGACACTGTTTCTCCCAAACCTAAGTAATGAACAACGTTTTTTTTAATTTTTTTATTCATCAAATTTTTCACTACGAGCTCGAGGCCCGTACTGTTGTCAACACATTTTCTTTTAAGATAATTAGGTTATTCTGCGTTTAAATATAATTATTTTATACTATGTATATTATAAAAACTAAGAGGTTATGCACATTGGGATATGGAAACATGAACATTATACAATTAAAAGGACGTTATTGTAAAACTTTTGATTTATAAACATTTACAAAACAATACAATCACATCTTTCAATAATACACAGACCAAAAAATCTCTCGCCTCGAATTTGCTGCCCTGAGCACTAGCCCCTTTAGCCCCTCCCCTTGTATACATTAGTCGAAGATAGATTTTCATAGTTTTAAAATAACTTAATATAGATTATGAACCCACTGAACCTACGAATAATAAACCTATATAACTCACAGGTATACCACCAAATTCTCAAGTTACAAACTGAGGTTGTTGACTGATGTGGCAAATTATATTTTGTAAAACATTATTGGGTGCGTGGTAGGTACTTACTGCCAGATGTTTACCTAATTAGCAGCGCTTGATATTTCGCGTTAGAATTATACACTTGCTGTTATTCATTCTAATCCATTACTTCACACCGTTTTGCTTTATTATATTAGGCTGCTATACTCAAAGTGTGTTTCGCGGATCGCATGGCCTTTCGTCAACATCATCATCAGCCGGTGTCAGTCCACCCCAAGGTACCTCTCCCAAGATTCTTCACTGAGCCCAGTCTTCGACTCTTCTCTTCAAACTACTGCCAGCCACTCGGTGCAAGTCGTCGCTATACCATATCTTCCTTCTGGCGTTGTTCCGGCAGACCCACTTGAGAGCCAACTCCCAATCTAGGTGTAACGTGGATCTTTGACCAAATCGTCGCTTAACATCAGGTGACTTGTGGTCAAAAACGCTACCCTGTAAGTAGTACAAAATAAAATAAAAAAGGTGTCCTACAATACGTTTTTTATAGCGATGATGGCTCAGTGGTAGTGACGTCGGCTTGCGATCCGTAGGACGTGGGTTCGAATCCTACAATAAGCTTCAGCTTTCGTTGAAGGAAAACATCGTGATGAAACCATAGCTTGGTGGTAGGGTATTTTCTAGTACTCGTCTGGCTAGCTACCACCCTCTTGTTAAGAATCGGTCGCCAAGCACCTATCGGTGTGTTCCGGCAGCCTCACTTGAGAGCCAGTTCCCAGTCCAGGTGTAGCGTGGCGCCATCTTCGACCACATCGTCACTTAACATCAGGTGACTTGTGGTCAAACGCTACCCTGTAAATAGTAAAAAAAAAAAAAACGTTTGCCAAGTCGCGGTCTGCATTCAAGAACGCATCTACCTCAACGGTTGTCGGTTCTGCGGCTTATGTGACCAGTTCCTGCCACTTCTGCTTTCTTATTCTGTGGGCTGAATACTCCACTTCGATAGTTCATCACACTGTTACGTCGTTACCTCAAAAGGTCATTAAAACCAAGAAATTAAAAGGAGTTTCTTAACTCCCATGAAATAGAAACAATGTCATCATTTTACAGTGGAATCAATACAGTGCCATGCAAAGTAGGTACCTATTTTTATATGCCTTATTTTAGGGCTCCCTAATAAAATGGTGTCCAAGGGTTCCTCGCCAAAAAGTTTGAAAACCACTGAGAGAAGGAATTACTTACGATATATTTCAATTAGCAAGTAAGCGATTAATTTAAGTTTATTAATTTATGTAAGCCATAAATGCCTGTGATCCGGTGAAATTTCAGGCAGAGGCTTTGGATAAATTCTTAACTAAGTACCTACGTATGTAAGTAGATACATTTATAATGTGTAAATCGTCATTTGCTTTTTTTATAGTTATAAGTTTGAAATGTTGTTACCTAGAGAGCTGTGGATTTTGTAATTTAAAAATTCAATAAACATATTCTCATATCTAGAACAAGATGAGTATAACACTTTCAATCATAATCCCGTTAATAAGACGAGAGCCAAGTTGCGATATTAGGCGCGACGCATTGCTAATAACATTTCTCTTGATTTATTAAGAGGGGCACGTGAATACAATAGAAAACAGAGCTCAAGTTCAAACGTATTGAAAATTGGCGAATTAAATTTTTAATGGTCCATGCAAGATTGTATTTGAGTCGTGGAAGGCGTTTGCATAGATTGACTGATGGTGCAACAATTTAGTTTAATTGCAACCAACAAATGAATTTAATATGTACAAAAATTGTAACATAAAATATAAACAACTCATCATTTAATATTTATATCCTTCACGGTTTGATAAGCAAACCCGCTTTTGGACTCGATAATTTATAGGCATTAAAAGTATGTATGTAGGTTGTGTAATCATAATATAATTAATCAATCAGTCGAAGAGACACTAAATGGCAGTTACGTTATGGCGGTAGGATTCCTTTCCGCGGCCAATTTTGTGTTTAACGTTTGGAAACTACTGACCCGTAAAAATTGACAAAAATGTTATTTCTATTTTAATTTCATTTAAGACTATGGTAAGCCAGTGATTATTCTGACCTTCTGTAAACATCAGCCTAGATGTCAACTGTTTTCTTAAAAATAAGCAACGTTTTTGGTTTTGCCGAGCAGTTTGACATCAGCGCCGCGCTGCCTTTATAAATCTCTTCAACTTGGGTACTGTTTTGCTCTACGCATGTAGGATGGATGCCAGTAGCTAGAAGCTCAACTTTCTATTAAATTGTATCGGATACCTGCCAACACGCCTTATTTATGTGGTTCGGTGAGTTAATGCGTGCGCTATACAGGAACGTGTAGACATTTTGAAATATCTTATTAAAATAAGAGGATACCGACCTTTGCTCCATCTCTCCCTAAAATGTTTAACTAACCATTATTTTGCGATGTATGATATTATATCGAAGTAACTGGTTGATGCTAACTGTGACCAAAATGCTGGACGTTATTTTGCGCAAAGCATTGCCATGCAACGGGGCAATGCGGCCAGCGTTTTGGGAACGTTTTCAACTGGCAGTGGTTTATTAGTGAAAAAAATAAATAAAAGTTATTTATTAAACAAACAAGAATTATAGGTAGTTAGGTACAAACTAAATGCTAGTAAGTTTAAATTAAGTAGTTGTATTGTTTAGTTTGATAGGTAAGATAGGTTTATTTTAGTAACTTCTCATTAACTATCCGTTGACAAAATCAATCACGTTGTGATTTGTGTAAATATATTTCTTTTAAACATTTTTGTTTACCTTTGATAGCAAAAATACCAAAGTTTTTCGCATTTTATTCCTTTATATTTCTAGAATAAAAATACCCTTTCTATCCAACTTTCACGTAAAACTATAAATGAGTTTAAAACATTTTTCGCAAAACTTTCAAACCTGTCTCGCATGAACTCAAATAACCTCTTTGTTTACATTTAGTAGAAAAATAAAACTGATTTTATGTGCATGAAACATGCATAAGAATATAAATTCCAGAAGATGTTGAAATCATTGTTACTGTGTCGCTGAAAAATAAATTGCGACATAGATGGATGAGAGCGGCGGGAATTGCATGATGAATATTTGAAACAAATGTCGCTGCGACCGCGCGACACGACGCGACATTGTGTCGCGCTTTTATCTGAATCGTAATGGGACAAGTAATAATGCTTATGATAAAATATCGGACTATTTATATGACAAAAAAAGCTTGGGATTTTGTGAACTTGCTCCAATTCAATCAATTATTAACATGAATAAAATGGTCAATGAGATCGTGCCAAAAAAATCACCTGCCGGGTGTTTCTAGCCTGTTCTTTAGCCGGCGTAAGGAGGTTGGAACAGGCGTAGCTAGTTTTAAGTTTGACGTTTTAAAGTGATCACAATATATCCTATTGAATGAAAAACATTTGATTTTTGTCAATTTTACTGATATTGTGAAAAATGTTCATTACGCGCGTCTTTACCGAAGACCGAAGTCAGTGGTGGACCTTGGGAGGTCTATGTGCAGCAGTAGCCCACAGGCTGATGATGAATTATGATATGATGACGATGATGATTAGACAGGCGTAGCTAGTTTTAAGTTTGACGTTTTAAAGTGATCACAATGTATCATATTGAATAAATAAAAATTGACTTTTGACTTTTTTGACTTTTGATGATTGATACAAACTACAATTCACGATCACCGTCGACTACCAGTTTCGACGTCGGTGAAAAAGTAGACGACCATACCCGACATCTCGAAAACACACCACACTTATCCTATTCTCTAAAGATATTGCTAAGCATAATTACTGAACAATATTGTCACAGGCTTAACGAAAGCGTGTCCCAAGACCGTACATTCTCAAGTTTACGCGAACGTCTCTAATCTACCGGACGTCGCCTTAAGCCCTGAAATTTAATTCAAATTAGCGACGTACAGTTTTCGTTCGAAGCTCTTATCTCACGCTTACTTTTTGCCCGTGGAGATGCTCGTGGTTTCCCAAGAAATTTGATTTGTTACGTCTTATTAACTTTTACTTTTGACAACTGAAAGCGCACCCCATGTTAGTCATAATATTTATAACTAACTGACACAGCAGACTTCGTACTGCCTCAATCGAAAAATCAAAAAATCTATCAACTTTATTGCATAGCAATAAAGTTCAAATTGACTGTTCATTTTATTTAGATAACGTTTATATGGGAAAAAGGAAAGCGCTGTTTTTAGGGGTTTTCCGGCAATTATTCTAATTTTTCTCACCTTTTAAACCTTTCCTAGACCTTCATGAACATTTCAAGATCAAAATTAGCCAAATCGGTCCAGCCGTTCTGGAGTTTTAGCGAGACTAGCGATTGATTTTAAAACACTTTTATTAGCTTGACTTGTAACTAACTAACTAACTAACTAACTAACTAACTAACTAACTAACTAACTAACTAACTAACTAACTAACTAACTAACAATGTAATCAAATCTTAGAAGTCAATTTTCACCTACTTCTAATTGTCGTATCGACTTGAAACTTTGTATGTGTATGTAATCTCGGTGACAATGCAATAATTTGGTATCATCCACCTGATCTGATGATGCAGCCGGAAGGTGGGTAGGGCATCTCTGCGCTGGCTACTAGTAAACCCCTCGTGTTTGGGCTCATAAGAATCGTCTTGATGAGTACAATAGATTGGAGTTGGTGACGAGGGTCTGATGATGCAACCGGAAGGTGGGTAGGGGATCTCTGCAGTGGCTACAAGTAAACCCCTCGTGTTTGGGCTCATATGAATCGTCTTGATGAGTCCAATAGATTGAACTTAGTGACGAGGGTCTGATGATGCAACCGGAAGGTGGGTAGAGGATCTCTGCAGTGGCTACTAGTAAACCCCTCGTGTTTGGGCTCATATGATTCGTCTTGATGAGTCCAATAGATTGAACTTGGTAACAAAAGACTAAAAAGTAAAAAAATAAAAATATATAGTTTAAAAAACTAAAAGAAACACTTTAAAAACGCACTCAAAAATATGAAATAATTAAAATGACTTGTATTAGTTACGATATAATGGTTAATTCAAAAAGTGTGGAGCGCTTCTTTTACTGGGTAAATAAAAGTACACACAACCAAAAAGTGCTCCACACTTTTTGAATTAACCATTATATCGTAACTAATACAAGTCATTTTAATTATTTCATATTTTTGAGTGCGTTTTTAAAGTGTTTCTTTTAGTTTTTTAAACTATATATTTTTTATATATATAGATATGGCTTTCTTTTACTTTTTACAGGGTTGACACTACAATATTGGGTGACGATGTATTTTTGACACTGACGTTGACATATCAAATATTAGGTATGATGTGTGACACTAGCGTTCGCCTCACAAGGCGACGACACCGAGTTGAATCCTCTCGGCCCTGCATCTATGACTTATATATAAAGTTATGTGCGGATTTACCATCGCTCAAAAACGATGAAGGAAAACATCGTGAGGAAACCGGCATATCCAAGAACCACGACATTCGAGGGCATTTGACATCTACCAACCCTCCTCTCTGGAAGAGAAGGCCAGAGTGCCAGTAGTGGAAACGTTATAAGCTGATTATGACATGAGCTGGATTGATTGAGCTACAGACACACAAACTACCATATTTTATATTAATTTAGTACGATGTAGATTATTTCAATAAAGAGTTGGCTCTCCAGAGAAACTCGCCCATAGAGAGACGAGAGGGTTGAACTTCAGAAATAAACTGTAAGAAGTTCCGGAATAATCTTTTTTAATTTCAAATAGGCTCAATTTTTACAAAGATTAATTTTCTATTAATTGTTTGTTCCGGCGTCGGACAAAATTTGAAGCAGATTTAATATTTTTTTTAACAGTATAATTTAATTTAACTTATACTAGCTAGTCCCTCCGGTTTCCTCTGCGTTAACTAGGCGAAAAGGTAACAAAGAATCGGACAGAATTACTTTCACAAAAAAAATAAAAATAGTTTAAAATTGAATTAAATTTATCTAATATATAAAATTCTCGTGTCACAGTTTTCGTTGCCATACTCCTCCGAAACGGCTTGACCGATTTTGATGAAATTTTTTGTGCATATCGGGAAGGTCTGAGAATCGGCCAACATCTATTTTTTATATTAATTTTTATCGAGTTAAATGTAGTCCACGCGGGTGAAACCGCGGGGCGCAGCTAATATTTGTATAAATAAAAGTCAAAATATGGTATAGATAATAATTAATTTTATATAATTATATACGGTATTCATGGTTCACAGAACTTTGCAGAAAACATGTCATCATCATCATCATCAGCCGGAAGGAGTCCACTGCTGAACATAGGCCTCCCCTTGAACGCCACCAGGAACGGCTATTAGCCATTTGCATCCATCGGCTCCCTGCGACTCTTACAATGTCGTCGGTCCACCTAGTGGGGGCCCCCCCACTACCTACAGAACGTCATCCGGTTCGTGGTCGCCACTCGAGAACCTTTCTTCCCATCAGCTATGCTTGGAGTTTCTTTGTGTGATAAAATCTAAAATGAGGAAATTCGCCGAAGAACTAAAGTCACCGACATAGCTTTCAGAATTTGCAAGTTGAGGTGGTAATGGGCAGGCTACATCGCTCGAAGAAAACATGTTTCCGTGCTTCATCATGTGTCCGTGCTTCATCTGCCATCGATGATAAACACGTCTCGATATTCCCTCATTCATTGACATGAAATTGGTACATCATTCATAATCTCGCTTGGACTATATTCTGCAATATGTTGGAATATTTTCTACGCCACTGAAGGCACGTGTGCCTGTCATATCGACATGATGGATGATTATCGTGTTGGATATTTTAGTTTAAATATTAGAATATACAGGACTAAGCTTCAATTCACAGTTATTTATTATCATGTCCTACTGTGATATTATAAATGCGAATGTGTGTGTGTGTGTGTGTGTGAATGTTTGTTACCACGTATCACCGTAACTACTAAACCGATTTTGATGAAATTTGGAATGGATACATGGCTTTAGACGTCTATGACAGACGATTCAAACCGTGTCAGTGGGGTTTGAAGAACACTGTTGTTGGTGGCTATACAGACCAATACGAGAACGGCAGGCTCGTCCACACTTACTGCAGATATGATTATCATTGGATTGGAATCGCTGACGAGTCGCCTTACTCTCTCTTCAGCAAGCTGGAATTAACATTCATAGCGATGATGGCTCAGTGGTAGTGACGTCGGCTTGCGATCCGTACGACGTGGGTTCGAATCCTACAATGAGCTTGAACTTTCGGTGAAGGAAAACATCGTGATGAAACCATAGCTTGGTGCGAGGGTATTTTCTAGTACTCGCCTAGCTAGCTACCACCCTCTTGTTAAGAATCTGTCGCCAAGCACCTTTCGGTGTGTTCCGGCAGCCTCACTTGAGAGCCAGTTCCCAGTCCAGGTGTAGCGTGACCTCATCTTCGGTCACATCGTCACTTAACATCAGGTGACTTGTGGTCAAACGCTAACCTATAAATAGTAAAAAAAAAACACATAGATTTTTTATCCCGGAAAAGGGTTCCTGGCGCAACTAGTAAATAATAAATCACCATATTAGTGTTATAAAACACTTTTTTCCACCTGATGTGATAGCAATACTCGTTACGAGGCAAACATGTCTAAAGAAAAACACCTTTTAAAGCACGTATCTTCCCAGCAACTTAAGTTTAATTTTAAAGCGAAGTTGAAGATGAGAAAACAATGAACAAAGCACTTTACTCTCAGTTGTGCTATTTCAGGACTGAATCAAGATAAAAATATCTAGACTCCGTACTAAAACAGATTAAAAAGCACTTAGCGAATATAGAAAACTATTTAACTACTCCTTCCCGCTAACTAGGTTTAAGTGAACTTAAAATGTTTGTTCACTTGATCGGTTATCTGATTAATTAATTATTTTAAGAGTTTATCGTAAACGTCCAATAGAGTCCACCTCATCTCAATATCGCAAATGTTCATAATCATCGTCAGCCACTCTCAGATAGAGTATGGGCTATAATCCACCACGCAGGCCCAGGGCGGGTTTGTATATAGGCCAGCCTTAGGTTGAACTTTTCAGCTCACCGAAGAAACAAAATCGAAATAACGCTTACCTTAAGCTTTCGTAATGTAGCTACGCGCTACGTAGCAATGGCGTAAGCAAACATACCGTAGGCGTAGGCACACGTAGCAATGGCGTAGGCAACAATAGCGTAAGCGTTGACATCTGTAGCGTCGGCGTAGGCATCCGTAGCGTAGGCATCTGTAGCGTCGGCGTAGGCATCCGTAGCGTAGGCATCTGTAGCGTCGGCACAGGCATCCGTAGCGTAGGTGTTGGCATCATTAGCGTAGTCAATCGTGCCACCTTGACTATCCTATGTATTACTCTATGACCACCTACAGTTTGCACAGAGTTTGTAATATATGGATCAGTCGATTTGACGCCTGACTAGCTGAATCGATCTTGATGTATTTTAGTATGGAGATAGTTTGAACTTGGTGAATGGACATAACATCCTATTAATCATGATACATTTTGGTCCACGTGTATAAAATCATGGAGCAGAGCTAATGTAAATTTTGTCAGCTGCAAGAAAACAACGTTTTAAGTTGATTATATAATTATTTTATTATATTATATTATATATTATATTATATAATTTATCAAAAATGTGCATGCTAGTTTTACGCTCCCGATGACACAAAGGTCGACTTGCATAATATCGTACCTGTGCTTACCTCTTTAGTTCAAAGTAGATGTA
Source organism: Opisthograptis luteolata (assembly GCA_931315375.2). Lineage (NCBI taxonomy): Eukaryota > Metazoa > Arthropoda > Insecta > Lepidoptera > Geometridae > Opisthograptis > Opisthograptis luteolata. The sequence continues at coordinate 9,239,317 of OV928049.1, read as the reverse complement.
CATGTTTATAAGACGCTTTTTCACATGAGTGGCTTCAAAGTAAATGCTTCGTTTAAGAACCCAGAATGTTTGTAGCGCCTAGAAAATGTTGACGATGATATTTTAGGAAACTGTTATGTAGTAACTGTTAGTTGTATTCCAAGCTATGGTTTCATCGCGATGTTTTCCTTTACTGAAAGCGCAAGCTCATTCTAGGATTTGAACCCTCGCGACTTAAGGGTCGCAGGCTGACGTCACTGACTGACGGTCAGTTTCAAAATCCTATCTATCCACGGTTAGCGGTCCACGGTCTACTAGAGATAAAAAAATTACATTACTTCTATGGATCTTATGTCAAATTTCTTATGTCAAATTTCCTATGTCAAATTTCTTATGTCAAATTTCTATCTCCAGTAACCGCAAACCGTGGATAGGTTATTGAAACCGGCTGCGAGTCATAATCGCTTCTAAATTATTCCCAAAACTTTGTCCTGTTCACATTGTTATCAATTCCAGAGCTGAATTTCTGGAACATGCCACAGGAATAGCGTTTGTTTCTGTTGAAACGACTTTTGGTTTCGAATAACCGAGCGGCGCGCCGCAAGTAGGCACTTTACGGTACGACAAAATAATATTTCACGTAACCATTAAACTTATGAAAGGCGTTAACGTTTTTTACGAGCTATAAGTCGACGCAAAATAAAACCGATGTGAGAGTGAAACCACGTAGTACTGGGAAATATACATTGAAGCTTTTGCATTTATCATCATCAGGTGGCAAACATCTACTGCTGAACATAGACACAAATAACTGTATGAACCTGACGGTTCCCCACTGCTCTTATGGCAAGTTTGGACTAGAAACTGGCTCTCAACTGAGACTGCTGGAACACACTGATAGCAGTGCTTGGTGACATAAGCGAGCATTATGAAATGTTCTAACACCTAACTCCGACTCATCGAGCTGAAGTGTGTCTTGGCCTCCGAAACGAGAGAGTGCCACTCCTCTCTATCCTGAGAGATTTGAACCCAGTTCAGAGTGTTGAGTTCACGTAGGTCTAAATACACCGCGTCCCTCCAGTGCAGTGTTATCCAGGGCATCCGACCGGTCTACGGCTTCTAAGAACGTTTTACCGCCCGATCCTTCCCCCATATGCACCACGTGGCCAAGCCAATTCAGTCACCTAGCTACTAATAGGTTCCTACCTGTTCCCCGCCGTTTCACCCGCGTGGGCTACAGTTTATCGCGATAAAAAGTAGCCTATGTACTTCTTCAAGGTTCAAACTATATTCGTACCAAATTTCATTTGAATCGGTTCAGTAGTTAAGGCGTGAAAGCTAGACAGACAGACAGAGTTACTTTCGCATTTATAATATTAGTAGGGAAGTCAATATGATGTTTTCCTTCGCAAGCTATACGTCACTACCACTATCACTATCATTTCATAGTACTTTCCTGTCGATTCTACTAAGCGCCAGACTCAACGGTAAACCTTGAAGGTTTTTTGTAAGTACGCAGTAAATAATAATAAACATTTAAATGTCTCGGGGCGGGGCTCACAGTCGTTGTAATTGGGTTAAAAACCTATTAAAACCATCTGGTTTGCGTTCGCGGCACAAAGTTACGATTTGTAACGACGCGCGGCGTTAGGGGAGACCTAACGACTGATTAAAACTATGGCACTGTGAGTTATGGGGTGAGGAATATCTGGGGCGGTTCAGCTTCGAAGCCTTGGACTCCTTGGACAGTAGAGCTAAAAGGCTCATTGGCAACCAAAAGTTGGTCAAAGGGTTCAATAAAAGTAAACGCTGCGAGCGTGGAAATTGTTAAAAACGCAGTTCTTCTGTATAAGCGAGACTGCTACTGCTAAACCGATGTTGATGTAATTGAGTATGGAGATAGTTTGAACCATGGGGATGTTACTGTTTAAACTGTGGTCCACGCGTGTGAAGCCGTTACATTTATGTTTACAAAACCTTGACAAATACAATGTAAATATCAAAATAATTTCGCTACATGATTACGAAATAACTCATTTTTTGCCATTACGCAAACTGTATTCAGTAAATTAAGCTAGCAAAGGCGAAATTGCGGATTTACACAAATTGTTTTCGTCATAATAATAATTGTCAGGTTTCGTGTGCGGTATCGCGCTCGTATCGTCGCGACGTGAATAAACACATGAGGTTGACTTTTATTAACGTGTACGTGAACATTCGTCATTAGCTGATATCTATGTTAAATTATGTACGAGGGGTAAACCTTGGCGCTTGTAATTATGATTAAATGCAGGCATAGACATCTACCTATGTACACCTTCAGAACCTTGAGTCATCGCTTGGTATACATGGCATCCATCCCTCTTCCTACTAATATTATAAATGCGAAGATAACTCTGTCTATCTGTTTGTTACGCTTTCACGCCTTAACTACTGAACCGATTTTAATGAAATTTGGTACAGAGTTTTTTTTTTTTAAATTAGCTTTTGACCACAAGTCACCTGATGTTAAGTGACGATGTGGTCGAAGATGGCGCCACGCTACACCTGGATTGAGAACTGGCTCTCAAGTGAGGCCGCCGGAACACACCGATAGGTGCTTGGCGACAGATTCGATTCAGATAGTTAGTTTGGTTAGTTCTAAAGCCTGAGAAAGGACATAGTCTACTTTTTATTGCGATGAAATGTAACCCATACGGGTGAAGCCGCGGGGAACAGTTAGTACCATAATATTTTAAATTCAAGAACAATTCTCTATTTTTTTGTTACCTTTTCCTGGCTAAACCGTTGGACCGATTTTGATGAAATTTAGTGTGGAGATAGTTCGAATCGTGGAAAGGGTCATCTAATACTTTTTATCGCAATAAAGTGTAGACCATGTGAGTGAAATTACGGGGCCTGGGAGATATACTATATCGAGATAAAGTTTGTGAGTATGGATCCAGAACCACCTCAGTAAAGATTTTGAAAAATATTTTGCTATATTTTCCTCGGGTATTGTAAACTGTGTTTTATTATGGTAAAATCCTGTGGAAATCTCTACGTGGGCGCTACGAGAAAGGCTTTTGAGCAAAATAATATGAAATACCACAATCTCGCCTTGATGGTAAATAAATGACGAGGTCCATAATGGACTTTTTACATATAACGATATCAACTTTATTAAATGTCATACATAATCTTTTTCGCTAAACAAAAACCCTTCAACGGTACCCAATTACCGTTCGCAAAGTATCATAAACACCGCTTGTCGAGCAAGAGGTAACGTGTCCTTTTTATACGAGACCTTTCCAAAGTAAATATGTATCTATGTAAATAAATTCAATAACTCGGCTGTGGACGATACCGACGCTAGTGGGGGCAGATAATTCAATTTTAGTCTGGATCCGAATATGCTAGTGATGTCCTAAACATAGGTATTGAGATATCGAACACTATTCGGATAGTAATAATAAAAGCCACTCATTTACTTGGATCTCTAACCAGGATACCCTGTATTTAAGGTATCAGGAAAACTACGCGGATCTGGAATCCACGAAATCCAGACATTCAAGACACCTACCCAATTTTTAATTCACAAATATATGTCCAAGGTCACCGACATTGCTCTCAGAATCTGCAAGTTGAAGTGGCAATGGGCAAGCCACATCGCTCGACGAACCGATAACCGATGGGGAAGAAAGGTTCTCGAGTGGCGACCACGAACCGGAAGACGTTCTGTAGGTAGGCCCCCCACTAGGTGGACCGACGACTTTGTAAGAGTCGCAGGGAGCCGATGGATGCAAATGTCTAATAGCCGTTCATGGTGGCGTTCAAGGGGGGAGGCCTATGTTCAGCAGTGGACTTCTTCCGGCGGATGATGATAAGGATGTTGATATGTCCCTTAACGGGAAATATTTATTATTTTTTGTTAGTTAATATTCGGATAGATAGACTAGACACTATAACAGATGACGCTTCATTGTTTCACCACAAACAAAAGAAAAGGTAATATTAAGACCTGTCCAGAATAAATAAAAAAAGAAATTGCTCCATAAAGTTTAAAAAAAAAATGTGTTATCTATCTTAAAAACCATTCGATCGTCAAATCACAGGCATTAACTACACAGAATGCTGCTTAGATTACCTTACATACTGTGTAACTTTTCAATCATTATTGTTTATTTCTAGTTTTCGTCTAATATCAATATTTTAAAATATCATCCCGCCTTCTCTTAGTACTCGTACGTTCATCCCTACTTGATATAAAAATAATACATTCGTCAAAATACGAAACAAAATATTTGTTACCAATAACTGAGGGGAGAAAAATGTTCAAACAAATAGGACAGCTCTACTCTGTATCCGAATTTGTCATAAGATATCCGTATCCGTATGTAATCGATATTCCAGCTCCATCCTCTGACAGCGCGACGGATCCCGCAGGGCCCAAACTACTCGCTGTAAACAAAAGTACGATATAGCACCTTACATAAATAATGTATGCCTCCATTCTCCCGCCGAATATATCTTTTACACACACAACTTTCGTGATATTGTCCGAATATTCCGAAAGTGATTTGGCAATTTCGGTTTGTCAAAGTTTCCTTGCCGTTGCTGTTTTGTTTGCCCGTCTTAAACTTTTTGCCGATATTTCGGAGTAATTTCGTTACGCTGTATGAAAAAAGTTTCGCTTTGAGAATTAGTTACGCGTTATTGTTCTGTAAAAAATATCTTCTCGAGTTGTTCCGTGGCTTTTGAATTGAAACAAAAGAGAGAATCGACAAAAAATTGCGGTGAAAGAAACGCAGTAAATTGATATAGCGATGGTGGCCGAACGGTTTGGCGTGCGACTTACAAGACGCCGACACCGAGTTCGAATCCTCTCGGCCTCGTACCTATGACTTAATAAGTTATGTGCGGATTTGCCATCGCTCAAAACGGTGAAGGAAAACATCGTGAGGAAACCGGCATGCCCAAGAACTGCAACAGTTTCAAGGGCATGTGACATCTACCAACCCGCACTGGGCCAGCGTGGTAGATTATAGCCCATACTCTCTCTCTGAGAGAAGGCCAGAGTCCCAGCAGTGGGAACGTGGAAGGCTGATAATGATGATGATGATGAAATTAATAACAAAAGATAATCAAATGTTGTAATGCTGCAAACAGCCCCTCGCTTGTCATTTTTTTACTTTCAATTAAGTTACAAGACGATCAGTTTAGTGATATTTTTTATGACATAAAGATCTTACAGTTAAAATGTGGTCGATGCCTCGCCTACTTATTAACTAAATAAATAATAACACAAAGTATAATTTGAGAGCGAATTATTAAGACCAGTAGATTCCAACACAAGTCACACATACCCATTCGTTATATCCATTAACCTCCCACGTTTCAAAACGACCTTCCATTTGTAACAGTAGTTAACCAAATAAGCCCATATTTCAGAATTTGCTCTGAAGTGAAATTAAAAGCCCGAGGCGCCTAATCGCCGCCGCCATACTTATCACAGGCACATACCTACCGTGAAGTGTTCGCATTTTATCGACAGCCGCACCGCAAACTAATTTATGAGACATTTATCCACTTTATCTCGACGCTTACTGGTTATTAATTGAATAAATTCGGTCGTTATTGATTCGCAGATCCCAACGCGGTGCGTGCGTAAGGTGCTTCATTTTCATATTAATTTACACATTACGAATTTGGATGGGAATGGGTAACGAATATCTAGGATATGGTATGTCAAAACTAAATCATCGATACTGTATTCAGGAGTGGTATCGCAACGGAAGCATAGATACCGGTATCAGTATCGAAACAATGTATTACTTTGGTATAAGAATAAGAATAAGAATCATTTATTTGCAACAAAATCGAGTACTTTAGCATTAATGCTATGTATAATCATTATTAAAATGTAAATCTTTAGACCTATGTGCAAGAAAGGAATAGGAATGTCAGCCTGGTATGTTAAAATAGCTGATTCATAATAAATCACACAGTAATATTATAAATGTGAAGGTTTGTGATATAATTCACTCAGTTTCTGATACAATGGTACACTCTTACTGCTTCAACTATTTTTAACTGATACCACGTTTTGTTTGCAATTTCTCCGAAGTGGAACGTCAGAGACGTCAGTCAACTTACTAAACCAGATCTGGCTGGGCTGATCATAGAGCATAATATATTTTCAGTATGAGTGATGTAATTCGCTATAACAGAGTAGTATCGAGTGTTGTAACAGTATAGTGTCAGACTCCGTATCATAAAAAGTATTTTCGGGTACTTGAGTATTTTCACGTATCCCTACGAATACCAAGCTACGCCGCGGCGCAATGGGAAATGTTTGCTCTAAATATTCCACAACATATTGTAAGCCGCATTGGAATATAGATGGTTTTGTTTCCTTATTTACGAAAAATGCTTTTGGCTCGTACCGCTCAGTACTCTTTTGATTCCTTCGTAAATAATCCCTAATTAAACTGTGCCGCGGCACAACCCTATCTCATGTACAATTTGTTCTAACAAGAGTAGCCCTTTAATTTATTTAACAGAATTTACAATCTACAACAATATAATTAACCCGAGTTAATTCAAATCTTCAGTACCCTTCTGTAATGTATACCAAACCCAAATGAAAGTCTGAGGCCGCCCCGGTGGTCACAGACCCGATAAAAAAGGCCTTAATTTATCTTTGGGAAGAGCCCAAAGGGACAAAAAGAAAGGTACATTTTGGATAGCGTTTTTTCGGGTTCTATCTATATGTTAATGAGGTCGATCAAATGTATGTTAAAACCGGTGATATTATTGAGGTACGAATGCGTGGTAAATTGAAATAGCAGGGGTCACGCCAAATATCAATTTGTAGGCAGGGAATTTACCAGTAAATAGCTTGGCTCTGTAAATAAAATATACAGAGTTTATAATGCCGAGCCAACTTGGTGAATTGTTACATGTTAAGCATAAATCATAGAGGTGACTTCGTTAATGTAAAAATGAGCGAAAAACAGTCTCAGACAGGTTGTCTCAATGATAAGTTGTTAGCGTCGCTATTTTCAGAACTTATTAGTGTTCCTTTGAAAGTGCTTCTTAACCTAATATGTCATCAAAAGTTAAGTAAGTAATCTACTTAGCTTTCCAAACTCAACACTAGTGGGGCATGTCAACTTACAATATTTTTTTTAATAAACTTATTAGAGCGTATTTCAACAAGCTCTTGCAACAATTCTGATTCTATTACGGCCGTCAATGCGATAAACTGACGATGCGGTAGCTGAGTTAGTAGTGCCTTCGAAGCTAGCGGTCCCGGGTTCGAATCCCGGTAAGGGCAAATATATGTGTGATGAGCACGAATAATTTTTTCCTGAGTCTTGGATAATTCTATCTATATATTATGTATTTATTTTTCAATATATGTATGTATTGTATGTATATCGTTGTCTAGTACCCATAACACACAGTTTCGAGCTTAATTTGGGGCTAGGTCGATTTGTGTGCAAAGGTCCCCCAATATTTATATATAAAAAATAAAAAATACGAAAAACTGTACGTTTTTCAAGTTTTTGTACCCAAATGCCTGTGCTGTTATAAGTATTTTTAAAGCGTAAAACTGTACGTACCCAAAATTATTACATAGGTAACTGTAATAGTTTCATAACTTCATAATATCCATTTTGCGTGTAAAAGACTGTAGGTAAATTTGCTCAACCTAATTTCATAAATCAATATCTCAATTTGCACGCAAAGGGGGAAAAACAAACTTTCGATAAAACCGCATCGAAATGTGCAGCTTTTGAAACAGAAACAACCCCTTCAATTAAAAGCGAAACTACTTTATAACATTTCCCAACCCTCTAGTGCGGATTTTTACGCAAAGTTTAATGGAGTCTAAAAGTTACACGCTTAAACATAATAACAAAGTATTTAAACTAACAGTTTGTAGTTTTCAAGTAACTTAGTTCTAGTTTTGTGCAAAAGCAGCTTTGGCACAGGTTTATAAACCTCGTTCCACGAAGACCACCGTTATCCTGTAGGAACCTTCTTCCGGGATAAAAGCCTATGTGTTAATGGAGGGCATTAGCTATCTCCGTTCTAAATTTCATCAAAATCGGTTTAGTAGTTACGGTGATACGCGGTAACAAACATTCACACACACACACACACAAAAGTTTCGCATTTATAATATTGTTAAGATAGTAGGATTAAGCCTATCTGTTGCTTCGTTGCTAAATGAAAGAAGGACAAACCAACAAACACGCTTTCGCATTAAGACGAGAAATTGGCAATATTGGCTGCAGGGATCTCCTTTTTTCTCAGCTGTTACCAAACATACAGAGCTAATATTTATATTATAAAAGACACATTACACACACACATTACATTAAAGATTTTTTTTTATACATTAAAGATCATGTGTTTGACATCAAATTGTCAGAAGGATAACACGATTGGTTAACTTTCATAGCAAAGAAACAATGATCAAAAAGTGCTTTCTAAAAAAAAGATTTTCATTTTACAGGCATACAAAACCGATTTAAGAGTTGTTTTTTTTTGTTTGGTATATGTGCACATTCTTCAAAGAACGTTACGTTACGAAGGTTTAGTTCTATAAAATTAACGATAGTTTTCATTTAAAAAAAAACCTTTTCTTGACGCATACGACCTTACGGCATTAGACAGCTCGCTTGCGTTTTTGTATGTTTTTTGTTTATCACGGCGTCCTCTTAAATAGAGGCGTGAATAGTAGAGAAGGAATCGAAAAAGAAACTTCAACTCAAGTAGGTTTAGTTAAAATAAAAGGGTAGTTTAAAAATACTAGAAGCCTCGTAGTATATTTCCACGAACGTTATGTTTGACTCTCCTAGCAGTATTTCATTGAACATTGAACTAAGTGCAAGATAAACGTAAGTGAAATAGTAAACTTGGCTGGCTATAAGTGAGCAGGGCTGGATATCGTCCCACGGGGGCCATTTCGCCGCTCCGTTTATACCGCTAATTTTCAAGTGCAGTCTCTCAAGATTCAGTAGCGATCAGTGCAGACTGAACGTGGTGACTCACGGTTACGATGACTAATTTGCCAGTAAACAAATCTATATATATACAATTCAAAGGTGACTGACTGATGACTGACTGACATAGTGATCTATCAACGCACAGCCCAAACCACTGGACGGATCGGGCTGAAATTTGGCAAGCAGGTAGATGAGACGTAGGCATCCGCTAAGAAAGGATTTCGCGATAAACTGTAGCCCACGCGGGTGAAACCGCGGGAACAGCTAGTAAGCAATACTTTTAAATTGGTGCAGGTTACTTTAAGTCACCTGATGTTAAGTGATAATGTGATCGAAGGTGGCGCCACGCTATATCTGGACTGGGAACTGGCTCTCAAGTGAGGCTGCCGGAACACACCGATAGGTGCTTGGCGACAGATACTTAACAAGAGGGTAGTAGCTATCCAGGCGAGTACTAAAAAATACCCTACCACCAAGCTATGGTTTCATCACGATGTTTTCCTTCACCGAAAGCTCAAGCTCATAGTGGGATTCGAACCCGCGTCCTACGGATCGCAAGACGACGTCACTACCACTGCACAGCCATCATCGCTATAAAAACTACTAATACCAAAGTGGAGTAGTAATTTTGCAGCGATAGGACTGTTTCGCAGTCCGCCTGGGATTTTGCCAGTTATTCAACTACCAAGCAGTAATATGTATAATATCTAATATTTAATTCACATCAACACAATGTGCAATGCTCTCAATTACAAAAAAAAAACTACATTTTAATGTATAAGTCAAAAGTCAATTTTTATTTATACAATAGGATACATTGTGATCACTTTAAGACGTCAAACTTAAAACTAGCTACGCCTGTTCCAACCTCCTTACGCCGGCAAAAGAACAGGCAAGAAACGCCCGGCAGGTAATTTTTTTGGCGCGATCACATTGACAATTTTATTCTTATTACTAATTGATTGAATTGGAGCAAGTTCACACAAGTTCAGTCAAATGTATTCAATAGAATACATTTCTTTTTGATTTTGATTTCGACTAGGTACTTCCATATATTGACTGCAAGTTATCAGTTATATCTCTACTCCCTGCGGTGGGCAAGTCTTATATTGTGTATCGATACAACATCCTACACGCAGTACCAACCTACCTACATCACTGATAGAGATAGACACCTCGTTCACATGAATTTACAATGAGATCGAGAGAGACAAGGAGCCTCGGCCCAGCGCGGTTCCATCACATACGCCAGTCTAAATGTTAATGCGCGGTCGATGTATGCGAATACCATATTTCGAGTAATGTATGCGACCAATCTAACAAGGGTCCCGCCGCCCCGCCCGGTGTAGTAGCCTGAATGGAAAAGAAAAACTCGTTGAAGAGAATTTGCTTTTACGTTGTTTACAGACAAAATGCGGAGGCTCCAGCCAAAGGACGCAAATCGAAACTGTGTGGGACGACGCGGTAGCCGAGTTGGTAGTGACCCTGCCTTCGAAGCTAGCGGTCCCGGGTTTAAATCCCGGTAAGGGCAAATATATGTGTGATAAGCACGAATATAGCCCATACTCTCTCTCTGAGAGAAGGCCAGAGTCCCAGCAGTGGGAACGTGGAAGGCTGATAATGATGAAGCACGAATATTTGTTCCTGAGTCTTGGATATTTATATCTATATAAGTATTTATTTGTATATTTAAGTAGGTATATCGTTGTCTAGTACCCATAACACAAGTTACGAGCTTAATTTGGCCAAAAAAATCATATTTAAATCTATACATAGTTGTCTTGTTGGTACAATGTAAGAGACCGGTCGGTGCATTATGTACCTACTCAACTCACCACGGCCAGTTTCAATAACCTATCTATCCACGGTTTGCCCTACCTACTAGAGATCTATCTCAAACTTCTAAGTTTGATCGGTTATTAATTTGCAGCATTATTAGACTGCCGTCCCTGGTGTGGAATGTAACGTCATTGGTATACTTACTACGTCATCACGCAAGTTGACGCAAGTAACAGGCGTCATGTCTTAAACAATCGGTGATGAAGCTTTATCAAAATCTGTAGATACCTACCTCAATTTTTCCAACAGGAGGATAGCCTCCGAACTTTCAAAGATTTTTGTTTTGAGCCCAATGCCACTATAGCTTTCTAATTCTGTGAGCTATGTCGGTGACGTTAGTTTTCTGTCAGATTAGTAAAGTGTGTATCGCTGTTTATCACCTTTCTAGATCTAAACATAGTTGCAATCTTAGATAACAATACCCAAACTTCAGCCTCTGATCACAAAACATGCGGTCAATTTATAGCGAGAATCGAATCCAAATTTTTCTTTTACTAGCCACAATACACATTGTACTTATGTAAAATGCGCAGGTAACCCAAAAGCTGAAACGAAACTGCTCAGCTAAAGCATTACCTCAGACTTTTCACAGTACACCCGACCGACCCAATTTGTGGAACCAAAAGCATTACATACCTAACCTTATATTGGTCGATCCGTACACGTTCCTACACCGAATAAAATGCGCAATATGTCGGCACAAAAATGCAGATTTCCGGGGAAATTCCAATGCAAGGGTCAAGGGTTGGGGCCACAAATATTTACAAAAAAAATTACCTCATCCCTTTTACCTCCACCGCGAGTTTTTTAATGTAAATATGTTTTCGGATGACCTACAAAGCGCGAAATTATGTGTGTCGCTTTGGGAACCCATTTGTAAATTGAAATGAAACAAATGTAAATGACATAGACTTCCTTTTTATTACAAATATTAATTGCACATAAGAATGTTTCATACAAAAATATATTCTTAATTAAAAATATTCCCATCAAAAGAAACTATAAAACTGCAATGAAATTGCATCAGATCATATTTTATTTATCTGACTATTTCATTGTACGGTTATTTCCTTTTTGTTTTAGCCACAATGTTACATTGGCGTTACAAATAAAATGGCAAATCAGACGTCAAGAAGTAATTGCAGCTCTTTACTTAAATAGACTTAAATTGGAAGTTTATTTATATCAATTTTACATAAATAACTATATTTCATAAATTATATAAGAGTTAAACAATACAATAATTGGAAAGCTTATTGCGATGCTTCAGTGTAGAGTTTGAATGATTATTATATATATATATATATAAACAATTTGTTTCAACAATCTAGCTAAGTTCTATATACATTTTGTGATGGTAAATGGTAACACTTTGTCTTTGACTATTTATATTAAATAATGACCACCGCGAACTCACAACAAACGGTATTTTATACATGTATGTTTATCACAATTTAATTTATTATTAACAACAACACAAACTTTGTTATTTTGCGACCTTTTTACAATTTCACAGTTCTGATATTACAATGTTTGTGACAATTTTATAATCCTAATTAAAACTAAGATCTAATAATATTGCTAAAACCGGTTCTAGACTTCGAGATGACGTTTTTTACTAAATAATTCTAAATTATAAAAAGCTACTTACGACTAACATTGTTATTGCGACAAGATGTGAAGATTAAATTCAAGAACTTCATACTAGGTACCTACTTAAAACAAGTTTAAGTTATTGTAGAAGATAATTGTCACGAAGAGATTAGGTAAGTAGTAGATAGGTACACGCGGAAAATTGTACAATTTTACAAACTTATTGGTAACTTTCGGCCTAAAAACTAAAATTACAATTAAACATAGTTCAAAGTTGTCAGCCCAGTCAATACCATTCAGCGCCCCAATCACACAGATAAATAATAATAAAGACATTCATTTTGTTAATAACTTGGTTTCACTAAAACAGGGATGCACAGACCGCGGCCCGCGGGCCGCATGCGGGCCCGCCCGCCGGTGGAATACTGGTGGCCTGCCGACAGCAAAAATAATACTCTCGTACATTCGAAAAATATTGAATTCTATACAGGCTGAGCCTAGCGTGGGGATCACCAGATACATATGTGTAAAAGTGTTTCAATCTCTCTGCATAAATTCATAGAATAATTTAATTTAACTTTAATCCAGAATAAAACCAAAAAAAAATGTTTGAAATGTTATTGTCTTTAATTACCTATACTTCTGGCGGCCCGCCATCTGTTCATGATTTGCCCGAGTGGCCCCTAGTCTTAATAAGTCTGTGCATCCCTGCACTAGAAGAACTGAACACAGATATGATTAGTTCTGTGATACAAATTGTGATCAAAGAAAGTGAGAGAGAAGGTTCAAACGATCTATTTGGTTCAAAACCTCATAAACTTATGAATTAAAGATAAATAAATAACTCGCTCAGTCATGAGTTCTTTAGTAACTTTGTCATATCAAATTTATCTTTGAACCAAATACATTTTTCTGAAGTGGCAACTCTCGAGTTCGACCTTTAGCTCGATGTGACATAATAAGTATGTCTTTTAGATCCTACGTTGAACTGAGTGCACATAGTTTTTTATAAAAATGAATGTCATTATAAGTAGTTATATTAATCCTTAACACTCTTCCAAGAGTGAATTAGATTTAAAATCAAATGGCATTGACATTAGGCTTAAATTATTATTTTTATATCTTTTAATTTTTATCAAGCCAATTTTGCTGACACATTTTTTTCTCCAACGTAGAAAGTTACTTATTACCAAAATAAACGATGGTTCATATACTTCTCTGTGTATTGAAAAACACGCCAACAATTCAAGAGAAGTAAGTCATAAATATATGAAACTACTAGCATGCATCAGCAAATTCGGCTAACAGTGGCTAAATCTGAGCCACAGTGCATTCGTGGTTGAAGTAGAACTACTTTCGACAAGGTATCTAAGAAAATCAAAAACGATGAAGAGCATAGGACGCACTTTATTGAAATAGTTACCAAAACTGTGGGACTTAATATCATAGTCAGGTGTCGAAAAGAAGCAGAAAACAAAACGAAAATTAACCCCGTAGTTTTTATTACATGAAAAGTTTATGACATTACTTTTCACTCCACATTGTCTTTGTACGGTACTTCATTGCACTGTGGCGTCACTAAATGTCCCATTATCACAATATAAACGGCGATGCGAGGGATGTAACCTCCAAAGGGTCATTCTCGAAGCGTATATCTGTAAACTGAACTTGGGTTGTAAGGCAGGCTATCCTGATAGTGACGACGGAATTTCCAAGAACAACCGATCATATTCCCGGAAAACAAACGACGGAATTTATAAGAACAACCGATCATAATCCCGGAATAGTGACGACGGAATTTACAAGAACAACCGATCACATTCCCGGAAAAGTGACGACGGAATTTTGGGGTTCCGTATATCCAATTAAAAAACGGAATCATTACAGGATCACTATCGATGTTTGTCTGTCATCTGTCACAGCTTATTTGTCCATATTTGCTCGACATAATTTCTTAAAGAAGGACGTGAAATTGTTTATTTTGTATCGTTTTAAAATGCATTGTTCAAAACATAAGAAACTCGAACATTTTTTTCATCATGGCTAATATTTTTATTTGTCCTTAAATGTTTTTGTAACACAAGCAAGCTAAATCGGAACGAGCACTTTCCACTACATTAAATTACAACGGAAATGGTGACGACAGTAAAAAATAACATCATCAGACTTCTTGGTTAGTTCATAACGCTTCAAGAACGACCTGGTGCTTCGAACATTTTGTTCAAAGTTAAAATTTACAGCTAGCTATTTTACAAACGTATTTTTACAAATATTCTAACTACAAACGGCTCAATTTAAATACTCCTGACTTCCAAACACTCACGGTGACACGGTACTCTATGTTTCATATACGTGTAATTTCTTTTAACAATGTTTACGGCAGCAGCTTCTCGGGCTTAAAAGTAAATTAGACTGCAGGACTAGGTCTAAATAACCAGGATTATACCTAAACGCCTATTTGCACGTATATATATATAATTGCTTTATAATTTTTAAGTATTATATTATTACATTTAATTTAAAAAAAGATAATTTCATTTTTATTTAGGTATGGTACTCATGTACCGTGAGCTTTTTTTGTAACAGAAAAATATATTTGAGCTTTCACTACACATCCATTTAAAACTAATTATGTTTTTGTGACGGTATTGTGACTTCTTCAAATGAGCTTTCGAATGTTAATTGAATTTGTTAGGCAATTGCTGAATAATAAAGCTTATGTAGCTCTTCTATTAGAATATTAGTTAGAATGTTTAGTTTAAGGTCCCGTAAGACCTTAAGGCCTCATAGCAGCACTGATAACAACTCTTAATATTTATTTAATATTGTTTGTTTTGTCGTATTTAAAGTTTACACTGGTACTATGAGACAATTCTTGAGGATGTGCTTCTTTTGGAAATAATAAGGTCAAAAAAATGTTGAAACTTTTTTCATCTGGCATGGTAGCAAGAGCGATGGTGGCCGAACGGTTAGGCGTGCATATTACAAGACGCCGACACCGAGTTCAAATCCTCTCGGCCCCGCACCTATGACTTAATAAGTTATGTGCGGATTTGCCAACGCTCAAAACAGTGAAGGAAAACATCGTGAGGAAACCGGCATGCCCAAGAACTGCAACATTCAAGGGCATGCGACATCTAACAACCCGCACTGGGCCAGCGTGGTAGATTACAGCCCATACTCTCTCTCTCTGAGAGAAGGCCAGAGACCCAGCAGTGGGAACGTGAAAGGCTGATAATGATGGAGGTAGCAATTGAACGCAAATGACGACGTGGCTACGTTTCGTCTGGCCCGGGATTTAATCAAGACTTAATGAAAAAATGTCTTACTAGCGACTTAGAGGAAAATAGGATCTGTCTAGGTGATTAATACTAGAACTTACTAAGCGGGCTTAAGGAGACCTCAATCAGGACTTCTTAAATCTTTTAGCGCTGATTTGCTTTCAATCGATCAGTAAAACCTTTAAGTCAATGGCTTAAAAGCGTTTATGGCGTAGTTTGCATCAGATTACCAATCTGACTAGGCAGAGGCGTTCAAACTCATGAACGCACTTAGACATTTATAAATCGCTTATATCGTGAGGTTAATTATTTCTTACGGATCTGCTGAATCATAATCCAATCGATCAAATGCGTGGAGGTAGAGACCGCAAGAAAATACCTTGTTATAAAGGTTAAATGTTTCATGTTTTTTGTTTCATGATATAATTATACGGATGACTACGAAAAGGAAAAGTTTCAAAAATTCGAGACTGCCCTGTAAACAAAATTGTCTCAATACGTAATGCAATCCTTCGCGTTGTCTTGTAGTACCAATGTAAATCATTATTTTCTCTAATGAGGACAACTTTTTTTGTACCTATATATATATATCTCTTTTGTACAGAAAATAAAACAGGCTATAGAATTCCGAATCACAACAAGTTGGGAATAATATTTTATACGTATCATTAAAACATCGAACGCTAATGGTCCATTTTCAATAATTAAATATTCAAACATTATCTAGGAAATCGTGATCTTAGAATCACTTACAAACTTAACGTCTACGAATGAAACTCGATTTTGTGTCACGGGGCGTAGTGAGATCTACACGTGAAGTGACAAACTAGATGCAAAAAAAACGTTAAAAAATATTCGAATTATTTGTCATGGTAAATCATTTGGTAATTCATAACGATTGTAAAAAAAATAAATGTCAAAGCTCATCAATGTTTACAACATTGGAAGAGCAAGCTGTCACTGCAAGTGTAAACTTCAATACTAAAAACTAACGATGCGCGAGCCCGAGCAGTTTGTACAATCGATATATGATTCTCGACGATGATCGATTCGGTGCAGTTACAATCGAGTCTATGAACCTCTCACTCCACCATCGCTTTCTCAGCTGACTCTAGCAAGCGTTCACGTATTGATATAGGCTTTACCGACCGCGATTAGTTCGGAGTCGACTTGAAGAGAAAACCATCGAGAACCATATGAACAATGGAAACAATCGAATAAAACATTTCGGACACGCCCATCGCCACTAAAACATCGACGCACAAAACCAATTTCGTTTATTTTGTGACAAATTCTTTTCTAGTTGCGGTAACGTACGTGTAGAGAGCTACTCACACAGCGCGCGCTACGTGGCGTGTTCCAGCAGCGACGCGTGTTCGTGCTCGTGTTCGGTTCGGTGCTCGCTCGGCTCTGACGTCAGCACTGCGACGTCGGTTTCGTCGGTAGACGCGAGCGGGGCGTACACTAGCCCGCGCGAGCGTTTGGGGTCGTCGCTGCTCGCTCGCAATCGTACAACCTGTTGGAAAAAAACACAGATTAAATAGCTGTTCCCCGCGCGAACTACAGTTTATCGCGATAAATAGTATCCTATGATCTTCCCCAGGGTTCGATTTTCTAAAATAAAAGTAGCCTAAGTTACTTCTTATAACATTAGCTATCTGCGAGTGAAAGTCCTGTCAAAATCAGTGCAGCCGTTTCAGAGTTTAGTTGGAACAAACAGACAGACAAAAATCTTAGAAATTTATGTTTTGATATGAGTACCACATACTTTCATATACATTTAGTGAAAAGCTGTTGATCTGATATTACAAACGGACGCTTCAATTTTATTTATTTGTATAGATTAAAGATGCGCGACTGATTCGGTCATTCGGATAATTTGCGACAACTATTTTTTATGTTCGAATAGAATAAAATTATTGTTTATTGTAATAATTGTAACCACTTCTGTTCAGAGTCGAATGATGCCTACTACAAAAAATAGTAAATAATAGATACTAATCATAAAATCAATCGACTCAACTCGTACAGACGCCGGCGCCGGTCGCGCGGCAACTAATCGGTTAGTCGTGCCGCCGTGCCATATTTTGTGAGATCTGTTCTAGCCTACATTGTAATTAAATGTAGGCGCCTATAGATATTAGTTAATTATCTGTCACCGAAGATATATCTCACTTGAGAGTTGATCTTGTCTACATAATAACAAATAATTTCTATTGCATAGTGTAAGAAATGTTTAATAAAAGCTGATTTTTGTTTTTTACACAAGAATCTGTCTGTTCAATTTGATTTTATAGCGTAATTTCAAAGACGCGGGATCCCGCACTCTGCGGGATTGCAATCCCTAATTATAATTAGTAACTAGTATGAGACCTTTAAGTCAATATATGATTAGTAGTTATTTATTTGTAGATGTTTATTTTCTACAGAGAGCTCGAGCGATATATTACACAGCGAAATAGAGCTCTAAGTGATTTATTTTATACGGTGTGTATTATTAACCTACAGTTTGATACCAATTTAGCGATTCAGAAGCGGTATTTCAGTAACACCAGTCAAAGCTCCAATTTGGTTTGTGCGGGTCACATCAAACGAACTAGCCTTTGATTACAAAATAACAGGTAAATACCGACACGTATAATACTAATACAAAACACAAACAGTGCGTAGGTACAGTCAGCGACAAAAGTAGCTGAACGTTCTCGATTTTCCAAATTTGTTTCAAATCAGTAATTATTATTGTTTTTTTTTACCCCCAAACAAGGCCTCCTCTAAGGCCTCCTCCTCCTGCTACTTTCCTAAAATCATCTTCCCAACGCTTTGTCTGTCTTCCTCTGCTTCTTCTGCTTTCTCTAGGGTACCACCATTCTGTTATTATTTTGGTCCATTTCTCTTTCCTTTCTCGTTCGGTCACCATCGCTAGTAATACGATATACCTATTACGAATTACATTAGTTATATCTTTACTGAACGCACCCTCTAATGTTTATAATTATACCTAATCAACATTTAAACACTAACCACTATAGGTAAAACCAATTGTTAAACTGCAATTATAGCGCTGCCCGTCGAATTAACTAAAATAAATAAACGACACAACGCGACCGCGATCCATTTCGGATTAGTACAGTAATGAGAGCGATGGCTAATCCGCGATTAAAATGATTGGACGCGCTTCTTCTATTAGCGTAAATAGAATATGAGGGGATTGATAGGACTTTATTTTACTCAGTCAATCTTTTATATTACACTAGCTGTTCCCCGCGGTTTAGCTCGCGTGGGCTACAGTTTATCGCGATAAAAAGTATCTTATTTTTTCCGACCTCTCCAACAAATATCATTATATTTTATGCCGCCTCTACACATAGGCCAGCGCATTCGCCAACGCGCTGGCGGTGCGCTTGCCAACGCGCTTGTGAGTAATCCACACATGGGAAGGTCGTTCAGTATGGTTTGGTTCGGGCCAACATGCGGACGGATTCAAAATGGATGTTGAGTCGCTAACAGCTGCAGCTGTATATTTATTCACAGCTTATAATTACTTTGTAAATGTGTACAAGAAAAGGGTGATAAAAAAGAAATGGCAAAAAAGAAGGTGGTGGATGTTATCAATACATCGAAACTTGATCGCTGCTCCGGGCAAACTGATCGCGCGGCCAATGTGTGGATGGCGCGCCAAGCTTGTGACAAGTGTCCTTTGATGTTGCCGACACCGCGCCAGCCAACGTTCAAATACCTACCGCCAATGCGCCAACGCCCGTTCTACACATTGGGCCAGTGGCTCGGCCAGCGCGCTTGCCAACGCGTTGGCCTATGTGTAGAGGCGGCATTAGCCAATGTATACAAAAACTTAACAAATTATATCCTAAAACCTTCCTCGAGAACCACTCGATCTATTAATGAAAACAGCATGAAAATCGGTGCAGTAGTTTTTGAATTTATCGCGAACAGACAGACAGACAGACGCGGCGCGGAGGACTTTGTTTTATAATAAGTAGTGACTATAGCTGCACCTTGCGGTTTCACCCGCGTATTTCTGTTATCCCACAGTAACCTTTTTTCCGGGATAAAAGTAGCCTATATATTAATCCAGGGTATAAGCTATGTCCATTCCAAATTTCACTCAGATCCGTTCAGTAGCTTTTGCGTGAAAAGGCAACATACATACATACTCACAAACTTTCGCGTTTATAATATTAGTAGGATCCTGAATACAACTGGAATGGCCACACTTCATTTAATCTTATTCGCTATGTCCATTTAAACACTTAACGCGGCGTTACGTTATCTACATGAAATGACCATTACTTATTTATAGATAGCTTATACCCTGGATTAACACATAGGCTATTTTTCATCCCGGACAAAGGTTCCTGCGGGATAACGGGAAGACGCGGATGAAACTACTAATCATAAGTTCTCAAATCATAAATTGCTCATAGCTTCAAACTGTTCACAGGGTCTGGGCTACGCTTCCTCTAAGGACCTCAATCCTCATTTACACCGACCTGTAACGCCACCAGCACGGCTAGCAGTACGGCGGCGGCCGCCGCACACACCGTCAGCGCCACCGCCGTGACGCTCGAAGCGGCGTGCGCGCTCGGTTCGGTGTGAAGCGCGCCCCACTCAGCGATGCGTCTCTTGCCAGCTACCGACGAGTTTATACACTCTCCTATTTAAATAAAAAAAAATTGTTATTTGTTATGCAAGGCTGCAAAGTTGTATTTTGGCGCGAGTACTAGTATTGAAACCTGAGCAAGCGAAGGATTCTAGGATTGAACCATGAGCGAAGCGAAGGTACGAGACGCAGGATAACTTTGCTGCGAAGCAAAACACACAACTTTTCACCTCACTACAGCGAGGAAAATGCAAGGTACAAGAAAAACAGATAAAATAAGTTTTTTTTTCATACAATCGTCGTGCTGGCCAGTGCGATTATTCCAAAAAGAAGTTGGCACACTAACATGACATAAGTATTGTTGCATTTTAAGTGAACTGATGGTATGGAAAATTATTGAGCAGAAAGGTTCGAATTTAAAAAATACTTTCCATGCTAGCGTGCTAAATACACTTTTGCACTCAGATTTCGAATGATAAACAGACTCTTTCTGAGCTTGTGAGGTGAAAAAAATATTATCTTTTCTTTGTACTATCGCATGTAAGGATGATTTAAACAATTAGCATCGAACATTGAAATAAGTCTGCAAGATATTCTTAAAAAAAAGTACACTGGACTGCCGGAACAAATTCTGCACCAATGTTTTGAGATGAATAAATAAGGTTTTATGCGAGATGGATTTTATTAGTAGGTATTTATTTAACTTACCTGTATCAGGATGACAACGGCAGCAATCTGTTTGTTCAACATTATCTGTCGATTTACCGGTACAACATGGCACGCATTGGTTGTTTAACCTACAGCAAAAACATAGATATTAATAAATTTGAACATGTACATTTTCATTTTTACCCCTTCACTTATGACAAAAACTAGCAAACATGATTGCCCCGTGAAAGTCATTGTGAAGTGTCACTACTTTTCTTAAACACAAAGGCGATGGTGGACTGTTGTGCCCAGATTGTAGCTGAGTCAAATAAAAAAAAAAACTTGACCCTGACAAAAAACATAAAACGTACGAAGCCATACATAAATAAAAAAGTCAGACATAGACAAAAATACGATAATTAAAATACCGGAAAACAATAATGTTTCGCAGAAAAACCAGAAAAGAACAGTTAAATCTTATCATAAGCATGTAATTATTCGTTACTCCAATCTCAAAAAACAAACACACGCCCTGTAAAAAATATACACTTCACTCACTTCAGTTACCGCTTTTCGTTACAAAAAAACCGTTTATATAATTTCTAACTTAACCATGTCTTCAAGTGACAGTACGTAGAATCAAGAACGCTTCTCGACAGCTTTCAGATGGTTTTAAGGCGTCTGCTTCAGTTGGTGTTAAATTAAAAAGGGCTTATGAATGCCCTGAAAGGCATCCCTAATGTCCAAGCCCTCAAAATTCTAAGAACTGCAGACAGCAGATATAGGCTTAGTGGCCTGATGAGTTTGAACGTTTGACCGGTTCACCATAAAGGTACATTATTTCAATCGGTTTCAGTATTATCCGATCAAAAGCTTTCATAAAATACTATAGCTAATTCCCGCAGAAACCGTGCAATTATCGGGATTTAAAATTAAACTCAAACTCAATGCAAAAATCACGTCAATTCGTTGCTTCGTGAAAGAACAAATCAATGCAGTTCCCCAACTTTCCTATCCTACTAAACTCATTCATACTTGCAAGCCATGCAACTGAACTGCGATGGACCAGAACAAGTCCGACAACTGGATTGGCATCCACGACACGTTCCATTGCTGGACTCGTAGTACTGACAGCCGAGGCACTCCATACAGAGCCTGCTATCGAGCATGAAGTTTGCTCAACATTCCTAATAAAACAGTTGATACTCACCGATCCAGTTTCAGCGGGCGTTCGCAAGCCGTGCAACTGAACTGCGATGGACCAGAGCAAGTCCGACAAGTGGAATGGCATCCGCGACACGTTCCATTGCTGGACTCGTAGTACTGAGAGCCGAGGCACTCCATACAGAGCCCGCCGTCGAGCATGAAGTGGGGAGGACAGGATTTGCAGTGGAGAGGACCGGAGCCGTCGCATTCACGGCAGTAGTGGTGGCAGTGGCGGCACCCGTCAAGAGTTTGGTAGAAACCTGCACAAGGGAGAATATAGTGATTTTATTTTGTTCAATGAGACACATTATTTTATTACTTGTAGGTAAAGTTTTTAAAGAAGCACGATGTAGCCATGAAGCAGGATGGCATTGACTGATGACTATTTTTGTAGGAACTATATGTTAAAAGGTAGATTGTAATGATAAGACCATTATAACATTAGCTCTAAGATCTTTCCTTTTATGTGGTTCTATTTTCTGTTGTTGTGGTAAAGCAATAAGGTGTTATCTATCTATCTATCTAGGTATAATTATGTCCGACGGGCAGAATAACAGAAGGTCTATCTAGCAGGAATTGGAATATTTGGAGGCAGGTAATTGATACGTGCCCAACTTACCTTACCTTTAACTTACCTTTTATAAGGCCCATTTTCAAGCTTCTTTTAAAGTGACCCATATTGCGGGCTACATTAAACGTTGAATATCTCTGGTGTACCATACCTTGCGGACACTCAGGATGGCACTCGCCAGCCGCCAGGCGCCACCCTTGAGGGCAGGAGGCGCATTGGTCCCTTCTGGGACCGATGCACGTGTGGCACGATAGGTAGCACTTGGCACACGTGCCACGGTCGGCGTAGTACCTGTTGATATCACATCACACTAAAATTATAACGGCAAAACTATGTGAGTAGATGAGTGAGTGAGTGCGTATAATTGTTACTTCTCCACGCTAAAACGCCTTAACGAATCTAAGTGGAATTTAGAATCGAGGACTCTGGATTACCACAGTACAGTGGCTGCTTTTCATATCAGATAACGGGAAAACCGAGGGTATAACCGTGGGGCGCTGCAAGGAGCTGATAGAAAATGAAGCCCTCAGTGCAGGCTGCTTGTTTGTCTGTATCTAAGCGGTAATATTAAGATGTACTAATCTATAACTTTTGATGAAGACACTAATGATGTGTTACGTAAGACAACTTACTCCTAAACTTTTTGCTGTCCAAAATAAAAACTTTGAATTGAATTGAATTTAACAAACGTTTAATTAAACAATTTCATCATACCAACCCATCAACCACTACATCATCCGTCAAAACAGGCACAGCACTAGCTACAGAATCCGAACACCCTGACAATACAAACAGATGAAAAATTCAACATTATCATCGATTCAGTTTATCTCACCTCTATCCTAAAGTCGATGATGATGGATGACAATGATGACGTCACCAAGGTCCATACTCACCCGTCAGCGCAAGACGTCCTACAGGAGCCGGACTGCAACCTCAGTGACCCGGCGCAGGATGTGCAGTTCAGCCTGGACGCGCACTCGGCACACCCGTGCACGCAGCGCGAGCATCGACCCGCTTCTGCGTAGTAGCTGCGTCTGCATTCGGGAACGCATCTGCTGAAGGGTGTACACTTTTAGAAACAGTTGAACACTATCGAGAGCGGTGGTGGCCGAACGATAATGCGTGCGTCTCAACTTGGGGGCCGACGTTTGGCTTTTCAACAGACCAGACCGCGCGACGCACGTTGAATACACCCTGTCTATTCCCATTTCTAAAGATCATTTTCCAACAAATCAAGCCGCGCCAGACCAGACGACCAACCGTTGGACCGGGGTGTCCGTCGATATCTGTGGCTGTGCGTCCAGGTCTGAGGCTAACCTTAAAAGGCACCGGCACCGAGTTCCCCTCGACCTATGACTTTTAGGAGTCGTTCTTGATAGCGCAAAGTGATGGTTGCAGAAGTTTTTTCGACACAATCTAGAGTAAATCCCTACTTCCTACTTTAATATCATAAACGCGAAAGTAACTCTGTCTGTCTGTATTTCACGCCTAAACTACAGAACCGATTTAAATGAAATTTGGTACAGAGATAGTCTAGAGTACTCTAGAACTATAGGGTATTTTTTATCGCGATAAACTGTAGCCCACGCGGGAGAAACTGCGGGGAACAGCTAGTTATTATTCATATATTTCTTTACTACATCGAAGAGAACGAGATGACGAGCATTTCGCATTAACACATAAAAACGATATTTGACTTTTACTTGCCACAAGCCATGCAAAGCAAAACAATGAAAAAAAAAACCGAGTAAACAAAACAGTCATATAGCCCTAATGATCACCGTATCATCTGCCTACATATACGGCTTTATTTTTATAAAACAAAGCTAAAGAAAGTCCGGTCACGTCTAAATGAGATAAAACGTGGTTCGTTAGGGCTTTCAGCATGAAAATTAAATAAATTACACGAAGGGCCCGTATCTGGTCGTGTGAGAAATGTGGAAATTAGAGGTTGTCGCGCGACTATATCGACTCGGAATTGCTTCAGAGCGATCATTCAATGACTCGAGAAGTTACGTCATTCGATTGATAGTAACCCCTCAGTTGCCTGAGGGACGTAACTAGTGATGGTCTTCTCCACTCCTCACAAGAGCTCTACTACTACTAAAGTAATTATAATTACTTCTCCACTCCTCACAAGAGCTCTACTACTACTAAAGTAATTATAATTACTTTAGTAGTAGTAGAGCTCTTGTGAGGAGTGGAGAAGACCATCACTAGTTACGTCCCTCAGGCAACTGAGGGGTTACCTCATGCGGATTTGGATAGTAAAAACGTTAAAAGTTCGCTGGAAATAAGATATTCAATGCAATATTTGCGATAAAAGCATATTTTGTTAATGTATGTTTTAAATTGGGCTATGCTTTAATTAATGAATGCTTTATTTGTTCTTTAAATACACTGGAATTGACACAGAGCGATTCATTTTAAAATATAAAATTTAAAACTGTTTACTTGTCTCAATGACGTCAACGATATATCGAATACCTCGAATGTTATAATTAAAACGAAAATGTACTGTAAAAGTTAATACTCAGAAAAACAATTTAGACAAGTGTAAAACATTCATAAATGACGCACACACCTATCACCTTGGTTCTATATATACGATTGATACCGATCATAATTCGTGATCGATAATCGCGAAAACGTGGTCATAGTCGATTATTGTGACTCACAGAGATCACACACACACACACTACAATCTCAATTTTTTGGAGTCAGACAGAGACGCATCTCTAAAGTGTTGACGTCTTGCATTAAATTTTCGTCTCCGATGATAGGATACATCCAACCATCACATCACACTAAACAAATTTATTATATTTCTTCTTGCTGAAGCGACTCAGCGGGCTTGAATAAAATTTAGAACGGAAATAACTTATCTTGTACCCTGGATTTGCACATAGCCTTTTTACTTTTATCCTGGAAAAAGGTTTCTGCGGGATGACGGAAAAACCGCAGTATGAAGCGAGTACCCTAATAAAACAATACAAATTACCTGTGGTCTTGAAGTAGGTTGGGTGACGGACATGTCAAGCAATGACCATCGTTCTCCCCGAAGCATGTCTCGCACGCTGGGTTACAATCCTGACAGCGCAGGCCATCAGTGTACTCCCCGGCCGCACACTGGGCAGACCCAGTAGGAACGCATTTTCCCTTCTTGTTCAGTTCCCAATGAGACTCGCACGAGAGGCATAGACTAGTCGTGCAGGTCGCGCAACCGACCGGACACCTGGCGAAAAATAAAAATTTAAAATATACCCGGCTAAAGCATAACATCAAGTCTTATTCAAATCTACTCACTTCATACACTCTCTTCTCTTTTTATCAGCGTAATGAGCACTAGGACAGGTAGTGACGCATCCCCCGTCCATGGAGTAGCTGGAAGGGTGACAAGTCACGCACTGCGTATCGCCAGGACCCTCGCACGTGTCGCAGGAGTTGTGGCATCTAGCGCACGTGTAATCTTCCGTCTCGAAGAACGAAGGCGGACAAGAAGCGAGACACGTCCCGTTGTGGAGCAGCAAGTGATGTTCGCAGGAAGTGCAGCCGTCAGCTCGTTCAGAACAAGTCGAGCAGTGGGCGGCGCAAGGTCGGCATGTCGATGATTCGGTGTCTTCCCAGTATCCATCCGGACACTGCTGTAAGCAAACCGCTAAATCCGCGACGAGTAAGTGTGCCGGGGCACAAGTCAGGCAAGAATCCTGCCCCGGACCCACACATGTCTCGCAAGACTCGTGGCATGGCCAACAAACTCCTCCTTGATTCGCGTAGCTCCGTGGAGGGCATCGAGAAACACACGCGTCGTCCAATCTGTAGTGCTTGCAGGCGATGCATTGCGTAGGTCCTTTTCCATAGCATCCTTGAGAATCGCATTCGGGATCACATTGGTGCACGACACGCTTGTCATTACTATCGGCGAGGACATTCTCCCCATGCGGTGAGGGAACGTTATGTCCATCGAGACGGGCTACCGCCTTCTCCGGGTCGGAGCCGGCGGCAAATAAATTTGGAAAGTTTTGATAGTTGGCAAACGCGTCAGTATTGTAAAAAGAATCACCGATATTTTCGTAACCGTCCGCGGCGGTTGGGAATGCAAACGGAAGGTTTGCAGGTGATGGTCTTTTCGAACGTAACCTCACGGGGTCTACTGATGTACCGTAGAATATAAGCTGCCACTTTTTAAGTATACCCGGCTGATTGACATGTCGGTTGCCAGCGTTAACGATTTGTAATGTCCATCTACCTTCAGCGTGTTCACCCCAGAAGTGAACGCTGAGGAAAGGCCAGTCATCAAAGTTGGAACTCACGACGTCGCGCGGTCTCTCGAACAGCATCGTCGATATAGTTCCCATAGGCGATGTCAGAAGAATACGCAAATTGCCTCTAGGGTAGAACCTTAACGATATTTTGCATTGAACGTGTTCCAGATATCTCACTTCATTAACGGTGCCACTGCACCCATTCACGTCCATGTGAGTGTTTAAAGTGTAACCGAACGTTGATTCAATTTGCTTATCTTCGTTTATTTCTTGTGATTTACAGATGTGTTGTGGCGGAACGGTTACCCATTGTTCAGCTAAATTGACCATTTCCGATGCGTCCATTAGTCCATATCCGAACTTGTGGCTTACTTTTCTCTTTACTCCGTTTACTATCCAGCCTCCTTCTTTTTCTAAGGGGTGTGCTCTGGATGTCAATACAACTAAATACTGCATGTCTCTCCACGTTAGTTCAGCGTTTGCTTCTAAGGCTAATGCGCAGATTCCAGCTGCTAAAGGTGCAGAAGCGGAAGTGCCTGTATGTTCTACTGTACAAATGTGATCAGGCCTAAGTCTTCCGTCCATGTCTACAGTTGCAACGCTCTTGTCGTGTCCAGGAGTACCTGAACTGTATGTTGAGGCTAAAGTCGAAGAACACTCTTCGAGGTACCACGGTTTGAATCCACCTTGAGTTGCACTGGAAATTGATAGCGTGAATATACTGTTCGTGTAACCATCACAGTTGCAAGAATCTGTATGTCTACCACCGTTTCCTGATGCCCAAACGAAGATAGAACCTTTACCACGACGACCACTTGTCACGCCATAGATAAACGCTCTGGAACAATTAAATTATATTAAAATTTCAGGATACTTTTGGCTAAACCAGCAAACACCAAGGTATTGAAAATTCTACAAAATTACCTTCTTGCTAGCGGGCCAGGACCATCAACAGTCTTTCCATCATCCTCTGGACCCCAAGAAGCGCTGTATATATCTATATGATCAGGATTCAACCCCAAGGCTCTTGCTTCTACTGCATCATTGACTACTCCATCCAACATCCTGACTCCACCTATACTGGCATTGTAGGCGATGCCAACACCACATATCTGGTTGTAGGCCACACCTGCGACTTCACCTGCACATCTGGTGCCGTGCTTGTTGTCTCCGTTGTCTTGGGGCATGGGGTCTTCGTCGTTGCCGTTGATGTCTGTAGAGGCGACGGGGTCCTGGGCATACAAAAGTTTTTGTAAAATTTACCATGTTTATTTATTTTAAAACACTTTTTATAGTGGGTTGGAATAAAGTCGACCCAGTACAAAAAATAATAATTAAAGAGACCTTTTCATTTTGTAGTTTTCACTATTACTATTGGGTGTAGATATATTTTGCAAGAAATGAACTGAATATCTTCACGTTCAGACACAAAACTATACTTACTATTATCGTGAAAATCATAACACTGCAAATTTTATGCAGCAATAAATCTGGCTGTTTCGCATATATTGCTCTGGACTGATTTATCGATACTATTTGAAACTAAAATTTCAATTCCATTCGAATAAGTAGGCAAATTTTCTGGTCGACAGATAACATAATCATGCTACTGAGCGTTCCGTAGTTACAATACAAAGCTCTATTAGATAGGCGGCCCGCATGTTGGTGCTGAAGTTCGGCTTCAAACTAAAACTAACCGCTTGTGCTGTTTATGGATCCTCATCTTGTTTCAAAGAGAACTAGCGTAAAGTCAACGATGGTGGGTTCAAAGTCATTTGACTACAAAGGGAGGTGGGTGCAGCGGCAATCCATACAAATTCAATTTCAAAGGTATGTTGGCTCAGTAGCAGTGACGTCATCACGCAAACCGTTTTAGGAATTTATTTTTATTGAGATGGTAAACGTCGTGATGAAACCATAGCTTGGTAGCAGGGCATTTCCTATTCCTCACTTGGCTAGCTACTACCCACAAATTAGGACTAGGATTAAGTAAACTTTATTATTTGTCTTTTTTAACCCAGTATTTGGTAATATAAAAAAAAAGCATTGGACCTTTATTACATACAAACTTGAGTATAGTTCATCCGGTTCACTAGTTTGGGTAAACGGTTCTATTACGCTCTTGACACGATATTCAGTTAGAAGAAAACATTTTATCACGCAACGAGGATTTTTATAAATTCTTTTACATATTTCAGGTTAGCCTTTGACCACAAGTCACCTGATGTTAAATGACGATGTGGTCGGGCGCCACGCTACACCTGGACTGGGAACTGGCTCTCAAGTGAGGCTGTTAGAATACACCAAAAGGTACAACAGATACAAATATATTTAGATAGAATTAAGTTAAATAAGCATGAATCAACTTGTTTACTTACATAGTTCTGTGCAAGGTCAGGATGGTTGGTTTGGATGCCGTCATCCAGAATGGAAACAACCACGCCTTTGCCTGTGTACCCTTTCTGCCAGGCTGGAGCCACGTTCATGTCCAGCCCATCTTTGGCACCGCCGTTCTATAGACAATAGACGATAAGTGTAAGTGCCACTTGTTCCAAAGTGCTATTAAAGGATGCTATGGAAGGTTGTTCCTATTTGTTTGATCAATGGTCACGCTCACGTTCGATTCTTGGTTTTTTTTTTTGGCAGAAGGTATATTTTGCTCCTCTTAAATTGAAAAAGTTGAAGTTTAGCTATTTGTTACGTAAGGCCACTGTGAATACGTCTCGTGCTTGGGGATGGTGAATTTTTACTAAATAAATGAAAAAAAAAATAGTAAAGGAGGCCAACAAAACAAATGTTACACACATAAATTCTTGGTCAAACGCTACGCTGTACGTTATAAAAGAAATACAGCAAGACAACAGAAAAATAAGCTTTAACACCCTATTTGAAGGAGATGAATTTTCAAATAGCCTTTCTTAGTGAGCATCAAGTACTCAAGTATAAGGCCATTTACACATTGTAAAATTTTTCCTTTAAAAGTTGCAATGTTGGAAGAT
This sequence comes from Opisthograptis luteolata, assembly GCA_931315375.2. Lineage (NCBI taxonomy): Eukaryota > Metazoa > Arthropoda > Insecta > Lepidoptera > Geometridae > Opisthograptis > Opisthograptis luteolata. The sequence goes on along the minus strand of OV928049.1, from coordinate 9,209,316 downwards.
CGTCTTAGGATAATGCGTCCAATATCCGAGAAAGAAATACAAACAGAATAGTGTCTAGTGTTGGAGCTTACAGACCGTCCAAAGGCCTTCAATATGGCTTAACGATTGCTATCCTAAGACAACAACCGACGGCCTAACGTGCCCTCCGAAGCACGGAAGAGCTCAGTTGTGCATACCAGTAGTGACCAGTGATCACCCATCCAAGTAATGACCACAAGGAACGTTGCTTAACTTACGCTACGAGCATCGATACATACCAAGTACCATTGCTCTTTATATAGCGGGTCTGGGAAGAAAGCTGCAGAGGCGAGCGCTCGATGGTGTGTGCGGTGAGCAGGCAGCCGCCTCGATAGCTGCGCGAAAGCGGCTCTGTCGTACGGAGAGAAGTCTCGCTTCACTCTCCGCTTCTCTCTTTGCTGCTCGAACCACTGGACCTGGAACAAGACGGGAATTTTAAAACATGAAACAATGTATCTAAAGAAACTAGTTGTTCTCGCGACTTACAGACGCGGGACTAGTGTTTTTGTTTTCTAGTGGGGCCATCCATAAATTACGTCTCACATAAAGGGGGGAGAAGTCGACAAAGTGACATTGTAACAAGGGGTATGGTCCTAAGTTTCGTGACGTATGTATCAATAGACCATTATATGACAATCATGAGAGTAAGCAAGATTCAAAGCATTGTAAGTGGATTTATTTTGGTTTCATCTGTATTAACGTGTAAATTAATTAGATCACACCGGTATCATCACCATAATATATCCAATATTAAAGATACCGATGCCATAAAACCTAGTCTGTTCTATAAAGCAATAATGTTTCTCATCTTGTGCGATGTGAAACATATCGCAGACATAAAAGCGGACCAACAGAGATAGATATATTTAGGCATTCAAAAGTGCAATTCCTAGTTGCTGCATCCAAGTCTTTGGCAATATCTTGTCGCATACAAATGGCGTCGTATTTCTCTCGCTTCAAACCAAGATAAAAAGCGGGTTTTATCTTAATCGAGTGCGACTCTGAAAACATTCCCATCTCTCTCCCGGGCTCAGTTGGCGACCATCCAGCGGGTAACAATATAGTAATTGCATCTTATGGGGGTGCTAATTGTGTGGTTCTAGCGATAATGGGGGTTATTTCTGTTTCTGCGTGCAGTTTCCATCAGATCACTTCTGCGGTCTTGTAGGCCTTTAGATATGCAATATTTCTGTCTCTTTCCAAAATCTAGCTTGGTGACTATGGCATTTTTAATTACTTTTTATGAGGTAGCGTTTGACCACATGACACCTGATGTTAAGTGATGATATGGTCGAAGGTCAATGGCGCCACGTTACACTTGGATTGGGTACTGGCTGGCGCCCTTTCGTCACTTTAGCCATTTCATCGCTATATCCTTGATAGGCCACATTTTATAGCACGTTACTTTTTGCATCTAGTCAGTTTTCTTAATTCGTTTCATGCTGTAGTTCAATTTGTTACCAACTCGTCCCATGAATATGTAAGGCAAAATGCTCTAAAACCCATATCGATGCCTTTTTTAATTTTTACAATAGTGAGAATTAAACAAAAAAGGTGATTATAGCCTTTATGGCCAGTTGTGGGCCCCAATAGTATTCTCGAAGTGATACTTCTTGTTTCTGTGTGCAGTTCAAAGCGATCTGCTGTCGCCTTAAATTCAAGTAGATACTTGTAACTTGTAACTTTGCAAGACTCCACAGTTTAGACTCTCTCAGGTACCGAGCGAAAGCTCAAATTGGCTATCACCTTGAAGTGAAACAGTTTAAAGTTCAACATTTTCGGGAGATGCAATTTCACAGCTGTTGGAAAGCAACAGACAGTTGTCGGGGGAAATGTGGTTCGACCATTTTATCTTGGCGGTGGCGGATTGAGGTGGCTACTAAAACCCGAGATCTTCAAATAGGAATCCTGATCTGAATTGGAAACTGCAAACAGCAGGAACATCTGCAAAATTAGCCTGCAGTGGACTACAATAGGGAAACTATTTTAACTTCGGCCAGTCTAGATGTGTCAGTCTTGAACTTCACCAAACATCTCGTCACCGAAATGAAGCTCATCCACACACAATCGAGCACTGGAATGAACCCACATATTTTCAAAACATGAAACGAGCCCCCTCTACAAGTTTTTCCGTAGTGCTACAAAATGCAGTCCTTCAATATGGGAATTAAAACAGTTCTTCACGTTCGGCAATGTATTGGCAACGCCCTTAGTATTGCAAATATATATCGACAACTGTGACCTCCACCACAAAAGGTCTGCTTGTTTGCCACTCTTGTATTTATGCTTTTATGAGTATTTAGGAGAGAATTAAATATTACCATTTACGTTCCATATTCTTTAGAACTTCTCGTACAGGCTATCACATAATTTGCTTGAACTAGCGTTCGTTGGAAAAACTGAACATAAAATGCGCCCCTGCCTGGTTGGGCGGTGGTCTGGTAGCACGATATAAGAGTATTAGCATCAGAAAGGACGGCGGTCGACCTCGCAGGCTATCTATGTTTAGGGATGAGGCACTTGCATTGTATTTTATTTTCAGGAAGGTGAACATGAAGCTCGAATGTAGGTTACTAGTGCGTACAATGGCTAATATACTGATAGCGGGTGCGCGTATGTGTGTAAAATGAAATTTTGTCTTGTCCCTTAAGAAACCGCCTGGGGAAAGTACCATGCGTTTGCCAGTTATTCAACTGCCAAACAGTAGAGTGCAAACATTAATGTATTCCGGATTGAAGAGCTACCTTATCAGAGAAATTACTAATTACAGATCATCACGAAATTTTATATCTAACATATTAGGGTGACGAGCGCAGTGCGTTGCCCGCGCAGGATTTTGAACTGTTGACGTTCAAAACTCTGGGTAGCACTGAACTGTATTGGCAAGCATAACGCTCATAATTAGACGAGCAGCTTCTCTTCTTTTTACTTAATTGCATAAAAAACATATGCTTACCTATCCAAACCTATAAAACTTCTGAAGAACAAAGCTAATTCTGCAAATTTTGACAAAATCATAAACATTTTGAATTAGAATTTTGATAAAAAGTAACAAAAGTTTGTTAACTTCTTAGCAGCAAGGGTAATTGAGGTCACTGCACTGCAGGCACCCAGCATCCGACATACGATTCTTTACTACAAACAAAAGGTCAGAGAAAAACCCTCTACGAACATATTTTAAAAATTCTCCGCGCGCTAAATTCTGTTGTCTTAACGCTGGTAGGTATGTAGTAGGTAGGTACTCTAATTTCATTAGCAGCACTGGCGCTGGCCGGGCGGGCGTATCGTTCATAAGGCACATAGTGCTGTTGCTACAGCGAGCGTTTTCACGTTATCATTTTTGCAGCGCACCATATAATGCGTATCATTTTAAAACTAAAGACGTAAAAGGAACTGCAGTCAGTCTCGGATGAGGTAGCTCTTTTTTATTAGAGATAGGCAAGCATTTGACCCCAGTCTCACCTCATGTTGACGAGGTCGATGATGGAGCATGCTTGCCTAGAAGATACCTATTCAATATTGACGTGAAGGCTCCCAAATAGAACCTATCAAACAAAGACGCTGGCAAGGTATTCCACTCCTTCGCCGTTCGCGTTATAAAGGTGGAAGGGAAAGCTCTGACAGTGACGATATAAATCCAACTTATCATCACCATTATAATATGATCATACATACCTTCTATCAGAGAGAGAGACTATGGATCACAATCTATCAAGCTGTCCTAGTGCGGATTAGTAGATATCGCATACACGTGAACGTTTGATTCTTGGACGTACCGGTTTCCTCACGATGTTTTCCTTCGCCGTTTTGAGCAATGATAAATTCACACATAACTAAGTAATTCATAGGTGCGGTAGAGAGGATTCGAACCTGGATACGATACAATACACAAATAATGCAGCGTGAATTATACACAAATTTTAAAAATAGACCCAAAAACCTTTATTTTTCATAATCGACCTAAAGTTTTCTAGGAGCAGTCTAACTGTCTAATTATAAAGAAAATGTAGCTATCCTTAACGCTCCATCATCAAGCGCCATCCTGTATATCAGCACCATTAAGCTTTTAGTAGGGTGTGTTGGACGTCAGGGCGAGAGAGGAGGGGGGATGTTTCGTCTCTAATCTCTACAAAGTGTTATAGTCCGTGAATGAAGATTCTTTTTCAGACGTCAAGCGAGCAACTTTGTACATATTATATACATATGTGTTTCATTTTCGACGCCTCTCGCATACTGACGCTGTAGAATTCGGATAATGGGGAGCTGGTCGGATTTAAATGAGCCGGATTAAATTGTATACTGAATTTTTATGTGAAAATGTTGTATTTTTTTAAATGGCAAATCTGTGGCAATGTGTGATTGTAAATTCGAATTCCTGTGGCTGGGCTTTACAATTTTTTATGACTGACTCGACTAGCGTTTGACCACGATTTCACCTGATGGATAGCGACGTTGTGGTCGAAAGCGTTGCACGTTTGTTAAGCAAATACCTTTTCACTATCGGGCTTGAATACCGTCGGGCTGTACTTTTTAGGAAACACCGACCAAGGCAGGGTCCACTTCTCTACAGTTCTTAATAAGAAAGTTCGTATAGCCACCATATGGGCCATATATGTAGGTATTTCCACTATTAAAGGGTGTTGCTAATCCGAACACCTGGAATCTTTATGGTGATCTTATTCATAAGCATCATTGTCAGTACCAGCATCCGACCGACATGACACAGAGACATCGCTGACACTGCACAGGTGTGTGTGAATAGACCGTTATTTGTCTAATAACATTAAAAGTAGTGATTCACTTTTGTTGTCTCCTCACTTCCATCATCAAAAAATAACAATACTCTTTAGAAAATGATGTGGAGACGGAAAGGGTAAAGTCATCATGCAAATTCAATTCGCAGCACCTCTACAGCATACGAACGACCATCCCAACCGTCCACTGTTGTCAGAGTCCTCGAATAATTTAATAGAAAAAAATAACCTTCGCACCCTACCCTCTTCCCTTCACAAAACATAATCGTGAAAACGCGGAGGAATAGCAATGTGAAATATAAATCTCTTTTAGCTGGTATTCATTAAAACATTTTAATCAACACAACATGATTACGGCTCAATTAATGGGCACGAGAAATCCGATCGGGTACCGTGATATTATTTTAATACTTTCGAATACGAAACGAGTATTTTAAATAATTTTATAACAAAGCTGATAATGGATGAATACAACTTACTTATTTTGGACGTATGATGAAAGAAGTGGTCGGAAAAAAAATCGTCCGTTATAGTAGAACGAAATAAAAAAAATTAAGAGAAATTATATTTATTTCTGACATACACAATACAAGGACAAGGACAAATATGAACAATCACACGGCAGCAGGTAGAAAGAAAAGTAGTAAACTCGTTCTATATTGCTTTACATTTTGTGTAATCGAAATCTTTAAAAATTCAATGCGACTCCAAACAGTTTACGACGCTGTGGACAGAAACAAAAAAAAAACAATTAGGCATTTTTTCCATACGTTTTGAGTAGTAAACTTTGACTGCGGTGGAAACAACACGTAATAATAAAACGCCCATAATCATGAATCGTGAAAATAAATGCTATTTGAAAACGCGCAGCGCTGAAATCGTAAAAAAAATATAATAAATAATGTTTGGTACCAAAATGCACACAAGTACAATTTTATGTTGATTCCGCACAAACCCCACGGACTTGCCCTCATTTCAGCAAGTTCAAAGGACACAACGCGGATGTAAAAAAGCTAAGTGCTGACGTTGATAGAAATCAGTTCTTGCGTCAGCCACGGCGCCGGCCCCGTATTGTTTTTGCGCCGTTCAGCTGAGCAAACAGCAGATGTCGCGTAGAGACCAAACATAGTTATCCTTCGACTCGGGAGTCTTGGGGCGGCGCAAAAAATACAGCAAGCACAACTCGATGAGGTTTAGCAAAGTCCCTTTGTACGTACACACCGTAACGTAATAGGGTCCTAAACTAATAAGCCGGGGGTCTATTGCGGCGTCGCAGGTCTATGAAGCAGACGGGTTTAAACAGATTTACACTGAAAGAAGCGGTCTCGGCTTCTACCGAAAAACAATGTTAGCAATTGTAATAACAGTAAGGGTTCACGATGAACTCGAATTGTCACACACACACACAAAACTTCGAAGACAAAATCTCGTCACGTCACACAGTCATGAAGCCTTTTTAAATGGTGGCATTAATTTCATAGCTATAGCACACTGCATTTATTAAGCTCTACTTTGTGTGAAATATTATCATCATCAAGTCCAAGCCTCACTCAGGTAGATACTTATAATACACAGCCAATGAGACTCATGAATAATGTGAACTTTATGAAACGGATTATTATTTGTTTCATATTTTTACAACAAACTTAACCTTTTTGTAATATAAGCATAGATAAGATACTGCTTCCAGCGGAGCCAAGCAAAAACATTCGACATTTATCTTCCCAAGTTTTTGGACAATTTACTCGTGTCAAAATATTTTTTCTCTTGTTTACATACTGGTGTTATATTGTGCCTGTACGGTTGACCCTTGTCTTTTGTTGTGTGCCCCAATTTGCGCTCCGCGGGTCGTATTTGTTTAGAATCTAATTAAAATTCTTTCTTTAAATTTACATTATGAACGCAACAAACAGCTTGTTATGTTCGCTTTAAAGGGGAGGTGTTTGTTCGGAAAATACGTTTGTATTAAATTCACTTGCTCAAAGGGCTTTTTTCGATTGAAATAATTAAAAAAATACGCGTTATTTATGCGGCGGTTGTGTCTGTATTATGAGTGTTCTATCAGGTGACAACATAACCTTACTTGCTTTTTGGGTATGACATGTTCCTGCTATTGAAGAGTTACAAAACTTTACCAGGTTAGGACACAATTTTTTTTTCGTGTTTATTTTTGATATAACTAACTGACGAGAAGTGCAAGTCGTTCACCTGATAGTAAACGTTGTGCGTTGTCGTTGTCAATTATATAGTTCAATATCACCTAGAAATTTGGACTACAACAGTGCAAAATCTTGCGCGGCATTGCACTGCGCTCTTTGTGCCCTGCAATTTCTGTCAACATTGCCTTTTAATCCGGAACACAGTAATTGTTGAACACTACTACTTGGCGGTTGTGTAAATCAGACGAGCATTTAGAGGTTTCAAAACAACACGGAATACACGGCAGCGGCATCAAAGTCAAACACCAATATTCAACCTTTCTCTCCTAGCTAACCAAATACAAACTCAACGTGTCATCAAACAACTTATCCGACGAGTTCTTCCCGCGATACGACCGCCTCATCAACATAAGAAAGGAGACGGGCGTCGCCTGTAAACGCCCACTAGTTTTATTAGCCTAGAGTACGTAGTCCAATGTCCTCCGCTCTCCCCATGCCCGAAAGTCTCTCGACCGAAAACGATGACGTCACGGTGCGTTGCCAGAGGAAACTTTTCAACGATTAGTGGGGCATAACGAGATAATATATGTAGCAAGTACTTGCTACGTAGGCATTGTATCTATACTGAATACTGATATAATATAGATGTAAAATTCGCGAGTTTGGATGTACGAGTAGGAGACAACATTCTTGAGTGTCATAATACTAACAGCTATGCTATAATGCTATGTTTTTCGGTGTGATAAAAATACTGTAGGAATCTTTAAGGGGTGAAACCGCGGGGAATTACTAGTCAACGTATGACATACATATTATGTAGAAACAATATGTATCTACTAGATATGTAAGTACATACATGACACTACATTTTGTCGGTGATTTTAACTTTTCAACTTTGAGTGTGGAGCATAAAAACATTTAAACGCTTATAGCTTTGGTAAATAGGTATAATTATCCGAAACAAGCTTACTTATTTGAAACGATGATAATTATGTTTGTGTGGCTGTTACGCCAAAAGGTCAGGGCCATTTTTTTAATAACGAATCCTCCCATCAAATTCTCCTGAGACACTTTATCAATAATAACAATATCCCTTTTATTGCGCTTTCTGAACAAAACGACGGTAGGTACGTGAGATGTGATTACGCGACCCGCGCGCCAGATTTAGGTTATAAAAACGCATATGAAACCTAATAACAATGTAAGCCCTCCTAAATGATATCATTTCCTCGAAAAAAAAGGTTAAAAGGGTCATTCCTAAAGAGAAACCTCGTTATAGCCACACTTGTTGGCCGGAAATCATTGCGTTAAAATAACATTGGCCGCGGAAAATGTGTAAATGTAATGATTGGACGCAATATGTATGAGGGCTCCTCATACATACTTATCGCTTCGAATTGAACCCTAAAACTACAACTTTCTTTATTTAGACTCTTGCGAATCTGTTTTAATAAATATTAATATGTTTGCTTTTGCTTTGATCGGAATGTTTACCATCGATATTTCGACATCGATTTGTTTTCGCATTCATGTCGCTTGCAACGGCGCTGAACTAACAAAAACCTAATAAACATATTTAAATGTTATGAATTTTTTTTTTCTAAATGTTGTTTTTGTGCTATTGTATTCTATCTTTTTCTATTGCCATGACGTTAATGTTTTTATGCTGAATTTCTCAATGCCAAGTATCGCTGATGTCACGTCTGATGTCATTACAGCACTTTTGACGATGATTGTACATGTACAGTACAATATACCGTACTTTTTTTTTTTTTACTATTTACAGAGTAGCGTTTGACCACAAGTCACCTGATGTTAAGTGACGATGTGGTCGAAGAGGGCGCCACGCTACACCTGGACTGGGAACTGGCTCTCAAGTGACGCTGCCGGAACACACCGATAGGTGCTTGGCGACCGATTCTTAACAAGAGGGTGGTAGCTAGCCAGGCGAGTACTAGAAAATACCCTACCACCAAGCTATGGTTTCATCACGGTGTTTTCCTTCACCGAAAGCTCAAGCTCATTGTAGGATTCGAACCCACGTCCTACGGATCGCAAGCCGACGTCACTACCACTGAGCCATCATCGCTATAAAACTGTACTGTCAACTAGATACTGTGTGAGGTAAAACGTAGAGCATAGCTGTGGCTAAAAGTAACGCATCCTGCCAAAGCGAATCATTTTAGTAAAAGGAAAAATGTGCGCTGGAGCGCGTCAATCTACGCTAGAAAATCTCCACAGCTTCCATTCATCAAAGCTCCATGCAGTGCCGGATTTAGGTATACTTTACTTAAGTATAGGCTATTTCACACACAATCAAACTAATCACAGTAACTTACCTACACTTTCACACTAATAACATTACACATATGAAAGTGTGTGTGAGTGTGTTATGCTTGTTCCTTTTTTAAGCTGAAACGGCTTAACGGGGTGCAGAGAAATTTAGAAGAGAGGTGATAATTCTTGGATTAACACACATAGGCTACTTTTTCCCTGAAATAGGTTCCTGCGGAATACCGGGAAAACCACGGGATGGTATCCTTTAAATCGTCTTTTTTACTACTTACAGGGTAGTATTTGACCAAGTCACCACCTAAGGTTAAGTGGCGATGTGATCGAAGCTGGCGGCACCCTATACACCTGGATTGGCTCACAAGTGGGGTTGCCGGAACACACCGATAGAAGCTTGGCGACATATTCCTAACTTATCATCGGCTACGCGCGATGAGCAACGCTCTGAAATCTGCCGCCCCTAGGCTGCATCCTATACGGCGGTGTATAGTCAAGTCCAGCACTGGCTCCACGTTATGACTCCATCTCGAATAACCCCGAGATAGATATAAGTTAAATCAAACCGTCAATATGAAGGCAGACCTTTTTGTTTCACTCTATTTATGGAGCGGGAAAAAGAAGCAACTTGCCGGGAGGGTCATCTATTCGTATCAGTTTAAGGTTCGCCGCACACAAGCGGGCCCATTTATTAAACTTATTTTCTACTACGCTTCATATTTGATAGTTTGAAACGGCCCGAGGCGTGAGTCGGGAGCGATACAAAATATACAGGAGAGAGAGAAAATACAACGTTCCCTATTTGCCGCGGTGAGTTATTAAGAGTTATAAAGTAAGGTTCCACTGGGTAATTTGTACAAAAACACAGTCTGAAAAATATGTAGAAAAGCCGTAATTTAAAGAAGCTATAATAATAAAGGGTGATTGAAAAACGCCAGCTTATCCTACTAACATTATAAATGCGAAAGTTTATGTGTGTGGGTGAATGTTTGTTACCGCGTATCACCGTAACTACTAAACCGATCTGGATGAAATTTGAAATGGGCATAGCGTATGTCCTGGATTAACACAATGGCTTTTTATCCTTGAAAAAGGTTCCTGCGGGATAACGGAAAGTGGCGGGTGAAACCGCGGGGCGCAACTAGTACTAGTATAAATTTCAAGGCATCAGAAGTTGAATAATAATAATAATCCAAATAGTATAACTGTAATAACCTATAGTTTGACCTGAAATAACATTTGACTGGTAACATTTGTACCAAATCGGATAATACGTTAATAGCCTTGGAAAAGCTGAAACATTTATTTCGTCGCCATTAAGGAAATTGCCAAAGCTTGGAGCATTAATTTAATGAATTAGCATGCTGAAAATTGGCCTAACGACACCCGTAACTTTCCTCCATATCGGTTCCCTAGAACTTCGCTCACAAAAAATATTCGTAACGTTATTATAACGTTTAAATACTGGAGTTTGGGTGGCTCTAATTTTTGTTTATTACTTACAATTTCACCACATCGCTCGACGAACCGATAACCGATGGGGAAGACGTTCTGTAGGTAAGCCCGCACTAGGTGGACCGACGACATTGTAAGAGTCGCAGGGAGCCGATGGATACAAATGGGTAATAGTCGTTCATGGTGGCGTTCAAGGGGGGAAGCCTATGTTCAGCAGTGGACTCCTTCCAGCTGATGATGATGATGATGATGACTTACAACTAACATCGACATCGTCAACCAACCAACCAAGATATGTCCAGCACCCTTACAGAGCTAAGTTACATTCTACAATCGCTGACGCTAACAGAAAACTATACTGTCCCGGCAGCCCCACTTGAGAGGCAGTTCCCAGTCCAGGTGCAGCGTGGCGCTACCTTCGACCACATCGTCACTTAACATCAGGTGACTTGTAGTCAAACGCTACCCTGTAATGCTGGGGCCACACTAACGAGAAATGCTGTTAAATAGCTCGATGATTGACGTTTGACATAAGTGAATTAATCTAGTGTCAGCTACAGTACAATTTCGTTTTTTCAGGCCAAGATACATGTAGCGACACACTACATGATATACGATTGTAGTGTCTGTTATGCTGGGGCCACACTAACGGGAAATGCCGTTAAATAGCGCGATGATTGACGTTTGACATAAATGTGGCCACGTCATTTAACAACGGCATTCACATTGGCGTTTGACGTTAGCCGATAACTCAAGTGCATTCACGTTGACCGTTGAAGTGTAGCCACTCACATAATTGTGTTAATAATTTCCCTTGAAGAAAATAAGAAAAAAGTATGGGAAAGATACATTTCAACGTTAAGTCACGTGTTCAGAACAAACGTCTACAATGACGGTCGCTACATCCCATACAAAATGGTAACCAAGATGCTTTATAGCGAACTGAAACGAAACGTCACAAGGCGTTACACGAATGTAGAAAAAGAAACATTTTCATCTTGGTAGGCCTGCTGGTTACTGTAGGTATTAAGACTATAATGACCGCTCATTGTGATACTTTAGTTATGCTACTATACCCATTGCACTGGCTATGTATGCACTGTAGATACTTTTCGTGGAATAAAACTGAAAAATCTATAGAGAGACCCCAGCCAAAATATCGATTGGTGCTCTTCATGGAATAGCTTTTGTTCTATTCGTTTGAGTGCTATTCAGATTGGTGCTCTATCTATAAAATATCTTTTTTTGATTTCATTGTGATGTATGTAACATCAAAGAGTTTTCTATCAACAACGACGACAATTTGTGTTCTATTTGTGTTCTTCGAGTAAAAAGGCTCAATGCTAAATTAAAGGTTTCGAAAAATCGATTGCTACTCCCAAGATAAACCCGACACCCGACCAAGGGACGAACGATACGAATTTTTGTGTTTTTATGTTGAAATCCGTAAGAGAAAATTAAGTGCATGTATTTGCTCAATTATACCTCAACTTTTAGGAACGTATAGAGGTCGCTGCCCTCGCCAAAGTTATTTGGGAGTTTGAAACCATGAAACCTAGTTTGTTAATCTAGATAATTATATTTACGGGTACATAGGGATAACATACGACTCTTAGTTGTAGCGACATATTTCTACTGCGCGTGAGTAACCTACCCCGTATCTGCCATGCAAAACTATACTTTAAAACATAAAAGAAGCCGTACAGGACACTTTTGCGAACACTTTGACAATAAAGAGAAAAATAAAGCCCGCCACTTTTCCGCTAGCGCACAAGAGCAGTCCGACACTTCACTTTTAAAACTCGACGACTTTCTAAAATATTAAACACATTGTATTACCCGCCACTATGTCTAGAGGAATTAACTTTAATTTTACGATAGTGAAGAATATTCAACGCTTTAGTATCGCAGATAGCTTACAAAGGCGTTCTCTTAGTTATTTCAAAGAAGTTCCTCGCATACCTACTCTAAGTTAGCACGTGGCATACTTGCCTGCAGCATGACGCTAATATATATAGACGAGACTGAAAGAAATTCCTGGGCCATGTGTAACGGCTGCTTGAGATGCAAATTGCTATGCCACGAGCGCAAAAAACATAGTAAGGGGCAAACAAGAGCGTAACGATGTCATTTCCATAGTTGAATTCAGAGACCGGGTGCCATCGCGGTGCTCGTTGGCATTTCTAGTCTCACTGGTGTTTGAATACGTGCTAGGCAGGCTATGAGGCAGGCTATTGAGACAGTGACTGTTGATAGTCACTGTCACCAGCTAATGGCGTCACTGGACTGATTTGTGGTTACGGTGAGAGTTGAGACGAGCGGAACTCCCTGGGGGGAAAAATAGACGGGTGCTCTTTTTGATCCAGCGCAGCGCTGTCACGAAATTAATGTTTGTACTACGGAGCCTTATCCACGCCAGCACTGTCGACAAGTCACTGTTTCAATATAAACCTGCCTTTGCAACTTTGCAAGTGTTATCAAGGATATTTCCACACTATCAGATGAAGAAATACATATCTGTTTTTATGCTGAGATGTAATCAAACAGGCAACACGTTAATAGTTTTGGGTAACAAACAAACAGACGATACGATTTACGCGATGATTTTAGCGATGATAGCTCAGTAGGGAAATGGAATTGCGACCCGTCGTGAGTTCAAATCCTGCAATGAGCTTTCGCGCGCGGAAAACATAGTGATGAAACCATAGCATGGTAGTAGAAGTACTCGCCGTTGCCAAGCACCTATCGGTGTGTTCCGGGCGTTCTGGCACCCTCACTTGTGAGCCAGTTCTCAGTACAGGCATAGCGTGTCGCCTCCTTCGATCACATCGTCACTTCACATTGGTTAACATGCGCTCTAACGCAAACAAGTAAAAAAGACGAAAAATAAAAACCATAAAGCTGTACAACAATTGTATTTAACTGTAATTAGTGAATCAGTTTTCTTCATAGACATCTTAAGAAATCGCTCAGTAAAAGAGATGGGATAAGAGGTTTTGTACGATACCATTACCATAGTAGAACCGTATCACGCGCTGTCTTTGAGAAAAAGCTTCACTCTCTCAGCAGAGAGAACGTAAAGGCTTATGATTACGACTATATCGAGTCCATAAATAGAGACACTTACTCTATATGGGAGACGATTATGTTACCGTACCGAAGCCAGACAACCAGGATGCATAGAGGGCTTGATACATTTTTGAAGCTTTTAAGAATGACTGTTTGTGTTCGGATATTAACTATTTTTCTAATAATAATGTTACATTTATTTCGCCTTTCAATCCCTATTTTAATATCATAAATGCGAAAGTAAATCTGTCTGTATGCTTTCACGCCTAACTTAATGAAATTTGGTACAGAGAGATAGTCTTGAGCCTGCGAAAAGACCTTCCGATATACCATTTTCCTTCTGAGTCAAAAGGGAAGGATTTGTGATTCAGAAGGAAATCTAAGGTAAAATAAGGAAGGAATCGGTCTTGGAAGGTTAAGACTCAGAAGGAAAGTCTGATTTTTTTTCTCAGTGCACGTGGGTTAAACATGGGGCACAGCTATTTTAAATAAAAAGGGATTTTGAAGATTCAAATAGCCGATATGTTTCAGCCTTTTTAAAACCGGAACATCTCAACTTTCCTTCGGGCATGACTTGCCAATTTCCTGATGCTTCCGCATCCGCCCATTCAACACGCAATCTCCATCTATTGTCACGGGAAAATAATAAGATTCTCCCCAAAAACCAACATTGAATAGTCCCGCGACTAATGCAGATAACTGACATTCGGCCCCTTTGTCATTCCCTGAACGACATCAAACGAAAAACCCTGTAATCCTGATGGGGCTAAGTAATAAGTTCTTGACGCGATATCGCCCGTTATCGCTTGTCGGGAAACTTTCCTTTCGTATCTTCAAACTTTGACAGATAGAGATATAACGCCTCTAGGCGACTCTATTTTGAGTTAATGTACAGAGCTACCACGTGATGTGGTTAAACTGCTATTTTATCATTATCAGCCTATTACGTTTCTACTGTTATAACTCAAGACCTCTCTCGCAGAGAGTATATAATAAGGAGTAATAAGGACCATAACCTATCACGCTGGTCCAAAGCGGATCGGTAGATATCGCATATCTTATAATGATGTTGGGGCACCATTTTGAGCGATGGCAAATCTATACATAACTTATTTGAATAAGTCGTCATAAGGTCGAGATGGGATTTTATCAGCACCTTCGCTTTGCAAATAAGAACTGCTTAATCAGTGGAAAAAAGCATGTACCTATTAGTTGTTTTTGTTTGCAACGCCTGCCTTCATTTTTACAGTTCATCTTAGTAACAATAGTGTTGTTAGAGTCGTCAGATCTACTCATTATAATAAGCATAATCTTAATTTTGAAAAGTGATTTAAGTAGTAAATACTTTTAGATGAACTTTCTCACTGGCACTCGATGATGATGTTTCAGCTGAATTTAATGAGTATGTACATGTAATTATGCATTAAACCTACATAAAAAACCTGGATCAAACAATGAAAGAAAAACACAAACACTTAGTTAAAAAGTGAACACACAAACATGGTGGTGCAGAATACAATCACGAACGCGGAACGGAAATACGAGTAATAATAAGAATGATCTAATTTCAACCCGCGAAATTAATTAAATGGAACAGGAACAAAAGAAAACAGGATATTATGAATACTTTGAAAGGGATCCTTTACGTTTATTGTGTTCCGTTTAATTCGCTTTTGCATTTATTTTTGGGAGCTACCTGGCCCCGAGCGTTTACTGCATGAAGCGATTCAGGTATGTCCTTTAAATTATTATGGATGTTTGGGTAGGAAGGTTTAGTAAGTTTTTAGTAGTGAATAAACAAGGACAATGCGGGACCCTTAATTTAACTTATATTGTCACTCTCGTTTATAGAAGACAATACGTCTCTACCTGTTCGTTTAAAACCTAAAATGTAACTTAACGGTAAGTTCCGGCTTCCTTACTTGAGAGCTTGCTCCCTATCCAGACGTAGCCTGGCGCCACCTTAGACCACAAAACTTTTTCACGTAGCCTGTGACTAAATGTTACCATGTCAGGAGTAAAAAAATAATCTGCTTGACTGACTTTGCCGTATCATTATCGTATGAGTCTTTCCGGAAGACCTCGCGCAGAGATATATCGCGATAGCTACATCGTATCATACAGTAGATCTATACATACTCCCAGAAGTGCAAGGCTATGATTAAAGGAAGCTGAACAAGTGAACAGGCGCCTTCAGCAAACCAGCAGCCGCAAGGCCAGTGGTATGAATGGGTTCAATTGTTCTAAAAGGTTTCGCGCAATAGTACGCGAGCTAGGCACAAATTTGGTCAGCCATTTCCTCTCGGGTGGTAACTTGTAAGATGCTTCAGATAGATACATTTTCAATCGGGAGGAAATTACTGATTTTTTTTTTCAACGTGGTTGGGAGGCTTCCGCTACTTAACCCACGCACGAATCGCAGCTGAAGTTTTTTTTTTTTATCCTGTCATATTGGGTTAGCTTCAATTCAGATAAATTTTCAATCGGGAAGAAATTACTGATTTATAAATTTTTTTCTACGTGTTTGGGAGGCTTGCAGCTGACAAGAGCTTCATGACACGACTCTCTGAAGCAAGTTACAAGTTATCACGCGAACGGCACTTGTCATGAAAATCTGTCGCTGGCTCGGGTACTACAATAAGTAAGTCTTAATAAAATATGATTAGAGTTGGAATTCCACGAAGCGGTTCTCCTTGGCTCGGGGTTCAGTGGGTGTGGGTACAAACGAGCACAATCACGGGTATGTTCAAAAAGTTAATATTTCACGAGAATAATATCGTTAGTGGGGCTGAGGATTTAAGGTCGGGTGCACAATACAGACAGAATGTATGCCGCATGTAGGGATCTTTTGCGTCCACCAAAAGAAGTACTACTTTTTTACCAGTTATTCAATCACTAAATAGTTATGTGAAAACATTACTGTGATGTGGATTGAAGGCCAATGTTTCCATCTTATAATATGAAAAGATTTTGAACTAATTGAGTTCAAAATTTGGGAACGCACTGAACTGTAATGGGCAAGCAAGCGTAACGCTTACCATTAAGCGAGCTAATTGACCGCTTCGTCTCGGGTACATAATATATGAAAAAAAAGTCTGTCTGCTTGTCATTTCAAAATTTTCTAGGAGAACGGCAATTGACCAGCGTTATTCGCAAACTGCCAAACCTCAACTCTATTTGTATAACAAGAATAGGCAACGATATAAATAATGTTGCCATGCTACGTTTTCGATTGACGCGAAGGCAATTGACCTTATTTTTTACACGGTCAAACGACATGACTTTTCGCAAATACCAACACCTACGCGCGAAAATACATAAACATATATTATTCAGATGAGGCAGATATGCATTCTACATGCTCTAAATATCATGTCCAAGCCCTGTTCGGTTACAAAAACTACTATCAGTAAGTGATTTATTAATGTTGCTTGTGTAAAAGAGGATCTTAGTTGTGTAGACCTGCTTTTAAACAACTGTAGGATTTTAATAGAAAAAAATGTGATCGCGCCCAAAAAATAAGCTACCGGACGTTTCTTGCCTTTGCCGGATAAGGAAGGAAAATGGAACAGGCGTAGCTAGTTTTAAGTTAGACGTTTTATTGTAATGACATGTTGTATCCTACTATAGAGAGGGCGAGAGTCCCAGCAGAGCAACCTGCTATATAAATGTGATTTGATATGACTTGACAGTGTCTTCACAAGAATGTATCTAAAAACGAAAGACGCACGGCCGGCGCGCGGCGTTGTAGGTAGTGTTGCCAGATATCCCGCTTTTGGCGGGACATCGTATTTTAACCCTCTCAGGTTGCGTCCCGCCAGCACCCTGAGCGGGACGCCCAAAATCCCGCTTTTTCATATAAGAAGACGAGTGATGGAGCGCGGAAAGAAAACTTTAAGGTTGATTGATCTCATTGAAGTCTGATTTTGAATTAAAGGAATGTGTTTTACGTCCTGATGTTTTCGTCCCAGTCCCGCTTTATGTCACTAAAGTCCCGATGTTTGGAAAAACGGATCTGGCAACACTAGTTGTAGGGGTCCAAGAAGTAAATGTCGTTGTGTACTCCGCCTAAGTACCCCCAAAATTCACGTGCGTCCCTTACCCTCTAATCCGCGACCTCACTTAATCTTTTTGTCGTCCCGATGTGTACGTCTAGTGCGCACGGGACCTTACTTTATCTTGTTTACGTTCTGCGATGTGTGCCGTATTTCCGTGCGCGTAATTCCGACCTTTTCTTTATGCATTGCGAGAAATTAGGGCTGTTACTTGCGCTTATTTTTGCTTGTTGTAGTTATTAGGGGCGACACGTCACCAAGTCACGCCGGTAGACGGATACTGTTTACTGTTTTATAGCGATGATGGCTCAGTGGTAGTGACGTCGGCTTGCAATCCGTAGGACGTGGGTTCGAATCCTACAATGAGCTTGAGCTTTCGGTGAAGGAAAACATCGTGATTAAACCATAGCTTGGTGGTAGGGTATTTTCTAGTATTCGCCTGGCTAGCTACCACCCTCTTGTTAAGAATCTGTCGCCAAGCACCTGTCGGTGTGTTCCGGCAGCCTCACTTGAGAGCCAGTTCCCAGTCCAGGCGTAGCGTGGCGCCATCTTCGACCACATCGTCACTTAACATCAGGTGACTTGTGGTCAAACGCTACCCTGTAAATATTAAAAAAAAAAAATACTGTACTGTACTATTAGATTTTTTTTAATGTGAAGGACTATGTTTTACTAGAGAAAGCCACTTTTCGCTTGTATTGCTACAATGTTGTAATCTAATTAATCAATAATTCCTACAAACATAATAGACGAGACAGTTTAGGAGTATGAATGTATGGATGTTTGTTACTCTTTGACGCAAAAACTACCAAACGGATTTGATTGAAATTTGGAATGGAGATAGCTTAAACCCTGGATTAACTTGTAGGTTACTTTTTATTTGAAACCGCGGGGCGCAGCTAGTCAAATAACAATTGTATTTAATTCTGACACTGGTATAGTACTCGTATAAACTTTATCTACTGCGTGTATAATTGTATCATATACATTTTATTGTAAGCTTTACTTGGTGTCTTTTCAACTAGTATTTAACGGATAAAGGTCCTACAAAAAATATACCGTGCGAATGGCACACACACATTTGACACTTTTTCGTATTTTGTTACAGATAATGAAAAAGCATCGACCTACAACTCCGCTGCTTTCCAATTTAAAAAAGAAAATCCTTTTACGCTAGCGGCGTACATTTAAAAAACACCTAAAAAAGAAAATGTTTCGTGCGTTGAAATGGTGTTTTAATTCGACACACTTTGTTTGCTGTTTTTTTTTTGTTTCTAACTAGTGAGCATTTGGCTTTTCAGTATTGTAAGCTTTCACTCGCCTTTATTAATAGTAGCAATACTGTTCGAAAAAATAAGCTATTCAAAATTATACAAAAACAAAAAAAAATATACACATTAACTTGAAAACTTTAAAAAGTTAATCACCTTACACGTGACGTTCTCTTTTCGTCATATACTGAAATCTATTTTCTATTCTATTTCTTCACTCATATTTTTTATGTATCGACTTTAACTAATTATTTTTAAAACAATTCAAATCACTTTAAATGTCAATGTATCCATTTGGGGCGCTTCCGATTTTATCTCTAATGCTGGGGCCACACTAAGGTCAACGTCGAGAGAAATGTCAATGCCTATCATCGCGATAAATAACTAACTCCGATGGCTCAGCGACCCAAAGTGTGTCTTGGCCTCCGAAACGAGAGAGCGCCACTCTTCTCTATCTTGAGCGATTTCAGCCCAGTTGAGAGCGATAAATATTGTGTTAATTATTAACGCAATCATGTGAGTGGCTACACTTGAACGGTGAACGTGAATGCACTTGAGTTATCGGCTAACGTCAAACGCCAATGTGAATGCCGTTGTCAAATGTCGTGGCCACACGTCAACGTCAATCATCGCGCTATTTAACGGCATTTCCCGTTAGTGTGGCCCCAGCATAACAGACACAATACAATCGTATATCCTGTAGTCTGCCGCTAGATGTATCTTGGCCTGAAAAAACGAAATTGTACTGTAGCTGACACTAGATTTAACATAACAGCAAAGTACTGAAACAATATTCGTCGCAGCCCTATAAAAAATACAATTTGTTTATCTGCGAGCGACCGTTTGAGTATGTATGAGTCGCTATAAAATATTCAGTTTATAAATGCGATTTGTGATACGATTCCTCAGGTTGGGGACGAGATGTGACGGCTGCAGGATACTCTGTCAAAACTCGTAATAAATCTACGTGAGATGTGTTTCTTTAGGCATGGAAATGATTGTTACATTTAAGTCATAAATTCTTAGCAATTTTTTTTTACACTGATTTCAATTTTTTTTTTATTATTGCCAATCTCGCGTGACAAGTTTAGTGATGTTTGCGTTTTTTGCTATCTGCTACTTTTTTTTGATGTAATAAGAGTGGCAAACAAGCAGACGGCCCGGCAAGCCCGATAGGAAGCGGTCAGCGTCGCATTTGCACCAGAGGAGTTGCCGATACGTTGGGTTTTGACTCTTTTTTTCTCTCTCTTTTGTTTGCGCTCTTTTGCTATCTGCTGGGTTTTTTTTTCTTTTCTTTGTTTGTTACGGGAAATGATTGTTATTTGTTACAAATCAACACAAAGGTAAATTAAGCCTGTACTAGATTAAATAAACGTGATTTTAAATTTTCCTTGAAATGTTATCAATGTCTTTATAAACCGATAGTTACAAGTAGCAGATATCCTAAATAATATAACTTTTCACATTTGACATATGAATTGTACTAAGACTATTTTTTGCAGCCGTAAAAACAAAACATCATTAATTTTGCAAATTCAGCGCTTGTAAGTAATACGTAAAAACACAAGTCTTCATGAAGACTTACTTTACATTGATCATTAGGCTAGGTGTTATGATGTCTCTGACGTCATCAGCCTACATTAAGATATATGTTACTGCTAAAGTACAGAGAGCTCTAGAGGTGACATTTGACAGACATATGAGATAATCACGTTTTGTGAACTTTGGTATAATCAAACCGATCTGAGTACACATATAAAAATTAAACTAAATTTCTTTTTATTCGTAATAAATAGTATTTTTTAATTATTTGCAGATAGCATTTGTATCACAGTCTGACTCTCTTTTTAAAACACTTTTATGAGCTTGACTTGTAACTAACTAACTAACAATGTAATCAAATCTTAGAAGTCATTCTAATGGTACCCATGTTATAATGATATCGATTATTATGCATCATGCTTTGCCTAGGAGACACCTAAAAATTCAAAATATATTTGTTCAATAGGATACATTGTGGTCACTTTAAAACGTCGACTTAAAACTAGCTACGCCTGTTCCAACCTCCTTACGCCGGCAAAAGAACAGGCAAGAAACGCCTGGCAGGTAATTTTTTTGGCGCGATCACATTGACAATTTTATTCTTATTACTAATTCATTGAATTGGAGCATGTTCACTAAAATCCCAAGTTTTTTTTTGTCATCTAATAATCCGATATTTTTTAATTAGTTTTACTAATAAGATTTCTCTTGTTTGGTTGTTTAAATTATACTTGTTGGAAAACGAAGATGCTGGCAGGTTGTTCCATTAGTGCACATTGTAAACCTAGAAGCGAAGCGGTTTGTGCGGATCGGGGAATATCTACCATGTACGGGGATGCCGTGTTGCCTTACGTCTTGTTGTCCGATGTTGAAAAGGGAATGGTGAAATGAGGTTATCCAGTTCCATATAGTTAAAGAAGGTGTTAATAAAAATTGTGTTTTAAAACAAAACACAATCGTATGACCAAAACGGAATGCTATTTGTGAGAACGAGTTCTGTACCTTTTAGTTTTTAAATGCCATTTTTAAAACACTTTTATTTATTTATAACTATAAATAGCACAAATAAAGTGTTTCTCTCTCTAACGCTTACCTGTGGTTCGTCGTTAAGTTTCCTGTGGTGCTCGTGGCTTGGTTCTGTAGACCGCTTTCGGATCTCGTGATGTGACAGTAAGTAGTAGTTCTTGAGAGAACCGATCTGAAACAAGAGAAAGATATTTAAAATAGAGGGTAGCGTTCGACTACAAGTCACTCAACGTGTAGTGTGGATGTGGTCAGAGGTGGCGCCATGTGACGCCTGGACTGGGAATAGGTTCTCAAGTGAGGCTTCTGGAATACACCCATAGGACTTAACTTGAGGATCGGTGCTAGCCTGGCGAGCGCTAGGAAATGCTCTACCTCTTTACTGCCAAGTATTAAGCAAAATTATCGCAAATATTATAATGATTTACGGATGGAATCTTAAAGTGTGATCACATATATTTCGCAGACTTTTTTTTTCTCAAATGTTCCATGGTACATAGAAATAAAACTATTTAAAATAAAAAGTGTCACAAGTTCCGTGGAACAAATACAGGATTCACAAAACTAGTCAGAATGATCCAAAGTTTGTCCTACTAGAAAGAACAATTCGACACGACATAGCGTGGGACATATCATGCAAAATTTTGTTTTCAAATGAAGTAAGAAAGTCTTCTCAAAATATAACGGGGCAAAAACATTCACCGGGTGGTGAATTACCTATAAAGTCGAATAAAATTTCTATTGGGCACTATAAAACATTAGCACCCGGGCAATTCATTCGAGTCGCCACCGCTACCGCGCCGCGCCCTTCAAAATTAATACCTTTGGTGGCTATGGGGCTCTGAGCACTGTTTTTAGGGGGCTTTCAATGGGCGATTGTAAATCCGGGGCACGCGATATCGCGCTATCGCCAACGCCATCGCTGTTTTTTGAGCCATTTGACTGCAGCGCTTTATTTTTAAAACATTCGGGTCAACAAGTTTAAAAGTAACAAAAATAATTGGGGACAATAATTCTATATCATATCATTTGCACTTTTTATTGTAAATATGATATACTAGCTGTTACCCGTGGTTTCACCCGCGTGGACTAAAGTTCATCGCGATAAATATATCTTTCCCACGGTTAAAACTATTTCCAATAATCTCCATACCAAATAACATCTAGATTGGATCAAAAGTTTTTACGTTTATTCGGAACAAACAAACCATTAAATTTGTTTTCTCTTTATATATCTATCAGTAAGAACATAAAGATATTTATAAACAATGGAGAAAAAAACAATAATATATTTGTTTAGTGTCAGAGTATTGTGGGTTCTGATACCCCTTATACAGGAAATTCTAGTTAAGGTCACGTGACTTATTTATTTATTTATTATATTTAATCTACAGCCCTTATTTACGAACAATAAGTCCTTAATTACTTTAACTTAAGGCCAATAAAAGATTAATATTGTGTAAGTTTTTTTTTGATTGTCATTTTCTGTAAAACGTGACGTTTAAAACTGGTAACACCCGTTCCAAACTCCTTACACCGGCAAAAGAGCATGCAAGAAACGCCCGGCGGGTCATTTTGTAGACGCGATCGCATTTACAATTTTATAGTTTGCACGCCCTTTGCCCTAGCATTTTCATCGCATACACTTTTGGAATAAAACGAGCAACGCAAGTACGCTCGGCAGGATTATCTACAAGCGTGCTTCTCTAATTAAATTTTGAAGTTAAGTGACGTAGTAGCACCGCGTAATTGTAAATAGTTACAAAGTTATTAAGGGAATTGCCTCGGCGTAAGGAAGTTGGGGGATGTAACTTAATTAATTTCGAGCACATTAATCACATCACACTTGGCTAGATCTGATGATAGCCTCTTTATAACGACTTCCTTGTTTCAGAGGCGCATTCTATTTTCTTTTATTAATTAAGTAAAAATAATATGGTAAAAGTAGAACCGCAATTCATTTACAGGCTTTTTTTACATTTGGGTGTAAATTTAAATCTGTAATTATTGTTACCGGCACATTATAAACAACAAAAGAGGATCAGGTTTCAAGCCGACGCGTATATATTTTACTCTGTCCGTGTGTGTGTATTTTGCTCTGTCTGTCTGTCTGTGTCTGTCTGTGTGTGTGTTTGTCTCTGTGTTTATTTGTCTCTGTCTGTCTGTGTGTGTGTGTGTTTGTTTTTTTTGTCTCTGTCTGTGTGTGTATTTTATAATAATAAAAATAATACGTTTTTTTCTTCCTTATTACTTACACCCCACCCGGGTTTTATTACAAGTCACCTGATGTTATGTGACGATGTGGTCCAGGGTGGTGCCACGCTACACCTGGATTGTGAACTGGCTCTCAGGTAAGGCAGCCCCGGATCACACCGATAAGTACTTGGACTATTTGGCGATATCCTTCTCACAAAAACGCAAACAGTCGTAACTGCATGTCTGTAACTTAGGGCAGGACCACAAACTGAATACCTTTAATTTAATTTCACAAAACCATCCAGGCTTTTGGGCACACTGGCTTTATCAGTGGATTAGTTGAGCGTGAGTCGTGCAAATTCGTACGCGTTCTGAATATTTTACAACTTTGATGTCACAGAGTTATGAAACATACCTTAAGTTTTCATGTGAAACCTGCAATCAGAGCTTTACAACCGCATCGAAATCAGTTCGGAGTCTTCTATATCTAGTATCTTTGATCACAGTTTGATTAAAGCAAATGTCTTCATTTAACGTTTGACCATGATTTGATGTTAAGTGGCACCACGCTGCGTCTGAACTGGTAACTCGCTCTCAAGTTGCCGAAATACAGATAGATGCTTGGCAACAAATTCTTAACTTGAGGGTATTCGATAGCCAAGCGAGTACTAGAAAATGCCCTACTACCAAGCTTTGGTTTCATCGGGATTTATTCTTCACCGAAAGCTCAAGCTCATTGCAGGATCGATCCGACGACCTACGGGTCGCATGTCAACGTCAAGACCACACATGTGTTCTAGCAAATAAATTGTTTGATTAATTGATTGATTTATACAGTTAAGTATTAGTTTAGCTTAGAAATAGGACGGTTCTGGCATGCCCAGCACCCAAAAACCAGTAAAGTAAATCTAGATTACTACTAATTACTAACTAAACTAATAATCGATTCTGATCGGTTATGGATCAGTAGTAATGTGTCAAGCCCTAGTACAATTTTTTTTTTCTTAACTATTTACAGGATAGCGTTTGACCACACGTCACCTGATGTCATGTGACGATGTGGTTGATGATGGCGCCACGCCATACATATTATGACATGACATATCGATCCAAAACCGCAGATAACGGATCAAGATCAATTATTAGTTTCGGGCGTAAGTACATTTTACTAGACTATTCTATGCCACAGTCTAACTAGTTCCAGTTCAACTTTATTAATTAACAGCAACAAATCCAACAGCACGCTAGAAGAAAACTAATCACGCATTAGTCAATCGATCTAAGTTACATCCAAGATTAGAACTAGAAGTAACTTAGAGACTGAACGAGAAACCCATTCCGTCTGAAGTCTTGCGGAGTATGCGGAGTGCGAACCGAGCTGCACTATTATAGTTCTTCATACGTGGATAGTTCGTAGATACAAGTTC
The DNA here is from genome assembly GCA_931315375.2 of Opisthograptis luteolata. Classification (NCBI taxonomy): domain Eukaryota; kingdom Metazoa; phylum Arthropoda; class Insecta; order Lepidoptera; family Geometridae; genus Opisthograptis; species Opisthograptis luteolata. The sequence goes on along the minus strand of OV928049.1, from coordinate 9,184,058 downwards.
CGTTTTCAGACTTGGTTAAGTTAGTACCGAGATCAGAGAGTTACTTTATTTCTTAGCTAGTTTTCGAGGCTATTGGGAACCGGCGATTCACGACTTCTGTTCAGAGACTTTAGTTTGGGGTGCGCACTTAATTACCAGAGCGTCTTACTTTCTGCTTTCTCATCAACATCATCATCATCACCTAACGCCGGTACAAGTTTACTGCCGGTCATAGACTTATCTAAATGTGTGAGCCCGATTTTCAGTTTTTTTTAATTGTCTCTAGGCTAGCGTTTGGCCACAATCTCACCAGATGGAGAGCGACGATGTGGTCGAAGATGGAACACGCTTGCTCAGTAAATACCTATTCAGTTCTTCTTATACATTTACTGCTAGTTACTATGTTCATCACTACACTTTGCATCCTGCGTCTTGCATCCTACATTTTGCATCTTCATAAAAAAAAGAAGATCTACTCGTTTTAACCATCTTAGCAACATAGAATATTATCACTTTCAATTCTCTTTTAAGGTTAACTGCAAAGAGAAAATGCTACTTACATTCTGTACGTTAATAAGTAACTTCTTTTTCTCTTTACCGTAATTAAGTACACGCTAATTTTCATTGGATAAAGTAAGCCCAGATATTCCCCAACTTCCATTTCGGGACACTTTCATACAGTGTACATCTTTCACTGATCATTCTCTCCACATATCAGAACCAACAATGTAGTCAAGTTAACAAAAGTATTTCTTATCATCCCAATAAAACAAACTTAAATGAGCATGGCGTAGTTTCCCCAAGCCCGGAAGCTAGCGTTCCCCCCGATTCCCGTGGGAGCATTCGCGTGAGAAACTAGTGGATCTTTATTGGTCATAACCACATCTGCAGGTATATTCTGAAGGTTCGTGTAGGTTTTATTACGTTACTCATTAATTGTATTTACATGGGCGTGTGTTGTCTAAGTTTATTGTGGGTTTGTTAATGTTTATGAAGGCTTTTTTTTCATTATCGTCAGTCTATTTCATTTCCACTGGTGCCTATTATGTACACATATAGGCTTCCTCTCAAAGAGAGGTAAAGTATTGGTCATAAACTACCATTCTGGCCCAGGGCGGGTTGGTAAATGCTGCATATATACCCTTGAATGCTGTGGTTCTTGGACATGCCTCACGATGTGTTCTTTCACACATAACTTATTACAGTCATTGTGCGAGGACGAGATGGGATTTGAACTTGATATCGTGGCGGTAGTTAGGCACACGTGTTCAGCCACCACCGCTCTATAAGTTCGATTAAAACATATATATATAAATAACATTACAATTATTGTAATATGACATTTTCTTCTGAAGAAGCAAACTATACTTCCAGGCCCTATAAATTAGTCTTGCTTTCGCATATACTCGTATATTCCCCTAGTGCTGTCTGAAAATCTCTTCCTTGGTCTCAACTCTCAGTAAATAATAAGGACTGAAATCCTAGAGCTTGCGTTCCTGTTTCCATCTAAGACCGGTTTTAAACACTCAAGTCGGTATTCGCTACTTATATACGCTTAGCTAAGCGTGCAATAAGTTTGCATCTGTTCATCTATGGTCTATGCGTGTTCTAGATGTCTCTGAAATACGAATTGAATTTCAACATCTTAAAACTGACAGAAGCGCACAGCTGTAGACAATAAACTGCATACGTCTTATGACAACCAATATTGCACACGCACGACGCAAGACGAATTGAAAATTGAAGACGCAAGATGAAAAATAACGCCCTGGTGTGTATATAGGCATATTTAGCATAATATGCGCATAGTTTATGCTCGTCTTCAAGGCTCGTCTTCAGAGTCGAACACAACATGAACTAACGCTTCCATTGTGTCAAAATTCAGTGCTTACGCTCCAATTCGTATTCAGAGACGTTTGTAACACACAAACCATAGATAAACAGACGCAAACTTGTCGCACGCTAAGCCAAGCGTACGTACTGAATATCGAGTACTTTAGCCTATCTCGGAGCAGGAGTGGCGCCTCCACACGATCAAAGATGTAGTTGATATTGACGCTTGATTGTTTTGTTGACAGCGTGGAAGGAGGATAGTCATAGGATAGTTAGATGCTTGGTTGACATCCGGAATAGATGGTGATTGCTGGTAAAATATAATCAAACCCACACCCTCAGCTTAAAAGTTGTTCAAAGTGACACATATAAGATACTAGCTGACCCGGCCACGCGTTGCTGTGGCTAAAGTTTTTGTTGACAAATAATTAGCAATAAATAAAAATTGCGACTATAATTTGAGATTTAAACTATCCTATCTCTCAAGTTGGATCGAACTGCACATGGTGTGCGAATTTTATTTTAATCGGATAAGTGGTTTAGGAGTCCATTGAGGACAAACATTGTGACACGAGATTTATATATATTAAGATTTTGCTTGATTCTAATTGTTCTTTTAATATTCCTTATCATTATTATCTCGTCATCGAGTGTATATAGTCTTAGCTTAGGCCAATCTAAGTTTGTGACAAGTACTACGTTTAAGAATACAATATCTTAAATTCTTAGTCCAATCTCTGTCAAGACTGGTTTGGATCGATATGTCATGTCATATATGTCATTGTAGTACGAGGGCTTGACATATTACTACTAAAATGACATACCGATCCAAAACCGCGGATAACGGATCAGGATCGATTATTATTAATTTTGGGCGTTAGTGACCACGGTCTCTAAATCTTAGCTTAAATACCAATTGAAACTTAAGCACTGAATTTTGATATCTAGAATCGTTAGTTCACGCTCAAACTCATATCTAAATCTTAGCCTAAGAGATATATGGAGCGTAAGCAGTTAAGTACTGAATTTTGACGCCTGCAAGCGTTAGTTTACTCTCAGACTTGTGTATGAATCTCAGCCTAAGAGATAAAGATGGGGTATCTAGCTACTTATGAACCATATCCAAACGTTTATTACCCTTCGTCGTAAAGTTTTAGCAACAACCTCAGAATGGGAGTGCTTCACAATTGTTGGTGTTTTATGAGCAAAAGACAGCACTTTAGTGTATTGGCTTTGCTTATTTATCGTTTGCAATGTAAGGATGTTGTATTTTATCATGGGGTTATGAGTTATAAAGAGAATATACAACGGCTACAAATATACTATCAACTGAAATTAATGTAAGCGTAACGCATAAATATTTTATGAACGAATATGAAATTTAGTATAATGTAAATGGGTATGCTCTACACGACTTTGATCCGGCTATATTTTTGCAAAAATAAATCTTGAATGTGTAAACAGTGAATCAAAACGGCGAACTCTGAATACAAATACATACTTATACTATAAATACGAAAGTAAGTCTATCTATTTGTCTGTTACCTTTTCACACATATATCGCTGTCTATTCTAGGGATTTTGCGAAGGGTAATTATAAATAAAACGCCTTGTAACAAATCCTGAGCTGGTTATATTCTGATCGTGTCCATCTCACCCATACAAATTTACGGAAACAAACGCCACCGCGGGCTAATTTGCATCGTAACGCCATCTAGTTCCAAACTGTGGAACCACAATCAATGTAATGCGTTTCGTTCTCAAAAAATCGCTGAACCGATTTTAATGACATTTGCTATAATCTTGCTTGAATCCTGGGAAAGGACACAGCATACTCTTATCAAACAGATGTACCTACTCCACGCTAAAAATTACATAGTCAAGAAAGAAACTAAAATTACGAGTTACAACAACGAAATCTCAAGTTCATTGCCAAAATCGGTCTAAGCCAGCTTAACATAAGCCAGCAATCACTATAAAGTGCACCCGCCAAATTGGCCAAATGATAAAAACAGCGCATTCAACTTTGCACCACTGCGTTACCTGCAGAATTTAAGACCGTATATTCCCCAACGTAGTCAGGACTATTTTTCACATAGGCCACAATTTATCCGTCCACTCAGAAAATGCCAGCCGCGGATATATGAACCCAGATTAAGTTATTATCTGCTCAACTTAAAACTGAATACTTTTATAGCGCTTTACCGTTATATACATTATATATTTATGTACTTGTGTTTTGCGGGAGCGTGTTGTATCGTTTAAAGCGCTGGAGTTATTTGGTGTGGTCGCTCTACTTTTTGGATAATTTTGTTTATGTGCATCGTGGACTTAGTTAACACGTCTGCCTCTCAACTAAAGAGGCTGTTGAGCAACTTGTTCTTTGATACAGATAGTTTGATAGTAAAGTGAAGTATCAAGATATGATATTGTTTCGTGTATATTTTGACTGTAATTTGTTTTATGGTTTCAACGACCTCAAAACACCTACTCCAAAAGATTTATAGAAAAAGCACGACGTAGGTATCTATTTAGTATTTCTTTCTTGTCCATTAAAAGAAAAATTATAATTGGCTTTAAGTAGGTCTTATTTCATATTAAATACGTATCTAGCTGATTAGCTGTTCTAATAAAAACTAATTAATATTTTGCAGGTTTCTTGTAGTTATACGGAATACTAAATCTTCAAAGAGAGGTTATGAGTCTGTCTACCTTCATTTGATAAAATGACGCGTCCAAAGTCCAAACAATCATGCACAGAATGATAGTCATCTTTTTCGTTTCATATGAGCTAATGACTAAGGAGTTTTCAGGCCACCCGAAGGCCTCTGACATGGCTTTACGACTGATGCCGTCAGGACTGTCATACTATTCATGCAACGTAAACACATCTCCATAATCAGCACGATTGCAGCGACGACAAAGGGGTTCCTTGCGCAATTCATTAAGAAACCATGTCAACCATACCAAGGCGTTTCTGCATACTGAATGAATATGAAATTCTGGTTCATCAATCCACGAATTGCTTAATAATTACGTTAGTTAGTTACCTTAGAAGCGAACGTCGATAAGCAGTGAACTTTAACAAGATTCTCTAGAAGCGAACTTGATCAACAGCATCGAAGCTAATGACACTGTGTTGACAGTAAGGATTCATAATACAAAAATACTTATAAACACAATTGAACAAAGAATGTAGGAAAATTGATCTAAAACTCACCGCTAGGCGTAAATTTACATACTCTGTACATTTATTTACACAATTAACGCGTTTACGCGGTTTCGGTATAACGCTTTAAATACTGAGAGAGACTGTAGGTAGGTACTGGATCCACCGACCACTGACCACTACACTTGTTAAACTTCAGCTTGCATAGTTTAAACGTCAACGTCGTATTGATCAGGTTACTCGTTTACTTACCGTCCATACTGTCTGCTATTCTGTTGGAACCGATAGAAAGTCGGACGATGTTGACCAGCATTTGTACCACCCCTGGTGAGAGCATAAACTTATGATCACCTCAACGCGATTGAATAATGACAGTGTTGTCGGATTCAAGATCTACCCAAAACATTGTAAAGTATATTTTCAAAGAATTTCCGGTGAGACCAATTGGTTGGAAATTTTGAATGAAAAGTTAATATTTATGTAATAGTTTCTTAGCATAATTTATGACTTATGTAATTTATCAGTATTAAACCAGTTATGCCAATTGAAAAAATGGCTTTAAGCATCTACACGTTTCCTCAGCCCTTGCTCGGATTGTGTTAAACTAGTACAACTAGGAGTAAGCCTAGTTTCTAATACCCTAGATACAGGGAATCGCAGAGGTCAGAATAATTATGACATTAAGTCTCTTAAAAATCATAAAAATAATTGAAGTTCTTGTAAAGCTTTTCGTGAAAAATTATGAAATAAAATGGAAAATTCTAGGTACACGTCTGGCGACGGTATTGACACTGGACAAGAGGGGCAGAGGAGGGTTTCTTAAAACTTTTAATTAATTGTCAAAGTTCCAAACTCCACCGCCAGAGGGACTCGCGTTACATTCCCAGGATTTCGAGTCATTGAGCATAATTCAAATTGTTTTCCAACAAAACAACTCCAAGTAGAACTTTCTTCAAGAGTTTTGATCTCCGCCACTGTCGGCTATTGGATACCTACTTACGGAACAGTGGTCTCGAACCTACCGATTTTTCGGTATTTCTACCGATATGAGCTCTGTTCTACCGAAATACCGAAATGCAACGATTTTTCCACGATTTCCGAGAATACATTGATATTCTCCCGATTTTTCTACCGATTTTGGCGATTTAACATTTATACTACTACTTACATTTTTAAACTCGTAATATCTTTCGAATGGAATGTCCGAATTGAATGATTCAAAGTTATATAAAGGCATTGAAGCAGTTTTGAATAAGAAGTCATTTATTTTGATAAGGATTAATACCAAGATACAAATAAAGAGCCTTTTCTAGCAGTGGCATTAAACATTAAAATTTTAAAACAAAAGATCACTTATTGTGGCATAACTATAATAGTTAGACATATGCTCTCGCGGACTTTTTTGTAGATCTTAATGGGATCTACAAACCCGTAATACATTGTTTTGGTCTAGAATCAATAGTTTTTGCAGCGCACGCAAAAATAGATTTTCGATTCCACACCTTGGGTTGCAAAATAGCAATTTTCTTACGGATCCCTAATTTTTTTGGAAATAAAATATAGCCTATATAGCCTTCCTCGATAAATGGGCTATCCAACACTGAAAGATTTTTTCAAATCGGACAAGTAGTTCCTGAGATTAGCGCGTTCAAACAAACAAACAAACTCTGCAGCTTTATAATATTAGTATAGATATAAATTACATAAAAAAAAATTACTTCAAAATACTTCAAAGTAAAAATATTAAGCTTGTAAGTTTATACTAAATAAATAAAATAGTTTGTAATATGTATGTAATGTAGGTAATGTAGAAATAAATAAACGAAATTGATACTATATTGTTTTTTTATATACTACCGATTTTTGGTACAAATATACCGATTTTGGAGGGCAACTCTACCGATTTCGCACTTTGACGTTCGAGACCACTGTTACGGAATATTAGAAATGTAGGAGATACGCCGATTCTATCTTCTGTCAACGCTTATTGAATTAGACATACAAATATGAGACGTGCGACACTCAAGTTTCCTTTGATGTCGTAAAATAGGGAGATAATATAATTTTATATTCCTGAGATTACTTACGCCAGGTGTTATTGCTTCTCTGAATAATAATACTAGCGTTAGAACTTTTGGAGCCTGTAGAATTAGGTTAATTAATGTTGAAAGATCTCTTACGTCACAAAGGGTAATAATATGAAGTTTTTTAAGCGTGACTGCGCATATAAACAAGTTCTTGGGCTCTCTTACGAAACTTAAGTAGATACGACTTTTTTGGCAGTAACTTTTTGCTAGACGTCAAAGCGTTCTAGCGAGCGCGTAAAGTTAAGTATGAGAGTGTGTAGTGAGACAGAGAGAGAGAGAGAGAGAGAGAGAAAGACTTTATTTGGAAAAACTGCACACAATAACAAAAGAAAGAAGCGCACACAAAAAAACAGTAAAATTATACATAAACCATTAAACTATGCGATGGTGCGAACACTGCATAGTGAGTATATGAATCAATTTTTCTTCATCCTGACAGTACATTACGATACGTGTGACTTACCCCCTCCACACACGGCGTCATAGCGTAAGCGTATCGTAAGACGCGCGTAGTACGAGAGCAATACGGGCACGTACTTGTCAAACAAGTCCGCAGACGAAGCGTTGTCGTAGAGAAGCGTAGGAGATATCCATTGCCATTACAATTGTCGCAGCGCACTGGCGTAAAAAAGCAAGCATAGAGAATACTCTCAGGCATGTTTGTATCGTTTTTCCAATAGCTGTGGTCCGAACGATACGCCTACGCTACGATTCGTGTGTAGAACTCTGCAGGTCTCGTAGTCTTTGCCAGGGGTGTTACGAATATTCGCATCCGCATCCGCAAATGCGGAATATTCGCATTAATTCAGACATCTGCATCCGCATTCACGTCCGCATCATATCAATGCGGAGTTTTTACGGATGCAGATTCACATCAACAAGTAACAACATGTAAAGAAATTGGACGGAGTCAGAGTGGCACGTTCTTCGCGTTTGTATTGGTAATTGCAGAAATATGATTAAATAGATAAAAAGTTAATTTTAAATTGATTTTCAGTTATTTATGCACTTAAAATTTGAATAATTGTTTTTTTAATCCCAAAATCGCATCCGCATCAAATCCGCATCCGCGGATGTGAACTTCTAATAATCCGCATCCGCATATGCAACCGCGGATGTCTAAATTTTTGCATCCGTAACAACCCTGGTCTTTGCGTCTTTACAATACGCTTTCGAGACGACTACGCTTACGACTCGTGTGCGGAAAGCCTTAACTACTAAGTCCATTTTTACACACAGAAGCGTGACTTAAGTGCGGTTTTAGGTCATACAGTGCTATGAAATTACGCGGGCGCAGTAGAATAGTAGAATAACTCACACCAGGCCAACTGTGTTCTGGTATTCATGAGTATTTAGCGTTCAGCTAATTTGACGCTGACTGTACCGAGATGGAGCTCGCAAGTTGAGATTAATATGTCGTAGCCCGCTCTTTGCGGATGCTGTGTGCACCATCTGTTAACACGGTCACAAGATGCGAAATTCTAGCGTATAACATTATTAAATAATCGCACAAAATTTCGATCGAGCTCCGGCTATTTCGATTATGAATGAACCAGAATTTTTAGCTGTCGCATGCAGATTTCATTTTAAAACCAATCAAATCTAGCCATGCAGCATAATTTCAAAGTGTACTCTGCAAAATTCACACGAAAAATCGAATCGTGAATAAATTTACGTACATAATTGTGTATTTGCAACTACTGAATTTCGTAAAATAATGTATTCATATGCAATGCAATCTATAACTGCAATGAAAGTCCTAGAAACAAGTGGACAACGAATTTTTGAAAATCACTTTTAAACGTCAAACTTAGAACTGGCTACTTCTGTCCCAACCTTCTTACACCGGCAAAAGAACATGCAAGAAACGCCCTACCGGTAATTATTTGAGCGCGATCACATTTACAATCTTTTCTTATTACTAAATGTTTGAAATAGAGCAAGTTCACTACACTCCCAAGCTGTTTTGTCACGTTACTAGTCTCATATTTCAAATAAGCTATGGACTTGAAATTTAGCGAAATTGCACACATGATATAAATGCTGACATATCATAACACAAACAGACAAAAACGTTCGCTGTGCATAATAGAGATTTCTAAAAGATAACACACAATACTCCAACCCTATCATCCGCTCATGTCTTGAGTCCTCTGTCGCCCTAGTAGGACGTTCCCGGCCGTTGACAAGGGTCCAAATCAGAGATATTAATTTGTAGGGCACCCTGTAAATTAACCGTCGCCAGCGTGTAACCGAGTTATCCCGGTCTATATTACACGTGAAATATATGGAGAATCCGCACATATTCTGCCGCTAATATCCAGTTAAATTACCGAGGCAATAATCGTTTTTGTAGATATTTTTCTTCTTAGTGATAGCTATCTGTTACCTGCACATAATCTACATATTAATACGTGAAGCACAAACTTTCTACTCCTTTTTTCGAAAATTTCGCGGACGGAGGAGTATGAAATTTGGCACAGTGTAAGTTTATATCAGAGAAAATATCAGAGACGCCACTTTCCCACGGGAAAATACAAAATTTTGGAGAAGATAATGAGAAAACTGACTGTGCGAAGCTTCTAGGCGAAGCAAAAAGATATGCATCGGCCGGGAATCGAACCCGGGCCGCCCGCGTGGCAGGCGAGCATTCTACCACTGAACCACCGATGCTTATAGGAGTCATGCAAAATAACTCGTATACTATACAGACGTGACTATTGAAGTTATGTTTAGAAAACGCGTTCAGTGTGTTGAAAGTACTTATTTTATTATGTAGTCTGATAGTAGATTAGAATGAATACTCGTGTTCTTTCAATGTATTCGAGTCTAGCGCAGTTGGCACGAGCGACTGGCAGCAAGCAGTTGAGTTGGTGCTCTTTGTTACTAATTTAGCTTGGCTATTATCCGAATGAATCGAATGACTTACGAAATCGAATGATACGAATGGAATCATTGATTCTTGCGCACCGCTAGTAGTACTTACTGATATTTGTTTACAATTTACGGGACACGTTTTCAACCTTTAAGATTGTGCGTGTGATTCAGAAACATTCGTCATTCTAAAACTGAACGGTAGGTAGATCGGATAGATAGTTATGATACGCTGCGCCACACACACACGGTCTGAAATTTACGCAATCCGTATTAAATAATTATGTAGAGCGTGTAATTGTAAACCTTTTTACAACAGAGAGCGTTGCCGCTTTAAAGAGGGGATTACAATTTCAACCATCCTGTATAAATATTAAAAAGAGGTGAGTTTGGATGTAAGAGGTAAACTCCGGAATTACTGATCTGATTTTGAATATTCTTTCACTGTGAGAAAGCTACACTATCCCTGAGTGTTATGTGTGTGGCTATGTTTTATTGTGATAAACAATCCTGTGAGAATCTCCAAGCGGGGTGTAACCGCAAGGAGATACTACAAATGTGAAAGTTTGTTACCTTTTCACGCCTGAACCACTGATCAGATCTTGATGAAATTTGGCATGAAAGTAGGATATCGTCGATGATACTGCAATACCGCGTAACAAACAGTGGCGGATACCGCGTAAGTACAAAAGTAGCAAATTTTACATTTCCCGCTAGTGGGCAATTTGTACTGATTGGCTCCAATGACTTTTGACAGACTTTTAAATATCCAATCAGAAAGCGACAAAATCATAGCATGTCGATAATTAATACAACGAATTTGAGTTTTTTAGTTCTCCTGTAAAAAATGCCTCGCACTTGTTACGCGGTATCCGCCACTGTTAGTTACGCGGTATTGCAGTATCATCGACGATATATTGAACTCTCCTAATGAATCTTATTAAGTCTTCACTAGACAGGTAGGTGAACGATAACTCTACCCACACCTAAGTAACTCTTAGCACTCTAGCTATCATCATCATCAGCCTATTACGTCCCTACTGCTGAGACTCTGACCTTCTCTCAGAGAGAGAGAGTATTGACCGTAATTCACCATGCGGACCCAGTGCGGATTGGTAGATGTCGCACGCTCTTAAACGTTGTGGTTCTTGGACATGCCGGTACCCTAGCTATACCTAAATGTTATTAATAAGCACCTACTAAAAGCACGTCTCGATGACACTCGGTAAACCCCTAAAAAGGGTGACGTCATTCGAGCAATTATGTCGTTAAAACCCAATATCACAAAAAAGCTGTTACCTAGGAAGTTCATTTCGGAATGAACCGCCGTAACAACCAACGTTTAGCGAACAACCTTTGCACTAATAACCGCAGCACCAACTTAAAGGTCACGACTGTAATTAAGGTCAAATACCGATGCTACCGTCTCTACAACGTGCAGTTAAATGTTACCAGTGCCAAAATCGAGTAGCGTAGAGTTACAGATCTATGAATACGTAGACTGATTGCCTGTGAAGGTGTCATTAGAGATCATTAGACGGCGAAGAAGCTTGTTTATAATTTAATTGGGATTCGTATTGAGATAATTGCATCGCATTTTTTTCTGAACAGGCTTGTGTTTGAACAGTATTTCAGCTAGTGGTAAGTGCAACACGCTTGTCTTGATGATACCTATACATTCTAGATTGGAAGACACCCATATTATAGTTGTCAGGAAATACAGACGCTGGCAACATGCTCCACAAATTCGCTGTTCGTATGATGAACATTTCTAGTTAAATATTTGAGCCCATTTCATAATTATCAGCCTGTGTCAGCCCACGGCTGGACAGCCACGGCCAAAAGTACGCGACTGAGTCCGGTTTTCGGCTCTTCTCATCCAACTACTGCCACTACGAATTCCAAGTCGCAGTCTCCACACAAAAACACAACAACCCCAACGGTTTTTGGTTTCACGGCTTAAATGACCAACCCACTGCCACGTCAGCCTGCTAAACAATGCTGTGGACTATGTCAATGGCTTTAGTTCTCTGTCGGATCGTTCAGTCTCAATTTGTCCCAGAAGTCTAACGTGAATAAACTATAATTTATATGTATCTCTAATTTCTATCAAACTACGAATATACAAACTAGATTACCCCAATAACATTATATTGGAGTAATAAACAGTCCGCTTGCCAGTATTCGCCACAAACATATCAACATTATTCGGTAAGCCTCACTGAATAGCAAACTGACAGACAACGTTACACATATTAAACTTTCACGTGTCAATACCGTTCGCGGAGAACGCACACTATGAGGCGAAATGCGGGTTCCCGACATTTTATATATTGGCATTGGGTTTTCATTTTTAGCCGCGAAGTAAGCCGGTGGTTTCATGCCATTCCAATGGAAGCCTCTTGGAAACATGTTGTATGTATTAGGGCGCATGTAAGCTTACTCGGACCGAGTGCCTCGTTAAATACTTGGAGAAGAAAAGGTCAGTTTGTTTCACGGTATTTTACAGAATTTACACGTATGAAAGGAAAGGCTTGAGTCCCAACATTTTTTATAGCGATTAGCTTGAGTTTAATGATCGTAACAAAAATTCGTTTCAGTTTTTCATTGACCATGAGATTATAAGTAATGCAACAACTTTGGTCAGGGATTTGGCGAGTCAACGAGTTCGGGCTACAAAACAAAAATAAAAAACATTAGTCGTAAAATAGAAATGATATACCGCTGACAACACTTTGATGTCGGCAGTAAAAGAACGGCGAGTGCACTTCATAAAACAACAAAAGTCATAAAAACTTTGATACATGGCGGTATCAACTCCGTGTATCGAATGGGATACAGATTCATTAGTTTACGTAAATCATATTATTCGCTACATTTCTATGTCAACTAGGGTTGTCATACACAATAATAACAATAAATATCGGGGGACCATTGCACATAAATTGACCTAGCCCCAAATAAGGCTCGAAACGTGTGTTATGGGTACATACTAGACAACGATATGACATACTTATATATAGAGAAATAAATACTTATATTATAGATAGAAATATCCAAGACTTATGAACAGATATTCGTGCTCATCACACATATATTTGCCCATAATGTTTCAATACTTACGTTCAAAACGACTCCGGTTTAAACGTCCGTTCAGGACAGTTTTTTAGACCAGACTTCGTTGTATCCAGATTAATTTTAAGTCTTGCCGCGAGGTTAATACATAGTTAAGGAATATCGCGAAAAAAAAATCTTACACCGCCCAATGTAAGTGAACCTACTACAGCGACTTTTGTCGTTGACTGTACCGGTTATTCAACTGGCTGCTAACGCCAAGAGCCCTCCTCGCGACAGCCGCCTTTGAAATCCGCTCACAGCTTCTTTGCTTAGGGAAAACTAAATCACATACATTCGAAGTACTGGAGCTAGGATTCTGTTAGCGAAAAACTAAAAAAAAGATTTATTTGACCTCACGATTTGAAAATTACACAAAATGATTGCAAGTAAATTTCAAAGTGTTCTCTAAATAGTTGATAGGCAGGATTAATTCTTGGACATTTCTTGCCTGTTCTTTCGCCGGGCGGCGTAAGGAGGATGAAACAGGTGTCGCCAGTTTTAAGTGCGACGTTTTAAAGTGGTAATTTATATTGTATCCTGCATAATTATATTTTAAGTTTTGTTGGTCTATATTTGTTCAAATTTAAGTTTTTAACGAGTAAGGTATAAAAGTACAACATACCATTTAAAAATTCACCCCATGCAAAACCTGCTGCTGCTAAGCAATATCAAATCCTTTGACTCAAATAAAAAAAGCACTCCACAAAACTCGTGGAACCAATTATGTAATGTATTATTACAATAGTCTTTTGATCCGCGCACTAAAGAGTTATCTATTCACAAGAGCACAAAAAGGTTAATAGAGAATACGTCCTCTTTAGAAAGATCTCCATTTGCTCCGAGGATAAAAAAAACCTATAATAATGGAGCGCTGCATCAGGGTAGCAGAGAAAAAAAATGGGCAAGAGCGAGTTAGACTCCAGCACAGAGGGTTCCGTACAAACTTGTTTTTTTTTTGTTATTAAACTACATAATATTTTAAATTTCAGCCTTTTTACATTACGTGCTGTAAGACCTTGCTTCATGTCATATTTCACGACTCTAGGTCAATGGCAAGTAGTACCCTATCGGTATTGATGTCCCTGTAAAATCGCAAAATATGCAACATACACACACACATCACACAACACATCTTTTGATCTCGTTAACTTACAACTTTGCTTTTTTCACAGCTGAAAGAAACCGAAGAGCCGAGTATCCGATATAAATTGCAAAATGATGCCACAACGCGTTCTTGAGAAAAGGGTCTTGTCTGACAGACAGACAGACGGACAACAGAGTTATCCTAAAAGGCTTCCGTTTTTTCCTTTCCAGGTACGCAACCCTAAAAAAGGTGCAAATGATGGCGCGGTGACGCGAGTCGCCATCAAGTAACAAACGCCGGTCGCCCGCCTTCATTTGAACGGCTGATTGAGCCAATCACGCTGAGAGGGTTGAGAGTTGAGAGGGGTGACAAAAATAGGTCATTTGCGACTTAAGCCGTGCGAATGCTCAATGCACCCGCGGCAGCTTTATACTAACTGCGGTGAGGGAAACGTTTTAAGTTCATTTATTTAGAGGTGATGTTTTTTTTTTGCAATGGGCGATTATGACTTGTATTAATGGAATCATTCGATTGTGAAGATGATGATACCACCACTAGGTGGACCGATGACATTGTAAGAGTCGCAAAGAGCCGATGAATGCAAAGGGCTAAGAGCCGTTCAAAGGGGGAGGCCTATGTTCAGTAGTGGACTTCTTCCGGCTGATGATAATGATGATGATAAGCGCATGATGCGGCGAAGATACAATTTAGTTCCGTTGTTGTTTTTAAAAAAACTAGTGGTGTGCGACCATGACTAGTAATAATGTAATTGTCATAATCGAGACATTTACTAATACTGATAACTAAATAATCAATAATGAAAGTGAGTAAGTTACTAATTTTATAATCAAATATCATTAGTTATTCGTTAAAGTCTCGATTATGACAATCAGTTCACTTAGGTAGCTTGAGATTTAAGTAAAAATGTTTAACTTTGAAACTGATATAATATATATATACAAATACAAACATGCAATATTTCAATTTAAAATATATCCTTAACCCTAGTATGTACGTGAATGCAAGAAACACTTTTGATACCTTCAGTAGTAAAGTACTATATTGGTTCGGCATCAGGTTCAAATACCGCCCCTGAGAAAGAGGATCATACATTTATTCAAAGTGCATTTGCTACGCTCATATTTCAGATGTCATATAAGACCGTTTTCAAGTTTAATATCTTAACGGTGCACCTATGCAGCCTCAGGTGGCGTGGGAAGGGAGTTATTCATAAAATATAATCGGTATAGAGATAACCAAAACGTAACGTATCTGTTGTGGCCGTAGATAACGATGGATTACCTTAACGTAAAGTTTGTAGTCGAAGATTTGATATATTAATCTAATATTAATACACTTTGGCATGTAAACTGCACAAATTAAAGATGTTTCATTGATCGCAATGAAACTATAGAGCTTGGTGATATTTTTTAGTGCTCGCCTGGCTCGCTACCACTCTGAAGTTAAGAATCTGTCTACAAGCACCTATCGGTGTGTTACTGAATGATAACTGCCGTTTGAAAAGTGATAAGGCAATTCAAAAGGTGCATTTGAATCCTCCTTCCACGTAACAATATATTTAAGCTAAGAAGAAATTCTTACGGTTTCCAGAAAGCTGACTGCGGATCGCGTAAAGTTCGCGATAGTTCGCGCGTAAGTGATCTCGCCGAGTTGCTGAAGTTATGGTTTAAAGTGGGGGAAAAAACTCGGTTCGAATCCAGTGGGTTGGAAATATTTCATTGTTGCAGAAATACGATTGAGCCGTATTGTAAGGAATTCTAAAGCTTGAAGTGACTACAATGCAATTACGTACATATGAGTGACCCTTTATAACCGGTGGTGTAGATGTGTTCTTGAGTGGAAACCGCGACTTGGCAAACGTAGTGAAGGACGTCCTGCGACAAGGTGGAGCGACGATTTGCGCCGAGTGGCTGGCAGTAGTTTGATAATAAGAGCCGAAGACCGGGCTCATTGGCGTACCTTGGGAGAGGCCTATGTCCAGCAGTGGCCTGATACAGGCTGATGATGATGATGCCCCTATATATATAATGACAATGTGAACAGTACACAACAGGAATGACCGCTAAAGTTATTGGCAAGGCATCTTAATGGTCATAGCGAATAAGGGATCTGATGTTAAGCGATGACGAGGTCAAATGTGTATTGCCTTGAAGATTCTGAAATTATAGAGATCGGGAAACACAGACTCTAGTAAGGATTTCTACTGTTTTAGCGGAAGGTGTAGGTACGTATGAATGTGGAAGCAAAACGCTTCGAGCGAACAGACGGAATATGCACTATATATTTATATATATATACCGATGGCGCTGGCCGTTTGTCTGAATGTCCGATGATGGCATGGGGATGGAGGAATTAAACTGTGCAATTCCTGAGCACACTCGGTGAAATGTGTCCGATAAAATGCCGATAGACTAGCAACTCTCTGTCGATATTTCAAGGCTCTGAAGCCTTGCAAATCGTTGTCGGATAAAATACTATTGTGTATAGTGATGGGTTTAGCGTTTACCACTATTATTGTAATCATGTGGTAAAAGGGTAATGTGAGAGCGCAGTAAAAAGTTAATCAAGTATCCGTGTAAAAACCTTTTTTTAATGCAAGTTAATTAAAACACACTAAATACCACAGTGAGAGATCTGCATGCATTACAAGTATGCATTACAAGCATTACAAGTAATATAGGATACTGGTAACCCGCCCCCGCTCGCTGGGTAAGTTTTATATATATAGTTGATGTGTTATAGCGCTTTATATAATTATATTTATTTAGGGGCGAGTTACAATATACGAACGTCTATTTATATTCAATCACGGATACATTTCGTAATATATACACTTTACTATTCCAGTTGTTAAAATATTGACGGACACCGTCGAAAAACCACTTTCCAGTCTAAAAACCAGGTGCGAGTAGACGAAATTCGCTGCATTGTAAAAACTGTCAGCGTACGAACGAAATCCGATCGCGTTCGATGCAAATAGAAATAAAATGGAATATCCCCCGTTTTTAAGCCAAAAACGTTAAAAACCCGGCATTTTTGTTTTACACGACACGCGTTCTGTATCCGGTTTCTAGGTAATTTGACGTTATCATATTTTATTCAAAATACGTGTCACCAAAATGATACTGTACAACATATCGATAAAATGAATGCCTACATTCAGCAATATACGTGTCTCATCAACAAACATATCAGTAATTTAAACGCTAATTCATAGGCATCGGTGGTTCAGTGGTAGAATGCTCGCCTGCCACGCGGGCGGCCCGGGTTCGATTCCCGGCCGATGCAATCTCTTTTTGCAACATATAATTTTGTGCTCATTAACAAAACTATGATTTAAGTAATCTTAATTTTATCGCAAACAATTTTGGGCTTGTTAGCAAAATTATTAATGAAATGACCTACATTTTATCTTAAATTGTTCTGACGATTTAAATCCGAACCATTTCCACCTGAGAAAAGGTCACTAGGGCTGCGCTACGACGCAAGAGGATAAAAATTAATCAAAATTACTAAATTATTAATGAATAATTTATAACGTATTGGAGGAATTGGTTTTGCCTACCTCATTAATAATATAATAAAATTCTGCTAGTATTACATTTGAATATAAGTACGAAATAACGCCTTATATATTCTAAATCCTAAACAATTTTTCGATCCTAATCTCTCTACAATCATACCTACTACGCTAAAATTCCATTGTAACACGGAAATGATTTAAAGCTGAGATTACAAGATCAAGCCGAAAAATTGGGATAAATCGCAACCATTTTTCCTTGTAACAACTGTAACAGAAAATATAACCAAAAACATACATGTACATGACACATAACAAAGTATCTTCCATTCATAAATTGATAAAATGAATATAACGAAGAAGAATATGCAAAGAATGCAAAGTTTTTAATGACTGCATACGTTTTTCTCGTATTATAGAAATAACAAGGACTTGTAATTCTCAGAGGCGTCACAGAGTCTACGAGTTAATTTTGAAATTAATACTCTTTTTATTTCTCGTTGGCGATTTTTTTAACGTTTTTGTTTCTCCAATATCGACATCAGATACCCGCTCAGTTGCTTTCGGGGTGAAGCTACGAGGGCCCGGGCTGTGTTTCCACAGATGACCTCGCTGCTGTCACCGCAAAACGTACCAAAATTCATACGCCAACAAACATACCTGTTTTACTCGAAGCCTTTCGCTTTATTGTTCATCGGGCCAATTTAACTTCAACACCATGGTCGCTACAAAACTTGTCAAAACGCACGCAGACGCCACTTACATACCTTTATTCAAATGTATAACGCCAACGCGTTTAAATGCAGCAAAACGCTTAAACGTTAAAGCAAAGAATATTTTCAGGCAGGACTTCAAGCTATGTCAATAGTGACGTCGACTTCGTGCTTGAGCTTTCGGTGAATGAAAACATTGTTATGAAATCATATCTTGGTATTAGGACCTTTTCTAGTATTCACCTTGCTAGCTTAATTACCACTCTGAAATCAAGAATCCATCGCCAACTACCTATTGGTTTTTTGACATATACAATTAAAAGCCAGTTCTCAATCCAGGAGTAGCGTGGCCTACAAAATAGTCACTTAACTCTACCTTTGTAAGTACTAAAAGAGGTTGTACATTTCTAGTGGCTCGAAAGCCGTCACTCTTAATCTACTGCACACGAAAAGAATGCAATGTTTTACCTGAATTCTGACCTATCTCTACCGGACAACTGTCATGTCTGCCCCTTTGTAACGCTAGGATTTGTGGACCGCTGTCCGCACCTCCAGTCTCAGCTGTCACCGCACGGAACAGGAAAATGCATTTCAGGCTACAAACTGTACGAACGCCCTTTATCTGAGACAGTTTAAACGCAGTCGGTAATACCTAGTTGACCGAGTGCTCTGTGCACTCAAAACTAGTGCCAATCGTCGGCGTTTACACTGCGTCCGATTTCGGGTCCTGCCCTATTTTAACCTGTGAATGTGTCATCACGTATTGACATAAAAAAACGTCATTGCCAAGTGCATTTGAAGAATGGGTCGTCTCCGCCAAACCACAATACTTTTATTTTATTTTGCATCAGAAACATTTATAAGCTTTCGGTGAAGAAAAACATCACGACGAAGTTTCTAGTGCTGGATTACCGACCTCAAGCTAAGAATCCGTCGGATTCCGTCGCCAAGCATCGCTATCGATGTGTTCTGGCAGTCTCACTTAAAAGTGGCTTCCCAATACAGATGTATCCTGACGCTAGCTTCAACCATATCGTCGCATCAAAAGATTTGAGGAAAACTCTGGCCGGTAAGAACTAAAAATAAAAGCTAAAACTA
This sequence comes from Opisthograptis luteolata, assembly GCA_931315375.2. Taxonomy (NCBI): domain Eukaryota; kingdom Metazoa; phylum Arthropoda; class Insecta; order Lepidoptera; family Geometridae; genus Opisthograptis; species Opisthograptis luteolata. Next base: position 9,164,563 of record OV928049.1, on the reverse strand, counting down.
AGGTATTTGTTTAACAAAGTACTAGTAAGTGGTAGTAGGTTGCACCTTAGATACAAACTAACAACTAACAAGCAACTCACTTTCTAAGGTTAGAGTTCGAATACCGAGCGATAACCACGTTGCAGATTTTGTAAGCTAAAGGGTTTCAGGTTTCCTTCCGTATTTTTATGGAGCAACGTAGTCTCTACTTTTATTAAACCGTTAAAGAAGATAGTTTCAAATTTATCATTATCTGGTTGGGATTATAGACGATATACACTACGTTTAGATTTTATTATACTTATAATGAGATAGCTGGTTACACCCGTGTGGGTTACAGTTTATCGAGTTTAAAGGTACTCTTTTCCCTTCCCTAAGGTTTGAACTATCTTCATATGAAATTAAGTCAAGATATGTTCAGTGGTTTAGGTGTAAACAAACAGATAGAGAGGGCTATAACATTAGCATCTGTCCAAGGTACCATTACGTACATATAAATATATCATGGAGATTAGCATTTTGCATTGGTGAAGTACGAGGAAAATACGTCCAATGTTAAATCATCATTTTGCCATGTACTAAGCCTGCCAGCCTTTTTACACAACAACACTAAACCAATCCTTTTATACAACAAACTTAACTAAGTCCAAACTCCGAGCCGCCGCAATTTGTTAAAGGTAGCAGCCCTAAACCTGCGTCGTCGAACAGCGGGACTTCAGGGCTTTACCCAGATAATCTGCCGACTTAACGTTAGGGGACATTAGCGAACATTCTGGAACATTCAGGAACCAACCGCGGCAATATCGCGGCAAATTGTTCCTTGTACACATAAGTAGTAGGTACAAATAGGCCTGGGATATAGGCCTTGTTCTTTGGAAGTAAACTAGGAAGAACCCTTGTGCTTAGAAAATGCGGCGACGGTTTCAATTGTTGAATACAATAAAGTTCATTTTATATGCTCTTATAGTTGGCTTCCTATTTGAAATGTTACCACCGTTTCAACACTTGTTTACTCTGAAGTGAACGATATTAATAATCAATTCATTTTTTATTAAATCTCAGAGACAAAGAAAACACCTATTTTGAAATGAACATTAATCACTGCAATAATAATTATTGGAACTTGCAACCCCATGCATAAAACAACAGTCGCGTCGTAAAATGAGGTTTAATGGCGCGTATTTCCAAAGGTCTTTTAAATATTTCAATACGCAATAATTTACAAAGGATAGGTTCGGGCGGAGCGGACGCTCGAAAAGCGAGCAATTTTATTAATTGACCAATCGTAACTTTCATATCGTCCGATGATTATTACGGACAGGCTCAAGTGCAACTCGATTTAATTAATTAACGGAAAGGTAAACATTGGTGTGCAGTTCCGTACATTCGCGTACAAAGTGATATTGTGTTTGCCAGCATACATGCAAATAGGGATGGTGATTCGAGATCGATTAATCAAAGAATCGATTTACTTAGTCAATAAAATCGATTACATCCAGAGCTTGGAAATGTTAATATTGGGAATCATTAATTGCTTGGTTTATAAAAAAATAAGTAACGTGATTTTATAAATACAGCACTTACTTAAAAATAACTCTTCACCCTGATTTTAACCTAAGAAAGGCTGACACTTTCACAAAAATAACGTAAAATCGATAATATGTTTTTTTATAATGAAAAGCTCGAAACGAAAAAGGAAGAAAGCTGATCTTTCAGAAATCGATCCTCTACACTTCAATTTGTCATTTTTGTGTTCTTTCGATTTGAATCGATTTTAAAATCGATCTTTTCTAGTAAGTAACGCCACCCTGCATACAAATAGGCTATGCTCCGTACGCTCACGCTGTACATACACGTTCATATTTACCGCGGGGCTGAATCGTCTCTAGATTAATATTGACTCACGAAATTAGCTGTTCGAGAGTATACTGCAGATCGCAGATGGTGACCGTCTTTGTGCCGTTATCGTCCTTGGCAGTCAAGTCTTGGCATTTTTTTTAAAGGTGCAACATATTGATGCTAATTGAAATGAGAGAGAGAGAGAGAGGGAGAGAGTTATATAATGGAGAGGCGCTAGGAAAACTAAAGTAACGCCTAACCGTTCGGCCACCATCGCTTTGCAGAAACATAATTTACATTGTTTACTGCGTCTACAGAACATTATACACATATATATGGAAGCTTGCTTTCAAGCTTCCTGGCTACTTTATTCTATTCGCGCACCTATAAACAAACCTTAACAGCCGAACAACCAAAAACAAAACAGGAAGTCGATTTGGCCGAACGCCAAAAGGCCAATAATGCCGACAAAATAGCAATCAAAACGATTCCAGAAGCCCACTGGTATTTCCATTTATTAAATGATTTTTTGCAACAATGTGCTCGGAGCGTTCACCGCTAGTAAGGGCCCCGTTAGTTGAAATAAAGCAAGCGAAATATGAATATGATTTCAAAGCACGGAACTAGTTACTAGTTTAGATTATTTTCTGATCGCTAAACTTTATTACTCTTTTAAAGTATTTTTAGGGGTATTTTTTTAGGCAAATGATGTGCTTCTGTCAAACAGGTAGACCATTTCATTGTTCCGCCGTTTCATTGTTAAGAAAGATTGAAAAATAGTCATGTTAATAGATGCTTTACCTTTTCAAACCTAATGAAATGCCCGTGCTTTTAAATAAAGCAAATATCAGCCAGAGCATACTCTTTGCTTTAATTGCGAGAATTCCTTTGGAGCTCGCATTTTATTTATAAAATACAAAGGAGTTTTATTTGCCGATGTTCAATAATGTATTGTTTATTAATTTCATTCATATTTCATATCCAACAGATAACAAAGAAAATGGCACGAATCAGACCGTATCAACAATAATAATTATTCTAGAATAGTTTTGTTGTAAAAACATATTTCAATGAAAGAATAATCCTGAAAATAAAAAAGTGGCTGTTGCCACGCAATCATATATTATGGCATCTAACTCCTAAGATTCCCTACATCTAGGCTATCAAAAACAATGTGAATAGGGGATAGGGAGGCCGTTAAAACTAAACATTGTTTTTCTTTTCCTTAGTCGAGTCTGAGGTCTTGAAGAGGTTAATCAAGCTCTAATCATTCAATTCAGACTAAACAAAGTAAAGTTCAAAGAGACTTGTAAAAACAAAGCGATGAAAATTAGTTACCTGCCAAGTATGTGAAAAACAAAAGGCCAAAGCAAATTAGCAAACGTAACGATAGCACGTGAAAAACTAACGGCGACGGTTGAGACAAAACATTCAAAAACCATTTAACTCTACCCACTAACAAAAACTGCACAAAGGCTCGCGTCAAAAGCCTTCACGGAGAAAACAAAAAATTGTACCAGACATAAATCAAAAAAGTCGCGCGGCCGAGACGCCTTTCCGCCCGTACCGCTCTACGTATCTAATAAGACAATTCAAACGCAAACGACATGCGTACATCAGCGGAACACATTACCTTAACACCCGCAAATATTTCCCGAGTCCCGACACGTGTTTATAATAAAAACATCACCCCCCGAAGTCCCATCTCGGAGAAGTGGGCGTAGTGAGGATTTGATAACGGGGGGACGACGATGACGTCCTAAAACAAATGAACGCAAACCTGCCGGTGGCCACAAGGAAAACGTGGCTACTGGCAACCAAAGTTTTTGTGATTTATTAAATGATAAAAATTTATTGCAAGGAAGATATATACCTATATTTTGCGCTTAATAATTATTGTACACACGTCATTGTATCTCACGACTTGGGAATGAGTTGAAATTCAGCATGTCTAGATAGATGCACAAAGTGACGTACCATTGAACGAAAACTCATATCTGATTGATTTCATTTCTAACATGTTTTGTGTAATGGTGGGTAGAAACTCCCCGAAAGCACAACCTGAATACGACCATGCGTGAAGAGACCAAAAAAAAATAACGCAACATTAGGCGCGATAAGTTCCCGACAACGCCGCGTACTATTCGCTCACAATACACATAAAATGAGTATGATAAATAAAAGTTATCTCGTGTGCGTTGGACCGTGACAAGTTGGGGTTCCGTAGATAATTGAGAATATGCGACGGCGCAAGCGATAGAAATAAGAATGGCTGAATCACAAAAGCGCGGTGTACTTAAATTCTGCGATAACAACGTGTAGAGTATGTGAATCTGAGATGGATAAGTTTTGAAATAAGTAGCATCTGTCCAATACGAAGCCATGCCAAAACATCTATGTACGGTATTCTGTATACGGCTAGACAAAGAGTTTGCTTTAGAAAAATCTTCAAATTAAAACCCTTACACATTCTTATCGTTAACGTTTTAGCACTTGCGCAAGTTAAGGTGCTGGTAAATAAACTATTATATATATACATATAAATATGTATAACTACCACCCAACTCCACCGCACCACTTAGAAAATCAAACCATGGCGTTGACAGAAGCACCTTCCTTGCCAAATTAGAAGGGCTCCTGTTTACCTTCCGAACCCTAATAACGCCTGGGGGGTAGCAGGTGCGTCGAAGGCGGTCCGCGGCCGACGTGGAAAAATTCATTCGTAAACAACAAAAGGAGAACCGCTGATATAACTCAGAGGGGGGCCCCAAACCCCCGGGCAGGTGTTGAGTTAAGATAAAGTGCCGACGTTATGTTCTATCCCGTGATTTAGATATGACCTTCTGAACGCAATCTGCATTAGTAACCCGCGCCGGAGTGTTTTGCTGCCATTGTTTTACTTTGCACCTGCGCGATGGCTTCTGAACGGCGTGCAGATAAAAAGTTCGCTAAATTAGGGTACATCCGAATATCAGAGAGCGCGTTCTGAACTCTTAAATATCCTGTTTCATATCCCAGATAGCGGAGTGGCTCGAATCCATTACAAGTTTTATGAGTGAGAAAACAAAATCTTTTTATTCTAAAACCGAATGAGCAAGAAGCTTTTCGTATATTCTCCGACATTTCTAGAATTTGTTCAAGTAAAGCTGACATTTCTGCTGAAGGCGATTACTCGCGCATCGAGTCACTTTCATCAAGCAGAGACGTTCACATGGTTGGCCGTGCGGTACTTCGCGCCCTATACCAAATTTTAATGGCTGTTAGCACTAAAAGCCTACTACTAGTCCACAATCCGAATTTACCAAGTGTTAACGAGTTTTAAGGTTTGTATGGGACCAATTATGTTAAGTACAGTTAGAGAACGAAAGGTTTAACAACGCAGACTATTTCAAAGCCAGTTGTTCAAAAAAGTTTTCAAGCATTGGAACAGTCTATCGATGCGAGTTGTACTCTTTAAACCAACAAATCAGAACATCACAAACCACCATCTCCAGGATCCTATTCAAATCAATTACTACCAAACACGTTTTAATTATCTATACAACAATGCAGGTATTAAGGTAATTACTAAGGCGCCGAGCGCAGCTCTATGGCTGAGCTCTCGGGCGCATTGGGCACATTCAGGTAATCAATGAAAGGGCCCATATGGCCGATAGCACCCGATAGGATGGAGATTATCTTAATGGCGCCGCAGTGAGGCGAGCGCAAATTATGTATTCGTGAGGCACAATAGGCCCAAATGAGAGGCCAATCAGTCGCCAGCCGTGCCGATGTAAACGGCGCGTTGACAGACGTGATGCTAAACGGAATCGATAATTTGTACGTTTTGTACTCTATTTGCGAATGCACGGCTTACGCAGATGAAGGAAATGTTAACCCGGTAGGGTAAGTAGAGTTGGTACATTTACGTATTCAATAGAAATTCGTAACCCACCGAGTATTTGATGAATATCGGAGTTCGCAGGGAAATCGTGGATTATAACTGAGATTGTAAGTCGTGGCTTTCAATTCGATCAGAAAGTGATTTAGAAATCTTTTCGCGATCGCCTCTTTTAAAGGGTTTTGTCTGAATCAAGATAAATAAGTCTAACTACTACTATGGCATATATTATATACAGACTAGTAGTGTATACGATTGCTACATAATATACGCAGGAACGAGAATGTGGCAACTTTTAACGTTAGGTCTCCAATTTTCGCCACCCCTACATTTGCGTACAGAAGTTTGGACAACTTTGTTTGCCTAAACGTACATAATGTATGAGTATGTCGTCAATATTGTATGTAGGCTCGAACAATAGCGAATAACGAGCAACTCAAACATTTGTTTAGAAACATTGCCTGCAAGAAAATATCACATTTATATGGCCTAAAAAGTTTTATTAAAACAGAAGGGGGTATCCTTTTTACATTTCCTGAGATTTGTTTACCTTTATAGGCGAAGTTGCGGTGCTATTACATTATGACGACACAAAACTTTGATCCTTCAGAGATTTGATGGCATAATAAACGGGCCCGCTTTGTAATTTGGTGGGAAACAAGAGCTGGCAACAGCCTTAATCGAATTTTGTGCGGTTGATAGATCGTCGCAAGAAACTTGTCGGGAATTAGACTATAAATATACAATTACTTTGGTATAGTATGGAATATATATACCCAAATTAAATGCTTGACTAGAGATAGCACTTATTGCTTTTAGAAATATTGAGCTATAAATAGTGAACTGGCATAATACAAATCGATTCTTAACATTTATCAAACGTACACATGCGGTTGAAAATACACTGATATATATACATATATACGAGTATATCCTACTAATATTATAAACGTTAAAGTTTGTGAGTTTAGATGGATGTATGGACGGATGGATGGATGTTTGTTACTCTTTCACGCAAAAACTACTGAACGGATCTGAATTAAATCTGGAATGGAGATAGCTTATACTCTAGATTAACACATAGGCTACTTTTTATCCCGGTTCCTGCGGGATAACGGGAAGACGCGGGTGAAACCGCAGGGCGCAACTAGTATATACTATAATATTACGGCGATTCTTTTATATTATAGGAAGTGTGTTCAACCAGCCATTTCCTATAAGGCGGCTTTTGAAAGCGCCGGCGGAAGGTGCATCGCGTACGTTGGCAATAAGGCTTATGTACACTGAGGGAGCCATTGAGAAATGTTAAGTAAATTACTGTCTTATTTTGTATTATTGAATTCAAATCACATAAAAAATTGGTTGTCTGTAAAGTCGGTTTACTGACGATAGTTGAACGTGACAACGTCGATTGGCCGATTGTGCTTCTTTGTCGCTCGTTCCGCGCTCTCGCTTGCACTTCAAGCCTTACATGGAACGCCTCAGAGCGAGGTAACGCCGCATGAGTCATGTTTTTTCGTGCGTGCAGCCGGCTCTATCGAATTATAAGACGTTGTCACGTCAAAAAAACTTAAAACTAGCTAAACATCTGTTCCAACCTCCTAACACCGCTACAAGAACAAGCAAGAAACGCCCGGCAAGTTAGATAGTTACATTCTTCTAAGCTTTACAGCCCACGTTTAAATACACAAAACCGCATTAAATTCTACAAAAATCAATCATACTTTTGTGGAAATAAGTAAGCGTTAAAACAGCAGACAACTTCTGAAACGCGCCTCCCAGTTATTGAAATCAAAGAGATCCTTTATTCCACGAACGATACTCCGACGACTCTTCGCAAATACCAACTTAATCGCTATCTCTTTTGAGAAGCGCGAATTATGCAGACTTCAGACCTACATTTCATTTTGATTCGAACAGCTCCTTACATATTAATATCGGAGAGAAAAAAAGTGCGAATTTAAGCAGACGGACACATTTTCGAGGGTAAAGGATACGTTCGAGATATTGCGATGCGATATATACGTGTAAACTAGTTGCGCCTTGCGGTTTCACCCGCGTCTTTCCGTTATCCCGCAGGAACCTTTTTCCAAAGTGAAATACTTGAAATTTCCAAAACAAAACATGTCACAAGTTACACACTGACCACAGGACAAACAAACTTAATTACCTACTCATATATTAAGCAGAATTAGTAGTTCCCTAATTATCGTATACTAATTATTATCGGTAAGTTATTCACTCGCGACATATTGATCGATACTAATAATGGAAGTAATTATGAGGGAATGTGTTTTTTAAAAACCTTACAGTTACAGTATAGCGTTAAACTACAAATCATTAAGTTAAGTGTAAGAGTGGTCTATGGTGGCTCAACATTATAACGCCTGGATTAGGGATTGGCTCTGCCAGAATAAGTGTGATGAAAGTGTGTATGAAACTTTGTCAATTTTAAACCGATCGGGCTGAGACTTTGCATGCATAAAGCTGTAGCCCACGGGGGTGAAACCGCGGGGAACAACTAGTAAACAATAAAATTGATGTTATTATGATTTAATAAATTTTAATTTCCAACGGCTGAATACCAAACAAATAGCACAATGTTCCGGCAGTAGTTCACGACTAGTCAGTACCATTTCTAGACTTAGCAAGCTTATTACCCTCGACCACTTTATCCTATAAAAAGTGGCTATTCTTTTGTAACTAGAGTCTAAAATACACTGGCGACGTTGTAATTATTCAGTCGCAGACCTGTTCTCGCATTATGTAAGTTTTAATTAAAGAAACTAAGTACGCAGGTCCATTAGTAGAGGAATATTCATTTCCTAGACCGACGCTGGGCGAATAATAATGATATCTAGGTATTGTTACTGCCATTATATCGCCCTTTACTTGTAGACAGTTACTAAGCTGGGCGGTTTTCGACAGATTTTGTTTTACCTTCAACATCTTTTTTAAAAGTGATGATAGATATTTTTAACAGTATAGCGTTTGACCACCAGTTACTGGAAGTTAGGCAACGATGTGGTCGGAGGTGGCGCCGCTCTACACGTAGATTGGATTGCTCTCAAGTGACACTGCCGAGACACACCGATTGCTTTATTTTATGTGAGAATAATTAATGTCCAAGGCTCTTAAATACTTTACGCTCATTATTGACTAACTGATTCTGTAACGCTGTCAGATGAAAACTATGTAACAACAACTCTCGTACCCTCTAGTTTGTAATATTTTACTAGAATGTATATCAAATGCCAAATGAAATTCACAATATTAATAATACTGATCAAATATTTTCAATTGACCGGGAGCAGCGGATTCCCCAAGTGTCATAGTTATCTCTGCGTCAATAATTAAAATCGTTAGTATGAACCTTGGCTACTGTTTCGACTTCCATTGACAATGTGAGTTGAATTAATTCGGAGCAGTTTGCTTAGAGATCCGTGGGTCGGCGCAGAGATGTAGTTTAAGTTTTAATAAGTGCTTAGACCCTTGGAGGAAACGTTAGGCCTCTCCGTAGTTTAATGATGCTTAATAAGCCTCTAGGGGAAATATTGTCGGTATTTTTTATCATAATATAAGCGTTAATTGAAGTTTTCATTAAGTTTTTAAGTGGCTTAGGTACTTATTGCTACACCGGCTGCCAGTTGTTACGCCATAGTAGTAAGAAAATTAAATATAGGTACTTGTATATACAGTAATCTATACTAATATTATAAAGCTGCAGAGTTTGTTTGTTTGTTTGTTTGTTTGTTTGTTTGTTTGTTTGTTTGTTTGAACGCGCTAATCTCAGGAACTACTGATCCGATTTGAAAAATTCTTTCAGTGTTAGATAGCCCATTTATCGAGGAAGGCTATAGGCTATATTTTATTTCCAAAAAAATTAGGGATCCGTAAGAAAATTGCTATTTTGCAACCCAAGGTGTGAAATCGAAAACCTATTTTTGCGTGCGCTGCAAAAACTATTGACACTAGAACAAAATGATGTATTACGGGTTTGTAGGTCTCATTAAGATCTACAAAAAAGTCCGCGAGAGCATATGTCTAACTATTATAGTTATGCCGCAATAAGTGATATTTTATTAAAAAAAATTAATTTTTAATGCCGCCTCTAGAAAAGGCTCTTTATTTGTCTCTTGGTATTAATCCTTATCAAAATAAATTACTTCTAATTCAAAACTGCTTCAATACCTTTATAAAACTTTTTGAATCATTCAATTCGGACATTCCATTCGAAAGATATCACGAGTTTAAAAATGTAAGTAGTAGTAGAAAAATAAACCCGCCGCACCCCAGCGCAGCGGGAAACGCGGCGAGGTGAGGGAGAATCTATGAAATAGGTAAAGTGCGGTCGCGGACCAGGAAGACCTTTAACAGCACATTTCAAACGCGTGGTCCGAAAAAAAATTAACCTAGAATTAAAATAGGATAATGGATACCTACTTAAAATAGGATAATGGGTACCTACAGCAGGTAACGCGGTGACCCCCCTCACCGAAGTGCGGGAATAATTTTGGAGTATACGGAATATATACGCTTTCGCGCTTAAACTACTGAACCGATTTAAATGAAATTTGGTATTGAGATAATTTGAGCCCCGGGGAAGGACATAGGATACTTTTTATCGCGATAAACTGTAGCCCACGCGGGTGAAACCGCAGGGAACAGCTAGTTATAAATTAATACCGGTATGATCTCAACACATTTTTCCATTCGGTGTGATCCCACTTTAGTTTTAATGACTTGATTGAATAACAGTTACTTTAATTCCTTACATCCAAAGTCCTTTCTTAGGTTAGCAAAAACACTACTTTTGTCTATAAAGAAGACAACTGAACACGACACGCCCAATTTTCCAAATGTGTACCAAAATAGCCAAAATTTGCTGTTCAGGATGGTAAGAAAAATTGAATAATGGCCATGTTTAGCGAACGTTGACGCTGACCGTACAAGAGGCTCGCATATGTAAGTGCACAGTGGCCTATTACTGTCTGTAAGCTTGAGCGACGCTAAGTGGACTGACACAAGAGACGCCAGTAATGCCAGTATGCGCTCCGTCTATTGACATTTCATTTTTGGAATGGAAGCAAACATTGCCGCTGTAAACAACATGGTACGAAACGAAATAGGCTGACGGGAATTCCCTTACGTATAATAGATAACATAGCTCTCAGAACTGGCAAGTTGAAGTGGCAATGGGCAGGTCACATCGCTCGAAGAACCGATAACCGATGGGGAAGAAAGGTTCTCGAGTGGCAACCACGAAGCGGAAGACACTCTGTAGGTAGAGCCCTTACTAGGTGGACTGACGACATTGTAAGAGTCGCGAGGAGCCGATGGATGAAAATGGCTAGCAGCCGCTCGTGATGGCGTTCAAATGAGGAGGTCTATGTTCAGCAGTGGACATCTTCTGGCTGATGCTGATGATGATGACAATAAATAAAGCCGAAATGACCTGAATAGACTGAAAGACGCTAATTAGACAGCAGTCGGACATACCGCTTTAAGTGTCACTTAGAAGCGCTGAAGCAATTAGCACATAATTCCACTAAATAAAACATTTTGAAAATAAAGAAGCGTATTTCAGTTGTTCAGTGTTTTCCTTAGACATTACAAAGTATCTAAAGATAGAGAGCAAAAACCATTAACGACCGTCTGAATGGTAATTTGGAATGGAAAAAAAGTTCTATAAATCACCTACGAGAAAAACAGGTATACAGCCAAACGAAACAAACAACAGCTGTATTTTACGGCTCCTTCATTGGTTTTCGAAAAAAACTTGGCCTAAAGCTGAGGAAACATGCTGAAACAAATTCAAGTAAATAACTGAAGAAAAAAAATGGAAATACAATTTCGTAACCGACATGCATGACGAGGTGGCCGAGAGGTTAAGGCGTTGGACTGCTAATCCAATGTGCTCTGCACGCGTGGGTTCGAATCCCATCCTCGTCGATAAGTTTTTGCTACAAATTTTATAAACCAGTCTCGGAATCTTGTTACTAGGGACTTTATAAATGTGTTAATAGTGGCCTTTATTTCATAAAGTCATTTACTTTATTAAAGTTCTCTAAATTCACACATACATCTAACAAACGAATTTAATACCATATTATTGGTATATCTATCTATACTGATAAAATCTAAGGATAAAATGATCAACCAATTGACACGTCAAAGTTATGGTGGGAAAAGGGCAAGGAATAAAGAGAGGCATTAATGTTGATCGAATTGAATACTCCCACGTATTATTCGCTTTGTTCCAAATTAGACAAATTACAGCACAAAAAGATTCGCACAAAAGCGCCTTTGGTGCGGGTGAGGCAATAAACATCGCGGATGTCAAATTCACGAGGAATGCTAAATAGACGCGTCTTTAGGCGCCGCGCTGGGGCCCATTGGTGTTTGCAGACGAGCGAAAGACGGTCGGTTTTGATGTCAACATCAGGCAAAATGCAGCAATAAGAATGGAATAAGCACACAAATAGATCCTTAACAGTTTTCTTAGGAGTATGATTAATTGACGCGCGTCTGTCTGCGCCGCGCCGGGGCCATTGGTGTTTGCAGACGATCGATTTTGATGTCTATTTCAGGCAAAATTCGACTCTTTACATTTTTCTGGGGAGTTTGATAAATCGACGCGCGTCTGTATGGTGCCGCGGTGGAGCCGATGTTTCATTGGTATCTGCAGACGAGCGATAGACAATCGGTTTTGATGTCAATTTCAGACAAAATGCAGCAATAAGTATTATTGCCAATATTATTCTGAGCATAATACACAACTTTAATTAAATATTTCTTAAAACGGTTAGACGTCTTCTCAGTTGAGTTTTGGGTTGCACGTCTATCCCGGCCATGTCTCCCGGCCGCGATTCCCGCTGTGTCGAGGAAATGGCTTTGTTTCCTGCAAGCGGGATATAGCGACGCGCGCGCGTCCGCAGGGAAATGAAATAAATGAATATCGCATCAATAGCACCTGCATTCGCTTCTATCTACTATGTCTATGCTAGTAGGCTGATTCACCCTTTGTTTGTGACAATAAGTGGGTACAGTAAAGTCCACACCAGTGCGCTTTCGTGTTCATCTTGCGTTTTCTACCGATGCATGCGTGAAGCGTCATAGCGTATGCAATAACACATGCATGCATTTTGAAGCGATGATGACTCATGGGTAGTGCGTCAGCTCGCTTGAGTTTTCGGTGAAGGAAAACGTCGTGATAAAACCATAGCTTAGTATTTTCTACCACCCTTAAGTTAAGAATCTGTCGCCAATCAGCCCCATTTGAGAGCCAGTTCCCAATCCAGGTTTAGCGTGTTACCACCTTCGACCACATCGTCACTTAACATCAGGTGACATGTGGCCAAACACTACCCCGTAAGTAGTAAAAAACACTAAAACTAGTTCAACAACAGCGCATGCCCGTAGCGCACGTTCATCTACGAATATACAACTGACCGAAGTGCACAGGTGTCGACGATAAGCTGAATGCGTCATATTACATACGCTTGACGCGAGACGAATTGACAGACAGTTGAAGACCCAATAATGAAAGCGCAGTGGTGTACATAGGACTTTTAACCTTTAAGGGCTGGTAAGTTAAACGTCATACCAAACTTCGGTAAATTGGATCTTATTGTCAAATTTTATGCTATATATATATTTGATAATAAAATTTGACAATAAGATCTAATTTACCGAACTTTGCCCAACCGGCTCTAAATGTATCCTAGGCTATTCGTACACTGTTAATTCAGCTTTTATCCGCGACAGTATCAAGAATTGGCTTTAGTGTGGTCTAGACTTGTAACTACTATGTGTGATAGTAAAGGGATTCCTTTCGTATAAGTCAGCCAGCTAGTACTCATAGTTCATCAACTATTTCTATTTCGACAATTCGTTGAGACAGCGGTCAAATTTAATGCCTAAACGTTTTGTTTCATTTCACATTCCTAACAGAATTCAAATACCAAACCACGTTACATCAAAAGATTTAGAACTTCTAATACTAACTTAGTATAATGAAAAAGAGTATGATGAAGTACATATTTATGCAATAGCAAGCGGGCTTCATCAGGAGTTCCATTCTTGCTACAGGATTAACCAATTGGTATTGAATAAAAAGCGCGGTTTCATTCTGGATCCATGATATATTATGTATGCCCAAATATCACAAATTATTTAATCCTTCTAAGTATCAAATAGGTATCTACGTAGTTGTGTTTAATGACACAGGAAAAATGAGATTCAAGGTCCCAAAACACCGAGATATGCAATTATAATTTTTTTATACCCATATATTTCTTCAGTAGCGGAAATCGAACCTTCAACTTTTTATTTATTCAAGAAGCTCTTATGGAACAGGAATAAATCCGTATCCAAAACATATTTGGGAGCAGGGAGAGGTAACAAAAATAACTTACTTAAAATGTCAACGATCTAAAACTGTTAGCTAAGTAAAAGTCCGTATTCCGTGAAATAAAATTAGGAGGAATTTCTTTGCTCCCCTGTCATATCACAAAAACGTCTTTATTTCTTTTTAAGAGTGCCTTTTAACTTATTTTTTTGTTTGAGATCCTATAGGCCTTTCTAATGAGATGCTTATAGAAATAAGCCGTGCGGGGAGGTTGAATATTTACGCGACATTTTCGTGTAATGTGTAATTAAATATCAAAATAGCGAGCTTTCACCCTGACTGCGTATTTAAATGCAAAGAGCATTAGTAACAACTTTCTGCAACAATGATGAATGTTTTCAAGGTTTAGATCTACCTGCGTGCCAAATTTCAGCCCGATCCGTCCAGTGGTTTGGGCTGTGCGTTGATAGATCACTATGTCAGTCAGTCACCTTTGAGTTGTTATTGTTGTTTATTTAGATCAATGTTGAATTTTCCATTAATTTTAATCCCCCCCCCCCCCAGTATCCTGGTGGACCTGGAGCGGCGGCACCCCCTGCAGCTGCCCCCCGCGTCCCTGCATCACGATATTTTTATTTAAAACCGCTCAATTTTAAGCTCATTGTAGAATTCGAACCCACGACCTATTAAATAGTTAATTCATTAATATTAATTAATGACTATTGTAGGCAAAGAAAATATTACTACAATCACTAGATTTTACTATAGGTTTTGTTGCGAGTACTGGCAAGATTTATGTTTCTTACAAAGTTTTTCTCTCTCTGTCCTTGACGACGCGACGCAATAAAAAATACAGCGCAATTATGTACTAAACACACGATTTTTTATTCCACAACTCCGACAGTTAGGCACCAGTTAGGTACAATACTAAATACGTACAACGGTAAGGTTCAATGTGTCATGCGTGACATCACGATGTCGCTGGTTGGACCTGACATTTGACGTCATAAATAATAAACAGAACTCGACAACAAAGTTCGACCACAAAATTGGTGTTGACATTCTAAAAAAATATATAAACTAGAGCACTGCTAAACAAACACGTTTGCGTTTCGAACTAACAAACTAGAATGTATCGTATTCCCCTCTTGGCCGGGGATTAAAAACAACAAATAAGTTAGATTTACATCCATTCGGCGGGCTGGGAGCAGAATTGATTGCCACTCCCAATGCCTTAACTGTTTTTCTGCGCATTAATAGCACGTTGGGATAACTGACGTTGCTCCTTAAGGGACTTGCTATACGTTACCTTAAACAATCCCAAAAGAACATTTCGGCGGGAACATATCAATAGGGTAATAATAGCGAACCGAATTGTGAATATTCATTGGATGTATGGGCCGGTTCGGACCAATCCCGTGTGCGTGTAAATAGTGAACTTTTGGTGAAAAATAGCGGGTATTTTTCCTTTTGAAAAACACCGGCCGGTGATCGGTTGCTGGCGGTTTGGATAGACAGTGGGTGTGTACATTGATTACGGATCGCACGTACGGCATTGGTCGCTGTGAGGAAACGCAGTTCAATTCAGTGCATATTTTGTAATTTGAAACAACAATTCGTTGAACTTATTATGCGGGGGCCACGCTAACGGAAAACGCCGATTAAAAGCGCAATGATTGACGTTTGACATAAGCGTGGCCACGACATTTCACATTGGCGTTTGACGTTAGCCGATAACTCAAGTGCATTCAGGTTGACGGTTCAAGTGCAGCCAATCACATAATTGCGTTAATAATTAACGCAATATATATCGCGATGATAAGCACTGTTATTTCCCTTGACGTTGACCTTAGTGTGGCCCCAGCATTAAACTTTTCCGTGACTGGTCACATTACAGTTCATTTCATATAACATTTAGACTACATTTAAAACCCGATTGACATTTTTTTCAACGTATCTGCAATTTAACTGAAACACTGACCGGTGATTATAATTTAAATGATCATCCACCCATCGAATGAACAGTGAGCAGTATTTACAGGCATTCGTGTCAAATTGATTTTGTCACGGAAACATTGAATTAACATTTGACACGCGACTTTTGTTGCGACAAACGTGTATTAAAATGCTGACTGGCTGCGGCGACATTTATGTATTCCAACAGTAATAACAGCTTTCGTTGTTAAAACTAAAAATAGAGGGTAGAGAAAAAATAAATCAAATTTTACCACTCGAAGGGAGAAATTTTGTATATATATATATATTTTTTTTCAATATAATATTTTGTTTTTATGAAGACTGGAAGACGTTCTGTAGGTAGGCCCCCCACTAGGTGGACCGACGACATTGTAAGAGTCGCAAGGAGCCGATGGATGCAAATGGCTAATAGCCGTTCATGGTGGCGTTCAAGGGCCTATGTTCAGCAGTGGACTTCTTCCGGCTGATGATGATGATGATTATGATGAAGACTGTTTTTAAATATTAATATTAATATCACATTTTTTTTTTATCATTTTATCGATGAAAAAGAAAAATGGATGCAGTTTAGCTTTGATTTCGTTATAATTTACATTTCTTTCTACACGTCTAGAAAACATCCCAAGAGTACAGCAACATAACAGTTTATTTTAGTAACACCTAGCTTTTACACGAAAATCTAAAACAACGATACAAATGAAGCTATTTGTATTCACACGTGCCGAAATATCTATGGTATTATCCTATTACCGTCATTAGGTTTAGATTTAGACCACGTACACAACATAAACGGAACTGTTCATCATACTCATGAAACAAACTACGACATCAACCATTTAATGTTTACCTCTCAGCACATTAATTTCCATAGAAATGGTAGTAAAATCCCGATTTATCAGGGTTCTGAATATATTGGTAACCAATGGTAACCCGACGGCTACGTTGCGTGTTTGCGTTTTAGCACGTACGTACTACGTATTAACTATAAGGAACACCTGATAATTCCCACGAGAGGCAAGTATTAATAGTTTCTGAATAAATAATAATACCCGGCGTACCTATACTGGTTACAGACATAGTAAAGGAGTAGTAGTTCAGCTTCATATAAATCGGCCGTCGCCGGTTTGAATGTGTGCGTGAGTAGCGGCACCGTGCACGCACGCACTTTTCACGCACACAATCACATAAACGAAAGGAGGCGGCCGGGGCCGCGGCCATGCACTCAGTACGGAACGCGCCGCCTATGCGTCACCGCAAGAGTAGGCAATTAACTCATCGAGTGGCCTTAGCTAACCTACTGTTCTTTATATACTGTGTTACAGACGTGGCTGAGGCTGTAAATAAAACGATGTAGAAGTGGGTTAATGTGTATTTGATTATAGTTATCAACTTGATAAAAGGAACTCTGGCAAGAAAATGATACTGTTAGGCCAGGCGTGCACTGCGACTATATAGTCTATATAGACGCAGCGGCAATAGTCTATATTTCAGACTTTTGCCGCTGCGGTGCCTTTATTTATTTGTTGCAGTAACACACAAAACATGGCTAATAGCCATTCATTGTGGCGTTCAAAGGATGATATTCAGTAGTGGACGTCTTCCGACTAACGATGACACAAAACGGCTTGCAATCGGTACAGTTGAAAATACAATTATTAGAGTTATTGATTACATTCTAAAAGTATGTATACCTAATTACATACTGTTTGTTCAATAAATAAATGTCATAACATTTATGGCCTATTATTTTGTCGTTAATTGCCTACAGTACAATTGAAAACTCTATTTTACGAGTACACAATAATGCGCGAAGCATTACGCTGCGGCGCTTTTTTGCCGTGCGGCTGAAAAATTGTAGTGCGCGCCTGGTCTTATATAATTTGTAGAAACTAGATCTTGATTAGGTAGGTAGAATTACAACCAAAATGTTTAAACTTTCCATTATACTAATAAATGTTTAGAATGATCAAATATACTATATCTAACAATTAAAACTAAAAAATACTGGCAATTCGAGACTAGAGTTACCGCTGCCGACCAACTAATGCGACAAGTCAAAGTTATTCAAAAGTAGGCGATATAATAATATGTCTACGACGCATTGAAAATCAGTTTGGGTACCCTCAGCTCACACGCTTAGTTGTTTCTTATTGAATTTCTCAAAGGAGGTCAAATTAAATTAGGTCAATTTGAGTCAAGGAATTCCTCGCGAGGCTTATACGCTTTCAACTTTAACGTTATGATATTAAAGCGTGAGCTTTAGGCCTCTTTCAGTATCTATAACTTGCTTTGCAATTAACAAGGCCAAAATATACATTTTAACTTTTAGAACTGCGCTACTATTTTTGTATACTTAAAAATATGCTACAGTCATTTTATTTGATGCAGATAAATTACGCTTTCATTGCTCAAATTGACATTTTAGTTGATTTGAATCGTTGATTGCAGTTTCACATTTTCATCAAATAACCAATGATATTAAAAGCTATTTTCAAAATAACATTATTGCAACTAACGGAACGATTGTAAGTGCCTCTTTAACTGCCCGCTCTCAGAGTTCTTTGTGAGGACGCGACGTGATTACAAATGGTATTTTTCTGTAAGAAATATTGCCAGCACTAAGAAACAGGTAGTCCGCACTCGATCCTACTCTAAAAGGGGCCTGAGGAGCCAACGGCTAATTCAATCCACGGCTTGTTATATACCAATTGATGGCCTGTCAAGTCATTCGAATTCAATCAATTGTTTTGACGTTTCATCTGATAAATGGATTCGTAGATCTTGAGAAACGCTTCGAGCTGTTTTAGAGATGTTGAAAATAATTCTTGATATTTAAACTCGGTATAAACATGTCAGAACAATCGTTGAAAGGAGATCCGAGCCTGTCATGTCAGGAAAACTTAAAAAAATCTTTATTTCGTCGTCTTAGTTTAGCACTAAGCAGCTTCGACTATAAATCATAGACTTCTTTTGTACTAACTTCTTTTGTATTCAATAGCATAATTGTATAATCATATGTGGGGCTCATAAAACACATTCATATAATGAACATATTTTACGATTGTTGCCGACGAGTAGTTGGGCCCTCTCCCCGCTCTGGGCTATATTCCAGCGGTCCGAAGCCCACAGGAAAGGTCGAGGTTTCCTTCCGTCCCGCGCCGAGACCGCCTTTATTATGACTTTATTACGCACAATGAAAATCATATTTACCGGGATAGAAAGAAGACATAATAAACACGAGTCGAGTATAGGGGGATGCGTCCCACTTCAGAATAATACGAATTTTTGAAACATCTGGCGTATAGCAGACTCTTATTACGTACACAAAGAATCTGAAAAGTGTACTGTCGTGTAGATAGACGCGTTGACACATTCCTGCATTATGTAATTCCGTAGAGTTTCGCGCGCATTTTTCATGGCGAGATTTGGAGTGTACGCCGCGCACACCTGTCAAGGGTCCCTTTTCACTGAGGAATATTACATTATGTCTTTCAAAGATGCGTCGGCCGTCGCCTTGTTAGAGCGACGACGATAGTAATGCGATCGCAGGGTAATGCGATTGTAAAATCGAGATAACAGCGCACATAATAGGCCATTGTACAACACTAGGGTCGAGTGTTGTGTCGAAACAACTGCGGCGATCATAGCGTTTCGTGTCAATACAAATTACTTGCCTGATGAAATATACAACAATATTCTGAAAATACCACACGTATATTGTACAGTAAACGCTTTAAAAGTATGATAAATTTAATATTAAGGTAGCATATTTTACCTTGCACTTATTTAACGCGTTGGCAGTGCATTAAAGCGTACTTAATTCGGAAATAAACGACGTTAAAAGTCACTGAACGCAACTACAAATTACGTCGACGCCGCGGCAAGCGCGGCCGAAGCCGTTTCTTCATCGCCTCATAATAAGCACTCAATTATTTTCGCACTGTTTTCAGAACAAAGGAACGGTTCATGTTGCATTTAATTGCTTCTTAGCGGATTTAGAGAAACACAATAGCTAACTGAAGAATTTAATAGTCCTCTATTAATCATCGAAGTTCAATCAAAAGCTGATTGACAGTCAAATATCATCGACGTATTTCAGATTTTGTATTTTCGATAACTTAAGTGGGAAGCCAAATGGTGGTTACAGCCGTCTTTATTATTTATCAATTAGCAAACACATCATAGGAATACTATGGGATTCACTCATGGCAAATTACCAACTAGTGAATTAGTATGAACCGGACAACACAAGGGTCCAAACACAGTGATCCACACCTTAGGCAACGGTTACATATTTTGTAGAATTTTAAATAGGTGTATATACGTAGACCACTAAGACCAACACAGGCTACTTTTTCCTCAAGGAAATACAAAATTTCCGAGGGAAGACATGGGTAACTGCAGTAGCGAAGCTTCGGGTTGTGAATATTATATATATATATACTAGCCCCGCTGTTTCACCCGCGTGGGCTACAAACAGCACAGACAGCTTTATGCATGCAAAGTCTCAGCCCGATCGGTTTAAATTTGACAAAGTTTCATACAAACTTTCATCCCCTATTTTTTCCCTTGGGGGAAGAATTAATCAAAATCCTTTCTTAGCGGATGCCTACGCCATAACATCTACTTGCATGCCAAATTTCAGCCTGATCCGTCTAGTGGTTTGGGCTGTGCGTTGATAGATCACTATGTCAGTCAGTCACCTTTGAGTTATATATATATATTATTTAGATATGAAGTAATTTACTCAGAAGCCTGAATATAAACTAGCCTAGGCGTACAACTTTATTGACCAAGTCAGCTACAACATGCATTTCAGTGCAATTAGATCGTATCGCGGATTAAGTAAACACGTCAGTTGTAATTAATTACCTAGTTGAAGCAAAAGCGGCGAATACAGGGTGGCAAGAAATTTCCTTGCAGTGTTATATGTCAGTTGCTTAAAACCGCCACATTTATTCTCCCGGGAGGAAACGTAATTTACAATAGGGGAGAATTAACAAAACAATACTCGCGAAAGTTCCCACGATCTTCATTGCACTTCTTCTTCTTGCAATAGGGCTTCCCAAGACCCGTGACTCATTAGCGTCGTTCCGCAGGCGACTTAGGGACTTGCTAAAATAATTAACGTAAAATTTGCAAGAAAATTGCTCGAATGCATCATTGTTTTTTTTTATATCCTATTGTTTACTAATCGTAATGATTACCAATTCATTGTGATTTGTAGAGTAGGAGGAAAAGTTGGACTGCATATATATTTTTTACGATTCTTACCAATTATCTTATTGTGTAAGTAAAATATTTATGTTAATGAACACGCTTTTATTTTTGGTAATTTTTTCAATAATCAATGTAGAGAAAAATGGTTGTAATTTATTCCAATTTTCAGATGAATCTTGTAATCTCCGCTTAAATCTTATTTGCTTCGTTAGCAGTAGTACAACAATATTTACTTGTTTTTAGCGCAACGTCTTTATTTTTAGTCCAACTAAATTTATCGTTTTCTTTCGCGTATTTAAGTAAGATTAATAATAATAATAATAATAATAATGCCCGCACAATCACATACATAGCCTCTGACCCCTAACTAGGTTTCCCTGTATCTAGGGTATCAGAAACTACGAGGATCGGGGATCCACAACACCCAGACACAGAACAAATACTTGCGCTTTTTTTTTTTTCAATGCACAAACATTTGTCCTGTAGCGGGAATCGAACCCGCGACCTCACGCTTCACAGTCGGCGATCCGCCCATTGCGCCACATCGGTCGTCGATTTTTATCTATGTTGATCGGTTATATAGATTAGAATAATCCTGTTACTGATTTGGTAAGATTGTTACTTCAACCACTCGCTCGAGTTACATAAAATAAAGTATCAGTGTAAAATGAGGTGGTCAGTTATAAATAAATATACCTGAATGTTTGTATAAAAAATTGGTTTTCCAGGAAGAGCACCAATTTGAATAACACCACAGCTATTCCAGGAAGAGAAGCATTCAATAATTTGGCTTGATGTAATATTAATAAAAACAACTTCACCTAATCAAACAATTCAATTCCGAGGCAGCTAAACCGATAAACTTCCCAAAATCCACAAGTAGTCTATTGAGCGAAGATCTCTCGGCACCGGCAGGGATGGCAGTCGTACCGAACAAAGTGGTAACCGTTGGAAATACAAAACGAATGGGAAGATGGGCTCCTCCGCCGAGACCCATCGACGAGTAGTACGTGACGCGAAACGTAAACTTTAACACAACTAGCGACGTTTACTGAAGGTTTGGCACGATGACATGAGTAAAGGATACAAGATGTTGCAGGATTTTAGTTAAATTATTTGAATTAAAATAAAATTAAAAATAAATCAAACACAGTACACTAAAAATTTGGTAAACCTCCAGAAGACGGTAAGATGGCCAAAATGCTGGCAGCATTGCCTTGTTGAATGGCAATGCTAATTTTTAGACCAAAATATGAGCCAGCATTTTGGTCACCCGTCGCGTCAAATAGAAGCTTTGAATTATCTATCAGCCGGTTTCAATAAACTATCAACGCTTTCCCCTATCGGATATAGAAATTTGACACCAGCTCCATAGAAGTAACGTCGAATTTCTATCTCTAGTAGGGCAAACCGTGGATAGATAGGCTATTAAAACTGGCCGTGTATCTGTCACCTTCTTTTATCTAAGAGCAGAGCTCTTGTTGGTGGAGCACTTGCCATCCCGTTCTGTTGTCAGCCATCCTCTTGGTACGTACGACATGACGACAATCCTTTCTTTGACTTGGCCTATGTATGTTCTTCTCGGTCTACCTCTCCCTCTTTTCCCTTCTACTTTTCCTTCCAAGATGGTTTTCATAATATATTCGTCATGACGTATCAAGTGGCCAAACATCTAATATTGATAAAATTCAAAATTCTGGCCGACGCACTGACATATCTACGTAAAGCCTCAACCAAAGGTGATAGAGACGTAGATATTTCAGGATATCTTATTTTGGTAAAGTATCGACAAAAAAAGGAATTCTGAAAATTACCCGGGAGGAGGCTCAAATGACGAAGCCGCGAGGCAGGTCGCTAGTTAATCCCGGAAAAGGTAAACCACAGATGCAGCTAGAGTATATGAGAGGAACTAAAAATCTATTGAACTTTGGCTTAATCAGCCAATACCCCAAAATTGGCGTCAAATATTGAGGAAAAAGCCTCAAACAAACCGCTTATAATTTGCGCCATAGAATACACACGCTCCGTGTTATTCTAACCTTCGAAAGAATAAGTGCCTATAATAATAAAAACCCGCAAAATTCAAGTTTGTTTATGCAATTTCGAGCCCCACTTTTTACAGTCGACATTTCAAGTGTTAGGTAATATTACGCGACTGTATGAATATTTCAAGTGCAAATAGGGCCGTGAAACACGACCAGTTATTGCTGTATTTTTTACACTCACTAAAAACTTCTTACAGCCAGTAATTTGCGGTTTTACGGCATGCCTACTCATTCTAATATAAACCTAATACTAAATTACTGGTGTGGCTTGGAATAATGAGTCTTTAGGGTTGTTGAATGCTGATGTTGTAATAAACCTAATACTATGGTACAGTCAGCGACAAAAGTAGCTGGTCATACTCGATTTTCTAAATGTGTTTTAGATCAGTAATATTTGCGTTTTTTTACATGTTACATGGTAACGTTTGACCACAACATAACATGATTTTTCTGAGAATTAGGTTTTATAACGAGATAATTACCATGTATTTGTTTTTGTTTTAAAACAGTATATGATTTTTCTGCTTCGTTAAGAACATAAATATAAATATTAAAAATTAGTTGAACGCTTCAACAATAATATATGACTAAGATGACAAGTTCTTACTGAATTCACTGCTAGCTTGAGCTATTTATTGATCTTTTGTAGATCAATCTTTTTCGGAAAAGATTTTTTACACTTCAATTCGAATCGATTCCAAAATCGATGTTTAAATAAAAATAATCGCCATCCACAATAATGATGTGGTTAGGTTATTCAAGTGTTTATTGTATTAGTTATACAATACGGAACAACATATCCAACAGCTATAACATTTCCTGAGTACAAACGTCGCCAAATTACGGCACAATAAAGTCCAATTGCCGAAAACGACTCTCTCGAACTCACACAAATAACATCATCAAAACATCCTTAATCATTTGGTAGATAGGGATGTGCTAACGAATTACGCGAGGAGTTTTCCAGCTACAGTTTGGAACTATATTCAGCATCTTTTTGAGATTGTGTTCGTAGTTTTTTTTTATGTAGGCATTGTGATTATTTATTTATTTATCTATCCTAATACATATTATAATTTACATATCGGTATTGTGCTGTAAAGACGTTGTTACTTTTAGTTAAATAAATAAAATAATGAAGTAAAATTTGTTTCTTTGGATGTAAGGGGTAATCTTTAAACGATTGAACCGATCCTGATAGTTTCTTCACTATATTAGAAAGCTCTAGATAGTATTCCTATGTTTTATTCCGCCAAAGTGAAGTTTTAAGTAGGAAATCTTCCGGCTGTCAAAATACTTTCCTAACACTGCGAAACCGGGGCGAGTCACTAATCACTATCCTACTAATATTATAAACGTGAAAGATTGTGAGTATCGATGGATGGATGGATAGATGTTTGTTACTCTTTCACGCAAAAACTACTCAACGGATTGAGTAAAATTTGGAATGGAGATAGCTTATACCCTGGATTAACAAATAAGCTACATTTTATCCCGAAGGTCCCTGCAGGATAACTGGAAGTCGCGGGTGAAACCGCGGGGCGCAACTAGTTCTGCTATATATGATTGGAGATTCGGTGTGAAGAAATTAGAAACGTACGAGTACACTATCGCTCACAAACTTTCGTACTTACAATAATATATTGTAATGTGATTAAAGCGATTTTAATAGATGTAATAGACACATTGTTGTGCTGTGTCGTCGCAAGTCTCCTTTCGCTGTGACAACACACGATGAGAGCTCTCGTAGGTCGATTTGCTGGAGTACATCAAACACAGCGTCACAGTTCACAGGCGTCTCACGGAACCCAGCGAGTGTTTGACGACACTCTCTCCACAATGACAGCTCCGTGGAGTGTTTGCCCGCACCAGCCCGCGCTAGTTTGCTCACCTACTCACGCGTTCAAAGATTTATCCAACATTGTTTTCGCACTGTTATTAACGTCGCACAGTCGAATAGTTTAGCCCGCACTTGGGTACCCTCGGCCCGCTGAGCTTTTCGAAATCTTTGAAGATTGCGTTCGATTGCCATCGATCGAATGAATTTGAGTTGCATTCTACTTTGTTGCTGATGACTAGAATGAAGGGACATATCCCTTCTTTAGTATTATAAATGCGAAGGTAACTCTGTCTGTCTGTTACGCTTTCACGCCTAAACTACTGAACCGATTTAAATGAAATTTGTTACAGAGATATAGTCTAGAGCCTGAGAAATGACATAGGCTTCTTTTTATCGTGATAAACTGTAGCCCACGCGGGTGAAACCGCGGGGCTCGTATGATTAAATTGCATTTTCTTTTCTTACGGCCCGCAAATTCATGAATGTCGTAAATTTTACCCCGCGACGGCCCAAGGTTGCTCATGGCTGGTCTTTACCCCTTCAACGCTTTACTTTTCCTCGTCGAATCGAACTCGAGTCGAGGGCGAAGCGCCCGCGGCCTCACCCCACTCCAGAAACAGTTCGGAAACTGTCCAAAAAATTGCCTCGTCCTCGACACGAAAACTATAAAAACGAGACGTAAGTGAAAACTATTATTTTCGCATCACGGACGCTTTATGTGCCAAATTAAAGTTTGTGAAGAGTTTTTTCGTCGCGCTAACGACTTGTTCAACTTAGCGGAGCCCATAAGAGACGTTTTTGTGTCCGACGTAAATTAGATCTTATCGGGTCTCTTGGGGGTGTTTTGTTGTTACCGTCTGAACTGAAGGGATTTGTCTGAATATGCGAATACTTTTTCCAGCGTGCAAATAAGAATTTCTGCGTACGGAATACTTCATTACATAGCTGCAAATGGTAGTCGTATTCCTAGCATAATTAATCTAGATCCGAAATGAATTACGCTCCGGTCCTTTGAGAGTCGAAGTACAATTTTACCATTTATACGCCCACACATGCACGCGTCGCGCAGTTGGAAAATCTAATAGTAGACAATGCGACAGGAAATGATCTACGTGTGATACATTGAATAGAATAGCACTCGATTATTCTCAGCTGAGACCAGACAGAGTGTTAAACTCGATAGAAAGGTACTCTGAAAGTAAGTGACTAATGTCTCAGAGTGATGAGTAAAGTGCACTGTCGTTGCAATTTTCGGGTGTCACTGCAATGTTTTCTGACAGTTGAAAATAGTTAGTTTCTAAACTAGCCACAAACGCGGTTCAGCGGCAGAATGCAGAAATAAAAAAAATTTGTCTGTCAGCATCATCCACGGTCACCAACAAACTGTCCCTTCTCTTCGCTATTCTACTGAGTCGATAGGATGAATGATTGAATAAATGATATAATTTTTTTTCAAATATAATTTAGTTAATACTCCAAGATTAGTTAACGCCATCTATCAGAAGTTTAAAAAAAACTATTTTTCTTAAATTGCCTACCTCGGAATTCCTCCAAGGCTTACGAACTTATTTCTTTCTGTCACAAATAAGCATTTAGAGAAAACTTTTTTCAGAGGCTGCTTTCAAAGTACAATTAGTAAGAAGTTCAATCAAAAATCAATGAGTTCTCAATCATGCATCATGTAACGCGAGAGGCATTTAAAAAGAAAACTTTTCGCCTCATCCCCAGGTAGTACCAGGCACTACGTTACTGAATTTCCCGTACATGTTGCTACGTAACTCCGGACACCGGACCGGTATATTTCCCAGCGTCGAATTCAATTCCATTCGTTCCGATCATCGGCTCCGTGTTGGAGATAGAAATCTAATTTGGGGAAAAGGTGTCGTCAACAGTTTTTTGGACAAGGCACGGCATTGCGCGACATTCGCCGCTCTTTCGTACGCACGAAATTCGCCCGGATCCGTTTCCGAATTTTCTAGACGTGAAATGTGGGCGCAATGAACGAGAATTGCTACAGAACAAAGTTGTATGATCAAAGTTTTTTATTTGGTTATTTTCCTTATCTTGCGGCTGCCTTTGTCAGCGAACCGGCCGTACATAATACTCGTATGAGTTCGATCACGTCACTCAAAGGGAGCATTTATTCCAGCGTTTGTTCTACTTATCCGTACATACTTAGGGCTGGTTTTATAAACGTTCGTAAGTCAAATCATCGTCATCAGCCTGTATCAGTCCACTGCTGGACATAGGCCTCTCCCAAGGTACGCCACTGAGCCCGGTCTTCGGCTCTTCTCATCCAACTACTGCCAGCCACTAGGCGCAAGTCGTCGCTCCACCTTGTCGCAGGGCGTCTTACACTACGTCTGCCAAGTCGCGGTCTCCACTCAAGAACACGCCTACCCCAGTAAGTCAAATGTCATACCAAATTTCGGTAAACTTGATCATATTGTCAAATTTTAGCACGGAAACTCTCTCTGTCTTTCTATATGTTTGTTACCTTCTCACGCCTAAACCGCTTATCAGATCATGATGAAATTTGGTATGGAGATAGCTTTAACCCTGCGAAAACCCATAGGATAGTTTTTATCGCGACATATTAAATGTAGTCCACGCGGGTGAAACTCTTAGTATACAGATATACGAGTATATTAAGTCAGCCACGATTATTAGTTGACCCGCTACAAAAAGTTCAACGTGAGTTCAAACCTCGCTGCGGGGTTATTACCGCCGTAAACTTTTGAACTATATACTAAGCAGTAAATTAACACAATCGTGTGTTTTGTCAGTCTAAATCAAACTGGATTTTAGATTAGTACCTACTTGAAAAACCTTAAAGCCAAAAACTTTTTCATTCACGATTATTCTTTGCAAAGTTAAAAGTCTTTGAATGCCTCAATGTTAAAGTTTTACTTTAGGTTAATATTTAATCATCAAAAGAAGCAACGAAGCGGTAGCCAACCGGAACATTTTCTAAAAGCTCGAAGTCTGTCAAAAGCAGTTACGCTTTTCTATAACCGCCATGCCGCTATCGCTCTGAACAAAATAATTTAAGACTTCAATCGGATCGGATATAGATTAGAGAACAGAATATAGCCGAAAGATGCATCATTTATCCTTTCTCACGAATGCTTTCGGACGATCGTTATTTTGGAACAACGGACGTTTTGGGACTGGACAATTTGAGATGACTGCTCCGTTTGGAATTTTTGGAAAGTCGCCGTAATGGACCCTCGGTCATTTTGAGAATGGGCATTTTGGGAAACTGATACGTTTAGTACTTTGTGTGTTAATTTTTTTCAAACGAACGTTTGTCATTGTTACCATTAGCCATTTTGGGACACTGGAGGATGTTTAATATAGTAGACGGTTTGACATTCTAGTCATTGTAGCTCAGGACCAAACTAACCTTAATTCAATTAGTGATCTCTACAGTGAAAAAAAATGACTCTAGTTTTTGCTTCAATAGTTATCTCTACATGGCATCTATGTACCTACGATCTTGGTCGAGATAAAATACGATGCACTGACTAATGAAAGCATGGAAGGATAAAACTAGGTTACAGACTAACAGATCACAGAGTAAAGAGATGGGACGCGGAAACAAAATAAGCTTTACATTTAGATGGGTTCCGTATGATTCCTTTGAGAGCGGAAACGACGGACTCCAGTACCGCCTGTAGCATATATTTTTTTATACCATTATCAGTATCGTTTATCAACAACTACATAATACGACAGCTAGAGAAACGAGAAGCGGAAGGAAAATAGCATTTATTCCACGGAATAAATGTGTAATAAAAATCAGGAAGGAGCGTGATTGATGAGACATAACATGCTGACTAAATACAACAAATGAGTAAACATGGATGGAGCAGTGTTTTCATTAGTGTAGGATGTGATTATCAATCATGTGTGTAGGTGGCAACATTACTTAGGTATATATATATATACATATACATAAGCCAACTTTATTTGTGAAAAATATCATTAAGTTAAAATTAATCATATCATCAGAATTAACAAGCTGAAGTGGCAGTCGGCTGGTCATATAAGCCGCAGAACCGACAACCGATGGGGTAGACGTGTTCTTGAGTGGAGACCGCGACTTGGCAAACGTAGTGTAGGACGCCCTGCGACAAGGTGGAGCGACGACTTGCGCCGAGTGGCTGGCAGTAGTTGGATGAGAAGAGTCGAAGACCGGGCTCAGTGGCGCACCTTGGGAGAGGCCTATTTCCAGCAGTGGACTGATACGGGCTGATGATGATGATGATGAATCATATCATCAAGGTATTACGATCCATCCACGATTTGCCCGATTTACTGGATATGGAAATTTGACATAAGCTCCATAGAAGTCTATGTCAAACCGTGGATAGATCGGTTATTGAAACCGGTCGTAAGACAGCAATGCCTAAAATACGCTGACCCAGTGTGGGTTGGTAAATAACACAAGCCCTTGAATGTTTTGAACATTTTTGCACTGTTTGTGCATTAGCCAATGCCGTGTCATTTAAAATACTTCATTTCAAAGTTCTAACACGGGGCCTCTTATTGATTTGTATCATTAGTTCTTTTACAACTAGCATTTGCCCGCGGTTTTACCCGCGTGGAATTTTTCACAATTTGTTTTTATATATGACACTCAGGGATACTGTATCCCTGAGTGTCATATAGAGAGCTTTCCAACAGTGAAAGAAATATCAAAATCGAATCAGTAGTTTCGGAGATAACCCGTACATCTCTCCCTCATCATCAAAACTCATAAATTATCTTTACCGGTATAGGTTTAAAATTGTTTTAAAAACGCGCTAAAAGTTAATAATTTTAATTATAATAAAAAGGAACTCCTTCCTTATGTGCAAATTTAAACAAGAAACTAATTGTATTAAAAAAAGCTTTGCACCTCAGACTTGGTAAACTTGCGGCAAGTAACAGACACTGTGTAGAAATAATTTACCAAGCATGATAATTTTAAATTGCTTACAGAGCAAAAAGTGGCTTATGTAGTTAGCTCCGTTTATCATGGCATTTTGTTACTACGAAAAAACATAAGAGGGAACGTTCACACTAATGGCTTGCGTACACCGAATCCGTCATCGGCCGAAGTATGCTCGGGCGTCATCGGCCGAACTCGGCCGATCAAATCAAACGTAAGTAAATGCAAGAGAGCGCTTACACTGCTACTACCGACGTCGTCCGTTGACGCCCGATAAACTGACGAGTCCGAACGTGTTTGGATTTTTTGTCAGTTTTACCGACTTCTTTCTGCTATCGAGTCGTTATTTGGATCAAGAATGGATATTGAAAAATTAATTTTCTAAAAAATACATTTCTTCGAAATCCTCCATGTTTAAAAACACGTCTGTACTCTGTAGTAGCACAGTTCAGACTTCATAAGTTCTACCGACAACGGCCGTTATCGTCTGCAGTGTATTCAGTTGAACGTCCGAGTTACTCGTCCGAGTAGTTCTGTCCGTCATCGGCCGACAAAATCGATTTTGGTGTACGCGTACCATTAGGCCCGTATTCTAGAATGACGCTCAAGTGTTGATCTATGCTTGAGTAGTGATTAATGCAAAGAGAAAGAAGAGTAAAGTGAGAAGAGAGAAGAAGAGAGTAAAGAAGAGAGAGAAAGAGAGAGAAGAGTTCTTAAAGGTCGGTAACGCATCGGCAACTCCCCTGGTGTTGCAAATGTCCATAGGCGACGGTGACCGCTTTCCATCAGGCGGACCGTCTGCTTGCTTGCTAATCTATTACATTAACGCCCGAAATTAATAATCGATCCTGATCCGTTATCCGCGGTTTTGGATCGATATGTCGTGTCATAATATGTCATTTTAGTAGTAATCTGTCAAGCCCTAGTACTAAAATGACATATTAGGACATGACATATCGATCAAAAACCGCGGATAACGGATCAGGATCGATTATTGATTTCGGACGTAAGTGACGTATTTGTATGAACTGACAGGCGTCAAATCTGTGCTCAAGTACTGATTATCGCTTGAGCGTCATTCTAGAGAAGCCTTAGTCACGTTGCATCGCGTTTTGCTTGTCGTAAGATCTAGCAAAATACCAACTCGTGACCTTAAACTCTTGCGCAAACAATAATAAATTATTCATTTATTTTCTTAATGTTTTGTGCAAAATAATGTAGGTACGTTATGCTGAATAGAATCATCAAATGTGATGGATAGTGCGTCAACCCTTTGTTTTGATAAAAAAAAATAGTAGTTGCAGGCTTTTTGCAGCTATATCTTTATTAGATGAAGAGAAAACATATACAAGTAAACTTTTAAACAATATTTTAGCAATGACAAGTGCAAGCATCCATTTCGGGTCTGAGACTTTGGCCCTTTTAGTTATTTCTATAGGAATAGATTCCTTGTATTAACGCTCTAGATATATTTGTTAAGCTGCCTCATTTGCAATATGA
Source organism: Opisthograptis luteolata (assembly GCA_931315375.2). Taxonomy (NCBI): domain Eukaryota; kingdom Metazoa; phylum Arthropoda; class Insecta; order Lepidoptera; family Geometridae; genus Opisthograptis; species Opisthograptis luteolata. The sequence goes on along the minus strand of OV928049.1, from coordinate 9,132,997 downwards.
CATAACATATGGTCTGCATCTGTTCAAATCATTGTATTGGTGGATTAATTAAGAGTGGATTTAGTATATCAGCGTCCCTTCATGGAATAAGCCTCAAGACTGTTACAGCTTGTCATCGCTAGGTGCACTTAAATTTACTGTGTAATAGAAGACAGAGAGACAGGCAGACATTAGCAAACTGAAATGTTAGGGAGCTTGTCACATAAGCCGCAGAACCGATAACCGTTGGGGTAGACGTGTTCTTTAGTGGAGACCGCGACTTGGCAAACGTAGTGTAGGACGCCCTGTGACAAGATGGAGCGACGACTTGCGCCGAGTGGCTGGCAGTGGTTGGATGAGAAGAGCCGAAGACCGGGCTTTGTGGCGTACCTTGGGAGAAGCCTATGTCCAGTAGTGGACTGATACAGGCTCATGATGATGAGATAGACAATATATCACTGTCACTACTTTTACTAATTAGTGCGTTCAGGTTATCTCTATAACATAACAAAGGGGACACGAAACGTCTTAGCCAAAGGATTCCAACTGTCTGACACATGTAAGGGTATGTCTGTTTCCACTTTTGACGTAAGTACGTTCTACCTCTGTGCAGACATAGGCCATAAAAGGCCTTGTAAGGTCTGAGCCGTAAGTCTTTAAGCTAAGCGACCTATATGTTCAAAGGCAGTGTCAAGCAAGCGTCAGAGCGCACACTTTAAAACCCCCGTACGTTGTGGATGTATTAGAACTATTAATCACCGGTGAAAACTTAATTGGACGTTCGAACAGACAGTCACGCGAGATCTTGGATATAGTTACGACCCGTTGCTTGCGTAAAATATTTAATGAACGTTCTAATTATGGCTGTGTACATGAAAATTTTGTTTATAAAAGCGTTTAATAGCTCGAAACTTTAATTACATTTTCTAGGCTTCGTAGGTGCTGCTACTATATTGGTATTAAAAAAAATAGTTTTTCATGTTTATAACATCATGTTTTCATGCCATGCCCATATAGGGCTGATAACGTTTTAGCTTATGTTTTGAAGCTTTTTGTAAACTTAAGACTAAGTAAACATTTTTACTACAACTTGGTTTTGCAACGGGATATTTACCACGTAATTGTTTTTGTTTGAGTTCTCGATATTTCGGCTTTTTCTGGCCGTAGGCCGGTCGGACGCCCATTAGATAACGCTAAAGGGACGCGGTGGATGCAGACCTACGCAACTCCAGATTCTGAACTGGGCTAAAATCGCTCAGGATGGAGAGGATTGGCGTTGATGTTGAATATACATGATTCAAGGCGTCTTCACTCACCTGTCCATGGTTCTTGTAACCGTGCCTTCTGGAGATGTCATCTACATGTGCGCCTCCGTTGGGCACGTGCACAGCGAACTCGTTGTGGTAGATCTGTTCCCGTGCGTGCGCGCACACGTGCAGCGCCGTCAGCAGCGCCAGCGCGCGCCATGACGTCACCATGACACCGACACGACACGACCAATCACAGCCGCATCCGCGCTCGCGCAACTATTGCTATATCACTACTACACTCACTGACATTCAGCGAATAACTGAACCGACACTACGCGCGGAGACGGCGCACTTTGTCCTATGTCATCACACCTCGCGTTACCTGCAAGCAGACACGTATAATTAGATTTTGAAGAGCTTGATTAAAAGGCATTCCTCTTCATTGTAACGCGCACCCCATTCTCGAAACAAAGGACGCCGCGGAGGCTGGAGATATTCAATTTTAATAAAGAGTAATTCCCTTTACGCGCTCGCTCTATTTAGCTTCATTTTTTACGCTCGAGCGAACACCATAAATATAAAGGGAATTTAGGAGCACGATAAACATATTTGCTCGAGCACCGACGTAGCTAACGGCAAATCACGCGGCAGATAGGACACAATAAGCGGACGCACAAACGGGACAAGTTAAAAAAATACGCGGGGAATCCCCTGATAATCCAGATAAGCCACGCGGGCTAAGCACGGAAAGCCTGACCGTGAATATATCAAAAATATTTATGGAATTTTATTTGGGAATTTATCCGTCGACCGCACTCGAGAAAGCGAAACCTTTAACGTAAATCTTTCTGTCCCCTGCCTGTTACACTTTGAAGGTTTTTTTTAAATATTTGCATGAATTCATCCAGGGGTACTTAGTAAACTTAATATAGCCAGGGAAGCGCCTTTTACAGCTATTTCAAAAAGTTCACATTCACGGTTTATACCAGACTGAGTCCATTTGCTCTCAAATTGAACACAAAGAACAAAACAAGTCTTTTTGTTCCCTAAGGTCTTCAATAAATTCCAAATCGTTTGCAAAGATAATTTGTTTCATTTTTATTATTCCTACTATTGTCTCTATTTCGATACCAAACTAAGTATCAACGAACAGACCTAAAGACAAGTTAGGGTGCGTTTTCAATAGAGCATGCAAGAGGCGCGCGCGCAAAATTCCATACAAAACAGGCAAAAAAAACGAAAAGTACAAAAATCTTTACGAAAACTGCAAATTTGACACGCGATGAGCCAATGTATACACTCCCTAAAAGATCCCCGTAGCCGTATCATTGATCGAACCAACATGTCACCTACAGAGCTGTGGTAGGAGAATTCTAATATCCTGTTTAACAAGAGTATCGCTATAAAACTCCGCGAACACAGAATGTTTATGTTTCCTTTAAAACTTGAGCAACCTCCACGGGTAGGTCGAGGTAACTAAGAAAATACACGTTCAACGTGTTACATTTCTCAGAAACTGTAAACAAGCGGCGGCAGTCACATTATACCGGTTTGTTTTGTTATTAAAAAAATCAACTTGTTTGTCATAAAAATGTTTCACTAAAAGTTTCTCGAGAGAGGTGGCCGTTAGGTGCATTATGCTTTCATTGTAAGTTTTCTGCGTTCATTGCACAGTCGAATAAACCTGAAAGAAGTCTGATCAATGGTTTTTTTTTTTATTTTATAGCGGCAAAGAAGTCCTACAGAGCCATGCTAGAAGGAATGCTTCAGAAGAAAACGTTATAAAAATAAAAATGCAAGTACGATACGATCGCTTATTTTCAATTGCCACTCAATAAGTTGAACAGAAATTATTTTTCTTCACTTACAGTTTCGATTCGGTTACTCTGTGGTATTTATTTAAGGAAATTGAATGTGGGTTTTATTCATCGTTAACCTTATTTTGTAGAAATTAAGTTTTAAAATAATGTAGACCTTATAGACAAACAAATCATTTTCAGGCTGTCAAAATATTTATCTACCCTTGCAAAGGCGGGTCGCAAGCCTATAATAAATCCTTTTGAGTTTTGAATTTTGCTAACATTAAATATATTCAAACGAGTGCGAAATAGCAATATAAGCTGCAGTGAAACGCCTATTAAACTTTCAAAGCCGTGGGCGTTTCATCGTAACAATTTTTAATGTGTCACGCACTCGCCCCTCTGGATAATATTAAAAGGCCTAAAGGGCGTTAGAATTAATTCAAAGCTATAGCTGGGATAATTCTATTAGCGGACCGGAGCCCGAATATACGACTTAATAACGAACCCTGATCGTTATTTACATTTCTAATTTATATACGCTTTCTTTGAAAATTAAATATACCCTTAGACGTACTTGTTATAAAGGGCAGTGGAAACTGAAAAGCAATTTTGAAGGTTAGGCGGATGTTACCTTGCCGGATCTTAGCTCGGTTTAATTTCTAAAGTTAGAATTATGTTTTATGGAAACTGTTCAACAAATTACCGTTACATTTAAGTATTAGAAGTTTTCCGACATAGCTATGAGGATATGGGCCAAACCCGCAACACAAGGGATGAAAAAGGAACGTCATCCCCTGTTTCTTTCATATGAACTAAAAACCAACTCTAGTACAAAATTATATCGCAGTAATCAAGCCTCGAATATGGCTTTACGACTGATATATAGGATGTAACGGAACGTTACAACTCTTACATTATCTAATATAAAAAAATGAAATACTAATCTACAATTATTTAATTACACTTCTTATATTCTAATCATTAAAAAATATATACAATTCAACATAAACCTAATAATAAAGAAGGCTAATTAAAGTAGTCAGCTGTAGCTGAGCAGCTGTGGCTGCTTATGTATAAGTAGCTTCGTTCACTCGCTCCGTTCGCAATTCACCGTTATCGCAGTGTCCGGTAGTGGGGAACCCCGACGGGCGAGGCAGCGCCGGACGACAGCAAGCGGCACCGGGGCATCCCAGCGCACGGACGTACCGCTCCGCACTAATTAAACTACATATTGAAATTATACACTAATTTCTCAAATATACTAAGCAATAGCTTACATTGTTGTGTTTTCCCCAAATCGGGTGAGTGTTGCATAATTATTAACTGCAGAACCATTGTAATTGTAGTCTAGTAAATCTTTCAAAATTGTCACGTCATCCTACGACGATTGAATGATTTTGCCTGTTTTATTTCACACTACGCAAGCTTGGCTTGTTTAGTGTGCAGTGGTTTTAATTATAGTAATGTAGTCACTACGCTATAGTTGGAATCATAATTATTATTGTAGTATGTATGATAGTTGTGCATCCGTTGTCATTTAGTTTTAGTTGTACACTTTTCGCCTTTTCTATTACAATCATGCTGTTTATTGTTTAAATCATGCTATGGGTTGTAATATACGGCTTTACCATTTTAGCGTAAGGTTAGCATAAAAAGTTATGACGGGTCATTTTCGGTAATTACCGAAAATGTGCAATTGTGTAAAATGTGGTATACGCGATTATATCATGCCTTCCGCTGCTTTGCTTGTTTTCATAACCGGTGTAAACATTACCCAACTTCCAGGTAGTCAAAAAGAAGGGTAATGTTTTCACAGTTTTATTTTATTATTTATTGTTATTTTGTTTGACTGCCTCATCATTGATTACTATTTCTGCTAAGCAACCATTGAGTCTACGCTCTTCCTTTCCCGCTTGTGGCAGTCAAACACTTAAGTAAACAAATACTTAAATACCCGATAATGTACGGATTCCAGGGTTCACCGTTCCGGCGGCAACAGTCGGCGGTGTCTCGCCTATTCTGCGCACCTACCTCCTACCTCCTACTGGACGAAACCTACCCGCGACTAAGGCCAGTGGTTGTTTGTTCGGCTCAGCAACGCATCGACCAGAGAGCGTACCCCGACCCTGTATTATTATAAATAAAATGTTAACCTCTTAGCTGGTGTCTCATTTACGCACTCAGGCCCACAGCTAGGAAGGCTACAAGGACCGACAGCTTATAACGTGGTCTCCGAAGCACGGCAGCGCCGAGTTGAAAAGCCACTAAACCTAGCGATGACCGTGTTGAATGTCAATTAACCTGGTTGATCAATGAGAACCAACCGGTCCAGCTAAGCCATATGACTTGACGAACCGATAACCGTTGGGAAGAAAGGTTATCCAGTGGTCCAGTGGCGACCACGAACCGGAAGACGTTCTGTAGATTGGTCCTAAGTGGACCGATGACATTGTCAGAGTGGATGCAAATGGCTATCAGCTGTCCATAATGATGGACCAGCTATGCATGCCACGAGTGAAAAACACGCAGCTAAACATGTCGGTAGAACATAATACCATATTATACCAATAAATTCATTACCATAATAAGAAAATAGGCTTCTCAGTGAAAAGGCCTCTCGCGTATTATCCATTTTACCCCGTCGAATGAAGTGGCACTTTCTTAATAACCGCCGTCGATGGATCCCGGGCGAGAGCGGGCCAAATCTCGCCACATTCGTGATTAGCCGGTTATTCGCAGCGCTGGAGCATCGCGACATGAATAAAACATCGTTTACGAAACACAAGTCCCATTACAACGTCCACTTTATTGCGACCTCCCAACCCCCGCTCGGGAGAAAGCACTTCAGGTTTGAGAGGACGGAACGTGTAAGGAGAGGGAGGTCAAGGTATCGTGGAGTCGATCGGAGCCTGCGACCAAATCAAACAGGCCCCGCCAAACAAACGGTGACGTGGTAAACATCAGCCACTATTACCGCTAAAGGGATTAATTAGAATGCATTCAGCGTCTGTTTTCTTATGTAATGAGCAGGAAAATGGACTTTTGGCTACGTTGTGATTTTAGCAGTCTTTTAGTGCACCTAGCGTCGCTTCCTGGGTGAACAAACACACAGAAATTCGGGAATATTTTCACGTGTCATGCATATAAACAATTTACGACCCAAAAGGTCGTAATGCAGTGTGATAGCAAGGGATCGTTTAAGATCTTAGTCACATCTACGTTGAAGAGAAGCTGGGCTGTCACAATGTCGATAAATAAACGAAAATCGCTCCAAATGTTATCAAATACAATTCCAGGCATGCGAGACTTTCAATATTGAAAGAAGTTATTTTAGGCGAATTTCGAGGTCAAATAAGCTTTTCAAAGCGTTCAATAAATAAGGTTGAAATGGAACGCGAAAGTTTCGTCATTAAGCCGTCAATATTGTAACAGCTATTGGTTTCGGTATTCACACGTTGGCTAATCGTAAAGTTCTCTCAGAGCGAAGGTATACGAGTAAATGATATGGGTTAAGTGGTACGTGATATACTCGTATATCAGTAGTGAAATTACAGACAACACAAGTTGATTGACGCATGGCACATGACGGTGAATGAATACGGCTTATTTTGCTTTGACGCGAGGTTTACAAAGCGTAACATTTTGTAAAATCCATTTTATTTACACCATCGAAATATATCAAACCGGGCGACCAGTACCGGTATATTGGATATTTCTATCTATATAAAAGTATTTATTTTTCTATATTATTAAGTATGTATATCGTTGTCTAGTACCCATAACATGTTTCGAGCTTAATTTGGGGCTAGGTCAATTTGTGTACAATTGTCCACGATATTTATTTATTGTTGAAATTTGCCATTTTAAGTGAACTGTGATTATCTCTTTCAACCATTATCAGCCTTTCACGTTCCCACTGCTGGGATTCTGGCCTTCTTTCAGAGAGTATGGGCTGTAATCTACAACGCTGGCCCAGTGCCGGTTGGGAGATGTCGCACGCCCTTGAATGTTAGTTCTTGGGCATGCCGGTTTCCTCACGATGTTTTCCTTCACCATTTTGAGCGAAGGCAAATCCGCACATAACTTATTAAGTCATAGGAGCGGGGCCGAGAGGATTCGAACTCGGTGTCGGCGTCTTGTAAGTCGCACACGGAGAAAACCTTCCGAAACGCAGAAGGGATTTCCTTCCCTTTTTACTCAGAAGGTAAACTAAGTTAAAATAAGGAAGGAAAAGGTTAAATTTTGGAAGGAGTCGTTTAAGGAAGGTAAGACTTAGTAGGGAAGTCAGGAGTTTTCTCTCACTCGCTCTATCTATAACTACTACAGTTATTGGAATTTCTATATATTTATGGGAAACAAAATTCAGTACGAAAAAATAACGGCTCCTCGATGTTATAATAACATGAGTGACATGAATAATTCCCTATGATAGCTCTGCTTGATAAAATAACATTACTTTTCTACATGATTGAGAGAGCTCATCCATTAAACATTTTTTGCGTAAAACAAAGGGTGGAAGTTTTTCTCTCGTCTCAAATAATCTATATATATATAAATTTTTTTGCTACATAACATTGCCTCTATTTTCTGGGAAAAGATGTCTTCCATTTCCTACCACTCATTTCAGTACTTAGCTATTTCGTTCTATTCCCACCGGATCGAAAGACATTATACCTGTTGGATAAGATAGAAACGTATTGTGATGAAAATGTATGCATACAAGTACTGTCTAAAATAAAAATATGTAGTAGGAATCAACATGTGATCACTTCAAACACGAAAGTGTCTTAGATTCATGTATCTATTATTACATAATGTAATAATTTTTTTGAACATTTGACTTTAAAACGTCAAGCTAAAAACCACAACATTCAAGGGCATGCGACATCTACCAACCCGCACTGGTCTAGCGTGGTAGATTACGGCCCATACTCTCTCTCTGAGAGAAGGCCAGAATCCCAGCAGTGGAAACAAAACAGGCTGATAATAACGTGTTCTGCATTTGTTTTTATGTGATAATGATAATTCTAAATAATTTCCTTATTTTAATAAATAAAAACCTATAAATTGTCCTAACACGAAAATTAAGAAAGCTGAAACTGAGCAACTGTGATCCCGCAGCGTTCCGTAGCCCCTGCGGTTGTAGAGGCAAACTTCGTAGAGCTACCCGTAGACAAAGTCCGTAGCGCTAACTGAGCGTAGAGCATCGTAGCTGGCGCGTAGCGCATTGTGCTACGCCGACCGCAAGCGGCCGACGGACGCTAGCCACAGAATATTATATTATTCAGAATCTCCTTTCGTATGTATGTCTTTTGTTTAACGAAAGTCAAACTTGCTCATAGAGCGTTTTATTTGATGAGTGAAAGGGAACGTAGGGGTTATAAACAATGTACTTTTTTTCAGTAACTCATTAGTCACATTACTACTCGTAAAAATGACACGTGAGTATCGTTTACTGATTGTAGTATTGTGCAAACGCATTTAAACTGAAAAAAAAAGCGAAAGCGCACAAACTTCGCTGGCTCGGCCACGTTGAAAGAATGGGGGAGGATCGTGCGGTCAAACGAGCATACAGTGGACGGCCGAGTGGCCGTCGGTCGCCCTGTCGGCCGTCCCAGATATCGCTGGAAAGACGAAGTCACGAAGGATTTGCGCGAGCTCCAGGTGGAGGACTGGCAGAAGGTGGCGCAGGACAGACCGAAGTGGCGTCTTTTGTTATCGGAGGCCAAGACTCACTTTGGGTCGTTGCGCCATCTCAGTTAGTTTTTTTTTATTGAAACTGTACTTTTATGTGAATTGTCTATGGCTAATAGTCATTTTAGTGTCAACTGTGAAATTTCTATGAAATTTTTATGGGACTTTTTTGTATGTAGTTCAAGCGTTTGGTAGTAGGGGATCAAGCCCGATAGAAGCCACTTGCATACGAGCCGAGTCGAGGGCCCCGACACAATGGCCGCTCTCAGCCGATCCGCCCTTCACGAGGGCACCAGGTACGGTACCCACTCTGGGAGCCGAGCAGGGATCTCATCGTATTATAGATACGCTAGCTTTTGCACGAGAGTTCACTCGTGAATAAATTTAATAGTGATTCTCGAAACCGAGCGGAAAGTTATACGCTTCGCTTCTATCCCACTAATATTATAAACGTGAAAGTTTGTGAGTATGGATGGATGGATGGATGTTTGTTACTCTTTCACGCAAAAACAACTGAACGGATCTGAATGAAATTTGGAATGAAAATAGCTTATACCCTGGATTAACACATATGCTACTTTTTATCCCGGAATAAGTTTCCGGCGAGATAAAGGGAAGACGCGGGTGTAACCACAAACAAAAAATATAGTACTAGATATACTTGCGGTTTTTTTGCATATAATATTAGTCCTTTACCAGGAATTGAACCTGCGACCTCGCGCTTCGTAGTCGGCTGTTCACCCATCGCACCACATCGATTAATCTTAGGGCTAGCGCTTACATACAACTTTTAGTTGAACAACTATTTTGTTGTGTATCATATGTTTAAAAGAATATATTAAAGCGCACATACAGTCAACTCGATAGTTGTTCGACAAAAAAGCCAAAAAGCTATATCGATTTGCTTTTGATTAAAAAGTTGGACAACTATCGATCAAGCGCTCAATTTGTATTGCATTGTATTGATGTGCGCAGACCATCGACTAAACAGTCGATCCGTGACTGACCGCGACTAATTTCATTAAACGTTTCTTCACTCATTCTATAATATTTGAAAAACTAGTCTGGGTGCTCTTTCAGCTTAGAATGTAACGTATGAAATATTCCACTAGATAATCTATCACTAAGTATAGGATGTACACAGTATCTTCTTTTTTTATCTCTCTTAAAATTTCTATAAAGCAAAGCACAAACTAAAACTTTGTTGTTAATTGACATGGTTTGTAAACACCTTGACTCGAGCGTTGCTGAATAAAGACTGGTCGATTTGAGAAGATATAAAATCGATTGTATACGCACTTCCATCAACTAAACTGTTCAGTTGAGTAGAAATCACGAAAAGTACACAACTCGACGAAACAGTTTAGTCGATGCAACAGTTGTATGTAAGCGCTAGCCCTTACTATGACATTAATTGAATAAACATTACACAAGTTATTTGCCCCGGCACCGCTTGTTTGTTCGATTTGACAACTTGCCTGGGGTTAATTTAAGTTTTCATTCGTCATCAAACTTGTTTAAAACATTCAAAATGTAATTTACAAAAAGCTTTTGACGAAATGGCTGTTTGCTTAATTTCATTTCTGATTTATCTCCGGGATGATCTAGACAGATCTAATCAAATAGCTACGTCATATTTTGACGACGCGGTAGCCGAGTTGGTAGTGTCCCTGCCTGCGAAGCTAACGGTCCCGGGTTCGAATCCCGGTAAGGGCAAATATATGTGTGATGAGCACGAATGTTTGTACCTGAGTCTTGGATATTTCTATCTATATAAGTATTTATTTCTCTATATAAGTATGTATATCGTTGTCTAGTACCCATAACACAAGTTTCGAGCTTAATTTGGGGCTAGCTCAATTTGTGTGCAATTGTCCCCGATATTTATTTATTTATTTATTTATCTCCGGGATGATCTAGACAGATCTAATCAAATGGCTACGTCATTTTCTTTTCAAATAAAGTTTGCAACAGTTAATGCGATTGGCAAATCAATAAATGCAGTGGTACACCTTCAGGATAGGTGTTAAAAGAGTTTTTCAGGGTCGGCAACGCATTGGCAATGCCCCTAGTGTTAAAAAAGTCCATAGGCGACTGTGACCACTCAATCAAGCAGACGGCCCGCCTGATGTCTACTTGTTTGCCATAACTAGCTGCGCCACGCAGTTTCTCCCGCGTCTCCCCGTTATCCCGTAGAAATTTTATTCCGGGATAAAAAAAAGTATTCCTATGTTTTAATCCAGGGTGTAACCTATCTATATTCCGAATTTTATCCAGATCCGTGGAGTAGTTTTTGCGTGAAAGAGTAACAAACATCCGTACATCCAAAATTGTCAAAATTTCACGTTTATAATATTAGTAGGATCAAGAAAAGTTCATGTTCACATAAAGCATTTGCAAGCTATTTGCAACGCTAGGGCGATGGCAGTACGTTTCGAAATCTTTTGAAACCCATCTTGAAGGACATCTTGAAGTTTTTTTACTATTATATTTAATAGTATTTAGTAGGTACTAGTAGTAGTAGTATAGATTTTCGTGGAAACTTTTAAAACCTCTCTTCGAAAAAGCTTACTCTAAGTAGCCGAAATAGCGAAACTTTTCACTTAGATACGGAGGTAAACGTTGTATTGGTATTAGTTCTTAAGTACCAAGTCCGAATGAATCACATATAGTTATAGAGAGCGTTTCGCTATTTTTAGATAAAATGTTTACCAGTAACTAACCGAACATAATCTTAGGGACCATCCATAAATTACGTCACACGTTAAGGGGGAGGGAGGGGGTCGACGAAGTGTGACATTGTGTGACAAAGGGCAGAAAGGGGTCTCAAATATTGTGACATCACATTTTTTCTAAATATAATATTTAATATTGCAACACGAAATTTTAAAATATGTGACATCACACTAGGTAGGGGGCTGTCACAAATGTGACCAGCTGTGGCAAGGACGGGGGAGGGATAAAAAAATCATCAAAATGGTGTGACGTAATTTATGGATGGCCCCTTATTTATCGGTGTACTCACTTCAGAGCCAGATCCAGTCATAGCGCGGCGCCACGTTCGACCAAATCGTCACTTAACATCAGGTGACTTGTGGTCAAACTTCTGAGGGCGTCGGATAAAAACAAAGAGCGATCAGCGATCGACAAACAATCAAGAGAGTATTTAAATCACTTAATCACTCTAAGTGATAAGACCGCTTTTTGTAACACTAGGTAGCTCTACAAATGTTTGGTTTTATATTCATCATCATCAGCCTGTATCAGTCCACTGCTGGACTTAGGCCTCTCCCATGATACGCCACAGAGCCCAGTCTTCGGCTTTTCTCATCCAATCATTGCCAGCCACTCGGCGCAAGTCGTCGCTCCACCTTGTCGCAGGGTGTCCTACACTACTTTTGCCAAGTCACGGTTTTATATTGTTAAGACATAATATAAATGTATCAAATCTATTTCACTAAATCACTCATATCTAAAAATCAGACGGTATAAAACATAGCAGCCAATGCAATCCATTAATCCAATATTTTAGAAATAAACACAAAACTGAGTCAATATATTCGATCGCAAACACTTGCATAGTAAAGCAAACAGACGTACGGAACCCGACGCACGCTCCGCTGGATATTGCCTGCATTATTTGCGTACATGTTTGGATTTTTAAATCTGTATGCTGTAAATACAAAACTGATGGATGCATCGATAGATTAAGGCAATACCGATATCGAGCATGCACGTATCTGTAATTACTTAGCTTCCTTGTTGTTTAATAGATTGCTTCCGGCGAAGCTTGCCGATTTGCAAAATGTGAGACTGATTTTCTATTGGTTATCAATCGGTTGGAAATGTTAGTATCGGGTCGAATGCAATGAAGTATACCCACTATTACCCACCCAACTCAATAGTCTTTTTTAGAATTCTTACTGGGTAGCGTTTGATCACAAGTCACCTGATGTTAAGTGACGATGTAGTCGAAGGTGGTGCCACGCTACACCAGGATTGGGAACTGGCTCTCAAATGAGGCTGCTGTAACACACCGGTAAGTGTTTGGCGAGAGATTCTTAAGTTGCAAGTCTTAACTAGCTAGGCTATGGTTTCAACACGATGTTTCCCTTCACCGAAAGCTTAGTACAGTCAACGACAAAAATCGCTGAACAATAACACATTTTCCAATTACCGTCATCATCTTAAACACCAACCTTTGACCACATCGTCACATAAAATAAGGTGTGTTATGTTGAGGTCAAAACGCTACCTTGTAAAATGTAAAATAAAAACGATCATTACTGATCTAAAACACATTTGGAAAATTTGTTATGATCAGCTACTTTTGTCGCTGACTGTACTAACAAAGTTGTATTGGATATCTTTTCTGATTAGAACGGTTATCATAGAGGGTGAATGTACCCCGTGATGCTCTTTTTACACGCACAATTTAAACAAACAAGTTCCAAATTTCCAAAGCGCACAAATTAGCTTCCAACGAGAATTCTCTCCAGCACGCCAACTTAGGCGAGGAGCTAGGGTCATTTTTTAAAAGGCCACCCGTAATGTACAACGTTGACGTGATCTCTCCGCGTAAATTGGCGCGATTAAAGCGTAATGCCCGGATTTTGGCGTAATTTGTCCCGAGCAGAGTCGATATAAAGCGTGTCGCCTGACGAAATACCTGCCAACTCGAATTACGTTTTATGTTGACGAAATTCAGGGTAAACAAAATGGTTAAACGAAGCGTTTCAAATCTTAATAATTGTAAAAGGACTCAATTAAAACGATTCATAATTGAACAGCAGAGTGATTACGTGTAATTAACGTTTATTAGAAAAAACGTTTCGTACTATTCAAGGTCTTTTTTTGGTTTAGATTTGTTAAGATTACTATATTACATTAACTAAATATTGACTATCATCATCTTCTTGCCCCGGTCCCATTTATTTGGGGTCGGCGCAGCATGTATTCTTCTTCCACTCTCCCCTATCAGCCTACTATATTGACTAAATATAGCTATATTGACTAATATGCTTATACTACCAAGCTGTTCAAAAGTTTAATAATCGACAAGATTTCAAAAAATATTAATTATCAAGTGTAATCTGTTCATAAGTAGGGTTAAGGAGTTTCTTTTCTGGAATTTGTACAGTGTGAGAATGACTTTTGCGAATGGACTGATGGTGATGGTGGTTAAATTTTTTTACTAACTTTTTAAATTTAATATTAATAAAATAAAATAAAACTTTTTGAGCTACTCCGTGTTTGATAAAGTTTATAACATCGAGGGAACTTTACTGCGTAATAATGACGCCTAAGTATACACGTCGAAGCATAACCTCACAAGACAAATACGGGTTTGAAATCAGGATTAAAACCTTACTTACATTCAAGGCAAATAAAACTTTTAGAAAAATTATTTAGCTTGTTATATTTTACTTTTAAATATGTTGAGTTGAGATCGCCACTTTCCAAAATATTAATAAAAAATTCATAGGTCTTTGTTTAAAACTGATACGTGTTCTAATAATATTAATGTGAAATTCTTTAATTGGCCTTACAATGTTAAATATCCTATAAGCAATATGATTGTATTACGCTGTTGAGTTTCTTAATAAATGAATAAATAAATAAGTAAAATAAAATAGTCATAAAGAATTTCAATTTGTGAAGATTTTTTTTTTGGTGTAATTAACTGCTAAACAAGCAGACGGCCCGCCTGATGGTAAGCGGTCACCGTCGCCTATGGACATATGCAACACTACGATCTTTGCCGATGGGTTGCCAACCCATCTTAAAGGATTGCAATTTGTAGCACTGCGGAAAGACTTGTGAAGGGAGCTCGTTCCACATTTAATAATAAAAACAAAAAAAATAATAGACAAATTGAGAAAGTCAATCCTTTTTAAGCCTTATATATTCTCCCTGTTTTACATAACGGTATCGCCATAACATAGCTTGAGTAGTTATGGAGACGAGAGCGATTGTTCCAGATTCGAGACCGCATCAATTTGTGATTATGTTTGACGCATCAGTCCCCACATCCATTCGGTTCCATCTCGGATCTTAATTCAACTCGTGCTCGACTGGCCCGAGGTCTTGTTCAAAGGCTCGCTTTTCACAGTGTATATTTTAACAGTATTCAAGATTCAGAATGCTGGTAAAAAGTGAATTAATCCGGAACACACCGCTAGGCGACAGATTTATTGTTACAGAACGCAAAACTCAAGTTTTAGAGAAAAACAAAGTTCTAAATATTAGAGCACGCTTTATTAAGTAGCCGATAGATAATAATTAGGTACTACAATGAACAAGTTGAACCGGTGTGTTCCTCACTAAGAGTATGTTCCCAATTTAGGTATAGCGTAGCGTCTTTGTAAGAAAAAAAATTCTATATAGCAGCAAAAAGTATACGAGCTGGAGAACTGATTACATCACTATTTTGCGATACTGTCGTCTGTGTGCCACCAGAGCGTCTAATTCAAATTGAACAGTAGATATAGGTAGGGACCACCTGGTCGGGGCTTCGACGAACGCTTTGCTAATGTAGGGTGGCTTTGATCTTATTACTCGTCCGCTAGTGTCGTATATGAGTAGGATGAGGATATTTCTGGCAAATATATGAGATAAGACAGAGAGAATGTTGTGCACATTTCTATGAAAGCTTTAAGATTTGAGATTAAGAGCGAGGATGACTCCGAGGCGGCGATGACGTTGATTGACGACCCGTTTTGCTCGTAGTTTCGAAACCTTCATATGAGCTTGAGCTTTCGTCATGAAACCATAGCTTGGTGGCAGGGCATTCTCTTCTGCTCATCTGGTTAGCTACCATTCTCAAGTTAAGAATGTATCGCCTAATTATGTTCCGCCAGCCTCACTTGAGAGCCAATTCCCAGTAGCGTGGCGCCATCAAACAGCTCGTGGCATTTGTTTGGCTTTGCATTCGACCTCTCAATTAACTAATCAACAGTTCACTTGCAAAAGCGAACAATAATAGCAGGAACAGTCCATCGCATCAAAACCAACTTAGCATAGGAGTGAATTGTTGTGCAAGTATTCCCGTTAGTCGGCGTATCGGCGCGCATCGTGTAATGTATGCAAAACGAGCTAATAAAACGCAAGTCGGCCGAGCCGGCAGCGCAGTAAATTCGAGAACAGTTGACATTTATCCAAAGTTACATCCGTTACAATAACAGTCGCAGTTACGATATCCGAGCGCACGCTGGCGTCCATTTGTTCTAGTTCCGGAGGTATTGCGCCGCAGCCAGCTCTCTAATGTAATGGGGAACTTTACACAAACAGTCTCCGAGCGCAGCTCACGGATTAGACGTACCAAATTGCGCCTCGAAGCTCCGCCTTGAAACATCATTAAAATTCACAGCGAGTCCAACGCCCGTATCCTAGCGGAAGTTCAAAAATATTTACAGTTGAAAAGCTGTATCTGGGACGTTTAATCAACTTTACCTGCACGCTAGCGGCGGCGGCACTTGCACCGAGTTATATTAATGAAGCCTTACACCACCGCAGTTTATTAGCTATTCCCCTGTAATGTATGAAATGTATCTGCTTTGTGGGTTGTAGGTGGGAGACGTGAGCGAGCAGTGTGTACCGTTCGCTAATCAACGCTTAGAGCTACGTCTTAACCGGCTTTGCGAGACAGATACCGACGGCTCAATACATCCAGCATACATTATGAGCCTGATGTTACGTGCGGCTTCATATAGGTACTGCGAATAATGCTCTACTACCTCACATGTTTCAAATGCGTCTGAAACCAGGTAGCCATACCGGTCAATCGATATCCGCGAAAACAAGGGCCTGTCAGCGAATAAATAGCGGAGCGTATCGATTTAAGCGCCGTAAAAATATGGCGCTATAAACGTGTAAGCGCTCGTGTCAGGTAAAAGATTGATGGCTCCATTCAAAGTCACACTCAACTCGTGCGATCTTTTATATCGCCAGGGACGGAGTTTTATATGCGTCTCAGTAACGCTTGTCGCTGCCCGGAGGAAATGAGAAAGTTATCGGTATCTAAATCCTCGCCCGGGGGACCGTTGAACACTCTCCTAATAGATATAAAATCCGAGGACTTCGTATAATTCAATTTCGGTCGGAGGAACGGTAACGTGGGCGACCGGTGCGGAACAATTTATGTGTGGCCGCGGTGACGGACGCGGGATGCAAGCTGACAAGCCGCGCGCGTCGTCGTCACGACCGCGTGTCGCTGTCGTGTTGCCGCGGTCGGCTGCGGCCGGCAATTTCAGCAAATATGTACAGCGCTTTAGCAACGCGCGTAAATCATCCACAGAGCGCGTCTAAAACACGTTTTGTCCGCATCTAAATTTAATAAACCCGTATCTGTAAGCTTCTGTTACAAATTACGATCGGCGACCGGTCACGTATCCATTTCTAGAATGTACTCGTACGAGTAAAATAGTCTCGATATTGGATACACATTTGCCTTTATGGATTTTCTCAGGTTTCACATCAATATATTGTATTTATATAGAGTTAATAGGTTTCAGAGTATAAGGTCAGTGAAGACTTAGTGAGGTTAGTCGGCATCAGGTTTAACGTAAATCGTGTATATTGCGAGTCAATAGAGGCCGTTCATAGCGTAAATTATTGTGCTAGAGAAACGGCCATAGGTCATATCCTTAACGTTAATGCTATCTGCAGCAATAAACTATCCGGGATACGGCGTAACCGCTTCCATTTGTCGTAATATTGCCAGTTGCAATACGCAAGTAGAGTAGAGCGAACTCTACATCTTGGTCTACTGCTACTATAGTAAGTTATCTAGGTGAATATTCATTTTTCAACTTACATAGAGGTTTTATTGAATGTCAAATAACGATTCAGACTACGCGATGCGACGGCACAAGAATGCATCTGTTTGTTGCATTCGTGAATAACCTTTGAATAGAAATCTGTCCAATTGCAATGTTACTAACTTAAGTTGGAATTAAATGTAACTGACAAACGTATATACAGTATAAAAATTCTTCTTTCCCCTACTTGGAAATTATAGTTTACATAGAAACATAACGCCAGCCTAGCAAGGTCTCCGCTAAGTCAGAGCGGAGGAGGGCGAAAACAGGGAGGTTAGGTTTAGTTGGTAGGTCGCCTAGTCCCAAGGCGGAGTCCAACATCACCAGGCCCGTGCCTGGTATCCATGAGGATTCCCCCTCCCTGTACCGAAAAAAAAAGCAAAAAAAATGTTACTAACTATTGTAACAGACAACCAAGGTAACCGACATAGCCTATAGGTTCAGCAAGCTAAAGTGGCAATGGGCTGGACATATTAGTCGAAGAACCGATAATCGTTGGGGCAAATGTGTTCTTGAGCGACGACAAACGCAAAAGGTTGGATGAGAGAAGTCGAAGATCGGGCTCGATGGCGTACTTTAGGAGAGGCCTTTGTCCAGCATGGACTGAAACGGGTTGATTATGATGATGATGATGGTGATGTTGATTTGCTAGTTTTTAAACAGTCGAGTCCGTGTTTCGTTACACACACTTTGAATAGTTAGTAATAACTATTATATCATTCATTCATTTGCTCCATAACGTTGTTAGATAACATAACATTAGAACATTACAGTAATCTAGAACCATGTTGGGCGCTAAAACTATTGATACATTTCCAAATGTGATTTTGTACTGCATTAGCCCTCTATTGCTGTTCGAAAACGAGCTTAAATTCGACGTTCAAATTCAGGTGTAATGCCAGCAAGCCAGATTAGGCTACCATAAAGGTAGGCATCGGGTAATGAATGAGATAACCGATATAAACCGAACTGTGCATCATATTATCTATCGAGTCATCAATGTGATGGATCTAAATGCCGAGGGTGACACGGTGAATCGATTAATTTTGTAGCTATCGAGCAAACTAATCTATGAGCAAACTTTTAAACGAAATCCTCCCTACTATAATATTATAAATGCGAAAGTAGCTCTGTCTGTCTGTCTGTACGTCTTTCACGCGTGAACTACTGAACCGATTTAAATGAAATTTGGTACGGAGAAAATTTTGAACCCTGAGGAAGGACATAGGCTAATTTTTATCGCGATAAACTGTAGCCCACGCGGGTGAACCCCGGGAACAGCTAGTTTTAAATAAAACACTGACGATATCTGCCGCATGTGGCACGCGCGTTTCTGACCGACATCAAGCTACAGAATGCACTTTTTAGTTTTTGCACCCCGACTTTAACGACCCGATGTCGGCGTAAAGTACTTTCAACCTTAACAGCATAAGCTTGTGTGTCAGCATTTTTGTAGCTACTTAGCTACGTCGGACGGTGGGCGTCGTATGTCGCAAAGAGAAAAGTATTTCTCATTTGCTCTAGAGGAGGAAAAACAACAAAAATGCCGCACGTCCCGCCCTCAATCTCCTTTGGCTCAGGCACAAAAGAATATTATTTCAATTAAGCCCTACAAACAAAGTTTGCGTTGGGCATTTTTTCCGTAGCGGGCCTGTGTTTAATTGCTGAATTAAGTTAAAAATATTGGACTTATCTTGGCGTTATTTAGAAGGATGCTTTTGACGGTTTCCTTTTCTTTTGTTGACTCTTTATTACCTGCGGTATTTAAAGCTTCTATATTAAAACTAGCTGCCCCGGCAAACGTTATTTCTGCCATAAAAAGGCTCTGGTCATATTAGCGATACAATTCAAGCGAAAGAATAGTTCCTCCTTGCTGATCCTATAGGCTATGTCGGTTACCTTGGTTCTCTATTACAGCACCATACATTTTTCTATTTATTTAATTTTAATTTTATTTTGGACTTTACCCTAACCCACCCTAACCATGTAATCACTAATGATAAATAACTGGTACAGAGATATTACAGCATCGCTTGTTGGCTCTGCTAAAATGTTGATATAAGTACCAATAAGTGCCTTACATATTTCAATTTTATTAAACTCTACCGTTAACTCTAGACTTTACACGGAGAAAAAAGACTTTCCGAAATACCGTTTTCCTTCTGAGTCAAAAGGGAAGGACTTGTGATTCAGAAGGAAAACTAAGGTAAAAAAATATGGAAGGCATCTGTCTTGGAAGGTAAAGACTCAGCAGTTTAAGTGACACAGAAAACGTCCTTACATGGTCTTTCTAAACTAATAAGTCAGAAGCATCCAGCGCGGTAGATTATGAGAAGTTCGAGCATTGCTCCCCGCACTCGAGCGGAGCATCTCAGCTATTTTAGTACCAAACATTAAAAAGTTTACTATGTAGATTAACTGGCTTAACATGAATGGGATAAAGTTTTAACGTTCACCAGCTGTCAATTTAACTTAGGAACTG
The DNA here is from genome assembly GCA_931315375.2 of Opisthograptis luteolata. NCBI lineage: Eukaryota > Metazoa > Arthropoda > Insecta > Lepidoptera > Geometridae > Opisthograptis > Opisthograptis luteolata. The sequence goes on along the minus strand of OV928049.1, from coordinate 9,112,971 downwards.
GAGGCCGTGACTCAACATTTTTCTGTTGAGAATTTCAGCTATACAACAACATAATGTGGCCAAAGTGAGGGTATTTCACACATCAAGGCATCAAAAATATTTAAAGTTTTTCATACTTGAAATATGCTCTGCAAAGTTTCTTCCTGAAATGTACCTGATAGCACCTTACAACAGCTATTTTGACCTCTATGTTCTGAACTCTGTTATTTCATAGAACACTGACTATTAATGCCTATTAATTGTGCGCTTCAATGGTCAAAATAGTTAGCATTTTTGTCAGCTGGCTCTGCCAGATACATTTCTGGAAGAAAATTTGCAGAGCATTTAAGGTATGTTTTTTTTTTTGTTAATTTAATTTTGTTTCCTTTGATGTATGGAATATCCTCACTTCGGCTTCATATGAACATTATGTTACACATTGTAGAACCTTGTATAATAAGGTTCAAATTCGTACGCAGGGTGACGATACCGAGATATGACACTCCTCCGATCTCTGTGAAAGATATTAAGTGATTCACTCGATTCGCACACGCGATTGTGGTTACAATGACCTGCATCTCCTTGCATGCATTACTATTGGTCGGTATTGTATTGCCTTTCCGTGCACTACCGTTAGAAATTCCGGAGTGTAATAACGCTCAAGTCCTAACACTTGCCGGAGACTGCTTTGTATTGACGCCAGTATAGATAGGTGTGTCGATCGCATTCTTTGGATGCTAGTTTGGGAAGACAAGATATATTAAGATGTAGATATGTAGACTGGGATTAATGATCATTTATTTATTAGAGAAAACAACAAAGAGCGCTTTAGCCTTACATTTAAAGTGAAAGATATGACCGCCACCAAAGAAAAAGTGTTAGAGACGAAGTTAATTCGTAAACAAGGAAGTTAATTTAGTAATATAAGATATTGCCAATAATTATGCTAATAAGCACTACCCCATTGTATTAACTAATAATACATCGCTTTTAATTGTTACACAAATAATGTATTTTAATTGCATATCAATTACTTTAGATACGTTATTAAAAAATAATTCATATCCTGGTTTGATACGAATATTTTATGATATAATTATGTAATAAAAGCGACTAATAGTAGCATTAAAATATCATTAAGCCATATTACGAGTATAATTTTCTAATTTATGTAATTATACCGAATCAGATCGATCGACAACACTATCTTCTATATTACATCGAAGCCATCATAACAGTTATCGCTGCTAAATTTGGGTTACTAATAAACTGTTTTCATTTATAAGATAATCCACGAGGCAAAAAAAAGTTTGGGTTTTGTTTATCTTCAGGTAAGTAAAACTGTTAGATGTTTTTATTTGTGTAATTTTGCAGGAAACAAGCCAAAAAATGTTTAACACAATTACAATTGTTTTCAACGCATTAAACTTTCCACCACCACAACTGATTTACTGACAATTTCTGTTCTCGTAGGCGTCACGCGGAAGCACTTTTGGGAGGAATCGATTAAGAACAAAGCTTTCAATTTCCCCCTTAAACGTTTATATCAAAACATTCCTAATAGCACTTCAAAAGCCCACCCTCATTAGTAACAGCGACCTTTCGAGATTTAATGGAAAACATGGTTCAATTAATTTAAGTAAACATATACGGCACCACACATGACTAATTCGATCCGTTGCTGCGATTTTACGTATCGAATCGATACGTGAAGTGTCGATAATCATTTCGCATGTGTTTCGAGCATGAGAGTTTCGTATCGGGGCTAGTGTTACCAGACTCTCTGTCATTAAAAATCTCACTAATATTGTAAATGCAAAATTTGCGAGTGAGTGTCCTATGTTTGTTACTTCTTTACGATGAAACGACTCAACGGATGTGTGTGAAATTTGAAACAAGGGTAGCTTATACCCTTGATTAGCATATGACATTGAGGATCCTTGTCAAGGCACGTATAGTCAGGTGATTTCTCATTTCAAACTCCTAACTAGCGGTCCTACCCCGATGCTGGCAGCAATCTAGGTTTAGGTTGAGAACTGGCTCTCAAATGGGGCTGCCGGAACTGTGCTTGGTGACTCTTAACTTGAGAATAGTAGCTATCCAGGCGAGCACTAGAAAATGCTCTACTACCAAGCTATGGTTCCATCACTTTTTTCTTTCACCAAAAGCTCAAGAGGAACCATCGCTTTATACAGTTAAAATATTAAATAAATAACGTGAACATAATTGCTTTTAACAATTAAGCCGTTCCCAAGAAAATCAACTTCGTGATTTAATTCGACACCACGAAGAAAAAGTAGAAAATTTAATCTTCAATTGAAATTTTCGATCCCGCTCCCCGTCTTGTTCGCAGCAACACTACCACGGCGGCGTCCAATTAAAACGCGTGCACTAATGAATATTGCACTGCAGTTTTTATTCAACCATTATTACTCGAGCGATCGCGAGCAGGGCGCGCTAATTGATAGCGAACGTACGAATAATGAACCCAGCAACTGGTAGCTACGGCCTTGTTTTGATGGTTGTTAACCTAATGTGTTGTCTGAATACCGTTGGAGCGTTGTTTTAAATAAATGAAGTGCCTAAAATTACATATATACATCTTTAACTACATATAGGTTAAACGTGTTTTGTTTTTAACTTAGGTATACGGTCGGGGTTTTAAAGTGATCACAATGTATCCTATTGAATAAAACCATTGAATTATTGACTATATTAATGAATTATTTCAGTAGCAATCCCAACAAGGATGAAAGAAAATCGCGCATATAATCTTTTTCTATAAGCCGTTTCGCACGTACCTACGTGTGTACATGAACCCAATCAGAAAGAGCGCGGTTACCAGTGAAAAAATTAAGTAAAGTGACAAAACAAACCATATTACTATATATAAGTACGGTGTATACTACACACGAAGTATAAGTACATACGAACATAACACCGCATGTCATAAACAAAGCACTCGAATGCGAAACTCATTCGAGAATTAGTTATTTTCCGTTTTACTCTTTTTCCATCGGACAGCGTAAAGTTGTTTGTTCTGAAAGTTGGCACGGGCGCCGTGGACAAGGCTTACGTACTGAACCTGATGGGATGGAAAGTTAGCGGTTGTTTTTAATTAATACTGGCCAACTGAAGCAGCTATGTAACTGACAAAGGTTGAATAGCTCCTACGTCCTAAGTTTTACTGGGGCTTCCGGTTCGTTAGAATCAAATCTCAAAACGCTTGATAAACCGATACTCGTCTAACGGCCGGTTTTAATAACTTATTTATCCACGGCTTGCCCTACTTGAGATAGAAATTTGACACAAGCTCCAAAGAAGTATATCAAATTGTCTTAATTCCAAAATGACTGAAATTCACAGTATCAATTATGTTTTGATACTAATTATGTGATTACACCAGAATCACCAGAAACGGTATGGGCAAATCAATTAATATCGTAATGACACGTGACACAAGCCTATTTTTTCGTCCTACAGGATAGCGTTTGACCACAAGACACCTGATGCGGTGAAAAGGCGCCACGCTACGCCTGGATTGAAAACTGGCACTTTTAAGTTTTTTTATGTAATATAGTGGCAAACATACAGGCCGACCAAGAACCCTTTTTACATCAATCTTAAAGGATTGCATTCTGTAGCACTGAGGAAAGACTTGCGGACTGACTTGCTTTGAATCTGCTAAGGAATTTCCCCCGAGCATCCAAATTCCAACGCAACTAAAACAGTATTAGATTAATAAATCACACAGTAGAACCTCCACAATACCGCTGAACATGCGCAAACACTCCGAGTACAAGTCAATAAATAAGTTCAACATCCGAAACTCTATTATCCGACTGCAGCCGTTTAATAATGCCCAAACCCAATGCGCTAATTAAGTATTTGACAACAAAAGCGTTGGAAAACTCGGCCCGGCTTGAATGGGCCAAGTGAGTCGGGGCGAACAACCCAGTTTGTTGTGGCCGTTCCAGATTGGGTATCGGGCGTTCGTAGGAAACACGTCGCGAAAACAGCAGCGCAGTTGCATAAAGAAATACTTTGAATACCCGTATTGTTTAGCAATACAATGCAATAACGCCTTTGTTTACAACAAAATACGGTAATCTAATTACGTAGCATTGAAAGCAGATGTAGGTACAATGGGCGGTTCTTTCGCTTCCGCAATGACTTCCAGGCAATCTTTGCATGGAGAGATGGATCCCTATTGGTCGTAAGACGGTAATAAAAGAAAGCAAATTGTAAAACTATAAAGTCTTGTTTGTAATGTAAACAATGAGTTTGAATCGCGAGTCTACAAGTTTCGGAAACAAGATCACCAATATTAAAGTTGAAGAACCACAAATTCGGTGAAACAATTATTAGTAAATCATCTTCGGCAAGTCTCTCCGCATTAATGCTACAAAATGTAATCCTTCAAGATGGGTGTGAAAAGAGTTCTTAAGGGTCGGCAACGTATCGACATTGTCGATTCGGCAAAGCCCCTAGTGTTGTAAATATCCATAGGCGACGGGGGTCGGGGACAGCTTAGCATCAGGCCGGCCTGTTTTTTTTAAAACACTTTTATTGTTGTCTTTTATTAACTCAAAAATAATTCTGACTTTGACGATTATATGTAATCTTTTGGAAAAAAGATTTGTTTGGAACGCTCACCATAGATTAAGTTGTTTTTTTTTATCGTAGAATAAGCGTTCGGCGTACCTACTCGTTTCGCTTTGGTTACCAACTAACCCTCCTTTATTCGCTTACGCTTAGCGTTAAAGATTGTGGGAAAAAGAAACGTTTGCGTCTTGGCTAGGCCAGTACACCGTAGTGAGCGCGTATTCAAACTGTGCTTTTGACGTAAAAACCGGCGGGGGCGGAGTGTGGGTGTCGAGCGGAACCGCAAACTTTAAATCAAAATGTTGGCGTATATTCTCTAAGCAAACTTTTAATTGCGGCTCGCAGTTATACAGTTCATGTCTGTCTGAAAACTCGTGTTAGAGTTTAATGAATTTCGCACTGGAAATTTGGACGGTTATAATTTCCGGATACGTTCTGCGACACGTTTTGTCCGATGATATTTTCGTCGTATGCACAAGCGGAGGCGAACTAGCTATGTTGATTTGTTTCGCGCGACGGGTTCATTGTAACGTGGTGCTTGTTAGTGGATATGCGAAAGTTCTCATTTAAATACTGCCCATGTCACTTTTAATTAAGATATTTATGGAGTAGTTACATGGCTCTGCTGAAATCGCGCCACTAAAATACATTGCGAGTAATTAAAGATTATAAAATGAGCATGCGTGGCGCTAACTTAGCGCTTTCACATTTATATATAGCGTTATAAATATAGATACCTTTTAATACTACTACTAGTACTTGGAACAGCTGATAAACATAATAATATATGTCAAACTATAATGGAAGAAAATAAAATGAAATATATGAAGAAATAAAAATATTATTACTCTGACTCTGACTAAGGAACTAAAAAAAACAATTTATTGTCACTATAACACAGACAGCATATTATGTTCCAGTTACATACCTATTTAACTAATTGATTATAGGGTAATAGGGCAGCTTCAGCATGTGCTGCGTTCACAACAATAATTATGTGAGCGCAGCGCTGTTTTTCAAACTACTCTATGCTCGGACAGATCTTCGCCGATAAAATTCGTTATAAAAAAAAGTGGTACTTTTCCGGTTTAGAACACGCAGAAACGAAACAAATATTTGCGCATTTGTTTTCCATTGTGAGCTGCCTCTCAAGTGGTTCTGCCGCAATAATCTGCCGGTGCTTGGCGACAGATTAAGGATGGTAGCAAGCCAGATGAGCACTAGAAAAGCTAATTCAAACAAACCACTCTTTCATCAAAATGACAACAAAGAAATTTCACCGTAAAAATTCTGAAAATATCGCAAATGTGGCTTTACAGAGTAATATAATAAATATGTCCACAATATGTAATTCCAGGGATCGCCCTGAACCACACGTCACACGTCAGGTTTCCCGGCCATGCTCCGGGAATAAAGCTATTCAATTTAAAAAGTCTGCCAAGTTGACGTCCTGGAATTCTAACTATAAGCGTGTTCTACTAGAAATGTATGCGCGATATTTATATTGGACGGTTGTAAAGGACTATTTTTAGATACACATTATAGAGTCATAAAAGCATAAGAAATAGGGATGATCACTATTCATCGATATTTAACTATAAAAACATCGACGTTTTGTCTTCGATAAAATCGACACATCAATGTAAAAAGAATAAAACATTGAAAAAACAATAATTCTTTAGAGCGCCACTTCGTTATTTTTATTAGAAAATAAAATTTAGACAGTTTTATTTGTTTGTGGTAACAAACGATATATATATGTATATTGTATACTAGCTGTTCCCCTCGGTTTCACCCGCGTGGGCTACAGTTTATCGCGATAAAAAGTATTCTATGTCCTTCCTCAAGGTTCAAACTATCTCCGTACCAAATTTCATTTAAATCGGTTCAATAGTTTAGGCGTGAAAGCGTATATATTCCTTAGACTCCAAAATTATTCCCGCACTTCGGTGCCCCCTCACCGCGTTACCTGCTGTAGGTACCCATCATCCTATTTTAATTCTAAGTTAATTTTTCTTGCACCTCACGTTTGAACCGCGCAGTTAAAGGTCTTCCTGGTCCGCGACCGCACTTTACCTATTTCATAAATTCTCCCGGTGCCCCCCCCTCACCTCACCGCGTTTCCCGCGGCACTGCGGTGCAGCGGGTTTATTTTTCTACTACTACATACATTTTTAAACTCGTGATATCTTTCGAATGGAATATCCGAATTGAATAATTCAAAAAGTTATATGAAGGGCTTGAAGCAGTTTTGAATGAGAAGTAATTTATTTTGATAAGGATTAATACCAAGATACAAATAAGGAGCCTTTTCTAGCGGCGGCATTAAAATTAAATTTTTAAAATAAAAAAAACACTTATTGTGGCATAACTATAATAGTTAGACATATGCTCTCGCGGACTTTTTTGTAGATCTTAATGAGAACTACAAACCCGTGATACATTATTTTGTTCTATTGTCAATAGTTTTTGCAGCGCACGCAAAAATAGGTTTTCGACTTCACACCTTGGGTTACAAAATAGCAATTTTCTTACGGAACCCTAATTTTTTTGGAAATAAAATATAGCCTATAGCCTTCCTCGATAAATAGACTATCCAACACTGAAAGAATTTTTCAAATCGGACCAGTAGTTCCTGAGATTAGCGCGTTCAAACAAACAAACAAACAAACTCTGCAGCTTTATAATATTAAAAATATAGTATAGATTGTACATCGATACTTTTGATTCGATGTTGTCATCGATGTTTTTCTAATATTGATCATCCCTAATAAGAAACTCATTGTTTTCTCCTTTATGGCTTCGTTTTGGTCAGCGTTCGATCTCAAATAACCGATGCGGCGTCAGGTGCAGCGCTAAACCTGGATTGGGAACTGGCTATATCTAATCTGATGTCCTGAATACTAACATAACAAAGACGAAATGAAAAGGTTTAAAATAAAATATTAAGGTTTTATTAAAACGTACGCCAACACGATGTCCGTCACATGGTCGAAACTCCCCTGATCCGCACAAAACGCTTCGTTTCTCCATTTATAATGCGAACGGCAAATGAGTGGAACACCCTGCCAACGTCTTTGTTTCCCGGCGATTATAATTTAGGAACCTTCAAGTCCAGAGTGAATAATGAATACGTATGTTTTAGGCAAGCTTGCTCCATCATCGACCTCGTCATCACTTACCAAAAAATGAGACAGTGGTCAGTAATAAAATAAATCTCTAAAAAGAGTAATATTATAAATGCGAAAGTAATTCTGTCTGTCTTAACAAAAAAATGAAAACTTAACAAATAACAAAAAAAAAAAACAACTTCACTTTCAGATCCCGGTTTCCTTATACCACCCTACCACCCTTGAGATATCTCCTTTCCAACAAAAAAAACCATCATCAAAATCGGTCCATAAACGACGAAGTTATCGCCGAACATACATAAAAAACAAATATACGGTCGAATTGAGTACCTAACCTCCCTCTTTTTTGGAGTCGGTTAAAAACAAAGAAAATTCCGGCGCTACGCCGGGCCCCGCAATATAAAGGCACGCCAATCTACATCATACACTTGAGCAGGCAGATATGCAGGCATGCATAATGCAGGCACAAATTACGTTGCCATCTGCAGACGTGTCATTGTTATCGGCCTGCATAATTTGAAGTGACAGGCGCAGCCGGCGGATGGGATTAGTTATTTTATGATGTGTTATGGTTATGGAATATTCTAGTTCAAAACTGCGGTTACCTGCGGCTTTGTCCGATATATCAATAAAGGTTGTATACAGTTGCGGTGACGCTCTTCTTCTTTCACCTACTTATCAAGAATCTTTATTGTAGAGTATCAGATTAAAATTAATACAAACATGAGATGAGTACATCACTAGTAAGTATAAGTAACTAGCTATACCTCGCGGTTTCATCTACAGTAGATAGTTCTTCCTATGTCCTTCCTCAAGGTTCCAACTATCTATATTAGTATGGATTTACGACAGTTTATTTCTTATCACTGTATGTGGATCTACCTACACGCACTAGATAAATTCAATGCGGTCAGTTCTAACGCAAAAAATCACCTGTGTTTTAAAACTATTATTATACTCCAACAATCCTACATATCAATATAAACTTAATCATAAAAATGTTCTGTAAAATAGAATCGAGGGGAGCTTGTTCTGCAACACAGACGGACGGGACTGAACAAAAGGAAGTCCAATTCGCGCTAGTTGTCACATCAGACCGACACGAGACTAAAGGGAAGCAGCGAGTCAAAATTCATTGTCACTTTTTAATTGAACGATAGCCGACCGCGCCCACTATGCGAGCAACGGACGCGCAAATGGCCCGTAAATCATTGCTATAGCACACCATCGCTTTCTCTATCTCTGTGCCAACTAACGACCCCGCATTCGGAAATTGCAATACTCATATGTCACTAAACGTAGGAGCGAAGCGCTTGTATTGATGCGGAATGCATTGCTCTCTGTAACTCGGCCAGCAATCTTTGAGCTCCGACGCCCCCGCTCGCTGTTTGGCTCGCAAACACACGCGAGGTGTTCGCTTTCATGTCAACGTGTCAGGGATGATTGGGCGATGTACGACGTCTTCCATATCATGGGAGTTATGTACTGATAACTATTTAATATGTATTTGATTCGTAAGAAGATTTCCGATTGGCAGTCATTCGAGATCGAAATAAGCACGTTTAATCGTTTCTTTTTATCTTACGGGTAGTCGAAAATCTGCTGATTTTAAGTGACAATTTGTTCGACGGTGGCGCCACGCTAAGCTTGGACTATAAACTTGTTAACTCAAATCCTTATTCCAATTCAATCAAACCCAGGCTTGTTAACACAAACATGAAATTAATATTCATACTAAATTTTTGTACGGCACTCCTGAGAGACCATTAATCTAAAACATTAATTTTTAACTAAACAAAAGTAACGTTCAATGAAAAATATGTAAAATTACCCAATAACTCTTATTTCGTTAAAGAAAGAAAATTTACTGACAACCGTAACGATCAAATCAAAAAAAAAGACTTTAATGGTATCGGTCTAGCTATTACGAAGCAGAAACGTCTCAAAAATAGCAAAAAAAATCCGAGAACTCTCTTGATACATCTGAAACCGCTCCACTTAACAGTAATGAGAAAAAACCTAATCCGAAGACATCGAATTACCCGAGAGAGAGAGAAACCGATGTAGTTCATTATTTATGGTTCGGTAGATACGGGCACTAACAAAACCTTTCAGAGGAATAAAAACTTGCGAATAATGGCGATGTAAGAAACACGATAAGAAAACTCTGAGCAACATAAGCTCTGTAGTCGCTCAACATTAATTACTATGGCACTCGCAAAAGAACTGGCTTTGTCAAAGAACAACTTGTCTGAACTGCGGGGGCCAGATTTCGAAGTCTTCGAACAACAAACGCTCACTAAGTCTTCTCTCTCCCCTTTTCCCTTTAACACTGGAGCAGTTAATACCTGCGTCATAATTCCCTGGGAAGTTTCACAAAAACTCATCAGGCGTAAGTTTATTTAGTAGTTCTGTCTTTGTTACAGCGGTCGCTAGTTCGAGAACTGCACTGCGCTCGGAACAATGCGAAAGTTTCGTTCGTTGGTTGAGATTGAAAACGAGACGGAATTAAGCGTGAATTAAGACTTACGGAATTCAGAAACAAAACATCGCAACAATGATTAATTGGAGCGCGAACTGGATTGCTGCTCCAACGGCAATGGTAAATAATTTCTTGGAACAAAAGAAGCAAGTGGCTCTCTTGTAAGAAACTGTAGCACTTTTCTAATAGAACTACACATAAGCATTGTGCAAATAAATTAAATTTATTATGACTCAACAAGCATGTTTACAGCCAAGGTTTGGCACATTCCACATACATGAAAAACTACTCAACATTGGTCACCAATGCTCTATCTTTTTTACCACATCATCGGTTTCGTTTGAGATAACGGTTATACGGGAAATTCTACGTATTACAAGTTCATAAAACAAAATAAAACCTCGACCGAATTCAATCTCTTATCAGCCCTATATCAATTTACTCAAAGAAAGAAACCAATCCTGTGATACTAAATTAATTAACGCGCCACAATCGAATGTCATCAAAGGACAAGAAAATATCTCATTCAGTCCAATAACTCGTCTTATCTGGGTAGTCATTCCCCAAAATCAGCTTTTCATTAATTGTGAGACAGGTTTATCTCACCCGACTCGACTGGGCCGACACTGACCCTAATGTAACGTTGACGTTGATCTGACGCCCCTATTAATTTATTAGGCCGGTGCCCGAATGGCAGGCTCAAGTGGAAATTGACTTAGTTATTAGTGTCATATTTTCCTCGACATATGTCCGGGAAACGGCGAGGGTCCGTCCATTATGATGGGGACGCTTATTGGATAAAATGAGAGGTCTGACCTCACGACGTTTTGTGTATTAACATAATAATGTTTACTACAGCGGCAGCGAGCGTGACTTCGCATTCCGCGACTAGCCGTCCGGTTCTGATTCCTTATTCATGCACGATGCATTTTTGAAAACGCTGTTTGACCAGTTTCCTTTACGTTTGCGAGGAATTTGAGCGCACATTTGGCGGTTCATGTTGATATGTTTAGTAAGTATGAGGGACAGCGAAAAAGGGTGAGTATAAGGTAAACCCCTCGGAAGAAAAGCTGCGTTAACAAGTGAGAACTTAAAAAGCAAACTATCCGCAAACTAGAATCTGTCGCCAAGCACCTATCCTGTGTTCCGGTACTTCCGGAAGCCTCGTTTGAGAGCCAGTTCGCAATTCGAGCGTACCGTAGCGCCATCCTCGACCACATGAACTACAAACTTTTTGTTTTTACAAAATAGAAAAAAAGGATATTGCCTGTACATCCAAAATAGAAAATAAGGACATAATAGAGAGTCTTATTAGAGTTTAATTTTAATTTTAACATTTTAGTTAATAGGCAATAAGGGCAAATCACATTTCGATCCAAATCTATACTGTTGTTTAACGATATTGACATTAAACGATACAACCTCACTACAACGGCGCGCCATTCGAAAAGTCGCGTCACGTCGCGCGCATTAAACATCTACAAATTCGCTTATCACATTCGAGTCTGAAATCGCGTCGAATTCAACAATCGGCGGAGTCGTGCCCTCCACGAAGGTAGTGGAAAAAAAATCAGTGCTAAACTGTTTACTGCGGGACGTGATCGAATGTAATCTGGGGCGGCGCTCTGTGCCATTTCCGACCAATTACGTGACTTAGTGACTCCGGCATCCAGAATATGGCTCGCAAGCCTCTGCGACGTGGAAACGTTGTATTTACGAACAATGGGGGTTAATTATGTCGTTGGGGAAAAATGTCGGGGATTTCAATTTGCTAAGTCTAGGGTTTGGGTGTGCAAAGATTGAATCGGCAAATGCTTCTGGTACTATGTTCTGAAATGAAAAATGTATTCAGATCTGACTAGTTTGTACAGAAAGCGCTTTTTATACTGTAAGCTTTCTATTGTTTCTGAAAAATAAGACTAGTTTTATTTCGAGATGGATATAAAGATACAGCTAGGTAAAAGCAGTGTGCCATTAGGCATATTACGGAGTTATCCCGTCAAACTTAGAACTGATTTTACAAAAGTTAAGAAAACGATTGAGATGCTAATTTACTAATTAGGGGACATTTACATGATCAATAAACGTATTTGTGTACTAGAACGAAGCCACTGGACCGTCAATGCTATTCGTGGAATAAAATTTAATCAATTTCAATATTAAACGGTAAGCACAAAGAAAAACCGAGTATGTAGTGTTACTCGCGTGAGAGCTATTCATATCGCTTCTTTTCCTGGAATACATCAAACGTACAAGCATTTGACCTCTGAACACCGCCACTAACATTAAACCTGATGTAACTAATGTTCCGTACAAACTTGCTTTTTTTGTTGTTATTATTAAACTACATATTTACGGTTTACAGACTTTTTCCTCCACGGTACGGTTTTAAGTATTTTACCTTAACATGTGCTTTAAGACATTGCTTCATGTCAAATTTAATGATTTAAGCCCAACGGAAAGTACCTACCCTATAGGTTTTAATTCCCATGTGAAATCACAAAATATGCGACATAACCGGTCATATTTTTTGATCGCGCTGATTTACAATTTCGTTTTTTCTCAACTGAATGATACCGTAGAGCTGAGCCGAGTTTATGATACAAATTTCATCTTGAACCTCAACACGTAAAAGTACTTGGGAAAAAGTCTCTTGACAGACAGACAAGAAAGTGATCCTATAAGGGTTCCGTTTCGCCTTTTGAGGTAGGTACGCAACCCTAAAAAGTGTCATAAAGGCGTCAAATTAAGCAGTAAAAACAAAATTTACACGTCAAGTGTAATGTGCCCTAATGCATCTCTTGATGACTACAAATTGTTATGTCACTGGGACATTTATTAACATGACCGCGTTATTAATGTACACAGACACGCTAGAGCGGCGCACGCGACCGGACGTGCCATGACACAGCTAATGTTTTAAGCTAAGCTTCAGTAAATCGCATTAGTGAATGTCCACACTAGAATATCATTGCTTTCAACGTCACTATCGTGTGCTCGCTTACTCTTTGATATAAATTATATCTTAAGGCAATGTGTTCAAATTCGAATATTGAAACGCATGGTTTATCTCAAATTACTGATTGGCGTTTTTTCTATCTTCTTAAGATTTTTTATTATTTACAGGGTAGCGTTAAACCCCAATTCACCTGATGTTAAACGAAGATGTGGCCGAAGGTGGCGCCACGCTACACCTGGATTGGGAACTGCTCTCAAGCGGGGCTGCCGGAACACACCGATTGGCGACACATTCTTAACTTGAGGGTGGTAAGCCAGGCGAGCACTAGAAAATGGCCTACCACGAATCAAATGACCTAACACCAAGCTTTCCTTTCGAATATTAAATGTTGTATGTAATATTCGAAAGGAAAAATGTACCTATCTCTTCCCGCGTCATAAAAACCTTTATACTAGCTTCGATCTGGATCGGAGTTATAGCAGTTTCTTAGATCCTTTGTCTCGAGTATGTTGTTTGGGTTTATAAATTGTATTGCAGTAACACCTACCAATACTTACGTAAGTTGTTGTATTATCACCACGAAATCACTTACCTGAAACAAAAATGTTACATTAAATAGGTACCCTATTAAAAATTTCTATCAATAACAACTGATACATACACAAAAGTGACTGTAGCGACTAATGCGCAGGCGAAACAGGCATAGTTGGAAGCAAAAGTTAGTCTTAACGAAATATAATTCTCCAAGCAAAGCTTCTCGCCTCCCTCCATTCTGTCTTTGTTATTGTTCAATTTGTTATTCTCTGTAATCTTATTATTTTTGTTTAAGGCATCCTTGTAAGAAACGAAATTGAAGAACGTCCGCGTCAGCTTAAAGAGAGTGGAAGTCTATTTCGCGAAGGAAACTAGCCTTATCCAAGCGGACTGCCTACCGAATTAAATATTCACGCTCTATTTGTGTAGTCGGTCATTCGTTTGCTTGGACAGGTTAGGGAAATGCCTTAAGAAGGATTTAACCAATCCCTGCACAGAATGAAATGAGTTGCAAACGGTGACGATATTTATGCAGTTGAGTCAACGAAAACCGAAAACATGTCATTTGTATAAATCTACGAGAGCAAATTGGACCGTCTTTATTTCGTTTACAATTCATTCCTTTCCGGTGTCACAAACGACGCAAACTACATTGTTGACAAAGTGTCAAAAGCTAGAATTACCAGCCTTTACCAGCGTTTTAAATTGAAAACCCTGCGGGAAATCCAACAGGAGGTGCAGCTTCAAAATGAGTGAAATTCCTGTTCCAACCTCAGAATGACTTAAACAAACACGAACGATTTGCATTTCAGCACAGTTTCAAGAACGACCGTCCAAAGTCAATTGCCATTTTAACCAGGGAATTGATTGTTCGATATTTTACTACTCTATTTTCCACTAGAGTACTTTATCTATGGTCTTCAGTACCTATGCAAAGTCATTAAGCTAACACATCACAAATTAACATCAAAAGCAGGAGTGTGCGGAGTTGCAGCTAATTTAATAGGCTCAAAGTTTGTAGTTAGTAAGACAGGGTGTTCAAAAGCGTTGTCGCCCACACATTCACGCCACTTAAATCACACGCCCACAAACTAATTCTGTGCGATTAAATTTGAAACGCGCGACGCGACGCGACACGGCGCAACGATGTCGCGGAGATGCGCAATAAACTACATTTTCCAAAACAGGCGAAGTGCCATGAATCATTTGGGCGCTGAGCGCTTGCATGCACATTTTATGAGTGCAGTTGATGTCTCCCCGTTGCATAAATCGTCGCGGATTGTGCCAAAAACAACGCGACCTATAACTCTCAGTTCGGACTAGTTTCGGCCGCTGTCCGATCCGAAAATGCACTGCGAAATGGAACGGTGAAGTTAGTGCAAACACGCGCCGCGGCCATCATTCGCGTCGGTGCCGTCGACGCCCGGAAAGCAAAGATTTACACGCTCTGATCTCTGTGAAAACAGACGGAAGTAGTCCAATAAGAACATACCGAACCGAGCGAGATTCCAACAAGTCGAATTAAGCCTCACTTTTGCTGAAATGACGTAAAAGATAGTTTATATAAGCTATTGTACTACTCCGCGTCTGTGGGCCACCTGTAGAGAAATATGAATATGGAAACAGTCAGTTCAAAACGTGCCCAAGCACAAAGCTTACCTTTTTACCGACACTGAGACTAAAATTTCGCATTTTCACGAGAATGCAAAAACGCCGCAAAAGTGCGAGAAATGGGAACCTACCTAGAAGGCCGTGCGCTCCCATGTCCCAGAAACAACACCGTATTTTATTATCTCCGTACTATCACAAGTAGAGAATGATATTACAAGAGATACAAGAGAAGATATACGAAAAATATTATGAGCTCACGTAAAAACCAGGTGTCACGGGTAGCAAATAAAATTTCTATTGTTCCTTTTTCGCGCTAAATAAAGTATTTCGGGATTTCATTTCGGGCTCTAAATAAATAACATTTTTAATATTGCGACTTTACGCGATATTTCTCGCATTATGATAAAAAGAGAATGGCACGTTTCAACGATGTTATAAAGTCGTGGAGCATATGAGTATCGCGTTCGTTTATTTGAGCACAGAATGCTAAGTTTGATTTATTCGTCGTAGGTTTGGGATTCAGTTGCGGCGGGAAGAATGTTTGTTCCTTTCAGGTGGTAAGTTTTAATGAGACAAGTTTTGAGGTGAAACTAGCCGGCAACTTTTAATTATAGCTTCCGAGGGCATCTCTATAACGAGCTTTTAAACTTTTATAATGATGATATGCGATGCGAGTGGGAACTCGCTTGGAAAAACCTCGTCGAATGAGTTTTTTTTTCTAGAACGCTGCCTTAGAAAAGAAAACAGGTTAGCTGAGCGGGGCTAGGAAAATGAAGTAATCCTATTGGTAGCTTTTCCCCAGTGCCCCTGTTAATGACTTGCAATGAAATAAGAGCCAGTTCCCAGTCAAGGTAGGGTTACGCGACCTTCGACCACATCAGGTGACTAGTGGTTAAACCCGAATCGTTTTCCCAAAGGTCCTGTTGATTTGGTGACGGAAACTTATATTTTTACAATACATTTCTAAGTCAAACTGTCGTAAATAGTAAATTGCGACTAATATAAAGATAACATTTTAATAGGTCAAAAAAAAATTTCTCAAGTTTCAAATAAAGAGCAATAGCGACTAATTTCATTCCATAATTTTCGTGCATAAATTTTAGTTTCGTTCAAAATGTTTCGTGTAATTAACCAAATTAGTTAAAACCGATAAACCAGAAAAGATCAACCTATGATAACACAAAAAGGTCGGTTCTATAGATAGACCATTGAAACAGTAGATAAGCCAAATAGACAATAGACAATGTTTTTATTTGTAGTAAAAAACAATACATACACTTACATTAGATAATTAAATATTAGCTAAATAACTGAACTGTTTTTTACCACAAACCGGCACCAGCTCAGCATGATGCAGGTTCTTATAAACCAGCGCTGGTCTTCCGTTGGTGCCGGTAGGTGACGTCACGCACGGGTACTATCACAGCACAGTATGTGAAAAATATTAACAATAAACTAGTTTAAAAAAGTAAAAAAATAAAAATAAAAATACACACGACAAATAATCACAAAAAGTAAACATTAAAATACACAAACAAATCGAAAACAAAAAGAAACCGGCCAAGCTTTTTTTTTTTAAGCTTTATTGGTAATATTCTACCATTACAGACATGGCTAAATAGAGGTGTAATACCGAGTCTAATATTTCCATCGAAACATCAGTGAAACAGCACTTAAAAGCATTTGCGCACGCCGACCATCACCGTGCAATTTGTACAGCCGCGCCTTTATCCCTTTATTTTTATTTTAATGTTTTAATTGGTGACCTAAATGCATTTACACCTGTAAATCTAAGCATTACCGTTAGGTGAACGCGTTACTCGTCATATCACTAATTGGATCATTATTTGCTTTATGCACCAGCGTGACGTGAGGTAACCAGGATACTCGTTTTTAAAGAACATAGATAATTAAAAAAACTTTATTTTAAAATGTAATAAAATATAAGCACAAGTATTTGTTCTGTGACCAGATATCGCGGATCCCCGATCTGCGTAGTATCTGATTACTCTACATACAAGAATTCTTAGTTAAGGTTATGTATGTGTTTGTGTTGGCTTTACCATTATTATTTATAATATTGCTCGCACATTTCTCCTCTGTTCATTTATTTGCCCAATGACGGTCGTATTCCACCAGCTGTGCGCTATCATCGGAGGGCTATACAAAAATCGAACTTCATAATTTATCCGTGGAAATAACCAGTCAATTGAATGGGTAGGCCGCGATAGGCAAGATTAATGATGGTAGAAATATGAAATACTTATTGGCGTTAGAGCATTATTGGGGGAAATATTGTCGATATGTTGTGTTGGCCGTGGCGTGTTGAAGCGTATGGATACATTGTAGCCGATAGGATATTTATATTCATTAGATCTATAGGCATTAGTGGTTTTCAATAACAGATTGTTACGCACTAGCATTTATTCTGTGGCACTGGCAATTGTATAAATATTACTTTCGTAAGACTTTACTGATTAAATTACCTTCATTTAAGCGCTATTTAAAACCAAAGCTACTGTGGACTGATACAGGCTGATGATGATGATGAGAGAATAGAATTAATTACAAAGTTATTTATATTGCTAAGGAAATTCCCGCTAAAATTACCTAGCTAAACGGAAATAAAGCAATATTTACATATTCAACATACATTTTAACAACGATTACACCTAATAAGTAAATAATCTTTCTCATAATATTTATTTACACTTACGGATAATCAAGAAGCACACATAAATACATCCGTATCCGTAAGACGATATAAGTACTCCAAAATCCCCACCAACATAATTAAACATTGAAACTCGCAAGGAACTCACCTTACCCTTAATGTTTGTAGATCTTGGGCACACACAACCGGGACACAGAATATTAAAATTTAACGTAGACAGAAGGTTGCTGCAGGGCAACACTGGAGTTTGGACGTTGGGTCAGAGACTTGTTTGCTAGCAATTAATACATGACAAACAGATCACGAAGCCGGAAGCACTATTTATAACGTTTGAAATGTAAAACCGGCACTCGCAGTGCTTCCATGGTCAACGTAACCAGATGTGACAGAAACTCGTTTCTATGTGTGCGTGAGCTAAATCAGCTCTAAGGCTGGGATTCTAGTAAGACGCTTAAGCGATGATCACTACTTAGGGCTCCCACACAAAACTACGAATTCGCATCGCATCGCCAATATCTACGAGCTCGCACGAATGCACCACAAGAACTTCCGATTTGATTCGCATCGCGCCGCATCGCATCGCAGTTTTGTGTGGGAGCCCCTAAGCACAGATTTGTGTCTGTCATTTCATACAAATACGTCACTTAATCGCTACTCAACACTTGAGCGTCATTATAGGATACCAACCTTAGTGTAAGGCTACTGCAGAACCGCCTAAAATCAGTGGCGAGAAAAAACCGTTAGTGCGTTCGCTTGTATTGAAATCTTCGTATTACAAAATTTAATGAAACTAAAAACCGCACGTGGTTAACCGTAGTGCGGCTGAACACTTAACAGTGCGTCCACAACTCCACATTGATTCTAATATATCTATACTGTGACAGGAACATACTTCTTGGTGATACTGAAGTTAAAGCGCCACACAAGCACACTATCCTAGCTACCTAAATTACTAGCATAAGTAAATAAAGAGGCACCCGTTGTATTGATGCGCGTCTATGTGTGCGTGAGTGAAACTTCGTAGAGATTCCCCGCTGACTGCCCAGTAACTGTGATCAGGTCTACCGTAGGCCGGAAACTCATAAATATTTCAATGCGGAAAACTTGTTCTGCTGCAGGTGAATAACGTAATTGCGACGTGAATACGCTAATTATTATTTCGCAGAGGAAATAACAATGGTAGTTTATCATCTTAGGAATTCGCGAAGTAGGTAGCTGATGCTTGCGAGAAACTAGGTACCTTTATGTAACAATACGTGGAAACTATTTATAGTTTTATGTTTCGAAATAATTATGAAACCTACGTACACTTACACGTTTTAAGCTGTGTTGCCAGTAATTGTGATCTTAGCTATTTATAGAAATCTTTCGAGATTATACTTTCTCTATTTCAGTGACAGGTGGATTCAAAAAATGTCTCTAGAAATAAAAGACAAGTGTAAGACAATTTTAATGAATACATAACCAAAACTGTTCGTCGCGCCTTTTTGAAGTATTTAATCAATGACAATGACATAAATTCTAAGTGATACATATTACAATCGTCATCGTGAGTTTCCAAATAACGCTGATTGCACAGCTAAGTTTTTTCATCGTATAAATCCCACATCACGATCATTTACAGGAGAAATGTAGGTAAAAGTATTTTAGTGCGACGCACTCGAAATGATGTATACAAACAGGCGAGACACACTTCGAATATTCGATTTAGGGAAATATCGAACTACATAGTATGCTCGCACGCGTGAATAAATACGGAATTTTGTACGCGATACTCGACAGATGAAATGCGAGATTATATCGCAATATCTACGAATATCAACGAATAGGTATTATGAAAGTGTAACAGAAACACGAAACCATAAAATTGAAGCGATGAAAGCTGCGTGGTAGGTTGCAGATTCAAATTCTGCAATGAGCTTGAACTTTTGGTGAAGGCGAACATCGTGACGAAACCGTAGCTTGACGATAAGAATCTATCGCCAAGCACCTTGCGGTGTATTCCGGTAGCTTCAATTCAACGGTAGATACTGAGATTTGGCATTGAGAGCTAGCTATACTTTAATTTGATTTGTAGCGTGGCGCAACTTTCGGCTACATTTTCACTAACATTAGGTAACTCGTAGCCTTAAAAAGTAGTACTTTTAAATGAATCTAGTACTTACTATTCTGGAATTTCCGCGTTACATATATCTTTTCTAGTTTTCGAAAAACTTCCGATACAAAGTCTCATAATTATTATGTACGCTTACAAAATGTAGGCGTAAACACACGATGTATTACACATTTATTTGATGTAGGTCACTGTTGTTATGTAAACTGAACCCAACCCTGCGTTTGATCTCACTAACCTTGTCTCACACGGTGTCAGATATCAAACCTACCTAACATTATTATGATAACGCTAAATACTGACGTTACTGCCATGCTATTAAAAGGCAGATCGGCTCGAGGCAACCCTGTAACATTATTTCGAATGAACAAGCGATACAAATTTAGCCTAAAATTTACATTTATGCTCAATACTAAAACAAAACAAAAATTATTTAAAACCACTCTTTTGAAATCTAGTTTTGTTCTTCTACTTTGCCATGTGTGGTGGTATCTTGATATAGATCACCACCATTCAAAAAAAGCTGAAAAAAATAAACTACTAAGTATATGTTGCATGGTTGCAAAAAAAAAAACTTTTATCGCCAAAAATATTTCTAAATTTGAACAAGAAAAACAAAATTTAATGTGTAGAATTTAGCATGTGACCAATTACAAAACGTCTGTAAAGTGATGTTGTATCCTACTAACCAATTATAGTTTGAGTTTATCTTTGACTACGAGTATACTTACAACCGACGTTCTTCTTCTCGATTCATGAAACAAATTTACCGTATTCGCTCTCACCGTATTTAAGATGAAGAATTGGCAATATTGGCTGCAGGGATCTCCTTCTTTCTCAGCAATTACAAAACATACACAGCTAATACTTATGTACATTAAAGATCATGTTTTTGACATCAAATTGTCGGAAGGATAACACGATTGGTTAACTTTCATAGCAGAGAAACAATGATCAAAACTGCCCTCTAAAAAAAAGATTTTCATTTTACAAGCATACAAAACCGATTTAAGAGTTGTTTCTTTTATATACACTTTCTTCAAAGAACTACAGGTTTAGTGCTATAAAATAAACGATAGTTTTCATTTTAAACAAAAAAAAAACATTTTTTTTTATTCATACGACCTTACGGTATTAGTCAGCTCGCTTGCGTTTTTGTATGGAGCTGATTTCAGATTCATTGTTTATCACGGCGTCCTCTTAAAGCCAGAGATTGTACCATTGCTGGCGTTTTTAAAGCTTATCGTCGTTTATGAACTACCCCACTAAATAAGCAATGCATTGAGCCGGTGCTATGCCACTTACAGTAGAAGACTGTTAGCATGGCACACCGGGGATAATAAAGAAATAGGCTTCACTTAGTTTTTGCCAAACAAAGGCTCGTATATGATTTACTAATATATTTTAAAAAATATAAAATATTATACAACGTACTCAACAGTGTGGGAGATTACCTACTAATCACTACTTTAGTGAACTTGCTCCAATTCAACCAATTAGTAATAAGAATAAAATTGTCAATGTGATCGCGTCAAATATTTACCTGCCGGGCGTTCTTGTCTGTTCTTTTGCCGGCATAAGGAGGGTGGAACAGGCGTAGCTAGTTTTAAGTTTGGCGTTTTAAAGTTATCACAGTTTATCCTATTGACTATTGGCTACTGACTACGCGCTTAAGTTTAGTGCGTGACTAAACACTTGGCTAAACAAATTGTAAACCCAGTCATTATATCAAGCTCAGTTTTTGGGGATCATACTGACAATGCTGAACGAGCGAAGTCGATATGTACCCTTTTGTGGTTTGTGGCAAAAAAACAGTTACTATTTGTATATATTAATTAGTTCGTGTATTTATATTTTTAATGACTGTTCTAAGTTTATGCATTATTTTTTCTTAACACTTGTTTTTTTTCTACAAATAAAATTATTGTCTATTGTCTATATGTTTTGTCTCCAAATTGCGTCTGTTTTTTTCTTATCCGAAAAAATAATATATATAGTATTTTTCTCATCTCCGGTGTGGCAAATCCGTTGCCGGGAACTGTACAGCTATATCCGGAAGGGTATAAAGAATGAATTAATAATGATGAGCTATCGAAACCGAAGAACTAAAATCACTGAAGAGAGAACAATTGTAAACTGGATATAATCACAATGATATCGACTACTAGGAAAGTTTAAACTTAATCCTTTCATTTTATTTTTGAAATAATCGACGAAGAAAAATACTTCGCATTATTTCTCTTGGTGAAAGGCGGCATAACTGATCCAGTCGGTCATTCAGCAGGGTCATTAGTTGGATGGGTTACCGTTTAGTAGCATTTTCAACTGAGAGCTACTATGTTCGGAGGGCACGTTAAGCTGACAGTCCCAGCTGTATAAGTCGTAAAGCCAAATCAAACCTTCAGTCTGACAACTCCGAAAATAGAGTTGGCCAATACCTCATACGAAAGAGAAGTGACGATGATGATACTGATCACTTTCAACTAAGTCTAAAACCGTGGAGTCGTCCAATAAATAAGGAATAAATTGATCGTGGCAACACACCGGCTCCAGCACTAACTGCTCTGGCCGGTAGGACGCATTATTGATGAGCTATAGACACCGAAGAACTTTCAACCAGGAAACTATTCAGTTCGGGTATCCACCCGCAACGACATTTCGGTCGACAGCTGCCGAGATCGGACGCTAAATTTGGAACAGTGGCTAGTTTATAAAACAGTACACATAACGTATATAGCACTACCATTATTATTACATATAATATGTTATTGGAAGCTTTACAAAGGAGATGAGTACCTCTAGTGTCGGAAAGGTGATCATGGTAGACTTTGAACTTAGTATTTTTTACATCTTGCAGGGTAGCGTTTGACCATAAGTGACATGATGTCTGTTAAGTGACAAGGTGGCCAATACAGGTGGACTGAGAACCGGCCAACTGAAGAAAATTACCGAACATTAGAATGACAAAGATCACAAAAGCAGCACCCTGTGTGGTACCATAAAACGAAACATCTGCTCGCATCGCCTTAATAACATAATAACACTCATTCCTAACCTGCCTATCAATTTTATTTCGCACAGTTAAGCTAAGAGCGTTCTCTTGCCAAACTACAGTGAATATATAGAAGCGTTGGCAGGCACACAAACATCTGTAAGTTATTGCGCCCATACGCAGTTTCATTCTTACGGAATCGGCGGAGAAATACGACATTTGTTTACTTATCGCCTCGTGCGGCGCACGCAAACGTCGATTCTCGTTTACTCCTCCTCCGTTTACGTTATACCATAATTTATAAAAGGCGCGATGTTAGGAGGGCACGCATATAGGGTTGTGAGCATACATACGTAACAATATTAATTTGGGGCCTTTTCTAACCGGTGTCATCTCTCTACTGGACAAAGGTCTCCCCTATCTCCTTCCATTTATAAAAACCTTTCTTTTGTGTCAAGTTTTGCAGAAAGCGCCCGGATCGGTCCACCGGCGCTTTTAACGTTTTGTGTCAATTCTGTAATCATTCTTAGTCTCATGTGTGAGTCAGAAAATCTTCTTTTATTTAAGCGCTCTTATCGACGGAGCATTTTCCATATTGTTCAGTCCTCAGCCATTTTTTAACCTCTTGGTATGTGACATGACGTCAATTTCTTTGACTTCGTCTATGTATGTTCTTCTCGGTCCCTCTCTTCCCGTCTGCTTTTACTTCTACCATGTTTTTTATACATTTTTCAAGACGTGCCAGGTGACCAAACATCGTTAGAATATAGATGATTTAAATTTAAAATGAGATATAGGTGCAACCGCTCTAGCGTCCATGCTTCGATCTCAACACATGGATTGGCGTAATGCCTAATACGTTTATTTGTATGTTGGCATGCCCGTGATCATTATGTCATACGGTAGCCCCCGGCAGAATATATCAGCACACACGCCGCACGCATTACTTGATGCAGTCGATAACTCTGCGTTGGTCTACTTAGATTGCATGTCATGGTTAGAACCTAGATGGTTCATGGAGTATCACGGATCAATGGTTAAGCGGACATTTCGTTGAATATTAAACCTATGATCTACGATGATTGACGACAAACATATGGTTTTCCTGTCATGCTCTTCTTACCCTCTAGTACCTACCGCTGCTTTCAACTATTGCCTTAAATCTGGCTACGATACTTTTCATTAGATCATACTAGACCAGGAGTAGATACTCCTTATCTTATTGTATTCCGGCTGTACATACTCGTTGAGAAGGCAGGACAAGATTGAGTGTGTAAACTAAGCTCTCGTCTCGTCTTGCTTTCTCTCTCGGCTCGCCACCTCTCGGTCGCATGTCAGTTTTCTGCTTCCAAGTCTATGCGAGCGTGGTGGTTAGCACTCGTCAAGGAAACGAGAGCTAGCATGTACACAACCGAGACTCGGCGAGAGGCTCTCAATGAGTATATTAGACAGCCAGCATTAGAATAAATATAGTATGAGTATGTATTCTAAGATAAAAGTAAAAGTTGACGAAGTAACTTTTAGGGCTGACACCTCTCCGTCTGTCGTATCAAAGCGCTGCGCGTTAAGTAATTATAATTATTTGGTAACACGTAGTTACAAGGCACATCCACATCGCAGGGTTGTCACGCGAAGTGGCGTGTCGTTCCAACCACACTAATGAACATGTAATTACTTCTCCTCCGGTGATTGCTCCGTTATAGGGCTGTCGAAAAACGGTTACGTGAACATTGCCCTTAGGACGCGTATTTTACAAACGAAAACATAATTAGCGAACGTTACTTTTTTTATTACAAAATAATTGAAGAGACGAGACCGTCGTGCCGTTAATGGAAAGGACCACGCCTGCCTAAAAACATAGCACCGTTATACATATTATAATATAGTTTAGGTAATTTTAACGCGAATTAATACCAATTATTCTCTTCATTATCAACTTATATGGGTCCCCATTGTAAAAATGCATGGTGCGATGCATTTTTAGAACTACATACTTTTATAAAAATAAGTTATTTAAAAAAAATCATGGCTCGTACTGCCCGTATCTCGGTAAAGACAAACGAGTATTTTAAATTTGTAGCTTTAAAATCAATCAAACTTACTTCTAAGATTTTATTGAATTGTTAGTTAGTTAGTTACAAGTGAAGCTGATAAAAGTGTTTTAAAAAGCATTGCAGTCTTGAATATACATCCAGTAGGTAGTTAGTAGGCACCACTGATGCGGCTTAGTATTAATTCACACTGCCACGCCTCAAGCCCCGGACCAGATGGTGCCTGATTATCTGTTCGTAATAGCTAAGTGGTAACCACAGTAATCCAGATCCGAACTCCGTGGTGACAACCCTGCGTATCCTGTGTTAAACAACATATTAATTTAACAGCATCGCACAGAACCGTCGGTATATTAACATCTCTAATTAACAAGACAACTGTCGACTAATTGGTTTCGATGCCTTTGCCGCGTCTACAGTTCAAAGTCAAGCCGCAGATTGTGTTTTACAGTCAGTAGGTAAATCCAAGAGTCACACCGCAGTTAGTGTATGAGTTACTAGGTGCCGTGTCATAGATTTTATAGCAGTTGCTTCATGTCGTGCCACAGATTGTGCGAGAGTTAGTGCTGTGGAAGCAGTTCAATCAGCGTAGTTTGTTGTGAGTTGATTTGCTTGCTCGTGATTCGTGATTTTCGCTTTTGAATTAGGTGAGTAAATCATCACTTGCTTGTGTTTTAATGGTATTTAATTACATGGTTGGCAGTGAAGTCGTGACTATTTTTCTTCCTTATAATTGTATGTGGTTACTGGTTATGTGGTCGCATGTAGTAGTGCGGTCGCTTGCGAGTGAAACATACATAAAAACACATCTTTTTTTACATCTCGCACGGTGTAGCGTTTCACAAAAGTCACGTAATGTTGAGGGTCGATGTGGTCGAAGGTGGCGGCCACGCTATGCCTGGAAACTGATTGAATTCAAGCGAAGGTGGTCCATCATGCCATTAAACTTAAGAGGTATACGCGATAAAAAATGAAGATCAGTTTGGATCAATTTCGTCAACTAATAATCATAATAAGTTCAATCGAAGCAAGTTAGAATGTTTTCGATTCTGTGGTTTTCATAAACAGGACGGATATGTAAGCACATTTCTAAATACTATAGTTGCATTCAGGTTTGAGCTCACAATGGACTCCTGAAACACATTGAAGTTCGGGAAATCTATGAATTCAAAGTAAACTGTGTAAAAAATTATATGAAAAAATTAACTTCTTTTTATATGTGTTGCAGTTTTTCAGCGTGCTTAAAGTGAGAAAAGCGTAAATCTGAACGTAATTACATACGTTCGATCATTGAGGCAGAGCTCAAAGTAACTCGTCGGTACAGTTACATTTCCTAGAAGCCACTACGCCGCCGTAGAATATGTAGTTTCCATCACATAAAAGGAGCTATCTAGTATTCAATAGACCTCAGATTGCATGAAACCTGCAACAATCCGGTCGACCAGGCGACGCGACGGCCGCGGTCCGGTTATCCGGCTGAGGCGTCACACGACACGTTCCGGATGAATGGATGCCACCGCAGTGCGCAGTGCGATTATAGAAACGGTGAACGGTAACAAAAGGCTAACCTCAACGAGCTTTTTAGTCGCCGAGCGTTTTTTGTTTGCAATTAGAGTATCGGAAAAGAGCCCTCCACTGCTTTCTCTCTCGTCTCAAAATTTACCTTACGAGGTTTGCCAAGTGCGAACTCTTTTTTTTCAAGAGATTTTTATTGTTTTCTCATTTTAAAACACTTTTATTAGCTTGATTTGTAACTAACTAACTAACAATGTAATCATAGAAGTCAATTTTCACCTACTTCTAATTGTTATTTCTCACAGGGTAGACGACAAGTCATCTGATGCTAAGTGTAAAGAGGAGGTGGTCGGAGGTAATGTCACGCTACGCCTGAACGGAAACTGTTATGTTAGAAGCTAAGTTATTTAAGGTAGGAAGAAAGAAAATTACCAATATGTTGAAAAATTAACACTTTTTTCTTTTTTAATTTTACTACTAATGTATATTAGCTTGAAAATGTCATGTCTTTGGGCCAATAGTTGAGACTGTCGGTTAGTGAATCATATATTGACCACCGGGTAAAAGTTATACATTTCTCTCTCATCTCCATTGTAAAATAAGAACACGTGTTCCTAAAATCTGAACATGATTAGAACATTCATATTGGTAAATAGGAGCCTAATTTGGTAAATTAACAGCCTAATATCGTCTGTAATTTCAGATATAACCCCATTTTGTAAATTACCTAATTAGGTTACAAGCGCTTACAAACACGTGTAGTGCTAAGAACTAATAATTCAATGAAAAATCTGTAATTGTAACATAATTTTGTTTTTTCGTGATTACGTTCAACGGTTAATATGAATTAACTTCGATTTTGTGAATAACATTAACTTTTAGCTTTTTTTTGTTTGATTCGCGAAAAGAAAAAATTAAGCAAATGTAATTAAGCTGCCTAACCTTCCTAACTGACTTTACTTATTACCCATTAAAAGAAACTCCTTTTCCTTAAATTCTGTAGAAAGCTTACTGTTTACCGACGTAGTACACGAATTTAGGCACAATTTGACGACCAAAATGCAGTGTAGTTTTCGATTCATTAATCAATGATGTGCCATATTATATTTGCATAATTAACCACGAACCGCTGAGCATTGACAAATGGGAACAAATACATGCATAAGTACATATATATTGGATTTTGCCAGGTAACAACCACAAATAGATAGCTTTGTTTTGAGGTGCATGTGTACTGAAAACATTATTTAAATTATTCATGATTACCTGTGAATCGAATTAGAAATGGGTTGATCCGACAGAGAACCAAAGTCACCAAACAGTCACAGTGGCCTGGTCATATAAGCCGCAGAACCGACAACCGTCGGAATGTACGTGTTCTTGAATGAAAACCACGACTTGAAAAACGTAGTGTAGGACGCCTTCCGACTAGGTGGAGCGACGACTTGCGCCGAGTGGCTGGCAGTAGTTGGATGAGAAGAGCCGAAGACCGAGCTCAGTGGCATACCTTGGAAGTATATGTCCGGCAGTGGACCGACGCCGACGAAGATTTGTTCACCGGTTTAAGCATGAACAAACGAACAAACAGCTATTATCCATAGTTCTATAGTTCTTAGAATTGGGACTAATAGACGGCTGCCCTTTTACTGGATACAAGGAAATCATCGATAACCAGGACCCTAGCCAAGATGCATGATTTCTGACCACGTGACTTAGCGTTGAAATATGTCAAACCAATACTTTTTTCTTGTTTTCTATTAGCGTCAACGATTGCAGAATGCATCTTGGCTACGGGCCCTGCAGATATAGTTTCGCTCCCACCATTAGAGTATCCTAATGTAATGTGTTCATTTCCCTATAACTATGACTATGATACTGAGGATTATAATACATAATTATATGATATTCGAATTTCATGTAGTACCGCAAAGCCATACACATTGTAATATGTAAAAGGGCCATTTTTCTTCAAATCTATAAATGACAAAGAGTTGTAAATACCACCGACATATTATAAAAAATACAATACCCATTGATTTTATTTTAAGCGATCATTTTTTAAGTTTTTTTTACTCCCAGATCAGCATGAAATACCCCCTTTGTCGCCTACGGGGTGAGGCTGCAGATAGCAGAGCATGACTACTTCCCGACAGAAAATCACAAAGACAAATCGAAATAGCTCTGTATTTTACTATGCGACAATCGGGAACACTCCGTGCCTGCGACTTGTGATGTGTCTTCTGAATATGTATGGACACGCAACCTAGGACGAGTGTTGTTGATTGACGACTACTACAGTTATTGAGGATACGCGTGAGGATTAGACGCGTGTACGAGTTTGTTCGATGAGCGATGGTTTTTTTTTACTAACAGAGTAGCGTTTGTCCACAAGTCGCCTGATGTTAAGTGACGATGTGGTCGAAGATGGCGCCACGCTACACCTGGACTGGAAACAGGCTCTCAAGTGAGGCTGCCGGAACACACCGATAGGTGCTTGGCGACAGATTCTTAACATGGTAGCTAGCCAGGCGAGTACAGGAAAATACCCTACCACCTAGCATGGTTTCATCACGATGTTTTCCTTCACCGAAAGCTCAAGCTCATTGTAGCCGACGAACGCAAGCCAACGTCACTACCACTGAGCCATCATCGCTATCAAAATATTCTGGCCGAACGGTAAAGCGTGCGATTTATAAGGCGCCGACACCGAGTTCAAATCCTCTCGGCCCCGCATTTATGACTTTTCTAGAGAGGAATAAGTGTAGTTTTGAGGGCTAGCTAGATAGATACCACTCTCAAGTAAAGAATCTGATATGTTCCAGCAGCCTCACTTGATGTCAACCGCTACCTTATTCTTAAACCGTTTTTCGAAAACAGGGATACAAAGATCGACAACCCAACCTAAACCCTTGTTATATTTCCTCCAATGTTTATGAACACATTAAGCGCTATTATGCTTTCTACTTAAAGCACTACTAGATAAGTCGGAAGCGGCGTGAGCCGACTACGGACATGTCAATGGGTATTAGCATATTTGCCGATAACGACATCGGCAGACAGGTATTCTCATACATTTACTATTAAACGCTTTCACACTGCATCGATATCGTCGCGATACCGGTGACGACACTGCCGATGTGCGTGCCGATCGGTACACCTGCCTATATGTAACTATCGGGTTAGAGTTAGTAATCGGCTAATGTGAATAAAGAAATTAAAGAACTAAGAGTCACATAAGGAAATAAGTGATTCTTTGTATCAAATACTAGAGCCGATATAAAAACGACGCGCGACGTTTTGACGGTTCTTAAAAGTAAATAAATACTAGCTGCTCCCCGCGTTGTCATTATTGCGATAAAAAGCATCCGATGTCTTTCTTAGGGGTTCGAGTTATCTTTAAAACAAATTTTATCAAGATCGGTTCAGCGGTTTAATCGTGAAAAGATAACAAACAGACAGAATTTCCTTCGCATTTATAATATTAATTACGTAAGGATGGATGTCATTATTTATACTTATCTTATGAAATGTTTCGAATCAGACCTTCAACAGAGCGCAGAATAATAAGTCGACACTTTGACAAAAACCCCATTTCATCTTCATACGTTTCATCAAAATTAAGTCTAAGTGGTAGATTCAACACTGTGTCAATACAACACTGCTATCGCTGTGTTGACTGATGCTATAACTAGATGCTATTGATTTAACAGCTCAATTTGAGAATGGACTTGGTTACTCATGTTTACGTGGGAGTGTGAGAGTAAATGTGTGTGTGTGTGTGTGTGATTTGTATGCGCCTGTCCTAAGCGAGTGTATTTATTGGTTTGATTGATTGCCATTCAATTATATAAGGTAGTTTTGGGAATGGTTAAGTGACACGACCGCCATGACCGACTAGCGTTGGTTAGGTTATTAATTTAAAAGCATTTGCTAAAATTTAAAGCGTTTTATCCGTACTTTATCCATCGTAATTTAAGTAAAATAACTTTTTATAATAAACTAGCTGCGCCGCGCGGTTTCATTCGCGTCTTCCCGTTATCCCGTACGAACCTTTTCCGGGATAAAAAGTATCCTATGTCCGTTTCCTGGTCCTTAGCTACCACCCCACCAATTTTCAGCCAAATCGGTTCAGCCGTTCTTGAGTTATAAATAGTGTAACTAACACGACTTTCTTTTATATCTATACTTTTAATATTATAAAGCTGCAGAGTTTTTTTGTTTGTTTGTTTGAACGCGCTAATCTCAGGAACTACTGGTCCGATTTGAAAAATTTTTTCAATGTTAGATAGCCCATTTATCGAGGAAGGCTATAGACTATATTTTATTTCCAAAAAAATTAGGGATCAGTAAGAAAATTGCTATTTTGCAACCCAAGGTGTGAAATTGAAAACCTATTTTTGCGTGCGCTGCAAAAACTATTGACACTAGAACAAAATAATGTATTACGGGTTAGTAGGTCCCATTAAGATCTACAAAAAAGTCCGCGAGAGCAATATATGTCTAACTATTATAGTTATGCCACAATAAGTTATCTTTTATTTAAAAAAATTAATTTTTAATACCGCTGCTAGAAAAGGCTCTTTATTTGTATCTTGGTATTAATCCTTATCAAAATAAACTATTTCTTATTTAAAACTGCTTCAATGCCTTTATATAAATTTTTGAATCATTCAATTCGGACATTCCATTCGAAAGATATCACGAGTTTAAAAATGTAAGTAGTAGTAGAAAAATAAAACCGCCGCACCGCAGCGCAGCGGGAAACGCGGTGAAGTGAGGGGGGCACCGGGAGAATCTATGAAATAGGTAAAGTGCGGTCGCGGACCAGGAAGACCTTTTGCGCGGTTCAAACGTGCGGTCCAAGAAAAATTAACTTAGAATTAAAATAGGATAATGGGTACGCGGTGAGGGGGCACCGAAGTGCGGGAATAATTTTGGAGTATACGGAATATATACGCTTTCGCGCCTAAACTACTGAACCGATTTAAATGAAATTCGGTATAGAGATAATTTGAGCCCCGGGAAAGGGACATAAGATACTTTTTATCGCGATAAACTGTAGCCCACGCGGGTGAAATCGCATGGAACAGCTAGTATATATATATATAAGATATAAACTTTGTCTCAGTCGTGTTTTTTTTTAAATATCTAACATAAACTAGTCCCAAAACATAGCAGTGTCTTTGAAAGTGTATCACAGTACTGCTTGATAGCAGATTATTTTAGATATGTAAGGCCATTTAAAAAAAAAACTGTAACAAACAGAAACGAGACAGATTCTTGAAAGGTTTAATTATTTCCAGGTGTACGAAACCTAAAGCATTACATAATTATTGAAATTATGTAAAATATTAAACTCTTTCAACAACCAACATAGAACGGCAAAAAAACATGCCAGGGTAGTCTAATTAGAACACGATGTGTCACGTCAACATCATAAACATCATTAGAAGATTCGCCATCATTATTCCCAGATACGTCACAGTTACAGTGACGTATCGTGTCATAAATTCAATTAAAATCATCCGAAATTCCGTTCGAAAATTAAATAGACAATTAGCCAGTCCACAAATGCAAACGGCATTAATTACTGTGAACTACAAATCATTCATTATCGACGACGGTATAATGACGCTTGGGCTTTATACAGGCTGAGTTCATCGGTCTATTATTGTTATTATCTTAGGGAAAAATTAAAGAAACTTAGGGCGTTCGTCACGTAACATCAGGCAGCTTGTGATCAAAAAGCTACCCAGTAAGCTATAAAAAAAAAACAAGCGAAAATAGTTGGATAGATGACATTGACAAACTTATGATGATAAAAATAATGAGCCAATAATATTATCCTTCACCATAACTCAATAAGACAAGCAAGTTCTATTTTCCTTTTATTTTCTTTGTTGGATCTAAGTCCAGGATCAACCAATAAAACTTCGTAACTTCACGAGTGGAACCTCCCAAGTAAGTAGTAACGTTCTAGAAACGTACACCCTGTATAACACCTCTGGCGGTATGTAGGTATACATAACGACAGTGGGTAACGATAATGGCGGGGCGCATTACAATAAACAATATACACCGACCGACCTCTGTAGTAGGTGTCTATAGAGTAATTTTAGCACGTACACCACAGTACCTAGGCTCATGCGTTTTTCTAAAGTTAGTACTAAACAACTACTACTGGTACTCATGAGATGCAAACGCGGAGAAGATTTCCACAGACCACCAAATAGTTAAATAATAACTTTATGCAGAGTTATAACTTGTAGCTCACTGCTAGACTAAGTCATGAGTGACTTGCGCTGGCTTCAGGTGGAGGACTGGCAGAAAGTGGCACGGACAGGACAGACCGAAGTGGCCTCTTTCATTATCGGAGGCCAAGACTAACTTGGAGTAGATGCGCACTCACGAATGGTTATTGTGAAATACAACTTACAGAAAATAACTTAAAGCCCACATTTGGATGACAAGCTGTTAACCATGCCGGAACGGTGTGGTTTGAGTGACGTCATTTACGACTTAAAAATATTACCAGCAGAGACGTGACTGTCAAAAAGGAGCCCTTATAGAAAAGATTACATAGAGCGTATATAGATCAAGGTGGTGCCGTGACATTCAGTAAAATGTACAGATATATGATCAGACGCATGGCCTACACAGCTAAAGGCCTTGTCAGCGCACGCTTCGATGTGGATAGATAGGATCAAACCATTTGTATGTATATTAGTCTCTGTTTTGTACAGTCACCAGGGTCGTGGTAGTCAGGGAATGAGTCGTTTTAATTATGACTGCCGTATGATGTCGCTGTATTAGAAACGTAAGGCAGATATAATATTTAACATTAATTAATAGTTATGCAATAAAACTTGGTGATGGAGCGGAATGTTTTCTTATCATCAGTATTTTTTGGCGCAGGGAGCCGATGGACGAAAACGGCTAACAGCCGTTCGTGGTGGCGCTATAAGGGAGGGTGTTCAGCAGTGGATTTCTTCTGTCTGCTGTTGTTGAAAATATTCAGAGAAAAAACAGATGTAAATAGTAATTTTGCTAATTAGTTAGGTATATCATGTTATCTTCCTAGATCATACATTTTTTCTGTTACAGTTAAACATTATAGTAATGATATAAAAGTGGCAAGACGAAAACAATGAATATTCAACAGCGCAATGACTAATAATAAAGTAAATTACATCCGAAGTGACAGGGAAATATACCTAATTTCACGAGTAATTTAAGATCCGACGGTAAATTAACTTGATGTTTTCCTCTTTGAATATTCTAATGTGCTTACATTTGTATTCATGTTAAATGTATATAAATCATAGATTGTCTTGAGAAACCTTGTCTAATTAAAGTAAATTTATTTAAATATGTAATTTAGTACACACTGTCGTTGTAACACGATTTTGGATGACTAATCACAGTTTTTATTAAATGCAGCCTACGAATTTATGTTAGTCCAAAGTATTTTCTGACTATCTCTACTCTACATTTTACTCAAAATCGTTGAGGCAGGCATAGCGTGAATCCACCTTCGACAACATTGTTATGTTACTTAACTAACGGTCAAACATTCATTCCAGAGTCATGCGTAGCAACGCCACATCCAGCACTAAGCGTAGACGAAGAAAGAGATTAAACAATTTATCAGTTCAGAACACATAAGGACTGTCGGACAGGAAAACAGCACCCGCTTAGGCACGCTCGTTTAACCAGGAATTTCGATTACACGGACAAGGAAATCCCTCTAATGCTGCTAATGTCCCAAGAACCGGCGTTCCTCAGTGTGACAGTGGAAAAATTCACCCTTGCGGAGCAGTAATCAGTCAAGTTTTAGCTTCACATTACGGTAATGGGAGCGCCCGCTTTGTCTCCTTATACACCGCCTTATGTCGACTACCCGCCTTTTTGCGGACTGTATTTTTAAGAAAATTGTTCCCCGGTATCGTTATTAAGCTCCGATTTGAAATTCGAATTAGCAGTTAATCCTCGGCCCAAGCCGAGCTTAACACCAGTACTTTTTGCTCCAAAAGTTAATTTCGTGCCTACCACGAGCACTTTTTCGACTTCTGATCAGAGCTAGGATGGAATTTGTCACTGATTAAATGTCTAGAGCTAAAGTCAGAGCATCTACTATATGTAACGTGCACGCGAATTTCGCCTTTACACTGTTCCGGTAAGGTCTACAAAACCTGTAGTTTCGAAGCTTTTCGTGGCGACATAATTGGAAATGTTACCGACTCAAAGCTTACCTTCAGACTACAGATATGAAATAAAGTTAATAGAATTTGACGAAGTAGAAAGCTTCTT
Organism: Opisthograptis luteolata; assembly: GCA_931315375.2. NCBI lineage: Eukaryota > Metazoa > Arthropoda > Insecta > Lepidoptera > Geometridae > Opisthograptis > Opisthograptis luteolata. The sequence goes on along the minus strand of OV928049.1, from coordinate 9,078,015 downwards.
CGTCGTAGTAATTTCGGAACTAATGCAACCTAATTGAACAGAGATTTACCGTTGGGGTTGAAAAAAATATGTTACTTTTAACGAGGGATTTGTAGCACAGCTTTGACATCAATAGCTTTGTTTGTTGTAAGAAACTTACACAGGGTAATGTCTTCGTAGAAACTCGATATCTTACTAACGACGACTCTTACCTGGAAATAAAGAAAAATACATTTGTAAAAACCTTGAATATCATATAATAGAAATAATTACATTTACGTTACTTTTTATTAGGTTTATATACTACTAACTAGCTGCGCCCGCGGTTTTCCCGCTATCCCGCGGGAACCTTTCCCCGGGATAGCTTATATGTCTACCTCCATTTTTAATTTCGCTCAAATCCGTTGAACCTTTTCAGAGCGAAGAAGTAACAACACTAACAACCATACACACTCACTCACTCGCAAACTTTCGCATTGACATTAGTGTGAAATGTGACAGACCTTAGATTGAATCTAAAAAATTACAATATGGTTGAAACACTACAAACAAAACATTATTCAAACGAACTGCGCTTGATGAGCATGTCAAATTGATCCTTCTCAATGAACAATTGGTTTAACGTAGCAAAGAAAATGTTCGCTCACTGAATTCAACCTGCCGCACACTGAAGTTAATGGACAATGATCCGATGTGCCATTGCGCGCTTATCGACCTTAATGTAAAGACCGGCACATAAGAGAAGGACACTAGTTTGTGCACGATAAAATCGCGGTATGTTGGGCACGCCAGTAGCAATGTACAGCAGAATCTTAGCTTTTGAGTGGCGATACACGGGCATCCTAAAGTCAGGATTGACTGTTTCAAGCTGCGACTGCATAGTGAACTACTGCAACTGCTCGAGCGGTTCGTGTATTCACGTACGTAGAAGAATTCTGAAGTTCACTATGCAATCGCAGCTTGAAGCAGCTCCTGACTGCTCTAGGCTGTCCGTGTATGGCCAATTTTCGGCTAAGGCATGTGAAACCGCTTGTTGATGAGAAATGTAGGTTCTACGACCAATTGAGTCCTTTCAGCACTTTATCCTTGCTGCATCGCTTCATCACCATTAATTTTTGTTTTTCCTCGGTAGAAACAGACTGAGGAATCCCTGTGAGATTATGTTTTGTTGTAAAACGATATGTTTTTCAATACACACCAAGTTTACCACGCGGATCCAATCACTAAATTAGAATTAAAAGTGAGCAGGGTTTTTAGCATGATTGATTACATTTGATACTACGATGTCAGTTAAGCGGCTTTCCTAGGAGCGGTGATAGCTCATATGGTAGTGACGTCTAACCGTCTGAATTGCGACAGTTGCGACCCGTAGGTCCTGATCGTGATGAAACCATAACTTGACGGTAGAGCATTTTCTAGTGCTCGCCTGGCTCAAGGATGTCATGTCATCGAGCACCTACAGTTGTGTTCCGGTAGCTTCACTTGAGAGCCTGTTCTCAATCCAGACGTTGCTCGGCGCTACCTTCTACCACATCGTCACTTAAGATCGGGTGGCTTATGGTCAATCGCTACCACGGTAGTTTTTTCAAGTGTGTGTTTCTTGTCGTGGTTTCCTGAATCGTGTGAACTTAAGTACTGGAAACAATAATCTATTGCGTCAGTGCACGATAAAATCGCAGCGGGTTTGTCACGCTGAACCGTCACGGGCGCACGACACGTTCGAAACACGCCTGGTGACGTACGATCCAGTGAATTCGGAATGATTTGCTACACTTCTCACGATATTAAACGATGCGTCTAGTCATGGTTTAGAGGCGGAACTGGTCGTGTGTCGAACGTTCAGAGGAAGCATTTTGTGCTAATGGATTGTGCTAGGCCAGCGATTCCTAAAGTGGTTCCTTGGAACCTAGACGTTCCGTAGAAAATTCGACAGGGTTCCAGGGGGGAATAATACAACAGTACACCAGATGCTACCCCAGTAATGGGCATCATCTTCATCATCCACAACTGGACATAGGCCTCTCCCAAGATACGCCACTGAGCCCGGTCTTCAGCTCTTCTCATCCAACTACTGCCAGCCACTCACACTCACAGCCACAGTAATAGGCATACAACTGTCGGATATAAAACTTAACTCTAAAGCAATTATTGGAATAAAAGAAAAAAATCATTCTTGGCCTTAAAAGTTACAGTAAAATAAAACAATTCTTAAGAAATCTCATTTGAATAACAATGTTTTAGATTTGTAATGGGGTTCCGTCAAATGCAAGGTATTTTGATGGGTGTTCCGTTAACCCAAAAGTTTAAGAACCCCTGTGCTGTGCAGTGCAGATAGCGACGTGAATCGCTTATTGAAATTCTGTTTCTGAGCAACGTTGCCTATATTGAATTCTAGCGCCGACAGAAAGCAAAATAACTACGACATTCCAGCTAAACATATTTCTAGAAACGTGCGTCACATTCGTCTTAGCTACATTGTATAATACGTTTAAATTCTTAACTAACGACCCGCCCCGGCTTTGTGTAAAGTAGATACATACTAAAATGGGCAGTATTTTACAAGTCTTTGAATTTTTCGGGGGCAAAGTACTAGGATATGTTAGTATTATTTAAAACTGAATTAAAATCCGATGCGTAGTTTTATAGAATACATAGGGACAGACAGCGGAAAGCGACTTTGTTTTATACTATGTGATACCTACACATTGCCAGAAGAGCAGCTTTCTCATAACGAAGAGTCACATAAGAAATAGATTTGCAAACAGATACGGAATAGATATCGCCGGATGTATGTTGCTAGTTATTGTTCATAGTGACTCTACTCTATTCCATTACATTTTTTTTACTACTTTCAGGGTAGCGTTTGACCACAAGTCACCTGATGTTGACGATGTGGTCGAAGATGGCGTCACGCTACACCTGGTTTGAGAACTGGTTCTCAAGGCTGCTGGAACACACCAATTAGTGCTTGGCGACAGATTCTTAATTTAAGTGCGGTAGCTAGCCAGTCAAATACTAGAAAGTACCTTACCAGCAAGCTATGGTTTCATCACGATGTTTTTCCTTCACTGAAAGCTCAAGCTCACTGTAGGATTCAGACCCACGTCCTACGGATCGCAAGCCGACGTCACTACCGATGAGCCATAATCGTATCAAATATTTGATTGAAACGGCGACGTAACAACAGACAAATACTCGTAGCTAGCTGGTAGCTACTAAAGTAACGAGCAAGCGCGCTCGCGCTCAGCCAATTATAGGCAAACCCTCATCTGAGCGAGCGGATACTATCGTGAATATAACCTGACGAGGGTTGACAGGTGTCTTTTCCTGTATAGTTATTGTGGCTGGTTTCACACTACCTCATTAGGTATGTACGAAAATTTTGATTCCAAATTTCAAGTTAATAAATTGTCAAATCTATAAAAGACTGACAGAACAATCTAGTTTGTGTTCGTGAAAGATCAACTATGTTGGGCGACACTCAGCACGATCGCTTAAATGGGTGACCGCTAGAAGAAGTTCAAGACCGCTTGTGAAATTGATGCGATGGTTGAATGCATTATTATTAGCTCTATCGCAATCCCTAACGTTCTTGTTACAACCAGTGCCAACACTGCCAACTAACCAACTAATCTATACTTCTATACTAATATTATAAAGAGGAAAGATTTGACTGTTTTTCTTGTTTTCGTTGTTACATGAAATAAGAACAAATCAAAACACATTGTTGGCATTTTTATAAGTATAGTGTGTGTGTGAGTGTGTGTGAGTGTGCGTGAGTGTGCGTGTGTATGTATAGTGTGTGTAAAATGATTGATTCCACTTTTATAACGGATACATACAACAAACCTTTCATAACCTCACGATCCCCAGACACTGTATGAACCATCAGCACAAAAGTACTATTCCATACGTACTGCCTATATATACTTCAGTGTCCAGTACCAGCGCGCTGGCAAAAGGAAGCGTGTGTAATTACGAGGCTCACTAGGCCTCTTGTAATTACCGTCCGCGATTCGGACGGGCATCGGGCACTTCAAGAGTCGATTGGGATTTACGCAACGTCCATTGTAAAGCTATTTCTGATGGGACTGCCCGCAGATATTAGCTGATAGTTCTGGTACACTTGTGATGGGAAGTATTATGTTTACAATTTTCCGGGTTATTTGTAGTGATGTCAATATGCTTAGACGACTTCTTTATTTAGTTAAGTTTTCTTGGAGGTAACTTCTGGAACTGTGTACTTACTGATCCTTTTCTGAATATTCTTTCACTGACACAATAATGTATCCTGACGCGCACATCAAACAACCTGTGTGTAATCAATGTTGGTATTTGATAATAAATATGTTTAGTGAGAAATAACGAGCTACTCTAGCTAGTTAGTGTCATATATAATAAGAACAACAATTGCACCATACGCAAATATAATGAGCTAACAAACATCAAATAGAAACTATCACGTAGTCATAATTCTGCCGTTCCTAAATTCATAAATTTTCTAAAGGACTAGGTAAGTTGGTACTCTATAGTCTAATACTTACATGCGATATTTCTCTGTTGAGTGATTTATCGTTTACAAAAATGAATCAAAATTATTATACAGAGAGCATTCTTACGTTACGAAACAACATACATACATAAATAAATTGAGAAGTGAAATCGTAAATGTGTATTATTTCTTCAGACATTCAAATAGAACTATCAAGCAAAGGTCACTTCCATAATTCCATTACCTACCAAGTTTAATGCCACAATTAATTTTGACGGTCGGTTGATATTCATCAGTGTTAATCACTTCGGCAATAACAATAAAAAGAAAAACTAACGCTAGCGTAAAAATACGTCTATTGTACTGCGGTCGGACTTGTAACTAATAAACACATAAAAAACACGATTAACACGAGTTAAAATCGTTTGTTTCTCATAAAAATTTGATTAGAAAAACAATTATATAAAGAAAACCTGTACACTATTTTAGCACAAAAGGGTAAAGTCATTAAAAAGTAAAATGTCGATGGTAACAAAATTACTTTCTCCAAAGCGTTACCAATGATGTCTAATACATATCACAATCTCACTCACAGACCTTGCAATGACTGAACCCCCACAGATCATAAGTTCTTTATGTCACATAAAAATAAAAATGAGTTTAAAAATGCAGACTTATTTAGAAAGCTTAAAGTGCACCCTTGCTTTAGACTCTAAAGTTTAGAGTATACTCCATTAGGACACGAAGTCTTAATGCGTCGAGTTGAGATATAACCAGTAGAAGACAGACGTAAGCTAGATATAAAAAGTATGGAAGCCGGGTTTTTTTACTGCGCTTTGACAACATAAAGAAAGCTCGAGAGTACCTTGTGAAATGTCTATTTTAAAAGACATAAAAGCTTTGCAACGTGAGTACTGTAAGTGCAATGACATAACATAACTCATAATAGAGGTGAAGATAATGATACACTCACAATCCTGTGACACTGAGGTTTTATGAATGGAGATATAAAGAAGAGTGACATTCGCTCGCGAGATGTACCTAAGTTATAGCATCAGGCTTGAAGCAAGCGCTAATGTTTTTTTATACCATACTGGGTAGCGTTAGTAACGATGTGATCATGTGATCAAAGGTGGAGACACGCTACGCCTGGACTGGAAATAAGCTCTCAAGTAAGGCAACCGCACGGGTCGGAAACAGATTCTTAAATTAAGGTAGCCAACCAGGCGGACATTAGATACTGCCGTGCCACCAAGTGATGTATGTATGTCATGACAAATATATAAAAATTTAAGGAGCAAAAATTAAAAAGGAAGGGACGAAGAGGTAGACCAAGATGAAAATACATAGACCAAGTCAAAGAAAGGATCCAAATCATGACATCATACCAAGAGGACAAAAAAACCGAACACAGACAAGTGCTTTGCCCTCAAGTGAAGAAGAAGAATTGATTGCAGTCTGCTGGCAAACAGTAATAGGAAAGTAAAACTTTGTTCCGGTTGGCACAAAATAAATTAAACACAAAACGCACTAGAGTCTTAATGCACGCTTCTGCCAAAGCAAATTTGATCATTTATTTCCGCCGGTATCCATCGTTTATCGAGCTGCAAAGAAATATTTATCCAGTTTTCCTTCCTTCCGCTTGCCGAGCAATAGCGCCTTTGCTCCTTTCAAACGGCCAAGGAAATGAGCTCTGCGATACTTTAATAAGTAACATGAAAGTAGACAGTGTAAGAAGTGCCTCGGGAGGAATGCTCGCAGTCCAATAACCACGATTATCTTCTCAGACGGATGAATAGACTTGTGATAATACAGTGACATAAGCAGTAAAGCATGTTAATATAAAGAGCGGTTGTCCGACATACAAAAAAGAAATGAGTGTAAGCAAATAGTAACAGTTAGGAACGTTATTTGAATGAGTAAGCCAAAGGAGAGGAGGTATAAAAGATGCTTAGGATAATTTCAATTTCAATTCAATTTATTTATTTATTCAATAGGATACATTGTGATCACTTTAAAACGTCAAACTTAAAACTAGCTACGCCTGTTCCAACCTCCTTACGCCGGCAAAAGAACAGGCAAGAAACGCCCGGCAGGTAATTTTTTTTGGCGCGATCACATTGACAATTTTATTCTTATTACTAATTGATTGAATTGGAGCAAGTTCACTAAAATCCCAAGCTTTTTTTTTGTCATCTAATAGTCCGATATTTTTTAATTAGCTTTACTAATAAGATTTCTCTTGTTTGGTTGTACACATTGGGATATGGGAACATGAATATTAATGAGTTGCGGGATCACAACCAAAGCAGACCAGACCCCACAAGCAGCACCCGTTCACGAGTTGACGCATGTGCCAGCCATCGCTCTCCTCGACCATATGAGAGGGAAGAGATATACAAATTGCTTATTCGCAAAGAAAGATTTTAGGATTACGCTGTAATCTATTTTTTTATTTTATATTTTATTTTACCTATTTATTCAGCTATACTGCCAAAGTCACTATCGCCCGCTTTCCTGATGCCTGATTACTTTGTGAAGTTGAGTTACTACATGTACATTTATACTGCTACCTCGGTAGCGATCGTACTCTACAATATCTATAATCCGGGATCTTTGAACACACTAATTGAAAACGTGACACTTGCTTTTCGCAGACGGCTAAAGACGTGTTATGTATGGATGACTGAAATTATTTTAAGGGTTGTTTGCCACATAGAAAATGCAACTGAGACCCTTTTTTACTACTTACAGGGTAGCGTTTGACCAAAAGTCACCTGATATTAAGTGACGATGTGGTCGTAGATGTACCTGGGTTGAGAACTGGCTCTCAAGTGGGGCTGCCGGAACACACCAATAAGTGCTTGGCGACAAATTCTTAACTTGAGGGTGGTACTAGCCATTGCACAACAATAGCTTACGCTGTATTGGATAATCAAATTGATGAGAAAATCCGCACAACTAATCATTGGATATACCACAGACGTAGCATACTAATACACTAGCGTCAGGGCCGCGTAACCTTTTGAGAGGCATTCCATCGCTCCAAGCATTTCCTATTCCGTGACTAGTTGTTATTAATTTCCACAATTCGAAGGCCTCATTACTTTGATATTCAGCAAATATGGAAATACCATCGAGATCAATTATGAAGATACATATTTTATTCGGCGGTTTGCTAACGGGAATTCGGCAGAAATGTTTACGGTCCCAATTATGAGGTATTTTCAAATAAATTGGTTTTAAATTACTTTGATCAGCAAGTCGACAGTTAAACAAACCAAGACTTATTTGCTTGTTTTGATACTAGCTGCGATCCGTCGCTTTTTTCGCGTGGTATCTCAACTCAACGCTGCTATATATTCTGAAAAAAAAATTACTGAAGTCCTGTCTCATGAGTATGATGCACTCCATGTTAAATTTGATCAAGATCGTTTTGGTCAATATCTCGGAAAAAAAACAACAAACAGAAGGACAGGGAGAGAGTTACTTTCGCATTTTTATGAGTATGAATAGTGTGGAAGAGTGGAGGGAAATCTGAGTTTGATTCGTGTTTGTCGTGCAGTATTTGTAATAAAAATGGCCCGACAAACTAAACCTATAAACTATAAACTTGATGTTAGGTGAAGAATTAGTTTCTTCAACCGCGTATGAATGACTTATTGTTTCACTATCACAATATGATAGATAAAGGGCACGTTACTTGAATTATTTGCTTTCATTGCTTACTTACTGAAATCACATTTGGTAGCAAACGTAGAGCAAATTAACCTAATGAGTCGGCTCGAGATTTCCATTAAAATTAAGATACAAACGATGAAAGGCCGTTACTTAGGAATATATGACTTGGGTACAGTTAAAAGGGACGCGCCTCGCGTTCGGGTAATTACTTTAAATAGAGCAGTTAGTCGGTCGAATCACGAAACTTCCAAACATTAAGCAAAGACTAAAATGGCCTGAACGTCTTTTGATGTCGTGATATGCAATTTCCTTATTGCTAAAGTTGTAAGGCACATTTATAATGGTAAGTCTTACAGCGAATGACATTGTGTCGTGGGATATGGAGCAATAATCGTTGCCCGTGGCATAGTGGCGAAGTTTGATGACATAATAACGTAATACACATATGACTTGGCCTTGGTATATTATTTAGTAGTAAATAGTCAGCTGATTGTTTACGCCGAGTTTAATCTTAATAAAGAGTAAGAAAAATATCCGTGTTGTACATGAAGAGGTTTATGCTCGGCAGTAGGCAGATATGGACAGAACAGATGATGATCATGATAACAAGAAAAGGTAATTCAAGTAATTTATTCTCTCGTCAATCACCTATCCTATTCCAGCAGTAAGTATCACATGATAGCCAGATCCAAATCTAGGTGAAGCTAGGTGCCACTTTTGACCACATCGTTACTTTACGCCTCATGATTTGTGCTCTAACACTACCCTGTAAGATACAAAATAAGAAAATAGGAATATAGTTCAAGGCAATAAAATAAAGAAAACAGTAAAAAGCGTCATATAAATAACGTAACGTGATACAAATACAATATTTAACAACGATGAACGCGTTGCTATGGCTGTAAAGCATGAAAATAATATTGTTAAAGAAAAAATATTACGAACACGTTGGAGAGAAATCCCCGTGAACGATCCATCATCGACACGTCGACACCGACAGAAACAAAACGAAGGCGTCGCGTCGTCGTCAGGACGGCACGTGTCGGAGCTTTCGGAGCGTCGGAGCAAAACTAACGGATGTAATGAAAACATTTACGCATAACGTCACATCTTTAATTGTTGTTTTTATTAAACTGAAAATGCGCTAAAATTTGACGTGGATTGTAGGAGTGAAACGTATGGTAACAATCATTCATCATGATGTCGTCAATACGAAAACGATGAAATCACCGCCATGATGATACTCTGAGCATGTAGAATAATGATTTCGATATATGAAACTATTAATTCTTTTCTAATGACTACACTTTGCATTGACAACGAAACTATAAATAACATTATACAGATACCGCTAAATTGAAGCATCTTCCTAATCATAGCACGTATAACAAATGTCAGTTCGAGAAACACATGAATAAGATCTATCGCCTCCCAGCGTAAACACGAAATCCGAACAGAAACATTGCAATACGACCGTGCTCTATCGAGAAAAAAAATCAGCAACGTCCCTAGCAACAAGAGCGAACGTACGGGACGCGACGCGATTACACATGATGGACGACCGATGGTAAATACCGAAACGACCTAACTGTTCCACTAACGGCCCGATACGAGCCCTCGCATGTTTCATTCCTGAATTTTATTGAGCAGCACCGATAAGTGCCGATATTATATAGGCGGACAAATAAACCAGTTACCTACACCACTACTTGTAATATTTTGCTACCGATCTTTCAATACCGTAAAGGAACTTAATTTATCTTGCTGGAAGTTATAAAATTAAAATAAAATCTGCAATCCAACAATATAACTTGTGTACCTAAACTTCCGGTGAGTTAAGCAAGAAGCCCTTAAAGTTGGTGAACCCAAGACCGTTACTGAAACAAAAACTTGAAACGAAAAAGTTTCGAATCGAAAGGAGCCCGGCAATCGTATCAATCACCCCGTGATCGCTGTAAATACAGCATCAATCGGTGAAAAACAACGAATCGAAGGGATCCAATAGACAAAAAAGTAAGAGGAAGTTGTTGAGACAGTACTATCACAATAACACAAAGGAGCCGAGCACAACAAAAGAGAAAACACCGGAGTGGAAACTGGAAACCTCACGAAGGATATTTTTCTTACTGGCATTAAACTTCTTAATGAGGTTGGTAAAATAATTGTTGTAACACTAGAGAGGTGGGTGGAATGGGTAGCATTAATTAAAAACAGTACCGCAGCCGAGACGGTTCGGTCAAACGAAAACGTAACATAAATAATAACACAAGCCGGGGAGAGGTAAAAGGGCGGACGCCACTAAACTTTCGGATCTCCCTTTCATAACTTTCATGAGGAACCTTTTTTTTCGGTGCCATTATTTTATTATGCCTCATTTGACTAAAAGAAAGTCCGGGCGAGGCGTCCGTGTTATGTGTCGGTCCCTTCATTTAAAATATGTATGTCCATACGCGGCATCACACATGGACATCCCTAAAGTTATGGCCCACCGCCCTCACCCTATGGGGTGGGTTTTATGATGAATGAGCATCATCTTTTGTTTGTCCGATACCGACTATATAACGAGGGGAACTGAGGGTGGAAAGAAGTTTGATGAAAGTCTCGACCTTTAAGATTTTTGTATGTACTTCTAATAACACTTGCTATTCACATTCGTCATCAACTTGCATTCTATAGACTGTATTTTTATAGTCCAATTGAAAAGAATACTACATACATATAAATTCAAGCTGCCTTCATTAAAGGAAAATGTGTAGTCAAAAAATGCAAATAAATGAAAGTTTATTTCGCAAGGGTACATAGTGTGATCTTTTATCTCTTCGGACTTCCACTTGGAAGATCTACAGACCCATTTTATTCATTATTTCTAGATAGAAACATTACTCTAGTGGTTTTTTTTAGCCCGAATGAATCCAACAAGAGCTTGTGTTTATCCAATAAGATTAATTAATGACGGAGGATTGTATGTTCCTTCTGGAAGGAAGTGGGGGATGCCTTTGCCTAGAAAAATAGGTTAAAAAAAACAAACAAGATTAATATGTGATACGTTGATAACAAAAAAAAATTTAAACAATTTTTGCAAATTGTGGAAAGAGCTTCCTTCAGCACAAGTCTTTCCGCAGTGCTACAAATAAGATGGGTGTGAAAAGAGTCCTTAAGGGTCGGCAACGCTCTTGGTGCTGCAAATGTCCATAGGCGACGGTGGCCGCTTGCCATCGGGCAGTCTGCTTGAATGCCACTCAAAAAACCGCTTAAGGCTCAATGGGTGAAATGTAATTTTAAAGTGCCCCGTACCTTCTAATCACCCTCCGCTCGAAAGGCGCAAACTTTTCAGCAAGTGGGTCACAGCAAAACTGAACAGTTTAGTTCGCAGTTACAGACGATTCATTTGAATATCCAGTTTCACTGGGGCCTGTTTAATTTGGCGAATTTATTTGAGTTGGTGTCAAACAGTGAACTGATTAATTATGCGCTCGATTGATAGAAATCGTTTCGTTATCGTAAAAAGGGATTACTGAGAGTACCTATTTAGAGTTTGTAGAGTACCTATTTATTAGACACTACAAGATTAATAATCTCTCTTCTCTCTATCTGCTAACTCTCTAATTATTGTGGGAATATCTAAAACAATTTTAGCAATCATTGAATTACTTAAACCCGAGTTGATTTTTATACAAAATAATTTAAAGATTATATATTCTATAATGATCTGAACTATTTAATTTCATTATGGCTTATGCTATTTACTTTTATGGCTCATTCCCAAGTTTTATATCCAAATACTAGTTTATCGTTACGACGCGTGCTGCCATCTATTGACAACGGCAGGGAAATAACAAGTCTAGTTATCAAACAAATTAAAGCTTTTGCTCTTACTTACTTATATAATTATTTTTTTGAGTTTAACCCCCCCAATGCAACATTGGTTTAGGTTTTGATACGTTCGTGATTAAATCATGTAAATATAATAGTCACAAATTCCTACTTTTTTCGTACGATTGATTCGGGAAAATAAACTGTGACAGACGGCAGACATACACGTAAGCGATCCTATAAGAGCCCTAGTTAAATCATAAGGGAGCCTTTTTTTTCATCGTATGTATAATGTAATATACGGAACCGTAAATATGAACGTAAACTGAGTAAATGACAGTGAGAAAGTAATGAAAATCACGATGGCACTAAATACACAGTGTTATCGTAATAATATGGGGTGATTAATGACGATAAGGCAACAATTAGTTTTAACGATGCAGTTTCACGTTACACCGATAGATAAACCTATATCATCGTGAATTACATGGAAGCCATGAAAACATGCGAGTTAAGATCCTTTATCAACACTTGACATTGAGTTAGTAAACATTATCATGCCCACTCTAACTTACTCGTTATTTTCTTTCAGCACAGAGTTTTTTTCTTTTCCTAGAGACCAACTTTTATTGCCTCATCGGCTTATCGAACTAACTTCACATAAAACTTGGGTTATCGAGGTTAACTTTATGCTTACTTAGCTAATTTCAATGAATCTCTACTTATTCGCGGAGTAAACCGCAAACAAAATTATGAAAATCCACTCGGAATATCTGGAGAAATCTGTGCTTCTATTACGGAGTACTCATTTGAATTTTTTATCTACGCCTTCTTCGAATAAGCTTTTTTTATTCGACTATTTAGATTTATTCCCATTGAAGAACTAAGAATTTAATTACAGGGTACTGTTTGACCACAAGTCACCTGATGGACAACGTCATCTGAGGCGGCCGAAATACCGTGCTTACGCCAATTATTCCAAAACGAAATACAGTCGTGTTTTACATTACTAGGCTTATAAATCTTATAATCCACAACAATGTTGAATCATCATATTTAGAGATAGAAATAAAAATACGAAATTCATAAATTTTTACGCATTATCGAATATAATTAAGTTTATATCGACCTCTTTATTAATCTCCCTCGAATTACAGTTTGCCGATACACAAGACAAGACTTTTAAAAGCCGATGTAAGGTAACCCAATAGCGGCCAATTTATAAAGCCACCACATAGTGGATCCAACTAATGGCGTGTGCAGAGATCTGTGTACAGTGTGTGGTTTAAAATAAAAGTTATGAGCGGTTGTTTGCTTTTCACCCGACTAACAGAAAACGAAAGAAAGAATGAAAATAAAATTAACCTGGACATCACAAAACATTACATTTTACACACATTAAAGGACATACAAAACAAAAATTTCAAGAAAGAATCCATGCTAATACTATAAATGTAAAAGTAACTGTCTGTTTGGCTGTTTACCTTTTCACGCCTTAATCGCTGAACCGATCTCGACGATATTTAGTATGAAGATAGTTTGAACCTTGGGGAAGGACATGGGATACCATTTATCTCGATAAACTGAAGTCTACATTGGTAAAACGACGAGAAACAGCTAGAAAATACATAAAATACATGCTGCGTAGTGTCCTGTACATCCTGAACTCATTATAGATAATGTAACTTCCACTGTAAAGTAATTATCTGTGGCATTCAGTATAAACGAGATTAATCACATAATAACAATTGTACATTTTAAACAAGACTTCAACAAATAAAATTACTTTAGGGATTAAAGACAACGGCAATAATTGCAAATACTTTTACTGAAACCGCCGTCTGCCACTATATTGCACCAAACCAAATAAAGCTTATTTGGAACGGACTAATGCCATTCCACTTTATCCCGCCACCTGTGTTGTTAATACTTTATTTTACTCCAGTGACATTTCTAAAATTACTCTAAAATTGTTTTAAATTTTATATAAAAGTAAAGCTAAACTGAGTTATAGATCTAGATCAAATCAGGGTCTTATTTTCTTTGCAAAGGGTCTCTTTAAATGTAAGTTTGTACTAAAAAAGAAACTCTGAATACTTATTCTCGAAGATGTTATCATAATGTAATACAAATCAGTTCTGATTAGGTATCATCAATAACCAGGCCAGTTTCAAAAAAGCCAATATCATGCTGAGCTGGTGCCGGTTTGTGCCAAAAAAAACAAAAACAATTAAATATATAAGTACTCATATATAATTATGTAAGTGTGTATTATTTCGATTCTTTGATTGCTCATGTTTACGTATTGATTTAGGTTATAAATAAAAATTGTCTATTTTCAAGTGCTAGTAGTTATTGTTTAAATTTATCCTAAATTGTAACGCATCATTTCCAAATAAAAAGAGTTCAGCAAAAAAACCTCAACAGAGCCGCGCAATGAAACTCAAATAAAATTGTACAGTGAAACAAACACAAATAGCGAAATAATAGCTCGGTAATTCAAAAGCAATCACGAAACTTTTTGTCCAAACAACCAATCCGCTCTCAACAGAAAGCATTACGTTCGAGTTCCATCGATTCGATTGCAAATCGAATCCAGCCAGACCCAATGTGTTCAGACTTTCCGAGCATTCGTCCTTTCACTTTCGGAAAGCGGTAAAAGGCTATTCACTACACTTAAAATTTAATGTTACACAATTTGTTACGAGCGGTTTTAATGGTGAGCACATTAGTGCACTATTTAGGAGTAAGCTTGCATTTGCAATCGGCTTTCACGTAATGTACGAACCGTGCCTAAAGTTTGCAAGTTTTCAGAGCGTCGAAGTCCTAGGTAAACGTAGCTTGGTTTTTCATTTGGAAATTGCATCGATTGTAAAAGGTATGTGTTTATCGTCTTAAATTCAATAAATAAAATTAATTGCTTGCCTTTTTCGCCATTACATAAAGTACTGGTATTTCTTTGTAACTTTGTTTTTTTAATAGATACAACCCGGGGGTGTTCAAGTCAAGAGTGAATAGGTATTTGCTGGGCAAGCGTGCTACACCTTCGACCAAATCGTCGCTTTCCATCTGGTGAGATCGTGGTCAAACGCTAGCCTAGTTCGTTGTAAAAAAACAAAATATATTGCCTGCATTTGATTGTAAAACAATCAGCTTTTTTTAGCTTATCTTCTAAGTTTTACATCTATATTGTTAGCAATGCTGAGTCGGCAAGGCGAGTCGGTCCAGCCGGGAGAGGCCCGCCGGGGGCCAGGCTGCGCGACCGCACCCCGCGCGAGAGACGTGTGCGCCAAGGAGCGCATTGATTTATTAAAATAGCAAATACCTAGTGGTCAAGTAATATATTAATCTATGGTGAATATTAGTTTTCATTTATTCACCTAACACAGCGGTGGGATATTATCCAAAAACAATTGATTTATGTGCACTATAAAAGTGGTTGTGAAAAACAATTAAAGTTCATGGACAATGTCGCGATCATCTCGTAGTAGCGAACGTTCAGTGTCAGTGGAGTCGAGGTGTACTCCTCCTAGAAAGGTGTATCGGAGAAGATCGCTGACGCCGGAACTGGGTTCTGTTCCGGGATTCGATCCGTGTAAGGATGGCAGTTACGTCAAGGAGTGGCTACAACAGATCGAGGACATTGCGATTGCTTGCGAGTGGAGTGAGAGAAAGAAATTGTATCGCGCAACTCAGGCATTAGAAGGTGAGGGTAGAGCTTGGTATAATCTTTGGTTGCCTACTAAAAGGACATGGCGTCAATTTAAAGAAGACATCTTTATGTCTTATCCAAGAGAGGCCAATTTCTTCAGCACTATGGAAGATATTATCAATTTTAAAAGTACGCATGCAAAATCTTTGGTGTTATATGCTGGTCGCATGTCCGCGAAAATTAAGCGCTTAGGAGTGCAGCTCACAGAAACATGTTATTAGGTATTAGGTATTGTTGACAAAAATATTAGCGTGGTGCTAGAAAGTTGTGAAACCATGCAGGCGATGGTAATACAGATGTCAAGAAGGTCATTAAGGGCAGGTCATGAAAAGTCACAACTTCCCAAACTTACTGATTACGCGTTGTCGCATACTAAGCGTTGGAACAAAAACAAATCTCGCCCGCGTCGCTTAGAAGAAACAAAGGACTCTTGTTTCAAGTGCGGTAAACCTGGCCATAAACAGTTTGAATGTCGATCGAAACTGGGTACCACGGATGAAACCATACCATCGAAAGGGTACGGGGCCTCTAACTCCAATCCTAACGTAAACAATGTGCCCGTCGTGAAGTGTAAACATTGCCATCGTTATGGGCACACTACGGAGAAATGTTTTAAAGAAACTATAACCCGTGAACTTATGCACTGATGAATTGGTACGTGTTATCGATACGGGGTACTGTGTGATACTATTACTTAACAGAAAAACTAAATTTTGACTAAAATTAGATGATGGAAAAATATACCTGGTGGTGTAGGCAGCGGACATCAATAATGATGACTTGAGATACCATTTATATGATTTAGAGACTGATGGGTGTACAAGCACTTGAGCATTTCTGAGTGTGGTTGAATGGAGTTCATTTTAAAATGGTAACAGATTGTAGCAGTAAGAGCTACCATGACAGAAAAAAAAGGAGATAAAAACACGAGTGGCTGTTTGGTGGATTTATATGCATGACTTCTACTTTGATATTGAGTATTGTTGAGTTAAAAGAGTGGCTCATGTTGACTATTTGAGTCATAACTTTGTTTGTCTGACTTATGGATTTACAGCAGCTGAGAGTTTGCTTGAATGTCAGATGGCTGATGAAGAATTAACAAGAACTATTAGTATTTCAAAATAAATAAATTAACTGTGAAGGAGACACAGACAAATAATATGCAATGGTTATGAAATTAAAGAAGGACGTTTAAAGGAGGACGTTTACATAAAAACGCCGGCTGGATCCAAATGGGTCACAGAATGCTAGACGAGCTGTGTTGGCAACTATGCGTGATGAAAGTAGTCATCGAGGTGTTGACGAGACACTGGTTGCCATTCGGAATAAGTATTGATTCCTTTGAATAAGAAAAGTTGTGACATAGTATGTCCGGAGTTGTTTTAAATACCATAAAGGATAAGGTGATCCTGGCGGAAATACAGGGCGGCTTCACGCCTTAACAAGAGTGATACTTCATTTTATGTGGTTTATATTTGTTTATAAAACAACGAACAACGAAACGAAGAGTAACAGTATGTTATTGTTGTACAAAATGGTTTGAATAATACTGCTTTATGGAGGCATTGGCTGAAACGAGCACAAAAGGTGTTATAAAGGCGTTGAAGGGTAAGGCATATTTGTTTACACATTTATTTGTGGGCAGGTAGAGCGTCTATGAACGCCACCGAAAGAGACGAACATGAAGAAAAGTAGAGTTAATCTCTGGCTGCGCCACAGCAGGCGCTCAATAAAGTCACAGGCAGAACTCTAAAGAGTTGTAATTTGGCTATAAGTCTACGGCGTTGCGTGAAGCATTTTTAGTGAACAATCTCACGCAGGCAGGTGAGAGGCAGGACCTGAGAGTCACGCGTGCAGATGCACGAGAGCTTTTGGATGAGAACAAAATTGGCAAATGAAACAGTTCAATACAAAGCTGGTGATATGCTAAAAGGTTAAGTGGTGAAGTACAGAAACGATGGTTTTGAAATGTTGGGAAAGAGACCCAATGGCAGTACTCGTGGAGTAATAGTCACGTATGGTAATACGAGGAGTTGACCGGCTGAATAAATTTCTGGCTAAAGTCAGGCAGACATCGTTTTCAAGTGTTGGGCATAGTGCTCAACGGCAGTAGTTTGAGCTACAAGCTCAAAGGCAGTAGTTTGAGCTACAAGCTCAAAGGCAGTAGTTTGAGCTACAAGCTCAAAGGCAGTAACTTGAGCTAGAAGCTCAAAGGCAGTAATTTGAGCTACAAGCTCAATGGCGGTGTTTTGAGCTACAAGCTCAATGGTGGTGTTTTGAGCTACAAGCTCAATGGTGGTGTTTTGAGCTACAAGCTCAATGGTGGTGTTTTGAGCTACAAGTTCAATGGTGGTGTTTTGAGCTACAAGTTCAATGGCGGTGTTTTGAGCTACAAGCTCAATGGCGGTGTTTTGAGCTACAAGCTCAATGGTGGTGTTTTGAGCTACAAGTTCAATGGCGGTGTTTTTAGGTTACAAGCCCAATGGTAGAACTTTGGGTACAAAGCCCAACGGTAGCACTCATTAGAGTGACACACAGAAGGAACTGTGTGGCTGGTCATTTACAAGTTATTGACGTTACGCGTCAGGTATACAGAGTGAGGACTGTAATCCCCTCTCCTGTAGTTACATGTTACAGATATAGCTTCGAGGACGAAGCTGTGGTCAGTATGGCCGTGTTAGCAATGCTGAGTCGGCAAGGCGAGTCGGTCCAGCCGGGAGAGGCCCGCCGGGGGCCAGGCTGCGCGACCGCACCCCGCGCGAGAGACGTGTGCGCCAAGGAGCGCATTGATTTATTAAAATAGCAAATACCTAGTGGTCAAGTAATATATTAATCTATGGTGAATATTAGTTTTCATTTATTCACCTAACAATATATATAAAAATCAATTGCTATTTGTTAGTCTCGCTAAAACTCGAGAACGGCTAGACCGATTTGGCTAATTTTGGTCTTGAAATGTTCTTGGATGTCTAGGGAAGGTTTAAAAGGTGTGAAAAATTAGAAAAATTGCCGGGAAAACTCTAAAAACAGCTCTTTTCTTTTTCCCAAACAAACGTTTTCTAAATAAAATGTAGAATCAATTTGAACTTTATTGCTATTCAATAAAGTTGATTGATTTTTTTATTTTTCGATTGAGGCAGTACGAAGTCTGCCGGGTCAGCTAGTATATTATATTTTAAACTCATTTATTTATTTTTGGACTATTTTCGTATTTATTTAGCGCTGTTGTGTGGGTGAGGATTTTTTTTTTCATTTGTTTCAATTAATGTACGATTAAATATTCAATACCCTGGTGTATAATTATGTTTTATTGCATGATTGCGGCAAAATTATAGTCGTTAAAAGTCTTTTAGTACTAATCTATTATCGGCTATCATATTGACGCTTTAAAACGCAGTTTGTATGGGATTGCGTCAATTTGTGACGCCCCAGAGAATCAATTCATAAGGACTACGAATCCAATGTTGGTCGCTAAATAAAATAACGATACCTCTTACCTTCCACTCTTCAAACTTGAGCCAAAGGGCGATCATTGACGAGACGATGTTTGTTTGCCAATTTGGGAACAATGGATGGATAATGGATGTGACATAAATAATGATGGACCGTAACAACAAGAGATGTTGTTTTTCTTTAGCTAAATAAAATATTTGTAGAACATTTGTTTTTATTTTTTATGTAACTGAGAGACGAGCATGTTTTTCGACTGATGGTAAGCGTCACGCTTGCCTATTACAATTGATTGCCACCCTGAACTTTGAATATCATCATCATCATCATCATTATCAGCCTTTCACGTTCCCACTACTGGGACCCTGGCCTTCTCTCAGAGAGAGGGTGCTGAGAGAGAGACTTTGAATATCAATAGTTCATAATCCTTATGCGGCAAATCACTGCGCTCCAGATGATACGATATTATTAATTTTAAGGTACATTTTGCATTCCTAAATAAAATGTCAGTGAAACTATTTAAGGATTTCGCACTATCTTTATGTTAATACCAAACAATTCGAAATAATTTTGCCATAAACGGTTTGGATTCCATAGACCAGTATAAGATTTGTGTTATGACTTTATTATGCAGTAAATTACTGTAGAGCGAGTTTTATTAGGTCTACTATAACAATTTGCATACGACGTTCAGTCCAAATATGAGTCGCCCGTTTTTCATGTAAATAAATGTGAAAAATATAAAAAAATGTTACGGCTACGTGCCCGTGTATAACTTTATTTTCGACACGCTTAATTCAGTTTAATTCGAGCTTGTCACGCATTTCTAGGACATGATTCAAAGATTTATGAGCTTATTTTCTCTCGTCATGTGTCAACTATAAAAATAAATCTATTTTTGCAATCAAAAGATTTTTTTACCTACGTATCTCTGTCCTTGTCTGTTTGTTACCTTTTTAAGCCTAAACCACTGAACAGACCTCGATGAAAGGTATGGATGAAGATACCTGTGGAGATATTGAATTGAACTTTGACGTAGGACATACAGGTATAGGATACTTTTTGTCATTATAAACTGTAGACTACGCGGGTGAATATGCGGGTTGCAGCTAGCATCAACTAAATTGAAATGTTGACGATACAAAATCTGATTTTGCGAATGTTATCAGAACATCAAAGGTTTACCGATTTTACAACTAGGCATGTTTATTTAAAATATCAAGATATCTAATTTGCAAATAGAACGTATAATGTCAAGGACGACCGGTGACTTCGAAACCACTCTCGAAATCGCTGCCAGGTTATATTCGTGATGCCCGGGCCACACTAAGGTCAACGACAAGGGAAATGTCAATGTCTATCATCGCGATAAACATTGCGTTATTATTAACGCAATTATGTGAGAGGTTACACTTGAACGGCCAACGTGAATGTACTTGAGTAACTTGAGTTATCGGCTAACGTCAAACGCCAATGTGAATGACGTTGCCAAATGTTGTGGCCACACTTATGTCAAACGTCTATCATCGCGCTATTGAACGCACTTCCCGTTAGTGTGGCCCCAGCATGAAGATATTTTCATAATAAAACTACTAATAACTAATAACAATCTATATGTACAGCAGTTACTTTAGGATGAATCACTCAAAATGTGTTCGAGAAATAATTCTCCAGCAAGGCCTTACAGAAACAAACAATATTTTTAGGAATATTTTTCCTTATGCTCTTCCATTTTTTTAACCAGCTTTTTATGTAAGCAAACCTTTTTTTTATTAAACCCCGGATGTCGGTTTTGAATGAGATTCGTACCGCGTATAAAACCGCATTAAGTGTCACGCACGGTCGGTCCAGTATTATCAAATGCTAATGCTAGGTTTAATGACTAAAATGAGTCTATATTGAGGGGAAACTATTGATTGTTAAGAAAAAATTAAGCAGAAAAACATAATAATATGCGTTATCACCAGAAAAATGATTCTTTCAAATGGAATTCCTTCTATGCATGACTGAATGAAAACTACAAATAAAGGTAATTTTTATACAGGTTTTACAATCACTACCTTTCCACTAATGTTGATTTGATTGAAATAACAAGACTCAGTTGTTTTAACACAAATCACCAATCAAAGAAACCATACGACGTAGATTCTTTAATCGACAAATACTACAGTCTATTACATATAAATTCCATAATTACATCAGCACCGGTCAAAGGACAATTGTTCTGACGTACATCTTTTGATCAACCATTACCACCAATACTACAACCAATACTATTGGTACTGAGAACTATTATACGCATCCTCTCAAGTGAGCACCTCATGCGTAATAGTCAGCCTGACCGAGAGACCGGTAAATTCATGTTCGCCTAATATATCGGTACGGTACACGACTGGTCAATTACCGCATTATGTAGGTACATATATATGCAACCTTACTAATTACTATTGTTAGGAACGACGCGTCAGATTCTGCTTTAACGCTCTACTTGATGGAGATGGATGGCTGGTTGTAAGTGGGTGAACATTTTGTCATTACCTGTCTATAGACTAAGCTCCATTTTTATCGTGTCGTTTGCCCAGAGGTTTCTAAAACGTTTTTGACTATCACTCCTTTAGAAAGTTTAAAATATTTTGGGAGCTAATCAAGAAATACCGTTGTAAATAATTATAAATAGACAAAATTTCAATAAATTTTCATACAAAATGAAACAGAAACGTGTCAGCGAAAGGCTAGCGATATTCAAAGCTCTCATCATACAACGAATAAACATAAAACAAATAAATATAAAATTGAGCCGAGAGCAAATACGCGCTCATATTGTATACCTACTCGTATTTTGCAAATAGATTACTTTTATATCTATTAAACTATAATGATTTTCGAGTTAATCCGAACACAGGTGCTGTGATATAACATTTTGCATTGAATTTAATTTTGTTGTGAAATAATGGAATTATCGTCGATAATAGAATATCTAATAATAATTACCCCTAGCCGCAACCGGTTGAAAATTTAAGCCGAGCGTCCATTACTGTCCACCAGCACGCTACGCACGTGTACAATATAAGCATCGCTTTGTATGAAAATATAAGCGGGATGTACAGCGACCCACGGCCAGGCAATAAACTAAATGAGATGGCGCAACGACCCAAAGTGTGTCTTGGCCTCCGATAACAAAAGACGCCACTTCGGTCTGTCCTGCACCACCTCCTTCCTGCCAGTCCTCCACCTGGAGCTCGCGCAAATCCTTCGTGACTTCGTCTTTCCAGCGATACCTAGAACGGCCGACCGGGCGACGGCCACTCAGCCGTCTAGAGTATGCTCGTATTAACTGATATTAATTTATTTAATAACACTGATTAGTAATACACATATTATATTAGCTATTTAGCTGATTCTCGTATCTCAACATTTTGCAATGTAAACTATTAATTTAAACAAGAATAATTGAACTCAACGTCTAGAATATTCATATCTCTTGTGTAAACGGATTTACCAGAAACTACAACGAAACAACAACATAACAAGGGTATTTACTAAACATTGAATTCTGAAATAAGCTATTTATCTATCCTATTGTCGGATTAGAACTAGCTGAGCCCCGCGGTTTCACCCGCGGTGAGAACCACGCATGATGTTTATTACAATAAAACAGCCAATATCACTCGGGGTTAGAGTATATATTGCTTGTTATTAAGGAAATGTTTTTAAAAATCGGATCAATACTTTCAGAGAAAACCTCAACAAACATACAAAATTACAAACAACCTAACTTCTTTATAATATTAGTTTCGAAGTAGATTGTAGACTTTAGTTTATCTCGTTTGATGAGTCATTACTCCCACCGACCGACTTTAGTACCTAAATAAAGCTTTCTGTTCATAAACT
The DNA here is from genome assembly GCA_931315375.2 of Opisthograptis luteolata. NCBI lineage: Eukaryota > Metazoa > Arthropoda > Insecta > Lepidoptera > Geometridae > Opisthograptis > Opisthograptis luteolata. The sequence goes on along the minus strand of OV928049.1, from coordinate 9,054,997 downwards.
TACCAACAACCAACAACCAACAATAAATGATAACACAGTCGAGTTAGAAGGGGTGAGTTTTCAGTGCCCTATAGTTTAAAATTTTGTTTTCCTACCATAAAATATAGACTAGCCCGAAGTTTTAACTATTGATCATCATCATCATCATCATCAGTCTACGTGTTCCTACTAGGACACAGACCTTCACAAAATTTTAAGTCATAATTTACCATGCTGGCCCAGTGCAGTACATTTATCAGATGTGGGATGCTCCTGAATGTTGTGGTTCATGAACACACTGGTATCCCTCACCGCTTTGAGCGATGGCAAACCCGCACATAACTTATTAGGAACTCGGCATCGGCGCCTTTTTTAAAGCGCTCGCGTTACATTTCGACTACCATCGCGCAGTATCAAGATAAGTCCTAAAAACTTTTATCGGTTGTTGATTGATAGACCCGAGGGCAAGCAACAGAAAACGAAGGCATTAACCAACAGGAACCCTCAGTGGCCAGTAAACGATTCCCTGCGACACACGAAGTGACAGTCTCCCAACTTACAGGCCTGACTCTCCGGCTATCATCAATCAAGTTTAGTCTCGCATTAACGTAATGACCGTCGGACCGCTCGGATGTCGCCTTTATTTCCCTTTTTCCAGAGCTTTCTTCAAACCAATTCCGTACACGATACGGTATGGGCGTACTCAAGGGCAGGGCTGGTTTTTGCGGGCTCTAATTTCCTCGCCATGAAATGGATCAGTTCTTGAAAAAAGTTAGGATTAGCGGGTTTTTTAGGAATGTGAACCCCTCTGAAATCGAATCCTGACTCCGTCCCCGTGATACGGACTTTACTTTCGCGCGAACGTTTCCGGCCTGATGGAAATCTATGAATGATAACCGCCCATTATGTTCCCAGAACACTCGACATTTACATTTCGACAAGGCTATTAATCTTCTTCCTGTGTCCACATCTCTCAGGTTTTATTATATAGAGCCTTCGCGGTACCTAGTTTTGAATAATATAAGAATAAGAATAAGAATCATTTATTTGCAACAAATTATACAAAATACAAAGCAAAACAATATGCAATAAGTAATAGCTACAAAAGATGTATTGTTGCAAACCGGCCTCAACTCAGCGTTGTGCTGCTCGTTGGACCAGCGCTGGTCTTCCGTTGAAGCCGCTTTTGATGACGTCACTAGCATGAAGGTAACTTCAAATAACAAAAATTAAATCAAATACATTTATATCCTAAAAACTATAAGTGAACAGTATATCCTTTCAGCACACCTGCCTGAAGATATGTTTTAAAACTGTAAAATCCTGGTTTAGTCAAAGGAAATAAATGTTCAGTAATTAGAACTATCTGAAAAGCGTTGTTGTTGTCTCAGCATTTCAGTTGATTTTTGTGTATTTTTTTCGTTACTTAAGAATTTTAATGTCTTGAGGTGTTAGTTAACTTAAGATAGTTTGTGGATAGAGTTTAAGAGGAGACTCTAGTGTCGAGATATATCTATTTCATTAAGTTAAACAAACATTTTTCATCATCATATTAACATATCAGTCGAGTCTGGCAATATCCAGAGTTCAATATTTGCATATTGGATTACTGTGCACACGAAAAACAACAAAAAAAAATGACGCAGCACCACAGCGTAAAGCTGTCGCGTCGTCGTAATTTTATAATTCTGTTTCATCCTTTTCTATATTTTGTATTAGATCGACTTTTGCTTTTTATGTTATTTTCTATACTGATAGTACTGCGACGCTTTTTCTCAACTAGAAGAGAGGATTATGGGTCATAATAGAGAACGCTGGCCCAATCCAGTTTCGGTTAACTAACTCACTAGTCTAAATGTTCACGTACATCAAGTTCACCTAGCAGGTGAACTTTATCTCCGGCAGTCCAACCATTCTCACTTGCGCACCAGCTAATTTCAACCGGGAATTCACTGCATAATTTACTGCTATATTATAAATTAGGTTTACCCCAGTCCCCGGCCTATTTTAAACTGTTAGCCCGGGAACACTGTTTGTTAAAGACCAATTTGTTAAATTTTAAGTTAACGGCAGCGAGAAAAGACGATTAGTTATTATATTACACTCTATTGTTGAGTTATAACTTTGTATTTTACGATTAATTTTATTTAACGACACCTAATTACGAGCCGCTGTAATAATTTTATATTAACGAGTCGGCCGGAATGATTGTGATAACGAAAGTTTACGATGTTTTTACGTCAACAAAATTAAGTGGGTTCTTTAGGGGGCCTAGCCAGGATGCACATGTTTGATTTTTTACAATCGCTAACGCCTAAGCGTAAGCGAACAAAAAAAGGTTAATTGGTAACTAAGATGAAACGAGATGATACGCCAAACGCTCCTTCTACGATAAACATATTATATGTATTTTAGTTTTCTATTAGCGTTAAAGATTGTAGAATGTAAGGAATGCATCTTGGCTAGGCCCCTTGTGGAGCGTAGTAGCGTCGTGTCTAACGATACGGCGTCACCGTCGATGTGACATCAGCAAACAAACAAACAGCAGAGCATCACGACCACAATTTGTAATTACGGTAGTCACGCGTTAACAAACAAATGACCGACGTGGAAGCAATACATTACGCCAATAATTATGGATTAGCAAGCTGAAACAACTCCAATGCGTTTCGGGCGCATTTAATGTCGTTATAAATCATGCATCAAAATCGTTACAGCGCGGATTATGTTCCGCGTTACCAGATGGAAGATAGCAGATGTCGAACGTCAAATATAACGCGATAACAATAGGTGTATCGGGGAAAAAATAATAAATAAAAAAGAATCGATTACACAAATGACGCGCGCCCTCCGCTGCGAACGTTTCGGGCGCGACGTTATCCGTCGTAAAACAAACACAAACAGTATCGAAAAACACGAAGCGCGCTTTTTGTCGCGTATATCGCGATATTTGTTTGCAATTCACCATACGTCATACGTGTGGCAGATAGAAAAAGGCTGACAGGCGCGGCAAGAACGCGAACTAACTAGATATTGCACACTATGAGTCCGCATGACACATTTGAAAACGTTTTCAAATTGTCGTTGACCGACAAAAAACGCTGATCGTACTCGATTTAAAAAAGCGTATTAGATCAATAATGTTTCTTTCTTTTATACAACTTAAGGTAGCGTTTGAGTACAATACAACACTCATGGTGTTAAGTGATGATTCGGTTGGAGGTTGTTGTTTAAAATGATCAATAAAATCGATAAATGTGTACTGTTCAGCGACTTTTGGCGTTGACTGTACTAGTAGACTAGCTGTTTCCTCACGGTTTCACTAGCGTGGTGATTCTCACAGGATTTTCATTATAAATCTATCTCAATCACGTACAAAAATGTCATAGAAAAAAACACTTTTTTCCCGAATTTTAAAATCTTCCAGGCAACATTACCAATTTTTCCCTTCACGAAAACTTCAACGAACATTTGAAAAAGGAAAATAATAGCCGAATTGGTCTAGCAGTCCTTGAGTTTTGCGCTTACCAACACATTTAGCCATTCTTTTTTATTTATATCGATTAATGGATAACTGAATAGTGACAAAAAAAAGATTATGCATAGTGGTTTTAATAGCGCTGATCCCCGCTATGATTCCATTTTTATGTGTCGCAACTCGCGAGTCGCGGGTGAAATGTGCTTAGCTTAGTGCGTTATGCACCGGATAAAATAATGTAGCGCGTTTAAAACGGCCACCGAACTGCAGTTTAGTGCTCACGCATGCACGGAAATCGGCCACCGCAGATACATAATGGGTCCTTTCCATTTAACTAGCACAGTGTCAAACTGTGTCATACCACAGAACATGGTGTACGAGTGCTTGATGAAAAGCCTTTTTGATTTATGTGTAAAACGCCATAGAGCGCAGCCTTCGTTTTTTGTAACTAGTATTTTTTTCCGCTGGCTGTTGTATTTTACAATAAAATATAAATCAGTAATAATCTTTCTAACTAAAACTGTTTCAACGTCAATTCGATATTGGTAACACAGAGACTGGTTCTAGATTGACGCTCAAGCAGTAATCTCTACTTAAGCACAGATTTGAGTCTGTCATTTCATACAAATATGTCACTCAATCGCTATTTAAGTATCGATCTATACTTGAGCGTCATTCTAGAATACCAGCCTGAGACTCCTACACGCTCCAACTTCAATTTTTCTTGTGTTCAGCCGTGCGCCACTGTGTCGTAGTCGGTACAAGACACCCTGAACTCCGTGTCACACCGTGTGTCGTCTGTGTCGCTAGATGGGAAGCTCCCAATGTAATCGCGATATATTCAGCAATAGCTACTAACTGCCCATATACGCCGCGTGGCCACGCTAAAACCCAAAAATGTTTATAAATACAAGCAAAACAAAGCGCTACGGTGAAAGTACGAAAATTATACGCGTATAACGTTTCACAGATTAATAACACAGCATTTGTGGCGAAATGAAAGTAAAAAAAAGCGGCTTATCGTTATTATTTAACGAACATATAAGAATTAAAATAAAATAAAATACAAGTATGCCAGAGATCAATGGAACGTAGTATATTGAACATAAAACGAAAAGACAGAATAAAGTGTTCAGAAATAAGAGAAACAACAAATGTAATAGATGCTCTAAAACACTGTAAGAAACTTAAATGGAAATGGGCTGGCCATGTCGCACGCATGAACACAAATAAATGGACTAAAAAAATAACAATGTGGACAGGACCAATTAGTAAAAGAAAAGTAGGAAGACCTAAAGAAAGATGGGCAGATGAGTTAATCAAGGTGGCTGGCAGGGACTGGATGATGAGAGCGAAAGAGAGAGAGACTTGGAGTAATATGGAGGAGGCCTTTACTCGTTGAGAGGTCCTTAATAAGACTGCATATGTTTAATTAATTAATCATTTATTTATAATTCTTTTGAAATACTATTATATATATATCTAAGATTTAATTTTATAATGTCATGTAAATAATTTAATTTATTAAGGAATAAAGAGGCTATAATAATAATAATAATAATAAATAAGAATTAGGCATTAGTAATTTAGTAACAATTTTAAAAATGTATTAATGTGTATAACACACACACATACACATATGCGTACATGTATGTGTAATTGGTATAATTTGGGAGTGTTTAAACCAACAATGAATAGGTATCTTTCTAAGCAAGTAACCTTCTTATCAATTATGATGAGGTGACACTGTGGTCAAATGCTTACCTATTTACGATTGTATAGTCATGAAAATTGGTATGAAGATAGTTTAACCACTGGGGAAGGGACATAGAATACTTATTAGTTTTTATCACTATAAACTATACCTAGTCCAAGCGAGTGACACCGCGAGGAACAGCTAGTCCTAAATTAATGCAAAGTTTTATATCATCACTATTCACAATGATCTAGAGTGCTACCATTCCGTTATACTCGCATTTTTTTAACTTTTAACTGAGCGAGACAATAAACAATTTCTCGTATTAATTCAATGGAAGGATTCCATTTGCCTGATTGCATACTGAGATATATAGCCATTCCATGCTGCAGACACTTGCAGCCGCAATGTACTGCGAACAAAGGGGAGTTCCCGCTAGTGTTGCCAGCTGTGACAAATACACGTCTCGATGTTCAGTAAATTGAACGATTTTTCGCATTTAAATTGGCTTATTTTTAACAGCTCTTTTGATATCAAAAGTAAGTACTAGCTATACCCTGCAGTCACGGTAGTCCCGTTATTACGCAAAAAACTGTTGCCAAACACCTATCGGTGTGTCAATGGTCGAACTGTCATTGTTATGTCAATGTCACTTTCTTCTGAAATACAAATCCGCAAGCATAATTCTCTCATTTTTATTTATACAAAAAGGTTCTATTTACACTGCCTAGTGTTTTAGTGCCACAAAAACGTTAATCTTAGACAGAAAAACTCTCGATTCTCTATCAATATCTTATATAGATATATTTCTTAGTAGTATATTGAAAGTAAAATACAACACTATACAAGTAGGCCAGTCTCTGATTTAGCACAAGGATTGTACGTAACCCACGGGTTACGTAATGTCCACGCGCCTCGTCGTTGCTAATTCAGATGGATTCAATGCAAGAGCCAACCGGAGCGCACCCAAACGTTGCTCACTTAAATGCATAGGTTGAATTTCAAAACAATGAAGAAAACTCACGTCCTCATAATGGTTTTGAACTAAAAACTTCCATCTGCTCTGATAGAACGTAACAATGCGTTTGAAATGTACGGCTTTCCTAGACCATTATGACGAATTTGACGAAGCAGAGAATTATTTAGGCTTATAACGAAACTAAAATCTATTTATGCTTTTCACATTAAATTTCCTTTCATCCGACACACATCTTAACTTTACACATGCGTGGGGTTATCTAATCGTGAACTTTCATATTGCACTTCGTGAAAACCATTTCACTTCTATTCACAGTTGAAAAAAAAAGTAGTTTCAAACATTTCTATGCAAATAAAAATATATAGTTTAAAAAACTAAAAAAAACACTTTAAAACGCACTCAAAAATATAAAATAATTAAATTGACTTGTATTAGTTACGATATAATGGTTAATTCAAAAAGTGTGGAGCGCTTTTTGGTTGTGTGTACTTTTATTTACCCAGTAAAAGAAGCGCTCCACACTTTTTGAATTAACCATTATATCGTAACTAATACAAGTCAATTTAATTATTTTATATTTTTGAGTGCGTTTTAAAGTGTTTTTTTTAGTTTTTTAAACTATATATTTTTATTTTTTTACTTTTTAGTCTTTTGTTACCAAGTTCAATCTATTGGACTCATCAAGACGAATCATATGAGCCCAAACACGAGGGGTTTACTAGTAGCCACTGCAGAGTTCCTCTACCCACCTTCCGGTTGCATCATCAGACCCTCGTCACCAAGTTCAATATATTGAACTCATCAAGACGATTCATATGAGCCCAAACACGAGGGGTTTACTAGTAACCACTGCAGAGATCCCCTACCCACCTTCCGGTTGCATCATCAGACCCTCGTCACCAAGTCCAATCTATTGTACTCATCAAGACGATTTATATGAGCCCAAACACGAGGGGTTTACTAGTAGCCAGCGAAGAGATGCCCTACACACTTTCCAGCTGCATCATCAGATCAGGTCGATGATACCAAATTATTGCATTGTCACCGAGATTACATACACACACAAAGTTTCAAGTCGATACGACAATTAGAAGTGGGTGAAAATTGACTTCTAAGATTTGATTACATTGTTAGTTAATTAGTTAGTTAGTTAGTTAGTTACAAGTCAAGCTAATAAAAGTGTTTTAAAAATGTTTCTGCACATTTGAACTTTCCTAGCTGGTATCTCTTTAGAGGTAAACCCAAATCTGTTTTAATTTAATATTGTTTTTATCATTTGTTTGGTTTTTATTAACTCTGAAACTATTCGACGGATTTTCATGTGGTTTTCTGTACGCTCGCTTGGAACCTACATGACATATTAAGTGACAATGTGGTCAAAATTTGCGCCGCGTTACGCCTGGATTGAGAACTGAAACACACTGATGACCCCACACTGATGTTGTATCTAAAAGTAATTGTATAGTGTAGTTTTCTTCTTTATTTTACTTCTTACAGAGGAGCGTTTAAGGTGAATGGGCTCGTGCAATTTCCCATACAAACTCAAGAAGGGCGATATGGATCACGCGAACTATTCTAATGAAGTTTGAAAATTTTCTTAAATTGTTCAATTAATTACCCATTCGCGAACTATCAGTTTCTCTTACAAAAATTATGTTTTCCATGTAATTTTACATCGGAAAAATCGTATTATTATACACATGTGTGCGTGAGTGGCACTGAAGTTGACGGACTTGAATTAGGTGATTTTAACCTGCCATCTATCTGAATTTCGATGAACTATTTAGATGTAGACCTTGTGCAGTGAGCGAATGGTGGCATACGACAACGTTGAAGCGTCACAGAAGAAATTATAGTTTGTCAATAGCTAAAAATTATGCGACGTTGCAAGATCGGGCGTGACTAGTGAAGAATGATTTTCTGTCTCGCTCGCCACGATATTTCGACTTGCCAAGTCGTGCATGAACGATTTTGTTGATTTTGGGGCAATTTTTACTTTCCGTTCCGAAGACGTAAATCGAAACGGGTTGGTAGTCAAGGTCGTGGAGGTCTAATCCACTTTGATAACCTAAGTGATAGAATTTCGCCCAGGTAATCAAAGTAGGAAAATAAGTTAATAAATAAGGTGTAAATATAATGTGTAAGGTGGTAAATATAATGTGTAAGGTGGTAATAAATAAGGTGTAAATATAATGTGTGTAATAAGGTGTAAAAATAATATAATAATAATGTGTAAATATATATCTTGCGATAGTTTCTCACACGGCCATCCGACTTGTATGTATTATGGTAACCAGGCAGCTGACAACATACTTACATTAGAACGTAAATCTAAATACATACGGTCTACGTAGATAGATACCTACTATTGATAAAATAGTTAGTTAGGTACTTGGCGGTAGAACTAGAAATGGTAGATCGCCCTTGCAAGAGGTCGCCTACCACGGTGGTAGGTATGTACCTACCTAGCTTAAATAGTTTAGGGATGTGAACAAAATAATCGATTTTTATATTAATCGATCTTTTTTTTATCCGTTTTTAAAAAGTCGATGATTATATTACAAATCGATTATTTTTATTTAAATAATTGTTTTTTACAAATCGATTATATAAATAAAAACAATCGCTTAGTAAAAATTCAAACAATAATCTATTTGTACAAAATCGAAAAATAATCGATTTGTAAAACAAATCGAAAAATAATCGATTTGTAAAACAAATCGAAAAATAATCGATTTGTAAAACAAATCGAAAAATAATCGATTTGTAAAGAATCGATTATTAAGTAAAAAATAATCGAATCGTTTTTACAAATCGATTTAATCTAAAGAGATAAAAATCGATTATTTCTTAATCGATTTTTTCCCTTTCAAGTCACACCCCTATATTTGATACCCAGTGTGTTGGTACCGCACTACCGCATTCTCAAATAAATATTTGGTAGGTAAAGGTATGGTAGGTAAGGTACTAACTACAACATAAGTAGCTAGCGAAGTTACTGGGCTAATGAGTGTCTTATCTACTAGGTAGGTATCTGATCTAAAGTCTCAAATATTACATAATAAGCCACCATGTTGTGGTTTGGCACGATATTTTTCTTCACCGAAACCTCATACCTATTGTTGGTATTTGAACATGTGCTGTGCAGCACGGAAGTTCAATGCGCAACCGATTGAGCTATCATCGCTTCAAATCATAAACGTCAAAGAAAAACCGAAATCAACCGATATCTATCAATGTAATACTATACATATTGTTATCAAACGGAATAAGGTATATTTTTCAATAAAACAGTCTAAGCGGTAAAGAAGACGGAATCCAAATCCACATCCACATTTACAATAAAAATGTATTTACCTATACATATAATAAAACTGTGACTGATCGCTGTCTGTACATCCTATCCTTTCCTACTAATATTATAAATGCGAAAGTTTGTGTGTGTGAATGTTTGTTGCCACGTATCACCGTAACTACTGGAATGGAAATAGCTTATAGCTACTTTTTATCCCGGAAAAAGGTTCCTGCGGGATAACGGGAAGACGCGGGTGAAACCGCGGCTGAAAACTAGTGAAAGATAAATGAGAAAAGCTATTATTGGGAGTCTTTATCATCAACGCAATAGAACCCAAAACAATGATAAATGGATTTTTTGTCTGTTTGACTGTATGTCTGTTTGTCTGTGCGTTTGTGCGCGCTAATTCCAGAAACGGCTTAACCGATTAGGGTGCGGTTTTCACTAATGTATGTGTATGTGTGGTAAGTGGTAAGCTTCACTTAATATTTAGTGTTTCTTTTACTACAAAAGTTTTATAAAAAAAAATATCGATAAACTGTAGGACACGCGGGTGAAACTGCGGGGTGCAGCTAGTATAAACTAATCAGACTGTTCTATGAGTTTTTTGGTTACGTCATTCACGTAAAATGCATTTTTGACTAGTTGCTACGTTGCTAGGCAAGTTGTTGTTTATAGTTTTACTCTGTAAAAAAGGTTGATCAACGTTGGAAAATTATTGATGGAAATCAGCAGATACAATCGTGCACCACTACGCCAGCTGAGGCCAGCAACAGCCCTGCCACATAGTACCTTTGTATAACCGGAAAAGCCCTGCTGGCTGGCTGTCACCACAAATCTAATTTTCGGAGGATCAAGGACGTTGTTCTACAACTGCCCTTGCTGAAAGTGTATTCAAATACCTTTGAAATAAACAATATGATGACATATAATTTTCCTACGCTTATTTACTTCGTAAATGACACCTTGAAATAAACGAAATTTTATTCTACTAATATTATAAATGCAAAAATTTGTGCGTGTGAATGTTTGTTACCACGTATCAACGTAACTACTAAACCAAATGAACCAATTGTGGAAACAGATTTGAAAGAAGCATGTCTCTCGAAAATTCGAGACTTCCAAAAAACAACGGAGGAAATAAAAGGAATTGAACTTCTGACCATAGGGCAACATGAAAATGATGTTTACACTACATATAAATGCGACAGGCCAGCCAGCCGATTTGGAATGGTTAGTTTTTCAAAGTCATGTTTGTTTCTTTAGTAGTGTTTAGTAGACATAAATCCGTGGTTTTCGTATGGCCAGGTTGGGATACAAATTAGAATATACTTTAATTATAGCTTTGTTGCAGATATGTAAACGAAAAGCGATAACACCATGCCACAACCACGTCAAAAGAATTTTGTATAAAAACAATGTTCTGACCAATAACATGGCATATGGCCAACACAATGTCTGTGGCCAGAACATAGTTCATGGAAAAAATGAAAAAAACTGTGCGACCAGCAGGACTTTATTTTGACGAAGAATTGTGAATTATTGAATATTTTAAGAATGTGTAAATAAAAAGACTATTGGTGATTGACTGTTTTTTATTTTGATACTATGTACATATATAATAAATAATCCTGATTGTTTCATAATAAAGTATTACAATAGCCAATGTCTTTATTGGTAGGAGAGTAGAGAGTATAGGTAATAAAGGGTATAGGCCATCTCCATTCTAAATTTCATCCAAATCAAAGAAAATTACCAAAAATCTGAGGCAGGGATCGAACTCGGAACCTCGTTATTAGTAAAGAACTACTGAGAGGTTTGACCACTGGTCTAACCTATACAGTAAACGAAAGAACGAAATTAGCAAATGGTTTCGTGTACAACAAGACCATTTTCTATGTGTGCGTGAATAGATCGCTGCCATACACCACTACCGCCGCGATATTGTTTGGCACAAATAAAAGTGTTTTGAAAACTAAAACACATCTGAAATATTGTTGGATACATAAAACATATTACGCCATTACCGGTAAACATAATTATTATTAAAATAATATGCACCTGTTCATTCATAATAAAATAAGATGCGTTAATTAGAAACAACGCCATCTATTGACGCTGGGCTGCTAGGCGGACCGCAAGCAACCACCTTAGATGCGTTCTAATGACATACTTTATGTCTACGTGTGCGTGTGTAAGTACGTAAATTTGTGACACCAGCAGTAAGAGAAGCGTTACGAGTAATTTATTAGTTTATTTAATGAAGATTTGGGTAATTTACAATTGAGTAACGCTATAGAACGCGCGCTTTAGTGTTTGGTTCGAATAAGATTGTTATTTTCGACGTAAAAAAATAATTTAGGTAAAAAATGACATCAGCGCCATCTCTTGACAACATAGCGTGATGAGCTCTGGGATCATCCACCTTAACCACAATCGTCTACGGTGACGTCACGCAACACCTGACGACGCGGTAGGCGAGTTGGTAGTGTCCCTGCCTGCGAAGCTAGCGGTCCCGGGTTCGAATCCTGGTAAGGGCAAATGTATGTGTGATGAGCACTAATGTTTGTACCTGAGTCTTGGATATTTCTATCTATATAAGTATTTATTTCTCTATATAAGTATGTATATCGTTGTCTAGTACCCATAACACAAGTTTCGAGCTTAATTTGGGGCTAGGTCAATTTGTGTGAAATTGTCCCCGATATTATACCTGGTTAGGGAACTGCTTTTCAAGAGATTGAAACTATTTTCTTTCTTTTTTAAAACACTTTTATTCCATGTCCAGTTAAAACTTACTCTGAGCTTAGCATGTTTTTCATGCTCGACCACATCGTCGCATAACACTAGCTGGCCAATTCTGCCAATTTAAAGTTATTTATGAGATCTAGACCAGTCCTGGCGCACTCCACACTTTGGCTACAAGTAGGTGAAAATACAATTTTAGGCACGCAGCGCCGTGCGACCTGAAATGCACTTTACTGCGTGTAGTAAGAGTCGCTATTTATTTTATCTTGATTGTGGAGTACTCCTTCTGCACCTCAACTATTAAGTTAAGTATTCTGGTGTCGAGACAAGATGTAAACAGGAATTTGGCTATTTTAAATTAGCAGCATTGGTCAGGATAGTAGTAAAACGCTAATTTGAAATGTCAACTTTGCGAGTCGTGACGTCAACGTTCAGTCTTTCACTACATTTCAGGTATTTAGACGGAGCACTGCCAAAAAATGTAACAACGAAACATAAACACGTGAAAGAGTGTAAACCATAAGCAATAAAATTGTTAGCGTACAATGCTTGTCAAGCTCGAAAAATTCATGATGCTTAGATTAAATGGCTCGACAGTTGATGAATGGCCTGTAAAAAATAACGGAGCTCAATCGACAGCAAAAATAAACACGGCCTGTGACACATTGGGGCATAATTCATTGTATTACGACACGTACATACTCGTATCGCTGAAAATTTAAAGAGCTACAGTGGGGCTGGACAACACGGCCGTCACTCATAATTTACCAGTTTCCAAAAATGTATATTTCGGTTCAGACATATCACCGTTTGAGCTAAAATTTGATGATAAATCGTTTGCCCCTTCATAGTGATAGTTTTATATTTCGAACACAACAACAACTGTTCTGTTCTGAACTGTTCTGATTTCCTATTTAATCCAGGTGTAGCGTTACGCCATCTTCGACGACATCGAAACTTTCCATCAGGTGAATTGTGGTCAAAGGCTACCCAGTGGGTAGTAAAAAAAAATGTTTTTACCTACTTCAAAAAAGGAGGTCGTTGTCAATTCTGTTCTGTTCTATAATATGTTTGATGCTGCTTATCGTTTCGGTTTTAATAACTATAACCTCAGTCTGTGTGGGTCCGTATAACCGATAGCAGCGCCCTCCAGTGTTGCAGAATTAGTGTCACTGAAGAAAATAATTGTAGCACTGCTGTATGGACGATTAAGATAAGAATTTTGCCATTAACATTTTTTCTTTTATCTAACATTACTTTTAAATTTTTCGCCTTTAAAAAGCAAAAAAAGAATTGGTAATCTGACAACCCACTACTGACCTACGAATTTTATACAAAACGTCCTCTATAACACAGCGGCCAGCGCAGCACACGTTGCTCCAATAAAGCGTTTGCATTATTCAAAAGTCCGGATGAATTTCACAATCCACCGACCGAGTTTAATTTCGCCCGTAATTCACCCATGACCGATGCGAGAGATTGCTGCCCAAAAAAAAAATATTACTTAACTTTTTGGATAAACAATACACGGGCCGGATGCGGGTGAGCATGTGTCTCGTCAACAAAGGCAGTGTCACTTTCACTCTTATCAATTTGGCGCATCTGTGCTGATGACAGACGTGGCATGTGGGACTTGTCAAAAACTGCGCGTGTTTGTGTGCGCATATTAAATTCATAAATTCTGTATCATAAAAAAGGTGATCCATATAAGTAACTAAATGTGCCCCACGGGTCACCCACGTGGAAAATCTGAAAGGATTTTTATCACATAATATATCATGTGGCTTCCTATTAGAGAAAGAGTTTTCAGAATCGGATCAGTAGTTCCAAAGATTACAGCCGACAAACAAATTTAGAACCTTTACCTTTTTTATAATTTCTTACAGTTTAGCGTTTGACCACAACTCACCTGATGTGTTAAGTGACCTCTTTATAATATTTAATGTAGATTGATTTTCCGAAACCCATCAGAATAATCAATCCTGGAAAAGGGGGCATGTGAATGAAAATGGAGATTGGCCAGCAGTATAATAAAATGATAAAACACTGCTGCAAATTTTGCTCTCAAAAATCTCTCACTCCCGCTCTGACTGAAAATATAAGCATATAAAATAGAGAACAAGAGGATAAAAAGTGCATAGTTAACATCAAAAAAGACGGAGACAAGGATGAAACTAATTTGTAGTATAACAATTTTAGTAAAAAGGGCAATAAGCAGTGGGAATCGCACAAGCGTGCTTTACTCTGCACGGATAGAAATAACGCAAGCTTTAAATTAAAAATCCAAGAGAGCGGTCCGTCGCTAAGCGCAACACGAGACCTGCAAGAGAAATGCACCCTTTCTAATTGCATTTCTCGTAGAAAAATGGGGTACATTTCTTTGTAGAGGTGCCATTGAGGGCGCAAGATCGCGGTGGTGGTCGAATTGACGTTGAGCGATAGACGCCGCCGCCGCGAGGGGGTTTGTCCAGCTGTGAGTTATAGACTGGCTGAGTGTTTCAGACAGCTCCCCACATATTATGTTAGCCATTTTCAGAGTTATTTCGAAGATTATGAGCACGAATATCGGTATGAGCACATGACAAAACAGGGAAAAAATTGCTTTTAAGATTATTTTGGGATGAATTTCAAAGGTCATGAGATTTCAAGATGATGGATGTTGTTTTGTTTGTTCAATGGTTGACAGATAAGTGACCTAACGATAACGTTACATTTCTTTTGTTGATGGTCAAATTTCCCTTACTCAAAAGTGGCCAATTTATCCTTGTTTTGAAACTACCCCAATACAATATGACGGAGCGATTTTTATTTCATTGTAGAGCACACGATAAAGGAGTTTGGTTTTGGATTATAACAAGATGTTTGTTGGAAAATAACAAAAGCGAAGGAAATTCTAGGAAACGTTGACACTTTATTATACGACGATACATGTGATTTCAACTAACTAGCCATCTAGTTATTTGTCCGACGGTCAGAAAGCGAGCGAGGCGTTTGTAACAGTATCCTAGCGACCCAACTCAATACAATATAGGTAGGTAATTCATGAGTGGGCAGCTTCTAAGGAGGTGTCACCTATCTGACACCATTATGCGATATCCTGCCTTTGAAGGATGAATATTCACGTCCCGATACATCTGCACATCGTCAGAAGTCTACAGCCCAAAGGACCACACACCGAAAGGGATTCCATTTGTTCGACACTGCCATTGTAAACTGTTCGGTCTATTATCTTTGGTAAATCTAGCATGAATCATATACGAGCTCGATACGAACTAGCGCTCATTGTTCCCCATGAATTATGATTCGATATACCTGTATCATAGAGTACATAGAGTCTACGTATTTAGAGCACGTATGAAATTACAGCCTCAATAACGCCAGAATAACTGCGGTGAGGGAATATAAAAAAAGAGCTGAAATAGGGGCGTTGGTAACTTCACAATTGGAGCGAAACGATACGTGAATGTGTGTACGGGTTCGATACGAATGCAGTCATCAAATTTTATTAGCAGGTGTTTCAGAACAGCCAACTCGGCGACACGAACGATTCTCGGATTCTTGAACAGTTCTAGGGAATCAATGATGGCTTTATAAAGAGCATCGACGTGTCGTGAATAGATACCGTACAAGTTTTATGAATACTGCCATGACATTTACGATAAAATCGTGACCTGTCTTAAATGCCAACAATGTATACGAAGAACATTCTCATCGTAGGTAAAGATTTCTTGTATTTTCAATATGATTATTTCATTGACATTCAAGTAAATGGTGATGCTATTCTGTACCTATAGCCTGTTTAATTCTATCCTAACGGTCCGCTTCGGATTCACACGCCAAGGCAAAGATTTGCCAAAGAAACATAGCATTTTTTCGGAAAAACATTTTGCAAAACGGTTTGATCAATTTGATAAATAAGAAAAATAAACAAACCGGTAACGTTTCACTTTTATATATAAGTAGGGATAGGGATATAGTTATAGACCAATTCGGTAATAATGGCTTTTTAAATGGAGGTTTCAGATATATATGTAATTCGAAATAATGCCACTGCGTCGATCTGAACACAAAAGCGAAGGAATTACCACTAATTTTCGAAAGCCACAGCAAAATTTACACGAACGAAATACCCGTAACATTGTTTACATTCATTCCGTCATTATATTGAACACAATGACATCAAATTTTAAGTAAACACGTCACAAATGTGCACGGTACGGATACTGTGTGTTGCTGTTCAAAGTTTATTTCGATACTAAGTTTTAACAACAAAGCCTTTGTTTATTTTAAGTCCAAATAAAAATAGTAGGAAACATAAAGTACTTACCCAACTTTCAATTCCAATTCCGGTCCGGTATTGACAAAATCCAAATTAAGCACAACAAATACCGAAGCACATATTACCACTATTATCGCTGCTAATCTCCACTTGATAGACGACCTATCCACGCGCCGATATCACTTGAACGTGCGGTCGTCATAACGCGCGATCTGACGAACGAAACAAGACAAGCTGACTTTGATAGAACTACAACAAACTGGCCGCAAAAGTAACATTCGAAAAACAAATGAAACCAACCGTCGCTAATAATGATAATGCTAAATACAGCCTTTGTGGCAGTGAAAGTGAACGGGCAGCTGGCTGGTCAGACTCTCGATTTCGCATGCCTCGAGGTCTTCGGCTCAACAATAACTGCTAAGGCACCGCGTTGTGCGGGATTGTCATTAATGATTGGACGGTTGCGAAACCACGTACGTTTACTGGTGTTGAGGTTGACATAATTTATCTGACCGTTTGCGGTAATGCCCGGTTAAGCCAGAACAGTGCAATTTAAGGTTTGATGTGAAAAGGCTTTTGTGAATTTTGCCTTTCTAAATTTAAAAGTTTATCATCATCATCAGCCTATTACGTTTCTGCTACTGGGACTCGAGCCTTGTCTCACAGAGAGTGTGGGCCGTGATTTACCACGCTGGCCCAGTCCTGGTTGGTGGATGTCGCATGCCTTTGAATGTTGTGGTAACTCCTCACAATGTTTTCCTTCATCGTTTTGAGCGATGGCAAATCCGAACATAAGTTATTAGTCATAGGTGAAAGTTTATGCGTCAGGCTAATTAGGAGAACGTAATATGTATTGTGTATAGTGTTATTTTCACTCTCAAACAATATCTGTAGCAAAATACCAGACAGTCAGACAGGCAATGTCATAATACCTATAACAAATCATTATTCGCTTAGGGTCTACAAAAATTGAGAAGTCAACAAAACAACCGCATGTCGAGAGCGCCATTAAAAACTGAATGACAAATCAAAACGTGGTATTCAAGGTACGGAAAGCCAGGAAGTGTTAATCTGACTTTATACCATCCATCTGAAGACCGGTTTACAGTCACGCCGTAGCGACAAAACTCGGAATGTAAATTGTGTCACGTTTGAGGGAATTATGCAAACTTTATGTTAACACGTCCACGCAACACACGGCGATTTCGATTATGCAGAATTTCGCAAGCGGATCGATAAGAGCAGGCGAGTACATATATTTTGCATATCACTATATACTATGTACACACGAGTAGCTTGCTACGAAACTCGAGTTTGGGAGGTACTGTTCAAGTTTGTTGCAAATAAATGCATTTCTAGGAGGACTTTGAAAATACTGCTTCTTACCTAAATAGCTGTACTATGTACCTGATATAAACTAGCAGCTGTGATAGTCCTGTTACGTAGACCATCGTTGAATTCGTTTATGATAAGATAGGTAACGCAGTTGACCGGACTTCGGAAAACTAATATCCTTCTAGTACAGCTGATCTACGATAGCATTCATATTTTACGTCTCTATATTATGCTATTTATCCCAATTATACTCCATGTTGCATTTGAAGATAGCTTTTAAAAAATGAATAGTTTAACAAAAATATAGTTTCTTTCATAACAACCGAATCAGTTAAACATGACAACAAAAGAACCTTAGATCCACGGAGGGATGTCGAAGCGACGCCAACGTTACAACGAGCGCGAGACATCCCTCGTGTTCCTCGACTTTTTCCAAAGAACGAATTGACTTTCTATTTTATTGTGTTGGCGCTAACACGACATTGATGGCGGCACTTATTGCACTCGCGACTTTTTACTCGTGCTCGGTGCCCGGCGGAATTGGCCGCGAGTCGGTTCGGTGCGGCGAAATTGGACGGCGATCTGTGACGGACGTTCCGCCCCGATACTCTGCTCCACTCGAAATGAGACTTAACGCCGACGCCCTTTTAAACGTACCTGAAACAAGAAACATAAGGAACGTTTAGCACACGGTCGAGAAACAAGGTTATTGGTTTAAACTGAACGGACACAATGGTTTTTAGGAGAAAGTTACGATGAAAAAGTTTTACTTATGTTGAGGATCTTTTTCACATCTTTTGATAACAAGAGAATTTTGGTTGTGTTCTCTTAAAGTAAGAACAAATACATTCAAAGTGTTCACACCTAAACGCAAACAACGGTGATTCAATCGGAACAAACAGAACGATGTCAGACGGGCACTGTATTCCAATGATGGAAGCAAATAGGTCGAACAACCGGAACTGACGGCATTGCTGTAGCCTGGAGGCGACGTTCGGGAATATGTCCGGGACACGCGGGAATATGGCGTTCAATCGAAAAATAAAAAGCAAAGATGGTTGAAAACGAATGACGGATAGTCCTGCTTACCCCGTCTGTGTAATCGGATAACAAACTCGAGTAAGTTATCGTTTACAAAAGCAGAATCTAATTTCAAGTTTAATAGTACGATCATACGGAATGTCCCAAACAAAATATTATATTAATCATGTTCAGTGTAAAGGTCGTGGAGTTCAGACGTAAGTTTAATTATCTTAAATGTTGCTTGGATTCCCAAACGGCAAAAATATTATTCAAATTTAGCAACATCACATTATCATCATTACTACTCTTACGTTTCTGCTACTGGTAGTCAGGCCTATTTACAGAGATTTAATCTACCTCACTGGCCCAGTGCAGTCTCTCACGAGTATCCTTGAATGTTGCAGGTTACATTGTCCCTGGACTCTTGCGATATTTCCCTTTCCTTTACTCATTCAAGTTTAGCTTATCTACACAATATTATGTCATAAGTTTTCTGATAACGTGGGGTTTTCCCGTTCACAAGAATTATATTATGTACCTAATGATATTAAAGTTCACGTGTCTCATTTCCTAGAACAGCGAGTAGATAATAAATACATTCAGTTTCGACCTTACATCTATTTCCACGAACGTTAGTAATATCAATTTTAATTTTAATGTATTAGTAAAACTGCTTTGAAATATTTTTGATACCTGATTGCATATTTAAAAATAAATATTGTTTCCATTAAGTACAATTTTTTACAGTCAATATTAAGGGTAGTATAGTACTTTCCCTCCAACCACGGTCTTTTTTCCAGCTTGTTCTAGGTATTTGTTGGAGTGACGTGTACGACTTCATTGTTTCTAGCTTATTCGCTTTCTAACTCAATTACATCTCTCTACCTTCATTAGTTTCATTACCATTGTATATCTTTCTCCTGTCAAAGTTACCAGTTGTGTTTGCGATTCCTTTAAAAGCAAACGGTTCTAGGAATGATCAGGAACATCGTCGGAACCGGCAAACGTTTGATTCATGTATTGGCACGGGAATCTGGACGTTCGCCCGGATGTTGTTTCGTCATCACTGCGAATTTCCTAAGTGATCACGCTAGATAATATCGGTCGAGACAAAGCCTATCAAGGTAGTCAATATCATGTGTGTCAACTGAGCGCCGGACGACTGTCTGCCGTATAAGAGCTCAGCGTCATCTCATGTTTCTTTTTGGTGAGCATGTCGCTCGCCTTTTGGTAAGCGTCACTCTTGCTCATGACAGTTCAATGCCACCTAGAATATTGAACTTCAACAGTTCAAAATCCTACGCGGTAATGCACTGAGCTCCCCACCCTGAGATATCAGATGGTACATAGGATAGGCTGGTATTATGCACTATAATTGCACTGGAAACACTGCTCTTCAATCCAGAACGAATTAATGTTTGCATGAGGCAGTATAAGCTGTTAATGGTGATGAAACTTAGATAGATATGTTTCTTGGTGCAAAATGAAGGACTGGCTGTAATACTTACCTACATTTTTTACGATAGATTTGATCACATTTTTATGCCACTCAAGGCCAAATCATATCGCAGCCATAGACACTGTACCAAGTAAATTATGATTAACAGTCAGACTGCGTGCACAAATCTCAAACGAACCGCCCCAGTATGTCGGGTTAATAGGAACCCTATTCGAGCGTGCGGCCCCAGGCCTCACTAACTTGCGATCACAGTTCGGACTAGTTAGATTGCGGCTCTAATCCAATTTGATGTTCATGAACTCGACTGTTGATATATAGACCCGAAGGGGCGACACAAATGAGAATTTAACATTTGCTCCTGATTTATGATGTTTGTTCTGTGGTCCACTTTAATTTATTGTATCAGAAATCTATTACTACACTCGCATATGACGAGGCAGTAATGTGTAAACATTACTTTGTTCAGGGTTGAAGGGCAATGTTACCAGTGAAGTTACGGGGCATAAAACTTATATCCCAGGGCAATGACGTGTGACTGCTCTCTTTTTCTATTCAAATATTCACTGTTAAACATTTTCTTTCACATCTGGCAATAAGTTTAATGACGTGAAATTCTTTCCATACTGACAATTTTACGTCTTGTACAATACATTCATTCTTATGTTTTACTATTATAAACGACTGTTATATCAACAACTATAGACGTCATTCTTACATCCTGCCCTGACAGTCATGGCCAAAACTAGTGTGGACTTTGAATTTGTTTCTCAAAAATTAGTAAATCATGGCCCACAAATAAGCAGCAGAAAAAACGGTTTGTTTTCAATTATATCATCCCCATATTATCCAACGCCAGAGACAATATTGTTTTTAGAGATAAATACCAGCTCGTTACAGCCAGCGATTTTTATGTACTTCGTATTCATTGGTTACAGCCAAAACAATAAGGGACGATATAAAATAATATATTTTTGCAATGTTCGGCGTATCGTAAACCGAAAACAACAAATTTGGTATTAAATCTATGGATAAATGCTAGAATCGGAATACGTATGTCTGCGTTCGAATAAAAATTAACATATCTGATTGGCCACATTTTATATTTAAATAATTCTCGATGAAATCGACTTTTGTAATTCCATTTAGTTAATTTGTTACGATGAATTTTTACAAAAAGCTTGTTACATTTATTATTTATCCTTCGTACTTTTTCCAGACGTAACACTGGCTAATCTAATAAGGCCGTACCTACCTCAGAGTTCATGGTACATAATTGTGTCTATCTATGTACATAATCAGGTAACTGTTTATCTCATCATATTACGTCAAGATTAGGACTGTTAGAGTGATTAACTACGGAATCGGTAATTTCCGCTATTATCTCATTTATTATGACGACACTAAGTGACCGGTCTGCTGATTCATTAATCGTATATTAAGAGCAAGTTGAGTTAAAGCAACTATGGACAGGTCACTTTTCTTGCGAACTGACACCCGCCAGGGAAGAAAGGTTCTCAAATGTTAAGAGACGATATGGTCAAAGGTGGCGCCAGGCTAGGCTTGGATTGGGAACTGGCTTTCAAGTGAGACTGCCTGAACACACAGATAGGTGCATGGCGAGAGATTCTTAACTTGATGGTAGTAGGAAATCACTAGAGTAGGTATTATCTGCCTCCAAATGTTGTCACTTATTAATTAATTAATTAGTTGATTAAGCTTAACTAATGAACGTCACCTCTTGAAAATATAGCTCTTTCACGTTTAATATATAAATTAGCCTTATTAGAAAGCATCTCTTCAATTATGGTCTATATGGCACGTTGATTGCGTTAGAGCTTATTGGATTTACTATAAGACGCTACTATTCGAATGAAATCGAAACCTGACATTCTCGTTATAAGAAAATATCAGATATACAGTTCATATATACATTATTATATTTTGAGAGAGTCAAATATTATTCTACTTGACAGTAATCCTTTCTACCCTTGTATAACAATGTCTCATAAGGTGTGAGAATAAAGGGTATGCCTTCCATTCTATACTATTCTGAAGAAAATGATAAAGATCACACAAAATAATTTTATCAATTTCTTTCTAAAAGCTTATAGTAAATACGAGGGTTGTTTGTTAAAGGCTTTACAGGTTGTCATTATACGTAATCAAAAGCTTAACCAATGATTGATTAACAAGTTGTTAATTCCACTAAATTAAGTATCACCGCAACTGTTCAATTTATCAAAGTAAAACACGTCCGCTTTACAATGTTGTCGCACGCGATCAAACTTTCTGGTTGAGGGTTGCCATACCTGCCATTCGGCTTTTTCGGAACAACGTTTACATAATACATTCTTACTTTCTTTCAGTTACTTTATCCGTCGTATCGTAACTGAAGACTTCAAGAGAAAGAAACGTAGCGAAGCTGACGTGATGACAGGTTGCTCAGAGAAAGCATCTTTGATTGGTATATTTTTTACGTCATCACTTTTACGCTTTTTTGCGATCTTCTCGTGGAAGAGATCAAGTTTTTTAAACGCGAGACCTTGGACAAAATTCTGGGGTTTTAGGAGAATTTCGGTCAACGTAACAACAAAGCACTTAAAGTTCTAGGTAATAAAGAATTAGTGTCAGATCTCCAACGTAAAGTGCTCTACATGCAAGGTTTTAAGTTGTTATCCTTGCTCCTAGTAGCAGGTTATGTTAATCCTGATCCGATTTGTATTTTAGCGTATTAGTTATGTATGAGTTTGCACATGACTGGATGCATTAGTATCAACAGTTCAATAAAGTAAACACACGCCTACTGTGAGTGTTTACGTAAGGATAAGATGCTTAAACAGGCGGCATTGGTGTTGTTTTCTAATTTCTTTCAATCTTATTTCTAACAACAAATCTTTCACTAAATAACTGTCTGGAACGGAGTCAGCTCAATTTTTATCTAAACCTAGAAATTAAGAAAGAAATCCCGACTTTATAAAACGTAAGAGCTTTGAATAAAAAATATAACAAAGATTGAGAGCGATGGTTCTGGAAATAAATTAACAAAAATAAAGCTATCTCTAGTCCTAAGTCACATAAAAATCATCTGGCTTTACGAAAGAAGCACTATAGAACCAGATTTGGAAGATAACGCTTTGCTAATAAATAATGAGGCCCCGAAAGATCAAAATTACAGCAAATGACGCTTCAAAATCGCTAAAACGTCATATATGTGACCGTTCCCTAAACAACTTTAAGTGATTTTCCTATAGATTGAGCAGTATAACAGGCACTCGTTAAACAAGACGGATGTAGGTCGGTCGGACACAGTTGATTACTTAAGCCTGATGGATAGTATAGCAATTGTGAGGTAATTCCGAAATTACGGGCACAGCCGTGCGTGCTTTCAGCCCTGAAACGTCTTGGAAATTGAGCCACCGTCTGTCTCTTCTTCCCCTCCTCCTGGTAGCTGAAAATCTTCAAGTGTAGAACATCTTTGAAACAATATGTTTCACTAGACCTTGAAACTTTGCAAGATTAAACCGGCTTGCAATTCTGTTTCCAGAAACTATAAGAGTCTTCAAGTCCAAGCTTGGAAGTATGCTTAGTATTACTTTCACTTGATCAATGTGCGTGCGTGGTTCTCTTACGGAGGGGTTATGGATGACGCTCAAGCGATAATCGCTACTTATGCACAGATTTGAGTCTGGCATTTACAAATACGTCACTCAATCGCTACTCAAGTATTGATCAACGTTTGAGCATTCTAGAATACCAGCCTCAGATTTTAGATTTACATATAGCTGCAAAAATAACGTCAGTCAATGTGCTGTGCGCCTATGTGATTAATTGCCTATATGATACGGTTACTGAATTTATGTAAAGATTTTGACGTGATATTTCCTGCCTCTAATACTTAATAATCGAATAGAAACGTTTTGCATGACAACATCTAAATATGACCTGTCCTTTTACAGAGAAGGCTTCATAGGTACCTTAAAAATAAATAATAAATAAATGAATGATACATTTTTTTTAATCTTCACAACGCTGAAAATAAATAGTTAAGATACAATTGTAACAATGTACAAAACAGGTCACAGAAATTAGTGAACAAGGGAGCGCTGAATCATTTAACAGCATTAAGTTTTGCACGATAAAATTAAGACACGGCAAAAAGTCAGTTGTCCAACTTCCCATTTGGCTTAAATTAACTTGGGCAAGTTTTGACGGAGGTACATTTTACTTAGCGTGTTTTACTACCAGTTGTAACTTTAACTTTAGTCGTAGTACTTCAAGTTAAGGAATGACAGTTGAATAATGCAGTAGTAGGTTTGAAGTAAAGTTGGAGGAAAGTGCAGGACAAAAACGTCCATTGTGAATACAGGTGGTGACAAAACACGAGTTAGCGTGTCTTCGCTGACATAATTAAAAAAAACTGGGACAGCCCCAGTTTAAAGAAACATAAGAAGGAATATTCCACTATGTTAGGGCCGGAAAACGTTGGCGTAGTATTATATCGTGGTGCATTTATTCTTTGTATTGATGTATACCAATAGAGAATTTTTAAACACACTTGCTCGTTTATCTTTATGGCCATGCATTTAGGTTCATAATTCAGCTTATAATGCACACGTGCTTTTTCTTTGTAATCACTACAGTGTTATAATAATTATACATTTTCATCACCATTTCACCAGCGCACCATTTTCCATTGCCTCCTAATTCTGAACCTCCTTGCCGCATCGAGTGTAATAACCAACCTAGCACACTTGTATTGTATAAACGACGAGCTTTTCATATACGATGATTATCGTATTCTAAGAATTATTACAACTACTAGCAATAATTTTTTACCCATTCAAAGCCGACAACCAGTAATTCCCGATGCTAACTAAACCTACGAACGTCGACTGAACAGTGCAGTAGAGCCAATAGCAACAAAAGATGGGTTAATGACCATCCCGGCTGACGGCTCTCAATCAGCCGTAATTGGGACTTAGAAGAGCAGCCTTTTACGATCCAATTCGGCACTGATCTGGCTCTACTAACTACCCTTTGAAATTCGGAGTTCACTGTGACATTTTTTATTACTAGTGTTAAAGTTTCGTTTAGTTCAGTTAGTTCATCACGATGTTTGCAGAACACGTTCTGTAGTTAGACCCTACACTAGGTGGACCGACGACATTGCTAGAGTCGTAGGGAGCCGATGGATAGGTGTAAATATGACTAACTAGTTGCGACCCACGGTTTCATCCGCGTCTTCCCGTTATCCCGCCGGAACCTTTTTCCGGGATAAAAATCCAGGGTATAAGCTCCATTCCAAATTTCATCAAAATCGGTTTAGTAGTTTCGGTGATACGTATTACGTAGTAACAATCATTCACACCCACACAAACTATCGCATTTATAATATTAGTAGGATAGCCGTTCATGGTGGCGTTCAAAGGGGGAGGCCTATCTTCAGCAATGGACTTCTTCCGGCTGATGATGATGATGACGATGTTTTACTTAAAGTGCTTTACTGCAAGCTTATTGCTTAAAGTGCAAGCTAATTGCAGGATTCGAACCCACATCTTCCAGAACACAAATCGACGTCACTGCCACTGAGCTACTATCGCTTCAAACGTTTTTAAACGGATCAGTAGCTCCAGATTACACACTCTTAACAAACACTGTAATAAAATTGATTTAATAAAGCGGAAACAATTGTATTTATATTATATCAATAAACATAATCACATTGTTATGGTTTAATATTGTTCTAGAGTGTTAGCTTCGCAAGTGTAAAATAAACATACAGTAATCAATACAATTACTTGGAAACTTTGTGATTTGAAACCTATTTATCTTTTAGAAATTGCAACCAACAAGATATGCCAAAATATTTTTAAATCATCACTGAACTTCATATTTATATACCAGTAATGATATACGATCACATACATAATATGTGTGTCCCGGCGCGACACCACCTTCGACCACATCGTCACTTAACATCAGGTGACTTGTGGTCAAACACTGCCCTGTAAGTAGTAAAAAAAAACATTAGCTTAGTAGTACACGTGTACCTAATATTATTTTAGCATAGACAATTAGAACGTGCAAGCCAGTTTTGTGCAGCAATTCCGATAACTAACTAAACGCCACCGTAAGTACTTATAAATAAAGGTTTGGTTTACTTTAGCAGCGAAATATGAGAGTAAATGATTTAATATTTATTTTAAAAAACTTTTGTTTCTTGTTCATCATTATTAAATTCTGTATGGAATATAGCTAATAATAAAAATCATCACCGAATCATAAATCCCGCTAAATTAGCATTAAAATGACATTTGATTTCTTGAACTAGACCGCTGCCTAATAGGCTATGCGGTGTTACTTGTATGCCATCTGTAATTACATAATTACTTTCGCCTTGCTAAATAATCCTAATTGCTTATATTTTGAAAGTTCATAAATACTTTTACTTTCCAAATCGTTGAGTATTACGCAATTCGGCTCATGCCAGAATGTGTCTCGTTTGGCCACATCACAGAATCTGTGGGTCACATGATATATACATGTATATCTTATTATTATTGTCACTTTGATCTATCTGTTTATATATATTTTTTTTAGTACTTACCGAGTAGCGTTCGACCACTAGTCACCTGATGTTAAATGACGATGTGGTCGAAGATGGCACCACGCTACACTAGGACTGGGAGCTGGCTCTCAAGTGAGACTTCCAGAACACACCGATAAGTGCTTGTTTGATGACAGATTCTTAACTTGAGAATGGTAGCCAGATGAGACAGAGCCAGACGTAAGCTTGCGACCCGGGTTCGAATTCTACATCCTACAATGAGCTTGATATCGCATTAACGACGTGTTAGAGAAAAATAGTTAGGCACATAGTCTAGATACTAAGTGCGTCCAGGCGTTAACAGTTTTCCTGTGCAGGAACTTAGTTCCGTGGTTCTCTCTAAAGATTAAAAAACCCTAATAGGGTATTACAAAAAAATTTAAGAAAAAGTCAATTCTCTCACGGGTGAAGCCTCGGGGCGGATCACTAGTTTTTTTTAACAAATGTGGTCAAGCGAAGTGATTAGTCATAATTACAGCCGTTTAAAAAAAAACTACAAACTACCTTCTGAATTACTTACTAGTAACTAGAGGCCGTCACAGCTGGTTAACAAGAATGTTAATACATAATCATATAATTACTTCTCTACTTATTAGTGAATTTAAATTAGAGCGTGAAGGTTATAACACGTGGGGTTCTTCTACTGTCTTAATTACGTATCAAACATTTATACTTTTAGGTAAAAAAGCGAAATATCACACACTTTTTAATCATGAAATCTCGAAACTACAAGACCTATTAAGCTGAAAATGGCATGAGCATTATTCTTGAGTTCTACTAATTCTAAGTACCGCTAAGAAAGGAAATTCATCCCCAATGGGTTCAAGTAGGGTGTTATTTAGTGTGGAAAGTTACAACTCTACCATGGGCAAAGCTTGGGTCACTAGTTATCTATAACACTATGGTAATCATCATATATATTGTTATCTCTTTCATGTCCTTTAAATATACTTTGAAAATGATAAAGACGAATCATCATTGACGTATCAAAAATTCCAGAAAACAATAGCACACATTTCACTTCCTATTATACGATGTACAGGTACATCTCTAATCCTGTTCGGATAATATCATGCAATTTCCCTCGTACGCTGCAAAAATAAGATTAAAGATAAAAAAAATAATTAAAGTATCGGCATCGAATATCGATAGGAAAGAAGTACTTGCTGGTTTATACGAGCTAATAAACCGATACCATTAAAGTATCGGGTATTAAAGTCCTAAGTAATAATCACCTCGTCAAAACTATTTAAGAACTATTTTTTCCTTTATCTATATTCTATACTACTATTATAATAGCGAAAGTAACTCTCTCTGCCGCCTGTATGTTTGTTACCTATCACCCCTAAACAGCTGAATAGATCTTGATTAAATTTAGTATCGACTAAGGAGATAGTTTGAACCCTTTATCGCGATAAAAAGAAACCCACACGGGTCAAACCGCGGAGACGTAGCTAGTAATTTACAAACTTAGATATCTTAACTCTTTCTAAAAGTCGTCTAGTAAACATTTCCAACACTCGTTCGGTATCTGTATCGGACAATGAGTACAGATAAATAATAACTACCGAGAACTAGATATCGTTTATCGTAATCTGAAGTATCAATACGACCAATAAAAGTATCGAACAACTACTAAGCAAGATTAACTTAACCGTGACGGAACACAATGGAGATCCAATGACACGAACAGAATCAATCTTCATACATTTCACCGTCGAACGAGTGATTATAGAAGCAATAGAAGGCAAGCGGCGACAAGAGGCGCCCATATATCCTCACAATGGGACCAGCTGTGTAATTGCTCCATGGGAGAGTGCATTGTTGTAATACAATTGAAGACTTCCAGCTCCCGCCGAGTTTCCTCATCTCGTCTCGGTACCGCTATCGGAGACGCGATATGTGAAGTAGGTTCAATACGCTTGGTTAGATCGATTTAGATGATTACATTTTTTATGAGGCATGTGACGAACTCGATCAAACAATTGCATTGTTTTCGGGCACGTGAGAATTGTTTGTGCCCTTCATAGCTGGAACGAAACAATGCAAACCAATTTTGAGAGCAGGCGGAAAGTAGGAAATTAGAACCTGTAGTATATTGTTTTTTATACCATCAGATAGTATAGACTCTACATTATTGACGATGATCTTTGCTGTACGTATTATGCGGTTTATCCCCGGAACTACTGGTCCGATTTTGAAAATTCTTTGATTTTTCGAAAGCTATGCTATCTATCACTCAGTCTTATTGGCTATATTTTATAGTTATAAAATCTTGTGGGAACCTCGATGCAGGTCTCTATTAAAGTACGGGGCACAACTCAATCGAAATAACATAAAATGTTTGAGAGACTTCTCATCATTTTCACACTTTTCAATTTCACCTGCACTTTTCCTGGCTCAAGGTAGCTTGGAGACGCTAAGTGAATTGTTAAACACAAGTTTTTTTTGTTACATAATATTTAATAATATTCTATACGAATTTCCACGATACATAACAGAGCTGTGTTCCGTGAATACACAAGCTACTGGACCGAAACTTTTTCTATTATTCATGTGCGGTGCACTTACTCACTTAGCGTCAACAACAACCCGCATTACACTTCGCTTAGCTAGTTAAGGCTCGGGTATCAGTAGCCCACGCCCTAGTCTACTGAGGGAGAACCCCCATGCCGATCTGGGAGAAGCAATAACGTGTACAAATACAAAATCGCTAAAAATAATCAAGAAATAACTCGAAAGCTCTCTGAGTAGTGTATTCTTTAATTTACTAATCGTATTATCAAGTCCTTGTTTTGTATCTGTTATGGAATAGGAGTCGTAAACACTAAAAATGAGGGTATTTTGCATATTTTTCAGATGTATATTACCTTTGACCTCAACTTTACTTGGTACCGCTACCATTTAAAAGTAATAAAATCCAAAAGAAGACCCTCTGCTATGTATTATGTATGTAGAAAGAATTAACATTGATATTATTTCAATTTCAGTTATTTGCTAATTTCTCTTTGTTCAGACAATAATGGTTTTGAGAAACCCCAATTTTCAGCTCGATGTTGCAACCTCCACCTTAACTATGACGAAGTTCGGCGCGACGCATGCATACAAGAGTGCGGCGATGGTAATTCAGCTCGGCACAATAAAGTTGCAGAGTCGCACAGTGAATAACTCTGCAGTGCCATTGACACTCTAAACAAGTTCCGTCCGAAGTTACATTACCCCACTACACACTTGCTAAGTTATCCGGGCAACGTCGACGGCAACAACTTAAACGAAGACAATAAGTAACTAGCTAATTGTTTCAAGTCGAAGGACGGCCGGGGCTTATGGAATACGCGAATTTCCTTGCGAGTTCGCATGAATAAGGTAAAGTGTTTTCAGATGCCGTGTATATGGAAGTTTCGGTAAATATGCGCATAAATTTTGTGATTGCAATTGGGTGATTCAAAGGGGCGTGAGAGGGAAATGTTAGACAAGCTGACACATGTGGTTAGGAGCTAAAAACCGTTAGGTAGGTGTCCTAAATTCGGCGACAGAGCATATGCAAAGAAAATAGAAATCAGTAGATAAATGGTAAATTTTTTACATCTTATAAAAATATGAAGATAAAACTTAACGCCAGCAATCCAGCATTCACCCAAGTAATTAGTATGCATTGGACACTATCACCCGCAAATTAAAATAACAAATCAACGAATCAAATATACAAGAAAGGATTCCCGAGTTTGCACAAACTTTCTTTTGCTATAAGGTTTAGGGTTCGCAAACCGGAATATCGAATATCGAAATTACCGGAATATCGGACGATTTTTGTCGATCTGAAATACCGGGATTGAATTTAGCGATATCGAGATTTTCGATATTTTCGATATTGCATAATTTAAAAACTTGATCTAATCATTTCCTAATTTAACGATAAACAAACATTAAAAGAAGGCCAGTCAGTCCACAGCTGCATAAAATACAGGTATGTGGACAGCGTTCTAGCTTCCAACTTCGATACGAGATGCTGGACTAGCCGGGTCGACGTAATTTTATTCAGTAATCCAGTACCTTTTGGTAAGGAGTTCATTGTTGTATAAAAATAAGGTGCAATGAAGAACAGCAACGTCAGCAACTGCTGTATTAACAACACAGCAGTAAAGCATTGACTAAATTTGACATAAGTATTATATTTTTTGTCTAGGGCAAATTTGTTCTTTTTATAAAATGAGTATTAAAAGTAAGCGTTATCTATCTAGGTATCTATTTTAAAGTGGCAACTGAATCTACCTTAATTAATTCTTTAATGTTCTCTTTTCTGTGAGATCTCGAAAAGCATGGGTCATTTTGTTTTTCAATAGAGAAGATTAATCTTTTGCAAACTATTGACCTATCCTATTCTCCTGCTGTAAACTCTTCTTGTCCGTAGGTTTGACGAATACTAACCATCGAAGCACACCTCGATTCGAGGAAGATATGGTACCATACACCCAATTCACATTTTACGTCAGATTATACAGAGCCTATAGTACATTACTGCAGTGGCCATCAACGTAGGCATTGAGAGAAGAAGGTGTGCCGAGGCACACATACCTGAGTTCATCAACGCCTAGTTATGACCAAGGCTTGTATAGTACTTTTCTCAAATAATGCGCGGAAATTAAAACTAAATAACACCTGGGCAGAACTTTTTTCTTTTGACTTTGACAGTAACAAGTTTTCTATTACGGCTCTTGCTGCCTCTTAAATTTCAGGTGGCGGTAAGGTTTAAGCATCAAAGCAAAGCATCACACTTCACTCATTGTCTTCACTTGAACTCATTTTGTCAAATATAATTACTTTTCAAAACCAATGACGAACAACGAACAACAACAAAAAATTCTCGCGTTATAGTGATCATTTGCTTTTTTTTCAACAAACAGGTTTTTATGTGCAAGCCGGTTCGGAATTTAAATAAAACCTTTGATAAATTGCCTCCTTGGTTGCCATGTTTCAGAGTAAAAGTCGTTCCATTTTTAAATAATACGACAGATATGAGTTTACTATGTAATTCATTTGGCCGCTAAACACGACAGATATGAGTTTTCTGTGTAATTTATTTGGCTGCTAAACACGACAGATATGGATTTTCATACAATTTTTGCCGGTTGCTGCTCACATATAATTGGGCAGTGCAGCAAGTTCGATTTATCTCGAAGAAGGTTGTCAAAATTATACTATTATTTCCAAGCATGTTTAACCAGCACCTGGGTATGACATTTATGGACTAAGATGTATATTTTTTGACCTAAAAATCCATTGGTGTGTTATGGAGTCCTATTATGAGTCACTATTTAAATTTATAAACCTATTTTAGGTTTAAAGAATTTATTCTCAATAAGACAAACGTCATTTTGGATTGTTCTACAATATATAATTCTTAGAAGATCTGTTTTCGTTTCAATTGTTGATTATATAATTTATTTTAGTTTGTTATCAGGGGTTGATGTTAATTCAAATTAATAAACAACGTGAAGAATACAGATTTAGGTTATTTTAACTTTTTCACACTTTCCTGTCTTTCTCATAACTATTTTTAATTACTTTTAAACTGCATAACACTAAGGGTTAATATTCTTATGACATTTATGTCGAAAACTATCGTTTAAACTGATTTATGTGAAGCAAAACAATTTTTTTGTAAAAATATCGAAAATATCGAAAATCCCGGGATTCCGGAATTGAAAAAATAGCAATATCGAAAATACCGGTATTGAAAAATGGTATCGATATTGCGATCCCTGATAAGGTTGAACTAAACTTTTGAGTGCCTAAGTTATAAGTTTGAAGAAAGAAGGTCTACCTCAGCGGTCGTAGAATCTTTTAAGAAAATCGACGAAGCTGTTTTCAAACAACTTAAATCAGGAAACCTTTGTCTACCAACTTTACAACAGTCGCTTGAAAACGTAGTCAGTAATATAAATATAGCCTCGGACAAGCAATAGAAAAACCAGAAAGAATTCTCATTTTCTGCACAAGGGTCACATATCTGTGACTCGGCAAAAGATTTCCAGTAAAGTAAACAACGCACGTTTTCCACCAGAGCTTTCAAAGGAAACTGCTTTTGAAGGTTAAAAATAGAGGATGACTGGACGAGCGGACAATGGGCGCCTTCCGAGAATTCTGCGAGACTTGCCGAGACGTGACGTTGACAAATGATGGCACGGCTTCTTAAGACACTTGGACAGGTGATCCAACGCGAAATGTCCATTCATTGTCCTGCCAGCTATTCGGTTCGAGAGAACTTGGGAGGAGTTGAGACTTGTCTTATCTGTACACAAAGAGTATTTGTTGTTAATGATAGATGCTATTGTTGTCTACGTTTAGATCTAAATAAAAATCCAGCAGCTTAATTAACACAAACGAAATTCCTAAGCAACGTTTCTTACCCCCAAGTGCCAGTAGCGAAGCACAAGGAAATTCGTGTCAGAGCAATATTGCGGTGCAGTTTTGTCGCCGAAAATCGTTCAATTTCGCCGAGAGCGGAGCAATCTCGGCAAGATTCGCAGACGATAGCTGTTTCGACGGTGTTTACATAATAGACACACGCGGAGAAAGCGAATTCGTGATCGGATTCTCTATAACCCGAGGTAATAAGCGCCTCCTGACATTGAAAGGTGAAAGGAAGATTCGGTCATTCCGATGACGTAACGCGTTTTACTTTTATTGCGGCTGTTATTTATAGATAAAGCAAAACATTTTATTTTGGTCGGAGAATTGCTTTGGGGTCAAATCAAAAGGTCTTGCTGAGCCGGACTTAAAGAAATCAATACATTGGGCTTGCAATTACAGTAGTCTCACCGTTATTCAAATGTTTTTGTACGCTCGTTTCCGTGAGAGATTTGCCCTTGGCTCCAAACAAACATTTTCCATAGGCTTGAATTGTGGAGTGTATGTATTAAATTAAATCTGTTCATCGAAGCAAACGGCGTAAAGTTTTGCTGAGATAATTTTGAGTTGGCAAAGGTTCGGTGAGAGGTGTCAAACTCCCGAACTCTTTAACTTGCCTATCAATATTACTTCTACCTTCCACGCGTATTAATTCCGTGCAGACGATCTAAGGCTTTCCGCACACGAGTCGCAAGCGTAGTCGTCTCGTAAAGACGCATAACTACGATACCTCCAGAGTTCACGAATCGTAGCGTAGGCGTATCGTTTGGACCACAGCACACAGAAAAACATGATACAAACACGCGAGAGAGCATTTTCTACGCTTGCTTTTTTTACGCCAGTATATAAATATCTCCTATATACGCTTCTCTGCGACAAGGCTTCGTCTGCGAATTTGTTTGAACAAGTACGTGCTCGTACTGCTCTCGTACTACGCGCGTCTTACGATACACATACGCTGCGACGCCGTGTGCGGAGGGGATAAGTTGGCCCGCGCTACATTCGTATTCCTGTAGGCTGGTGAGAATTCGAGCGTTCCTCTATCACGGTCGATTCTTGTACGAACGAGTGATTGTGCGTGAAGTATTCTCGGAATGGCAAACTTCGCCGCATTACTCGATAATTGACAAAGTTTAAGATTTGAATAACGCTGAAAATTCGGATTAATAACCACTATTCTCAGTAATTGTATTCGTTAAATAACTAAAACATGGTATCAAGAAGGTTTTCTTTTAAACATGTGCGAAATCAATAAAATAAAAAATACAGTGCCTCACTTTTTAGTGGTTTTAACCATTTTTATCGTATAAATGTAATAATCAATTCGAGCAATTTTTCGCAATTTTTGCCTTGACTATATTTTTTAATAATTTTAGTTTAATTTTAGCCTTAATATATATATCTAATGAAGAGGAGCCGAGAGGTGGGGGCAAATATTGGCAGACGGTTTGACTTTTGAAGTATAAGGCCCGGCTCTCATCAGCCTCACCTTGCAGGTAAGAGACGAGATATCTTATGCCGCTCAGTACCTACCTAATGTATTTTTAATTTACTGATCATATTAACAATTGTGTCCTTGTTATTTATAGAATAGGAAGAAAGCGGTTTGACTCCACTAAAAAAATATTATGCATATATATGTATATTTATCGATATTAGAAGTAGTTTTTTTGATGAACCTTCTGCTTATATATATCGTACAGAAAAACATATTTTTGTAATGTTTTTTTCTACTACTTGCACGGTAGTGACGATGCATGTGATCGAAGATGGCGCCACGCTACACATGGACTGAGAAATCAAGGGAGACTGCCGGAACACACCGATAGATTTTTGGCGACAGATAACAGTAACAGAGAAAAATGGTTGTATTCATTATTATCACCAATTTGCAGCATGATCTTGTAAACTGCGCCTTAATCGAGTTTAATGGCTCGCCTCACGGATTGCCGATTACACACAGAAATCAGAAACTGCTTGCGAGGCGGTGCACGTTGCAGAGGGAGAGCCGAGCCAGCAGTTTGTCTGCACGGAGTCCGGTGGAAACAATGAAGTTTAATAATTACTAGTTAACCGCCCGGATATCATCGCATAAGGATTCCAGGATGACGCTCTGCGCTAACTTGGTGGATAAACAATTTGTTGTTGCTTTAAAACAATGCCAAAGCGTCCCGCGGCTTCACAACAGTGAAAGATTGGCAATTTTTCAATAAAAACTTTAAAACCCCATTTTTCCCCTCAGGGGTGCAATTTTGGAATTCCCTTTATTAGTACGCGAACACGTTACAATAACAATATATTCTTCAAATACAAAGATTCTAGGACCAGTAGAGTTCTCCGAAAACAGAATTAGCATTCAACTAAAGAGTTCTTAGAGTCGGCAATGCATCGGCAATTCCCCTGGTGTTGCAAATAACCATAGGCGAAGGTGACCGTTTACCATCAGCGGGTAGTCTGCTTGTTTGCCACTCTAATGAAACTGTCGCCAAGCACCACCATCGGTGTGTTCCAGTAGCCTCACTTGGGAGCCAGTTTCAAGTCCAAGCATAGTGATGTGGCGCCACTTTCGACCACATATTCGCTTATCGTCAGGTGCTTTGCGATCAAACTTTAACCTATAGAAACTAAAATAGAAATAATCTGGCGTCCTTTAGGACCATTTTGCTATAAGGTGATGATTGTTCCCGTTCTATATAACGTATTTCTCCACCTCCTTCACGGATGAGAAAATCCACAGGAAATTGATATCCCGACCGATTTCCCCGCAGTTCATCGATTGGACTTCCCTTATCATTAACTGATACGTTCTGTTATTTATTTATATGTAGAGCGAGAAGCGTAAAACCCCGTAATGAAATAGCCTGCGAGTGAAACCACATTTTATATCTATTTAAACAAACCTTTCATGACATCAGTTGTAGTAAAAACTCGTATATTTTTTGCTAATTACAATAGCTTTAGACAGGTTTTTTGTAATAAAGGAACTGCGTTGATTACGAACGGCAAGAAGACGGGTTATCCTCAAGTGTAAGGTAAATAAAAACAAGCCTACAGTAGTATCGTGCTTAGAAATAATTTGCACATGGACTAAATTATGCGTAATAGAACGCGCGCGCGTGCGTTCTCTGCACAAAACTTATTTAGAAGAGTTAGTTATTTTAACGTTTGCAATACGCCGTCCATCAGAGCGACCTTGAAACTTGTGGTGGTCACGCTCCAATTGTCATGCACGCGAGACTGTCACGTGCCGCTTCATGCACATACGTGACATCAGATAATAGCAGCAAATTGCACTACCTATTGTGAACTGACTGCAGCTTGCAGATTCACTCTCATCACTTGTATCTGGTTTTGACATTGACGAATAAAACACAACCAAACAATTGGTTACAACGACAACAACAATTTGGTATTATATACATACCAAATTTAAATGTTTCCCTCTCTCACTTCGTCAGTGGCAGGCACACAGAACTATGCTCTAGGCCTCAAAAATTACAATAAATTTTATATAGTGCGGTGATAACAACTTGCTCTACTTTCTAAAGAGTAATGAACGGAACTCAAGTGTTTTCTTACTATTTCTAACGTATACCCAACAACAGTACCTAACTAACTAACTATCAATGTACAAGTTACTGGACATCATGATGCATGAATGGTTTCGTAGCAATACTTATTTTACTAAAGATATCCGAGCGGATAAATCAAAAGTGGAATTAGCTGTCGACTTCCAGAATGCCGATGCTCTGGTCAAACAGCTAAGCAACAATATGTTTAAAAGTGAATTATCGCGAGGAAACCAGTATAAGAACCGCAAACACAAAGGCATTAAGCAAAAAAACTGATGCCGGTATTGCCGATGGAGTCACAGCCTTCGAGATGATTGTGGAACGATCAGCATAATGCTGAGCCACGCCCTTCCCATTGTCTCTTTTTCTTTCTGTTAATTCTATTGTATACATGTCTATACATACGAAAGTGTTGTAATCTTGTTTTATCGTTTTTTTTCTTTCTTTACTGCTTTTTGATGGGTGTGGAATAAACATTTTCAACTTATTTACCAACATTGACATGCGGGACTCACAACCTCATCGAACTTTATCGACAGATATCACAATAGAAAACAGCAGATAAACAAAACAAGGGTCTAATTAACAAACGTACTGTGCATTACCTTTGCCGGTTACAATTTCTCAAGTCTCCAACGCTAGTTCAACGGGTTGTTTGAGATAGTTAAGCTAAAGTTAAGGAGACTAAGCCGGAAAGCGGACGCTGGCTGGCACAGACGGGTTTATACCCAGAAGACAGAATAACAAAATAATAATTTTCAGACTTGTACTAACATTGTTTTCTCGGAGCATGAGACGTAACATATAACAAAGGAAAACTTTGAGCTTTTAACTTATGTCGAAAGGTAGACAAACGTAAACGAATCGCATGAAATCAGCGTTAGACCGCAATTTCCAAAAGTAAATGGTAAAGTTAACAAACAATCCACTAGTCAATGTTTATTAAGACATGGAGTACAAAAAGTATTGGCATGCCGCTAGGCAAACTGAATATACCTACCATTGTTTACAGACAGGCATCACGTCGTTACTAGCTAATTGTCATGCTAAGCATGTCAAGAGCAAAAATCCGCCTTGAAATCTTCGATTTCATCAGAGAACCGTTGTTTAGACAGATCTAGGCACGGTAAATTAGCCTGGAGACATAATGCCGTCTTTACGACGATTGTAGCCGTGTTCCTTGGCAACGATAGCAGGAAACGCCAGGAACCGCAAGATGGAAGCGAAAATAATAATTCTGTACTTTAATTTTGTCTTCTTCCAAAACACATGTTGTCTGAAATGCGGCGATGATTGCTCATTTCTTTCTTCCTATTAGAATTTCAGAGACTTGACTCATTAATTGAGGGTATTTATATCTGTTTATTGCTTCCTTTTAAATGCTATTCGATTAGGTTAATCGCTAACCAAAAAATATAAAATATAGACGTGATAAAATGTTTTGGCAAGCACCTAATAGGATACCCGACGTTTGATGGTGAAACTATTCTAGACGAAGTTGCGTAGTACAGACAGAGGCTCTATTGCCGATATTAATTTACTAACATGGCAGAGTAACAATGCACCAGCCACTGGCAAAATTCCAACGTTCCTCGCTTCTAACCGCGACCCGTCAACCGAACTCCAACGGAATTTATCTGACGTTTGATAAGAAACTCTGTTCGGCAGAAATATTCTCAATAACTATTTGGGTCGAGAATTTGCGAGGTGACTCTGAATGAATAACCCAAAATAATAACTCATCCTATCACGTAGTACAAGATGGTTAGGACATCGTGCTGTCAAAGCATATATTACGAAGCGAAAGTCAGGGTAACCTTGAGTAACCACACTAAAATCATAGTGGAATGTATTCACATTCGTTACCAAATATGAAATTCTCACATCATTAACTCCACGGAGAGATGGCGAAAGTTAAACGCTTTGCGGGGGTAAGTTTAGACGATTACACACTGATGCTAGACGGAGTTCACACTAACTTTCTTTCGATTGCTTTACAGTTCTGAGAACCAGGAAGTTGAACCACACCAGGGAAGGAACAGTTTAAGTAGCGTGTAAATTGAAACTTTTTGAAAAGTTGCATCGCAATAACTAGTGAGAAACTAGCGTTACTGCACTTACGATGTAGCAGTACCCTTTCCGGAACCACAAAATTAATTTCGTCAAATTATTCATGTCAACGTTTTCAATCTAGCAAAGGATTATGGAACCTATCAAAAGCGTGTACCGATTAAGGCGCTATGCAGACGTAGGCAACTTTGATCTCCAGTTTCGGCAACTGGCAACAAGTTGTTTATGACGTTGTTCATAAATGATTTCGAGAAACTGTGCATATACAGCAACTTTAGAGTTGTGAATTTCGGCAGTCATGACAGTTTTTGATTGCCAAAATCGATTAATAAAGCAATTTACAAATTTTTACCAGTTGACTTAAATTGCTATTTTCTGGAAGCGGCAATTGCAACGTGTCGAGAGAGCTCCTCCTTCGAGATCCATAGTCATTCATCACGCTGATATATGCTGAATAGAATATTGAAGGTTGCAACAACCGACAACTCTACCTTTAAGTTGCTGCAACTAGCACAAGATGGAAACTTGTAAAAACTTGACGGTTTCTTCAAGTAAAGTTGCTGCGTCTGTGCATCGCCTAAGCGAGCACTAGAATCCTCATTAAACTGCCAGTACTTACACCGATCAAAGGCCAAAGTGGAGTATTTCAAGGGCCAATTTATCAGTTGCGCTGTCAATGTTCTGTTAAGATTCAAGATCGTAATATTAGCTATGCCGTAAAGGAGAGATAATAGTCGGTCGCTCATAAACTTAATTGTTAATACAACACTTGTGTTAAACAGAAAAGTCCCTCACCTTAATAATAATAACACACAATGAAATACCAACATAGCTCTGAGTCTTAACTAGGGTACTGTATTCTGTATTATCTAAGGTTTCGGAAACTATATCGATCATGGTTCAACAGACTGTGGTCTGACACATAGGAAAAATATTTGCGTTGTTACAGTGAACACAAGTATTTATCTTATAGCTCACGACTTTGTGCTACGAGCCACATCGGTCGCCATTGGTCATTCGTGGCTCATTTACTATAATAGCCATGCCTCTTTTATGTTTCAACACCGATTCCCAGTCTTTGAGAATAACACTATCATTAAGAATTCGCCACGGTAATGACCGGTTCTCCGGTACATCGCAGAGCCAGTAGCCGTACATAATGGCCGCCTAGTGTAGCCGCTGACACTTGAATATCATTGAGTCACATTGCGCAACTGCTAAGTGGCGCCGTGACCTTTACTGCAGAGCAATCTACCCGAGTACTGCTTACATAAGCAATGCAATACTACGTATTGTACTTTCAATTGAGACGTGACATTTGTGACAAAGCTATAAACGTTAATACGCATAGCACTGATATTGAAATTAACTACTAATACCTACTTATACACATGCGCTGGGCCTGCGTGGTGCATTATGGTCCATACTTTTTGTTCTCTCCAAAGAGTATGGACGAACGGGCAATAGGCTGGCTGACCTTATCATCACTGCGAAATTTCCTTCACCGCAACGTTTACATACAAAATTATGCACACAACCATATTTTATTAGACAAATGTTTAGTACTCGGAGTGACACAAAAGTGTAGTACGTTGCCAACTTTGTGATTCGTGGCAATGATTGTATAAAAGATCGAAACGCCAAGTAATACCAGGCTACCTACTTAACGGCGTTTCAAATCTAAAAAGTTTGAAGTTCTAAAGCATGATCAGTGACAAGGTACACTGCACTGAGTGCAAATATCAATTGTGTGAGAGACGTCATCAGGCGACGTTGGAGAGAAGCCAAGCTGAGCGTTGGGGAGCCAAGTCACGGACAGGGGTGGGCAGGAAAACAAACCCCTGTTACTTCATCTGGCTTACTTTTTGTGCAAACATTTCATGACGCGTTGAAGATTCCACTTTTACCATTTTTTTATATTTTTTCATCGGTTTAATGAAATATAGGCTGATTTACATAAGAAGCTCTTAAATTTTACTTAAGTATTGCTTCTCTGCATTTGATCCAATATACTATGTGTCAACCTGATACCTTCACGTTCTTTTACGTTTTCCAATGTTTTCCATAATTTAGCGATTATATCACTTTTATCGCATTCTGACTTACGAGCTTATTTAAGGTGTGTCTCCCAAGCCATTTGTGTGTCACCTCCTTTAAAACATACCTATTCCTATCCCAATCATAGACCTTTTAAAAAGAAAATGAAGTTGGTCAGGTGGAGGAATTAATTTATCACTGAAGACTAACGTTTAATTTCAAAGTGTTGGAGAAAAAACATTAATTGAACTTAAAGAAGGTGAGTCCAATCATAATAGAAAAGTACCAGTAAAGTATCGATACAAAGAGAAAACCCGCGAATTTTAAAAGAGAAATAAATGATTTGGCGTAAAAAGGACGTGTCAATTTTACGCAAAAGAAAACTCGTCAAAGAGTTTTAATTCCAATCATTGATGGCATTTCATTTGTAAAACCCTCTCAGCGGAACATCAAAGGAGCACTATCAAAGGAAATGTTTATGCAGCCTTTTATGAGCAGCTAATTCGAAAATCTATCTTCAACCGATGTTCGTCGATGAACATATTTCTCCCGCCGATATCTTATTAGGGCGAAGCATACAAAAATAAAAGGATCGGCAAGTAATAGGATCATTTTTCGTGGAGCTCTGATTCTAAACGATGTCGATAAAATCGCTTAGAGAGGGGGGCCCAACGAAGTAGCTTTAAATTTTACACTTCCTTCCATTATGCAGATGATCGAGCCGCATTATTGACGACAGAGGGAAATTACTTCCGAGTCGCCACACGCAAATTGTCCGACCACGCGACCATTAAATATTAGTAAAAAAAATTGAGCTGCTCCATTTACGATTGGTTGACCTTTTTCACCTTTTTAACGCCTTTTTTGCTCTTTGTAACGTGAATTTTCCACGTTCCGCTTCATAAACTCATTGTATGACTGTATCAATTCATAATCACTCACAAACAACGGCACAGCAAATATGACTAATGGCAGAGAAAAGAACAAAACAAACATTAAGTTTTATTGTTTCATTTTGAGACTTTGTTATGTTTTGCTTTGCAAAAACAATATAAGACTGTAAGTTAGTTTTGCTTAATGTTGTTACTTGTTACCTAAAAGCTTCTATTCGTATCTGCATAAATTAATATTCAAAGCTTCGGATTGGTGCCGTGTACCGTAGCGTACTTTAAATCAAACACAAAACAAAAACTTTGTCCCGCTTAAGTTTGTCCTTATTTGCATGCGCTGCGTTTGAATACACTAAAATTCTGGTAAACTCGACTGGCAGATGGTATCGTATACCGGGAACGTCAGACTGGGAAACGTTTTTTGTACCAAAATATATATATTCCGGCCAATGCAGACGTGCTTTGCTTTCTGCATTCGCATGTAAGTAGATACGTAGGTATTTTCTTTGCATCGTTATTTTATTAAACTTCGATTTCATATTGCCAATTTTGGAGACCTGTTTCGTAGAAACTGGTATGGGGTATTAATATGTTGGCTATAGTTTATAAGGGGCGGACGGTTTCATCACTCTATTGGTTTTCCGATATTCGGTATACTCCGTATCAACGTTTGATCGTTAGGTTTGTCACAAATCGATCATTGGGCACTCAGGCTGAGTAGCCAGGGGCGAACAGAACAGAGGATAGAGGCGCAATATCTCGACCCTCAGGCGTGCCAACCAACCGGGCTCGATTGTTTAATCGTCGATGTTCCTCGATACAAGCCTGCCGACGCGGAAAGTTCCGGAACAAACCGATACGGCATGTTCGTTTCGTTTAGAAACATAGTGCAATATGTAGACCAATCGAATTCACGCTTCGAGTGGACTGACCAATCAACCTTGCTCAAAATCGAACAAACCCAAAATCAGTAAGTATCAGGCTTTTAATTCTTGATTTAAATGCAATAGTTTTTATTTAAAGCAGACTCAAATTTCTGCTCTATATTTCATTTAACAACCCCCACTGCGCTTTTGCAATTAAAGCTATAAATCTCGATCTGTTTTCAGGTACTGAAGCACACAACCGTCAACGATTGTTCT
Source organism: Opisthograptis luteolata (assembly GCA_931315375.2). NCBI lineage: Eukaryota > Metazoa > Arthropoda > Insecta > Lepidoptera > Geometridae > Opisthograptis > Opisthograptis luteolata. Next base: position 9,011,997 of record OV928049.1, on the reverse strand, counting down.
CGACGATAAATGCGTGACTAGCTACTGAACTACTGAAGCTGAGAGCGCATCTGTATTCTGGTTCTGGTTCTGGTCTACTAGTGCACGATCACTTCTAATGTGCATCGTGCTTCGAGCACACTTCCCTCCGCATGCAATTACAAAAGCGCATTACAGAGTTCAGCTGTAGATAAAGATAAGTGGATGCTTGTAGAAGCAATGTTGGTATTTATGGAGTCGAGCTGATGGTTCGAATCAAAAGGGCAATGGCTTTATACCGAGACTCGAGAGCAAACTTGAAGTGCTACATATATAGTCACAATATCTTCATATTACGCCGGGTGGAATGTAACCAGTCGATGGGTAGGATCTAGTCGTAATATTGAAGGGAGTAGATTTAGGACTTTGCTCGGTACAATTTTATTATTGGAAAGCTAAATAACAAGCATCTGTTCTGTTGGACTTTGTGTTTTCAGCAGTAAATTTTTTTTATGGATAGCGGAAAATGTTATTGCGTAGTCGCTTTGCAAACATCTAAATAGTTATTGCCATTTCTTGGTTCAGATTTCAAACATTATAAGCAGATAGAAATCCACTATCCAAAATAACTTTTTATTTGAACATTTGGACAGTTTCCACCTTTAACCAATGTTTGATGGATTTAATTTATGGTATTTTACACCTACATATATCCACCTATCTATATCTATAGGTGTCTATAAGGTATCTGTTGTAAACATTACACTAAAATTCAGCGCATGTAGGTCCATATTGATTAATAATCCTATCAATTTTGGCTATGCCTGATTTATAACAGTTTAATAGAAAATCGCCTATTTTATTACTAAAAATAAGTTAGCTATGCTATATTCGATTATTTATCTAGATTCGACAAAATCTGCTGCAATGCAACGTACGTCAATGTAAACAAAAGAGCCGTCTAAACAACGTGGCGCGTAATTGACACGACTTACAATTTCACCAGGCTCTCTTTACTACAGGAGTGAAGGATAAGCATCCTTATTACAGAGTCCTTAAGGAGAGACAGTCCTTATCAAAAGACTTGTCAAGGTTCCGTGAATAGACTGAATAGAGCTCGGTGCGCACGTCGGCCGCATGCTTCCGTAGTTGACGGCCGTCATCGCTCGCCGGCAAAGACGTTGATATAGGCGACACGTTGCAATTTGAAACTAGAACCTGCTTGTCTACCCGCAAAATTCAACAATCTACAGGCAATAGTACATATATACGTAATGAGATTCGAAAGTAGACACTCGCAAACGCTATTAGAGTTGCGAGAACTGCTAAACGTTTCAACCAATAAAACCACGGCAAAGTTTACTCGGAGCAACATTACAATCGGTCGTATCTCCAGCCGGTGGATTCAAATCGACGTGTAAAAGTGCCAATTGTGGCCCGTTCCCGTAACGAATCCAATTTCGCTTGATTGCTCTTTGAAATTGATGAAACGTAAAGAGCGAAAACAATTTCGCGAGATATCGAATTAGGATAGGAGTCGAAATGTTTATTCCATTCGTTTCATAACACTCATTTAGGGACTTTGAACAACTTAGATTGCCGAAACGAGCATCTGCGTATAAAAATGTTCGGTTAGACATCGCAGGTGTATTGGGTACAGGTACTGTGGTAGCCGTATCTCTCATTCAGGTCACCTGCCAGCGACCTGCAGTATAAATTAAGTTGGGACCGTTTTCAATCGAATATGTACAAGCTTTTATTTGGCTCAATGTTGTCACACAATCGACGTACCTCGTGTGTGCGTACATACGTATTGATTGATGCGGTAACAATCCAGGTGTGGCGTGGCGTCAACATGGACCACATCAGGTTGTGGTCAAAAACTACCCTGTAAAATGCAAAAAGGAACCTGAAATTCATATCAATATTAGATAAAACCGTCAGGTTCACATATTCCTAAAAAAAAGGAAACATTTCATTAGCCTATCACGTTCCCACTGATGATGGGACACAGGCTTTCCCTCAAGAAGAGATAAAGAGAGAGAGTTATAGGTCATAATCTAGCATAGCACGCTGGCCCAGTCCCAGTGCGTGTTGGTAGATGTCGCATGCCCTTGTAGTTCTTGGACATGCCAGTATTTATTAAGATGTTTTAAGTAACTAAGTAAGTTACGTAAGTGCTTCCTCATTGTTATGTTGCTCTTCATCTTAATAGAGGCATAGCATTTTCCCTGCCTGCCATGCTGACTGCAGAAAATTACAGAGGTTTGAGCTTTGTTTCCAATATAAACCAGTTATTCAGCCCTTTACTACTGGTTAACTCCATACTAGTTACTGCAGGCACTAACCTACAAACATCAGTTCGCGAGCTACATTCGAACGGTGTCAATCGCTAGTTTCCGATTGCCCCTGTTATCGACACTGCAGTTCACTGCACCGTCCTATTGACACATTCACTTCTGCTGTTTGTTTTCTAAAAAACAGACAAAAATAACAAAAAGTGCGAGTTTGACTCGCGAACCCAGGGTTTCGAAAAAGTTTTATTTTTAGTTTGAACTTCATATTTACGGTTTCAGACTTTTCCTTTACTTATGCTGCAAGACCTTGCTTTATGTCAAATTTGATGACTCTAGGTCAACGGGAAGTAAGTACCCTATAGGTTTTGATTCCCTCGTGAAATCGCAAAATATGCAACATGAACTCGTAAAGTTGCACTCGGGCCCCAAAATACAGGCCTCGTGCTTAGTTTGGGGTCCATCGTTAATATGTTACTAAGTAGAATACATTGTATGGTTAAGTGATGTTCTGTATCTGTTTCTGGTAATTACTTTTTGTGAAAATAAAATTATTTTTATCTTATCTTTATCTTTAACGCTCATATCTTTTGATCGCTTACAAGTTCGTTTTTTTTCATAGCTGAAAGCGACCGTAAAGCCGTGTATTCGATATAAAATTCAACATGATATCTCAATGCGTTCCTGAGAAAAAGGGTCTTAGGGCCTATTCAGTGCGATGCGGATGACCTACGCGGACGTCCGCGACGGACGGTAAAATGTATGAAACCTTACAGCGCGTTCAGAGCGACGCGGAGCTGTCCGTGTCGCGGAGAGCTATCCGCGCGCGGTCGAAATCGCTCCGCGCCGCTCCTCCGGGCCGCGGATGTCCGCGGGCGGACGGTGCTTGGTTCTAATGTATTTGTTCAGTGTTCGGCGGACAGTCGCGCGGACGTAAAGTACTGTCGTTGTCATGGCAGCTGCGTCAAATGAGCAAACCGAGAGGGTACACTGTACCACTCTCGATCACGATCCGCATCGCACTAAACGACAAATTCATCCGCGACGGACGCAAAACCTAGTCCGCGTGCGGATGGTCCGCGTCGCACTGAATACGGCCTTAACAGACAGACAATCGGACAACAAAGCGATCCTATAAAGGTTCCGTTTTTCCTTTTCAGGTACGGTAGGTACCCTAAAAATTGACATGACAGTTCAGAGAAAGTGAATGACACGTAGAAGCAGAATTTGTTAAGACTGAAGAAATACCTACTCAATGTCTAATGCAGTGTTTAAGGACAGCTTCTGTGATGACAAAGAACCGCTCGCCGAGGCTCAATCCGCGTACTCCATGTATTGGTTTTCCATGACAAAGACGAGGCATAAATTACATCGGTTTTTGCTTTTACCGACCCAGTTTTCAGGGCTTCAGCCGTGTTTGCATGCAACCTAGTAACGTCAGCAGTCAGCACACTGGCTGTATCCGAGTGGTGTCAAGTCAACTAAGGTTCCGATCATTTCCGTATACATTTCTACGTTCGATTGCAGTGTTTCCATACGTATGCGAACAAATGGTGCAATGCCTACGTTGGTTGGTTATATATATATCTCAAAAACCTTAAATAATTTACACACACAAATTATTTACGCAGCTTGTGTAATCGTTAAAAAACATAAAACAGCAGCAGTATAACAGCGGGAAGTCAATCATAAAGATAAGGTGAGGGAGCGTATTAACAACGTGCTACAAACAAAACGGACCAGTGGCAGTCCCTCACTGTACATATTATACGTCATTTTAGGCAAAAGACAAAAGCGGTATAAAAAGGATGGATGAGTTAAAACCGGTATAAAATTGTAACGGTATTATTATTTATTTCTTTACCTTTCTGTATTGTTCTATTTCTTTGTCAGCTGAAGTCTTTGTCAGTAGTCTAGAAGGATAGTGGGATATCTACAGATTTTTTTAACAACGCGAATATCACGCTGCTTTGCAGAATATCAGATTCAGAGAAATATCGATATTATAACATCGTTATTCTTTACCATCACAAACTAGAGTAGGTAGTAGGTACCTAAATAATTCTGTTGTAGTACATTAACATTTGATAAAAAGTTACTCTAGCTAGTTTTGTCAAGGTTTTTCATTGACCTAAATCATTAACTTTACAGAATGTTAAATTTAAGGAACAGCTGAGCTAAATGTATTATTGCGTTTATATTGCACTTACCGTCAGCCAAAAGACGATTTGAAACGGAAAAATATATGTAAAGGACAGAAACAGCGCAAGGGTAGAGACTAGTAAGCTACGTTCAACGGCATATTATATCTTAATAATATTGCGGTTATTCAGTCATTGATTGTAGGCAATTTCACATTTTTATCACCTCGTAAACCGAGCGAGGGGAACACGTCAGCCGTTAATTGCCGTATTTTCGTACTAAATACAGAAATTAATTTAATATTCATTCGGCCTCATATCGCCTATCAAAATCCGAGCGTGTAATCGACGCGTCTGCGAAACTTATTAACGCTTGTCGTACACAAACTAATCATTGGCAAATTGATGCTAGATAATATGAGAGCTTATGGTCTGAGTTGATCTGATGATGAGCCAAACTTCTGATGTAATTTCTTCTTATGATCGCCTATAATATTCACCACAACCACAGTCTACTTGGTTTATAACTGAGTATGGATGAGTTACTATCGGTTATTGTCCACGCCTACGTTTTATCAATGCTATCAAAGCTCAGCACTCTTCAACATAATACGTCAATTTTCATATCCTCATAGTTGTAAATATCCGCTCAGCAAAAAGCAGGCAATAACTCATGTCTGTTAATAAATAACATTATCTCGCACCAAAATACGTCACATATCAAACATCATAAATTGTGGATGTCATAGCTGTAAAGTGATGTTTATGTTAATGTGTCATACACACATTACAACGTAGATTAACGATTTTGAGGCGGCACGAGTGCACAAAGTGCTTGTAGACGTTTTCAGGTGAATCGACAGAATTTTCCGAGTTTGAGGCAGTTGGACCTTCGTCTTCCTTCTTATTGGCTACTGACTATAAATCGGCAAGCTTTATTACCACGCGCGTAACTATATGTAGACGAGACAGCTGTACTGGTCTGTGCAGCTACCAACAAAAACTATCCTTAAGATCCCACTCTATCAAAAACATGTATGTTATTCATTGGGCTAATGTTGTATGACTTCAACGTGACCCCCCTCCTCCCCCCTCTCAAAAAATCTAGAGGTTGAATTCTAAGGTTTGAAACCTTTGACTCGGAAGATTAATGTAAGCCATGACTGTAACGCAACTCTTTAACAAGAAAGTTGCTCGCATGTGTGTATTTGACGTTATCTTTCCATGTATTCCTATCCAACTGCACCCTTATCACCAGAACTACGCCAACAATCTATCATTATTAAGCGGTGTAAACGTAAACAGTATAATCCATGCCTTGGAGTGTGCTCTGTAGCTGCTTAAGCCGACCGACGACGCAATAATTTCGTGAGACCTTAAGATAGTGTCTTGGTCTTTATGAATTTGAACATTTGATATATGATGTGTAAGGAAGGTGTAGGCAAGCTGTCCACTGGTATTACAGTTGTAAGTGATAAATGCTTGGTCAGCTATTCAACATGGAATGAACTAGCATCTTAATAACCATAGAGTTTATAGTAGGGTAGAAGAGAACATAGCGCAGTGCGCGGAAGTTAAGTTTTCTGTGAAGGAAAACATCGTGATGGAACCATAGCTTGGTGCACGCCTGGCAAGCGACCAATATCAAGTTAAGAATTTGTGTCGTTATGACCTATCGGCGTATTCCAATAGCCTCGCTTGAGAGCCATCAGTTCCCAATTCAGGCGAAGAGTGGCGTCATTTTCGACATTAGTTACAGCCGAGTCAAAAGAACACGCAAGGTAGAAGAAGAAAGCTATGACAGCTACACCAATACTGTTTACCAAGTGAATCCGTCATTATGGAAGACGCCCGCCGCCTTAATTGGAGTACTTCAAATTTAAATTTAAGATAAGAAAGTGCCATAAAAGTTACAATTATTAGCACTAGAAAACACAACATTATTCTGTTGAGCAAAGAATGAAAGCGTAGATACGGTTACTGTACGGTTTTTTTTGAATGCGTAACGCGTTATCAGGCCTCTTTTGGTTTAAAAATGGGTAAGTTTTATTTTGTAAAAGGCGTTTATAAAATACGTGATCCGTTGGATAGGAACAAAAATAAAAATCCAATACCACAATAGCTATTATACGTTCCATTCAGTTTCATTGTTATGTAATGACTTAGTGACATTAAATCCGATGCAATGACCGACTAAGGCGAATGAACCGTTTAAAGGCTCGTGCACATTAGGGGCATCGGCACCGCATCGCAAAACATCGAAAAATGTTCTCATTGTTTCTCGGTAGTTCATCTAATGTTTGAAACAGCGTTGCGGCTCGGCCCGCCTTAATGTGCGCGAGTCTTGAGGCTGCATCGGTGAACAGCGGGTGAGTGGAAAGTGAACGAAATATGCTCCGCTTGCGATTTCCGCTCCTTCACTTTATACAAAATATAGTCAGTGAACGATTAAAAATAAAGGTTTTTTTAAAGCAGCGCTGATCTTTCATTGTTTCTTTAGTATTCGAACGTATCGCACCCGTTTTCCGCCGCTCACCGAAATAAAAGCCTTATACAAAGTTGTCAATTAGATATCAACTGCCTTTGTAGAGAAGTGCTGCCTTATCATTCCCACTGAAAGCCATCTTTAAAGAAATGGACGGCGAAATAAGCGAACAAAATACACACTAAGCTCCGTCGAAACTGCCACATCTATCCGCTTTATAGGTCATTTCACTCATTCCATCCACTTATTTCAAAGGGATCTTCTGTTACGACCGAATGGGTTTCACAAATAAACCTAATTCTATCTGAACAATACGATGTTTCTTTTCAATTTGACAAATTAAACGGTTCGTACAGGAACTGAGCCGAATAATCTGCAGAGATGGTATTGCGCCAAAAAACTGGTGTTGAATTATAGCGGTTGGAGTCCTAATTTTCACGCGTGGAGATTCTCTCGCAAAATGTTTAAAGCTCCAGTGATTTTTATCTTATCTTCCTACGCTATTCTACGTATTATTAGGAAGTAGGTAATTTATTAGGCTGCCGTGCCGACGGGTCCCTATTACTAAGACGCCGTTGTCCGTCCGTCCGACTGTCTGTCTGTCACCAGAATGTATTTCATGAACCATAGTAGACATAGATAGACAGTGGAAATGTTCACAGATGATGCATTTCTGCCGCTATGACAACATTATACCAAAACCAATTAAATAAATATTTAACGGGGCTCCCATACAACAAACGTGATTTGTTTGGCGTTTTTGTAGATTACTAGCTGTTCCCCGCGGTTTCACCCGCGTGGGCTACAGTTTATCGCGATAAAAAGTATCCTATGTCCTTCCTCAGGGTTCAAATTACCTCCGTAGCAAATTTCATTTAAATCGGTTCAGTAGTTTAGGCGTGAAAGCGGGACAGACAGACAGAGGATTTTTTTGTTAAATTATATCTACACAGAGCTCGTTAATTAATAAATTCAAACGAAATCTCGCGATAGTGTAGTTAATGCTGAGCCGTTTAACTTGGTTTTTCCGGTATATATTCGGCAATTAAGTGCGCCACCCGTTTTCCGGGGCATTTCCTCGCGAAGCGGGTTGCAATTTTATAAAAGACCGTGATTGCAGAACGTTCAATTACCGACGCTTGTGTAAGCTTGATGATGGCTGATTTTGTTAAAAACATTATTTTTGCGTACGGGCGAGTTGTTTAATTTTAATGTTTACACTAATTTAATTATGGAGCAAGAATGATTTTAGTAGTGATATTCGAGACTGTACATAATCGCAACTTTTTTCCTAAGAGTATGCTTCCAAATTACAACTTCTATAAATTCCTCCTTAATATAAAAAAAGTTAAAACTACACTATTACACAGATATTATAAAATTGCATATAAGTCTCATAGCCCTTTAAAATGAAATGCCGAGATATTCTTATAAAATAGCCCAGTCGTACCTACCTACTTTATATAAATTACATCTTGGTATCCATTTAAAAAAAACGTACGTAGTGACTTAATAGGTAAATGAACAAAATATGGGCCTTTCTCTACTAACAGGAAAATCATGGTCCAAGTATTTTTTTTTACTTTGGCTATATTAATGCATAGTTTTATTTATTAAAACACATAATATATAACGTGTTATATAAGGAGCTAAGCTTAATCAATGTTTAGAATCATAATCATTTCCTAAATTCGGTCTAAAAGCCACTAAAAACAGTCCTCTGTTATGTCCTAATTCCGGATCGAGTATGATTCGGTTCGGTTTTTATTAGTTGTATTTAAAAATGTAAAATCTTATTACTCTATAAACATAAAGAATATTGAATGCACGTGAACAAAAAACAATTATAATTTTAGAAAAATTTTTAGTAGTAAAAACTAGTGTTCGAATTTTGTCCCATACATTTTTGAACAGTCCTCATTAAACACTATTGTGGTTACATTTCCCTTGAAACCGAACGTTAACAGTGTGAAGTTTGCTCGGTCGCCATGCTAAACAAGTCACCGCTATTTTGCGCAGTGACAACTCCGCGTTTGTGTGGGAGCCACGTCTCTGTAGTATTGAGTGAACATTCCTCTGGTAAGTCTATTTTACGGTGTTTTATGTATTATAATTATATTTATTTTACAAAAAATTGCTTAGTGTGATAATTTAATAGCTGTTTCTGTGTTATGAAGTAATATTTAAATTGATACGTGGTATGACATTTTTTACGTAAAATAACAGTCCTCCGGAAATTTATAACACAGAGGACTGTTCAATGTGACAGAGGACTGTTTTATTTGACGTCCGTGTATTTTATTAATATTCTTTTTAGTCTGCACTAACCTACTGCTTGTCGATAGCCTCTTTCTTTATTACCAATATTGGCCTGTCACGCTAATTCAAGTCTTTTGTTTTCTATTATTATGAATTTTGGAATATGAAATAATACGTACCTACTAACTACCTGTTTTAAACCCCTACGGTTTTTTTAAATATTGAAAGTTTGTTTAATTGTTTTAGTATTGCCGCAATGCCACCAAAGAAGAAACCTAAAACCAAGAAGAAATAAAAGAGCAGAAACGAGTTGAATCGGAAAGATTAAGATATCAACGGCTAAAAAATGACCCTGTAAAAAGTGAGCAATTGAAGGAAAAAGAACGACGAAACTACCAAAGAAAGAAGGAAAAAGGTACAAGAAAGCCAGTTAAAGATATGAGTCGACGTGAACACAAAGCTGTGACTAAAGAATGGAGAAAGCACTGTGCTACCTATCGCACAAAAAAAGCTTTGAAAGACATTACAAACAATTTTGTACGACATAATACGCCCGAATCCGAGGGTTCACCTTCTCCTCGGAGTTCTGTCTCTCTATCAATACTACCTATGACCACTCCACGAAGTGATGCAAGTAATGCGAGAAAGCGTAATGCTAGAAAGAAACGTGACAAAATTATAAAGGATAAAGACGAAAAGATCGAGTATTACAGAAAAAAACAGATAAGTATAGGAAGAGATTAGATCGTTTGGAAAAAGCTAAGACAAAGGAAAATGTAGACACACCTAACACTATTTACACAGACTCTGAAAGTGAAAACATGGACAACTCACAGGATTCCACAATGGAGACCGTCGACGACGCTGAACTGGCTGGACCTAGTTCAATCAACCAACAGAATTACACCATTGGTGATTACGTCTTGATTAAATTTCTAGTAAGAAATACTGAATATTGTTATGCTGCAGTAATCAATAAGATAGACACGGAAGAAGGCGAACTAACAGTAACCTTAAAAAATTGTGATGACAAAGGACACACATTCAGAGTCGATGAAAATGATTTTTCTGATGTGTCCTTTGACCAAGTATTAAGGAAGTTGCCAAGCCCAGATATTGCCCTAAAAGGGAAACAAATATTTTATTATTTTAATATACCTGTACCTGTTAAATTCTGTATGTGATACAGTATTAAAAAATCAAAATCAAAATCAAAATCAAAAATATGTTTATTCAATAGGATACATTGTGATCACTTTAAAACGTCAACTTAAAACTAGCTACGCCTGTTCCAACCTCCTTACGCCGGCAAAAGAACAGGCAAGAAACGCCCGGCAGGTAATTTTTTTGGCGCGATCACATTGACAATTTTATTCTTATTACTAATTGATTGAATTGGAGCAAGCTCACTAAAATCCCAAGCTTTTTTTTGTCATCTAATAGTCCGATATTTTTTTTTTTATTTAGCTTTACTAATAAGAAGATTTCTCTTGTTTGGTTGTACACATTGGGATATGGGAACATGAATATTAACGAGTTGCGGGATCACAACCAAAGCAGACCAGACCCCACAAGCAGCACCCGTTCACGAGTTGACGCATGTGCCAGCCATCGCTCTCCTCGACCATATGAGAGGGAAGAGGGCGACCCGACACATGACGCCGCTGCAAGCAAAGTCACTTTCGTGAGCATGACTGTTTTGGCTGTTTACCGAAAATGGTTAGAATAGGGGAAATAGGGAGAATAGATAGATAGAAAGAAAGATAGATAGATTAACTACAATCCCAAGCTTGTTTGTCATCTAGATAGTCCGATATTTTATAATAAAATAAAGAAAATAATTTATTTAATTACATTTAATAATTAATATTGTGTTTTTCTTCATATAAACATTGACATAAAACTGTTCGCCGGGTGGAAAAACAGTCCTCTGGGTGGCAAAACAGTCCTCTGCCGCATTTTTTCACAAAATTGCATATAATTCGAAAAATAAGGAAAAATTACAATGGTTTCTTGTTTATATGTATTAATATTATAAATATCTATCGACTTAACATATTATGTTTTTAATTTTCTAGAAAAATAGGGTTGGGACAACTGTCAATAGACAAGTTTCCAGTTAGTAGAGAAAGGCCCATATATATATCAAAAATAAATTAATAACTTAATAATAACAAAGAGCTTTCAATCAACGTAGAAACCTAAGATAAAACTTAATCAGCGCAGCCTCATGATAGGGCACTATGCAAAATAGAACTTGTTTAAGCCTAAATAAGGTAGAGAAATTTAATTAATTACGGTTCAATATCCGTGCGCTTCAAATAACCTCCATTGACGAGACATATATTTTAAAAAGGTTATTAACGTCAAAAATGTCGTTAAATTTTAACCGAGCGTGGATAATTTGTATTTTGTCATCCATGACAACCTTATTAAAACTTTGAACACTGCCAATGACATGTTTGGAAACAATAAAGAAGGGGGCAAACTATGGGTGATTAATAGTATGTGTGTCGTTATGTGTATTAATCGGAATAAGCCGAGTACATTGTATATTTAACTAATCCTCAAGTAATATACAAAATGGATAAAATAGCTCGAAAACTCTCCAAGTGTTGTATTACCTACCTAATTTACGTATTAACGAGTTCTTTTTATTAATTTTTGGACTTCAAAGGAGTGGAATGACCTGCCGTGGTCGGTGTTTTCTGAAATTCACAGTCCGGGGTGTTCAAGTCAAGGGTGAATGAGTAGGCCTCACTGAAGTTAAGAATAAGAATCTGTCGCCAAGTACCTATCGGTGTGTTTCCACGGCCCCACTTGAGAGCTACTTCCCAAGGAGCCACCTCCGACCACATCATCACTTAACACCAGGTGACTTGTGGGGAAATGCTAAAATGTAAGTAAAAAAAAAAGTAGGTATTATATTGCTTGACAAGCATGCTACACCTTCGACCACGTCGCTTTCCATCAGGTGACATCGTGATCAATCGGTAAAGTAAAAAATTGAGTTGAAGAAAATGGTTGAAAACACTGAAAAAGGCGACCATTTTTTTATTTTCGAAATGTATTTTTTGCAAAGACTGCGTGCTTTATTGTACCATGTACGTGGATTAACAATACCTTTTTGTTAATTTTATTTCTTTTATAATTGTAAAGAAAAAGGTTGTAATTCCAAATTTTCAGCTTAATCTCCAAGTCTGCCTCTTAAGGAAACTTCAGTAAAAGGACTCGCACGTCGAGTCCTTTTGATGTAGCTGGAGCACCGAACAAGTACGAGAGTAATTTACTCTGTAAGTTAAGTACCGAGTCTTTTTGGCTGGGGCGTTAATTAAATCAGTAAGGTACATTAGAGTTATTACATTTTCATTAACAACCTACTTCATTTTATATGACGCGTAAGTTTGTTTGCGTATGTTTGATACCTAACAGCTAAGTAATGGTTGAACGATTTTTATGTAATTTGGTACGTAAAAATAACGCGTAAACAATCACACAGATATATTATACATAGCTCTGACCTCTAACTGGGACTCTCTGAATTTAATATGGTATTACAAGCGCTTGTAGCGGAGCTTGTCTAAGGTTAAGCAACGTTCTCTGTGGTCACTACTTGGATGGGTGACCACTATAGTGGTATTTCTAGAACTGAGCGCTTCCGTGCTTCGGATAGCACGTTCGGCCGTCGCCGTCGGTACTGGTACTCCCTGTTATTGTCTTAGGATAACAGTCGTTAGGCTATGTCGGAGGCCTGCAGGCGGTCTGGAAGCTCCAACAGTAGAGCAGACCACTATCCTATCCGCAAATCCGCACTGGGCCCAGCCCATTTGGTGTTGGTGGATTATGGCCGATAGGTACCCACCCTCTTTCTGAGAGAAGGCCTTTGGAACATTACAGGTTGATGATGATGAAGGCATTAGAAACTGCGGGATCCACAAGGGTTACCCACAAATCACAATGGCTAGTCAACTTTTAGTCTACCAATTCCCAGACACAGATTTTTTTAATACACTATAATATCATTTGACCTGTAGTGGGAATTGAATCAGCGCCTACATGCCTTGCCGTCGGCTGTCGTCACTGGTCTCTTTAATTTAAGGTACGACTGTAACTAGAACTGCGGTCTTCAAGGTTGAAACAAAACAACAAGGTCCTGAGGACTTGACCTGTAATGTGCTCCACCAATTTAAACTTTATTACTAAGTAGGTACTGACTGCTGTCTAGTGACGCGTCTCGCATGTCAATTATAGGACTAATAGGCATTGCGAGGCGGGAGTGACTGTAGTACAGTCAAGGACAAAAGTCGCTAAGCAATAACAAATTTTCCTATTGTCTTTGTCACCTCAAACTTTAACCTTCGACCAAATCATCACTTAACATCTGGTGTGTTGTGTTGCTGTCAAACGCTTCCTTGTAATTTGTATTAAAAAACTAACATTACTGATGTAAAACACATTTGGAAAATCGAGTATGATCAGCTACTTTTGTCGCTGACTGTACAGTCAACGACAAAAGTCGCTGAAAAATTACACTTTTTTCTATTATCCTCATCATCTTAGACACCATTTTTTGACCTCATTATCATCTAAAATTAGGTGTGTTATGTTGTGGTCAAAATGATACCATGTAAAATGTAAAAAAACAATAATAATTACTGATTTGAAACACATTCGGAAAATCGAGAACGATCAGCTACTTTTGTCGCTGACTGTACCTACTTGGGGCGCAAATTTTACGCTTCGTTTTTGTTTCGTTTTTATAATTATTTAAGAGGATTGTAAAGAGGTTTGCCTTTATTTTGTGTAGGTTTAAAGTTCAAGCTTTTTTAAGTCTTTTAGAACAACTGTGAAACTCGGTTCCCATGGCGGCCGTAGGGGAAAACTGTTTTCACTGAGCCATGCAAATTGCCAATTTAACTGGAATGAACTAATTAGAGAATTAGAGGTCACTGAACCCGAATCCGCGGTTCTTAGAAGTTTTGTTTTGTCCGTTTTTTTTGGACTTGGAAACTAGACGTATTTGGTGTGCTTTTCGGCGTTCTGTCACAGAATAAAGAGGTTCGGTAGTTTAGGTTTCAGGTTAAAAACTAAGGGTATGTCTCATCGCCGCTATAATACTCGTAGAGCTGCTGCGAGAATAGAATCTTCAAGAATAGGTAGAAATCGCGCAGAGATTGGCATTTTTGGCGTAGGTTCATTTAAATCCAAAAGTAATTTTATTTACCAAAGTTTAAACTAACTGAGATGACACAACGACCCTAAGAGTCTTGGCCTCCGATAACAAAAGACGCCACTTCAGTCTGTCCTGCGCCACCTCCTGCCAGTCCTTCACCTGGAGCTCGCACAAATCCTTCGTGAATTCATATTTCCAGCGATGTTTCAGTTAAAAATAGAAAATGTATTATTAAATAAAATTATTAAATTACAGACGTCGGGTCTAAGATAAGTACGAAAGTAGAAAAACGTCGAGTAGGTAGTTTGTTTTGAATGATAACTTGGTTAATAACTTCTATATATTCAGTTCATAGCGACCTCGGTTACTTAACGAAAATCTCCTTCTTTGGCATGTAGACGTTTCTAAATGGGACTTAGCACTTTAGCAACTACTTACCAAACCAAGTTACGTATTTACTTCACACTTACACTTAACAGACATCTAGGGCGTAGGTAAACTGTGCCAAAAGCTGGGATTTATGTCTCACAAGTCACGACGGTATCTCGACTGGTGGCTGCATTATGGATTTGATGATGCGTACTATTTATTTACACTTCCCCTTTCAGTCGTGTTTATTTAATTTATTAGATAAAGGTGCGCCAACAGCGTGCATATTAAAATTACGTGCTACCACCCTCTTGTTAAGAATCTGTCGCCAAGCACCTATCGGTGTGTTCAGGCAGCCTCACTTGTGAGCCAGTTCCCAGTCCAGGTGTAGCGTGGCGCCATCTTCGACTAAATCGTCACTTAACATCAGGTGACTTGTGGTCAAACACTACCCTGTAAATATTAAAAAAAAAAAAAAAAAAAGTGACCACAACTGGGGATCCAATTCTCGCAAAAGTGAAATATAGACTTTCATCAGCGAGATGACGCAAATCTCGTTGGAAACCCTATCAACCTATTCTCACGATAACAGGCCACGTGAGATTCGAAAAGACGTGCTAAACTGCTAACTTATTTTTACTGTTTACTGAAGAGATTTTGAACTTGAGGATGACATTTTAATATTATTATTTTGCGTTTTATTTCGTTCGTTTAAATCTCATGGTTCACAAATATATTTATAAGTGTTAAACTTTAGTAAGTTTAATGATAAGGCTCAACTTAGCGCTTTACTTTTCATTTTTGCATGCTATTGACCAGCGCAGTGTCGCGCATTGCATTCCAAAATTGTGCACAATGTTAATTTTGTTTCTGAAATGTTTTCCAACGCGTCAAACCTAATTAGTTCAAATTAAGATTCTTATCTGCTCTCCGAAAACGTTACGGGACAGGTTACGTCGCCCGAGTTAATACACCGTTTTTTATTCACCATTGACAACACTAAACAGCGCACCGTTCAAACTAACGATGCAGTAAACCTGGAAAGTGTCGTGTAATTTGTATGCAGAGGCTAAGACGCCGGCCTCATAAAGAAAGGACTGTTACTGCATTGTAAACGGTACCTTGGGAGTGAGAAATTGTTTTATTGTACAAGGTAAGTCGCGAGACGAAGATAAACTACCGCTAAAGTTAAAATAAAAGCGAATTGAATAAATTCACAAAATGGAACGCGTTAACAAAACCTTCAGTCAGGTAGTATTCTCATTCGACCTTGTTGAGTAAAAATAACAAATACATAGTTTCACCTCAGCCTGGGGTAGATAGCAAATTCGACGTTCGTTCCAATTCCAAGGCGTTAGCAAGCGCTAGAGTCAAACATAAAGACCCGTCTGAAATAGATTTCTGTCTTTATCCTATTAGGAAAACCTCAAAAAGATTTCTGCTCAAACAGGAACAAGAACGACACAATAATAATTGTCGTAACGTTTCCAGTATAGGAAACTACACAAAATAAACGGAAAAGTTCTCGACGTCCGAACAACTAAGCTGCATTGAAGCGTAAACTAGAAGTTCGAAAATATCACCCCCAGAACAGAGCAACTTTTGAATTAAGGCAACTGATGCCAAAATTGTTGTTGCGAAATCAGACACGAGTAAAATTGTTACAAGCGAAATGTGTTTTTCCGTTTTCCACTTCAAATGGCACACGTAACGTAACAAGAGTGAAATATCAATTCGGCTTCTCGAAAATTCTAGTACTTTTTAAAGACAGCTCTTAAGAGAAACTGGACGCGTCTGCAGTAAAATAAAAACTGCACTTTCGAAAACACTTACACGGCGTCGTAAAGGTCGCAAAACGTACGGCGCAGTTGCATAAGAACTTACAGAGAACCACGTCCACGTGCGAGTTTCCTGACCACGGAAAAACAGTCTCTGCTCGTGACAGCCACGTACGTGACGGGCGTTGGTAACAAGACTGTCCGGCGTGGGCGTAGCAAGGGTTGAGTATGGTTGGCCACTTACCCCTAAGTATCAGTGAGTTATACAAAAAGATGATCCAGCGAGGTGCTTTGCAAGAGTAAGCCTTTGTTTGCAGACGCACACATTGTCGAAGGCACGAGTCATATCTTAAACATTTAAGTATACTATCCCACGCTTTCTGCTTGTATTGCGTTGCGAATGAGAATTGGCTAAACTTTAAATCCCCAGGAGATGTTTTACTATTGTTTGAAAAACGAAAGCAGAGCAGCAACAACTTTTTTTCAGAATTGCCCCTGGACCCACAACCTAGTTCGGCCTTGCTGTCCGACAACCAACTCCGCAAACTGCCTAACTGACTGCCTTTAATGAAGTTTTGACTTTGCAACCCCCGGACCGTTCCACACTTTAACGCAGACTGAAGAACTTCCGCCTTTGATACGACTGCTTTCGTTTCTTTCTGAAGGATTCTTTTTCATCACTTGGTATTTTAAAAACGGTTTAAAATACTTTAATGTAGAAATTGTTGAAGTTCTAATTAACACGGTATGGCAATGATTATTAAAAACTCACACCGAAGTGGAAGAACAATTGTGGCATAACTTGAAAATGATGAATTTAAAATAGCTATGTCATCAAGATAGAATAACGAAAACTTAACAAAATATCACTTACTATTGTGAAATGAGACCTTGGCTTACATTTTGCAAAGTTTGTTTAGCCATTGCTTAACCCAAATTGTTGTCTAAAACAATAAGGAACAAACTACGTTATTTTTTAATCTTCTATCTCCATATGCAAGTAACCGTGCACGTGATGAAAAATGGGTCAGTTCACCGATTGAAGTCATTTTTAGCCAAGCCCTATGAATATGCGCGGAGGTAAACAGTTGAATTGCTTCCGTTCCTGTCGCCCAAGTCTCGCACAACCGCACCGTTATTACCGTACAATTTACAACCGTTAACCGGCAAACAAAGGGTGGCGCTTATTTACGTCGAGGAGGGATACGAAGGAAGTTCGAGAACGGATGGCGCTCTGACGGGGATGCACCTTACATGTGGAAACTGGAAAATTTAAAGGTAAACATCGCTGATTCTCTCCTATTGGCGGCGAGACGAAGACACACGACACGATAGCCAATTGTTTATCCACCCATTGACAGATAAAATACAGATAACACTTATAGACTCAGTGCTGAGTGGTTTCTTTCCAGGTCTTAAAGATTGCTAAGTTGTGGGTTGAAATATTCTTGAACCACTTACAAAAAATCTACGGTGTCAAGCTAAAATAATCAATCTTTATTTATTCACTTAAAAGTAAACAGGTATTACTTAGCCGTCCTTTGCCTGTTCATCACGCCAGACACTATAAATAGTAGTTATTTAACTGTGTCTGATGTTTTTTTTCATAGAATTTACAGCCGTTAAGTTGGCAAACAAAACATAGGGAGCTTATTTACACAGCCCCTCAGAAAGGAAATCCGAACGAAACGGAACTAGCAGGCCGGCAAAGAAAACCGACATAAATCACCAAATTCACGACAAACATCTTAAATTATATTAGCTGTTATTTAAGTAAAAGAAAAACAGATTTGAAGAAAAACAGCTCGGTCCCGCCAAAGGTTTCCGCTAATAGGCAATTTAGAAAATTATGCTTTGTTTGTGAAAGAAAAGTTGCTATTCTTGGAACAACAAACCGAGCGTTATTATTAATTACAAAACGTGAGGAAGATATTGTTTTTACTTGTGTGTACTCATTGCTATACTTCTTACGCATGAAAGCACAAAAACCAAGCATGTAGCTAACGTGGAATTTAAGATTCCGCCGCAATGTTGACCGAACAACTTAGGAGTTGTGTAATCCGACAATTTGCCGTTCCTAACTCGCAAACACAACAAAACAAAGCGAACATATTCCCGGGGCTGAAAGGAAGTTCACTCGAAAAGGCAACTAGTTGTAGGAAAACCTTATATTGTTGAATTTATGATACGTTCCTACGCTTCGTTCTAGATTCCGAGGTCATTCTCTGTGGTATCTCAGCGATATTTCGTTGGAAATAATAACAGAATGCGCGTACTTTATTAGAGAAGTCTGTGTAGTGATTTCTATGCTTCGGATATCCGTAAATAATTTCGAATCGAGATTCAACCGACTGGATTACCAATAACTCTTGGGTTTGTTCGCTTTTTGGCTCGAAGTAGCGATGGGAGCGGGCCTAAATGTCCCCGATAAGTGTTTATGGGGCAATTAGTGGCAAACGAAATGAGGCCTATCGGTCCCGAACTCCAGACTTCACACGAAGCAAACCTGATAATGGTAAAGACACATCTAAGTACATAAATAACTCCTGCGAGGCATGCGCCTGACAATTTATTAGACTAGATTAGATAATTTAATTAGCACAACTATCTATATGTCTGATTATACATTGACTGCTTAAATATAGTAATTAATCACGGAGTATAATTACATCATTATCATTCGATTTAAACAAGACGCTCATCAGTCAAAGGTTTCAATAACATTATCGTAAATTTGTAGATAGGAAACTATCATTTTATCATTTTTAATACTTACGATAGCCAGTGTCAGTGTTTCTTTTAGCTAATTAATTACTCAACAAAAGACGAAAGAAATGAAAGTGACGGTAATGGTGTCGATTCGGTTTTGCATTCTCTAAAACTAGACTAAGTTTGACAGGTCTAATAGTATTGCTGTCTTTTTCTAACCACTGAAGTAAAAAAGGGCAGCATTACTCTTAGACCTGTCAAACTTAGTTTAGTTTTAGAGAATGCAAAACCGAATCGACAGCAATATCGAACAAATTTAAACTTATACCACTGTTCTAGATAGACGCAGGTCCAGAATGCAAAGCAGCGGTATGGTTGAACAACAAACAGTCGACAATAAAACGTAATAGGCTATCGAGGAGAAATTGTGCAAATGTTGCCTGACTAGATCGCGTGGAGCCCTCAACGCCGTGATTGCAAGTTGTTAACTGACAAGTACGGTAAGTTGCTCGGGTTGCTTGTATTCCATTCACTGTGTTCCAGTACGCTTGCCGGATCCATTACGACCTCGTTTTAATTATTTACCGCATTACTAGTGCATGCAGCGTAACTTAGAATATTAAGAGGAACTTTACTGCGTTACTTTTCATATTTACCTTAACCTCAATCCAACCTATAAATCGAGCTAATCCCTAAGGTAATCGAGAACATAAACGATAAAAATGTTTACCCAAAAGCAATTGGTAATACGTCCTCTTTTGCCTGTTTGAACACGATAAAGAAACGTCAATGATGACTTGAAGAGCAAACGCAATCACTATAAACAACCTGAATACTTAGACTCAATTAATCTGACTCCCAGGGCGGTAAACCCTGAAGCAGGTAAGTACAGATCTCTGTTTCCATTAGCATTAAGGACATTTTCATGGCAAATAAGGTTAGTGGAATTAAAGTGGATATTCAAATTGGATTAGACTTGAACGCTGCCAGTGGTAAGCGGAGTAGGTAACCACGAAACTATCAACGACTCTACAGAGCAGCGCAGTATAGTATACCATGTATCAAGGTATGAAAATCACCATAAAGAGACTATTCACGTATTTTCGACGCGGTGATGGCCTACTGACATAACCATAATACCGATATTTTCTAATCCTCGCTGTTGACTTAAACCCTCGAATTGGAAACTTCTTGCCAAATACCTTGCTAGAATTGGGTGTTTACCATCGTAGACCATAGTAACACATATCATTAGAGATATTAGTCTAATGCAAGCCTATAACTTATAGAAGCACTAAAAATCTATTTGCTAGTTGTATTACCCTTTTTGTCCGTTTGTTTGGATTCGGAAGCCTCCTAAACTTTTGACATGTTCTAGTAGATGTTGGCTTTTCACTGAAAATATCTAAAGCCCTTCTGTCACATATCATCTTGGGTTCTATCTACGAAAAGGTTCTTTGATGTATTTTCTTATTTCCTTAAACAGGTGATGGCATCGCTAGCTCCTGGGCTACGCTAACCGACGGATCGCGTGCCTGAGACTTTAATCATTAACGATCGTAGTTTAAGACTCTGATTTTAGTAGCCTCATCAGTAGAGGGGAGTACTACGGGAGTGCAAACAAACTCTCAATCACTAGTGCAATATTTGGGACACATAGGCTCAAATAATGTATTTAACAAGGTCTTAGTTATAGAATAGGAAAAATGTAGCGTAGAACCACTAAAGCGGGCATTTTCTTTGATATAAGTAAACAGGTACAGGTTAAGGTTACTTAAGTATTTACTTACCTATCTTAAATGAGGATCCTTTACTGATGTATTTTATGGTTATTTTTTAAAATATTTCAATTTGATCCTGTAAACTCAGCCTTAAATAAATAACAGCAGGGAATCATGATTAACTTAATAGCCAACTCATTTGTAAACATTACAACATGAACAATCTTTTAAAGTATAGGGAGCATCAGGAGAATTGCATCTTACAATATGATTATAATCATACAATAGCATAAGTATTATTTTGTATGCTCGCGCTCCCAAAGTTTGTTGCAATGAAATCACTTACAAAAAATTATAATTTGCTAAAATACAAATTAAAAACGACGCCAAGTAAATACGAGTATTTAGAACAAGGTATTCACAGACTGCCTACAGGCAGCCTTGCAAATATTACTAACTATCAAATAAATACTTGTCAAAATTATATCATTTATTACAATAAATGATTACCAACATTACTATATTTCAAAAATGTACACGACAACAGTCAGAGTTTCTAAATAAAGCTAATTTTAATGTGGTCTCACAGCAAGGTGGCATGTGGCATTAAGCGTGCAACGTTCGTGATACGAGTCCAAAATGCTGCTACAACACACATCTGTGAATACAAAATATTTTTACAAATTAACGAATCCATAAAACAATACGTTTCTATCCGTATCAGTCATTACAGCACGCATGTACTCGTAATAAGACGTAATTCAGCAAAGAGGCGAAGAGGCGAAGAGTGCAGTAACGGCGGACGCACAAATAACTTTTATAGGGCAATTTGCAACGGAGTTATGTCATCACGAAACTCCATAAATCGGTGAGGGAAACGTAAACGGCCGGCGATTATAGCCGCGGGCAGACTGGGCAGGTTTCTAGTGTGACAATAAAGCCGAACTGACCAGTAAGCCTGAACTTAAGCTGCAACTTCTGGTTGAATAACCGTCGAACATTTCAGTTGTATCGATGTAAACAGGTATTGCTGGCACTTTTTTGTTGGGTGACGATTACATGAGGCAATGTGGCATTTATCTTGCCCGCACTGTTATAATATGACGTATATATAACATCAGCTACGTATCTATTTCTAAAAACATCTGTCAACGGCCTACAAAATTATTGTAACACGCAAAAGAACAAAGCCACTGACATAGTTAACTGTTAACTACATTTATCACTGCAAAATGGCCAAAATGAAAGCGTTAAGTACGAATATTCCGGTAACCTCTTTAGGATTTAAGACTTACCTATCTAATTCAGTGCTGGATTTATTATCCGTTAAAGAGCTGCAGAGATTCCACGGAAGGATATTACTCATTGTCAAGGTTCCATCTTGATAATATAACAAAGAACCTCGTTCGCAGCATTAGAATATTAAAGCAAGCTTTAAATATGAGAGACGTAACAAACAAAACAGGGCTCTATTTTATGGCTCATCTTTTATGGGGCTGAATTTCAAGATTTGCTGGCTTGGGTTAATCTTTCTTGCTTTCTCATGACGTACGGGTGATAAACAATTTACGGATACTTTATTATGATTGACATTATACCTACACTGTACATTAACTACAGATCAAGCAATAGGATTACGTTTCTAGGTCTACATCAGTTTACCATTGTTAGACCTGCTAGCATTTTGGTTGGACTTTAATAATAGATATCGGTAGATTTATCGGGGATGTCTGCTCTCTAACCCAGTTGCTGACAGCTAAAAAACGTAAGTAAGTACCTACTATATTGTAATTAATCAAAGTCAAAGTCAAAAATATGTTTATTTTTTGGCATATATGTACAAGTGATCACTTTACCATTTTTTCCCTTTATTGCTAACTGATGGAATTGGAACAAGTTCACTTCAATCTCAAGCTTTTGTTGTCATTTAAATAGTCTGATATTTTATACTGAGCTTTTCTAATAAGATTTTATTTTATTTGTCTTAGGTAGTACTATAAGTATAAGGCTTCTTGGTTTGAAATTTAGTCCTCGACAAGTCTTGGATTTCAATATTTCACTTGGGATTTGGTTGTAAAAGCGTACACATGTTTGAAGGTCTTGCTGACTTCATGGAGCCTGGTAGTGGGTACAGCGATTTACTTTAATTTCCTTAAACATAGCCAGCCCTTAGAGATGTTCAAGACATTCACAACACTATTGTAAACAAATTAGTCGAGTTACTCGCATCACCTCACTAAATCGTTCACTCTTAATTTTAAGTATTTATTACCTGTAATCAGTTCATTGCTCTCTCACTACCTTTATACATTACATTACATTATCCATTTTCATGCAGTCTTGTACGCAACAAATATTTTGTCTTATCAAAATAAAATAATTATTTTATGTGAAATAGGCGTATTATTTCGTCTACAACAAGAGATTCTCTGAGACCGTACAAACAAATCTCTTTTGCAAGTTAAAGAATCGCTTTGAAGACTAACTAACAGACTTAGGAACAAATTTACAATTGAACAACGGCGACAATTGGTGACTTATTGTACCACCATTCGTATAGTTTTTTTTTTTTTTTTTTTTTTTTTATTAGCAATAGGTAAGCATTTGACCCCAGTCTCACCTGATGGTAAGTGATGACGAGGTCGATGATGGAGCATGCTTACCTAGAAGATACCTATTCACTCTTGACTTGAAGGCTCCCAAATTATACTTATCGGGAAACAAGGACGCCGGTAAAGTGTTCCACTCCTTCGCCGTTCGCATTATAAATGTGGAAGCGAAACGTTTTGTGCGGATTGGAGGAATTTCAACCATGTACGGATGGCGTGTTTCCGTGCGTCTTGTCGTCCGATGGTGGAATGAGGATGGTGGGATGAGGTTGTGAAGTTCCATCGCACACTCTCCGAAATGTAGTCTATAAAAGACAGATAGGCTGGCAACTTTACGGCGGTGATCAAGGCTCTGAAGCCTTGCCTTAACCAGCCTATCATCCCCAATGAGTCTTTTTGCCCTACTATCTATGGAGTCCAAGGCTTCGAGCTGATACTTAGCTGAGCCGTCCCAGAGATGGCCGCAGTATTCCACACAAGATCGGACCTGAGCCTGGTATAAGTTCAACAGCTGTCCCGGTGTGAAATACCGCCTAACCTTCCCTAGGACTCCCAACTTTTTTTGCAGCTAATTTAGCCTTGGACTCAATGTAGGAACCAAAATTAAGGGTGGATGACAATGTAACTCCCAGTAAGTCAAGGTGGTCTGTTACGGGCACTACGACATTTCGGAAAGTAGGAGCCAAATGGAATTGGCTCCGTTTAGCGGTGAAAAGACACGCTTGGGTCTTTGAGGCATTAAACTTGACCAGGCAAGGTAAGGCGACAATATTGCAACACTCAAGGCAAGATAAGAAAAGGAAACGGTCGCGGACTAAGCCATTGTCGAACAGCAAAGGACAGCGTAATAATAAACCTAAAAAAATCATAAACCTTGATTGCAATACCTGATAAGTACAGCGCACTATAACCCAAGCATTGTAAGTTGTAGACAGGACAAGGTCGACCGTTCACTGCCTGCTTAAATTATGCTTAGTGGTTTTTTCATATCCGCATTTAGATAAATGGAAACCTCGATGCATAAACAAACATTCAGGTAAAGTATGTGCTCTGCATGAATTTGTACTGAAGAACAAAATTGACTTGGAACTGAATTACAAAGGAATTGAAAAGGTACGTGTAGTTTTTTAAAATGCAACGAACTCTCTCGAAAATTCTTCAAGACAGGCATGCAGGATCGTTCTGAAGAGATTTTTATAATGTCAGTAGATCACAGACTGTATTTATGGTACGAATAATCTTCTACTATTAGGTTCTATCTAAGTTTTTAGTTTAGGCATGTAATATAGAATTAATATTTAATATCTTAAGCAAATTTTGATCAAAGACTTTAGCGCGTAACATACTACTACACATACGACTACACCTATGTAATATGGTATATCTCCAACATTTATACGAAAGTTGATTACATAGACATTTTTATAAATAACCTAGACAATAGACAAGACCTAGTGATCCAATTACAATACACCTACTTAAACTTGGCCTTGCACTCTGTTGGGTTCTTAAGTTTCACACATTTTGCTTGGTAGAGCATTCTCTAGTGCTCGCCTGGCTAGCTCAAGTTAAAAATAAGTTGCCAAGCACCTATTGGTGTGTTCCGAGCTCCGGCAGCCTCACATGAGGCTCAGTTCTTCAGTCCAGGCGTAACGTGGCCTTCGACCATAACGTCGCAGTAACATCTCGTGACCTGTGGACAAACGCTATTACCCTGACAGCAGAAATTCAGCAGATGTCCGTACTTTTTAATGCATGAATAGATAAAAATAATATGCCTATCTAACATTCCATATATATATATCCATGAGCGCACGTGTACCAATACGTCTCGATGTTATTACTACACCAAGGTCTTAATGAGCTCGAACGATCGACCACAGCAGTTGAATCAAAATATTATACCTAACTAATTCAACAACTCTTTTGTAATTCATCTCCACTACAAACTAATCTGCTCCGACTTGCTTTCGGCGCTTGCCTTACTTTCATTTCTAAATTAAAATAGCACTAACAGTTCCTAACAGCCAGAACGGCGAGAGTAATGGACCTAAACGAACATAACATTTGTCAACAGTGAAAGTTTGCATTCAAATTCGTCCAGTTCTCTCACAAGCCTTGCAACACTAATAAACGCATTGAGTATATTATATTT
Source organism: Opisthograptis luteolata (assembly GCA_931315375.2). Taxonomy (NCBI): domain Eukaryota; kingdom Metazoa; phylum Arthropoda; class Insecta; order Lepidoptera; family Geometridae; genus Opisthograptis; species Opisthograptis luteolata. The sequence goes on along the minus strand of OV928049.1, from coordinate 8,986,346 downwards.
TATCAAGTATCACTCGAATGACGAAGTCAGGAAGGGCTAGCGCGAGCTCCAGGTGGACTGGCAGGATGGAGGTGGCGCTGGAGAGACCGAGAGTATTTTATTTCGGAGGCCAAAATTTAGTTGGGGGCGTTGCACCATCATCTCATGCTGATTTGGGAATAATGAAAATATTAGGATAGCTCCAAAGCCCAAAGTATTCAAATTGTGTTTTTATAATTGAATAGGAGAAACGGTTCAACACACTAATGGGGCCCTTTGCTATTTTCTGTATAGAGATTCCTTTTACGTTTTTTTTAAAGACCCTCTCTGTTTTCACACGTTGTAAAGTAGCACTTTTGTATTAAAAATTAAGCCACCTTTCGGCTTGACGCCTTGAGCAGGTTATTAACACACTAACACAGGTATTCCAGCTACTTCTGCTTGAAGGCCAGCAAATGAACTGGCTTCCAACACTCAGCGGTCCATTCAGTACCCAATTAGGTCTGGAATCCGATTACCATCAATATCATCTTAGCCCGATTAGGACTGCTATCGTAATCCAATTAGAATCGTACTCCATTACTGACATACGGGGACATCAGTGAATTAGGCACGTTGCTCTTGGGGAAGGGTGAGCACTGGTGAAAGGGTTTTTCAGAATTAACTATTAGAGCGTCAAATCTTCATTTTGCGGGTGGAAAATAGCAAGATGAGCACTCGAGAGTACACCACAAAAATGCAAGCTAAACCTCAAAAATTTTGAGATTTAGAATGACAGATCAAACCAGAAAGATCTAGAGTATCACCTAGTTAATCAAATTAGGAATTATCAAGGAAAATAATCTTGTTTGATATCTCTAAATATACTACCAAGAAGGAGGGGTCAAGAGACTTGAAAAAAGAGCACCTTACCTTACGTAATGGACGCCCTCTTATGAATGACAATGGGTGTTCAGTCACACGTGACACGTCACACCAGTAACACACCCAGTTTCGATGGCCGTGGACACTCGGACGTCGTCCAGCCGTTTATCGACAAAGTTCCGCCATACAAACGCACCGGACCAGAAAGTTCGAGGTTCTTTACGTAATAGCGGCCGAGCTAACAGACGACGCATTTTCGCGTCAATTCATTACGATCCCGGAGACCGTAAAAATGACCTCGGCTAGGATTGCCATCACCTCGTTTAGGATTGTAGGACAAGGAGCTATGATTTCGTTGATATTTTTGTAATTTTGTGGGGTTGTCGAAGACGATAAAATCGAAAAAACCTGAGGGCATCTAACTCTTGCACCATCTTTTTTGAATATGAGATTTAATTTACTTTAATGGCAACCTTCATCACAATTAGGTGTTCGCTTCATTTAGCGGTTATAAGAATAATTTTACGCTGAGCAGAAATATATTATGTATTTTTACTAGCTTCTGTCCGCGGTTTTGCTCGCTTAAACAACTTGAAAACAACCGAAATTTTACGTCGTATTATCTCGCGCGGCAAAACTGCTCTGATCATCATCATCATAACTCGTCTCTCTTATGACGGATCGGAATAAAACATAGCCTAACCCGGAAGCTAATATTTCTATAATATTCTCTTCTGTTGTAGTTAGAAGATAAAAGGTAAAAACCGGGCAGAAATAAAAACTATGTCCATTCTTTGTTTTTTGTGTATTTCTAACACTCCTGACAGGTTTTTTATAGAAATATTACCAATGTAGAGATACTTTGACCTTTACAGATTTATTGTACTAGTACCAACCTAGCATCGATATGATAGAATAGGAAACTATGTGTGAAAATGAAAGAGCGCGTGGCAATACCTACCTCCTGCGACATTGTCTCGTCAAAGGGGGACGTTTCGGTGAAAAACTTGCCTGTAATACATTTATGTAAGCCCCCCATTCTAGTAGATCGTAAATTGGGACTCGGTGCGCCATGCACGAGTTGTGCAAAGTAGGCTATAAACCGGCACCGTTGGAGTGTATGTGTCAAAAGTTATGACGTCACTTTTTATCGGGCGGGTTGACGTAAAACTTCTGCATCAGTGCCTCGATGACATTAAGCAGAGAGAGAGGCGTAAAAACTTTGCCTGGTAAAAATGCTAAAATATGGAACATAGAAATGTGTAAGTACCTACATTTTACAACCTCGTTTTCTGTCTACGTTTTCTTTTTCCAGTATTAATGTAGGTAGTGCCTAAGTACTAAATAAGTTTATACAGGGTGGTGACGTAAACAGCTTCAGTTTTATGGAGGTGTTAATATATAAAGCAAAGAGTAAAAGTTGTACCCCTAATATCATCAAAATTGTCTCAATTTCCAACACTCAGACTCACCACAACTTTTTACTACCTAAATTTTATATGTAGAACATAGTAAACCTAAGTCGAGAAACAATTTAATGGAGATTCAAATATTGCGTCACCTGAGAGAAAGCACCACGCAGCCTTTGCCTGAGACAGATTTACCAGTGATCAATTTCCTCATGTCATAACGCCATTTAAAATTCATGAGTACTCATTTAGCCACATCGATCGCCGCTTTGACTACTGCATTATCACAATGATAAAAATTCTCCACTCTTTATACTATGACACAGGTGCAATACACTCCCTTGGGTTTTGTGCTATCTAGTATTAGGGCACGCATCCACTACCAAGCGCGGATCCACAGTTGTGAGCATGGTGATTGGTGGGCAAAATCAAAATCAAAATCAAAAATATGTTTATTCAATAGGATACATTGTGATCACTTTAAAACGTCAACTTAAAACTAGCTACGCCTGTTCCAACCTCCTTACGCCGGCAAAAGAACAGGCAAGAAACGCCCGGCAGGTAATTTTTTTGGCGCGATCACATTGACAATTTTATTCTTATTACTAATTGATTGAATTGGAGCAAGTTCACTAAAATCCCAAGCTTTTTTTTTTTGTCATCTAATAGTCCGATATTTTTTATTTAGCTTTACTAATAATAAGATTTCTCTTGTTTGGTTGTACACATTGGGATATGGGAACATGAATATTAACGAGTTGCGGGATCACAACCAAAGCAGACCAGACCCCACAAGCAGCACCCGTTCACGAGTTGACGCATGTGCCAGCCATCGCTCTCCTCGACCATATGAGAGGGAAGAGGGCGACCCGACACATGACGCCGCTGCAAGCAAAGTCACTTTCGTGAGCATGACTGTTTTGGCTGTTTACCGAAAATGGTTAGAATAGGGGAAATAGGGAGAATAGATAGATAGAAAGAAAGATAGATAGATTAACTACAATCCCAAGCTTGTTTGTCATCTAGATAGTCCGATATTTTATAATAAGCTTTACTAATGAGATTTCTCTTTATACGAATTTGAAATTTTGTTATAGACAAGTCTTGAATTTCACTTGGGATTTTGTTGAAAAAGCGTACACATTGACCTTTGAACGAGTTGCTAACTTTATGGAGCCTAGTGGTGGGTACAGCAATTTTATCTTTGTTTCTAGTATTAAAATTGTGATAATCACTTCTCTTTTTGAAGCTATTTAAATTTTTCCGTATGTACATTACATTTTCATAAATATATTGACAAATAACTGTCATTATTTTGGTTTCTTTAAACTTAATTCTTAAAGATTCTCTGGGGCCCATGTTATAAATCGCACGAACAGCTCTCTTCTGCAATACAAATATGGTGTTAATATCAGCAGCGTTTCCCCACAGCAATATTCCATAGGACATACCTAGTCTTTGTTTCCGATGAGCGAGTCGGTAGTGCCATTCGCACTTAACACTTTTCATCATCCACTGTGGCCATGCTACGCACGGATGCGTAGTTTGATGACGTCACCAATACATGCGCTCTACATGCGTGGCCTGCTCAGATGCGTCGGTCATACAGCTCACCGCCGGCGCACACTGCAGAAAACCGCTACAAAATTGGTCCAGTTGTTTATGGGTGATTGAAGACTGATGGGATAGCATAATTAAATAAACTGCAAATACGCAAAATGTTATATTCAGCATACTGACTTTTTCACGGTCAATACATAGACAATCAATATTTTTTTTTAAATAATAATATTTCAATGAACTTTTAAACATTTTTGAAATAAATAAACTGATTGCTGCAATATCTGCTGTTTTTTAAACAGATTCGTAGCAAAAACGGATAATAGTAATTTAATATACTTACCTACCTAGAGATGTATTATGGTACTTTAATTGACAGTAGTAGGTGCCATACATTTGCTTTGAATTTTATCAAAATTCTATTATCAACTTAACACTATAGAAACAATTGCTAAGGAGCTAGTCAGTCAAATATTTTTTAAATATTTATTACCGTGAAATATTTTATAATCTTTAGGTATATTTTTGTAAATCAATATGCAGCTATTATCAACATATCTTTTTGTCCAAAAAAAAATTCGGAGACTTTTGCTTTTTGTCTTTTAAATTAGTTTAACATTAATTGCATTAACTAAACCGCATCTTGTTAACACATTATTAGATCATAGGTTGTTGCCGCAGTGTATTGTTTTTGCATACAAGACCCTGTTTTGATTAGCATGACAATCGCAGACATTGAACATTGTTATAAATAATGGGAAATTCACATGACGGAGTCTGGAGAACAAATTTTCTTTGACCTTACAATACAATAGCAGAGCCAGTAGGTCTAGAAGATAATGTTTTAGTTTACACACTCTGGATCTTAGCTTAACTCTCTACTTTATTTTAATAATAAGGGCCAGTTTTATAAACATCCGTAAGTAAGATGTCATCTCAAATTTCGGTAAATGTGATCTTAGTGTCAACTTTTTCATGCTAAAATTTGACAATAAGATCAAATTTACTAAAATTTGGTATGACATTTAACTTACGGACGTTTACAAAACTGGCCCTAAGTAATATTATTTACTGAATGTTCAAATATTTCATTTTAATCATTTGGCAGCTAGATTTAGTTTCAAGGCCCAAAGTTTAACAATGATAAATTATTTGAGTGATAACCTTTACTCTATTAGATATGAAACAATTATTTTGTTCTGCTTGATATCCTGCTCTCTGTACGTATAGCTGATATGAAACTAAACATGCTTCATAGAAATATAATGTATCGCTGTGGAACATATTACTCAGAACAGTTTTTGTCAAGAAAACCCAATGCCATTGGTATGATAACTTATATTATAATTATTGTCATTCTGTTACATTGATCAGGTAAAGCCATGGACTACTTGCTTTTGGATAAGGTTTATTACATATATAATGCTTATTTAGAAATAAATTCAGATACCGAAATAAATAGTACAAAAATTAAAGCAGGTGGTGTAGACATACAACTTGTTTTTTAAAATATGTGTACCTCTGAATTTAATTTTAACTTTAAAACAAAAAACTGTTTGTACTTTGTTGGTTAGGTAAATTATGAAAAATGTTCTTTGTCGTTTGCTTTAAGTATTGAATTTAGATTCCAAGCATAATCCTTACAGTACATAAACACTAGATATTGATTACCTAATACCATCACACTTAATTAAATATTTTTTAGATAAGACAGCTGTCCTCCTCAAACATAAACAAACCCCAGCAGTATAGGATCATCGGAAACCTAATATTAAAAAGAAACTGTATTATATAGTGTGGTAAGACCAGTATTCTGTTACTGGCGTTACTTCCTCGATACCAAGAGCAAACAACTTTCGCTACAGGCTTGGCAAGTCGGCAACGTTGCGCGGTCTCCGCTCGCCACCGGGCCAGACGGCGCGAGCGCCTGGCTCCCTCATCCACACACTAAACAATGCCTAACTACCACCGCCGACTCAGTTCCACCTACTTCACAATTACGCAAGCCTAGAAACAAGACTTGAAGCCAGTTCCTACCTCGTTCAGCAACCCTCGTTACAAGCGCCTTTCAGCCACCACGTAACGTCATACCACAGTTTTGCTGACTTGAATCATGCACAAGAATAACATAGGAAGTACTCACCGTTTATGTTTATCGCTCCAAATCCCAAACAAAATAAAAACTGTCACTCACACGTTTAGAACACAAAACACTGACTGTTCACCTCTTGACATCTGACATGATTCGCTAACAGCAACGGGAAGAACACAATTATACTCCACCGTGAACTAGGACTTGTAAAAGCGCTATCATAAAAACAATAAGATATAATAAAAGTTTTGCAAAACTATCGCAAAATAACTATACAAAACGTAAACAGCTACCTACTTTGACAGAATCATTCAATAAACTGACACTTGTTCGCGGTTGCCAACTTGCAAGCTGCAAAACCACTTTCGTTTTCTGTTTTACCAACATAAGGGCACGAACTTTGTATCTAAAAATGTACGGTTTCAAACAGCTGGGCTAGATGAAGATCACAAAATATCACAATGAAGCTAAAATAGTTAACAATGGGTAGCAGATTAAAGATGAATAAAGATTTTTTACCAAATAAACCAGTTTTGAATGACAATAGAATATACATTAGTGAGGAATAATTATAAATGTTTCTTTACACCATCAAACTTCATCAAACTTGAAATATTTGATCAAATTATTTTTCTAAGCTAGTAATACTGATCTCAAGCTGTCACTTTTCGTCATCATCAGCAATCTGTCATGTTTGAGTTGACGATATCTCTTTTTACGCAAAAAACTGTAATCATTGGGGAAAATAACTTTGTTTGATGTCTAATTAGTTATAAAGTGGTGTAAATAAATACAGGAATATGTCTAAATTCGAGGACAATTCGTTTAGTGACCCAACCATAGACAATCCGTTCGCTGTACGTATCCCAATGAAATGCGTGAATTTTGTTTTTATGAAAATATTGGTTAAAAACTGCTGGTATGTTTTAGGATCCGTCGGTACAGCAAGTAGCGAGGAGTACAAACAATGCGGCTCGTGGACTGGACGATTACAACCCCTTTGATGGCCAGCAAAATGCTAATCAGGCTACGGTAATGTCTTAGTCATAATTACATGGGATTCTTGTAGGTGTCGAAATGAACAACGGTATTGGCTGATATCAAGTTAGTAGTACTACCGTAAACCTGTTTATGTTAATCTTCATTTTATATAGAACATTGTCCGAGAATGTTAATAATTAAACTACTTTAGAGGTGCTAAGGCACCAAATTTTCCTCTGGCTCACTAATAAATAAAATAATAAATAAATAATTATCGGGGACCATTGCACACAAATTGACCTAGCCCCAAATTAAGCTCGAAACTTGTGTTATGGGTACTAGACAACAATATACATACTTATATAGAGAAATAGATACTTATATAGATATAAATATCCAAGAAGATTCAGAAACAAATATTCGTGCTCATCACACATATGTTTGAACCCGGGACCACTAGCTTCGCAGGCAGGGATACTACCAACTCGGCTACCGCGTCGTCAATACTAACACAAGTTCTGATGCTACTGATGAGCTCAGTTTATCTTCTTCTAGTTAACTTGTGCTGAGGAAGAAAGATTGCTGTGAAGAGTGTGGTACGGTGATGTGCTGAACAGACGCAATTTTCTAAGAGAACAGACTTAGAACTTACCGTTGAGCAAATGTTCTACTTGCATGATCACTATCACAAAATAGCAATTCATTAAATGAAATTTTTGTAATTTAACATGTCTAAACTAAGCTTTGACTACTGCTCATAACTGGTTTTCATAGTAAAACCTTAATAAATAGATGAAATAAAAATTATGTAGAAGTGATTAAATATACCAATAACCGATGAGGAAGAAAGGTTCTTGAGTGGCGACAACGAAACAGAAGACCTTCTGTAGGTAGGCCCCCTACTAGTTGGACCGATGGCATTGTAAGAGTCGCAGGGAGCCAATGGATGCAAATGGCTAATAGTCGTTCAAAGGCAGAGGCCTATGTTCAGCAGTGGACTTCTTCCGGCTGATGATGGTGATGATTAAATATATCACAAAAAAACATATTTTGGTGTCTGAGATTAATGACTATATTTTCTTTGAATAAGTACAGTCAGCGACAAAAGTAGCTGATTGTTGTTGATTTTCCAAATGTGTTTCAAATCAGTAATTATTATTGTTTTTTACATATTACATGGTATCATTTTGACCACAACATAACACACCTGCTTTTAGGTGATGATGAGGTCAAAAATTGGTGTCTAAGATGATGAGGATAATAGAAAAAAGTGTGATTGTTCAGTGACTTTTGTCGTTGACTGTACCATATTCAGTCTATATGTAAAGCTTAATTTCGTGTATCACTATGTTCCAGCCCCCTCAACAGCCTTCGCAGCCGGCCATCATGCAAGCAGTGTCACCACCTGCAAGCGGACAGTACACTAGACCCTCGCCACCACAACAGCAACAACCTCAGGCCGCCCCACCAACAAACTTTACTACGGCTGATTTCCAGGCAAGTAAATCCTCTTTTTAAAACAGTAAATATTAAATCACAGTCTCGCACTGTTAGTATTTGAGATGATTAGGCATTAATGTAACACTTGTATTAAAGTTAGTTAAATTGCATAATATAATATATAGAACACTGTTTAGGCTATGCTGGGACTGATATAACTCACACAATAATAGATAATGGTGTTGATTCTGTTTTGCATTTTCTAAAACTAAACTAAGTTTGACAGGTTTAAAGTACTGCTGTCCTTTTTGACTTCAGTGGTTAGAAAACGGCAGCAATACTATTAGACCTGTCAAACTTAGTTTAGTTTTAGAGAATGCAAAACTGAATCGACACCATTAAGTCCCTAAATTAAAAGCAGAAAAGAAAAATTCTAAAAGGGATACTGTGTGAAATAGTTTTTTTTCCTAGACTAATGTGAATATGGCTTAACTCACAAACCAGCGTTAGGTACAAATAATAAATTGATCTGGAATCATTGCATTTCTAGCAAGATTTATGTAGTACCTGAAAGACAATCTCAACACAATCAAGCTAAAACCTGGCTTGCCACTGTTCTTTTTAATTTGCTCAACAAAAAACACAGTGCACCATGTCGATCATTTTCATATTAAAGATAACCCTGACATTGTCTGATACCAACTGTCTGTCTATCACATATTACTTTGTCCTTATTTCATAACATTCCAAGGGCTGGTAGTGGGTATTTATTTATTTATCAGCAATGATAACGACAATATTTCAATAAAATATAACATTAATGAACAACATTGAAGTCTCGTATAATTTGGAATTATCTACTTTCTAGTTGCTATTTACCCATTTAGTGGTATGTTTATGTGTAAGTACCTGAGTATGTCAGGCAAGTTGTTGATATAATTAAATATAGCCAGATGTCAATGATTGATAACTGTTATCACATATCAAACTATCTTGAGTTACTCGGAAAAAATGAGACAATTTAAATATTTTGGGCCGAACACGGACATCTAAAACTGCTTAACATAAGTACAAATAACTATCTTTATTATATTCTGTTGACTTTTTATCTACACTGGTCTATTAAATCTTTAAATATGGCAAGGAGAGGATGTTTTCCCCCAGCCCACCCTGATACTTTGTTAGAGCACTATATTGATTTAAAAAATTTGATGTCATCGTCACAAAAATCCTCCCTTGTAAACCAAATGCGGTACTCGCGCCTACTAGCAACTATATCTATACTCTATACTAATATAGTAAGAGAAATTGTTAATATACATGTACTTAAAAACTATTGAACCGATCTTGATAAAATTTGGTATCGAGATAGTTTGAACCCTGAGAAAGGATAAAAAGAGACATCTTATTGTGATAAACTGTAGACCACGCGGGTGAAACCGCGGGGAACAGCTAGTAATGTAATATAAGACACTATGCTCGATTCTAGTAGAACAACAAAGAGTTTAGTTGTAGAAAAAAAAACATGAACAGTAGAAACTATATAGTACTTCTTAGTGTGTTTACAAATGCATGATATTAATGTGCACTTTGCTTTTTCCAAATCGCACGAAAGGAGCTAAAGGTAATCGCCACTATTTACTCATTAACTTATGTATCTAGTATGTATATTATATTATAGTAGATGTATATTGTATAATGTGTATGTATAAGTATAATAACAACTTTTGTTGTGTTCTGAGTCATTGTGTTATCATAATTATCTTGGATTGAATGCTATTTTTCATTCTAGAAAACAATATAGGTACTATAGTTGTAATGTATGTAAGGCTAACCATATATTCTGATTATTCGTTTGTCATACAAATCAGGGTTTTTGATGGTGTAGATTTTTTACGAATCAGCGGAGGCTAATTATTTTCTCTAAAATATATTTTTATAGTGCTACGCGTATTCTATGAATTACGTAAAATGAAGATTAGATAAGATAATGTTATTTATGTAGAAAACAAGTGACGATTTGTTTTGAATTTAAGATTTCTGATTGGACAAAACTCACTTGAAGCGAAAGCGAAACGTGACAAGACGTGTTTAATAACCTTGTCCCTTTCCGGTGGCTACGTACCAATATACCTACGTAGTTTGAGATCTTTGTGCGGCCCCGGATCCACGATTTTTTCGAACCGGGACAGTAACTTGATAGTGGCGCCCCTCCCTCCAGCGTTTGAGATAAATGGGTGGCATTTTATAAGAACCCATTGTGCTAGGCGATTTGTGGAGCAAGTTTTTTTTAATGTTTAATCGTATGTTATGATTTTGGCGCCCCCTGAAACAGCCGCCCGGAGGGGGTGCCCCGGACAAACTACTCTCTACTGCTCTCTCTAGACCACGGCATTATATTTGGCCAGTCTAGCTAGGTTTTTTTTAGCCGGTGCACTTGTCCAAGTTTTAGTTTTCTATAAAATAATATAATTATGTATATCAGTATTTTTCAAATGTGTACTAGGTTGGCCATTTTCCCTTTTTTTATTTTTATTACTTACAGGGTAGCGTCACCTGATGTTAAGTGACGATGTGGTCGAAGGTGGCGCCACGCTACACCTGGACTGGGAACATGCTCTCAAGTGAGGCTACCAGAACACAACGATAGGTGCTTGGCGACAGATTCTTAACACGAGGCTGGTAACTAGCCAGGCGAGTACTAGAACATACCCTACCACCAAGCTATGGTTTCATCACGATGTTTTCCTTACACCGAAAGCTCAAGCTCATTGTAGGATTCGAACCCGCGTCCTACGGATCGCAAGCCGACATCACTACTACTGAGCCTTCATCGCTATAAAATCCTATCCCTATCAGATATGATTAGGAAAATCGGAAAGTTGAGTATGTTTAGCTACTTTTGACGTTGACTGTACTGCCTATTAGTTTTACGTAGATACAATACTTCAGTACCCCTAGTACAAGTTTTGAAAACGATAAAAGTTTTCGTAAATGTCGACGTTTACCACCGCCGACTTGTCAAATTGGCAACTCGATCCGCTTAAATTAAAAAGTAACTCAATAACATTGTTGGAATATGATTATAACGATTTAAAAAAACCCGTATTAACGATTTCAGTTTCTCCAAGTCTCGGTAAGATTCGCTGAAAAAATATGGATGGATGGAAACGAAAACTTTTATAGTTTTTGTAAACTATCAAAACCTGTACTAGGGGTACTGAACATCTAATTGCCATACCAAAATAGCGAACCGATATAACATGCAATCGATGAATACCGTTCGTAACAGTACTAAGTAAAAACTCATCTTGGTTAGTTTTATTCCACGTCAAAAGTGTGACCTTCACTAGTTTGTTTCATTGAGTAATTTTTTATATCATGTAGAGTATTTACTCTAGTTACGCGTCTGTAAACAGTAGATACAGTGCCTGAACAATGTGTCGGTTCACAATTGCTTTAAATTGAGCGTAGGACTCATTCCCCGTTCGTTATTACGTTTAGAGCAATTTTGCCGTTTTAAGAACAGTTTTTACTCTGACGTGGTGTTTACTGCTCATATACTCTTATTACGCTAGTGAAGTTTGATACAGTTTCGAGGAAAACCAGTTTGAGTGATTAACACTAATTACAATTCACTAAGACCATCACTGTGATTATTTCGCCGTTAATCGATATACAAATATACCCAATTTACAGTGTTATCTCTCTGAGTTAATATATCCTAGTGCACTGAGAAAAAAATTCTGACTTTCCTTCTGAGTCTTTACCTTCCAAGACCATTTCCTTCTGAATCACAATTCCTTCCCTTTTGACTCAGAAGGAAAACGGTATTTCGGAAGGTCTTTTTTCTCCGTGTGGCGTGGTCCGTTTTTTGCTTTTAATATAAACAAAACAAGACGAATTCAATTGTTCAAACACTGAAAACGGGACGTTTATTGTTTTTCTTTATTTTTATCGGGTTAATGGTAATCGAGAGGTTAAATAGTAGATATGTATGAGTATCGTACGTGATCATAGAAAGGTTAACAACCTCAAAACTATTCTAACATCAAAGCTGTTTAATAATGGCCTTATCCGCCCTCGATCTTCAGAGAAGACAAGAAGAGCTGGAGCGAAAAGCTGAAGAGTTGGCCCGACGGGAGGCTGAACTCAGGGCGGGGTCGGCGGGGCGACGCAATAACTGGCCCCCTCTGCCCGCGTTCTGCCCTATCCAGCCTTGCTTCTACCAGGACATAAACGTGGATATACCGCTCGAGTTCCAGAGGATCGTTCGGCATTTGTATCATTTGTGGATGTGTGAGTATTCTTCGAATGTTTGTTTTTTTTTTGTGTTCCTCATACATATAAACCTTCCTCATGAATTACTCTATCTATTGCTGAAAACTGCATTAAAATAGTTTAAAAGATTAATTTGGAGCATATTTACAATCCCAACCTTTTTTGTCATCTAAATAGGAAATCTCGTCACTGTTGCATATTCATTTATTTATTATTTAGTACTTATTAAAAAGGTTTAATCTTTATGCATTTGACTTAGTATTCAAGTGGTTAATTCTCATGCATTTTCTTTACAGTTTACACGCTCGTGCTGGCCCTCAACATAATCGGCGCCATGTCTCTCATGTTCGCCGGCCTCGGCTTCACGGCTTTTGGCCTATCAATCTTGTACTTCGTGCTGCTGACGCCGTTCAGCTTTGTCTGCTGGTACCGGCCTATATACAAGGCGTTCAGGAGCGACTCCTCGTTCAACTTCATGGTGTACTTCTTCATATTTCTGTTCCAAATAATCATTACGATTGTTCAATCGATCGGTTTCAGCGGCGGTGGTTCTTGGTATGTACTATTTTTACGAACTTTATCATGAGTGCTAATGTTTGCGAGTGAGTGAGTGATGTATGTTTATTACTCCTTCACGTTCATAAAGCTGAACGGATTTGGATGAAATTTGGAATACATATAATAAATAATAAATAAATATCAGGGGACCATTAATTTACCTAGCCCCAAATTAAGCTCGAAACTTGTTATGGGTAGGTAGGTACTAGACAACGATATACTCACTTATATATACAATTAAATACTTATATAGATATAAATATCCAAGATTCAGGAAAAAATATTCGCGCTCATCACATATTTGCCCTTACCCGGGACCGCTAGCTTTGTAGGCAGGGTCACTACCAACTCGGCTACCGCGTCTTCAAAAATATAGCTTCGGTACTCTGGATTAGAACATAGGCTACTTTTTAATCCAATAAAAGTGCTCTGGGGATCTGGGTACAACTAGCAATCATGTACATGTTATTATTTTATACAGCGGCAATAAAATCTTTTTTTTTATATGTATGATTCTTTCAGTACTTTGAGTCGTCCAACAACTATATCAGTCCCAAATTGCTTACTCTTTTTTACATTAGCATTAAGCTGTATTATCTATACACAGCTCCTTTTACACGAACCCCTTTTGGTTTTTTTTTTATACAGAAATAAAAAAGCTTAATTATTATTATTATATATACACAGACCGAAACAGTAGGCTACACTGATAAAAAAAATCTGAGTTTCCTTCTGAGTCTTACCTTCCAAGATCTATTCCTTCCTTTTTTTAACATAGTTTTCCTTCTGAATCACAAGTCCGTCCCTTTTGACACAGAAGAAAAACTGTATTTCGGAAGGTATTTTTTCTCCGTGTAGCCGCGTCGGATGTTTTCGCGGATAGGACACTCTAGAATATACCTATATCTAGCTAATAAATTTTAAACTGGTTGCAATAAAAACTTGTCGTATCTACTTTCAGTGGTCTCATCACGAGCATCGCAGCGTTCCAGGATAATATAGCAGTGGGACTGATCACGCTAGTTGTCACTTTGGGCTTCATCACATGTGCGGTAGCCGATATTCTGCTCATCGCTAAGGTAACTTGTGTGCTTTTACGTACAAAGGGATAGACGGTCACGGCTGGCCATACACGGACAGCCTGAAGCACTCACGATCGAGCGGCTTCAAGCTGTGACTGCATAGTGAACTATAGACTTATAATGTATGTAGAACCGCTCGAGCAGTTGCAACTGCGTCAAACTGTTGCGGCGTTTTCACGAGACTAACGAACAGCAATTGATTTTATATATTATAAGAGAAGAAAAAAAATTTAATAAGAGTGTATTCATTTGTTTCGTGTCTAGGTTTTGTAGATCCTCGATCAGCGTAGTTTCTGATCTATTTATTTATTTATTGATCACCATCATCATCAATGTACACCGTTGCAATTAAAATAGCGGAATATTTTTTTAAAAAAGAAGAAAGTTATCAAAATTCATTCTAAGTAAAATAGAAAAATTATTACACAATGAAATGTATCAATACAAAAGCAAAAATAGCAAAAATAATGTAGGTACAGTTTCTAAAACAAAGGACGTTCACAGATTCTTAATTGACAATTTAAACTTGCTTACACTTTTTGTAAACAAGACAACAGAATTATGTTTTAAAATTCCATTAAATTCACGTATTAATCTATTGATAGGAGCGTTTTGTTTTGGTTTTACTGAAGCCTCCTGTCAATAGATTAAACCTAGATGCTCTGGGTAGTTTGCTAGGTGCCGAAAAATTAAGTAACAATAGAAGATCGAAGGCGTCAATTGAACCATTAACAAGTTAGATGCCCTAGATACAGGGAATCCTAGTTAGGGGGTCGGTATGTGCTTGTGAGGGCGTTATACTTATACCATAGTAAAGAGTAGTAGTTCAGCTTCATAAAAATCGGCCGCCGCCGGTTTGAATGTGTGCGAGAGTAGCGGCGCCGTGTACGCACGCACTTTTCGCGCACACAATCACAAACGAACGGGGCCGCGGCCATACACTCGGTACGGAACGCGCCGCCTATGCATCACCGCAAGAGTAGGCAATTAACTCGTCGAGCGGCCTTAGCTAACCTACTGTTCTTACTTTACTGTGCTTATACTTCTTGTCTCGTTTCAGGTGCACCGCATCTACAGGTCGACGGGCGCGTCCCTCGCCAAGGCCCAGGCGGAGTTCACGACGGAGATAATGCGCAACCAGCACGTGCAGACGGCCGCCTCCAACGCCGCCGCCGCCGCGGTCAATGCGCAGATCGCAAACGCGAACCGTTACTAGCATCAACTAAACGGTAAACAAAATATCTTTTCTCAAACATGCTCGGAAATAAGAGTTTTACTTTGACAACCTTCTTCGAAATAAATCGAAATTGCTGTACTGCGGCCCGATCGCGCTAATTTTAAACAACTACGAACGTCTCAGGTCTAGCTGTAGTTACGGTGCGCATGGGGTTCAATTCCGTTCCAGCTAATATGGAATTCGGTATTGCGTTAATGTTTAAACGCCAACTTGAGATGCATCGTAACTGGACCGTAGCGCTTCAGCGATCGTTGTTAGAGATGAGACATATTAGCAAATATTTGTGCTATTAGACTGCTATAATCGACTAATTGCACAGAAAATTTGACTTTCACTACTCTAGTTTTGACAGATGCTGAGATGACAGCGCGACATTTCGTTGACTCATGTAAAATAATAATAGTTTGAGGAAAGTTTTTCCTACTTTTACAAGTATTTTAACTATTAAAAACCGAGTTATTGAACTTCCGCATCAAGTATTTGGTTGGTGCTGTGATGAACTATATTTTTGTGCCGATACTGACCTATTTTATGCATAATAGGCACAGTATTTCACCTGTTTGTGATTGTGAACACATTGGACTTTGGAAATGGAAGAGCGCTGCTGATGCATAGCTGCTACTGATAGAGTTCCCGGGAAGCCACCGCCACCTTGCTCTGGGACGGGTACGGTCCAAAGAGGCTCTTGCAGTTGCGGCACGAATATGGCAAGCATGCGCCGAGGGCCATATCAATGCGGAAGGTCCTGCCAGAAGAGGGAAAGAATGGGCGAAGGTACTATTTACCTAGTTACTCAGAAGTAACAGCAACACAGTAACAGTAACTTGCATAGATGCAAAGAAAATATTGTTGCATATGTGGAAGACCATAAATGCAGAGCCAGGGAAAAATGATGAATGTAAATGCTAGCCCAGCTTGGACCCAGCAATATCCCTACTGTACTACTTAGATATTGGCCTTCTGCTTGATGTGAAACAGAATCAATTTACCTCAAATTATGATGTAAGTATATTTGTCATAGTAAAATTTTTATGTGTACATAATACTTTACTTTATTAAACCAATTCTCATAATGTAAATGTCATCCACAAAAACAGTCTGACATGGATGAGAAAGCCTAAGGATAGACAGACAGTACCTTGCACAACTACATTGTAAGGGTGATGATCCTCCGCAGTTATGAAATGCAGGCAGAAGCTGTATAAACAAATGTCCAAGCTGTCATATCTTTTTATATTACATAGTTTGACCGCAGCTCACGATTAATGATGGCCTAAATGGGCCTAACCTTTGAAAACAGAGGCTGGCGACTGATTTTTCTTTGAACTTGTAGGTGGTAGCTAACCCTAGCACTACAAACACAGCTCACACAGCTCTATGATGATGCTCAAATTTATTATTGTTTTAGTGTACAGTCAGCGACAAAAGTAGCTGATCGTTCTCGATTTTCCAAATGTGTTTCAAATCAGTAATTATTATTGTTTTTTTTTACATTTTATATGGTATCATTTTGACCACAACATAACACACCTGATTTAAGGTGATGATGAGGTCAAAAATTGGTGTCTAAGATGATGTAGATAATAGAAAAAAAGTGTGATTGTTCAGCAACTTTTGTTGTTGACTGTACCTACATAAATTATGTAGTAAAATAACCAGCAGTATCCTTCCTATCATAAAGCTGCCTTTCAAATATTGATACTCATGGAACTCACTATCTGTTATCTGTTGTTTCAGTACCTATTGTCAACCACCGCAAGGCCCACACAACCCCAAGTCATCCTGTGAAGTCGGAAGATGAAAAATAGTTATAACTATATTATATTATCTCAGAATAAAAACATGTTTTATGTAAAGTATTTTTTATTATACCTTAAGTATTTTATCTTGCTTCACTGAAATTCCTCTTAAAATATTCACACATTAGTCATAATATTAACTTAACACATAAAATTAAATTACAAGAAAAATTAAAGGGATAAACCTAGTAGTTAATCTAATGAAATGACACAATACTTTGCACAGCTATCAGTGAATAATGTAACATCATGTCTACCAACAAGCACCGGCAATGAAATACCTTTATTACAACAATAATAATAAATAATAATAAATAATACATTTATTTTTCCTTACAAAGGTACAATGTAAAAGATTAAATAAGAACAATATAATATAAATATTATAATGTTGAGCACCCGTTATGCAAGGAACTGGTGCCTGCAGTAGGCATAATAGCCTGTGTCACAGGTCACCAGGCCCCACTCCACGGATCTGACATAACACTTAAAACTAGCATGCAAAAAGTAAACATAACAAAAAAAAAAAAAAAAAAAAAAAAAAAAAAAAAAAATTAAATTCTAAACAAAAATAATTTTGTATGTGGGTAGGTAAATAAATTTTATAGAAGATTCATTTCACAGGTGTCGTGCGGAGTATAAGTGGATGTGTGTGTGAGTGTAGTGCGGTGTATGTGTGAATATGTTGCGGTGCATGTGTGAATATATGTATGCTTGAGTGAGAGTAAGTTGACGAGTCGATTGTAAGGTGTGGATGTGTGAGAAGTGCATTCGTGGTGAATAGCATTGTTCATGTTGTAAACGGGTGTTGTAAACGGGTGTAAACGGGTGACAACACTTTTATTAATTTGAATATATAACCTAAAATTAATTTATTATTATATAAAGTGCTGGTAAAAGGCTGTATGTTTTGTTTATTACACAATTAAATTATACCTGAAACAAGCTTTAAACACTTCAACAATGTTCAGCAACATTTCTAGTTTTCAAGTGTCTATCATCTATCTTGATAATGATAGCCCTCAGCCTGGATCTCAGACTGAGATAGGTGTCCTAATTGTGGGTCTCAACTCCTCAATGGATATCCTAAAATAACAAGAACATAAATAAATTAATCTCAAGAAAATACTAACACATCACATAGTTTTTTTTACAACAGAGGCTAGGCTAGCGTTTGACCATAGTCTCACCCGATGGAAAGTGATGATGTGGTCAAAGGTGTAGCACGCTTGCCCAGTAAAGAACCAGTAAGAACATAAAATCTAGATTAGTTTGTACATACCCAAAATATACAAATCATCTGCAGTGACGGTGTGAAGCCGTTCAAGATAACCATTCATAGGATGGTTGGACCACACAACCCTGTCATGTGTAGACCCAGGGTAACATGCACTCATAATATATTTAAATTTGCAGTACAATGCAATGCAGTAATCCAGGCGTTTTAAACATTCTAAAAAACAAAAAAGAAAATTGTTTTTTTGTTTCTGGCATTGTTCCTAGTAAATAATCACAACATTATAGCCTAGCCTAAGGTAGGTGATCTAGTGGACCACATAATTAGGCACATACCAATGAGTTTCTTTTAATAGTAAGAGGATTTATAGCCCGCATTACTTGGAACTACTTTGGTGGTTTGTGAATCAAAGCAATGTAATTTTATATTAGTAGGTATACCTACATGTTTATTATGTATTCTTTGTAATTATATTAGTTGATTTATGCACTTATTCTCATTTATCATGTTCCCTCTTACATTGTTTAAATGGGAAGGCTTTATTTATTACAATTGACTTGTATATTAATGTATATGGCTATTGTAACTTGCTGAATGGCTTTTGATACACAGCCTGTGACACACAATGCTCCTGACTATCTCCTACAATCATCTGATATGATTCAGTGGCATAGAATGCCCCAAAACCTAGAACAATTTTATTGTCAAGAAACTTAATTTTGTTAACATGAAAAAAACAATGTAGGTACAAACATAATGTAAAGTTTTGCCTATCGCTAGCGCTATAATGTAAAGCCTATCCATATTTCGCTTATTCACAGACCATTAGGGAAAGACAAAGTAAGATTTTGATGGCTATAATGCGGAATTATCATAACATAACCTTACCTTGGTTTCAATAAACAAAGCATCAGAACGAAGCGTGGGTGGCTTATGAGGGGTTAACTCTGTTATTACTTGGCGAGTTAACTCCTTAAACAGTCTATAACATTATATAAACTGCCTATCACTCATATAAAAAGCACTAAGTCTTTGCACTTGTATTTTTCTTCCTCGCAAGGTTCCGAGCCGCCGCTACATCTAATTCATGTGCCCTTTCCAATTAATCCATGTACGCATACATTTTACCTAAGTTTTTGCTGTTTTTGTTGTATAATTTTGTCTAAAAGTGGTAAAGCACCGCACAACGATCGTGAAAAAGTTGTAATTTACTAACTTTAGCAAAACCGTTCGTTTGACAGCGTGAACGATCCAACTCTAATTACGCTACGGCTCAACTTACGATAAAATCATTAGCGCGATACGAAATGTTTTTTTTTTTTTTTTTTTTAATCAAAATAAGAAAGGGCTTTGTCACTGATTGTGAACATGCCGCCCTGGTTAGTCAACTACATAGTACACTTACTAAATAATTTACATTATTTCGAGCTTAAATTAAGTCTTAAATCAATTACGCTTATCGACGAGTAAATATAATTGCCTGGCAGTATCCGAAAGTGGATCCGCCAGTATACTATTGCATCCACCTATACCCGACAGATCAAAAGCATTTCTCATGTTACAATTCCGAACACATTCCATCAATATGTGATATACGTCATCAACCCGACCACAAGACTCACAATTGGGTGTTATTGTTTTACGCATCAAATATAGGAACTTATTACATGGAATGTGTCCGGATCTTAATCTTAAAGCGATAACAGTTTCTTTTCTATTTAAAATAGCGTTGTCTATCCATGTGGAACTTAAGGGATGAGGTTGGATCGTCCGGTACCATATTCCTTTTTCCTTTGACCTTTCGTCAAAGTACTCCTTCCATAGCTTATAGCAGTCATTTCTAACAATAGGTATGTAATCCGAAAAAGTAGGTGTTATATTTATAGGTATACCGTCAGCAACAGCTTCTCTGGCTAACTTATCTACGCGTTCATTACCTATAAGTCCAATGTGTGATGGAATCCATTGTAAAATGATGTTTCTATGTACAGATTGAAAGTGTAAAAGAAGTTTAATTACTGTATAGGCTACTGGTAAACCTCGAAAAGTCGAGGTACAACGAGCCAGATGTTGAAGAGAACTTTTTGAATCTGTTAAAATTACCACATCATCATAATCTGTTGATTTAACGTACGATAGGGCTTCCGCAATAGCTAAGAGTTCAGTTTCCATAATACAAATTTTGGATTTAATTTTGAATTTCATATTACAATTAGAAGTTAAGTCCAAGAAAGCTGCTCCAGATCCATCTTTATCTTTCGACCCATCCGTAAAAATGCAATGATATGCTGAATAATTCCGACTTATATATTCAATTAACATATTTCTCAAAGTAATTTGATGAAAACTGCGTTTTGATTTGGTTACGCCTTCTATGTTTGTCTTTATAATTCTTGAGATATCTATAGCCGTCATCCATGAGTCTAATGAGAACATACCGATCTGATCACTTGAATTAATATCCAAGGAGCTGTAGGCCTGATGGGCTAACGTTAGTAAGGGTTTTTTCTTATTATTCCAGTACCTACTTCTAGCTGTCATACTAGATAATTCAGATATTAGACTTATGGATTTATTATTAGTAAGTGATTTATTTTTGAACCAAAATTTACAGCCTAAATATCGTCTTCTCAAGAATAATGGATGTAGACATAATTCGCTCTCCATTACGTGAATCGGTGTAGTCCTTATAAAACCACCGATAGTCCTCATAGCTTGATTTTGAACTTTATCCAACTTACTCAGAGTAGTTTTACAAGAACTGTCATACAAGAAACTTCCATAATCCAATCTACTTCTTATTAAAGCTATATATAGTCTACGTAAATGTTTTTGATGCACCCCCCAACCTGCACCGCACAAAACTTTAAACACGTTTAAGAATTTTAAAACCTTTTCTGAAACTTCATTAACGTGTTTTTTCCATTTGAGGGATCGATCCAACCACATACCCAGGTATTTCACAGTATCAACTGTTTCAATATCAATGCCGTTTATTTTTAGACTAACAACATGCCTCTGAAAACCTTTTGTAAATATACAGACTTTACTCTTTGAAGGCGATATTTCCAAATTTATATTCCGAAACATTTCATAAAGGATGTCTAAACAAACTTGAATTTGATTCTCTGCCTCAACCCAATTATTTGAAGTGACATGTAACACATAATCATCAGCATACTGTGAGATACCCACATTACAATAAGTAGATACATATTTACAAATATAGATTGTCGCCGCGTTAAACAGCAAAGGTGAGATCGGGTCTCCTTGGGCAATTCCACAACACGTAGTCCTAGATAATTTAAACTCATTAGTATCGATCTTAAGGTATCGCTCCGTAAGCATATTCCATAAATAATAACAAAACTTAGAACCGACATCCAACCGGTCAAGTGTTAGTAAAAGACTCGTAATGTCCACGTTATTGTACGCGTTATCCACATCTAGAAAACAACCTATCGTAAAATGATCCTTTGAAAAACCGGTTTGTATTGTAGTTACTAAATCAGTTAGGTTATCTAAACAAGAACGTCCCTTTCTAAATCCTTTAGTTTCTTCAGCTAATAGTTTATTCCTTTCAAGGTACCAGTCTAGTCTATTGTTTAATATAGCATGAAATATCTTACATATGCAAGAGATAAGCGATATCGGTCTAAGTGACGACACGGTGTTAGGATCGCGCCCCGATTTAAGGATAGGTACAACACGAATATTACGCCACTGGGTGGGAACAAAACTCATTGAGAAAAATAGATTGTATAGATCTAGTAAAACCCGTTTGCCGATATCAGGGAGATTGTATATCATTGAATACGAGATTTCGTCACATCCAGGTGATGTATCTTTTATCTTTAGACATTTCTCAAACTCAGATAGTGAAATTTCTATTTCTAACTTTGAGTTACTGGACGCAAAATAAGGTTGAGGGGGTTGAACATAGTCAGGGGTAAGATTTGTCAGTAACGTCTCAGCCATAGCTTTATCAACATACGATGTTCTACTTTGTCGGTATCCTTTGAGCCAGCGCATACGGCGCCATATCTCACTCGCTGAAGAGGTTTCATCCAGTGATGAACAAAATTGTTTAAAATTATTACTACGAGCATTTCTTGTAAGTCTTTGAGATTCATTTGTTTTCTTTTTTAATTTGACTAAATTGTTCGGAATAGGGTTTTGTCTAAAATATGCCAGGGCCAACCTTCGCTCAGCTATCGCTTTAGACAACGTTGGTGTCCAATATGGCTTAGGAGTGAAGTTATTACTAGGATTTTGACAAATTTTAACTGACGGAATAGCGACGTCTGCAGCTTCATTTAGCAAATTAATAAATTGATTATAAGTTAATTGAGGATTATCCGATAGAACAAAATTAGAAAGCCTTTCTTCTATTACCCGTCTATATTTTTTCCAGTCGGCGTTTTTA
This sequence comes from Opisthograptis luteolata, assembly GCA_931315375.2. NCBI lineage: Eukaryota > Metazoa > Arthropoda > Insecta > Lepidoptera > Geometridae > Opisthograptis > Opisthograptis luteolata. The sequence goes on along the minus strand of OV928049.1, from coordinate 8,963,401 downwards.
AAATTACGTTTACTTAAAAATGTGGGAGAGTGCGAATTTATAGATATGGAAAATTTTATCATTAAATGATCACTGCCCAAGCACTCATTTGTAACATTCCAATTGAATCTCAAAGATATATCAGATGAAACTATTGTAATATCTGGCGAGGATTGTTGTAAAGTACCATTAACTAACTTGAGACGAGTCGGCCTCCCGTCGTTTAAAGTAACTAAATTATGATCGATCAAGGAATCAAAAATTTGCGCACCTCTGGCATTCGTTTTGTTAGACCAATTAGAGTGGTGGCCATTAAAATCTCCAACTATTAATGTCTTACGACTGCAGATTGAAAAAATTGCATCCCAGTCGGTAGATGATGTATGAACATGTGGGGGGCAATACACAGCAACTACATACTCAACATACTCACAGTTGAAGACCCGAACAGCAACCACCTCTATTGATGTGTTAACATTCTGCGTCGCGCAGATTTGAGCCTTAAGTGACTTGTGTGTCATAATAGCCACACCGCCATACGAGTCATCTCTATCTCGACGAAATACGCAATAATTTTTTACATTTAATATCTCAGTAGAATTTAACCATGTTTCACTCAGCGCCACTAAATGAATTTTTTGTTCAATTAAAAGATGTTCCAGATCTACTAATTTAGGCTTTATGCTTTGTGAGTTCCATTGTAAAATATTTAGGTTGTACCTACCCATAATTAACTAAAAAAAAATTGCAAAAAAGGCAAACTTGGCATATTTTTAAATAACCAAGTGATAGCCCAGTCTATAAATAAGTGCGTGACATTCTCAATCTTACTCTTCAACGACTCATTACTTTGAAAAATTAAATATTTAAGTTTACTCAATAACTCGCTAAATGATAATTCAGCTCGAGTTCTTTTCTTCTTCCTAGTGCTTGTTCCTTCTGTAACAGATTCCCCATCACTGCCAGCCTCCGACTCAGTTGACTGTTCCATACCCTTTAAAATATTATCTTCGAGAATAGATGGCTGGTTCTTCTTCTTTTTACTCTTTTTCTTACTAGGTTTTTGCAGTATCGTATCTTCTTCCTGTACCTGACTAGGTTTATTCCTTTTCGTACTCGAAGAAGTAGCGACGACTTGAGCATAACTTGTGCCTTCTTCCACCGGTAAGATCGAATCGAAATACATATTGTTAGACATGGTAACAGGAGTAGATGTTGGACGGGGGGCTGACGCGGGCGTAGGCATGCTAGCGGGAGTAGGTTCATAAACCGGAGCTGGTGGTGGTATATATATTGTCATAGCTTTTCTGTACGATACGTTTAATTCTGACATTATTTGGCGTATTTTTTTCTCTTTGGTATATACGGGACAGCTTCTATTTAGAGCCATATGATCGTCAGCGCAATTAATGCATTTGAAAGTCGTGACCTCGCAATTCTCGTGTTTTCCCCCACACTTAGGACAATATACTCTTTTAGAAGGACACATCTTTAGTAAGTGTCCAAATCTCCAACATCTCGAACATTGTGTTACGGGGAACAAATAAGGTTCAACCCTGATCCTCATATCGAATATGGATATGTAAGTAGGTAAATGCGACCCACTGAATCCAATCCTTACTGACTCACTGTCTGTCCATCCCTTCTCTTCGTTCATACGTCGCTTGAGTCGCTTCACAGCCACTACCTCGGCCTCCGGGCACGACATAGATTTTAACAAGTCTTGTTCAGATAAGTCGAGCTCAATGTTTTTGATAACCCCATATGACAACCCTACTTCCCATGGTTTTTGGAATCTCCAACCCAGTTCCAAAAGGTGTTCGCAGCTTATAAGGTCTTTAGCACTTTTTTCACAATTCAGTTCTACAATTAATTTGTAGGGGTTAATGTATTTTACTTTTGTTATATGGGTAATATTTTGCGATTGCAGCAGTTTCGCAAGTTTAAACTGCTTGGGAAACTGCTCCGTGGCCGTTATAGTTATCTCAACTATTTTTCTATTTTCTTTTAATCTCTCCTTTCTATTTGTAACTTCTAACCAGGTTTCTTCTTCATCTTCTTCTCTTGTCCTCTTACTTCCTCGAACAATGGTTTCATCAGTGGTTATTCCTATTTCATGCATTTCTGTCTCATTCTCGAATAATTGATTCACCCCGTCATACATCACATTTTCTTCGATGTTAATAATTTCATATATGACTCCTTCAGTCGAAACTAGCTCCTCAGTCATATTGCTTAGAGATCGAACTCGCTTGCACGGCCCGGCCTGCTTGGCCAGGCCGGTGTAAACAACACTTTCCTAGAACTGATAAGCTAATAGGTGACACACCGTATACGCGATACACGTCTAACCGCTGCGAAAGGTACCGACGCAGTGACGAAATGTTCAAAAAGTCAAGAAACGGCTGAGGTTCAGTAGCGGTTCAGCTGTAATTTATTAGTGCGATCGGGCCGCTGGTCAAATACATGCGAGCAGCGGCCGGCAAAATTTGTATGAAAATCCATATCTGTCGTATGATTTAAAAATGGAATCATCTTTTACTTCGAAATATGGCAACCAAGGAGGTAACTTATCGAAGGTTTCATTTAATTTTCGAACTAACTTGCAAATAGAATTAGCTGTTTGTGCCCATTAAAATAGAAACAAATGAACTCTATAACGCGGGAAACATTATTGTTGTTTGTTGTTTGAGAATAGTACTACACTAGTCTTGCCCACAACTAGGCATTGATGTACTTACTTGTTTGCGTCTTTTGCTGGCCACTGCAGTAATGTACTATTTATTTTCAAATCTTACAAGGTAACCACTAGTCACCTGTGAGTTTTCGGGAATGATATCGCCTTCTACCGCAAGCGCGAAAACGGTTACGTACAAACTTTTATTAGCTTCACTTGTAACTAACCAAAAAAATGAAAAATCTTCGAGTTTTTTTTCTTTGGTGTTTAATTTCTCTAAACTTCATTACATATTATTTTTTTCAGGTATATTTGGACGGTATAGATGGATCGCTCTGTGTGACGACAAATATATGCGAAATAAAATGGTTCAAGACGAGATTATCAATCTATCTAATTCTGTTCTTCGAAAAAAAAACTTTCCAATACGAAATTATATTTATATATATCTCAACTTACATGGTGAATTAAAACTTAAAGATACATTATAATATTGTACTCTACCTCAAGGCTTTGATCAAATAAAATTATTTTAAACGCTTAAAATTAGCGAATGTATGTATTTTTATGTACCTAATATGCATGTTGTTTCACATCTTATATATACTTAAATGCGGAGTTGGATGTATTTCTTACGTGTTCGTATAGAGATTATGTTATTTTTGTACGGCGTGACTTTGAGGAGCCAATTTATAAAGATAGTCATTGAAACATTTTTAAATAGAGCATTTAGACGAGACCAATCGAAGAGAAAATCCACAGAGCCAATTTGCTTATAGGCAATGGTGTCGATTCAGTTGTGCATTTTCTAAAACTAAACAAATTTTGACAGGTCTAAAAGTATTGTGAAGTATCCCGGTAAGGGCAAATATATGTGTGATGAGCACGAATATTTGTTCCTGAGTCTTGGCTATTCCTATCTATATAAGTATTTATTTCTCTATATAAGTATGTATATCGTTGTCTAGTACTCATAACACAAGTTTCTTAGTTAGGGGCTAGGTCAATTTGTGTCCAATGGCCCCTGATTTTTTTTTATTGCTGCCCTTTTCTGACTACGGAAGTAAGAAAGAGACAGCATTACTTTCAGGTCTCGTCAAATTTCGTTAAGTTTTAGAACAAGCTCAAAAGTTTCGACACCAAAGCATTTGAATAGATGCTATCCTGCTCAATGGATTGTCCGCAATCCATTTCTAGCAACTTTTCTAATGTGTCAATGTCTTGGCTTACTGCCGATATTAATAATCGATCCTGATCCGTCATCCGCGGTTTTGGATCGATATGTCAAGTCATAATATGTTATTTTAGTAGTAATGTGTCAAACCCTAGTACTAAAAGAAAATATTATGACATGACATATCGATCCAAAACCGCGGATAACGGATTGGATCGATTATTATTTTCGGGCATTAGTGGATGGCCTCGTGTAAATGCTCCATTATGCTAACTCCTCCATTGGTGTCCCGTATTCGTGCCTTTGCTTAGTAGAGAAGGAAACAACTATACAATAGAAAAGGATGCAATTATATATCTGTCATTTTCGTACTCATACGCCAAAGTGAGTGAGTGTTATATTTGGAATATCCGGACAATGTTATTTGATAAAAATGACACGATGACGTTTGAAATATTTTGATGTATCGTTTTATTGATTTGTTGGTAAATAACCGTGTGAGTTTTATGTTCAGATCTTATTCGAAAGCTGTGTACTGCAGTTTGATTTTGTTCAGATATTTCATTATTGAGCATTATTTCGTGTCACTTGATCTTAAATTGTTTAAACTGTACTAAAAATAATACGGAGCGCTTCGAGTAGCAAGGGATTCGAGTACACAGTTATGGTATGTAACAATAACTGCGGCTTTAGACAAATCCAGTTCAGTATATTAGAACTAAACAACTTTTTTACAGCTTTTTTTTCGTTTCGCAGAATACATTACAACTTGTAATACAAATTGACTTGAAAGCTTTATGGTGGTGACACCACCACAATAAGCACTATAGAAAAATTATTAATTATCTTGGAATTTTGTACAAAATAGTCAGTGTTACCACTTGCAACAAATCAAATCAAATATTAATTTATTGACATAAGTGCTTGATACATTTAAATGAGTCTATAGACTTCTGAACTACTGTTAACACTATATTTCAGGAGTAAGGACGCCAGACGCCTTTTATAGACTTTTTGACTTGATAAGATGATCAATTTTTAAGTACAATTTAATGTTGGTACCATTCGCGGATTGCATAAATTGTTGAACAAAAGCTGTTCGGTTGTATGTTTACTGAACGCATTATTATGAAATTTTAGTATAATATGTAATTATATCATTATGTTTTTGTTACAATTCACAAGCGTGGCCTTCTATATAAAGGATACTTTAAGTTTTCGGCATAAAATCATAGTTATATCCGTATTTGTCTTGTTATTCTTAAACTAAGCTATTTTAATTAGTTTTACGGCCCAAATGTCATAAGGCTGTGTGAAATTATTTAAAGGATTTATTTATGACTTTCAGTAATACAATAAATAGCCTTGTTTGCTGGATTCTATTATATTATACATATTATATTAGTTAGTAACATTTTACATAGATTTGACGTATATTTGCTGTAATTTCATCCGTTTACACCGTTTTATGTGCGAGCGTAAACCAAGCGGCAAGGTGACCTTGACGTTCGACGTGACCTTGACCTTCAACGTGACTTTGACTCCAAAACTCGTCTACTCCATCGGTTCTTCAATAAATATGACCAGTCTCTTCAGCTTGCCTATTTTTTCAGGTAAATCGGTTAATTTAATTCTCTACCGGACTCGATCCTTATGAAACCCCAAGCTTAGCTGGTTCCATTGGTTACTGGGCGTATTGACACTAGACGCGAATACAGAGGGGAGGGGTCAATGGGTGCAATTGCCCATTTTCTTTTTCAAATGAAACCTATTTCGCGCCTGATTGATATACGGCTGGTTTCAATAACCTATCTATCCACGGTTTGCCCTAACCGAGATAGAAATTGGACACAAGCTATGGAGCTTGTGTCCAAAAGTAGTTTTGTTAAATTTATATCTCTACCGGGCAAACCGTGGATAGGTTAATGAAACTGGCCGTTGAGCGACTTTTCCATTGGGATATTTTTTATCTTGAGTAGTTTTGTCTTTCAGATCAATGATTGCACTCGCACTTAAAAATGTGTAAATCGAGCTTTACACGGGCCTTGATTTTGCTGAATGCAGCGGAAAGTTATTGCAGAGTTTGTTTGTTTCATAAATAATTGTTTAATAAACTTTATTTACGTGTAGTTCTTATGTAAATGAAAAAGGTTTCATTCGCAATTGTTACTAATATAGTTGTACAAGATTTTAAATATTATGATTCATTCGTATATTTTTTCAATGTTAGTTTTCAAGTTTTTTTGTCTATATTTAAACAAATATTATTAACTTCACCTGTTTAGCTGTACTTACGAATTACGACAACGTTCATATAATTATATTGATCGCGCATTTCTTTTAGTTTTAGGTTACAATTATAGAATTTAATTATTGCCAGCTCAAAAAAGTTATTTGACACGACATGAGCTTACAAACGCTTTAAAGTCCTAAAAAAAAAAGTTTAAATTACGCGGAGTCTTGGTAAACTAACAGGTATACGGCACCGGGGTTTAGTTTGTTAGTACAATAAATATTAAAAAAAAAACGTTATGTATGTACAAAGACTCAATATAAAATATCTACAACAGTGTGTGTTCCCCATTAATCGGACTTCGAAGAGCATTCGTAATGTTAATTACATTCGAAATTTTAATTTTAAAAAACTGCATTTTGTTTGGGTTTTGTTTTATTTTTTGAACACCGACTGATTTTTCAGTGAAGACCGATAATGTCAGCAACATAAACCCGAATAGAGGTTGCGTGTATGTATTTCATTCATTGTAAACTATAATTTTATTATCTGACATCATTCAAAATTTTAACAATCTATTTCATCGCTTTCTGATATTGATGTCGATTCGGTTTTGCTTTTTCTAAAACTAAACTAAGTTTGACACGTCTAATAGTGTTGCTCATCTTTTTCTAACCACTAAAGTAAAAAAAGGACAGCATCACTTATAGACCTGTCAAACTTAGTTCAATTTTAGAGAATGCAAAACCGAATTGACACCATTGTAATATCTATTTATATGAACATTCCAAAACTAAATATTCTTTACATAATTATGTAAAAACATTCGAAATTCATCAAATATTAAACGTTTGTTCTTTGTATTCAAATAAGTATTAAAATGTATTCGGACCATAAATCCTTGTGTGTGACGACCCCTCTTGCCCTGCGTTGAGACTATTAGATGCACAAGACTTCAATTAGTGTTTTTTTTTGTATAAAAATAGTTTAAGATTTAACATATTAACTAGTCAATTGACTAAACAGCTTTGGAACGTGAACTAAACATTGATATAATGCTTCTAAAATGATGTAAGGACCATCGGGCACCGGCGAGTTTCACATCCGAGACTTGGCGAGTGTGCACCTCGTTTTCCTCGCGAGAGCTAACGACTACGTTCTCCTTTCCTTGGACTCTAGGGTGAAACCAAACGAGCGTAATTTTGCGAGTCGTGAGTCGCGTATTTTCGGTCGCTCATTTAACGTTCAACTGAAGCAGACAACTCATTTTGCGTCGTCGTGTGGCACCAACTGCCTTTTTGTATGAAAACGAATGCAGCAGAATGTATGCTACCGAAATTCTGCGACTCACGAATCACAAAATTACGCTCGCTTGGTTTCAACTTAACACAGAAGGTGGTTGCAAGACTTTCAAGGCGAGTCGAGAGAGCGAGACGACACGAGAGCACCTTGCATTCGCTCTCGGCCTGCCTCGGGATGTCTCGACCAGTGTGTATAGCCGGCATTATGTGGAATTTAATCTGGCTACATTTGAATAGTTCGCGATGACAAAACTAGCAATAAGTTTTAAGGTGTGTTTTCATCACATAGCTAAGCGGAGCGCAAATCTACCAATAGGATGTGAGCAGAGGAGCACGGCTAGGAAAATGAAGTAGTCTTATTGGTGAATTTTTCTCAGGCACAGCTCTGCTGGAAACGCAGCCTTAAAAGTTTAGAACTAGCCAAAAACACCAATTTTCCCGATGGTTCATACTTCTCTATATACACGTGTTCCTAAAATGGGCACACCATTATGAGTGTAATCTGGGGTCTAAGCCCAGAGCCCCAGATAAATTCACATTACTAGTTAATGTAAATTAACTACAAGTACCGTCCTTGCCCAGTTAAGTGGTAGGCGGTGGAGGCATGTAGATTTATCTAAATGTTTAAACTGTTTTGTAACGGTTAAGTCATGTTATGAAATTATGATTAATAATAATAAATATAGTTTCAGATATTATTGTTTCATTTTTGAATGCGTCTCATCCTCAATTACATAATATAGGAATAATGATAACCCTACATTTCGTTGTAGTATTAGAAACACCACCGTACTCTCTCTCTGAGAGAAGGCCATAGTCCCAGCAGTGGGAACGTGAAAGGCTGATAATGATGATTAGAAACACGAATTGATGCTATTTTTAGTGTAAGAATGTAAAAGTAGTTAAAAGCATACAAGCTATTTATACAAGCACTCAGCTCATATAACTAACAGGAAGTAGAGATCTTTATCATTTATGTACCTAACATAAAACAGGAAATTATTTTGGTCTTTATACAAATATCATGTTATCTAAATACCAATATATTTAGATGGCAAAGGAAATGGATTTGAATCCTAAGATAGCATTGCAACTCTCGCGCAAATAATTATACTACTTATGCACTGAACAAAAGCGGCCTGGTGAATATAAGATTTTTCAAGAATAAAGAATCTTGCTGGCAATGTTACCAACGAAATCACAGGCAAGAAAAAGATTGATCATTTAATATCTTAGGTGACAAGTTAAATGCCTTGCCAGGTGAAAGGTTAACCTTTGCTATTCCACTGCCGGGCAAAGGTCTCCCCCATTTCTTTCCAGATATCTCGATCCCCCGCAACCTCAGGCCACCGCTCCTCAAATGAGTCAAGGTAATCACATCATCTTTTTCGGGGCCTGCCTCGGCGACGACGCCCGTCCTCAGGTACCCACTGCGTGATGATCCTTGCCCACTCGACACACTTACATACATAAAGAATTGTAAGAAATAAAAAAATAATCTACATAATTAATTCCATACGATTTATTCACGATCACCTTAAAAACTAATTCATCAGAGTCATGAACACAAGACTACATATACACAATGGCAGCATGTGTGTTATGTCTGCGGTGCTTGGGCGTGCGCGTGGGCACCCAGGCGGCTCGGGTCCTGGCTGGGGTAGTGGAGGCCCAAGGGCGCGGGGGGCGGGGGCAGCGGGGGCGCCGCCCCGCCCCACGGGGCCCAGCCCGGCCCCGGCCCGTAGTGATGCAGGTTGAAGAAGTCGTTCGGCCGATTTGGTGGAGGTGGCATCTGAAATAATGACATGTTATTAGTAACGGCAAAGAAAACCAATCAAGTTTTGGACATAGTGGGGAAAAAAAAAACAAACAAACTCTTGGTACGACATCATGTCGTACCAAGAGGTAAAAAGATGGAAAAAGCTCCAAGGACAAGTGCTCTGCGCATAAAAGAAGATACTATAATTATGTAATGGCAATTTTTATTGGTGATGGTGGCCAAACGAAACGCGTGCGCCTTACAGAGCGCCGATACAGAGCCTTCTCGCCCACGCAACTAATGACTTAATAAGTCATGTGCGGCTTTGCCATTGCTCAAAACGGTGGAGGAAAACATGTCCAAGAACAACATCAAGGGCATGCGACATCTACCAACCCGGACTGGGTGAGCGTAGATTACGGCCCATACTGTAGCAGTGGAAACGATGATGATGTGTGTTGGTTAGGATCTAATCAATACCTGTGGTGGGAAGGGATGCAGGTAAGCAGGCGGCGGTGGCAATGCGCCCGGCAGTCCCGGCACCGGTTCCAGAATTGGGATGTTTTCATTCTTCTCATTCATCCCTTGACGACCTGTAGATGATAATTTAATATTAGAGTGTGGAAGTGAAATATCCCAATAGCATAATATAAATGAGTACTGTCACATACTCTACGGCCTCACTGTCACGATGATTTGAGCTGACGGGGGACCAGAGCAATCTGTCCTATCGCGAATTATCATTGCGAACACAAATGCCATTCGCGCTGCTGTCACGACAACGCGACACGAATTATCGTGCGAGATTATAGCCATACCATGAATGAGTAGTTATTATTAGTTAGTTACGTTACTTGGTTGCAACTAACATTTAATTTACACAAAAGTAAAGAAAATCCATGGCCATAAATTTTAACAAGCTTTCAAAGATGACAGTTTCATGTCTTATTGTGATTTCTGCTATATCCATCAAAGTGTGATCCCAATAACAAGGCACAAGTCCTACCACTGCTTTTCAACACCCAATAAATAAAGTTCAAAATAAAATTACCTTGCGATTTACCCCACTTGATAGTGAGTCGCTTTCCTCCGATAATTAATCTATTAAAAGTCTTCTCGGCAGCATGCTCCGCTGCATTCCTCGATGTATATTGTACAAAGGCACATTGCGCTCTCGGCACTAGCGTTAAGGACCTGAAAAGTCACAACATTCAAAGTAATGTTTATAATAAGAAAGCCTACACAATCACATTGGATGCCTCGGGAGAGGCCTAATGTCGAGCAGTGAACTGATACTGGCTGATTATGATCATGACACAATCACATAAATAGCTCTGACCCTATGTTGATCGGGAATTACAACACCCAGACACGTAACAAATACTTTCACTTTTTAATGCACAAATATTTGTCCCGTAGCGGGAATTGATTCCACAACCTCATGCTACAAAGTAGGATGTTCGTCCATTGCGCCACATGGGTCAGTTATGAGCTGTATTTCAATGAGTCATGTTAAAGACCATCTTGGACAGCCTAAAAACACCTACACCATGGTTGGGAGCTCATAATGCTATATTTCATTCAACGGTTGTCAGAAAGAGATAGTCATCTAATATCGCAAGGTGACATAGTACAGTGCAATGCTCTACAGAATTTGAAGCTGTTAATAAAATTCAGTTTTGGATGGCACTGATCTGTAATGGGCAAGCGTGGCGACCATAAAACAAGCACCTTGCTTGTCTCGTTACTTGAGTAAGAAAAAAAATATGATAACGAAGAAAATAAGTAATGCTTGTACACTTAAGTATTGAGACAGTAGAAAGTCAGTAGTTAAGAAATTTGTATGACTCATAAACAAAACCATTTATTCTCACCTGATTTCTCCATACTGGTAGAAATTTCCTTTCAGCTCATCTTCAGTGATATTGTCAGGGAGGTTACCGATGTACAAAGTTGTGACCGTTCTATCTTCTGGCGGGGGCAAAGCAGGCATGGCAGCGGCCCGGCGCATCAGTTTCTCAGCTACTGGATCATTGACACCGTAGTATCTGAAGTGAATGAGACAAAAACGTTACACTTCTGTAAATGTGGTATTTTTAGTAGCTTATCAAAAATAGAACTATAATTGATATAATTCAACACAGCATGATATAGGCACATCAGCCTCAGGCTGCTCGCCTATTACCAAATAAATAAATAAAATAAATAAACACATTCTCACTAATATTATAAATGCAAAAGTTGTGTGTGTGAATGTTCGAATGTTTGTATACCACGTATCACCGTTACTACTAAACCAATTTTGATAAAATTTGGAATTGAGATGGCTTATACCTTGGATTAACACATAGGCTACTTTTTATCCCGGAAAAAGGTTCCTGCGGGATAGCGGGAAGATGTAGGTGAAACTGTTGGGCGCAAGTAGCATTACATAAACACTGATGGCTGTTTTTAATAACCTATCCATCCACCTTTTGCCCTACAAGAGATAGAAATTTGACACAAACTCCACAGAAGTAATATCAAAAATCTCTGGTATGGCAAACTGTGGATACATCGGTGTTGGATATTAATTTCCAGCGACAAACAGAGTTTGGTTTTACCCGTGGGACTATAATTTGTTGCAATAAAAAGTAACAAATCTGGTTGCAATCAGGTCAATAAAAATCCTATCCTATCCATCTTAAATGTGAGAGAAAGTTTTTTTGTATCTAGTAGTCAAAAGTGAGAGCTGGTATATTGTGTATATGAATTAGAGCGATGGTGGCCGAACGGTTAGGCGTGCGACTTACAAGACGCCGACACCGAGTTCGAATCCTCTCGGCCCCGCACCTATGACTAAGTTATGTGCGGATTTGCCATCGCTCAAAAACAGTGAAGGAAAACATCGTGAGGAAACCGGCGTGTCCAAGAACTGCAATATTCAAGGGCATGCGACATCTACCAACTCGCACTGGGCCAGCGTGGTAGATTACAGCCCATACTCTCTTTCTGAGAGAAGGCCAGAGTCCCAGCAGTGGGAATGTGAAAGGCTGATAATGATGATATGATTTTGATAGAAATAGAAAGTCTTTTTCACTACAAATACATACCTATCCTTAATGTTTTGATCAGCCAAAGGATCATCAGGGTCAGTTGGCTTCTCATGTCTATAAGGACATTCTTCCCCTCGCCTACACTCTCCTTTCACCCAGAAAGAGCAGACATGAGGTCTATTTCTTTTATAATACGGAGCAGTCCTTGCCAAACGCAGCAACAAGTCAGAAGCACCCTTAGACTTTAGAGCAGAGTTGCTTGGTTGAGTCGGATCAGACTTAGATATCTGATTATCTAAATTCTGAATATAATATTCCTTATTGACTTCGTTACGAGGTAGGTCGTCCTGTATTTTCAGTGCTGCATCCCTAACTTGGATGGGCAAACCATACTCCAAGTCCAAAAGGCATGTTTGGCAAACATTTTTCAACTTGGAACAAGTCTGGCAGATCTCAGTCTTCTTAAAACGCATTCGAGCTCCAGGACACCAACGAAAAACTGTGAACGGTCTGGCGCATATTTTGCACTCTTTGCCATATTTTTCTTTAGTCTAAAAAAAAAGAAAAGTACAAATTATGAACAGTTTCTCTCTCGATCTCAAATGAGATCATTCCACAAAAGGGTCTATAAGACTTACCATCCGAATGTAAGGGTTATCTCCAAGACATGTTTGGCATAAAATTGGGAAATCCTGGAAAGAAAACAAAGATTAGAACATAGGGTGATTAACGATACAATACACGTTGAGTCATAGGAAAAGTCGAAAAGTCCTTACAGAATCTTCCCAATTTTGACGATTGTACGTGTTTGTTGATTTGGACACAGCCATCGTAATGCACAATATTTACCCTGAAGTATTTATTACATGAAATTGCATGAAACAAAACAAAATATAAATTATATATGCACTTAATATATGTAATAGAGTATGAAACGAATTAGTGGTTTCATTTCAATCCAATAAAAGAAAAATGGAACAACGAGCAACGCCAGCGAGCAACAATCAGTTACGACGCCATTTTTGTGTAAATTTTTTTTTTTTTTATAATGTTCATTCATTTTTTTACAATGAATTCACTAGTGTTGATTCGAGTTGCTTTTCACTCGAGTGACTCGAGTAGTTTTTATATTACTCGCACTCGAGTTAAATTTTTGACAACTCGAGTTTCGAGTGACTCGAGTCGACTCGAATTACGAGTGACTCGAGTTGACTCGCACCACTCGAGTGGTTTATACCGAGCCGAGTGAGAAATTCAAGTTGTGGCAAGTTTACCCGGTGTAGGTTCTCTTTGAAATTACGATGAAATCTATTTGTGTGAGTTGTTACTGTTTAATGTTTTGGTTATTTATGACTGTGTGTTAGTAAGTGGTAAAAATGAGTAAAAGATTTTTTAAGTAGCTTTTACATTAATGCGGAAATGAATACACATTTTCTATGTAAAATAAATATTGTTTTATTCGTTTTAAAATTTTGGTCACTCGAGTTTTATATTCCAAGTGACTCGAGTCAATAAAAATCACTCGAGTTTTATCTTCACTCGAGTGGTATTCGAGTGAGAAAGTTACCAGTATCGATTGACTCGAGTGAAAAGAAATCACTCTAGTCCCATCACTAGAATTCACATTCACGTAGGCTAAAGTCCTATCGGCCATACCGCCTAGTCTGAGTCAGAGAGATGGGCTGTCTGACGTAGATGTTACGTCACTACTCACATCACGACCTCACGACGTCGTCTTTCATTTGAATCATTTGATTGAACCGTTGTTTTTTTTTTTTTTTTAATTTTCATTGGTGACGCGCGTCTTGCGCATTTGCCAATTCGATCATCATCTCTTCTTTAACATCATCTATGGGAATAACCGTCAATGTGACAATTCAGGTTACGACCAAGCAAGCGGTCGGACTTTTTTGGCGGCAATTGAGTTGTCAACGTGAAAATTTTTTTAAATATTTCCAAAACTTGTGTTTCTTCGAGTGATAATGTGTAATATTGGTGGATTATTAACTATTATGTGTTCGTTAATGTGTACGAGTGTGGAAAATTGAAATAAAGTTGTGAAAGTGACTTTTCAAGTTGCTCCAAAATAGTCCATGTAAAGTTTAAGTAAAGCGCCACTACTCTATTTACACACTATCCTCATCCCTTCCGTCTAATCATCATCATCATTTAAACTTGATTCAACTCTCTGAGTTTGAAATCTTTTATAATTGACACTGGCAAATACACTAATCGTGTGACGCCATAACAAAACAAAAAAAAAAAAAAAAAAAAGCAAGTGGTGACATAATTATGTCAGGTGTTGTAGTTGTCATTGTCAGTTAAGTCGCGCTTTCAATCGGGTCCCTATATTACACGGCCGATAATACGCAACCAAATATTACACACCCAATAATACGCGACCATTTGGTCTCGTAATATTTGGGTGTGTAATATTTGGTTGCATATTATTGACCGTGTATTATCGCCCGTGTCAGTTTCTGCACAGGCAATAATACGAAGCCAAAAAATGACGTCAGCTGATGGTCTCGTAATATCTGGCTGCGTTAAACTGGTTGCGTATTATCGGGTGTGCAATTTTGGTACAGGCGATAATACACAACCGATAATACGCAACCAAATAATACACACCCAATAATACGTGTACATCACCACAGATTATACAGAATGCTCCATGCTTGATGGTTCGTTTGAGCTAGGTTTCATCATTCCAATATTTCCAATGCCGTTTGACCACAGATAAAAATAAAAATATTGGCGGCTTAGGGGTGGCCCAAGGGCCACCCCCACCGCACCCTAACCTACTGTGACACAACATTTTATTTACCTATTACATACTATCAATAAAATAAAAGAATAAGGAAAGTCAAATACTGACAAAAAAATACTTCTATCAGTCACCTATAAACGAGGCATCAATCCAGCTTGATTGACAGCCATCAGAGAGGAAAGTCTATCTTCGTCTATGGCTGGCTTCGTAATATCTGGGTCGCGTATTATCGGGTGTGTAAAATCGGGTGTGTAAAACCGGGTCGGGTATTATTGGCTGTGTAAAATCGGTACAGGCAATATTACGAGACCACATGTACACGTATTATTGCCTGTGTAATATCGGCCCGGAAAAATTTAGCACACCCGATAATACGCGACCAGATAATACACGGCCTGATATTACGAAGCCATGTACACGTATTATTGGCTGTGTATTATCGGTCGTGTATTATTGGGTGTGTAATATCAGCGGCCCGATCGCACTAATAAATTACAGCTGAACCGCTACTGAACCTCAGCCGTTTCTTGACTTTTTGAACATTTCGTATCGCGCTAATGATTTTATCGTAAGTTGAGCCGTAGCGTAATTAGAGTTGGATCGTTCACGCTGTCAAACGAACGGTTTTGCTAAAGTTAGTAAATTACAACTTTTTCACGATCGTTGTGCGGTGCTTTACCACTTTTAGACAAAATTATACAACAAAAACAGCAAAAACTTAGGTAAAATGTATGCGTACATGGATTAATTGGAAAGGGCACATGAATTAGATGTAGCGGCGGCTCGGAACCTTGCGAGGAAGAAAAATACAAGTGCAAAGACTTAGTGCTTTTTATATGAGTGATAGGCAGTTTATAAAATATTATAGACTGTTTAAGGAGTTAACTCGCCAAGTAATAACAGAGTTAACCCCTCATAAGCCACCCACGCTTCGTTCTGATGCTTTGTTTATTGAAACCAAGGTAAGGTTATGTTATGATAATTCCGCATTATAGCCATCAAAATCTTACTTTGTCTTTCCCTAATGGTCTGTGAATAAGCGAAATATGGATAGGCTTTACATTATAGCGCTAGCGATAGGCAAAACTTTACATTATGTTTGTACCTACATTGTTTTTTTCATGTTAACAAAATTAAGTTTCTTGACAATAAAATTGTTCTAGGTTTTCGGGCATTCTATGCCACTGGATCATATCAGATGATTGTAGGAGATAGTCAGGAGCATTGTGTGTCACAGGCTGTGTATCAAAAGCCATTCAACAAGTTACAATAGCCATATACATTAATATACAAGTCAATTGTAATAAATAAAGCCTTCCCATTTAAACAATGTAAGAGGGAACATGATAAATGAGAATAAGTGCATAAATCAACTAATTTAATTACAAAGAATACATAATAAACATGTAGGTATACCTACTAATATAAAATTACATTGCTTTGATTCACAAACCACCAAAGTAGTTCCAAGTAATGCGGGCTATAAATCCTCTTACTATTAAAAGAAACTCATTGGTATGTGCCTAATTATGTGGTCCACTAGATCACCTACCTTAGGCTAGGCTATAATGTTGTGATTATTTACTAGGAACAATGCCAGAAACAAAAAAACAATTTTCTTTTTTGTTTTTTAGAATGTTTAAAACGCCTGGATTACTGCATTGTATCGATGGGGTGTGTGTTCTGCTAAGAACATCGAACGGTATTTTAATAGAAAAAGGATTCCATTCCCTTAATATTCTGATAGTAAGTACCTAGTGTATTATATTTTACACTTGCCAATTGGTCATGTTATGGGAACAACCCTTGTAATTCCTACCCTTTTCTTTCAGATATATGCCACAAATTTAAATATATTATGAGTGCATGTTACCCTGGGTCTACACATGACAGGGTTGTGTGGTCCAACCATCCAATGAATGGTTATCTTGAACGGCTTCACACCGTCACTGCAGATGATTTGTATATTTTGGGTATGTACAAACTAATCTAGATTTTATGTTCTTACTGGTTCTTTACTGGGCAAGCGTGCTACACCTTTGACCACATCATCACTTTCCATCGGGTGAGATTATGGTCAAACGCTAGTGTAGGGTATGCTTTGTATACCTCGTACACTACACTTCACTGGCTCGGCAATGCCCATGTATTCCAAATACTTGTAATTTGTTATCCCCTCACCGTTCACCCGCCACACTCGCCCGCGGCTCTCGTGACAGTGACAATGACGTTTTGCTAATTCATACAGGAGCACACGAGACAGCGTATGTATGCTATAGCGCATACACTACATCCCTTCCTTAACGACAAATAAGAAAAAGAACAAACCAGAGATTCATAAATCAAAACAATATAATTATTATTTATAGCTCAGTATCCAACATATTCAAGTATTATCATTTACACTTATTTTAGTTGACAATCGTAATCAAATCAATATTAATTATCTATAGGTCAGTATCCAACTTGTTCAAGTATTATCATTATATACTTATTTTAGTTGACAATCGTAGCATATTAGTATGTATTAAGAAATCTAATTAAGTAGTCATGAATCATATACCAAAATCAATCATTATCTTTGCATTCCTCTTCGGCCTCTTCTTCTTTATCCTTCTCCTGAATCGTTGTCCATTTCCCCTCTACTCTTTTTAGATGAACAACATTCCTTCTACGCACTTGTCCAGTCTGATCGTTTATTACTGTCACGTCACCTCCATTACTATTCTGTACAGTGTGGGGTGTTGGGTTGTAGTTGGAGCTGAACTTATTTATTTTATCCATGTTCTTGATATACACCTTATCCCCTTCATTTAAATTTGATTCAATTGCTCCTCTCCTTTTATCTCCATACTCCTTCCCCTTTTCCTTTTGAATCTTATCTCGATCTCGCACATCAAGATCAACTTCTGTATTTTCCAATCTATCCATTGATGGAATTTTGTCTCTGTTTTGCCGTCTAAAGAACAATTCTGACGGGGACTTGCCTGTAGCTGAGTGAGGTGTGCTGTTGTACATTAATAGATACTCCATAAGACTCTCTTTCATGTCCCTTCTCTCTAAATTACTGATCTTTAGGCGCTTCATGATGTCGCGGTTTTGTCTTTCCACTTCTCCATTCTGTTGGGGCCAATACGGCACTGTATTGTAAAGAATAATGTTGCATTCTTTACAAAATGAACGAAACTCATCGCTGACAAATTGTCTTCCGTTGTCTGCAGTGATTGAGACTGGAAAACCTAGTCTACTGAAAATTTCCTTAAGCAATTTTATGATCTGAGAGCTGGTTATTGTTTTGGTGATCTTAATTTCTTTGTAGCGACTATAGTAGTCAACCATTACGAGCAGGTAGTTGTTATTAGGTAGTGGACCCAGTAGATCCATCGCAACATCAATCCAAGGGGCTATCGGAAGTTCGCGTCGTTTCATGGGTGTTGGGGCATTTGGCAATCCTACTAAGGTGCAGCTTTTGCAGGATTTGACCAGATTTTCTGCGTCTTTATCAATTCTTGGCCACCACACTTTTGATCTTAACCTTCCCTTCATTGCGACAATCCCAGGGTGGCCCTCGTGTGCAGCATCTAGTACATCTTTCCGCAATTTTTGAGGTATCACGATTCGGTTTCCTCGGAGTAAAATATTTCCATAGAAACATAGTTCATTCTCGAATATCTTATAGACTTTGACAGATTCCTGCCCTTCTTTTTCATATACTCCTTTCCTGACATCGCCAATTTCCTTGTCACTTTCTGAAGCTTCCATAATGGCGGACATTGAAATCGCGTGTGGCCTTGCTTGCTCCACAATTTGGTGAATGTGTTCATCTCCTCCCTTAGGTGGTGATTTAAAATTTTCACATAAACGGGATAATGGGTCAGCGATGTTCACTTTTCCTGGCTTGTAGATCACATTGTAATTATATGATTGTAACCTGAGAACCCATCGCTCTATGCGCGCACAAGGCTTAGATTTTGGTCCGAACAATATTTCCAGTGGTTTGTGATCAGTAATAAGATCAAACTCCTTTCCGAAAAGAAAAATATTGAAGTGTTCGACAGACCAAACTAGGGCTAAAGCTTCTTTCTCCGTTTGGCTGTATTTCCTTTCGCAATTTGTTAGTGTCCTGTTTCCATATGCAATTATTCGCGGTCCCTTTGAATCATTCTGTACCAAAACAGCGCCGAGTCCTACAGGACTGGCATCTGCTATAACTTGTGTTTTGTCTTTAATGTCATAGTAACCCAGAGATTGTATACGGGTCAGTGTTTTTTTCAGATCCGTAAACGCCTTGTTTTGCTTGTTTGTCCAATATGATTCAATTTCAGTCTTTTTACCCAGTTTTTTCCTCAACAATTCTTTCAAGGGTTCGGTTTTTGTAGCCATGTTGGGTATCCATTTATTTACATAGTTCACCAGCCCTAGGAAACTCTGTAGTTCTTCCGTAGTTTTAGGGACTCTGAAGTTGGCGATGCTCTCCATGTACTTTGGCAACGGCT
This sequence comes from Opisthograptis luteolata, assembly GCA_931315375.2. NCBI lineage: Eukaryota > Metazoa > Arthropoda > Insecta > Lepidoptera > Geometridae > Opisthograptis > Opisthograptis luteolata. The sequence goes on along the minus strand of OV928049.1, from coordinate 8,943,977 downwards.
TTACTCCGTCTAAGGACAATTCGTGTCCCAAAAAGTTTACCTTATCCACTTTGTATTTGCACTTCTGGTCGTTGAGTTGAACATCATTTTCTTTGAGTACTTGTAACACTTTTTCCAGTCGTGAGTCGTGTTGTTCTTCGTCGTCTCCAAAAACTAGGATATCATCTATAAAGTTAACAACTCCTTCGCATTTTATCAAGAGTTTTTCTACTACTTTTTGAAAAATCTCCGGCGCGCAACTAATTCCAAACATGAGCCTCTTATATTGGTAAAGCCCTTTAGACGTTATAAAGGTGGTTATGTGTCTGCAATTTGGGTGCAATTCGAGCTGGTGGAAAGCATCTTTAATATCTAACTTGCTAAAATATTTAGCTTTGCCAATTTTCGGCAAAAGTCTATCCATGCATGGCAATGGGTGGTTTTCCCGCATTATAGCAGCGTTAGCACGTCGCATATCCACACACAATCGCAAATCCCCATTTTCTTTCATTATGGGTACCATTGGAGAAACCCATCTTGAAGGTCCATTAACTTCTTCAATTATATCCCTGTTAAGTAAGTCTTGAATTTTGTTTTCGACCTTTCCTTCAATAGGTAGCGGTATTCTCCGGTATGGTTGTGATACTGGCTGTATGCTATTATCAATAGGAATTTCCACCAACACGTCTCTGACCTTGGGGAATGGCTGTGATACTAGGTTGTCATCAATGTTATTTATGTTGACCCCTATTTTCAAAACGCCCAGATGTATGGCAGTTTCTTTCCCCAACAGATCTCTTGTACCACCTCCAATAACGTAAACAGTTGTTCTTTCTTCCCGTTTATTTATCCCAATTGTTGTCTCGAATGATCCTATAATATTAAGTGGAGTGTCGCTGCCGTATGCTAGAAAAGTCTTGTTTGTTTTAGGTGTCTGGTTGGTTACTGTGATTCCTTGAGATTTCATGTTCTCCCATGTTTCTTGGGTTATCAAATTGACTTTGCAACCTGAATCCACTAGCATTTTGGTTTTGACCCCCCCTAGGGTACACTCAACCATTGCGTCGTCATCGATGCTGAAAACATAATCTATTTCAACTCTCGCTTTTTTGTTCTCTTTAGTGTTTTGTAGGTTACCGGATTTTCCTTGTTCGTTGGCTTTCCTCTTTATTCCCTTTGTTCTGCAAAATAGACGGAAATGTCCTTGCTTTTCACATGCATGACATGTTTTCCTTAAAGCGGGGCATTGTTTGTAATCTGATTGGTGGCTTCTACTTCCACATCGTTTACAGGGGTCTATGTTTTTGTTATATAATGGTTTTGTCTTGTAAATTCCTTCCTTTCTGTTCTTATTATATATAGCGTTAATTTCTTGATTTCCTTGTTTTATGTCTTGACTTCCTTGATTTTTGTCTTCATATATTTTTAATTGATCGTCGACAACTTCCAAAGTGTTGGCCTCTGTCACAATTTTTTCCAAGGTTATGCTGTCTCCCAATGTAAGAATTTTCTTACGTAATTCAGCCGAAGTACCTTTTTCTGTAATCTGATCGATCAAATGGTCCTCTTTTTTGTCAAAGTTGCATTTTTCGGCTTGTTTTCGTAGTCGTATTAAGAAGCTTTCAAACTTTTCATTACTCTCTTGTTTGATCAATCTGAACATGTGACGTTCAAAAACGCGATTTTGTTTCGGAAGAAAGTAATCGTCGAGTTTTCCTATTGCTACGTCAAAAACATCGACTCCTTCGGCAGCTTGAACGTTCGCCCCAGGTAAGTTATAAAATATATCTTGCAGGTTAGCCCCTCCAAAGTGCAACAACGTCGCTCGTTTTTTCTTTGATGACTCGATGTCAGCCGCATCAAGATATATAAGTAATGATCTTTTCCATCTCTCCCATTTGCAGCCGATGGAGGTTCTGTCGCCATCTAAGTCCAACCCTTCCAGAGCCAGCGTCGGTTGTTGAGCCATGTTCCCTGGTCCCGTTGAGCGGCCTGGAATGTCCAATTTAATGGAGATTATATTAACCATTCCCAATTTAATGGAGGTGTTCATTTGAACTGCCCGACAATTTTCCCAATTTAATGGGGAGGTTTTGTCAACCCATTCCAATTTAATGGAGGCGTTCCTTTGAACTGCCCGACAATTTTCCCAATTTAATGGGGAGGTTTTGTCAACCCATTCCAATTTAATGGAGGCATTCCTATGAACTGCCACAACCCTACTTTTTCCTTGTTCCATATAACAGATAAGTTTTGAAAGTATTCTATAATTTAGTATTTAAATGTGAGATTTCCTTTTTGTAAACCACTGAACAATGTTAGAACAATGTTTACAGGAATAAAATATGAATTCAAATATATACAAGCGCTAGTATAGGTTAGATATACCGTCTAGACTCTAGAAGAATAAATAAGACTAGGTATTTTTGATGCAGGTTTACACTACCGCCCATAGCTCAAGTGTCGACATGTCGTTGATACAACGCGGTGCGCAACCGCTCATAGAATGTTAACATAACCCATTTGAGCAATAATTAAATAAGTCAATTGTATAGGTATGTAGGTAAAATAGAATGATGCGGTAATTTACCTCTTTAGTTGTACGTAAGTAGGTACCCAGTTTAATTTAATAATGCGTCGGCATATTGTCACTATTCATATATGTGGTCCAAGTATCTTCCCTTGTTTACATTCCAGCTGGGAATGGTAGGTACCACTTTGTCAAACCTTCTTACGTTTTTTACATCTAAACTCGAGAGTTAAACTTGTCAAAAGTACTAATTTTACTAAAGTTATCGTTACAACCCACCAGTTGCTTATATATTGGTGTTTGTTTTATTACTCGGTGACATCCAACCAATATTTGTATGCCGGGTTTATAACCTCAAAATATCGATATGGAACCATTTTCCCTTTGGATTAAATAAAATGATTTAGATACCTTATCCCATCCTCGTCGCCACTTGTAGGGTATGCTTTGTATACCTCGTACACTACACTTCACTGGCTCGGCAATGCCCATGTATTCCAAATACTTGTAATTTGTTATCCCCTCACCGTTCACCCGCCACACTCGCCCGCGGCTCTCGTGACAGTGACAATGACGTTTTGCTAATTCATACAGGAGCACACGAGACAGCGTATGTATGCTATAGCGCATACACTACAGCTAGCCTAGCCTCTGTTGTAAAAAAAACTATGTGATGTGTTAGTATTTTCTTGAGATTAATTTATTTATGTTCTTGTTATTTTAGGATATCTATTGAGGAGTTGAGACCCACAATTAGGACACCTATCTCAGTCTGAGATCCAGGCTGAGGGCTATCATTATCAAGATAGATGATAGACACTTGAAAACTAGAAATGTTGCTGAACATTGTTGAAGTGTTTAAAGCTTGTTTCAGGTATAATTTAATTGTGCAATAAACAAAACATAGCACTTTATATAATAATAAATGAATTTTAGGTTATATATTCAAATTAATAAAAGTGTTGTAATAAAGGTATTTCATTGCCGGTGCTTGTTGGTAGACATGATGTTACATTATTCACTGATAGCAGTGCAAAGTATTGTGTCATTTCATTAGATTAACTACTAGGTTTATCCCTTTCATTTTTCTTGTAATTTAATATTGTGTTAAGTTAATATTATGACTAATGTGTGAATATTTGAAGAGGAATTTCAGTGAAGCAAGATAAAATACTTAAGGTATAATAAAAAATACTTTACATAAAACATGTTTTTATTCTGAGATAATATAATATAGTTATAACTATTTTTCATCTTCCGACTTCACAGGATGACTTGGGGTTGTGTGGGCCTTGCGGTGGTTGACAATAGGTACTGAAACAACAGATAACAGATAGTGAGTTCCATGAGTATCAATATTTGAAAGGCAGCTTTATGATAGGAAGGATACTGCTGGTTATTTTACTACATAATTTATGTAGGTACAGTCAACAACAAAAGTTGCTGAACAATCACACTTTTTTTCTATTATCCACATCATCTTAGACACCAATTTTTGACCTCATCATCACCTTAAATCAGGTGTGTTATGTTGTGGTCAAAATGATACGATATAAAATGTAAAAAAAAACAATAATAATTACTGATTTGAAATACATTTGGAAAATCGAGAACGATCAGCTACTTTTGTCGCTGACTGTACACTAAAACAATAATAAATTTGAGCATCATCATAGAGCTGTGTGCGCTGTGTTTGTAGTGCTAGGGTTAGCTACCACCTACAAGTTCAAAGAAAAATCAGTCGCCAGCCTCTGTTTTCAAAGGTTAGGCCCATTTAGGCCATCATTAATCGTGAGCTGCGGTCAAACTATGTAATATAAAAAGATATGACAGCTTGGACATTTGTTTATACAGCTTCTGCCTGCATTTCATAACTGCGGAGGATCATCACCCTTACAATGTAGTTGTGCAAGGTACTGTCTGTCTATCCTTAGGCTTTCTCATCCATGTCAGACTGTTTTTGTGGACGACATTTACATTATGAGAATTGGTTTAATAAAGTAAAGTATTATGTACACATAAAAATTTTACTATGACAAATATACTTACATCATAATTTGAGGTAAATTGATTCTGTTTCACATCAAGCAGAAGGCCAATATCTAAGTAGTACAGTAGGGATATTGCTGGGTCCAAGCTGGGCTAGCATTTACGTTCATCATTTTTCCCTGGCTCTGCATTTATGGTCTTCCACATATGCAACAATATTTTCTTTGCATCTATGCAAGTTACTGTTACTGTGTTGCTGTTACTTCTGAGTAACTAGGTAAATAGTACCTTCGCCCATTCTTTCCCTCTTCTGGCAGGACCTTCCGCATTGATATGGCCCTCGGCGCATGCTTGCCATATTCGTGCCGCAACTGCAAGAGCCTCTTTGGACCGTACCCGTCCCAGAGCAAGGTGGCGGTGGCTTCCCAGGAATTCTATCAGTAGCAGCTATGCATCAGCAGCGCTCTTCCATTTCCAATGTGTTCACAATCACAAATAGGTGAAATACTGTGCCTATTATGCATAAAATAGGTCAGTATCGGCACAAAAATATACTTCATCACAGCACCAACCAAATACTTGATGCGGAAGTTCAATAACTCGGTTTTTAATAGTTAAAATACTTGTAAAAGTAGGAAAAACTTTCCTCGAACTATTATTATTTTACATGAGTCAACGAAATGTCGCGCTGTCATCTCAGCATCTGTCAAAACTAGAGTAGTGAAAGTCAAATTTTCTGTGCAATTAGTCGATTATAGCAGTCTAATAGCACAAATATTTGCTAATATGTCTCATCTCTAACAACGATCGCTGAAGCGCTACGGTCCAGTTACGGTGCATCTCAAGTTGGCGTTTAAACCATAGATTAAGTAGACTATATACTACGTATAGATGGAAATCACCCATAGAACGACACAATCGTTAGAGAAGTGAACGAAATGACCTGCGCCAGATGAAGGTTACTATGGAGTATTCTGTGACGATAGTGCTTGAAACGTCAGGCGGCAAATATCGATATCGATCTGTAGTGATGGGACATTTAAACCCAACCTACTATCGATAACCCATTCCATTTCCTATTTTATGTTTTCAATAGCTTAAGGTTTTTAAATAATGAAACTCAGTTTTAATATTTAAATTTATATTCAGATAAATAATACTACCACTTCGATTCGGAACTTTACAATTTCTTCAATCAAATCAAATTAAGTTGGGGGTTTATATAAAATTTTAATTGTTTGATATATATAATCCAAATCCAAGAAATTAGAATGGGCAAGTGCCTTTCTTGAACTAGCTACTTACAACTATTACAGCAATCAAATTAATATTAGGTACTATACAAAATTGAATTAACAATTTGATTATAATACAAATCTAAAGAAATTATACACAGAATGGCCATGTACCTATATTAAATAAGTTCCTTATTAATTATACATCAATCAAATTAAGATTAGGTATGTACCATACAAGATTTAATTAACTGTCTGATAAATATATGTAATACAAATCCAAGAAAATGACACATAGAATAGGCACATGCGATCATACAAAATTGTACTTACAACAGCTATACATCAATCAAATTAGGTACTATACAATATTGAACAATCTGATATACAGTGCAAATCCTAAGAAATTATATTATTATACACAGTATGGGCATGTACCTATATTAAACAAGCTACATAGAATTATACATTGATTCATCGTTATAAACCGAATATAACTAATACATAATAATATAATTGACTATCGGGTTGGGTGTAGTAACTGGGACCAGGCATTTCAAGATTTTGTGAATATGGTGGGTAAAATATACTGCAGTACAAAAAAATTAAAAAAATACCAAACCCGATACCAGCTGGATACATATTGGCCACATTGACATTCATGTTAGGCTCTATATCTATGTTCAATACAAAATCTCTGTTTTTATTTTTATATTTCTATAAATGATAGGTATTACTTACTCAAGAGTCATGGTTTCAATTTCTTTTGGTCCAAATAGGGTTGAGTGACTCACAAGCAGTCTTCTCCTCTTCCTAAGATATTTTTCCTCGAATTGATGGCCACATAATTATTGTTGGAGCATTTACATCAGCTATATATTGACTATGTGGCTGTACCAAGTCCAACTAAATTTTCCTCTGGTCTCGAGAGCCAAAAAAGCACGAGTTGATTGTTCAGCTACAATCAGCAATGCAGCGCGAGCGAGACTGCGAGATGACATTATTATTCTAAAACAAACATAACCTAAATGTAATAAATTATTCTGTAACCTAACAAGATGCTATTTCATGTAATTTAAGTCGGCACAGGCTTAGCTCTACTTACGTTTTTGTCTGTTAGCAGTTAGTTGTTGATTGATGATACAAGGTTTTTAACCTTGTGATCCTTGTCATTATAGAAATGATATGTAAGATAAAATTTAATGTAATTCTAAAGAGCAACGGTTTTAATTTCAAGTACCTAGTTTTTGTTTCTTCGTTAATCGCTTCGCAACTTTCGCAAGCAATCAAAGTTAAAAAGAGAAATTGACGAAACTGTGCGGGACCGGGAAAATATGGCGGGCGTTATTTCACAAAAAGTAAAAAAACACAAACAAAACTTCGTCTGATAGATTATAAATAATGAATTACTGAATGAAATTGAATGAATGAAGCCTGTTCAAAGTGTTCATGTTCACCAATCTCATCTGGCGCAGGTCACTTCTAAGAGCATAGACGATGTTCTGTGATTACCTGCCGTGGTTTAAACATTAACGCAATACCGAATTCCATATTAGCTGGAACGGAATTGAACCCCATGCGCACCGTAACTACAGCTAGACCTGAGACGTTCGTAGTTGTTTAAAATTAGCGCGATCGGGCCGCTGGTCGGGTATTATTGCCTCCCTTTCAAATCAATCGGTTTGTTTGTAGGTTTGCAATTTGCATACATTTAATTCTCGTTGTGCATTGCATTCAAAGTTAGTTATTTTACTACTATTTTAGTTTGTTTTTTGAGAATCAAAGATGTCTATTACGACACCGGTTAGTATTCCACTCCTAGAAATTGTAAAATACACACCGGCATCTAGACTAAATGTTTAACTTTTACAGTATTATTTACAACTCAAAAAAGAGACCGCTCACGAAGATTCCATTTGGTGCTGCGGTTGGAGCAAAATCAAGAATGAAAAACCTAAAGCAACCGAGGGTGAAAATCCTGAGGCTGAGGAAAATAACCTGTGAGTAACCTGTGAAAATAACTAAAACTGCTAAACGAAACAAAATGTTACTTAGAAAGCAATGTATGATGTTCAATTTTCTGCCACTGATACATTTGTTGACAGAGACACCAACCACACAGAGCCAGAAAGTTCAGAGAACTACATAATCACAGGAGGGTTAGACGACTTGATAAAGGTTTGGCAATTGGAAGATGGCAAACTAGAAGTGAAACACCAGCTAGAGGGGCACTCACTTGGAGTTATTTCTGTCGCTGTTAGTCCTGATGGAAAATGTAAGATTTATTGAGCTTATTTATGCAAAAACAAGGGTAATGATTAGTCAGATAGGCTGGGAACTCATTATTATTCCCAGTTCTAGCCTTCGCACTGAATAAATGGCTGTATTTTGATTACCATTGTCCTAAAGCTTGCCTAACACCACTTTTTAGTATTGTGTTTTTAGACTAAAATCCCTTAGCTAGACTAACAAAGATATCATGCTATTACAATCGATAAAAATACTTATATTATGCCACCTTTTTTTAGGTGACTTATGCTCAAACGCTGCATGTATGATATAAAAAAATTAATCCAATAATTTCTAAATTTCAGCTTTAGCCAGCAGTTCTCAAGACTCCTCCCTTATACTATGGGACATTCCATCTGGCGATAAACTCAAGACATTTGAGATGACTGCCACAGATGTCTGGACACTAGACTTCTCACCCGATGGTAACCACGTGATTTCGGGAAGCAATGCGGGGAAAATACTCATGTTCAGTGTAGAGAGTGGCAAGCAGGAACAAACGTTGGACACAAGAGGCAAATTCACATTAAGTGTTGCATATGTAAGAGCAATAAAACTTCTTTTATTTAATTTCTTACAGGGCAGCTTTGACCAAAACCACAACTCACCTGATGTTAAGTGACCAAGTGGTTAAAGGTGGCGCCATGTTACTTTTGGACTGGAAACTGGCTCTCGAGCGAGGCAGCTGGAACACACCGAAAGGTGCTTGCCGACAGATTCTTAATTTGTGGATGGTTGCTAACCAGGCGATAAAATGCCTGACCACCAAGCTCTGCTTGGTGATGATGATGATGATAATCAGCCTTTCACATTCCCACTGCTGGGACTCTGACCTTCTCTCAGAGAGATAGTAAGGGCCGTGATCTATCTAAGATATAAAACTGTTCTATTATTCTATTGAGCTATTATTTGTAGCAAGTTTGTACCTGAATCGGTAACAGTTTACGAGTTTTAAAAACATTACCTGTATACTAAATTCAGCATTACCAGCTCTAGTGGGGAAGAGTCCACCAAGATTTTATAGCAGTGTGATTTCTGCCACCAAAATGGTACAAAGTGGTCATCAAAATTTTAAGCAACTTACCTGTCAGACAACTTGGAAACAGATCAATACTTTTAACTTGATTCAGTTATGTTACTAACACTAATTCTGTAATCATACTTTTCAGAGTCCAGATGGTAAATACATAGCAAGTGGTGCTATAGATGGCATCATCAACATTTTCGATGTAGCACAGGGAAAGTTGGTGCACACGCTAGAGGGTCATGCCATGCCCATCAGAAGTCTTTGCTTCTCACCTGACTCACAGCTACTTCTGACTGCGTCTGATGATGGTCATATGAAGCTTTATGATGTGTAAGTGACACCCCTAGCTTATCCTCCTAGTTTATATAAGGTGATAGGACATCCTACTAATATTATAAACACAAATATTTGTATGTATGTTTGTTGCTCTTTCAAGCAAAAACTACTGAACGGATTTGAGTGAAATTTGGAATGGAGACAGCTTATACTCTGGATTAACACATAGGCTACTTTTTATCCTGGAAAAAGGTTTCTGCAGGAAGAAGTGGGAGAAACCGCGGGGTGCAGCTAGTATTATTATATAACCTATTGCATCTTTAACCCTTTCTGAAAGAGATAACAGCATTCTGCAGAATATTGTTTGTATTATATTTTATTGTTAACATTGATGTGATAACATTCCCATCTAGATAACTTTTCTGTCCCTCCATTATGAGACAAAATTATGACCAAAAGTCATAGAAGCCAGGAAATCAGGAAGTCAACTATTTTTTTGCAACTAGCTATCCAACTAATTTTTGAAACAGTTTTCAGTTCTAGCAGTCCCTCCTAAGGCAACCTGTTCCAGTTGTGTGCGACATTTATATCTGACATATCAATTAATTTTGTAGAGTACATGCAAACCTCGCGGGCACTCTCTCAGGTCACGCATCATGGGTGCTGTCCGTAGCATTCTCTCCGGATGGTAAACGGTTTGTCTCGGGCAGTGCAGACAGGACAGTGAGGGTCTGGGATCTGGAAGCAATGCAATGCCAACATGTGTTCAAGCAACATAGCGACCAAGTAAGTCTAGATAAAATATCTGTACTTTTAAGAGAGAAAACATTTGATTGCTTGTTTGTTTCGGATATATATATAATTAAAAACTATTGAACCAATCTTGTTAGTTTGAACCCTGAGGAAGGCCATATGATACTGTTTATCGCGATAACTACGAGTGAAACAGCTGTTTTGAAACTAAAGACTAATAATGAAGCTATTCAATAATCTCCTTTAAAAATAAGCTTGACACCTGGTTATGAAAGAACAATACTTCCTTGCTACATAAATGATTATTCAATAAAGCTTTGGGTATGGCCAGACACATCATTGCTTACAGGGAAATACTACATTAGTTTTATACTTTTATACTACTGTTTCATTTCAAATTTCAAGAAGTATGTAACTAGTAGATCGCATAGGGTTTCACCAGGAAGCAGTCAATCTTGGATCTAATCAAGTTGGCCACCCCTGATATATAGGCACATCATCGTCTTGTTTTGAGAATTTGCATTTTTTGGTTTGTTATGTAAAGACAAACTACTAGATGGATTTTGATCTGTTTAACCGAGTTCACAAAGTCACAAGCGTAATGAAGTGATTGTGATCATGCTGTTTTTAATACAACCCACCATTTTGTTTTTGTTACAGGTTTGGGGTGTAAAATTCAATGCGGAAAATGATAAAATTGTATCAGTATCAGAAGATAAAAGTTTATGTATATATGAGTGTCCGCTATAATGTTGTATATCCGAATAAAAGTACATATGTATAATAATAATAATTGTTTAGTTTATCAAGCGTGTTTGAAGTTAGCATTAGAACTGATGAGAGGTTGTTTGAAACCCCTGTCCCTAAAATTTGTGCTGAAAGTTTGTGCTAAAAGTCCCCATCTTGTGGAATACCCTCAAGTATGGATTACTTGGATTAGGGATATTCTTTGGAAAGGAAGTGTGCACTGTGCAACTGTGCAAGGCAGAGCAGAGAGCAGTATGTGTGTGTGACCATTGCAATATTGGCACAAAAAAAACAACTCGAAACAATGAAAGTGAATCTTTTGCACTGAATGTGGCGCCGGCATCATTCATTCATTATACTCCTGTGTGACAGTGAATGTTTATATCATTGTCAGTTGTCACTATGTGCTATTGTCAGTGTCAGTCAAGGAGCTGTCAGCTGATACACACAGCTGCCCGGCCGGACTGCCCGGTCAATATTTATTTTCATTTTATTGAGGAAATAGATAACTTTAAGTGTAATTGTTGTTTTTTATATTTAATTCTGTTCCAGTAACTTTGATATAGGCTAGATATAACAAAGTCTGCGATGTCCCAGGGCGCTGTTGTAAGTACTAATCTCCACAAGGCAGTTCTGTTTACTACTTAGTCTTAACTTTTAAATTAATATTACAGTATTCATTATTATCCAAAAAAGAGAATGCCCATGATGAAGCCATTTATTGCGGCGTCTGGACTAAAATAACAAAAACTGGAAATCCAAAGTAAGTTTTATATATATTTTATGTTGTATATCCAAGAATTAATGTCACATATAACTCTTCCCTGTACCGGTTCACAACACATGAAAAGACACAAGGGGCAGTAGATCTCTGATCACATTATGCTCTGAGCCGAATAACGAGAAAAAAAAGTTAGCCTTATCCAAAATAATTACCACTCTTTTAAACAAATAACGAACTCATGTTTTGTTACCTTTCAGGGATCCAGGCCAAGATTTTATTGTGACTGGAGGTCTAGATTGCTTAGTCAAAGTGTGGACACTGGATAATAACAAACTAGAGTTGCTTCATACTTTGAAAGGGCATAGCATGGCTGTGGTTTCCATTGCAGTTAGCCCTGATGGATATAGTAAGTGCATACACAACAAATATATACCTATAATAATATATCATCATCATCATTCCCACTGCTGGTACTCTGGCCTTATCTCGGAGTGAGAGTGTGGGCCGTAATCTACCACCCTTGTCCAGTGCGGGTTGGTAGTTATTGCATGCGCTTGTATAGTTTTAGAAAATGCTGGTTTCAATTAAATACTCCTATTATACAGTATTAATACTCTATTTTTATCTCTCATAACTATACATAACACTCATTATGTCATATCGTTTCAAACTATTCCTCTGCTTTTGGGTTGTCTGGAAGAGATTGGTGCGAGCGATAAGACTGCCTGTTACAACACTTACTGTTAAGCTTTATTGTTGTTCTAGTTTAATTTTCTCGGTATTGTGGTGTTTCAATAAAGAGTTAATCTATCTATAGATCTATGTTTCCAGCAATAGCCAGCGCGTCGCTTGATGGAGGTCTTATCATCTGGGAGCTGACGACAGGCTTCCCCGTCCACCAGATCACACCTGATGCCAATGACAATGTATGGGACCTAGCGTTCTCGCCGGATGGCAGTCAGGTGGCTTCAGCTGGCTTCATGTCCAAAGTTGTCATATATAGAGTAGATAAGGGAACAGTTTATAGGACTTTGGATACCAGAGGTGCATTTGGCATGTGCGTTACTTGGGTAAGTACAGCTCTAGTACAGTCAACGACAAAAGTCGCTAAACAATAACAAATTTTCCAATTACTTGTAGCATCTTAAACACCAATCTTTGACCACATCATCACTTAAAATCATGTTTTTTTTTTTACTCTTTACAGGGTAGCGTTTGACCACAAGTCACCTGATGTTAAGTGACGATGTGGTCGAAGATGGCGCCACGCTACACCTGGACTGGGAACTGGCTCTCAAGTGAGGCTGCCGGAACACACCACGGTTTTGTGTTTTGGTGAAACGCTACCTTGTAATTTGTAGAAAAAACACAAACATGACTGATCTAAGACACATTTGAAAAATCAACTGTGATCAGCTACTTTTGTCGCTGACTGTACATATAACTTTTCTTTTTTTTTATGGCTTCACACGATTATTTGCCAGTGTCCAGTATACAATATTTCAAACTCAGAGAGTTGAATCAAGTTTAAATGATGATGATGATTAGACGGAAGGGATGAGGATAGTGTGTAAATAGAGTAGTGGCGCTTTACTTAAACTTTACACGGACTTTTTTGGAGGAACTAGAAAAGTCACTTTCACAACTTTATTTCAATTTCCCACACTCGTACACTTTAAGGAACACGTAATGGTTAATAATCCACCAATATTACACATTATCACTCGAAGAAACACAAGTTTTGGAAATAAAAACAAAATTTTCATGTTTACAATTCGATTGCCGCCAAAAAAGTCCCATATAACTTTAATGTGACATAAATTACAGCATCCATATCATATTTGATGACTTCAAAAACAGTGAAGAAGAAATTCCATAATGCCAAAATCATAATAGAGCAAACAGCATTCATGGAAATATTTCTAACATATTCATCTTTGACAGTTAGGGTATAATTCCATCACAAACTGAAACCAAGAGCTCGGTCTGTAGTCAGGTATATAAATAACATTTTGAAGCATGTTTCAATGAACCGTGACATTTCAATAATAGATATGTTTTTACAGAGTCCAAACGGCAATCTAATAGCAATTGGCTCAAAAGATGGAATATATATTTTCGACCTCGCCCAGGAAAAGTTGATCCACACTATCGCAGTGGACTCTGTGAGGCATGTAGCGTTCTCTCCTAATTGTAAACTCCTCGCGAGTACTTCTAACGATGGTAGCCTCAAAGTTCACGATGTGTAAGTATTTATGATGTTGATTTTACTTTTAACTATCTGTTCCCTACATTTATCGCAACAAAAAGAATCCTATGTCCAACCTCAAAGTTTAGACTATCTGCATACCAAATGTCATGAAGATCGGTTAGTTCTGCGGTTTAAATTATGTGAAAAGGTAACCAAGATAGATAGGCAGAAGTATTTTCACATTCAACTGATTTTTTTGTGAATTTTCCGACGTTTCTATGTTACGAGTATTAGTTGTCTATCATACACTGGGCCATCTTGGTAGATTATTATAAACCAAGATTCTTATGAAAAAATCTAAAATCAACAAGCTTCATTTTCATTACGATGTCGTCCTTCGCTGAAGCTCAAACTTATTGGAGGATCTGTACCCACAAGTTTGGATCCAAGATTTATTGTTGGGAAGGGAGCAAAGGCCAGACAAGGAAAGAGTTAGTAATATTGCACTGTGTTTGGGTTTTTTTTATCAATGACATACACATACTTACTGTAAAAAATGCTTGTATACAAGAAACCAATGTTTTCAAAGCGGTATATCTAGTAGGTAATCTTATAATCTATCAGTCTTAGCTCCTTGCAACTTTGGGAGGTGTCCATGCCCCTGTGTCTGGATCGCGGGATCAATTATCGGCTTTGATATTGCTAAACCATCTTAACCTATTCCAGCATCAGCGCAACCTTACAGAACACCCTCGAGCACCAGACGTGGGTGTTCTCCGCGATCTTCTCAAGTGACCACACTCGCGTCGCGACCGCCGCCGCGGACGGCTGTGTGCGGATCGCGCTTCTAGCCAACTTGAACGTGCTGCACTCTTTCCACGAACATACCGACTCGGTGAGTAGCGCCTGGTTTACCCACTAGTATGAAAATGAAGACAACGAGTATTTTCGACGCGATTACCTCAATTTCAAAAGACAAGTCTTGAACCAGTGCGACCTATTTGTTATGTATGATATATATCGCCATCGCGTGTACCCACAACATCGAGAAAGAAGCAAAGATTTAAAGTTGCTATAGAAAGGGTTATGCTAGGAACTTCTCTGTGATGTGAGGCTGATCCGACAGAGAACTAAGGTCACTGACATACCTAGTCTACAGAGTTCCCAAGCTGAAAACTGCGCTGGTTATATTAGCTGTTGCGTTAGATGTGTTCTTGAGTGGAGACCGCGACTTGGCAAAGTGTGGATGGGAAAAACCAAAGACCGGGCCCAGTGGCGCACCTTGGGAGAAGCCTATGTTTAAAAATATTAGTAATACTAAAATATAACTTTTCAAGGTCTATAAGCATGCCTGTATGGTCAATTGTTTATTTTATTTCAGGTTTGCAGTGTGCAGTTCAACTCTAGTAGCAACAAGCTAATGTCAGTGTCCAAAGATAAAAGTATTAATATATACGAGTGTCCAATACCACAAAAACCTAAGAAGTAGTAAACGTATATACCAAACTTTTCACGTCGTTTAATTTTACCACCTACAACTACCTTACTCACTGAATTCTGTTTGCTGTTACTAGGTACCTACAGTACCCCTAGTACAAGTTTTGAAAACGATAAAAGTTTTCGTAAACGTCGACGTTTACCACCGCCGACTTATCAAAGTGGCAACTCGATCTGCTTAAATTCAAAAAGTAACTCAATAACATTGTTGGAATATGATTATAACGATTTAAAATAACCCGTATTAACGATTTCAGTTCTTCCAAGTCTCGGTAAGATTCGCTGAAAAAAATATGTATGGATGGAAACGAAAACTTTTATAGTTTTTTTGTAAATTATCAAAACCTGTACTAGGGGTACTGCACGACTTTATTTTATTTCTCTGAATGGCGAGAGGAGCCAGTTCCTCGCTTGATGGTAAGCGTCATGCTCATTGCAGTTCAGTGCCGCTCAAAATGTTGAACATGAACAGTTAAAAATCCTGCGCAGCAATGCTCTGCACTCGTCACTCTGATGCTAAGTGACGGTGTGGTCGAAGGTGGCGTCACGCTACACCTGGATTAGGAACTGGCTCTCAAGTGGGGCTGCCGGAACACACCGATAGGTGCTAGGCGACAGATTCTTAACTTTAGGTGGTAGGTGGCTAGGCGAGTACTAGAAAATACTCTCCACCAAGCTATGGTTTCATCACGATATTTTCTTTCAATCATTGTTGGATTCGATCCCACTACCTACAGATCGTAAGTCGACGTCTCTAGCACTAAGCCATCATCGCTATAGAGTTTATATTTATCTAACCGGGTGAAACTGGGGCTAATATTATAAAGGTGAAAGTTTGTCAGTATGGATGTTTGTTAGTCTTTCACACAAAAACTACTGAACGGATCTAAATGAAATTTGTAATGGAGATAGCTTATACCCTGGATCAAAACATAGGCTTCTTTTTATCCCGAAAAAGGTTTCTACGGGATAAAGGGCGGGTAAAGTAACTCTGTTTGTTTGTAACCTTTTAACAACTAAACCGCTGAAACGATCTCGATGAAATTCGGTGTGGAGGTAGCTCGAACTCTGGAGAAGGATATAGGATATTTTTTGTTATAAAAAGTGTAGTCCACGTGGGTGAAACCGTGGGTCGCAGCTAGTCCAAAATAATCGTCCCGCGATCGTGTCGTCGCCTCTAAGCAAGCGCACCGTCCCCTACGTTAAGCCTTAGCTCATGATTAATTTTCGGCATAAGAGGATTGTGGTGACTAATACCTACCCGTCGCCGCCGCGTCGGCCGCTCTTTGCTTAGGATTTGCACTGCCCTGCATCCGCGGTGCTTTGTTGGTTCCTAATACTACGGTAGGTTTAAGTTTCTCTTTTTATTGTAGGTATTGACGACTCTGTTCGTTCGTGGACTGATGAGCTTTGACTGGGTTTTGCAAATAGAAAAATGCTGGATGTGTTTTTCGGGTTATGTTATACTCGTACCTATCAGTTATTTGGGAGGAAACAAATAATAATAATAATAGATTTATTGATCCAAAAACAGAGTGAAACATTGAAAGAAAACTTAGGTAGCTTTCAGCTTTCTTTTAATGTTTTCTAACGCTAGAGTTATAAATAAATATTATTTTGATTTAGTTTGTGTCAAGATTATAATTTTTAAGGCGGTAATAATAGACATGCGTCAACTCGTGAACGGGTGCTGCTTGTGGGGTCTGGTCTGCTTTGGTTGTGATCCCGCAACTCGTTAATATTCATGTTCCCATATCCCAATGTGTACAACCAAACAAGAGAAATCTTCTTATTAGTAAAGCTAATTAAAAAATTACGGACTATTAGATGACAAAAAAAAAGCTTGGGATTTTAGTGAACTTGCTCCAATTCAATCAATTAGTAATAAGAATAAAATTGTCAAAGTGATCGCGCCAAAAAAATTACCTGCCGGGCGTTTCTTGCCTGTTCTTTTGCCGGCGTAAGGAGGTTGGAACAGGCGTAGCTAGTTTTAAGTTGACTTTTTAAAGTGATCACAATGTATCCTATTAAAAAAAAAAGTTTTGATATTTGACCAAACTATCTAAGATTTCCCTATGGTCTAGGTAAAACTTCTTAGCCACCATGATGATATTTCTTGAGGAAATTTAGGAACACAATCAGGATGTCATATTCTTGCGTTTAGTTACGCAGCTTAGCTGTATTTTTCACAGGATAGCTTAGCCTGTAGCCTAGTCAAACGTAGCACAAAAAGAATACCTACAAAGAAAAGTTAAGCTTCGCGCAACAGTTTGTGTAGTGAATGACATCAAGCTTACGTAGTTGACGAGTATCAAAATATCATTGAAACGCGAACACTTTAGCTTGATTTCTAACCTAATGTAGCAGTCACACATAATTTGATAAATAATTTAATCTTGATATCAAAAACTACTTACTTACGCTACCACCTAGTTTACCTTATCTCTTCTACGTAGGTAGGTATAGCTTACCTATTTAAGTAGGTAAACAGTAAATAACGGTATATCATTGTTACATTCATTGCCTTGTTTTCGAAACGCTTACACGAAGCCTTCATAAAGGGAGGTATTATCAAAAATATTTACATCGCATCGAGTGAATTGGCGTCGGCTTAATTCCCGGGAATTTGCGGGAATTACGCGGCCGCGGTCCGCGGGGAAATCAACTTTACATTCAATTTGCTCCGTGCACAGATAAAAACCAATCTCTACGTTTTTACCTGCCGCTGTGCCGCGGGAAAATTAACCGATTCCGAGCCAATTGGGAACGTAAAGCGGTGAGGTATTTATTTATGTTATTCAAGCTTTATTGGTTAGTATCAGACCTAAGTTGAGTTTTGCTATGAGTTATGTTTGGTAAGTACAATACCTAACTTTATACCTAAGAGTAGGTATAGGTACCTACCTACTTACCAGGGATTATCATTAAAGTTTTGGAACTTAAACTGAAAATCACTAAAACGCAACTACAATTCAGTTCTAGTTTCGACAAATTCAAGGGACGAGAAACGTAAGATATTACTCGGAAATCGAGCTGATTGGCGAATCTTTTGTCTACGTTTTGTTTTCAGACCTGACAAAATATTATAAGTATTAGGAGTTTCTCGTGCCACTTAACCCCTTTCTATTTTTCAGCAACACCATGCTAGGTGTCAATAAAAACTTCAATATTCACCTTTTCCAGAAAAACAACACCCTGGTAGTCTGCAATTTAGTGACGCGTTGTATCCGTCCCTCTAACGATTGCTCTGTGATGCACAGCGAGTTACTAGCTAGTTGTCCTTATTTTTAGCTGACGCGCTGTATCGCAGATTCGGCTGAATTTAGCTATGATTGCATAGTTGACAAGCGGTATTGTCCGCGGCGCAGGAGGTATCGATGTCGTAATCACGGTCGGGCCGCCGCTGGCTCCATTCAATGAGATGAAATCACTATGCGGCATATGAATAATTCAGGTGCGGTCCTACCACCTCCCTCCCTTTCCACCCAGTAGTGTTCGGTTCACCCTGCGATATTTATATCAGTTGACAGATGTAGATATGGACTGAAATCGTCTAATGCTCTAGATAAATTCTTAACCCAAGTTAGTAGGAATGTTAAATCACAGGAACTGTTCAGTATTCAACAATAATTTATTAACTTATCTTCATTCCTATCAATAAATAACACATTGTCTAAGGGTGACTCCATAGTCAGTCTAGTGGTGGTAGGATATGGCAGGAGATGCGTAGGAGACGTGCGCGAGGGGCTGTGCCGCGTAGGAGACGTGCCCGAGGGGTTGCGCCGCGTACGCGAGCTTGGCCACAGGGGCGGAGTAGGCGATCTTGTGAACGGGAGCGGCGGCGTAGGCGACGTGGGCGGGAGCCTCGGTGGGGTGGCCCTCGTAGGTGACCTCGGCGTTGAAGCCGTGCTCCTTGTCGGCGGTGTAGTGCACGATGCGGCGCACGCCGTCGGGCTGCACCAGCGAGTAGGAGCCGTGCACGGCGTCGCCGGCGCGCGCCTCCTGCTGCTGCTTCACGTCGCCGTTGTGCGCGTCCTGCACCGAATACGCGAACTCGTAGTGCGCTGGCTCCTGGGGCTCCGCGTGCTCGTACTGCAGCACCGGCAGGGCGGACGCCGCAGCCAACATGCACACCACGATGAAGAACTGTAACGAAAAAAGTTTTATCGATTAGTAAGTATTATTATGTTTAATTTTAATTTGTGTACTGTTTTTCTTTAAATGTGCTTACTTTGGCTGCCATTGTAGTTGATTGCTAACACGAGACTGTGCTTTATCCAAAGACTGAACAGTTTTTATACAAACCTGCCATGTCACTTGAGATAAAGTTTTCGTAGTGACACGCCGCCGCCGCCTACCTTGCGCCCCAGGCATGCAGCGTAATTAAACATATACCTACAGCATACAATAATTTGCAATACAAAAGTTGTAGGAGGTTAAGGTTGCATGATACTTGCGCTTTTTTGTACTCTATTTAAAGTTAGCAAATTAATTTAGATCAACATGACACGACAGATTAATGTTGTAAATGGAATACTCACTATTATAACATAGATGAGAGAGTTTTGATTATGCTTACAAACAATGATCTAAATTAATTGAAAAGAGACTGATGTTAAAAAACCCTATGAACAAAATCTTGTAAATAAAGTTGATAATGTGTTGCTTTAGAAAGAAAAACAGTGAAAGCTAATTAATGTATGAAGTTATTGTGCTCTCGTGAAATATTTGAAAATAGAGTAAGCTAACTACTTAATATAATTTTAGCATAATTACATGATACACCAATTGAACATAACTTTTCTTTTCAATGAGTAAAAATGAGCACCGTTTTATCTAAGCGTATCTAAATTAATTTCTTTAGATTAAGCGGTTGTGCAAATGCAATCTTTCAGAAGAATGCAAAATCTGTTCCCACTCGTAATTTTATAACCTTGACCGTCCACATGTCAATTTAGAGGGCGAAACTTCGCACTACATGCACTCTGTACAGAACCTGAATTGAACGTTATTCAATCTTGCATATAAAAGCTGTGTCCTTTTACCAATGCAATACAGTTAAGCAGCAACCACTTCTTAAGTAACAATGGCAGCTAAAGTATGTCATTTTCATCAAATTTATAACTTGATATACTTATTGTTATTTTTGTTTGGAGTAATACTTTTGAATTTTATTTATACCTAAGGCATCCCAGCATACTTAACACAAATCAAACATGAAAAATAATAATCTTGATCTTGGATTTAGTAAAAGCTGTGAAAGTCAAAACTCGAAAACATGGAAACAAAAAACAAGCATATTAAGTAATTCAGTAATTATTTTTTTTCGTTACAGTTCTTCATCGTGGTGTGCATGATGGGTGCGGCGTCCGCCCTGCCGGTGCTGCAGTACGAGCACGCGGAGCCCCAGGAGCCGGCGCACTACGAGTTTGCGTATTCGGTGCAGGACGCGCACAACGGCGACGTGAAGCAGCAGCAGGAGGCGCGCGCCGGCGACGCCGTGCATGGCTCCTACTCGCTGGTGCAGCCCGACGGCGTGCGCCGCATCGTGCACTACACCGCCGACAATGAGCACGGCTTCAACGCCGAGGTCACCTACGAGGGCCACCCCACTGAGGCTCCCGCCCACGTCGCCTACGCCGCCGCTCCCATCCACAAGATCGCCTACTCCGCCCCTGTGGCCAAGCTCGCGTACGCGGCGCAACCCCTCGGGCACGTCTCCTACGCGGCACAGCCTCTCGCGCACGTCTCCTACGCATCTCCCGCCATCTCCTACCACCACTAGACGGACTATGGAGTCACCCTTAGACAATGTGTTATTTATTGATAGCTGACTTTTGTTAATAAATTATTGAATAACGATTATTAAATTTTTCAATCTTTCCAAAATATTGTTCCTGGATTATCTTCCTCTAGAATTTGCGGAACTAAAAAAAATTGTCCATACAATTATGTCACACCTTCGACACATCTTACACCACCCAAACAGAAAACATATTTATTATAGGGTACTTATGCTACTTAATACCTTATAATAAGTACCTAGTGACCTATCCTACCTATTTCATACGCGTTTTTTGGCCCTCAATCTTTTTATTTGAAAAACCTAAACGTAACGGTTGATACTGTTTTTTTTTCCTCTTATATATTATTACTATATGATCATAAGACACCTGATGTTAAGTGACGTTGCGGCCGTTTATGGTGCCAGGCTACGCTTGGACTGGGAACTGGCTCTCAAGTGAGGTCACCGGAACACACCGATAGGTGCTTGGCGACAGGGTGGTAGTTAGCCAGGTGAGCACTAGAAAATCTCTACCACCAAGCTGTGGTTTTCTTTCACGGAGAACTCAAGCTAATTATAAAATTCGAGCCCACGACCACAAGCCTACGTAACTGCAGCTGAGCTATCTTCGATATAAGCTTGCTATGCTAGCTTGTCACTTGGTGTTAAATAAGTTTGTGATGTGATGGTAAACAGAAAAAGCTGAGGAACCGTTGTTTGCATATTTTAGTCAATATTGTACCTACTAAGGGAAAACATTGGTAATTTTCTTCATACATGTCTGACATTACTTTGACTAGGCATAACATTTTTATAATGGGTCCTAACCCTAACTTGAATGGCGCTGCGGCTCAAAGGTACATACCACTGCTAGAATAATGATTACTTACTACATGTACATCAACATTAGTTCTGTAATACTAACTGCACCCCATGTTTTTCTATTCCATATTTCCCTCAAATCCATTCAGCCGTTTCTCACTGACTCAGAAACTTAAAGTGTTAAGTAATACAATTTTCAATACATGGGTCTAGGCTCCGGATATGATTTTGTCCCATTCGGTGTCGAGACCCTTGGTCCGTGGGGTCCTAGCGCTTTAAGCCTTTTTAAGGAAATAACAAAAAGGTTAGTCGACATCACCGGAGACCGAAGAGCTGGCAGCTACCTCGGACAAAGAATTAGTCTAGCCATCCAAAGGGGGAACGCTGCCAGTATCTTCGGTACCTTGCCTAAAGGGACTTCTTTTAATAATGTATTTTAGTTATTAGTTTAGGTTTATTTTTTCATTTTCAATTAATTGAATAAAGCTCAGAGTTTCTGATAGGTATAACATGTGCGACATAATTCTATAATTATTTTATTTAATATGTAGAGTTTTCTATGTACCTACTTACATTTTATCGTACAACATATAATATATCATACTACTTGTACGGTCCGTAGCACCGCACCGTACAGAGTGTCGATGCAGCATTATTACTTTACTGCATCGATTACTCAACCGAGCGCGTCAGTTTGCATTTACGCCGCGACTCATCAACATCCATGTCAAATAATGAGCATTCGTGTCAAAATATATAAATCCATCATATAACAGCAGTTATCATTTCGGTGTGGCAGCAGCCCCTACACTACTATTTCATATTATTCTATGCATAAAATAATATGCATAAAATCGTTTAGAATTTGTTTTATTTATATTTCGTACAGGGCAGCGTTTGACCACAAGTCAGAAGTCACCTGATGTTAAGTTACGATGTGGTCGAAAGTGGCGCCAAGCTACACCTAGACTGGGAACTGGCTCTCAAGTGCGGCTACCGGAACATACCAATAGATGCTTGGCGACAGATTCTTAACTTGAAGGTGCTGAACATTAACCATTTTCATTACGTTATGTAAGCAAGAGCCTTATTACTAACTTTTCCTTATATAGCATAAGTAGCCACTAAACCTAAACTTGTGACTCTCATAAAGTTTGCTAAAGAACAAATGCGAAGCTACAGTTTAGTTGGTACCTAAAGATCTTTGTTGTTGTGATGATAAGAAATAGTATTCAATGCTTATTGTTATTCAATAATTTATTATCTTACAAGTTACTATCAATAAATAACACATTGTCTAAGGGTGACTCTATAGTCCGTCTAGTGGTGGTAGGAGATGGCGGGAGATGCGTAGGAGACGTGCGCGAGAGGCTGTGCCGCGTAGGAGACGTGCCCGAGGGGTTGCGCCGCGTACGCGAGCTTGGCCACAGGGGCGGAGTAGGCGATCTTGTGGACGGGAGCGGCGGCGTAGGCGACGTGGGCGGGAGCCTCGGTGGGGTGGCCCTCGTAGGTGACCTCGGCGTTGAAGCCGTGCTCCTTGTCGGCGGTGTAGTGCACGATGCGGCGCACGCCGTCGGGCTGCAACAGCGAGTAGGAGCCGTGCACGGCGTCGCCGGCGCGCGCCTCCTGCTGCTGCTTCACGTCGCCGTTGTGCGCGTCCTGCACCGAATACGCGAACTCGTAGTGCGCCGGCTCCTGGGGCTCCGCGTGCTCGTACTGCAGCACCGGCAGGGCGGACGCCGCACCCATCATGCACACCACGATGAAGAACTGGAATAAATATTGATTTGTTGCTATTAATTACTTATTTTTACTGTTATTATTCATTCGGTTTAAAGGCAGTTTTTCAGAGCATAAAGATATTCAAAATCTATTTCGTCTTCTTCTATCGTGTAAACAAGCTAGTGCGCTGTCTGCTACGCAGGATTTTAATCTAGGTATTGAAGTTTTAAATTCTCGGTGGCATTGAACCGGTCAAGCGTAACGCTTCCCATCAGAATAGCGACTTGCTCTTTTCATCATCCATATGCAATGAAAAAAGAAAAACAAACAAAAGTTGCCGGAATTGTAATTATTTTTTTTGTTAGTATTTTTTATTCTCACCTTAGCGGCCATTGTTGCTAATTTGCTACCTGATACTCAAGTGTGCCTTTTGCAGCGATTGCACCAGTTTTTATAGGTAGGTAGGTACAAGTTATTGTCACCTGCAGAGTTCGTGTATCTGACACGGCCCGGGGCGCTGCTAATTAAACCGCATTGATTGAGAGATGTGAAGGTCGGTAACCCCTGCATGCTTTCGAAGGAACCGTACCAATGTTTAGCGAAATCCGAAAGCCCGTACACACACACATGTACAATAAATACGTCTTACGCGCGTGGCTAGTCCTTCACCTGATGCCAGGTTTTTGAGTGTCATTATTTGTAGCAGAAATTGCTTGCTACTTTACCAATAGAACGATTGTCAATCTACGTGGCTTGACTTGATTGTTTATAGAGATATAAGCACGCGTGACCTGCCTTGACAGACGCGGATTGCCTAATTCCGTTAGTAGTTTATTAACCTGTCACGTTATGCATACCTTTTTTCTGTATCATTGCATACAATTCCAAGTACTAATGGCGCACTTAAGAATATGTTGATGAGATTGAAAATAATTACAATAGTGTTGGTGATGTAGGTACAGAAATTATATTTAATGTCAGTTTGCGAAAACAAATTCGCCCAAGATCTTTCGGAGTAATAATTGCTTGGTATTTAGGCGTCTTGTAATAAATTATTCTTCTTTAGGAAAGAAGCGATCTGTTTAATAACGTGCATGCGTATAAATTGCGATCTTACAGCATATTCTGTTAATTAACGGACCCAGTCCAGCGTGACCCTGCATACGTAGCTTAAACAAAAGCGTTTCATACATTACGAAAGCATTACATGATCGGTACAAAAGCAGATATAAATTCTCC
Organism: Opisthograptis luteolata; assembly: GCA_931315375.2. NCBI lineage: Eukaryota > Metazoa > Arthropoda > Insecta > Lepidoptera > Geometridae > Opisthograptis > Opisthograptis luteolata. Next base: position 8,919,172 of record OV928049.1, on the reverse strand, counting down.
AACGCATTAAAATTGAATTTAAAAAACAAGTTCAACTCTCGTCCATTGTAAATAGAGCTCGAGCTACCGGCGCGGCGTGGAGCTTTCATTTCGTGTGACGAAGAGAGGTTGTGCGGGTAATTTTAGAGTGGTTGTCGGTGTTGGTAAGGAAATTAAAAGTAGTTGACCGAAGCCTTGACCGATATTGGCTGGGCGCGGCCCTACTACTTACTAATTCGTATTATGTATGTGTAACACGCGTCGATGATCGATGTCTCAGCACGCATGTATGTAATGATAGGAACAATAGTACACGATTCTACTTGTAGGAGTTGTAGGTACATATTTTGATCAAGATACTTTCAATTCGAATTTGTAATGTGATACATTTCTTTTGCTATGTTGGTTGGTTTATAAAGTTATAAAATAATCGATCTGTTTCATTTTGTAATTACTTATTTTATGTGTGAATAATTATTTCGCAATGCAATAGACTATTTATAATTTTTGGTTAAGGAAAAAAATTGCTAATATGTTGTGACTTTGTAAGACAAATTGAACTCAAAGTTATAATCCATAAATACGTTAAGATATCTAACGATATAGAAGAAAAGGTTTCGAACAAGCTTCATAAGGTTAAAGTAAAATATAATCAACAACGTATACAAAATATAATGAGTTCTCTATATTTTATATAACCCGCCTGAATATCTACCCATGCTACCACTCTACCTTCTATTTAAGACCCTACCACCAAGCACCTATCGATGTGTTCCGGCAGCCTCACTTGAGAGCTAGTTCCCAATCCAGACGTAGCGTTGCATCTATCATCTTCTTGTGGTCAAACGTTTCCTACGTATGTTTTTAACTTATGTGACGATGTGATCAAAGGTCACGTTACGCGTTATTAAAATTAAGCTAGACAGTCAAATCAAAACACACTAATAGGTGCTTGGTAACAGGGACCAGTGTGGTAGCTAGCTAGGCGAACACTAGAAAATGCTCTATCTAACTACGGTTTCATCACAATGTTTTCCTTTACCGAAAGCTCAAGCTCACTGCAGGATTCGAGCTCACGACTTACGGGCCGATGATATTACCAATGAGCCTTCAACACTTTCATTGCGACAAACACATTGCTTGCGTTGCAACCTAATTAACGAATTACATAATATTTTTAATTTATAATTTAGATAAAAAACCAGATTATATTTATCTACAACTATTACTAATAAATCTATACCTACTAAAAACTTATCTCTAAAGGTCTAAAGATAGATTAAAATAATAAATTACAAACAAAACACTGCATTTTTGCTACTGCAGGTTGATAAAATATCTTACTAAAGATATCCGTTGAAATGAAATATGAGGAGAATAAATGGCTCAGAAATCACTTAGTAGATACCTGGGTACTTTTAAAATACGAACCTAAAGTAATTACTTCGAAGGCATACCACTATATGACATTGATATTAATATATCCCAATAACAATTTTTCGTTTCTTCTCACGATTGACTAATTACAAATTTATTACAAAAATGTGTGTTTAATATCTAACCGCCCACGTGTACGTAGCAACTATGAACGAACCTGCGGGGAACAGGTTTACCGATATTGCCGTTTATTACTAACGCATTGCTCTAATTTTTATTTGGAATTGCCAAACTATTGATTTGCATAATCTATGTGCGCTTGGGCGAGTTGAGTAATGGACACTAGAAAATCTTTGTTGCACATCTAATGTCACTCTGATTTATCTTTACGAGTTGAGTTATATACGTGTACTAATTGGTGTACATTTTGGAGATGGTATCGTAGTTGTTAACTTGCCGGCAACTGAGCTCAGTCAAAAAAGTTGCTGTAAATGTCTAGTGTTACACATACTTTTTTTTCAAAAGCCGCTGTTCCAACATTGCGACATCTTTAAATGATTTTTTTTATGGTAATTAAAAGTACATACAAGCAAAAAGTGCTCCACGCTTTTTGAATGAACTACTACTATACCATAACTATGTAATACAAATTAATCTAACAATTTTATATTTTCTTGTGTGTAATAAAACTGTGTATTTTAAAAGAGTCTCTAGTTGTTGAGAAAATAACACAACTTTCAGCTAGGTGGTATAACCTCCACCTATGCGTAGAACTAATTAAATCAATAAATGTATTCAAGAATCAGACAGTCCCACAGTGTTATTAAAACAATAAAACATAGCCCATGACACTAAAGGATAGAGTAGCTTGCCTTTAGTGAAATATTTTTCTAAATTGGTTCTGTATTCAGAGGGTTTCGGGATAAAAAGAAGCTATGTGTTAATCCAGGGTATAAGCTATTTCCATTCCAAATTTCATAAAAATTGGTTTAGTAGATACGGTGATACGTGGTAGTAAACACACACACACACACACATACACACACACACACACACACACACACACACACACACACACACACACACACACACACACACACACACACACACACACACACACACACACACACACACATACATACTTTCGCATTTAGAATAATAGTAGGATAGGATTAGTGCAAAATGGTTTTTTTTACCATTTACAGGGTAGCGTTTGATCACAAGTCACCTGATGTTAAGTGACGATGTGGTCGAAGGTGGCATCACGCTACACCTGGAATAATTGTAGATAGTACTATTTTTTTTGTTAGGGTGGACACACCAAAGTTATTTACCCCTGTCGAAATTGACCCGAGTAATTGGCATACCATACCATTGTATAATCAGTATCGTTAGACAATATCAGTTCATTATATCATCGAGATAGCGAAGATGATTAAGAATTAATTGGTTTTTTATTGGCACTATCTGCCGCTAGTTTATTGCAAGCAGATTGATAGGTTCAAATATATCTAAAGTGGACCATGACATTCGTGAGTCATTTGGAGTAGGAACTGACCCGAAATGCATTCTTACGAAAGTGGAATGCGGTTTGCAAATGTCATAACTAGTTCAAAAAAATTATTCTATCATGGCCCTTATAAAAGTCTCTTAGTAAGAAACTAGCTAAACGAAAGATTTTCAATCGCTAGATAAATGTTATCATCATCACCATCAGTTTATGCACTGTCCAATGTCGCATGCTCTTGAATGATAGTTTCCTCACGATGTTTACTTTATGATGTTTACCGTTAAAAGGAAACGTAGTAGAAATATGTATATGTTAGATCCATAGAATAAAACAACACATCATACCTAATGAAAATAAAAGCGTGCATTGTGTTAAAGAATATGTAGGTAATTCAATTGTTTTTAAATCAGAGCGATCATAATTTACTGGTCAGATGATATTTTTATTTAATTTTGATGTTTTTTTAGTTGATTTTCATTAACCCCAGGTAAGTGTATAATTATACTGTTATAAACTACCATGGTCAAATACATGGTAATCATCCCGTTATAAAACCTAATTCTAGTGTATAATTAGATGTTAAAATTGCATCCGATCTAATTGACAGTGACATATTAAGCACTAAACTATAATTTTTGAATCTCAAACTGATTCAAACAAGTCGAATTATAAATAGTAAATAATAATCAATTAATCAATGTTAATTTGCCTACTGAAGGAAGGTGAAGTACCTTATGATCTTGAATGAGTTACATAAAAGGTTCCGATCCAGTTCTTGACTTCGCCCCAGGGTACGAGTCTTCTACACGCATAGACACATGTGTGTTGCGTCTGCGCAGCTAGGCGGTGGTATAAAAGCTCTCCGTAGCCATGTAGAGACACATTAAGTCGCTATAAACCAATCAACATGGTAGCCAAAGTGAGTGTACTACATAATAATTTAAAAACATGTGTCATACATTTCAAGTCACATAATCGTTGCATTGAGAATCAATAGTATAAACCTATTAATTAATATAAAGTGTTTAATTTTAGTCATATTAGATTACTAGCTGTTCCCCGCGGTTTCACCCACGTGAACTACAGTTTATCACGATAAAAAGTGTCCTCCTATGTCCTTCCCGAGGATTTAAACTATCTCCATACCAAGTTTTATCAAGATCGGTTCTATACTTTTTAAGTTTATCCGAAACAAAAAAAAAAACACCAAATTAGAATTTATATAGATAAACTACTATAGTAAATTATTTTTTCAGTTCGTCGTTTTATCCTGCTTGGTGGCGGCAGCGGCCGCAGTAGCAGTCCCGGTGCACCAGGGCGCTTACCACGCCGCTGCGCCCCTGGCCTACGCCGCCCCCATCGCCAAGGTGGCTTACGCTCCCACTCAAGTCCACTACGCCCAAGCCCCCATTACCAAGTACGTCCATGCCGAGCCCGAGGCCCCCGCCCAGTACGAGTTCGAGTACTCCGTCCACGACACCCACACCGGTGACATCAAGCAGCAGAAGGAAGCGCGCTCCGGTGACGCAGTCCAGGGCTCCTACTCGCTGGTGCAACCCGACGGCGTCCACCGCATCGTCGACTACACATCTGACAAGGTCAACGGCTTCAACGCTGTCGTCCGTTATGAGGGACACCCAACTGAGGCTCCTATTGCCAAGCTCGCCTACGCAACTGCGCCCGTGGCTAAGGTCGCCTACGCGCCTTCTCCCGTCCACTACGCGCCCGCCCCTGTTGCCAAGTTCGCCTACGCTGCCCAAGCTCCCGTAGCGAAGGTTGCCTACGCACCCGCTCCCGTCCAGTACGCTCATGCTCCCGTCCAGTACGCTCCTGCGCCCGTCCAGTACGCTCATGCGCCCGTCCAGTACGCTCCTGCGCCCGTCCAGTACGCTCCTGCTCCCGTCCACTACGCACCAGCTCCCGTCCACTACGCCCAAGCTCCCGTAGCTAAGGTAGCCTACGCCACCGCTCCCGTCGCCAAAGTAGCCTACTCCGCTCCTCTTGGCCACGTCAGCTTCTCTTCTCCCGCCATCTCCTACCATCACTAGTGATATTAAGTTGTAAAATTATCTTATTTATTTTGTTAAATACACAGTCAATTCGAAACTCTCTTTTATTTTTCTCCAAGGGGAAAGAATTGCACAAGAGGCGTCAAAACGGCGTATCCGATATCAAAACGCTCCAAACGAAGTTAGGAGGAAGCGTGTGGGTAGTGTCGGGGAATCAATTGAATTATGTAGCATTATGAAGCGAGTGCGGGTCCGGTTACGCGGCACGTCTACGCGGCCCGCTGGGACGTACCGACCGACGCATTGCTCTTGACACCTATTCATTCGGCTAGTTTAGAGACGTTACTGCTATAGTTCCGACCGGCATCCTCAACTGAATTTCCCCTCCGGGACCCAGCAAAGTTAACAGCTAGGGAGGCAGGGTAGGTCCTCGTTATTTCTACGAACTGCTAGTTCAGCAGAAACAGTGTACACTTTAATGATTGCAAGCAAATACGAATTGACAGCAGCGATGGCAAAAGTGGTTGTTAGAATGTGATGTGAATATTATATTTGGCACCGCCTGTTGTGATAAACTGAAGGGTTGTTCTGGCTTGTCGATAAATGTTTTGTTATAGTTTGTTAGACTTTACAAGTGAAGTGAGGTACTTTGTTGGTTGAATTAAACGTATTTACATTAACATGAGTTGCGGTTTTTTGTGAGCATGGGTAGTGCGTACAAGCAAAATAATATTAGTGACGTAATAAAAGGTGCCTAATTATTACCAAATTATTTGTTACATATTATGTAAAAACATCACATATGTTTGCCTGTTTTCAATCAACCTTTGTGTATACCGAAAGCGTTGAAAAACATCGTTACTGAACAAAATATCTAGTGGACTTGTTTGCCATTGTGAATCCACTAACAAATCCGCGGAAACTGCATGAACAATGAATATATTTTCACTATTCCACTGTTAAAATGTCATTCGATCTCCTGTATCCGGTACATCCACCGGTTTGTGGATAAAACGAGATAAAACGCCACAACAAAGCGCTCACACAGAATATTAAACACACCGAATAAATAATAAATCAGCCAAATCGATGAGAGTAAAACAACGTAACTTCCATAATTTGATTTGGAACTTACGTCCTTTTTCGATTACTCGCCAAATGTTTTGGTGAAGTTTTACAATGCCACAAAGGGTTGGATCGCATTAATCCCGCTATTATCGGATAATAAACGATTACTTCACCCCCCTCCCCCCTCGATTCATCCCGGTAGTTTGTATAACTATTAAGGAGGATATTACACCGCATGTCGCTAGTATTCCTTGGAGAGTTGGTGCTTCGCGTAATTATCATGACGTGGTAGGGTTTGATGATGATTTTAAGCTTCTCTATAAGTTTAATATCATATAGTTCTTTGGGAAATAATACTGTTGTTCTTTGTAGTAGTATAAATGTACAGTGGCCAACATGTTAACTTTCTTAGTTTCTTTCTTTTTAATTTTTGACGCCTTTATCTCTACTATTTTGTCAGTGCCTAGTTTAACTTTTTAATTCCGCAATTCTGCCAACCTCAAGGAATAAAAGTTATTAAAAAATAACTATGCTATAGTGAAATAGTGAGTCAAGGACACAGTCATCGCTAACAAGAAGTTTGCAAATATGCATTAGGTTAAAAAAAACAGTTCCTAAATTTACTGCCACAGCCTGCTGGTAAATCCACCACTAAAAGTAGAATCAATTTAAGTACATTTACTTCAGAAGCCCAATTACATATAAACCCCCTCGAAATTTCAATTAGAAAAGCTTTTACAGTCTTCAAATTAACTAACAATACCACCAGCTAATTAACATCGTTGTCTAACAACCGTGGACAGCAGCATACGACGGACCAACGACGTCGATCATGCAAGGATAGCGGCTTACCACTCTAAGTTGACCTTATCAGTTTTTAGGATGGAGGTGAAATCTATGATAATGTCTTTATATACTGTGATAATGTGGTAGAATTTGCAACAGTTTGTATGGTACCGAGGCGCATGCCGCGTCCAAAGTAAAATGGTCGCTCAAAAGTTGACGCATGCTCGCCTTTTGTAGTTCCAGTGTGTGCACGAGCTAGCACGTGTCAGTGCAATCGTTTCCGGGTGACCCGTGTCGAGTTGCACGGGATATTTTTGCGGCTTCTAGTGGTAGGCGTTCGTGGACAATGAAATTGGATATTGAATTGATATGATCGTATCGTAATACAGATTGATATAATAGCTGGCTCGTTTTGTGAGACTTTATGACGTAGGTACGTACCAGCAGCTGCATTTAAGGTTACAAAACTGGACAAAAAGGTTTCAATCGTAATAAATGAATTATGTCTAATATTCCTAAGAAAGTATTTCAACATAAGTAGTACGAAAAGATTTATATATATATTAAAAAGTCACTGTTTTTGTCCCTCTGTCTGTTTGTTACAACAAAAAGTATCCTATGTCCTTGCGCAGGGTTCAAACTACCCATTTATACCACATTTCATCATGATCAGTTCAGCCGTTTAGTCATCATAAAAATATAATAAACAAACAATAAAAACATATATACATACATATAGGTATATATAAACTATAGAAAAAAACACTGAGTGATAATTTAAAAATATAACGGTAAAAGGGCTAAAACTCAACTTGTGCTGTGTTTACATTTGCATGTGCACACAGCGCTGGCTTTCAGTTTACTCTTGTGAGTACATCAACTAATCGAGATAACCGTGTCTAAGCAATTCGTGTAAACACCCGATCTCTAATCATATTCGTAATCATAACCGAAACAGAGCTTCACTCACTGACACAAGGACTCCAATAAGCCATCGCCACTGCTACTCAATATTTACGCCTAGCTTTCAGATGTGTAGCAATCACCCCGGAGCACTAAGGGTGGCGGGGGGCCACCCCGGAGGTGGTGCGGGGGGAGGGTGTACAGGGGTGAGGAAGACTACGTCGGAAACAATTAGGCAGGGCGCACGCGCGCCTGTTTCCTGCACCTAATTGGCGTATCTATTCCGTACATGTATTGAATATAATTGACGACGATGATGCTGTAATGTGATTAGATTGATATCGTGTCTAGAGATGCGGAGAGGAGTGGAGCTGAGACGTTGGATGGTCATTGTCTTTTTGTAAATATTCTTATACACAGTTAGAGTAAAGTGTTTATAGAGCAATGGATTACGCTAGGCAGTAAAAAATCGAATCGGACCAAGATATATTTTTTGATGGGCTCTTTGATATTGGACACTCCCAAACACAGAAAGATAGACTCCTTTCGTGGTGTCTGTTACAGTTTCTGATACCCTAGTTACAGGGAATCGTATTTATTTAGGGGGGGGGGGGGGGGCAGTACTCAGATATATTTGGTTGTGTGGGAGCAATTATTTTATCATTTACAGATACTGTATGCAACAGTCTCGCAACAGTCTTGCAACAGGGCATGCTATACTGCCGTAGAACTATACAGATTAGTACAGATTAGTAGTATTACTCATTCTGAAAATTTGTACTATTTACTTTTACTTCATAAAAAAGGTGTAGAGGCTTTTAGTTATTTTTATTTTTTATTATTTTAATCTGATTTTGAGTTGGAATGATGTACAGTTTTTGTTACGCCTGTGATTAATCTATTAGCAATGACTATACACAGCGCAACAATATCATCACCTTTAAATTTTCTTTCATTCACTGCTTTGTCAAAACTAAGCATGTAAGTATTACTGAAAAATAACATAAAGATTAAAATACCCTTTAAAAATCTAGTTGTGAATTGTAAACTGTCCATTTACGTTGACGTCCCGATATATTATTTATGCAACTGTTCATTAGCAATACTAATGACTGCTAAACACCCCCGTCTCTGGCCAGCTTACCCTCTATTCCCATGACATTGCTTTGTTCGTGAAATCTATTTATTCGTGTCGCGCTGGCCGTAGTAGGCCTAGAGGTGCCGATCGTTTTAATTTGTACTCGGATATTTTTAAACATATTGTTTTTAATACAGTAATTCTAAATTAATTAAAGAGGATATTCCTGAGTCTTATAAAGTATTTCCCTGATTCTGCAATCAACAACTGGAATTAAAAATTAAAACTGTCACGCCTGGATTAGAATTAGCTTCCATGTGAGGCTGCCGAAACACACGCTTGATGCTTGGTAAAAGAATGTTAACTGACGGGTAGCTAAGCTAGCACTAGAAAATGCTGTTGATTAGTTGGTATCTGATGTACCTACATGTCTTTCAATCAAGGATTTTTACATAATCTTCGGGTTTCAGTGCCGCATCGATTTTAAAGACCTTAGTCAAAATAGCATGCACCTCTTGTTTACAAATTTATTTATTCACATTGTAGAGGTTGAAATCTATTTATTCATATCGTATTGCTAATTTGGGGATTAGGCGGTACGTTCCGTTGGTTATTGAATTATCCATTCCGTTTGCGGGGACTCGGTCCCGAGGGATCTGTTACCATAGAGTTTTGGAGGCACGGCCACTGCGGAGTTTTCGTAGCAGGAGTGAGGTTTGCCTCACTGTGGTAATATTAAATATATTGATAGTGAAATATATTTTATACTATATAGGAACACTAGGAACAGTGCATTTTTCCGGGATGAAAAGTGACCAATGTCTCTGTTTTCTAAACTATTTCTATGCAAAACTCGGTGCCTGCGTGAAAGGAGGACATACTAACAAAAGTACTTTCGCATTTTTATATGTGTAAGGACGTCTGTTTAGCGTGAATCGATGATTCAAGCACAAGCAAGCAAGACGTGAAGGAAATATTAAAGTTGATAGGATTATACCTAGTAGGAATTAGTGCTTTTGGTATAAATAAACCAAAAGGTAAGTTCAATATTATTGTTCAGTAAATGCAATAAATGCAATGCGTGGTCGATGCGTTGCCGATCTTTAAGAACTCTTTTTACACCTATCTTGAAAGACTGCAATTTGTAGCTCAGCGGAAAGACTTGTGGAGGAAGCTCTTTCCACATTTGCATTTCGTCGGTTAGCAAATAACACCGCACAAGTCAAAATTTTGTGGTATTGACATTTTAATGCCATTAGATGCAGTTTTGTCGTGTGCTTCTATGAGCCTGTCAGTTTTACTAAATAGAAGCCGTTAATTAAACATTTTAACACACACAAGTCAATAATAATTTACATAAAAACACATACAAATTAAACAGTGTTATGTCTCTCCTGAAAAGTTGCAAAATTTGACTTGCGCGGTGTTGTTGCTAGCCGACGATATATCTTTTCTGTTTTGTCTTTTTTTACTTCTTATTGACAATCTAAAACAATGGTAACTGGATTTACGAACCGTATCCAACAGTAAAACCAGTGAATTGAATATTTATTTACTTCCCCGTGGTAGAGGGAAGAGGGGTAAACTTGACGCGAAAACGGTGTGTTCGCAGTGTGAATACATCATTCCGCCACGTTACGAATAAATGTTTAGAGCGCGGTGCGCCCAATTACAGTGGCGGAACGTTTGTAAACTGACTTAATTATTACATACATATCTTCTACTAGCCGTTCCCTGCGGTTTCACACGTGTGGGCTACAGTTTATCGCGATAAAAAGTATTGTATGTCCTTCCTCAGAGTTCAAACTATCTCCGTACTAAATTTCGTTTATATCGGTTCAGTAGTTTAGGCGTGAAAGCGAGACAGACAGACAGTATCACTTTTAATTTTATAATATTCTTAGTATGGATTCTTTCAGCTATGTCCGTTTAGGTGCAGATTGTTAAAGCATCTTTAATTTTTACCTCTCACGGGGTTTGACCACAAGTCATTTGATGTGCGTGCGTAATCATAATTATTCTTCTCCTCATAAATGAATTGACGCGAGTTTGATGAAATTTTGTAACTTTTAATCGTGATTTTGGAACAGGCGTAGCTAGTTTTAAGTTTGACGTCATAAAGTGATCTCATTTTGTATCCTACTAAATCAATTATATGTTGACTTTGACTTTGATACACTGTACCACGCGAATGAAATCGCGGGAACACCTAGTTGCTAACAAAGAAGTCCAAAGCAAGGACTCGCCGCCGCAATGACAATTGACTTGATGACTTCTCCACTTCCTACCCTCGCAGAAACGACGCGCTCACGCGTAAAAACATCCATAAAACCGTCATTAATTCTTCGCATTTAAGTCATAATTACTTTAATGGCGACGACAATAGAGTACAAGGAGCCACTCAATTACGCGGCATTCATAACGTGACCATACGTCCCGCTTATTGCGGGACAGTCCCACTTTGAAGCTATGTGTCCCACTGTCCCCAAAATCCTCAAAATGTCCCGCTTTAGTAAGAAAAAGCAGGCCGTCCCTGATAATAAGTTCAAAAAGGGCGTTAAATCTTGTTTATTATTAAAAAGTGTTTTAAAAAGAGTGGCAGTATTGAAAGCTGTCTGATAACCATGGGTCAAATCATGCCAACAGTTACATTAGAGCTAGCTCTATTTATATGAAAAAAATCTTGGCTTGATTTAATTTCATTAAAGCAGACCTCAAAATAAACATCAGGGTCCCGCTCTGAGGGGAAAACCTGTGGGGACCTTTTTGGGAGGTACTGTACACAGCAGCACAGCAGCAGCATTTGCACCATCGCATAATATTATTGTGTTTATGTATAATGTTACTGTTTTTTTTTCTCTCTCGTTATTGTCGTTTTTCTCTATTGTGTGAAGTTTTCCCAAATAAAGTCTTTCTCTCTCTCTCTGTCTCTCTCCCTCTCAAAAATAAATGGTCACCTTACGCATTCGGGGCCTCGGTGCCGTGGTGTTTGCTCAGTGCTCACCGAGAGCTCTCATTGGCTGGTCGAGTGAGGGGCGCTCCCTAGCCTGACTGTGAAGAGGCTCGGATGAGACACTGTTTTATTGATATTTGCGCTTCTTTGTTCGCTTTAGGAATGCTTTGAATGATTTATTGTGTGACGTATGGAACTATGGAAATGGTCGGTAAATCTCATACACAGGAATTTCACACATTGCAACCAAACTATCAATTGTTTAAAAAAAAAAACTGTTTTTGACCCCACTACCAAATGCTAGGACCAATTACTGCCTTTAAATCAGTCTAAATCCTCTCTATCTCAAATGTAACACCACGCTGATCAATTAACACTAAGTGACAAATTAGTTTTAGTAAGTTACTTGTTAATGAAAATTAAGAATATGTCACCTTGGCGAAAGTGCTTGCACCTTTATTACCGCCGTTCCGCGAGCTAAACTTGAAAAATAAACGTGTAACTTGTTTGAAACAAATGATTCTCATAACTCACACGCACACATGTAAAGTGCGTCAGCTCCCATCTCCCGCAGTAATGTTATTATTTGCCAACATTTACTAAATAATTTGCTCGTTAAACGTCTGCCGATCCCCCTATCCCTAACTACCGCATTGTGCCGCCCGCGCCTCCCCCGGGGACTAACGACTGATTCAACCAATGCGACTCAACATCATTACTCTCAGCTCTTTGTCAAGATATTTGTAGCAACATGCTCTTTTGTCCGCGATATGAAATTAACAACCAGTGTTGCCACTTTTGCGTATAAATGACCAGATGGCTTTGCACCCTTTTTATAGGCCGATTTCTCGTCTTAGTCTCATTTTTTCTATACAACTTTAAAGGTCGAAAAGTCTGTAAATCCCTACTAATATTATAAATGTGAAACTAACTCTATCTGTCTGTCTGTCTCGCTTTCACGCCTTAACTACTAAACTGATTTAAATTAAATATGGTACGCAAAGAACAGCTAATTAGAAATATTTTGATAAAAACTTTAGGTTTCATCTCAAATGTTGAATCACAGTATTTCTGATCCCTTCCCCTTTCTTTTTACTCGAGCAAATCCGAACGGACAGAAGCTAGTATAAATACATCTAGAAAAACTAGTGGATCTACTCGTATGAATCCTTCTTACACTATCCGTACTATGATTTAACTAAAAATAAACCTAAAAGCGCCTGAATAAAACCGATGCGACACATTGTGGCCTACATTCCGGCAGTTTCACATAAATCTGCTCCTCCATTTGTTTTTTTTTCTTGGACTTTTTGTAATAAGGCAACACTACGTTCTTTGTTCGTGATATGAAATTAATAACGTCCTGTAATGCGAGGGAGGATTAGAAAACTATCGCGCGCATTCAATGAACTCGTAGAGGTGCGACTTGATGAGTTTTCGCTGCGATAAGCTCGAGATTAACTACTACTGCTTATGATTAGGTACTTACGTGAAATGTACAACGTACTTCTGTGGAACGATGTAGGTACTTAGCTAATTAATGAAGCAGTAGCAATGTTACGCGGAATATGGCAATGTTTACTAGCTCTTTTCGTTTCGAGTGCAGCGTAGTAATAAAGCTTAGCTTTGATTGTTTCCAATGCAGGAGTAGCGTGATGCCAACATCGACCACGTCACCATCGTCAGTTAGCATAGATGACTTGGGATCAAACACTACGTAGAGTACAAAAAAAAACACGATGACGTGCGCGCGTAGTTTATCACTTTAAAACGTAAAACTTGAAACTAAGCTATGCCTATTCTAATCTCCTGACACCAGCAAAAGAACAGGCAGGAAATGCCCGGCAGGTAATTTTTGGGGCGCGATTACATTTACTATTTTTAAATTATCACATCAAAAAACAAAAATCATACATCAATAAACTGTATTTTTGTAAATATGAGTACTATCGATATTTATCTTAGATGTTTCGTTCCAAAACGCTTTAGGTAGGCACCACTTCATACCACTCAGGGTGTTCCACCATGATCTGAAGTTGTTCTTAGCTGGTGCATGCTTAACTTCTTCACTATTCAACGCCGTGCAAAGAGAACAAACTGGATGGTAATTCGTGGACTCAGAATCTATAGTGTAGACATTAGTCCATTGGAAAAAGGATTCGTATGCTTTGGCATCCTTCATAGCTCGGTTTATAACGTGGGCTAAATTGTACGGATGGTATTCGCGGGCGTTAATGTAGGAGCCTGGTGGTAAAAACCTGCGAACAATTAATCTGTTTAATATATTGTAGATATGACCTCCGGTGGTCGATGTACATACCAGCAGGCTGAGGGTGTCAAATATAGGGACTATTTTTGTTCTGGTATTTTCGTAAACCAAGGAATTTACAGTGCGTCATAGCGTCAATCAACATTATAAATGTTTGTAATAGAGTCCAAAGTCGTATTGCAACAACGGTTTGCTGAATTACAACACAAATAACCTAGGCATTGTTGAAGAGCGGCAAAAATTTTACAACCTATACTTGGAACATGTATTTAACATGACTCATTAATAACGCTTGTACGGACGGAGCGTGAGAACTATCAATAGTTTGGGATATCTCTACCTGCTATAATTAGCTCCACCATACACAATAGGCACCACATAATTATCATATCCATGAAGAACCTTTTCCGTGACATAGTCGTCCGCGAACGAGTTCTCGAAAGCCATGTAGAAATAGTAATTCCTCCTCAGCATTTCTTCGCAATCATTGTTATCGCATTTTCTTTTCGTGCAATCGCCATAAACATCTATTTGTAGGGAATAATGGAATAGATGCTCCTGCAGTCTTGTTAAATATTCGTCTCTTAAACTGTCAGCTCTGCAGTGGCTGACGATCCAAGCTGCAACCCTCGTTCTTCCTTTAAAAATAGCCTTAACTTTATCATCAAGAGGATAGTTCGGTAAGTGCCATTGGACATTTTCGCTCGGAGCCACAATCTCGCCGCTGATATTTCGCACAACAAAGAAGTTCCAGGCTACATCCGAATCGAGTCTGTATGTAAAAGTCCAATTGAAGAAGTCGTCGTTATAAAGTTCGCAGGCCGGATAGTCAGACGATGACTCTGCCGTCGAGAAAATGTATATTTGTGATTGAGCTCGACGAATCGGCCTCCCCGTAGCGTTGCTCAAATGTTGCTCATTGAACACAATAGCGTGGAAAAGCGAATAATCACCGCTCAGTAGGCCTTTGTCTCACAGTCAGATAAATATCTCGTGCTAATCGCACTATATCCCCATAATAGAATGTATTTCGTATCCCCTAATCGAGATACAGCTTCGCGTTGTTGTTTGGCTTTCGTAATAATAGTGGTCATGTTATCTAGTGATTCGATGATGTCTCGTACTAACAGAAAATGTAGGAAACCGCAAATAGATACGGATATTACTAGGCCTACTGCACTTTTCACTGAGAATTTTTGCCGTGGTTTGTATCTGAGAAAGGAAACCATTTTTTATGGAATCGAGAAATCTTGATAAAACTGACATGATTTTCAAAACGATGACATACAGAATAAAAGGCATCATAGAATGAAGACATGTGACATTTCAGATTCAAATGAATTTACAAAATAGGTAGGTACTTAGTAGACTTTATTGAAATCGTAAACCGGATATAGAACGTTATGAAAATATTCAACTCAATCACCATTCTATGCGTGGGAGTATCTTGACCATTCAGCTGGGCTATTGTGCCTCATAGGTGGCAAAACCATCACTTATCGGATAAAGCGAAACATTTAGACAACCTGACAATAGTATTTAAAACCCCAACTAATCCGAGATTAATATTGTATCTCGACGAGGACGCGATAAACACTCTACAAGTAAATAAAATGTGAACAGTTAGTCGAATAAAAAATACTGACCACGAAGGTTGTCGTACGTCCGAGTTATTGTTGGACGCGTCAAACTACAGTTATTGTTGGCAAAATAAATCATTGTTGTGGTGTTAAGCTTTCGAGAGCAAAAACTTCGTTTACAATAGTGTTGTAATTGAATTAAGTGCACTTGGAGGCGTCTATGTCCGTTCTAGGAATGTTAGTTAAGTCGAGGGCAGTGAAGAAACATTGGTGAATAAGTCTCCGTGGTCAAGGAGACTGCAGCTGGTCGCTTTTCCGTCAACATCCTGAGAATCATCAGTGTTATGTTACTAGATGATTAGTATGAAAAGTAACAAGCACGTATAGCTACTAAAATCGAATACATTTTAAACCACTATATACACTGATGCGGTATCGGTAGAAAGCTAGAATAACTCTATTCTCTTTAAAATATTCTGGAAACTTTTTCTTTATGTAAATTATTTGAATTAAATTGATGATAAAAACAAATAAATCTTACAGGATTTGGTTAAGGATTAGAGGGAGACGTTTTTCCGATGACAAGATTTTCGAAGATAAAACCTTAGCGCTGATTTAAATCTCAAGAGGTACCTATTAAGAAATTTCTAGAAACATACTTCATTAAATACAAGAGGAGACAAATAAACATTTCATCCAGAATCAATTACGAGAAAAAGCTTAACAAAAAACAATCCCACAATGTTAAATGTTAAAAGTCCGAAGGGTTTAAATATTTATGCAGTATTTACGTATTGACAAAACAAAATGATCGACAATAGTTCATTGTGCCATTTGTCCCTGTCGAGTGGTGAGTGGTGAGAGTGGCGACACTCCATTGACCACTCGAGAGCTTCCGTGCTATTGTGCAGAACTGATGGAGGGTAAATGGGAATTTTATAGTTTCACCCTCAGAAACAACTTAGTGAGTTTTGCCTCGAAAATTGTGAAATTATCCCTAAGTACATGCGAGCATGTTCAATGTTCATACTTAATAGAGCGGGCCTGCATAAATGGAATATATAGGCATTAGGGTGTGTAAACACAATACATTCGTATACCTACGTACAATGCATCTCAACTCAAAATAAAAAATGCCTTTTTTTTTAAATTAATAAAATGTTATGTTACAGATATGTTAATTATAATAAAAATGATAAATGACATGTAATGTTATTATATATATTTGTTTTTCACAAAATTACTAAAATAATGCACGGTCTTATTTCGATCATAATCTTTGAAAAACCCCGAATAACTATTATTTTAATCATAATAATACTGCACCTATAGTCTGTACCCAAACAAAAATAGCTCAGCAACCATATCGTGCAATTACTGTATTTATATTTTAATTCTTGGGAAATCTGAAAGCAATGTGCGTGAATGATTCCAATTAATTACATTTATCACCACATCGTACACAGTAGTCAATCTCAAGTGGTCCCATAAAGCGGAAGGGCCGCATTCACCACATGCTGCTAATCCACTTACCGTCGGTTAATCCTTAGTTATCCTCCACAAGCCATTGTCACGGGAAGTGCACTGGACTGCGATAATTCAATCACAACTGTTGTCAAATACTACAAATGGGTTTTTGAATGGTGATTTGATTATGTTGAGATGGTTGGACGCGTTTTTTATTCAAATGTTGGGTGATATTTAAACTTAGTAACATTTGTTTTTTGTTAATACACGATCTGATATAATAAATGTTTTAGCATTTCAATTAGGGAAGTAGGTAAGGGCTGCGTGGGCCACGCACTTGTTTTGGTTCAAAATATCTTTTCAAGAGTACCTGAGTACCTTAGAAGTTTGAACCTTTCACGTAATAAACATAATTACTTATTTCAATCCATCAGATAGGGTGGGGATCTACTAGACATATATTATGTGTAAATGTGTTTCAATATATCTGCATAAATTCATAGGAATAATTTATTATGTATTCTTAGCCTAAAATTGTTTTTATGCAGCAAATAAATAATTTTCATTTTCATTTTTTTTCATCACAGGTACAGGTACATAAAACAGAAGCGAGACCAAAAACGTGGGTACCTTTTTGGCAAGTTACACGAAGCTAGACGCACGCAATCAATTAATGATCCTATCACTCTAACTTTGTTTACGAAATCGAAAATATCGACGTCAATCGCCTTTTCCAGGAACTGTTGCTATCTCACTATACTCATCCAAAATTATGACAACATTTATGATTTATTTACGAAACAGATTCAAATTACCTTTTCCTGTCCTCGAACGCAAAATTGTAACTCAACATTATCATGCGACTTCATCTCGATATCTCAAATCTACAAGTTCAGATAAAGGGCCTGCCCAAAAAATATTTATTGTGTTTACACAAACGTAGGAGGTAATCCGAGTTACACTCACTGTTTAGTCTTACGAAAGGGGAGCAGCATTGTGTGAAGGTGGCAAGACTAACAAGTCTCCAATAAAACCCCTTAATAATATTATTGGGTTCTAATTTCGTTTGTGACTGTTAATCGTGGTTATATAAAAATGTCAACGTCGTTGAATGGAGGTGCCAATTTGTATAGAGTTACCTCACTTGAATGGGTCGCGGTCGCTTCGAGAATCTAGTTACACAATACTTGCGCAAAAAAACGTCACGAATAATATCACGTCCTAATAAAATATGATTATTCAAGTGTTGCGCCTTGCTCGATTTATCTTATTGTTACTTCAAGTAGGTATGAATCTTTAGTAACATTATTAGTTGGAAAGTGGCCAGATATGCTTTGTTGTCGTCGATTGGTCTTGATTTTACTGTATATAGAAAAGAGAATTGTAACTTATGTAAATATCATTCGGTGTGGTATTGTGATTGAATCAAGGATCGCCTATAATAATAGATGCCTTTTAAAATACAATTTCATATCATTCATATTTACTATTCTTTTGTATGTCTGTAATGTCGACACTCCTTGGTTTTCTTGGGTTGATTGTCCGTATGCCCTGTTATCAGAAGAATCAGACTATAAAAGTCACTTTACTAATGAAACTTATTACTTAATCTTATTATTTAATCACTCTCGAACTACCACAGTAAAGTTACTTTTTTTTAAACAAAGTGACATCCTTGTTAAATCCTTTAGAGAATGATTTGCATAAAGTCCTTTCTTAATACTCACTTACGTTGTATAAGGAACTCCTCTGCAAAATTTCATGCTTCTACACCCACCGGTTTAGGATGTGCGTTGTCTATCTATAAACAAGCAACTTTGCATAAAAACCGACTTCAAGGGTTTTTCTCATGGACACCATTGTCAGAACTCAACCAAATTAGACCACACGGGAAGCACCAACTGTCAAATAAAAAAGAATCATCAAATTTGGTTCACCCAGTGGAAAGTTCTGAGGTAACAAACATAAAACAATAAAAAACAGTTGAACTGAGAACCACCTCCTTTTTTGAAGTCGATTAAATATAACACCTAGATTATCTACAGTGAAGTACCACGGACAAAAAACACCATGTAGGTACGTATAAATTGTACAATCCTACATATGTATGGCTTGGCTTTTTCTAATCAATGTTGTGCAAAAACACAGCCTTTATGAACGGTTTCTCTCTCTAATGTAGATGATACCTACGCAAACGGGTAGCCCCCTCTCCCACCTTCCCCCGGTTCCGTAATTAGCCCCCCTTTTCTCCACTCTTGGCTTCCCCCCATCTGAAAACAGACGCCACCCGAAAACAACAAGCTATTTGTATGTAGTACAACTTTTGTGTGCAGGGCTTTGAGCTTTCATGTACGGGGAGTTTAGGTATAGTTTTTTACTGTACATATACGTTTTTGTTTTCAAAACGTTATTTTGTTTTAAGGACGTTGCTCGTTATTTTTGTCTACAGACTCTATGTAATCTCTGAGTCGTATGTTTGAATTTCGTAATGATTTTGAGCTTTAGGTGAAAGAAAACATCGTGATGAAACCATAGCTTGGTGATAGGGCATTTTAGCTAATGCTCATCTGTTTAGCTATAGTTACCACCGTCATGTTAAGAATCTGTCGCTAAATAGTATTCGAGAAGCACTTGAAAGTCAATTCCCAATCCAGTTGTAGCATAGTACTTACCACTTTTGACGACATCGTGCAACGCCAACGCAAAAGATGCAAAAATATTACGATTTAATTCATAAAGGAGTCTAAAAATAAAAAACCGAAGTCATCTAATACAAAATCCTTTCACATGTCCATAATCAAACATAACTAAAGCAGCACCCACCCCTAAAGCCTAACAAATCGAGAGGTATTCCTGCGAGGGTCCCGGGATTATCTTCAAATAAGCGTATTACATCGACTCACGTGCCCGTGCTTTGTGATCCAAATAACTACGGCTTCGTCTACACAAAATATTTCTCCAAAGCGAACTCTACCCATCTGCGTCCTGAAAGACCATTTTTAGGGTCCCGTACTATCCGGGTAAAACGGGACCTTATTACTAAGACTCCGCTGTCCGTCAATCCGTCTGTCATCATCATCATTATCAGCCCGTACCAGTCCACTGCTGGACTTAGGCCTCTCTCAAGGTACGCCACTGAGCCCGGTCTTCGGCTGTTCTCATCCAACTACTGCCAGCCACTCGGCGCAAGTCGTCGCTCCACCTTGTCGCAGGGCGCCCTACACTACGTTAATCAGTCTGTCGCCAGCCTGTATCTCATGAACCGTGATAGTTAGACACTTGAAATTTTCACAGACGATGTATTTACGTAAAAAACATAATAAAATAAATATTTAAGGGGGCTCCCATACAACAAACGTTATTTGCTGTTTTTATAATGTTACGGAACCCTTCGTGCGCGAGTCCGTCTCGCCTATGGGTGGTTTTTAAAGGTTACTTCCTACACTGTAGCAGTATAGTTAGGCTGGTAGCAAGCGTCTCATTGAGAACCCCTCGGGATCGTCTGGTCTACAGATAGGGTTTTATTTGCAGATTTACCGAATGACTAAGGTTTCGCTACACTTTTCATCTTTTGGAATACGGCGAAGGCACCGTCCTAAGTTTTCTAACGACAGATTTTTGTCGGAATTTAAAAGGATAATGATGCAATACTGCGGTTGTAAAAAAATATTCTTACATATTATCACTTAGGTACCTACCAATAATTATAAAAATAAATAGCTGTTCATTGGTCTCGTTAAAAACTTGAAAATGGCTCGACCGAATTAAATAATGTTTTTTCTTGGTGTCTGCGTAAATTTAAACTTGCCCTAACTATAACTGTCAGGTCGAGGTAATTAAGATTTTTTAATAAAAAAAAAGGTAAATTCAAGGAAAACTGAAAATGCTTTTTTCTTTGCAATTTATGTATGAACTCAAGATCCACCTTGTTTTTGCCTACCCATCTGAAGCCAGAATAAATCACTAGAATCATAAATATTTATAATGACACAAATAACAATAAGACTGAAAGATGAAAAGAATTAGTCAATTTAGAAGTAAAGAGTAAAGAAAATGCTAACGTAGACACTAGATAGAAAGACGCAGGACAATATACCAGTCCATAAATAGACCGAAGTTTAAATTTACCTCATCCTTCCGTTACATATTTCGGTAAATATTTTCCCTTTTCTTTCGCAAGCTGACAGCCAGCCACATCGATCGAAAACACGCAAAACACGCCGAAACTGAAGCAGACAGACATAAACAAATTCTGTAACAACCGCGTAACTCAGCCGTCGGCGTCGGCTGGGCTCGATTTGCATATAATTATCGCGAGCCGCCCGGCATCCCTCTACAGCTTCGGCTAAACCTGCGCAGCATATGTGACTACGCTGAACGGGAGCAATTATACACGGACAAGGATTTTTGGCACCATTCCGTAATGCAAGATGCATAAGAAGTGAATTACTCAGATCTGAACGGAAGATTTATTTATTTACTTTTTTATTTAATCCAATTACAGCTATTATTACAAGTATATCCTAATTCAATAGTGTAGAGAACTTAATAATATTTTAAAATTAATCAGATTAAGATGCAGGAAAGCAGAAGAATATTGCAGTGTGACAATTTAAAGTTTTATTTTACTTCTTAGGTGCAGGGCAACGTTTGATTAAAAGGCACATGATGTTAAGTGTTTTTGTTTGTGTTTTCATTTATTGTTGAATGTGTGGTTAGGTGCCTATGTGCGACGTCACCAAACGGTTCCAACGGAAGACCAGCGCTGATTGACTAACCAGCATTTTGCTGAGTTCGGGCCGACTTGCGACAATGACATTTTTGTGTAATGTCATTGAGTTCTGTTACTGTATATTGTTTCTTTTTTTCTATAATTTGTACCAAGAGTGTTGTTGTTGCAAATAAACATATATTCTTTCTTTCTTTCTAATAATTTGGCCAAAAGTGGATTGGAAACTGGAGACAGATTCGTTGTAGCTAGCCCTAGAAAATGTCCTACCACCAAGCTATGGTTTTATCACGATGCTTTCCTGCTAGTTATCTTTTTCACTACAAGCGTATTGCGAACGAAGTTGTCGAAGTATTGTGCGCTACTAGCCGTAGGTTTTATTTTCATTATTATTTTTATGATGAAGTGCAATCTGTAGAGTAATAAATGTCGAACAGATCTAGAACAGAAAAATACAGAAATCCTCAACTCAACTAGACATTATAGCTTCGCAGTCGTGCAGATCGTTTAAGTATGCCGCAGCTTAAAACCTCCTTTGTGGCGACAAAATATTTTCTGAACAGTTTTGCACACAAAGTCTCTAATTCAATATAACAGCGACGGCGACGCGAGGAATTGGAGTTTGTCGAGGCGAAAGAAGCTGTATAAATTAGGACTACGCTTTTGTAGGTATGCTTTAGATACCGCATAATAATTACCTTGCGTAAGTAAGATTTGACTTGATTATTTAACTGGAGAAATTAATTGCAGTAGAGAAGACAGATAAGGTATGTCCACACTAGTGCGCTTTCATGTTCACCTTGCGTCTTCTAACTTTCAATTTGCAATGAAAGGGCTCCCATACAAAACTGCGAATTCGCATTGCATCGCAAATATCTGCGAGCTCGCACGAATACACCCCATAAGAATTTTCGATCTAAATCGCATCGCATCGCAGTTTTGTGTGGTCACCTGAACCAACGCTTTGCCGCTGGTGTTACAAACTCATTCGTGTAGATTGGACCTTAGCATTATGAGTAGAACTGTAGACATATTTTATATAGACATATTTAAACACTTTTATTAACTTCTCTTGTAACTAACTAACTAACAATTTAATCAAATTTTAGAAGTCAATTTATTGTATGTATATGTAATTCAAAAACTTTTTTGATACATATATATTTAGCATTTCCTAATAAAAATACATCCGTGAGTCCGTTACGCCTTTATATTGGTACAGTTAAACAAACAATGCAAACACAAAATAAACTGCGGGGCGTATAGAGAGAAGAATAAATGAATTTACACAAGTGGGTACAGTCGGGACAAAGAGTTTTGGAACTGTGGGCGGACCGGCACGCCTCCGTCTTTGGCCCATGGAACGGCAATTATAACGACAATGGAAAGGACCAGGTACGAATAAATCAATCTACATAAATTGTCAACAGATTTACTGGTGAGTTTTTGAGAGAAATGTGGTTGGCATATTTTGGTGTAGTAGATTTACTTATGATTATTTATACAGGTGAATTTTTCAACTGAGCATGGGTGGGTAAATCTGAAAGTAAAGGGAGTAACGATAAATGCTCAAAAAGGTCTCGGGATCATTTTGATATAAACTCAAACCTACTTACTTAGATATTTTCATATCCAGTGGAAAAATTCAACCTGTATATAGCTTGAATGAATAACCTTTTCCCTTTTTTTTTCCTTTTTTAAATGGTTTGCTAACGTTCTTGGAAGCGGCGATAGCGCGACAACAATGACTAACGCCCGGAATTAATAATCGATCCTGATCCGTTATCCGCGGTTTTGGATCGACATGTCATGTCATAATACGTCATTTTAGTACTAGGGCTTGATATATTACTACTTTTGACCGTACATTATGCTCAAGAAATATTGCATTGGGAAAGTCTACGGAGAACTATGTACAGCTACAATCTTATCGTGATTAAATGACATGAGTTTTTAGTCAAAGTCACTACTACATTACATAATAAGAACATTTTTACCTACAGACCAATAATGCGTACATGTCTACGTAAGATAGGGTATAAGTATTAAAGGAACCACCTCGTCATCATCAGGTGACTTGAGGTCAAGCACTATCCTGTATGTTGTAAAAAAAACCTACTTTAATTAACTTTGTAGGTACTTCCACCATCAGATAATAAATATAAAAGTAGGTACCTCATAGATTTCCAACTTACTTACTGGGTCTATGCCCCAAACATTGTAAACAGTTTTGTTTTAAAACTTTTGTCTATGCTGTGGTAGGTACTTAATGTGTGAGAATAAAAAATATCACAAATCTCTTTCTTTTAGTTTGCCATAATAGGATGTTATTTCTTACAGGATTTGTTATTTATTCTTATCAGCAACAAAAGGTGCTGGCAAGATGTGTTCTTTTTGTAAGATCAAGTTTGACTCCTGTCTAGGGAAGTGCCTTTATCAAAAATTCATTGAGCGTTTTTCTGCTTCTCATAATTTCGGATTTAGCTATCCACTCTCAGCTAAAAAACCATGTAGGTACAGAGTGCCACAAAAGCTTGTTAAATATGCATGCGGACACGCCTGTAGTGATTAAAATGCGTGTTTGTGGACGGCCGTGACGCCGCGTGGATTGTTTACCGACGACCGATCGCTTTGTAAAACCGCGCGGTGACGTGATACGATCCTGAACTACTGCACTTTTGTGTACGAGTGTACTTACCTTGTGACCGTAAAACAGTTGCAATTTCAGTGAGGCTATATTTGTGAGGACTGATGAGAAATAAAAACATTTGTTTTATTGGCAGTGAAATATGAAACAAATAAATAACAAACTCACCATCACACGCACCATAGCATCACGCATCATGCGCATCGTATCATCGCGCGCATAGCTCTTACCGCTAATTAGGATTTCCTGTATCTAGGACTTGCATCGGTGATCCACAACACTGACATAAATCAAATATGTACTATACCTACATGCATATTTTTTCACTAAGTATACCTACCTACCTACAAACTTTTGTAAGCTGGAATCGAACCTCTCACGCTTTGAATTAGACTGTTCATCCAATGCACCTATCTGTAGAAGAGTAGTAGGACGATTCAAAAAAGTCATTTAAAATTGACTATTTAAATTTGCATTTGAAGAAGTAGAGATTTCAAGGATTTGTTGTTTTTAATTGAAGTTCTAAAAAAATCAAAACAACGTATCCAGCAGATATCCTGCCGACTTTTTTGGCGGCAATCGAATTGTCAACGTGTAAATTTTGTTTTTATTTCTAAAACTTGTGTTTCTTCGAGTGCTAATGTGTAATAATGGTGGATTATTAACCATTATGAGTTCGTTAATGTGTACGAGTGTGGGAAATTGAAATAAAGTTGTGAAAGTGACTTTTCTAGTTGCTCCAAAAAACGTCCGTGTAAAGTTTAAGTAAAGCGCCACTACTTTATTTAAACACTATCCTCATCCCATCATCTCATCATCATCATCACCTTCATCATTTAAACTTGATTCAACTCTCGGAGTTTAAAATATTTTATACTTGACACTGGCAAATACACTAATCATGTGTCGCCATAACAAAACAAAAAAAAAAAAATATCCTGCCTGTCAAAAATTAAAACACAAGTAATAAATTAAAGAAAATAATGCAGCGTTTCTTTAACAATTTCATCTCTTTTTTAACGTTTCTTACTCTCATATCCGTACTCGTACCCACCCATATCTCCCACACACCCCAGTCAGTGGGACAATGTCACCTTTTATAATCACTTTAGATACATTTTTCCTTATTTATAAATTAGAAAGGTAATAAAATACCTACTTTAGTATTGGTATTTTACAAAAGCTTTTTTGTACGTATATACCTACTGTTAGACTACTACTTGCTACGCAGACTGCGCTACGCAGCATATAATACGCAAATAATAGCATAAAAGGGCATGGTTACAAAAGTGCAATAAACAATATCAAATTCAAAAAATCTTGTGATCATATGTAATTATTGTTTTATATTAAATGTTACATATTTCATACAATTATTCTTAAATAATTCTTATAAAATTTTTAAATAAATTTCATACTTTACAGTACTGACAGCAACACAATCCAAAATACGTAACAACGTGTAACAACTGAAATCGTATAAACATACTCGCGCTGTGGATTCCGCCATCCTCATTGTCTCGCACCGAACGAGTAAATATTTCCTGCAATTTACTTAATCCACAAAACACTGCTTTCTGTATAAAACACAAAAGCACAGGCCGTGGAGACAGTAAACAAAATGGCGTATTTAAATGGGCGGGATGCATTGTTGGCACTCGCTTTGCGCCGGTATCGCTCGCTGCTCTACTCGCACTCGAGGCGCGTACCGAAGCCTCTTTATTTTCATTGCCTATCACGCAGTTCCACAAACGAAACAACCGCTCTCCTTCGCCACTGCAATCTCAACCTTATCGCCCAAAAATAAAACCCGTTCTCACATTTTCCGTATCAGAAACAGACGAAATCACATCTTTGGAGCAATATGTGGCACTGTTGCGCGATCTTGCGTCCTTGTCTGACGGAGAAGGGAGGTGTATTTTTGTAGCTGCGTCCCTTTCCCGCTCGCCTCCTCAGGAGTAATGTGTTGTTGCGTGTTGTGATATCTCTGAAATAACAGGGAAGCACTCGCTACGAAGTTGTCATTTGTAACGGTTTTGCGAAGTACTGTCCGCAAAATAATTGAAAACTTAATTTTGTCTACCGCTTTTTGTAAAAAATTCAAATTCATTCATCCGTCGATATATGGGTGCATTCATCGCTTAAATAATTCAGGTGTGTGGTTATTTTACTTATTTTTAGAAAAACTACACAACTGTTATATAATTATATCACAGAATTAATATTTTATGTTTTCATTCATATATATTTTTAAGGTTTCCTTACATTAATCGACCTGGAATTGGTTAAGATCGATCAGGAAAACTTTTATCTATGCTCAAAGCTCGCAAGTTTTATTAGTAACATTATATCTAAATGTAATAACTATACCTAAGCGCAATGTTATTACATTTTTCGTGTGTATTTTAATTTAATGTTACTTTTAATAGGCGAAAATTTCTAAACAAAAATAGCTTTCTCAAATTCCCAAGAAGAAAATATGTATTAGAAAGCAATGATTGCTTATATTACTTGTAATATTAATTTTATGGCAATGACAAAATAAATTGTTTCAATGAAATGCTACAAACTGCATACCAGAAAAATAAAGACGACGACAAGAGAAGAACTGATTAGAATTTTGCTACTATCTGTACTATGAGCCTTAAGGTAGGGCGCGAGTAGTCGCAAGCCACCGGAGTGGGGCGTCGCTAAACAAAAACACGTATACAACTAGCGGGCGGGCGCTGATTGGCCAGCGCGGGCTCGCTTCCCGCCCTAGGGCGCGCCGGGCCCGACGTGCCGCGCCGCCGGCAGAACGCGCCGCGCTCGCAGCCCGACAACATGTGCAGTGGCGCCGAGGGAGGCTCCTGGCCGCTAGGCAAGGACGCGCCGACCGTCACCGCCGCCGCGATCGACCACTACCGGCTGCAGCTCTACAACTATGCCGTCGCCGAGCGCCTCCGCCTGTACCCACCGACAGTTCCACCATGCTATGGACCATACGGACCGCGCCTCGCGCTGTCCATGTCACTGCTGCAACAGCGCGCCCTGCAGCCCGAAGAACCGAAACCGCAGCACAGCTACATCGGCCTCATCGCGATGGCTATCCTGAGCTCCCCTGAACGCAAACTAGTGCTCTCCGACATTTACCAGCACATCCTGGACAACTACCCGTACTTCCGCACGCGTGGCCCCGGCTGGCGGAACTCGATCCGACACAATCTTTCCCTGAACGACTGCTTCGTGAAAGCCGGGAGGTCTGCGAACGGGAAGGGCCACTACTGGGCGATACACCCAGCCAACGTTGAAGATTTCCGGAAAGGCGATTTTAGAAGACGCAAAGCTCAGCGGAAAGTGAGGAAACATATGGGATTAGCCGTGGATGATGACGGGGAGGATTCCTCGTCACCGCCACCACAGTCGCCGCCGCCAACGGCGCTTCCGATACAGTACTGGGGAGCGGGGAGGCTGCCGCAGACTAGGAAGAGGCAGTTCGATGTGGCGTCACTGCTAGCGCCGGATGACGTGCCGGTGAAAATACAGCGACGTGATAGTAGTGGCGAAGAAGAGCCTGAGGAGGATATAGACGTGGTCGCGAGTGATCAGGAGGAGCCGCGCGCGCCGCTGGTGCCGGCGGCGCAGTACCCGCTGCTGGGCGGATGGTGGCCGGCGCTGGACCCGGCGCTGCTGCAGCAGCTGCGGCGGCACTCCTCGCCCTGCTCCGCGCCGCCCAGCCCCACCGACCAGCAGCGCCCGCCCGACACATAGGCGCAACGCCTCGCGACCGTGTGTGTGGAAACTGTACATACCTGTGAATACTCAGTATTATCGTAGTTCCATATTATTATGCCTAGTGAAGTAGTTCGTGTTCAAAGTTAAACGTTACCTTTCTTTTTTCTACTCTTCTTCTATTATTTCAGTTCC
This sequence comes from Opisthograptis luteolata, assembly GCA_931315375.2. Classification (NCBI taxonomy): domain Eukaryota; kingdom Metazoa; phylum Arthropoda; class Insecta; order Lepidoptera; family Geometridae; genus Opisthograptis; species Opisthograptis luteolata. Next base: position 8,890,911 of record OV928049.1, on the reverse strand, counting down.
TTTCTTGTAACTTTTGACATTTTCTTTTTCTTACTAACTGTAGTTTGTAGTGGAGCGCGTTGAAGTCTTTTCAAAGCGCGAAGCTACGTCGTGTTCTGTGTTGTTATGTTAGTTCTGTTTTCGTCTGAAATAGTTTATAGTGTGTAAATTATTGTAAATTTTTACTTATTTGTAGATACAACTTCTACTTAAATGCTATATCGGTAGAACGATGTTTATAGCGAGTATATAACATTAAATCTAATGTTAACGTCTGAGAACGACCAAGTTACTGTAGATATTCTCTTAGGACGTACTACTTGTATATAAATATATAACACGTAACGGTGTCTACTCTTCGTTGTCAATATCATGTTAACATATTGTTGTTTACTAACTAGATATCAATATTGAAATAATCAAATTACAAGTCTACGAAATATCCAAATAAATAGAAGTACCGTCATAATCATTCTATCTTTTATTACAATCCCTAATAATTTGCAACCTAATGAACACCAGTATTCTTATTAAATTTTGTGATAATAGAAGAACCATAGGTACATTAAAAAACAAAAGAACCGCAACACAAAAGCACAATAATTTGTGGAGCCGGAAACGCAAACATGGCCAAGAAAAAGAATCTACAGTGTGATTTAATCAAAATCAAATAATAGCATAGTTTATTCTTAACCAAAAAAAAAATTACATAAATTTACCCGCATTGCAAAGTAGATTTAACAGCAATACAAACTTTCAATAACAGCAGAACAATGAGAACAAATAATTGCATACGAATTTGGAAGGTATTCCATAAAGAAATGGTTATGGCCCTCATCAGTTGATAGTTATTATTTACCTGCAACAATACTTGTAAAATATGTAGGCATACTAAATTGCGTTCCAGCTAAAGATTAGTTCCTAATGAAGGAATGTTTCCCACACTTGCACTATCCGTGGATCCATTGTTGGGTTCTTACCCGCTTAGTTGCTAATCACTATTCTGCTTATAATTAGGTACTTGCCACTACTTAGAACAGGATGATTCATGATTCAATTCAGATATAGAAAATTATACCTAGTTGTGTGGGAGTTTTTGTAATTGTTTTTGTAGGTACTTATCTGATAACACCTATTCAATCAAATACATACATAGCTGACTCCTAACTAGGGTTTCCTTTATATAGGCCCTAGAATAAGACCTAGACTATTTGTTAGTTGAGTCAAGGCTTCGAACATTTGAACATTTATACACAGTTGCTATTTGTCGTTCATTTATCTTTTTATAATCGAGTTAACTCAGGAATTGTACAATTTAATTCTTCCATCCCTATTTTATCATCGTGCTACACTGTCGACCGCATCATCGCTTGGCATCGGGCAAAAGTTATCCGTCAAATGCATGTCACTTTGCAGTAATAAAAAAAGGACTAGGTAAAAATATTTGCGTTTTTTACAATGCACAAATTGTTTTTTCGTAGCAGGAATCGAACCCGCAGTCTCGCTCTTTGCAGTTGTCATCTTGCTCATTGCACCGCATTGGTTGTCAATTTGTCTAGGTATATTCTTTTACTATCATCTATTTAGCGCATTGTTATATAAGCTAGACCACATAGCCTAATGTATCCTATTAAAAAAAATTGAATTTAGGTACATAATTTTATCAAATGAACTTAATCTTGATAGAATACAAGCAATGTACTAGAAGTCGTGTAGCATCTGCAATAATATTATAACTTTTTCTAGTACGAGTACAATAATACACAAATCTTTACTTGACCCGCTGAGAGTTAAATTGACGAAAACCTGTTTTAATATAGACAGACAGATTTTATCACAAAAACTAAATTGAAGTTTAAAAGATTACTGTTTTTTATTAATGTTGTTTTATTGATTAATAACTCGATAAACAAATTATTGACACAACAGTTTATTTCTATAAACTATGAAACACAAATTTATTTAACAAAAAAAAAACATTTTGTTAATTTTATTTATATAATTTTCTAGGATTGTTGAATATTTTCTGATCCAATGCTGTACAAGCATTGTGTGTTTTGTATTAAAATGTGTTACATATTTGTTTAAAAAACAAATAAATTATATCAATATCAAAGCTTGATCTAAAAATTAAAATAAGTTTAATATCCACGAGTAGGTACTTAATGCTACTTACACGATATAGCCCCGGGCTATTAGCTTGATGCCGCGTCAGTCAAGATGGACGTCCAGACCGAAGCCTGTAATTTGAGGTACCGTCTTGCAAACTGCGGTATGTGGCCATTGCGTTATGTAGGATTTGCAATTTCCTTGATAGCACCTTAGGTTACATTGATCTGATAGGCATTGATATCTCCTTACGTTAGATGGTTAACTTCGGCAGATAAAAGAGGTGAAAAAGTATCTTAAATAAAATCTATACGATAAAACTGAAACAAACTGCATGAATTTTATCAAATGTATATCTCTATTATTTATTAATGCCATTAAACATATCTACAATTTTTATGACCGCCTGCAGCCTGCAAAATAAATCACACGCAAATTTGAACGTGATTTTGGGAATATTAAAAATGTTTTATTGTTCTATTAAACTTAACTGACTTACGATCGTTATCATGTAAGCGTGATGAAGCCTTGACTAAATGTAGTTCAGAAAAAATATGCTAATATTATAGTGAATGACCAATTGACCACCCATCCACCCCTACCTATTCACTATAGTCTTTAATTGGGTATCTAGCCTTGAATCGGCGTAAGTAGGTATACGTAGAAGCATTGTGTTGTAGGTACCTAAGTAGTTTTTGACTCTAACTTTTATTATAGACAATAGAACTGGAATAGATTTGGTATGGAACTGGTTTAAGCCCTGCAAAATGTCATTGAATGATTTCCCACTAATATTATAAATGTGAAAGTTTGTGTGTATCTGTGTGTATGTGTGAATGTTTGTTTTTTGTTTAACACATAGGCTGCTTTTTATTACGGAAAAGGTTCCTGTGGGATAACGGGAAGACGCGGGAGCAACTTCTTCTTGTGGTGCTCCTACCGGAGGTCGGCTATCATTAGGGCTATCCTAATTTTGCATGCTGCTGCTCGGAACAGGGATTTTGTGTTCATTTTGAACCAAGTCCGGAGATTTTTGAGCCATGAAGTACGTCTTCTTCAGCAGGGGTCCAACTAGTATTGCAAAAAACTGTAGAAACTGCGTCGAAAAAATATTTATGACAAAAAAATCGTTAAACGTTCCAGTTTTAAGTATTACGTATATTTAAACAGACGTTTGCCACGTGTTATCTATTAAACAATGGCGTTTAGCGATAATCCGGCAAAACCACAACAGGTTGTCTCGTTCAAAGGAAGGGACCAGTGCGTCAACTTCCTGACTATTTTCTCATAAATAAACCTATTGTTACAAAGTACTTGCAAGCTTAAGGTCGGATTAGATGTAGATAAAAATCATCGTGGTATAATTTTGACAACTTTTTCTAGTTGATATTGCTAATAGATGGTGTAGAATTTATAGATTACAATTGAGAAGGCTGCTAGTTGAATATGGATTTTGAGGTTAATATTAAAATCTTCGTGAGATCGAGTGTTTGTGCGCAAACGCATAGACTGTTTGGTATAAAAAAAACCGGACATTGAAGTTGAATTATTTACATACTTACAACATATACCTATATTGTGTGTGTATTTCTTCACGTTGTATTAGTTTTACTGAGAAAGATTCAAGTGTTTTTTTTGGGGAAAAAACTGCACTCATTGTAGTAGGTATCTTTCCTCACTAGTAATGATATTATGGTAGTCGTATATTATGCAGTAAAATTATTATTATACGTCGGAGAGAAGGGCTGTGTCCCAGCAATGGAAACGTTATCGGTTGATGATGATGGAAAAGATCCCAGAAAAATATAAATATAATCTAATAATAAAAAATCGAAATGAACGAAAATCGTTTGAAATAAAATTTGTAGCAGTTCAACTTTTACTGTTAAAATTTAGCAATTAACACATATGCGCCCACATATCCTACTCATATTACCTATAAATGTGAATGTTTGTTATTCTTTCACGCGAAAGCTAGTGATCGGATTTTGATCAAATTTGATGTTTTCGTTCAAGTTCTGGAAAAGAACAAAATATACTTTTTACCGCGATAATGCGTAGTCCACGCAGGTGATACCGCAGGGCGCAGCTAGTATTAAATACATGGTACACTACATTTATACAAGAGTCCAGCGTCAGTTCATTAGCAGAGAAGTCAGTTTGCGACGGGCAGTCCGGCGGTAATGCAATAACGTCCGGGCTCCGGGCGCTCTGGGCCGGGCCGATGCATGTAAATGCGCCCTAATATCTCTCGCAACGCGCTGTCTGCAGGCGCCCTAATCAACGTGTGTGAAATAGGTACTTAGCATGTTTGAGTATCATGTGGGATTTATTTGGAATTAATATCTATTTGATTGATAAAAAGGTACGCCTAAAACCAACACAGTTAAAAACGCCAATGGTATCTAGGAGCACGGCAGTGCGTAGAAGAACTGAGTTTCGAGAGTTGGTGTTTTTACAAGTTTTGTTTTTGATGGCATCTATTTTGTTCTGGTGTACCTACATTCTCTTATGCTCAACTAAATTTGACAAGCCTAAAAGTAATGCTGTCTTTTATCGAAGACGGATTGTATTATGGAAAGCTAATGAAATCGCTGTGTGTATACATATGTATACATGTGTATACATCAAGAATATAGTTTTACCCAAGAACCCATAAATACCTACATTCCCGTTAGCTTTTAGACTAAAACTGCAGTTTATCCTAAAATGTTTCAAACATTGGTTGAAAGAGTCCATTAGGCGTCCATTGAGGTGAAAAGGTTGATTCGGGGCCGTCGACAAAACGCGTCCACTCCGCGAATTGCCCACTCTGTTCTAAACGCTTCCAATTCCGCCAAGTGACGACAAAAGCCGACTTTTATCGGCAACAATGAGGGAATGAAGCAAATTACCGCTTTTCGACACTTGAAAGCGTCCATCGAGGCGCACCGACGCGCGTATTGTCGCCTGGCGGGAAACAAACGATAACAATAAACAGTAAAAAGGAAAGTGTAGTATTTTGCGTGTGCTCACTCAATGGTAATAGGTGTTAATGTGTCGGATTCGTTGGGCAGAGTGAATGGGCGCCCGCGGTCGCAGGCGCCGCCTGCCGCGCGGCCCTGGCTTCTGCGACTGTATTTATAACAAATCGAGATCGCTGATTGACAACATTGTGTTTCTTCATGTTGAATTGTTAATGATCTAATTTTGATGGAAGGGGATCGACGCTTATTAAATTGTGTTTCACATCTAACATAATTATATAGACTGGTTTTCTGTTTTTATTTAAACTAAACGATATATTTAGATGTTATAAGTTGATTTAATGTTTGTAAGAAATGTAGCCTTTCAATAGGCTTACAAAAAAAACCGTGACATCAATGACTATCGTTACTACAATACATTAAAACGTCAAACTAAAGACAATACCTACGCCTGTTCCAACCTCCTTACGCCGGCAAAATAACAGGCAAGAAACGCGCGGCAGGTAATTTTTTGAGCGCGATCACATTACACCAACTAAGTACCTAAGTAACTATTATAACACCTACCCATCTTCCCTACCCAATACACAGAGCATCATAAACGGTCAACATCCTTAATCAAACACTAGTCAGGCGCCATTCACGTCTACGCACACACCGGCAAAACAAACACTCGACGACCGCCCGCGGATTCGCACTTCAAGGAATGAGAGCATACGACTCCAGGCAGCTGGAAAATATCATAGAGCAACACTTACTTAAAAAGAATTGAAAAAAATATTACAAATACGCGATTACGTAAAAACTAATAAAAAAACCGGCCAAGTGCGAGTTGGACTTGCGCACCTAGGGTTCCGTAGAAACTTGTTTTTGTTAGTTATTAAACCTTATATTTACAGCTTTTAGACTTTTTTCTATGTGATGTAAGACATTCATGCCAAATTTCATGATTTAAGGTCAACGGCGAGTGCCTTTTAGGTTTTAAATCCCTTGTGCAATCGCAAAATGTGCGACATACACGGTCTTTTGATCCCGTTGACTTACAAGTTTGATTATTCAAGTAGAGAGAAAAGAGAGAGAGAGAGAGAGAGAGAGAGTAGTATTTGTTTTTTATTTTTTTGTTTTGTTTGTTTTATTTATTTATTTTTTAGTTTTTTTTTCAGTTGAAAGAAACCGTAAAGTCCAGTAGTATTTGATGTAAATTGCAACTTGATAACTCAACGCGTTCTTGAGAGAAAGGAGACAGAGATACAGACAAACGAACAACAAAGTGATCCTTTATGGGTTCCGTTTTTCCTTTTGAGATACTGAATCCTAAATATAGTGTTTGTCAGGAAAACTCAATATAAACCTAATCAATTTCATCACATAAAGAAACTTATTTTTTGCTGCAGTTTTTACCGTTGCATCACCCGTGCTGTCACGCCATGCTGTTTGTTTATTGGCGTTAAAAGTTCGCAGCAATAATTCCCAATCCTGTCAGTTCAAACACCAGCAATACAAACACTTGAGGACCGCCCGCGGTCACCTGCGCAAGGGTTCATGGAATGGGAGCATTTGACACCGCGCAGCTGTATTAGAATATTGGATAGGTAAACAGAAAATTGGAACTACGTTTTCATTTGTTAGTTCTGTCCTGAAATGATTGGTTAAACTTAACTAGTCTACTCATGTTGTAATCTGCCTACAATTACAATAAACCATAAGTCATCTGATGTTAAGATGTTGTGGTCGAAGATAGCGCCACGCTACATCTAGATTGGAAAGTGGCTCTCAAGTGGGGCTGCCGGAACACACCGATAGGTGCCTGGCGGCAGATTCTTTACTTGAGTGTAGCTAGGTGACCACTTGAAAATGCCCTTCCACCAAACTATGGTTTCAACACGATGTTTTCCTTCACCGGAAGGTCAAGCTTTGATCCCACGACCTACGGATCGCAAGACAACGTCACTACCACTGAGCCATCATCGCTTCAAAACACTATTGCTTATCATCCAATTACATTAGGGTTCCGTCACAGATTAAGTAACAGTAAGTATCATTTCGTAACCGATAGATTTAAATACATATAATATTATATACATAGCAGACTACCAAACTTTGGCATTGACTCAACATGCATCTAGATTTCTAGACTGAACATAAAACTGTAAATAGCTAACTTGGCCCCCAGTACCCAAGAAAATCAACAATCATTCACAATCAAGTCGCGATTAGTCGCACCAACAACAGACGTTAAATGAAAGCTTGCAAAACAGTCTCCGGAATAAAAATGCGTACAAAATAGCGATTGTGTCGGATGCAGTGATGTGTGCAGCTATTGGGAGTCGGTGTAGTGGACACATTTAATTGTGGCCCGGCGGTACAGTCGGGCGGGGACGCCGCGGGAAGTACGCAACAGATGCTGATTGCAACGACGGGAAATTGGACCGTCTTGGGTGCTCCCGGGACATGTGGGGTCGATTGAATGGGTGGAGGTGAAGTTTAATCGGTAAACTTTAATGTTAAGGCCAGTCTTAGGCTGGTATTCTAGAATGACTACATAGCTACTAATTGAAAAATTTAAATTTGCATGTGTGTATGATAAACTAGTTTTAGTTAGTTAAGATTTTGAATGTTGCATGCCATTTTATTGGTAAAATGTGTCAGATCAATGTTTATGTTGTTGTTACTAACTGTTTCACTCACATTTTTAGCAAATAAAGTTTCTATTATATTCTAATGACGCTCAAGCGGTAATCAACTCCACTACTTAAGCACAGATTTGAGTCTGTAATTTCAAACATACCTAAATGTCACTTAATCGTTACTCAAGTAGGTATTCATTACCGCTTGAGCGTCTTTCTAATACTAGCCTTAGGGGTACAACAGGACTATTAGAAATAAAAAGAAATTGTTATCCTGACACTCGTAAAGTTGAGTCGTTTAAATATTGTTTGTAGGTTTGTTACTTTTCATTCACACAGCAATGAACTGACGTGATTTTTTTTAATAGAGATAGCTTATTGGCCGCAGTCTTCCCATTACCCGTAGGAACCTTTCTCAAAATGCTTAATACATATTTCTCAACGAATAAACATTATAAGTTACCAAATTTGATAAAACTCACAAGTGTTTATCGACAACAACGGACCACCGCAACTGCCTGCATTTTAAATGCAATCTGTTCCCGTAATAACTATTTTTAAATCTGTGGTCTCGTTCCGAAATACTTTAGAGGTTTCTATAGCAGCGATGTTATTTATTTAAACACGATCGCTTTTTATACGACGATCAAGCCTTTCGACGTTAGTGATGCGTGTTTGTTTTCATTTTTGAAGCGATTACAGCTCAGTAGTAGTGACGTCGGCTTGCAATTCGTAGGTCGTGGGTTTGGATTCTGTAATGGAGGGAAAAATCTTGATGAAAACATAGGTTTGCCAAGCACTTGTGGGTTCCGACAGCCTCATTTGAGTGCCCGTTCCCAATCCAAGCGTAGCATGGCGCCATCACCTTAACATTTAAAAAAATACTAAATTAATTACCATATTAAATTAATAGAATACTTAATAAATGTATTATTATTATTAGTACCTACACAAATATATACGATACCAGATACGCCCCAAATACGGACATTCCTAGTTGGGGGTCAAAGCTATGTAATTATATGTGATTATGTGGGTGTTATGTTATGTATTTTCAAATTCAATAAAATTGCTATATTTTCTTCTGGATTGCTACCTTCTAATTGGCACTAAGCACCTACCTAGATTTAGAAGAGTTTTAGTTCTTAAAGACGTCCTTTTACAGACTCTCGGAGAAAGTTCTTAATACACATTACACTTATATATAATCAAAGTCTAAATCAAAAAAATAAATAATTTTTAGGTAATTTAGTTCATACACAGGAAAATTCCACTTTTGAGATAGATTCTGAATGGTAAACATAACATTCAGAGCCCTTATGAATGTGTTTATACCTGCAAGGAACTTTAGCATAACGTATGATAGAATAGACGAATTTCTCAAAAGTTTTTTTACTACGATACGTGTAGTCCTCGTGCATCTAAGCCGTGAAGTTTTGAAACGTAGACGTGTCCCAAAAGCCTTCGAAGAAAGCCTCCTTCAAGTGTTGACTCGGGATCGCTCACAATAGCTGCAAACTCTAGCTTCACTCTGTCATAGATTTGGGTCAAAAGTTTGTATAGATGACTTTGATAAAATTTGAATATCAACAAAGGATTATGATCCCAAATTTTATAGTGTTTTTGTTCAGATCGAATTGTTTATTTTAAGTTTTATACAGGCACAAATAGATTTTACGTGTGAGCTTGCATTTAGCGAGATATAATTTGAATATATTGTATAACATCAACCTGTGTGGTACTTTTCTCAGAAGCGGTGTTTTTGATCCTATTTAACAATTTGTATAACCTTGAATTTAGTACGTATTTGCTCCGAATTAAAATACAAAACATGTTGACGATTGTGATTTTTCAAAAACACAACCGCTGATATTTAGCAACTCGCGAGCTCATAATGTCTCGATAATATTTGATTTAAATATTTGTTGAACTTTACTGTTAATTTAGAAGAACACTTATACACACCACACACGTATGAATAGGTAGATGTGTTTGCTTTCCCAGCCATGTTATTGTTAGTGAATTCTCATAAATTCCCGGTAAACCCACATTCTGTCCGGGCAGCAATAACAAACATGATTTCTAAATATGACAAAGGCAAATAACGCAAACACATTAAACTCAGTTGAAGATTTTTTCTTAATTTGCTTTGGAAGACTCGTTTATCCATCGGGCTATTACGTAAAGACAAACAGAGTTGAAATAACCGCGCGGTGTACTTACATTATTGGTAGCTCATTAATGGAGGAAAGTTTTGTCCAAATATTTGAGCGTTCCGGCACAATCGCAATTAAAGAACTGTGCTGCGAGTACAAAGACTGGTAGTTGATATAACAGGGCATTTATTTATCGAGTGCGCAGAGTCAGGAGCTCGTTAGAAACACATCGGGCTACATGTGTAAATAAATACCTCCGCAGTGAGACGCGACCAAACATCTCCAGCGGTCGATGCTCCTCTTCACAATGCTTGTGAGATGATTAAACATTTTAACGACCGTATTAGTAATCTATACTAACGTTACAAAGGAAAGACGGTTTATTTATATTTGTTGATTGTGAAGGAACTTGACCACCGTTTTAAAAATCTTACCAGAAAAAAAAATAGGTCGACAGAACTAGCTGTAAAATAAATAAGCAAAATTGTTGAAATTGTTGAAGAAGACTTGGCTTGAGATATGTTAAAAGTAGCCCGGCAAGCACTAGAAAATAACCTTTAATTTTTTTTTAATTCACAATAGGCAATCATTTGACCACAGTTTCACCTGATGGTAAGTAAAGACGTGGCCGACGATGGAGCATGCTTGCCTAGAAGATACCTATTCACTCTTGACTTGAAAACTCACAATTTTTACACCGAGTTATGATTTGACGACGCGGTAGCCGAGTTGGTAGTATCCCTGCCTGCGAAGCTAGCGGTCCCGGGTTCGAATCCCGGTAAGGGCAAATATATGTGTGATGAGCACGAATATTTGTACCTGAGTCTTGGATATTTCTATCTATATAAGTATTTATTTCTCTATATAAGTATGTATATCGTTGTCTAGTACCCATAATACAAGTTTCGAGCTTAATTTGGGGCTAGCTCAATTTGTGTGCAATTGTCCCCAATATTTATATTTATATTTATTTCATCGCGGTCAATAAGACAACGATTCTGTTAGACCCGTCAAACTTAGTTTAGTTAATGGTGTCGATTCTGTTGTGTATTTTCTAGAAGAGGACTAAGTTTGAGAGGTCTAAAAGTATAGCTGCTTTGCTTACTACCTTTAGTCAAAAACACCACTATCCATCTCCGAAACTAAAATCTCATCGTCCCAACACAAAGGCCGTGTTTGTTTGTAATATTTTCTATTTTCTAATGTCCACGTAGTGGCGAGCGAGGAGAGCAGTGCCAACAGTGGTCCGCCGGTGTCGGGTTCCGTATTTCCTACGATCGTCAAACAGGGCTTCGTGATGATACCTACTGTTCGTTATGCCAGTTTGGTTAAGTAGCCTTCTCACGGTGCTACCTTTTTTACATCTTACAGGATAGCGTTTGATAACAAGACACTTGAGGTCCAAGTCTGCTAATCAATATGAATCTATGCCCGGTACGCAATGGCCGATTTTGACACTCATCATTATCAGCCTTTACGTTCCCACTGCTGGGTCTCTGGCCTTCTCTCAGAGAGAGAGAGTATGGGCTGTAATCTACCACGCTGGCCCAGTGCGTGTTGGTAGATGTCGCATGCCCTTGAATGTTGCAGTTCTTGGGCGTGCCAGTTTCCTCACGATGTTTTCCTTCTCCGTTTTGAGCGATGGCAAATCCGCCCATAACTTATTAAGTCATAGGTGCGGGGCCGAGAGGATTCAAACTCGGTGTCGGCGGCTTGTAAGTCGCACGCCTAACCGTTCGGCTACCATCGCTCCTCATTTTTACACTAAATTCAGTCTTCTAAATTCTTAATCGTCCATATTGCGTCCATGTTGAGAATAATCTCGGGTTCAGTCACAGATTAAGTAATAGTATTAAAATTTACCCCCATGCAAAAGTAACATTCAATGTTATAATAATTCTTTATGACACACTAGCTGCCATCCTAGGTTAAACTCGTAATTTTAAAGTATCCTAAGCGTTAACCTTGGATACCGTACTAAATTTCACTTAGGTATATCCGTTAGGTCGTTTTAGCATGAATAAGTAACAAACATACAATTTCCCTCACAAATTTTTACATTTATACCTAACTAGCTGCGCCCCGCGGTTTCACCCGCGTCTTCCCGTTATCCCGTAGGAACCTTTTGAGACCAATTTTCAGCCAAATCGGTTCAGCCGTTCTTGAGTTATAAATAGTGTAACTAACATGACTTTCTTTTATATATGTAGATATTAGTGTAAAAAATGCATACCAATGAAAAAACTAGAGTAAATCAGTATTTTTTATCGCTAAAAAGCGATATTTCCTATCATTGTTTGTTTTCCTGCTTACTAAATATGATTTTTTTTTTCACGTGCATTGTCTGAGTACGATTGTCAACTGCTTGCCGAACTCTTCAACGCACCAACTAAACACATTTTTTCAAAGTCATCTATCACTATATGAATCAAGATGACCCCGACTTGTCTGTTTGTAAGTTGTATTGTCTACTTTAGTTTTAAGTCACGTAAATACGGATTATAGAATTTTATAGGGGAATCAAACAATTAAAGGTGCACTAAATAAGTTACAAGATACAATCTGTATTGTAATTATACTGTTAGCGACGCAACTTAGATTTATGTTTATAATTAGAAATTGTAATAAAGATTAGGATAGCATGTAGGTAGTTAGTCCCGCAACTAGCAGAATAGAAAGAGACAACCGATAGGGATAGCGATACCATCGAATTGTTAGAAAGAGATAGCTGTACGCGCCGACAGAGACAACAATACCACCCGTCACGGTGACGCCATTGGTCCAACGGCCGAGAGAGGCGGTCTCCTGTCGCCGCTAGTTGCGAGACCTTTAGACGATATATAAGCGAGACATTTTTGCGAGAAATTTGTAGTAGTTCGCCAGCAGTTCACCAGTAAGCAAGAAATATACGGAGCCTTGAAGTCAGAACCTGTGTTTTTCTTCTGCCCGCCGGCAAGAATCCTTCAATATACAGTCCACTACAGCCCGGTCTCCCTAGACCCCAGGGATTACCTACAATTCCTGGTCCTTCGAGCCGGATCAAGGGATCATCAAGAAGGAAAATGCCAATCGTACGTTCCAGATCGCCCGTCAAGACGCGATCGGGACGCACCGACGACGAGGAGAATTCCGCCGAAACGGCGACTACCACCGCCAACACGCCGGCCGAAACGAGCACTTCTGCCTCGACGTCCACCGCAGCAACAGCAGCCAACAAAGGAACAGCTCCGCTCGTGCATTCCGCCGCCGCGTCGGTAGCGCCCCGTGGCGCAGCCCCGCCCTCGGTTTCCACCGCTGGAATGCCGGCGCCCGTACGCCCCGCCGCGACCATTCCCGCCGCGACGGACGCTTACCGTATGAGCGCTCCCGCGTCAGTTACGATGCCGATTCGTACTCGCGCCGCCGCCGCTGCCGCCGCTGCATCGACACGGACGTCTCAGCAGGCGCATGCCGCAGCCGAAATGCAGGCACCCGCGAATCCGCCGCGTCATACCACCCCAGTAGACGCCGCGTATACCGCTAGACCCGGAGCCAGCGATGACACATTGACCGCTGGTGCTTCCGCCGCCGCATCTTCGACTGCAACGCGCCAGAGAAAAAAGCCGAGCATGAAAAAGAAGGACATTGGAGGAAATCAAGTTCCACCGTTAGCGCCTTCAGAAGCCAACATGCAACCGAAGAACATTGGAGGAAACCAAGTTCCACCGTACGCGTCTTCGGGAACATGTGGTCCTCGCAGAACAGTAGTTCCGGGATCAGTCAAGTCATCAAGATTAACTTCGTTGGAAGCAAACAGAAGACTGATTCAATGCCAGATAGAAGAAGCCCGTCTCAACACCATCCTCGCTCAGAATGACGTAGAAATCGCCAATTGTTATCAGTCCGAAGATCAATTGAGCGCGGAATTAGAAATCGAACGATCTACGCAAGTAGAGCAATGGGTGGAGCAGACAGCTACCTATATGGAAGAACCACTGCAAAATAATGTGTTGGAACCAATGCAAGACAACGCATTGAGAAATGATCTAAGAGAGCTGACTGAAGCTATCAAGATCAACAACACTAAACAACGAGAGCCTGCCGTACCGCACACGTCGTTCAGTTACACGGAATTGCCCATCTTTAATGGGGCACATGAAGATTGGCTGCCTTTCAAGAGAGCATACAAAGACAGCTCAAGATATTTCAACGACGTGCAGAACATGGCTCGCCTGAGAAAAGTGGTACTTGGACCGGCTTATCAATCTGTGAGATGTCTAATGTCTATCACCTGCGACCCCGAAGAAGTGATGGATTCACTAGAAGAAAATTTTGGAAGGCCGGAGCAGCTCGTCCAAACAGAACTCGAGAAAATCAAGCAACTCCCGAAACTCGGAGACTCGCCCAAGGATTTGTGCTACCTCGCTAGCTGCGTCAAAAACGCAGTGACAACGATACGTGCCCTAGACGAACCTGAGTACTTGTACTCATCGGAATTCTGCAGAAGCATCGTGGCGAAGCTATCACCGATTCAGTGTCCCAGATGGCTCGACTTCGAATCAAAGTGCGCCAAAGGCCCTGAATTAGTCAAGCTGAGGGACTTCCTGAGCGCCGAAGCTAAGCTGTATAGAAAAATCGTGCCCGTAGACGTGAGCAAGAAAAAAGAAAACGCAAAATATCCCGTTCACTCGACCCACGAAGGCGACAAAGCCACAAATGAGCCATCCACATCATCGAAGAAGCTTTGCGTGAATTGCGAAGAAGCACATTGGGTAACGGAATGCACGAAATTCCGTGAAGCCACCGTCGACGCTAGATGGGAAATAGCGAAACAGAAGCACCTCTGCTTCAGATGCCTACGTCGACGACATGCAAGAAACAACTGCAGAGGTCAAGGCTGCAAGAAATGCAAGCGTCCGCATCACACAATGTTGCACTCGGAACGAACGACAGCACCAGTGCAACGAGAAAAGCAGGACCTCTCACCGTGTCATCAAACCACGGAAGAAAACTTAACGCACGTGGTGAAGTCCGTGTACGCTGCTACCGATGGGAAGAAAGTTTATTTGAAAATGATCCCAGTCGACGTCTACGGTCCCAAAGGCTCGGCGCGCATTCTCGCCTTGCTAGACGAAGGATCGACCGTCTCACTGATCGATGCCGACATCGCGGCAAAGATCGGAGCCACTGGGAAGGAAGAATCCCTCACGCTAGAAACCGTCGGTGGCAAACTTATTGAGAAAAAGGACTCACAGCGGATGGACCTCAAGATCAAAGGAGCGCATCGCAGAGACAAGAGAGTTCTCAAAGGCGCCCGCACCGTAGAAAACTTGAAGTTATCACCGCAGTATGTCGGCAAAGAAG
This sequence comes from Opisthograptis luteolata, assembly GCA_931315375.2. NCBI lineage: Eukaryota > Metazoa > Arthropoda > Insecta > Lepidoptera > Geometridae > Opisthograptis > Opisthograptis luteolata. Next base: position 8,875,731 of record OV928049.1, on the reverse strand, counting down.
CCGTCGAGAAATGCAAGCACTTGCAAAACATGAAAAACGAGCTACTCTACGATCGAGAGAGACCAGCATTACTCATCGGGCAAGACAACTGGGAACTGATCGTTTCCAGGAAGATTCTGAAGGGTGAACCAGACGAACCAGTCGCTTCACTCACCGGCCTGGGCTGGGTGCTACATGGCTACCGCACCGGATACGCTTCACCGGTAAACTTCGTCAACCACTGCCGACAAGCAAGTGACGAAGACCAGATGGACGAGATGATCAAACGACACTTTGATCTAGAAGCGATCGGCATACAGCCAAGACGCCCAAGCAATGACGCCGACGGAAGAGCCCTGGCGGTCCTCGAAGCAACTTCGAGGCGTCAACCCGATGGAAGATTTGAATCTGGTCTTCTGTGGAAAACGGACAACGAAACACTACCGAACAACTATGTCCAGGCCCACAGTCGATTGACGGGCATCGAGAGAAAGCTCGACAAGAACGCAACATTGAAGGAGGAATACGGAAGGCAATTGAAACACCTGCTTGCCAGTGGGTACGCCGAAGAAGCGCCAGCCGACTCCACGCCGGGCAGGACTTTCTACCTGCCACACTTCGCAGTGGTGCATCCCATAAAGAAAAAGACCCGCATTGTGTTCGACGCCGCAGCAAGATTTGAAGGAAAGAGCTTGAACGACGCCCTGCTCCCAGGACCCGACCTACTCCAATCACTATTTGGAGTACTTCTCAGATTCAGAGAAGGGCCCGTAGCAGTGGTAGCTGACATAAAGGAGATGTTCCTGCAGATCCGCATTCGTGACGAAGACCGCGACAGTCTGAGGTACCTGTGGAGAGGTGAAGATCGGCACGAGAAGCCGAAAGAATACAGAATGACGTCTGTCATATTTGGAGCAGCGTCATCGCCCGCCACAGCTATTTTCGTCAAGAACCTGAACGCCAAGGAACATGAGAAGGAACATCCTGAAGCAGCCAGAGCGATCGTTCATAACCATAATATGGACGATTACCTTCAGAGCTTTACAAACACCGAAGAAGCAGCACGAACAGCGCAAGCGGTCGACAAAGTCCACAAGGCAGCCGGTTTCGAGCTGAGACAGTGGGCCAGCAACGACAAAGAGGCACTGCGTCAAGTAGCGAAGCACGAAGAATCGCCGAACGAAGTACGGCTCGGCAATGAAGAAGAGAAAACGCTCGGTTTACGATGGCTCGTAAACGAAGATGCACTGGCCTTCAACATAGGCCTGAGAAACACGCCGAGCGACATCGCTGACGGAAACCGAGCACCAACGAAAAGAGAAGTCACGAGCGCAGTCATGTCTACGTTCGATCCCATGGGACTCGTCGCACCAGTCTTGATAAAAGGAAAAAGACTGATCCAAGACATTTGGAGAGCCGGAACGCAGTGGGACGAGACCATCAACGAAGAATCTCAACAACTATGGCTGGAATACATCGAAGACGTACAGATGCTGAATCAACTGAAGGTCCCCAGATGTCTATCGACATCAGAAAGAAAAGGACAGCTTCACACCTTCGTCGACGCTAGCGAGACCGCATACGCAGCAGCTACGTACTGGAGGACAACGACCGCCTCCGGTGAAGTCAACGTCGCGCTCGTAGCAGGAAAAGCCAGAGTGACACCACTCAAATCGGTGTCTTTCCCGCGCCTTGAGCTGCAAGCTGCACTTCTGGGAGCGAGACTGGCTGCTACGATCGCAGAAGAAACCGACTTAGACATCACCGAGAGAGTCTACTGGTCCGACTCCAGTACCGTACTTCAGTGGATGAAGTCCGATCCGCGACGGTTCAAACCGTTCGTCGCTCATCGTCTCGCTGAGCTCGAGGACCTCACAAAGTCACCTGAATGGAGATGGGTCCCAACAAAGCAAAATCCTGCAGATGATGCGACCAGAGAAGTGCCCAGGGACTTCAGTCACGCGTCGAGATGGTTCTGCGGCCCCGAGTTCCTGTACCGGCCAGAGTCAGAGTGGCCTACGAAAAAGTTTTGGAAGACCGAACTCACTGGGGAAGAAAAGAAGCCAGCTACAGTTGCCACCGTTACGACGAGCCGAGAACATGACCTACCAGACCCGGAAAGATCCCCAAGCTGGACGCGCCTGCTTCGTGCGACAGCCAGAGTCTTTATGTTCAAAGACTTGTGCAAGAAAAAGAGATTCGCCACGGCCGCTGCGCGAGGTGACACCAAGTGGAAGCAATACCACAAGAAAAATAAGGAAGAAATCTTTCGTCCTCACAAAACGAAGGAAACGAAAAGATGGCTACGAGAGTACCTACCCACTCTCATGCTACGAAATCTCAACGGAAGAAGTTCTACGGATCCAGAGAAAGGTGACGTCGCAATTATCGCCGATGCGTCCCTACCCCGGAACACATGGCCACGAGGGGAAGTCGTCAAGACCTACGTCGGCCCCGACGGCAGAACGAGAGTCGTGGACGTCCGGACGACGGGAGGAGTGCTGAGGCGGCCTACTTCGCGCCTCATCATCGTCGTGCCAGCAGCGTCGCGACCTGAGTTAGGAGTGCACGATAAATCGTGCACTGGGGGGGAAATTGTTAGCGACGCAACTTAGATTTATGTTTATAATTAGAAATTGTAATAAAGATTAGGATAGCATGTAGGTAGTTAGTCCCGCAACTAGCAGAATAGAAAGAGACAACCGATAGGGATAGCGATACCATCGAATTGTTAGAAAGAGATAGCTGTACGCGCCGACAGAGACAACAATACCACCCGTCACGGTGACGCCATTGGTCCAACGGCCGAGAGAGGCGGTCTCCTGTCGCCGCTAGTTGCGAGACCTTTAGACGATATATAAGCGAGACATTTTTGCGAGAAATTTGTAGTAGTTCGCCAGCAGTTCACCAGTAAGCAAGAAATATACGGAGCCTTGAAGTCAGAACCTGTGTTTTTCTTCTGCCCGCCGGCAAGAATCCTTCAATATACAGTCCACTACAGCCCGGTCTCCCTAGACCCCAGGGATTACCTACATATACTTATATTCATACCAAAGAGTTCCAACACATTCGCAGACATGAAGAGGCGATAATTGCTCAGTGGTGTCCGAATCCTTCAATGAGCTTGAGCTGTCTATAAAGAAAGATATCGAGTTAAAACCATAGCGGGGGAATTCTTCGCCAGGCTAGCTATCCCCATTAAGAAACCACCTATCGGTGAGTTTAGGCAACCTCACTTGAGAGCAAGTTTCCGATCCCCCTCTCTTTCCTTCTAGTTTTCCTTCTAAGGTGGTTTTCATATATTCGTCACGACATACCACTTGGTACGTCACTTTGAAGAGGAAAGATGTTCGGCCACTTGGCCACTTGGCTAAACATCATCAGGTCATCCTTTTCATTAGGTGTAAGTTCCAAAATACAGTCCTGCGGCGTAGTCACACGATACAACTAGTCGTCCGGGGTCACTAGTCTGCCAGTGCGTTTGTTTGTATGCCCCTTGACACACGCTGTTTACATCGACATTCTTTAACCGTTAGTACTCCCAGTCCCAAGGGCCCAAGGGTCAGCTCTCGCCCACGAAGAGCTTGGTAACCGGTAGAATGCAACGTGTCATTGTTGTTTGTGTTATCGAGACCACCGCGATGTTTGTTGATGTTTGTCGCGAGGCGCCAGCTTGCAACATTTATATTTTTACACGATAATGTCTAAGTTTGACAGGACTAAAGGTGTTGCAACATTATTTTTAGACCTGTCAAATTTAGTTTAGTTTTAGAAAATTCACAACAGAATCGGCTCTAATGCAAAAACAAAGATGAAACTCCGACTTATAAAAGGCATACAGTATGAATATAGCCAACACCTAATAGGTACTCGATTTTCCCATTGTGTTTTAGATCAGTAATGCTTAGTTTTTCTTCACAACTTACAAGGTAGCGTTTGATCACAACACCATACACCTAATTTTAAGTGATGATGCGGTCAAAGGTTTGTGTTTAAGATGATGAACGTAATCGGAAAGTATGTTATTGTTCAGCGACTTTTGTGGTTGACTGTACGGTATAGGAAGATATAAAAACTGCTGATCAGACCACCAGCTTACTGGATTTCGATAGACTTAAGTCCGTATTCTAGAATGATGCTCAAGTGTTGATCTATGCTTGAGTAGCGATTGAGTGACATATTTGTATGAATTGACAGCGTCAAATTTGCGTTCATCGCTTGATCGTCATTCTAGAATGACAGCCATGACACATCTTAGAAATTATAACTTATATACTTTATACTTTTCTATACTTAAATTACCTCAAAGACTCGAATTGAATGTTCATCAGAGACAGAGGCAGGGTAAGTATTTTCGCAAATTCCTAATTTTCTCAACTCCCAGCTTGTAATAAGCAGCCTACATACCTAACAAGCAAGCACAAATCGCGAAATATATTCACCCCAAGTCGGGGGTAAAGTCGCGAACACGTAGTGTTATGTAAAGCGGCGCGCACACGGTACATAGCAAACATTACGCTCGCCGCACAAACACCTCCCCGCACAAGCTGGGAGCTGAGGGAGAATCTAATCACTTAAAAAAGCTACATCTCATCATCATCAACGTCAGCCGCAAGAAGTCCAGTGCTGAACATAGGCCTCTCCCTTTAAACGCCACCATGAACGGCTATTAGCCATTCGCATCCATCGGCTCCCAGCGACTCATTGACTTTTTTCTTCAAAGATGCCATTTTCGGACTCACTATAATCTCAATGAATGGCAATATCGTTGACTTCACGTAATAGTCACAAACTTAATTTTTTTGTGATACTAGCTGCGCCCCGCGGTTTCACGCGCGTGGAATACATTTTATCGTGATAACAAAAACTGGAGAGGGCCACCCTTATCACCTAGGGGTATAAAAAATAGACTACGGCCTATTCTCAGACCTACCAAAAAATTTCATAATAATCGGTCAAGCCGTTTCGGAGGAGTTCGATAACAAATACTGTGACACGAGATTTTAATATACATATTAGAAAAGAACACATGATTATGTAGTTATATTACTTTTATTCGAATTGAAAGAAAAATCTATTTATGACTTTTATGAGAAATCAATCTGCAAAGCTTTGTTTTGATAGTTTGAACCGATTAACCGATTTGTTTGTTTGATTTAGAATTCGATTCAAAAATCGTTATATTTAGGAAGAATCGTCATCCCTAATACCTCTTCAGGTGAAAATAGTATGTCTCGCCAGCCCCCAACCTAGGCAGGCGAGGCGAGGCGAGCTGCCCGAGGCACATTTGCATCCACCCTCCACTCGAAAGATAACCTAATACGACGTATGTCGGTTGTGGACGGTACGTGTTCACACCCGAGCGTGAAGCTAACCTACCTCTAGCATTGTTACGTCGTGCCTTTGTGTGGCTCACCGTCATTTAATGCACCTATCGGGTAAGATAGCTACATTGATAACTCTTTATTTTTGAAACTGAAAAAAAAACAATACAAGGAAAATTTTAATTTGTTTAAGTTCTCGATATTTTGGCACTGTGGCCAACGCCATGATCACGAGTATACCATGGTAGTTTAAAATAGTATGAGGAAAATTAAGTTGATACTAAAATAGTACACGTTAAGCCGTCGCTCTTGATGTTAGCAGTCGTTAGACTATGTCAGAGGTCTTCGGGCGGACTGAAAACTCTTATACGGTCTGGCTACTAGCCTATCCGCCAACCCGTGATAAAACCATAACTTGGTCTTAGTATTAGGGCATTTTCTCGTCTTCCTTGCCACCAAGCAGTCAAGGACCTATCGGTGTGTTCCCCTGTCCAGATACTCGTACTATTTGCGACGTGACTTGTAATCAAACGTTTCCCTGTGATGAAAAAAACTATTTCACAAGCTCAAATGTCTTGTTCGCTGCCTTTGATTGGCGCAACTCTATTGTTTCTACAACACGGAGCTGCCACACCCGCAATCTCAAACAAACCATCGTTTTATTTACGCATATTGTTACTCACGCATCCAATTTAATTGATCCATGATACTTGTGGTTAGTATTGACGCGTGGGTCTTCTTAAATCGGTTACGTATCTTGTTTTTGAGGGCCATTGTTAATGATTCGATGGAGTGTAAGAAAGCGATACACGGCGCATTGTTTGGCCGATTTTACATAACGAGGCGGCAAACGCGGCCGCTTTGTGCCCGTCCGTTGTGGGGGAGGATCCAAACGCTTGAGGAGTGAATTGAAAGGCGCCGCGTGATGACGAGGCGCGAGCCCCGTCGCGGCGCAAGCTACAGGAGGCGCGGGTTATAAATTGATGCAAAAAAGGGGTGAAGAAAATCGTGCTGTAAAACACAGGTTTATTTGTATTTCTTTTTCTTTTGGTCATAAGTCACCAGATGTTAAAGTGATGATCTCGTTAAAGTGGCCACGCTACGTCAGGATTGGAAACTGGCTCTCAAGAGTTCTGATAGCCGTCCAAACACACCGAAATGTTGATGTGAATGCTTCAACTTCCAACTTTAAGATTTTCAGTGTCAAGCTGGCTATGATAATAATATGTTTACTGTTCAACCATACATTTAACTTTCACATGAAATGCTGAAATCATTAACTCGAATTGTTACAATTCAAATGCAGTTTTGTTTTTTTTTAATAGGCCAGTAACATTGCTATATCAAAGTTTTTGAACAAATATCATTTTATTTTCTGTTCCTTGTGGCACGCACCAACATTGCGTTACCTCGCACCGCTCTTTGAACTGTCCAAATGATTGTTTTATATTTGTAAAGCGACGAACAGTGCCCCTATTCGAAACGTCGGCCGCTGACGTAATGTAGCATTTCAATTAGTCTCAATGGAGTTTTATTTTACAACAAAGGTTTGTGTCGAATAATGCCACGCAGGGATTTTTGATTGCTACAAATAAAGAAAGGGATAACAAAATATTTTATTGAAAGAGGTAAAGAACAAAATAGTGTAGGTATGTGTGATGGGAACCCATTTTTTGGAAATGTCTTTTGTATGACAGCATTGTCGTAGAAGCGTAGCACGTAACTCGTAGGCAGCCTACGTCGCCCTACGTCATCGGAAGTACCACGTTATCTTTTCATTTCGGATGTTAGCATCAGGCTTTATAGGATTGTTTTAGGTAAACTTTGAATTTATTAAATTTATTAGCTTTCAGTAGCATACTTTTTAGCGCCAACGCCCAACGGTTACATCAGCTTTTTCTTATCCCGCTGGAACTTTTTTCAGATAAAAATATCCTATGTGTTAATTCAAGGTGCAAGGTATCTCCATTCCAAATCTCACATAAATCCGTCGAGCCATTTCAGTGCAAAGAACACTGACAAATTTTTACTCATTTACATAAATCAATGTGATTTCACTAATATAGTTTTCAAGATAGTAGATACACCTAACGCAATGGACTGTGAAACTAAAATTGGAATTAAATTAAATTAATTAATGTCTAATTTCTCTATCACGTTCTGATCTAAATGCGGCTGCATGGTGGACGCTCTGTGCATTAGTCGGTCCCAAATTAGAGGCTGGAATCACGCGGCACTCGCCTCTAATCACAGATGAGAGAGGCTGTGTTTGGGGCCGCTCCACTTAGCTCTCAGATGGCTCTCTCGTTTCCGGAAACATGCCAATGCTTTTTGGTATTTGATGGTGTGAGAAAGTTAAATTTTTAACAAATCATGGTGTAAATAGTTATTTGTAAATTGAAATAACTGAAGTTAAAATTGAGCTGTGATATTATGGAAACTAACGCGAGCCGTAGTAATAATGAAATGTTCAACGGCTTGCACTCACGTAGCCTCTGAGCTGATGTTAGGCGACGATGTGGTCGAAGGTGGCGGCACGCTACACCGGGATTAAGAACTGGCTCTCAAGTGACGCTGCCGTAACACACCGATAGGTGCTAAGCGACAGATCCTTAACTTGATGGTCAAGGTTAGCACAAAAAAAATGCCCTACCACAACGCCATGGTTACATCGCGATGTATTCATTCACAGAAGTTTACGCTCACTGCAGGATTCGATCCCACGACGTCAACTTCCCGCATCGCTTCTAACATATGAGATATGTGTATTCAAAGGTATCTTGAGTCAAGATACCTTTGAATACACTGACCCGACGAGGCAATTTGAATGTCCTGATTATCAACAAACCCACTGACGAAATAATTGACACTTCATCCGAACCACAAAAAAGTAAACAAAAACTTCCAAGTGGTTCTGTTTTAAGTTTCAAAATTAACACTTTGATCGAGCTGTTTCTTAGCGATGGCAAAAAATGTTTTTCTCACGTGAGGCTCGAAAGATGACTCGAGAGAATTAAAACGTTAAGGTTTTTTGCGTATTGTTTAAGAATTAATTATATGTTTTATGAAGTCCACAGAGGTCCTCGGATACCATATATCAGGTACACTTCGTGTAGTATCGTGGAATTACAATTCATTGCTACGGAAGGACTATGCTATCAAGTGTTCTGTTGAACGATCAGTTTGATGCAATGTTTCTTAAAAACGTTGCCATGATTTTTTTTGGCTTGAGGACTTTAAGATTTAAATAGATTTTTACCGAAGTAAAAATCAGCTAGTTCTCAATTTGTTTATTAATAGTTTTTACATTAAGTTTTTTTTATCGAATAGAGCAATTCACTGGTTTGATGGTAAACGCCACGTTTGCCCTGTTAAGGCCAGTGCCACCTAAAATTTTGAAAGTAAAACCCTGATGGAAGTGCGAATTGAGGAATTTCCGACCAATTTGCACTTCAGTATTTTTTTTTAAATGAACCACAATTTGTAAACATTCACCTGAAACAATTGCCCCGAGCACTTCGCTCCCTCAAGTTACATAAATAATCAAATCAAAATTATTGAATAGATTTGAACAATAAGAGAACGGGTATGTTATTATCAAATTCACAGCTCCCTAAGTAAAGATATTTATAATAATAACATATTTTACAAATCGCATTACCAATATTTCTGTTTTTTTTTGTGCGCAGCTAATTTCCTTTCACTCAAAAGTTGGGAAACAAAATTATAACTGTGCACAAGGTTCGTGTGTTATTTCTAGAAAGTGTGTAAATCGAGCGGTTATTTAGTCAATTATCTATTAATATCGGGGACAGATGTATTAGTCGGTTGGATAACAGAGCGCCGCCGTTTCCTTAAGTATTTGTTGAAGAAAGTGTCAAATCATGCGTTCCATTTGCACCTTGATACTGCGTCCTGGGTGCGGAACATTTTAATGCCAGGAAATGTATTTAGTATTTACTGTATATGTTTTGCCCACGACGGAACGGAGACGGTATACCTATGCGTTTGGAGTGAGAGGATGTTTGTTTGTTTGTTTGTGTAAATCCATGTTGCCATTTTTGTCAATTTTTACATCCATAAATTTACAACACCAACCGTATTATCCTGCTAATATTATAGATGCGAAAGTTTGTGTATGTTGTGTGTGAATGTTTGTTACCATGTATCACCGTAACTACTAAACCGATTTTGAAATTGGAATTTGGAATGGATATAGCTTATATCCTGGATTAACACAGGCTACTTTTTATCCCGGAAAAAGGTTCCTGCGGGATAATCGGGGGAAACCGCGGGGCGCAACTAGTATTTCATAATTTATTTCCATCGTTGTCTGGGAGGAAGAGCACTAAGCGATTTCTCCACTGCAAACTCAAGCTCATTGCATGATTCGAGCCCACGACCTATCAATCAAAAATCGACGACACTACCAAATAACCGTCTTTGCTTCGTAAATGAATTCGTAATCGTCAATTTTTTACATAACTTACATTGTGATGTTTTCTCATGTTTTGTTCACACCATAGTTTGTATTGTTTAATAAATGTTTTTTATGAACTTCATCAAAATATTGTCAGCAACTGGTAGTACCGTGGCACCCCGTGATGTTTGGTTGTTTACTCCACTCGGCGGAACACGCACAGCCGATATTATCTCGACACGACAACAAAACATTTTTATCGAGTTTTACAAATAATTTTATCGAGCCAGTTTTCACCTGGAAAAACAATAGCAACTATAACTTTTCCATTTCGTTAATATTGTGGGGGATATGCGATAGGACAAGATAATAAGTGATTTAGTAATTGGAAAGTTTTACTTAAGTTTTTACTTCTTACGTTTTTCTTGACTACAAGTCACCTGATGTTAGGTGACGATTTAGTCGAAGCTGACGCCACGCTACTTGGATTGGGAACTGGCTCTCAAGTTTAGCAGCCGGAACACACCGATAGGTGCTTGGCGACAGATTCTTAACTTGAGGGTGGTAGATAGCTAGACTAGCACTTGAAAATGCCCTACAAACAACCAATAGTTTTTTATGGTGTTTTTTTTTGTGCTGAGGAAAAACGTGATATTTTCACAAAACATATGCGAACTTTGACCGTTAAAAATATTCACATGACTGTGTTCCACTAATGCACATGTAATTTGCAATTATAGTCCGATAGTGTGTTATTAAGTTTTTTCGCTTTCTTCTTGAATATTTATAGAGCAATTTTACTAAAAGCAATGCGATTAGACGCTAAGATTAGGGTGAGGTTACTCCGTGCTTTCGTATTCCGGATGAGGCTAGCTCGATTTAGTTTTTAGTAAAACAATACATATATAAAACGAACTGTGCCCTGCGGTTTCACCCATGTAGAGATTCCGTATCATAATTTAATTTATAACCTACCTACCTAAGAACGAACCTCTGCCATTTTCGTATAATAAGTCGTAATAAGTATTCTTACATCTTTACGACTGGTACTACTAGGTATACATATATACCTACGCATCTGTTTCTCCTGTACATAATGAGTCAATGTGAAGTGTGAAGCCAGTGTAGGTTTAAGTGGCATGTAAGGAAGAAACGGCGGGCGTCGCTTGGCCCCTTTAATTATATCAGAGATCCTGCACCGATAGCGCAAGCTTTTATCTCGGCCACTCTTCCATTAAGCAAATATACAGCTTTGTAGCCTACTAACACATCACAATATACCAAAACCAATTAAAAACATTTTGACAGACAGGAATAAATTGTAATTACACGTTACGCGCGCGGCGCGCCATTTTGTTTTGCTATTGTAGGTACTTCTCAGCCTAATGGACGGTTAGTCTGTGGGCAAACGTTTTCACTTCCGCGGCAAACGCGTTTTATCTTTGTTTTTAATTAAGTTTGGTGCTATTGTTTTGTTGAATTATAATGGCGGAAACAAGCTGAACTATTTGGAACACAATCTTTTAACATACCTTATGAGATAAAGCTGTGAAATACCAATTTACTACCTACCTGAGGTAAGTAATAAAATAATAAAAAGCGTTTTTTTGTGTTTGTTAGTGTTTAGTTTAGTGTCTAATTGTTAGTATGAGTTAGTTTTACTATTGAATATGGACCCCTCTCGGGTGAAGGCCTCCTCCAGTCTTTTCTACCTATCTCTGAGGTATACGAAGCTAAAAATCTTTTCATGAAGTTCCTACCAACCTATGTTGTGTTAAAAATTAACCTAATTTAGCACTAAATGTTAATTTTGTCATATCCAATACTCCGAGGCTGATTACAACCTGTTAATAGGCGACTAATCCAATATTCATAGCCATTAGATAGATACGAGCTTCTAATTCGGCACTGGCAAAATCGAAGCCTAATATTCGAAACGAGATGAAAATAGCTCCCGACACACCTAAGCAAGCTTCGCAAAAGTGTCTGTTTATTCGCCCGTCTAAATATTAAGGTACTTATATTTAATTACAAGTACATATATAACGTTTATGTTACACATAAATTACTGAGTTAAGCGATGATGGCTGTGGTAGTGACGTCAAATTGCGATCAGTAGGTCGTGGGTTTGAATTCTACAATAAAGTTAAGCTTTCGATGACGGAAAATCTATATAACCATAGCTTGGTGGTAGGGTATTTTCTAGTGCTCGCCTGGCTAGCTACCATCCTCAAGTCAAAAATCTGTCACCTATCGGTGTATTCCGGCAGCTCCACTTGAGAACCGGTTTCCCATCCAGGTGTAGCGTGGCGCCACCTTCAACCACGTCGTCACATAACATCAGATGACTTTTAGTTACCCTGAAAAAAGTATAAAACAAGATTGTAATGATGTTGCTGAACCATTTTGTGATTTTGCTTTGCAGTCGCAATGGTTGCTCAAGTATATCCGAAGCGTAAAGCTCTTTGTCACTAATTTGCGAACATTGATGTGCTTTGCGAATTAGCGCGCTGCAATGAGTGCCCGACCACTCAAGCGCAGCGCAATCTAATTAATTAACCTTTGTCGCGAGCGCCCGGCGACCCGGCGCGCTTGTACCTACTGAGATCATTCAGATAAAGTTTACAACGTACATTGTTGCTACAGTTCGTTTGTAGACAATTTCAGCACATAAAGACATCTAAGGGAAATGGTATGAAAGTACAATTTCTCATAAGTACCTAACTATAAAATAAAGCACTTGATTTCTGATTTAATTAGTAGGTACTGCCAGATAGAAAAGTAGCTGATCATACTCGATTTTCCAAATGCGTAGGACTGTTACCTACAGTAGGTCAGTGTAAGTACCAGATCGGTAATTATTGGTATCTAATTTTGGACTAAAGAAAATTGGTCCATGATCAGCGACTTTTGTCCTTTACCGTACCTACATTATCTGCAAATTGTGTGCTTGTGATTAAAGCAAATATAGCTCAGTGGTAGTGATAACGACTTCCAATCCGTACCTAAAGCGTGATGAACACGCTCTAGAGTTATGAATTCCGCAATAAGCTTGAGCTTTTGGTAAAGCAAAACAAAACAAAACGAAGAGTAGAGAGCATTCTCAACATTATTTTTTTCTCTTTTAATTTTTTCAGTTGTAGCTTTCTATGTTCGCCTAACTACCACCATCAATTTAGAAATCTGTCACCAAGCAGCTAAGTATTAGTGTTTTCCAGTAGCCTCACCAAAGAAACTGTTCCCAATCCAGGCGTAAAAAAACCTTGTAAAATGTATAAAAGGTCCAATGAACAAAGTCACTTTAGTTACATAGCTCTCGCACTCATACATAATTCACCTAAAACTATAACTTAAACTTATATCTACTGCAGACTCGCTACACAGCATATCATGTCGTAGGTAAGTGCCCCGATTGCTATTACGTATTCCATTGTGATCCACCCAGATAGGTCAACTTCCCCTTCGGAGTAGCCGGTAACCTAATCAAAATAACCTCACTACCCAACACCTACCGCTATACATTTCACGCCACACTAAGGTAACTTTATTTTGCTGCTATAATGGAGTAAGTGCTTTGCCAAATGGCCCGCGCCACGAGCTTTTAATGCAATTCCGCGCCCTTTGTGCTCGGAATTGACGCAATCAATCCATTTACACTTTGTTTCGCCAACTACAGACACTTGCTCTACTGGAGTGTTCCTGTGTTGCATGTAGGGGGACGCTTTTAGTGGCAGTCAATTTCATTGTTTCCGTGTATTTTAAAAAGGACTTCAGATGCGTAGATTGTTTGTAAATTCAGTATCAGAAATGTATAGCTAATTTCTAGCCAGGTTATCACTCCGCTGAACGGAAACATATTTTGTAGGGTAAAAAACCTATAACGTAATCGAATTGAATTTTGTACAAGATCAAACTAATTTCGTGAACTATTTTTGGCCTAAGGATACACTCGTAACTGTCCACACATATCATTCAAGTACCTACCTATATAGTTAGTTTCTTGGTTAGGTGGCATTTGTGGAGTTGCCTACAGAATTATTCTTAGTAAACCGTCAAATCAAAGAATATTTTCACCATTAGAAGAATGGTCGGTCCTTTCCAAGTAAATAATAAAGTACAGGACATGCGAAATATAGTGCTTATTTTACGACTCTGTAGTAGTTCCGGTTTCCTCGCATAGCAAGAAGGTGCTTACATGCAACAATCCAAAATCGTACGAAAACCTACTAGATAAATTCTCTTTGGACGTACCTACGAAGGTACGATGCAAACCCATAAAACCTCGTTGAATCCATACTCCCTAAACCTAATGATGGTTCTTTGCAAGACTTTTTATGAACAAAGCTTACAACGAAAGACAATCTTTTTACTGAAACTGTAAAGAAAAATAAAAAATGACATCATTATCATTACAAATCCGATTTGTTTGTTTTGATTTCTTACTTGCTCAGCAGTGGTTAGATTAGTGGGTTTTAAGAGTACTGTTTAGTAAATTAGTACTTAAGTACGTTTTATACTTGTAATCACTCGCTGATTTTATAGTAAAATGGATACGAAGAGAATTTGCAAAAACATTAACCGAAATAGAACTGTTTTAAATCGTAAGTTTCTTGAACATAAGTTTTTTCTTACGACTAGAGATTAGACCAAAGGTCACTAAATATTTGAGGATACTTGGTTTCCAATACATATTAGCATGTACATTGTACATATATTTAGGCCGTCTAAATTGTTTACCATTCTCACGTTCCAGATATCAGAAATAATCTAGTAAACCCTGATCTCCTTGTTAATCAATTATGGATGCAAGAGGAAGACAAAAACGGTGTAAAAATAATAGAATTAAATTCTTCTTCCGACTCATCTAAGGAATCGTCTGTCAAATTCAACCATGCTTGGAGTTACGTGAATAACGATACATTTGAAGAAGAAGAGAACAATTACACTGTTAACGAAGATGCTCGGAGAAGAAGACGTATGAATATGAATAACAATGAAAATAACTTTAACAATGCATACACAAATCAACATTATTTAGACCGTGATATGCAATCAAACAGTAACTCATTCTATGAAACATACGATTCAGGGATAAATAGTAGACATATGCATCAAATGAACTGTTTCACCATAGTAAACAATCAGCACTTTAATTCAGACAGTTCAACGGACAACGAAAATTACGAAGCAATCGAAATAATAGAAGTAGACACTGCAAAGGAAAATAAACATTGGGATCATGTGTATAACGAAGAAGTTACCACGTACGATCCACACACGCAATCTGAGAAACGCACGATATGGATCTACTCGTATAAAAACAAACCTATCCTTTCAGAGAATGATTTCGAGCTCGCAAACATACCTTGCATAGACATAGACAATTCAAGTACATCCACGTCGTGTTCCCTATCAGACGAAGAACAAAGGTCAGACAAAAGCACAAACATCTGTAGATTAGGATCACCAATTCCTGCTACGTACTTACCCAGACTTGATTTATCTTTAGTACAAACTTTGTCCACCGTAACAGAATTATCTGAACCTAACAAAGCGCAGTCTAAAGAATCTTCGCAGGAAAAGATAAATTTAAAACCCAGGAACAATTGGTTATCGGATAAAAATGTAAAGCAGAATGAAAAGTATAACATCGTAGACTGGATGGCGCTATCTCCAAGAGAGAGAAGGCGACGTTCCATAAATACTAACTTAGATACAGCAACTGCTAAAGATGTCGTAAAACAATCGGAGGTCACTTACGCAGAAGGAGGACAACAGTTAGATCAAGTTAGTATCAAGTCGGGTAAAGTTGTGACTTCAACTGTGCAAGTGCAAGTTGATATTCACGCGAGCGAAAAGGAAATTGATAAAGAGCTCTTATCAGTTCCCATGTCTTCGAACGATGAATCTAAACCAGATGGAATTAAAAAGATAGCTGATATACTCCCTATGGAGATATCCTTCGCCGATGTGGATAACGATGTTGAATCCATAAACGCAGAATTTGACTTCTTTATTAAGCCGTCTATACAAATATCCCCATACGTCAAAATAAATAAAACTGAAATTACAGATCCGATAGAAAAACTCAATTGCAATAACTGGATTTCTGAAGAAAGCATCGAGAAACAGACTACAGTTTATGATTACTATTTAGAAGATACCGTAGAAGTTAATGCTAAAGATTCTAGTTTTGAAAACGTCGATTCTGCAAGTAAAAGATTGTGGATGAAAAATTTACAATTGATGAAACCACCACAATGGGTGGAGTATTTACCTATAACGGGTAGTCCACCGTCCCTACACTTGTCACTTAGCTCTTTAGACCCTAAAAAAACATGGTTTAAGCGTTTAGCTGAATGTGTAATATGCTGTAAATAAAATGTGCCTCTACATTTATGAGTATTAAATTAGGTTTTAGGCTGATTTTCCCAGAGCTATGCGAGACAGTAATTCACCAACAGGATGCGACAGAGCAGAGCTAGGAAAATAAAATAATCCTATTGGTGGATTTTTAGCAAAATGTTATAATTATAAAATAAAACAACCCATTTGGTTTAAGTTAGCGAATTTATTAAATTCAATCACTATAACTTCCAGTAATTGAAGTACTTATACGAAATAAACTTGCTATAAAATAAGGTACTTTGCGAAAGAGAGTTTACACGACAATAAAATCAGCAGTTATATTTACACATACATCTTAACATCACATCGTTTCACACACAAACTGTCTCGAGGACAAACAAATTACGAAAATGAAGTCACAAATTCATCACGGGAATGTAAATTAAACTTACGAGAGCTGTAGGTACGTAGAAACAGTTACAAACTAATTCATTATGAATTAGAACCTATCTTAGGTGAAATGCATAATATGGCATGCGAAAGGTCAACGTGCACTAGTCAACCCAGTATGTCCCGTATTCGTACGCGCTGAAAGCAACAAATTTTAGAATCACAACCGTTAATAAATAACAGAAAAAAAATAGGTTTACACATCGAGCATTGAATAACAATAATACAACTTATTATTTTTATATCACTATCAGGTGACTTGTGGTCAAACGCTACCCTGTAAATAGTAAAAAAAAAAACTACCAGTTGTAAGATTCGCGAATGAATTATATAGGATATAGGATTCATTCGTTGTTCTACCTTTGTTCGCGCATATTCTGGTATTCAACGAACGTGTAAACAGATTCTTAGAGAGTTATTTCGTGTTCGCTTCTCGTAGCGAGCGGTCACTCGTGTTCTAGCGACTTGTTCGTTTTGATTTGGACACCAAACGAGCGAATGCTCGAGTTCTGCACGAATCCGGGTTACAGCAAAAGATGCTCGTATTCTTACCCTGGTTCTGCGTTTGTCTTGATGAAGGAACTGATAATGTCAGTGTGAACTCCTAAACAATCTTGAATACACGACTAAATCTAGACATTTAGCATATTCGTACAGTGCTGACTAGTGCGCGATCACCTTCATTCAATCATTCATACCCATCTTGTCCCACCACAGCGACTTACACAAACAGATGGGACTAAAGTATTTTAAAACTCATGCATTTATTTATATAAATTTTTACTAATATATTGTGAAGCTCAAATGCATTTTATATTAACAACAACTGTGTAGTAAACTATGTATTTGAATATGAGTATTTATTGCTATGTTTACGTAAAAATTTAACGTACATACGCTTGAAATCGTCAGTAACAATAATACTATTTTGAATTCATTTGATTTCTTCACGCAATTTAATTTTTTCATTATCGATATACATAATAGAAATATTGAGACCTGCCCAACTTTAAGCATAGTAATGATGATACTGGTATATTCACGATTTTTATAATTTATCTATTTACTGATATTTAATACAATATAATGATTTAGAATAATGCCCAAATATTTAAATATCCTATATAAAAAGTTATTACTCTTATTACTTCTTAAAATATTGAAAGCTTCTTTAATACAAATGTAGATCTATGATAGGATAGGATTCATTTATGTTTCACACTATTGAGCAAAAAATATGCAGTGTTTTCATATTAATTATATATTCACATAGATTTCTTTATTTATTTTTTATCAGATATCTGTTGTCTTCAAATTCAAATATTATGTTAAATGTTCAAACATAACGTCATTTTGTAACCTGATTCACTAAATTTTCTATTTTAAACAGTTTTAACATTTCCTTTTCTATCAATTTACAGCACAATTATATTTCACGCCTTATCTCTCAAAATAAAACAAACACATGTTTTATAGCAATCACAAGGTGATACTAAAATAAGAGAAAAGAAAATACATTTGAAATAGTTTAAAGATTCACGGTCGGTTTCAATAAACTATCTATCCACGGTTTGCCCTACTGGAGATTGGAAATTTGACACAAGCTCCATAGAAGTAATGTCAAATTTCTATCTCCAGTAGAGAAAACCGCGGGTAGATTGCTTATTAAAACTGGCAGTTACGCGCCGTCATATGCCACAGAACATGAATGAAAAAATTGTCCTACGCGCGCACCGCTCTTAACGCAAGCAGCGTGCCGGTTTCAAATCAAAGCGGCAGACAAAAAGTATAAAAAAGACGTAAAGGCCTTACTACACAGTCCTTCGAGTGCTAACTGATTCATAACAACCCTGGAGTAAAACTGGCCGCGACCCTATACTTATGTACAAATGAGCTATCGATGACGCGGCTGACGTAGATCAACCGCGATCTTTTTGCGGGTGGCAAAACAATGGAACTAATACAATAGCCTTCTTTCACGAAATTACCATAGATGGCGCTGGATAACTTAAGCAAAAAATTCGCGCTTTGCACAGTGAAAAAAAAGTGATAGACGAACAAACTGTCATGTCATCAGTCAATGTCATTCTACCATTGAACTTAGGTGCAATTTCTTGCTATTGCTCTTTTGCGTTGTTTGAAAGGTTTTGGGATAATAACTACGGACCCGGCTACGTCATTTGGACACCGACAATATCTGCTGTACGTTAGTTATGTTCGTAATCCAGCGCCATCTATGATAATTCTGTAGAAGCTGCCTCTGAAAGTATCTCACTGTTGAAACGTCAATAGGCCGAGCAAAAATTCGATGCTCGCGCTGTACGCCGTGACCGTGACACTAAAGTAGGGAAAACGTTTAAGTTTGTCGTTAACAGTCGCTCACTGGTTGGTGGCGTCTCGTGCAGAACACGGCCCTTAACGCCGCGGCGACGCTGTAAGCCATCCTACTGGCCTGCGCGCGCGCATTGGAGAACGCGCTGGCTTGTGTGATTGGTCACGAGGCGGTGGGCAGCGCGAGCTCTCGGCGTATGTAGAACAGGATGTAGGGCTTGCAACCCGCGACGGCGGCCGCGTCCGTCGCGCGGACCGTCTGGTCGTTGAAGTGGAACCATTGCTCGTCGTTTATGGCGAACGCGGTGTAGTGCCCGGAACCGGCTCTGTAATGGACAGGGAAACGTTGGAATCCTTGCACTTGAAAATGCGTTTTGCATAGAGATGTTTGATGGGCTGGAAAGTGACATAGGCTGCTTTTTTATCTTGGTAAAATGCACGGTTCTTGTGGGAATTTCCACGCGGATGGGCGTAGCTCTAATAATTGTTTTATTGAAATGTTTAAATTTCAGCACGCGTAAGCGTAAGCGGTCACTGTGGCTTATGGACATTTAGAGCATTAAGAGCGGTCGACCGCGAGATTTTTTTTACACCTATCTTCTAGGACTGCATTCTGTAGCACTGCGGAAAGACTTGCGGAGGAAGCTTGTTCCATATTTTCAATAATATTAATGATAAACGACCAGCTTGAAGCTTATAACATGTGCCTATATCATATTATTACGGTGTCAAACTCAAACAATGTCCAAAATTTCACTTTAATAAATGTTTATGTACCCATAGGTTTGCAAGAGATAACTGTTTTTCCCTCAACCAGCTGTCTAGCTGAATATGCGGGAGAAAGGAGCACATAAATATCCGTGCAAAAATGACTTCCCTTTTTTTTCTTCTATTTTTTTTTTGTTGCTTCCTGATTAATTGGCCTTATTTTTTAGAGCAATTTAATTTAAATACCCCTTACCCAGATCCGTGGTGCACTATGACCGCCGCCAAGTCGTACAGGTTGTTTCCGAGGCCGGAGCGGCGCGTGTCCGGCACGTTGCTCAGCACGAACTTAGACATGTCCAGAGCCTTCAGTGGGAATGATATGCTTGTATCTACTTTTGTCCTGAAAATAAACAATGTTATATAGGTTATAAAGTGCAGGTAAAATCTAACAAAGTAGAAAACCTGGAAGAAGACAAAAGTCGCTGAAAAATAACAAATTTTTCCGATTTTCTTTATCATCTTAAACACCAACCTTAAACCGGATCATCACTTAAAATCGGGTGTATTTAAAAGATAGTATATTGTAAAAAAATGCATAACGGTAGATCCATTATGTATTTATAATAAGCATTTGTAAAATCGAGTATAATCAAATCAGCTACTTTTGTCGCTGACTATGCCGCAAAACTCAAAGATAAATAAAATTAATAACGAAATAATACGCCCACATAATCACATACATAACCCTTAACTAGAATTCCCTACATTTAGGGTATCAGAAACCTTGTTTATCAGGGTTCCACGACACCCGGAACACACACGGAACAAATACTTAGAAATACTCTTGTCCAGACGAGTGTTCTTTTCACCAAACCACTAAGTAAAATTAAAGATTTCAATTCTCACCTAAAATAATTGTGCCACCTAAATCTCTTGAGGTGTAAACACAGCACGTTGGGTAGCCGCCGGATCCAGAACTGCTTGGTCGACTTCTGCTTACACTTGCAGCTGGTACAGAAGTAGCGCTCCGTGTCCGCTAGCTCTTCCACCTGGGTAATTAAAAAAATAATTGTCTAATAAATAAAACAGTCCAAGAACTTCAGTGACAGGTCCAGAAAGAGGTCGAACTACTCGCTTCGAGGGTTTTTTCCCAGCGTAGTGCTGCCTTCCCCATCATTTGGAACCCACAAATAATTTTAGTGAGAAGATAAGATTTTGATTTCTCAGCTTCCTCACTGTGGGGTGGTCAATGGGGACGATGGGAATTTATTTTCCTGCTGTCCCCACTGATAAAATTCTTGGGAACAATGGCATTTTTTTTTCTCATCGTCTCCACTAAACTTGCTTGAATGAAGGTAGGTAGGTACAATCAAAAAACAAAAAAACAACTCATTCCATTTCGAATGCACCATAAAATATTAATTGAATCAAAATAACAAACATATCAGAATAAGCATTGTTTTTCTTTTCGTGGGGACTCAGAGAAAAATATTTCCCATCGTCCCCAATCTTTACTGATGGGGAGAACAATGGGGACGCTAGATAAACCACTGACTACCGCTCGCTGGATATCTCGGAAATAATAGAGAGTACAAACCTGAACGAAGCTAGCGAGACATTCGGTGAGCTCCACAGGCGAGTCGTGGCGGCCGCAGTCCGGAAGCTCCAGGGAGAGGTCCAAAAACGGGTCGAACTTCTTGCTCTGTGTACCGCACGCTAAACATCGCACCTGGAATAGCAAATAGAACGGAATATATATTTATTTGCCACAATAACACTAATGGTACAAAAATAATAAAAAAGAAAACTAGAAACATTATTGCAGCAATCGTAATTATCGTATTGTCGTGTCTCACTATAAGGGTAGTGTTTGAAATGGGTTTGGTTTGTAAGATACACAACTGTGTATTATAAACGTAAAAGTTTGTGGGTATGGAAAAACTACTGAACGGATCTGAATGAAAGTTGGAATGGAGATAGCTTATGCCCTGGATTAACACAGGCTACTTTTTATCCCGGAAAAGGTTCCTGCGGGATAACGGGAAGACACGCGTGAAACAGCGGGGCGCAACTAGTTGAAAATAAACAAACGATGAGTCCGGTTTAAGTAGCCATTAATTTATTGATATTGGATCTGATTTGAGAATTTCCGTTTCTGAGAGATAGCGGGCATAATACATATATATGAAAGCCCAGGCGTTCAAGTACGACACTTTTAGCACATACCTCGCTCTGTAGCGTGCCACCAAAAACAGCTGTGACGATGGAGGCCGACGGAGTGCGGGACACAAAGCCGCCCTCCACTTTATCCGGAGGCAGTAGTTGGAGCAGTTCCGTGTGTAATCTGGAACAAAACACATCAACTTATAATAACGTCTACACACTCATAGACTAGACAGACCTGCGATTCGTAGACAATATAGAGTAATATAGACAATATTTTTATTTGTGGCAAAAAACGATGCACTTACGAAATCAGACAAAATATATAGATATAAAAAACGAAAGGTCGGCTTAAACACCAACCTTCGACCGAATCATCACTTAACAACAAGTGTATTGTGTGGTGATCAAACGTTACCATATACGTTATAAAAAAGGCGAACATTACTGATCTAATACGCTTTTGGAAAATCTAGTATGACCAGCTACTTTCGTCGCTGACTGTACTAGGGGTAGTGACTACGGAGTACTGTTGTAGCGTGTTACCTGTCAAGCATGTACCGCAGGAACTCGTGCGCGTCCTGCTGCTGGTAGCCACGGAAGCGAGGCACCACCTTCCAGATGACGAGGAACAGGCACTCCGGCGAGATGGCGCCCTTCGACCCGCACCCGCCCGTCCTCAGGTTTATTAGCACCTGTTCATACGACACATTCTTACATGAACTTAAGGGTGAAACCAAATGAGCGTAATTTTGTAAGTCGTGAGTCGCAGAATTTCGTTAGCACAAATTCTGCTGCATTCGGTTTCATACAAAAAGGCAGTTGGTGCCACACGACGACGCAAAATGAGTTGTCTGCCGACTCAATGCGCGTAAACTCGACCGAATTTCGGTCGTGGCGAGGGAAGGGCAAATAAACTACTATTGAGACGAGACTATTGAGTGGGTTTACCCAGCTTCTTTTTCTGGCCTCCTCTTCGTAAATACACAACATTTTTAATGGATCCATCGTACTCGACGACACGAACAGCCCGTTGCAACGCTCAATACTGAATAAATAAATTAAGTTCGTCTGGCAACTCAACAGAAATTCAGTTGAACGTAAAATGAGTGACCGAATATACGCGACTCACGAATCACAAAATTACGCTCGTTTTTTTTCACCCTAACTGTGCGAGAGCAATACGAGCACGTACGTCTGTTTGTACCCTTTTCAAGCTTCGACCTGATCATGAATCATGATAAAGGTATTAAGTTAGAGCCCTGGGGAAGGACTTAGGACCTAACAAACATAAGGCCAAAATTCCGCTATTCAGTCAGTCTTTCGACGCTTTCCGAAATAAACAAAAGCGTCGTCGCGTCAAATTCTTTGGTTTCTTATTACGTTTCACATATTTAAAGACCCAAAACTGTCTACGACTATTTAAACAGCCTCAAACGTATATGAAGCTTACTTTTTGCTATTTCAAATGTACCTGCATTCAAAAATAAGCTGCAAGACAGACATACAGACCCGGAAATCGCATGGCACGTGTTTGACTGGCGTATTTACGATCTTATCGGTTATTCCACAAGTGATTGTGACGAGCATTTGACTCACGCGGGCATTCGGCACGTGTCCGAGGCGACGCGACAGCAGTTCATTCATTTGAACTAATCATTGACTCATTATGACTGGACTGACCTTCGTAATGACGAAAATGCGCATTTATAAAAATAATATTTTTTGTGACATAATCATGTAACGTTTGTGCATTTTATACCTATAGTCGCAGACAGGGACACTACCAACTCGGCCACCGCGTCGTCAAATCAGAGTTGTTGGTAAACGCTACCCTGTAATATGTAAACAAAAAGATACCGAGTTGTCACTAACCTTTCTCAACTCCTCAGCCATAACAACGTCGTGCATCTCCTGCCTGGTATAACTCCTCGAATGGTACACTTTCCGCCCATTGGTCTTCATCTCTAAAGACGGCAACTGGCTGAAATAGCAACTGAACTCCTGTATGTTATTCAGGCTCTGCAGCACCGCATTCATAAAGCATGTGTTCCCCAAATTCTTGAGCCCTACGATCTTCTTTTCTCTCAGGGTCTTCCCGTTGCACGGTGAGGGTTTCTTCTCTTTTCTACTGGTTAATGACGTGTTCTCATTGGAACTACTGTCACCGGAGTGGGTACGTTTTCTGGAACGCGGTCGGAGACTCCTTACTGGTTCCTCGGTGGTCTGGAATATGAATAATTTAGTGTTATAAGATAGAGCTAGACACTGTTTTGATTGGAGTGTATAATTTACTTGTAGTCTAATTTCACGCACAGCTGAATTAGTTTAAAAACTCCTGACAAACATAGTGTAGAACAGTCCAGATGGAGTCACCTTCCAAAATCGGGTAAGTTTAACTTCCTTTTGATTAAGACTCCTCTGTTTATGTCACCGGTCAAGTCAGGGTCAAATCCTTTACCACATGTTACCTAACCAGAAGTGGTGGGGGTCAATCAAATGATACTTATAAAACTATAATACTGCTTACCTTAATACTTTTTGAACTTTCACTGGTATCGGGATTAGTACTGGGTATATCACTGCATGAACTGCTAGGAGTCACATCAACTACGGTATCACCTTCAGCATTGCCGTTAGAACTCTCTGGTTTCTCATCCACAGTACATAACGCAGTACTGTTTGCTTCACTGCCATCTTTGCTTACCTCTTCAGAATGTTCTAGATTGCGCTCTTCGGAGTGTTCTAAGCATATTTCTTCGCTATCATTTTCTCTAGTTAGCATAATACTTTGCCTTATTTTATCTATTCTGTTGTCTAAGTCGTTTGAAACGTAATCGTCGCATTTGTAACTGTGAATACAATTACATTTAATACATTACAAATATAAAAGTGTAGTGAAAAGTGATACGGAACTATCAGAGGGAAAGGCAAGTTATGTACTAAGTGCATGTGAGGGTAGAATAATGAACCAAGATAGTTTGGGAGTTGTCAACCTAGCTAGTGTGTGTACTCAGCAATATTACAGTTTCTGTGAGTATATAATAGTGTGATTTATGGTAAATACATTCAATAACTAAGTGAGTTTAAAGGAAATGAGACGGAACCTATTTTTTTATAAACAATTAATATATATCCTCAACCCTTAACATTCCCACTGCTGGAACACAGGCCTTCTCTCTGTGAGAGTATTGGCCATACAACCACACTGTCCCATAACAGCTTGCTACAGCCAAATTCCTCACACAAAGCCCAACCAAAAGCCGTAGCATTATTCCTATAGAACAACAAGTTGTTAAGTTTGACTATATAACGTAAATTAAACGGCTTACCAATAAACAGAAAAAACATCACAGCTCATGCACAGCTGGTGGTCTGCCGTCTCAGCGTGGTGTTTTGCATGTCCGTTGACATAGCGGCCACAGTTGATCACCCCACATTGCAGGCAGACCCAGTTTTGGTCCTTCACGGAGCATTCTGGAAGAGACAACAATGTTATGAATATCAGACAAGGCAATATAAGAAACATTATGTTAACAGCATGTTTGTATACCTACAAAAACATTAATTGATTACATAGTAGTCATAGTACAAAGTCTATACTAGATAATATAGGTACAGGTCAGTATTACGCATGGACCAAGCACAATTAATTTTTATTTGAAGGCTACAAAGAAAGGTCATATTTTAAACATTGTTTTTTTTTATTGGAAAAGTTGACTCTCAATTTTAAATTACCCCACGGTTGGATATAACATCTCTTTTGTTCTTCTCCAGGGACTAAACTATCTCCATACCAGATTTCATCAAAATCGGTCAAGCCTTTCGTGAGAAGGACTAAGGCCCATACTAGAATTTTATAAGAATAAACATGGGTGGTAGAAGTAGGTCCATAAGATTCTCCAAATTAAACATAGCAAGCAATGATAGCTTAGTATTGGTGACTTGACTTGTCAATTGTAGGTTGTGGGTTCAATCCCTGCAATGACCTTGAATTTTGTTGTACTTCTTTTTATATTTTCTGAGACTAATGTTAATCTCACATACCAAAAACTGTTATATGTTGGTTGAACAACTTCAATAAGCTCGCTTTTTATACAAAATATATTGCAGGCGGGTTCAAGGCAGTATGAATAGTGGCCGATGTTCTTTATTAATAGGTGAGCCACTATATGTGCCTATGTTGTGCTGTGTTGAACTTTAGCTATGTCCTAAAATTAATTTAGAATTGCAGTTATTCACAACACCTCTCTGGATGTAGTGGATCTGATACATGTATACAGTTTCTGATAACCCAGATACAGGGAATCCTAATTAGGGGTCAGCAGTGCGATTCTAATTCACTCGGAAACTCACGGAAACACGGATTCGGAAATGTTTCTTTGAGAATTTTTTAGACGCGATTCATTAATCTGAATTCGGAAACTGATGAATTTAATTTGACAAACCAGCTGTCCAATCACGGAAAAGTTTCCGGCATTTATTTGCTCTCGGAAAACGTTTCCGTGAAGCGAAAGTGACGTCGAATCCGACACGGAATCTTTCCGAGTGAATTAGAATCTCACTACAGATCCCTATAGATAGATAACATGTTACTGTTTCACCAAAACAACGGAAAAGGAAAAATCTTAAGAGCTTTTTTTATTACAATGAGCTTATCCGTTAGTGATTTCAACCAAATAACTTTTGACCTTTACCAGAGATGTTTGTGTGAACTATTATTACCTATTTTATGCCACCTAGCATCCCAATAGTAGACTAAACAGGTTACTGGATGTATGGAGTATCTATTTTGTATATGTTGCCAAGCACCTATTGGTGTTCTGGCTGCCACACTTGAGAGCCAGTTTCCAATCCAGGTGTAGCGTGACACTACATTGTCACTTAACATCAGGTGACTTGTGGTCAAGGGCTACCCTCTTAGTATTAAAAAAACTATCTGAGTGTGAAACACCGCTTTGACTGATATTACTCGGCAGTCAAGAGTATGTGACATATGTATGTGATGTATGTGTGTGTGTATGTGTATGTATGTGTGTATCTTGCAGTTCGGAGAGCAAAAAGTCAGTAAAATGACAGGGCATGTGAGATGAGAAACTGAGCTCTCAGGGTGACGGGCATGATGCAGTCTTGCTAAGAAGGTTGTAACGCAGTTCTGGGTGGTGTAGGGCTACTGTTATGTAGGTATAGGCAGGCCTCTTTATATTGTCAAGGGAACAACTTGCTTATCTCTTTAGTTGACTGTATGAAAGAATATTGTTTACTTTAGCTTATTAGGTAGATAGCCTGCTGATGTCTTTAATTAGTAAAGAAAAGACACACATTTTCCGGATCATCAAATTGTCTTGTTTTATAAACTTAAAACAGTTAGAAGATAGTCATGTCATAACAATATTTCTCTGTTTTAGACATAACAGATTTAGATTAATTTGTTTTTCCTGTTTGAAACCTTCAGCAATCATTTGCTCAGTCCTTACATTAATATATCAAACATAACCACATACCTAGCTGCACAGATACGCGATTTTGTTTACCTTATCTAAAGTTAGTAATCTAAACATCTCCAGTGCCTAGTTTGCCGCAATTTGTTCAGGCCTAAATAAACCAACTGCGCATAAGCTAATTAGCAGGAAATTCGTGTAATGACAATGACTCATTTCATCTGATTTAATTTTGAGGCCGTCCGATGAGGCCCCTTGCTAGGTTTCGATACGCCGGCGGCTAACCTAGCGGTAGCACCCAGATACTATAGAGATGATGTGGAATGTTTAGTTTCCAGCCGAAAGTAGACGAGCGTTGGCTTGCAGAGCATTATCCTAATGCATCGCGCAGACGGAACAGAGTAGATTGCCACGGTCACCCATGCCCGATGCCGCGCCCCCCTCCCACATCCCTCGAACAGCTGATTATTGAAGTTCGCTGCACGGTATGTAAGTATTGATTTTTGTAAACTAACCTCCCGTTTAGAATGCAAGGAATCGTCTTTTCACTGAGTCTGTCCCCAAGAAAAGCAGTGGCGTGCACCGAGTACAAGCAAAACTATCGATTTACCTGAACAAATGTAGTTCTTTGTGATCGCGTAGTCCTCAACTTTGAGATCGTCCACCTTGATGTTATCTAACAAATGTGAACATTCCATTCTTCATAATATGTTCGTTTCCAGATATATCAAAGAGATTTG
This sequence comes from Opisthograptis luteolata, assembly GCA_931315375.2. Taxonomy (NCBI): domain Eukaryota; kingdom Metazoa; phylum Arthropoda; class Insecta; order Lepidoptera; family Geometridae; genus Opisthograptis; species Opisthograptis luteolata. The sequence goes on along the minus strand of OV928049.1, from coordinate 8,847,827 downwards.
TTTCATGAACAAAATAATTTAAGAATTGATTTTAGCACCGATGCTTCCAACAAAATTACTTCGCAACTTCGCAAAGCAAAAGCAAAGCAAGGAAAGGAAAGAAGCTCGAAACTCGAAGTGAGCGTACGAGTGAATGCGACATAAACAATCCGCCCATTTCATTGGTCAATACAGGAAGAGTGAGCAGGAAAGGTGCTTGAAAAGAAAACAACTCCTGGTTATGTTCGGATACATCCGCTTTTCGGTGCATAACTATTTTAATCATAAACATTCGAAAACATCTAGTTTATTATTTTTTTATGCAACACATTTAATTTTAGTACTTCTGTATTTTGAAAATTTTGAACAAGTATATTAATATAAATAGTAATTTTATGGTACATTCCACAGAATGCAAAGACAGAAAGCTTCATACAGTTTGTATCCGAACCGAAACAAGTTTGCGGCCTTTTCTTTTCTACGGCAACGAACTGAACGAACCGTAGCCACTAGCCGACCTTACTTACTTAATCTATGGCCGCATGTTAGCCGTAGCAAATAGCAAAGAATCAAAGAACAGCAGTAAGTTGAGTTCTGTCTGCATTTTATCTCAAAAAACAATAGAACTGCTATTTTAGTAATGCTGTATTAGCCCAGTCTCATTTCAATAAGCATTAGGGTAAAATTTATTTAGTAAAGAATTATAATAGGCGAGCAACTTAAAATAAGGTTGATATCTGTATCCTTCATAGTTCTTACTGTAATTTACTGACTGAATGTCCAAAAATCAAATTCAGTAAATAGAATTATTCTATATCTATGCCGAAATGCACAATAATATGCAGGCATTAGTTCACTTGGCATGTTGTTACTTTGCGTTTCTTTGCATGAAACTAAATAATTCTCTTTTCATAAATAACAAAATACCTAATCCATAACATTACTGTTTCACTTACGTTTTTAGCAAATAAAGTTTATATTCTATTCTATTAAGTCTTTGGTTATGAAAATAAGAGATAGCACTGATTTTTTAGATTATTTTATTGACCTTAATTACGTCTGCCACCATAACCACCCTGAGTAGCGGGTTGTGTAAGCTGCAGACCATTGATGTTATTAAAGTCGAGCATCTTCAACATGTCCTTGGTGTCAGGGTCCACCTCGATGATGTCATGCTCAAGAGCAGACACCTCAGGGACGTAGTTGTCTCTCCTCTCACGCTCCTCCTCCTGAAGTTTGATGGAGATACCGCGCACCTGCGAGTGTCTGAGACGCCTCATCAAATGGGTGGCGAACCTGCAACAAATATAAACAATTTTAGATTTTCGACAAAATTACAAGTTGGACTGATCCAGAGCAATGAAACTATGTGGGGATATATCACAAATTTCAGATGTCTGTGATGTAAAGATTGATAATTTTCAGCTTATATTCAGTAATCAATACAAGTAGCATTTCATGTGCACAGGTCACCTTACAGGGTGAAAGAATAGTAATGACTTAAAAAGTCACAGCTATATAACGTGATTTAATCAAGGTAATTAAATTATTTACTACTATGTAATAAATGAGCAAAAACAGTCACAAAAAAATTCACACTATATGTCATTGTATTGTCACCTGAGATGAATAATACACCAAAAAAATAGAAAAGGGTGAAAGTTACATACTGAAAAAATTATTGGATTTTTCAGGTATATACTCAATTTTATACTATAAAAACAAACAAAATAGGTGCCTTAATGTAGATTAAAATAGAAAAGGTCTAATTGTTAACCGGAGCATGATTCTCAGTTATTAAAAAAAGTACTCACCCAGCGATTTTATTACGAAGGGGTTTTGTTGGAATTATTGCGATTTCCTCACATATTCTCTTGTTTGTATCAAAGTCAAGAGTTAATCTTGTGTAGTATTTCTCGATGATGATCTTTGCCGCTTTCTTGACGGTCTTCGTCCTGACGCGACCCTGTAAAATAAAAGTTTTCGGTAAATAAGCTTACCATGGTCAAATAACTAAATCCAAAAGATCACTAGAAGGTTGGCACATCACATTTTTGCACGATTATTGAGATATTAAACGATTTGCTAGTAAAATATTTCATTTACCATGGCTGAAGCAGCGTTGCAAAATGTTTTGACACTAAAAAGGACAGAAAGAAAAATGACAGGCAGATTCAGATTGTGATTGATCATGAATTCATGACAGATGTCAGATGTGCACTAGTCAAAAATATCCACAGACTAAGAAACACATAAAAAGTTTTCTTTCTCTGTGACTCTTTTTGGTTTTAGGTTTTAATGCTATAGCTGTGGTGTTTCTGATGATATATGCTGTAATAGTGATGTACTTATTAGAACATTTTTTTAGGATCGATAATTTTTTCTCATTCACCGTATAAAAGCATCGATTAGTAATGTATTCCCCTGAAAGTATGAAATTGTAATCCTTGATCTTGTCAGGAAAATCTCACGCAATATTTACTGTCAGCTATTGAAATATTATTATCATATTATTATGTGTGACATGTTTTGTGTGCATTTATTATTTCTACCGTGAACATTTATAATATTCGCTCATTCGAGCAGTTCTTAAATACCACTTTTCAGTGTTTTAATAATAAATGAAATGAAAAAATGAGTGCTTCTACATTTGATTTAAATATGCCACTTGCACAAAACTGGTCTTCTCTCACTTTCTCTCTTAGTTATCATCATTAAATAATGTAAATGAAAAAAACATGAAAATAAGAATAATTTCATTTACAAAATACGAGACACTGTGCTCGACTGCTCGTTCATGCATGCGCTGTCAGCGTGAATGAACATACTGTTCGTTTACAAAATCGATCAGCAGAATCGATTTTGTAAGATCACATCATCACTTTTCACATCATTAATCATTCATTACACTGCTGCACGTTGTATTGTAGAATGTGCTATCAAATTGGCTGATTTGAAAACCGGCAAGACAGAAAAAAAAAGTGCTTCTCTAACGAAAAGCTTTTAACCAGACGTCGGTTAGGATCAAGGATATCTACTAAAATTTGTTCGTGGGCCAGTAAACCAACTACTTCAAAATGTTTTGGGGTAAGTAAGAGCAGAACTGCTTGTGCGATGGTTCCCGAACATACACCACGTGTTGGTAACACGCGATGCTACCCACATTTACCTCCAATTCATTAACTTTCTGAGCTGGTGATATCAAGCTGGTGCTAAAGTTATGTGAGTAGTCTGGCTGACAGCAGCTTTTGTCCGTTGTGCACTGATATGAATTGGACCGGCTATATGCACCGGCGTAACAGAGTTAAAGATAATTTAATGATGCCGATGACAAAAGGTTCCATCACATTGACGTTGTTTGCCCAAATTAATGTTTACTCTAGTTGCAAGTTGATAGGTTGCAACATCAGGTGAATTGTGGTCAAACGCTACCCTGTAATAACTAAAAAAAAGTATGAACTAAGTACATACCTACCACATACCTGGCACTCTAATGCCACCGAAACTGAAGGCGTCTTGCTTCCTTTTGTTATGTTACAGTATGGTTCATAGCATAACCTACAAAACCTTACCACAAGTTTATCAGTATTTACAACTGTATCCAAAATCTAAATATATTTAACTCAAAGGTGACTGACTGACATAGTGATCTATCAACGCACAGCCCAAACCACTGGACGGATTAGGCTGAAATTTGGCATGCAGGTAGATGTTATGATGTAGGCATCAGCTAAGAAAGGATTTTGATTAATTCCACCCCCAAGGGGATAAAATAGGGTATGAAACTTTGTAAATTACCGATCGGGCTGTGACTTTGCATGCATAAAGCTGTAGCCCACGCGGGTGAAACCGCAGGGAACAGCTAGTATTATATGATATTCAAAATATGGTTATAACTCTGAACTATAACTCTGTAACTATAATAAAGTGAACTAGCTGTCCCCCATGGTTTACCCACATGGACATTCCTACGGGATTTTTATCACAATAAAAATAGCCTATAACACTGGGATAGTGCTATCTGCTAGCTAGTGAATAAATATTAAAAAACAGATCAGTAGTCCCAGAGATTGCCTACATCTAAACTCACAATCTACAACTTTTAATAATATTAGTAGTAATGTAGAATCTCACAAAACTGGTGCTTCATTAGTTCAGTGCATTCAATAATCTGGCACCTTCCGCCTGCGCATTCCTCACCTCTTCTAAAGGATATAATATTTTATCTATCATGTACTTCTCTATACAGTCCAATAGTCCAGGGCACCCCTAGTTTTTAATATAGAGCCTTAATATAGAGGTTTTATCAGTTAATATATACGAAAAACTATATTAAGTCTGTACAACCGGTTTCAATAACCTATCTCTCCACAGGTTGCAGATAGAATACTTCTATGGAGCTTGTGTCAAAACTCAATCTCCAGTAGGGCAAACTGTGGATAAATAAGTTATTGAAATCGGCCGATAATCAGGTGTAAAGTTAAAATAATGTACTAATAGATTGGAGTGGTTCAGAATTCCATCCGACATGGATGTTTAAAAAGTCAGATGAATTGAGAAACTCCTTGTGTCCTCCTTCATATGACTAGGTATTGCTAATTTTGTTCATCAACAGGACTGATTATGGAACCGAACAAGCGGTATACGCAGATGGTGGAGAAGCCGTTCCACATCTCGCAGGCTGCCATGGACATATCTACCGGAGACGGCGAGCCCTGCCAGGTGATGGTGGTGGTTGACAGCAAGAACTTCCTCATTTGCACACTCCAGAAGAACAAGACCATACAGGTTCCTCTGGATTTGTATTTCAAGGCTGGAGACTCTGTTTCATTTTTGACCAATGGTTAGTATCTGCAAGAACCAGCCTATAGTTTTTTAAGTCAAGAGGTCCAATATGGGGAACCTTGGGGAATTCCCCCATTTTTTTACTATAATTAGGAGTTTAAATCCTAAATGTTTATAAAAGAAATATTTAGTAAAGCTTTGTCTCGTTTAATGATAAATGTTTAACATTCAACTGCATTATCCATAATATGTATATATGCAACTTTTAACAAAATATATTATATTTTACAGCTATTTTGGTCTCAAAAAGAGAAAATCAATATTTCTTCATTTTTAATTCTATTTTGGTGGTCTATTTAAAATGAGTCCGGGATTTTACTTCAGTACTTTTTTAAAATATATTTTTGTGTATAAATATCTGTTTAGATGTATCCTGCCTGGTATCCTAAAGTGACGCTCAAGCGTTGATCAATGCTTGTGTAGCGATTGAGTGACATATTTGTATGATTATTTGAATGACGCAAACAAAAAAGAAAAAAAGTAGTAGTTTGAAGTATTGATTATGCTTGAGCGTCATTCTAGAATATGGACCTTAGAATTTTAGGTAGGTAATCTCATGAACCTTCCGCCTGAAAAAAATGGGGTGGCCCTAACTTTATATGAACAGGTTATTAGAAGTATCTAATGATGGTAGTAATCATCATTCTGTTGTGAATAAGAAACTCATCACCGTTTATTTATTGCAGGCAAATGCAACATCCACCTGACAGGTTACCTTGACCCTGAGTTTGAAGAGGAGGAAGACGAGTTTGCTGAGGAAGAAGAAGAAGAAGATGAAGAGGAGGCGGTACCAACCCTTGTGCCAGCCAAGAATAAGAGGAAAATTGACAACAGCAATGATGCCACTGTTAGCAAGAAACCTAAGGTTGGTTTTATGCATTATCTACATTGCAAACTAACGCCCGAAATTCGTTATCCGCGGTTTTGGATCGATATGTCATGTCATAATATGTCATTTTAGTAGTAATCTGTCAAGCCCTAGTACAGTCAGCAACAAAAGTCGCTGATCATACTAGATTGCCTAAATGTGTTTTAGATCAGTATGTTGTGGGTTTTTTTACATTTTTCATGGTAGCGCTCTGACCACAACATAACACATCTGATTTTAAGTGATGATGTGGTCAAAGGTTGGTGTTTAAGGTGATGCCGGTAATCGGAAATTGTGTTATTGTTTAGCGACTTTTGTCGTTGACTGTACTAGTGTAGGTGTAGCGTGACGCCATCTTCGACCGCATCGTCACTTAACATCAGGCGACTTGTGGTCAAACGCTACACTTTAAATAGTAAAAAAAAAAAAAATTAAAATGACATATCGATCCAAAATGGCGGATAACGGATCGGTTCGATTATTAATTTCGGGCATAAGTAAATAATAGTAATACTATGCTTCCTTGCTACAGAATTAACTTTTCTCTGCACTTTTGGACATTGCTATAATTCAACACAGCATGATATAGGCACATCAGTCTCAGACTGCTCGCCTATTACCAAATAAATAAATAAATATTATTCCTTAGAGAAGAAATCAATGATTCTAAATTATGATATTACCATTATGTCTTATTTATTACTAGCTGCGCCCCGCGGTTTTACTCGCGTCTTCGTCTACGTAATCCGGAAAGAACCTTCTTCCGTGATAAAAAGTAGTCTATGTTTTAATCCAAATTTCATCCAGATCCGGTACAGAGTAACATACATCCATGCTTACAAACATTCACGTTTATAATATTAGTAGGATTAAACTAATAAGTGAATGGTACTAAAAATAAAAGATATATGTGTTTCTTGCCTGTTCTTTTGCCGGCGTAAGGAGGTTGGAACAGGCTTAGCTAGTCTTAAGTTTGACGTTTTAAAGTGATCATATTGTGTATCCTACCTATTAAATAAACAATTTTTGATTTTAATTTTATACGTAAAATAGGTTATACATTTGAACATTATGTAACGGAATTAGTGTTAAAAATTATTGTTCGCTTCTTTAGCAAGAAAATAAAGCCACCAAGAAGGCTCCAGCAGCAGAAAGCTCGGACTCTGATGAAGATGAGGACCAGCTGCAGAAGTTCCTGGACGGAGAGGAAATCGACACTGATGAGAATGATGACTCGTTCAAAGTAAACACCTCTGGTGAAGCTGATAGGTAAGAAGTTAATATGATTTGACACAATGTTATTATAGAATAGAATAGAAACTTTATTTGCTAAACATGGGAGTGAAACAGTATTAACAACATAAATATAGTGTGCCTTGAAGTGAATGAATTTGCTTGTGACAAGGAGAAACATTAGGTGAGTTTTCCTTGTGGTTTAAAGTCATAATATGTCATTTTATTAGTAATATATCAGCCCTAGTACTAAAATGACATATTATGACATCACATATCAATCCAAAACCGCGGATAATGGATCAGGATCAATTATTCATTTCGGGCGTTAATGTGCAGGCAAGACAATCCATACTTCATCATCATCATGGGCCTTTTATGTCTCAGAGAAAGAGAGTATGGATCGTAATCTACCACCCTGGCCCAGTGCGTGTTGGTAGGTGTCGCATGCCCTTGAATGTTGCAGTTCATACTTACCATAATAATTATATTATATTACAGTACTAGTTTCACCCCGCGGTTTAACCCGCGTCTTCCTGTTATCCCGCAGGAACCTTATGAAATTGGGGTGGAGATAGTTCGCACTCTGGACAAGGACATACAATACTTTTTATCGCGATAAATAGTAGCCCACGCGGGTGATACCGCGGGACGCAGCTAGTTGCTTATATTTTAAGACTAAAAATAATTTATAAATGATAGTCTTTTAATAAAGATAAAAAACTTTAGTTATCACCAAATCACATTCATTATTTTAGGTCATAAGTATGGCAAAAAATACTTGCTGTTTCTGGCATATCCTTTTTTTCTTTCTTCAATAGAGCACCAACAAATTAACTGTTTTTTTTATAATTCTGCATCTCAGTGACGAGGATGACTCCGATGATGAGGAAGAGGAGGAAGAGAAAGAAGAGGAACAGGAGTCCTCGGAGGAAGCTGACACCACACTGGATACCAGCAAAGAGGACTCCCAAGTAGACATGTCCAAACTCAGCAAGAACCAGAAGCGGAGGCTCAAGAAAAAGCTTGCGCAGCAGGCCAAGGAGCAACCTCAAGTGAATGGTGTTGACAAATCACCAAAGGTTTGTCCAAAAATTACTAACTCTGATGCCTCAGCGACCCAAAGTGTGTCTTGGCCTCCGAAACATGAGAGCGCCACTCTTCTCTATCTTGAGCGATTTCAGCCCAGTTCAGAGCCTGGAGTTCGCGCAGGTCCGCATCCACCACGTCAATCCAGCGGTATCTAAAGCGTCCGACCGGCTTACGGCCATTTGGTCGTCCCAAATAAGAACATTTTGCCGCCCGACCCTCCCCATGGGTGGTATTAATAGTTATTAATATTTTTTATTAGGAATAGGCATTTGACCCTAGTCTCACCTGATGCTAAGTGTTGACGCATTTAACATCGTGAAAATCTCAGAGAGTGAGCGCCAAGGAAAAAAAAATACTGACTACTAATGCCAGAGTCCCAGCTGTGTGAACGTAAGATGCAGATGACGAAGATGAAGACTAATGCCATTATAAATTTTAATAGAAAGAGAAGCCAGAGCCCCAGCAAAAGGCAGAGAAAAAGAAGTCAGAAGTCAAAACAACTGAGCCTAAAGAGGTTGCTGAGAAAAAAGTGAAGAAGTCACTTACTGGCGGAGTCTCCATCGAGGATACGAAGGTCGGCTCAGGGCCCCCAGCCAAGGCCGGCAAAGTCGTTATGGTTTGTAAACTCAAATATTATATTTTTCTCATTATATTGTCATGATTGTTTATTATCCAGAGGCTAGTGTGCGCGAGTTAAATGCAATATAAAGGATGGGAGTTGAAATGCAGTTTGCAACATACTAAAATTACATCATTAGTTTTTTGAGCCCTGAGGTTAAAATTAAAATAGAACCTCAAATTAACCTCGACTCAAGGTTTTTTAGAGTTCATATCGTAAAACGTAGTCGAGAGGCATCAAGAATGAATCTAGTCTTTGTAAATAGGCCTTATAGACTGCACCATATTGATAAAAAATACAAGCCAGATAAACGCATTTTAGTTAAAATGTGTTTTCAGCAAAAACAAGAGAAAACTTTTTTTGGCTCAATCAACAACTATTTCTCAAGAATTGTTCCACTCAAAGAATAGGCTAGGAATACTTTAAATACTCTGCATATTTCTACACTTTTCCATTTAGTATGGGTAACTTGTGTTATGGGTACTAGACAACGATATACATACTTATAGTAGTTAGTTATAAGTATATCATATGTTGATTCACTGCAATGTTTCTACAGGTGTACTACGAAGGTCGTCTGAAGTCCAACAACAAGATGTTTGACAACTGCCTGAAGGGTCCGGGCTTTAAGTTCCGTCTCGGTGCCAAGGAGGTCATCAGCGGATGGGATGTGGGCATCAATGGCATGAAGGTCGGCGGCAAGAGGAGGATTGTATGTCCTCCTGCGATGGCGTAAGTGGCCCTTTACAACATTTGGAAAATTAGCTTTCTTTTGTCCTTATTGTATTAGTGTCAGCTATTATAAAAGACCCCTTTTTTGAGGGGACCGTTAACAGTTTCATTAACAATGATTTTTTTTCCATAGGTATGGAGCTAAAGGATCACCGCCAGTCATCCCACCAAACTCTACTTTAGTATTTGATGTTGAGCTCAAGAATGTTAAGTGAACGGTCGACAGTCATGGGTGTGCATAAGTGTTACATACTTGTTTTGGATATTGAATGTTATTGAAAGTTGCCATTGTATGAAAGGATTGCTGGTCAGCATGTCTGTTTTAATATGTGTATAATGGGTGCATCAACATCTTCATGTTTCTGTTTAGTTTTTCGCTTTATTTGTTATTTCTTATTCAATTTGGTTGTACTAATGTATACAACTGAGATGAATGAATTCAGTTCTGTTTGTCCTAATTAGGTACTATTAATATTAAATACATGATTGATTTTTGATTTTAAAGATTGAAGTAACTGTGTTGATGCACCATATTATTTACTATCTACATTAAGTTCAATAATTGTAAGTTAGTTTGTAAGAATTGAACTGGACATTTAAATGTAACTAAAAATGGCTCTTTCATTTTAAGAATTTTAAATTCATAAATGTTTAGGCAAATATTGAAGTTTATAATGTAATATGTAAGTTTTTAGGAATCTGTTTGGGTCAACATGGTCAATTACTTGATTGTTTTTAGAATGTATTATTTTACCTACAATCATTCAATAAGAAGTAAACCAGTGATGTGGCAACTATAATAAGACTATGTCAATAGGATTACATTAACCTTGATTGACTAGGGTCTAGTTCATAGATAGATAATAATTAATTTGTATTCATACTTTCCATGTTATTATTCAGACTTGATTCCGACTATTAATATAAGGATAAAATACTTTTATTTTCTTAGGCTTGTTTTATAAAAATAATATACCTAGTGGAGTAGAGTCAGTGTTTCTGGTTTACACAACAATATTGAAAATTATCTTCTGTAAGCTACTCTTTATGTAATCATGCCAAATATGTTCACCTGTGAAATGACAACAAACCAGCTGTATCAGTGAAATAAAGTCCTTAATATTTGAAACATTGTTTTAATTCATATTATTACATACTCATTTAGCATCAATTAAATCTAGTGGGAAACCCGTGACTAAGGCTAAATTTGCAAAATGCATTGGAATGATTAGTGTCAAAGGCACAGGCTATATTTATTATTTTATCCACTTAATTGCATAAAGATAACAACTTCGTAAAATGAAATTACAATAAATATCAGGGGACCATTGCGCACAAATTGACCTAGTCCGAAACAATAAAAATAAAGTGCTGATTTCTGTATACGTAATAAGTATTTGATCAAGATAAATTAATTATTCTGCCTTCAACCTACTCGGGCATGATGGTGTTTCGTTCTGGCTTTTTGGTTCATCACTAGGCGATTCTTTGATTTCATCTTGTTTTTTCTTGAACGCACAAACACCTCCCTCGCACGCGAAGGGGAATTCTGTCGGAACAACGTTGCCATCTGCGTCTTTTACAGCCCAAGGATTCCAGAAACGAAGAACGTAGGGCTGGATGAACTTATGCCACAAAAACAACAGCGCGGGGATGATGAAGCAAGGAACACAAACCATTTTGTGAGAAGATGGTGTGCAAAAGGTTTCCTTTATTCTGAAGTTCAATGTCGAATTAGCAGTTGCACTGTTTCCGCGTAATTCATTAAAATTACTAAGTGCGAAGAGAATTGAAGGATTTCTAGTTTTTGTATATTTTTTTGAGCATGTGAATTGAGATACTACTAAACTTTTAAATGTCAGGAACATGACATTGACATATGATGTTCACACACAACAGTCGTGTCAGTGACACTGACATTGAGAAAGTGGACTGTGGATGTGGATGGTCAAGGTTAAAAAAAAAACTAAATCGTAATTTTGGATCAATTATTTACTAAATTGATATTTAGACCAAAAATATAATTATAAAAAATATATATTTTTAGTTTTGTACTGCTACGCCATAAGCCGATTAGGCAATAACGGCAACACCGGTTTCCATTTCCAAATTGAAATAATTTGTCACCGAATACGAAGTTAGTTCTAACTGTTACAATCAACAACTTTGACTATGTATGGTTATGGTGCAACTCAGCCTTAGCTATATTCAAGGCACCTATAATAAAAGGTATGGATATGGTATGGAGATAGTTTAGACCCTGGGGAAGGACATAGTAGGTACCTACATAGAGGTAGTTATAACTGTAGTCCTCGTAGGTGAAACTTCAGGGAACAGCTAGTACCTATTATGAGGAGTTTGGATGTTGTAATAGGTTTCAGGAACTACCTACCGATCTGATTTAAAAAAAATAACACTTATTAAAAGCTACACTTTTCCTAAGTGTTTAGACCTCGCGGCTTTAACGCGGGAAACAGCTAGTTGGATACATAAGAAAAAAACCAGTTCATGAAAAGTTAACAAAGGCAATATTTATTCACTCATGTAGGTAACGAGAATCAACTGAACCGACCGACCTATTACTATCTATTAATTAGATAACATTAAGTAGGTAGGTCCATTATAAGATTAAGCAACTTTTAATTAAATAATGGAATTATAAGTATTTATATACCTACTACATATAATTTTAAGCAGGTAACACTAATACCCTGTTTCTTTTATATAAACTTTGCGCTACTTACGACAAACACATAGGCAAGTAAGTAAATAAAATTTACAACAAATGATAATTTTAAATATTTGTCTACTTACATTCCTAAAAGCAGTAGGTACAGTCAGCGACATAAGTAGTTGAACATACTTAATTTTACAAATCATCAGTAATATTTTATTTGTCTAACAACGTACAAGGTAGCGTTTGACCACATTACAACACACGTGATGTTAAGTGATGATTCGGTCGAAGGATCAAATGAAAAACTGAAAATTTAGTATTGCTCAGTGACTTTTGACGTTGACTGTACCTACCTACCTAAGCTAAGTAGGTAGCAGGTACCAAATAGTAAATAGGTAAATATTTTATCTACCTAACGATCTATAAAAATATTTCTATATTTCACAACTCACAACCTCAAATATAAGATTAAGATTGGGTCACGATAACAATGTCGATATATAAGATAATTATTATGTTACGTACCTACATACTAATTTAATTTAAATAAAACAGAAATATAAACTTGAATAGAGACCACTTCTACAGTAAATGAGATCTTTTCTCACAGCGCACGTAGTTTAGGTACATTACATTAAATTATTGATTAACGATTACATAGTATTAAATACCTTAAAACAATCCTAAAGGTATGACTATAATTTGAACAACTGAGTAAGTAAATAAATCTCTCGCTAAGATTTTAGAGTAAGCACCAGCATGTAAATTATGGAGTCTTTTAAGAAATTTACTGGAAACCGCATCATATGCAAATCCCACATGGCACCGTGTTAATATCACAACACTAACAATAAGTTTATTGAAGGAAGACACACGACACAGCCATTTGAGCGAAGTAGAAAGGCAAAACCTCTTGCCCATTTCCCTCACATCTCATTCCCAAACTTACAGCACTGTAAAGTCACTGTCAGACGCCTTCAGCGCCTCTTTTAGAGACGCAGGAATTTCCGGAACCCTGTAAATGGGATCCGATAGGGGCGGCAGCTCCAGCGCGTCAATGGACTTCTCGTAGCTCGTATACGCGAGGTAAAGCTGCGAGACTCTGTTGATTTCGTCGTCGGTCATCTTTACGGCGCGCAGCTGCTTCCTGAGGTCGGCGGTGGTCGACTCCCCGCACTTGGAGCAGACATCCTCGAGCACGTACGACTTGGGCCGCTTTCTGGGCGCGTGCTTGCACTGCATCGGCTCGACGAACTTGTACTTCTTGGACCTCATCCTGGGCGGGCGGTCCTCGTCCGACAGCACCACCACGAGCCGCTTGCCCGCGCGAGACACCACCTCCCCGCCACTGCTCATGAGTGCTCTGCAAAGTTCCTCCGGGGGATTCTCGAAATCGTAGTACACGCACCGCGACTCCGAGCTGATCTTTGTATTGTTCTCTATCTGGAGGCTGTATCTGAGCCGAATCTTTTTCGGCCTACTCGTGTATTTCAAATACACGTGTATTGGAATAACAATTGACGCGCAACCGGACTCTTTTATTTCGTAAGGCGGCTCTTGGCGAACTGAAAACAATACACAATATTTATTACATAAAAAACAGAGCTATTAATAATTACAATCAACCTACTCGTATAGAGCAAAGTCAAGACACCGAGATAAATTGTTTTAAGTCTGCGCACACGCAGTTCGAAGTTGAGCGTGGGCTATCAGTCAAGCAGATAATAACAACGAGAGTTTAAACATAATTATCATCTATAATAATGTGGTGGATGGTGAAAACTAGAGATAAAATACGTAATTTCTTCCACGTCTATGTCGTTCCGTAATTTGTAACGGTAGATGTAATATATGTGATGAGCTGATGAGGCACGATAACAATACGCCAGTCTCGTCACCAGGCTAATGAAGATCACAATGTGTCATTTACATTTCAACTACCCGCATTGTTGCTAGAAATCTTAACAATGGTAGCAAAACATTACAATAAATACGTCATTCACATTCGGGTCATAGATATTTAATTTTATCAGTTTACTTTCAGACATTATTTTCAACTCCAAGGTTGTGACGGTAACTGACAGGTTAGGTAGGTAGTATACCTACTAGAGATAAAGCGCGGTACTTGTGGTTGGTGATCTTGATACACCGGGCTGGTGTTGCCGAACTATCTATAGTAAAACTATCGATTTTGTTTTCATCTGAAAAAGCCACACTATCGATAGACCTATCGATAGTATCGACAGCTTAAAACGAGGCAATACCATCGAATAAGTGCAACACTATCGATAGTATTGCTGCTCGCGAAGTATATAGGTACTATCGATAGCGAGGATTCGTTCCCGGCCTGCTGGAACGTATATAAGGGTTCTTGGTTACAGTGTAAATACTCTTCTATGCCTACTTAACTGTTACTTTGGCTCTTCTGTAAAACCAACTTGTGAATCTAGCGTTGGTTTGCGGATGCGGATACCATGAGACTTAAGGCATTGCTTGTTTAATGTAGGTACTTTTTTGTTTGTGTTGTGGACCTTCACCTCGTTTAGGATAGACGAAGGCGGCCGGGGGTCGCAAGTAGAACACCACCTTGTGCACGAAGGCCGAGATGTCTCTGCCGCTCACTCCTCGAACCCAAACGTGCCAGTCGAGGGCTAGTGCTCGCCCAAAGGCGGAGCGCCGCGGTTCACACGCGTGACCCACCTCTAGCCATATGCGTACGCACATCTGTGAAAACAACAGAACATGGTAATTTATAAAACGTCTTTAATTAAAAGTACAAGATCTTTGGGCAAACCAATTGGGATGTTTTTTTTATTTAGATTAGCAGCAATCCCCCTCTTTCTGGATTCTTGGGAGATTGCAGCATTCCCGAAAGCAAATTGCGGATGTAGCGGCGTGGGGAAGCTATAGTACCTAGATCAAATGTATCACATGGATAAGCTACGTAAAGTACGGTCAGCAACTAAAGTCGCTAACATGTCCGATTCTCTTAACTTCAAAAAACAAACAACGCTGTTTTGGTACCATTTGCAAATTTTGGGCTGCTATATAATTATGTCGCTAGCTGTAACTACCTACTGATTCTTCGGTAAAGCTACATCCGTCTGCGGCGTTTCGTTTCACACCCAAAAAGATCGGCATATTACACAACCGTGCGGTATCGCGTCACGGAAGCACAGACGCGGCCTTGGCAATGGATAGCGAAACGAAAACAACTCTGGTGGCACTGCACTGAAGTGACCATCGTTTAGGTATGACTGAGGCAAACAAGGCGAAATACATCCTTCGTTATCAGTAAATTTGGTTCGGCAGCCTAACAATATTCCAAAAACTGGTTAAGATAATATAGGGGAGACCAGGTATAAAAGTAACACGGGATGAACGTAACAAATGAGTTTCTGAACGAATTATGTTGGCTGCACTGATGGCTGTATCACTGATATGTGCCATTTTGAACCCCATTCAAAGTCTTAACTTTGAAATACTAGTATCAACGCACTGACTGCCCAAACCAGAAGTGTTAGAGGCGTGAAATTGTAAGGATAGTTTTTTGTTGGCAGTGAGGGGTGCATTAATTATGAAAGGGTTTTTTGAAACTCACACCAAGAGAAACACTAGCATAGGTACTAGTAGATATATATTAGTTTTATTTAGTGATAACAAGAACCTTACACAAGTATTTCGTGATTTAAAGTGGACAAACGCAAACCAAGGTTAAACTTAGAAAGGTTATCTATGTAGTAGTACCTTAAGACCGTTTGTTAATATTTACACGGTTACCATTCCAGAGATTTTGACATCTGTGTGTTTTCTATAGCTTGTTTATAATCATTTTAGATTTCCCATGATACAAACATCAACCGAAGAAATTTGGAAAAGTAGGTAGGTACATCTTGGGAAACATAGAATGTTGGGAAAATTATTTAATAATTTTTCGTTTCGCTTTTTATACCTCTTTTGGTTTTGACACTTTTGAGCGAAGGATCTGCCATCCATCTCTTGCTTGGTACGTCAATGAGCACTTACTTTAAATCTCAATAGTCCCTAAAAAACATTATTTTTTGACACGTCCTTGTTTTATACCATTGAAATCACGATTCGATTAAAAAATTGAAAGGTTTCTAGGTTTTCAAAACTCATCAGTCATCACTAATAAACGAAGATAAATATTGTATTACCTTTGCTGATAAAAGGTTTTCAAAAGTTCCAACTACCGCTAAGACACTTTTCCATGAATTTTCTTCAGCCAAGATTTGTTTCAAACACGTTTCAATCAAACTTTAATTTTAAGCAAAATTGCAAACAAGTCAAACTGACAGAATAAACGAAAAAGGTTACATATGTAGAGTTACGAATTTCTTTATGTTCACAAAGCGTACTGTAACCGTGTCATAATCGATTATAATTTAATTTGTAATAAAAATATGTAGCTGGGATATTAAATTGCACGTGCTGCCACTTACCTTTAAGTAGGCACCTATACTACCTATATTAAATTTCGCAATACAGCAAAGTACATAAATAATGACCAAAGCAATAAAGTTCGTTGGCCTGAGTGGTATCGTATGTGTGACATAAATATTAAACCACTAGTGACCCGCCCTGGCATCGCACGGGTAGGCACTAGGCAAATATAAGGCAGGGCTTGTTTCTTCTGTTCATACAAAAGTACTGCTTGGTAGTATTTCCCAAATTTTCTAATTTTCCTGTTGATTTTCCAACGTCTTCTTTCATAATAAATGAACAAAGAAATTATTCGAGCAGAGAGTTAAGAGAGAGAGAGAGTCGATGATTTTTATATATAGAGAGAAAATAAGAAGAAGATTACTTAACTGACTGACTTACGGCCGTTCCCAATAACCGATCTATCCACGGTTTGCGCTACCAGAGATAGAAATTTGACATTACTTCTATGGAGCTTGTGTCAAATTTCCATCTCCATGCAGTAGGGCAAACAGTGGATAGATCAGTTATTGGGAACGGCCGTTAATTGATTTGATTACTGACTTTCTATACTATAGTACAGTGGTTCCCAATTAGTTTTTGCTGCAAAAAAACCTCATACCTGCGTAGATACCCCTTATTGTAGCAATCACACTAATATTACCTATAAATGCGAAAGTTTGTGAGTGTGTGTGTATGTTGGTTACTTCTTCACGCTCAAACGCCTGGACCAATTTTAATGAAATTTGGTATACAGGTAGTTGACACCCTGGATAACAAATAGGCTACTTAAACCGCGGGTAACACCGCGGGCACATCTAGTAAAATGATATTTTGGACATTGTTCTTTTATTTACTGATAGCGGCACGTACCCCTTGATGCAACTTCACGTACCCCTGGGGGTACGCGTACCATATTTTATAAACACTGCTATAGTAGGTACACTTAGATCAAGAATTTTGTAGACCAAGTATATTGGAAATATTTACATAAAAACCTGAATGTTGTTGTTAACCTCTGTCTGTGGGATATAGTGATTTGGTTTAACGTGGTTTTAAGTTATGGATAGCGTCTTTTAGATATAGGTACAATTATAGAAGATTGGAGTTCATCTAGTTCAAACTAAAATTTTCAGGTATTTTATATGGGTACAGTTAATTCACCGTTAGGGGCTGAGCACATAAGAGTTATCTGTATGTCCATTTCGTTGTTATAATTAAGTATTGATAGAATACGATGAGGTTTTCAGAAGTAGGTGGTGGCTTAGACGTTGGCTTCAAAACGGCCTCGAAATGTTAGTTGCTAGAACAAAAGAGTAGGCTAATCATCTACTAACTAAGGGCCATACATATAATTTGAGCTTTTTGTCAAATTTTCGCACGAGAAAATCAAATTAACTGAAATTTGGTATGACATTTTACTTACGTACGTTTATAAATCAGCTCTTAGTGATTTGTCTAGAAATTTACTCGTAAACAACACTTTTTACTTTAGTTGATAAAATCCGCCTCAGTTAGACATATAGATTTAGGTTGATAGATTCTTAAATAAGTAGGTTCTTGCTGTACCCAAAGTATACTTGAATACTTACTAAAACATTTGTTGAACGGAAACATAATCATCAGAAAAATAATATAGACAGAACACTAGTTAACTCACAACTCTCACAAGCGACGTTTTCCTGTATAATAATGTTCTAGGTCAGCAAGTTATTTGGCTTCGCGGCTCTGCTTAGCTCCGGCTAAACCAAGGAAGGAAAACTAAAGCATGTTATTTATTCGCTTCGTAACAAAGTAAGATGTTTTGTTCATCCATGCTTCAGTGGTTTGAACATACCGTAGGAATGTGTGAAGTATGATTTCTCGTTTTCGCGCGGAAATTCTTTTCAATACTGATTAGCTATTACATAATTACCTATATCCCTTATCTCCTACGTTTGTAACCGCGTAGGTAATTTCGTAATTACTAAAAACAGATAATTTAAAGTTCTTTGTAATGTTTTTGTCATGTCAATTTTTGGGTGGTTAAGTACTATTTCAGGTAAATTGTAAATGGCCTTCATTAATCAAAATTTCATTAAAAGAAAACTAAGTAAGTATAATTATGTACTCATATAAAAAGTGTTTTAAAAATGAATCTCTATTTCACTTGGTCATTGCATTAGATGCGCCGCCGCGTGAACGAATGGAACAATTTCGCTAATTCTTTTATGTTGTGTTCGTTCAAGTCCAAATAAGGTTCTTATGACGAGATAAGCTGAAAAAGTTGCCAGGATGTATTGAAATGTGGACAATAAAACTGAAAGTGTTTTATTCTTTAGCCTTTTTGTAGGTAACGTTTTATTGCGATTAACCGCAGCTTACGCGGGTGAAACCGCGGGGCGTAGTGTTTGGGTATATGTTATTACAAAAATAAAAATTTTAGGATACATTTATGATCACTTTAAAACGTCAAACTTAAGACTAGCTGCGCCTGTTCAAACCTCCTTACGCCGTCAAAATAATAGCAAGAAACGCCCAGCAAGTAATTTTTTGGGCGCGATCATATTTACAATATTATTCTTATTATTATTCTAGTTGAATTGAATTTGAGCAAGTTCACTACAATCCCAAGCTTGTTTGTCATCTAACGCCCGTCAAGCCCTAGTACTAAAACGACATATTATGACATGACATATCGATCCAAAACCGCGGATAACGGATCAGGATCGATATTGATTTCGGGCATAAATAGTCCAATATTTTATAATAAGCTTTACTGATAAGATTTCTCATAAGAAATGAGCGTCATACTCCAGTCAAGTTTACGAGAAGTGTCTGCCTCAGCCTCACTCATAATGTAGTAATGGATGCTTACTCGCGAAACCTGTTTCCTATATTTGGCACTCGACGAAGCTGGTGTCACAGGTTTCCGATTCAATATACTTATAATGAGTCGAGAGAAAAATGCAGTTACTTATGGACCTACGAAGCTGTAACCACGTGGAGTGTGCAGACTAGAATGTTGTTTGGCTATTTATTGGGTATTGGAAAAAAATCTAAGAACCTTCTAAGAGGCAACATCTGTAGATAAACAGAACCAACGAAACAAAAACTATATTTTTTTTGTTGGTGTTTAGTAAATAAATAACAAACAACTTTTGCTCTACGACTTTAGATCCCTACTTATTGTAAATGCGGAAGTAACTCTGTCTGTCTGTCTCCCTTTCACGCCTAAACTACTGAATCGATTTGAACGAAATTTGGTACGGATATAGTTTGAACCCTGAGGAAGGACATAGGATACTTTTTAATGCGATAAACTGTAGCCCACGCGGGTGAAACCGCGGGGAACAACTAGTAATCCATACTTCCAAAGTAAATCTATTTCTGTCTGTTAGTTTATTGCCTTTCACGCCTTAACCACCAAACTGATTTTGATGACATTTTGGTATGGAGATAGTTTGAACCCTGGGAAAGGATATAAGATACATTTTGTCACTATAATCTGTAGCCCACGCTGGTGATACCGCAAAAACCGTTAGTTCATAATATTGTTGTATTTATTAGTAACTCTAAAATCTATGCGGTCACAGAATAAACAATATGAGAAACGCCGTCGGTCTACGCGCGGTCCCGAAAATGCGATTGACTACGGGTGCCTACGCTGCAAAGCTCGCGGAAGAAGCTGTTACTTAGAATTTGATTTTTGTTGTCTATAATTTAAATTACTTAGTTACAAGTCAAGCTAATAAAAGTGTTTTAAAAAGAAGCTTCAACGAGAACAACCTTACCCAATTGTAGTGAAAAGTCACCGACAAATGCTGTTATTATATGGTACCACTCCAGGTAGCGCAGCGCCACCTTCGACCACATCGTCACTTAAGTCAAGTTAGTTGTAGAACTTAGGTACTTATAGCCAAGAGCGCAGATGTATTTCGGACTTAGAGAATTTCGATTTTGGACATACTTTTCTCGTAAATAGAAACAGGTCATAGATGATGATGATATAGTCACTAACAAACAAAGGGATGGACATCAGGTCTAATGGAAACATGATGTGAAAAGTGGTTGAGTGTGTCTGAGTTAACCTATAAACAAGGTTTCATGGTTTCACGCGGCCAAGCGAAGACTGGCGTGAGTGGCGTGTGATTAGCCTTCTTCTCGCGTTTTAGACC
Source organism: Opisthograptis luteolata (assembly GCA_931315375.2). Classification (NCBI taxonomy): domain Eukaryota; kingdom Metazoa; phylum Arthropoda; class Insecta; order Lepidoptera; family Geometridae; genus Opisthograptis; species Opisthograptis luteolata. The sequence continues at coordinate 8,827,182 of OV928049.1, read as the reverse complement.
TCTTTTGGGTTGGACGCTTTTGAGCGAAGGATCCGAAGTCATTGTGAGGATTATGTAGGATAAAGTTTAGTTTCTTATACGAAAATCACTGTCTGTAAGTAAGTTAATATTGCCAAATGACTTTCGATCCATTTTCCTACATTTCATTGACAGATAATGTAAGTGATGATAATGATAACTAATAAAGCAAGTGTGTACGACAACATATTATTATATGTAGTGATAACAAAATATACCAATATATTATTTCCCACCGCCAACCAACCACGTTTTGATACGTGGCAACTTTTTATCTATGCTAATAATATAGCCGCACTATTATAAATGCTGTGAGAGAATATGTGAGTGTGTAGGTATGCTGACTTTTTCACGCTGTAACGGCTCATCTGATTTGAGTGAAATTTGGAATGAAGTTACCCTGGGAAAGCGGGAAAGCCGCAGTGTAACCGCGGGGCAGAGCTAGTATATTAATAATATAAAAAATACGAAAATTTGTGTGTGTGTGTGCCTGTGTGTGTGTGTGAATGTTTGTTTCACCGTAACTACTAAACCGATTTTGATGAAATTTGGAATGGAGATAGCTTATACCATCCAGGGTAGCCTATCCAAACACATATACTACTTTTTATCCCGAAAAAGGTTCCTGCAGGATAACGGGAAGACGCGGCAGAAACCGCAACTAGTATATTGTTAAATGAGGTAAAGTTTGTGATTTTTCAAGTTTGGATATGTAGGAGAGCTAATCTTCAGAACTACTGAACCGATTTTGATAATTCTTCCACTGTTAAAAAGTGCATACAATAGTACGACAAGTAAAACCTGATGTTTTATTGCGATAAAAGTCCTGTGGGAATTTTCATACGGGCAAAACTATGGGGCACAGCTAAGAGTCTAATTAATACGAAATTGAACCGTGATGAAACTATTGACGTACTTACACGTTAAACGCTTAATTAGATACACTTATTTATATGAAAATTAGTTTAAGAGTTGACTCAAACCCAGTCGCTATGCGACATTTGTGACTATTACATTACTGTTGTGGCTTTTATTAATTCTGAAAACAAATATTAATCAGATGATCATTAGGTATTATTGTTTACTTAACGTTATATAATATCCTAGTTGCGCCCCGCGGTTTTATCCGCGTCTTCCCGTTATCCCGCAGGAACCTTTTTTCCGGGATAAAAAGTTGCCTATGTGTTAATCCAGAGTATAAGCTATCTCCATTCCAAATTTCATTCAGATCCGTTCTGTAGTTTTTGCGTGAAAGAGTAACAAACATCCATCCATCCATCCATCCATCCATACATACCTACATACAAACTTTCGCGTTTATAATATTAGTAGGATATTTTCCCAATATGTATTTAGATCATTTGAGTTTTTTACAACTTGCAAGTGAGTGTTTGATCTCAACACACCTGATGTTAAGTGATGATGTGGTCAAAGATTGGTGTTTAAGATGATAAAGGGAATCGGAAAATTTGTTATTGTTCAGCCACTTTTGTCTTTGACCGTACGACAGTTCATTTCTTCGGTATCAATACAAAGGACATTTATAGAACAGTAGAAAAGGCTCGTGCGACTTGTGACCTTAAAAACAGTATAGGAATGGTATTACTAGCGCACTGGGTACAGTCAGCAACAAAAGTAGCTGAACATTTTGATATTACAAATGTGTTTTAAATCCGTAATATTTGTTTATTTTTATAACTTCCATAGGGTAGCGTTTGACCACAACAGCGACCACACAACATTGTTTCTGATCATAAGTGATATTGCGATCAAAGGTTGGTGTTAAAGATGATGAACGCAATCGGAAAGTTTGTAATTGTTCAGCGACTTTTGTTGCTGACTGTACTCCCCGCGGTTTCACACGCGTGGCCTACAGTTCGCGATAAACCATCCAATGTCCTTCTTCAGCATTGACGTACAAACATACGTCAGATATCTTTATATGTTAATATTCTTCAGAATGCAAACTATCTTCAAACTTCATCAAAATCGGTCAAGCCTTTAAAATTAGAGAAATTGTGAACACTCGCATACTGGCATTATATATATAACTAGCTGTTCCCCGCTGTTTCACCCGCGTGGGCTACAGTTTATCGCGAAATCCTTTCTTAGCAGATGCCTACGTCATAACATCTACCTGCATGCCAAATTTCAGCCCGATCCATCCAGTGGTTTGGGCTGTGCGTTGATAGATCACTATCTTAGTCAGTCATCAGACAGTCAGTCACCTTTGAATTATATATATAGATATAATATTTAAAAAAATATATATATCATTATATTTAAATAGATAAGAAATTAATTTGTACTTACCAATAGTAATAAAAATGTAGGTAACAACTAGGTAATTACTGATAACATATATAAAAATTAAATTGACTTCAGGAATCATATAATTTAAACGCAATGCTGACGCAGACGCGGTACTAATACATGTAGGTATATTTACTTACTTACTATTTATACCAATACTCACGTTTATTTGCACCGTGCGTGTATGCAATGATTACGCAGCATTCAAGGGAAAAGAAAATAAATATATAATTAAAATTGCACGTTGACATCGCTCAGTAGCTGTAAAGTAATCATTCATCATCCTAAGTCATCGAAAATAATATTTTTATGTCTTAAATACTAATGTTTTACCTACATTATATTAAAGTATTTAGGGCCAAGATAAATATACCCTCAAAAAGTACTACATTTATATTCTGTGGAATAAGAACCGTGCCAGTCAGCCAGTCTTACGACTACCTGTACGAGATAGGTTGAGCAAATATAGCCTTTACACTTCAACGATTACAATTATAATCGCATACACAGTATTGACACATGTAGCTACACTAAATAGCTTTATTATTATGTTCACTTCCAAGTTCCATTACTACGTTGCATCTATATTGAACGAGGCTGTACTCACCGGCTTATCATGATGTAGCAGAGGACCTTCAGTCATTTTCTAAAATATGATAAAACCGCCGTAGTGCGTGCGGCGGCGGCTGACATCTGCAACAAGAAACCGGCGAGGTCATGCGAACAGTTTGCTTAGCTGGTCGGTGTTGGAACGAAGCTCACTTGTGCTGCGTCGGTGAACATGAACACTGAGGCATGAAGACAGCTCTTGGTTTCCGCGGAGTCAAGCGTGCGGCATGTCGACCGGACGAGGAGCCGCCGGGGGAGTTTGTTTATCACTGAGCTAGTGGACGGGCGCGGGGACCGGTGACGACGCGGCGCCTCTGACGCCGCTCGCGCCTCGGCCGGCCGCCCCGCCAGTCTCACTGCTGACGTCAACCAGCTGATCCGTTCTGACGTCTATCTGCTGCCTCGTTGCGTTCCATTACACGCATCGGCTGTTCAAATTGCCGTATGGTAAAGTATTGGAGGTTTCAACTTGAATATAGTGCCTGTGGTATGCATAGCACACGGCACCGCACCCGCTCGCGTCGCATGCCTCGTACAGTACCTACAGGCGTTTAACCGGATTGATAAATATGTTCTAATCATTATGTTGTAACCGTATTAGAGCTGAAGGTTACTAATATTTTTCTAACATTGTTAACATTGAACCAACCACTTCACGTAGCATTGACCCTTGAGTTACTGTTCGAAGACCATTTCTGGTTTTTCCAGTTTTTCTACCTAAGTAAATCCCTACCTTTATTGTAAATGCGAAAGTAACTCTGTTTGTCTGTCTGTTACGCTGTCACGCCTAAACTGCTGAACTGATTTAAATGAAATTTGGTACAGAGATAGTTTAAGCCTTGAGGAGGGGGATAGGATACTTTTTATCGCGATGAACTGTAGCCCACGCGGGTGGAACAGCGGGAAACAGCTAGTTACCTACATATTAAGGGCCTAACCTACTTACAATAGAGTTGATTTCAATGGCTGATATAATTATTACGTAGTTTTACAAACAGAACATCCATTTGAATGAGAAAAATAGAAATGTGACCTCCTGAGCCTTCAGAGGTTAGTGTCCTGGATTCGAATTCTCGTCGGGTGGGGTCGGGGCCAACATTATCCCGATTATCCGTGTGTATGAAGAGAATAAAAGTTTTTTTCTTGGTGGTATATGCATGATAACATATGTGTATCCAATTATTCACCCACAAAAACTTTTAGCGCTTGAGATGGAAGTGTAGATATTAGCCGTTATAATAAATTAAAATTAAAAATATTCGCCTGTATGATATTTAATAGCAAGTATGAATAGATAGCAGATAGCACGTACTTGAATATTGTAGAAAAATAATTTACTTACATATTTGCATAATTTCTATACGAGTAGAAGATCGACACCCACTACCGCTACCAACTGGCTAATTAGAATACCTAGAACAATGTATATTCTTGTCTTTCTTGGCAAATAAATTGTCATACATTATTTAATAGTAGATTGGACTTCCAATTTTCAAGCAGTTGTTTGTTACATACATTATTATATCGTGATATTCACCGGCTGGATCGATCTTCCAATCAGTTTACTTTAACCGTGGTTTCATTGCGAGTAACCATAGTAGAGTAACGGTCCACAGCAAAAGTAGCTGAACACATTTTCCGATTTTAAGTATCATTTTAATTACCAACCGTCGACCGAATCATCATTTAACATTAAGCTGTGTTGTATTGTGGTCAAACGCTATCTTACAAGTTGTAAAAAAAACCACAAACATTACTGATCTAATACGCATTTGTACAATGGAGAATGATCAGCTACTTTTGTGGGTGACTGAACCTTCTACCTCTTGCACACGCATTCACTTCGTTTTGATAAATCATAGAAGAAAATCTAAGATATTTAGTTTTGATACTTGCCAATGTCACCGTGAAAATATAACAGAAATGCTTTGATAACGGGGAACCAGCTAATTGTATTAACTACGTTTGAATTGGATTATCGATCTATCTTCTATGTATCTATATTGAAGAACAGGGTGTTGTATAAAAGCATCACGATATAGGCGAAACCGCTTAGCATAGAATTGAAATTAATCGCTCCACACTTTTTGAATAAACCATTGGATATTAAAGAAGTGACAAGCTTACTAACTACCGAAGGTATCTATCACCCACCATGTATTGTTTGAAACATATATATGTATTTGCGTTTTCTCAACGATCAAATTGAAATATTGGAGAGGGTAATAATTGTGAGAACTTATATCGTAACTAATACAAGTCAATTTAATTATTTTAGGTATGACTTTTTAGTGCGTAATTTATTTATTTATTTATTTATAATGCACACCAACATAATAAACAATATATCATCAATTTACGAAGATCACGCTATAGTCAGCTCAATTCCAATTGTTATTACAATTATAGGCGTAGACTACATGCAAAAAATAGCAGAATAATTTATTAATGAATACGTAATTTAAGATGTCCAAAAACTAAGTGCAATAAACAATTACAATTGAAATTACAATTGAATAATAAAAGTGTTTTCTAGTTTAGAATACTAGAACTTACCTTTCTCTGTTTGCTATTTAAAATTCAATAAGCTCTGCAAGTTTACTTTCGTTTTCTCTATACAATACATTACCAACATACAAACATACATACATACAATTATGTACAAAGAGAATATTTAGATGGATAGATAGGTATATTTATTTGTACACCACAATACAGAGAAATACATAACATACATAAATAATCAATACATATTGTATTACATACGTGGTTATTATTGGTTTGTGTATTGTAAGTAACATAGTATGCATGATCTATTTTATTTTGATTTATTATTGTCGAATACCACCGTCCGTATAGTTTTGTAGTATTCCTCTGCCTTGCAAGTAGTCTGAGATCTTTTTGAGCTGTGAGACCACTCTTTGTGACAATTACCGTTATTTTTTATTTTTGTTCTAGTTTTAACGATCGAGAATATTCTGCGTAAAAATATATTAAGTGGTTGACTAACTGCGTACCTATACCTACCTATCAACAACTGTTATCAGAATAATTTCGCAGCAAACAAGTGAAAAATATGCCATTGGATGATGTAAGTACATATATTTTAGTGATAATAAATATTTCAATCGAAACTACGCAAATGCATAATTATTTATAGAGTTGATATCAAATAATAATCTTTGTAAATGATGAGTATCAAACGATGAGTAGGTATCATATCATTACTTTGCAATCTGCAGCACCACCCACAGTTACTACTGGATTGTGGGCTGGACAAAGTCCGCCACTTTCAACCCGGTTCGAAACTAGCGGAGGGTTACAGCCGGAGTGAAAGGCTAGCTTGGTAGTAGGACATTTTCAATTGCTCGCCTGGATAGGTACCACTCTCAAGTTAAGAATCTGTCACCTAGCACCTATCGGAGTATACCGGCCGCCCCACTCGAGGGCCAGTTCCTAATCCAGGTGTAGCGTGTCACCAAATTTCAGCCCGATCCGTCCAGTGGTTTGGGCTGTGCGTTGATAGATCACTATGTCAGTCAGTCAGTCACCTTTGAGTTACATATATTTAGATATACTTGTATATACCCTTGCCAAAATTCGTTAGTTAACAAATATAGAAATCGTAATAAATAAATATGGGATTGACTTATGTCACTTGGTCAAGTCAGATCAAACGTCTACAATCAAGATCACTACATCCTCGAAAACTCAGCTCAGACGAAACGTTACAAGGCGTTAAAGATTGTAAGAAAACGATTGAATCTTGCGGTTAGGCCCTCATAAGTTTTAGAATTTAGCCATAGTATAAAAAACTACCTTACCTACAAAAAAACCACCAAAACTCTTTCTCACTAAGTTAAATACATATATTGTTTTAATATTTTTATATTTTTTCATATTATGTAGGTATAAGTATTATAAAATTTGTATTATAAGATTGAATACATAACGTATCTGTATATGCTTTGCAGGCGGGTAAAAGTAAGAATCGAATTTGTTAGCGTCAGCTCTACTAATCGGAAAGTAATATTATATTTCAAAGGCTCTACCTACTGGTTTTTTTGTCCCCTAAAGTCCAGCTGCACACCGTGCCAGCGCAGGTTATTTTCTTCCATAAAGATAATGTTCTTCAGATTATAACAGATAGCCCTCGTGTCACGTTATAGCCAAGCACGTGGACGTGTAATAAGATTGATTTACCAGGGTACTTACTCATTATACTACTTAGTCATTGCTAATTTTTATTTAAATTTATAACATAGCATTATGACATTTACGACACTCAGGCAACCTTTCTCAGTTCGGAAAATTACCTTCTTATTTTTTTTGTAATGTTAGTTAAAATGTATAGTATTTTTCTAATTGTGCCCCGCGGTTTCGTTCCGAGATTCCCATAGGAACTGTCTTAGATACCTAGTTATATGTCTGCGAAGCAAATTGCCTGCATAGTAGACTACTGAACCTCTAAGTTCGATGCATTTGTTATCCCGACCAATCTTTTTGCTAAAATGCCTTTTTCGTAGAAGAATAACATCGTGAGGATACCGACATGTCCAAAGACCACATAGGTGCATATAACAGGTATATTCTAAGGTCAAGTTCAAGTTAACTTCATACAAAACATCGCTTTGACATTGTTTACCAAACACTGCATTCTTCTGTTTCTTGAAACTTTATAAAAGGTAACACCAGTTTTGTAACTTCATAAAAAAAAAAAATTAAATATCGTGACGAAACCATAGAGTAATGGTGTCCGAATACGGTAACGCGCGCGTGCGCCTTACACCGAGTTCAAATCCTGTTCAAACTGTGTGAAACTGGCATGCCCAAGGACTACAACATTCAATGGCATGCGACATCTACCAACCAGCACTGGGCCCGCGTAGTAGATTACGGTCCATACTCTCTCTCTCTGAGAGAAGGTCAAAGTCCCAGTAGTGGGAACGTAATAGGCTGTTGACGATTGCTTTGAAGGCATTTCCTAGTGCTCGTCTGGGTAGCTACCCCCCTTAAGTTAAGAAACAGTCGTCTAGCACCGCAATTTAATAATTATATTCTGCTATAATTATTATGTAACACACAAACCCATTAACGTTACAATTTTAAGACACATATGTACGATCATGAAATGTCTGGGGTCTAATCTCGAACTGTTGTTCGAAAACTTGTATTTGCAGATTTTGTCGCCATTTTCAATTGATAGGCATAGTTATTGTAATATCCGCCTAACACGATGTAAGATAGAAAAATGGACGAACGAAGTGACGGAATGGTGCCCTAGATATAAAAAGAGAAGTAAAGGCAGGCAGCATAGAAGATGGGAGGACGATATCAAGGAGGTAGCACGACCATGCTGGATGAGAACAGCAAGGGATAGATCGCTGTGGAGCCGGTGTATAATACAAATAATAGAACTTAATTACGTTGCTTTCATAATCAACCATGTTTAATGCTGTTAGTACATAAGTATACCTATGTAATTAAAAGATGAAATGTAACATGTCAGATTATTAATAATAATATAAAAGGCTTTTATTATTATTATATCCGCCATTTTGCTCATTTGCCTTGATTTATACATGGGCTGATAAATGTGCATGCACCTATATAATTATGTAGGTATAGTTTATACGTCACAGTTTTAATTACTGTAATTCTAATCAGATCAGTCTGATAATTGCAGGTATTCTTGATTATGGATTAATCACGATTTTTTTGTTTATATCTTTTTGTTACTTATCAGTCTTAAAAATATGGAATAATTTTTGATAAATAACCGACTACGGCAGTGATTTTTATAATATCTTTCAATAATATCATCATCATCGGCCTTTTCAATCAACAATCAGGCGAATACTTATTTAGTAGGTATCGTTTTACAGGTGGCAGGTGTACCTAAACCAAAACAAATTATACCTATCGTTAAATCGCCAAATCCCTAATCGCCATGACATGTATTGTGACGAAAATCATAAAGTAGGGAGGTTCTTAAGGTTTCCGTACATTAAAAAAACGGAACCGTTATATTTTATATTTATATATCTATCTTTATATATATAATTCTAATGTACGTGTGTATGTCACTGAACTCTTCCTGAACGGCTGGACCGATTTGAATAATTTTTTTAAAACACTTTTATTTTATTTGTTTTGGTGGCGCTCTGGATGGTTTAGATTCACAAATCAGCCCGGCAGATGGCGTTGCAGTTGGTATCTAGGTAGCAGGACAACGTCTGTTAGGTCCACTTGTATATTATGTCTTTGTGTCCGTCGTCTGTCTGTAAGAGAGAGAAAAAGAAAGACCCCTTTTCTTAAAAACGCGTTGAGATATCAAGTTGGAATTTATATCAAATACTCGGTTCTACAGTGTCTCTCAGCTGTGAAATTAGTCAACGCGATCAAAAGATATGACTGTTTATTATTCACGGGTAAAAGCTAGTAATTATCAGCGAATATACAAATAATTTCCGGTTCGTAAGTCAATTATACAGTCATAGTTATCTATTGTAAGCACTTTACCTTATCTAGTACTAGAGTAATAGCGGACTGCCTGCGGTTTCGCACCGGTATATGGAAAGATTATGAGTCTGTTTTATCATTTTTACCGCAAAAACATCATAATATTGTAAAATATAAAACACATATAAAACATACAATACACACACAAAAAGTATGCAATTAAACACTACTGTGCCAAACATCGATTTATGTGTGACTGCCAAAGCCGTTTGGCCTAAAGCCACACAACAAATTTGATAAAAAAAAATTACATTCGAGACGTTGACAATCACGATACGTAGTTACCTACTAGTCAATAAATTTAAAGTTCACGGGCTACGGAAAAGTCAATGCTCATAGTTTCTCTTAAGGATCGAATCAGAAGCGAAGTAATCACAGCGAACCGTAAGGTCACCGACATAGCCTATAGGATCAGCAACTGATTTGGCATTGGGTTACACAGTAGGCATTAGCCGAAGAACCGATAACCGTTGGAGCAAGTGGAGACCGCGTCTCGGCAAACGTAGTGTAGTCGTAGGACGTCCTCCGGCTAGGTGGAGCGACGACATGCGTAAAGTGGCTAACAGCGGTTGCATGAAAGGAGCCGAAGATCGGGCTCAGTGGCGGACTTTGGGAGAGGTCTACGTCCAGCAGTGGACTGAAACAGGCTGATTATAATGATGAAGTCAGCTCGGTTTGCACCCGGTCCAGTTCTTGTGTGACTTGCACTTTATACGCTTAGTCATACTTTTCGTTCACCTTTCTATTCCAGAAATACCTCCTTATGCTTCATTGATCGGTGACTTCAAAGGTAGACTTCAATAGTTCAAGATCACTGTTGATTACGCAGAATATTTGATAAAAATCTTCTGATTTATTTCGTATGTACGTATATATTTATAACATGACAAATACTTATTGTGAAATACTTGCACCTACTGGAAATTAAATCGTAAAGATTCATAAGCATGATTAAAATTGCAATGCCAAAATGCAATCATCACTAATTACATATTTATTCCAAACTAGTAAAGACTCGTAGCTTCACCCGCGTAGATGTCGATTTATTTCCGGGTTTTACAATAATGCGATATTTTCCTGGATGGATTCGTTTTGTGTACTAGATTGTTTCTCAAAACATTTGTTTACAGATAAAAAGATGAATTTTCTAAGCTGTCGTGCGGCTCAACTTGACAATGCTAGCTGTACTGGTGGTCACAGACGAGTAATGAGTATATAGAAAACGTTACCTTTTATTAAATGAATGATCAATTTAATTAGTTACAGACAATAACAGTTAAAAAAAAAACTTTTAGATATTTTTTTTAATTGTAAAGTTTTAATAAAATAGAAATGCAAATAAAGATTTTTTAATTTATAACTCAACGTATCCTTCCTTAAAACAACTTAATTTTAATATTGTTTGATCCATTTCATATTAAGTTTTTATTTATGTACGTACCTAATCTTACGAATCCGTAATCTTGCGAATATAACGGCTTACGATAAACAACGAACATTATACAAATTACACTAATTTCTAATATGTTATTCACAAACAGTTTACAGAAAATTTGACCAGTCATCCTGGTCATAGATTAAAAATGTGGTATAGGCAAAAGAGAAACTAGTGTAAAAAATTCAGTAAAACAATAATTATATTAAATGAAACTTTGAAGAAAATGAAATACTCGTATGTATGTAAAGAAAACAAATATGTATGTATGCTTGTATTTTTTTTTCTTGTACGTATAGCATTCTTAACATACCTCTAAAGTTTTTCTAGAAGTTTCCATGGATTTACGCTTGTAGCTTGCGTTTCCGTAGCTTGGCCTCGTAGATGCTACACTGCGTAGAAGGACGCTACGCCACCTGTTGGATCTAATATAATATATATAAAAATCAATTGTTATTTGTAAGTCTTGCTAAACCGATTTGGCTAATTTTGGTCTTGAAATGTTCGTGGAGGTCTAGGGAAGGTTTAAAAAATTAGAATAATTGCCAGGAAAACTCTAAAAACAGCGCTTTCCTATTTCCCTTAGAAACGTTTTCTAAATAAAATGTAGAGTCAATTTGAACTTTATTGCTATTCAATAAAGTTGATTGATTTTTTTATTTTTCGATTGAGGCAGTACGAAGTCTGCCGGGTCAGCTAGTTAGCTTATAAAAGCTACGATGATGCCTGAAGCTGCTAGGTGACGTACGCCCTACGAAATACTTTAGTAGCTTTTATTCGAACTACATAGATGCAAGGGCACGTTACATCTGTTAACCCGCTTAGGGCCAGCGATTTGTGGTAGATTACGGCTCATACGGCTTGTTCCGGCAGCCCCACTTGAGAGCCAATTCCTGTCCAGGTGTAGGTTAACATCAGATGACTTGTGGTCAAACGCTACCCTGTAAATAGTAAAAAAAGAAGACATGAGTGACCTCATTGAGTATATATGTGAACGTGAGCTGATGATGATGAATAATCGAGAGTAACCTAGGATATCGTTAAAAATCGAAATAATGGGACAGGATCGTTTATAAATCGAGCGCACGCGAACGACCGAGTGTCCGAAACCCGGTCGGCCGTCCCAGGTATCGCTGGAAGGATGAAGTCAGTAATCAAGAATTTGATCCAATTCAATCAATTAGTAATAAGAATAAAATTGTCAATGTGATCGCGCCAAAAAAATTACCTGCCGGGCGTTTCTTGCCTGTTCTTTTGCCGGCGTAAGGAGGTTGGAACAGGCGTAGCTAGTTTTAAGTTTGACGTTTTAAAGTGATCACAATGTATCCTATTGAATAAAGTACTATTGACTTTGGCTTTGAATTTGACTTTATTTTTAGTTCAGTTTAGGATAACGTTAGCTATTGTCCAAGGATTTTTTTTGTTTTCATACTAATAAATAAGAAGTATGTACCAAGATAATTTGAGCGATATCATTGTTTCATGAATAAACTGGTATCAGTGTTTACGTAAACAAGGAGTAAGTTGATTAAACAATCTTCTACTGTGAATTTTGAAGTCATTTTGATTAGTTAAATTGCCGTTTATCATATCTTTTCAGCCCCTGTGTCTAGACAATAAAATGGTATTACAGTTTTATTACTTCAGAAGAAAGGAAGCCGACATTATTTCAGCGACCGATAACCTGATAGTTATTGCAATAAAGATTATTGGATCATTAATGTTAACAGCGTATTAAGTTGTTTCATTTCAAACCTTTGGTGATAGCTGTACACACTTTAGCTTGATACATTTGTTTGAAAACCTTTAATAGCTTTAAACCAGGGTTTTTTAAACCATGACCATGATGTTGGGTCATTAGGGGCCTATGACATGAGTGTCTGCAGCAGCTCAATTAATCTTAAGCATAATACATATTAGCATATTGAGCAGTAAATTTACGCATCGTTTGTTTACTACTCTCGCTCATAATTGATATGCTCTGTAATCTGCAATTTCACTGAAAACATTGCCTTTTTACTAGCAAACAGGTAAGCAGTAAGCATTTGACCACAGTATCACCTTCACCTGATGATAACTGGCGACGAGGTTGATAATGGAACATGCTTGCCTAGAAGATTCAAAGATTCAAAGATTCAAAGATTCAAAGAATTTATTGCATTCCATAATGTACAATAGTTAGTCATAATATAATTAAGATCAATTATGGACCCTGTTGGGCACAACAACAACATTACTTAAAAACTAGAGGAGAGGAGGACTGCCATCAATCAACAAAAAACCTATATGCCTACTGCAACCTATGTAAATCTATATATCTAGTAAACATTTCTTGCATTTAGATTTTGTCGTTAAGGAATTCCTGTATAGAGTAATATGATTTTTCCTTTAATAAGTCATTTTAACATCTTATCTTATCTTTTAATATCTTATCTTATCTTAGAAGATACATTTTTGACTTGAAAGCTTCAAATTTATACTTTTCGGAAAACAAAGAAGCTAGCAGGGAGTTCCCCTCCTTCCCTATTCGCATTATAAATGTAGAAGCGAAGCGTTTTTTATGGATCAGGAAATACTTTCAGAATTGATATTTTAATTCAATTAATTTGTATTTCTCTTGAATATACTCTAAAATTGTTGCACCATAAAACCATGCTTAAAGCATCATATGATCATGCGTTTTGGTCTGTACCATACACTTTTACTTTTTTAATCATTCACACCAGTCCTATTTCTCAGTATTGGCTTAAATTTACCAAGCAGTCAGGCTACGTCAGTCTTCAACAGGTCTATTTCACTAAATTTCCTGTGTTTTTTTTTTGTGAAAATTAGTGTGCTCTACGTAATTTATACTTCTATCAGTACCTAAAGACATAATCATTCATACTTGTGTTTATCAGTAATTTTCATTGACATAGAGCTACCTTTTTATGTCTTGTTGTCCTTTCTTTCTTCTTTCCCAGTTTGCGAATTCTGCAAAATAATCTAACATACAAATTCAATCGGCAAGTGGATCCTTCGTGAGCAATACTTATCGAAAATTGTTCGATTTCTTAGTAATCGCTGTAAATCAGTTTTTTAATTTTAATCAGATAGATAATCACTTGTTTAATATATTCGAAAACAGCGCTAAAGGTATAAATAATGTGCAATCAGAAGAATTCTTATCAGTATTAGTGCAATTTTACAAGAATACTAACGAGAAGTGCCAATTAAATGAAAGGTAAGTCGTAGGGGCGTGTCAACCTTTTGTTCAAGTGATAATTAGTGATCAGTGATCTTCTTTTGTTTTAATAGTTCTGTGACACACACAAAGCGAAACAGATAAGATGTGACAGTTGAATTAATCTGAAGCGATAACAGTTTAGTGGTAGTGACGTCAACTTGCGACCCAGGTCGTGGATTCGAATCCTGCTATAAAGTTAAGTTTTCGGTGAAGGAAAACCTTTTCTATTCTCAGTGCTGACATCAAGTTAAGTATCTGTCGCCTATCTGTGTGTCCCGGCAGCCTCACTTAAGAGCCAGCTCCCAGCCCACATCGTCACTCAAAATTAGGTGACCTGTGGCCAAACACACGCTTCAAAGATCTTCGAAACTGTCTTAGTTGGTTTATTTTATTTTTTGGCATCTCTAAATGGTTCAACTTTGACTTATCTATTCCCAAATGAATTAATTAAGTGTAGTCAACGAAAACAGGCAGTCAGTCTGTAATCAATTTTAAAAGTGATTTAATTTAGCTTTTATAGACTAACCTACAGTTTTGTTGAATAACTTTTATACGTGCTTTGTGGTGACTAATAACAGTAAAAACATTTAAGTGCACTAATAACTGATATGTTTTAGGTTATTGCTATACTGTCATTTTATCGCAAAGGACAATAATTGCCACCGCATTGCCAGATAATATTTTGTCATGCAGTACTTAATGTGCAAGCATTCAGTGTTTTTGAAGGGCAAAGTTAGATTACAATGCGACAATCATTGTAACTACAGGATGTCACAAACTGAAGTTTCAGGATGGAAGAAAAGGTAGCATTGCTAATTTTACGGGCAAAGATGACGCTTACCTTCAGTCGAACGACTTGCTCGTTTGATTACCAAGTTGTACAAAATGTTTGAATTTTGCAATCAAATCTATGGAAATTCCTTCTACGTACTTAGTACCTTCTCAGTGGTAGATTTGATAAAGTAGTATTTTTTATCTTTGACGAAAAGATTTAAGATAAGCTAAAGCTAAATGTATTAATTATCATTTTATCTTCCTTACATCGGAAATCACAACACGTCTGTGATAAAAAATATTTTACTTATTATCAAATGAAGATATTAGCACAAAAGATGGTATCTTCAAATTAGTCACATGAGATATATTTTGATTAATGGTTGTTATCAAATTAACAATTTATATTTTCCCTTTTTTCCGTCAAGAGCCACTTACAGATGTTAAAAGCAGCAAAATGATGGTACATCCAATATAATTTTATTCTTTGTATCTTTTTCAGGCACAGCGCTATTACTGCTCTGTGCGGTCACACTAGCTCTGGCTGAAAAGCCTCAGCTTACCTTAAGCGGTAAGGTGTGCAATTGCAACCCTGGAGAAGCAGCCAACGTGTGCTCACAATATGAGTCTGATGACCAGCTGATAGCGCACGAAAACTGCAACCAATTCTACAAATGCGCTCACGGTTCAGCGGTTGCATACTTCTGCCCTGCTAACCTTGTCTACGACCCGTTAGCAGAAATTTGCGATTGGCCAGAAAACGTTAAATGCGGTGATAGACCTATTGTTGATCCCGGGACTGAAAACGAACCCTGCAGTGAAGAAAATTCCAACAATAGTAACGAAGGTAACGGCCAAGACAACAACAGCAGTGAAACTGACAATGGTAACAACGAAGGCACGTGTAATTGCAACCCAGAAGAAGCACCCGCAATCTGTGCTGCTGACGGTTCCGATGGTATCCTAGTTGCTAACCAGAACTGCAATCAATTCTACAAATGCGCCAATGGTGTTCCCGTAATCCTAAATTGCCCAGCTGGACTTTTATATAATCCTTACACTGAACAATGCGATTGGGCACATAGCGTTGAGTGTGGTGATAGACCCATCGTTGAAATTGGAGGCGGTGACAACAATGGTGGTGATGAAGACTGTGAAGATACTGGAAATGGAAATGGAGAAAGCGGTGGTGACAATGGTAATGGTGAAAATGAAGGTACTTGCAACTGTAATCCCGAAGAAGCACCCAGCATATGCGCTGCTGATGAATCCGACGGCATCTTGATAGCACATGAAAACTGCAACCAATTTTACAAGTGTAATAACGGTGTGCCTGTAGTCTTAAACTGCCCACCTGAGCTACTGTACAACCCTCATACTCAACAGTGCGATTGGGCTAATAATGTTGATTGCGGAGACAGGCCTATCATTGAAATCGAAGGTGGTGACAACAATGGTGGTGATGAAGACTGTGAAGATACTGGAAACGGAAACGGCGGAAGTGATGGCGGAAATGGTAATGGAACTTGTAATTGTAATCCCAATGAAGCGCCAGATATTTGTTCTAAAGACGGTTCAGATGGAACGCTCATAGCTCATGAGAACTGTAACCAATTCTACAAATGTCATGATGGTGTCCCTGTAACTGTCAGTTGCCCATCAGGACTTGTTTACAATCCTTACATTGAAAGCTGTGATTGGCCTTACAACGTTGACTGCGGAGACAAACCTATTATTGAAATAGGTGGTAACGGAGAAAGTGATGGTGATAGCGAAGGTGATAATGGTGATCAAGATAGCGGTGGAGGAAGTGAGGGAACCAGCAATGAAGACAATGCTGGTACTTGTAACTGCAACCCCGAGGATGCTCCTGGAATCTGTTCCACAGATGGTTCTGATGGTACCCTGGTCGCTCATGAAAACTGCAACCAATTTTACAAATGTGTCCACGGTAAACCTGTTACAATGAATTGTCCACCCGGTTTAGTTTACAATCCCTACATTGAGTGCTGTGATTGGCCTGTCAACGTTGAATGTGGAGATAAACCCATCATAGAAATTGGAGGTGGGGACAACGGCGGTGATAACGAAAGTGGAGATGGTAATGGTGACAATGGTACTGGTGGTGGAAATGGTGATAATGGAGGTGAAAACAGCAATGAAGGCGATGGAGGTACCTGCAACTGCAACCCCGGTGACGCTCCAGATATTTGTAGTGTAGTCGGTTCTGATGGCACACTCATTGCTCATGAAAATTGTAATCAATTCTACAAATGTTCTCACGGTGTACCCGTGCCTCAATTCTGCCCTGCAGGCCTTGTTTACAACCCGTACATTGAGCGCTGTGACTGGCCTTCTCTTGTTAATTGTGGAGACAGACCCATTGTTGAAGTCGAAGGAGGAGGTAATGGTAATAATAACAGCGGCGAAAACGGAGGCGGAGACAACGAAGGTGGTGACAACGATAACGGTGGAGGTGATAACGACGGTACCTGTAACTGCAATCCTGATGAGGCTCCAGAAATCTGCGGTACTGTTGGTTCCGAAGGAGTATTAGTAGCCCATGAAAACTGCAACCAATTCTACAAGTGCTCTCACGGCCTTCCTGTTGCCCTATTCTGCCCGGAAGGTCTGCTTTACAACCCTTACATTGAGCGTTGTGACTGGCCCGCTAACGTTGAATGTGGTGATAGACCAATTGTTGAAGTTGAAGGAGGAGGCAATGGCGATAATGGCGGTGGAGACAGTGGTGGTGATGGCAATGGCGAAGATGATAACGATGGTGGCGATAACGGTGGCGGTGATAACGGTGGTACCTGCAATTGCAATCCCGGTGAAGCTCCTGAAATCTGTGGTGCTGCAGGATCCGAGGGCGTTCTTGTGGCCCATGAAAACTGCAATCAATTCTACAAGTGCTCTCAAGGCTTACCGGTTGCCCTATTCTGCCCAGATGGTCTGCTTTACAACGCTTACATTGAACGCTGTGACTGGCCCGCTAACGTTGAATGCGGAGATAGGCCTATTGTTGAGATTGAAGGAGGAGACAATGGTGATAGCAATAGTGGAGAAAACGGAAGTGGAGACAATGGTAGTGGTGATAATAACGGAGATGGCGATAACGGCGGTGGTGACAACGGTGGTACCTGCAACTGCAACCCTGGTGAAGCTCCAGAAATCTGTGGTGCTGCTGGTTCCGAAGGCGTTCTTGTGGCTCATGAAAACTGTAATCAATTCTACAAGTGCTCTCAAGGCCTACCGGTTGCCCTATTCTGCCCAGATGGTCTGCTTTACAACCCTTACATTGAACGCTGTGACTGGCCTGCAAACGTTGAATGCGGAGATAGACCCATTGTTGAGATTGAGGGAGGAGGCAATGGCGATAATGGGGGTGGAGACAACGGAGATGGAGACAGTGATGGTGATGACAATGGTGAAGGCGACAACGGTGGTGGCGATAACGGTGGTACATGCAACTGCAACCCCGGTGAAGCTCCAGAAATCTGCGGTGCTGCTGGTTCCGAAGGAGTATTGGTAGCCCATGAAAATTGCAATCAATTCTACAAGTGCTCTCAAGGCTTACCGGTTGCCCTATTCTGCCCAGATGGTCTGCTTTACAATCCTTACATTGAACGCTGTGACTGGCCCGCTAACGTTGAATGCGGAGATAGGCCTATTGTTGAGATTGAAGGAGGAGACAATGGTGATAGCAATAGTGGAGAAAACGGAAGTGGAGACAATGGTAGTGGTGATAATAACGGAGATGGCGATAACGGCGGTGGTGACAACGGTGGTACCTGCAACTGCAACCCTGGTGAAGCTCCAGAAATCTGTGGTGCTGCTGGTTCTGAAGGCGTTCTTGTGGCTCATGAAAACTGTAATCAATTCTACAAGTGCTCTCAAGGCCTACCGGTTGCCCTATTCTGCCCAGATGGTCTGCTTTACAACCCTTACATTGAACGCTGTGACTGGCCCGCTAACGTTGAATGCGGAGATAGGCCTATTGTTGAGATTGAAGGAGGAGACAATGGTGATAGCAATAGTGGAGAAAACGGAAGTGGAGACAATGGTAGTGGTGATAATGGTGGTGGTGATAATGGAGATGGTGATAACGGCGGTGGTGACAACGATGGTACCTGCAACTGTAACCCTGGTGAAGCTCCAGAAATCTGCGGTGCTGCTGGTTCCGAAGGAGTATTGGTAGCCCATGAAAATTGCAACCAGTTCTACAAGTGCTCTCAAGGCCTACCGGTTGCCCTATTCTGCCCAGATGGTCTGCTTTACAACGCTTACATTGAACGCTGTGACTGGCCCGCTAACGTTGAATGCGGAGATAGGCCTATTGTTGAGATTGAAGGAGGAGACAATGGTGATAGCAATAGTGGAGAAAACGGAAGTGGAGACAATGGTAGTGGTGATAATGGTAGTGGTGATAACGGAGATGGCGATAACGGCGGTGGTGACAACGGTGGTACCTGCAACTGCAACCCCGGAGAAGCTCCAGAAATCTGCGGTGCTGCTGGTTCCGAAGGAGTATTGGTAGCCCATGAAAATTGCAATCAATTCTATAAGTGCTCTCAAGGCTTGCCGGTTGCCCTATTCTGCCCAGATGGTCTGCTGTACAACCCTTACATTGAACGCTGCGACTGGCCCGCTAACGTTGAATGCGGAGATAGGCCTATTGTTGAGATTGAAGGAGGAGACAATGGTGATAGCAATAGTGGAGAAAACGGAAGTGGAGATAATGGTAGTGGTGATAATGGTGGTGGTGATAACGGAGATGGCGATAACGGCGATGGTGACAATGGTGGTACTTGCAACTGCAACCCCGGCGAAGCTCCAGAAATCTGCGGTGCTGCTGGTTCCGAAGGCGTTCTTGTGGCCCATGAAAACTGCAATCAATTCTACAAGTGCTCACAAGGTCTACCAGTTGCCCTATTCTGCCCAGATGGTCTGCTTTACAACCCTTACATTGAACGCTGTGACTGGCCCGCTAACGTTGAATGCGGAGATAGACCCATTGTGGAGATCGAGGAAGGAGGCAATGGCGATAATGGCGGTGGAGAAAGTGATGGTGATGACAACGGTGGTGGTGATAACGATGGCAGTGATAACGGTGGTGGTGACAACGGTGGTACCTGTAACTGCAACCCCGGTGAAGCTCCAGAAATCTGCGGTGCTCCTGGTTCCGAAGGCGTTCTAGTGGCCCATGAAAACTGCAATCAATTCTACAAGTGCTCACAAGGCCTACCTGTTGCCCTATTCTGCCCAGATGGTCTGCTTTACAATCCTTACATTGAACGCTGTGACTGGCCCGCTAACGTTGAATGCGGAGATAGGCCTATTGTTGAGATCGAGGAAGGAGGCAATGGCGATAATGGTGGTGGAGACAACGGAGATGGAGACAGTGATGGTGATGACAACGGTGAAGGTGACAACGGTGGCGGCGATAACGGTGGTGGTGATAATGGTGGTACATGTAACTGCAACCCCGGTGAAGCTCCAGAAATCTGCGGTGCTGCTGGTTCCGAAGGCGTTCTTGTGGCCCATGAAAACTGCAATCAATTCTACAAGTGCTCCCAAGGCCTACCTGTTGCCTTATTCTGCCCAGATGGTTTGCTTTACAATCCTTACATTGAACGCTGTGACTGGCCCGCTAACGTTGAATGCGGAGATAGGCCTATTGTTGAGATCGAGGAAGGAGGCAATGGCGATAATGGGGGTGGAGACAACGGAGATGGAGACAGTGATGGTGATGACAATGGTGAAGGCGACAACGGTGGTGGCGATAACGGTGGTACATGCAACTGCAACCCCGGTGAAGCTCCAGAAATCTGCGGTGCTGCTGGTTCCGAAGGAGTATTGGTAGCCCATGAAAATTGCAATCAATTCTACAAGTGCTCTCAAGGCTTACCGGTTGCCCTATTCTGCCCAGATGGTCTGCTTTACAATCCTTACATTGAACGCTGTGACTGGCCCGCTAACGTTGAATGCGGAGATAGGCCTATTGTTGAGATCGAGGAAGGAGGCAATGGCGACAATGGGGGTGGAGACAACGGAGATGGAGACAGTGAATGTGATGACAATGGTGAAGGTGACAACGGTGGCGGCGATAACGGTGGTACATGCAACTGCAACCCCGGTGAAGCTCCAGAAATCTGCGGTGCTGCTGGTTCCGAAGGAGTATTGGTAGCCCATGAAAATTGCAATCAGTTCTATAAATGCTCTCAAGGCGTACCGGTTGCCTTATTCTGCCCAGATGGTCTGCTTTACAATCCTTACATTGAACGCTGTGACTGGCCCGCTAACGTTGAATGCGGAGATAGACCCATTGTTGAGATTGAAGGAGGAGACAATGGCGATAATGACAGTGGTGATAACGGAGATGGAGACAATGGTGGTAACAACAACGGAGACAACTGTGATCCTAGCCAAGCTCCTGCAATCTGCGCTACTTCAAACTCTGATGGTATCTTGGTTGCTCACGAAAACTGCAACCAGTTTTACAAGTGTTCCGAAGGTGTACCAATTACACTTGATTGCCCAGAGAACCTCTTATACAACTCTATACTACAAGTATGTGACTGGCCTCAAAACGTTGAGTGTGGCAATAGAACTATCCCCGATCCTGAAGATGAAGACAACAACGGCGGTGAAGACAACGGAGGTGATGATAACGGAGGTGATGATAACGACAGTAATGATGTAAACCCAGGAGGAAACTGTGACCCTAGTGAGGCTCCCGCTATCTGTGCTAGTGCCGGTTCCGACGGCGTCTTGATTGCTCATGAAAACTGCGATCAATTTTACGTTTGCTCATATGGTAAACCAGTTGCCCTAAACTGTCCCGCCAATCTTCTATACAATCCCGACAACGGACAATGCGACTGGCCCAGGAACGTAGACTGCGGGGATAGAATCATCCCAGTACCAGAGAGCGAAGGTGATAACGGACCCTGCGCTTGCAACGCCAGAGAAGCACCTTCCATTTGTGCGAGAAGCGAATCGAACGGCAAGCTGATAGCCCATGAGAACTGCAATCAGTACTACATTTGCTTCGAAAGCGCACCGGTAGAACGTAGTTGTCCGAAGAGCTTGTTCTATGACCCACACACGGAACAGTGCCTGTGGCCTGCGTCAGTCAATTGTGAAGGACGAGTTATCACTAGCATCCCCAACTATGCCTCCCTCAACAAGCACACCCAGGCAAGACGAGGATTTTTCTAGTTTGTAAAATAGTAAATTTACCTACTTAGTTTATTGAAATTGTGACTGAATTGTCTATTGTTTCTCATAATATCTATTCTCATGTTACCTGATTATATTAGGGGCAGATTTTTAGGTACTTACCTATAATGTAATGCTAAAATTTATGAAAATTAATTTATTATTGTATTTATCGAATCATATTATCTCGGCTATGCTGCCTCTGATGGTTTAATAATAATTATACTAATTTAAATATACAATTTAATGTATGCAAAGCTTTTGTTTTTTGTCCTATGCGCTAGTTGATTGGTTCATGGTCAATTAACCCAACAGTTTTTCAATTTCCTAAATAAAAGGAACCAATATCAAATAGGAAGCGTATTTTCTTCACTGCCCTCGCCACAAAATATATAGCCTCAAGAAAGTAGAATAATATTATTATATATAAATACCTATTTAAAGTAACTAGAAAATTAATAAATATATAAATATAAATATATATAAATATTGGGGACAATTGCACACAAATTGAGCTAGCCCCAAATTAAGCTCGAAACTTGTATTATGGGTACTAGCAACGATATACATACTTATATAGAGAAATAAATACTTATATAGATAGAAATATCCAAGACTCAGGTACAAATATTCGTGCTCATCGCACATATATTTGCCCTTACCGGGATTCGAACCCGGGACCGCTAGCTTTGCAGGCAGGGATACTACCAACTCGGCTACCGCGTCGTCATAAAATTACACATATAGTAGACATAACTACATACCAGTCAGGTGAACTCATAAGTTTTTATACGGAAGCAGGTATTGATGGATTAAACTTTAATGTTTCGCAAGGAAGTATCTAGGAAATTCAAAAGTTGATTTAATGGAAACCTTAATATTACTTATGTTTTTACATCTTACGAGATATCTTTTGACCACTGGTCACCTGATGTTAAGTGACAAAGAAATCTAAGTGGTAAATAAGGTTCACACCTACCCATTACTCGTCTCTTTATGCCCTGTAATTTCACTGGAAACATTTTCAAATCATTTTTTAGCAAAAAAAAACTGTTATTGTTTTTGTGCCACTTGCAGCTTTTTCTTAAGCCGATAGAGGCCTTTCAATTCAAAGAGATAACAACCAAACCCCGTGTAGATCGTGTTTATACCCAAAATTATGATCTGCGCCGCAGCAACGGAGCGTGGTGGGTATGCTCTCGTAGGTAAAAGGTGGAACCACGATGCACCGAGATTGATAACTAGCTCTCATACACTGGATACAACCTTACAAGAAACTGGATACTTGATACTTCAACTTTACACTGGCTAATTCAAAGCCAACCCACATTAAGCCTGCGTGGTAGATTGTGATCTCTCTCGTTTAGAGCAAGTCTATATCCCGGCAGTGGGGTAAATTACCTTATGATGATGATGAGCTTCTATTAAAAATTTGGCTATAGACGGTTGATTTACTCTACTCAATAATTAGATTCTATGCATTTTAATGGAGGTAGTAGAAGTAGAGAATTACGGAAGTACTCAAATAGCACTCTTACCAGAAAGATTCTCAAGTTTTACTTACGACCCTGTCACTAAAGTCATGGGAGCTGAGCTTAGAAGAGTTAGAAGGCCGTGACCTGGTTGATTTCGTCAAGTTTATGTTTTTTTTATGTAATAAATTAGCAATCAAGCAGACGACCCAGCCCGCCTGATGGAAAGCAGTCACCGTCGCCTATGGACATTTGCAACACCAGGGGAGTTGCCGATGCGTTGCCGACCTTTAAGAATAGAATGAATGAATGTTGAATAGAATTAGAATGACGCCAGCTTCGTGTAGCTAGATCTCATCTGCTGATAGAAATAGTCTTGCATAAATATAGAGCGTATGGCGTTCAATAATGGGGCACTAAGAATTACTTGCATGGCTCTTCTGTTATAGTTAGACAGTTATGGTCTTCTTTCTTTGAGCAGCCAATCTAGGGAAACCCAGGCGTAGAGTGGCGCCAACTTCGACCACAACGTTACATATCATCAGGTGACTTTTAAAGCCCATAAGATGTGAACAATATGAATCTGTAGATCAATTTCAAATAAACTTTTGCTATGTTGCTCATGTGTTTTGCTATGATATAAATCATAGTAAGCAACAATAAAATTGGTTAATTTTAAATGAGTTCTATTTGACTTTTTGAATTATAAGGATTCTTAGATCACTGGTTTAACTTTTCAGATGACAACACAGATTGATACGAATAAAATTCAGCAACTACCTTTATTTTCAAAGCTTGTAGGCTCTAAAAGGAATGCTTTCATGATTAATTTGTAAATGTGATTGAGCCAAAAAATGTACCTGCCGGGCGCGCGTTTCATTGCATACCAGTGGGCGTAAGGAGGTTGAAACAGGCCTAGCTAGTTTTAAGTTTGACGTTATAAAGAGATCACATGTTGTATCCTACAAAAATATATACTATAACAATGAACTAATAAAACCTAAACTAATAACTACAATATATTATTAAAGGGAGTAACTTTAGGCAAAGTTGCGAAGATACTGGCAGCGTTCCCCCTTTGAATGGCTAAAAAATAAAATAAATATGTATTGACTTTTGACTACATTTTATATTGTGTCATTTTTAATATCTAGATGTTGAATGCCGGCCCGTATTGCCCATGCTCTTGCCCGTCTTATAATTTTTGTATTCTCCATTCTTCGTCCATGATTTGTATACACATTCTCGATCACAGCCCAATATTCCTCACGTTACAGTCATATTACCGCTTTTCAGTTTCTCATTACAGTCAGCAGGGCTTTCAACAGATTTTAAAGCGTTGCTAGCCAAAACTAAAAAAAAAAACCATATAATAGTCGTAGATATAAGATCAAAAGAAAAGAAACACACCAGAAAGAAAACTAGTAGAATTTGAGTAGAATCTACCAAAAACTAACCTGAGCCTACCTCCTTGGTAAATAATACTTTACCTCTTTCAAAAATTTAATAGCAAGAAGCTTTTGGATAAAGGAGAAGTGATCAACACACTAAAAAGTTTTTTTAAATAATTTTTTTAATATAATTTTATACATTGACACTGGATTACTTATAGCAAATTAAATTTAACATCTAACAATTACATACAACCTGCTTACCTAAGAGGCTGGCGACATCAGGTACTTCCTTCAATAGCCTGGCTGATTCGTTTGCCGAGGTAAGCGCCAGCTCTGTTGTCACTCGTGGTGTCTACGAGGTGCTGGGCGAATTGATCTCAAATTACCTCATTATATAAGATCAATATTTTGTATTCTAGCATAAAGTTCATACAGTAATGTTATTGTTAGTTTAAGTAATATAGAAATGAAAACATCGACTAGCGACCCGTAGGTCATGAGTTCGAATCCTGCAATGACCTTAAGCTTTCGGAGAAAGAAAACATCGTGATAAAGTTTGGTAACAGTGCTCTTTCTAGTGCTTAACTGGCTAGCCACCCTCAAGTTAAGAATCTGACACCAAGCACCTATCGCTGTGATCCAGCAGAGCATAGTATAGGCGTAGCGTGGCGCCACCTTCAACCACATCGTCATTTAACATCAGGTGACTTGTGGTGTGATCAAATGTAAGATGTAATAAAGGGTATGATAAATATTAAAAGTCATATAAAATATTAATTACTAAGTTAGTGTTTACTAAGTTTTAACTGTTACAAGTTCACAGCTCAACATCTCTCTAAATCATACTGACATGTATTGATTGTTAATATAATTGAGAAATAAAAACACGAGCTATTTATTTGTCACAGATTGCTATTAGTTACATATTTACATAACGTAATATATACAGTTCCCAAAAAGTATTTTAAAGTTGTAGGGAATTTAATGAATGTTCAGAGTTAGATCTAAAATTTTGAGCTTAGGTATTTATATCTTGTTATTAATTCTGCTTCATTGAAATGAGTTCCAAATAACCTACAGATAGAAAGTCCAGAATATATGTTAATAAAGTTTAGATACATAAGTACCTATGCAAGGTAATTTGAAAACTTTAAAGACACTAAGACAGAGTAAGTAGGTTAGGTACATAATAGATGAATATTAACTTTCGACGGTTTAAGAAATGTTAACCACAGTTATATGTTTTTGTCTTTATATTACCATAATACTACTCGAAACAAAATAGGGGGCAATATACGATAGACTATAAGAGTTTAATATATGGATCCACTGGTGGAACTTATGACAATAAACCTTCAATTTACAAAGAAATACGCAAAAAAATTATTGAAATATTTCAAGAATGTTCCTATATTGTTTTGAGTGTAGCATATATTTAGAATTACATTCTCGAATACATATAAATTCTTGTACATTAAAACATATCAAAGTTAGATGATGTTAACAAGTCATGTGACTTGCCCAACACTGTTTCGTATCCACAATAAACTGTGTCAGTCATTTTGTATTTTTGAACCATTGTTCATCTATTGAACAGAGTTCGTATTTTGTTTACAAATTTTTATTCCAGAATGCAACATCGCATTTTACAGGTCGTCGTTTATTTCAAGCAGGGTCGACAATTCATCAATTAAACAGATTACAAACGCTAAGTGTATAGTTTATTCGCATTTACAATAAGATCTGGTTGAGGAGTTGCCGCCGGGCCTCGGCGTGCTTGTTCATGGAGACGGTGCAGCCGGCGTTGAGGGGCCAGTCACACACCTGGAAATGGAAATGTACTCGTAATGAAAGCATTTTCAAATGACAAAGAGCTGTTGATACCTACGCCCCGCGCTCTCCTTTTTATCTTGCAGGGACCAATTTCTAAGATAAAGAGTATATGAAGCGATGATGACTCCGTGCTTGTGACGTCGGCTTGCGATCTGTAGGTCGTGGGTTCGAATCCTAAGTACAATGAGCTTGAGCGTCCGGTGAAGGAAAACATCGTGATGAAACCATAGCTTGGTGGTAGGGAATTTTCTAGTGTTCGCCTGGCTAGCTACCACCCTCAAGTTAAGAATCTGTCACCAAGCACCTATCGGTGTATTCCGGCAGCCTCACTTGAGAGCCAGTTCCCAATCCAGGTGTAGCGTGGCACCATCTTCGACCGCATCGTCACTTAATATCAGTTGACTTGTAGTCAAACGCTACCCTGTATCCTTAGGTTCATTCAGCGTATAATATCCATTCTAAATTTCAATCATGTTCATCTATGGCGGAGTGAAGAGGAAACAACAACACTTACTCACAATCTTGAACAATTGAAATATTAAAGTGTTTCCATAACCCAATGTGCACAACCTCTTCGCTTTTAATTAGCTCATAGTATAATATAATTATATTTAAACGCGGAATTATTTAAGTATCTACAATGAAAATGTGTTGACAACAGTACGGGCCTCAAGCTTGTAGTGTAAAAATTTGATCAATATAAAATAAAAATAAATAGTTAAAGTGTATCAACTGAATATTATTATTATGCATCTAAAAAGTGACAAAAGAAAGGAAACTGACAACTCAATGCACATACCTGCAGGATAGGGTTGAAGTGCAGGGTAGCGGGGCACTGCCTCAGCACCTTCTCTCCCCAAACGCAGTAGTAGAACAGATTGCAGTCCTCCTCATTGGGTAGTAGCCAGTGCAAGTGCGGGTCCACGGGGCATCCGTTCAGGAGGAAGTCCACGTCCTCTTCCTGCTCGGGCTCGGGCGTAGGGCTGATGACAACCTCGCACTCAGGAGCGTGAGTGGTCGTTGAAGTTGAAGTAGTAGGAGCGGGGGTAGTTGTTGTCGTGGAAGTCGTAGTAGGGGCGGGAGTGGTGGTGGTGGTTGTGGTAGTGGTAGTGGTGGGCGCAGGGGTTGTGGTGGTAGTGGTAGTGGTGGGTGCAGGAGTTGTGGTGGTTGTAGTAGTTGTAGGCGCTGGGGTAGTGGTGGTGGTCGTTGTAGTAGGCGCTGGGGTAGTGGTCGTTGTGGTAGTGGTTGGTGCTGGGGTAGTGGTCGTTGTAGTAGTGGTTGGTGCTGGGGTAGTTGTGGTTGTGGTCGGGGCAAGAGTGGTTGGCTCAGGGGTAGTTGTCAAAGCAGGGTCGTTCCTGCCAGTGCAGTCTACGTTGTGCGGCCAGTCGCACTGCCACAGCTCCAGGTTGAAGTAGAGGTCGGAAGGGCAGGTGTATTCGATGGGCTGGCCGTACGTGCACTTGTAAAACTTGTGGCAATCCTCGTGCTCCAGCAGCATCTCGATCTCCCAGTTCGTCTCCTGCTCCGACGGACACTGGTCCCCCTGCCCGCGCGCCGCCACCACTACAGATGCCACTAACAACAACACTGAGGTACCTGAAACACGTCCATTTTTTTATATTTCACACTAATCTAAAATCACTTGAATATCAATAAATTATCTCTACTTTTATTTACACGATAATTGATGACGTAAGTTATATTTTTCTAAACAAACCAACCTTTCATTATGAAATTCAGATGAAAAGTGTTACGCTTCCTGGTGCCGAATTAAATTATATATACCTGTAGAATGGTAGCCCATCGAGTATTCTAATCTACAAGATGATTAACGCCGAATCATTATTTTATCAGCATTTTTCTAGTAATTCTTTATCACGAATATTTTGAGATAATAAAACACTTTAATTTAAAAGCTGTGATTGTGTTTTCATTGAAAATTTAATGATTGTTATCAATATGCTGCTTTAAACATACTGCCAAATATGTTTTGCCAGCAAGTGTTAGTCAAGCTTTCTCAGCGGTTAGACCACTGCTTGTTTAAAAAATATTTATTTTATAACAATAGGAATATGATGATTTATTATTCTATCATGTTATTCAATGCCAATAGATAATATCCATACAATTTTATGAAGGAAATATAGGTAAATAGGTCAATGCAACAAGAGGGTACTATGGTCCCCTCGCTCGAGATAGTTGGCGCCAGAGTGTCGGGAGCTGGCGGCGGCGGCGGCAGGCGTCCCGCCCGCCCAGCCTGCAGTCTGCTCTCTCGCCCGACCCAAGCTATCGTGCGCACGATCTCAGCCACTATGTTACTGTGTTTATAACAATATGTATATATAATAGGAAACTTTCGTTAAATGTGTCTACAATAGGAAATGTTAACAAAAATGATAGCCAAAAATCTCATTTTCGCCACACTTATTTACTGTGTGGCATCAGCTAAATCAAAATCGCCTCCGGTTGACAAAACTACAGCGGAAATAAAGAAGATTTTAGAAGAACATGAACAGATTCTGTCTAAAGTAAGCAAGAGTAAGACGGAAGCTCCAGTTAAAATTACAAATTATTCTAAACCCAAGTTTAATCCTGAGGTACGCGAGAATGAAGCCCAACCGAAAATAATTTATTCTTCAGTGTAAGTATTTGTATAAGGTATAAAGCATAATGTTGATTTTTATAAATATTTATTAGAATATACTTACATACAAAATTACAAATATTACATATACTTTCCATTGTTTATTTTTTTTCTTTTTTTTTGTTTTGCCGTGTCTTTACAGTATGGATTATTTATATATATTTATATATTTTTTTATTTTATTTTTATTTTTGTTTACGTATTTTTAATGTTTTTCCAAATAAATATCCGCACGTCACTCAATAGGGTCTTGGCTGAAAATCAGCGCTGTGGATTCGTCCATAGCATATGCTGAGCCAAGACCTTTTTGGGAGGTACTGCACACAGCAGCAGTGTTCGCACCATCGCGTAGTTTAATGATTTATGTATAATTTTACTGTTTTTTTGTGTGTGCTTCTTTCTTTTGTTATTGTGTGCAGTTTTGCCAAATAAAGTCTTTCTCTCTCTCTCTCTCTCTCTCTCTCTCTCTCTCTCTCTCTCTAATGAGTAAATGTAAAAATATTTTTCATTTTCATTGATATGCTGCTTCTAATGGGTTATGGTTTAGCCACATTTAAAATAGTTAGCGTGTTGGTGTAAACCGTAAGCTACTATTTGTTTTTATAAATAAATAAATATAAAATATAGATTTCGTACCCTAAATTATTTGTCTATTCATTATTTGCATAATTATAGTGAAATGAAATATAGGACAGTAGGTATTAGAGTCATTGTCGCCAAATATCGATTCACGATTCGATGACGTGGCTAGGTAGGCAAGAATTTTTATTGGCATGCAAATTTAAGTCATAAAACTTAGTTATACATTTTAATGTTGCGTGCTTCCGTTAAAAAATCGGAACCCTTTCATATAGGATCACTCTCTGAATTTACTAGACAAATAAAGTTGAAACTGAGGTACTTAAGTTATAGATTAATTTAATTACACACACAGTCGTATAGTGTAAATTTATAATAGAATTCCAAATTTGCGAATTAACCTCAGGGTACGTAATAGCAAATAATAAAATAAAAATTTGAGTGCATCATAAAAACTACATCAATGTGTATGTAATGTAATTTCCTTAAATTTTCATGACGCACATTTTAAGATTTAGACCCTTTTCATTTGTTTGGAAAATATTTACGTCATTTGAAAGCTGCGATGAAACGTAACGTAATGAAATATCCAATTATCTAATGAAGATAAAATGACAAAAATATGTTCCATTTACCGTGAAAATCCAAACCAGAAAGTTGATTTTGTTATCAGGGTCAAAGAATGGGCGGAAAAGATATCGGAAATTCTCCAGAAAGTGGAGAGCGACGTTGTACGGAGAGACGTACTGATGAAAGGCTTTAGCGACATTAAAATGCAGGTTCGAGATGGGTCCGCCATCGTTGGCAGGATGGCAGCAGTTGTCGAAGATCTCTTGACGAGGAGAGCTCACGCTGCAGAGGAAATAATGCTCAAAGCTGAACAACTTACCAAAGATATGGACTTTAAGGAGTATCCGCGGGAGAGTTATCAGTTCGATTCTAGCATTGTAAGTAACAATTACCTATGTAGAGACCTACTTATTTTGCCAAATACTACCGAATTACTTGCAATTAAAACCAAGTAGTTTGATTAGATGGATAGATAGAGATTTAAAACTAGAACAACAACCTTTGATGGAACAGTTCAATAATACAGATATTTATTCCAAACCGTATCAACGTCCGGTCAGTAGTTTTCGAGTACCTATACTGTATAAATACAACAAACAAACAGATAAAAATCTAAAAATAATACATTTGTGTACATAAGAATTAGCCGAGCCTAGCAGAGCCCACATTTTTTTTCAAAATATATTTCATGTACAGAATTGACTCTTTATCAAATGTAATAATAAAAAGTCTATTGAATAGTATAATGATATTATGTTTAATCAATTCCTAAAAGGAATGGTACATTATTAATTTACGTAAAGATAGGTACAAAGTATAGTGTGTGGCTACTAACTTTTAGCCAGTGGTTTGTTTACTGAAGTGACCTTTTTATCTGTACTGATAATATCGAAATTGATAAGATAATAATAATATAATGTATTATGCTTAGCAGCCTGTATAAAGTCGTTTTAACTTAACGTACCTATGTAAAATTAATTTATAGAACCTTTTTTGCATCCGGATTTTTCTGGCAATTCGGTGAATCCTACTCACACAGACATTACCTGTAGTACCTTGTAATAAAGCTTCAATATTTAAATTTTAGGATTTGGATCTTATAAAGAAGAAGATAACGCCTCCCACCCCTGAGGAATACCCTTACGAGCCTCTACCTCTTACGTGCCGGGGCACAGACAAAGTGAGGCTGAATCCGAGCAGACACTTTGACGCAAATGTGTCGCTTGACAAAACCAGTGTCCATGTCGGTGCAGAAGTGTTTGATTGTGGTAAAGTCCCAAACTCATTATAGAAATTTAACATTTTTGCTTTGACTACAGTTTATGGCAACAAAAATCATATGTCCTTGCCCAAGGCTCAACTATCTTCATACCAAATTTCATTAAGATCGGATCCATAAAATCTTTTCTCTAAATTAGTGTAGAAGATTGTAAATAGAAACCTTTGTATTATACTTGAAGGTGGATGGCCAAGAAGATATATATGCTGTACTGCCTTTCAAATATCGAAATTCACGATACTTCCTGATAGCAAATGGTGAAAGAATAAGATCTGTGGAAGAGTAAATACCAGACATGTTCTTTTGTTTGGTCTGGTCCGTGGTAAATTGGGTTGCAGTAAAATGGCGTTAGTTAGAATGAAATAATAATTAAGTACTGAAAAGTAAAGTAAAAGTAAAGTATGGATACTGAATTAAATAAAATCAAATCATTTGCAGATCCCCGAGTCAAACAACATCTGGATTGGTCAGAGAAATTGCTTTCCACATTTCAAAGGAACTATGTCCAAGATGCAACAACGCACTACCAGTATTTCTGCAGCGCGAAAGGGTTTTTAAGGCATTATCCAGGTAATAAAGTTCATTTATTTCTTCAACAACTATTATATTTGTTCACTGCCTAAATTCTGTTCATCTTATATGTTACACTCACTACTATTAAGCACTTTAAAAGTTACACGCATAAGTACTTACCTAACTAGATATCATCGAAGAACAATCACTTAATTAAATTTATATGTGAATACATTAAATGGGTAATTTATCAATCAATCAATCACATAATTATTGTGGGAATGCAGCACTTGCTGAAGTTAACCCTATGTTAATATGTACCTGCTGTAAGTGTGGCAATAAATAGATTTTTTATTTATTTAATGTCCCACAGCATCGCTATGGAGTAGCATGTTCAAGCTGCCATACGATAGTAACAACGACATCTACGACTGCCGGTTGCGGTCGTGGTACGTCGGCGCGGAGGGGGCGCCGAGGGACATCCTCATACTTCTAGATGCTTCTGGCTCCATGACCAACTCCACCAACCTGCTGATAGGCGAGCAGATAACCTTGGCGCTGCTCAGTGCTCTCACTGATGACGACCACGTCAACGTGCTGAGGTTTAACGTCGAGGTGGAGTCGCCCATCAATTGCTTCAACGATAAACTTGTACCGGTAAGTTTTCTACATATTAAAATAATTGATTCCCTGTTACTATATAGTATTTTTTCTTGTGATATCTTTTACAAAGCGGTCTCATCATTAGCCTATTACGACGGTATTGGCTAGCCAAAATTGCTGCACCTAAGTACGACACTTTCCATCGGGTGAGAATGATCGTAGTCAAATGCTAGCCTAGTCAGTTGTAAAAAAGAAAAAAACGTTCCCCCTATTTCAACCAGATCTCTCATATTCTCGAAGGCACGGACAGTTATTAACCATGGTGGTCCAGTGCGGGTAGGTACAAAGCCGTGTGAAAACGATGTGTATCGTTTTGGTTTCACCTGGCTCTAAACTAATATAACCATTCATTAGATAATGAACCAGCGTGCGTTTCCCAGGCGAACCACGTGAACTCAGCGGCCATGATGGCGGCATTGTACCCGTACCGGTACCGGAACACGACATGGATGGAGGACGTGCTGGAGCAATCTGTGAGCCTGCTGAAGCGCAGCAAGACCGGCCGCCGGCGCGCTTGCCAGCAGGCCATCGTGCTGCTCACTGACAGCGTCTACGAGAACTACACCGAGCTCATGCGACGACTCGACCCTCAAAACCGTATTAGGTATATACAACCAATCAGGTACCTCATTTTGACTTAGAAAAGTGAATTGGGGTTGAGGGCTCCCACATAAAACTGCGATGCGATGCGGCGCGATGCGAATCAGATCGCAGATATTTGTGATGCGGTGCAAATTCGCAGTTTTGTGTGGGACATCTAGCAGCCACGCGCACGTCTATATATCTAAGCTAGGTAGGTACCTATATGCAACAACTCAAACTCAATTGACATTAATTAGCAAAAGAGAGCTTATGTTGGTAGCTCAGGGATAAGATGGGAAATAATGATGATGATAACAATGATGCATCATGATGTATGTCTACAATGTTATTATTATTTCAGATTATTCATATTATGGCTGCACGACCCGAATGGTCTTCGCGACTATACGCGTGCGTACGCGGACTACATGTCGTGCGACCGTGACGGGTACTACGCAGAGATGATCACGCACGCTGACGTCACGGAACAGGTGATGCGCATCCTGAGGATCATGGAGCGGCCGCTAGTGATGCAGAGGAAGAAGAGGTTCAAGGTCTTCAGCGATGTCTATGCTCATGTTGAAGTAAGGAGGCGTTACTTTTTTATTCATTCATTTTCATACAGCTTCTAATACAACATAGGTTACGGAGTAAATAATGAAAGCCAATTAAAAGCCTCCACAGACAAGAAAGTTTTTTTTTAAAATTAACTGATCACTGCAACATTATGGGTTTTCTTCTAAAGTCCGTGGTAAAAGCCTCATATGGACTTTATTGGCGACAATTTAACTGTCAACATGAATATTTTGTTTTTATTTTCAAAACTTGTGTTTCTTTGGGTTTAATTCTGTCGCTAATGTGCTACGTGAGTAGAAAATTTAAATGAAGTTGTTAAAAGTGAATTTCTAGTTGCTTCAAAAAAGTTTAAGTAAAGTACCAACTGCCACTACTTAACTTGAACACTATCCTCTTTGCCCGGCTTGTTGCTGGGTCCCGTCATCTCATCATCATCATCATTAATACATGATACTTACTGCGTTTGATACTTCAACTTGTGTTTTTCGGGTGATTACCATTATGTGTTCGTTAATAAAATAATAAAAAGTATTTATTTCAGGCAATAAATTAACCCATATATTTTACAAAGACACATAAAATATGGTACAGTCAGCAACAAAAGTAGCTGATCATACTCGATTTTCTAAATGCGCTTAAGATCAGTAATGTATGTTTTTCTTACAAATTACAAAGTAGCGTTAGGCCACAACACAACACACCTAATGTTGATGTTTCGGTCGAAGGTTGGTGTTTAAGGTGATAAAGACAATCAAAAAAATTGTTATTGTTCAGCTACTTTGGTCGTTGACTGTACAGGTAAAAAGTAGCACTATCATGCTCTGATCAGCCTTTATCTCTTCCAGGATCCAAGGCGAGGTGAGCAGCTGTGGAAAAATAAGGAAAGCGCGGAGCAAGCTTACAGATACCGGCAGCTGAGGCGGAACAAGTTGCAACTGCTGAGCCCTGCGCAGCTGTACAAGGATCACATGCACCAATACAGTCTTGTATGAAATTTTGTATAGCGATGATGACTCAGTGGCACTGACGTCGACTCGCGATCCGTAAGACGTGGGTTTGAGTCCTACAATGAGCTTGTGCTTTCAGTGAAGGAAAACATCGTGATGAAACCATAGCTTGGTGGTAGGGTATTTTCTAGTACTCGCCTGGCTAGCTACCACACTCAAGTTGAGAATAGCTAAGCACCTATCGGTGTGTTCCGGCAGTCTCACTTGGAGAGCCAGGTGTAGTGTGGCGCCACCTTCGACCACACCGTCACTCATCATCAGGTGACTTGTGTTCAAAACTACCCTGTAAGTAGTAAATAAACTTTATCTCTGTTGTTATTGGTTGCAGGACAGATATGGTTATTATTACGAGGAACCGGATATTAATTACAGATTGCAAATAAGCGTTTCAGTTCCTGTATTCGAACACACTACCATGGAGGTACGTATTCTTTGTTAGTAACTTCCCAATTGAACTTAATATTAACTCTAGATATGAATTATGTTTTGTTTTTTCAGAACATCACTATTACGCTTGAAGAGGTGAGTTTATTATCGTTTGGAGTGACAATTAGCATTGTTAGGTACACTAATCAGTCGCGCTATCTCTTTTTTGAAAACAACAAAATATCTAATAGGTACATAGAATTTGTATTGTAAAGTTCGGAATTAGTTCAAAAGTTCATCATACTTGTCCCGTGTCTTAGTTATTACAGTCACTATTGTGTAGCTAAGCAAATTTAACACTTATTTATCTTTATTGCAGGAAAAACAACGGAACGCTACCAGAACGGTAATTATTTATGACATTGAAAAATATATTATTTAAGTACCTACCTTCAGTCAGCGACAAGAGTAGCTGAACGCCCAAGTATCAACACTTTACAGCCAAGTTTGATGTTCAAAATGCTTAGAATAATTAGAGAATTAGACATGTTCGCACACTTTGTCACTGAGTGTATGTGTGTGTGTGTGTGTGTGTGTGGACTCGCAATGAATTGGAGATAATCTTGGTAAATAGTTAAATACCTACGAACTTAAGTAATGAGTTGCTGCTAATATTACTGCTGCCAAGTCTTTCCCTATCTGTTTTCAGTACCCAGTAAATCGACTTTTGGGAGTAGCAGGTGTGGACATACCCATCGATCACTTGAAATTGATTCTGCCTTATCACCAGGTAACCAATATTTACAAGCTACGTAGGTACTAGCTAGTTTTCTGAGTGACTACACTTGAACGGTCAACGTGAATGCACTTGAGTTATATCAACCGCCAATGTGAATGCCGTTGTCAAATGTCGTGGCCACACTTATGTCAAACGTCAATCACGGCATTTCCCGTTAGTGTGGCCCCGCATAAAAGTGATGACGACTATATCAACGACAAATGATGCATGACTCATCATCCTAATCACTAATCAACAGCCTAAAAAGTAGTCATGTAGGTACTAGACATGCCTATTAATAGGTAACTTACACACCACACAGTGATTGGACTTTACAATTACCTAATCCTATCAATTTGATATTTATGTACAAACCTCTTATCCTGCCTATATAGACAGTTTTGTGAATTGTTGAATTATGATCTAAATCATTATGCTATCAGATAACTATTTACAAATTATATCTAGGGGCTTCCAGGAAAAACTTTTGCGTGGATTAAACAATACTTGCCAATTGTTTTTTTTAATAATAGTAAGGATAGGCATCTTAAAATAACATCAAATAAAACCAATTCAATGTAATTGTATCTACTAATTGCACGTTATCGCCTGTGTAATCCGATGGATTAAGATTATGTTATTATTATTAAGACTAAAGTGTAAGTACTTACGTCTAACCTTCGCAAAACACTAGACTTAAAAATGATACGCAGTTTTTAATTTCATTATTACTTTCTAATTATATTGTAGCTGGGAGGCGGTGGATCACTGTTCATCTTGGATCAACGCGGCAACATTGTTTTACATGACAACATGAAATCTACGGTCAGTATGACTACTAATACCCAAACCATTGACGAAATAATGTATGGTTGTAAAAAATGCCAATATTATTCGTTAAAAAAAGCAAAGTCGGTTCCACCATTTATAACTCAAGAACGGCCGGACCAATTTTTCACATCTTTAATTTGTTGGATTTGTTTCCGCCCCGAATGGCAGAATGAGTATTAAAACATCGGAATGAGTCACGGAAAAAATGTGTGAAAAAAATTCTTTCATTGCATATAATTTGAACGGAACGGTTTTTAGATATCTCATTGGAGCTAGCTGTATTTCTTAATCCTATCAATCGACAGTTCGATGGTGACATCCTAAGACCTGGATACAGAACAGTGGACTTCCTGGATGTGGAGCAACCAGCTGTCGACCACGATCCCAGAAGTTACCCGACAGACTGGCTGAAGGTAACTATTACTTAGTTTGTAACCCAAACTCAACTGGTGGTGGTTCGAACCAACTGAGTTGAGACGTGGCGAATGCGTTTACCATCGGACGAGTGTCATACTGGTCCAACGAAACAGCCAAATAAAAAAATACCGCTACATTTGTGCATCCTCATTTCTCATTATCCCCAGACCGATTTATTTCACTGAGTAAGTAGGTACCTACTATATCTATCTAGTCATATATTTTTTAGATAAAAATAAGTAAGTACTGCCGTTGTACAAACATACGCACAGTCAGCAGAAGTCGTAGAACAAAAACGATTTTTTTCGGTTACCTTCATCTTTTTATACAGCAAATTTTGACCACAGTATCACTTGGAATCAGGTGTCTTAAGTTTTGGTCAAAACGCTACCTTGTAAGTGGTATCTAAGAAACAAACATTACTGACTTAGTACGCATTTGGAAAATCGAGTATGACCAGCTATTTTTATCACTGACTGTACGATATGTAGTACTTACGTACACAAATGCCAGGGGCCATTCAAATATTACGTAAGCGAATGAGGGGGGCGGGAGGCTCTTTGCTTTGCTTATTTTTGTTGACATGGTTGTTGATATCGTGATTACTTCAGCAGTTATTATTTACTTTTTTACACAAATGGCAACCTACAAATCGTTAAGTTCCTCTATCATAAGCCTATTTGCTAACTGCTGCTCACGAATCAATAAAAAAACAGAAAAATGCATATAGGTACTAATGATTACGTAAGCATGAACGGGATGGGGGGAAGAGGTTTGCTTACTTTTGCTGACAAGGGGGAGGGGGTAAATAATTTTAAAAAATCTGCTTACGTACTTGAATGGCCCATACCTGACTCGCCCCTGATAATTCGAAAAAGAAACTTGGTCAGTAATCGATTAATTAATTAATTTTCAGTTTCGCAATTTACTGGTAATCGATAAAGACAGAGGGAACATGACGATGTTTGGAAAGAACATATTCGAAGGTGGATTACGAGTGAATATAGAGATGAGGGAATACCACTGGCGAAGGATTCTGAACCATTACACGGGGGTGGTGGTGCTACCTCCCTCTAACCGGCACCACATACTGCCGGAGACAACGTTTACGATGAAAATTGCAGGGGATGCGCTGAAAACTTTAACCAGAACAGAGTTTGCCGTCCATCCAGATTGGTACGTGTCTATATTAGCTATAGAGCCTAGACTCCAGGCCCTACAGGTATATAGCTTAGCTTATTTTTGCAGTACGAGCGCTTGCCACTGTGCTCTTTGAGGACATTTTGTCTTTGATTTCATAAGTGAAAGCATTGACTATTTTTATCGTTAACCTATAGTGAAATATTGCCTCTCCTCGCGGAGCTTTGCCTACAGGGTTTTTGGGAAAATGCTATTATCTTCAAAAGGGCACAACAGATTTTTATAAAAAAAAATAATTACATATTACAATTTTTATTAATATCGAATAAATATCTCAAAAATGAATATTTCTTTTACTGTGTGATACTTCTCGCGAGCTTCGTAGCACAGCTACGCTGCGTAGGCAGACAATCGCGCCCACAGATATCGCGCCTTCAGGACCTCGAGTCGTGATGATGCCAGCTCTAGCCGGTATCCTGTTATTTATTCTATGACCGCCTAGAATATAGATTGAGTTATTAATAATACATCAATCAATTTAATTTTCTAATATAATGAAGGAGGAAAATATTATCAACTATTAAAATTCGTAATAGAAAAGTTGTTTTTTAAGATGTAGAGAAGTTTCACGAAGGTAGCCTTTTCCCAATATTTCCATGTTAAAAAACCAGTTTTAATCCAATGCATGCTCTCTGGACTATATTTTATACATATCAATATACAATTATTTTTTCCTTCCTTTTCCTACTTTTTTTTTCTTTTATTTTATCTACAAATGTTTGCAATTCTATGTAGGTTGTACTGCCGGCACGTGGAACCTTACTTCGACGACCGCGTGGCCGAGGTGCTGCACTTCATCAGGCGCCGCAGCGACGAGGCCAACTTCGCCATGAAGAAACTACGCCATGAGTTCTCGCCGTTCCAGCCGACGCTGTTTGAGAAAACTTATCAATGTTAGTTGAAAGTTTTAAGTAAAATGTTCTACAACTAAAGTAACTTTACCATATAGGTGTCATAATCTATATAATAGTGTCGATTCTGTTTTGTATTTTCTGAAACTAAACGAAGTTTGACAGGTCTAAAAGTAATGTGGTCCTTTTTTACTTCTGTGTTTAGAAAAAGACAGCATTACTTTTAGACCTGTCAAACTTAGTTTAGTTTTAGAGAATGCAAAACAGAATCGACACCAATATCTTATCTAAACGACGAAATCATTACAAACAAGCATTTTATACATCAAATAAGTCTACGACATCTCTAGAAATTCTATGTTACTCGCATGTTTCAAGCATAATTTTATGGCGCTGGACGTTTCATTGACTAGGCGAGGTTGCTACACCGATTATGTTTCGACCAATAATAAAATACTTAATAACTATGCCACGTAGGCAGGTTAGTAAGCATTTTAACTTCCAGGTGACCAAGAACTTATGGCAAAGCTCTGCAGAGAAGCTATCGCTACAGATAAATGGGCGCGAGAACACGAGGCGCCTGACACTGAAGGCGACTGTACCACTTGTAAGCTCGGAGCTTCTACTGTCTTCTTCGCTAGTGGTAAGCAGTTCAATCTGACGAGTTATTATTCCTCTTACAAGTGACGATGGGGTCGAAAGGGGCGCCCCGCTTTACCTCTATTGGGAACTGGCTCTCAAGCGGGGCTGCCGGAACACACCGATGCTTTTCCGTGCTTGGCGAATGGTGACGTTTCACTAACTTAACTTTTTCTTACTTACTCCGATGGACCAGCGACCCAAAGTGTGTCTTGGCCTCCAAAACGAGAGAGCGCCACTCCTTTCTATCCTGAGCGATTTCAGCCCAGTTTAGAGTCTACCCAAACTTTACGTAGGCCCGCATCCTCCGCGTCCTTCCAGCGGTACCTAGGGCGTCCGACCGGCCTACAGCCACTCACTCGTCCCAAATAAGAACCAAGTAGCCAAGCCAACGCAGTTGGTGCAATTTAATAACTCTTTCTTACTTTATTCTTTTCCTTACTTCTTAATGTCCTAAACACGTACAGAGAGCGGTCTAACCCGCTGGCACCAGTACCACGCGACGAGCCAGCACGCCCCTCCCCCGAGCGGGGCGCTGTGGGCGCGAGGCCCCTCGGAGCCGTGGTACAAGCGCGCCACGGCCCGCCCCGGCACGCTGGTGGTACACATGCCGCTAGCTCCCGTGCGCCTGCTGAGGAACACCTTCCTGCAACCTCCGCCGGTAATGTCTCTTTGTAATGTTCGTTTGACAGCTAATATATCTCAACTGTAATATAATATCACAACAACAGTACAGATCAGAAATCCCACGTAGTTGTGTTAGTGTAACTAAGGCAGATGCAGGGCACAGGGTACCTGCATAGGGGCATAGGGACTCTCTCATACTCAAGAAGTAGGTATCGACTTAAAGGATTAATC
Organism: Opisthograptis luteolata; assembly: GCA_931315375.2. Classification (NCBI taxonomy): domain Eukaryota; kingdom Metazoa; phylum Arthropoda; class Insecta; order Lepidoptera; family Geometridae; genus Opisthograptis; species Opisthograptis luteolata. Next base: position 8,786,009 of record OV928049.1, on the reverse strand, counting down.
CTACTAATTTTATGAATGCGAAAGTTTGTTTTTGTGAATGTTTGTTACCACGTATCATCGTAACTACTAAATCGATTTTGATGAAATTCGGAATGGAGATAGCTTATACCCTGGATTAACACATGGTTACTTATTGTCCCTTATTGAAAAAGGTTTCTGCGGGATAACAGGAGGACGCGGGTGAAACCGCGTGGCGCAACTAGTATCTACAATAAGGCTTCGATAGTATTGATTTCGTATTTTAATAGTCATTGTAAGTTGTTGATAAAGAATTAATCTTAAAAACATCTTCTTCTTGTCGACGCATCACTTTTAATTTCTGTGTAACTGTTTTTCCTGTGTTTTTCTACTGATTACTTAGTAGCAAAATCAACAGATAAGATCTCCGATAACCGAACACCCATTTTGCATTTATGAGATGTTTATGATGGCTATCTGTTAAAATCAGTAAGGGAAATATTCGATTGCAATCTGTTTTTTATCGTTATCTTCGATTAGATAAGTGAAGACATTTAGGTTTTTTACCGTGATGAGTTAGAAATTAAATTATCTGTTTGTGTGAATTATATCTACTCTAATTTCATATATTTATTACAGAAACTAAACGCAGGTACCTACGTTTTATGAAATAACAAGTGGTTGGTGATATTAATCAATTATATAACTCGTTAAACGATATGGAAAAAAGTAAAATACCAATAAATTCAAATTCAAAATATACTTAATAATATGATCATTTTAAAACGTCAAACTTAAGACTAGCTACGCCTGTTCCAACCTCCTTACGCCGGTAAAAGAATAGGCAAGAAACGCCCGGGAGGGAATTTTTTGGGCGCGATCATATTTTCAATTTTAATCTTAAAAACTAACTGAGATGGCGCAACGACCCAAAGTGAGTCTTGGCCTCCGATAACAAAAGACGCCACTTCAGTCTGTCCTGCGCCACATCCTGCCAGTCCTCCACCTGGAGCTCGCGCAAATCATTCGTGACTTCGTCTTTCTAGCGATACCTGGGACGGCCGACCGGGCGACGGCCACTCGGCCGTTCCTTGTATGCTCGTTTGACCGCACGATTCTCTCCCATTCTTTCAAGGTGGCCGAGCCAGCGAAGTTTGTGCGCTTTTATCTCCTCGATGACATTCGGCTCGGCCACCAGCTCTTCAATTTCTTCAAATTTTTTTCATCCTCACAATCACATACAATAATCTGATATCTCATTAGGATTTCCTATATCTAGAGTAGAAACTACTAAATCAGTGCGGGATGCTTTCACCTGATCAAGCAAGGTCAACGGCGTATGGCAGGGCCTTAAGTAGATATATAATTCGGCTCAAATCTCTGCAAAGGCGACCGACTACTTATTAGCTTAGTATTAGCGATACACGAATACTTATCTATGATAGAACTAATGGTACTAGATATCGACTTAACTTCTGGATTGATAACAGAAGCTCATTGCTATTATAACTCTTCTTTAATTTGATTAATTGTAGGTACCTACATACCTACTCTGCTTTAGATAAATATTTATTTACCCGCTTAAACGTTTTCTGACTCATCGATTATTATGTTAAGAGTATACTTGTAATTTTGTAAGTTCTTAGGTAAGATTTTACTCGTATAAATGTATTTACTTTCAGACTGTCATTTTGGGCTGAATTCGGTACAGTATGTTTAATATGCATACTTAGAGGTGTGTTAAGATGAATCACTTTTTTTTTTTAAGTTACGGGGCATCAGCGATTTTTCGAAATCATCGCTTCTTAGGCTGATATACTAGAATGACGCTCTTGTTGATCTCTATCTACTTGAGAAACGATTCAGTTACTTATTTGTATATATGAGCTCTTTCGACAACTCAAATAATTATAATAATATATTTATTTATTAATAATCTATCTCATGTGAGCATTGTTGCACACACGTGGTAAATGGTAATACCGCCTTGTTGACAGTTGGGCATCAAGCACGAGTGGATGACGGCGGCGCGGACACTAGGGTCTGACAAGGGTTTCCTTGGAGTGGCAGGGTACCACTTCTATCCACAGCACCTGATCGACGTACTTGTGGCTGTCACCGACTTTCCTGTATGTATACATATAGGCCATGAATATTATCAATTATCTCGCAAGGTCTTACCTACAAAATCGCATATCAACTTACTTCTACGCATCCATTGTGTGTTTGTTATTAAAGGCCTGCCCTTATCAATAATTGTTATCTTGTGTCTACTGTTTTGCGGTTCAATTAAGGCCTTCTCTACCCGGGAGTTGCCGAGGCCCAAGTTTTTTTTTACTTAACTCAACACCTATAATTATTTCAAATCTAGCATGCCGTAATTCGCGACCGGCCTATCTATACTAATATTATAAAGAGGAAAGTCTTGAAGATGGATACCGGTTTGCAATATGATTTTGCGGATTATTATTAATGAACACGTAGCATTTTATATTTATATCAATTTATTTTCACAAGGCAATTATTCTGGCGAGACGATATTCTTCTGACCGATTGACAATATCCAAAAAGTCTACACTACCTTAACAGAAAGCTTTGTAATTGTGTATGTTTGTAACGTTGAATAAATTCAAAAACTACAAGACCGATTTAAAAAAAATATTCACGAGCGGCTAGTAAGCTATATGAATGCATTAATTTTCAAAAGCTAACCTCTAAAGACCTTACACCACTGACAGGGTGAGAGTGTGTAGGTAGGTACAGTAAGAGTACAAAATTGCAGTAGCACCTCAATGTTCATAGTCCGCACGGTAGGCATGCCGCGCATCTATCTATCGCATCGCGATTTTCTTTCCACTGGATTTTATCTTCAAAATACAAAGGATTCTAAATACTCTACTATTAAATTATTTTTTATGACAGTGTAACGAAGATGACAAAACACTATGTAAGCCACGCTGCGACGAGTCATGGTCGTGCGTGCTGGTGGACGAGGGCGGGTGGGTGGTAGCACGCGACATCGGGAACGTTACCCAGCCGGAAACGGAAGTCCGCGAGCACCTGGCGACCCTACATCCGGCCGCCATGACGGCCCTGCTCAACGCCAGCGTGTTCCAACTGAAGCAAGTGCACGACTACCAGGCGGTCTGCTTCTTTGCGCCGTGGATGGAAAACGCTGCGCCGGTGAGTTTTATGAAGACACAAAGAAGTAACTTGCGACCTGGCTCACCGGCGTTATTTATATGTTTATGTTATGTAATAGATTGTCAAGCAAGCAAACGTCCCACCTTATGGCAAGCATTCACCACAACAGGGCCCGTAGCCAAGATGCATTCTGCAATCGTTGACGCTAATAGAAAACAAGAAAAAAGTATTGGTTTGACATATTTCTGACCACGTGACTTAGCGTTGAAATATGTCAAACCAATACATTTTTCTTGTTTTCTATTAGCGTCAACGATTGCAGAATGCATCTTGGCTAGGGGCCCAGGGGAGTTGCCAATGCGTTGAACTCATTTCACACCCATCTTGAAGAACTGCAATTTGGAGCACCGTGGAAAGACTTGCGGAGGGAGCTCGTTCTATATTTTGCAAGTTTGCGGGAGAAAGGAGCGCATACATCGTGTGGAGTGTGAAAGTGGAGGGTATTTGACAACCTGGCTCACTTCCTATCAAGGCGTTGTTAGGATCAACTGATCACGTAACTACAGCCGCTATAAGCGCCTTCTAGACGTCGGCGTAGTCAACTCCAGCTTGAGCTGATGTAGAAATATGACACCTTAGCTCGGCTTGGTAAATCGGCACACATTTTCTTAGGTTCTTTGTTTTTAGGCATCTAATTAAAAGATATCTTTTGTTCCAGATGATACCTTCTCTGCTGAAATCCTTATGGTACACGGTGACACTTCTGTTTCAAGCCACGCAGCACATCTGTACCCTGCTCACGTTGATCACTTCCAGTAAGGCTAAGAACAGAGTAGCAGTAATATTTATCTATACTAACAATGTACAAAGAAAAGATTTGATTGTCTGTTCGTTCCGGATAAACTTAAAGACAATTGAACCGATCTCGATAAGATTTGTTTTGGATATAGGTTGAACCCTGGGGAAGGACATGAGATTCTTTTTATTGCGATAAAATATAGTCATTGCAGGTGAAACCGCGGGGAACAGCTAGTGTGGTTATTAAACATGTTATTTTAGGTACCTATACTAGGGAAAGTACTTACGGATTACATTGTTGTCTGGGTGGGCCAAACAGCATGCACTTTGTAATCATTACCTACTGTGCTCTAGTTTGAAGAGCACTGTGAAATAACTGAGCTTATCAGAATTAAAAATTGATGCATCAAAACGACCGACTTCAGGCCACACAGGACTTGGGTGGCATTCCTATATTGTGGCTATAAACATGGCATGGCGCTTTCTATCAGGCGTTCCTCCTGCTGGCTTCGATTCTTAATTTATAAATAAAAAATGTTTTAAGCGATTATAAGCTAAGAGCTAATGATTTATTAATTATTTGTGCTGTTCCCATTCTACATGAATTTTATCTCGTAATATTAGGTACACCTTAAGTCCAGTCCCGAATTAACCACGTAGCAAGAATAACAATGGCTACGGGCCCGCGCGAAAGGGGGCCCCGCATAAGCCACTCATCTCTACTTGAGCGTAATTTTTTGAGTGGAACTTTATAAGATGTGGTAAAACGTGAAACGTTACAACTTTTCCTACAAACGGCCGGTTTCAATAACCTATCTATCCACGGTTTGGCCTACTATGGATAGAAATTTGACATTACTTCTATGGAGCTAATGTCAAATTTATATCTTTAGTAAGGCCGTGGCTTATTGAAACCGGCCGTAAGACAATACACGTCAGACAAGGATCAATAGGGCCGGATTATCCAATAGGCACAGTAGGCAACTGCCTAGGGGCCCCGCGTCGATTAGGGGCCCCGTGCACACACCAAGAACAAATTAAATATTTTCATTTCAAAATTTGTATCCTTCCAAAAATACTTCTCTATTGCATTGTGATTGAAAAATGTATTTTTAAAAGTAGGTAAGAAAAGGGTAGAGGAAAGGGGCCCCGAGAATTGCATTGCCTAGGGGCCCTGACAGGGTTAATCCGGTCCTAAGGATCACCCCTCTTTTCTCTCACCCTCTTTAATCCGGCACTGCTTACGTCGTAAACATTTCTCCACAGGTGCAATGATATCGGCGGAAACAACGAAAGAGAAGGAGAAGCGTCGAAAGCGTTTGAAGAAGGACTACGAAAGGGAACAGTACGAGAGGTTGTATGACGAGCGCGTCATCATCAACAAGACTGTGTTCGCGGCCTGCGACAGGTTTCGGGCCTTTTATCAATTACAAGTGAGTACACTTCCTACCTAGAGTGCATAATATTTATTAGAATGAAAGAGCTAAGCAAATAACTAAGAAGGAATTATACTTTTTTCACCTAAAAAACTTAAAACTAAAACTAGCTACGCCTGTTCCAACCTCCTTACGCCGGCAAAATAACAAACAAGAGACGCCCGTTAGCTCATTTTTTGGGCGCGATCTCATTTACAATTTTATAGTTTACGCTAATTGATTGAATTGGAGCAAGTTACAAACCAAAGCTTTTTTGTTATCTAAATAAGTAGTATATTTCATAATAAGAGCAGGACGCTCGACTGGTGGTGAGCGCTCGCCACGCGTACTCATGATAATTGCCACTCAAGACTTGCAAAGTCTTGTATCTCAGTGTATTGGCGGCACATCCTGACCCAATCCAGTTGTAGCGTGACACCATCTTCGACCATCGTCACTTAACATCAGGTGACGTGAGGTCAAAAGCTACCCTGGAAGTAGTAAAAAAAAAGAAAAAAGTAAGATGATCCCAAATTGGTCCCGTCTTTTCCCCAGCAAACTCCTAAAGCTCTAGAGGCGTTGTCTCGGACCCCGACACCGTCGCAGCTAGAAGACTGCAGCTGGCCCGTTGTGGGCGCCGTCGTGCCCGACACTAACCTCGTGTTGTTGGCGCTGTACAACTGCGCCGCCCTGTACAAGGGCTGGGCGCCGCCCTCGCCTCTTGACAACCAGATGGCGAGTACTTACATACCTATTACCAGTGCCGGATTAACCACGTAGCAAGAGTAGCAATTGCTATTGCCCCGCGTGAAAGGGGGCCCCGCGGCCCCGCATATATGAACCCATTCATCTCTGCCTGACCGTAATTTTTTAAGTGAAACTTACTAAGATGCGACATATTGAATTTACTTGATGTCACGAAAACGAGAAACGATGCAACTTTTCCTACTAAGACAATCCACGTCAGAAACTCGGTAACCCATTGTAGATCAAGGTCTCTTTGAAAGAATTTGATACGGATCCCGCGCTTGCTTAATCCGGCACTGCCTATTACCTACCTATTTCGTATCCGTTAATAAGTAATAGCGTAGCTGATAGTTGACTCACAGGGCTTATAGAGTGGCTATCAGACATTCGATCTTATTCATGTTCAATGATTGAACAGAAACGTTAGGTTGGCTTTAAATGTAGTATTAAAACTTTCGACAATTTGTAAAAAAAATGTATAAAGCAATTTTCTAGCTAGTAGAACATACAGAAAAGAATTAGAAGTAGGTGAAAATTGACTTCTAAGATTTGATTACATTGTTAGTTAGTTACAAGTCAAGCTAATAAAAGTGTTTTAAAAAACGGAGGGGTCGGCAACGAACCGGCCACACCCCTAATATTGCTAATGTCTAAAGGCGACGGTGACCGCATAATTAGGTTTTGAAACGAAATAGTTCCCATCCCATGTACTTTTTTTTATTTCCCGATATTGGCACTGTTGCAAGCGCCATAAAAAAAAACTTTAAATATTACGTATCCTCTCTAAATTGCTATGTTTAATATGTACTATAGTTTCCGAAGTCCGAGCCGGTATACGTGGACGGCATGAAGCAGAGCACGGCGAGCCAGCTGGCGTGCTGGCGCAACCGGGTGCCGTTGCCGGCCCGCCCGCCCGACACGCCCTGCTACCCGCACGACTACTCGCAGGTATCTGTATTGTACCTACACTACCACGCAAAATATTTCAATATATTTATTTAGGACTAGCTGACCCGGCAGACTTCGTACTGCCTCAATCGAAAAATCAATAAACTTTTTTTTTCCTTTTTTTTTTTTATTGAATAGCAATAAAGTTAAATTGACGCCACATTTTATTTAGAAAACGTTTATATGGGAAAAAGGAAAGCGCTGTTTTTATGGTTTTCCCGGCAATTATTCTAATTTTTCTTACCTTTTAAACCTTCCCTAGACCTCCAAGAACATTTCAAGATCAAAATTATCCAAATCGGTCCAGCCGTTCTCGAGGTTTTTAGCGAGACTAACGAACAGCAATTGATTTTTATATTTATTTTAGGATACAATGCTCGCGCCTTTGTCAGTTTTGTAGCTCTTATATTAATTGTGAAATGAAGGTCTCTACTTAGTCCTTTTTTTGCTCACTTACAAAGTAGAAATATTAAAAAAAAAAATGCGATCGTTTCGCTCGTGCTTTTAAGTTTTGTAGCTCATTTGTTAATTGTGAAATGAAGGTCTGTTGTCCTTCGTTTTGCTCACTTACAGAGTAGAAATACTTTAAAAATTTGCGCTCGCTCCATTCACGCTTTTTAAGTTTTGCAGCGTTTTTACTAATTGTGATATGAAGAAAAAAGGGAAAAAAAGAAGGCCTCCTGTCCTTAATTAGTCATTTACTTTTTTTAATATTTATTTAATATTTTTATTTCAGGAAGCTGGCTACAGACAATGCGGCCCGTGGCTACCTGATCCGGAGAAGAAAGACAGCGCTAGTGCCCTACTTGTTCACTACAAATTGTTGTTACTCATTGTTATAGTCCTTATTATTTAAGATTTCAGCTTATGTGCTTCGACTTAATATGAGAACCTTGAGGCAAGGCTTCCAAGATTTTATCCTTAATATTCCTAGAGCCAAAACTACCCCAGCGTTTCAAAGCAATTGCTTTCGCTTACGTTTATGTGTTTAGAAGTTATCGATTTTTGTCGACCGATTGTATCGATAAAAGATTGCTAATCATCATCATCATCATTATCAGCCTTCCACGTTCCCACTGCTGGGACTCAGGCCTTCTCTCAGAGAGAGAGTATGGGCTATAATCTACCACGCTGGCCCAGTGCGGGTTGGTAGATGTCCCATGCCCTTGAAAATGTTGCAGTTCTTGGGCATGCCGGTTTCCTCACGATGTTTTAGATTGCTAATAGTAGTTACTTATAAATTAACTTACTTGAAATTGTTTGATTTTAAGCTTTAACAATAAAAATCGTCTACTCTTGTGCAGCCTTACTCTGAATAGTCATTACTGAAACATAGAACACTGCAATAAACTAGCTTTTGCCCGCGACTTTGCGTGGACTACAGAAACCCGCACTTAGTCATCGTGTTAGTTTATGCCCTATACTTTATCTCTTAGAAGGCTTGTGTCCCAGAAGTGGGAACGTTATAAGATGATGAAGATGGAGGTAGCTGTTACAAATAAAACACGCAACAGTTTCCAATAACTCGTTTTATTCAATTATCATTAATTTGAACATCAAGATTTGGTTCGGAAATGTCTATAATACTGATAAAGTTCATGTCTACTCACAGTCTACCATCACATTTCCCTGAAAACACTTTATATTTTTAAATATATTTTAAACATGTATTATAATCTTTCTTAGAAAGTATTGGAATGCGTTGGTACATTATTATCGGTGGATATAGAACAGTAAGAAAACAGATATACAAAAATAATATGTAAGTACATACTTAGATGAAATTTGCAATATAATAATGTAACACAGAATTACAAAGTCTTTGATGTCGTAACCACAATTTATTTAGGCAATCGATCTGATTCACAAAATAAATTGTAAAACGTTCAGGTGAAAATGTATTTATTAATAGTAAAATAAAATTACCGTTGATATTATATTGCAAATTACATTCCATTTAAAACAATATCAGAAACAACATAACATTTATAAAAAAAACAACAAAAAACGAAAAAAATATCTTACAATTAATTATATTATTATTAAAATAAATCACGCCAGGCAACATCTTAGCTTTAAACCATTACCTATTTATATGTCTAGCATTTTAACTTATATAATTAATTGTTAAACATGAAACGAATTGAAGGCCCCATACATTCGTTCTTACACACTCACGCTATCTACGACTATGAATTGAAACTATTATGATCAAAACTCGATTTACAATATCATTACCCAGTTTTAACAATAAGTGTAGTACAAGGGAAGTATTTCCAAAGTACCCTAGTCAAAATTCCATAGTCACAAATCATAAATACTCCACGAATTTGACTTTAGTCAATCGTATTAATGAAATTTATAAAAAATCGACTTAAGGTCCGATTTGAATTTTGAACTTTACACTTTTTTTATTGCTGCATATTTCTGCTATCGAAAGAACGAGATATACCTACAAAAAAAACAGACTTGCATAGGCCTGTTTTATCAAACCATTTCATCAAAACGGATGGTGAAAAAGATTTAAAGATATTTTTTTTTTGTCAAAACAGTTTTTGTTTGTCGCAGATTCGATTGCAATCACATTGATTACAGCGGTTTTTTTATAGAATGCATCATGGAAAATGTTTGTTGATGTCATATAATTATACGCTATCATTACGACAACAATTCGAAACTCGAAGTCGCAATATCCAGTATTATAAAAAGCAAAAATAAAGTTACTATTTCGCCTTCCTGTCTTTTATTCTGTTGTTATATCTACTTATGCATCTTATTTGGCGCACGCACGTCTCTTTAGGCAATGGTACTTGTTCAAAGTGCAAATAACAGGATTATAAAAATTATGCAAGTAGTACAGTCAGCGACAAAAGTAGCTGATCATGCTCGATTTTCCAAATTCGTATAGGATCAGTAAATGTTTGTTTTTTGACGTGACAACGTCTTATAAATTGGTTTGCCGGGTGACACTTCAAGAAACTGCGTAAGGGCTAGCGCTTACATACAACTGTTGCATCGACTAAACTGTTTCGTCGAGTTGTGTACTTTTCGTGATTTCTACTCAACTGAACAGTTTAGTTGATGGAAGTGCGTATACAATCGATTTTATATCTTCTCAAATCGACCAGTCTTTATTCAGCAATTTTAAACATGTATTATAATCTTTCTTAGAAAGTATTGGAATGCGTTGGTACATTATTATCGGTGGATATAGAACAGTAAGAAAACAGATATACAAAAATAATATGTAAGTACATACTTAGATGAAATTTGCAATATAATAATGTAACACAGAATTACAAAGTCTTTGATGTCGTAACCACAATTTATTTAGGCAATCGATCTGATTCACAAAATAAATTGTAAAACGTTCAGGTGAAAATGTATTTATTAATAGTAAAATAAAATTACCGTTGATATTATATTGCAAATTACATTCCATTTAAAACAATATCAGAAACAACATAACATTTATAAAAAAACAACAAAAAACGAAAAAAATATCTTACAATTAATTATATTATTATTAAAATAAATCACGCCAGGCAACATCTTAGCTTTAAACCATTACCTATTTATATGTCTAGCATTTTAACTTATATAATTAATTGTTAAACATGAAACGAATTGAAGGCCCCATACATTCGTTCTTACACACTCACGCTATCTACGACTATGAATTGAAACTATTATGATCAAAACTCGATTTACAATATCATTACCCAGTTTTAACAATAAGTGTAGTACAAGGGAAGTATTTCCAAAGTACCCTAGTCAAAATTCCATAGTCACAAATCATAAATACTCCACGAATTTGACTTTAGTCAATCGTATTAATGAAATTTATAAAAAATCGACTTAAGGTCCGATTTGAATTTTGAACTTTACACTTTTTTTATTGCTGCATATTTCTGCTATCGAAAGAACGAGATATACCTACAAAAAAAACAGACTTGCATAGGCCTGTTTTATCAAACCATTTCATCAAAACGGATGGTGAAAAAGATTTAAAGATTTTTTTTTTTGTCAAAACAGTTTTTGTTTGTCGCAGATTCGATTGCAATCACATTGATTACAGCGGTTTTTTTATAGAATGCATCATGGAAAATGTTTGTTGATGTCATATAATTATACGCTATCATTACGACAACAATTCGAAACTCGAAGTCGCAATATCCAGTATTATAAAAAGCAAAAATAAAGTTACTATTTCGCCTTCCTGTCTTTTATTCTGTTGTTATATCTACTTATGCATCTTATTTGGCGCACGCACGTCTCTTTAGGCAATGGTACTTGTTCAAAGTGCAAATAACAGGATTATAAAAATTATGCAAGTAGTACAGTCAGCGACAAAAGTAGCTGATCATGCTCGATTTTCCAAATTCGTATAGGATCAGTAAATGTTTGTTTTTTGACGTGACAACGTCTTATAAATTGGTTTGCCGGGTGACACTTCAAGAAACTGCGTAAGGGCTAGCGCTTACATACAACTGTTGCATCGACTAAACTGTTTCGTCGAGTTGTGTACTTTTCGTGATTTCTACTCAACTGAACAGTTTAGTTGATGGAAGTGCGTATACAATCGATTTTATATCTTCTCAAATCGACCAGTCTTTATTCAGCAACGCTCGAGTCAAGGTGTTTACAAACCATGTCAATTAACAACAAAGTTTTAGTTTGTGCTTTGCTTTATAGAAATTTTAAGAGAGATAAAAAAAGAAGATACTGTGTACATCCTGTACTTAGTGATAGATTATCTAGTGGAATATTTCATACGTTACATTCTAAGCTGAAAGAGCACCCAGACAAGTTTTTCAAATATTATAGAATGAGTGAAGAAACGTTTAATCGGATCGACTGTTTAGTCGATGGTCTGCGCACATCAATACAATGCAATACAAATTGAGCGCTTGATCGATAGTTGTCCAACTTTTAAATCAAAAGCAAATCGATATAGCTTTTTGGCTTTTTTGTCGAACAACTATCGAGTTGACTGTATGTGCGCTTTAATATATTCTTTTAAACATATGATACACAACAAAATAGTTGTTCAACTAAAAGTTGTATGTAAGCGCTAGCCCTTACGCTCCGCTCACGTTATGCGCTCACAATGAGAGCGAGTGAGAGGCACGCGTCCCTTCCACTCGGGCATGGTTAGCCCGCCTAAGAGCGAGAGAGACAGACATAAAAAGTGAAAGGCACGCGTCCCTTCCACTCGAGCACAGTTAGCCCGCCTAAGAGCGAGAGAGACAGAGCGAGAGAGAGAGAATTATTTTACCACTCAAAGTCGTTGTCACGTAAAACTTTCGCCCGTATACCGACTTTACAGGCAACCAATTTTTTTTCTTACAACTTTAAAGATTTATTATAACAATACACACCTGATGTTAAGTGATAATTCGGTCGAAGTTTGGTATTTATGATGGTTAAAAGAATCGAAAAATGTGTTATTGTTCAGCGACTTTTGTCGCTGAATTTACCAGACATTTTTTTGGATAGAAAATGAAATAAGTTTCAGTGTCTGAGTGTTGTGGATTCCCGATCCACGTATTTATTGCACATCCTAGTTAACTGTCAGAGATAATTTATGTATGTGACAGTGTAAATGTTTAAATGTAAAGAAGCAACTGCTTTGTTTTGTAAAGGTGCGTCCAGTCATACCTAAAGCGCAAGTCACTGGGTTCACGCACTTATTTACACGGTAGTTTCATGCGATAAACATTATCTGAACATGTGCCTCAAACAATATAAGTGTAATAGACCGTGAACAAGCACCATTATTTACAAAGCCGCGTAGTACGTTTGCCACCAGTGTTTTACAATAATAAATTAATCAGTATTAAAAGTATTCATTGATTTTCAAACCGACCTATCTACCAAACTAAACGTTTATATCACTTTCAACGTATTTTTGCGAATTCACCGCGTAGATATTTCAAGACCGAAAATATGAACACTTAACATTTTATACGATCTAATTAACAATTATAATAACCCTGAAATGTCAGACTATTAAAAACATTACTTTGATTACATATTTTTTTAAATAGATAGATAGGTAAGCATATTTTTTTTATTATTATTGGATGAAAATTGTGAAAAGAAAGTAAAAATAATAGTAAAGTAACGACTCTAAATACTTTTAAGCTAATGTTAATTCCTTTTCATTCATTAGCAAAAATATACTTTCTTGAGAATTTAATTAACTGCGATATACAACATGCACTAACTAACAAACGTTCATAAATATTATATGTATTTAAATATGTACATACATTTGAGCGCTAATACATTATTAACATTGCATAATATCGCTATTGAAATTAAATTACTTCAGTAAGATGTCTAAACAGAATTTCTAGGGACAATTTATTATATTCAGCATCTATTTTATTTATTAAAAATATCATATTCGAGTATATTTGACAATTTTGACATCGTCTGCTGCAGTTATTTATTAACATCTGCACGTTAAGAATTTTGTGCCTTGCCCTAATGCTTAAATGACATATTGGTATTTGTATTTGCCTAGAATCTAGACATGGGCGCTTGTAGATTCTTACACAAACGAACTTATATCAGACTCTAGGCTCGAAATCGAATACAAAATTTCGCCATATCGATAGTGCATATCTATTTTTGTTTTTTTAGTGAAGTGACAGTTTTTCGTTGGATTTTTAAATTATCGGATATTGTTTGCATTTTGCGTTCGTCGTATTGACATTTTACGAGGTCGCCTGAAAGCAGATTTTAGATACGTTTTGATAATAATATCGAACGCATGTTTCCTAGACTCATAAAATCTGATTAGGACAAGGCCTTCGCACGCTCGAAAAGTTCTCCAATTTGATAATTTGGTACCTAAACCAACTTTACCTATATTAAGAAACTAGAGAACAACGACTCTAGAAAAAAATGTTAACATCAATCCTATTCCTAAACTAAGACAAGGAGACCTAATAAAATCGTTTTAAATCCTAATTCTATTTACTATAGATTATTTGGAACTATATTCTATATACAGATCAACATAAAAAATAAAAAAATAAAATGTAAAAAATATCTTTGGCATAAAATGCATACAATAAATTGTGCTTAAATGTTTCAAAACAAACTTTGTAAAAAAAAGTAATAAAATCACATTAAATGTGCAATAAAAACAATAAAACAAATAGTGTTTGGTAAAATATCACTGTAAGGGGTAATGTAAATATTTAATGTCTTTTAAATTCCAATTACCATAGATAAAAGGAATCCAAGGAGTATGTATGACATAGCTTTGTGGTAGGGCATTTTCTAGTGCTAGCCCGGCTAGCTACCACTCTTGGCAGGGAATCCTAGACCCAAGTTTGAGACCATATTTGTGATTGCGTGGGCGCTATTATTATTAGATAACCAACGCTCTTACGGTAGGTTAAAAGTAACTTATTTAAACATAATTTGGATTTAAAAACCACAACGAAAATCTATTCGTGACAGTTCTGTGTGTTACATTTGTTATTATGAATTTATTTCACACAGAAATATTATTCTCGCTTCCGGAAAGGTCGATATCATGTTTTTACATGCTTACTAAATAGTTGGCAAAGTAAGGCGGGCCGCATCCTGCTGGTCCATGTTATAAATTCATTTATTGGCAAATAAAAGCGTTGAATTTGAGGGCATTAAATTTGGCCACACTAAAAAAAAAACATAACGTCACCTTTAAAACCAAAAAATCAAAATTTTTACAGAAAAACATTGTTCAAAGATGGCCTACTTTTTATGCACGCTAACGCTGGAAAGGAATAACCTGTCTATCCTCAGTTTTCCCTTCTATAGATTTTGACATTACTTCAATAGTCAATAGTTATTTATTCAATAGGATACATTGTGATCACTTTAAAACGTCAAACTTAAAACTAGCTACGCCTGTTCCAACCTCCTTACGCCGGCAAAAGAACAGGCAAGAAACGCCCTAACTTCTATGGAGCTTGTGTCAAATTTCCATCTATGGTAAGGCATACCGTGGATAGATAGATTATTAATAACGGCCGTAAATTGATAATATATTGGCCGGTATATACATGTCGATAGATAGACGCCAGCGGGTTAAAGGGAGACACTGCTCACTTGTGTTTTGTCCAGGGATAGGTAGTTTGGTGATACCGACCGCGTCGCACTAGATGTCCAAGTGGTCGGAGTCGACGCGCCTGCGGTCAGTTATTCCTCTTCTGACTCGGAGTCCGAATCGGGGATGGTGTTAAACCAATTCTCCCAGTTGGATGGCGGCCCCATGGTAGTCCGCCTGCGTTAGGAGAATAAAACTAAATTTTATTGCGTTTTCAAATGTTTGTTGTGTGTCACAACGGGAAAAGTTTTCGTCAGCGTAGTCATAAATAAAAAACATTATGTTTTGCTGTTTTACCTAGGTATATATGTATATCTGTAGGTTCGAATCCTACAATGAGTTCAGCTTTCGGTGATGGAAAACATCGCGATGAAATCTCATAGCTTGGCGGTAGAGAATTTTGTAGTGCCTGTCTGGCTAGCCTACCCTGTAAAGAGTATCACCTTCTTCTGTTGCCAAGCATCTATAAGTCCGGCAGAACCACTTGAGACCCAGTCTCCAGTCCAGGTGTAGCCTGGCGCCGTCTTCGACCACATCGTCTGCTAATCAATATGAATCGATACTCGGCCCGTAATGGCCGATTTAGTAACTTTTGGTAGTCTACTAAATTCTCAATCGTTCATATTGCGTCCATATTGAAACAATCTCTGGTTCCGTCACAAATTAAGTAACAGTAAGCGCTATTTTCGTAGTGTGCGTGCCGCCCTCCTCCGCCTCGTCCCCCCACCCCTCCTCCGCCTTAACTCTCCACCCCTCCACCGCCTCGTCCCCCCACCCCTCCTCCGCCTCGTCCCCCCATCCTCCTCCGCCTCGTCCCCCCACCTCTCCTCCGCCTCGTCCCCCCACCCCTCCTCCGCCTTGTCCCCCCACCCCTCCTCCGCCTCGTCCCTCCGCCCCTCCTCCAGCACACCCGCGGGGACACTTACTGCTTGGTGACCGGCTGCGGCAGCGTGGCGGTGGCGGGCGCGGGCGGCGCGGGCGGCGGGGCGCGCCGCTGCAGCGTCTGCGTGCCGCCCTCCTCCGCCTCGTCCCCCCACCCCTCCTCCAGCACCCACCTGAGGGGAGGCACTCGCTCTAGATAGCTAGCAATGTTTGGTATACAGAGGTGTTGTTTTTTTGGTACAATTAAGCAAAGAGACCACTTTTTTACCGAAAAATTAAAAAGGATTTTTTCTATGTAATTAAAACCAAATGGTGTTCGGTGTTTGTGTGTGTGTTTGATGACGGCTGTAATAGCCTGAATTAGGTTTTTGCGAAGAGAAACATTGGAAAAGTAGCCCTGAAAGCCCCTGAAAATTGGAACTATTTTCCAATGTGTGAAAAACTGAAAGTACTATTCTACGGGATTTTTGTATGACCTACTACACTCGCGTGCAAGTAAATCGACTCAAGCCTCAAGTGCGCATAAAAAGTGATTTATCTTAACAATGACTCATCTTACCTCTATATTAATGCTATACATATTTAAAGCCTAGTAATTGGGCTTTAAAATGGTGTAAGTTGCATGAAAATCGATTCAGTAGTTTAGTAAAAAAGGAGTATGTCAATGATATTGTAAAAAATATTGAAAATTCATACAATTTCTCAGTATGAGGTTATTGTGTATAAATGAAATAAAATGTGAGTAAGAAAAAAAATTTATTCGTGTCAATATTTGGTATTCCCTCCTCTAGCCCTGATCACTGCTCTCATGCGATTTTTCATAGACCTTATTAACTTTTTTATTGATGACTGTGGTATTAGACCCCACTCTTCTACCAACGCAGTCTTGAGCTCATTTATGTTTGTAGGAGCTGGATTCCTCGCTCTAACTTTCCTTTTGAGCTTGTCCCATATGTGCTCAATGGGATTCAAATCGGGGCTGAGCGCTGGCCAATCCATAGTGTCAATTTCAACTTCGATCAGGAACTCACGTGTGGCCCGAGCAGTGTGACATCGGGCATTGTCATGCATCAAGATGAAATTATCTCCAATAAAGCCTTGATAAGGGACAACTTGATCCAGTAGAACATCTTCAATGTAACGATCACTGGTTAGACCTCCTCCCCGGCCTCCCCCAGGAACGAAAACAAGATTCGTTTTTCCTTCTAAGGAAATTCCAGCCCACATCATGCAAGAACCGCCACCATATGCAACGGTTTCAGCAAAGCAGCACTGTGAAAACCGTTCACCGGGACGCCGGTACACCCGGCCTCTCCTGTCGCTGCCATGGAGACACATCCTCGTCTCATCAGTGAACAAGACTGACTGCCATTGCTCTATGCTCCAATCCAAGTGTTCTCGAGCAAAGTGAAGGCGTGCTTGACGGTGAGCTGTGGTCAACTTCGGGCCTGTACTGGGTCGTTTGGGAGTAAGGTTGGCTTCCTTCAACCTTCTTCTAACTGTCCATTGACTGACAGTCACCCCTCGAACTTGACGTAGCTCCTGCTGCACATCTACACCGGTAAGGTGTCGATTTCGGAGAGAGGTCGAGACCAAAAACCGGTCGTCACGCTCCGAGGTGCACCGGCGTCGGCTGGTATTAGGCCTCCGAGTGAAGGCACCAGTCTCTTGAAACCTTCTGTACACTCTCGAGACACCAGACTGACTCATATTCAACCGACGAGCGACTTCTCGCTGGTTTAACCCTTCTTGCAACAGGGCAACAGCTTGAGCGGCTTCTTCAGGTGTAGTGTCCATAATTTTATTCAAACAATGGCTTCAATTTGCAGAGATGTGTTTAGGTCAACGTCTAATGAGCGACTGATAAGAAAAAACAATTACGGGGGATTTTATAGGGGGTTGTGTTGAGCAAGTTGTGTGTAGAGCGTAGAGCATTTTACGAAGGTTGCGTTCAGTTGCATTCTAAAGACAAGTGTTTATTTAAATTACTGAAATAATGCTACCAATTTAAAGCCCAATTACTAGGCTTTAAATATGTAAAACATTATATAGAAGTAAAATGAGTCATTGTTAAGATAAATCATTTTTTATGCGCATTTGAGGCTTGAGTCGATTTACTTGCACGCGAGTGTATTTATAATAGGCCGTGAGAAAGTTACATTGTAAAATGTCGCGCGGTACGGCACTGCAGTCGTCGCCCGACGTGTACCTGCAAGCTACACAGGCCGAGAGACCAACCTGGAGCTGTTGGCGGACTTGCAGTTCTCGCACTCGCTGCGGTAGTCGTCGTGCTCGTCGGCGGGATCGGCGCGCGCGCCGCCCGCGCCCGCCGCCACGTAGCTGCACTCGCACGACGGCTGCAGCCACACACAAAAAAAAATGAAAACAGATTCATAAGAGACGATGTTCGCAGTTCTCCATTTTCCACCCTGATCATAATCATAATCATCATCAGCCTGTATCAGTCCACTGCTGGACATAGGCCTCTCCCATGATACCCCACTGAGCCCGGTCTGAGGCTTTTCTCATCCAAGCACTGCCAGCCACTCGGCGCAAGTCGTCACTTCACCTTGTCGCAGGGCGTCCTACACTATGTTTGCCAAATCACGGTCTCTCCACTCAAGAACGCGTCTACTCTAACGGTTGTCGGTTCTGCGGCTTATATGACCAGCCCACTGCCAATTCAGCTTGCTAATTTGCTACCCTGATCCATCATCATCATTATCAGCCTTCCACGTTCCCACTGCTGGGACTCTGGCCTTCTCTCAGAGAGAGAGTATGGGCTATAATCTACCACGCTGGCCCAGTGCGGGTTGGTAGATGTCACATGCCCTTGAAAATGTTGCAGTTCTTGGGCATGCCGGTTTCCTCACGATGTTTTCCTTCACCGTTTTGAGCGATGGCAAATCCGTACATAACATATTAAGTCATAGGTACGAGGCCGAGAGGGTTCGAACTCGGTGTCGGCGTCTTGTAAGTCGCACGCCAAACCGTTCGGCCACCATCGCTTCTACCCTGATTAGGTGTGCAAAACGAGCGAGAGAGCGAAACTGCGTACACTCACATACGCCACATTTAGACTTGGTATTGGTGACCAGCGGCGCCTCAGTTCAGTCTTTAGCTTTGGGTATTTCATTGGGATGGTTCAGGATTTAAGGTGTTCCTATTCAGATGATCTCGGTGTGTTGCTGTTGATGCCAAAGTTCCTCTGTACATTAGAGCGAATCGCGCTTCGCAGGAAAAATCTCTCTCAGGACTCAGGACGTCCAATAGACTAGAACTTGGTGACGGCAGTATCGGAATTGACGTTTTCTTTCTGGCCTGCAGTGGTGGTGGGGCCTAGAACAGTAACGTTACCTGGTCGACAGTGAGCGGCAACGTGGTCGGCGGTGGCTTAGCGGGCGCGGCGGTCACCGGATCTGGCTTGGTGGGCGCGGGAGGCACCACTGGGGCGGCGGGGGCGTGCGGAGCGGCGGGGGGCGGGGGGCCACCCACGTCGTCTGAGCTGTGCGCACGGGACCGACCCCCGGCGCTCGCCAGCCGCAGGTGGGACCTGCACGAGAATACCTAATGTATTCCGGCTCAAAGGACCACAATCAACTACGGACAGACTAATCTTTTTCAGGAGCCATGAGTCTGGTCTGAGCTATGCGAAAGTAACTCTGTCTGTCTCTCTTTCACGCCTAGACTACTCAACCGATTTAAATGAAATTTGGTACAGAGATAGTCTAGAGCCCGAAAAAGGCAAATTTTTTATCGCGATTAATTGTAGCCCATGCGGGTTAAACCGCGGGGAATATCTAGTACTATTATGAGTAGGTTGTAAGCTCCGAACCTACTGGTCTGACTTAAAAATTCTTTCTCTGTTAGAAAGCTACACAATCCCCGAGGTCACGTAAGGAGGCGGTGCCTCGCTGTAGGGTGTACTGACTCGTCTTGGTGCGGGTCGGCGGCGGAGGCGAGGTCGAGGTGGCGCGGCACGCTGCGGCCGGTGTCCCGGCGCGCCGCGGCCGGCCGGTGGAAGGAGCGCCGCACCTCGGCCGCGCCGGCCGCCTCCGCGCGCCGGAACACGCCCAGCTCCAGCGCCTCGATCGCGGTCGAGATGCGCGGGATCGTGCGGTGTCTGACACAACACAAACTCACTCACACACCTACCTAGCAGTACGGTTCAGATTATACAGTACAAAAGGAACAAAAAATCCGACTGCGCCAAAGTAAAGTATCCTATATGTCAATCTCACAATAAAGACGAATGTAATGACATTAATGACATCTTATATATAAAAATCAATTGCTGTAGTCTCGCTAAAACTCGAGAAAGGCTGGACAGATTTGGCTAATTTTGGTTTTGATATATTTGTAGAAGTTCAAGGAAGGTTTGAAAGGTGACTTTTATTGGCGATACGAAGTTCGCCGAGTCAGCTATCTATCGATAGTCAACAAATCCCGACACTATCGATAGGCCTATATAGTATCGATACTATCGCTATTGAGAGAAGGCCCGAGTCCCAGAACGAACAGAGAAACCCAGAGTGGGAACGTGAAAGGCTGATAATGAGGATGATGACTATCGATATAATGTTGCTCGTAAACAAAAAACTATCAATAGTTGTGCAACACTACCGCTGGGAACAGCCACTAGCTCAATATAAAGCGCAAGCCGATCCGCATCCAAAGTACGTAACAAGAAGCTGTACCCCTAGTACAAGTTTTGAAAACGATAAAAGTTTTCGTAAACGTCGACGTTTACCACCGCCGACTTGTCAAAGTGGCAACTCGATCTGCTTAAATTCAAAAAGTAACTCAATGACATTGTTGCGATATGATTATAACGATTTAAAATAACCCGTATTAACGATTTCAGTTCCTCCAAGTCTCGGTAAGATTCGCTGAAAAAAACATGTATGGATTGAAACGAAAACTGTTATAGTTTTTGTAAACTATCAAAAGTACTAGGGGTACAGGTGACTCACAGCGCGGTGTGCAGCTGGTGCGTGTTGGTGTAGAAGCCGGGCACGTTGTGCGGTCGCTCGTGCTCCGGCTCGCGCGGGACCGACAGCCGCCCGCTGATGGCGCCCAGCGACCCCGTCAGGCGCACCGCGCGCGGCAGCCCTGACACTGCGGGACACGCACACACGCGGTAACGCCTCAAGCCAACTTCCAGCAGAGGAACTGGCTAGCCAGCGCCAAGTGTCATTACATCAGAGACTCTCTCTCTGAGAGAGAAAGAATTTATTCAGGAAAAACTGCACACATTAAAGAAACAAAAAATAAAGAAACGCACAAAAAACAGTAACATTGTAGATAAGCCATTAATATTACGTGATGGTGCGAACACTGCTGCTGTGTCAGTTATTTTATAAAGTTATTCAACATATATCTAAATATAATATATAACTCAAAGGTGACTGACCGACATAGTGATCTATCAACGCACAGCCCAAACCACTGGACGGATCGAGCTGAAATTTGGCACGCAGGTAGATGTTATGACGTAGGCATCCGCTAAGAAAGGATTTTTATTAATTCTACCCCCAAGGGGATAAAATAGGGGATGAAAGTTTGTATGAAACTTTGTCAATTTTAAACCGATCGGAGAGACTTTGCATGCATAAAGCTGTAGCCCACGCGGGTGAAACCGCGGGAAACAGCTAGTATTATATATATTTCTTAATTCTGATAAAAACTGGCCAAGTCAAATCTAACCTACTATAAGATCTCACATTTTCCTATAAATACATATTTGGGTTTTGCATAGAACTTGCTTCATATTCATATTTGTTTATGACATTATTTTTTTTTTAAAGAACTTTCTATTTATAAGCGGATACTTCTATACTATTACAATCTAGCCTATAATGGCTAATAAGTAATTTAAATATAACGTAAGTTGCTAGGTAGAGTATAACTAAGAATGTGTCCATTAGCACTTTTCTTATTGTCTCTATTAAGGGGAAGGCACTTTGTTTTTGTGTTCTTTATAGGTAGCACTCACTGAACTACGTATTGTTTGCACTCAATTATACTAACTCAAAAGGTTTTGTCCTTTTCAGTCTTCTCACAATGTCCGTGTTGTCCAGGAGCTGGATAGCCTCGACGTTCACATGATGATGAAGCCTTTGTTCGTGAGCAGCATACTTCTTAACAATATCTGTGACCAAGTCCACCTTGAGGTCACGATGGAGGTCGTCATTTCTAACGTACCAGGGTGCGTGAGTGCGTGTTTATTACATAAACGTAAATTTACAAGTCAAAAGAAAAACAATAATATTATAATAAAAAATAAATAAAAAACATAATAATAAATTATTACAATTCGCAGGAATTAGGTTACATAATAAATTATTTTAATGTAATAAATTCATTATAGTTATAGAATGAATGCTCAATAAGCCAGTGTTGAAGACTTAATCCTACTCTTATATCAGAATTTCAAGTACTTACTATTAGGAGCGAGAGGGTAGTACGGCATCGGATTTACTTCTCGGACTTCAGGCGGATGCACGGTTTGAAGTAACGGAGCATTGTAGCAGTTTTGAGGGTTTGGTATCTATTAAACAATCAGAATGATGCAAGTTTAAACTTCTGCATGGTGTTTAAAGTTTAAACATAGTGTTCAAAGTTAGGGTTAAACACTAGAGTGAGAGAGAGGCAGAGAAACAGAGAGAGAGAGAAATGAAGGTAGAAAGAGATAGAGAAGCAAGGATAGACATAGTGGTGTTAAATCTTATGAGTCTTATTCTTATGACAAACATGTTACCTTGTTGAATCAAATCAAGCAACAAACATTAATGTAGCTGCTTCTAAACATCTGCAACACCAGAGGCAATGCCGGTTCGTTTTCTATACTTATAACCAAAGACTTCACACTTAAATTACACTACTCAACAAATAAAAAGTGAATAAATGCAACAGACATGGCTATACATGCATCAATATCTTTGAAAGTTCCTGAGTTTGGATAAGAAAGTTAAAAAAATCTATCACATACAGTTTTTAAGATTTTTTGATAAAAATTAAGGAAAATAGCATGTCCGTTGAATTTTTTCACTTTTTAGTTCTTGAGTAGTGTTATTAGTGTTGTTATAATGAAAACTAAATGTTGTGTTCTGTAAATGGCCATTTACCTGTATAGTTATTACCTGTTGCACGGGGCGCGGTATGTTGACGTACGCGTGCCCGTTGCACGGCATCTCGTCGGGGCGGGGCAGGCCCTCCACCGTCGCGGGGTAGCTGCGGTGGTACGCCGCCTCGGACATCAACCTGCGGTGAGGTTCATCTTAAATTGGTACCTTGACAGATGCGATGGTGACCGAGCGGTAACGCGTGTACCTTATAAGGCGCCAATACCGAGTTCTAATCCCATCTCGGCCCGCACCTGACTTTCGTAAGTTACTAGCTGCGCCCCGCGGTTTCACCAGCGTGGACTGCAGTTTATCGCAATAAAACGTAACCTACAAAAGTCCTATAGAAAAAAGTACTTTCCGTTTTATCCTAATTTTAATGTACTTCCCTGGCAACTTTTTCACTTTTTCTCTTCATAGCCTTCCTTGGACTACAACGAACATAAAAAAAAAACATTATTAGTGAAATTGTTCCATCCTTTTGTCTCAGAAGCGCAACATTGAAGCTTGTCACTCAGTATGCTAAATGTACTGTGTGTAAACAAATATAATTGTAATTTCTGTCTCTTACATACATTAGATATAAGAATTTACTATCCTCAAGTTCACTATTACCATTGTAGTAAATATAGAGTAGTAGTTCAGCTTCATACAAATCAGCCGCAGCCGGTTTGAATGTGTGCGTGAGTAGCGGCGCCGTGTACGCATGCACTTTTCACGCACACAATGAATTGAATTGAATTGAATAGGTCATATACGGCCAAAATCTATAATATAAAAATGAATCGCAAAATATGTTGGTAAGCGCATAACTCAACAACGCCTGGACCAATTTTACCAATTCTTTTTTTTAAATGTTCGTTGAAGTCCAATAATGGTTTTTACGGTGAGAAAAATCGAATAATTGCCGGGAAAACACTAAAATTAGCCCCTTTCTTTTCCCCATACAAACGATTCGTAATAATACTTAAGTCAATTTGAACTTTAATACCATACCATAAAGTTCAAGTGTTAGTGGAGAGGTTCCGGGAAGGCAAAACAATTGAGTGACGTTAGTATTGTATAAATATTGATGTCTGTTTTCAATAAATTTAGGGATCCTTACTAAAACTCCAATAATGTGTGTATTATAATTTTTGCGTTTTTGCTAAATACCCGTGCGAAGCCGGGGCGGGCCGCTAGTTAATAATAGATCCGATCCATTATTCGCTGTTTTGGGTCCAAATGTCATACTATGTTATTTTAGTAGTAATATGTCACGCCCTAGTAAGTACTAAAACTAAAACATGCAACCCTATGCATCACCGCAAGAGTAGGCAATTAACTCGCCGAGCGGCCCTAACTAACCTACTATTATATTTTTACTATGGTAATACGTACCTAGCGTTCTCGGCGCGGCACTGCGCGACTACTTCGTCATAGGGCGGCGGCGCTTCCCCGCGTGGCAGGTAGTTGCCGGGCGGTTTCCACCCGCCCAGCCCCGACTCGCATGTTCTGCTCATGTATGCCATGCTGCCACTGATGTAACTAGAACATTATAATTGTTTATATTAGTCTTTGGGCAATATTAGTGAGTAGTGTGATTTGGAAGAAATTTAGGTATAGCACATGCAATGCTGGCTTCTGAAATATGAGCAGGGGTGAGTACAATGATGAGTTAGGAATGTGACCAGATAGGAAAGTGTTGAATTAGGAATATGACCATTTAGGAGTATGACAAATCAGGAACAAATCGAATAATAATTACGTCAACTCGTTTCAAATGCATATTTAACACTGGATTTTGCTTGTATCCCTGTATGTGCAATATAAAAGTACCAAATGTATAATTACATTATTACCTTGACCAAGTCGTCTTGGTCATGAGAAGCAACCATTTTCCTACTCTTATATCAGCATAGCAAGCATTATTATTATGTTTCCAATAAAACATCTGGGGGAACCAAAATGTCAATGCACCATTCATGTAGGTAGAGAGATAAACATAAATCTACTTTTAGTCGCCATCGCAACTATGTTTCGCTACCAGTTTCCATGGAATAATTTTCCTCCTTTGTAAGCAAGTAGTTGTGAAAGAAGAATATTTTACATTATTACACAACCAGTTGAAATAAACCATTTTCCACTATAGCAACTACGTTTTGCAACAAGTTGCAAACAACTAATACAACAATTATCTTTGGTTGGTCCATACCCAATGCTAGTGAGGCTCCGTTGGTCATCAGCGTGCGTTGCGCGGCGCCGCTTCTGTTTCCTCACACGGTACACGACTAGTAGCACAGTAGCGAGCACGACAGCCGCCGCACCGCCAGCCGCCACGCGCACGTTGGCCTCAGCAGAGTCTGCCGGCTTCACCACATCATCCAGGCAGATAAACTCGCAGCATGTCACTCCCACACGAAAGGAGCGGCAGTCCTAGTGGGAAATAATAGACATTTTTATGAGCTCTTAGTGCACTTTGTCTTATAAATTTGCATCCTGCAGTTACACCCACTCACTCATTCAAACTTTTACATTTGAAATATTAGTGTGATACTCACTTCACTGTCAGATAAAAATTGTGTGGAATTTTATTTTTGCTTTTGTTTTTGTTGGTATTATTGTTGGGTAAGAACAGGAAATAGGAACAGCCAGGCCACAGCAGTGCAATTCTTATAAGTTATGCTCTTTCGACTTTAGTATCATACTGCTACTCTACTACTACCACATTACTATAATAATATAGTACCTGAGGAGGGGAACAGAGAACCGCCTTGCACTGCAAGGGCAGTCCATTGTCACACACGCAAAGAGTACAAGTGTCTGGCCCTGGCACATAGTGAATACCGTGTGAAACTAGTCTGCCGCGCAAATCCGTACAGTCCCTCTCCGCCGACGCACCTGGAACAACACCTTACTTTCAGAACAATACATCACTTCATACAAATGTCATAGTTCACCGAGTTTTCCACACTTACATGAGAGCAAAACCACTAGACATATACCCGTACAGTATAACATCATGATTATGGTTCTACAATCAAGTTATCACTGAAAACGTGAGGCTCATTATGAACAGTGAACTTTTGTCTTATTTTAATCGATATTCACTCGTCGGCAGCTGTCCACCAATGCTCATGTCTCATGTGTAAAATGTTTTTGATCATGCGCTTAGGTTTCGATTTCGTTCGCTTCTCGCTTGACGCTTTTCGTGAATTTTGACAACATTGACTTTTCTGTCACAGCACAGTCACAGTCTCACAATCACAGACTAGGTCAATGCCTCAACTGGCCTCTCGCCTCTCGGGGCCTCCTTTTGCACTTTTTGCAGTTTCTCTGGTTTCCCTGCGGATTGCGGAATAGGTTTCGGTCATTTCGGTTCTCTGACTGACTGAGTGCATGGTGCACATTGACCTATAATTTTCTATCTCAATGATGGTGCATGCTATGTTTTTTTTATCTGTTCTGTATTCTGTATGTATAAAGTAGGTAGTATAGTTATGACTTTATGAGTGTTAGAACAATTGACAGTAGACCTTAGAGTGTCTGTGAGTCTGTGGACACAGGACAGTAATAAAATAATTTTATTTGTCATTTTGCTTTTGGTGATTTTTGTATTTTATATTTGGGATATGAACTACAATGGATGTTATTTGAAGGAATAATGCCCTATGATGGCAGGATTTAGCGATTATTCTGGATACAACAGGCCTTTTGGCTTGGATCCAAATAAAGAGACTAGTGATTTATATGATACCCGCTATCAGCAGATCTATGGATACCATACTCCAATTACCGAAGAGTTCCAGGGCCCACCTCTGGTCCTGGATGATAATCCAGAAGAAGGTAATATAAAGAGTCTGTAGAATAATGAAATATACGGTTTAAAGTGAGTTTCTAGTTTGTGCAATGCTTTTGCATAACCTTCCATCCTTAGTATTAAATGCTACTATATTTATGCCGACTCCGCCCGGTATCCATCCAGAGCACAAAGTAAAAGGAACTAAGTAAGTAACTAAGTATATTTCGCGTGTTTGAATATGTAAATGGTGTTAACTTGTATGTATTGAATACGGTTCACTCGATCAATTCAATGCTTTATGTTTGTTTCAGACAACAACGCCTACATTACTTCAGCAATAAGTGTGGCAAGTCTTATTACTGAAAACTTGCTCAGCCATCCATTTATAGTGCTTCGTCGACAATGCCAGGTTTGTAAAAAATATTGGGGAGATTACAGAAAAAAACAATAATCTATATCTATCTAGATTCTATCCTATTAAAATAACAATAACATTCTGAATTAAGCAACAGTCAACAGAGACAGGCGATCATATCTTGCAATTTATTGAAATCTATTGCAGTATAGTATCGTTGTAGTGTAGTTATTGTAGTAGTTCCCAATCCAGGTGTAGAGTGACACCATCTTCGACCACATCATCACTTAACATCAGGTGACTTGTAGTCAAAGTCAAACGTTACCCTGTGAGAAGTAAAAAAAAGTATAATAATATAATTTATTTTGCAATATACATTGCAAATATTGCAATGCGATAAATTATTGTGTTATGTTTGATGAAATGTGTATCCCTATCATAACAACTTTGCAGGTTCACAACAACCTTAAAAACACTCACATTGTTCCATACACATTGCTGCCGGTAGTGGCCAGATTGCACAGGCGTCAAGATGTCACTACTCTGTGGAAAGGCATTGGATCCACTTGTATTGTAAAAGGGCTTAACTTGGCTATTGAGGATGTGGTATCTAAAGGAACTGGTTGGCCCAAGTATGTATATAACACAAGAGTAAAAACCTATAAAAATACTGATTGAAAATTGGTTAAGTAATTCAATTTTGTTAGTCTTTTTCATTGAAAGTACAAATTACACAACATTTTCTTATGTCATTTTTCTAGGGACATTGGAAAATGTGCCTCTGTTCTTCAGTTCCTCCAGCACATGACTTTAAAATGGTAATTACACCTGATGTACATTCAATAAAGACATCAATTTTAGATTTCCTAAACTACTAATTAATTTCCCTTACAGTGTAAGCATAGCAATAATCACACCATTCTACTCAGCCAGTCTTGTTGAAACAGTTCAGAGTGACATTGCAAGTGACAAACCAGCTCTCTTTGATGTGTTTCGGGAAGGGTTTGTGCGACTGCTGGAGTGGGGAACTCCAAGCCGGGGACGTATGCTTCCTATATGGGCTATAGTAATACCAACTGTCACCCTTGGAATGTTAAAATACCTTGGACAGTAAGTTTATAATATGCCTCTAAAGGCAAAACTTTAATATTTTTATGGTATTGCCATTTTTTAACACATTTTTATTCTTTAAGTGTAAGTCTCAAGAGTATAACAGCAAGAATCCTGCGTTTCCAACAACGTAACAGATATGAGCTAAGCGACTCGTACAACTCGAATCACACGAAAACCTCGCAGAACCCTCTAATAGAGGATATCAACTTGAAAGCAAATATATTCTCTTTTGTAGCTATGGAGATTCTGTTATTTCCTGTTGAAACTATCGTCCATAGACTTCATATACAGGTAACCACAATTTTTAAATTAGTCCACCTAATTTTCATAGATAAAAATGCATTTTTTATTTACAAATGAGATTAAATCTTCTCAAACATTACAGTAATAATTAGAGAGGTCAAAGTTTCAACATCAATAAAATTTTCTGATTTCTGAGACTTTTTAGAAGTTTGGCCCTGAAGACATTTTTATCTATGCCATATTTTCTTTAAGTTTGGGAAAGTGGCTATAAAATACTGATTAGTTTTTATTGTATCGTAGCCAGAAACAAATTAAAAGATTAATAAAACAATAGATGGAGACAAAATAAACAAGAAAATCATCAACCTGAGATGTTGGAGCTTTGACCCTGATTATGGCCAAAAAGTAGGAAAACTCTTTGTTACATAGATTTAGATGTTCATTATTTCGTATTTTTAAATTACAGGGCACCAGAACTATAATAGACAATTTGGATACAGGCACATCTGTTACTCCAATACTCACAGGATACGAAGGTTTCATGGACTGTTACACCACAACCATTGCTCGCGAAGGTGTGGCTGGGTTATACAAGGGGTTTGGAGCTTTAGTGTTACAATTAGCAGCTCATTTAGCAATAATTAAGCTAACAACTATAGTAGTATCTGAGGTATCCAATCTCTTGAAACCAGCCAAGTCACCTACAAACTCAGAAGATTCACAACAGAAATATTTATTCAACTAGACAATAGATTAATACAATTTTTAAGTAGGTATTTCACTAAAATGATCAATGTTATGAGAATCACCTATGAAATGTCTGTTATACCTGTACTGACATATATTATTTCCTTTTGTTTATGGATTGGTTAGAGTGCAATTTAAAATGATTTAACAGCTGATAATAGTATGAATTTGTGGCAATGTTTTTGTTATTTTTATAAAGATTATTGGCTAGATGATAAGTAAAGGGTTAGCTAGCTTTGTTGTTAGTGATGTTAGCTAAATGCAGTGAGACATTTAATAGAAAATCAGTTTTGTTTTGAATAAAGTTTGATTTTTAAACAATGTTTTATTGAGATTTTGGAATGTTGTTAGACCTCATAGAACAGATAGAGCAAACATTGTATTCAATTTATATATTCAATAATTATTATTATATTATTAATTATTATATTCAATAAAAAATATTCTGTTTGCTTTTGTGTATTTTTGTGGATAAATGGCCGATGCGCTAAATTTTCATGTACTGCAGCGGTGATTTACCTTCTTGTATAAATTTAATTTAGTTTAGTTTAACTTTCTTACATAGCTAATGCTTACAAATTGTTCATGTTGTGTATGCATATTTAGGGACGTTTTCTAGCTTAAAACTTTACTGTTTCTATAAGAATGTACTGGAAATGTCCTGTTTTGTGTACCAAATAAATAAATAAATAATAATAAAAGGGCTAGGTTGTAATAAAACACGGCTAGTTTCGTTATTATTCATTTAGTAGGAAGCGACATTATCTAGTAAGCTAAGAAATAAACATATAATTATTCTAATGGGTCAGCACAAATCTTCCCTTCAGCAACCTTCTCATGATAATCTTGCGGCCGCTATCAGTAGACATCCTTTTCTGCCAGCCGTGGCGACGAACGCGTTTCACTTCGTTTGGTCGCGGAAAGTAACAACGCACCTTAGTTCTTATTGAAGATAGAGAAATGGTTTCAGGTTGCACCAAACTCGTGCTCGAAGATATCGCCGAGATACTGTGGAAACCTTGCCTCAAATATCTGTAAAGAATATTCATTATTAAACATTTTTGTAGGTTATGTCTAGTCCTACGGAACAAAGTATTATAATTTATACCTTATCGGTTGAAAAATTGCTGCCATGAAGCCCGACATTCTTTATTAATGTGTTCGGATATAAATACCTCGCAGCAAATGTATTTTGTTATTTATAGTGAGAGAGAACTTAAGTCGAAAAGTTTTGTGATGATCCCGATTCCCGATATTTATTTAGATTTGACAAATTTTGACATTGACATTCTTATGTTGACATCGGTAAATCTACAGATAATTTTTATCAAAATGACATTTCGGCTTATTTAGACTGTGGATTACAATCAATATTGTATAATCTGTGGGGGAATATGAAAGACAAATCAATATGGCGGACCAAAATAACAAGGGCGCTAAAAGATTATTTTCGACACAAATATAGTTTAGTTAGAACTTATTTTACGTACATATTTTAAAATTGCATGCATCACATTTGTTTTATTAAATTAAGCGTTATATCATTGAACTGGCGTCGTAATGTAAGTCAAATTTATCGGTAAGAATAAAAAACTGTGTTCAAAGAATAGGGTATCTGAGTGTACTGTAAATATCTTGTGACTATTGCAGATTCAGGCAGAATGTCAGCGATAAGAGTTAGTTTTGAGATAGGTCACGAAGCCTCCCTGCGTTCCAAGAAGACCCCTGAAGGATTCACTCATGACTGGGAAGTTTTCGTCCGCGGTCAGGAGGGTGCCGATATAAGTCACTTTGTTGATAAAGTGGTGTTTCATATTCACGAGACGTTTCCCAAGCCACGACGAGGTAAAGAGAATCCTATAAGATATTTACGAACTTCAGTTATTTGTATCTACTCACAAAAAAAGTATTTTATTTATTTACAAACAGTTGTGTAATTGTTTTGCTGACCCCTTATTGACCTACTGTGCAGAATATCCATCTACAAGTCAAGAACAAAAAAAAAATATTGCGTGTTTGTGTAAGTGATTAAAAACTTAACAGGTAACTTTGAACATAATGTGTATTTCTATTATTTCAGTTGTCAAAGAACCTCCATTCTCCATCAAGGAATCTGGTTATGCTGGATTTGTTTTCCCCATAGAAATATACCTAAAAAACAAAGATGAGCCTAAGAAAATTAAATTTTCATATGATTTGACTTTACAACAGAGTGGCTTTCTCAAAGACCGTTATATCTTTCAAAGTCCTAATGAAGAGTTTAGAAAGAAACTTTTAAAAGCAGGGGGCATTCCCGTAATAAATAACACATTTTATACTAATCCTGACCAAGAGTGCAGAAGTAGAGACTCATTCACTGAAGAGAAACAGCAGCTGCTAAGCAAACCTAAGTTGTCTTCAGAAAATGTTAAGAAACATAAAGCAAAAGAGCACAAGGAAGAAGTTCCTCATAGAACCAGTAGTTTTGAAAACCTGTTTGGACTTCCAATACAAAAACCTCCTAAAGTTTCACCTGATCCCAAGAAATTGGAAAAAAGTGCACTACCACCCAAACCAGAAAAGAAAGAAAAAGAAAAAGGAAGTGCAGAAAAAAAGTCCAAGCATGAACATAAAGAACCTAAACCTGAAAAAATTAAAAACAAAGAAGATAAGGATAAAATCCGATCTGAAAAAGTAAAAAGCCATAGTAAGGACCAAGATAAAATAAAAGAGAAAGCAAGCAAGAGACCGAGTGAAAGACCTGCTACACCTGAGCAAACCAAAAAACGCTGTTTAAGTCCATTGAGGAAACCATCCAGCCCTCCTCCACCCAGATCAAGCAGTGCATCAAGCAATAAAGAAGAATATAAGATACTAAAACAAAATACAGATTCAGAACATAGGAAGCCCAAACTTGAAGATAAACCTATGGACCCTAAAACAGACAATAAGGAAGTCAAAGAGAAAAAAAAGAAAGAAAAGAAGAGTCATGACAGAGATAAGGAAAGAAAGGAAAAAAAAGAAAGTAAAAAGGAAAATCAAAAACTAAAAGAATCACCAGTCAATAAAGAACCTCCAAAAGAAATACCTAAAGAAATTCCAAAAGCTAGAGATACTCCAAAAGAAACATTAAAAGAATCAGCTCCTG
Organism: Opisthograptis luteolata; assembly: GCA_931315375.2. Classification (NCBI taxonomy): domain Eukaryota; kingdom Metazoa; phylum Arthropoda; class Insecta; order Lepidoptera; family Geometridae; genus Opisthograptis; species Opisthograptis luteolata. The sequence continues at coordinate 8,753,517 of OV928049.1, read as the reverse complement.
TTAAAGAAAAACCCCCAAAACCAGAAAAAGTAATAAATAAGTTTTCAATCGAAAATCTCAGAAAAACTCCTCCGGAAAATGAGGAGAAACCTACTCACCAAAAGTCTAAGGAAAAATCTGATCCTGAAAGAAAACATAAACACAAGAAAAAAGACAAAAAGCGTGATGAATCTAGAGAAAAACACAAAGAGTTGAGTAAAGAAAAGAAACATAAACATGAAAAAGTTCGAGAGATACCACCTGAAAAACCAGAAGTTATAGAGCATAGAGAGACTCCAGTTCCAAAAGAGCGTCCACCCCAAGAATTGGCTTCACCTATTTCACTGGATACTGCTTCACAATGTAGTTCGAAAAGTGGGATTGCCAAAACATCACAGATTAATGATGACTTCAATAGTAGTCATTCAGATTCTGAAAGTTCAATAATAAATGAAGAAGAAGAGAAACCGAAAATTGATCACCCATCACCAGAACCTGTCAAACATGAACCTTCTCCAGACCCTGAGCCTGAACCTGTACCAGAACCGGAAGTAGAAGTGGAACCAGAGCCTGTAGTGGAAGCACCTCCTCCACAGCTAAAAGAGAAGTCTAAAAAGCACAAAGATAAATCAACAAAAAGAGAAGAGAAAAGAGAGGAGAAACGAAGAAAACGTAAGGCTGCTGAAGAAGAAGATGCAGAAAACAGAAAAGTTCCTAAATCATCAGAAACAGCTCCAACAAACCCTGATCCGGAGCGTGGGGAAAGCAGCGGATCAGTTAGCACTGAAACTAAAGTTCAAGACAATGGAGTCTCAAGTAGCTTGGGTGAGGATGCGGAGCCCGGAGATCTATCCCCTGATTACATGGTGCAGCTACGAGATTTGCAGCAGAGAATCATGAAAATCAAAAATAATGAACACCTTGAAAGGGTTGTCAATTTAATAGCGGAGACTGGGAGGTATGAAGTCACCACTCAGACCTTTGACTTTGACCTGTGTTCGTTAGACCGCTCCACGGTACAGCAACTTATTCAGTTAGTGGATTGCTAGCCCAAGTCTTGTCACATTGATGACGAACCTTACTACTGGGACACCTATGTGGACAATTTTTAAGTTGGCTAATGCATCTGCCACTTACAATATTGGACTCATTTAAAAATCAAAAGTTATATCAATCAGATACAGTTATCTGATATTAATAAGTTATCTGTTATAGTGTTAATTAAGTTATAATCTCAAGTGTCTTGACACTGGGACGTGCAATAATGTATAAGTGTGAAATGTTTTATAAGACTGTTGAAAGATTGTTAAAGTAATGTATATTTGTACATTCATGTATTGATTTATTGCAAGTTATAAATAAACTTGAAGTTTTACTTAACTCCAGTCTCTGTCTGGGAGAGGCTTGTTAATACTGTATAAACATAGTATTGTCTAAGATAGATTTAATAAAATAAATATTTTATTTATAAATACATATATATATATCTACTATATTATACATGTACTTTTAAGATAAAAGAACGACTTAATGTAGGTAGTTGCACATATATTCGGGGTTGTACAGTCTCAGAAATTATTGAAATTTGTTATTAAACAGGCTGGTGCCCATGGTCTCATAGGGAATGCATTTTTGAAATGAGACTGAAACATGAAATTGTTGAATGAAATTTAATGAATTAAGGTTCTTTAATTGATTCCTTCACTCGAAAATGTATGCAACTATCCGTATAGCAAATAAAACATAAGACTTTGTTTAAAGCAATAACATCACTTCTACAGTTAAATATTATAAATTTTTTAAAGCATCATGAGATTTAAAGGTTTTAATGTATTTTTAATGTTTACTAAAACTGCTTGTTTTGCTTTTTATCAGAATCTTTACATTTTATTGTTAAACACATAACTTATTTTTTATTAATTATGTAGTGTTTAGAAAATAAATAAAGTATAACAAATCAGAGTGTAGTATGCTACTAAAATTGTTTATTTGTTATTAATTATTATAAGTGCAGTGCAATGTTACTATAATATGTAGCTGTATTATCTTAGGGCCAGCGCAAACGAAAAGGTATCACTACGCCGAGGGACAGTCCTCGGCGCGGTGTACTGTTTCCGTGAAAATGGAATACAGAAAATGTCTCATAACCTTCATACGAAAGTCGAACAAGAAATACTGCAAACCAAATGTATGCTGTAACACAAGTATAAACTATTACTAACGGACAGAACCGTAAAACTCTGCAATCGATCTGAAATAAAACGATGGACCGGACCCGCCCAGTATTCTCTTTGAAGTCTTTCTTTGTAACGCGACAACTCCGGCAGACTTTTCCACCGCTACACAGGCTTGTCATCCGTGGACAAAAGACCGACCCTGGTATAATATAGCCTACTACACACAACACGTACACGTAAACACGTACTTGATACTACAGACTCCACCCACGCAACGATTACAATCCAATCAGAATTTCCTTGTACCTACGCAGTATCTAGGATGTCTACTCTCGGCTGTCAGATGTCACAGCGCGAACATAGGTTTTGGTTCAGTGACCACAATTACAACGAGGTTAAGAAACATCGAGGGCTTTCCCATAATACAAACGTCCTACACTAATTCAGTACTAGGTAATTTATTTGAGTGTTTGTGTGTGTGTGGCATCACACAGCAGCAATAATTATGTATTGTGTTATCAATATTATTATAGACTGATAAAAATAAAATTATACACATTTTGATATGAAAACATTTATTTTAATGATAATGAAATTAGATAAAAGGAAAGAAACAAAGATGATAATAAACACTACATACCATGAATAAAACTTCTAAATTATAAATGACAGACGAGAGTTTGCAAATCCATGCATGATATAATTAAACGAAAATATATGATTACTAATTTCCTCTTTCTTGACAAATTGTGAAGTCAAGTTGAATATGAAGATGTTAAAATATTTCGAGAATATGCAAGTAGCCTTCGTAAGCGAAGTCTTTAGAATGACCGAATTCTTATTTTACGATTAGGTACTTTCGCTCTGCGTTGAAATATCCGCAGACGTGCCAGCATTCCTTTCTCAAGGACAGATGTCGATGTTTATCCATTATCAAGCCCAAAGAGCGCTCTAGTCAAATCCTCAGCGGTATTCAAGTCCCGAGTTGGTCGACATTTCCTTCACCTCTTTTTGCCGCTCTTATGGACAGACTGACGCCACTTCGTGTAGAAATCTTCAATGTACTCAACCGAGATGCCAGCAGATTTCGCCGCGCCCGTTACACTGAATTCTTTGTAGACTTCCTCTTGGCTGCCAGGTTTATTTCCCAAAAGAAGCACCAGTAACGGTGTAGATTTTGCGTGAGATGTTTCAGAATCGCCACTGCCGCCTAGGTTTTGCTTGTCTTCTCCGATGAAGTGGTTACAGAACTCTAGGATTTGTATGAAGCTGTGTATGTGCGGTGGTGCCTTCCGGGGGCACTTGAGTAGCGGCAGAGGTAGCACCTGGGTAGCCCGCTGCGCGCGGAGGAACCTAGAGCCACTCTTCAGTTGCACCTCCAGCCAGCGGATCGCGTCTCGAGCTGAACTCTCTTCACGTTTCAGATTGTCCAATTCTTGTAAAACTGAAAAACGAAAATGTTTTATTTAGCATGGAACATCTCGGCACCATCTGAAACTTAGAACAAAAGAATAACAAAGTCTATACATTGGATATATTAAAAAAAATTTAAGTAAACAAGAATTTTTATGTCTGTTTGTTACCTCATCACATCAAAATTACTGAACCCATTCTTTTGTGTTTTCAGTATAGTATTAAAAGTAGAGTTCAAATGGGAGGGTCTGGTTATAGTCATATAACAAAGTTCTGTTCACGTCGCATCGCTACTGACCAACAGTAGGGATGAGCAGTACAAAGTTCCTGGCTCGCAGCAGCTGCTTGACACGCCGCAGGTGTTTGTAGAGGGAGGCAGTGTCGAGCGCAAGAAGCGCGGGCGCCGCCGGCTGTCTACCGCTGCGCTCCAACTCGCGCACCTGCGACACCAGCCACAAGCGGCCCAGTCGTCGGAGCAGGCCGCCTTCCGATGCTTCAGTCTGAAAAATACATCATAGCTGGATAAACTAAAGGCACAGTAATTGAGCATAAATAAGCTCATCTATACACAAGCCTTGGAAATCTCACAGCTCTCAATGTATGCGTTCCTTTCTCCCGCATACTTGCAAAATATGGATGAATTTGTTTGCAAGTCTTTCTGCAGTGTTACATAGTGCAGTCTTTAAAGATGGGTGTGGAAAGACTATTTAAAGGTTAGGAAGACCCCCGGTGTTGCAAATTTCCAAAGGCGACAGTGACCGCTTACCATTAGGTAGGCTGTCTGCTTGTTTGTCAATCTTATTCAGTAAAAAAAATAGTGGAGTACTGAAGTGAATTGAAGATATGCAAGTGACGTCATACCCAGCAATAACACTACAACCACACTCTGTAGGTTGTGGGTTCGAATCCTACAATGAGCTTGAGTTTTTGTGTTTCGGTGAAGAAAAATTTGTGATGAAACCATACCACCAGGAAGGGCATTTTCAAGTGCTTGTCTGGCTATCTCCCACCCTCAAGTTAAGAATCTGTCACCAAGCACCTATTGGTGTGTTCCAGCAGTCTTACTTGAGATTCAGTTCCCAATCTAGGTGTATCTAGGCCAGTTCCCCATCTATGTAGTTGTATTGGTGGATAGGCTTTTGAAAGTGGACAGAAATAAAGAACTATCTTAAATAAATGGCAATGAAACTTACATGCGTTTTTTTGGAATTATGCCATTCTCTGCTTCTTTTATGATTCATTTTCGTAGCCAGCTTGGGAGCAGGAATCTTTTTCAGATAAAATATTTTCATTGTCCTGTTGAATCTAATCCGTGGAACAATATTGGCAATAAAATTACCAAAATCAATGAAGTGAAGAATTCTTATCACATTTTCCTCGTAGACTGATAGCTTGTGTTTGTCCAGAAACTGCCATTCAGCTGCGTCTTTATCAAATTTGCAGATGTTAGTACCGCGTAAATTGATGTCCTCAGGTAATGGTGTTGTTTTATATTCCAGTCTGACTTTTTTGGCAATACTTTTAGCATACTTCAAAACATGACAGTTGTTATCATCATCTAGTGTTTTGTTGACAAAGTGATGTGATAAGATATTTAGCAAGTCTACAACACATTGGAACAGGGACTCTCCACTGTCTCCACAAGATAGTATCAAATCTTTTTCAGCCAGAGCCCAGTCTTGCAGCAATTTTATACTGGACAGTATGTTGTCTCCGAGCAAAAATTTTCTCAACTCTGTTTCGTTAATTTCTGTAGATGCATTTTTGGTATTTTTTTTGTTCTCATTAACATCAACCTCTGCATTCCCATTGGTTGTTTTTATTTCAACAACTTCAGCCACTTCCTGCTGCACATCTCCATTGGTATTTTCTGTAAGTTCTTTATCAGTGCCTTCACCTGAATCTTCACTTTGGGAATCCTCATCCGATGGGTAGGTTTCAGTATCTGTTTCCTCTTCGTCAGAACAAGATTCAAAGGTCTCTATATCACTATTCTCAGTCTCTGCACCACTTTCATCAGAGCTCCCTGAAGACACGACGCGCCTGCGGCGGCGCCTTTTCAACATAGTTTTTTTTGTATAATTTTTTGTGTCTCCGTTTGTAATCTTTTCAATTTCCTCTACGTTTTCTTTTTCACTCTCATCTTCACTATGAGCATCGCCATTAACAGGTTCTATGTCAGGTACATTAGTTTCTGGTGCAGGTGACTCTACAACATCTTCAATAATTATATCTGGTTCTGTTTCCTTAATGGATGTGGTTCTTTCTCTATACTTTGAAGCTGGATTTTTCAATCCAATTGAATTCAACTGCTTCAGTAGCTTCTGTAAGAGCTGTGATAACAACGCCAATGTAAATGCTTTACAAGCAAATGCTTTAGTCTCATCATGTTCAGCTATTTTTGGAATGGTAAAGAGGCAGATCTGCACAATTTTTTGAACAAGGTTGGCGTGCAAATATGATGGATTTGTATTCTCTTCTTCAACTGCTTGAGTATATTCATGGTAATTTTTGTTGGGATCTGGCATTTGTGTTTTGTCAAAATCCATTGAAACTTTTAACCCTTGAGCGATTGTACTACATCTTTGTGGAATATTTGTGTCATTTTTTCCAAGGTACCACAGCTCTATCAGGGAGAGAAAATTCACAATAGTATTTTGAATATGCTCTGCCTGTGTCAGGGATTCAGAATCATTGATTGTTTCGTAATATTGAACATTCTTCTCAAAGATTTTCTTCAAGTTGTCTATGGCTCCTTCGAAAGGAGTAGTGCAGTTTAAGCAGTGAATGTAATAGCACACTGAATCAATATTGTAATTTTTGTCAAGGTATAAATTGCCTAGTTGGTTGTAAGGCATTCCTGAGGACATGTCAATATGGGCAGCTTGGAGGTAGTATCTAGCTGCTATTGATGAGTCAAATGTATAGAATATTTCAGCTTGATAGCGGCTGAGGTCACCCAAGTATATGAGACACGAGTATAACGAAGATCGACCAAACTGGAGTTCATCTTCTGTTGGAGAGTCATTGTTCTCCTGACATTCATCATCGTTGTATGCTGAAATGTAGTCCAATTCTTTATGTTGTATTTTCAACTCTGACTGGATCCGGGTTACGAAATGATGGAAATGACCTATCCCACAAACAAGGTGAGTAAAGAGGTAACTATCATTTTCACTGTCTGTTTCCCTCAGTTTTTTGGCAGCAGACACAGTATCGTAATACACTTTTCTCCATAGCAGTTCTAAGGTCTTTTTGCCATAGTTCAATGGATCAAGAAATAAAAGCTTTTCACAGTTATCCCTGAGTTTTTGCCGTTGAATTTCAATGTGCATGGAAAAGAGATCCTTGATAGATTGACTTGAAGTCGTCATATCTCCAACACGTCTAGCTAAATCGCTTACGTAGCTGAAAATAATATATTCACATAAATCTATGCTTGTGTGTATACAATTTACAACAACATTTAGTCCTCATAATCTACGCTACAGAAGTATTTTATAGGAAAGTAGAATTTTATACAATATCTATAACATACTATAATTCGGAATAACATCCAAAACTTACCGATAAAGTTTTTTGGCACGTTCATTGCGCTCTAGAACTTTAGCCTCCAAAGTTTCACAAGATCCGTTCTTCATTTTCAAGCCATTTTATTTTACAAGTCAAGATGTTGATTTTGAAAATATCTTGGAAGCTTTTATCAATAAACAGTTAAACGTAAGACAAATCATCTCTAAATAACCATACTATTTCCAGAATAATTGGAATGTGAATCTGAAATTAAAATCACCGTCACCTCCTGCGTAATATAATGACATTTCAATTTTCAATTGTGACTATGACAATTTGACAGTGACTGACACTGACAATCATTCAGTGTTGCCATCTTAGCTCGGCGTCGGTTCATAGATTTAGATTAGCTTTTCCTTCTTCACTACTTCTATGGTACACAGATGTGAAAATACTTGCCAAAACCATAGATGTAGGAAAAAAAGTCTATGGCCAAAACAGTTTTACACGTCACGTCAGTCACGTGCGATCAATTTAAGCAATCTATGCTTTTTATACAACTCTGTGCTTTCGTCGTCTATTGACATTGACAAACTAATAATGTCAAATCATAAACTTTTATTATCTGTGGAATGTGGATTCGCAAATCACGATTCATGCTGCTGTGTGTGTGTTGTGTATTTTTTGCTGTGATTATTTTTTCGGAAAATATCTCGTCAAGTCGTCAGTGTCGTCACTTACTTCTTTGTGTACAGTTGTAGTTTTGGTTTTTGAACTTCTGGAGCAAGTAGTGAGAAACAATAAATCTTGTACGACTATTCCTACATAACTATACATACGTATACTGATTACTGACTGAAGTAAATATTTTTTTGCAATCTTGCAAGTTTTTAGGTAAGTATATTAAAATTTATCACGCGTAGTGCTTGTCTTATTAAAATGTAGTGCTGCATTTCCTTAAAAAATTACCTGCCCTTATAAACATGTATAAAATAAATATAAAAAGTTAATTTTGCAGGGTACCAACATGGATACTCCATGCATATTCTTAGGCATCAAAGTGAAGCCGGGGCCCATAGAACGATTCAAACTGGAGAACTTTACACTTGATAATACTGTCGACAACCTCAGGACTGAAGCTGAAAAGAAGGCCAGTGTGCCAGGTTCTTCCTTTGGTATGTATGTATGGTAAAGACTTAAGATATTGGTGTCGATTCGGTGTTGCATTGACATGACAGGTCTAATAGTATTGCTGTCTTTTTCGTAACACTGCAGTAAAAAAGGACAGCATTACTTTTAGACCTGTCAACCGAATCGACACCATTGTCATGAGTAAATAGACAAGATAAGTAACTGATATTAAAAAACTAGCTGACCGCGGCTTCAGCCGCGTGGATGTCAGTTATTGCAACCAAAAGTAATCATGAAATAAATATAGGTTTTTAACTATCCCACGGGAACTCTTTAATTTACCAGGGATATAAGCTACCACCATACAAAATTTCATTTAAATCAGTCCAGCTGTTACGGAGATTAGCCAGTACAAACAAAGAAACAAAAATTTAAAAAAAATCTAAATTAATTCTGTTTCACTTCTTCCATACCCTGACTTGGTTTTTAGCATGTTTCTTCATTGTACCTCTACAGTTTTATTATATGTATAGATAAAATTAATGTGTAAGCGACACAATCAGTACAACATTTACCTTGCAGAACTCATACACCATGGTAAAATAATGAAAGAGAACGCAACCCTGCAAGAGAACGGTGTGAAGTATGGAGAAATGGTACATGTCTTCAAGATAAAAGAACCAGAACATGTACTGCCAATGGCAACATACACAGATCCTGAATTGCAGCAGTTGAATGGAGCTCTCAGGTCTCTGGGATGCACCCCCAACGCTACTGGGTGGACTAGGGCCATGCAGGTATCACTTTGTTTAGTTTTTTTATGTTATTCTAGTTGCACCCAGCAGTTTCACCCGGGTCTCCCCGCAGGAAAATGCATCCGAATATAAAGTAGTCTATGTGTTAATCCAGGGTATAAGCTATCTCCATTCCAAATTTCATCAAAATAGGTTTAGTAGTTATGGTGATACATGGTAACAAACATTGACACTCAAACACAAACTTTTGCTGTTATAATATTAGTAAGATTAGAGGCGAGCAGCAATCTAATGCGCCTATATCATGCTATGTTGAATTAAAGCAATGTCGAAAAGTGCAGTGAAAAGTCAATTCTGTGTTCCTTGATGGAAGCATTGTTCATTCGTAACCACTTGTCCAGTCTGTTTTGAAAGGAATTCACTGAAGGCTGGATAGTGACAATAAATTGTATTTTTTTATTTTTATAAATCATATAAACAGTAAAAAACTTGATAAATTTTGCAGCTACTTACCGAAGAACCAGTCATGAACGCGATTCTCGATCTGGCGCCGTCATTGGCCGACGATTGCGTTCCGCTTTCGATACTGCATGAAGTGGAACTTTTAGCAGCGCTCGGAGCTAACCTGCAGACAATGAGACGTGGCGCGGACGCCCACCCGGACTTGCCGGGAGCTCTGATGCTGTTGACTCGCTTCGAACGAAACCGTGCCCGGACTGCCACGCCTAGTGACAACGGTAGGTAACTATTAGTGCTTGCAGATTTTTTTGTGAAGCGAATAGAATAGAAACTTTATTTGATAAAAATGTGAGTGAAACAGTTAGTACTAACAACATAAATATAGATCTGACACATTTACCAATGAAATGGCATGCAAAATTCAAAATCTTAACTAACTAAAACTATGTATTTATTTACATGCGAATTATAATTTTAATTTGTAGCTAGAGAGTAAAAACTGTGAACCATTAAACAGGTTCTTAATTTTTTCTTAAATTTTGCAAATGGTAATTTGATATATATGACGTAATCTATTTTTATAGCGATGATGGCTCAGTGGTAGTGACGTCGGCTTGCGATCCGTAGGACGTGGGTTCGAATCCTACAATGAGCTTGAGCTTTCGGTGAAGGAAAACATCGTGATGAAACCATAGCTTGGTGGTAGGGTATTTCCTAGTACTCGCCTGGCTAGCTACCACCCTCTTGTTAAGAATCTGTCGCCAAGCACCTATCGGTGTGTTCCGGCAGCCTCACTTGAGAGCCAGTTCCCAGTCCAGGTGTAGCGTGGCGCCACCTTCGACCACATCGTCACTTAACATCAAGTGAATTGTGGTCAAACGCTACCCTGTAAATAGTAAAAAAAAAAAACTTATATTTATAAAAGAAAGTCGTGTTAGTTACACTACTTATAACTCAAGAACGGCTAAACCGATTTGGCTGAAAATTGGTGAGGAGGTAGCTTAGGACCAGGAAACGGACATGGGATACTTTTTATCCCGGAAAAGGTTCCAACGGGAAGACGCGGGTGAAACCGCGGGGCGCAGCTAGTTTATTATATATTTTAATAGCGAGGCAAGCATGTCGATCAGCTGATGGTAAGCGCCACACTTGACCATTACAGTTCAGGGCGACCTATAAACTGGGTTCTATGCTAAGAGTCTGCAACTTATTTGACTTGGATTCCAAATGGTTAGATAAAATAAAACTATTTACTCATCTACTAATTTAATCAATTCGAAAACTTACACTTCCAGTCTTGATTTAGTTTTTATAGTTTTTATCTAGAAGTACCACGACTTCTCTCGCAAAGTGGCTGATTAATGCAGTTTGGTTCTTGTAGAAGTCTCCTACGAGCTGTGATATTTGTACACATCAAGCCAAATCCGGCACTACAGATATCTGCCTGTACAGGAAGAAAAGCTACTCGATAATAATTAGAAATAAATAAAGGTATCTACATGTTTATGTTGCAGGACCAGCCATATCAGGTTTTTCTTACTCCCTGGAGGCCCTATCTGAGGAAGAGGATGCTGAAGAGGAAGAAACCGAAGAAACAGAGAGAAATCCTATCACGCAAGAGCAGCTGGCTGCTGCTTTACAGGTACCTGTTGGACTTAGTGCAACTCTATATAGTTTAACTGGAAATTTTACGTGTTATAAGTAACATACGTTTCATTTCTCATACTAAGAAAGAAGCTAATCAGAGAGATGAAAACAGTACTTTTCATCCCTAGGGACGAATAAAAGGTGGCCAATGGCCATGTTCTAACTTTTTATCTAACCACTGTGTAAAATTGTAATTAAATATTACTGCGGAAATGCGCCAATTCGATCCACTTTACCAATATTGTTTATTTACTTATATTTTGTTGAAAAAATCAGGTTTTTTCTTTTAAGTTTTAAAATTAAAATGAAAAGCGGAGTTTTAATGATAACCTCGGGTGAAAATTCTATTTAGGCTATCACATCCCATATAGGTAACTTTCATCCCTTGTGTAACAATCTACTGTTTCATAGGCAGCAACAGAAGCTGTGTCTTCAACGTCGACCCGTAGCCTCAGCGCGCGGCAGCATCAGAACCTCCTGCAGCTACTGCGCGGCTCTACGGGAGAGAGCAGCCGCAACACGCAGGCCTCCCCCAGCTCCTCAGGTAATCAATCCGCCTGGTCGCTTCCAAATGAAGGGTCCACTGCAATAATGATGAATGTCCAATTTTTTTAAAAATCTTAACGAGTAATACCATTCGGTCACATAACGTTATATTTAGAAATTTTGTTAGCAAACTTAGCAATATCGCTTGCAGTCTCGTGATAAATATGTTTTAAATATTTTGGCTACACGGCTAGAACGCTCAACGTCACAGGTGTTCACGACAATAATAACATTTTATAATCTTCGGCTCTGAGTTTTTTTACACCGTTTATAAATTTAAAACCCAATTATCTCAAAGCTAAAGTTAAAGGACATAATATCATTATTGCAGTGGACCCTTCAAATATTATCATCATTGGCACTGTGAACTCGTAATATTTCAATGCATTATTCCTAATCTCAAGTAATTAAGATTTCACTAGCTCTCAACTGTACAAATAGCAGTTCTTGCAAAATAAAAGGCAGCATCATTTGATTGGTAATTGTTAACAATTGCTACAGATTACTTATGTGTTTATTGTTGATTTAAAAGGTTTCCAACTCAGCAGTAGCGATGTAGCTTGGTGGTAGGGCATTTGCTGGTGCTCGCCTGGCTAGCTACCACCCTCTTGTAAAAATCTGTCGCCAAGCACCTATCTGTGTGTTCCAGCAGCCTCACATGAGAGCCTGTTCCCAGTCCAGTTGTAACGTGGCGCCACCTTCGACCATATCGTCACTAATATCAGGTGACTTGTGTCAAACGCTACCCTGTAAATAGAAAAAAATTGGTTTCAGCTGCGGCCGATCGAGCGGTAATCACCCCGGAGATGTTCAGCGAGGCGATAACGGAGGCGATTAATCGCTCCGGCAGCACCGGCACCTCGGGCGCGCCTATGGAGCAGAGCACTGAAGGTGATAAATAACAAGTTATAAAGCCATTGGTGGAGTCTAAAGTTCTAGGAACTGCTGTCTAGACCTGTGTAAATGAGAAGCGCCGCGGCGTCTTCTGTGAAACAGACATTTTTAATTGTCTCATCATCTTTGCTATCGCGCAATGAAATATCAGCTGCCGGCAGTGAAGTAATTATTTACGCAGAATATGAAACCTTATCTACAGTAATGTAAGGCATAGTATCGCTTAATGGGCCCCAAAAGTTTGCGAGACTCCTCAGTTTTGCGACCGGTCAAAGCAACGACGGTAGGCGTGCGAGTGCTATTAAATTAATAGTTACAAAAACTGTATTCGTCCAATAGTTGAAATACATTATTGTATTCGGTTTAACTATGCCAAGTTTCGTCCGCTACCGGTCTCTTGATTTCTAGACGCTCCCGCTTCGCAGTTACTATTTCGTATCGATTATACTATGACAGAGACAAAGACTTTTTTTGCGGTATCATTGCCAATGTGACTACGTAACAGTTTACACACAACAGCCAGCGCCGTACGCGCAGTTCTCACACCGGAGGCATTCAACGAGGCCATATCTGAGGCCATGAGCAGAACTGGCACCGCGACCGGTACCCCGATGGAGCAGAGCGCCGCAGGTATACGAGGGGAAACAACTAGACAAGTTAATTTTTAACCGATTTCAAAAAAGGAGCTGGTTTATAGCACTAGGTATTCCATAGGACATACATGCTGTCAAAATAGCTGAAGTAGACTAATCTAGCTGTAGCAACGTCAGTAAGGCGGCGGATCTTCTTTACAGCATATTATAGTACGTACAATTTATCTTGGCAGCTCTGAAGTTCGCGCTGATTCCTGCGCAGTAGCATATTTTAGGAACCAAATGGTGACAAGAGGCGGGGTGCGCGGGGCGGTGGTATAGGCTAGAGACGCGCCTTACGTAAAACCAATTAATCCTATAGACGATCAAGTATCGTAATCGATTAGTTACATTTCGAATTCATCCATTTTAGTGTATAGAAGATATTTAACTAAATAAATTTACTATGAAGTGAATTTTTTCGACAAGACATTATGGCAGCTACATAATTATTTACATTATTAAGTTAACAAAAACGATTGCCGCATTCTTTAGTTGAAAACCCGGCATGAGTTCCAGTTATGGAGGTTTCTAGATTTCTCGATTTCGAAGAAGCAAACAATAGGTGACATATGTATTGTTTACGTTAACAATTTAACTAGTGGACACGTGCAAGCAATAAATGCCGAAACCTTTTGTTTTGCACACTCTTGCAAAATGACTTATTGACAAACAATTTTATGTTGTTATAAACTAACTTTTAATCGCGCTGTAGCCCACGCGGGTGAAACCGCGGGGAACAGCTAGTATTGTATAAATACGTAAATAATACCTGCGTTTGTGTTATAAAATCTGTTATCGAAAGGCGTTTTATGATCGTATATTTGTTCTATAATATCTGGTAATATAAGTTTTCTTCACGATGTACATGCGCAAAAGTTCACAGAGCCTTTGTTCATACCTACCAAGATAAATTGTGAGTACTGTACGTACTGTAAGTACAATTATAAAAAAATGTGTAGTAACATTTTGTTTTCTCTGCTAAAAGACATGATTTAATTAAATTTTAGAAATCTATTCAAGACTTCTAGAGTAACGACTGTTTGAGAACATTTATTATGAAATCGAATGAAAATGTCTTTTTCTTACTTAATTTCAATCGATTCGGATAATAATCGATTAAACAACACACGCACGCACATTGCACATCTCTTTTTGTTAACTTCGCAAACTTCGTGATTGTTCGGCAATACTCGGTACGAGGTATTATGTCTCACTCACACTTCAGCATTGTTTTGGTGTTCGTGTCGCTATCTCTGTCTTGACACACAGTCGGTTACAAAAAGGTTTGGTTGTGTTTATTTTTCGTTGTTATTAATTATTATTGTTGATAGTTATTATTGATATTAAGTTTTTTGTTTAAGTGTTAAGTTAATTTTAATTGCTTATTTTCAAGTGTTAGTGGGTACTTATTTCGCCAAATATGCCGCCAAAGCATAGTAGTGTTTTAAATTGCCAGACGAGAAAATATGTTTATGATTTAACTCAGTACATGAAAGACGAGAAAGGCAAAGGCGTAAAAGATGTAGATAACGTTTATAAGAGTTGCTAACGCAACTGGTGTGTCTCAACGCACAATACATCGGATCGCAAAGGAGAGCAATGTTTTGGGATTCATTTCAATATTCCGCACGCCTGGTAAAAAAAGGTCTAGTTCAAGACCTATTACTAATGTAGATAATTTTGACCAAGATGTAATATAATATATAAAGATGCATTCACAACTTCCACACCTCACATGGTATGGAAGAGGCCGACGAGTTTATATTTGGGATTTCCCCCATCAGCGACAGTGATTAGTTACAGTGTTATAAATTTTAAACTTTATGATACAGTTTAAAAACTATCTAATATATAAAATTCTCGTGTCACAGTTTTCGTTGCCATACTCCTCCGAAACGGCTTGACCGATTTTGATGAAATTTTGTGTGCATATCGGGAAGGTCTAAGAATCGGCCAACATCTATTTTTTATATCAATTTTTTATCGAGTTAAATGTAGTCATAGTCTACTTAATCTATGATGTAGTCCACGCGGGTGAAACCGCGGGGCGCAGCTAGTATTGTATAAATACGTAAATAATGCCTGCGTTTGAGTTATCAAATCTGTTATCGAAATGCGTTTTCTGATCGTATATTTGTTTATCTGGCAATATAACTTTTCTTCGCGAAAGTACATGCGCAAAAGTTAACAGAGCCTATGTTCAGAGCTGCCAAGATAAATTGTACGTACTATATGCTGCAGAAGTAAGTCTGCTCGTTTGAATTTTTTAACAGACTTCTAAAAAGGAGAAGAATCTCAATTCAACTGTATTTTTTGTGATGTTTCCTCAGAACTTTCGATTGGGTGAACCGATTTTGATATTAGTTTTTTATTTGAAAGCTAGTGCTTCCCGTATGGCAATTACTTAGGTCCAGTTCTGACAACCATGAGAAATGAAAAATTCCATGAGAAAACCATTGAAGTCGTTTTTTTTTCTTGTTAAAGTTTTGTTTAGTCGAGTTTGGGTTATACAAGAAGTAATTGGTCACTCGTAATGAACGATGAAATTGGGCTTTATGTAGTTGTGATTAGTTTTATTTTGAATTGTCGCTTGGATACTATTGTAAGAATTAGCCAGGCGATAGCAACTTTAACACAGTGTTTATCAAGCATGCCCAAATGCATGCCTAAATGCCTTAGTCCGTCGCGAGATTGGACACAAGCAAACATTAGATAAAAACGTTGTTACGGTACCTAATTAATGTTGTTTGTAACAGCTTCATCGTCCCAGAGTCCAGCCCCCAGAGATGAAGAGTTCACCACTCAGTTGAACCACATGCACGAAATGGGCCTACTGGACGACGCCGTCAATATTCGCGCGTTGCTTATATGTTCAGGTATGACATCTTTACCTCTATCTACGAGAGATGAGAAATAAGTTGTAATTTTTTTTTTCCATTAGTTCAATTGATTGAACTTCAAGTTGAACTAAGTGGACTAGAAGTGGTATAAGCACTCATAGCTAGACAGTCGCAAGGTGCGGCCGCGTCATTGCGTGTTATACGATCATAAAATCAAATTATATTTATTTATTAGGATACAACATATTGTGAACACTTAAAACCATGCCTGTTCCAACTTCCGCCTTCCAACGACGCGCGACGGTTAAAAGAACAGACAAAAACTCTCGTCAGGCATTTTTTGGGCGCGATCACATTGGCAATTTTCTTGTATAGGCTAATTGATTGAATTGGAGCAAGTTCACTACAAATCCAAGCTATTTTTTTGTCATCTAAATAGTCTATTATACATATAATAAGAGCCATACGCTCGACTGGTGGTGAGCGCTCGCCACGCGTACTCATGACAATTGCCACTTATGGATTGCAGTCCTGTATAATTGCAAAATGTTACCAAATAATTATTATCACTTCTATAGGAATTTCATATTGGTTAATGTTTGTAATGTACTTAATGTTTCTTCTTTCAGGTGATGTGAATGCAGCTATCAACTTGGTATTCAGTGGAGCTGTTGGAGATGATTAGTGTGAAACAAAATAAGTCATATTTCTTGTACTACGAATTTGACCCTATTTAATTTATTAAAGGCATAATTTATAAAACTATACTTTTTGTTTAATTTACATACCACAGAAGTAACAAACGCTTGCGCAACTATCTTATGAAATCAATTATATCATCGTGCATTAGTCTCCCAAAAACTCAAAAGAGGCTTGACCGATTTTGGTAATAAAAATATTTGTTGGCGGTTTAGTAATAAAGAAAGTTACGAAAAACCCAAACAGCCTAAAAATCAAAATTGGTCATTTTGTTTGGGAATTGACAATGGCATAAAGTTCACTGGCTCCATAGCTAGCTTAGTATATATTAATCATTTAATTGAAGGATTTAAGAATTTTCTAATTTAAATGACATGTATTTTAATGTATAGTTTTCGAAGTTTTGATGTGAATTTAGCACCCTAAAGAATAAAAAAACAGGTTGTGTTTTTTAAACATTTATTAGACCACTAGTTAATTTTGCATAAAACTTAAAAAATAATTATGACGGGATGTAAAATCCGTAGGGGCAAGAAATACCGCAAGTAAGGTACATAAGATTATGGTATCACATATATTATACGTAGGCGTAAAATAAGTCTTGGGGTTTTAATGTAGCCATAGGCACACCATGACAAATCACCAATTTCAATACAAAAGCATTTGACGCTCCATACCTGTCTTTATTGAGCTCGCTAAAATTCTGAGCGTAACTTATTAATTTCTTATATTTAAGATTAACCTTGATGACAAAAAAGAATACTAGTCAAGTAAGGTCACCAAAATAGAAAGTGAAGTCAATATGGAGTGGGAAAGTGGGAAGAAGTCTATAAAAAGAAAGAGTGTAATAAACAACGTTTTCTCAAACTACGCCCTTTGTAATTCGAACATTCTATGAAAATCATTATAATAGTTTCATAATACAGTTATTAAAACTCTGAATAGTAAGGAGTCGTAATGAGCAAGTTCTAATTTCCATAGAGTTTTAGTAAGACGATTTGTCGAAATGTACCCATAGCTAAGAAACTACAGTTCCAACCCTAAGTATAATATTAATAAATATGCAGAAGTGCATCACAAAATTTAAATATAACTAGTTAATATCTAAAATTACCAAGAATGTAGTATTAATACTATTATTGAATACATGTATTGTGCAACTACACTCAGTGCCTAGCACCAGAACTACTAAATGATATCAGGACTATAGATTATATTATTGAAAAACATTGATTTCATTAAAAACTACTATGAGAAGAACATTCTTCTTTCTTTGTTATCGCTACCATTGACACCAATGTGTGGCTCCTTGAGATCCTATTAATGTTTCTCTGTGAGAAAACATCAAGTGCGCGAAATGCTTAACAGCTAAAAATGTTTTGGTTGCAATTTCCCAGAAGTCGAATTAAACGACATAAGAACTGGTAAATGCGATTAACGTTTCATCTTGAAATTCATCTTCCGTTTGGAGAATTTTTTGAATGTGCTGTTGTCTTTTTGAGCGCGGCAATTTTCGCGCTTTTGCATGCGGCGGAAGTACCACGCGGCGTTGTTCGGGGTGTTCTCACCAAGCACCTCATAATCCAACTTCAGTCTAGCTTCAGCTCGCAGAGCACTTCTTTTGTCGTACCACTCTGAATTCTTGGTTTTACTTTTCTTTTTTTTCTCACCATTAGAAGGCCGCTTTTCCATTTTATTCGATTTTTCATCCAATTTTTTTTTATTCTTTGGCAGTTCCTTGTTAGACGTGTCATTCTCATTCTCATTATCAATAAATTTGTTGACATATATTTCAAAGTCAGCATTCAGAAATCTTTTATCAGGGCTATTTACCAAGATGTCATTTTCTTGCGAAGAGACCACAGAAAATTCATCAAAATCCCTCAAGTAACCACCTTTCATCTCCCACTGTTCATATTTGTTGTTTCTTTTCTGCTTCTTATGTGATTTTTGGCGATCTTGTTTCTTTTTGTCATGCTTTATTTTAGGGCCATTGTATCTGTCATCTTTCTTTATTTCATCTTCACTGAAGGTATTAAATTTTAATACAATACCATCATCCTTGAGCTTCTTTTTAGCAGCATGATCTTTGATCCACCTATTGGGCCTATCATTGTTTTCACTTTTCTGAGTTTGTATTGGTAGGTCAATCTTCAATGAATCAGCATACGTGATTTTCTTTTCAGGCATCAATTCAAATGGTTCAGGCAGAATTTCTTCTAGGTCAGGTATATTTGATTCAGGTAGAATTTCTTCCAGGTCAGGTAGATTTGGTTCGCTCCCTATCTCTTTTTGGTCATGTAGATCTGGTTCGGAGAGAATTTCTTCAAGGTCAGGTAGATTTGGTTCGGGCAGAATTTGTTCTAGGTCACGTAGATTTGGTTCAGGCAGAATTTCTTCTAGGTCATGTAGATTTGGTTCGGGCAGAATTTCTTCTAAATCAGGCAGATTTGGATCTGTTCTTATTTGCATCTGTAAGTTTATTTGTCTATGTGATTTTACTGCATTGTAAAACTCACTTTTAGCAGCTTCTTCAATGTCAGGTTGTGTGTCAAGTGGGGTTTCATAATATGTAGGTCCTAACTGTTTTTTCATTTTAATTTGTCTGCGTAACTTCACATTGCTAGCTTCAGTGCTATCATTTTGCAAGACATCAGAGTCATCACTGAGCGGAATAAATACAGGTTCCAATTGTTTCTTCAATTTATTTTCACCATGTACTTGCATTTCAATGTTTGGTCCAGGTTTAGGATCATCGTAAGTTTGCAATTCTGGAAAATTATCAATCTGTTGCTTAACTTCTTTGTTTTTCCAAAATTTGTTAAGGTCAATAAACTTCTTTTTTTCAATATTATTAAGAAGTTCCCTTTCATGTCCAGGAATTGCATGCGGGTCATATAGTATTATGTCAGGTTGGTTATCATTCACACACTTGACTGAAAGATCCACTTTGTTGTTTTTAATCACTGGCTCTTCAAATATTTTTTTACACCTGTACTGCTTGGTTGCCAGTAAGTTGTTGATTGATCTTCGCTGCACTAGTGTTTTACTGGTAGCATCGGTGATTTCCTTTAGTTTATTTGTCAAATAAGCATTCTCTTCTTGCAGTTTGTAAAGGTTTGACAGGACCTTGTTTACAGACGTCTGAGAGGTGCATAAATTTTTGCAAGTCCACATATGACCGAGAACCATTCCAGCAGTGATGACAACTGTTCCAACCATTATTATGTTAAGGATGGTACCCACTCTGGTGTTTCGTCGATGCACATATGTTTTGTATTTCACCTTGTCGTCGATGAAATCAGACTCGTTCCTTGTGGTTTCATTGTTCTGATTTGTGTCGGTTGGGAGAATGGGAGGAGAAGCCAAGAGTGGGATGTTCTCTTGTTCTGCTGGTTGGGCTTCTTGCGTTGACATCTTGATGTAGTTTACATCAGCAGTTGCAGATTCAGGATCACTGTCGCTGATAACTGAAATGCCATCAGTGTCCTCGTCTTTTTCAGTGTGGACTTCAACATTTGCACTGCAAAAATTAAAAGACAATTAAATATTCAGTTGCAAACAAAAAAAAATTCATTAAGGATTTGCATATCACAATAACAATTATGCTACCATTGACTAAAGATTATATAAACAAGTCATGTAAACAACAAAGTTGATAACTATTGTTGTTCGAGTCTTATCAGATAGTAAACAGTGAACAGTTGCATGTTTACGTAAATTGACTAAGCTTTTATATTGGTGTACTAGCTGCTCCCCGCGGTTTCACCAGCTTGAGCTACAGTTTATCGCAACAAAAAGTAGCCTATGTCCTTTCTCAGGCTTTCTCTCCTTTCATGACTATCTCTGTACCAAATTTCATTTAAATCGGTTCAGTACTTTAAGCGTGAAAGTGTGACAGACAGACAGATTTACTTTCCATTTATATTAATATTAATAATAAAGTAGAGATAATTTGCGAGCGATGGTGGCCGAACAGTAACGCATGCGCATAACGCATACGGCCCATACTCTCTCTCTGAGAGAAGGCCAGGGTCCCAGCAGTGGGAACGTAATAGGCTGATAATGATGAGAGATAATTTATAGCTTGAAAGGGTAATCCACTATTGATTGAAGATGGTTTAAAACGACACAGAATATATACATATTGAATCAATCAATACCTCTGTTAGGTCAAGGCCACGAAATATGCGCACTTTATGCAGAGCTTGTGATTCCGTAAAACTTCATCAATTAATAAATTCAATGAATTTTGTTTTTCTCACCTCTCGCTTGGATTAGCAGCATTTACGAGGGCATCCGGGGCGTCTTCACTTATCAGGGTGGTATCTAGCAAAGTCCAGCTCTCCCCCGAATCAGAGTCGCTGTGCTCAACCGTTGACCCTTCCATTCGTAATTTCTGAAATAACTAAATGTGTATAAAGTTTCATGAAAATAATATTCAAGTAAAAATATTAGACAGGGGCAAAAGTATTCACCTGAAAGTAGTCGAAGTCGCACTACGAATTTATCAAAATCTAAATTTAAAGTGGTTACAGCTTTATTACACAAGAATTTATATATTCAAAATCATAATTACAGTATGTATTTTTAATATTTTTTCATTTTACGACGTTTTAGTACGCTTGTGTTTTGTTTATTTTAGAAAAGACATCAAATCATCAAATTGCAAATTGATAAAATACCATAGACCATTAATATTTAGCTTAGCACAGAACCATTGACCTATAATGTAATGGACTAGAAATACCTACAAAAAAAAGGTGTATACCTACAACTCATTTAGTCGCATAAAATGGCTGCCAATGCTAGGGCTGTAGCAATCAAGGAATATAATATGTGATACTACAACGAATATCGATACTAGATAGGAGTTTTTCTTGATCGGAAACAAAAGATAGTTGGGAAAACGCATGCCCTCCATTCGTAAAGTCGTAGGTTCGAATCCCGGGTTAGGCTCCAAATCCAAAATTAGTTTGTCAATCAGGTTTGAGTCGGGAGGGTAATAATAGTAAGAAAATCTGCTTACGTATTACTTGAAGGGTGGAGTAAAATTAAATAAAAACTATTTTGTTAACTTTGTTTATTTGTGTGATAATAGGCTTACAAAAGCGGTTATTATATGATTTATGACTATGATTTATTTATTTATTTATAAAAACAAATAGTAGCTTACGGTTAAAATACCAACACGCTAACTATTTTAAATATGGCTTATATACATCATAACAACTATATACCTATTAATAATAATAATAATGATATATTTATTTATTACTCCTCATAATTAGATAATTAAACAAGTAGGTACAAGCAAGATTGACAAGATGATATCTAACTGTATGAGGAGCTGGTGCCTGAAATAGGTTTTGAAAAACCTGTCCTACAGGTATTCATTTATTATATATAAGGTCTTAATTATGAAACTTTCTTCAAAGTGAAGTGATCAGACGTACCAATCTTTACCTAATATTTGGAAGATAGGTAGATTGTAATCTAGAATAACACATAGGATAGTTTTCATCATTGTCATCACTTTTCATCATCATATTCAACCTGGGTGAAACCGCGGGACACAGCTAGCTATTTTTTTATACTCAAGTAAAATAACAAATTGGCTGACGTCTCATTTTAGGAACACATTAAACCCTGTCTCTGGGTGCTCTGAATTACGGGCCAGACCTAGGAAGGTCACTAGGATCGATAAGGACACGTAAAATAAAATGATTTATATGTTAACATAGCACCGATAATTATACCGATATCGTTTCAGTGAAGGAACTAGTGCGGACAATAATACGGCTACGGTACAACACTATTCCACTGTACATATTATTGTAAACAAAAACGAATGAAATAATTCATAATAAAGGTCTGTTATGCGGCAATGAACCAAAATATCAATACTTTAGCCATAAATTCATGATCGCGTAGCCATTTTTTCATCGAACGTGCATGATTATTTGAACTATTGCATGAAAACCGGCTAATAACCTGTGAAAAGACAATTGAGGTTGATTTTTGTTCTTTCTTGCAGCACACTTCACAATACAACACATAGGCATGTTGAATTTCAGTTTTCCAACATTCACATGTAGTTTTAAAGGTAAACTCGTCGTAATTTTCTCGCAAATCGCATTAAAACAAAATGTAAACAATCATTTGACAGCTAAACTACCACGAAATTCGTCGCATAAAATGGCTGAAATGGCACTTACCTACAATTGTCCCTACGTCACCAAAAAATGTTGTCAGAAAGAGCATACAACTAAATATTGTTGTCTCTTTTAACACATACGATTATCATATTGGAAAGAATGAGACAAAACAATATTTCACATTCTGTATCGTATTTCACTCATATTTGTATATGTAAATGTATGTATAGAATAACGCGGCATCTCCATGTTTTTTTTATCTCAATGCACAGAACTGACAGAACAATCGATAGACCATAGTGATGTAGTTGACACTTGACTGATGATGTGATAATATCGATTGTAATATCGGAAGTATCGATAAATTAAAACATGATAATCACAATACCCTAAACAAAACAAAATTGCATACTTCACATGCTGAAATATTGCAAACTTGCGATACTATTGATTTTCTGGACTATCAATAACTAATTTATTTTTTCACTAATATTGTTTACAGTTTGCTGGTATGTTAAATAAAAATAGCAGTTTACAGTGAATTTAAGCTTACTACAGCAATGGGTATTGCAAACTTAGGTGTATTTGTTTAATAAAAGTCAACGTCTAAATATTAATAATAGAAAACAATACTTAACCGATACTATTGAAAAATGAACTACTATCGATGGTATACTTCGTCAATATCTAATATCACGTTTTGAGCTGTCGATACTAGCGAGTGTCACCTTCAATAGCACTATCAATGGCTTTATTATATTTTAAACTATCGAATGTATAGCAACACTGTCGGCCGTTTTCGATAACCGATCCGTAATAACAGTTCTATCCACGGTTTGCCCTACTGGAGATAGAAATTTGACATAAACACCATAGAAGTAATGTCAAATTTCTATCTCTAGTATTAGCAAACCGTGGATAGAACTGTTATTGGGAACGACTGTAAAATACTAAGACAAATGAGAAAAATACTATCGTCTACTCCACAGACTAAGTATCATCGTCTATCATCTGTGGTCCTTTCTATCCAATTACGATCCGTATCCATAATTCCACAGATAACAGATGATATTTTATTATGATAATCATAGATTATAATAATGTATCAAATCCAATAGCCATAGTTTTGTTTTGGCCGGGGGGTAGGAAACTGAAAACTAGGAAGTGGGAACTTTTGGGAAGCTTTAGAATGGGAAGTATTATAGAATCGAAATACAGACTCGCTTTTGAGTGTATCATAATACTAGCGGCCCGCCCCGGCTTCGCACGGGTATTTAGCAAAAACGCAAAAATTATAATACACACATTATTGGAGTTTTAGTAAGGATCCCTAATTTTATTGAAAACAGACATCAATATTTATACAATACTAACGTCACTCAATTGTTTTGCCTTCCCGGAACCTCTCCACTAACACTTGAACTTTATGGTATGGTATTAAAGTTCAAATTGACTTAATATTATTACGAATCGTTTGTATGGGGAAAAGAAAAGGGCTAATTTTAGTGTTTTCCCGGCAATTATTCGATTTTTCTCACCGTAAAAACCATTATTGGACTTCAACGAACATTTAAAAAAAAGAATTGGTAAAATTGGTCCAGGCGTTGTTGAGTTATGCGCTTACCAACATATTTTGCGATTCATTTTTATATTATAGATGTATATATACTCAAAAGCGAGTCGGTAGGGATTTAAAAGCAAAACGCGTTTTTATGGTTCGGGAAATACATACCAAACAAAACAACATTTATTTATTAGATACATTATTTATTCTGGAATGTTTACATAAACCTCAGGACCAGAGAACTCATATACCTACTTATTTAAAGATCTTTAGTGTTTACTGTTAATTATAACGACGCTAGAGCAAGGTTAGACAAATGGGATATTTGTGATCTATTATTCAGATTTATTATTATTTAATTACTAGCTGTTCCCTGCGGTTTCACCCGCGTGGGCTACAGTTTATCGCGATAAAAAGTATCCTATGTCCTTCCCCGGGGCTCAAATTATGTCTATACCAAATTTTATTTAAATCGGTTCAGTAGTTTAGGCGCGAAAGCGTATGTATTCCGTATACTCCAAAATTATTCCCGCACTTCGGTGCCCCCTCACCGCGTTACCTGCTGTAGGTACCCACTATCCTATTTTGATTCTAAGTAAATTTTTCTTGGACCGCACGTTTGAACCGCGCAGGTAAAGGTCTTCCTGATCTGCGACCGCACTTTACCTATTTCATAGATTCTCCCGGTGCCCCCCCTCACCTCACCGCGTTTTCCGCTGCGCTGCGGTGCGGCGGTTTTATTTTTCTACTACTACTTACATTATTTTTTAAACTCGTAATATCTTTCGAATGGAATGTCCGAATTGAATGATTTTAAAAGTTATATAAAGGCATTGAAGCAGTTTTGAATAAGAAGTAATTTATTTTGATAAGGATTAATACCAAGATACAAATAAAGAGCCTTTTCTTGCGGTGGCATTAAAAATTAAAATTTTAAAACAAAAGACCACTTATTGTGGCATAACTATAATAGTTAGACATGTCATATGCTCTCGCGGACTTTTTTGTAGATCTTAATGAGACCTACAAACCCATAGTACATTGTTTTGGTCTAGTGTCAATAGTTTTTGCAGCGCACGCAAAAATAGATTTTCGATTTCACACCTTGGGTTGCAAAATAGCAATTTTCTTACGGATCCCTAATTTTTTTGGAAATAAAATATAGCCGTTCTCGATAAATGGGCTATCCAACACCGAAAGAATTTTTCAAATCGGACCAGTAGTTCCTGAGATTAGCGCGTTCAAACAAACAAACAAACAAACTCTGCAGCTTTATAATATTAGTATAGATAATCCTACACCCATAAGACCCATATGTTTGGAAAGATATGAACTAGAACTTCCACACGGCCGAAGCCGTGGGCAGGTCCCTAGTATGTAATAGTAGCTGCAACCTGCGGTTTCACCTGCGTTTTGCTGTTATCCTCTTTGAGTTATTCCAAATAATCTGAAGTGGTGATTAAGTCTCCCCAGGTTCCCTTAATGGGGTCTTCTATTGCATAACCTTTTTCGCAAGTAAATGATACTGTCATAGCATATCTTACACCAGATTTAACCTTTTCCACATAATGCAAATTTTCTTTCCCACTGGTGAACATGTTGACTCTACCCTTTCTGGGCTCCACAGTTCTATTGACTTTTTCATCAATATATACAAATCTTCCACCTTCAAAATCTATATTGTAATCACTCAAGTAAAGAAGGGTTGTGTAATGGAATGACTTGTAAGTATCCTGAAACAATATATAATTCATTATTCTTAGTTAAAATAATACCTGAAGTCTTAGAAAACGAAGACTCACTTTATCAACATGAGGATGCCAATACTCATCATGTACAGTGACTGGGCTCTTTGATGTTATTTCAGAAAAGAATGTTGGATGAGTCAAATATATCTTATCCCGATCAATTCCAAAATGATGAGCCACGGAATACTTAATTTTTTCTTTAACCATCTGAAATAAAGAGAAAAATGTATTTAATTATTGTACCTAATTATTGTAGCTTTATATAAACTTTGATAGTGATATGGGTAGTATGTGTTTAGATCAACAGTCAAATCATGTATTTGGTAATTAATATTTCAATATGTCACTTTACTAATATTATTCGATTGATCTTTGCTAAGAGATATTTACCCAATACAATTTTATATCACTTTCTTTAATAACATTTTTTCCTTCATCAGTTTTATAGAAGTTTACAAAATACTGTTCCACGGACAGCGCCCCGCTGTGAAGGTCTATGATCGAAGCTCCCCCGGATGATCCTCCCAGTTTCAAACCTCTTTTAGCTAGTTCCAGGAGTTGTGTTACTTCTGCTTCAGTGAAAATTTTGTCAGTGACAAATCTTTTACATTCTTTAGGTGAACAACCAGAGTATCTGTTTATCTCCTTCAGATATTCTGGAGAACATTCTATTACCAGGCCTTTCCCAGGCAACACTTCAGATTGTTTGGCAAATGCTGTGAGTTTTTCATCTTTTGAAGTAAAGTACACAATAGTTAGCAACGATAAAATAACGGCCATTCGTGAGAAGATTCTGAGTGAACTGATTCCACTTATCTTTTGTGAAGTCCTGAAAACAAAACCAGTAGTTATTATCCCTACTATGAAATAAGAATGCAGTTTTGGGGAAGATTTGTTAAATAAATAATCTTACTGCTTCTCATTATTTTCTGTTTCATTCTCATTTCCTTGGTCAACACTCTCTGTAGTGTCTGTACTCTTTATTCTTCTTCTGATTTCAGATTCAGACATGTTGATGTATTGTCTATCTAATTTACCATTTTTTATTTATTTAATTTACCTTCGACAAAGTCCTAATTCCTATATTATTTTTGCAATGTTTTGTTCTTTTTTCTATAAAACTAATATGACAGCTGACAGCTATCTATTTTTTTTGTTATGGCGTCACACGATAATGTATTTGCCAGTGTCAAGTATAAAATATTTCAAACTCAGAGAGTTGAATCAAGTTTAAATGATGATGATGATGAGATGAACGGATGAGGATAGTGTTTAAGTAAAGTAGTGGCGCTTTACTTAAACTTTACACGGACTTTTTTGGAGCTAGTCGAAAAGTCACTTTCACAACTTTATTTCAATTACCCACACTCGTACACATTAACGAACACAAAATGGTTAATAATCCACCAATATTACACATTATCACTCGAAGAAACACAAGTTTTGGAAATAAAAACAAAATTTTCACGTTGACAATTTGATTCCCGCCTAAAAAGTCCAGCTATCTTGCTATCTATTGATTTTAAGCTAACTGACAGGAGAAGATTACCATTCGGAATAATATTCTTGGGATTCATATTTCATTATTTCATTTCGGGCAACATTATAAAAAATAACACGGCCGTTGTATGTTGACTGCGTTTACGTTTAGCAATTTTTATTTTGAGTATTTACGTACTTAAATTCCTTGTGTCTTTTTAGTTTTATGAAAATATGCTTGAATATTAACTGTTGTGTATCAAGAAAGTCGTTGCCGTTGCCTCTTCCAAGAAAACAAACGCCATGTTTTTCGAAGAAGACGACGACGATGGTTTTGGATTTCTCAATCCGGAATTATATCACATCGTCAGTCACGAGCTCTGTATGTATTTCTATTACCTACTCACAGAAATTAATTTCTATCTTTTGCAGTAACGCTCGTTAAGCACGTGGCTAATTTTTTCCAGATTCCATAAGTCCACATCTAGAGTCTCACCCATTCGGATTGAGAAGTGTACCCACTCACACTGAAGATGGTATACCCATCAGGAAACTGTATGTGTCAAATTTACCCCCGAAAGTAAGTAATTTTCTCCAGATATCAATATACTTTTTGTTGCTTTTTGAAATACAATAAAAAAATTAATAAATTCAAAATTATGGGGACCAAAAAAAGTTTTTTGTCTATGAGTTAAATACCAATTATTATTATTCAAATAAATAATTTAATCTCTTCGCGCATAACAAATTGTCCTAAGACAAAGGTCTTCAACCAGTGGGCCTTCCTGTTATGACATACGGAGCCGAGTCATGGAAACTCACGACACAACTAGTCCACCAATTTAAGGTTGCTCAGCAAGCTATGGAAAGGGCTATGCCTGGGGTTTCTCTGAGGGATTGAATCAGAAATGAGGTGATTCGTCGGAGAAGGGTTTTAAAATATATTTTTGTTTTCTTTCTAGACTACTCGTACAGAACTATTTGGTGTTTTTGCACCATATGGATTCATTAAGAGTTGCTGGCTGCGAATGGGAGAGAAGGGACCAAACAGAAGCCCCACACCAACCTATGCCTTTGTGACATTCAGCGACCCTGCTGATGCACATAAGTAAAATCATTATTATCAATTTTCTTTTGTATATAAGTATTTGTTATTCAATAATTTTAACTTTATGCTGATGTAAATTTGGTCGGAAGTAATATTTTTAACGTAAAGTATTTGTGAATAATGTATTAAAATGTGCTATAGAAATAAATAAATATTTAATCTATCTATATAGAATCAATGTTCTAACTGACTGATAATAATTATACTAGGAGACTAGTTTTAAGTTTGACATTTTAAAGCAAGGATGCACAGACTTATTAAGACTAGGGGCCACTCGGGCAAATCATGAACTGATGGCGGGCCG
The DNA here is from genome assembly GCA_931315375.2 of Opisthograptis luteolata. Classification (NCBI taxonomy): domain Eukaryota; kingdom Metazoa; phylum Arthropoda; class Insecta; order Lepidoptera; family Geometridae; genus Opisthograptis; species Opisthograptis luteolata. The sequence goes on along the minus strand of OV928049.1, from coordinate 8,724,468 downwards.
CCAGAAGTATAGGTAATTAAAGATAATAATGTAGTAATTGAAAAAGAATTTATTAATTTGAAGTGTGGCACTGCATAGTGCTTACAATCTTTTTATATTTGAGATTCAAATTACATGTCGAACAAATTTTTTTTGGTTTTATTCTGAAATAGAATTCTATATTTTTCGAATGTACGAGAGTATTATTTTTGCTGTTGGCGGGCCACCAGTACTCCACCGGCGGGCCGCGGTCTGTGCATCCCTGTTTTAAAGTGATCACAATGTATCCTATTAAATAAAAAACATTTGACTTTGACTTCATCAACCCACAACCTAAACCGCTGGTTGTAGAAACTTGAAATTTGGAGGGTATGTTTGTCTTGATACGTAGGGGTGTACCAAAAAAGGATTTTTTGAAATACAATCCCTAAGGGAATAAAAATGGAAACTAGCCCATGCGGGTGAAACCGCGGGGTACCGCGGGTTAGTAATAAAAATGTAACTGTGATTGCTTCCAAAAATGACCTGTCGGATGTTTCTTGCCTATTCTTTTGCCGGCGTAAGGAGTGTGAATTAGGCATAGCTAGTTGTAGTTAGACGGTTCAAAGTGATGTTGTAGCACACTAAATAAATATATTCGAGTTTTATGTCATTTACAATTGTAATTTATGGATTTTAGAGCTCTGCAAGCTCCAAGCCATGAGATGACATTGCGGGGTCGCAACCTGCAGATATCGCCAGCGGACAGCTGGCATCAGCCCGCGCAGGACGCCGATGGCCGCGTGCGGTGGAAGCCGCAGCGCCGTGAAGACTCCACCTCCTTCGCCGACATCAGTGAACACGGGGACAATGGTAAGCATTAGAATTATTTTTTATAACGGGATAATTACCATGTATTGTTTATTTATTTGTTTAATGGTAAGCATTGTTTGTATGATTTATAATAGGAAGCTGTTTTTGAAATTTATAATAAAACTCTAAGGAAAAAAAAAATGAATGAAATTAAAATAATGTCAGCTGTTTTAACTACTAATATTATAAATGCGAAAGTAACTCTGTCTGTCTGTCTTTCACGTCTAAACTACTGAACCGATTTAAATGAAATTTGGTACAGGGATAGTCTAGAGCCTGAGAAAGAACATAGGCTACTTTTTATCGCGTAGCCTACGCGGGTGAAACCGCGGGGAACGGCTAGTATATTTATAAAATTTTAATGTATAGATAAAAATAGCCTATGTTTTACACCAAGGCATAATCTATCTGTAGCTGTTTGAGCATCAAGGAGTTACAAACATTCTCTCACTCACAAACTTTTATATTTTTATACATTTTCGACTACGGGCCTGTCTACAAACAGCCTAACGGCCGTTCCCAATAATCTATCTATTCAGGGAATGCCCTACTAGAGATAGGAATTTGACATGACTTCTATCACAGTAAAGTAAGAACAGTAGGTTAGCTAAGGCCGCTCGACGAGTTAATTGCCTACTCTTGCGGTGATGCATAGGCGGCGCGTTCCGTACTGAGTGCATGGCCGCGGCCCCGTTCGTTTGTGATTGTGTGCGTGAAAAGTGCGTGCGTACACGGAGCCGCTACTCTCGCACACATTCAAACCGGCAGCGGCCGATTTGTATGAAGCTGAACTACTACTCTTTACTATGCTTCTATGAAGCTAATGTGGATTGGCAAACCATGGATAGATTGGTTATTGGGAATGGTCGTAAATCAGAAGTGATAGTCATGAAATTTTCAGAGTGGTTTTCTTTGTAAATCACTTGCACATAAGTATTTATGTTATTGAAAAAATTCCAACATCTTCTGCAGTTGCAGCGGCCACTCAAACAACGTCAGACAGTGGCGATGTCCCACCTGAATCCTCCGACCACGAGCCAGATATAAACAATGTGGGTATTACTTTATAAAAGTTTCAAATGTAGTTAATTGCACTGCTGGTAGAAATATAGCATGTCGGAATGAAGTCAAGCAATTATAGGATAAAGTTATTTCAATTTGATGTTGTTTATAAGTTATAACTCCTTTCGTCAGGGGTTAAAAATAGCTCTATCATCATGATTCCGAATAATCGTATCGCACTGTAATCTGACACGTGTTTCGCCCTGTGTTCATGTAGAGGCCATATAAACACATGTCACAATAATTATTTTTCATATAATTATACTCGTATGTCACTCACATATATAATTGATATTATTTTTGGTTGTTGACAACCGATGTGGCGCAATGGGCGAATAGCCGACTGCGAAGCCTGAGGTTGCGGGTTCGATTCCCGCTACAGGACAAATATTTGTGCATATAAAAAAAGGAGCAAGTATTTGTTCTGTGTCTGGGTGTTGTGGATCCTCGTGGGAGTCCTAGTTAGGGGTCCAGAGCCTATGTATGTGCTTGTCCCACACAACACACGTTATTATGTATTATTTCGCAAAGTGGTTACTTTTTACCACAAAAGGAAAAAGGAACACTATGGGATCACTTTGGTGTTCGTCTGTCTGTCGTGTCTTTTTGTCTGTTTGTCTGTCAAGACCTTTTGTCTCAGGAACGCGTAGAGGTATCAAGTTGAGGTACCAAATACACTTGGCCGGTTTTTGTTTTCTGATGGGCTATATTTCCAACCTGGCACTGTATTTATGTAGCATGTGTCGTAAGCTTTATGTTTTTGAATTGCGTTTTATTTATTTTAAAACAGGCCAATGTTTCGCAGGAGCCAGAAGATAATGCTGAGACAGATGAGTCATACAATGTAATGGATATTTTGAATAGGGATTGCCTCACCCATATTCTGACATATGTACCTATCACCGATCTTATAAGGTCAGAGCGCGTCAGCAAGCGTTGGCAAAACATGGTGCAGGAGTACCTGCAGGGTAAGTCGCTAAAAAGACTAGTGCCGAAAAAGCTATGCTATAGTTATGTTCTTGGTGGATGGGTTTTTGAAATCTTTTTGGATGTTCTCGTACAATGTTTTTGTTAAATGTTTTGCGTAATGTTATGTTTAACATAGGCTAAAAAGTAGCGTACATATGACTGTTGGTCGCTGCCCGTCGTCGCCGTAGTATGCACATCTTTTTGTACATTTTACTTTAGTATTAGTGATGATCATCTTTTTTTTATATGGATAAATGCCTATTGCTTGTCACGGGAGTGGCGGAAGGTGTATGTGGGGCTTGAACCCATTAACCCCTCCCACCTCCCCGTGAGCTATCCTCCTCCGTATTGGGGTAAGATGGGGTTGTGCTAGCACTCACAATCTCGCCCCGGACTGGCCGGTCCTCAGGCCCTGATGGAGGTCGGTTTTGCTCACCAAGGCCACCCCTCAGACAGACATGTGGGGACGTGCAAGTCGGCGGAGAGTCCCCCGACTCCCCGCCAGTGACCCCACCCAAACGTCAGTCTGGAGGAACCTCCTCGCTAGCCTCTGGGCCAGCTCTCGAGGGAGCGGCCTTTCTCCTCCTTCACAAAATTGAGCGTCCTCTCCTCACATAGTGATGATCATCCTCGACCAACTAAGCGTAAAACCTAACACATTCCTAACATAGGTATTTGTAGTAAATACGACATACTAACTCGGTTTTGCAAGCTCTATTTTTTATGAACAGGCACTTGTTTCATTTATATTGTTAAAAATGCTAACTTTTTAAATGCTTCAAATCCTATATAGGTAATCTTTGGCAAACGAATGCTACGTCGTTTGTTAACGTAGTTCGTTTTGATTATTCATTTAAAAACTCATTAACTGCCCGTTTACTGACGCACGTATGTACATAATGCAATTAAAAGTATAACTTGATTAATTCGAAATTCTGGGACATTCCAACTTAATCGCGTAATTTCATCAGACAAAAACTGTGAATACTATTAACCAACTCATCAATATTATCAATCAACTCGTTACACGCGTTTCCTTTCGAAAGTGGTTTGAATAATCAAAAATCGCCTTCAAGGAAGTTCACTACAATCACAAGCTTTTATATCATCTAAATAGTCCGATATTTAAGCTTTACTAATAAGCAATACTGGATGTCCATTATTTGGTCGTACATTATCGCGTCCCTTGTTGGGTTGCGGCAGGCATCCGCACGTTCAAGACGTCGTGGTGGGCGGCCGCCGCGGGCGCCCTGACCACCGCGGTGCTGCGGCGCGTGCTGCAGCGCGCGGGCGGCGCGCTGGCGCGGCTGCACATCGACCACCACTGGTCCGCCCTCAACGACCGCACCGCTCATACTGTCGGCAAGTTCTGTCCCAACCTCGAGGAGCTCAAGGTGAGACGGTGCTGACAAGCGACTAGCTCACACAGCTTTTGTTACATGTCGCTTTTGATCACCTGATGCTAAGTGACGATGCGGTAGCTGATCATACCGATCTTCCAAATATGTTTTAGATCAGCAATGTTTGGGTTTCTAGACTTTATGAAGTAGCGTTTGACCACAAACACTATACACCAGATGTTAAGTGATGATGCGGTCAAATGGTTGGAGTTTTGATGAAGGTAATCGGAAAATTTGTTATTGTTCAGCGACTTTTGTTGCTGACTGTACCACACTACACTTGGATTTAGAACTGGCTCTCAAGTGAGGCTGCCGAAACACACCATAGGTGCTTGGCAACTGATTCTTTACAGGTGGTAGCTTTCAGCGCCCCTTACGGAAACTTGGAGGAATTAAAATCGGTAGAACGAGTTATTTTAAATCGTTGTATTCGAATTCGAACAAAGTTTTCGAGATACGTTTTGCATTTAGGCAGTACGTGTTACCACTTTGACAAGTTGGCGTTTAGGAAACCTTATAGTTTTCAAAACTTGTGGCACAGGCGTGCACAGCTGCAACGTCCATATACGAAGTCACGGGAAATGATATGATGATTTCCATTTTCAGGTTGTTGGAATGCATACGAAAAACTGGAACCCCTTAATTTACGGTTGCAAGCAGCTTAGAAAACTTTCATTTGTGTCGTGTAGTAAGGTATGTATAGTAAATATGTGTCACAATTCAAATATAGTAACATTTATCTGATATCATAACTCAGGTTTAATTGGAATCATTAATGGAATGAGTGTTTCAATTCAATACTCAAGACTACGCCTGATTTACTAGACCGATGCTTGCTGTGTTGAGCTTAGCATGCTATGTTTGAGTCTGAATTTTGAAATTTAAGGTTTGGTGATTTAACTAATTTTATTTTACATCTTAAAGTAAATAACTAATTTTGTGGTCTAAATAAAAACAGTGAGGGTGTAGATTACGTCATCAGAACTAATAGTAGTGTTAATGTTAATTTACATAAAACACCTCTAGACTTAAGACTAAGACAGAGATACCACGTACTGTGTTGACCCCAAATGAAGGCTGTGCAAGACGATGAAGATTACCCTAAGTTTATACGAACTTAATTCATTGTTTCAGCTCACAGACTCAAGTTTAGTACAATTAGTGAAAAACGATTCGTGCATCGAGAGCTTGACGGTCGCGAACAACACCCACGTGACCGGACTCTTCCTCACCGGCTCCAGTCCACCGAAACTGCACACCTTGGCGTTTTACAACTGCTACAGTTTGCAAGGGACCGTCCTGTGCGCCGCCATCGATACACTGCCCCTCCTAACCACGCTCAGACTGGACGTCTGCCCCATCTCCATGTGGAAAATCATACCGCTCATACTGAACAAACTGCCTAAACTAGAGGAGCTTTCCCTTAGCGAATACATGTCCATAGACTCCCTCTCGCCGCAGAACAAGGACTTCTGCGATAGCCTGGCCAACCTCACCGAGCTGAAAGTGTTGAATCTATTCAAGAATATATACGTTACGAATGCGGTGCTCAAGCAGATAGCCCAGTCCTGTACCAAGCTAGAGTCGCTTAATATATCTACTTGCAATTCGAGAAAGTTCTATCCAGGTGAGGATTACATTTTAGTGTAATTTTACAAGGTAACGCTTGACCATGAGTCACCTGGTGTTTGGTGACGATGTGGTCGAAAGTGGCGCCACGCTACGCCTGGATTGGGAACAACTGGCTCTCAAGTGAGTCTGCCGAAACATATTTGTCTATTTAGCAGAAACTGTTGAATCGTGTTTCATCATGGGCCAGTTACTTTTTCTATGGCTGTGTACTAAGGTTCAATCGCCTGTCAATCAAATGTCTGTCTTTCACGCCTAAACTACTGAACCGATTTAAATGAAATTTGGTACAGAGATAGTCTAAAGCCTGAGAAAAATCATAGGCTACTTTTTATCGCGATAAACTGTAGCCCACGCGGGTGAAACCGCAGCGGGGACAGCTAGCGTTCAATATAAACATTCAATTTTTTTTTCATTTATTATCATTGGTCTCGCTCTGGGAGGAAAAATAAATGGTCACGTTAGGTATACAGCGGGTGTGTTTATATAATCCCATCCTAGCCTACTAATATTATAAATGCGAAAGTTTGTGTGTGTGAATGTTTGTTACCACGTATCACCCGTAACAACTAAACCGATTTTGATGAAATTGGTAATGGAGATAGCTTGTACCCTTCCTTCGTATATTTTCCTTCTTCCATAACTGGAAGACGCGGGTGAAACCGCAGGGCGCAACTAGTTAAAATGTGAACATGCCCAAAAAGTGACGTCATAACAGGCGTAGCTAGTTTTAAGTGTAACGTTTTAAAGTATTCACATGTTTAATCTTACTAAATAGAATAAATATATTTGAGTTTGACGTTGCCAGGTGTGGGCGACGAGGGTGTGACGTCGATATGCTCGTCGTGCCGCTCGCTGCGTCAGCTGGACGTGTCGTACCTGGCGGCGCTGACGGACGCGGGGCTGCGCGCCGTGAGCAAGCTGCCGCGCCTCGAGGCGCTGCTCGCGCGGGGCAATGCCGCGCTCTCCGCCGCGCCCTTCGCCGCTGCCATCGCGCACTGCCACAGCCTGCAGGTAACTACAATGAGCTGGAGCTTTCGGTGAAGGAAAACATCGTGATGAAACCATAGTCTGGTAGTAGGGCATTTTCTAGTGCTCGCCTGGCTAGCTACCATCCTCTTGTTAAGAATCTGTCGCCAAGCACCTATTGGTGTGTTCCGGCAGCCTCACATGAGAGCCAGGTCCACACTATAAAAATGCGATCGGCCCCGCCATGCGCGCGCCGCGCATTGCGCATGTAGCCACTACAGGATTAGCCGATGTCACTACCAACATCGCTTCAAACTTAATTCGCATTTAAAGCTCATTTTTTTTTCTACTTACAGGGTAGCGTTTGACCACAAGTCACCTAATGTTAAGTGACGATGTGGTCGAAGATGGCGTCACACTGAACCTGGATTGAGAACTGGCTCTCAAGTGAGGCTGCCGGAACACAGCATGGTAGATTACGGCCCGATCTCTCACTCTGAGAGTAAATCAAATCAAATCAAAATTTGTTTTATTCAATAGGATACATTGTGATAACTTTAAAACGTCAACTTAAAACTAGCTACGCCTGTTCCAACCTCCTTACGTCGGCAAAAGAACATGCAAGAAACGCTCGGCAGGTAATTTTTTTGGCGCGATCACATTGACAATTTTATTCTTATTACTAGTTGATTGAATTGTAGGCTAGAGTCCCAGCAGTGAGAAAGTAACAGTGTGATGATGATGATAATGTTGTGTCCATAGGAGGTGGACGTGTGCGGATGCGACGGCGTGTCGGAGGAGGTGGCGTGCGCGGCGCAGCGTGCGCTGCAGGCGCGGCCGCGCGCTCTGCTGCTGCGGCTGGCCGGCACCGCCGCCGTCAACGCGGAGGTATGCACCGGACCTTACGGGACTGCTTGATGTATGCATACGCACCGGCACCAGGGTGCAAAGGGTACACATGCACAACCTATCAAGATAGAAAATGCATACAAGAAAGCCAAACTTTTTTAATAAGATAACGGTTTAGATTCTGTTGTGCATTTTCTCTGTTCCAACCTCCTTAAACGCCCGGCAGGTAATTGTTTTGGCGCGATCACATTGACAATTTTTTTCTTGTTACTAATTGATTGAATTGGAGCAAGTTCACTAAAATTCCAAGCTCTTTTTTTTGTCATCTAAATAGTCCGATATTTTATTATAAGCTTTACAAATAAGAGTTATCTTGGTTGGTTGTGCACATTGGGATATGGAAAAATGAATATTAATGACTATGTCCCTTCCCTTTCCTATGCTAAAAACCACAAGGCCCACACTAATGAATTGTTGACTTCCAGGAACTACCAACTCACAAGCTCCTAACCATAAACATAGAGGACGACCTGAGCAACCCGAACCTGCGGCCCGACTTTATCGACAACACCTTCGAGGACAGCTCCGAGGACTCGTTCGACAACCTCTACGACCACGAAGACTTTGACGAGTTCTTCGGCGCCGGGAACATATACTTTCCACACTCGGGTACGTACAGCTACGTATATAATCGTATTTGTAAAGGAGTGTGAAATTTTTGCTATATAATTACGCACACCTAGAGTGCAGGGTTTTTTTTCACAACGCTCGCGTGGCTTTATGATCATCATCAGCCTGTATCAGTCTCTCGCAAGGTACGCCACTAAGCCCACTCTTCCGATCCAACTACTGCCAGCCTCTCAGTCACAGAGCGTCCTACACTACGTAGACCAAGTCGCTGTCTCCACTCAAGAACACGTCTACCCCAGCGGTTGTCGGTTCTGCGGCTTATATGACCAGCCCACTGCCACTTCAGCTTGCTAATTCTATGGGTGTGGTATTATGTATACCCAAACAACTTCAAAGCACGCTGGGCAAGCGACAGTGCCTATTGAATGCTGGTGGAGTACTAAAGGCATAGAGTAGTTTATGAGTGAGGCTTAGCTAGGCGCTCAAAGAAATTCAACTCCCAATGTTATTAGTAAAAACAAAACACTGGGGTACATATGACCCCGCGCGTGCGCTCTAGTTTTAATAGAGGTTTTTCCTTCCCCATGCTTCATACTAAATTTCACCAAGATCTATTCAGCGAGGCGTGAAAAGGTAACACTAACATTGAAACTGTTTTCAGATGAAGAGTTATTCATGGATGATGATTTGGACGAGTACGAAGGAGTCTACGCTTACGATGTTCGCGGCCAGGACATCATCTTGCTGTAGTGTCTATGCCTGAATCCTATCGCCAGCGCTGTCCATTGAATCAACGCGCAACGCAACCAACAATGCAAGGCGACTCTGTGAATTAAAAAGAAAACTTCCTAACTTACTCCTCAATTGAAGTTTAGTGGCGGTCAGTAGTGTCAACTTTCACCCATTAGGCGATCTTGTCAATATCGAAGGTAGGAAATTGAAACCAGTCTATTTAGCAATCAAAAGAACCCTTTATAAATTACAGAATGGCATTTGATAACATTTGCGGTAAAACAAATACGCATTTCTAACTATCCGGGCCTGATTTGTCTTACGCATATCTTGGCTCAATGCTATAAAATTATAAAGACCACGTTATTAACGCAAGGGGTCGAGGTATAGCCTATATCAATATAATTATGCGCTAAATATCAATATGATGCTAACAAAAACACTCAATAAAACAACTACAAACTAAAATAACACCCAATGGTGTCGATTCGGTTTCGCATTCTCTAAAACTAAAACTAATTTTGACCTGTCAAACTTAGTTTAGTTTTAGAAAATGCAAAACTGAATCGAAACCATTGAAACTAATTAATCATTTATTGCTTTCATATGTTAAAGTAGTGATCTATAACATGATGCGAAAGAATAAAGTTAATGTAATCAGTTATAGAGTATGAGTGTACCTAATAAAAGGAAAATATTTCAGAAGTGTTCAATTTTGTTGTTTCAGCCATTGGTGTCATGTGCGTTTTCAAAAACTCAATTAATTTTGACAATTAACAAATATTGCTGCCCTTTTCTGACCACTGAAATAAGAAAAGCATTCATTTTTAGACCTGTCAAACATAGTTTTAGTTTTAGAAAATGCACATCAGAATCGACACCATTGGCGTACCAAGGGATGGACGTCGGGTTATTCGCTCAAAAGCGTCGAAACCAAAAGAGGGCTAATCACACGCCAGTTTTTGTTTGGATCTGCGTGTATGACAATATGGAAACTGCACAAGCTGATAAATTGTTACAAGTAAAATTATGCTGTATGTGCATAAGTCCTAAATTAAAATGGTTTAGTTTGTTTATACTTAATCTAATATGTACATAATTACATACTCAGTTTTTTTTGTCTGTTATGTTTTTTATTAGGCCCGACATCCATCCTTTTGTAGTTTTGTATGAATGGACCTAGCTTTTATTTTTTCTTATTTACTATATTGAGAAGATAATCTGTTGTTGGTTTCAATTTCTTTTGCATCCCTGAGTTTGCATGGTTTTAGATTCTTTTTAATAATGGTAATGGAATATTGTTATCGATAATGGAAGGTTCATTAATTTTATAACTTTTCTGATTGTTTTTCTGCGGTGTTAATTTATTTCAATATGTTCATGATACTATAGAGTGCGCGCGGGCATGAATGAGTAGAAGTCTAATTGTACTAGGGTCAATACGCTCCAACGCCAAAATGTACAATATTATGTCATAGTCATAACGTTCTCGCGACCATAATGATCCTGTGACACAAAAGTACACTGCCAAAATGTACAATCGACATAACTTTTAATGGTTAATTTTCCCCGGGAACATGAATCAGTAGAAGTCTAATTGTCCATACTATACGTAACAAGTCCGCGGCGATATCACGGTCTTTGGTTCGGCGATTTGTGGACCTTAAGGGCCTGAGTTGGCGAACGATCAGCGTCGCGTCTGACGGGGCGGGTAGCGTCAGTTTTGTGCAGCGTGCACACTGCACTCCAGAGTACTCAGGAATATCACATACATTTGTTTGTGTTTAACAGACGCCGAACGTCCCACCTCGCTGCACATGACTATGACGTTTTGTACATTTTGACGTTACAAGTACAAATAGACTTCTACTCAGTCATGTTCCTGGGGGCTTTTATTGTACATTTAGTCGCATGTACGTTATTAAATAGGCACTACTTTATCCTTTACGAATTTTGACACATTCATAATTTGCCATTTGTTCTAACACTCACTGAGGTTTTTAACCATTGTACATTTTAACGCTGGAGCGCATTAGCCCAAGTACAAAGAATTCTACTCATTCATGTTCCCGCGCGGTGTTTTGTATCATACAATTCTGTATTAGAAACACTTATCGAAACTTACGTTTAAAACAAGAAACACTGCTGCAATCTGTGATGAACAAATTTTTTCATGTTTTATCTTATATTATATGTATATCATTGTGTAATTGTGTATAGCATAATATTATTGTGTACTTTATTTGCGAGTCTGAAATAATGTGATCCTAGTAATATTACGGAAAGGCCCCCTATTTTACCAAGCTTGACACATGCAACAATTGTCTAAATTATACAACAACTATTATTATTACCTATATTAGTTTGGACTCCAAATGTAACGATATATCTCCAAACTTTGGGAGTGCCCAAACTAATTTTAATTTATTTTAATCAATTGCTCAACCAATGAAACACTGTGATTATACAGACTATTCTTAATAAATGAGGAGCGGCTGTATGGATTTTTTTCTGTCTTGTCGACTATAAGCAGTGAAAACACTACAGTTGTAGCGCAAGCCTGACACGGCTCCAATCTCGTGTCATTAATTGCCGTCAAATCTGCAAATATGTCGATTTGGAAAAATTTACATTGTTTCACAACTTAATTGTCTATAAATTGAGGTATGGGCAATTCACAAGTGGCATATCATGCTTATACTGTTATTGTGGACAATTATGTATCATACCGTACAGTAAAATGTTTGAGAAACGAATTATTGTCAACTTTGACATATTTCCATAGAAATAAAATTGATAATTTGTCTACCTGCCACTTGACAATTGTCGAATTGTCAGTAGACTTATGTCATTGACAGTTTTTACTTGGTGAAATAGGGCCCTGGTGTTGTGTTTAAAGAAACTATTAAATTTTAATTGATACGATGTATGAAAAGGAATTATGTCCAGCAATTATTACACAATACTGGTTCTTCGTTGGATGATTGGTCAGTAAGATAAATGAGAAACAAAAAAGTACCTTGAACTGATAAAAGATTGTATACTTAGTCTTCCTACATATAACTGAAACATAGTATATAGTAATAGAAACTATTTATATGCTACATATTGATAAATTGCTGGAATTGTATCTAAAGAAAACAGTGTGCTTTAGCTAACTTAAAAATAGATTAATAAATACTAATAAAATGGCTTACCTCATATTAATACATCAAGTATAAATAAGGCTTTTTCTTATGAAACATAGAATTCCAATGTTAACTCAATCACTAAACTTTCTCCAGAAAAAACCACTAACTACTAACAGTAGACTCTCAAAGCAACTGGTGGCAGAGTAAGTTTGATATGCTATATAGTTTGCATAAGTGCATAAGGGTCAAGGAAATGCAAGCAAAAACTTGGTAACTAAGGATCAGTTCAATCTGTGGCTATACTGGCAAGCTCATACCGCCAAACGTATGTGTATCACATACGAAGTTGATGTTTCTATGTAAAACTGATCCAAATTGTGAGCCAGCTCACAATTCAAATCCGTTTTACATAGATACAACCAGTTGTATTGTATAGTTTGCAGATTACAAAAAGTAAATCAAGAGCAGTTTAGTTATTGAGATTAATCAATTTATAAAAAAAACTCATCAACAAAACTATAGAAATAATAGTTGACCAAGTTAGAATGAAGCTAGTTCAAGGATAATAAATAAGCACAAAAAATTTTAGACACGAAATATGGGATGTGTTAGAGAAGATTTTGGTTTGACCACTTTTAATTAATATTATTTGATAATTTATTTATTGTCTTTTGTAAATTCGGGCTTTCATAACATTATTTAAGTACCAAAATACTACTTAGATTTGAAATTAAAAAGGAAACGTTTTAGTTTTTGCTTCTCATACTTTATCATTTTTAGTTTAGAAGATTTTTTCAGCTGTTTATTTATATTGTATTAGTGTAACTTTATTATTTTGTCCTTTTTAAGAACATAACACATTTTTAATCAGTGTCATTTCTATTATTTTTATTGTAGGATGATTTTGTTTTAATCACAATGCCGTAAATCAAAGACTTATATTTTTTTAGATTTTTTGAAAGCTAGCACCTAATAGCATTATAATTTACCATCATAGAGAAGAAACATTGTGTTGTTGATTTTGAGATACTGAAATTTGTTAACATTGAAGATACAGTCATGGTTTGTTTCTGAATAGAATGTTATTGTGTGAATCTTTTTGTTGTTTTTTTGCAATTTGCATGTTCTATAGTTACTGTTCATTGAAAAGATGCCGTATTAATTTGCAGAATAAATGGAAGCTTATATGTTACTGTTAAAAATTTATTCATTCATCCATTTTAAAAACCATTCTTAGCTAAATAAGAACTGTTTTGTTTGTTGATTACACCATTCAGTATGTGATTGTTACGAAAAGAATACTGTTAAGAAATATACTGTGAAATGGTTGACTAAGTTGTGATTTGTGTTTTTAGATTTGCATTTTGGGTAATAATCCTTACATAGATGATTTGAGAAGCGCCCTTAGTTTTTATACATAAATTGTTTTAGCATTATTAATAAGAAATGGAATACAAACATTTTCTTCAGTATAATACATATGTTTTATTCATTAAATACTTCAAATAAGCTAAACATTACTAACGCGTATTCTCTTTTAAGCAGATTAATTAAAATTTACATCATAATTGGCTGTCTTTCTGTATAGGTTCCACCACCTCCCCATTACACCCACATCTACAATGTACGAAGGAAAACTCAAGTACGAAGGCTGCATGTATGAACAGTGTGCCTTGTACAAATCACATGATTTATTCAACTCTGAAGTGTACATGACTGAGAATATCCCTAAGCTCCTATAATTTAATAGTCCCTCATTGTAACTCATTTCCAAGAACCTGAGGTGATCTATGGATTTTTGATTTAAGCAGTTGTCACCAACCATTGCAACTTCGTTTTCGACTATCTTCAAGTTATGTTTGAAATCTAATTCATCTGGATTATTCTTCACTAATGCACCACCTATTCCAAGGATCGCCGTCCATTTCAGCGCTTTCAGAGGCTCATCTTGAATGTCGGTTCTCAAGTCCTGCAACATTTGGCGATAGTCTATAAAAAGGTTCTTCCAGTAATCTGCCCATTTTTCCACTACAGTTCCCTTCAACTTATTAGGGAATTTAATTTTTCCTTTTACTTTGATTAAAGTATTTGAACCGTTCTTCAAACTTTGCATCATATTGATGCTTTTCTCAAAGTCTATCTTTGGCTTTTAGACTTGAAACACACGAAATAATTAAGAGAACTGGAATTTTATAACTGCAGTTTACACCATAGCGGGTAATAATACATTATTACGGGTCGTTTACATTCTGAAAACGATAACTATAACTAAATTGGTTAGAATCATAGATTAAGTAGATACACTGGTTAGAATAAGTGACAGCGACAGATAGAGATGTGATAAACGGCAGGACGGATGTTGAGTTGTTGACACTGACAGACGAAAAGAGCGAAACTGACGCATACGAAGAGTGGCGATATGTATCGATATTAGTATGTACTTACTTATTCAATATAATATAATTTATTGATATGATACACGGTGCATTCGTATCCCTAAAAAAAGAAATCAAAGTTCTACACCTGCTTCCTAATTTATTTTTAAACTAGGTTTACTTTTTACCCAACAGTCCTACTAACAGGTTTCTGATTCTTGTAATATTATTATGAGATATGTATTGTACCGTTGATGGCTAAACGTGAAAAAACTTTTGTTCTGCCAGTAATCACTATGTCACCCAGAGCCATAACGGAACTTATGTTCAAAGTGGTATGTTCATGACTATAAATAAAACTATTGTATCCTGTAAATTGTTCAACCATACCGAGTAACAGTGTTTCATAATGTCAATGTATCGATGTCGAAAAACGTTGATAGAACGTCTACGATTTATCGATACGAATACGAGAGAAAATTGACATCTTTAAGAAAACAGCTGATTGAGAATGATTATTCTACATGACGTAAAAAACTTAAAAAAAAACGTTGATAAAATGTTTGTCTATGATATGGTAAATACCTTCGAATTATAAAAATGAATGAAATGAACCATTGATCTGTATAAGTAATTAATGGTAGTTTTACACGGAAAGTCATAATATTTTATAAGCCGGTACGTTTGTTGGCCTTTGGGATGTAAAACAACCGTTTGTTACAAGTAATAAGAATACAGTTAAACGATTGATTACACGACTACGACGATGTAAAACAGTAGGTAGGTACATCTACATAATACATTCACATAACATACTTATTATATTTATCACAACATATGCATTTATTATCATATGAAATCACTTACGCTATGGTTTGCAATCATCAAACTGTATGGTACAGATGGTATGGAACGGGACCATACTTATCCAGTATCCACTATCCACTCTGTGCAATTTTGTCTGACACTTGTCTGGTTTTATTAGTTTCAAAATAGAGCTATTTGAAGTTGGTTTAGTATTTTAATTCATATTTTTAAATTTTATTTTTTCTATTGGTTTTAAGCTCCATTTGTCATGAACATACTTCATAGATATACCTAGTACCTACATCATATCATTGAATGTAACGAAAATAAAAACAGAACATGCATTGCTAATGACTGGTTAACTGTATTTCAAAATAAACTTAAATATGTACTGCTGATATGTCAGTTATCCATGTTATCGTAGTGGTCGCTTTTCATTTCTTAATTATCCTTTTCTTGTGGGCATGGAACCCCCGACTCCTTTAGCTTCCCTCTTTTTACGAGACATTTTCTCAAACCATTGTTGTGGTGGTTGTGGTGGTGGAGGTGGCTGCGGTGGTTCATATTGCGCTCGTCTAGGAAACTGCAAAAAAAACAATAAGTAAATAAAATTTCACCTTGATTGTAGGTAATTAATAATACCCATTGGTAACTTTATATATTCGTTAACTTATTATTTACTCAATTCATTTATATTTATTAAGTTAATTTAACTGATGCACAATCAGTATTTTGATTAATCAACTTACTGCAACGTTATACGTTATACATATTAAAACTATTATGATTTAGTAATAAGTATAGTTAAATTAATATCTCAATCCCATTTACATACTTGCTTGTAACCACTTAAGAGTTATTTGATGAATTTTATGTCGTTATTCTTCCTAATAAAATAAAATAAAATACGTGCGCAAACGCTGTGAGTGTGTTGACTGTTGAGTCTGACAGTAAAAAATATTTTAGGATAACTTCTAGTTCTAAAAATGTTTTACTTACTCTATTTAAAGTTTGAAGACCTCCATAGCTAGCCTCTGTTAATTCAGAGACTGCAAGTTGCGGAGCAGAGATACTAAATCCTATGTCCAAAGAAACAGCAAGACAGAACAGTATACCGATTAAACAAAATGGATGTGCCATCTTCACTGACCACTGCTGAATTGAAACTTGATTCATCGCACATATTTTTATACCATGCATGTGCATTGCATGATACCTGCAGATAAAAGGAAACCTTTGACAAACAATACAACAACTTCCTGTAAGATGCACGCAGTAGATACGACATACATGGCAAAACAAAAACGCAGTCCTACTGAGATAATTGAGTAGATAAAATTAATTGTCTCTCAGTTATTTTATATCTAAACATTGGTAAATAATAATATTCTTTGATAATAAATATGGGGCTGCCGCCGTAAGCAATGTCGACCTTCCATAAATCAGTGAAGACTGAAGATACAGCTAGTTTCATTTTTAGGATTCCAATACCTCTAAAGGAAAACCAAACCCTTACAGGATCATGAAATTTGGCATGAAGCAAATAGCAATGTCTTACAGTACAGCACCGTGTCTTAGGTTTTAGAGATGGAATGGCAAAATTATAATTGTCCTACAGACCGGAGAAAGTCTTCGATCGGCGTTTGTACGGAACCCTCAGTGCGCGAGTCCAACTCGCACTTGACTGGTTTTTTATTGTATTGACGAAATGACGAATAGTCGACAGCAATACCTAATATTACAAGAGAGAAGACTTATATCAAAATTTGTTTTGCAAGTTATGTAATATGTACTACAAACATGTTATAATAACAAAGTAAACTGTTTGATGAAATGCTTTGATTAGTTATTTCTATCTGTTCTATGAATATGAACTAAAAAAACGTTTATATCTACAATCTACATGCCAATACAAAAACCAATCAAATCTACCTCCTGTCTTTAGTGTGAATACACCTTAGTATTTTTATACTGTGGTACTTGCTATTTTCAGAATACCCACCACTAAAAAGTCATCTTCTGTAAAAATTGAAGATTAAGAACGGTCAAGGGAAAGTACCACATTGAATATAGGGTGCCGTACGGCCGTAGCCGTAATACCAGATAAATTCATAGAGGAATGGCAGATTTTTGTAATTTACATAATTACATTAACTCGCACGACTACACCCTGAAAAAAATTGTCTGTTTGTACAAATTTACAAAATCAATGATTACTAAACGTTAGCATTATAGTCAAGTAAAGTCAGTCAAGGGGAAAAAATAAATTAGGCGTTTTCATTTTTCCCTACAATATTTTTTAATTAATATCAAAAGCTATGATGTCATGACGGACAGACAAGACACTGGAAATTTACGATAAGGATCCATCCCTTCCTACATACTAATTACTAGTATATACATACATATTATGATAGTAATAACTTCTACTAGTTTTTGAACGATGGGTGGGAAGTAAGTCGACAACGGTTTACGGTACCCTAACATCAAAAAATTCAAAACTATGAGAATGATATGCTATGACAGATCACAGCACAGATGAACAAAAAAAAGTTCGTTAAAGTTTGTTCAGAGTTCAGAGGAAGTCCATAATATTTTTAGATAACTTGTTTATAACTCTAAAAACCATGAATACTAAAACCACTCCAATTGTTGCCGCAGCAACTGGCAAAGTGCACAAGATTGCGAATCGCGTTGGTCGCGGTGTTCCCGACATCGTTAATGCTTACACCAAGTCCAAGAAATGTTCTTGCCGCAGAGAAAAGACCATCGTGTTCTGCCGTTCATGTGGATACTATTGCAACGGGCGAATCAGGCTGCAATGCGAAGTGCATCCACGGGTAATTAATTTAATAGGTACCTTGTTACTGGACAAGGCCGGTGTGATGTTTACCTAGCTGGTGGCGATTGACGCCATCATGTGAACAATGCAAACTGTTGCTGTAATTTTTTTTATAAATCGTAAAATTATTTTCTTGCTTTCAGGTAACATTTCTTCTGGATATTTCGGAGTGCCCACGCTGCCACTCATCAGTGTTTTTGGACGAATATTCTGGAAATGCCTAAATTGTTGATCTCTACAATTACTGTCTGTAAACGAACCCAACGAAATTTATTTAAGTACCTACAAGACATTAGATAGATATAAAATAAGAATTTTCTGCTGAGACGGGTCATGTATATGCCTACCAGCACAGGCTAACTTGCCAAGTGTCCCAGCTAGGTCAGCCTGTGCTGATATTTTGTTATGTATACAGTAAGTATTATTGATGAAAGTGCTCGAAAGTTGCTGTTCTCTGTTGCTTGAATGTGACTTTCTTGTATGCTGTGCAAAGCAACACCATACCATACAAGTCTACATTGAGTGTATGGCTTCCAAATAATAACACCTTGTTGATTCTTTATTAAAACTATTAATTAGGTATGTATGACGCCTACAGATAACACTATGGTCTTAACTTTTAAATATTATTATGAAAATAATATTTGGGAGTTTAAGCAATCTCCTGATTCTGTAGGTATCTAGAGACTGAAGTTAAGATTTTTTTTTATATTTAAGCATTAAACATAAAGTTTAGTGTTACTAAATATTTGTTTTGTTTTTTTAAGATGTATTGAGTGCCAAGTTTTTTCCTTTGTTTAATTTTATTTTAAATGTTTATGATTCTTTAAGTTGAATAGACTTATGTTAGCATATAAGTATTTGATTTAAAAAAACTTATGAACATAACAGTTTTCATTGTTGAAAACTGGAAATGTTTCTTTTGTGTTAACTGAGAAATCTATATATTTATCTCTAAACTACACTTACCTGGTACTTAATTTAACCTTAATAAAGGATACTTTGTACTAAATTGGATATTTTATTAATCTACTTGCTTATACTCGTACACACTACACAGTGGTTGAAATCTTATCAGTTTCATTTGCTGCATGATCTAGTATACATAAGTTTATAAACATCTCTGAACTTAGATTTTGTCACAACTCATCACAGTTTAGCAAAACCTAAGCTGTCAAAAACCGTATCAGAAACCATCTGTAAATTCCAAACATACCTACCTTTATATGCACCCTAATCCTTTCAGTATAATACTATAACAATTTCTCTATTTAAGACGAGACTATTGGCAAATGGCTGCAGGGATTTTCTTTTTTCTCAACAATTACAAAATATAGTTATTTATAGTTTTTTTTAAGTTCATTGTACAGTATGGTTGCAATAAAATATGAATATGAATATTTAATGTACATTAAAGATCATGTTTTTGACATGAAATTGTCGGAAGGATAACACAATTGGTTAACTTTCATAGCAGAGAAACAATGATCGAAAACTGCCCTCTAAAAAATATTTTTCATTTTACAGGCATACAAAACCGATTTAAGAGTTGTTTTTTTTTTGTATGGTATATACACATTCTTCAAAGAACTACAGGTTTAGTTCTATAAAATTAACGATAGTTTTCATTTTAAACGAAAAAATCCCTTTTTTGATGCATACAACCTCACAGCATTAGTCAGCTCACTTGCGTTTTGTATGGAGCTATTTCAGATTCATTGTTTATCCCACGGCGTTACACATATATAGAGGTATTACGAAAATTAAATTCTTGTTGGATTAAACAATGCCAATCAACCAAGAGTTAGTTGACACAACTTCAGTTGCCCAATCTATGTAACAGTAAGTATTTGAGAAAGAAGATTTAATTACTAAACAAAGATATTTTATTTACAAACTAACACTTGCAAGTTGACCTACACTAATACAGCAAATATTTCTTTTATTTTCGTTCTATATGGAGAACCAACTTGGGACATCGGATCTGTTCTTGTTTTGATCTATGTATTTCTTGAAGGTGTCTTTGGCATCATCTAAAGATTTTTGGGATTCTTCATCATCTTCCTTTTTGTTTTTAAATATATCTGGGTATTCAAATTTTTCATCCCTTGGCTGTAAATGAAACATTGATTTTGATAGGATAAAAAGTAGCATATGGTCTGCTAGCTAACAACACAGCGCAAGACAAATTTTGCAACTTTTCAGGAGAGACATAAAACTGTTTTACTTGTATGTTTTTTATGTAAATTATTGACTTGTGTTACAATTTTTAATGAATGGCTTTTATTTAGTAAAAATGTTTGGAATTGACAGGTTTATAGATGCACACATCAAAACTGCATCTAATGGCATTAAAATGTCAATACCACAAAATTTTGACTTTTGCGGTGTTGTTTGCTAGCCGATGATATGTGATTCGACTGTAAAGTAATGATCATGGCAATCAAAGATTAATGGCTATCTCAACATCATAGTAGGCAGCATCTTCATACAATTTTTTTTTATTTAATAATGATCCTTAGACTCGCAGGAACCATTTCTCATATTAAAAGTAGCTGACATGGTGACACCCAATTCCGCTGAGCCATTTTAGCGAGGTGATGTAAAAAACACACACACTCGCAAACCTTCGCTGTATTGCTTTCTCTTTATGAAAATAAAAGATAAATAAATTAGGTCTTACCAGGGTGACATAAGCATATTTTACATCATCATCTTTAACTATGAAGCCTTTTCCAACGTCTTTTCGAAATTTCCCAAGGCATATTTTTGTTCTGACTTGCACAACAGGAACACTGTATATTTTCTCCAAATAATTCTTAATATCAAACTTTGTCATTTCCATTGAACATTGAAAGTGAACAATGTTGGGAAGCTGCTTCGGCGGAGGACGTACCATTTTCATCCAGAAATTAGGCAGGAACACCCGCAGTTGTGGATTCCCTCGTTGGTAAATCGGATACCTAATTGATACATTTTCATTAACAAGTTAAACTGACATAGGTAACAGATTGTTACTAGTTTTTTTGTTTGATTTAAACTTACCACCGAGTTGACATATTTAACTAATTAAAGCTTTGCCTGAGTTGATTATATTTTGTTGGAAGTGCTGGTGGCGGTGGCCTGCAAATATTTAGGAGGTCAGGGTCATCAATCAATCAACAACAAGAGTATAATAATTTAATTTAAAGACATTTAACTAACAAAACTAGTAGTAGTAGTAACTGTTCACGATTCTTTGAGTTCAAAGTAATAATATCTAAATTATTTGGCATAACCTATAACCTTATCTTCACGGTTTGTTTACTTGTCATGTCAATGTCAGAATTGTCAGATTGTCAGATCAGATGTTGCATTTTTTTATATTCATCCAATCTTGTACGGTAAAGTAATAACTACCATACTGCCTCGTCCAACGTAGGTTTTGGTTTTTCATACGATTGTAATATTAAACTGCAAAACTTGCATTATTTTCAAAAAAAAAACACGTGACGTGAACTGGGGCGTGGGCGTATAACGGCCGGTTTCAATTCTATAACCGATCTACGGTTTGACAGACATTTGACATTACTTCTATGGACTTATAAGAGCTTATGTCAAATTTCTATCTCCGGTAGGGAAAACCGTGGATAGATCGGTTATTGAAATGGGAAAAAAAATTGAACCAAACCACAGAACAGACAACCGATAAGATGACAGCAACTATCGTGAAGATTATTAAACTGTGGCTTTAGAGCTATTTGGTTATTACCTGTAGGCTGTAGGTATTATAGCCTGTAGTCTGTACCGTAGCTGTCAGCTTTCTGTCAGCCCCTAATCATAGCTGTCAGCGGGTCAGCGGAGTTGAGCGGAGCAGGCAGGCAGATTCAGAATTTATGTTGTGTCAGAATTTCATTCAGATTTCAGAAAAATGGCGGTGGCACTGTCACCTACTCAGGAGTTGGTAAGTGTTTTATCGTTATAAACCTATTTTATTACATTAAATCAATGTTTCGCAGCGATAAGCTTCAATATATAGAGAGTAGTATAAATGGTTGTAAGATTTTAAAGTAAAACCGTAATGGATGTAGGACAACTGGGACAGAACTTGAACTTGCGTCGTTTACCATGGCATGTCATCAATGTTTGTTTTGATTTCTTGGATGAAGTATTTTTCGTGATTAGTTTTTCTTGTGATAGAATTAAACGCAAAAGTAACATAGCTACGCTGAGTCTATATACATATTTGAGATGAAATACAAACTTGTGTACGTACATAATTCAAAACGCTTTATCCAATAGCGTCCGGTTTTCTTGAAACGAGATCGAGTTCTCAGAGTTGTACTGGCTATGTACCTGCTTAGCCCCTCCTATTTCCGTTATTATATTTTGCAGACGCAATAATTAAATAACTATCCTTCAAACGTCTCATAGATATCTAAAGTACATATGTACCTACACTAAATATGTATTTGAACTAAATAATAATATGTTTTGTTTACATACCAACCTTAAATTATAATTTTCCTAATATTCCTTAGATATAACTATTTTTGGGCTGCATTAGATTCCTATTGAAGTTCTAAAAATAAAGTTTTATAGTGCATACATGTCTTAGTGATAGGGTGATAACATACACTATGACAATGAATTTGTTAGGATAATAAAATGTATATAGAGTGAGTCCATCCATACATACATGTTGTTTTTATCACTTTAATCTTATACATAGCATTTGGATAAATCATACATCGATGATTATCATGTAGAAATTTGTGGAACATAAAATTATGACTTTATATGCATAACTATACAAAATCAAGAACTGTTTACGCTCTTGGGTACAACCAACTCAACTAAACAAGAAAATCAATACTGTCTAGTAATCTAGTTATTTTGGTCTTCAAATAGTAATTAATGAAACTATAGTGATAAATAGTGTAGTTGACCAAGAAGTTACATTATTAAAAACATGAAACTATTTTCTTCAATCTATTTCTGCATCTACACCCTTCTTCTTTGTGATAGTTTTTGTTGCTTTAGAAATATAGTTGAAGAATCAAAACAATCAATAGTATTGAGTCAATGTTTGTAGGTATGCCAACCTAACCTAGGACTATGTAGGCAAATCAGCGCAGGCCTCACAGAGCTCAAATAACTTTACCTGTTGATCAGTAAGGATCAGTAAACAACTATGTATTAGGTTTGCACTCACTCAATTTGTAAATAAGCTAGGAACAATCATTCCTACCGCAACTGTCACAAATAAATAGTTATCATCATCACAAAACAGATGTAATGATTGTTAATTGTACCCATTCTATCAATTTTCATTGCTATCCGTATGCTTCATTTTTTGCCTTTACTATTTGTCAGCCAAATAATTTTATACAAGCTGATCCACCCACATGTTTTCCAGAGATAAAAAAATAACCTGTCTTATTCTATGATCTGTAATAATTGGATGGTAATTATAACGACCTGTGTGTAATTGCATACTAACCCAATTTAGGTTGTATAGAATAAGAGTCACAGAAAGGATAATTTGCGTATTTATAGCAACTTCCTAAAGTGAAGTAACGACGCCAATCGAAGAATAAGATGTTACGTAAAACAGCAACAATTTTTTGTTTTTTGTACACGGAATATATCGCGCTCCTCACACAAACGCTGTGAGAATTGATTAAAGAGGAAATGATAGCAATAAACCAGGGCTTAAGTGTGATTGATAGAGAGGCCGGACGCTCAGGTCCGCTGAATATGATTGACAGTTCTGGTGGGACGCTTTTGTTGTAGGCAGGCACTAGGTATACGATGTTTATACATTTTCAATTTCAGTCAATACTCAAGTTTCTTATGATTTTACAGGGCAGGAACTGGCTTTGATACTAGATAAGTGTAGTAGTTGTGTCGCAACTCGCAACGCCAGAACCAGTGCTGCATCTCCATCGTAATTCCGTCCATCCGTTATATTAAGTCCAGCCTATTTTAAGTCTGTTTGCGTTATTCGTTTGTCATGTAATTGTAGTATTTTCGTGGAAAGGTGTTCTGTTTTTAAAACACTTTTATTAGCTTGACTTGTAACTAACTAACTAACTAACTAACTAACAATGTAATCAAATCTTAGAAGTCAATTTTCACCCACTTCTAATTACTGTAAAGTAATTTGAGGATCATATACGCGTTTGGCGACAAACCGCGACAATGTGCTCATGCAGGCATGTCTCTTGACCGTAATGTAACTCTACTCAGCTTTTTGTTCTTGTCCGTAACGGATTTCCCTTGTCATGCAGGCGTGCCTCCTCGCGCTCAGTTCGCAGGATTCCGTATTTGTTTTTCTCTACGCTGTTTGCTGCGGTGTCGTTGACTCACTCCGACCCGCATACTCCGCAACTTCCACCAAGTGGTGCATTTATTGTATATCCCTTGTTTGCTAAACGATCCAATCATGACTTGCATCAAGTTTGTTATGAGATTAAGTATGAGTAAGTTATTTTAAAGGGTTGAGATGTGAACTTCAAAATTCTCCTAATGTTTTTGCATCACTACAAAAATACTGTTGAATCATTGGTTACCTGCTTAGCGTAAGGTATTTGCGTGCTACATCGCAGTTTTTTTAATGTTACGTTTTGTTTTCACGCTATCGTCTTACCAAGGCGTGTTGCTTCAGGAAATATGATTTCTGTGAACTAATTGTAGGACCACGTCGCTATCGTTGATGTATTCGTAGAAAACGTAATTTAGTGACGTCATTACAAGCAGCTACTATCTATTAATACAGTTTCTGTTATTCTTATGTGTTGTTTCCTAATTCAGAGGAAGTTAATGTTGGAAATTTTCTTCAATGGGCGTTTCCATAAAACCATAACAAAGAGGTAAAAGTTTACTGGCGACTTCCATTAGCGGAACCCGCTAGAAATTAATGGCTAAAATTTCCTACGAAGTTATCCGGGTCAGGTTAGCTTTTAAGGTAACCTTGTTTTTTGATTTGAAGTTACTGCGATGTCACTTGCTTGTTGGATTTTCAAGTCAGATTGGATCATTGGGAATTGATTATATTTCAAACGGCTTTCATCGAGTCTCGATGATCGAGAAGAAATGAATTAGGTCGCAAATTGAATCGGCAGGATTGATCGGATGCTGCGGTTTATCTTGGCAATGTTTTGGCGAGGCGCGGCGTCGTTTGGGCAAGCGTAAAGCAGCATACTTGTGGGCTGCTAGCTGTAACAATTCTTCTGTTTGACAGTAGCAAGTCGAGCCCGCCTTGGTGCGATCGTGCGTACGATCGCTCGACGCTCACCAGTCGTTATTGTTTTTGATATAACTGCAGAGTAACTATTTATTTAAAGTTACAGTTGGACATTGTTATCGTTATAGGTTTCTTTTTATCACGACGTGAAAAGAGAATCAAATTAGTGTTTTTTTAATATGTTTTGAAACGTTTGTGGAAGCCGTTGCAGAAGCAAAATTATGTGAATTGAGAATAAGTAATCGTCGCGGTATTGTTGAATAGGTCTCTAGAAATGCAATCACGGGAACTTTTTTTTACTCTTATAATATATCCGGCTTTTTTTTAAACTTAAGCTTTTTATTGATCCTTATGTTCAGAGAGGTATTGGTCGTTCTTCTAAAGTTGTGATCGTTGATTCCGAATCAGCATAATACTATTGGACGTAAACAAAAACCTATTTTCAATGTTACCAATAAACTTAGTTGCAGTTCATTGATAAATCCGAGATACTATAAATCCACAATAGGTAACCTGTGGAGCTCTTAAGGCATCCACTGTATTCTACGCTGTTGAAATCGCGGGGCACAGCTAGGATATTATAAAACAAAGAAATACTAGGTAATACTCAAAATTTTATCCACGCAGAGTAACAAATGTGTAAGGCATGCTTTGGCAAAGGTAAAGAAGGCGCAGCGCAATCTGCAACTATAATTTACCTAGTATCCGATATCGTATGTCGCTCGCGCGTGCTCGCTCATACTGATGGCATAATATTGTGACGGAGCAGCCGCAGCCGGCCGTCCTGCAGGAAACACATCCCGGAAGAATTACCGCCCGCGCCCCGCACACCCGCCCGGCTTATTTGCATCCGCATACATACATATGCAACGCTCTCGTTACTCTTGCCCTCGGGTGTCAGGTGGGCGTGCTCCCCATCGCCACTTTGTGTGACGCACCCGTCCGTTACCACTCATTAGAACTTCGCCGCCGATAAACTCGAGGGCTTTGCTCGGGAAGTCGGGACGGCTTTATATGCTAGTTAGATCGTCTCAACTTTCGCCAACTAGTAAAACTGAAACTGACCACAGTGAATAGTTAGGATTTCATTGTTTCAAAATCATATTATGTAATAGGTACGCCGGTTCGTGAACTATGAGGAGATTAAAATAAATGAGTTCGAAAGTAATTTGGTTAATTTCGCCATAAATTATCGGGATTATGTTCGCCCCAGCCGCCTGGCCCTTCAACATCACGTCGCGCGTTAAATCGTAATTTAGGATTCAACCTGACCGCCACCTGTGTGTCCCGCCCGATTCAATTACGACGATGAAAGTGTGACCAACTTGTGAAATCTACTGCTTACTAATAAAGTAAACCGTGCGTATTAAAGTGACCGATAAGTTCACGCCGACCATGGAGCGGGAGTTCATTTTGAAAGTGGAGTTTATGTTCTTCCGTCGGCTACTGAAGTTCCTACGGGTAATTTTGTTTTCTTTTTTTTGCCAATATGTAAGCATTTGACCACAGCATTCAAACCTGATGGTAAGCGACGATAAGGTCTATGATAGAACAGGCTTGGAGATACCGATACACTCTTGACTTCTCAACTCACACTGATCGGGAAACAAAGGCACTGGCAGGGTGTCCAACTTCTTCGCCACTCGTATTATAAATGTAGAAGCGAAGTGTTTTGTGCAGATCGGGAGAATGTCGACCATGCACGGATATCGTGTGCCGTACGTCTTGTAACATTCTATGTTGTTATGAATGAAATTCAGGGTCTTATCGGCTCACAGATGTTTCCTGCCATCAATAACGTGCACGCAAATATACATACATAATGCAAATAACTGACTACGTCTGTAAAATGTAATGAAGTTTGCAAACAATTTTCTCCAGCTGTGCAAAAAAAGCGAAACAGGGTCGATAGACCGCTGTGCTCACCTCAAACGTGTAATTAACATGAAACTAATCAATGAATTCTATTAGTTATGCGTCAACAGACTATTGTAAGAAGTCTGCTAGAGAGAGTGGCGAGGTTTTATTCCCAGAGTGTATAGAATTATAGTAACGTGCTCATTATAATCGACGTAAGACATTATATCATCACTTGCGCTGAATACAATGTATGTATTTAATGAAGGCTAATACAGCTTACAGTTTTAGCAACAAAATGCTGCGGTAGTAAATGAGTTACTATTTCTTGTCTTCAGGGAGTTGTTGGTAACCTCGTCCTTCGCAGTTTACTTTGCTGTTGAGATTGGGGGCACCTGTAGCTGGTGTCAGTAGTTTCACTGGACTGGCCAAGGTTTAGATCAGTTATTCCAGTGAGGGTATTTTTCAGCTAATGAGTTTTGTATATTTCGAAGAAGCATCATCGGTGTGTCATTAAGTCATTATTCCAAGTCTTGCTTGTGATAGACTGTAGCAATCTTACTACAGCGATGATCGACAATGTAGCGAAATGGGCGACCAGCCTACTGCGAAGCGGGAGGTCACGGGTTCAATTCCCGCTACGAAACAAATATTAAAAAGGAATGCCCAAGTATTTGGTCAGTTCTTTCAGTTACACATCCTCGATTCACGTAGTTTTAGATCTTCATGGAACCCCAGCTTGACGCTACCTTTATTTTTTTTTTTAATGTATGTTTTATACAATTGTCCTCGGACATGGGTCCGAAACATTTTGCATCGGCGAAAACATTTTTTTTGCGTAATTAGCTGCAACTATTGAAATTGCATCTAATTACGCAAAAGGTTTGCTCTATTTTCTTTGTGTGAGCAATATATATATAATATATGCTCAGTCAGTTAGTGAATGACGCTACCTTTGACCACATCGTCACATAACATCAGATGACTTGTTGTCAAACGCGACAGGCGCGGATCGCTCTAATCCGGGACCAGTCACGGCCACCCGAAAATCTACCTAAAAGTCGGCCTACGGACTCGCTCACCGTCGATACATTGCATTCCGATACATTGCATTCCTACAAAGGAGACGTTTACAAAATGTACGACGCTCCAGCCAAGACCCAGAAGATCTCTTTGTCATTTCATTAACAAATGCCAAAAAAAGAGACATGTCTCGTCAGCGCCATCTATCCATGGTATTAGAACTTCGTTTCTTCAGCTGTCAGAAAACTTCCCCTTCGGAACATCGGTGGATACGTGACACTTTATGTAAAAAAAATGTGTTTGGGTGGGCGTTTTATTATTATTTCACTTATTATCCTACTAATATTTTAAACGTGAAAGTTTGTGAGTATGGATGGATGGATGTTTGTTACTCCTTCACGCAAAAACTGCTGAACGGATCTGAGTGAAATTTGGAATGGAGATAGCTTATGCCTTGAATTAACACATAGGCTACTTTTTATCCCGCAAAAAGGTTCCTGCGGGATAACGGGAAGACGCGGGTGAAACCACTCCGCGCAGCTAGTTACTAATAAAGCATGTCTGTATCTATTTCCAGGCTACAAAGACGTTCCTGGACACGTTGAGCGAGGGCGGCGCGGCGTGCGTGTCCCGCGCGACCGCCGTCAAGTTCCTGCTGGCGCGCAAGTTCGACGTGGCGCGCGCGCATGCGCTGTGGCGGCAGCACGAGGCCACGCGCCGCCGCGAGGGGCTCACCAAGTTCAAGCCGTTCGAGGATCCGCTCAAGACTGAATTGGAGACTGGAAAGTTTACAATATTGGTGGGTGCACTTTTCAGTGATGGTAACCTGCTTTTTCAGTGATGGTAAACATTGTGAGGAAACCGGCATGCCCAAGAACTGCAACATTCAAGGGCATGCAACATCTACCAACCCGCACTGGGCCAGCGTGGTACAGCCCAAACTCTCTCTCTCTGAGAGAAGGCCAGAGTCCCAGCAGTGGGAACGTGAAAGGCTGATAATGATGAACCTGCTTGCTACTAGTAGAGTACTTACTCCTTCAGTTGCTTAAATAGGAGTTTCATCAACACGACTCGATATCGACTATTCTAAAATGTTTGTAACGTGGGCGCTATGCTGCGATTTTCATAATGAACTTAAGTACTTGATTTTTAAATATAATTGATCATCAAAGTACAGTCCTGGATAAAATCTTTTGTTTAAAAAGG
Organism: Opisthograptis luteolata; assembly: GCA_931315375.2. Lineage (NCBI taxonomy): Eukaryota > Metazoa > Arthropoda > Insecta > Lepidoptera > Geometridae > Opisthograptis > Opisthograptis luteolata. Next base: position 8,694,928 of record OV928049.1, on the reverse strand, counting down.
TTGGAAATATATCACGCTTATTTTTAAAAGATTAAATATTGTAGCGTTCATGCAATTTTTTAAATATTTAATACATAGTTATTAAACCAACATTAATACTCAATATCACTCGAACAGAAAATATTCTAAAATTTTGTTTATATCAATGATTTTGGTTAAAAAGGGCTACCCCAGAAAGGGGTTAGCTGGCATCATAATGAATCCAGTTGATGAAACTTGTAATAGGCTTACAGTTTACAGTAAGAAACAGTGCTGTTTGTGGTATTTCTTTGAACATGGATAGGTACAGTCGGTAACAAAACTGGCTTACCCATTTCACCAATTTTCCTAAGCAATTTGAATCCCAAAATTGGCTGAACTGGTACATATTTGAAAACTTGAGTGATTTCAGCTACCTTTGTCGCTGACTGTACTTAAAAAAACGCGCTTGTTGAGTAAGTTAGCATATTGATAGCTGTTATTACCAACAGCGGTTTTCTATTTGTGAAACAATCCAAAAGCAGTTGGATATTGCTTAGTATAAATCAAATGGGGTTACATTAATCAACCGAACACACTAATTACATTGATAAATCTAGTCTAGTGTATGTAATAGAGCTAAAAACCCGCCAAGTGCGAGTTGGACTCGCGCACTGAGGGTTCCGTACAAACGTTTTGTTATTAAACTACATGTTTGCAGTTTTTAGACTTTTTCCTTTATATGTGCTGTAAGACCTTGCTTTATGCCAAATTTCATGGCTCTAGGTCAACGGGAAGTATAGGTTTTGACTCCCTTGTAAAATCGCAAAATATGCGACATAAACGGTCATATCTTGTGATCGCGTTGACACAAGTTTCTTTTTTTCACAGCTGAAATAAACTGTAGAGCCGCGTATTAAATATTAATTTCAACTTGATACCTTAACGCATTTTTGACAAAAAGGGCCTTGACAGACAGACAGACGGACAACAAAGTGATCCTTTATGGGTTCCGTTTTTATTTTTGAGATACGGAACCCTAAAAAGACGTAAAAACATGATTGTGCAACGCTTTTAAATTAAGTGAGCGCGATTCAATTGCTATTATTGCTTATTGTCCAACGCCCGTTGCTGCTTTTGCGGTTCGTATTCGATGTTTTTAGTGACAATGACTTGTTTTCATTCAAAGCTACTGGTTTTATCATGTGGTCATGCATGAGTAATGAAGGAAAATAAACTATATAGAAACAATTTGGAGTAGGTATTTCATTAACTTAGATGTCGCATGCCCTTGAATGTTGTGCTACTTGGACATGCCGGTTTCCTTCCGATGTTTTCCTTGACCGTTTTGAGCGATGGTAAATCCAGGTGCGAGGCCGAGAGGATTCGAACTTGGTGTTGGTGCCTTGTAAGGCGCATGCGTTACCGTTCGGCCGCTATCGCACTATTTTTATTTCTGAAAGTGGCAGCACTTGTAATTTAATTTTACTATTTTAAATGAAAGTAAGGAAGTAAACAAGATTATACATTATATGTACATTACAAAAGGAACAAAAAACCGACTGCGCCAAAATAAAGTACCCTATGACACTCCCACAATAAAGACGAATCTAATGAGAACTCATATGTTAAAATCCGTTAAGCCATTTAGGCTACAGGCCGTGCCAAAGAAATATACAAACACACATACACTCGAAAAAGATAATCCCTTTTTTGCAGACGGGTAAAAAAATAAAAAATAAGGGTAGAAAAGTGTAGTATTTTCATCGTCTTGTCAACAGAAAAACTTTCAGCCTATCCTCTTGCCGAACTCATTTTTGCCAACACTCGGCACTGTATCGAATATCTTCGTCTTATAATAACATTTATTTTGACTTGTTTGCAGACAACGCGAGATGCGACGGGTGCAGCGATAGCTGTGTTCACAGCGAACAAGCACTTCCCTACAGAAACAACCCACCAAACTACTTTACAGGTATTCCTCAGATAAAGCATGTTTCCTATAAGTACGTTATTACTGCTCCTTACCAAATCTCGCTGAACAACTAGAACCAATGTGACGCCGAACGTCTATAGTCTACTTGACGTTGTAAAGTCAGCGACATAAGTAGCTCAGCATTCCCAATTTTTCAAGAGCATACCAAATCAGTGAAATCTAAAGTTCAAATAGATTAAGAAAAATGGAAAATTGGCTGTGTTGAGCGACTTTTGTTGCCGACCGTACTTGTACCTAGAACATAGATCCAATGCCAGATTTCTGTCTGCGATTTGCATTTGTTCAGCATCGTAGCATCCACTTTTTTTTTTTTTTTTTTTTTTTTTTTTTTTTTTTTGAAAATGAAAATATCTTTATTTACCAAAATAGTACATACTGCGTTGAACAAGTATAAGAAGATTGAACAATTATTAATAAAACATACACGAATAAACAGCGAGTCCCAAACTAAGCAAATAGCCTGTGTCTTGGGACTCAGAGATGCGATTAGCAATTAGAATATGGTTTTCTTATATAAGCATTTTTAGTTCTACAGCGAAATGAACTTATGAACAGAAGTTTTGGTTGACATGTATACAAAACTAACATAGAAAGTACTAATTTTAGTTAAGCTTGAAATAAAATAAAAAGGAGTACATAAATGTTAAAAGATATAGTTAAATAACTATTGATTTAGTGTGTTTTATAAAAAAACTTAATAATAGCACAAAGTAAAGTGAACTGACTGGATATTGTATGGTAAGTGGTGAGTGTGGAGGGTGTAGGTGTTTGGTGAGTGTTGTATGTTGTGAAGGTGAGTGTTATGTGTTGCAAGGTGTGTATGATGTAATGTAACTGAAGTTGTGTGCGAGTTGTGTGTGGGTGTGTGTAGACATGTGTGCGTGTTTGTTAGAGTACGCATGCGAAAAGTGTGAAGATGTGTGAGTGTGTGAGTTAGTAAGCCTTCTTTAGCGATAAATTACATCAGATCTTCTGTATCTTCATAGTTAAGTTTTAATAGCCATTCTTTTACAACTTTTTTACAGGAGTTTGTTGTGCACAGTTTAACTTCACATTGTTTACAGACTTTGTTGTAAGTGTTAACATGAGCAAAAGCAGGACTTCTGCGAGACAAGAGAGATGTAGCTTTTGGCACTGGTAGTCGAAAAACTCGCCTAGTTAAGAGGTCTCCGTAGTCGGGTCTGTTTAGAAAAACTTTATGGGCTTTAACTGTAGCGTTTAAGATAAAAAGCTGTCGAACCCGCAGCACCTTAAATTCTTCATAGAGGTTATTTGTTGGGTACAGGAATGGCTTTTTTAAAGTGACTTTGATGAGTGCACGCTGGGCTCTTTCTATAGCGATAAAACAGCTCTTTCCGGCACTTCCCCAAACAGCAATACAGTACTGCATTATTGATTGGCATAAAACAAGGTAAACTTGCCTTAACATGTCAACGTGGGTGCAGTCCCTTAGTTTCTTCATGATAAACATAAGTTTCCTTACGCGACCCGATAGGTCGATTATGTGATCTTTATACGATAAGTGCTCATCTAAAGTGATGCCTAGGTATTTTATTTTAGAGACACGTTCTATGGCGCTGCAAGTGCAGCTGGCATGCTGGTTGTTGATATCGCTACACGAATGAATTTTCAGCACAAAATCAGAATCTGGACTAGTCGCAGATGTTTTTGTAAAAGCCATGTATTTCGTTTTTTTGACGTTTAAAGTTAAGAGGTTTCTGTCCAACAAATCGGCGACCTGAGCCAAGCCCTCGTTTGCACGGCGTTGTAGTTCGTTCCAGGTTTTTCCGTGAAAAATAATAGCGGTGTCATCGGCATATGTGATTATTTCAGCATTCTTTATGGGACAATTGACTATGTCGTTAATATATAGGGTAAAAAGCGTCGGGCCGAGTATGCTTCCTTGAGGAACGCCAAAATTGATCGAAAGCTGACTACTAGAGACCGGTCCAACTTTTACAAATTGTCTGCGGTTGCTCAGGTAACTTTTGAACCAGTTAAGAGCCACACCTCTAATTCCAATGGATTCTATTTTCTTGAGGAGAAGACCGATCGATACGGTGTCGAAAGCCTTTGCCAGATCAAGAAAAGCAGTAGCACAGTATTCCCCATTTTCTACGAATGACGAAACAAGGTTGGTAAGGCGTGAAGTAGCGTCTTCAGTAGATTTGCCCCGACGAAAACCAAATTGTCTTTCAGATATGAGTTGATTTTTCTCTAAGAATGCTACTAAGCGATTGTTTACAATTTTTTCTAGAATTTTTGAAGTTATGCTTAGAAGAGCTATTGGTCTATAATTCTCAGGAAGGTTTTTCGGACCATTTTTGAAAATTGGAGAGATCGCTGCAAGTTTCCAGCAATCAGGAAATGTTCCTGACTCTAGACTTAGATTAAGTATGTAGGTTAAAGGAACAAGCAAAGAGTGGAGTGACTTTTTGAATAATGAGACAGTAAAACTGTCAGGGCCAGGAGCGCTGTCTATTTTAAATTGTACTATGATTTTCCTGATTTCATATGGATCAGTTGGATGAAGAAAGAACGAGTCAGTTAGTGAATTACTTGACCTGTATGCAGATATTAGGGAATCCTGAGTGACAGAAAGTTTTTCCAATATTGCATCAGCAAGTGTCTTTCCGACAGAAGCAAAGTATTTGTTACAGCTAAAGAGTGACGTTTCAGCATCGGAGGTGCTGTTTAATAATTCTAGACAATCGCTTTTCTTAGTTGACATGTGACATATACCTTTAATAGTTTTCCATAATTGCTTAGAATCGTGTTTATTTTCCTCTAACTGCTTCCTGTTATGCTCATTTTTAAGTTTTTTCAATAATTTGTTACAGAAATTGCGGTATCTGGTATAGACTTTACGACGCACGACGTCGTCTGGGTGAGCCCTTAAGTCGAGGTGTAGTTTATCGCGGTGGCGCATGCACCTAAGTAAACCTGGCGTAATCCAGGGTTTCATAGTTACCCATTTGCGTCCTATTTTAACCTTGCGTGTATATTTATCTATTATGTCTGTCAGAATACGGTTGAATACCACAACAGCAGAATTTACACATGAAACTTCGAGAACCACAGACCAGTCTGTTCTATTGATTTCTGATGCAGCGGTTTCTACGTCAGTCTTAAGTTTGAAATTTACATTATTATGTGGGTCATGCTTAGATGTCGATAGTCCCAGAATAGTAATGTCGTGGTCAGTGATGGAGGACTTACATATCAGACCGATGGATTTACTGCTTGATTTTATAAATATGTGATCTAGGCATGCATGGCCACGTGTGGGTTTAGTAATGGCTGGGAGCAGCCCGTGGGATGCCAGAAGACACAGATAGTCATTGGGCCTGTCTGAGGGACTGCAGATATCTATGTTTATATCACCAGTGACAAAAATTGTAGGATAGCTTTTTAAGTTGCAGAGTGATTTATCAAGTGAAGTAATAAACGGCTCTAAAACGGATGTAGAAGGAGAACGGTATATACCCAGGATTGCAATTTTATTGTTTATTGTAATGAGCAAAGAGTCGGCATCCTCTATCTTTGGCTCCTGAAACGCTGATACAAATGAGCTTCTCACATAAATCACAACGCCACCGCTTTTGTTTTTCTGTAAGGAAGTTCTATAAGCGTTGTAACCTGGGAGATGATCAGCAATCTGCCCATCTGAAAGCCAGCATTCCGAAAGAACAATTACGTCTATGTCGGAGTCGATGCGCTTTAACACTACTGCAAAAACGTCAAAGTTGCATTGCAGGCTTCTTATATTCATAGAAAGTATCTTAAAATTATAGACTGAGTGAAACAGGAAACTCTTGCAAGATTCCGCAGACTCAAGTGTATGACATTCAATATTTACGGTTTCGTCAATATCACTTAGAATGAGAGTTAAAAACGTTGTTTCATAGATCACGCTAGCGATACATGAACATCTTTTTAGCGCATTTGTAGAATGAAAAGGTATCGGACCCCACACAGCCAAACAAAGTTCAACGGTGGAAGGCCAGAAATTAAAAAAAAACTGTCAGCCACGGCATTTGCCATTAAGCAAATGTAATTTCACTAGGTATAAAAATTAAGCGTGTGGAATTAAGTCTCCCTTTCTTTTGTTTTGTCGTCTACAAAAATCCAACATGTCAAATTCTCATTCTTATATATAAAAATCAATTGCTGTTCGTTAGTCTCGCTAAAACTCGAGCGATTTGGATAATTTTGATCTTGAAATATTTGTGGAAGTTCAGGCAAGGTTTAAAAGGTGACTTTTATTGGCGATACGAAGTTCGCCGGGTCAGCTAGTGCTAAATAATAATTGCGGATTTACTTCTATCCTTATGAATACATAAGCCTCTTTCTTCAATCAGACACTTTGAAAACCATGTTAACAAATCAAACTTCCCTCTACACTCTTCCTAACTCGATCTTTGATCTCAACTTAAAAGTTACGTACACAGTAAATAAAGATCCACCCTTACCTTGAAAGGTCTACGAAAGCCTTTCTAAGTCAACGGTTTTGTCAGTTGACTTGGTGAACGGTAAGACCACGGGGGTCAGATTACACTGTTAACCGTTTACCCCGAATCTTTTAAGCGATCCGCGTTTCGAGAAATTGGCAAACTAATTTGGCAAGGTCAAGTTATTTCGTGCGTATCGAATTAATCAAGGTATTGATCTCAAAAATCTTCATATTAATTGTTAGACACGATAGCTGGGTAAGAAAGAATTCGTTATCTGCTTTTGAACAGTAAAAAATGTAAAAGTCACATTTACAATAAACGCCGCGTCGATGACGAGTGATTGAATACCGAGAACTTATCGTTTGATTGAGACTTTAGAGCAAGACAACCTAGTGCGAGATTGGGCTTATATCTCAGTTGTTTTATTTATGAGTATCTTTTGCAATACAATACTTGAACAATTGAATATGACGCAGCAACTCTGTATACAATTTAGTTTTGATTGTTCCGAGAAAAATGAAAATTAATTGTAGTTTGAAACGATGCTTTGTTTCAATGTATTTATCGAAACAAAATACTCGGTAGAAAACAACTATGTCCGTATTTGTAACTCAATAAATGAGTCATTGAAATGGATAGGTCACTTAGATAAATAATTGGCCAACTGAAGGGTTACCACTTACCGCTGACGTCGGATCGTAAGAGATGGGTTGACAATGGCTTTGCATATAATTTCAATTTTCTAATATTGGCAATGACATAAGTGTATTCAAATCGGATTCGTTATTGAGGAAAATCCCGAATGCTTTGGGGCTACCCGTTTTGTCGTAGATTCGAGGCGTGCGTAGGAAATCGGCCCGTGTAAATAGCAATTCTGAAAGACGCAAGGTGACTAAATCTAACCGTGAAAACAGCAATTTTCGAGCTTTCGCCAAAGAAATTTAATTTCTACGTGTTGACAATTTAGGCCATTGAACTTGTAGCTTGCTATTTGATTGACTGTAAAAATTAAATTGGTCGCGCAGCTTTGTGCGGTGTATTGATTGGTGAATAGTTTCTTGGTGCAAAATCGACCTGTGTTTAACCCGCAAGAGGGTCATAATCACCAAAGCAAGAGCAGCGGAGATATCACAAACAATTTAATATAACTGGAACCGTCTTCAGAGGAGAAGAGAGTTGTTTTAAAACAGTTGTATAGCAGTGGAGAGGAGATGTAAGCGGGGAAGGGTCAGCGGCGAGCGGAGGCGCTAGTTCAGCCACTATAGATGTACTCTTAATGTTTTTGCTAAGAAGTATTTGTGTATAATGGCAATAAATTGTTATTATATGTCGTTCTGTACTGGAGCTCAAATAGCATTCAAGCTCGCATACAGCTCAGCTTCGCTCTTGCTCGTGCACGACAAAATAAACTTTCAGTTTCTCGCAATCTATCCCGCCCCTCCCAAAATATTTCCCAAGTTTGCCGTCAATCCGGCATTTCGTTTGGGAATTAAAGCGAAATTAATTTTGTTATGTTCACTAGTACTTTTATCTTGTTTAATATTGCTAAGCACCTCGTTTCTCTTGTCCCAGGGGGTGGTGTATCAGCTAGACGTGGCGCTCCAGTCTCTAGACACGCAACGTGCCGGTCTTGTGTTTATATACGACATGACTGATTCCAAGTATACGAACTTTGACTACCAATTGTCGAAGAAGATTTTAACTATGCTTAAGGTGAGTTGATTTTGTTTAATTAAGTTAAAATTAGCTGGATACAGAAGAAACAAACCTGACAAGCGCTAGTCTGAATTGCGCGCCGAGGTTCCGTACAACATTATAATTATGTAAAAAAATTTTTTGTTAACACAAACCAAACGATTTAAAATTCTGGGTTGCTTCTCACTATAAAATTCTAGGTCTACAGAAAGTATAGATTTTTAATTTATTTGCGAGTGTCAAAATGTGCCGTATTTTTTGATTACTTCGACTTGGAAGCTTGTTATTTTTACAGCGCCAAGGGACCGTAGATCTAAATATTTGATATTAATTCAAACATAATACCTTCACAGTCTCACATTCTTAAAAAAAGGTCAACGAAGTAACCCTATGAGGGTTTCTTTTTCATTTTGAGGTACGGAACGCTTAAAAAGACCCCGCGTCGCATGCATAAGCAATAAGTGAAGCACTTACGACGGTTCAGTATTTGAGGGACACTCGGCGACAAGAGTGGCGGCCTATCGGCATACTATGGTGCGGCTGTGGGGCTTGTTATTACAAGCGAGCCGGGTTACTTCAGATGCTTCCTTTTACGGCTTGCTGGCGAAGACGATCCTTGTTTTTTTGTGCGTGCTACAATGCTTGCTACAATCTACACTCAATAGACTACTTGATGATTCTTGCAAACATCTTAACCAAATATTTTTATTTACTTTGTTGGGTAGCGTTTGACCTGAAGTCGCCCGATGTTAAGTGACGATGTGGTCGAAAGTGGTGCCACGCTACACCTGGATTGGGAACTGGCTCTCAAGTGGGGCTGCCGGAACACACTGATAGGTGCTTGGCGAGTGTTTTAACTTTTGGGTGATAGCTAACCAGTCGAGCACATGAAAATGGCCTACCACCAAGCTATGGTTTCGTCACGATGTTTCCCTTCACCGAAAGCTCAAGATATGGATCGCAATGTCACTAACGCTGAGCCATCATCGCTTCACAATCTTAGTAGTTCTAACGCAAAGCAGTGAAGTTGTAGGCAGGTGGACTTTAATAGAACAGAATTCAGGTTAATGAGATTCGTTGTCACAAACACACACACTGAAAATACGAAACTGTCATTTGAAATAAATATTTATTACAACGATCTTTATAACCTCCAATCTAAAAATAGGCTGAATTCTCACGTAAATCCGTCGATTTACTTGACGGGAATAGTAAATTTATTTCGTGTTATCACTTTCACGCCGATTTTGATTCGGATTGATTCGAATTTGTTCACTGGAGGGTTATAGTCGCAGCTATCTGGAATTGCGTAGTGTTAACTAAACCTGTAAATCTTCGAAGAAGTAAAAACGGTTTTATATTAAGCAGGTAGGTGCCCGTTTATAAAAATGAAACTGTTATATGCAGATGTAGACATGTTTTCAATCGGTATAGTTTAGAATTTCTATATTTGAACTATAGTTCCATCAAGTGTCTACGTTGATAATACGTACCTAGTACCTACATAGGAGCGTTCATTAAAAAATCCTAGTGTATACAGTAAGCGTATCACGAAAGAATTAAAAAATACATGCAAATTATAACGCCCATACATAGCTCTGACCGATAACTAGAAATCCCAGTATCAGGAATTACGCGGATCGTGGTTCCGCAACATTCAGACACGGAACAAATAATTGAGTTTTTATTCAATACACAAATACTTGACCCGTCGGTAATGGAAACCACACCTCACGCTTCGTGGCTGTTGGCAATTGGACCACATCGATAGTCAATATTTTTTATTAAAACGGTGAAGGAAAACATCGTACCAACCCGCACTGGGCCAGCGTGGTAGATTACAACCCATACTTTCTCAGTGAGAGAAGGCCAGAGTCCCAGCAGTGGGAACGTGAAAGGCTAATAATAATAATAAAAAAAAGACAAGCATTTGACCCCAGTTTCACCTGATGGTAACTGATGACGAGTTTGATGATGGAGCATGCTTGCATAGAAGTATTCACTCTTGACTTGAAGTCTCCCAATTTATACTAGTGGTTGACCGAGTATACCGATTCCTTGGCAAAAGCCAGTGATTATTATGGGTTACCCCCATCCGCCCGTTTCACAATCGTGTCGCGAACATAATTTGTCCCAAAACGAGGTCGCTAGTAGAAGAAATGGATATGAGGCGACAGCTCAGATGCGCAATGTTTCGTTGTCGCCAGTAAATATAATTCAGAGCTGGCAACATAACATAGCTCACGTAATTTGGGCCATTATCACATCAATCGTGTTGCGTGCAACAATAATTTCGCACGATAATTATCAACACGAAACTGGTATGCCGGCGCGAGCTTAATATTTACTTGGCCTTAATTTTACGATTAATCATTCTATTACTAAGTATACTGTGTTCTACGTTCTGCAAACAACAGAGTTATCCACGGACAACAATGATCGGGTATTAACTTCAAAAGGCTGTAAACAATATTAATTTCAGCTATGGCTCAGTGATTTGTCTTCAAGTTTCTCGCCGTCCTGTCGTGTGCTTATTGTTCATTAAAATAATGTCTTTTCTATTTATGTTTGAGAATCATTTCTAAAGCTTCGTATCATTTGCGCAATCTACGCAAGTTTTCAAAAGGCGGGTTTCGTAACTTCACAAGTTGAGCGACATGGTTTGTTTCGAAACTTCGCAAACGTAAGAAAACATTTTGCGAACACGGCTACTCTACCGTCTCGGCTTGTTTGTTTCAATAGATACTTCATTTTCAAATGATAGTCGTCTGTTAAGAAGATTTACAAACTATGAAAGTAATTTGAATACGAACTATTCTTATGTGTATGAAGATATTTATTTAAGGATCTGTAAAAGTTAAAGTTAGTGTCAATTTGTTATAAGTATATCCTTGATTTATAGTCTTGCTTTTGCTAGTTTTTTTAAATACCTTAGTAGGAAATTTTGTTATTTACACTCTCGGGTTTGCTTTCGAGGCGCTACGTGGTCGTTTCACCGCGTTTTAAACCCGTAGCTTCATTTTACCGTAGCGCAGTGGGCGGACGCGAGCCGTAGCCCCTTCGTAGCCGCCCGCCCGCCCGCCGCCGCGCCGCCCTGCCGACTCGGTGCGAAAACCTGACGTCCTGACGTCAGTCGAGCCCGCGACGCCAACCCAATCGCACGGCTCGCGCGCGTTTCGCTAATTCTACAACGATACCGGTTAAATGTTTCGTGTGCGTGCGCTATACAGACTAAATACGTAACTAGTCCTCTCCACTAATAAACCTTTCAGTGAAGTTAGATACGATCAGTGCGCCGCGGAGTGGACGTTTAATTAGCGTTCCGCAAACAGGTGGCGATTGCGTATGTCCGCTAAAATCGGTTGTTGTTGACGCGAACGGTGTTGCGGCTAAGGTGTCTGTCGCCGAGTGTACAGTGCATTCGATCGTGTGCCGGTGGTTCTGTCGCCAGGATTCAGCCGATCGATAGTAACAGCTGAGCTATTGAAGACGCAGCTCGCATTAACTAAGGTACGCTGATAACAGCCCGGGTGACCTATATTTAACAGAACTCACCCAAGTTCATTATGTATGCGACGTCCGTCCGATATAAACACTACGTAGTTTGTTTTGATTGGCTACCATATCACAAGATAATGTTTTATTTCGTTTGTAATGACGTCATTTGCAATCGCAGCAAGCCATCAAACGTGTAGTAGCAACAAACATTTTATAACACTCCTGTTATAATGAGTACTAACACAAACAGTTCCATTGGCATCTCTATCATGTAATGCTAATTAGAACCATTTCGCTTATTTGTTTCCTTAAGCAAATAGCTAATTACTTTAAAAGACGTTTAGTGACTAGCCTTGTAAACACGCTCATTGTAATGGAAATAACAGAAACTCTTAACGCACGAATGGAAAAGTTTTTGTTTATGATAGCAACATTGAATTGTACATTTTGTATTCAACGAATCTCCAGTGAAGGGCAGACGACTGAAGATTGTTAATTTCGTAACTTTTCTGTGCTTCAATTTTTATTCCTATCTACATACAATAAGATTGCAATTCGTTTGAATTGAAATGCTCTCTCAGCGTCTGTAGTCACCCCTAAACCTTGACAGAGCATTGTTAGCTGTGGGAATTTCTGAAGACGTTTGGGCAACAGTTTGGTAATTAGTTGGTAATTAATTATGCATGTGCCGTTTTGCTTCACGCTTCTGTGGCAACTGATGAGAGGTAGCGTGACTCTCATATTCGCAACTTTAAACAATTTGCTGTAAACATTCAACGGTCGAGTCATCTTGACCGTGACGGTGGTTCCCCCGATGCATGCATTCATAATAGATTACCCCATCATTAATTCTCGTGTCCTTTGTCCTTTATCACGCTTGGGTTCCATTTAATATTGCATTAAATACCATTTCAAAACTTTCTATTCATTAATTTAAGGTATGTAATGTACGGATATATTATATCGTAGTAACATAAAAACCTTTTAGGGAATCTTGTTCAACTGTACTCCTAAAAATATTAGTAATCACGAATATCATTAAATGAAATTTGAAATTTAAAAATAGAAATGTCACGACTTCCTATTTTACCTATTTTTGCAAATATTGTTGCAAATATTTTTAGGGGCCTTTTTAACGTTTCTGTTACATCCCCGTCGTTATTAGATACTCAGTCGCATGCGGGACATGTCTACTGAGACCAGGGCCTTAACTAGCATAGATTATTCTACCTAGTTACTGCGGCGATCTAGGTCTTCCATGAATAACTTTCCTTTTTATCTCCTTTGATCCGCTTCTCCGAGCGCTACGCAGAATGAAAATGGGAATAAACGTAATAATTCTTCAAGCTATTTTAGATAAGGTATATTGGTGTATTGAAAATAAACTTATAAAAATGCCAACCTTCACTTACACTCCTTTTCGAATGGCGTTGACAAGGGATTGTAAAATACTTGCGAAGTGCTGCCTACATTGTTTGTCCTCCTTTTATTACAGTCAACAAACGATGTTTACTGACACGTGATCACTCATCATCGTCTATAAAAAAAAAAAAAATTGTCATTTGTCTATCAACATATCTTTCTTATTTCAGTAATATAGGTATTTGGCCTAAAACTTCATGTACATTTTCGACGACCGATGTGGCGCAATGGGTGGATCGCCGACTGTGAAGCGTGAGGTCGCGGGTTCGATTCCCGCTACAGGACAAATGTTTGTGCATTGAAAAAAAAAAAAAAGCGCAAGTATTTGTTCTGTGTCTGGGTGTTGTGGATCCCCGATCCTCGTAGTTTCTGATACCCTAGATACAGGGAAACCTAGTTAGGGGTCAGAGGCTATGTATGTGATTGTGCGGGCTTTAAAAAAAAAAAAAAAAACATACTAAATTCATGGTTAGAATTGGTTCATTTCCACGTCAAGTGCTTAATGCTCCATGGATATATTAGTGGTTTCTATATAGTCTGCATATTATTATAGATTCATTACTTCGTAAAGCCAGGGTAGTCATTAGTTTCTAAGTGAATGCTCTATAGTCTATCTATGCTATCAATATTATTTTACCTCGCTCCAAGTAAGGTCTTCCACGAAATGTTCCTGCATTATTGGTACACTAGAACACTTATATCGATCGTTACTTAGAATTAATGTGATCAACGCGAAGGAATTTGCTCCCGCGACGGCTATCAGCGCTGGTGTTAGAGTTGGTTTTACAACGTTTATATTGTTTTCCATGATTGATTCCTGGGCTGACAATAAACTGAAGCTCACGAACGAAGTGGACGCGGTTATTGCGTCGTTTTATCGATGGCACCGTGATGGCAGCAATCGATGAGTTTATGTCATCGGCGAGTGGGCGGTGTTGGGCGGTCGCGTGTCGGAAGCCGTACACGTCACCGCTTTCGACACTCTTTTGCCAGACGCTAATTGGATGATCGCGCACGACAATTTGGTAATTTATTCCTCCGATAAAGTGATAAAATCCATTGTTTCACGCGCCATTACTTCCAGATTGCGTTGTGTTCACGCAAAATCCCGCAAATAACCTTTTTGCGAGTAGCAGAAACACCGATGCCGCATTCGCCCGCTATGTTTGGAACATCTAAACAATACGTTGCGGATATTATGAAATACGGCTCTCTCCGCGGGTAATGGCCATCTTAAAATTAATAGAAGCAGCAGCTCTTAACGCTGACTTTAACGTCAGTCGAAGGTTATTGTGAACCAACTATATACATTGTATACCTAGAGATAGCCGGACTGAAAGTAATCCTTTATTCTTAGCTTGACTCCGATTTAGAAACCAAGCACAAGTCTGTCGTAATAATCCTTATCGTGTGCGAATCATTAACGTTCATTAATTGCTCGTTCTAAGGACATCGACATAATTGCTGTGAGGATGGTATTGGTTTTCCTTTCTTTACTATTTATGTTTTACATAGTAAGTGTTTTCAGAGAAATTGCTTACGTAAATAACACAATGCTTGTATACCTACAAATGTATATTTTACCTGTAATGCACGTGACTCAAGACGTTAGTGGAATAACAAGGAAATTGTCTTTCCATTAAACAGCAGCACGTGGATTTCTTGAAAAACGTTTCACGCAGTTACGAAAAATTGTTTTGTTTATGCAGAGATGACGCGAATTGTGTGGTTGTATCGACCTCGCGTTCGGCGTGAGTCGCGGATTCGCGGGGCCAAGTTGGGCGCGCCGACCAGTCTTCAAGAGCAAGGTCGAGCGGCGACGCCACGTGTGAGCCTGTGCCGCATACCGAAGGATCCTATATACCGGTCTTAACAGCAAATATCTTTCGTCATTCCTTCCAAACAGAAACATTCAATACAAGATTCTACATCTCCAAAATCGAGAAAGCCCATCACCGTAATATAGATAGGAACTTCGACTTATTTCATCAGAAGGCGTGTGTAAAATAGCCAATAAAGGCTTATCTCGAAAATCTATAGCCATGGACATTGAGACTAGGTTGTTACCTATATGGATATCGATCGACCTTGAATCCATGCAGCTTATCAAGCTCTCCGCTCGCGGCTTTCAGTCTAAAACTTGAAACTGCTTCTATTGGCAAGTACCCAAGATTATAACTACGGTTTGTTACGAAGTTTTCAGAGCTATAGTATTAATTATAAGGAAGAAACAAAGTTACACAGATTTCTACATGTAATATTTACACTTTTAGGGTTCCGAAGTTTGATTAGGAACCCTGTGCGGCCAGTGCGAGTGCGAGTGATTTTCGTATGTCCCCTACACATTTTCCTCATTTACATGAACCTTTCCTAAGTGCCTGCAGAACACAAGTCGTTGAGATGTTTTAATATGGTCGATCTTAACCTTGAAGTCACGTTTCCACGCGGTTGAGTCATCGGCGCGCTCGACCGCGGCCGCAGCGTGCGCCCGCGCCTCTATCCTTGTGATCTAGTAAACACAACAACGTCTATTGCGTAGTTACGTCCCATACCGGCTCGTATCTGCGGATGTCAACACGACGACGTGGGCCGGCGGCACATCCTTCCAACATTCTTAGCCATCATTTATCCTGCGTACCGAGAAGCAAATTAAATACCATTCCGGCAAAAGTGACACAGCTATTCTTCGGATTAAACCCGTCGCTCCCGCAGGACTTCACAATCCGCAGCTAACGATTGATATTAATTTTGGTCGTTAAGCGACGCTCCTGTTAAGTGGATTTCGTTTCGACAACCAATTTAGCGATTAGGAAACTGATGAAATTGTTGACTGGTCTGACGTTGATCTACTAAGTTGATTATTAAAGTTAGGCGTCCAGTTTTCAATTAGCCGGTAGCGTGGTAGGAACGCCGGTGCCACGGGATGATTAATATCCGGTGTGAGAAGGTCGCGGGCGGAGCTGCTGACGTCACCTCCGCTTCGCTCTACTTCCGCTCCTCATACGTGCACTTAATTACAAGCTTTACCTGATCGTATCGTCGCATACTACAGTAACAAGCGTTGGAAATGTGGACTTGTTGAGCTGCCACAGCAGCGAGTATGAATGAATTTTGAATATGCAAAATAAACATTGAAGTATTTTGTTAAATTCCACCTAGTTAGCACCATGACCACATTATCTCGTTTCTTATCGATTAATGCAATACTGTGTCTTTATGTCTATTCTTTTAACCCTGAATTATTGTGATTATTATAATATAATCCTAATTATTGTTATGATTCAGTCCGGTACCACCGATTCTCATGTTTACCCGCAGTATCGATTGAATGTTGGCTGTTTACTATGTTATCTAAATCAAATACGATAAGTGTAGATAAATTCTAGTAGGTATCCAAGGTCATTATAAATGTTTGATCTACTATACCTATGCGCTACGGATGTCAATACTCGTATGTCGATCTCGCACGGTTCAATATAAATGTGTAAACAGGACGTTACATAGTCGCAGTAAAACAATAGGAGTGCCCTATCTATTTATCGAGTGGAGTTTTCTTCTCGGTTGACGTGCGCTTTTCATCGCTCGAGCGGCATAATGAGATCAGTGTATATTCATCTTTGTGCTTATGCAAGCGCGCTCGGTGATTGTGCCTGCTCTGCCCTGCCTATATCATGCTAACGAGCGCTGTAGTGAGCACCGTTGCACTTGATTTATGCATCATATTCATACAGTTTTCTGAATACCTCGATTATCTTGCTCATTTCTTTCTTTTTAAATCTTCCTTTCCAATATGGCTAACTTTTTTTCAAATGTTCGATATTTACTCCACAGGCATCTATCTATTTTACCAATAGAATGGTTTGTTTGCATTCAGATTGTGTGTGATACTCAAATATTTGCGGAAGTGAAACACCGGCTTGTTTCCGGTGTCCGTGTCGCAGCGGCCTGTGATATGCGATCGGGTATTGCTTTTGGGAGAGTGTCGTATATTTCCGAAGCATAACACGCCGCAAAGCACTACCTGTATACAAAGGCTTCCTTTCTGTATTTGTTCGAGCCGTATTATTCTAACGGTGCTTTTTATTTTCATTTTGTGGCGACCTACGCCACTGCGCCGATCAAAGGAGAAATGTGCTGGGGGCCTCACACCTGGCGTTATGTCTGTTGGAGTGACAGCTGCGAACCCATAATCGCCCGTATTTATTTTTATAAAGACCCCAATAGTTTTGATTCACAAGCAAGGCGAGTTTAAGTACATGTGTATATTTAGGGTAAAAGGCTATCAGAGCACTTTCTGCCACTTACCCCACAGTTTTATGTACACTACTGCGACATCTTCAAATATAAATTGAATCAAATTGCGACTCGTATGAAATGCACAGATGCAAAGCGTTTCTGAGGATCACTGATTTAAACATGGTATTGTTGTATCACTTGATTCAAGATATAATAAAGTCTTCCGAAGAAATCGAAAATTGTTATAAGCGACATCGTTTTCCAATTGGAAAATAAGTAAACGAAGAGTAAGTCACAGCGGAGTCGGAAGTAATTGGCGTGGAAGCAGCGACATTAAGTGTGTCGTCAATCGTAGCAAATTGGTTTATAACCGGGCAGGGGCGGGAGCTTGCGCTGTGTTCCGGTCGGGCGCATTTTGTTTGTTGTCTCCGGAACAGTCCGCAGCGCCGGGACCACCACCGCTGTCTGCTCAGCGCACCGCATTGCAAAACAGGGAAGCCATTCCTGACCTACATAACGGCCCGGCTGCTCTAGGACAGACGTCATTGACTACATCCACTGCACTTGGCACTATTCCTTAGGCAACGCTAAATAAATACCGATCTTGCTTTCCATGTAAAATTGAACCGGTAACGAGGCGCATCTGACCTCTGGAAACTAGGAACTAGGTCGGAATATAATAGGAAAAAGGGAATAAAGTAGAAATGTTTGCCAGTAAGTTGCTAACTAACGACAGATATTAACATAAAAGCTCACCATTTTACTACAGAATACGGCGTAGACTTCCGTTCTGAAAATAGTGAGCCCGTTTATTAATTGTTCTACTATTTTTAACCTCGGCCTTTTTAAAAGGAGAGGTTCTGAAAGTAATGAGAATTCTGCCGTTTGTTATGCAAATAGTTTGAAGTTCGCTTACGTATTGATGGCGTTGTTGGTTGAATGGAAACATTGCTAGCCTTGCGGTGGCACCTTGAAAATGTGATTATCCGTCATGTGGCACATGTTCTGTAATACTTATTTGTACTTGAGTGACTACAGCATTATGTTTATCTCAAGTATGACAACCTTTGTGAACGAATGAACTATTCGGTGGCTCCATAAAAAGTATTCGTGACAAGGTGATTTAAATTTCAAAT
Organism: Opisthograptis luteolata; assembly: GCA_931315375.2. NCBI lineage: Eukaryota > Metazoa > Arthropoda > Insecta > Lepidoptera > Geometridae > Opisthograptis > Opisthograptis luteolata. Next base: position 8,676,533 of record OV928049.1, on the reverse strand, counting down.
AGTTGTATCGATAAAGTGTATTCAAGCGCCGCACCGCGTTGATGGCGCGTTCAGTATAGTCATATTGTTATGAAAACCATTTAATCCGCAGCGTGGAGCGTGATTTTATTTTGGGCATTCAAAGAGCTTAATGCTTTTGACAATTGATGTGACTAAACATTCTTGTGCTTTATTTTCACACCAATATTACTTAAATGCCTTTTTTTAAATTATAATACACAATTTGCCAGGGCCTGTTGAAAAGTGCTTTCATCTTTGTACTCTACATGCCGTTGGATGTCTACTCGACTAATAACTAATTTGGTTAACAACGCCAATGAATCTGGGGCGGGTATGTTATTGTCTATCTCAACATCAATCCTGAATAATCCTGATCCCTTTCGTACTAGAACTGGGTTTATTTCAAAATACACGAGTTATCCAAGTTCATAACCCCATTAGCGAATAAAATCACCGTTATTGCATTCGGAGAGTATTTGAAGGAGGCGAATAATTACGGTGTCAAGTTTTCCAATACCCTTCATGTTAAATTTATAGGGATCGTGATAGGTGTTGGAATTAGTCGATAAGCCGCCAGATTCCACTTTAAAAACAAGATTACGTACGACATTTGAGTAAACTTTTTTCCAAACAATAACGTAAACGAATGACTTATTGTGTGGGTGTGTGCACAGTGGCTCATAAAACTGAATCATAATAGTAGTTAGCCATGAATGCCATCACTGGAAGTTTTCCGCCATTTGTGGTAGATCCACAAAGGATATAAATATAGTTTAAGACACATAATACAGTTGCATAACAACGGAAATAACACGCTCCTCTGTGCGTGCAATAGATTTAGGTTTACGTTTGCACGGCAGCCTGAGAGATTGGCTTGAATCGTACAATGCCATAGTAATATCGGACATGTAAATAATGATAAGGGATTTAGGCTCCGAGGACACGAGCATGCTGAAATGGTTATGCATCGATGCACACTTACACAGCCATGTAATGCGTCATATAATGGCTTCATTGTACATGAACAAATTATTTCGTAATTTTAACACTACTAATGAGTCAGTAAAGAAAATACATTCTACGACTCGGTGTATTTTTCCGTAGTCCGGTGCCGCGCCGGCTCGGGACTAAACAAGTACGTTGCGCTAAGGGATCTTTAGTGCATCGAGGACATGCACGAACGCACGTCTCCAAGGAGTCAACCTCGCGCATGACTAGCTATATGCTCCACTGGCTGTACTATACTCATGTTGTTAGATATGTTTGACGCTATAACTCCGCTTGTTTATGTCACTTATTGTAACTGCGCTGCGCCCAGATGTTTGGCGCTATTGTATGCTAATGAGGGAATAGTATTTGAATGCGATTTGGAATCGTACTCGTTTCTTAATTAATTGAGTTACTTACTGGCCATGCCCGGGGCTGCGTTAGTATTGCTAAGTATTGTTCTAACTGCGTTGAAATATGTAGTTTTATAGCGAGTTTAAAGCTTCCTTTGGGGTAATTACGTCACACGTTAAGGGGGGAGGTGGTTACAAAGTGTGACATCGTGTGACCAGGTCCCCGACGAGTCAAGCTTCGTGACGCCACATTATAACTCTAAAATACTGAAAGTATCGAAAACCTTACAAATATTATTTTAATTACGAAATATGGGAAGTTTCTCTAGGGTTGACGGGGGCCACACAAATGTAACACTTGTGACAAGAAGGAGGGGGAGGGGGGGCTCCAAAAATCATGACATTGATCGCTGTTCCCCACGTAGAATTTCATTGAAATCGGTTCAGTAGGTTAGGCGTGAAAGACAGACAGACAGAGTTACTTTTGCTTTTATAATATTAGTAGGTATTAGGCCCCTTTTGGAATTTTTAATTCTTTCAATTTAATAAACACCTTAAATTCCAATTACATTATTTATTAAATCAAAGGGCTGTAAAACAATAGGTAAGTGAGTTGACGATCTTTGCAAATCCCGCAGAGTCCCAGCCTACTGGGAGCGTAATAGTAATAGGCTGATGAATTTAATAATAGTCTGAAGTGCTGTGATTGACCTGATTTTGTAACGTTGGTCTTCGTTATACAATTATATCAAAGCGGATTATATTGATTAGATAAGAGAAACTACTTAGTTTACAATATAAAACAAATTGAATCACCTGCTCGACCGAATGTTGGTCTTGATAATAAGTCCGAAGCGTGGATTTCTGAATATTTCTGTACCCAAGACCCTCTCATCGGAAAATTTAATTGAAATTGTTGAAGTCGTTTTCGAGATGTTAGTAGACATCTAGACACATTAGTAAAAGTAAAGTACTGGATAGATAATAATAACTCTACTTCTATATTTATATTTAAAAACGTTTGAAGTTATGCTTTTATACTAGTGATCTGCCACGTGACTTTGCCCGCGTTATTTTTTTTAGGATTTACATATACATATGCCATTATTATCAGCTAATTACGTTCACACTGCTGGGACACTGGCCTTCTCTCAGAGATAGAGAGTATGGGCTGTAATCTACCACACTGGCCCAGTGCGGGTTGGTAGATGTCGCAAGCCCTTGAATGTTGCGGTTCTTGGACTTGGCCGGTTTCTTCACCGATTTACATATATGTATTTCAAACAAACTTTAAACCTTATTTGGCCCCCTTATGCCCGAAATTAATAATCGATCCGATCTGTTATCCGCGGTTTTGGATCGATATGTCATGTCATAATATTTTAAGTAAAATGACATATTTTGACTTGACATATCGATCCAAAACCATCGATTATTAACTTCGGCCGTTAGTGGATTCTTATAAAAATATATCGTTTCTTAGTCAATCTATAATTATACAAGTTTCATGTTTCCAGGACTCACCGAACCTAGGCTGTGCGTTGATTCAAGTTGATTGTCAGTTAATCACGGACAGGAAGGTATTCGATTTGGGCCAAGGAGCAAAAAAACAATTTTATATATAAATACTCATTTTATAAGGTTTCTGTCCCTGCAATGGGAACATAGTAGGATGATGATGAACGTTATAGTATGCGTGTAATCCTTACGTCAAATATGAATTTCGCATCGGACACATTTGGCTTTTCTTTGGCCCGCGCAGGTATCAAATAATCTGTGGCGCAGTGTAATATAGCCACAGAGATACAATTTGCATCGATCCACGGTCCGCGAGGGATTTCCACGAAATACATACTATACAGGCAGATGTTTTATTTATTTGTTACTCCTGATATTTGCAATTCTATCTGTAACCAGGGAAATTAAATTTGCCGATAGCGCTAAATTGGCTAGCAAAGGTCAGCGTACACGTGTGCTCGAGTGAATGAGTAACCACCCGTGTTGTGTTCGAGTGCACAGAATGGACGTTCACTCCCGATAGGTATTACCTACACCCAGTCTCCGCACGGGGAATTAATAAACATGTAAAGGTCACTGAGCATTACTTGCTGGAAAACGATTTATTTATAAAGAAAATAGAAATACACGATGTACCTCGCTTCGCTTCTATGTATCCTTGACAATTAGATTAATTGAAAGTGCATGTGTGTAATCCTATATACCTAGTTTTGTGGAGTTTGCGGTTTCACGTTGGTAGCTTTCATTTAAATTCTAAATTAGTGCAGTATTCAGGTACAGTGAGCTGAAAATGAGGCTTTGAATACTTGTTTTGACCCTGCGAGTTTTAACGAGGTGTTTTTATAAACCTTTATTTTATTGTTGCTTAAGAACAAAGCGGTATGTATAAAGAAGAAGAATTCTGTGGTAAAGGCAAATATTACTTAAGTATTTAGTGTTATGTCTAATTCGATCTCGATTTCAATAAATGAAATAGAAGAGGACGTTTCTTGCCTGTTCTTTTGCTGCCATAAGGAGGTTTGAACATGTTATATTCTACTGAATAAACATATTTGAGTATTGCGTATTGCTGCATTACTTTACTATACCGCGGCCGGCGGTATATCAGGCCTTGAAGGATGAACGTGAAAACGTGAGCCGAGGCATACACGTGAGACTATCAATTATCGATACCTATAGTGGCCGTCAAGGCTTGTATTAGACTTGTCTCAAACAATACGCGGATATTCATTACATGATTACATGGATTACATGTTAGTGTTAGTTCAGCACAACCACTTCGCATTCGCACATTGAAATTATTAACGTAGTTAAACCTCTTTGCAAATTGAAAAGTGATGGTGATATTTTTACGCAAAGGAATAAAGATAATGCTTTGTATGCAATACACGTATTGTTGGGAAAACCTCTCAGTAGAGGATGATGATCAGTGCTATTTACATTTGGCGCTGCGCCAGCTTGGGCCGAGGAGACTGCGGACTTCGCAGCTCCGGCCCTGCGAAAGCGCTTCATCAACGCGGAGTCGCCGGCGAGACCTAGTTGACTCACCGCTGTCGCTGCCAATATACTAATGGAAAACACACAACATACAAACACCCTCATATTACATCTACACTCGCCACTAACTCACGTATTAATTGCCAGGTGCGCGTTCGCTCTTTCCTCTCTTCAATTGCAAATTCTCATTTACAGCATGAATGCGGTCAATTTTCTCCGTTGACGCAAAACAGGACAGCTCTTTTGAACCTTTGACAGTCTCTAAAGTGAAGCTCTATGCTTCTATGCCGTAGTATAGAATAGATGGCCGCTGCACTCTGCTCGTCTATGGCGATTCAGATTTGCCGGTGGAACCACGTATCTACATATAGACGGGCGTCGCGTCGTGTTAATTCGATAACGTTTCCAGTCCTTTTCGTATTAAAATTCGCTGTCACACACCGCGTTTCTTTTATTGCGGTGTGAATCGTTTCCCAAATTGTGTACTCGATAGAAAGGCGCGATTTCACGAGCGTCGAAATTTTCAACGTTTTTCCGGTATGCGTCTATATTTCACCTCCAATATTGTGAGGTACGTAAATTCGAAACGATATCGGATCTGTCTGTCTGTCAAAACAACGCAAACGGTTGGTTGTCGATATACGTTTCGGTATTTGTTAGGTATATTTTGTTTGTACCTATCGTTCTAAATTATAGAAGCCTTTTGAGATCGTGACACGGTTAGTTTACGCAGTAAAGCACGTTTCTTTGAATCTCGCCAGCGGGAGCGATTCCATTAAATGTATGTAGTCCGTAAAAACACCTTTTTTTTCTAAGCAGCTGCGACGTTGGGATGAATGTAGGCAGCTAAGTGCAGCCATTCTCCATTGCAAAAGCAGTGCTCTTTCACTAGTTCACGATTTTGTGTTTCTCCTTTTGCTGTGTTTACGTTTGCCTGTTTCCTATTTGTACATATTTTCGTCTACATTTCACGTAATTATTTTCAAAGTACCTATATAAGAAGCGGTTTTGAATAACATCAATTTATGAGGAACCGCGGAACCATCGCATGTTTTGTTTCTAGAAACTTTTATAGGTAAACATTTTTAGTACTTATAGGTACAACATTTGAAGATTAGAGCTATTTCTTAAAAGACATTTGTATACAGAATAGGCCCTAGATAGTGCTCGGTGTTCTCATAGATGTGTTTTCCGACGACAATATAAATTATTAACATAGAAATTAGAATACAAAAAGTTGAAAGTTAGTATCGTTGGTTAGTAGGTTTGGGAAGTTTTTCTCCAAGAAATAGGATAAGGGATTTGTAAATTAGTCGTCGCGTTGAGTGTATACGATGTGGTGCCTGCAGAGACGCGAAGAGGGCCGCCTCAAAGAGGTTTGTCTTGGCGCGGCTACACGACCTACTTCCCTGCGAATGCCCCAGTCAAGTTGACAACTCATTGTTAACTTTAAACCAGCCGTCTTCGCCGAGATATATTCAACTGCCTGAACTCTACTATAAAGCGTAAATAGAACGCGAACTCGTGAATTCGTTCTGAAATTTCGTTTTCCCATCATACCAATCATTCAATCAGCTTCATTGCTATTTTTTTTTACTACTTATAGGGTAAGTGTTTGATCACAAGTCACCTGATGTTAAGTGACGATGTGGTTGAAGATGGCGGCACGCTACACCTGGGTTGGAAACTGTCTCTCGAGTGGGGCTGCCGGAACACACCGATAGTTGCTTGGCGACAGATTCTTAACTTGAAGGTGGTAGCTAGCCAGGCAAGCGCTAGAAAATGCTCTATCACCAGGTGAAAAACTTTATAAACCAGGCACAAGGCAATTGTATTTCAATTGACAATCATGTACCATGCGCGCATTGAGCGATAAATGACCAGTCTCCAAAACTTAAAGTCACTTAACGCCAGGTAAAAGCTCGATGAATATTTGATGTCGATGTAAACAAACAAACAAACAGTAAACAGCAGTCACAGGCCAGTAGAGTTGCGTTAATCAAACCTAATAAAATTTGTAACCCTCTAAACAACAAAGGGCAATTCCGTCCGCAGGCTAAATCCCTTTGAACGGCGACGTTTAATTTGAGATAACTCTGAACTGAATAATTCAGTTTGCTTATACACTGTGTTTAATATCAAACTTATATTTTAAATTTTATCTGTCATTCAATTTCTTCTGTTGTCTATTTCTATAGCAATTCAGTAATAATATCTGAGTTCTATTATTAAAAAAGTTCATTGGCTCCAGTGTAAAGGTACGCTATTAATTATCTCGCCTGTTATAGATGGGTTTGAAAGGAACGTCTGGAGAATTGAATTTCGCGTTAGACGTCATCTGGGCCCGTCTAGACTGCAGACTATAAGGAAGACCTAGGACAATGCACTTTCCTACCCAAACTTAAACTAAATTCGAAGTATACATACCTACATTAATTTTTGATGGAATAAACACATTTTGTTTGATGTTCATAGGGATAGTTACTTTTATATTTTATTTATTTACCCCTTCACATAGAATTATAAATCTGAGAAGGCTGGTAGTGTCTATCAACATAATATGTCGTTATTTTTAGTTGAAAAAAGGGAAATCTTCGATGTCAGTTTTAATTGAAATTGAACAAAACGAGGAGATTTACACTTACACCCAGATTCCTGTATTCAAGTTTAACCGAATCTGCGTTCTGCCGGAGGGGACTTGGGCAGGTATAATCATTTCATGACTCGAAGGGAGCTAAACGGGGGCAGCGACCTCTCACCCCTGCCTTTCTTTGCGTATATTAGACCGTTATGCTTACCCTTGAGAAGTTTATTTATGATCCTTGCGACTTTTAACGAATCTAAATGGCCATCAAATATTTTCTGAACATGATACGCTTCCATTGTATTTCATAAAATCGTTAACAACAATGTAAGTTCGCTATTATGTAGCCTTTCTTTCCTGAGTAAATACTTCGTTATATTTACGAGTGGACGCATTGTTGCGAGTTACGATGGAGCTGCGTTTACGCCAGCCTCGTAAATTCCCGGCTATACTCCGCAAAGTGTAGTATCAACACAAACAACTCGCATGCGAATAGGCAGATCACGCTCCACCTGACCTGTTCGCCTCTAGCCATAAAAACAGTCGATGAATATTTCTTTGTCAAATATTTATTCAGAATAGTCTGTTTCCTCCCGATAAGAAGTTAAGCACATCGTCACGGGTATTGTTGTCTCAAACATGGTCTGGGTAAACTTATTGCTTCAACATAAAAATGGAATAAATTGTTTTCTTCCAGTTTGAGAGATCTTTCAGTAAAATAGCTGTAATCAAACAAGTAATTGTACTCGTTACTCTTCGACGGAAGCGCGAAACGCGAAAAGACTCGACAGTGACATAGGACTACTGTTAACCTAAGATTTTCATGTCATGCCTTTAAGGAAGACCTCATTTTACACTCGAGCGCTTACGGAGCGCTCCATCCGTGAATATTTATAAGGCTACTCCCACCCGGTCCCGGTCGGTAATACGGATTTATTATCAAGTTTTGTCGCTTGTCGAGAGGGAGAAATCGGTTTAAAATTGACATTATCGCTGTAACCATTTCAAAAGTTCACAAATCCACTATGTATCGGCGCTGCTTTTGGTGTGATAGCGGCCGTTAAGACTCGAGAGCTCAGATAGTTCTAGCCCAAGAATGGTGTGATATTTAGTTTATAGCATTACAAAATAAGAGTTACGGCGTCGTCCTAGCGGGTGTCAAATGGCGTCGTTTAGCTGAGTGGCTGTGTAACGTCCCCATGCCGTCCGCCGCCGGCTTGCCCTTAATAGTCCGCGGTTTATGAAATGGAAAATAGTATTTGGCTAGAATAGCCCTGTTTTTCGCACCCAGTTTCCCAACGCATGGAATCGTCTTGGCAACGCGACCGCTTATGTTTATAGTAAATGTTTAATGATTTGGAACCAGCTCCGTGTTACATTTATATTCGGTTCGTATTTATTTGCTCTTGGCGTCATATAACCATGCATAAATGCGTATTTTAAAAATACCCATCAAAATAAACAATTGAACATAAAACCCAGATGAGTTTCCAATAAAATCTATTTCCGTGCTCTCGAGAAAATAGTACGTATTTCGAGCGTGTTTTATTTCGGTCTGACACAAATTGTTCAGTGGGACGAAATGTTATTAGTGCCGCTTTTATCTAAGTTCTTTAGTTGTTTGCTTGTTAGCGTTTAGCCAATTGAACACGTTATCAGGACAACATATGGCTGTGTAGGGTGCTTAGCTATCAAAGTTAACCGAGTTTTTCGACAACTCTTTGTTTAATTTGAGAAATATTTCAACTTGACAGATTGATATCGATCACTATTATTGTGAAAGCACTATAGAATCACGCTTGGGCATCAGGTTTTTTTTATTACCAACAATTGAAACTACTGTGTTTCCTATACATGCAATAAGCCCGGGTCCTATTCTACGTGATTTAGACTTTTCGACACTACACGCTGAAATGTAGACTTCAAACGAATTTGCAGCCACAATGGCCTTCAAATGTGTAGATAATCGCGTGGTAAAGCATTGAGCCAAAATCGCAGTGCAGCTTGTAACAGACCTCTGTTTTCCACGTAGTTAGAAAGCTATTCTCATTTGTTTCAGGGTGGCTATCCAGCCAAGTTGAAGAAGGTGCTGATAGTGACCGCGCCACTGTGGTTCAACGCGCCGTTCCAGATCCTGCGCTTGTTCGTGCGCGAGAAACTGCGCGAGCGAGTGCACACGGTGAACGCGCCGCAGCTGGGGCAGCACGTGCCGCACGCCAGCCTGCCCAAGCAGCTGGGCGGACAGCACGAGGTGGACCACGCCGCCTGGTACGTAGTAGTACGTACCTAGTCGCTGTAGCTGCAAACGCACGTCACGCGTTTGGTTTGGAGGTGATTTTTCGACCCCCTTTGATGAGTTTTTCTCTCCATCCCCCCTAAGGGGACAAAAAGAGCAAAAGCTCACGTGAGATTTTTCTAAATGCATGTTAAAATGTAAATGCGTTAATCTGTGCTTACTTGATTTATTTGAAGAAAAATCTTATTTGCTTACATTTAGTTACTACTTACATACTTGCACAGTTTTCCGCGTATTTTCACTGGCATTTAGGGGGAAAAAATGTGACATTTTCTGAGACCCCCTTTCCCCCCACTTGATATTGGATGAGATTTGGCTTAACCCCCTCCCCCCTAAACGCCTCACGTAAATAATGGACGCACCGACATTGTACTACGTCTAAGTAAATTATACAGAGTACGGTCGCTGGAGTCGTTGCCCTACGTACATGACGTACATCCTGTAATTTGCGCCTTGGAGTACTTCGCATGAACAGCTTGCAAGTGTAGGTATATCTCACTGTCAATTCCTGTTTCCTTTTTATAAATTTAGTGGAAGATCCTAACCTATACAATTCTCAAATTGATGCCATTAGCCGCAGGGTTGGACAAATACTAAAGTCACCTTCCATAACGTTCAGTAAAATGCGTGTAACGCTGTAAGGTCGATACAGCGTGACGTCGCAGTTTGTGCATAAAGGTAGCATTAATCACGTGGCCACCGGTTATTTCCATTCTTGATAACGTAGCCGGCTTCCCACGCGTCCATTGGCGTCCATATATAACCTTCAGACCTGTTTCATTTGACCTCACAACTAACTTCTTTTATGGAGTAAGTTTGCGAGACAATAATGGGTAAATAATAAACCCTTACATTGATTGGCAGCCCTTATCCAACCCTCCCGATACGTTTTTGTCATCACCTGCCCAAATGTTTAACCGTGACACAAAACATGTTTTTATTATTTTCGTTCATTCCTAATAGTTGGGATCTTATAGTAGCATTTAACAATAGTCCATCTATTTTCTTCTCAAAGCAAAAGAGCCTCATAGTGTTGTCTATAGTTCTACCAATGCCTGCCAAAAACCCGGCGGTATGGCACTTATTAAGTTTGATACGCAATATGATAACTTAATAAATGTTCAATATGGAAATGGAACTATTGCGAAACATTTGTACTGAATAAGTATTAAAACATTTACAGTCTGACAGACAGACCGAGCAGCCGCCCAATTGATCTTATCATTTTCATTGAGTGGTTGATGTAGAGATCATTGCGTGCACCGAAGATTAACTTCTTCGTATTATGTTCTCGAACTGGAGACATATTGTGTTCCTAAGGAATTCTATCTCATTCGCAGCGTATCTCGATTAAGAATACGTTCGCACGCAAAGGCACGATAAATTTCGCCGACTATATTCTTTATTGCGTCCGCGTTAGACGTACGACATATAAGACCGTAACGTGTAGACGCGACAGACGTGACTCGATATTTAATCCTTTCTACGATACCTAAATTATAAAAGTAATTGCAACTTCGGTCACAGATCAATAGTAGCAGAAACCTGACCACTCTCCGCTTGACATCTCCGAATTGAATAGTGGAATGACACCTTAATTGATCATACAAGGTCTACGCAAACCTTGGAGTTTCTTGAACCCGTTTTTTGAATAAAAAGGCTGTATGATTTGCAGGCGGCATTGTCAACCGTCGATTACGATGATAAATACAATTATTATATCAGTAACATTTTGGCTCAAATGCAGAGTAACGTGAAATGTTACTTTATTGACTACTTGTAATATACTATTTTGCTTCCAGGCTGGAGTACTGCAAAAATTGCTACACAAACAACATACAAAATTCCAAATTAGACGGTGTCATCGATGAATATGTGATCAGCAATCACATAACACCGGTGAAACAACAAAATGGTAAGCGGTCTATATCAGATTTGTGTCGTATAATAACCATGTCCATTTTACTTTATGTTTATTGATTTGTTCTTATAATAAAACGCCTTCGTCTTCGCGAATTATATGTACATTTATTTATCCTTAAATTCGTAATGGGAGTCTTAACAAAATTCTGGTCAGGCAAGACCCACAAAGGCACTCATATATTGCTGTCCGTACCGCACTCCGAAAGCCGAAATTCCATTACAAAAATTGATTTTATGAATTTTATATGAAGTGTTTCCTGGCGGATCTCACTTTGTGACCGACGGCAATATTTCAGTATCCAAGTGGATAAATTGGAGAGAGAGACTGTTATACTATGAGTTTTGGATGTGTCTGTCCTACATCTAGTGAAGAACTGGAAAAATTAATTAAGAATTCATTTCGTTACAATATTATATCAGGTAATCTCAATTAATGTGCATTCATTTCATTTCACATGAAACGACGGCGGACATAGCTAGGATGCATCGAAATTGATGCAAATTATTTTTGCAGGTATAATTGAGCGCGAGGGCGAATGTGACATGAGTGCCGAGCACGCCGCCCGGCTCGACAACGGTTCGGACATGCACATAAGTGGAGACCCGCCCTACACTTGCGACCCAAGTCCTCTCCGGTAAGCTGTTAGCTTAGTTGAATTTGACAGCTATCTTATAATAAATGAGGTTGATATTCGAGCACTTTAACTTAGAATATACGGCTTTGAAGTAGCTGGAGGACTAGTTGTTCAAGTCCTAGACCACTGGCCGCGCTAATAACAAGTGTTGCGGATTACAGACGATTGCACGAATAGTTGTATTGAATGTATTGTATATTGATACCAGTCTCTTCGTCTTGGGTAGTGCGCAAAGTCCGTAAAGTCTTACCTACAATATAAGTAATATAATTTTTTCTTATACTTATCTTACCGACTTGGCCAGACTGCTAGTCTTGGTCAGGAAACGAAAATAATCGACTGGCTTGAAGTATAGTTATGTTTAAAAACGTAAAACAATACACTCTTGAAAACCCGTAAAAAGATTCGCCAAGCCTTGACTTTCAAGAGTATTTTTAAAAAACTTTTATTAGCTACACTTGTAGCTAACTAGATGGATATAAAGCTTGCTTGCTTCATAAAAGTTTTTGTTGCAGAAATTCACACGGTTACAATGGTGATCTGAAAAGCCGGCAAATAGTTTCCGGCGATGAGGATGACTTAGATTTAAGTAGTGAGTACCCAACCGAACTCTTTGAAAGTGACATAATTAAAAAATAGTCTTGACATTAACAACATGATTGTCATGATAGTTTTGTTTACCTTTTATTTGCATTCAAAATTAAACCTTACATTCTCTTTGTTCAAAATTTCGAAAATGACCACTTCAAGTAAAAGTCCTGGTACGTGTTTAAAATTATTGTTTAAGTTGCTATAACATGGGTTCAAAGTTTGCTCGTCACAAAACACGTGAGTTTGTTGAGCGCCACGTAGTTTATTTACTAACAGCTACTTTCAAATGGAAATTTGATTAGAAACCTCGCGAATGTCGCGCGATAAAAGCCTTTTACGATTGTTTCAAAAACCCAGTATTTTGCGACATGTGGTGGTGCGCCTTCCAAATACTGATATTGATTTGTGAGCTGAAAAGTTTCTGTGTAATGAACGAAAGTAAGATTTATTATTCCATTTGTTTGCTTAGGGGCGATTTATTTTCGCCAAGTAGTAAGTTGATAAAATTTGTAATAACGTCACAGACATATCCAATAAAGATTACAGCGAATGCTTATGTAAAATTCATAATACGTGATCGAGTCCCTGATATGTTTTAGGGACCGTATCCTGGCTGGGCTAAAAGTAGCCCTTTATCAAATATACATTATAAGTACATAGTAAGTACGGAGAAGCGTGACTTAAGTGCGGGTTTAGATTACACAGTGCTATAAATATAATCAAGTTAACAACAATACTGACATTGGGTACCCTAAATATGTTGCCGTCTTTTAGGGTTAAGTGACAAAGAGGTCAAAGGTAATACGCTACACCTAGATAGGAAAACCCTGTCCTATACTATACGTTTGGCCGTGTGCAGCGCGCGGCACGTGGTCGTCAGGCGAGGTGTCCCCCGGGCTGTCGGACGAGGAGTGCGGCGGCGGCGGCGGCGGCGAGGCGGCCGCGGCGCTGGCGGCGCGGGTCCGCGCGCTCGGCCGCCGCGGCCTGCGCGCCGAGTACGAGGAGATCCGCGCGCGCCCGCCGCAGGGGACCTTCCACAACTCCGAGTATGTACCCACACTACCCGCACCCATGCATGACTAAAAACTAAACTAACTGAGCTGGCGCAACGACCCAAAGTGAGTCTTGGCCTCCGATAACAAAAGACGCCACTTCGGTCTGTCATGCGCCACCTCCTGCCAGTCCTCCACCTGGAGCTCGCGCAAATCCTTCGTGATATCTGGGACGGCCGACAGGGCGACGGCCACTCGGCCTGCATACATGACTATGTATTTTAATACAGATGCTAGATGCCTGTAATCCAATGGTCGCACGACAAGCGAAAGCGCCGATTGAGGTTTCTGCTTTTTTCTGATAGATCCTTTACTACTGCTATAGCATTTAGGTGATATAGATCAATTTAAACAGATCTAATCTGACGTGAATGGCTAAGGCCCAAATTTCTGAATGATCTCTTATGTTTTAGGGAGTACCAATAAGTCGATTTTTGGCTTTTCTTTAGTTAAAGTTTCTACAACAATCAATTATCTCGCTTACACTTTAAACTCAATTTCACGTTACACATATTTTTATTGTAGATTACCCAGTAACATAGCGAAGAACCGCTACAAGGACGTTCTCTGCTACGACCACTCGCGCGTCCGCCTCTCGCAGATAGACCCGGACGATCCCAGCTCGGATTATATTAATGCGAATTATGTGGATGGGTACAAACAGAAGAACGCATACATTTGCACGCAAGGTACGTCACAATCACATTACTTGCACGTTAGATAATTGCCCGAAAATTTCGGGCTGTCTTAATGAGTAGTCTAATTATAATTTATAACCTAGAATATGGATTAAAAAACTAGCCCTAACTCTTTATTGATACACATAGTTTTAAAGCTAGTCAAAACAAATTGATGGGTGTGAAAAGAGTTCGGGTCGGCAACGCATCGGCAACTGCCCTAGTGTTGCAAATGTCCATAGGCGACGGTGACCGCTTTCCAACAGGCGGACCATCTGCTTGTTTGCCACTTTATTACATAAAATAAAAGTACAACAATAAAACTTGGTGTCGCAAAGGGCGGTTTAACATCTTCATCTCATCCAGACATCCCAAAAGCAGAAAATTATACAAAACTATACGGACGGTAGTATACAACAAAATAAAAATAATGTTTGTTATATTTGATTGATTAATTAAAACGACTTCACTGTGGGCGTATTCTAAGAATGTATTCTGTGAATCGCGCTTGTTTAAATTAGAACTTCGCATTGCGCAGTGGAAATGAGTTTTCCGAGAATGCGACTCGAGACATCAATACTAATATAAACGGGCTTAGCTTTCTATGTAAAGATGATGAGATGTTCTCGGTGTATTTATGGTTGAGGATTTTCTTTTAATAGAAGAGTGCTGGGATTATCCTTGTTTTCTTAAAATAAGTTGGTTCTATTTTCTTACCTGGAAGTTGTAAGTACATTCAATGAATGAATTTTATACTCACAAAAGCTTTTTGGCTCAGTATGATAAACATCGATTATTTTATAATAATGACAATGATTACTAGCTTTCCCTGAAACGATCCGCGATATTTTTACATTTACCGTAATAAAATATCGATTTTGTCGAGATATCACATAAAGTACCAGATATTTTAAATTTAATTTATTGTTGTACCAAATCAATCTATGTCCTTTTGGCAGTTTTAGGGTCAATAAGGATTATAATTGGGTTATCGTGGGATATATTTATCATCAATTTTCACTCACAACCTTCCTGAATATTAAATTGTTTCTATAATAAACTATTAAACTAGGCCGCGCGGCTTATAAAATAACAACAAAACACGTGTGGGAGTAAACGGTTAATTGTTTGACGTCCATAGAACCTGACTTACTGGCTATATGTGACTAAAACGTCATTTAGTTCTACACAAAGCAAAACTCTTGTGTTTATACTAAATGACGATTATAATAAGTAAGAGGCATTGGTATAGATTCTGATGTGCTCTCCCTAAATCTAATTTTGTCATGTATAAAAATACTGCTGTCCTTTTCTTATTTCCGTGGTAAGAAAGAGATAGAGCAATACTTTTAGCCCTATCAAACTTAGTTAAGTTTCAGAAAATGCACGTCAGAATATGCACCATTGCATTTGTTTCGCGTAGGTTGTGGCATTGAAAGCGTGACTGGTGTCATTGCAGGTCCGTTGCCGAAGACGTACGGCGACTTCTGGCGCATGGTGTGGGAGCAGGGCACGCTGGTGGTGGTGATGACGACACGGACGGTGGAGCGCGGACACGTGAAGTGCGGCCAGTACTGGCCGCCGGCGCCGCCCGCGCGGGACGTGCACTCCGGCCACGCCGTGGTCTGCGAGGCCGTGGAGGACGACGACGACTACACCGTCACGCACCTCGTGCTCACCGACCTGCGGGTGAGTGTCGCTAGCTGCTGCGGGAGACGCCGCGCGCCCACGTGACGTGCGGCCAGTACTGGCCGCCGGCGCCGCCCGCGCGGGACGTGCACTCCGGCCACGCCGTGGTCTGCGAGGCCGTGGAGGACGACGACGACTACACCGTCACGCACCTCGTGCTCACCGACCTGCGGGTGAGTGTCGCTAGCTGCTGCGGGAGACGCCGCGCGCCCACGTGACGTGCGGCCAGTACTGGCCGCCGGCGCCGCCCGCGCGGGACGTGCACTCCGGCCACGCCGTGGTCTGCGAGGCCGTGGAGGACGACGACGACTACACCGTCACGCACCTCGTGCTCACCGACCTGCGGGTGAGTGTCGCTAGCTGCTGCGGGAGACGCCGCGCGCCCACGTGACGTGCGGCCAGTACTGGCCGCCGGCGCCGCCCGCGCGGGACGTGCACTCCGGCCACGCCGTGGTCTGCGAGGCCGTGGAGGACGACGACGACTACACCGTCACGCACCTCGTGCTCACCGACCTGCGGGTGAGTGTCGCTAGCTGCTGCGGGAGACGCCGCGCGCCCACGTGACGTGCGGCCAGTACTGGCCGCCGGCGCCGCCCGCGCGGGACGTGCACTCCGGCCACGCCGTGGTCTGCGAGGCCGTGGAGGACGACGACGACTACACCGTCACGCACCTCGTGCTCACCGACCTGCGGGTGAGTGTCGCTAGCTGCTGCGGGAGACGCCGCGCGCCCACGTGACGTGCGGCCAGTACTGGCCGCCGGCGCCGCCCGCGCGGGACGTGCACTCCGGCCACGCCGTGGTCTGCGAGGCCGTGGAGGACGACGACGACTACACCGTCACGCACCTCGTGCTCACCGACCTGCGGGTGAGTGTCGCTAGCTGCTGCGGGAGACGCCGCGCGCCCACGTGACGTGCGGCCAGTACTGGCCGCCGGCGCCGCCCGCGCGGGACGTGCACTCCGGCCACGCCGTGGTCTGCGAGGCCGTGGAGGACGACGACGACTACACCGTCACGCACCTCGTGCTCACCGACCTGCGGGTGAGTGTCGCTAGCTGCTGCCGGAGATGCCGCGCGCCCACGTGACGTGCGCCCAGTACTTTACTTGTGGACGAGGATGGTCACTACATATTTATGAAAATTTGTACGCAAAAATGTTATTTGCCTTTAAGCAAGTTTTTGCTTTTGATCTATAAGCGAAAACTACTTAAGGCTTCTTCGTTCCATTGTGTTTGTACCAATTTAGTGTTTTACAGCTGTTAGTTTTCCATGCAAAATAAAATAAAATAATAAAATAAAATAAAAAGAAAAGTAATTATTTCAATTTCTAGGAACAAAGATAAAATTGCTATACCCACTATTAGGTTCTATCTCATAAGATCCATTAATTAGATCCATTATGGATTTACTGAGATTTTATTTTCCCACTAGATCCTTCTTCTTAAACCGTGGATCTAATGAGAAGTTATTTCTCATTTGATACACCATTACTCCTAGTCGCTACAAATGGATCTGAAGAGAATAATTTTCTCATTAGATCTATTGATATGCTCGAACATGGATCTATATCGTTTTTTTCCCACTAGTTCCATTGATATCCATAACAATGGATTTAGTGACATAATTTTTCTCACTGGATACATTCACACAGATCCATTAAGGATCTACAGAGTTTTTAGCCCCACTAGATCCATTGATGTCGATAATAGATTTACTGGGAACGAATTTCTCATTAGGGATGTGACTTGGAGGGAAAAAATCGATTTATAAATAATTGATTTTTATCTCTTTAAAATAAATCGATTTGTAAAAAATCGATTATTAAAATAAAAAATAATCGATTTTTTTTATATAATAATTGTTTTCTAACTATTCGAAAAGTTGCATTTTTTCTACTTTGTAATAAAATTATTTAGAGTAACTTATAACTGCAAAATTCGATTGAAATGTGTAGTTTGGCAACACATTGGTTTAATCTCCAACAATACAAACATTATCTTATCTTTTATTACTTTAAAAAAAGAGAGTATGTAAAAAAACAATTTATTTTTTAGAGAGTAAGTAAAAAATCGATTTATCATATTTTGATAATCGATTATTAAAAATCGATTAAAAGAAAAAAATAATCGATTAATATAAAAATCGATCAAATTATTTTTCACATCCCTATTTCTCATTAGATCCACTTATTGTTTATTCTATGGATCTATTGAGAGATTTTAGCAGCACTAGATCCATTTTTCCTGCTAGATCTACTTTTATCATAGACTACCTACAACGTCAATAGGTACTCTTTAGATAACATTGATTGAATTGGCCACTTATTTTTAGTTTGACAAAACTAGTCATTTATGTTAAGAATCTATCGCCAAGCACCTATCGGTGTGTTCCGGCGGCCTTACTTGAGAGCCAGTTCCCAGTCCAGGTGTAGCGTAGCGCCACCTTCGACCGCATCGTCATTTAACATCAGGTGACTTGTGGTCAACGCTACCCAGTAAGCAAAAAAAAATTAGCATCTTCTCACTAGATCCTTAACAACAAGTTATATCTAATGAGAAAAATATTCTCTTCAGATCCATTTGTAGCGACTAGGAGTAATGGTGTATCAAATGAGAAATAACTTCTCATTAGATCCACGGTTTAAGAAGAAGGATCTAGTGGGAAAATAAAATCTCAGTAAATCCATAATGGATCTAATGAATGGATCTTATGAGATAGAACCCACTATTAGGCTCCGTAAAATCGTCAACTCCTTCAAAGCAAAAATTAGCTGTCGGGCGTTTCTTGCCCGTCCTTTTGTCGAACAGGCGGAGCTAGTTGTAGTCTGACGTGATGTCATGTATCCAAAATGAATATGTGTGTTGTGCGGTTGTTGCAGACGGAGCAGTCCCGGCGCGTGTGGCACGGGCAGTACAAGCGCTGGCCCGACTACGGCGTGCCGGGCGGCGGCCGCGCCGCGCCGCTGCTGCGCTTCCTCGCGCAAGTGCGCCGCGCGCAGGCCGCCGCGCTCGCCGAGTAAACAACGTTTTGTACCTTACCTACAGGCCGCACTACGGTTAACCGTGTCATTATAATTCACTTTTTCAGGCCGCACTACGGCTTACTGCGTCATTATCATTCATATTTTCATTTTGTATATTTTTTTTTACGGATTACAGGGTATCGGTTGACTATTAGTCACCTGATGTATCGTGGCGCCATCTTCGACCACATCGTCACTTAGCATCAGATAACTTGTGGTCCAACGTTTTAGACGGTTCTGAGGTTCCACTAGAGGTAGAAAACAGTAGTGCGGCCTTACACTTAGCGGGAGATTGTTTTATCCATAACCAAGAAGAGGGGCCTTTTCGCGGCAGTTGAATTGTCAACATAAACATTTTGTTTTACTTGTATCTTTGAGTGATAATGGTTTTATTCTGTTATGCCTTTTTTAAATTTACTAAATTGGTCATAATTTTTCAATAATTTTTAACAAAAAATAACCAACTATTTATTTATATCTGTGATACAATTTTAAACTACATAGAGCGATAAACGAATCCTGTATTTTTAGTATTAAAACTATCTTGTTATTAATGTTTCCCTTTATTTCCCCAGTCTCGGAGACTCGTGGGCGGGGCACAGTAAAGGTCCGCCGATAGTCGTACACTGTTCCGCTGGCATCGGCCGAACGGGTAAGTTTTCATATAAAATTGTTGTAATACATGGGTCGTCTTCATCGCCTTAATGACATAATAGTATTCTGCTACTATAACCCTTGCTACCATAAACTACTAAAGTAAATCCATGAATTTCTGTCAATCTACAATATCACATTGTTATGTCTGCATACGTAAATTAATTTAAACTTATGGAATCATGAAATTTTGGGATTCGGCGACTTTCCAGTAGTGCTATATTAATTCACTCGGAAAGATTCACGTTTTCCGAGAGCAAATAGGTGCCGGAAACTTTTCCGTGATTGAACAGCTGGTTTGTCAAATTAAATGTCAGTTTCCGAATTCCGATTAATTAATCGCGTCTAAAAAAATATCTGGGTAACTTTCGAATGCGTGGTCGGAAGAGTTTACGAATGAATTAGAATCGCAATGCAGAACGTCTTATCTATAATTATGATAACGTTTGCGGTCGTTGACCCTAAACTTGCGCCGTCGATTCTGATCACTCCTTGTAAAGTAATTAGAAACCGCGTTTTTGTTCTACTCAGGCACATTCCTGACGCTGGACACTTGCGCGGCGCGGCTGGCGGCGGAGCGCACGGTGGACGTGCGCGGCACTGTGGAGCGCATCCGTGCGCAGCGAGCCTTCTCCATACAGATGCCGGACCAGTACGTGTTCTGCCACCACGCCGTGCTCGAGTACGCGGTACGTAGCCGGGGAACCTCTTCAGCCGGGGGGGATGTTGGCGCCGCACATTCTGTCGGTATATCGTAAAATGTTGACGTGAATTCGATGAACGTATTTCCTCCTTGTATCGGTGGGTTTCCAGACAAATTGCGCTGTACCTACTTTTAAAAACGAATCCAAAACTTAGTAAAACATATTGTGGAGAATATACATATAAGATAACTGAAAAATTATGTTCCTCCTTCCACCCCCAACGATGTCGATTAATAACCGTGACATTACTTCTATGGATATTGTGTCAAATTTCTATCTAGAGTAGGGCAAAGTGGATAGATCGGTTATGAATAACGGCCGTAGGACACGATATGTTGTCATTTTATATTTATATATTGTCACTTTCACCAAGTCCGCGATTATTGTTTACATTTCTATACGCTTGTTTTGTGTTAGATCTGTTTGGAAAGCCTGATAAATAAAATAAACTATACTAATACTAAAATAAAAAAAAATACTACTTATGCCCTCTTTCCGAGCCGTGGGAACGTGATAGGCTGATAATCATGATGATAGATTGATTTTAACATTGCCATTGCAGGCGATGCACGGGTTCCTGGAGGCCAGCGAGCTCGCCGACTTCGACGACGAGGACGAGTCAGAATGAAGGAAAGCGCGCGTCCGCGCCTGCGTCGTGCTGTGAGCACGCGCCTCCCGCCGTGTGCCGCCGTGAGGCCGCGGCACTGTGGCTGTGTGGGCCCGGCATATACGGACAGTAGGGCCCCGATACACCGGCAGTGGGGCCCCGGTATACCGGCAGTAGGGCCCCGACACCGGTAGTGGGGCCCCGACAACGGTAGTGGGGCCCCGGTGCACCGGCAGGAGCCCAGGCACACCGGCAAGACACACTCCGGCCCCGCCGCCTGCAGCCGAACTGGGCAGCTCTACCACGATCTACCGCTTTCATATTGTAAGAGTTCGAAAACCAAAGCGTCTATGGTCGCGACAGTGTTACGCAATTCGGTGTGCGTTCATCGAGTAATCAATAGCTCACATTTTTATCCAGTTCAGCAGTGCTTCATAGTTGCTATTTCAAAAATTATATGGCGGTCAATTAACGGTTAAAATTGATAACTGAATGACTGATTAAGGCTCGCTGAGTTTAGTTACAATGCTCTCAATGTGCTCTGTTCCGGTCGCGCCCCTCCCTCGGTGATCAAGCGAGCTGCCTACAAACATGATGTATCCAGCCGTATCTGTACAGTTCTGTATTCGCCGTGGCGCCTCTTGGCACAATCAAAATACATTTGGCCCTTAGAATAAGTAAACTAACATTGTATAAAAAGTAACGTTCCTGTAGCATCGTTAAGAACTGATACGAGATCGGATATTCGGATAGAAACCTCGTGACTCGTGTATTTATTTGCATATTAAATCTTTGTAACCAAAAAATATTTCCGTAATTATTTAGGATTTTACTATTTATTTATACACTTTAAGAAGTATGGCTGTGTGAAGTTTTTTGTCTGTAATTTATGTAGATGTATTATTTCGACACGACTAATCGTTCGTTCATATTATATATTACTATAGTAGGTATCTTTTTGTCGATAACATTGGAGTGAATTACGAAGGTTTGCTACGATTTATATACGTTGAGGTGCTGGTAGGCTAAATCATTTTTGGGACGACCGTCCGTCGCCGTCAGTCTGTTGTCGCATCGCCGTTTCGTTGAAACGGTGTGCACAATACATTGGCCAAAGGGGGAAGTTACAGTAGACTAATGAAAACGTCGTAAATCACACGAGCTAGTTAACTGTGCTTCCCTTCGAGAGATACAAAGTGCTTTTTACTACATCTACAAGGAAAATGAAAGGCATAGATAAAAATATATTTTTCGTACAGGAGATAACTTGGGTCGTTTCCAATATCAGAAGGAGTCATGCATGACATCCACATGGATATACATGAAGTGGTAAATTCCACACAAAACCTAGTAAAATTATCACGCGTGCTTATTGCCAAAGTATATTTGAAGAATACAGGTGTAGTAAAACGCGTTTGTACGCCAAAGCCGCGTCAAGCCATTATTTTAATCACTAAGGCGTCAGGTATACGTCGTCGTTACGAATTATAAATTAAATGTTTACGTAAATAGACTGAGTAATGTTAAATATGCTCCAAAATATTAGAATTCTCCCAAAATCAGGGTTGAATTTTAAGAGACACAGGTAATATGATTTTATTCTTATGAAAACGAAGAGATTTAAATGATATAAAATTATTCGCCACAAATGAAATATTTTGGTGTGACAATAGAAAATTATTATTTATTTTTGAAATGGTCGCAAAGCAACATATCTATCAGATGAATATTGTATTTTGTATCGCCGTCCTTTGCAACTGACATATCGCTGTAGACGTGTGCTGCGTGTTCCCAGAGCCCCACTGAGCGTCTCAGCACGAGAACTCCCTTCGACCGACGCTCGCGTCCAACCCATCCGCTTGATAGTGCTCGCGTTACGATGGAACTACGTATAATATGTGTGGAGGTTGCGAACTACGAAACCTCTATTCAAGTTGATATGTTCTGTAAAACATATAAACTGATTTTTGGTCCATTATATTTTAAAATGTAAATTGTACGAATTTATAGGACGTGACTAGCATTTGCATGTGATTCGTATGTGTAAGTATATCGAAATAACGTATAAGTAAGCTATTTGTGTGACACATTTCATCGTAAAAGAAAGGCTTCGCGCATTACGATTAAAGCCTTGCGCACACTACAGGCGGGCCGCACCGCAAAAGATCGTTCATTTTGAAGGAGATATAGGAATGCGCTGCGGTGCAGCCCGCCCTAATATGGGCGAGCCTTCAAAGTCGTGTTCACGTTTGTTGCCTAACGATATCATGAGTTTTCTTCTATTGACGTGCCATTATTCGTACCTTATTTTTTTACAAACACTACAGCTTATGTTGTATAAGGATCAGCCATTTATCAGGAACGTTTGCCAATGTTATTGTGAAAACGAATATATCAACTTGGATTCTAGACATAATAGCAAATACTAGTTTCTCTAATTGTATAATTTATAAGTATAATGATATTGTTAATTTGGAGCGTCTGTTGGTTCTTGTATCTGTAAATATTTTACTATTTTTCTGTTTTTAAATCTAAATTTAAAACCCTTGTGAAATATGTGTGAAATAAAATAAACTTGTAATATATTTAAACAGTACTTTTATTTTATCTAACGTCATAACATAATTTAAATAACAAGCTATTCCCTGCGGTTTCACTTGCGTACAGTTTATCTACAGGTTAAACATTTATGTTAAGTATTGAAAGAAAACAGTATGGGAAAATAAGCACTTACAATTTGTAGCGAGGTAACTAATTGTTTTCGTAGAAATTCGTAGCAAGCCCACTATTTCTTGAACCGACCGAAAACAAGATTTATTATTATGTATAGCGATATGCACCTAAGGCCTCATTTCCTCCTACATTAGTGCCTGTTTTAGTGAAGTAAGGACAGTTTCAGTTTTACGGTTCTCTTCACGGCTTCGTTGTCTTTTTTTTACTACTATTGAAAGAGTTATATTAAAAAAAAATAAAGTTTAGACGATATGTAGCTTTTATTTATATTCAGGTTTAGTTCAGACGATTCTATTGAGTAGGTACAACATGTTTGATCTTCGGGAGATACAATTAAGAAGCGTAACGTACTTAAAATATGCCTTATAACAGTCGATAAATCGTTTAGTCGCGATGGTACTAAAAGCGTATCAATTTCAGCTAATTTAGCGAATTTATTAACGTCGGAGTGCCCACAGGCAGACCGATCTAGTCTGAAGTAGTCGGAATCGGAGTCAGAACTGCACAACCACCGCCCCGCACCAGTTTAGGCCAAACACCAGTCTAACGAGACCCCCTCTCTTCCATCTACACTGTCCTGTCTTAGACTTCACAAGAAAACTTGATAAAATACTAGCTATAGCTATATCAAATAAGATTGATGCTGAACGGTAACGCGTGCACCTTTGAATACGCCGATACAGAGTTGAATTCTATTTAGGCCCCATGTTCGGATTTGCCATCGCTCAAAAACAGTAGAGGGAAACATATTGAGTAAAGCAAGAATAACAATATGCAATTATGCATGCACGTCTAACAACCCGCACTGAGCCAACGTGGTAGAGTCTGAGAGAATGCTTGTGGCCCACTGCCCACCCAACAGTGGGAACAGAACGTAAAAGGCTGATGATTATTATTAGGTAGCATGTAGGTATACCTAGTAGCCTAGTACCTACACTGAGACGTTCGGTTCTTTTGCACTTAGTGGCACTTACTATGACCTGATGGAAGATGTTTATGATCAAAGATTAGATCTATTACAGATGGGATACTAACCTTAAGTGATTGAATTAAAACGCCGACTTATATTAAGTAACAACATTTATTACGTACAAATAAGCATTGTCTTTGTTCTTTTTACTAACAATTGGACAAAACTGACAAACAATTTATTATAAATTACATTTACATTACATACACAATTTTATTACTACAATTAACAAGAATTTTATTTACCTACTTAATGTCACAATCTTTACAATATGGAGGTACTTATCTAAGATGAAGATTATCAGCTCATGAAATAAGTAGAGAAGGTATAATTGTTTACCAAAATATAAAGTAAACAACCTAATGTAACCAAAAGAGGAAGATGGGGTATCGTAGCTTAATAGGAGTAATTAGGTAGGTACACCTTAGTTATAGTCCTACTGGCGTACGTGTTTCACGTGTTTGGTACGACTAATATTGCTTTATCAGCTTTTAGTACGTCTCTCTATGTTTGTTGTTGATTACATAGCACGAGATTTTAGGTGTAACTGTG
Organism: Opisthograptis luteolata; assembly: GCA_931315375.2. Lineage (NCBI taxonomy): Eukaryota > Metazoa > Arthropoda > Insecta > Lepidoptera > Geometridae > Opisthograptis > Opisthograptis luteolata. The sequence goes on along the minus strand of OV928049.1, from coordinate 8,651,492 downwards.
AACGTGCAATTGAGTTAAAGCATAGTAGTAACAAGATCAGTTGTTGATTAAACTTGTGAGAAGGTATATCTCATCTTCCCCTTTGTGTTTATCTAAACAAAATGAGATTAAGTCCTTTAATTTTAGTGAAGATTCTAGTGAATACGAAAATCCTAATAATGATCCGTATATGGCGCGCTTACTCTACCTAATTATTTATATGTTTTTGATAATACAATAAAATACAGTGTAAACTATAAAATTAAATGTCACTGACCTTAATTCAGACCGGACTATTTTGGTCTATAATAAATTATACACATATAAATTGACCAGTGGTAAATATTCTAAGCATAATTATTGTTATTATAACTAAAGATTTTATATATATTATGCAAATAATCATAATGTACTTACTTAATTACTAATACCTATTTTATGTAAGTAATACCTTTATTGTAATTTAAAACAATTAGATTCATACTTATTTACTTAACGCTACTTATTTTTCTAAAAACACAGACATACATTATATCTAAATTACCTACTTAAAATATGTAACCGAGCTTTCAATATTTCTAATTTGTTATAAGTACAAGAACTTGGGTAAAAATAAATTGCGTATAAAATCTTCTAGATAACATGTTACAATGATTATGTAGTACCAATAAAATTAAAGATTAATAATAGTTATATTAATGCCGCAATATTTGTTATAGGTATGTGCGTACAACGATTACACTAACAAATATAGTAGATACCTACTATTTGTATTTTTTACTACACTTACATATTCTTTGGAATACTAAACTGATCGTAAGCCCAAACGTCGTGAGACTCCTTTGCTACAAAAATTCAGCCTTGAATCAAAGCCTACTAAAAATATACACGATGTTATAAAAATAATACTTACCTAAGTACGTAGATACATAGATATTTTTACTGACAAAAATGGTAAGTACATAGAAGCTTTCTGTATAGGCACAGAAGTAAGTCTAACAAATAGGTTATATTCATAACTAAACATACGCGATTTATAATAACATACTGACGGTAGTCGCTAACATTATTTCATACTTTGTATGCTTATACCGCAGCCTATGCACAGTTGTCAGCATAATGCTGAAGTTAAGAGTAGAAGGTGAGCACCGAGGTGTGGTTCCCACGTACGAAAAGCATCGGCGGCAGGTCGCGGCTCATCATCTCCAGCCACGCCATGTACAGTGGTGCAGAGACGGAACCCTGGATAATACCATAAGAAATCAAGTATATTTACAGTGCCACAAACTTATCTGGCCCGCACTGAGAATAAAATCCTGACTTTATTCCTTTCAAGACCGATTTCTTCCATAATTTACGTTTGTTTTCCTTCTGTATCAAAAGTCCTTCCCTTTTGACTCCGAAGAGAAATGTACCTATTTCGGAAGGTCTTTTTTCTCGATGCCGTGACCAAAATTTGAATGAACGATCATTTATTTCATTCATATGTGTTAATCCAGGGTATATAAGCTATCTCTATTCCAAATTTCATCAAAATCAGTTTAGTAGTTACGGTGATAAGTACGTGGTAACAAACATTCACACACACACAAACTTTCGCATTTATAATATTAATGGGATAGGATATAGCAATACCTACATAAAGTAAAACAAACTGAAAAGTCTCGTCTACAAATCGTAATAAGTTGCAAATGTTTTCATGAAGCTCACCTTCCTAGGCATCGGTAGCGACATGACGACGAGTCGCGCCTCCTTCGAGTTCGCCAGCAGCAGCTCCCGCAGCCGCAGCTGTCGGTTCGTCTTCTCAGACAGGGTCAGGAGCTCCGTCTCACTGATGCGGGATTCTGGAATAGGATCAAGTTTCATCATCATCACGAATTTCCTGTTATCCTACAGGAACTTACTTATTAACGGTTTTTTTTTACTACTAACAGAGTAACTTTTGATCTGATGTTAAGTGAACTTGACGTGACGATGTGGTCAGAGGCACCACGCTACATGGAACTGACTCTCAGTCTCAAGCGGGGCTGCCGCAACACACCGATAGGTGTTTGGCGACAGATAGATGGTGGTAGCTAGCCAGATGAGCAGTTGAAAATACCCTACCGTTATGGTTTCATCGCGGTGTTTTCCTTCATCGAAAGCTCGAGCTCATTGTAGTATTCGAACTCACGACCTACGGATCGCCAGCCGAGGTCACTCTCACTGAGCCATCATTGCTTCAGAATAAAGGGTAGAGTCGGGACTCGGGATAAAGGGTACCTAGCCTATTTATTAATCCAGGATATTATAAGCTATCTTCATTTTAAATATTACTTAAATCCGTGAGCAATTCAGCGCGAAAAAGTAACAAATGGGCGCAGTACCATGATGCGCTAGTAGTTCTAATAATCTTAAATACCTAGGTCAGCAGAATTTTCTGTGAACTTCTTAGTGATGTCTTCGAACATTTTCTTCGTCTCTGGCTGCGGCGCTTCGGTGATGTCCTGCACCATCGTCAGCGAAGAGTAGTCTATCCGGAATTTGGCGAGGAGATTCGCCATGCTGGAAATAACAGATAGTTTTAAACAGCTGTGAGACATTTTGGACAGAACAAAAATGTTATAAAGCACCCATATACCTAATCACTTTCCTACATATTTTTAACTTCCTTTCCCGTAGCTCTAGGATTCCCTGTATTTAGAATAAATATCAGAAACTAGTTTTCATTTCTACGCTTTTTTAATGCACAAATGTTTGTCCTAATCGAACCCAACGAACTCACCACGCCTTCACAGTCGGTCGTTTGCCTAGTATGCCCATATGGCGTCGTATCGGTCGTAGACATATACATATAATATATGTAATTGCTCTAACGTTGACAGTTGTTTAGACATCATCATGATGAAGTACGCGCGGTGGCAATTATTATCACGTTAGTTTCTAAAACGTTAAAGTATAATAAAGCAAAGTGATTACTTCCTCTCCTCGAGCTCCATCTCGTGATGCCGGTTGGCGAGCGCGAAGATGCGCAGCTTGCAGGTGCTCCACGCGGAGCGCTGCGACAGGATGTAGGGCAGCAGGATCGTCAGCCCGCCGTCGTCGTACAGCCACCACACGTCCAGCGTGCCGGAGGTCTGCCAACGGAATGTTTATTTTTTACAACTGACTGGGCTAGCATTTGACCACGATCTCACCCGATGGAAAGCGACGATGTGGTCGAAGGTGTAGCACGCTTGCCCCAATACCTATTCACTCTTGACATGAACACCCCCGGGTTGTACCTTTCAGGAAACACAGTGGAATGCCACTCTTTTGCAGTTCTCAACAAAAAAAGTTCACACAAAACGATACGTGCGTATCGGTGCAATAACTGTACTTTTGTACGACCTTTTTGCAGAGTCTATAGAAGTACCACAGCTAAGTTTATATTCTAGTAATTCAACCACCAAGCAGTAATGTACCTACTATGTGTTCAAGATTAAAGGGTTGACGATGTTCCTAATGAGCTAGAGAGATTTAACAACTAATATCTTAGGGCGACGAACGTTGTGCAAATTCCATCATGTAACTAGGGCGAACGAAACGGCTACGAAACAACCAGATTAGGTATATCTAAGGAAATAATATTATTATAACTATTATAAGTACTTAAACAGTTTTTAAAGAATGATTACCTGTTTCCTCTGAAATATCGTCATCTGTGTGAGCTGATCTTTCGATATTTCAAGACCGTTGGATGTGTTGTAGATGACCTGACGGTGCATGTCGTTGGCTTTGCGATCCTTCTTTCGCTTCTCTTTCATGTCTTTGCACTCTGATATTGTGAAGGAACGGGACGTTGTGAGCGTCAATAGATCTGAGAAAAAAACGTTACTGTGAAATCTGAAGTTTCAACAACGTTTGTTTGCCGTCTTTTCATCTGTTGTGGCAGAGGCAGCTTTATAAGAGTAAACGTGTAATCAAGAAGTCTATTTAGTCCTTGCGCTCCCAATTTGTCCCAAACACCTCATCATCATCATCATCAGCCGCACTGCTGGGACACAGTGACACAGGCCATCTCTCAGAGAGAGAGAGTATGGGCAGTGATTTACCAGTCTACCAGCTGGCCCAGTGCGGGCTGGTAGATGTTGCATGCCCTTGAATCTTGAATCTTGGATGTTTTCCTACACCGTTTTGAGCGATGGCAAACCTGCACAAACTTATAGGTACCAAGCCCCTTAAAATATATATCAATTATTTTATCTATTAGATAGTTATTGCTATAATGGAAATCTGGACACGTAATTCAATTTGAAAAACAGTTTGACTTACTAGATAAGTTATGTCGGCTAGACGGCTGTGACTCCGGCGTGCGGATGTCGAGATCCGAGTCTGCGTGCATGATGAGACCTCCACTGCGGACTCTGAGATCACCACTGCCGCTGGAGGTGGCGGTCAGTGACCCAGCGCAGGTGTTGCTCTCTCCCTCGCTCATCACTCCGTAGTCCAGGCCACCAGCCACGCGAAGTATTGCAACCGCTAAGCGGCTCTCAAAGGCGGCACTGAAAATATGTGTTGTATTAAAAATTGAGATGAGACAGTAAGGGGCTTTTATGGGCTAGCTCGTTTTTTTTGGAAATTAATAAGCCTTAATATTTATTCTCAACAAATTATGCAATAACACGCTAAGCACCAATAAAATTCACCGAAGTGTGACAGCCTCTAGCCAGATAACGAAGTTTTTTTTATCTGATATTGATGGAGTGTTCTGGAATTAATATTGTGACATGATAGTCAGAACAATAATTTTAGAGAAAAAACTAAGTTCTGCCCTACGTTGGGCGCCAAAAATAATTTATCGATACTTAGTTACTGTAATTTCTTAATTATTTGGAGTTAGGTCAATTTGTGTACAATTGTCCCTGATATTTATTTATTGGCACCTTAGTCTAAAATAAAATACTTACTGTAACACATTAAAGTACGCGACAAGATCGGAAGGCGGTGCCGTGGTCCAGTCCGCCTTGTATCCCATCAGCAACACGTTGGGCGCCAATCTTCCAACTCCCGAGGACTGCATCATGGCGCGCGCTCCTTGCTCGAAGTTGAAGCCATGGACACGTGAACAGAACGCTCGCACTTTCCGCCCTCGGAGCCAATCGTCATCTCCAAGACCACGCGCTATACGCTCTCTGAACGAAAGCTTTTCCTGCAAGAAAAACAACGTCTTAAACTAGATCCAACGAACTGCCAGAAACACAGCATCTTACATAGAACAGCAGACAGTTTCCTCTAAAATAGGAGATAAATTTCTACCCCCAAAAAGTATGTATAAGTAGTATGCTGTAAATTTTTATGTTTCATTAGCTATAGTGTAATAATATTATCAGAAATATATTTCTAGTCTTGCTGGACTTTCTTAACCTTGAAGTTCATAGTGTTGGTGGTTTTATCAAACGAGGAAGGAAATGACGACTGAATGATGTACATAGCAACACGTTAATCATTTTCCTCAGAATGAGTAGGGACAAAAAATGTTTCCTTGTGACATTTTTATTTACCTTCGTATGATATTTTGTTAAAATCAATGCTAGTTACAAACCTCCAAAATATCTCCAACAATCATCAGCGAGCCAGCCTTGGTGATGAGGTTCCCGAGGTCTACGAGGGCTGGCCTCGACTGCGGTCTTCCCGACAGTACCAGCAGCTGAGGCCAGTAATTTTTCACGTGCTCGCCGGTCCGGGCCAGGTTGTGGGCACTTGACAGGGCCGTCTTGTAGATCTGGGCTTGGGTGCTGCTGCCCCAGTTCACATCTACAACAAGGATATACTTGAAACTGCACCGGTGTGAAATGAACCTATGTTTAATTGAAATGGTAATACCACATTAATTACATCGCACACACCAGTAAAGCAATATTTTCCAGCCGCGGGCATACAGCCAAGAAATTTGACGGAATCATTCCTCATCAGCAACTTCAATGAATAACACATCAGTTCTCCAAAGTACTTGCCAATATTTGTAGAAGCACGCCGGCATTCGAGTTATAATAACTTTCGGAAGCCGGATTAAATACAAACAAGTGATCGTTTCAGCGATATGAATCATGGGCGGAGTACAATCCTGATGGACCGATATAGCTTTTTAAGCACTATTTGGTACTATTTTCAGCCACTCGTGCTTACGGCGTATTGCATGGTGAACTAGTTAATTATTTTGATAAGCAACGCTTTAACTGTACCTACTAAGCTAAACGCATTTTAAAATCAATCAGTTTATACCAAGCAGAGGTATTAAAAATAAAACGAACGTCTTACCAGGGTTGCGATAATGTACGATGAGGTATAAGGTGAAGAAAATGGCGAATGTTATCAGAGACATCACCCAACTGATGAGCAGCATGATGGCCGCGCACATCAGGAACCCAAACAGCGAGATCCATACGTTGTAATACTGTAACGACGAAGACAAACATAAATAAACTCTATATGGGAACAACAATTCGTTTTACAGTCCTTAATAATCGAATAAAAACTGTTAGCGTTGATAATGGCCCAGAAACGAATCGATGTTGTTAGTCGGTAGCATTAATTATACTGTGCCGGTATTCTCGAGTTTCATTTAGTATGGTGGAACTGTGTAAGATTTTTGTCAAGATTGGAATAAACTTTTTGATTCAAGGGTGCTCATGCCTGTAACACGACCATAATGACACTTGCAGTGGATTTTAAAGAAATGCATAGGAACTAGGAACACCTCTGCGCAGTAGACCTATCCAAGATAGGTGTTCTGTGACCGCCGTTAAATGATAGAACTTACTCGGAAGGTGGGCCGCCATCCCAGAGGCCTGACTAGCGCCGCATGGAATGTGCAGAAGTTGATCAGCGCGTATGATGCCAGGTAGAAGTTGGAGATCAAGGGAGCGATTTTGTTCAACTTGGCTGTAATGAACGAACGAACTTCTATTTTATCATTTTGAAAAATACGGGATTGAAGATTTTCTTATTTTGCTGTTATGTTCGCACCACGGATGGTGTAGCGTATTTATGTCCTACGATGATAGAGTTAACTAACACCGAAGGAATTCAATGTGAGTCATTTTATTCATGCAGTTATTTTTTGATGGTTTTCGGTGACTATTATATGTAAAACTTATATAATATTTTTGGTTGACTGACCCGCGCCGTGTGGTGGGTTATGGCCCATAATCTCTCTCTCTCTGAGAGAAAGCCTATGTCCTAGACACATTAAAAACAAGACTTTTCAGTGAAAATTGTAAAATAGAGAAGTAGCCAAACTTACCGATTATCAAGAAAAGAAGCGACACGATGAATGTTAGCACGTATCCCCTGTAAGGCTCGCCGTGTTTACCGTACGGCTTCGAGAAGAATATCAGGCCAGGGTAGATGCGATCTGTCCCCAGGGCCTGGATGAGCCGGGGTACAGAGAGCAGGTTGGTGAGCGCGGTGGAGAGTGTCGCCGCCCAGCATCCACCGTAGATGAACGGGCCCCATGCTGACATTAGCTGCATTATCTAGGATAACGGTCAACTTTTAGAATATTCAGGAGTAACAGAGTCTAAAAGTAACAAACAGATAAAAATCCGCGATTTCTGTAGTTCATAGAGCATCATATGTACCTAGTGGTGTACATCGTACTAATATTATAAATGTGAAAGTTTGTAAGAATAGATGGATGGATGTTCTATCAAAAAACAACTTAACTTTTTTTTATACAACCTATGCCACCAACTGGATATTTTTTGATTGTGTTAGTTTGGATGATGCAAGTATTTCACTACAAAATTCAAAACCTTATTATAGTCACGTCGTCTACATTTATACCATGTTTGTGTTTAGTCTAGTCAACTCTAATTCATCACTTCGAAAACCAGTAACTTTGATTTAACTTACATCTTACATCATCATCATCGTGAAGTCCAGGGTCTGAACTAGGCTGAAATCGCTTAAATAGAGAAGAGTGGCGCTCTCTCGTTTCGGAGATCAAGACACACTTTGGGTTGCTGAGCCATCGGAGTTAGTTAGTCAATAACTTACCGAATAGCTAGTGTGCAAGCCGGATGTACAGTTATGCCCGCAATTGAACACTCCACTGTAATCGGTGACGGTTCCGTTGACGATCACCAGGTCAGTGATGTTCCCACTGGCATCTCTCAAGGCGCCGCCGCCGGCGAACAACACCATCAACACGTAGCTCAGCATGGAGATAAGTAGAGCCAGCAGGGTGCCTTTAGGGATGGCTGATGCTGGGTCCTGGAAAATGTAACACAGGTATACTTTTTTTTACTTCTAACAGGGTAACGTTTGACCACAAGTGACGAAGTCGATGTGATCGAAGATGACGTCACGCTACGCCTGTATTGGGACTGATTAGATACCCTAGCCCACTCGTCAAATCTACTCAAAACAAATGGAGTTTAAAAAAGCCTTGATGGTGCAGACGTAGTGCGATCGGACGAAAATGCGAAGATCCCAGGATGCTAAAGAGAACTTGCGCTTTAAAAGGAAATGTTGAGATGTTGAAACCAAAGCTTGGTGGCAGAGCACTATCTGGTACTCGCCTGGCTACAGCTACATAGGTACCTACCAAAATAAGTAATCGGACCCAAACACAGCAAAAAGTGTCTGCCAGCAGTAACCCTTCTAAATCTGAGCTAGTTCCATTCTAGGCTTAGTGTGTTTGCTATATTTCATCGACCACAACATTATGTTACAGCAGAGATACTTAGTACAAAAGAACAGATAAGTAGATATCGAAATAAAAAACGAAAGAAAATGAAAAATCTTAGAACTAGTGGTAAAATGGGGCTTAGCTTAGAGCTTAAAATAATACTGCGTAAAGAAATGCACGTCACGCATACCCAACGATCTATATATGTATATATATATAAGTATGTAGGTACCTACTTGGTGAAACATACATTTCATTGCGCATACCTATAAAAATCGTTCGATGATTCATCTTATTATATATCGACTGAATACAATGATCTACTTCACATATGTCTCAGTCATTCTCATTCACATCAACATCATTTTAGGAATGAAATCGCAAACAAATTTCTTTGCAATTCATTGCAACCTATTCCAGTTAGTGCGTCGTATTGTATGTTCATTTATCATTTTAAAAGTCGCTCTCGACACACTCCAACTCAATTGGTTTAATCGATGAGTGTCCGTTACTCGGAATAATGATTGCCTGCCAAATTATCCGGGTCAAATAAATTGACCTAATCTATAGGTTTCATTCGGTTTGCCTCGCTGAAGTTCATCTACTTAGTCTTATGGCGGAAATTAAATTATGGAGCAGAAATATTTCCGCTAAGACGTTCAAAAATTCCGGTAAATGGAATTGATGAAATATGATTAAAAAGATTTTGCAAGCTTTATTTCATTTGTCATGCTTGCTTTAAGTTTTTGTAAAAATTAAAGGAAACAGCTTAATCTTCGCAAAGAAACACAAAGTGACAGTAGGATGGTAAGACTTGTGCTATTCTCTCTCAATATCATTTGCTAAATATTAGGTGCTAATTGTTATATGGTGGGTCGTAACAGATCAGCTAGACAACAACGGTTTAGTGTCATTCTCAACTGAACGCTACCGTGCTTCGAAGGCTGTATCAGTCATAAAGCCATGTCGGAGGCTTTCGGGCGACCTAGAACCTTAACACAACTAGCTCATACGAAAGAAGAAGAGAATAAGAATGAGTCATGAGTATTTAGCCCGCTTAGTCTTGCCGTACAAACCCACGAACTAACGAAACATTATTGGTATGGAAGTACTCAATAATCAGAATATATTACTTACCAACTATATAATTTGATCAGCTACTTTCATATGGAATGAAATAAAAAGGTTTATATTGAGAAGAACATGTTTATATATTTTATAAACAAAATTTATTTACGATACCGTCTCTCAGAAAGATCACAGTTTCAAGATCATAAAATTGTTATTTTTATCATTACAAAATAAACATTCCATCTAAATAACTAGCGCCTTGAACGGTTCCGTGGAATTACAGCTATTACTACTATCTGCTAGTAAGCTAGTAACTCGCTATCTACATCGCTACACGAATGTGCGTTGTATGTAGGTACAGTCAGCTAGAAAAACATCACTTGAGAGCCAGTTCCCAGTCCAGATGTAGCGTGGCACCAAGTTCGACCACATCGTCACAAATAATCAAGTGACGTGTAGTCAAACGCTACCCTTGTAAGAAGTAAAAAAAATGTACCGTTATTTGACGATTCTATGTACAGAGTATATAGAACTTGATAACGCAAGTCCATCTACTTTGGGTGTTCTGTAATTGAGTAAAGCTCGAGCTTCGTCGCATAATTCAGTCCGAACTCTATTACGCCGGCAAAATAACTAGCAAGAAACGCGCAGCTGATAACTTTTGGGCGCGATCATACGCGGTTTATATTTTTTTTCTTAGACACACTAACTGATTGAATTTAAAAGCAAATACAACAACCCCAAGCTTTTTTTACATAATATGTACAAAGTCTTAATGTTTTGTTACTAAGCTATATTATTGACTCAGTTATCTATAGCTCACATGCAGTTTGGATACATTCTGCAGCTGACTGTCCGTAGGTAGATACAGTAGAATGACATTCGATATCACCTCGGCCACAGAATAATACACAGTGCATTATGTCTACGCCTACTCCTCCAGCCGCTTGATTAGTTTTGACGTCAGAAGAAAGTCATATTGTGTTAGACGATATTGCTACTAAAGGATCTACTAGTGCCTACCTATATTTCAGCTAGCGTTAGGTATGGTATAAGTATGGTATACATTTAAAGGTCAAAGGATAACGACGGCATCGACTTATTGCATAGGACTTGGAGCTCTGGTGTCAGGCGCTGATTCTTATTTTTATGATGCTTAGTTCTATAATCATCATCAGCCTATTATGCTCCTACTACTAGGACTCTGGCCTTCTCTCAGAGAGAAAGGGTCGTAATTTGCTAATCCAGTACGGGTTGGCCGTCGCATGCCCTTGAGCGTTGTGGTTCTTGGACATGCCTGTTTCCTCACGATGTTTTCCTTCAGGGTTTTGAGTGATGGTATGTCTGCATATAATTTATTGTCATAGTTGCGGGGCAGAGAGGATTCGAACTCGGTGTCGACATGTTGTAAGGCGCACGCGCTATATACTCGTAATATAATAGATCTGTAATGTTATTTGTAAATTCAGTAAAGAATTACCTTAAGATCTCCAGAAATGTTAGCTCCAGCCTGGATGCCAGTCACGGAAGGGAAGAATATGGCGAACACACTGAAGAAGTCTTGGTCTGCGTTATCGTGGTATCGGAAATCGGGGTAGAAATTGGATGACATTGTTTCCGCTGAAAAATTAAAATATATATTTACATAATAAAAGGATAGATAGAAAACAGGAAAGAACGGAACTAAAAGATTGGAAACAATGATGAAGATGGATTGAAGCTAAGTTTGAAATTTACGATGGTTTGTGCTTTTTTACCAATAAGCTTAATCTGATTTCTGAAGTATTGTCATTAGGTACGGTAAGCGACAAAAGTTGCTAAACACGCCCACTGTTTAATTTTCCGAGACATCTTAAATACCCAATATCATTACTAAAACGCTTTTGAATAATTGGGTTTGATCACTAACTTTTGTCGTTAACTATACGTGTAAACTTACAGCTCAAGCCAACAAATCCTTCCGCAATTTCCACAGGGTTTTTGGGCCCCATAATAGTACCGACTATAAAGTCAACCATAGCTCCAACGATGATGGCGATCAGGAAATTCTGTCAACAAAGTTATACGGTTTAGGTGGCGTCCATTAATTACGTGAGGCATTTTTGAGAATTTTTCGACCCCCCCTCCCCCCTTCCCCTAATCTCACGCGAGATTCTTCAAAAGTTCTATTCTTCTAAGCGTGTTGGATTAATAAGAAAAAAAAACAAAAAAAAAACAAATTTTTCCCGAAATTTTACACCGTTTTCTGCGAGAAAAATAATTACGTGATATTTGCCAGGACAACCCCCCTCCCCCTAAGTGAGATTTGGAAATATTTAACTTGATCCCCTCCCCCTAGAACACCTCACGTAATTAATGGACGCCCCCTTATAAGTACGAGCTGTAGCTGAGAAATTATAGGGCATAGGGATCTCCCTACCAAGGCTACCTAGCAGTACCTAGATAGGTATATACCTGTAGGCCTTTTGCAATGCAAGTTGCATAAAAAGGGTATATAGAGATTAGAGATAGACGTCAAATACAATATACCGAGCGAGGGAAAAGCTGTATAATAGTAGTCATCGAAATACCATATGATACCTAGTACCTAGTAGCTTTTCACGAAGTCAGGGTGACAGCCTGACAGCGCGGCGGGCAATGAAACCACTTACGTACAAATGACTACAAACAAATGACGTCAGTTGCATGAACGCAATGGATGCGGGAGCGGGATGAACGATACCATTTTCATTTACCTATATAAGTATCCCTATGTTACCCTATGCTCGGGCAGTTCGTGATTACTTTTTTGTTGGTAAGGCGCTACAAATGCCTCATTGTCTCCTCGCATCACACAAGAAAGCTGTATTCGGTGTTCATCTGACAGGGGACTTCATTAAACAGCAATTTCATAAAGAGCAATTAATTGTATCTAGTTAAGTGGTGAAAATGATAAACGACATAAACTCTATCATTTGCGAGCTTCCGCGCTTTTCCACTGGAAATTAATGCAATTAAGTTAATCTAGAAATGGCTTCGCATGTCCCCCATCAATCTTCTAACAACGTGGTGTCCACTACGAAACTACATATTCCTGTAATTGTGTTCGTAGTCACTTTCTAGGTGGTTTCTATAATACGTATTAGCTGCATGCTTGATGGAAGTAGATACACCTATAGGTGAATACTGAATTAATTTGCAGCAGGTAGGAACATTTTAGATTGCTGGAGTAGGTAAACCTCAATCAAAGAAAATCAAAGAAAGATCAAATACTTCTGCAAAAAAGCAGCTATAGGTACTTGATTCTAAATTCCACGCGAATGCAGTCGCGGCCTAGCTGTTGAGCTGGTCTCTTTAGAATAAGTCTATGATGGCTCGCTCACATTGTCACAGAATACATATTTGTTTATACTAATACTAACTGATGCGTGATCTGTGTCCGAGGGTTGAAGGACAGTTTGTGTAGTAGTATAGGTAGTAGGTAAACGTGCCTCTAAGTGAGGTCAGTCGGCACATGGATGGACAGTGTCGGGTAAATTGGGCCAGCAGCGCCACGAGCCTTTGCGAACCGCTCAATTTGTCGCCAAACATCTAGCTGCAAGTAGGTTGGTCATATCCAAATAAACGCTTTTTATTTGTTAACAGAATCCAGTATAATTTTTTCATCTTTTTCCCTATTCCTAGGTCACCACTCAGCGGACAAACGACAGTTTGTCCGCTGAGTGGTGACCTAGATTGCTCAAAGTCTATCGACTTCCTTCCACTTTGGCCTAGCTTTATAGGGCAAAAGAAAAGAGCGCAACGCTGTACATTTTTTTATGAACTTAGGATAATTGCATGCGAATTTTATACATTTTACCCATGATATTGACACTTAATCAGAAGAAGCCTACGACATTAAGTGTTTTACTTTTTTCCTTCACAATACTCGTCAATTTATGGTACTTAATTTTTTTCATGACACGGAGACTACCAAAATCGCCAGTTGATAATAAGTAGCATAATTGCTTAAATTTACGCCATTGAGCCTTGCGTTTCGGAAAACTGCTGGGTAGTAGGTTAGTGAGTACGTTCTTTTGTTCTAACTAAAATAGAAATGACTGTATGGAAATGGGTACGCGAAGACTTCCGTTGGAAGTCCGTAAATCATTTCTAGTAATCTGGGTTTCTATTATTGGCCACTCACAGGTTTGATACAAACATCAAATCTGTGTAAAACGTGCACTATGAACCACTGAATCTGGGAATTGGTTCGGGGAATTGAGTTCTAAACAATGTAAATGTAAGTAGGTATTTATGTGAAATATTTCAAACCTGCCCCGGCTTAGCAAGAACAGGCATATACTTATTTTGATAACCGGAAACTTTCTTAAACCTGTTTATAAAAGCTCGGACTTTTTTGCTGGAAGCCTACTTTTATTTTATGTGACATCATACCTAATCTAACCATTTAGCCAGCGGCAGCCCAAGTAGTCTCAACTTTCTCCGATTTGTTTTGCAAAGATCGTGATTTCTTACTGAAAACTCTATTTTGTCAGAATAAAACATAGTCTCAGCAAAAATTTAGCTTCCTAGTAGCGAAAGAATTTTGATAAAATATTGCAAACAAGGGTAAAGTAAAAACTACTTAGTATTATTACTCATAGGCACCAGGATATACCTACAAAGTTTAGATACCTCAACTTTTTTCATTATGTTTGCTAAGATTGTTTGACTCGGCATTTGGTAGACTCACCTGTGCCTTGCTCTCCCAGTCCATGCCCACTGCACAAATAACGCACATCACCAGCAGCGCTACTGCGCCAACTATCCTCACGTCATAGAGATCGCCATCGACAATCTTCAGGCCATGGCTCCTCAGCAGCTCGTTCAAGGAATCGCAGAAGCCGATTGTGTTCATACTCGCAGCCACCGCGTTCGCAAATGCGAATATAATGCCCACGGATGCACCGAATTCTGGGCCCAGGGATCGTGATATGATGTAGTAGATTCCACCTAGAAAGGAAAATGTGTGTCGATTCAATCCAGAATAGTAAAATGACAATAACACCCGAACATTCAAGTGCCTGGTCTATGAATAAGTGCATTGCGGCACAGGATTTTGAACTTTTGAATTCTGGGTGGCACTGAACCGAAATAAATGCGCAAGCGTGAATAGGGTAGGGTTGCCAAATCAAAAATCTCAGACCGTTACCCTAGATATGGTAACCCTACGTGACGCTTCCCATCAGGGGAGCATCTTGCTCGTCTCGTCACTCACTCACACAAAAATAAACAGAAATGATAAAAGCCGTGTCATTGTGACCCACTCGAGGGTTATACGTGGAACACGCGTCCTGTAACGTGTATCATATTTCCTGTCATGTTCATAATTTTATCACTATGGCCCATAACAACGGCATTCGCTCATTTGCACTTCACGGTTGCAGTTTGCTGTTGCTATGTTACTACAACTGTACAATAAAACACAGATCGTATCTCCAACTGTCACGTTACTACATCCATCATTACTGCGTTTAACATCGAATTAACTATATAATGTCAGGTGCCTCAGCACACCACGGATCACGTGAGCGGATGACAAAAACTAACATCAAGAATGGACCTTCAATTTAGAGAAATAGTTGGTGCTGTTCCGTTGACGGGTCAACAAGTGTTCTGCTCATATGGATGCTATCAAGTGCCACCCAACATGGCTTGGGTACACCATATTCTTACATTGTTTTGCTCCGAGCATAAAATCGATGACTTGGAGGTCTGAGTTGCGTGACCCTAGAGAGCTTTCTCAAAATAATTAGGTATTGGATGAAATTAAAAGTTCCCTAGGTAAAAAAGTTTAGAATATGCCAATTAATTTTGATGTTAATTAAATTGAATTTAGCTAAGTAAAGAGAAGAAGTAAACCGGTCACGTTAGCCTCAGTCAGAAATAGAAATAGTGTGCCCTGAAAACAAACTTTCTATGCATACTTAGGTACATCTTTTCCTTAATCGTACCTCCTTTTACCTCCCCATTAGTGCAGAGAGCGCTCATCGAGAGGGTTGTGATCACGCATACCACGGCCGATATCAGGATGATGACCAGGGACAGTCCCACGCCTGCCTGGGCGACCACCCAGGATATCCGGAGGAAGAGCATCACTCCCCAGATGTTGAGCAGGCATGGTATCAGTACACCCTGGGAAAGAATGCTGGTTAGGTTTGGTCCACGAACGGGTTAATCAGGTAATTACGCCTTTTGCGTTCACTATGAATCTAATCTAACGCATCATTTATATCTTGATCAAATATGGTTCAGTTCTGTTCAGACCTTAGGTCAGCAGTTCAAACAATTGACCTGCAAGAACCCTCACCGCAAGAACCTATAGTGAAAAAGTTGTTCAGTCCACACACGTCGGTATATAACCAACAATTAACAACCAACAGTCTTCATTGATTCTAAGTAATCATATTATCATTTGAAGTTTCAATCGATCAATTGATCGATAATTGTAAGTAGAAACACTTTTAGTTCTGCAGTCCCTGTGGCTTACTTGAATCCATCCTAGTTTAATTCCATGGGCAGGTGTCGGTGACTTGGTATCCCTCTGCCGCAGCTGATTCTCGTCCTGCAACAACAAAATCCTTCAGCAGTTTTCCAAACAAGGATTATCTACCGTGACCGTCACAGATATCACATGTTTCCTAGATCGGTTGATATATATACAAACAAAGGTTTATTATCTTTTGTCGGTAGTAAACGTGATGCAAATGGATATAATCAACAATATGCTCCCACCGTACGATATGTGACTTGTATGAGTGACATACGACAATGTTTGCCGAGGCTTGATGGACATCAAATGTAGGGCGTAAAATTCCACTAATCTCAATTATTTATATTCAAAATGGCTGCAACGGCTATACAAAAATGTAATTACCTACATATATATCTGCATTAGTCTGTGATGGTGATGCATTCATCGTTATGTGATCATGATCATAGATCATTGAAATAAATCCGCGTAATAAAACCACGTTAGCGAATATTTTCGTATTTAGTTAGGTATTCTGCATCAATTCATAAAGAGATGATGTCGATGATATTAATTTTATCGTCTTAACATTACTTCAACAAGGTGGTGATTTTTCCGTGACGTCTGATAAAACAATGTATATACCTAACCACTGAGTAATCAAAATCCTGTCAATTAAATTATTAATGCTTATAATCACAAGCTCTAATAAACGTGTTTAAATCACAAAGTATTTTCCCGGTGAATGTTGGTTTGAAGAACTTATTGTAAGGCAAGTAAGTGCAAGTGCAAGTGCATCAATATAAGTTTGATATTCGTTTGTTTGTTTTTTTTATTGAGCAATGTTTGAAGACTTTAATAACTTAGCTTTTGAACAAATTAACAACCTCCATATTTGTTGCGTTATCGCCGATGTTCTCATGTCAGTAATCCGTAGTTGTCATGCTCGGTAGAATACATGAATACATTATTTTCCTTTTTGCTTTGAGTGTCAGGACCTGGGCATTTCCTAAAAATGCTAAGCAGTAGCTTTGATGAGTCATTCCTTGGACGTAGCCAGTTTTCGAGGCTGTTGGCTCATCTGACTGAGCACAAGTGAGAGTACCGGAGCGCGTGTAGATTCTTAGGTACACCGTACGTACAGCGCATAGCAGTTCGAACCGGCTACCACTGGAATTAAGTACCCGCAACCACCCAAACATATTTCCTTTGAGTAACTTGCTAATTTATTAAGATTAATATTATGAATATGTATGAATAGTAAACAGCTTCTAATTATAACATCTTTTGCTTGCTGTTTTAAACGTATAGACAATTAGACACCGCAGAATTTGGTTGTTAATTTAGTAGAGGTAGGTATACATAATACCCATTGTATAACTATGTGAGTTGATGAGTTTGTTTCTTATGACAATTATTTTCTCTCGTAAATTCACGTTTGAGTCACAATCACAAGGAAATATCAATTATCTAAAGACTAATCTGTTTATTTCTTAACGGTAGATTTATATAGTGAGAATGTGAGATACCATTCTATAGCCACATCATATATGCACCCACCTCTATTATCAAATAATCGTATGCGCTTTTGCGGATCCCGCCGCGCCTGGGGAATTACCTACCTACCCCACCTTTTTGACAGTTATCAAGCAGTAATGCAAAGTGGGTTCCGGATGTTTCCAGTGAAATCACAGGGCATAAAGATATTTCTCTCAGGGTAATGAGCACAATGCATTGACGCGCAGTATTCATATAAGTATAGGATATGCCACTGTTAAACTGCTCAGCTGATTGAGAAGTGACGAAGTCGTGCAATATGTGTGTTGTAGTTCAAAATTCTTGGGGGTAATGAACTGTAATGGGCAAGCATGACGCTTACCATCAAGCGAGTGACTTGCTTGCTTGACACTCACTCTCACTCAGTTGCATAAAAAAGCTCGTTTTGTTAAATATTTTCATTAAGTAACTTTTATATATATTTACTTGCTAGTTATATATACATTATTACTGTTTATACGTACACAAACCTTGGGTCGGTGCGGTACTTTATTTTACATATTATAGCAGTCTGTCCTGTTAACATACTATTATAATATTTTATTTAGTAATGTGACTGTTATATTTACAATGAGTAAAATTGATTGATTAATCATGAATTCTAGGATAGATGTAGAATCAAACCTTGTCACCATTACACATATTGCGAAATCAAAACAGGTAAAAGAGTTAGTTCCAGTTTATATTATTTGTAGATGGATGGATGGTACAAAGTATATACACACACCGTACGGACTACCGCCATCATAATTGTAAAAAAAGCACGCGTCAGTCATTTGATAGCGCCTTTTATTACGTCTATATATCCGCCAGTTCAATAACCGATCTCTACGGTTTGACATAAATTTGACCACGGTTTGACATAAATTTGACATTACGTTACATTTTTGTTAAAAAAAAAAAAATTACTTCTATGGAGCTGATGTCAAATTTCCATCTCCAGTAGGGCACATTGATAACTAACTAAGGCAGGAGCGCGTCTGGTATTCCTGTAAAACTTGATACCCCGTAAGATTGTCAATCAAGCGACAATCCCTCTCGACTAGTCTCGACTCAGTAACATGCGGTATTAGATTTCAAAATAAAACTGCACTGAAACGTATCAACATTCTTCTCCGCCATGGAGAACGATAATATAGCTGCACGCAAGGCGAGCAATAATGTACAAAACTATAAACGCTCATTCTTGCCTAACCCTGACCTACAGCAGAAGTAATGTTAAGATAACGTTAATATAAATAGTATAATACAGCTTACCTCCTCAGTTATAAGATGATCTCCATGGAGCTCCCCTAAGCTGGGCCTTTTCAAAGCCCGCTTAGAATTCCTGTAGTTCTCCATTCTTGGTAAAGCTTCTCTAGTGAGCTGAGCCAAAGACCGCTTTCTCCGCCAGCCGGCGTCGTGCAGCCAGGTGTCCGGTTGGGTAGTGGAGCTGGTGACCGCCGTGACCGCCACTCCTCGCTCCACGGTCTCGGCGGAAGATCGCAGCGGTCGCGAGATGATACTGGCGCCCATGTGGATGCCATTCTTCTTTTCACTGTCCACGGACGATACAGAGAACCTGTTGAATACAGATGTTTTTAATAGTTTCGGGCGATAAGTATGATAGTATCTAACTATAACTTACTATGATCAGTAAAAAAACAGTTTTGACGGGTTCAGCAGAGACATTGTAAAATTGAGATATTGTAGATTCCTGGCGAAACGATATATAAAGTATTTGACAAGGGTTGATATTGAATACTATGTTTGTACGCCGACCCCAAATGAATTTAGACAAGGCCATGGTGATGACTGTTTTTATACGTGTTCTTAATTCATAGGCGAGAAGAATTTTGGGTCAGTAAATCGATCTGACCATCAATGAGTCAAGTAGGTCGACAAATAAAATAATTCTATTATGGCGCTGGATGAAGCCTTATCATATAGAAATGGTGTCTTGTGAGAGGCCTATGTCCAGTAGGCATGTATACTTGTATAGTGTATTAAATACTTATTACGCGGCCTACGAATGGTTATAAATTGTGCGTAGTCACCTTTTGTCTCCCATATTGCTGAAAGATGGTGGACTACCGGCAGCTCGTCTTGTAGGATACAACTACGCGTTGTATTATCGCTGTGTTGAAAGCCCTTAACCACATAATAGTTGTCTTCAGTGCCAACCTGTAACAAAAATATGGAAAATAAATAATTAAGAAAGTTTTATTTTTAATTTTTTATTGAGTTCATCAACTCTTTGTAGTTTGGACTCATATCGAATTATTCCATTGTGCCCACCAAGTTGCTATTTTCAGGGAACGTGGAAAAAACGCAGCAATATTTACCTAAAAGGCCGTTAGATTATTGTATTTTTAATTTATTGATTTACGATTAGGTACTATGTGAAATAATATTTAAGTCCTTGTTCGTGTCATGTTGATTTTCATGCAATTTTATATTTGTTAGGAAAAACCTATCAACACGTAGGTAAGATAATAAACAATTCTGGATTCACTTCTGTCTTATCTGCCTTTCCTAAGATATCAAAAAAATGCATTTCCTGCATAAATACAAGGAAATATTTGCTCAAATGACAAAACGAAGAACAAAAAATAGGTGTTTGCAAATGTGTAACTCAAGTGCAACATTCTTTATCTACACTTCTTCAGCTGATAAGGAGAGAAGTGCCTATTAAAGTTTCTTGAAATGATATCAATCCCTGTATATAAGTACATACCTAGACACAGCAACTTGTCAGAAACTAGTCGACAGTTAGATTATTAAGTTTTATAGGTCTATAATAACCCGTATTAAATACCTAGTATTTATATATTAGATACTTGCACTAAGTCACTAAGTGTAGGCTTTGAGGACGCCGTGATAAACAATGAATCTGAAATCAGCTCCATACAAAAACGCAAGCGAGCTGAATAATGCCGTAAGGTCGTATTCGTCCAAAAAAATGTTATTTTCGTTTAAAATGAAAACTTTCGTTAATTTTATAGAACTAAACCTGTAGTTCTTTGATGAATCTATATATATATACAATGTGTTAATGTTCAGCGACTTTTGATGTTGACTGTACCTACTTATATCTTATATCGTGGGTATTTGTATAACAAGCTTGTTTCTCCAATAGTGGAAACATATTTCACACCTATGCGTTATATACCGCATAATAAAGGGTCTTGGTAGATAGATACATATGGTACACATAACAATGCATCATTATTTGCTCTATTAGATCAGCAACCCTTGTTTATAGATATCGGAAGTCAGTAGCTACTATAACCTTATTTACAAATCCGTGATCTAAAGCTTTGACAATTTGATTCTAATCAACTGCTAATATTATTTACGGAAACTCATCCCACAGCTATTTGCAGTAGGTTATCTTCCAGCCTTCAGTGCTTTATTCAGCAAACAGTGACATTGGATATCTAGTGACTTTGTGCAAGTCATTTATTATGTAGACTAAGAATAAAAGAGCTCCTAGCACGCTACCTTGCGGCACTCCAAACATAACAGAGCGTGCGCCTGATCTCTGTGTCTCTTCACGTTGTATTTATATTGACTCTACAAATTTCAGCAACTTGTATTACTCTTTGACAAATACCATTGTAATAACTTTCTTTTTTTTACCTACAGGGTAGCGTTTGGCCGCAAGTCACCTGATGTTAAGTAACGATATGGTCAAAGATGGTGCCACGCTTTACCTGGACTCCAACATATTACGTCCTATTCACTTATTTCAGTAAATGTTCCTGTTTTGTGTATGTCATACTCGTCAGAGCCTCATACGTATATTACGATCGAAAGCGTGCCGAAGCGTTACAAATGTAAATCTTAGCGCCGCATACTTAGTAGCATTGTTTGTAGGTGTAAGTGCTTCTGTGATAAATATTAGTTACTTTCTATGATATTGGTGAAAGATCGGACCGTGAAGTGTGAGCACCCAGCCTAGCTCTGCTAAAGATAAAGAAGCAAGTCTACTTACTCAACCACGTAGGCTTTGTAGTACCTACCTATTTGTATTGATTTGTTCAATCTTCCACGTTCATAATTTTATTTTATTAGAATACTTGCAAAATTATTTCAGACTAAGAATAATATTAGACGTGTAGATACAGATAATACCTATACTATTTTTGTAACACTAATGTTCAGTGTTTATCTCTAAGGTAACAATCGAGGCCTTATCATTATTTGTGTAACAATTTTGTATTTAAATGATAGGTACCCATCATCAACAGACAGTGTAAAAAGCGGAGACCGGAAGTAGTTACCAGTGTACAGTGATGGGCAAATGAGATTTAACACTCGTAGCAGCCTAAGTATATGGGCTAAATATACTTACCTTCTTTGAAATCTATCTATATATATAAAAATCAATTGCTATTTGTTAGTCTTGCTAAAACTCGAGAGCGGCTGGACCGATTTGGCTAATTTTGGTCTTGAAATGTTCGTGGAGGTCTAGGGAAGGTTTAAAAGGTGACTTTTATTGGCGAGACGAAGTTCGCCGAGTCAGCTAGTATGAAATAAAAATAGGTAACGGTACTTTGCAACATTGCTTTATTTGTTGGTTTTCCCTTTTCACTCACACTTACAGGTAGGTACTTAACCTAACTACCTACGTCATATATGCCATCTGAATAATTTTATGGGCACGAATATAGGTAATGACGCTCAAAAAGAACAATTAAGAAATGTAGTTACTAAATTTGCCTTTAGTGTCGACGTAAAATTCCATTAAACAAATAGAAACGTTACCCGGCAAACCATTAATTTAATTTAGGCTATTGTTCACAAAGACAAAAGTAACTAGAAAAATTTACTGTGTATACATATGTTTATTCCTACTCATAGACACAAGTTTGTTGATATTTTCCACCTGTTGGACAACTACCTGTCCACCTGTCCTTGTTGGATACAGATTACAGGTATATAAGAGTACATTTGTATATACCATAGAGTTGCTGAGTAGAGTGAGTAACTTTACTCATTTAGCCTGGATTGGATAGACATGTCACAGGATTATCAGTCATATTCCGGTGTTATTTTATGTGGATAGCGGTTTTATACACCTGAAAGGTAGTGTTGTGTATAGCAAGCAATACACGCACGTAGTATGAATTCGGGGCGAAGGCCTACTTCTAATTAAAAGTTCTTTTAAATGCAACAGCAAAACAAAGTCTAAACAACAAAACATGAGTCAAAAATACATTTAATCGCGGGGAAGGGCACAGGATAATTTTTATACGCGGGTGAAACCGCGACAACACCTAGTAGAGTACGTAAACTGCCAGTACTTCTACCAAAAGGTAAATAGGTGTATGAAGGACCCTTTTCAATTACGTCTATAATATAAACTTCAAGGAAAACAGATATTTCATTATGATACAGTAGGAAAATATTCGTACTAACAGGTAATGGAAAAACCGGAGGTAGGTGCTCAAGGAGAAATAGGTGAAGCCTCACGAAACTATTTCCTATTCTGCGTAGAGCGTAGCAGGAGCTTACTCCTACCTAAAATTAATGGTAGGTCACCATTAGGGCGTGTCACCCTGTTGTTCAATCAAGTAATGATACTACGTTACTGGTACAGTCAGCGACAAAAGTAGCTGATCATACTCGATTTTCCAATTTCCAAGTGCGTATTAGATCAGTAATGTTTGTTTTTTCCTGACAACTTACAAGGTTGCGTTTGACCATAACACATCACACATGATGTTAAGTGATGATTCGGTCGAAAGTGGGTATTTAAGATGATAAAGAGATATTTTTGTTCAGTGACTTTTCTCGTTGACTGTACCTACTACAACCTACGCGCGCGGGGTGTGTTCGATTGATGACTCACTCTCGGTGAAAATGGACTCAATTACTGTAAGATGATTAATTACGGTCAATAAGGTGTCTACGAAATGCGTAATAGAGTGAAACGTCACGAAATGTTCAGTGTGGTGTATATGCGTCCTAAGCGGTCTGCAGTAAACGTTATGGAAGTAGAGATGGGTGGTGAGATTAATTCTACCTAATCCTAATCCCTTCAATTACTTACCTAATACATACGTTAAAACTCACCTAATCTACGTACTCTGCATGAAATCCACAGAGAAGGAGCTGATTGTAACTTTACGTTCCTTCAACCTAATCTATAAATAATGAATTAGAAAATATTTTGCATCGCACGCATTGGTATTCAATGTTCGGATTGTATTGTTTACGTGCAGTGAAAATTTGATATATTACATGTGGATTATGTGCAGCTATTCTCGCGAAATAGGTACCTAATCTAGATCTAATTCAATATTTATGTCTCACCTCTATTCGTATATATGGAAGCCTCGATAACGAGGCTCAAATTTCCTATAAACGTAGATCATACTTTATTCTAGGTTCATTATGTTCGTGGAACCAAGAAGGTCGTTCGCCTGATCTTAAATATGTACCACCAAACCTATCTTGTACTCGTAGAGCCACTCAAATCGTATGCGGCACTGTAAGCCTAGACAATGTACAATCGATTCTAAGCTTTTCGTTGTCTCCCATCGCTAACGCTTCGTCGTTAGCGACTATCTCCGCTGCCTCGGCGTGTCCGAAGCGATAAATATAAATATCGCCTTGTGTCACCTCCACAGGCTCGCAAAGTCTGAAAGGTCTGTATTATGGGTCCCTCGGTGTACAATCGGCTCCCATCGCAAGTGATACACCTTCCACCGGGGCGTTCAAAACACGTTTAAGAAAATGGCTAAATTGACTTGTAACACTGGTGTTATAAATAAATTATTGGTAGTATCTTCGGAACTTTGCCTAAAGGGATTCCTTTTAATAATATATTTTAGTTATTATATATAGTTTTAGGTTCTTTGATATATTTATATTTTCTTTGAATAAATAAATGATTTGTATTGTGCTGAGATATCCCCTAGTTACACCCCTATTCAGCATAGCCGTAGACGTAGCATTAGTGCCCTACCAATAGCCCTATATAGTGTAGCAAATGTCCATAGGCGAAAGTAACCGCTTACCATCAAGCGCGCGTCTGCTTGTTTGCCATACTTCTATTAAATAAAAAGATCAGGGCCTGCCGTTTCATACAAACATATTAAGTAGGTACCTACTTTGCTACGAAATGACAGTTTGACATCAATTAATGTTGGCAAATATATCAGCAAGATCAATGTTGGTAATTGGTTTTGTCGTGAAAACATAATATACTCGTACTTACAATACAATTACTTAGAGCCAATCATAGATATAAAATTTTCCTAATAATTTCTTTCACAACCAAAATTATTTACACAAAATGCAGGTAATCCCATCCAATTTTGATATTTGTCATAATTGAAGTGAATGCGGCAATTCGTTTGTAAGTTAACGTGAAACTACGTTTGTATAGAAGGTCAAAACAAAAATATGTATGTGAAGATGATGGGGGAAGATTAGTTTCAGGAAATATTTACCACTTCGCCAAGGTGACTTTGGTCAATCGCGTTACATTGCGGTCTCAGAAATTAGGAGTTATTGGTTTGGGAGCGAGATTAATTAATCTTGTAAAATATCTCAGTACTTTTCCGAGACTTGTAACCTTGTAAGTATGTAGGTAGGTACTACTAACTTTAATTATATGTCATATTCTAAAGAAAATATAAGTCATTAGCGCATTGACTTCATCAATCGCTGGCGTAAAGACACCAAGAGATCATGAGGGACCTAATAGTAGAGTAGAGTATGCTATTAAGGATCTACTTTTTATTCAACCCTTATAAGTAAGAATTATATACCTACTAGGTACCATAATATATAGTCGTAGCGCTAAGTTCTATACCGATTACTGATGTCTAGTAGTATCTGAGCTCACGCTAAGGAAAAAACTAAAAATATTCAGAATTTCCTCCTCAACGAGAAGCGTACTAAAATATCGTGGTGAGAAAAGCAAACACGAGGGTAAGTATCTAGTATGAAATACCTACAATGCATAGTAGGCGTCTTTAAATCGAGTTAAAATGTAAGTTCGTTTCCGTCAATTTTATGGCCAACGCGTGGGTGATGTTTTTGTAAACTATACACTAGTTTAACGTAGTGTAACTCATCCACGTCACTTGAGTAATCTCCACTCTTCACCTAGTTTATCTACGTACACTTGTAGATATGTAAATCATAAGGAGCATTGATTTTTATTATATCTTGGGACTCCTTGCAGTTTTCTTACCGGCTCCGAAATCTGTCTTTAATACCGTCAATATAAAAATATACAGTTTAATTCAGGACTTTCATAAACTTTCTTTTTGGTTTTTCATGTTCATCCACGTTCCTATAAGTATTTACTGAAACACGGATGAAACACGACTGCTATAATACGTTTAATGCTCTCCCGCACAAGCTTTCCTTGTGGAAATCTAATAGCGTCCCATTTTTCCAGTCCTTCAGTACAGCCGTTCAGTATAATATTTATATACTTGCTAAGCTAACACCAATTATATTTTTAGTTAAGTGTTTTATATATTTTGTTGTTTTATCATGTTATATCTAATAAAAAGCTGAGTGTTTTATATTTTCAATAAAAAAATGTAATGTTTCCATTATTTAATTTTTTGTAATATTAAGGTTTTAAACTTTATTGCACAAATTTTCTCGCAATTCTATTTGGCATGTCGTCTTCACCTAAGTATAAAATATGTATCTAACTAATGAAACTTAGCCATGGGTAGGTACTTGTGATAATAATGAATTAATCACGTTAATTTTCTATCCAACTGTATATGTTTTGTTTTTTTGTTGTTATATAATATAAGAATAGAATTAAAATAGGTATAGAAACATACAATTTCACAAGAAAATAAACTTGTGTTATGTAATTGTATCAATATTATAATTGCAACGGTGTGTACATCATGCTGTTGATCAATAAATAAAATAAATAAAAATAAACACTACTTACATCGAACAAGCACCATTTTAGCATATTTTCTAATAAAATTATATACGTTGTCTCCTACAATGTGAATGCTCAGAATGAGTATTTTATTTGCTTTATTTCTATAGCATAGAAAATAATACAAATAAGCAAACATTTATTATTTATTTACTTTATTAATAACAAAGAAATAAAAACAAATAAATCTAAACTAATAACTAAAATACATTATTAAAAGAAGTCCCTTTAGGCAAGGTACCGAAGATACTGGCAGCGTTCCCCCTTTGAATGGCTAGACTAATTCTTTGTCCGAGGTAGCTGCCAGATCTTCGGTCTCCGGTGATGTCGACTAACCTTTTTGTTATTTCCTTAAAAAGGCTTAAAGCGCTAGGACCCCACGGACCAAGGGTCTCGACACCGAATGGGACAAAATCATATTCGGCGCCTAGACCCCTGTATTTGTATGCCTTCGCTTTTTCAGCCGCTTCACACGCCGCACCAGCTCTGATGTTGGTTCCATGTAGATGGGAAGGGGCTAGCGTGTCTGCACAGGTTGCATCCCATACTAGCACCCGGCCCATCTTCCATGGAATCAAACTCATACCGTCCGGTCTCTTGCCATCGTCTCTTGAAATACCAGAGGGCTCAAGAAGACTTGGTACGTTGACGGTGGCGAGGGACCGGCGTATGATATCGTTAAGTGCGGCATGTCTCGAGAAGCGGCCTGCACTTTTTTGGCATGACAGTCCGTGATGTCCTAGCTTGTCGACATCACTGCCACAGGGACATTTATGAGGAGCGCAGACCGGAACCCCAAGCCGTAGACAGGTTGCGATTCGGAGCGTGTCAGGCTCAAGAAAAGTTCCTGTATTTGACGAAGGGTACGCGTGAAGCCAGTAGCCGGCCTCATGCGTACCCACGGCCAAAAGCCTAGCACACGCCGAACCTGTACTACAGCTCAAAAGATTGTCAAAAGTCAATTTGCAGTTTATGTCGTCCCAGCTCCTCTGTGAATTTGGAGAAAGTGGAAAATTTTGACCTGGGCATGCAATTAAGAAAGCGTTTCTAGCTTCTTCCAAGCCAGCAATCTCAAAGTTTGAAGGGGATGCCCTTAAAATTTTACTTATGAGATTTGCTGAACTATGGACAGAAGATAGGAAGGCTGGTAAAGCGACACTGGAAATTTTGCGGATTCCTAAACCACCATAACGGATGGGTAGGGATGCTTGGGTCCAAGATTGCTCGTTCAGCTGCATATTAAGAATCGATTCTAAGCTAATTTTGATTAAGTCGTCTACTTGTGCCAAAAGATCTGGGTGATTCCAAAAGGAGCAGCAACGGAGCACATACGTAAATTTTGGGACGAAAAGACAGAATTTTAAAATGCAAAGTGCATAATGTGGACTAATTTCAAGGAGACGATCAGCAGAATTTTGAAATTTAGTAATTGAATTATTAATATATTCAGAAATAGATTCATTAAAAATTGGAGAACCTAAAAGGTAAAGAGAATTGCTGTTAACTATTTTAATATTTGGAGCCAAAATATTAAATTTTTGTTTTACGTCAATTAAATTCAAGTTGCAGTTATTTATAAAAAGTTCGCATTTGCTAAAATTAAGCTCCAAACCAATGGCTTCAAATTTATTTTTGATTAAAAAAAGGTCCGAGAACACAGTATCTACATCGCCTCCTAGGGTTCCGTCGTCCAAATACCAAACGTTGAATTTAGAATTTAAATTTTTGATGATCGGATTTATAGCCAAACTAAAAATTGCAGGCCCAAGGGGATCACCCTGTTGACAACCTACTTCCGAGGACAGTTCATTAGAACGATATAACAATTTTGTAGGGTCAGCGTAACTGAGAAGAAGATAATTGTATATTTCCGGTATATGTTGTTTTATTTCCGTCAGCAGGGTATCCCTATTTACCGAATTGAATGCATTTTTGACATCAATTTTGAGCAACACATCAGGCTGTCCGTAAGTTAAGAAAGAGCGTAGGGCATGGACGGCTGCCTCACACCCTCCTTTTACACCGAAGCCTAACTGCACGGGTTCAAATTCCGAATTTAATTTTGGTAAAATATGTCGAACAGCAATTTTGGAGGCCAGACGTCGTAGTGTTGATCCAACAGCGATTGGTCTCACCCCTCCGTCCTTTTTGGTGAGGGCAATGAGGTTCGCGCCGAAAAGAATGGGAACAATTTCTGGATTGACATTACCGGAATACATAAAGTTGATTAAGTTAGTGACCGAATTTACATGTTGCTCACCTGCATCACCCACAGAATGCGAAGTTAAGTCTTTCAAATGTTGGGGTGAGATTCCATCCAAACCTGCAGCCGAACCTGGTTTGAAAGATAAAATGGCATGCGTAACATCTTTGTTTTGAATTTGAAGGCATGCTTGCCCCGCTGTTGGTGGGTCGAGAAAATATGGGTTTACTGGAGCTGGAGGATGTTTTGTCCGTAAGGCCTCAAGGGTGTCAGGGGTATCTGGTGATAGCACGTCGTTGGAGAACAAAAGGCGAGCTGCACCTTTGAGATCTCCGTCACAGATTTTGTTTTCAATGAGTTTGTTACGATTACAAGGGGCATTATGTTTGATTAGAGGTGCGGGAGAAGGCGAGGATCTTACAGCACAGTTATTCTTAATCTTTTGTGTCAAGGATACATTCGGTTCATCATTTTTTAATATATGTAGTGTGCTGTATGAAAATAAAAATAGGTCCTGCCAGTCTTGAGTGCAATTGCTTATGTAACATTTCTTGATTAATTGTGACAAATGTGTAGCAACGGTTATTCGAGCTCCTCGAGGGATTCTTTTAACTATGGGTATACTATTTTTCAAATGGCTAAGATATGTGTGGAAAGGAGTTGGATCGTTGGCTACATAAGTAGGCGCACTCGGAATAATGGGATGGATGTCTAAAGGTGAACTGTTTTGGCTAATACATTTCCTGTGTGTTTTTGTAGTGTGTATGTTGAGGCCTTTCGAAGATTTGAATGACTTGTTGCACTGTGTACATGTATGGGTCGCGTTCGACGTGCCATCACAAGATTGGGTCACGGACTGCATTCACAACAGTTAAATACATTCACAAAAATAATAACTTAAAACAAATTTAAAAACACAATAAAGTAACTTAAAATGTACACTGAAAATATAAAGACAAAGTCAAAATATGACGGCTGCTTGTTTTGGCAACAAGACGCATGCGTCGCGTTACGTATTGCGTCACAGGATGGTCTTGCAATTGGACGCTGCAGTGGAAGAGACTTAGTGACGTATGTCGTCGCTAGGACAACCGGAAGCGGCCTTAGCAACCGCGTCTTGAAATTATCACAAGCGGAGGAAAATATT
This sequence comes from Opisthograptis luteolata, assembly GCA_931315375.2. Lineage (NCBI taxonomy): Eukaryota > Metazoa > Arthropoda > Insecta > Lepidoptera > Geometridae > Opisthograptis > Opisthograptis luteolata. Next base: position 8,621,475 of record OV928049.1, on the reverse strand, counting down.
TTAAAGACTGAACAGGCACTGTGGTGGGAACAACAATAAAATCCCAACAAAAATCAAAAACAAAAAGGTTAGTCGACATCACCGGAGACCGAAGATCTGGCAGCTACCTCGGACAAAGAATTAGTCTAGCCATTCAAAGGGGGAACGCTGCCAGTATCTTCGGTACCTTGCCTAAAGGGACTTCTTTTAATAATGTATTTTAGTTATTAGTTTAGATTTATTTGTTTTTATTTCTTTGTTATTTTTAGTTTGAAGTAATAAATACTTAATAAGTGCATTATATTTATGTTAAAACTAAAATTTTGTTATGCTCTACATTAATCTTTATTAATTAAAAAGGCACTTAACAAGTCATTGCCCCTTCTATTATATCCAAACCATATCTTTGAAAACCTCTAGATATTTATTTACACAAAAGTTGCTTAGAGCTTTTTGTGTATAAATTAGGTAGAAGACTTGTACGAGTAGAGACAGAGTATGCTTCTGCCTAGGTCAAAAATTCAGAATAAAATTTTAACAGTAAGACATATGTAAATTCCACAAACATCGTTTCTTCTGATAAAAATTATCTTTATACTCACCTCGCGACGCACGGAAATTGATCACAGAATACAAAACGCGTTTCATTCACTAAAAGAAGTTAAGCAAAGTCGGTTCAATGTAAGAAACCGGTTTTCCAAGTGTACCATCTGATCGTATTTTGTTTTTATTGAGTGTTTGCCAATGATAGTCGATCGCACAATTCGCGAAACCGTCGGCGAGCGCGCACTCGAGAGTGCCGGCGCTGTATGATATTGCACGCGTCCGAAGGAGAGCGCTCAGGCACGCCCAGAGCCCGTGAAGCCTTCGCCCCGACTCTTTATAAACAGCGCCCTTACCAACCGCAAACGCTGCCCGCGCCGGTTTTAATTATAACAATTATGCGTTCTAGTTAGGACGAGATTTCTGCCAGTTTCAGCGACTCACTCGATACAGGGATACCCGTCAGTACAGAATCGTCACAGAATAAGTATTATTAGTACTACCTGCTACCCCATACACTTGAACCTGTTTGCTGTGGCTTTTTTGTTTAGGAAACTATTTATGTTGAAACAAACCGAAGATATATAACTATCGAAACGTATCTAAAGCACATACATACCTACTATTAAACGTTGACGTGAGACACCCCCCCTTCGTGGTCTGTTATCAAAATGGCGTAAATAGGCAACACCTAGCAACATTTTGATCATAATGACACCTCATTCATCAAAATCGGGCAAGTAGTTTTGACCATGGATCTTAATCCAGCCGTATCCTTAGATAGGAAGTTTTGACGCTACGGCTACGGCGGAACAGGTACCTACGTACCTACTTAGATAAAATCATATACATAGACTGCTAAAAGTTTCAGTGTTATTCGGAAATTCATAGACAAGACGACTCAGTCCTGAGCCCTAATCGAAGCCTTCTTGAGCAGTATTTTTGGATGCGGAAGGTAGAGTTCGTTGGAGAGAGAAAGGACGAAGAGCGATTCTACTAGTAGAGCCATGGTAGAGCCTCTCATTATCTCGTCGAGCTCAATTCCTGTACTTTCAATAACCATAATTTTGCATTTCAAACACCGTACGTGTAGACTGAGTAGATGTTTATCACAACGGACCCGTCATACCACTGGCCAGAAGAGACGGCCCTGGTAGTATGGTGGGTCCCATGACCTTAGGTACCCTTAGTTGTATGGTAGGCCATTTGCTTTATATTCAGATTCGGAACAATTAAGCTTTCAACATTTTCCTGTTCCGTCGTACCGCTGAGTTGCTATCAGTTGGCAGGAATATTATTCGACCACTCTACGCTATACTTATCATTTTCTTATTGTTGTACTTCTAATTCATAATCTTAAAATAAATGAGCATCTACGTAAGATTTGACTTCCGGTTCTTTTCCTATCCGTATTCTAACTACCTAAGTACTTATACTCAAAAATGTATGAAAATAAGGGTTAACCATTAGTCATTTCTTTCATACATTTTAGACTATTGTCTCGTTTCAATGACCGATCTATCCACGGTGTTCCCTACTGGAGATGGAAATTTGACATAAGCTCCATAGAAGTAATGTCAAATTTATGTCAAACCGTGGATAGATCGGTTATTGAAACCGGCCGTATACCATTTGCAAGCTGAATGAAAAATAACTAAACAAAAGCAGTTAAAACAATAAAAAATATAAACATTCATCAGTCTTCATTTTCTTCCTTCCTTTGAAACGGCAATCATTCAACAATCAAACCAAATAAATTGATATACATCGTTTTAATTAGGCACTAGTTGCAAGATCGTATACGCATTACGCAGCGTGCCTGCGCGATGAAGTCAGTCGATCCAGTGGAACTGCCAGCAACTGGAAACTAATCAACTTGCATGGCATCATTGCTCACCCTCTTTAATTATTTTTTTGTCGTAGAGTACGAGTACTTACGAGTTTCGATGGATATTCCCGCCTGTCCACCCTTGGGGGACAGTAACACAACCTTTTTCGTTACTCCCATAAGGCAAAAAGTGAGGCTGCCGGAACACACACATAGGTGCTTGGCGGCAGATTCTTAATGCGTTGTATTAGTTTTACCGTTTCTGAATCATAATTTTACGCATCTAGTTTACAGGAATTCCTCATTGAATGATTTCTGGATGAGTGTGTCGAAATGAGTGAGCAAATCAGTTTTATGACGTAATGAACAAACTTTACGCTACGCTTATACCTACTACCTACTGAAAAATGCACATTAGAATTACGTAGTAGTATATTTAGCATACGACTAAAGTTTATTATGCAGCCTGGGCCAGGTCTCGCCGTCGCGTCGTTCAACAGGTTTTTTTCAAAAAGAGTAGGTACTTACTCACCCTACTACTTATGACGAATAAACTATGCTGAATTAGCTGGGCACTTGACTAATTGAAATAAAATGCTATGGTAAATATCATGTAAGATGGGTAATTGTAAGAACTAAGCTAAGCTCCCCCATAAGTTACTGTCGTAGGTATATCTACTTAGGACTCATATGTATTTACCAGGGCCAGGGGAGGCCTAGTTGATTAGACCCCAAGATCTACTGTTTATTAACGAAACCCTGTGCGATCTACCAATTACATATTTCTACAAGTTTAAATTAATCAATCATCATCAGCCTTTCATGTTCCCACTGCTGGGACTCTGACCTTCTTTCAGAGAGAGAGTATGGGCCGTAATCTACCACGCTGGCCCAGTGCGGGTTGGTAGATGTTGCATGCTCTGAATGTTGCAGTTCTTGGACATGCCGGTTTCCACACGATGTTTTTCTTCACCGTTTTGAGCGATGGCAAATCCGAACTCTACCATCGCTACTAATTAATCAATAAAATATAGTAACTAATAGTATTTTAGTATGAGCCTGTGGTGTGAGCATTGCGTCTAAGCATTATTCTTCTTTCATATTAGCAAAGTAGTTCATGTCCTTTCTGGATTCTACGTATTTTTTACATATCATATAATATAAACTAAGGTAAGTATGTATATGATTTTTGCCTTGCCACGATCGACCGACCTAATATTTGATACCTATTTATATTTCTTAAAAATCTTGTACAAATCAACAGCCCGTTCCTAAAATCAACGCACAGGTCAAACCACTTGAGCTACAAACTGAACGGTATGTTCTCGGAGTAACGTAGCGCACTAAGGACTAAGCAAAAATACATAACGGGGTATCTAACTTTGTACGAAATTTTTTGAATAGTGATTCGATAAAATGAAGCTAAGGTGTAGTAATTTATCATTTTTAACACGTCTCGCGTTATAGATATGAGGAAAAAATTAAGTTTAAAACTATCTTCTTTTTTTCTCTGACGACATCGCCATCGCCACGAGCGAGCCAAAGAATGCGAATGGCTAAAAACCGAAGCAGTTCATTGTGACGTTCAAAGGGGAGGCCTATGTTAAAATATTCCTATAGGAATATTTTTTTTTTTTTATATTTTAGTCTACCGAAGTTTACCGAAGTTTTTTTAGTCATTATCTATAGATAACGCTAGCAAATTCATTCGGTAGACTTATGTACTACATAGATAGCTTTACTAGTTTTACCACAAATCTAGGGTAGTATACTTAGCACAGTTGACGTATTCTATACTGTTTTTACTTCGGATCACTGCGCAGCGGTATGTACACTATACCTTCTTGTTCATAGGTAGCGGCTAGATAACAAAGAAGCCTATTAAAAGTACGTATACACATTTATTCCGCTGAGCAGCCTTCAGGCCTTCACACTTCATTTTCCATATGTATAACATTATTGCAAGCTCATTGTAGTCCCTTTTACAGATGTGTCGGTAAATCGAAATTCGTTATGAAGTTTAGCACGAATTCACCTCAATAGATGAATTCAATAATTTAACAAATTCCACGTAAGTGGGTAACATTCATACATATGCTAACATTCACGTAATTCGTAAGTCCATGTAAGGGATAGGTGTCAAGACAAGACTAAAAAGGGTCGTATTGTAAACAGTGGCAGACGCAGATGATGACACGAGGCCGAAGTCGCTCGGGCGGACCGCTCCGGAGCGGTTAGCGCCGGTTTCCACCGCTTCTGCCAACGATGAGGCCCAGCTACGACGGTCTGCTGATGGCTAATGCACTCCTATTAACCCCAAGCGATGTTGTACATGGCTACTCAGTTTTAATTGCCGCGCAAAAACGACGTTTAATTTTTTTGCGACCAATTAAAACTACATTTTGGAGGTTTTTTACAGTTGTTCTTTTTTATAAGTTATTACATTAGGTGGGTACTTCAATACCATACATGGTACTGTCAGTGTACGGTATGGACTTATCTTCAACATTTACGCCTTTCCAAATATCATAGCAATATTTCAATTGGCGTGATATTGAAATATAGGTGAAAATTGACTTTCACCTACATACTTCTGATTATGGTATTTTCCTATTACTATAGGGCTATTTATTCCCAACCACCACAGTAAAACTTGCACCACGAGGTCGCCTAGCAGTGCGATTCTAATCCACTCGGAAACTTCGTCCGACCATGGATTCGGAAGTTTCCTTGACAATTTTTTAATTATCTGAATTCAGAAACTGACCTGGGGAATCTTTCAGAGTGAATTAGAATCGCACAACAGACTGTCTCAACGTCTAGCCTGATATAAAATTGAATGAATATGTTAAGGTGTATTAAATTATCTAAAAAAATAAAAGTCAGTAATTGGCAACACAAGACTTTATTATCCCATGTTGATTTTTAGTATGCTTAGCCTACAAGTCCACTCTACTTGAGCGGGATGAACCGGGAGCTGTGGGTGGCACCAATACCGGGCCTACCGTGCTTGACAGGCTTGTATGTCACTGAGAATTCACCGAGGTAGTGGCCGATCATCTCAGGCTTGATTTCAACCTGAAAAGGAGATATAATACTAACATGAACAAGTGTTAAAAACCTGTGTTCAGATGTTAAAAAACTAATAGGACTGATTGAAACTAATCTAGATATCCTTCAAATATTTATTTTAAGACTGCAACCACTACAAACCTCTTGATATTCAGTTGCAAATCTCATAAAACTTAACTTATGCATGTCATATTAGCTTGCAAATAAGTCAAACATGCTTTCAGTATAAGGGTTTTTCTAAAGAGCTACAATATTTTGATCTCTAAGGATGTAAACCGAGTCCTTTTTTATTATTAGTTACAGGGTAGCGTTTGACCACAAGTCACCTGATGCTAAGTGATGATGTAGTTGGTGCCATACTACACCTGGACAGGGAACTGGCTTTCAAGTGAGGCTGCCGGAACACACCGATAGGTGCTTGGCGACAAGAGAAACACACACAGATTCATTATCTAATATTTCAGGGTGACAATCGCAAGGCATTGTCATACATGATTTTGAAACTATTGAAATTCAAAACACTAGGTGGCACTGAACTTTAATGTGCAAGCATGAGGTTAAGCATTAGGCAAGTGGCTTACTTTTCACATCTTTCTTTTCTCTCTCTCACTTGCATGGAAAAAATATTTTGCCAATCACAGGAACGATTTCTTAAGCAAAGACTACTGATTTCCTTTCAACATAAAAATTGAATCAATAAGAAAGTTAAACACTATATTTACAATTTGTTTACAATAATACTCTGTAACCATCACATCAGTAGCAATGAAAAACTTACAATCTACTATCATAGCTGCACCTGTAACAACTTTCAGAGAATTTCAGACCTAATTGATTAATAAAAGCCACGCACTATGCCTACTTAAGTTGAAACATGTCATAAAAAAAACCTAAAAAATCATAAACTTGTTTTTTCTTATATTTAAGATAATATTATTGCATATATTTCATTATCGTCACTTGTATGATTACTGCTGCACAATAGTCTAAATCCTTCCAGAGTATAAAAAAATTGAATATATCAGCACCACCCCTACAACTTAAGTCCCACCAAATTAAGTTAAGTCCTACACATCCAAGTTCATTTACAACAGATTTAGACCACAAAAGTACACTAACCTGGTTGAATGTCTTGCCGTTGTAAATGCCAACAATGGAGCCAACCATCTCTGGGACAATAATCATGTTTCTGAGATGGGTCTTGACTATCTCTGGTTTCTCATTTGGCGGGGCCTCTTTCTTCGCGCGACGCAGCTTCTTGACGAGCGCCATCGGTTTGCGCTTCAGGCCGCGAGCGAACCGCCGGCGAGCGCGAGCGTGCATCAGTTCCATGAGTTGCTCACTGAAATTGAATGTTGCAATATTTGCATTTTATACAAGGATAATACGAAAATTAATAAAACAGATGTCAAACTCTTCGGCATTTGGAGGTTAGGACATGGTGATTCTAGAGCATTTTATAATTAAAAATAATGGTGCAATAATGACAATACTAACTTGGGCATATCCAGAAGTTGATCCAAGTCAACCCCACGGAAGGTGAACTTCCTGAAGGTACGCTTCTTCTTGATTTCTTCGACCTGAAAAATGTAAACATTGTTTTCCAGCGTCACAAAATACCACTAGAAGAATCATCTTCAATAACACTTTATAGCATCACTGTAACACAACGTTTTATATTCTGAATGATTACTTGAATAAAAGGCGATGAAATATTTTATAGAATTTACAAACCTCAGCCATGATTCCGATTACTTTGACAGATACAGAAAAGAGAGTTGTTTTGCCTTGCCAGTTGCCAGCACTAATTTTTAAATTTAGCTAACTTAAATAAAATCATGTTCATTTTCTCACAAGCAATTAAAAGAAGTTAATAAACCGTGCTAGTAGTGTTATTAAAAAACTTATTTTTCATTTGGCTGTGATGCTTTTTCTTTTTTCATTGAACAAACGTAAAAAAATCAATCATCATCCACAGTTTAGAACTACATTTAGGTGTTAGAATACCTCCCATTGATTTAGACTGTTCTTAGCTATCATTATCTGAATTTTTTAATAGGTTCAATACATGATATATACGATACAATCAATGTTCATTCTTGATACCTTCGTCTGTACAGAAGATCGTCCATATACAATTATTCAATTATACATTAATTTTATCATATCTGTATATATTTGCCAATTCTAGCCACATAATGGCAGCACTAAAGTGTAAGAAAAGTTCTGACTTTGATATAGGTATTGGATGTGACGTTGACAAACGGTCTGTACCATAAACTAACAAAGTTTTGTTTTTGCTTTTCTTTTTACCAATATTATACCACAGACTAAGAATCCTATGTTTATTATAATAAAAAATATTCTAATCGTTTCCAGACTGCTTCTATTGTCCCCAAGCCCATTTTTAAAACAACATATTAAAATAATTAAATATGTTGTTTTAGAAATGTTTTCTTTCGTTCTACTACACAAACTCTGGTTCGATCCTGTAGCTCTTATTATTGCTAAGAATCATCGTAATTTATTACAATCATGAGTAGATTAAACAATGTATTATTTGGCTATCAGTCTAATTTAACTTTTATATATCTAATACCATACAATTATTGTAATTCTATGCCTAATACGTCATATTCCCATCAAAAATGTTAAAATTAAAAACCTTGAATTAGTTGAGTGCATTTCCAATCCTGTACCTACAAGAAAATACCAGTAACCAATATAGTAAAATAATTTGTGTTAAAAAATTTGTTGATGTTAAAATAATTTCTTTAATAAATTAAGATTCCACATTACACAAGGTAGTATCATTTGTAGACTTTAACAATCTGGATAATCTTTTGCCTATTAACTTAGGGTACATTTTGGTTCTTATCAAGAATTCTTTTGATTGATGAGTAACAGCTCCATTTTCTAATTGATATTTGCAAAGCATGTGCAATGGTTCAACCAATTGTCTATAAATGGGATCCTTTTCTAGTTGAGATAGGGCTTCAGCTGCAGTTTCAAGTGTGCTCAGGCAACCTTCGGTAGGCTGTGTTCGGATGATATAGCTGCTTGTAGTATTAGTCAACAATTTGACTTGTCTAATTTCATGTAGTATTGGACTTGATGCATAAATAGCTTTAGCTTGAGGCCACGTCCCGTCTATGAGTATAAGATTATAACAGTCAGAATCATTTTCCAAATCTTTTATGTCAATTGCTGCCTTACTAGGGAACAGGAGGATTGTGTTTGGTTTGGTTAATAGATTTTCTAAATTTTCGTGTCTGGGTTGAGGGAACTTTTTGCCCTTGTATATAAGGCACTTGTTTTCTTGAAGACCGAGCTGTAACATAGGTGCAGTGCGCAGACATCTCTTCTGTTCTGCTGGGTGTTGCAGCAGTATCACAGTGCTGCGGGGCCACAGTCTCTTGGGTGGCAATGCTGAACACCAACACACAACTGATGGTCTTCTGAAAAAAATAAATTGAAGTAATGAGATAAAACGAAACTCATTGTAGTTGTAGTTGATATTAAGCCCACACACAGGACATACTCTGAACTAATTCTACCACTATACAACAAACAAATATACATTTAATAATACAACCTGTGTGTGACTCGATAAGGCTGCTGTAACTTACTCGCAATTTTCACAAAGATCACGCATTACTGGTGGATCTGCCGGGATGTTTGATAAATCTTTCCAAACCTCAAATTCATCCATGTTTACAATTTTGAAGTGAACCAAAACTCATACCTGTAGATAGGAAATATTTGGTAGGTTAGTTTACTAAAATAAAATAATAATTTAAATTCAATTTCAATAAAATTTAACAGTTTCGAATTTATGAAATAAGACTCATTATCATTACGATTTTTATAGTAGTCAGCCGACGGTAGTCGGTGGTCTCTAATGTCGTCTACATTAGGTCCTCACTCCTCATACAAAGAATTAGCTTCATCTACAAACAAACTATCGAGTCATATCATATAGAACTTGCTATAGTAATAAAATAATACATAGAAACAAACAAGGCAATTAGCCTGTTAGCTTATTTTTAACAAATATGTTTTGTGTTTTGTTTTGTTGGCATTGCACAATGCACATTTACTTTTATGTTGAGTTGTCATTGTCAATGTCAATTATGTCAACTGTCAGCTGTCAATTATTGACATTGACGAACTCTTTACGTAGACAGATGGTAGTGAACAATTCCACAGATAGTGATATGCAACAAACAATGATTAAATTATCTATGTTTGGCAATGTCAACAACCGCCATCGTGCCATCTGGTACATTTCTTTTTTAATCCTTACTTACATTTTTAAGTTCAAATAAATTGATGACTAGTAGATCGTAAAAATATATGTAAGAATTATGCTGCATCTTAACTTACAAGGGTTTTCTTGTGATTATTTTATATTATTAATTATCTGCAGCAGTGAAATGAAATTGAAGCCGCCATTTTGCACCGCAGTTCCCATCCTACTCCTACCTACATTACATACTCACATTTAGATAAAGATAATGCTCTTTCTCTCTCTATCACCCAATTTTTTTGTAAGAGAAAACGAGTAAGTTGCAAATACTAACTTTCTCTTGTGTGTGTAATGTACAAGCTGTACAACTGTGTACGCATATACAATTTTTGTACAACAAAATGATTTGTAAACATGGAGGCCAAGTGTTTAGCTACAGCGTGAAGTAATTTTATGTTTCCACCACTGATAAAAGGTGAATAGTAATATTTTGGTGAGCAATTGAAGTCTGAACTTTCTAGATTTATTGAGATTTATATAATCCATTCGCTTTTTGCTCTAAAATGCGTAAAAGATTGCAAACGTATGCACTTATTTGGCGCCAATGTCGTAGTGACCCGTAAAGACCGTTATACTGCCTAAATCGTATAACTTGACTTATTATAAGCTTGTTTTTTTACAAAACAAAGTGATTTTGTGATGTTAAAAGTGTGTACTACGCGGTGCATGCTAGAGCCGCTCAACGAAGTTACACCGTGAATAACTGGTCCTGCGAGTGCCGAGTGTCGTCAGAACTGTCATTCCTATTCAACTAAATTATCATGTGAAGATTTGTCGTAAATAACTATTCTCCTATAAAGTTCAATGTGATTCGTTTCTATATTTCAGATATTGACATTCCTCAGGATACCCTATGTTTGAAATGACGGAAATAATAGTATTCTATTTGGAAACATCTTGACCAACCTTGAAGTAAGTACTTTTCTCGAGCGTTTTGGTTAAAAAAAGCTTCAATAGAGTAGTATGATCATGATCATCATATTAGATAACACTGGAGTCTCACGATTATTGTTTCTGTAGACTTGTGAGTAGTAGAATATTGTTCAGGTACCTACAGTTACCTACTTACTGCCTACCTATTTGTAATGTTGAGTTTGCAACAAATGAGAACTATCAACATTGCTTGCTTCTTCTATTGTTTCAGAGGAGCCTAAACTGTATTCAAGTTCAAGGCTGCTCAAGATCAAGGCTAAATTGTATGTGAATAGATAGAATAGTCAACACAATTTGAAATATTGAACGTATTTGGGTTGCAGTTTGTTTTGTTACACTAACCTTCTTACCTGTGTTTTTGTTTGCAGAAATGGGCACAGAGTTGCCAAAAACTCAAGAATCAAGTGGTGATACAGATTCAAACAGTGATTCTGAGGTTAGTACAAAATCGTTTATTATATCATTGATCTTAGGATTCACAATGCAGGCACTAAAACTTTGTTCACCTATCCAGAATGTATCATATAACCTGTTGTTTTTTTTATTAAATGCATAAAAAATTTAACATATTTGTTGTTTCTCTTCCAGAACTCCAGCTGTAGTGAGTCAACGGGAAGTGACTGGGAGTGCTCCGGTGCTAAACAAAGCACAGCTCGGAAGCCACACTTCTCAGTCACTTCATGCGACACAGGCCTTAAACTCAAGATTGCTGCCATTCCACCCAGGAAGGTGACCAACAAAAAATCCCCCAAACCAACTGTGAAAAAGAAAAGCGAAGGCAAAACATTACAGGAATTGAAAGAGAAAGCAGCATTGAAGAAGAAAAAGCAACTGTCTGAGAGCAGTACCAGTTCTGAATCATGTAGTAAATGCTCTTCTGAATGCTCAAGTGATGACGATATACCATTGAAGACTGTTTCTAAGTTACTGCCACAAAAAGGGTCACAAAAATTATCAGTAGCGAAAATAGTAAAGAATCCTGCCTCAAAGAGTGGCAGCGATGATGATAAAAAGGAATGTGATGACAAGGATACGGCATCCAAATCCAAGGAGAAACCATGTGCATCAAGAAACAATAATGTTCCAAAAAAGACTAAATGTGAGGAGCCGAGTAGTGAGGCTGTTGTGAAGAGAGGGCGCGGGAGACCAAGGGCTAAGGTGAGTACCTAGTAATATAATTATAATGACTTTCTGCAGTGCGATTCTTATTCACACGGAAACTCTTCCGACCACGGATTCGGGCATTAGTGTTTACCTTATGGCAGGTTTAACTGAACCAACAAAGGCGCACATCTCATGATGGAACAAGCAGATAGTTCACCAATGTGAAGTGGTAACCCTCACCCATAGCTACACTACCCCGTAGATCATGTTGAAGTGGTAACCCTCACCCATAGCTACACTACCCCGTAGATCATGTTCACCTAAGACATGCCCTAACCAGCACAGTATTTTGTTTGTCACCTTATATTTACTGTGTCGGATACTTGAGACCAGTCAAGTAGAAGATAACAGCAAAGGATGCTTGTCCGAAACAGGCAAGCTACTGTCTTAGCCTTAACAACTAGAACAAACATTTGGGGCAAACAATGTAAGAGCTAAGGTTGCTAAGGTGCACAGAGAGGGACTGCTCGGACTCTGGCTTCCTCTCAGAGAGAGTATGGGCCGTAATCTACCATGCTAGTGCATGTTGGTAGATGTCGCATGGCCTTGAAATGTAGTTCTTGGACATGCCGTTTTTCTCATGATAATGCCAGTATCGATGCTGAAATGTCTGTCTATATGGTATTTATATATTTTGTCTACTTTAAGGTGGCATTATGATTTTTTGCTCAACTGGTGGCCGCAAACGCCATAAACTGCGACATTCTAGAATCCGGCCTATAACGCCCACGCGATCACATATGAATTTTTGGCCCTAACTAGGATTTCTTGTGTCTAAGGTATCAGAAAGTACGTGGATCGGGGACGATATTAATTGCTAGCTTTTTTTTACTAACAGGTATCGTTTGACCACAAGTCACCTGATGTTAATTGACGATGTGGTCGAAAATGGAAGATGACACCAACCCTGGCCTGGGAACTGGCTTTCAAGTAAGACTGCCGGAACACACTGAGCTGCGTCCAGCAGTTTTTACGTTATCCCGCTGGAGTCCTTTTTCGGTATAAAAAGTAGCCTATGAGGAATTTTCCATTGCACAAAACGACTATGAAAAATACGATGAGAAAACCGGCATGTCCACGAACCTCAAGGGCGTGCGACATTACCAACCCGCACTGGGCCAGCGTGTTACATTATGGCATATACTCTCTCTCTGAGAGGTCTGTGTGCCAGCAGTGGGAACGTAATTAGCTATCGATGATGAATGTACGCCACACAGGTGCCACTATAGGCTACTTTTAATGCCGGTTCCGCGGGCAAACGAGAACCATTTAAAATGTCAAAATTATTAAATTATTATTGTGGTGGATTGTAGGCCATATTCTCTCTCTAGAAAGTCTGGGTCCCAGCAGTGGGAACCTAATAGGCTGATGCTGGTGATAGATAGATAACGCTTTAGTTATTGTTTCACCACAACAACAGAAAAATAGAACAACAATGGGCAGTATTATCGCTTAGAGCGATTTCTACCAGACAACCTTTGAATGGACAGAAATAGTAAGAAATAAAATGCGGTTGGTGGTGTAAATTCATGTACATCAAAAGAAATATTATTATATACAGTAAAATATAATAACTGAATATAAGAAAATAAATAATTACAATTACATAAGATACATACACATAACACACATACATAAATAAGATACATAATCATGATGATGTGATGGTTATATTTGCATTATTTATTGCACCCGTTCACCATGCACGTGGCGTTTTTTCTAACCGCAGATAACGTTAGATAAAATAAAATTGTGAAATCTAAATTGTTTATCTCGTTGTCCAAAGTTGTAAAATGTATATTTTAATGTAGTAGCCTGATAACAATCAATCAACTACTAGTTTGTAGTTCACACATATAATTGATATCTTTATAATTAGCTTTATCTTATCATTTATAATTGTATGATAACTGTATCTTACGATGTGCTAGCGATCCGGTCCGTCTTCGAATATGTAGGGAAATATTTTGACATCGTAAAATGGCTCATCTCTTAAACGGCATCATTTATTTTTGTTTTCCGCAGGAAAATAGTAGAAAATGTTTTGTATTACTTCTATATTATATGTATAATGTCCTTCTATTTAGATGCTGAATCAAAATTTATATTTCTGTCACCCTCTGTACCCTCCTTGAGCACTTATCTCGCATTGCAGCATCGTAATTGTAAGGCAAGATCTTAGAAAGTATGCATTTTGTATGAACCAGAGTAATGTATCTGTAAATACGGAATCTTTACTACAACTTTGGATACCCAATAATAATTGTTTTTTTTTCATATTAAATTTGTTATCATCATCAATCATTTGAATGTGTCAAAGTCCTTGCTGATTAAGTCACATATCAACGCAAACCCTAAACCGCTTGTTCTAGAAACAGTAGAAACTAAGATTGGGGAGGATGCTGGATGCCCCATTTGTAACCTTAACCGCTTTCATCTAAGAAAGGATTTTTTTAAAATTCCAACTCTATTAGTCGAGCGCGAGGCGCAGCTGCTCCAATTATTTAGATTATAACGTTATCTAGATTACAATGAAATAGAAGTTTTCTTCAGACCCTACCATTTTTCATCAAGTCCCTTTTTCCGCTGTCAGCAATCGTTTCAAAGTTTTTGTTGCTCAGTAACCATTTCGTCAAACTGCCATTGTTTTATCAAAACTCGGTGACTGCGGAACCCGTCTCGGTATAAGACTGTTTAACTAGTCTTTGTTACTCGACCCCATAAGTATAACAACTTACGTTAGGGGGACTTGATAATAAAATCACTTTTAAAACCCAAGGATACCCTAAGGTGTGCACCGTTTTAATCTGATCCAGTTTTTTTTACACAAAGACGCTATTATTCGTATTCACCGCACACCCTTGATATGTATGACGAGCTACCATTCTGTCAGGCAATAATTCTCCATAATTTATTAATTGTGTTAGTGACAACGCAGATGTATCGTCTTTACTGCGTATTTTGTTGACGGTAGATACACCCCTAAATAGAGCATGGGAACATTTTAATTTTAAAGTTCACCACAAAAACGTACTTTGGATACGAATTGCTTCCATAAATGATGTTTACTCCAAAAACATAATCCCTTTTTAATGCAATTATGTCTAAACACCGGACGTTCGTATTTCTACTCATTAAAATGTTATTCGGGTTTGGTATCTGGTTACATACAGTCAGGGTGTTATTGGCGTTGCTCCAAGTATGTGCGCGTTTGATTTGAGCTCCCGAGCTGCAAAATCGCTCGGGACTCGGGAGTGCTTGTGGGATGTTTGAAGTCAAGGTTTGCAAGGCTTTTACGACCAGAAACACATTCTTTCAAACTGTCTGGCGTGATACTATTATGTAAATATGAGATGTTAGAAAGCGTATGGTAAAGTGTACACACTAAGGTTCATGGTTAATTACTTTATCAAACGGAAAGTTACTTTCTCATTGATCAGTCAAAAGTAGTCAGAACCTTTTGTCACTGTACAGATCTCACTTGTTGTTGTGGGCGTCGTAATAACAGTTATTCGATATTGTGAATGATTGATATGTAGTGTCTTTGCTTACGTCGTAGTTTCACTGAGCATTTATTGTTAACTAGCTGTTCCCTGCGGTTTCACCCGCGTGGGCTACAGTTTATCGCGATAAAAAGTATCCTATGTCCTTCCCCGGGGTTCAAATTATCTCTATACCAAATTTCATTTAAATCGGTTCAGTAGTTTAGGCGCGATAGCGTATATATTCCGTATACTCCAAAATTATTCCCGCACTTCGGTGCCCCCTCAACGCGTTACCTGCTTTAGGTACCCATTATCCTATTTTAATTCTCAGTTAATTTTTCTTGGACCGCACGTTTGAACCGCGCAGTTAAAGGTCTTTCTGGTCCGCGACCGCACTTTACCTATTTCATAGATTCTCCCGATACCCCCTCACCTCACCGAGTTTCCCGCTGCGCTGCGGTGCGGTGGTTTTATTTTTCTACTACTACTTACATTTTTAAACTCATGATATCTTTCGAATGGAATGTCCGAATTGAATAATTCAAAAAGGTATATAAAGGCATTGAAGCAGTTTTGAATAAGAAGTAATTTATTTTGATAAGGATTAATACCAAGATACAAATAAAGAGCCTTTTCTCGCGCCGGCATTAAAACATATTTTTTTAAAATAAAAGATCACTTATTGTGGCATAACTATAATAGTTAGACATATGCTCTCGCGGATTTTTTGGTAGATCTAAATGAGACCTACAAACCCGTAATACATTGTTTTGTTCTAGTGTCAATAGTTTTTGCAGCGCACGCAAAAATAGGTTTTCGATTTCACACCTTGGGTTGCAAAATAGCAATTTTCTTACGGATCCCTAATTTTTTTGGAAATAAAATATAGCCTATAGCCTTCCTCAATAAATGGACTATCTAACACTGAAATGATTTTTCAAATCGGACCAGTAGTTCCTGAGATTAGCGCGTTCAAACAAACAAACAAACAAACAAACAAACTCTGCAGCTTTATAATATTAGTATAGATGTATTGTGGAGAAAGCTGCGCTAGGTGATATTTCTATGCCATTAGATAGGCACATTTACGTTTTAGTACTCTGCCTCTCGCAACATACGTACGTGCGTTATCATCAGCTCACGCAAAACGGCGGATCATTAGTAGTTTTGCAGGTACCAGTCTAGCATTGTTATCGTAATGAGAATGAAATGTGTATATACAATAAACAGCCCATTTGAGTAAGTCGCGTGGTGAGGCGTGTACGCGGTAGGCGGCGAGGTGGTGTGTGAGGGGTAGGTGTGCAGCGTGCAGCATTTAATTAAGGCGGTGGGTGCGCTTGGCTCGCGTGCCGTCCGCGGTGCACTTCCGGCGTGCCCCCGGGGGTGCTGCGCTTTTTCCTAGCGCCCGGGGTAGGCGCGATGCGAGGAAAGCGCGACCGGTCGTCACCCGCGCCTGAGGAATTAAAATTTTTCACGTAAACTGGTTTGATAGCGCTTACATTCGTGGAGTGGGGATCGCGAATACGCGGCGCGCCGGTCATTAGCTAGCTCGCCGCGAGACGCGCGCGCGTCTGTCCGCACTCTGCGTACGCGTATGTGCACTCGCGCTCGCACCGGTCGCGCCGCGCCGCCGATTGATTACCCGCCGCGATCATGAGCGCACTCTAACATTACTGCTAACTGCTAATTAATTAAAGCCGTGTTGTGATCAAGTGTGTGAAATCAAGTCGTTTTGTGATGATATTTTATTGTGCTTCGAACATTAGTGCAAATGTGTTGTGTTTAATTTCGGTAAAGGTTTTGTTTGATTGGGATTCAGATAAAAATTATTTGATTTTATAAAAACGCTAGGTGTTGCTGCGCCTTTTCCCGCGTGAACTAAACCATATTTAAATATGCAATGAAAAGTAGCTCATTTTAGTTGATTGTAATTGTTAGGTTATTTATTTTCCTACCTGCAAAATATTTAGTAAAAGTTTAGTAATACTAAAATGTAAACAGAGCGCGTAAGCAGATTTGTTTTTTGTCGCTCTACACACTGCATCCTAATGTCATTTGTTTGTACATCTTGGACTGGATAGTCTTGTGTGTGTAAGTATGGAGGGGGGGGGGGGGGGGAGGGGGGAAGAGAGGATGATACACCCTAATATTCTTCCATCAAACACACACACCTTCACATCTCCAACCAGTCCAAGTGTAGCAGGGCGCCACCTGCGACCCCTCTCCGTTTAACATCAGGTTATTGCGGTAAAATGCTACCCACTACAAACTAAAAAAGAATAACAAGAACAACATACAACCGCCAGAATCAATCTCCAGGCACCAGACAACCATCCAACACACAACCCAACACCCCGCACAAACCCCAAAACCCTCCACTCCCCGCACTTACACATCCCCATAAGCCCCCAATCGCTACATAAAGCATCTATCCATCCATCCATCCATACTCACAAACTTTCACGTTTATAATATTAGTAGGATATAATTTTATACACAACATTTAAAATGAAACAGTTTAGTTTTTGACCTAAATAGTACAATGGGCGATTTTATAATATACAAAAGGAACCTCATCAAGTTTACCTTTTCAAATTAGTTAGTTAGTTAGTTACAAGTCAAGCTAATAAAAGTGTTTTAAAAATACTCTAAAATAAATATTCAGATCAGGCTAAGATTCACTAGACTCAGACTAGACTACTTTTTTCTAATTGGGATTCTTGTTTGGGGTTCTCATAAAATACATGTTTCATCATGTAGAAATTGTGATATTGACAAAGGAAAGAAATATGTTTTTTCCATACAAACTTTAACAGCCTAATGCACCCTTAATAAAAGAGTAAAATGGGTAAAGAGTGGTTTTGGAAATACTTTTCAATATATCAAAACTACACTTTGTGCAAAGTAAGTAATAAGTTTCTTCAAAACTAAATTGAATGGCTGTGACAGTTAAAAGACAGACCACGAAAACAAGAGAGTTCCATACGGAACTCTAAATGTATTTAATTGAACGCAAGAAATCCATCTTGTTATCAAGTAGGAACAGTTCATTAATTCGTGATCATGTCACCGCATTATAATGTGGACCGCGGCACTAATTTCATGCAAAACTGCAAAACAAACATTCGTTACGATAAGCGGCTGAGAGGGGCGCGGGGTGGTGAGGTGCAGGGGAGGGGGGCAGTGTGGACATACCGCCGAATATCCCTTATCAGACGCTTAGCGCAGCCCAAGGTCGCGCGTTATCACTACAGTCGCGCCTCACTGATAGATTCGTTCTGATTGCGTACATTGATGCATTGTTCGCTTGTTGCATTTACAATAATTGATCTCACTAATACATTCGTTGATTGTAACGATACATTGTTATTGTTACAGGCTAGTAATAGATTTTGTTGTAGTGCAAAAAAATCATAATAACAATAATTATGTTATGTAAATATTCAGGTTTTGATAATGTTCATTATAATGAATAGGTTTTATGGAAAATATATTTAAAATTTTTTCCGTTAATTATGGTTAAAAACAATTATAAAATTATTCAGGTTAGTGTTTATGATTAATTGAGATCTCTTGATTTTTCACTACTTAGGTACTTTAATTCAATTTGTATGTATAAATTAAACAAATATCTTTGAAAGCGGATGCTTTAAATCTCATTATTAAGATGCATAGATTACAATCAATCAAATAAAAATGAGACATTCTTTATTCACAATATCTGTTACAATTCATCTGAATCCCGACAGCGAAGCAAGGAGCCTTAATGTTTACAAGTGGGTTGTGCTAACCTGCTAACATCCACTCCGACGTAAATCTGTTTTAGCGCGTGTGATGTGGATCGCGACCTAGTTGCTCGTGATTGAGGATAAAATAATATAAATAGCTCGTCAACGTTTAGTGGACGCGCGCGTCGAGAGCCGCCCGCCCGCGACACGCTAAATAGACCGAGTGAAGTGAGAACTGAACCGAATACCTGTGTGCCTCGAGCCAAGAGCAGAACACCTGTGCGAGACGAGTGCTTCGAACCAGAAGCACGGGGCCGGGTTACTAGAGACGTGAACTACTCAGAGCCAGGGTGTTGTGCCCGTGGTTCTACATTCGGAACCTTGGAGGAAAAGGAAAATACCGAAGAGGGGGATGGCATGATGCGGCACGCGGCGAACGCAGCGGCTGCTTGGACCGCCCCCGGCGAGGTCTGGGAGTACGTCAGTCAGCTCGTCAGCTCATATCATGACCAACACGACTGCCAGGTGCTTTCCAATATTGTTTTTTTTTAATTGTAAGCTGCTACCTATGGGACTGTGATTGTTATTATTTTGTCGTGGCGATATTGGGAGTTTCAGCCGTAACAGGCTTCTGCTTGAGATCAAGTAGCCAAGTCAGATAATCAAGATATAAAGTAGTCAGATTAGTATCGGTAGTCTATCTGATATAAGATAAGTACTTCAAAGGTAAGAATATGAGGCAAAATAGTAGGAAATAGAATACTGCGCTCAGTTTTTTATGTTTGATGGCATAAAACAGCAGTAACAATGAAATGACACTCTATCGTAAATAAACCTTCTCCTACCTCCATAGCGCTGCAGAGCTACAATTAATGTGATCGTTTGAGCATTGTTCCTTCAGCTACATCTAGACACGATGGCACTGCCGGTGTGTCCGACACTCCATAGGTAAGCAGTGCAGGCACCCAAGCGCGGCGATAATAACACAACACACGTGTGACTCACTTCGCCTATTAACGCCTCTTGTAATTCACATGTTAGCATTATTCATGCTAACGTCGGGAGTGATAGATAATTTGTTACATGCCTTTACCTCAAAAGGGAACGCACTCGAATGATGTTATGGTAAGCGTTCTATCTCGCACGAAGCGTTTTAGCGATGAGACTTTTAAGGAATGTGGGAACGTAATTTAAACATCAATTTACTTCGGCGAATTAATTTCTGTATCCTATGAAAATGTGAGTCTTTCATTCACTTTCGGGATATTGCTCTATTCAGATTTTCGAAGTTAACATAACTTACACATACAGCAACTAGTGTACAGATTTCAACGCGGGCACAGAATCATACTCCTACGCGGGTCCAATTAATCTCTTATTTTCACAATCCGTGCTTTGGCGCCTGGCTTCTGTTCGTTGAACTCATTTGTTCAAATAACAAGCAATAAGTGCCGTGTAATAGACAGATCAAACTTGGCTTGTTTGACCGTGTAATTGTGATCGATCAGGCATGACCGCTTCGCGTGCCTGCTGAGGAATGCCCACGTATCGCACTAAATATAAAAACACCATACATTTCGATGTAACGAAGTTAATATAATAAATAATGTTATGACAACATCTCATATTATTTATAACTAGCTGTGCCCTGCGGTTTCACCCGCGTGGACTACAATATATCGCAATACAATTCATGCAAAAATCTCTTTAAAAAGAACTGAGTGTTTCCGAAATTTCCCAATTTTTCCATTTTGCCCTCCTACAAACCTTTTTCAGTACATAAAACAATAGCGAACTCTGTCCAGCCATTCTCAAGTGATGCGCTTACCAACAAACGCAATTTAATTTTTATTTATAGGATGTTAAAAACGAATAAAACACAAAATGAATATATATATTCGTCAATATTCAAATCAGATAACATAATGATCAAGTGGCATGCTATAAATATAAAACACAAACTGTAAAACGCTTGTGTCAAAATCGATAAAACTTTTTTATAAATGTTTTAAGAACGAATTTTTATTTGGTAATGGTTGATGAGGTTTTTTTGTTGT
Source organism: Opisthograptis luteolata (assembly GCA_931315375.2). Lineage (NCBI taxonomy): Eukaryota > Metazoa > Arthropoda > Insecta > Lepidoptera > Geometridae > Opisthograptis > Opisthograptis luteolata. The sequence goes on along the minus strand of OV928049.1, from coordinate 8,600,377 downwards.
AATAAAATAGTTTTGATGTCTTTGCTCGGTTCAAGGGCAGATAGACAATTAAAGTATTATGACTACTATACATTTAATACTGAAGAAATGTTGAATGGTTATAATATTATTCCTAACAGAAAAATCGTGTCTGCAGATTCGCCTCAACGTGTCCATTTGCATAGTGAAGTTATTGTATTTCATTAAAACACAGGAAGCTTAATGTCCAATAATGCATTAGAGGAGAGCTTGATTGATGTCTTTCGCCGTTAAAGCCTTCTCGATCGTATCTTACCTATCTAATAGGTATAACGAGATTGCGGTACCTCCGAGGGATTTACATCTCGCTGCCCATCTCGGAGTAGGCTTCGAGGTTCAACATAACCTGCTTAGTGTCATGCTTCCTATAATATTACTCATATTTAATATTTACTAGCTGTTCCTCGCGGCTTCACCCGCTTTGGCTACAGTTTTTTTACAATAAAAAGTAGCCTATGTCCTTTCTCAGGCTCTAGTCTAGACAAAAACAAATCTGTTCAGTAGGCGTAAAAGCGTAACAGACAGACAGACAGAGAGGTATTTTCGCATTTATAGTATTAGTAAGGAGTAAAGATTATATATTCGTGTAGTCTACAGTGAAACTCGTGTAGTAAATTGAGTTGTTCAATTAAAAAAAAAATACGATACCAATGATATTTTTTTTTGTCTGCCTTATGTTTCATCGTTGTATCAATTGCTGTCGTGTTTTTTCTTACTTGTATAAAATTGGCCGTTTTATCGTTTAACCTCTACTTTTTTTCACAAGCGGTAACTGATTTTTTTATTGTTGTTTTAATTTCGTTAATTAAATACAGAAAAAAAGATTCAGTTCGTCTTCAGAATGTTATCTCTACCTAGAAAACATTTTTCGTTATCTAAATGTGTTTACAGCCACAGCACAGATAATAATGTACCAACGTATTTTTGCGTATCATTCAGGCAAGTATTTTACTATGTTTGCACAAATCATGCCAACATATTTATTTCCCTGCGTTTATGTGCTGTTGTTCAAACGTCATTGAGCGATCCGGTAATAGAATAGCAATTATAACGGTCTACTGTTGTAATGACCGATTGCGCAACGTATGTACCTATACGGTTTCATCTAAAGTCGGCGATGATTCAACGCAGTTAACTCAAGTGCAATTATTTGTATATATATGTTGCTCCTTATAGATCTTATTAACACTAGAGATGGGTTGTATTAGGTTTTGTGGGTCGTTCCACCTAATCTAATTCCTTCATTTACCTAATATAAATATCTAATCCCACCTAATCCGCGTACTCGGCATAAAGTGCATAGAAACAGAGCGGACGACAACTAATCTAATCCAAATATCTAATCCGTTAAATCCAACCTAATCCACGTGGTCTGCAGTCTGCGTGAAATCCACAGAGGAGCGGACATCAAGTATTGACTGCTTTTCTTCAATCTAATATATGTATCATAGAATATTTGCATCGCACGCGTTCCGGTAATATGTATTAAGTTTCGGTATATAGATTGAAGTGTTTGCGATCAGTGAGGAACTGAGGCTAGGTGGAACGCGTGGAACGATAATTTTATACATGTGGATTAGGCGCAGCCTAGTCTCGCGAAATACCTAATCTCTGGATCTAATCCTATATTTATGCCTCTAATTGAGACTCGGTTTACTGTCATGGATTAGATTCTAGTACTACCGGCTACTACTCATTGTGGAATGGAAACTTACATTTTTGTCTAGATTACATAAATCAGCGCTTGCGTTCTACAATCGCCGCTACATCCGACAATGCCGTACTTCCAGTTTAATCTTGTAGTGTAGCGTCCCACAATTATATTCATCAATTACAGTAATGCGGCCATAAATATGATTGCAATACGCGACATGTCTTCGCGGATGCGTATATTGTAATGCACTAATGGCGCAACGGCATAGCGTACGTATTGCGTCCTGCGGTATTTGACGACTGTTGAATTTGCAGACGCTTATGATGGCAAGGCGGGAGGCGGTGTAACTAAAACCGGTTGAACACCTTTGTCGCCGCGCAACCGTCCGCGTCCGCCGGCTTTTGGTGATATCCGCAAAAAGTGCGCAATGGCATGCGATGGGAGTTTGGGAGTCTTCTTAATCGATGCGCAAGTATCGAAGTAAACGACCAACCGTCGTTTGCTAAACTCGATCTCATTATTATGAGGCATTGATTTGCTAGAGTTGCTATTTGAACCGGTTGGGCCCCCCGTCTATACCATGTACGTAGAGAGTTGTGTGATTCTCGCATTCCATCATTCTGCCTAGGCACTGCCGTAACGATTCTATTGGATAGAGACTATTACAGAACCGAAGAAATCGTTTACATAAATTGCGAGTAATACCTATCTTAGTTTAGTTTCGTTATGTAAGGTAGTTCAACGACTAGCTAAAAATTAAAACTTGGTCATGTGCGTGTCGAACCAAACACGTAAAGTTCCGTAATCAGTACCGTGTTTACAGACTCCTTATATTAGAAGAGACAACAGACAGACTAGAGGAACCCTTAAAATGATTTCTGCCATATTAATAAAAAAATTTTACAACCAGTTACGAAAATATCACTTTTTTATTTCTATTTCTTGAACAATACTAATGAGTATTCCTCTTCATTTGTTTCTCTTCTGTGTGAAAATGCTTTGATTATTCTGTAAAATGTCTTGTGTCCATTTCAACTACTCTCTTTATGTGGTTTACTACGATGAATATGTTCCAACTACCTGTGCCCACGGATTCAGACGCGTGGAAAGTGACAGAATTTTCATGAAAGTTCCGAGATATTTGTATCAACTATTATATTTACCCATGCGAAACCAAGGCGGGTCGCTAGTACATATAAGTATAGATATTATGTGTGATCGCAACAGCATTCTTGGATAGATGTCAACAGTTAGGTTCAAACTCGTAGTACGGATCGGTCATATATAAGTGAAATCAATATGTATTACTCGCGTCGCGTTCAATCGTTCTCTTTATAAACATTCTGACCCTCGTACCAGCCTGTTGGTGCATTACGAGTAAGTATTAATAATATACGCATTGTACGGACTCGATCTCTTGTGCCAATTAAATATTTAGTATGGTCACATTAATGTCTTTGTTTGTTCTCTGCTTAGGACTTGATAACATGTCCATTCTCTGCATGAATTAAAGAATCCGTTTGTATCTTTTTGCTCGTAAAAATTATGATTCCACTCAATATTATACGCTCTGAATTTATTGTAATTGCTTAGCTCACTTGCGATCCTACAGAGCAATGTAAATTTATTGTGAAACTGAATACATGAATATTAATTGGTTTAACTATCCATCAATGTCACTATTTCATCGTCATTGCTACATTTCTTCACATTTCTTGTTATGTATAACATTATCGCAAGATATGAATCTGTTGATTTCGAATCCACCTGCTTTGTAGACGGGCGGTGGCGGCTTCGCGTGAAACGGAAGTCTCTATAGTCTCTGGGTTGTATCTTGTTATATAGATCTACATATACCGACATCGGTATGAATCTCGACAAGTCTCACTTCAAACCGTCGTAAAAACTAGTTTCAATAAAATTGATTGAGCTTTAATTTATTTTTATTAATGTAAAGATATCAATCGTCTCAGATAGTTCATTTCCATGAGATGATCAAATTAAGGTAATAAAATCGTTATTTAACGTTATAATGTTATTACATTATCATACAATAAAATTTAATGTGTTTGTAACAAAATGTGATTTAAGAAAATTAGAGAGAGTTTTATTTGCTTATAACACTCATCTGGTTAAATACGTATTGTTAGGAACTTGTTGAATAAGGAAAAAGAGTATAAATATCCCAGATTCTTATGTGAGTTTATGGCGTGGATAACTTAACCGTTAAATATAAATCATTGCTTATTGACGCAGTGAGACGGGCATACAGGGAACAGGGATAATCCGGTCCAACGGCCATCTTAGAGTCGTTTAATAAAGGTCCTACGACAACTGCACTATTTAGCAGGGCTGTCCTAACAATCTACATTTTAATAGACTCATTTACCTAAGTAGGTTTGCTAGTTACATTGCTTCAATAATACCATACGTAATGATTACATTAATGTCCATTTTCGGCTTCTGTAGATTTACATGAATAATTATAATTATGTCCAAACGCTAAAAATAATTATTGAAAAATCTCGTCTAATAGAGATTAAAATTGTTCTAATTGGGCTATTAAGATTAAGATTTGGCTGTATGATTAAGTGTATCAAAATATCATGTAGACATTTATGTACAAGTCCATGTTTTGAATGTTAACTATCTCCAACATTCATCAAATCTACACTTATAATTATAAAGAGGTAGTTTAGTATTTTTTAACGTTTTAGAAAACTTCAGGCTGTCAAATCATTGGCTGCCCGGGCTGCCCGTGCAATGCCGGGCCGGGGCAACATTTTCCTCATCGTAATTACCTAACTGTAAATTGTTTTTGATAACGTTCATTGCGTCAAACGAATTAAAATGTTAGTAATGTAAACAATCAACTGTATGATTTCTGTTCGTTTTCCTCTGCAACACACTTTATTCATTGAAGCCTTATTTTCCTTAGGGATAACGATTATTACATAGCATAATTATTTGCATTGTTTTGTAGAAGTACATATTACAATAATTTATCACCAAAATAATATTTAAAACAACAAGACGTAATACAATAGGCTCAGTAAAGTATAAAGGTCCTTGCTGTAAGATATAATAAAATGGTCATTATCATAATAATGCGTTCGATAATGTAAAGTAAAACGCATATCTAAACTCAAGGCACCGGATTTTTCTACAGACGAGAACAGTGTATAATACACATTGCGTAAAAACTTGAACAAGACCACAAAATTATAAAAATACTGTAGATTTTAACGATATTTAGTGGTTTCGTCGGCATTCAACCCTGGCTTCTGAACGGGTAATGCAAAACGAGGCTCGGGAATAAATCGTTTACATGGTTGTCGGCGTAAACTGGTCCCGCGGCCGCGTCTCGCCGCATTACACCGAGGTAGGAAACAAGCTTCACTCAAACTAGTAATCATCGCATCGGCCGACATATTATTGATTGTCAAACCGCTGCTTGCACGTCTGAGGGGATCTTTTATAATAACCACAAGCAGTTTATAATCAACTCCGAGAAATGCAGAGATCTATTGATAGAGGATGATCTGGACAATTAATACGCCGTTTAGGCGATACCACATCTGAATACGATGTACGCACTCTGTTAGAGCAGGCTTGTGCAGTCGTTCCAGTATATATTCGCTGCGGTGGCGGCCTTATCTCGCCATTAGAGTTATTACGGGCTGGTATCTCGCCCATCGCACCGCTTCGATTGTTTCTGAACGCGCCACAAAGCCGGGCGCTACCATACCACCGTAATTGACCACTGTTTACTTCTCAGACGAGCTCTTATTTTATGCATTATTCTGCGGTTATAAATCGGCCGTGGCCAACAGGGAAGTTTTTATTTTTCGATTTCTCAAGCACACCGATCGTTTTCTCGCGTTAATTCTTCGGTAACGCTCAACTATTCATAATGCCACTCGTCTTGCAGACCTTAAGCTTTACGAGGTATTTATTCCACGTTTACGATCGAGAATTTCAGTATTTATAGGTCTGTATAAAGCAGCTGGATCGCTTACGATTTTCTCATTCACTTATTAAGTGTTATTGGAGTGTGTATATTTAGATGTTATCTTAATTGATGTACATGTTGGTCTTGATCGGTCATATGTTTGTTTATATTGCATATCAGCAAGTGACTTTAATTTGGACTGGTCACTTTGTTTTCACAGCGTAGAGTCCAGCTAAGGGCATTTTGTGCAGATACGATCAGGTAATCGTCGCCCACGCGGCTATTTGCCGATTGCTGCTGTCTCGTTACTTATGATTAGAGGAACAATCCTGTTTATTTTTTAACACGTCACATCTTGTGTTGTTCTTGGCAATAATGTTGTGATCTTAAATTCTTAGACAACTTTTTCATTTTGTTACTAAATTATTATGATTTGTAGTTTCTTTATTATAATCAAGAACATAACTTTAATGATAGCCAAACGTTAAAAAGTTGTGTCTCCCTATCATTATTTGAATATTTTATCACTAACCGGTCTGTTGGTTTGTTGCTAATATAGTAAATACTAAATATAATATAGTCGTGCAAAACTGCACAATGTTCTTGTAAAAATGATATTTCTGTTATTGATTAAATTGACCAATCAGAGCAAGGTCTTCCAATCAACTTGGGTGATATTGGATATTCTTTGTATTTCTGACGATAACATTTGAACCGTTTTATCGTCATAAAATTAGATAGGTCAGTAGTTATTAATAGTAACAGAACTTTTAAGATTTTGCATATTTTATCCGATATATTATATGAAAGGGTGGAAAATATTGATGGTGGTAAATTTGAATGATTAAGGCTGGTATTATTAAACGTCGCTTAAGCGATAATCACTGCTTAAGTACAGATTTAAATCTGTAATTTCATACATCAAATACATGACAAAATCGCTACCCCAGCATTGATCAACACTTGAGGGTCATTCTAGATCTAGAATACCAGCCTAAGATAGTTTCGATCGAACGTATTTATATTCTATCCTGATTTCGATTCTCATGGTTGTACGATTCCACTCCTGTACTGTTGATCATACACTTGGCTTAACACGACCAAGTTGATTTAATTATGAGCTGTTGCGTTGCAGCTAATTAACTTACACACCCCAGCGTTGCTACTACATTAATAAACATTAGTTAAATACGTGTCGGATCTGATCGTTATCAGCGTGGAGCAGATGGTTCCTACCCGGCGCTGCGTCCTTGGTCTCACCTCGTGCGTAGCATCATCTACAGGGACAATGTTCCCAATGCTTTGTAATGTCACAGATTAAGAGGTTTCAAGAACTTACTTAAAGTTTAGGTCGCAGATTAATTTCGTACCAAATACACCCATTACACTATTGTAGTAAGTAGTTGTATAAAGTTTATCTCAAACCAAATTGTGTAAAAAATAAGAGCACCAGCGCAGTATCTGTATGCGATTATTGTGCATTCAGATAAAATTAAAGATGAATAAACGATTGTATACAGTTAGTCCAAATATACATAATATTATATTCTAATACTTGTTTAAGATTCCAATCGGAGCTCAGTAATAAGCCCTCGTTCCATAATCGAGCGTAGGGTAGGTACTTAAAATAAGGTCTGCTGGAGTGAGCTGTCTGTATTATTTCGTTTGTGGTACGGAGTCAATTAGCGGGGGCGGTGATCGGAACCAACGTGTCCGCGTGAAGACTCCCGTGCGTGGGAATACCTCCACGATGTTCCACTCCCTGTTCCCTACTAACCGCCATCGCAGTTGGTAAATTGTAAAGTGAAGCCATTTTGTAATCTATCGTTCCATCTACGTATTAAACTTGATCGGTATCGACACACCCATCCTTCATATGAAAGTAGGTTCGTAAAATTCGTTGAAAATTGGGACGCTTGCCAAATATTTTTTGAAGAACTGTGCTATTTTAAATCTAGAAAAGTTTAAACTAGGTGTACTGGGCCTCACAAGGTTTAATCATCCGTCAGTCACCTAGATTTGAATGAACAAATAGAAACCAGCGGCCGGTGAAAGCCTACAACCCGGACTGCGGTCGGTGCGGCACGCTAAGTTAGGGCAGGTCGGGAATTCTTACGGCTTCACGCTGATTGCAGGTGTAAGTTTATGATTGCACGCTTCTGCTCACTACTATTGTTCTAATGGGCCCACGGTCTTCTCATACTGGCGGCGGGCGAGGCCGTCTCGTTACACCCCGGCTTAAGGTCACGCGCTCAACTTCGCTGATTCTCCACGCTTTTATGAGAATTGTATGGACGATTATTTTACCATCGTTTTTATTGCGTTGTTTTACTCCCTCGGATTGTTTGTATTTTTCATTTTATTTTGTTATAATATAATCGTATTTTCGATTCGAGAGCAGTCGAGCAGTATGGAAAAGCGTGAAACATTTCACGAGCGAGTTCCGCAAATAAGGCTTAAAGCTGGTAGTGTCGTCGACCCTAATCGTGCAGTGGTTATCGGGCTCAATTAATCTCCCGCTTGTGTGACTTTTGACGTAAAATCCCGATTCGGTGCTGCAGTGACGAGGCTGGCAATATTTTACACATGATTAGAGCGGCTCACCGACACTGTATGGGTAAGCAAATTGCGCCGACGCGAGGCGGAGTCACGATCTGAACCTTGCGGGAACCCGGGAGAAACTACGGAATTCCAACGTAAACGCCGCATACATTAATGACTGCATCGCCTTTGATAAATCGTATTCATGTTGTTACCAATAATGGCAGAAAGCAGCAGCTTTGCATATTGAAGGAAAAATATGATTTGAATAAAAGGCGTCGCGTCGGTCGAATGAATTTATGATGCTTATGCATTACTCCCTCCATGAGAAAGAAGTGCCCTTGACTTTTTCTTTATTGCCAGGGATAAATACTGGTCGCTTGTTAAGTTATTCAAATGAGACAAGGCCCTTAGATAGCATCGCGTAGCGGATGAGGAAGTCTGTCTATCGTGTCATCTCGAGAAGTATCGCCGCTGCGCCCGGGGTACGCAAACCACGCTTTCCCAAGAAATATGACAAGGAATGCTATGACGAACAGTTATCTAGAAACGATGCTGCATCTGCCTAATAAGAAGATATCAGTCTGAAATAAGTACCGATTTGAATGTCCAGTAAGAAAGGATGAATACGATATGTTTTTTATTGGAAAATGTCGAGAGTGAATGGGGTTAGTCTAAAATCTGAAGAAGATGCCGCAGGCATAAACCAAGCGAAGTAATTCAATAATTTACTATCAGTTAACACTCTATATAATTATTTTAATAGAAACCCTCTTACATTTAAACAAGATTCTGCCAAACCCTTACAGCGCAATAAACTTTCTTGCAATTACAATTTCCTTTCGTTGCTTATCAGTATCACAGTTCCGTTGTTGAGTAGGTAGGTGTAGTTTAATAGTAAACAGAAAAGCAATGTTTATTAACATATAAATGAGAGGAGTTAACATCGTCCAAGGCGGTTTATTCTCATTACACGTCAAATAATAATCAATATTTATTAAAACGAGCCCAGGATTTAATTGTATGGCGGACAAAAACGGCTCATCGAGTTAAACGTGTGCGGTAAGGCTTCTCGTGTCATTATTTATTTATTGTATTTAATAAACCGTGAAGTCAATTCAATATTTGGCAGTCGTGCGCAGTATAAGTAAACCGAAATATGAAGACATACTGTTGTCTCTGGTTGTCTCTTACATCATTTGACATTGTTTCTGTTTCACAAGCCGTATTGCACAGCAGTCTGATATAAAAACTATAGGGCTTTGGCCGCTTCTTGCCTTTATATAAAGAATTTAATTTTATACGTTAGAAAAACATTGTGAAATAGTATGTTCTCTTTAAACTACGAATAGAATAGAACTAGCTGTTCCCTGCGGTTTCACCCGCGTGGGCTACAGTTTATCGCGATAAAAAGTATCCTATGTCCTTCCCCGGGGCTCAAATTATCTCTATACCAAATTTCATTTAAATCGGTTCAGTAGTTTAGGCGCGAAAGCGTATGTATTCCGTATACTCCAAAATTATTCCCGCACTTCGGTGCCCCCTCACCGCGTTACCTGCTGTAGGTACCCATTATCCTATTTTAATTCTAAGTTAATTTTTCTTGGACCGCACGTTTGAACCGCGCAGGTAAAGGTCTTCCTGATCCGCGACCGCACTTTACCTATTTCTTAGATTCTCCCGGTGCCCCCCCTCCCCCCTCACCTCACCGCGTTTCCCGCTGCGCTGCGGTGCGGCGGTTTTATTTTTCTACTACTACTTACATTTTTAAACTCGTAATATCTTTCGAATGGAATGTCCGAATTGAATGATTTAAAAAGTTATATAAAGGCATTGAAGCAATTTTTAATAAGAAGTAATTTATTTTGATAAGGATTAATACCAAGATACAAATAAAGAGCCTTTTCTAGCGGTCGCATTAAAAATTAAAATTTTAAAACAAAAGATCACTTATTGTGGCATAACTATAATAGTTAGACATATGCTCTCGCGGACTTTTTTGTAGATCTTAATGAGACCTACAAACCCGTAGTACATTGTTTTGGTCTAGTGTCAATAGTTTTTGCAGCGCACGCAAAAATAGATTTTCGATTTCACACCTTGGGTTGCAAAATAGCAATTTTCTTACGGATCCCTAATTTTTTTGGAAATAAAATATAGCCTATAGCCTTCCTCGATAAATGGGCTATCCAACACTGAAAGAATTTTTCAAATCAGACCAGTAGTTCCTGAGATTAGCGCGTTCAAACAAACAAACAAACAAACAAACAAACAAACTCTGCAGCTTTATAATATTAGTATAGATAATCATTTATTGCAGAATATGGTATTTCAACATGGTAAAAAAACAGCAATAAAAGAGCTTCACATATTCTACCACTACAGACGACACGATACGATAGTTCATTCTACACGTTTGTACAAATACATTTTATCACATCACTTGCATTTAATTGATTCGTATTATACCAACAGGCATGCCGTCCTCTCTCATTAATGTTTATTGATACAAAGTACATTAATAACATTAAAATTACTGTAAACTGCGTTAATTACAAGCGCTCCTTCATTCTTATAGCCAGTTATTTAAAATTGTAATTAATATAATCTAGTATTTATTATTTTATTTGCTCCGAAATTACAATGCGAATGCTTGTTCAATTCTAGTTTTGTGTAATTATAAAATTATATTTGTAATGTGAGACTGTTGGTTTTTACTGCTTTATCTTAATTAAGTAAAGGTTACCGTACCGTAAAAAGATAAACCAATATTTTTGTAAAGTATTGTTATTTATGTCAAACCGTTTTGTCATCGTGCGCCGGTAAAATATCAAATCAGCTCATTTTTCTTTGATATGACTCCCTAATAAAGTGATTGCCTACATACTAAAAACTCATTTTATTAACAATAAAATATTCTACCTATGACACTCAGAGATAGTGCAAAGAACAATGGCCAAAACGAACCCGAGGTCGTATGAAAACGATTTATATACGATAAAATTTTTAATTTTTTGTCTATTAAGATTATACAAACGATATTTTAAAGAAAGTGTAGAAATAAAAGATATCGATTTTTTTAACTTCGGAGTTTCTTAGGACATTTTTTAACTTACACAATGCTTGTATGTTTTGAACGCACTCCGCATTTTCTTTTTCATTCCGCTTTGGAAGTCGGCCCTTCTTAAATTAAGTCATTAAAATCAACATAATTTACCAAAGATGAACAAAAACTAAGTGACATTGACAGAAACGAAAATTTTCATACAAAGTATATTGCGTTCAGGTCCAGGGCAGTATGAAAAGTGGCCAATGTTCTTTCTAACAGTGAAAAAATGTGATCAGTAGCTCTAGAGATAATCCTCACCAAACAAACTGTACCTTTTTATAATGTTAGTGTATTAGTGTACCTATATTAGAGCTGAGAAACCTAAATCGTGATTTGACATCCTACATGTATGGGTTTACCTGGATCTCGATTAAGCATATTTCATTCTCGCTCGTCCGAATATATTTTTAAAAAGATTTCCGATGAAGCTCGAAAACATTGTTATGTTCTTATTTTGGCACTGGATTTTAACACTTGTGTGTGCACTGTACAGCTGTGCACCCATACATACACAGATACGGGACGTGGCGAATGAGTGACATCACATCTCATGAATGTCTCCTTTGTAGATGATATACCTGTCGATTTACATTGTTTTAGCACTAAATAGCTTGTTAAGTTTATATAATTCACTGATATCAAGGAAACGTTAGTTTCTGGCAATTCGAATACGAGCGCAGTAACGAAAAGACCGCGGGTGTAACCGCGTGACGTAACTAGTTATAAATTAAAAAAGGTTTATTGAGACAAGTTCACATCATCCGTAATAGATTCTACAACAAACTTTGATTGGTTCAATTACTTAATTCCTTAACAAGCCGTGGAGCTCGCTGCCCACGCTTGGATGGTACATTTTTTGATCCGCTCCGCAATGACTTGAATAAATTGAATAACCAATTTAAGCATATTCATCCCAAAACGACCTTATGAGTGTGACTTACATGTTACATCTCAATTTTATCCTTCAACGGAAGACCAGCGCTGATCAAACGACCAGCACAACGCTGAGTTGAGGCCGGTTTGCAACAATACATTTTCTTTTTATTCTTCCTTATTTCTACATAATGTATTTGTCTTGTATAATTTGTTGCAAATGCAATGATTCATTCTTATGTATTTTTTTTTTAATTTTACAAGCAATTTTGAATGTATATAATGTATTTCTGTTTTCTTATGTCAGGTAGTGTAGGAACGTGTGTCTGTGTAAACATGGTATGCGCATGTTTCATGTCATAAACATTCACGCACGCCTCGTCTTGCGTCTATCTTGCGGTTTCTTCATTTGATAAGTCGTGAATTGCTTGTACGTATACGATCCAGGAAGAAATAACCATATTCTAGACAGTAAAGTTATGATGGCTCGGTAAATCTATATATGACGTTTTAAAGTGATCACATGTTGTATCCTGCTAAAAAACATGTTTAGGAATTTGAACTTGTATAGCCTACTAGCTGTGTTCTGTAGTTTCTACTGCGTGGATTACTGTTTATCGCTTAAAAAGTATGCTATAATATGTCCTTCCTTCCCTAGGTTTAAAATTATATCCATTCCAAATTTCATCAAGATCTTGTTCAGCGGTTTAGATGTGAATAAGTAACACACAGAGTGTAGGACACAGAGAGTTACTTTTGTATTTATAATATTGAGCATATATTGTACGGATAGGAACAAAATTATAAAATGCATAATATTGCGTAATACACTCGTCGTATATAAGCCGATCGTTGATCGTTTCTATGATCCATCAATTTGGATCGCAACCCTGTAAACCTTTTGCGATTCTCGTCAGTAATTTTATGTGCATTCTTCTTTTTTATTTTCTCACCTCATGTGGTTACATGTTCAGTCATAGATTTTCATTCAAGGCTATCACTATATAACCTTCGCTTTCCTATTGACTTTAACTGGCCCTTATCTTTATTTCCAAATACAATAAGAGTGTTCACATATTCTGATATCTTTCAAAGGCTAAGAACATAATACATATTCCTCACTCGAATTTTACCGAATAATAATACAATAATTTATCGTATTGCTTGCTGAAAGCTTAAATGATGTCATATTCGTCGCGTCTCGTCTGAGATCCACTGACTCGTGTAAATGACCTTCACGCTTTTAATGGCACACATGTGGTCGAATATTAATAACGCTTTGACTTTGATCGTAATCAAATATCGTACAATAGCGCAATTAAATTTGGTTTTCCTCTTGTTGAAGTATCATCTTGAACTTGTTCGAGTACATTATTGGGTGAATGAATCGGACAAATCGCTACCGTATCTTTACGCCTAACTATTTAGATAAGTAAGACGCACTCAGTTCACATGTTTGTATTACGCGCATAGTAGGTCTAGAAGATCTAGAACTTTCGTGGCTTCATTAACTAAAATACTTTAGGATGTTTTGAAGCAAATACTGACATAAAACTCCTACGTATCGCTTACAGAGAGTTCAAATACTGTAAAAAAGTGGTACCTTATCGCTGTAAGAAATGTGGTGTGAATCTATGGTCTATTGTAGAACCGGATAAATTACGTATTGTAATAAGGCGTTAGAATGTTACATATTGTTATTTTTGTAGTCGACTCTTCACGGATTTAAACTTTAAATGTAAAGTTTGCGTTGATGCGAGTAGATGGACGCCATTAAACTATAACTCGGGTGTTTACGACGTGATAAATGCCACTTATTCTGTTACTGCTTTTCTGCGACGTATCAGACGAAGCGTGACGGATTCGCGGGAAGTTACAGGCAAAAAGAGTAATTTATTCCTAAAGCTGTTACGTGCATACCTGTTATTTCATTTACCATCAGCGTCACATCTTTACGTCTTGATCTATGTTATCGTGTTATTTTCAGTTTACGGTCATTAGAGTTTCTAATATCAGTTAACATTTCAGTCATTGCTAATTCTCTTGAATTTACCACTTCTGGATTTGAACCAACTATTTAATTTTCTGCACAGCACATATTTTATCCTCTCGGAACGCTATGGTTAGGTAAAAATTTCTATGGTTGTCTTTCTTTAATATTATCCACAGTTTAGACAGCTGTACATGCAAGGTCCACTATTATACATTACTACCGGGGCCGGCATTTCAGGCATTGACGGATGAACGTGAAAATGAGGGCCGAGGCGTTACTGAGGCGCAATATCCATGCCCAGTGGCCGCCAAGGCTCCTTAGTCTTAAACAATGCGCGGATATTGAAACGAGTTACTAATTATTATTCCAATAAATTCGCGCGTTGTTTTTTGAGTCTGACGTGAATCTGTTAAAATCCTGTTGAAATGAGGTTTTAGTACGTTTTTAGTTGTATGCCTACTTTATGTTGACATTTAAATAACACGACAGTTATGGATTTGCAAGAGAAATTTCCATTTGTTTTTACCTGAAGTAAGATTTAGATTTATCTCGAAGAAGGTTATCTAATTAATCATTGAATATACAAAAAGCATGTTTGAGAAAAAACGATGTATTTATGATGGTAAAAAAACTACAACTTTATTCATTTGGCGTCATAATATTTAATAACAAACTGGTAGAATATTGTTGTCCTTAGTTTCTGGCAAAAAAGGTGTGATACACATCTGCGTGGGTTTCGGGTACATTTTATTTGCTGTATGCCAGTGCACAGCAAATTACTCTTATTTGCTCAACGAGCAGTGAAGTACGATTCTTTGCCATTGACGCCGACGCCACGTCCGTCAGTTACAAATTGATGTCCACTGAGACTTGAGTCAACGGTATTATAAGATACTATAGGTTAGCTTTTCTTTCACTATGTGGCATTATTACAGTTCTTTCTTAAGGGTATTTAACACTGTGTATATTTTCCTAAAAAGAGTCCGATAACCCCATTTTAGTTAAAATGTGGTTTGTCTACGTCTAGCCCTTAACATTTTCACGTCAGCTAAAAGAAGTGAAAACATTTTTTTTGTCACTAAAGTGGCTTTACTTATTTGTTGTCGAACGTATTATTTTTTAGGAATAAAGATCTCGAAACGCTTAATGTGTTAAATTTAATTTTTTCAAGGAAACTTTTAGATGTTTTTGAATTGGTAATGATTTGCAATTCTTTATAACAAATATGGTTATTTTAATATTTTGGGTTCATGGAAACGCGTCCCATACGTTGCCGTAGGTACAGTACCTACATCTTTAGCAGTCCTTTTGTCCTTGTGTTATTGTTGTTTTATATTTTTTGGCTTGTCCGCTGTACGCTTTGTTGACGTGATGTGTATTTGCATACATCCTTGACTGAATGTGATGCCTTGTAAAAACTGCTTTGTTGATGCATTTATATCACCTAAACATTACGCGCAGGTTACTACATTTTCTTTTTATCTCTTCTAGATTTCTAATATCATATTATCTTTAATAAGATTTCTTTATGTATCAATAAGTACAAACAAGGAGATATTTACCATCTGCTTAAATTACCATGAACTAGCCATATGCCACAAAAAATAGTAGCAGACAATGAGGTTCGCACATTCGAAAATATCGAGGTGAGTGCCCTCGTAGACTATAGTTTTTGTCGAATTCGGTTGTACAAAAACTTTTTTAAATAAATTGCCCGCAGCAATGAGATGATGCTCACTCGCTCGTTTGTATTCAATAATACCATTACAGAAAGGCGCCGAATAAAAGTTTGATAATAATAATCATTGTAGAGATCGTTAATGCCGGGTGCTTAGCTGAATGATACGATGAATCATCAGCAGCCAGTTGTGTCAATAAAGTTATTGAAGAGCCAAAGGATCATGATAAATTAATTACTTAAATTTTATCAGTTAAGGTTATAATTGATCCTGATACAACGTTAAAAATAACACACATATTTTTTAATTGAAGCAGTTGTAATGAGGATAGGCTGTCGTGTCGTGATATAATTTAGCTCAATCCAACGGACGTTGAAGTATTTCGCTCGATGTTTAGATTTCCATCACAAGCGAATGGAAATATTTTAATTTATAGAGATAACCGACGATACGTATCATGAATATAAATGAGTCGAGACAAAAACAAGATGTGTCTGAGGAGAAATAAGAGGCGTTCGACAAGCACGATCGTCTAGTCGCCAATAGTCGCCTGCGTCCTTGAGCTCAGATATCCTCGATGAGTACAATCAACCGCCACCGGATAGTGGTCGCGTCCAGGGCTGCCAATTAATATTATATCTACATGTGAGCCTACGCCGAGTCTCTTTCAACTGGTTTAACGTACACGCGTTCAGCAGAACTTGTTATATTTCATCTATTTGAGCTATAATTGCCAGCTTTTTATGTGGAACGATCGCAATACTGTCAATGATTACATTGGCAGATATCGTATCCCTCTCTGTGCTATCATTAAACGAGATCAATTTATTGAATATATTGGAATCGTACATTATAACAAGCTTTTGTTAATATAAGGTTAAACGATTATATTACAACCCTATGTAGCGTAGGTGCTAGTAATAGTGAGGACAAAAACTGAAATTGAAAATAAAACGGTCGCAGAGCGCTTATTAGCCGCGCTCACAGGCGATACTTGCTCAATGCGGACTGCACTGCGTACCTTATTTGTAAGCAGGTGATTATACACGCCACCTATTCCATCTATTATATATTTACTATTATAAAACTGAGCCATTCCTGTATATAGTTTATTTTTTATTAAATGCGATTGACTAATTAGTGATTGAAACGAAATTGGATTCTTGTTTTTTTTTTGCTGTTATTTATGGTCACAGAAACTAGTTGTCAGATATTGATAAACATGCGCCTTAAAAAATTGTATATCCTTGATAATGCAAAGTCGCGCAGAAAATGCTATTTTATAACTAGGCATTGATGTAGCTTATTCGTATAAGGATCGCTAAAGCCCAAGATTGATGTTATCATTATTTAAAGGACTTTATCCACAACAGCTTTCATTTTACGACTGCTAGCTTCATTTTAATTCAATTTTATGTTTGTTGTAGGCTTCGTTCCCACGGTGACTGCAAACTGAATACATTAATCTCACTTCTGTAATATATAATTAAACTAAATCAATCGACACGAGTGAATAAATAAATCACGCACAAATTCAGTCTCGACTTGAGTTGAATTTATCCGAGCTTGAGCCACGACCTGTCAACTTACCGAATATAAATTCTGTTAATAATCGTTACCAATCACGTGAGCAATTCGGCCTCGTAGCCTGCTATCATTCCTGGCAAAATGCACTAACGACGGCCGATTACGTGGGATTAGGACCTTTTGGCGATTGCTTCTAAGGGAGAGAATGAATTGTCGATTGGGACGTTGATTGGTCTATAAATAGGGCACATGTGATTGTGACGCAATCTGGTCAGTTCGTCGCGCCCGCGCCCGCCGCTGCCGCTGCTTGCTCCATAGATATGCTGCGCGTTATGAAATCTAGAATGGGAGACCATTAATAATTCATTAGGCAACACTTCCGTGTGCCCGGAAATTATATTAAACCATTATAATTTTGTCCAAATTGACAGGCACGGAACCAGTCTTACGTGGGATGTTTGTTTGGATAAGTTTAAACACTAATTAGGAAACCAAATGATTGCAAAGCCTTTTAAGCTAAATGACTCAGTGTGAGTATATGTGAAACATTTGATGTTATAGTTTGTGCATTTAAATGTCGTCATTTTGATGTCTTAAATGAACTGGAGTCCTTAAAAAATTACTCGCTACCCAAAAAGGTAATTAGACCAAAACAGAATCCAGTTGTTTTTTTTGGAAGAAGCCGCCGCCATGCCGCTCCTGCAAAATTAAGTGCTTGCTATAAATTGTTTGTTCTATTTAGGAAGTGGTGTAAAAAAGTTTTGTAGTAAGTTCCTAATGTTATTGGTAGTGAGATGATGTGGTTTGGAGCTGGCGCGGTATATGCATGAGACGCCGCACCGGCCCCGCGTGGCGGCCGACGCTGGCGGGCGGGCGGGCGCCCGAGGCGCGACGCTCGTCGGTCTGTCACAGTCAAGTTCACGGCCTCCCGACTAACGTTCCGCAACAATTCCTCGTTCTGTCTCGCCGCTCTTTGTTTATCAAGCGCTTCTCATTCCTCCCCATTACCAATCGATACTTACGACAGCCTCTCTTATTCACCTTGTTACTGTTTCTACTCATCCTATTTACTGTGTCGAAAGTAATAACAAAATGACGGCCGCACGAGGCAATTAGGGGGCTCTCAATACGGCCGATGTTGTGAGATACAATAATAATTCTGTAACGTTCCACCGAGTATTGTTCTCGACATTTGGCACGAGGTCGTTGACCGGTTCCATCAACTGTTTACCGACATCTAATGCCGAAAGTAGAATTTTAACATCAGTTATTTTTAGGCATGTAATTTGTAATCTCTGAATTTATATTGAATATTCAACTGCCTCTTGTGTTTTCCTTATTCAACATTGAGGTTTTTGATGTCGAGCAGCAGTCATTTTTGGTTTTATGATAGTCCGCTTTGCCTAGACAATTAATAAAAGTTGCACTAATAATTTTACAGATCCTGTGAAATTCTTCCAGAGATGTTTTGTAATTTATGCCGGCATCTAATCTTAATGCAGGGTAGGTATTCGAATGTGTTTGTTGGAGAATTTATTTAAATTCAATCATAGTGCTCTGCCGCTGGGTTTTCTATTTGTTTGTGTTCGCTGTCAGATAAATCTCCGTAGATCACGAGGTCGTTAATGTGATATTCGTGTCGGCGCTGACTGAGGTACTGTTAACCCATTGTCGATTCAAATGCTCCGGCTTTCATATTTGTCTGTCTATGTACAGCTATTGTATGATTTAGTTCATTGCTCCAGATCGGTATCTTACTAATGTCGTACTCGCGATCTATGTGCGGATAAAGCACTAAGAAGTCATACTACATGTTTAAATATTCTGCTAGTTTGATTTTATACGCCAGTCCAAACTACTTTTAAACCACGATTGAATCGTGAATAAAGTGGTTGAATGTCGGAAAGCAAACAGCCATAAACTGTTTAATTTATGAGCACCTGGTATTTTTTATCTTACATGTAATGCCAGATATCACTTAACTCTTTAGATTACTAACAGTATAGAGCTGTATCTCGCTAAGGATTTGCTAGTGAGGTCGGTTCAATAAATTCAAATAGAAGCTGACTAAGCAGGCACTTGAAATAGCTGTGTAATTATCTTTTAAATTCAAACTCGTTCGTAAGTAATGAAAAGCGTACCTTGCGGGAACCTATGGGGACTTGGGGTCGGTAGTTTCCGTTGCATTTGATATGCTAGCTGTGATAAGAGTGGCGGCCACGCGACACTTGCTCAACCCCTTGCGAGGGTGGTTTGCCCTTCCGCCTTATTGATTAGCACCCTCTGGAAATCAACTTAATGGCAAAAACAACACATGCCCGTCACCGGTTATTATAAATAGCCGAATCATTCACCTGTGTATTTTTTTATTCAGCTACCAGTAAACCTGTCTGATCAAATAATAAAACAGTGTGTTATAAGAAAAAGTACCTATATCTCGATATCGGAATACAAAAGTTAAGAGTTTTTACTAGAAATTGTACAGTTAGGTAACTTCGAAATAAAAGAAATAGAACCGTAATCAAATTAAGTAGTGGCATAACTTTATTGTTAACAGTTCTTATTCGGTTGTCATGAATATTTTTTCTATAGATATATTTCTTATGTTAACTTTTCTTTTATCGACCATTTTATATTGTCTCTAATTGATAATACGAATTGGTTATTAAATCGGAACTGGGTACCAAAGACTGCCTGATAGAGATAAGTAAGACCATTCCCTATTATTAGTTTAGTGAAACGTGCAGGCAGCTAACGGAGGCCGATTGCACCGATCGAGCCGTGTTAGCCAAGTCAAATAACGCGAGCGTGTTGTAAATCCCTTGCTTTCATTGTGCTATCGAGTCGTGAGCTGTACATTCATTCTCGAAAAGGCAACCTGGGAACACCACAGAAGGGACAAATACATGTACGGCCTACATAATTGTTATTGTATGCAGTTTACGCTAATTGTGTATCACCGCGGGGTCACATTTTTACAGAGACATGTCGAATTGCCTTTATGGAGTAAACCGCTGTTAACCTGTATGTAAATAGGAGATCGTTTGGTTAGTGTGAGGTCAAATCGATAGTTGCTAGTGTGATTGTAAGGTGTGTATTGCGGTCAGCGGAGAGCGAGTCGCAAGCATTGCGACACCAGCCTGTCGGAGTTAGTTGCGCCAAATCAATCTCGAACGCTAATAGCACCGTTCGCGCCGGCTCCGTCAACATAATCGTAGAAATATGCGGCTGGTGCAATAACTGCCGGTGATTCAGCGCCACCAATTGTATGTACCCCATACTTAATTTTTGTATTTTTAAAGTTGTTTAGCTATTTGTACCTAAGAAGAGGTGTATTGCACAGAACATTTATTTAAGTCATGTTCACACACTGTCAGCCGCTTGTGTCATTTGTTCTGACGCCAAACGTGTTTTATACCAAATCCATCCGAATGATTCCAAAATGCTTAAGAACTTTGGTGCCAATCGCATATTTTTTGTTACAGTTCGTGTCCCCGACTGCCGAGAGCGGCGCTCGCGGCAGTAGCTCTTCGTCATCATCGTCGTCATCGTCATCGTCGTCGTCATCATCGTCGTCGTCGTCGTCCTCTGACTCGGACACCGCGGACGCAGCCGGCGGCTCTGCGCACGCCTCTGCGGATGATTCCAGTGCTGCGCTCGCCGCCGCCTGCCAGCTGCAGGTATGGGCACTTTATTTAATGTATCCCTTCGTACTGTGTCGTTTGTGTTAGTAGCCGCATAGAGAGATAATGTATGTTATTACTAGTACTTAGGTGCTTCTAACATTGCTCCACGGCTCAAGACGCGACGCTGCGCGGTGGCCGTCGCCACGCCGCGTGGTTAGGCGTTGTCAGTGTGTTGTTATAATACACAAACTGAGATACTTTGGTTTAACATTAAAAAACGTAATCCCGCGCGTCGCGTTAGGCAGAGCAATGTGAGAACTGCCCTAGTAGTCATTAGGTGCTTACAACACGACGCATATATTGTGTATATAAATGCGATGCTTTTTTTTTTTTTTTTTACTATTTACAGGGTAGCGTTTGACCACAAGTCGCCTGATGTTAAGTGACGATGCGGTCGAAGATGGCGTCACGCTACACCTGGACTGGGAACTGGCTCTCAAGTGAGGCTGCCGGAACACACCGATAGGTGTTTGGCGACAGATTCTTAACGAGAGGGTGGTAGCTAGCCAGGCGAGTACTAGAAAATACCCTACCACCAAGCTATGGTTTCATCACGATGTTTTCCTTCACCGAAAGCTCAAGCTCATTGCAGGATTCGAACCCACGTCCTACGGATCGCAAGCCGACGTCACTACCACTGAGCCATCATCGCTATAACGATGCCATGATGCTGCGATTACTTGGTTGATTACATAATTTAAAATCGATAACTAACTACCACTATGTGAATTATAGGGTTTATATAATTGCATTCGGTCACTAAACTGTGTCAAAAGGTGACCTGCGATATTGATCATTGCTATAATTACATTTAGCTCACGACGATCTCAAACAGTCAAAATAGAAGCCTCGGTCAATAGGCTAAGTTCGTTGTCTGTGCTATATGCGGAAATAATTCTGTATAGGTCATCGACGATGCGGACCTCGCGGAACTATTTCCAGAGCAGACATCGAACGCGCCGGCGCAGCAGCCCAACTTTCCGAGCTTCGTCCACGGCGCGCCGCCAGATACCGACGACAAGTCCATCGTGGATAATGGTACGTGCTTTGTTTTACTCACACGCTCTCGTCATGTCAACTTGCTACCGGGAAAGTGCATCTTCTTGAACGGTGTCAGCCATTATATTAGTGACTTGAGTTAGAAATAGATAATGATGTTGCAGTGCTATCTATATTCCATACTGACATAATTTTCTTCAACGCTGAATAAAGTGAAAGTTCGTTGCTACATTTACTTAATGTTTGGCGACAAAGCAACGTGCAGTGATTTATAACAAAATTGTTGTATTGCAGGAGATGGGTCGAGTAGTGAAATGGAAATTACTCCGCACCTGGTGACAGCAGCGATACAAAGAGCCACCGCGGACTCATCGGGATCTGAGAATGAATGTTCCAGTTCTGACGTGAGGCAGAGTACCAGCCACTACGCGTCCAGCTTGCTGCAGCAGTTCGTGGAGCAGACGCAGCTGCTGAGCAAAACAGCGCCGCTGACACCCATCAGCGCGTCGGCGGCACCAGCGCTTCTTAACCCCAATCCCATCGACGGAGTGGGTACCATAACCGACTGCGTTCTCGGCCAAATCAATAATCTCCCGGAAATACCTCCGATCGCATCCAACTTCCTATCCACGTCGCCACATCTCAGCCCTCAGCAGACGGAAGAACTCTCTCAAATCAACAAAGACCTCGAGGAGATCACGTCTGTCGCCGACTCCGTCACATTGTCAATACCGAACCCGCCCAGCCTGGAGGACTGCATCGATAACAATGACTTTATGAACTTGGACATTACTCAAGGCGGGTCAGAATTGGGAAGTGCGAGCGATTTGTTAAAAAACTCTCCCCTAACTATTACCACCGAAATGAATTCTCCCAGCTTAATAGATCCGCATAAACTCGACACAATTAGCACTAATTCTATTGAATCTCAGGAGGATGTAAAAAATGTCGTTGTAGAGTCTAGAAGAAAGAGAGGAAGGCCGCGGAAAGTTCGAAAAGCGGATGAATTAGAATCTCAAAAAGAAGATAAATCAGTAGTGAATGTGATCAATTTTAATAATAATGACCCGCCAAATGTATCTCCTGATTCCGGTATCCTATCAAATCACAATTCTCCGACGCATTCGCCTTTACGGCGGCACGAGGTTGAGGAGGTGCACAGTAGGCTCGCAAGAAAGTCAACTCAAAAAGAAAACTCATCGAGAGAAAGAAGAGCCATGAGATCAAAATCCAAAAGCAGAAGTAGAGCTCAAAATAGATCTGATTCTAGCGACTGCGATTTCCAAAAGAAAAGGATAGAAAATGAGATCAAACAAATAAAAACAGAAGCACCCTCGCCGACCCCTCACAAGCAAGATCAGAATAAAGTAGAAAAGGGCAAGAGAAATGATCACAAACTGGATATAGCTGCCTTAGATAGGATGTTATACGCCACCGATAGGGTTCTATACCCTCCGAGGAAGAAAGCTGGTCGCAAACCGCAGGCGAAAGCTAAAGCTGCCAAAAGTGCGCCTAAAACCTTAAAAGATAAAAACCAATACGACTCTGGTGATAGTGACGATGACTCCATTACAAATAACAGGTCTGTACTCTCCGGAGTGTACGCCAAACGAAAAGAACTCAATAGTAAACTGGCGAGCATACCGAAGAAGATTAACAAAAGCTTTGGGAACGCTTGGAGAGACCACCAGAGTGAAAACGAAGCCGCCGCGGATGACAACCTAGATCCGACGTGGAAACAAATTGATCTGAATCCTAAATACAAAGACATTCTCTCAGGGTACAAAAGTGACCACGAATTCAAGCCCTACAAAAGCTGCAGTCGACTCATAGAGTCCGGCTACAAAAGCGATTATGGGTGTAGATCTGGGTACAAGAGTGATTACTATCGTTCAGGGTACAGAAGTGAATATAAATCCGGTTACAAGAGTGATAAATCCGGATATAAAACTGATTACAGCGTAAGAGGCATGCGCAGGCGCATGAAAAAACTTAAAAAGACTAGATCTGTAAGAGATCGATCCTACTACAAAAATCAAAAACATTTTGTATCAGATCAAGAAATCATATTATTGGCAAACAAAACATTGAGCAGCTTGACAATAGGCCATAGTTCCAGTGAGTCGGAATGTGAAAGCTATTTACGCAATCCCAGTACTAGTCCTAAATATGTTAGTGTTTGCATTAAATATCCTTTACCGGCGAAATATGGGTTCGGTTTCTCTAAAACAAATCGAAAGCATGTGCTGAGATTGAATTCTTCTGATCCTTTCGCACCTGGTCCCGTCTTCGGTGGTTGGGAAAGGCCAGTCACAACCTATAATTTATTCAAAGTGAGTCATACTAACAACAACATTTTACTGAAATCCCCTAATAAGGGAAGTTACATCGGCAGTCCATTGCCTGCGCTAAAACCGGCTTTTTCACATAAATTTGGAATATCGCCAATTTGTACTACAGGCAAAGCATCAACCAAGAAGGAAAGCGATAACCATAGAAACTATCCAGGAATATCATCTCCAAAATCTCGAAAGCAGGGGAAAAATGGAAACTCATCGTTTTCTAGTCCCTCTAAAAATGAAATCTCACCAAAACCGTTGCAGAGTATTTTTGAAAAAGCTAAAAACAGCTATGTACCAAACAAATCCTTATCAAGAAATGTATTTCTAAATTTCAAAAAGCTCCATTTGAAACCATTATTTAATGTGAAGAAACAAAGAAGAACAGTTGTTTTAGCACCGCCTAAAATTAATTTGAAGCAAACAACTGAGAGGCCTTCTCGTATAACTGTAAAAACAGAGACTAAACATCACAGGCACAGAAGTAAAAGGAGGCATCGATCAAGATCAGTTTCAAGGTGTAGAGGAGAACCGTATACAAAAACCGTTGACCTGGTGGATCAAAAATTCAGCCAAGAAATGGACAGTCTCGTTTCAAATTTTATAAAGCTTTGTCAAGTGGCACCTAAATTAGTTTCAAATGTTACACAATCTCAGCCTAAAACTGCAGAAAAACCAGCAGCTGAACCAGCCCCACCTAAAGTTGCCAAAAGAGGATCGAAAAAACGCAAAACATCAGACAATCAAGAGGCAGCCACTCCTACTTCAAAACGGAGACACAAAAAACAATTAACTGAATCTCAAAGTAAGGGTGGTAAAGATACCAATGAGCACAAGCTCCCGCTCAAGAAACGACATTATCACATAAATTCTTCAACCAGTAATTTGTTGAGCCTAAGTTTAGTTCCGTCAGAATTTGATGAGAATTCTAAGACTGGGTCTAGCCCTGAAAAATTCTTATGCACTGAAACAGATTGCATGGGAGAGGAACAAAGTAGCAATGCTGATTCGCCGAAAGGGAAAACTTGTAATGAAAAAGTTAAGAAAACTAATGAAACCGCTAAAACTTTACCACATATTTCTCATGATACAAAAACATCTAAATCTAATAACAATGTAGCGGATAATTTAGAAATAAATATAGATGAAAATAACACCACTCCTACCAAAACTCAATCTCCTAACTCCTTAAATGCAACCGACGATGAACTATCTATTAAAAAGCCAGATTCTGAACAATCTGAGTTTTCCAAGAAGATTTATGAGACATCTGAGAAACTTAAAGCTGTTCATAAAATGGTCCATGATTTGGAAAAATCCTTGCCAAAAACTAAAGATTCTGAAGTAAAAACAGACATTGCTAAGCAGGATGCAAATAAAGTGTCATCGCCTAGATCTGAGGCAAAGTCCTCCCCTGCGAGACATTCTGCGCCAATTGCTACACCGAAGAAACGACATAGACTCGAGGCAGATAAAGCTGCATCAGGCTTAGATCAAGTAGTGCAATCTTTATCCAAGAAGTTATTTGACGATAAATCTGCCGCTGCCTCAATTGTAAAAGAAACTAAGGAAATCAATCAAGACAATTCCAAAGAAGGCTCAAAAGATTCTGAAGAAATTGATTCTGATAGAAGCAAAGCAAGTGAGGCTGGTTCCACAAGTAGCAGCCCGACTCTTGTAGACCCGCTAAAGAGTATGTCAGCGCGCACCTTATACAAAAGCTCAATTCCGCCTGCTCAGAAATCCGAGATATTGACAAGGAAGAAAAATAGACTGGAAGGTTTGACTAGCAATCTTGTCTCTAAAATAAACCCAAGTGCAGCAACTAAAGTTCTAGACACTCTATTGAACAACAATATTCGCAAATCGATTGAATCGAGAATCTTGGAAAAAGAAAAGAACTACTCTGATTCTTCTAAAAGTAGTGATGAAAAACCTAAGAGCAAAGAAATCTCACAAATAAACACACGAGCAACGGTTATTAAATCTCCAGTCTCTAAGGGTAAAGTCATGGAAAGCAAAAAATCAAAGGTATCAGAGCCTACACGTGCTATTGAACAATCTGTAGTTGTTAATGTGGATAGACCCACAGGAATATTCGAATCATCTGTAGATTTAGAAGATCAAATACCAAAATCATCCATATGCGTTACAAACGCTTTGATCGATAGTAACAAAGTGAAGAGTAAAGAAAAAGGAGATAACAAAAATACACATTCTTTACTCGATCATATTGATACCGAGTCGGAAATACCGCTGTCGTTGATTACTCAGACTCCTGACCCAGTAATAAGGCCAAAAAGAGGGGAATCTATAGCTGCAGTTTTATCAGATAAAATACAAGAAACCAGTGGTCATAACTTACGACAATCTAAAAGAAATCTAAGCGAAAATGAGGATGCTAACGAAATTAAAAAGAAGAAAAAACCCAACAACATAATAAGGGAAAGTAAATTGGTATTGCCATCAAAAGTGCTAATTCCAAAAGTTCAGGCTGAGAAATTAGTGATTATTGATCTGCCCAAAAAAGTGATCGTACCCGAGAAGAAAACAGAAACGAGTGACACAAATGATAATAAAACTAAGAGAAACAGGAGGCGGAAAGCTTACAACAGAACTGGATTTCCAAGTGTTAAGAGAAAGAGGAAGAAAATTGAACCAAACAGTTCTCAGAATAATACATCTGATGGTCAATTCACGTCTGACACTGACAATAATTCTTCAGCCTTTGAGAGGGTACCAAAAGACGGAGAAGCAATGAGCAGTTTCTTAGAAAGAACAACAACAAGAAAACCTGAACTTAAAGTGGTTCTGAATAAAGAAGATTGTCCAAGGCAGGCTCGTCTCACGGTAGTTGCTCTTGAAAAGTTACAAGGGAAAGATATACCGGCAGAAAACAATAACAAGACCATTACAGTGAATAATGCAGTTGAAAAGAAAAACACGAGTTCTTCAATTTTAAGAGCACCAGCTCTTCAATTGAAACAGAATAAACCAGACCAAGATCTAAAAACTCGTATAAACAAATGGGAGGTGCTTAGCGAAAGTGATAGTATTCCCTCTTTGGCTAGCTCACTCGGAAACGATCCAGAAGATAGTATTCCATTGAGTTTGTTGAATTTAAAAGCAGCTGAAAAGCCCGTCAGACGTTTAGACAACTTAGAAAGACTGAAACGCAAGACAAGAGCGATGTCGCCTTCGCAGGAAATTGAAGAAATATTTTCAAAAAGGAAGGTGGTCGAAAAGAATTCCAAAATAGCTCTTAGGCCAAAATCTAGTCTAGCTATTTTGTGCCCCACAGAGAGAAGACTGACGAGGAGCTCCGACAATACCAGTGAATTCGCGGCAAAGAGTAAGACGAAAAAACTAGATTGCAAAAAACCAGTGGTTGAAGTCGAAAAGCCATCGAAGCCTATCGGAATAGCCACTAGGAGGAAGTCTCGGTCCTGCCAAGTCGCTAAAAAAGTTCGCGAAGTCCAGTCGAGTTCCAGAGAGAGTTCAGTAGACACCGTCGTGAGCCGTAAGCTGACTTCTAAATCTCGGGAGCCTTCCATTGATATGCTACCGGACAATGACGAAAATGATCCGTTGCCGCTTAATGAAAAGGAAATAGACTTTGAAAAGAGCATTGATGTGCTTTCTAAGAACGTTATCTGCAAGAAGCGAATGGCATCGTCACGGGACCAGAGCCCGGCCAGCAGCGTAGACAACAGAGATAAACCAACGATCGTGTCTAAAAGGAATCCGCGTCTTAGGAAGAAATTCTTGGCCGCTGGACTCTTCTCCGACTATTACAAAGACGAGTAAGTAAATCTTTAACGAAACAAAGTTCTGAGTAGATGGCGCTACCGCTAGTTGTGCTAACGTTTGTAATACATATATCAATCATATGTTCTTGTGACATATCTATACTATAATATTATAAAGCTGCAGAGTTTGTTTGTTTGTTTGAACGCGCTAATCTCAGGAACTACTGGTCCGATTTGAAAAATTCTTTCAATGTTAGATAGCCCATTTATCGAGGAAGGCTATAGGCTATATTTTATTTCCAAAAAAATTAGGGATCCGTAAGAAAATTGCTATTTTGCAACAAGGTGTGAAATCGAAAACCTATTTTTGCGTGCGCTGCAAAAACTATTGACACTAAAACAAAATAATGTATTACGGGTTTGTAGGTCTCATTAAGATCTACAAAAAAGTCCGCGAGAGCATATGTCTAACTATTATAGTTATGCCACAATAAGTGATCTTTTATTTTAAAAATTTAATTTTTAATGCCGCTGCTAGAAAAGGCTCTTTATTTCTATCTTGGTATTAATCCTTATCAAAATAAATTACTTCTTATTCAAAACTGCTTCAATGCCATTATATAACTTTTTGAATCATTCAATTCGGACATTCCATTCGAAAGATATCACGAGTTTAAAAATGTAAGTAGTAGTAGAAAAATAAAACCGCCGCACCGCAGCGCAGTGGGAAACACAGTGAGGTGAGGGGGGGCACCGGGAGATTCTATGAAATAGGTAAAGTGCGGTCGCGGACCAGGAAGACCTTTAGTTGCGCGGTTCAAACGCGCGGTCAAAAAAAAATAGAATTAAAATAGGATAATGGATACAGCAGGTAACGCGGTGAGGGGCACCGAAGTGCGGGAATAATTTTGGAGTATACGGAACATATACGCTTTCGCGCCTAAACTACTGAACCGATTTAAATGAAATTTGGTATAGAGATAGTTTAAGCCCTGGGGAAAGACATAGGATACTTATTATCGCGATAAACTGTAGCCCACGCGGGTGAAACCGCAGGGAACAGCTAGTAGATCATATTTGTACGCTAGTAGTGGTTGCATCTTGGAAATGTTGTTGCTGGTTTGTTCTTTACATACCCACCTGTGCAGAGGGTTTTGTCGGTGTGTTTACTGTTTACTAACTTCTGTGTTCCATTTCAGTTCAAAACCAGAAGGTAAAGGCAAGCATTTGATGACTCAAACGGAGTTCCCGACCGGCCTGCTAGGGCCGCCGCCGTACTGCGAACGGTGGGTGCGGAGGCGCCTGCAACACTTCACGCTGCCGTACGACATCTGGTGGCAGCAACACTACAACCAGCCCGTGCCTTCCTGGAACTATAAGAAGATCAGAACTAGTAAGTGCTATTGCATAGTAGATTTTACATACACAAAAGTGCCATACCGATTACGCAGTCTTGTATATGTCTATCTCTTTGACAGGCGTCATATTAGTTAACGATGTAGCTTATCGGAAATTTGTTTTTGAGTTTGATTTAATTTAAAAACAATTTTCTTTCTGGCTATATGTATTTAAAAAAAACATCAACTTACAAGTACCAAATTAACAGGTATCTTATGAGACAAATAACCCAAGTGAAATTGTTCTAAAACATGATGTCCTTATTCAGATGTGTACTACGACGTGAAACCATCAGCTGAGGAGTGCGAGAGCGTCGCGTGCAACTGCGCATCGTCCTCCTGCTGCAACGAGGATTGCATCAACCGTCTCGTGTACTCCGAGTGTTCGCCGCAGCTCTGCCCGTGCGGGTACGTCTGTGTTTATTTACTAGCTACGCCTTGCGGTTTAAATGACTTTAACTCATCAGAAACCGTACGAATGATATATTTATCGGGCTGTCAAACTTTCCTGCAATAACTTGTATTTGCATAGTATGCTGTTAGGGCTGCCCCGCACCCTGTTCAGCAGCGACGCAGCCGTCTTTCTTAGGATGGCATGGAAGCCATCGACGCGTGCCTCTGCGAATATACTAGAGGCACTGCAGAAGCGAGGCAGTCCCATCAGCATACGGAACCCGTTATTTGCCTACCCGTAGGAAGTCAAGGCTAATCAATTATAAAGCTAAACATTTGTTATTTCAATTTACAGCGACAAATGCAAGAACCAGCGTATACAACGGCATGAGTGGGCATCCGCACTGGACAAGTTCATGACCGAAAACAAGGGGTGGGGAGTGCGCACCAAGAATAAGATCGTCTCTGGAGACTTTATTCTCGAGTATGTCGGGGAGGTTGTGTCTGACAAAGAGTTCAAGGTGAGAATAAAAAGGTTTTCGCCTATCAACGGCCTGTTGCGGGAACTTCTTACAGAATGTACCAACCGTTTCGCATTTAGGTAGCTATGTTGCTGTAGCTCTTCTTTCAAAGTAGTTAGACCAATAGAGTTTGTTTGATGTAGGAAAGTGTTTACTTTGGGAGAGGCCTATGTCCAGCAGTGGACTGAAACAGGGTTATTTTGTTATGATGATGAATGGCCGAATAACTGCGCGAAAAGTTTTCGTTGCTGCCGCCTGCTTTGCGTTGCGTAGCGTCGACGTGACCTCGACATTGCTATCGCTATTAGAGTAGAGACGGGGGTTATTGTCGGGGTAGACCCAGATAACATTTAAATATCTCATTTCGCAAGTATCGTATGTATTGTTTTTTACCCGAATGCGAAAAAAGGAAGAAAGGTTATATTTTTCGAGTGTAGCCTGTAGCCTAAATGGCTTGACGGATTTTAAAATATGAGGTGTCATTAGATTTCGTCTTTATTGTAGGAGTGACATAGGGTACTTTATTTTGGCGCAGTCGGGTTTTTTGTTCCTTTTGTAATGTATAATCTTGTTTCCCTATTGTCGTTTATTGTTGTCTATTGTCTATAATGATCATGTTGTGTGCAGGAGCGCATGGCGACTCGGTACGCGCGAGACACGCACCACTACTGCCTGCACCTGGACGGCGGGCTCGTGATCGACGGCCACCGCATGGGCGGCGACGGCCGGTTCGTCAACCACTCCTGCCGCCCCAACTGCGAGATGCAGAAGTGGACCGCCAATGGTGAGTCGAATTTGTTGCTACTATACAGAAGGTCTTATTGCGGAAGGTATATATAACCTATTTATATAGGGCAATAGAGGTAACTTCAGCATTTGCTGCATTCACACAGTAATTATGTGTGCGCTGTTTTTCAAACTATCACTGCACGGACAGATTTTCGACGAGTTGGTACTTGGTAGTTTGGAATTCGGTACTTATTTGGTTTTGTATACCTGTTAGCTTAAAACCAGTGGGTCGTAACTCGTAAGTTCTATCGTGTACTCTTGATTGAAGATTTTATAATTATTTGTAATGCAGAACTAATTGTGGTCTTCTTTTTTTAATTTCAGGCACCTTTAGAATGGCTCTATTCGCTTTGCGTGACATTGACCCTGGTGAAGAATTGACCTACGATTATAACTTCTCTCTATTCAATCCTGCCGTTGGCCAAGTAAGTTACAATATTTGATAATACATATTTGAATTTCAACTACACCATGAATGGTGCATATGTTCCTAGGTCATGATAACACACCATTCAGACAGAACGCCAACTTGTAAGACACGCGATTTTAAAAAACCTTAATCCTTTCTTTATGTTTATAATGTAGATGTTTATCTTCAATTAGTTTTATGGTCTAAATAAATGAATCATTCCAGCCCTGCAAATGCGACTCAGAAGACTGCCGCGGCGTGATTGGTGGTAAATCGCAGCGCATCACTAAACTACCTGTCAAGACCCAATCACGCACTCCCTCCAATACATCCAACCAATCAGCGGGTTCCACCGGCAACCAACCACGCGTGGGGAGGCCGCGTAAAGCCGTGAAATGTAGCAAGAAGTCGGAACAGCAGACTGTCAGTACGTGCGATATCAAGAACATGACGATACTGAAGTACCAGCAGCATTTGAACAAACTGTGGCAGGAACCGCAGATGAAACCACTCTCGGCGAAGGAAAGGAATTTGGTGAAGGAGCGCCACTGCTTCTTATTTAGGAATCTTGAATGCGTAAGTGGATTATTTGACATCTATATGAACATTTTTATAGCGATGATGGCTCAGTGGTAGTGACGTCGGCTTGCGATCTGTAGGACTTGGGTTCGAATCCTACAACGAGCTTGAGCTTAAGGTGAAGGAAAACATCGTGACGTAACAATAGCTTGGTGGTAGAAATTTTCAAGTGTTCGCCTCGCTAGCTACCACCAAATTAGGAATTGGTCGCCAAGCATTTATAGATGTGTTCTGGGCTCTGGCAGCCCCACTTGAGAGCCAGTTAAACATCCAGGTGACGGCACCTTCGACCACATTGTCACTAAAGATCAGGTGACTTGTGGTCACACTGTAAGTAGTAAAAAAATGATTAAGAAATAGTTAGATTTTTATGGTACCTAACGATTAATTTCATTTGCAGGTACGCCGCATTCGCGATCGTCTATCCATCCCTATGCCCCCCTCCCCTCCGCCTACAACCGCCTCCGCACCTCCCACCCCCGCCCCAGCCGCCGCCGCCCCCGCTTCTGCCCCCGTCCACACCCCTACCGCACCTGTCTCCATGGTCAATCCTCTTACGCTACCAGATACCATGAACCCGTCAGTCTTCCTATCGCGGTTGCAGTCCTTGCGGTCGCCGCGTGATGATAGCACGAAGCGCCTTGTTAGTCTGGATGACGATCCGGCGTTGTCGAAGAAGCAGCGTTTAGCGAAGGTCTTCAAATCGTTGCACTCCGCTGTGATTGCAGTAAAAGGTGAGGGAGTGTGTTGTTACTTTAGTTTGGAGTTGGATCGTCTGAAAACAGTGACTTTAAATGTGTTAGGAGTTTTCGTTCTTTGGCTTAGGGTTCAGATTACGAGAAACAATCATAACAATAGTGTGTACGGTCCAGAATGTTCGTAGATTCAAAGTCATTGTTCTATAAAAATCACAGACAATACAATTAAAGGTCAGGAAAATAGCCTGATACGTGTGTGATGCTTATACTCTTTAACTAGAGAAAAACATTGCACACAATATATTGTTTTCAGCTGACAAAAAGTGTCATCGTGTCACAGCACAGTACTCAAGCCTCAAAATATTAAAAAATACATTATGCTGCCAGCACCATCAGATAAACCTACTAGTATCCATCCTATATAACTCAAAAAAAGCTTGAAAAAAGCACTGAGGTTAATCTATTATCGCTTTTCAGACGATAAAGACAAGCCGCTCTGCGCACCTATTCTCAAAACCAAGCCGAGCAAATCGCAAGAGGGTCAGACAGCCGCCCTTGATCTGAACACCGTAGAGAACAATATCGAGAGCGGGAAGTACGAGTCGGTGGCGCAGTTCGATGCGGACATGAACGCGGTGTTCACTGCGGTGATGCGGGAACAGGGCCGGATGTCAACGCTAGGCACTGTCGCTTTGCAGCTAAAAAAGGTGAGGACGTTTTTCTATAGATGTATAAAATATACTCAAACCAGAAAGGAAAACTTTATATCTTACATAATAGCTGAGGTCTCTGTGATTTGGTCATAATCAGGCCTACAAGGGTTGTGGGGTTGAGGAAACTAAACATTAGGGCTCAAAACCGAAGTGTGTGTTGTTGAGTGAGATTGCCCGCACTAGCTATTTTCATACCAAACATAATTAGTGAAAATCCTAGAATTCACAAAAACAGATCAGCTATTTGAGAGAGTTATCTATACTAATATTATAAATCTGCAGAGTTTGTTTGTTTGTTTGTTTGTTTGTTTGTTTGTTTGAACGCGCTAATCTCAGGAACTACTGATCCGATTTGAAAAATTCTTTCAGTGTTGGATAGTCCATTTATCGAGGAAGGCTATAGGCTATATTTTATTTCCAAAAAAATTAGGGATCCGTAAGAAAATTGCTATTTTGTAACCCAAGGTGTGAAATCAAAAACCTATTTTTGCGTACGCTGCAAAAACTATTGACACTAGAACAAAATAATGTATTACGGGTTTGTAGGTCTCATTTAGATCTACAAAAAAATCCGCGAGAGCATATGTCTAACTATTATAGTTATGCCACAATAAGTGATCTTTTATTTAAAAAAATAATTTTCAATGCCGCCGCTAGAAAAGGCTCTTTATTTGTATCTTGGTATTAATCCTTATCAAAATAAATTACTTCTTATTCAAAACTGCTTCAATGCCTTTATATAACTTTTTGAATCATTCAATTCGGACATTCCATTCGAAAGATATCACGAGTTTAAAAATGTAAGTAGTAGTCGAAAAATAAAACCGCCGCAACGCAGCGCAGCGGGAAACGCGATGAGGTGAGGGGGGCACCGGGAGAATCTATGAAATAGGTAAAGTACGGTCGCGGACCAGAAAGACCTTTAACTGCGCGGTTCAAACTTGCGGTCCAAGAAAAATTAACTTAGAATTAAAATAGGATAATGGGTACCTACAGCAGGTAACGCGTTGAGGGGGCACCGAAGTGCGGGAATAATTTTGGAGTATACGGAATATATACGCTATCGCACCTAAACTACTGAACCGATTTAAATGAAATTTGGTATAGAGATAATTTTTTGAGCCCCGGGGAAGGAACATAGGATACTTTTTATCGCGATAAACTGTAGCCCACGCGGGTGAAACCGCGAGGAACAGCTAGTTATTGTTATAAATGTAAGTAAAACTTCTGTATGATGATTTGTTGTTACAGACATACAACATGGCCAAGTCGGAATTCGTGGAGCATCTCACGAAAATCCTCGGACCCGATGATCCAGTGCCATCTGGATTCTTGCAGAAAACTAAGACTGGTAAGTTTTTATGTATAACATTATTAACAAACTAAAACATTGTAATTTGTATCATATTACCATGTCAATTAAATAAAGCGCTGTTTTGCTTGCAACATATTATAAGCTTGTCCAGTTTCGACTGACCGTGTCACACACGCGACCAAGCTAACCAAACTAGCCCTATTCGCGTTTAGCTCGGACGCTTTCGTGTGCAAAAATCCCGATCGTCTCTTGTCACTTCAATATGTGTGCGTGAGTAATGCTCGAAATTAATAATAGATCCTGATCCGTTATCTGCGGTTTTGGATCGATATGTCATTTTAGTAGTAATAAGTTAAGCCCTAGTACTAAAATGACATATTATGACATATCGATCTAAAATCGCAGATAACGGATCAGGATCGATTATTAATTTCGGTCGTAAAGGTGGTAACACTGACCTCCCCCTACAGAGGAGGTGATCCTGTGCCCGTGCGGGCTGCACGTGGAGGAGGGGCTGATGGTGCAGTGCGGCGCGCCGCGCTGCGCCGTGTGGCAGCACGCGCGCTGCATGCGCGTGCAGGACACCACGCCCGTGCACTACTGCCACAACTGCAAGCCCAGGCCGGTAAGTGTAACATACGAGGTGATCCTGTGACGTGCGGGCTGCACGTGGAGGAGGGGCTGATGGTGCAGTGCGGCGCGCCGCGCTGCGCCGTGTGGCAGCACGCGCGCTGCATGCGCGTGCAGGACACCACGCCCGTGCACTACTGCCACAACTGCAAGCCCAGGCCGGTAAGTGTAACATACGAGGTGATCCTGTGACGTGCGGGCTGCACGTGGAGGAGGGGCTGATGGTGCAGTGCGGCGCGCCGCGCTGCGCCGTGTGGCAGCACGCGCGCTGCATGCGCGTGCAGGACACCACGCCCGTGCACTACTGCCACAACTGCAAGCCCAGGCCGGTAAGTGTAACATACGAGGTGATCCTGTGACGTGCGGGCTGCACGTGGAGGAGGGGCTGATGGTGCAGTGCGGCGCGCCGCGCTGCGCCGTGTGGCAGCACGCGCGCTGCATGCGCGTGCAGGACACCACGCCCGTGCACTACTGCCACAACTGCAAGCCCAGGCCGGTAAGTGTAACATACGAGGTGATCCTGTGACGTGCGGGCTGCACGTGGAGGAGGGGCTGATGGTGCAGTGCGGCGCGCCGCGCTGCGCCGTGTGGCAGCACGCGCGCTGCATGCGCGTGCAGGACACCACGCCCGTGCACTACTGCCACAACTGCAAGCCCAGGCCGGTAAGTGTAACATACGAGGTGATCCTGTGACGTGCGGGCTGCACGTGGAGGAGGGGCTGATGGTGCAGTGCGGCGCGCCGCGCTGCGCCGTGTGGCAGCACGCGCGCTGCATGCGCGTGCAGGACACCACGCCCGTGCACTACTGCCACAACTGCAAGCCCAGGCCGGTAAGTGTAACATACGAGGTGATCCTGTGACGTGCGGGCTGCACGTGGAGGAGGGGCTGATGGTGCAGTGCGGCGCGCCGCGCTGCGCCGTGTGGCAGCACGCGCGCTGCATGCGCGTGCAGGACACCACGCCCGTGCACTACTGCCACAACTGCAAGCCCAGGCCGGTAAGTGTAACATACGAGGTGATCCTGTGACGTGCGGGCTGCACGTGGAGGAGGGGCTGATGGTGCAGTGCGGCGCGCCGCGCTGCGCCGTGTGGCAGCACGCGCGCTGCATGCGCGTGCAGGACACCACGCCCGTGCACTACTGCCACAACTGCAAGCCCAGGCCGGTAAGTGTAACATACGAGGTGATCCTGTGACGTGCGGGCTGCACGTGGAGGAGGGGCTGATGGTGCAGTGCGGCGCGCCGCGCTGCGCCGTGTGGCAGCACGCGCGCTGCATGCGCGTGCAGGACACCACGCCCGTGCACTACTGCCACAACTGCAAGCCCAGGCCGGTAAGTGTAACATACGAGGTGATCCTGTGACGTGCGGGCTGCACGTGGAGGAGGGGCTGATGGTGCAGTGCGGCGCGCCGCGCTGCGCCGTGTGGCAGCACGCGCGCTGCATGCGCGTGCAGGACACCACGCCCGTGCACTACTGCCACAACTGCAAGCCCAGGCCGGTAAGTGTAACATACGAGGTGATCCTGTGACGTGCGGGCTGCACGTGGAGGAGGGGCTGATGGTGCAGTGCGGCGCGCCGCGCTGCGCCGTGTGGCAGCACGCGCGCTGCATGCGCGTGCAGGACACCACGCCCGTGCACTACTGCCACAACTGCAAGCCCAGGCCGGTAAGTGTAACATAATAGGCTAATAGTAAATTGCAATTCGCGAAAATAAACATTGTGCCATTATGTTGAGTGAGTACCAAACCGAGTTTAGGTCCAGGTCCAGGAAGTCTCTGAATTGATCACACTAAAAGTTTGTGTGTGCGTGTGTATTTGTTTGTGTGTTACTACTTGATTCTTTGAGTGAAATTTGGAATAGACATAGCTTATGCCGTGGATACACACATATGCTATATTTCATCCCAGAAAAGGTTTCTGCAGAATAACGGAAAAACCGCAATTAGTAGATAAAAAAATAAACCAATAGTGTGATCCAACAATCTTTCAGGTGGACCGCGAGATTCCACTCGACGACTACACAGAGGAAGGGCACCAGTTCTACCTGTCCCTCATGCGCGGCGACCTGCAGGTGCGCCAGGGGGACACCGTGTACGTGCTGCGGGACATCCCCATCGACAGCGCGCACCCGGATGTCAGCCAGAAGAACGGGGACCACACGGACTCGCCGAAAACGAAGCGGCTCGACCGCAAGAAGGTCAAGAACGTCAAGGGGAAAGACAAGAGCGACGACGGGGGACAGAACAAGGTATGTGCCGACCGGTAATGTTGAGGCGGGCGGTTAAACCTGGTGTCCGTGTAATAATATCGCTGTTTTGTTGTACATAGCGTGCGAAATCTACACAAACACGCTGCGCCTCTTCCGTTATTCTCTCTAGTATGTTTTGGTTCGGTGTTCTTACGTATTCTATCTAGAAATGCCACATACTATATATCTACAAATGAATACACTTTATTTGTCGTCTATGGCAACGTGTAATTTGACAAATAACCTAAAAAAAATTGCTCACGCCCGGCATGGCCGCTGCACAAGTATTTTCCATGGCCACTAATATTACTAATACTGAGGTTACGGGGATCGAGAAATCTGGAAGGAAATGAGGGAAGCCTTTGCCCAGCAGTGGGACAGTATAGATTAAAGAAATAATTATTATGTAATAGACTTTTTTTACACCTACACAAAGTTTGATTGAAGCTAACCACACACGTCCTTGAACCACGACGTGTCCCCAGAAAGTCCACATCACATCCAAAACCATCGAAAGCCAGCCAGTGACGGCCTAACATATATAAATGTAGATATAAGTGTATACGCATCATATACCTTGTATACGTATGTTGTCCCCGTAGAGCGTGGAGGTGCGCAAGCACACGTACCAGACGATCGGCGCGAGCCCCGTGTCGGAGCTGGACATCTTCCGCGTGGAGCGCCTGTGGAAGCACAAGGACACGCAAGAGCGCTACGTGTACGGCCATCACTACCTGCGCCCGCACGAGACCTTCCACGAGCCCACCAGGAAGTAAGTACAGTCAGCGACAAAAGTAACTGATCATACTCGATTTTCCAAATGTGTTTTAGAACAGTAATGTTTGGGTTTTTTCCACAACATACAAGGCAGCGTTTGACCACAACTCCACACAACTGATGTTAAATGATCATGCAGTCATAGGTTCGTGCTTGAGATGGGAAAGGCAATCGAAAGAATTGTTATTGTTCAGCGACCTTTGTCATTGACAGTACCGACCGACCTACACCAAAACTTCTTTATGCGTTGTAGGGCTGTAAATCCGTTCGAACCGAACGAAAAAAGTGTTATACCGGGAGAGGAAACCTTTCCCCGATTTTTTTTTTACTATTAGCTCCCAAACATCACATACTACTAACTACTACTAACTCCTGTATCTAGGGTATATGATACTACGTGGATCGGGGATCCATAACACCCAGACAACAAAGACTATTTACGCTACCCTGTAAGTTTTACAATTTTACAGGTCTGGTACTAGTTGTACAGTTACTAATTGTACACTTTTTCGGGATCACTGCCGGGATGAAATCTTCTATGTTATATTTTAAGATCTTATGTAACATTGTTCCAGGTTCTTCCACAACGAAGTGATGCGTGTCCCTCTCTACGAGGCCGTGCCGATAGAGCTTGTCATGTCTCAGTGTTGGGTCATGGACCTCAATACTTTCTGCAAGGTATGTAGTTTCTTTAACTTGTATCTGACATATGACTCTACATTCTTGTACATACATAATGGTTAATAGTTTACCAATATTATATCAGTATCACTAGAAGAAACATAAGTTTTGGAAATAAAAATAAAATTTTCAATTTGACGATTTCATAAACAGTTATTTCTGTTTCCCCACAGGGTCGTCCGGTGGGCGCGGCGCCGGAGCACGTGTATATCTGCGAGCTGCGAGTGGATCGCACCGCGCACCTGTTCGCTCGAATCTCGCGCCCCAAGTACCCGATCTGCACCAAGGCCTACGCCTTCCACCACTACCCGCAGCGGCTTAAGATGTCCAGGACATACGCGGTGAGTGAACCAACTCAACAGGCCTACAGGGCTATTGATAAAATGATAATAACCTCTTTATAAGGGGCAACTGCTGTAAATTATAATAAATAACTTTTTCACCTCACAAGCTCGGAAAGAGTATGTTTGTCATTCGAAATCTGAGTGCAAAAGCGCATTTTGCACGCTAGCGTGGAAAGTATTTTAAAAATTCGAAACTTTCTTTTCAATAATTTTCCATACCACCACTCACTCCATTTAAAATGCAACAATACTTATTTCATGTCAGAGTGCCAACCTCTTTTTGTAATATATCGCACTGGCCAGCATGACTATTGCATGAAAAAACAAACAAACCTATTTTATCTGTTTTTATTGCATCTAGCATTTTCCTCTCTGTAGTGAGGTGAAAAGTTGTGTGTTTTGCTCGGCTGCAAAGTTATTTTGCGTCTCGTACCTATGAAACCCTCGCTACGCTCAGGTTTCAATACAAGTACTCGCGCCAAAATACAACTTCGCAGCCTTACATAACAAATAACTATTGTTTTACCACTTTTATCAATATAATATTTATCTTGAAGAAAAGTTTTCTGTGTACAGGCTGGCGCTAAAGTATTTTTTATTGATTTTTGATAGTACAATTTAGGTGGTTACTTTAGGAAAAACTTTTCTGTATGGAAATAGAGAACCATAGCTTTTTTAATTATATGGCGATTCTTATATTGAACTGATTTTCCTTTACCTTTTGTTCAATAAACTGATTTTAAGTTTTTTAGTATCTTCAAAAGAGGCCTAAATTTTGTGATAGTCAGCGTATAATAATTTTGCATAGTACACAAATATCAAATCCAATATTTATCGATAATGAAGTAGGATTATTTTCAAGGAAATCATTGGTCGATAAATAATCTCCAATTACCATTTTGATGAATGATAAATTGTTTTATTACAAATTCGTACCTATTTCCTTTTTGTATAAAATTACGATTTGCATGATTTTGCAATGCGGAAATGATACGTCATTGTATGTGTTTAAAAAAACTTGTTTCGTTATTAGTTTCTGTAACAAATGTTTTGTATTTGTAGCCCCACGAGGTGTCGCCGGAGTACCTGAAAGGTCGGGCGGCTAAAAATGCAGCACCTGCTGAAAAGCCAAGCACCAAGACTCTTGCAATCAAAGAGGCGAAGAAGAAAACACCTGCGATTACTTTGCCAGAAGGGTCTAAGGTAAGCATAATTACATTCATGATTAGGACGCTAAGGAGAAAGACATGAAAAAATCGATCGAAAATTACACATATAATTATAATAATATTGTTATCTTTCTCGTTTAGCGCTTTATTACACTGTCGATCAAAGCACTGCATGCTCGCAGTAGCGAAGTTGTCAAATTAGAGAAGTATATCAAATGTTTTCAGTCCACTTTTTTAGCTGTCATTGCCTTTAAGACAGGCATTGACCTGTGTACAGAGGTCATTGACCGTGATTTCGTTCATTGATCTCAACTCGAGGTCGCTCACCTTGATCGGGTAGTTGAATTCAACGTCACCGACTCATTCGAGAACGTTTTGCTTTTGTTAGTACATATTTGTAACTAGCTGTTCCCCGCGGTTTCACCCGCGTGGGCTACAGTTTATCGCGATAAAAAGTAGCCTACGTCCTTTCTCAGGCTTTAGACTATCTCTGTACCAAATTTCATTTAAATTGGTTAAGTAGTTTAGGCGTGAAAGACAGACAAACAGAGTTACTTTCGCATTTATAGTATTAGTAGGGATAAAGCGAGCGTTCCCTTTGCAGAGCGGGCAACGCGAGCCGGCTACCGGGCCAGTGAAGCGGGAGCAGCAGAAGGAACGCGTGAACAGCATCGCACGGCGGCTGCTGGCGAGAGGCGGCGGGCGCGCTGCGCTCGACGCCTCCTATCTGCTAGCGCCGCGGCGGGCGCGCCTGCGGGCCTCCTGACCCGCCTGCCGCTGCTGCCCCGACTGAAGCCGCGACCTAGTGACAAAAGTACCTGATCATACTCGATTTTCCTGTTTCTAATGCGTGATAAATCAGTCATGTTTGTTTTTAACCCCCGACGCAAAAAGTGTGTGTCTGTCTGTGGCATCGTGGCTCTTAAACGGATGCACCGATTTCGATGCGATTGTTCGTCATTTGAAAGCCAGTTTTCTTAGCTATGTTGGGTTAATATCGGTCCAGCAGTGTAAGAGTATCACCTCTTTTCCAAAATTATGCAAGGCATTTTTAGCTATGTTTGATGATAATCGCTCCAAGATGTCGGGGGTATTTTAAATGTATTTCTTCACAACTTTTAAGGTAGCGTTTGTATATAACGTAACACACCTGATGTTAAGATGATGAAGATAA
Source organism: Opisthograptis luteolata (assembly GCA_931315375.2). Lineage (NCBI taxonomy): Eukaryota > Metazoa > Arthropoda > Insecta > Lepidoptera > Geometridae > Opisthograptis > Opisthograptis luteolata. Next base: position 8,558,421 of record OV928049.1, on the reverse strand, counting down.
TCGGAAGAATTGTTATTGTTCAGCGACTTTTGTCGTTGGGTGTACGCTAGCGCAATCCAAGAGGTGGCCGCCGGATCCTTCACTCTAAAGCGTCCAGACTAAATGAGGTCTAAAACTCAAAAAGAAGGTCGCGTGTGTGTGACAATGTCATTTGAAGCTGCACAAGCTGATAAATTATTGTTATGCTGTATGTTATTGATATATGACATAAATTACAATGTTTAAGTTTGTTTATAATGTTATACATGAAACCTCGTTTATAGGTTAACTCGGTACATACTCAGCCACTTATCTCGTCACGTTTGCATTGCTTTAGACCCGAGTTACACGTTTGATTAATTGAAAATGCGTGTTTTATTTTTGTCATAATTTTCGATAGTCTAATCGATTTGTATGCAAAGTTAAAAATGTTAACTTCGATTGATCAAAAGTTATCAATACTACGCACGCGATTACAAATGAGATCATTTGTTTTGCTCGTGGATTAGTAATCGATTGGATGCGCGGCAGCAAGTAAGTTAAATACGAGATTTTAGTGGCGTTGTGTGAGGAATCAGCCCACGTATCATTGCCGTATCGTGATCGCGGGCACCTGGCGGCAGGCTGCCCGAGACGTGCCCTATTACTAAAAATAGTGTTGGATGTTGTAGTTCTAGAACTAGGCTGTCCAATATTTGTAGGAACCATATCATTCCATTGTGTAGATTGCTAGTTGAATGTTAGATCGATTTGATTAGATTTCACCTTCATAATAAAAAACCTGATGAAGCATAAAGTGCAGTTATTAATAGATAGATGATGATTTATATAAATCAAAAAGTCGTTGCTTGTAAAATAAACTAGACTTTACCAGTGGGAAATCGGAGACGCGATAAAGTGGTCAAGTAACCGGGTGTACTCGGAAATCCGGCGAAATGAGTGTTGCCTACATCATCGTTGAGTCGTCATTAACGTCATTTTCCGATACAAACTATGACGTCAACGACGATTCAACGATGACGAAGTTCCAAACAAACTCCCAAACTCGGAGAACCGAGTTTGCGATTTAAGACTGTTATTATTGACTACCGCGCATCGCGTTACTACAAACATAACCGTTTCTATGAATTTGGATTGTTAAAGATTTGATATGAGAGCAGCCCTGGTATTGTGAAAGTATTCGGTGTAAAAAGTTTTTTTTTTGCATAAAACGGGGCCTGAAATGTTTTTGTAATATAACGCTGACAGTGGCAGCACGTGATTAGTGTAAAATAAAATCAAAGCTATTTAAACGCTTTGTAAAAACGCATTGACTTTCTTCCAACTATTTAACTAAGTCTAACTAACTAAGTAAATGTAAAAATATGTATTGATTATACTGTATTGATTACTAGGTAAAAGTAAATAAGCATTGATGTCCTTCTAAATATTAACATCGAATGTACTTAAATGTTAACTTAAAGTATTCTCATTTCTCATGACATTATGATTATTCCAGCCAGCCGAACCTCTTTTATTGTTAAACATTTATGAACATAATTTATTCAAAGGCTTTCATAAAGTTATGCGACTTTTAAAGATAAAGATATTAGGTAAATCACACTAATATAATAAATGCAAATGTTTATGGGTGTGTATGTTTGTAAGTTCTTCACTCTAAAACGGCTCGATGAATTTGAGTGAAATTTGGAATAGAGATAACTTACATCATTTATGATACTTTTTGACGTGACAACGTCTTATAATTCGATAGAGCCGGCTGCACGCACGAAAAAACATGACTCATGCGGCGTTACCTCGCTCTGCAGCGTTACCTTGCTCTGCGGCGTTACCTCGCTCTGAGGCGTTCCATGTAAGGCTTGAAGTGCAAGCGAGAGCGCGGAACGAGCGACAAAGAAGCACAATCGGCCAATCGACGTTGTCACGTTCAACTATCGTCAGTAAACCGACTTTACAGACAGCCAATTTTATCCCGAAAAAAGATTCATGCGTGTAAACGGGAAAACCGCGAGTGTAACCGCGGGCGCAGCTAATACTAAATATATACTTAGATTATAGAAATTCGAATATAGTTTGTTTGAAATTAAGGAGGTAGTACTTATTAAAAATGCAGCTAAACAATTTCCGAAGCCTTAGGTCATGCGATGTATGACTTTAGATAGTTGCTAGAATGTATAAAATTATAAATATTCTCCTTTACATTCCCTTCTTTGATGATTGTTAGATGTCCACATTTATATATGTAAATATTAAACAGACACTAAAACATCTCACCTGTAGTGGAATCTCAATTGTAAAATGTAAGTGTATTGAAATCGACGTCAAATCGTTTTTTTTTCTAACGTTAGTTTGTTAATTAATAAGTATAGCAGTTCTGTTTCTATTGATACTCTAGATTTAGTCATTAACTTATTTGATTTTTATTAACTAAATATTAATAAGCACTTAGTACATACTTAATCCAGCTAAAGTTATCAAAATTAGTCCCTTAAAGTGTGTAATCTCGAGGTTTAATATATTTTGTGTTTTCTTATTGAATACTTTAGAACGGCATAATATGAAATGTACTAGGAAAATAAATAGCTATATTTTTACATAAGATTATTGTTACGACGTAAGGGGTATATCGTAGGTTAATGATATTATTGTTAGTTTAACGACCACTGGTGCGAACTGATGTTGAATGTTGAAGAGTTTTATAGAGGTTAGATACAGAAGCGTTGTTTGAGGGTTGTTAATATAATATTTAGTACGTAACTAGTACTACTATTCAGCTTCCGCTAGGATACTTCGGAGTTGTTTTTTTTTTCGATTTATTTATCTGGTCATTTGTATGGCGCCTACATTTAGGCACAATGCACTTCGATGTATTTTGTCATGCACTTTAATCTCTCTATTTTTTAATGTATTAAGTTGCATTGTACATAATTTAGCGTTTAAGGTGGTTGGTTGTTTAGTTTTGAATCAAAATGATAATATATTGCTTAATGTATGGACGTTAGGTTTCCGTATTGTTTCTCTGCTTTGTTTGTGACTGTAGCGCGGACTCTTTCTTTCGCAGCCTTTCGATATTGTGATCACAGAGAACAAAGTTGTTTTTGTTTCTAATTTATTTGTACGATACTTTGTTAGTTTTTATACGTTTCTAAGTTACTTTTCGCGCTGAGCTTTTTGTGTAACAATTAGTGACATCAAAGTATTTCTATTATTACCTTTGCTTTCGCTCTTTTAGATACATCTATGTGATAGTCATGTTATACACAAAGACGTTTTTGGACTCGATATCGTATTTTTTTTTCGAAAAAGATCTTAATTGATCTCTAAACATGAGTAATTACAAAAAATGGAACGGTGATGTAGATTAATATCGAGTCCATATATGCCCTTGATATATATCTGTTGAAGTTAAATTTGATCCCAAACTTAGTACAAATAATCACTCACAAATATTGACATAGTTACTTATATACTACAATAATAAAATAACATAATATTCTATAAGGAATAGACTAATAAATTCGAATACGCACACAATAGGACAATTCATAGTTATTAATGTTGGCAGTTTTATAGATCAGAGTTTACACGTACATTCAATTCGTTCACATTTGCACTTGACTAAAGTAGAAATCGTTTGCCTTGTTGATAAAGAGGCAACTGTACGCATATATATATATATATACAATAGAATACATATTCACCGTTCATAACATTCAAGGATTTTATCTCAAGCAGCTCTTAGCTAAATCACGTTACTATAATTACAATGATGTACTTAATTAGTGAAAAAAATATTGTCAATAGTCGATAGTTCTGTAAGATTCACTTATGGTGTCTTCGTGTGATTTGTAGTTAATACAATAGCAATAGACTCAATGTTGCAAAAGATAACATTAATATTCTTACCTATTTGGGATCAAAAATGTATTATTTCGTTGATCGGCACCCAAAATTTGATGTTTTAAAAATTTCATTGTAACTCATACCATTTGAATCGTCGCCGATAAGAAGGTAAAGTACCGTTTTAGAAATAGATGGATTAGATTTGAATGTTTACGTCGGTTATTGTCAATGAGCTTGTGTAATCCTGATAACGTTACATCTGTCAGGTACCGGTTAATGTTACGATTCAAATGGTATGTTACGCAACTATTTATATTACAATAACGAGCAGCTTTACTTTTTTATGTTATAAGAGGCCATTTGTTGTAACTCATGTTTTAATATTAAATAAAAATTTGGATCAAACTACTGTGCTTTTACTAATAATTTTAGTACACATTTAAAAATGTATTAATCACTCAGTAGTAGCGTCGGTCTCAGTAGCCTTATCACTAGTAATTACGCAGGCGACAGAGGCAGTACATTATGCGGAACTGGGAGTAAAGAAAACGTCCTCTATCTAAGAAATATTTCTGATAATAGCTCTGTGTATTGTATTATTCAATTCCTTGTTATTAATAAATAAGATAATAATGGTTGAAATCACAAAAAAATGCATATTTTTTAAGGAGAACGCCCTTTGCTATAAATCGTGTAGATTAACTTTTATTCTATAACATTTACAGAAATAATGCTTATAAGTAACTCCAGTTTTCAGCTGAATAATTGAAGTTGTTGGCATTTTAGAACAGCATAGTACATACAGCATGGAGTCTTCTGAAGTCTCCAGACGACCAACTATTGTTGTTCGAACAAACCAGAATACCCCAACCAGTCAGTATTGATTAGACTAACACGTTTTTCGATCCATTGAACATAGCGCGACGAAGTATCATTCAAGGATCGGAGGTCATTCAACCTGCAGCTGTTGTAATGTAGGTAGTTATGCTTCAGCTCTCGCCTCTCAGATAGGTATCTACTTATTGAAGTCAAAAATAGGAGAGAACGAGAGACTGGTGTCGATTCGGTTTTGCATTCTCAAAAACTAAACTGAGTTTGACAGATCTAATAGTCTTGCTGTCTCTTTTCTAACCACTAAAGTAAGAAAAGGATAGCATTACTTTTAGACCTGTCAAACTTAGTTTAGTTGTAGAGAATGCAAAACCGAATCGACACCAATACCTAACCTAGTTATCAATGAATGGAATTCTTCCGTAGTCATATCACATCTAATGTAGGACGGTCATCCGGGAGTTCCGGGACAGTTGGCAAGCCTGCTAAACATAAAAGGCTCTTGATGCGGAAATAACAATTTAATTGTACTTACACTAGTTATCTGACTGTCAAAAGTCCTCTAGTAAGGATTAATTACTTAGTTCCGAAATGGTTTATCATTTCAAGGATTCTGCAGTAGCAATTTTCTAAAGAAAATCTTTTTATTAGTTTGTTTTTTATATGGTGGCGTTACGCTGCGCTTGGATTGAGAACTGGCTCTCAAATGGAGCTGCCGGAATACAGATAGGTGCTAGATGACAGATTCTTAACTTAAGGGGGTAGCTAGCCATCATTAGGTTATGATTTCATCACGATGTTTTCTCAAGCTCACTGTAGTATTCGAACCCACGACCAATGGATCGCAAGCCGACGTCACTACCGCTGAGCCACAATCGCTTCATACATTGTAAGTATTGTAACATGTAATGGCACGTTGTTTGCTTCTAGAAGCAGGAAGGCTCCTTATTCAATTTGATCCTTATTTTGTCGCAATGACGTAACTACCTATATCATGTCCATAGGTGGGAATATTGCGTGACATGAAATGAAGGATACACGTACCTGAGTATTACAGTTTACTAACTGGCACCTTGCTTGACTAATAATATGTTTGTTAACATTGACCTTAAATAACAATTTACGTCTAGGATGGCCCCGGGGCGACGCGGCGTCGACGGCCGCAGAGTGCTGGGGTCACCGGCAATGAGAAGATTGGGTCCTACGTCCGCCCGTACGGTACCAGCCCTGCTGTATTGTTATGCCACCATTGTATTAGCGGATGACGCATCACCACAATGATTCCTGTCGTCAACGTGTTCAGTGCATCTTCGAGATCATTCTAGATCGCAGATCAGATATACCTAGCGCCAGATTAATCATGGCCAGCATGGGCGTACCTTTCGGGCAGAACTACATTGTATTTTCCTAAATGTGTTTCTCTGTTTCTTGAACTAGGTATAATTTTCATTATCATCGATGGATTCCTTAGATTCTAGAGATGAAATACCTACCTGTAAAAAGTTCTAGGAGGCTAAAAAAACATGTTTTGTGCAAAGCGATAAAGTGCATAGTAAAATACTATGTAAAGCGGTTAGTTTTTGTTTGCTCAACATAACTTGATACGAGTTATTGCCTAAGTGAAAAGATTTAGTTTCAAGCAGTTAGATGTTGCATAACATACTTTGTACGTGAAATGTTTGCCTTTTCAACCGTGACTAAAACATTTGTTTATATCCGCAATTTATCAAAAGGAAAATGTAAAAAATTATGCGTCCTGTCTGTTTAGAGGTAAGTGCTCCATATTGTGTGGGAGCGGAAGTCGGTGATTGCGCGCCGAGTTAAGTTTCGCTGCCAGCTTCTGCCTAACAATTATCTTAATAAATCATATCAAGTGTAAACTTCCACGTATAATGTGGGATGTGTAAACATCTGTAGCCCAATATCAAAATATAGAACTATGTTCTGATTTTATGTCATCATGTCTCACGTAGTAAATAGCTTGTAATTTTGTGGGGTATCTCAGTGTACGACACTAAACAAAGAACACGTCTCAGTTTTGGGGACATAAGATAACCAGCAATCTCACAATGAACTGCTCACGTGCCGGCTTTTTAATAATAATGCCGTTGTTATTGAGAATGAAACGTTAGAACTTAATTACAATTGAAATGCAACCTGAGACAGAGCATTTAAACTGCTTATAAACTGCCTGAGATTCGGGTTCCACGCATTAACAATAGCAGCTCTATCATAAACTAATTATCGCGATTAACCAAATGTAAACACAGTACGGCGAATGCAAACAAAGTAACTAACGACATGTCGTTATGTCTGAGTAATGCCCATACATTGTTATTGAATTATTTAATAAAGGGAAACTGTAGGGTCGTGAGCGGGCATGCAGGACGTGCAATCCCGAGAGCGCCGTCGCCGCCGCAGCCGCCACTATTCAGTCAACGACTGCGCAGACGCATTGCTGCCCCGCACCGCTGTTACTCTCCGAGCGAACAATCGATTCCCACGATCGTCTTTCTCATTGTGTGTGTGAAATTCGGAATAATTGTAGAAAATCCTGGATGTGACAGACGCGGCATGCAACCGACCTCTTTGCTCTCAAAAACGACATTCTCATTTTTGCATCGGATTGGAATTATGTTTTCGTAAGTTTTACTTTATCTTACTACCTTCAGGCTCTTAATTTTATGTCTATACTAATGTTATCAAAGTTTTTAATTCAAAACTAAATAGTACATAAATACGTAGGATATTCACGTACTAGTTTGGTGTGTTATTTTACGTTATCTGTTAGCTTAGTTTTCATTGTTTATTGCACAGGTGTTTTGTATGTTTCCTATCATTTTCAAATAAATCACTATTTCGTAACGATGAGGGTTGCTCGGCACATGTGCCGTGAATTGATAAATTTATAGAGATTTGTTCAAGGGTATTTTACTACGTAGCCCATCACGGAAGTGGTCGTACTTAAAATCATTTTTTATTTAGTTACCAATACTTGTGCTCCGCGGTTACTTTCACAGTTTTCCTGTTTCCCATAGGACCTGCACTTTTCCGAGATGAACAATATGTATGATTACTTCTATGTACCTACATATTATATTATCTATGTTTGTTACTTCGAAGTATAATGTACCTGTCTCTCTACCAAATTTAATCCTAAACCGTTCAGCAGTTTGAGAAGCAGTCTTAATCTAAACAAACAAATAATTAACAAATTTTTGCATCTATTATAGTAGGTTGTAGAATATTATTTGAATAATTTATTTTATCCGATTAAACCTTGCACATAAATTACTAGCACTGGTTTTTTTAGACAAATTCTTACGTAATATTTATTATCTTTTGTACAATAATATACTTCTTACATTTGCATACCTACCACTAATGTGGTTTTGCTGACACTTTGACTCATTTGGGTTATTGGATATTTATTTTAAGAATATGATCATTTTTAGGCTTTACAAGGAGAAAAACGGTTCTAAACTACCATGGTCAAAAACATTAGAATTAGGTTTTATAACGGGATAATTATTAACGGATGTATTTGTTTTTGTTTGCGTTCTCGATATTTCGGCACTGTTGCAAGCGCCATGATCACGAGAATACTACAAGGAGACATTTTAAAATTTGGTCATCTTGCATAAGAGTACCTATATAATTTACAATTTAGCTAAAGATAACTTATATTTTTCTAGTAATTCGAAAGCCAAGCCTTATTTTCAATAATTCACAAGGATGTCGCTGACATTTCTTTACAAAGTTTTCCATTACATAAGTTGAATTTTCATAGTATCAAAACACCCAATTCACCGTAAACAATCTCAAAAAAAACCTGTATATTAATGCAAAATTTGATTTATGTAAAACACGTTGCTCGAGACAAGTACATCGTTGCTTATTGATTTAGTTACGTACGTCCTTATGACAACCTAGATAAACGGTAAACCTACTTAAATCTCAGACTGTAATAAATTATAATTATTTTTAAATATAGTATAAAATAGTTGGTCCTGACTGACTGATTGAGCGACGTCAATGCGGACCCTAAACTGCTGCTCCTAGGAACAAGTATATTTTTGAAGGGGACTTTCCTTTCATATGGTACTGAGAGAAACTTTTTCCAAAATCAAAGCAAGGAGCTATTGACACGTTAAAACTTGTGAGGAAAAAATCGCACATCGGAAAAAAAAAACAATTTTAACGCAAGCGAAACCGCGAGGCTAAACTAGTATTATTATAATCTTACACTGTTGTATCAAAGCTTTGTAGCTATTTACGTTAAGCTACCTGTTTTGTAGCGCATGTTGTTTAACTATTCGTAGTATATCTAAATATTTGGAATATTTTTTATTTGCGATGTTTATAAGGGTTCAAAATTATTTGACAGAAACAAAAGATAACGGATTACATATTAAGTAATCGTCAAGTAATCGAGTATTAAGTAATCGTCATATTTTACTTTGCAACCTTTATAGTCTTTTTTAGAGAGCTATACATGAACCTGACGCAATGTGACGACGTGGTTGAAGGTGGCGCCACGCTACACCTGGATTGGGGACTGGCTCTCAAGTGGGGCTGCCGGAACACACCTATGTGTTTGGCGACAATTTTTTAAGTTGAGGGTAGCTAGCCAACCGAGCACTAGAAAATTCCCTACCACCAAGCTCCTGGTTCCATCACGATGTTCGCTTCACCGAAAGCTTAAACTCATTGTAGGATTCGAACCCACGACGTACTACGGGTCGGAAGCCGACAACACTACTACCACTGAGCTGTCATCGCTTCAAAAATTGTAGAGATGGGATGTTGTCGTTTGGTAAATTTAACAATACGTTTTATGAGACGCGCTCATCTATCAGTTTTATCGGAAAACCACTGAAAACGGGAAAACCTCTATTTTTAACGTAATATAGTTTTACCTTGCCTAAAGGGGAAAAAGGACAAAAAAAATGGAAAAAAGGGACTCCTTTTAATAATATATTTTAGTTAATTTAGGTTTTTTTCGTTCTATGTAATAGCCTGTCAATATGAAAAATCTTTTTATAGCAGTGGATAGCGATAATTCCTTATGTTCATACATTATGCGGTATGCGACTCTAGAACTCTAGAGTGAGTACTAAGAATTCTCCATTGATGAAAGTATGGTATTAATTTGGTAATCTTCATCATCTTATGATATACTTCTTATAATTGCCCTTCGTTAGTGTTGCAAAAAATCGAATAGGGACCTATGGCTCGACCGATTCAAATATTTTTTATTGTTGTGTGCGTCAAAAGAATGATTGTACAAAATATGTTCTTGGAAAACCTATCGGAAAATTCGGGAAAAACTAAAAAAAAAATCTTTTAATTGGACTTTTGTATGAACTCTAGACCCGCTTTATATTGGCCTACCCGTGCGAAGCCGGAGCAGGTCACTAGTATAATATATTTCACCTGTCACAGCACCAGCATGCGCTTGTAGATTTCAACTTCTCAACCCCGAACTCAAGGCAAAACTACTTCGGAAGATTATACTCTTATTGTACCGTAGCAGGTACCCTAGGGTTTTTAAAACGTCGGTCGTCGCTTATCCAGTTGTTTTTTTTCGAATAGACAAACCTTTAAAGTGGATCTAGCACGCCACATACAGAAACCTTTCAAAACAGGAAAATATTGAGAGAGATTAGCGCATCACTTCATCGCCTTTATGATGAAGTTATACGGTTCAAATTAGGCTAAAACGTGTACGTTACGTATCCATCGCGTGATCGCCACGAGTGAACGCTAGCGGACGCGGCCGTGCCGGTGATGGCCGAAATCGCGCCGCGACGCAGCCGGAACACTTGATCGTGTCGTTATTGATAAATTGCTACAATTTGCCGCTGCTTACTCCGCTGCAAGGAACACCTAACACCTTGTTAACGGTGTCACATTGCCGGCTAAAGATAGATGAGCTTCTCCAACCAATTGTCTCTGCGAGTGACATGCGACTGATGGATACACTTCCCGTTTGATTTCTGTCTGTATTGTTTGCGCAAGTTCCTTGTTGTTTTTGTCTAACTAATTCGATAATAAACTTCTCCAAACAGCAATCAGCTGTATCCTATCCACCTCAAATGATTTATTATCATTATGTTGCCACTGCTGGGTCACACGCCTTCTCCCAGAGCAAGTGTTTGGGTCATCATCTACCACGCTGGCCCATTGCAGCTTCGCAGTCGAATAATATTTTCTTTACGAATTCCCCAACTCATAACCGAGGTGACACGAGAGGTAGGAAACTTTAGATATGATGATATAATATCGCGAAAATAATAAATATGTATTTCTTTAATTAACCAATAATTGTTTACAATTGTTTTTCTTTTTTTTGTTGAACAATTTTGCTGCACCTCTACCGTATTTCTTGCACAACTTAAGTCCTCTATGTACAATGTTATGTGCTAAAAGTAAAGCTAAAGTATAAATAAATAAAATTATTAAAATAGAAAATAATAGAAACAGTCTTTTGAGAGGATGTTTAGAAAGAGTTTCTTCAGTTAGACCATACAATTTTGCCGTCCACGTTGGTGAATATAGGCACTGATATCGGCTTAGAGGAAATTTCCTTTTGCGAAGGCAATAGTGGATGCATAATAAAGTACTTGCCGGTTATTTTAAGAAAGTTTTCATGATGTCAGAGATATGATCTTATAAATTTACTAAAGAAACTGTACATCAATCATTCTGTTTAAGAGATTGTGTGTGTATAAGAGTATAGCATATATCATACGCGTCGTTATATCACAGCAACTCCTTGTATTCATGTTTGTTAGTATCAACGTACTCATCAGTGCACTTTTTTGTATCAGAATCAGATTGAAATGAAGGTTTCATTCATAAAAGTTAAGAAGTTATGAATAAGTGAGTTTACATAAATTTAATTGAATAACATATTTAATTTTCAAAGAATTGTGAAAAACATTATTTTTCCATAAGATTGAAATATTTAAACATATTTATCTACTTATGTGACAAATATTTAATTTTGTATCACACTGCCACGCAGTGTAGAAAGGAGGTCGTTTCTGTGAATATTTATTTTGCCATATTATTATGATGTCATTGACCGTGTTTTACAATACAATAAGATACATTATCGTATATTTATAAAAGTTACTTTGTAAATATATGTTCAGAATAACATAAAATAATAAAATGCAAAACAGTCATATTCATTACAAATTAAATGTCAACAAAAAAGTAAGTGAAAGAACGTGGTAGATTCCTCGTTACTTTGGGAGGTGACTAATATCTACAATTTTACACAAACTTACTTCAGGCAAAACTAAATAATAGAAGAATAACTTTGGTCTTTTTAAATAACTTGTAGTTAAAGTGTGGAGATGATCGTTAGAAAACCAGCAAAATGTTAAAGTCAATGTAAATGTTAGTTTATTAAACAGCACTTTAAAAAATTAAAATGTCAAGGTTCTCAAAAACCAAATAGCTTCTCTTCATTTTTTGTTTTGTATACCTAAATTCTCGAATAAATTTAAAAAACCTTGAACTCATTTGATTGATCTCATTGATGAAAAAGAAATTGCCATTTGCTACATCTCTGCAAAACATTATACCACGTAAGGGTGCGTTCACATTGAGTCTCAAAGCGGAATTAAGCAGCGCGATTCGGACGCGAAGCTGTGAGAGGCGCGTGAGGTGTGCACCTTATTCCTTGCACCACCACCGTGCGTGAACCGCACTACTGAAGGCTGCACAACACGCCTAAGAAATATGTATGCATCATTATACAGTAGTCGAGGTAAACTCTTCTAGCTGTGTCAACATCTGATGACTGATAGCTTCATCCTTTATATAGAAACGTAGTAGTAGGCAACAATTCCCCGGAAAAGCTTACCGCATCTACGTAGTACTGTGACGCTTCAAATCTCAAATCAAATAGTATTTAGATATTTAGCGTAGTATTTGCAATGGGATCGACGTTGTTGATTTGCACGAGCCCACCGCGATATAAAGGGGTGCCGACGCTTGCACCCGCTCACACTCTTTGAGAGTGTTCCGTGAATCGTCGACTCTAGTGTTTAAGTAAATCATCTCATCACCAACCCTGTTCATAGCCACCCAAGTGGCGGAACAATCACCCTCTTCGCACCAAACCGAGCCGCATCAGACCCCTCTCCGGTAAGTGTTATTCGATAATTAGCTAGCCACGACTGCGCTCGTTAGACCTCCACCGCGTTACCACTGATTAGCATCAGTTAGTAACGGTTTTGCTCAATCGATGCTCTCTGTTAAGTAGAAATCGTACGTGCGATTTTAGTCTTTGTTGTAGTCACTAAAGACGACAGCAGCTGGTGTGATTTTCGCGCCTTTTTCACGAATTTTAAAGGTAAATTTAATCAAGCCGAAGTTTGAATACATATTTTAGCAGTATCCAAATTGTACTCTTCATAAAGTATTTTCTTCTTGCAAATGATTCGTGTAACTCGTGTTGATACGTCAAATCTTGCACGTAGGCAGCGGGTGCCCTATTTCTTTGTACGATCATGCTTTATCGTCGGTCATTATTTCATTAGTGGATAAGTGTAAAAGAGAAGACAACGGTGTCTATCCCTAGTCACGAAACCTCTGGACGACCACTCATATTATTATGATCTTAATATATCCTTTGATAAAATAGTAGAATCATCGTGTCTGTACAGAAGTAGCTGATCATACTCGATTTCTTAAATGTGTTTTAGATCAGTATGGCGTGTTTTATTTTACAAGGTATTGCTCTGATCACAACATAACACATCTGGTTTTAAGTGATGATGTGGTCAAAGGTATCGGAAATTGTGTTATTATTGAGCGACTTTTGTCGTTGACTGTACAATGAAAATATTTGCCAAAAGCTGATGGCTGGTAATGTAGGGAATGTATCAGAATACAATTAGACTAGAGTACCTTTTAAACTTTGTCTGCCTTTTTCATAGAGGTTTTATAGGTAACTTGAACGTGACTTGAGATAACATACGAGTATAGGCTTTATTACATCAAAATCAACTCACGGAGACATACAGTTTAAGAAGACTGCTTTATTAGTCAAAAATAAATTCCTCGCGTACGCAGTCGCGTTAGTACACATAAAACAAATTCTCAAGTAGGTAAGTCTATAGTAGTGACTCAATCTAACGGCAAAGCAAATTATAATACGAGTATGAGTCTAACAGACTTAATGCAGTAGCACCTAATAACAAATTAATATATTATCAATTTTCCGATGAGAGGAAAATGCATGACATTTTATGTAAACAAAATCACGACAGACAGTTTCACTTCTATCGGCAGATTGTGTTTACATTCAAGTGATAATTTTCCTCGACATGATAACCAAGGATGCACAAAAAGGCTTCATAACAACATAATTACAATTAAAACAAGTGTTCGTTATATTTAAATTCCTAAATTCTTCAGTTAAGTTCTTTAATTTTTACAAGGAAATTACCTAAATTACTTTTTTTCAATGTTAGAATTTCATCAGGTAGTACAGTCAACGACAAAAGTCGCTGAACAAAAACAAATTTTCCGATTCCCTTTATCATCTTAAACACCGACTTTCGACCGATTCATTACTTAACATCATGTGTGTTGTGGTATGGTCAAACGCAAATTGTAAGTTGTAAGAAAGAAAACAAACTTTACTGACCTAATACGCATTTGGAAAATCGAGTAAGATCCGCTACTTTTGTCGCTGACTGTACATACTCCTTTTACGGCCGTTTACAACAACCGATCTATCCGCAGTTTGCCCTACTAGAGATCGAAATTTGACGTTACTTCTATGGAGCTTATGATATATGATATGGGAACGGCCGTAAGTGGACGAAAGATTTCTTTTGACCATAATTTCACCAGATGGTAAGTGATGATGTTGTCGAGAGATATAACCGCGCTCCAATATTACGGTGCATTTGGTTTTCATTGTATTAATAGAAAATAAAACGTAGAGTCATAGCTTTGATGATGATGAGTTGACATTGATAGTAGGTAATAATATCCATTTATACGTCGAGTAAAGATTGTTTCACGCCCATATCTCAAGTTTGCTCAGGCGCAGTTCGGAGGCTGACAGCATCCTCCTCGCGGTATCGCAACCATCACCGCCAAGCAAACAAGATTGCGCAAACAATTATAATAACGGCTTCGTACCGCCGAATCAATATTTAAATAACGATAGATACCGAACGATTATACTTTTAGAAGACATTTAATTATTTTGTCGGTTGTTTCTGTGACTTTATTTTGTAAAATAAAATGGTACGGTAATTTTAATTTTACCATTTCATAAAGGGCTCTCACGAATCAAAGATTCTGTTCAAGAGCTGCCTGGCGACAGATTCTTAACTTGAGGGTGGTAAATAGTTAGCCAGACGAGCAGTTGAAAATGCCCTACCACGAAGCTATGGTTTCATCTAGATGTTCTCATTCACCTGAAGCTAAAGTTCATTATAGGATTCGAACCCACGATCTTCGGAGCTCAAGCCAACGTCACTACCACTGGGCTATCAGCGCTTCAAAAAAGCGAGCGTGGACGACTCGTATTATGTTAGTGAGTCATGAAATTGAGCAATTTACTTGCTGTTAGTAGGTTTGTCAGCTTACATTGATTAATGGAGAGGATAATCATCTGACACTAGACCTTTGACTCTAGAGCTAGACCCAGGAATACACAGATGAATTGACTTCTTGTTTTGATCACCCACTTTTTGACAAAATAAATGACTAACATGCTTTTGCATATCTTTGCCAAAAACGGAGAAAGTGCAAGCAAGCGACTTTCTATGAAGATATGTTCACCTACAAAGATTTGTTGAGTTTAATAAAATTATAAAAAGCTTTTTACTTATCACGGGTAACTTGCGACCTACTCTACTCGTACTTATACTATTTGTTGAGCTTAGCTTTGAAATTGAATTATTATTTATTTATTTGAATGAATATCTTAATATTTCCGTTTGTGGTTTTAACCTTATATCAACAAAGGGAAAAATTAAAAAAATTGCATCTCATTTTAAGACGAGTAACAATTATCTAATAAGATCCACATTTTTTGCAAACTGTACAAACGATAGTGGTATATTTTCATATTATAACTGTCAGTATGTTATTTCTTTCAATCGTGGTAAAGTTCTTAGAAATATCATATGCGGATAAAAACAGTACCTACCTATTTACCTATGTGTGATATAGGTTTTAGATGTTAATTGTATCTAATGATGCCACAGCTATCTTTTACGATATGTTACAAAATGTAATGTTACATTTTCAAGGGCATGTGACATCTACCAACCCGCACTGGGCCAGCGTGGTAGATAGCCCATACTCTCTCTCTCTCTGAGAAGGCCAGAGTCCCAGCAGTGGGAACGTGGAAGGCTGATAATGATGATGTTACAAAACAAGAGGTTAAAAACGCGTATTGCGCGCCCAGCCTACATAACTTCGTCGATGAAAAAAAACGAATTATTAATAAGTAAATAAACAAAAGCAACATCACTTTAATGACGAGTGACGGTTCGCCTTGGTAGACCGGTTGCTGCAGCGAACTCGGGCGGGCGGGACGCACGAGGTCGATAGAAATTGCTACTGATAAATAATTAGCAAAATGTATATCTTATGTCTTCATTTTGACATACTGCAATTAGAAGCTCAAAAGGCAGGTGCATGCACTTAATTTTTTTAACTTACAATTTAGCTTGAACACAACTCTTTCACCTGAGGTGGCGCGATGTACTGCCTTCCTCATAGAACATTATAACAATTCGTTGGCGACCACAGTTTTCCTATGAATCTTATATTACATCGTCCATCCACATCTACCTAGTTACATTGTTATAATTAACGTAATAGAAGATTTATAATAGATTGCTCCGCCATTGATCACGCTCTATATGGCATGTCAAGCAGTCTTATTATAAAATCTTCAGAACTAATGACTCCGATTTGAGCCTGTTTCACAAGTTTTACAAGAGATTTTCAAGGAAAATCTAAAATTTTACCAGATATTTGCACATAGGCTTGTGTTTATCGAAATGTTCTGGTATCTCCATTACTTAGTTAGCTGTTAGCATATTTATGCAGTAAGCACTTATTTTTCTTTTTTTTTATAAGTACCTTTATATAATATTGAGATGAAAGCTTGGGTTTGAAATTGTTTGAAATTTTACACAAGTTCTATGTAAAATAAGGAAATAAATCCCAAGTGCATCCAATAACTTTACTATACATCGGTTTGGTGAAGGTAGGTTGTACCTACTTGTGGTGTACATTTACCAACAACAACATTCTTAATAATACGAAATTATACTCTACCCGTATGGTAATAAATTATAATTGAGTATTTTTTCTTGAAGTTAAATACAAGTAGGTAGATATAAATACGCTCTCCGATATTTTCCTATAATTTGCAAAGTTATATGCCTTGAAGGCATCTTTAATTACTTAACTACATACTCGTATTATGCGTAAAAAGTACTTTAGAATTTAATTTCAAACTAAGTAGAAACATGTTAAAGGTAACTTGAAGTTATTGAAACTGAAACTTGAACAATTTGAGAAGTAGGTCTTTTCAGATAAATCAAGTGGTTTCAATGTTAATCTGTTAATTTAAACGCTGCTAAGCACTTAATTGCTCATAATGATTGTTAAAGATAATTTTACTAAGCTGCTTCGGTACTTCAATTAGATAGCTACTAGATAGCACGCAATTTTGTTGCTTTTAAAATACTTGGTCAAAAGACAGGAAAGGGTGCAAGTGCAAACCGAACCGAGTTTTAGAGAGTGCAAACCGAATCGACGCAAGTGTTCCCGGGCCCGTGTCGGCGCGCAGGTTGCGGGTCTACGACTACGTCCTAATGAGTTTTGTGTCCCCTGGCAGCCGCCCCAGCCCTTAGCTATGGCGCTAACTCTAGAAGTAAACCTCATTACATTAATTGAAATTAAAAAAATGAGTCTAAGTTAACCTGTACTTTTCAACGATAGCGCTTAAATTAATAATACTTTTCTATTTAAGAGATTCTGCACACAAAACTCACTGGACAAAAATATTGCACAGCAATGTAACATTTGTCATATACTCATGAAGAAAATACATTCCTATTAATCTATCAGCACGATGTGTATATGCTCCTCCTACAAAATAAGATTAAAGGGTCACAAAATTCAAATCTTGCCCAAAGCGCTTATACCATTAGCTACAACACTGACCGTCGAAGGCAGCTAGGAGTCAATCGCCGCCCCAGATCCCACCTCTGTGCCGTGCGGTGCGACTCGCCCGCCGCCCGCCTAAACTATTGAATGTAGCTAGGTAAATTACACCAAATGACGCGTACAAAACTGGAAAGTCCCCTCATAATACCTCGTAACGCAAATATTTGTATGTTGACACCCATTGTTGACACCTATGTCATCATAGATATAAAACTACCAAATTCACAAGGCATTTTCATTGTGATATGATTGCCTAACCAAAGAAAATACCGAGATGAAACCATGGCTTGGTGGTAAGGCATTAACTAGTCTTCATATGGTCTACCCTGCTATCCACAAATCTGTGACCAAGCTCCTATTGGTGTGTTCTGGCAGCTTCCCTTGAAAGCGGTAAAATATATTTCGCTGCCTAGAGCCAGTTCCCAATCCAGGCGAAGCGTGGCCCCACCTTCGACTACATCGTCACATCGCGTGAATCCCAATTTAATTTATTGCAGTAACAAGAAAGCTATAATGAGTTCATTACGCGAACAATCAGTTGCTACGTACATAATCCTAAACAAAACAACTGTTTTGATGATTACAAAACAGCTCGTTCTATCAGGAAAGCATGCGATATGATGACACTTAGCTAGGATTCACTCTATCCAGCATCAGAAACTACGGAACGAGTACTTGCCCTTTTTTAAATAAACAAAGGTTTGCCCCATAGCGGGAACAATATGAAACAATATGGCTTGATAACCGGTGGTAGTAGGAGGGGCGAGGTGGTGGTGGTGCAAAACCAGTGCCGCCAGCGACGGCGCGTCACAAACCCGCGACCGTTCTGCGCGACCGCACGTTTGCGCAACAATACACCTGCAACAAAACATCGCGACCACACACATAACAATCTCCTATACTTGGCAGGCCCCGACAGTGCGCTCCGTTACTTCAAAGATTTATTCAAAATCTCCTAGCACAAACGACCCTATGCGAATGCTCAGGACCGGAAGTGACGTGAAATGTTCTAAAATAGTGACTTTTGACGCGAGTTTATACAGCTGTTTGTGACATCTACATTTGACTGCACTGACTCTGTAAATCATGAATGTTATTGGAACCCTCCGCTCGTAGTCAAAATTTGAAGCAGCTCTACCCTTCAAACTCGGTAAGCGAATGTTTGTTTATTTCGAAGACCTCAAATTGAATGCCATTATAACTGTCCGATATGAATGGATTTGAATAGTACAAATGTTATTATAATAACAACAGTAATTACCTATACTATTGTATGATTAAATACCGGCGTTGACAATTGAGCACAAAATGTTCCGGCCCGGTGATGTAAACCTAACAAATTGCTTTTAGTGAATGATGGACTCGAAAATACTGAATAATGTTTCAATTCCATATTCGTTGAATATTTGACTAAATTAATTAATTGCTTTAAAATGTAACGAAAATATTAAAAGTTATTGTTTTATTGATACATTTCGATTGTAATTACTTACATGTCTAGTTTTTAAAACTGAAATAATTATTATTATGTATATTAGACGACATAAATTTGACGTAGAAAGTACTCTAAGATCTCTCCGAACAAAACATCACACTGAAGTCGAACTTATTCTTACTTGTCTGTGGACGTTAAAAATCCAATACAAAATAAATTTTCGCCATTTCACTTAGCCTAATTCGTTAAATTACTTTATTAGGAATTTTGGTAAGAATCTATATAAAAAAAAACCTGCCCTGCGCTATGCCCCGCGTGGTTATTCCCGCGGAATTTATTAGATACAGACTAAAAATATATAGCCTATGACACGCATGAATCTTTAGTTCCTGAGATTAACTCCTACATCTAGACTCAAAAACCAATTTTACCTTCATATTATAAATACACCAAAATATTTTCTAAAGCAATGCTTATCGTGACCTCTTGTGCTAGTCATTAAAAAGACTTCAACGCGCGCACGGCTATTGGAATAAAAAGTCGCTTAGGTTTTATTACAGTAAAAATATGTACCTACAATAATACATTATATTATATTATCATACAACTAACAATCTTAGCGAACAATTTATGTATACGTATGTATTATACCCGTACTTTTTACAGCTCGATATCGATAAACTTAATACATAATTTATGTTTCGTTTGAAGGAGATTTGCCTAAATGAGTTAAGAATCTCAATCCCTCAAGTTAAGAATCTGTCGCCAAGCACCTACCGGTGTGTTCCGGCAGCCTCACTTGAGAGCCAGTTCCCAGTCCAGGTGTAGCGTGGCGCCACCTCCGACCACATCGTCACTTAACATCAGGTGACTTGTGGTCAAACGCTACCCTGTAAGTAGTAAAAAAAAATGAAATATTACGAACTACCTAATAAATATTCATATTTGCTAGAGAGTATAAACTCAATGTACGATACATACACAGCTAATACTAAAAAAATACACACGTATCTTACGTATCACATTTATAGGTTCCATTATCGGTTCTGCTCTCTTTCTGAGAGAAGGCCACAATCTCATCAGTGGGAACGTAATAGACGATGATGATGATTATCGGTTCGCTTAAAGACCGTCCGATGCTTTAAACTGAGTTTAATTGATCCATGATATCCAGTATCGTACCAAATATTTTTTTGCAGTTTTTAAAGCGTCTTACTTAGTAATAAATCAGTACCCTACGTTATTAATTATATGTAAAAGCTCAAAACGGAAGTAGTGTTCAAGGAATTTTCCTTACAATTTATTCCGAAAATTAGTTTCCGTTGACATTATAATGCCTTTAAAATGTACGTGTGTATATTTTATTAAAGACTGCATTTAGACCCACTGACCTTAACTTAGAACAGTCCGTCACTCCAGTTGGCAACAGGAAGTGGTATTGTGGCTCGAGACACATACATGTGTATATAATTTTTTAACATACTAGCAACTTGTACAGCGGCTTTGCTCGCGTGGAAGTTGATATTTTTTTGCAAACAAACTTTTTTTACTCTTCATTCGATTGAAATTATTCTCGAAATATCATTTCTTAGTTCACCCCTACAGCACGTGCGAAGTTTCATGTTTCTATATCCGTTACTGCTTCTTTTAGCTGTGACTTGACTGTCAGTCAGTCAGTGTCAGAAGTTTATTAACAAAAATGTTAAAACTACCTCTACATATTTAAAAAAGTGCGTACTCATATGATATGACCAGAATCTGAGAATTTTCTTGCTATTGAAGTTGCGATAAACAGAACTTCATCTTTGTTAATTACCCTAAACGGGATATTAGACGTTAAAGACAACTATTATTTAATTTTGTTTGTTCGTTCGTTTGCTTTTTGACAGCTGATTTTATAAGAACTTGTCAACTGTCACAACACTACACGTGTTTATTATAAAAAATCAGGTAATGATTAAGCTGATATTTATTTGCTAACTCAGTAACCGAAGCGATGTCTCAGTGGCAGTGATAAGTGATTCCAACGTGTGACCGATCTCGTGACTGTTCACGTTTCGGCTCCGTATGTCATTACTGGTACACTAGATGATTTCAGATTCATTTATTCACCGTAGTAAAAATTGTTGTTATTCTAGATACGCCAGGCATTGCAAGTTAGGTAACGAACATATTAGCCAAATCTTAAAACACAGGATTTTTTTATTTTCAAAGTTGTCTATACCTAGTTTTGCGGTTGTAGATCTAATGTAGACTAGGACTCTTTCTTTCAAAAGACATACCTCTACATTAAATAAAAAATAAAGTGGGTTGAATGAGACGTTAGCAGATATCATTTGTATGAAAGAGGCAATAGCATCAGCAAAACGCAATGTACTCGCCGTTTATGTTAATTTCTGTCCGTATCCACTTTTAGAAAAATATCCTTCATTGAGTTTGTAAACAGTTTCGGCAAATCTATTATCATTTAATTATTATATTCCATGGGCAAATTTATACAAAAGTATGTAAAGAAGTTCTTGAAAGAGTTAGTCAAAGCTACGACATGACATGGCACGTTCACTTCACGTCGCACGCCACAATTATGTATATTTATTACTGTAGTAGTACCTGTGTTAGGCCTCCATCTTTTGCCAACAAATTTCAGAACGTAGCTAAAGGAGTTTTATTGCTATTCAATGAGCTCAAATACTCATATTATAGCAGAACTATGCCTTACTAGCTGCGCCTAAAGTCATTCCCGCGTTTTCCCCGCCATCCCGCAAGAACCTTTTCCCGGGATGAAAACTATTTCCATTTCAAATTTCACTCAAAACAGTTGAGTTGTTTCAGCGTGAAAAAGTAACAAACATACACACTCACTCACTCTCAAACATTCGCCTAAAATGTGTATTATACTTGAAATATGTAAGAATAATTTATGTATTTGCAACAAATTTCATAAAATACTTAAAATAAGTGCATGTGTTATGTTATGTGTAAGATTTTTATTTTTGTCAAACATGCATGTGACTGAATTAATGAGAGTTTTCAGGTAAATACCAGACTAGGCTGTATACATGAGATATCGAACTTATTACGGTAAAGAGTCAAGAGACTTGGCATGTTTTTATACTTGAATTAAATATACATTTAGTTACAATCTAGAGAACACACAATACATAATACATAATATAATATTCATAATATAATATTTATATTTATATACATAATATAATATTCATATTAGTTTCCAAGCGCGAATAGATTGGTCACGTCATCTGTAAAACTACGCCGAGCCAAGACTTCCACATTTACTCATTTAGATAAGGAAATCTAAAAATGTTGATTGAAGCATCCTGTCGAGTGGATTTTAAAAATTCATGAACAAACAATTGAGATTGATCGACTGAAACTGTGGCACACACGCGCAGGCATTGCAATCACTTTTTGTTACGTTTCCAATAACAAAACACCTGACTGCTTAAAAATGATGCAAATTATCTTTTTTTTATGTAAATATCGAGATGACGGAACAAGCCGATGACCCCTCTGATATTAAGCCGTGACCATCACCTATAACAACGTGTTACCTCGTAGGTCACGTCCACCTTGGACGTGCCCTACACGACGTGACGTAGCACTGCATTGTATCTGACGTTTCATAACTTAAGATTTGATGTCCAATTTCTACCAAACAGGCAACAAATCAAACCTCAATGTATCGTATTTAAGTGTAATTTATCTTTTTCTAAAACAAAAATACATGAAAATTGTAATAATTCACTGTTATTACATTTTTGAAACGTTTATTTAATGAAAAGGTTTTCTACAAGAAAGGGCTCATCTAGTTTCACTGCTGTTTACCTCAGAAAAAGTTCTCACTTCAGTTCAACAAATCCGATCACAAAAAGATCTGAAATAGATTAAAAATATCAAATAAAAATCATATTGCCATAATAATTGGTAAGTAAGTACTAGCAATCACGAAAGGAAACTAATTACATCAGAGCTCAATGAATAAAGCAAAAAGTATAAATTATGAGTAAATACAAGCCACACCATTTAAGTTAACGCCATATTTCGTGTCTAACTAAACCTCCACTCCCATAACCGTGACCTAGAACTGAAATATAAACAAATTAGCCCCTCAACCTTCATAATGTGTGTAGAGCTTCATATTGTTTTCACTTTGTTTCTAACTTTTGATTATTTTTAGTATGGGATCACATAATTGCGTCCACCCGTCTCATTATCCCACCAGTTTTACTGTTTTACCGTTTTGAATTTAGTAGCGTTACATAGTTGGTAATGGTGTCGATTCGGGTTTGCATTCTCTAAAACTAAACTAAATTTGACAGGTCTAATAGTATTGCTGTTTTTTTCCAACCACTGAAGTAAAAAAGGACAGCATTACTTTTAGACCTGTCAAACTTAGTTTAGTTTTAGAGAATGCAAAACCGAATCGATACCATTATGTAGTAATTTCACGGAAAACATTACCCTTCAATCCTAAATACAACAATGCTTGCTTGGGGGTGGCAAGTGAGGTGTGGTAGCGGACTCTGGAAAAGAATTCTACAACATCAAAATAAATTTACCGTTAAAAAAAACTGTCTGTAAATATCTTCATCTGCAATTTCTATATGCAACAATGTTTTTGTGGCAATAAAGTTATCTATCTTTATCTTATCTTAGAAACTTTAAGAAAAAATACTCATAACTAACCTATTTAATAGGTGCTCAGTTGAAATTTTAATATATGCCGATATTGCTTGAAATCTTGGAGCTATAAACCTAACCTAACTAACCTTTTTTTTTTTTTTTTTTTTTTAACGACTTCGTCGTCCGTCTTTGGTGGGACGGGTGGGGGTTACTGTAATAGTCTACCCACCCGCCCCGACGGGGAGGCCCGGAACTCCTACATTCCGGGCCCCGACAACACACCAAACAATAGGGGGGGGGTGTCCAGCTTGAAGCGACACCCCCCCGACACGACACCACACCATTTCTGGTGGGGCGGGAGGAGGCGATCCAAGCGCCTCCTTCTACCGCCACTTCACCCTAGTTTACACGAATGGGCGGGAGGAGGCGGAAAAGACGCCTCCTGCTACCGCCCAGAAAGGAAATACACACGAAATGGGCGGGAGGAGGCGGAAAAGACGCCTCCTGCTACCGCCCAGAAAAACCCAACTAGTGGGGAAAAACACCCTTACTAGTGGGGCGGGAGGAGGCGGGCAAAACGCCTCCTTCTACCGCCCCTCCGCCTGTGCCGGATCGGGTCAAGGAGAGGATCTTCCTCCCTGACCCGCTCCGCGGCCTCCTTCTGCGAGATTGCGTATTCGCAGAAGGAGGCCACAGCCTGCCACGCCGTGTCGCTGCCGAGCATGGCACGAATAACGCTCGGCAGGGACAGGTCCAGCCCTATGTGTGCGGAGAGTGTGTGTCGCTGTGTTGACAGAGCGACACACACTCCCAGCACGTGGGGCGCCGTGTCTTCTGGCGCCCCACATTGGTGGCAGGCTGGGGTCGGCTCCCGTCTAGCGACTTGGTGCAGGTATTTTCCGAAGCATCCATGCCCGGAAAGCACCTGCACCAATCGGTAGGTGAGCGACCCATGCCGCCGCCGCATCCACTCCCCGAGGACCGGTCTCAAGGCCCCCACCGTCCACGCACCCGGCACCGGTGGGGCCAGGTCCTCCGTCCACCGCCCTATCAGGGCGGCCTGCGCCTGCCTTCGCATGCGCGCTACCTCTTCCCAATCCGGGGGCTCTCCGCGGGTCCTTCTAGCCGAGACAAGATGGTAAATCTCGGCGAGGACCTCCGCTTGGAGCTCCCAGGGGGGGTCTCCGGCAAGCGCGCATGCGGCCGTCCAGGACACCGTTCGGTATCCGCGTATCGCCCTCGTCGCGATGACCCGCTGCGGACGTCGCAGCAGGGCCTTATTGGCGCGTCCGAGGGCGTCCGCCCAGACCGGCGCCCCATAGCAGGCCATACTCCTGGTGACGGCGGAGTATAGCCCGCGGCAGTTGGCGCTTGGGCCGCCCACGTTGGGCAGCAGCCTCCCTAGTGCGGCAGCGGCACTCACGACCTTCGGGGCCAGACTTGCAAAATGGGCCCCGAAGGTCCACCTCCCATCCAGGATGAGGCCCAGGTACTTCATCTGGGTCCCCACCCGGATCGGGACCCCGTCCAGGACGACTTGAGTGCCTGGAGGGGGTCCCCCCCGAGGCCCGTGAAACAACAGGGCCTCGGTCTTGGAGAGGGCAACCTCTAGTCCTAGGGAGCGGATGCGGTCGACCACCAGGGCTGTCCCCACCGTGGCCAACCGCAGCGTCGCTCCCAGGTCCCTCCCCCTGGCCACGACTAGGGTGTCGTCCGCGTAGCAGGCGACCCGCAGACTTGCGGGAAGCGTGCCGCGGAGCACCCAGTCGTAGCCGACGTTCCACAGCAGGGGTCCCAACACTGACCCCTGTGGAACGCCGCAGGCCACGCGACGGCGCCTCAGGCCGTCGCGTCCCTCCACGAGGATCTCGCGGTCGCGGAGGTAGTCGCCCAACAGCCTCCTCAGATACAGGGGCACTCCATGGTATCGGAGCGCCTCCTGTATCGTGGCGTGTGGGAGGCTGTTAAAGGCGTTGGCAATGTCCAGCGAGACAGCCAACGCCTTATCCCCCTCGGCGACCGCGGCCTGCGTCCATCCTTTGAGCCAGAGCAGGGCGTCTATCGTCGACCGCCCCGCCCTGAACCCATACTGGGCCTCGGACAGTCCGGGCCCAGTGCCCTCCAGGTGCTGGACGACCCGGGACGCTACGACTCTTTCGAGGAGCTTTCCCGTGTCGTCCAAAAGCACGATTGGCCTGTAAGCGGAAGGTGTCTCGGCATCCCGACCATCCTTCCGCAGCAGGCACAACCGGCCGTCCTTCCATATCTTCGGGAACTGTCCAGACGTGATGCATACGTTGAACAGTTCCCGAAGCGGACCGCCCAGTGACTTTAGGGCGATCCGCAGCACTGCACCTGGAACCCCGTCCGGTCCCGGGGCCGTCCTCTTGCCGTGCATCCGAGCGACGGCAACCTCCATCTCCACCTCCGTGACGGGGGGGATGGAGTCCGGGTCCGGCACCTCCTCCTCCTCGGGGAGGATAGGCGACATCACTGGAGGGGTGTGGTCTGGGTCTCTGTTTGGAAACAGACCCACCAGCACCCTCTCCAGGACCTCCGGCTCGAGGGACTCCGCTACGGGGGGCGCTTGGCCCCGGAACTTTTTCCGGGCCGCCTTATACGGGCGCCCCCACGGGTCCCTATCGAGGCCCTCCAGGGCCTCGCCCCAGGATGTCGCCTTCGACTCCCCTATTGCCAGCTGTAGGGCCCGCTTCGCGTCACGGTACGCCTCATACAGCTGGCCTTCAGCTGCCAGCTCCTCTGCTGACAGCTGGTCGTCCGTGCGGCCGCGTCGCAGTCGTCTGATGCGGACGTACGGCCGCTGTGCCGCTGAGCAGGCCTCCCTGTGTGCCGCGATCTCCCGGCGCCACCAATATACCTGGCGGCGCCCCTCGTAGCGGCGGGCCCTCGGCATGGCGGTGTCGCAAATGGCCGTTAATGCATCTCTAAAACGGCCTGCTGCGACATCCGCCACGGGGTGCGTGCGCCCCGCAACCCAAGCTTGGACGACGGCCGCCTCCTCTGCCAACTCGACGTCTAGGCGGCTCATCGTCCACCGCGGGAAGTGCGCACGCATCTCCCGGCGGGGCCCTCCCAGGCTGTCGGAGGGACCCATCTCGAACCTTATATACTTGTGGTCCGAGAGGGTCTCTACCTCCGACTCTACCCTCCAGGCCCGGACACGCGCTGCGGCTGCTGGGGTGGCGAACGAGAGGTCCACCACGGACCCCCCACGCTGCCGCACGCACGTGTGGGCCGACCCTGTATTGAGGAGGGTCAGCCCGGAGGCAACTGCCCACTCCACGACAAGCTCACCGCGAGCGTCGGTGGAGGGGTTGCCCCAGTCCCGGGCCTTCGCGTTCAGGTCCCCCATAAAGAGGACCTGACGTGGCGCCTGCCTTAACACCGCCGCGGCCAGGAGGTCCACAAACACCTCCAGCTCCGCGACGGTTCTATTGGGGGAGAAGTACGCTCCTATTATGGCGTACTCCCCCCAATTGGCCACCACGTATCCCGCGCCCCTCTCGATGACTGTGAGAGGGGGGGTTCCGCCTTGCCTGCTCAGTATAGCCACGGAGCCATCAAGGTCCCCAGCCCAGCAAGGATGCTGGGGGGGGACATAATAGGGCTCCGCGGCGACGGCGATGTCTATTTGCCACTGCGCCAGGGACTGCATCAGCAAGTCCTGAGCTCTGGCGCAGTGGTTGAGGTTCGTCTGAAGGTAGCTGTGATGGCTGACTAAAGACATTAGTCAGACATCGCAGCTACCTCGTTCGCTGATGCGCGAACGCCCGCCGGGGAGGCCACTCGTGGGGCCTCGGGGGCGGCCACAGTCCGTGTGTTGGCCGCCTTCCCGTTCGTCTTGGGAGGGACGCAGCTGCGCCCCCCCATAATGTGCCCAGAGGGCCTTCCCACCTCGGCGCAGATCGCGCAGTGCGCCGCGACCTTCCCGCAGTTAGCGGATCTGTGCCCCTCCTCGCCGCAGCGGTAGCACAGATCGCCCCGGTTAGCTGTGGCGGGGCACTGGGGGCGGGTGTGGCCCAGCCCCATGCATCTGTAACACCGCATGGGGCGCGCCCCCATGTTCGTGACGCCCACCGAGCTCCAGCCTATGAGGAGCCTGCCCTTGTCCAGCACCAGCTGAGCAGCCGGGATCGGGCAGGCTACGAGGCAGGACCACGAGCCGTTCCAGGCCTGGCGAATGTCGCCAGGCCTGACGAGGTGCACTGGGCACCCCCCCGCCTTTGCTATGGCTGCCGCCACCTTCTCCTTGGTGGCGGCATCATCCAGGCCCGTGATCCTCAGGTCCGTGACTTTCACGGGCCTGGAAACGCTGGCCACGTCGGACAGGACTTCCCGCAGTTTGCCTGCGAGCCTGTCCGCCTTTTCGTCGTGATCGGAGCCAGGTATTTCCAATAGCCTGGCTCCCGTGGCCGTCGTTCTGAACCTGATCTGCTCAATGCCGAGCTCCTCAAGGTTCACCTTCTCTTGCGCCTCGTCGATGAGGGTCTTGTAGGTGACCCCCTTCTCGACGGCGTCGGGCTGCAACGACAGCACGACTGCTGCCGTTTTGGGGGCCTTCTGCACCACCCTTAGGGCCCTATTCCCCGCCGCGGGGCCTTGCGGCCTGGCAGGCCCATTTACAGGGGGGGCAGCTCCACCTCGCCTCCTGTTTCTCCTTCCTCCCCTCTTCCTCTTCCTCTTCCCCACCGTGGTCCAAGCATCTGCCTGTGGGGCAGAAGTTGGGGCAGCCACGGGGGCAGCGGGAGGGGCGGGTCTCCTCACCTCTTGTGTTCCCCTCATGGCTGGGGGAACGTACGGCCTTGGAACCGTCGTCGGCGGGGCGGCAGCTACCTGCCTTGGAGCCGGCGCGGCCGGCTTAGCTGCGACTGCAGCATAGCGCGCCGGCCTCGGTGGCTGCGCGGCCGGCTTAGCTGCGACTGCAGCATAGTGCGCCGGCCTCGATGCCTGCGCGGCCGGCCTGGCTGCGACCGCAGCGTAGCGCGCCGGCGCCGGTGTCGGCCTGGGTGGGGCGGCAACCACTGCCTCCCTCTCTGTCGCCCTTTTGGCGTCCGCCCTCAATGGCGGCCTCATAATTTGGGCCGGAAGGAGGCGGCTCTCCAGTCCTTCGAGCCGGGCGTTCATCATTTCGCCGACCGTGATGGTCAGCGAACGCCGCAGCTCCTCCACCAGCTCCGCCCCCTGTATAATGGCGGGTGCCCTCCTCGACGCTGAGTTCTCCGCGACAGTGGCTGCGGCGACGGCCTCGTTGGTCTTGGCCGTTGCCTCCGCGTAGCCCTGTCGCAGCGCCTTCACCATAGATTTGGAGGCGTCTACCTCCAAACGCAGACGTGCGTTGTCGGCACGGAGACGACGTGTCTCCTCTGCCTCCGTCCGACCTGCAAGGGTGTCCACCACGTCCCGAAGGACAGAGGTGGCCCTCTTCAAGCGGGCGATGAATCCGCCCTTTAGGTTGCCCGATTTTTGGGCAACTTCTAAAATTGCAGCAAGCCCTTGTCCAGCTTGCGCCCTCAACTCCTGGGCGTTCATTTCGCTAGCGTCTCTGGTCGCTGTGACGTCAGAGTCACTCTCTGTCGTGCGACCAGAGGCTGCGCTCGCCCCCTTCCTCAGAGCCCTGTTGGCAAGGGCTTCTTCCAACTCCCTATCCACCGGCGAAGCCGGCTTCAAGAAAGCCTCTCTCCGAGGCGCTACCTTCGTAGACCTCCCTCTCCCTCTCTGTGCGGACGTGACCTTGGCGGTCGCCGATCCCTCCGTCTCCGTGTCTGAGTCGTAGTACCCAGCCACGTAGAAGGAGGAAAACGGCCGCTTCTGGCCAGTCCCGCTCTCGACTCCACTAAAATCCATTTCGGAGGCGGTCCCCGCATCAGATGCGGTCCCAGCGCCCGAAATGGATTCCTCCCTCGGTTGCTTCGTGGACGGGCCCTTAGGCCTCGCCCCCGAAGCTGCCCTGTTGGAGACGGGTTCGACGTACGTCGACTCCGCCGCCAACAAATCGGGCGACCCTACATTCTCCAGGGAGGAGGTGAACCTCCCTGAAGCATCACGCGTCTGTTTAGACATGATGTCAAAACAGACCGCAACTCAACACAAAACGGAACAAACACACAATAAACACAGTCAATCACAATTTAGTCTTGGAAGTACAGAGCAACTTTAGCCGAGCCCGATCTGCCACTCCGTTACGGTGGTCAGATGGGTCGTTTCCGGGGAACGCGACGTGGACGCAAAGCTCTGTGGGGGGTCCCCCTAACCTAACTAACCTAACCTAACCTAACCTAACCTTGTACATATTTATCTGTAGATACTTTTTCTCAAGTTCAGATTCCGCTTGCATATAGTCCGGAAAAGTTGATTGTGTACAATAATTATCGGTATGTACATATATACATTTTATAAAATTGAATAGCGTAATCAATCCCTGGGTAGTAATAGTCGTAAGGACAAGCCAGCATAAAAAATAGAAGAGCGACAACGTATTGCAAAACGTTTGACCTTTTGGTTGCTTATTTCATCATAATAATAAATACAAAATGGTCTGAATTCTAATCAAATCAAATAAAATAACGAATCTTCATTTCGGATTTGGATAAGTGATATTTTCCTCAGTTTTTGAGTCATTAGACTCTAATAAAAAACACCTTTGGCACAGGGGAAAACTTACAGAAGGTGACATTTATTTTAATATATTCTTTAAAATAATTACATACTCGTGCCTACTTGAACTAAATGGGTGATATATTTACATAAAAGTGTTGTATCTGCTATCGTATCACGTACGAGAATGTTTTTTTCAAATAGTATGAAAATCTATTTAAATGTATCTTTTATAAGGTTACAAGTCCTTGTAATGTTTTTCATTCAGTATCAATTCCTTTTATCACTATTATTGTATCACACATTTATGTCAATAAATGAATATTTGTTTTGATTACATACGTAATATAATTGATTTAAACTCTAGAGGGTCTAGAGTCAAGAGGTACTTAGATCCTTGCTAATATTATAAATGCGAAAGGAACTCTGTCTGTCTGTCTGTATTTCAAGTCTAAACTACTGAACAGGTACAGTTACAAAAAAAAAAACTGTAAAGAGACTAGAGCCTGAGAAAGGACATAAGCTACTTTTTATCGCGATAAACGTAGCCCACGTGGTTGAAACCGTGGGGAGCAGCTAGTGATAAATGTTTGCAAAAAAAATCTTAGATGAATAAAGTTTATTGGTTAATGAATATAATACGAGTATACATACTTAACTAATGACCCGGTAAACTTTGTACCCACCTGCCAATCCTCATACAAAATTACCAATTTTGACTTTTTCGATTGTTCAGAACTGCTCCTTTGGGTTTTACCTAAACCTCCCCAGTAAGGAGGCGAGCGAAACAAAACAAAAAAAAACTAATTCAAATCAGTCCAGCGATTTTCGAATTTTGCGAAACTTACACGGCCACTTATTTATATCTATCTACCTATAGTCTTTTAGCTGTGTTAGTATTTAATTTTATAAGCAAAACAGCATAAAAGTGGGCCTCTAGCCACTCATGACCGTGACAGACCTCATTTGTAGTATTTTTCTTTATCAATAGGTAGAGTTGATTGTTCAGTTTACGACATGTGGAAAAGGTGTAGCCCCAATAAACAGTTAGGACTTTCGGACTACATGCGTCCGTACTTTGGGATTAAAGTTATACTGAAACTGGTATTTAACGCGCGGTTAGTAATATAATTGTTAAAGTAGGTAGGTTTCCTCGTTTAATTAAGTAACTACATACGTCATAAGTTAGGTATAATGGTAGTTAAGTAGGTAGTACCTGCATAATTTAATTTGATGTGTTTCCAAGATAACTGACGTTAAGCATTACCGTCTGATGAAATCGTTCATAATTATATCAACATTGCGAAAGTTTGTGTGTGTGTGAATGTTTGTTACCACGTATCGCCGTAACTGCTTAACCGATTTTGATGAAATTTGGAATGGAGATAGCTTATACCCTGGACCCGTGCCAAGGACTGGGCCGATATCTAGTTATCTTAGCCTTATTGTAACACTACGTTACTACGGATTAACTTAACTGCGCTATGCAACAATTAATGTACACGGCTTCCTACTGAAAAACAAAACGCTTTATAAACCAAGTAACATTTCGTTGCCCCGTGGGATGCCGGGCTAGAATAGCATCCCCCCTTTTCCTTCCCGAGGGAGTCGTAAGAGGCGACGAAGGGAATTGTACCGGAAGGTGGGCAGCAGCGCCTTCTGAGCAACCGTCATCTTTTACTGCGATCCCCAAGACGTCTGCCAAGCGTGGGGATTATGGCAAATACCCCCCCTAATGAATTCCAAACATTTAAAACGGCCCCCAGTCCCCGGCAGCTCCTCTATCCTTGGCCCCGGTAGCAGGCCAGGTAACGGTGGAGCAGGGGGTGCTAAGAATCTCCGGCAGTTGCCCCGCTATCAACCCAAAAAACGACCTCTGGCCCTGGCAACACACAACGTGCGCACGCTCAGGGAGGACGAGAAGATTGACGAGCTGGAAAAGTCGTTGAGCAAGTTACGATGGGATGTCATGGGATTATCGGAAGTCCGAAGAGAGGGACAGGACACGATCATTCTAAATTCCGGTAACTTGCTCTTCTACCGGGAAGGACATCAGAAATCCCAGGGTGGTGTCGGGTTTCTCGTCCGTAAGTCCCTTGTTAACAACGTGGTGAAAGTCGAAAGTGTGTCGAGCAGGGTAGCGTACCTTATACTCAGAATAACCGAACGGTATTCGTTGAAGGTCATACAGGTTTACGCGCCGACCTCGACACACCCAGACGAGGAAGTAGAGGCTATGTATGAGGAGATATCCGAGGCCATGCATAGCTCCGAAACGCACTTCACCGTTGTTATGGGGGACTTCAACGCAAAATTAGGCACACGGAATGGCGATGAGTTGAAAGTGGGGTCATATGGATATGGCAGGCGGAACCAGAGGGGCCAGCGGATGGTCGACTTCATGGAGAAGGAGGGACTCTTTGCGATGAACTCCTTCTTTGAAAAGCGACCATCTAGGAAGTGGACGTGGATAAGCCCCGATGGTTCAACCAAAAATGAGATCGACTTCATCATGACGACCAAAAGGCGAATATTCAATGATGTCTCTGTGATCAGCAGGGTGAAAACCGGTAGTGATCACCGCATCGTAAGAGGCACATTGAATATCAATGTCAAGCTTGAGAGGTCACGTCTGATGAAGTCTACGCTCCGACCTAGCTTTGGTCAAATCCAAGACCCCGAAGGCTTTCAACTCCAACTTCACAATCGCTTCCAGTGCCTAGCTGAATGCGAAACAGCGGGCGAGTTAAACAACGGGTTGGTGGAAACTGTCCAAGCGGTGGGGTCTCAGTTCATTAAAACCCCACGCCGAAATAAACCTCAAAAGCTCTCAGGCGAAACCATTAAGTTAATGGAAGACCGAGATGTGATGAGACTGCAATCTTCAGCTGATATGTCGGAATATGGCGAGCTCAATAGACGGATCTCGAAGTCAATGCGACACGACTTGCGTACCTATAATACGTCACGTGTTAAGGTCGCAATCGAGCGGAACCAGGGCTCCAAAGTGTTCGCAAAGAATTCGTCTATAGGGCAAAGCCAAATGACGAAGCTGAAGATCGACAACGGCAGAATCATCACATCGAAACCGGAGATCCTGAAAGAGCTCGAGAGGTTTTATGGACAGTTATACACCTCAACGCGGAAACCCGTTGCAAGTGCGGCTCGGGACGCAAGAGCCAAACTAACCCGACACTATACTGAGGATATCCCGGACATCAGCCTGTATGAGATTAGAATGGCTCTCAAACAGCTTAAGAACAACAAGGCGCCTGGTGATGACGGAATCACGACAGAACTTCTGAGAGCGGGTGGAAAACCGGTACTTTTAGTCCTCCAGAAGTTATTTAATTCCGTCATACTTGAAGGAACTACGCCAGAAGCGTGGCACGGAAGTGTGGTGGTGCTGTTCTTCAAAAAAGGTGATAAAACTTTGTTGAAGAACTACAGGCCCATCTCACTTCTGAGCCACGTTTATAAGCTGTTTTCGAGAGTCATTACGAACCGTCTCGCACGTAGGTTTGATGATTTCCAGCCTCCCGAACAAGCCGGGTTCCGTAAAGGCTTTAGCACCATAGACCACATACATACGCTCCGGCAGATTATACAGAAGACTGAGGAGTATAATCGGCCATTATGTCTTGCGTTTGTGGACTATGAGAAAGCCTTCGATTCAGTCGAAACCTGGGCGGTGCTGCAGTCTCTTCAGCGATGCCAAATTGACTATAGGTATATCGAAGTGCTGAGGTGCTTGTATAAAAACGCCACTATGTCAATTCGTTTACAGGACCAGAGAACGAAACCAATCCAATTGCAGCGAGGCGTGAGACAGGGAGACGTTATCTCTCCGAAACTGTTCACGAACGCATTGGAGGACGTTTTCAAGCTCTTGGACTGGAACGGATCTGGCATCAACGTGAATGGCGAATACATCACTCACCTTCGTTTTGCCGATGATATAGTCATCATGGCAGAGTCGCTTGAAGAGCTCAGTACAATGCTCAGCGACCTCAGTAGAGTTTCCCAACAGGTGGGTCTTAAAATGAACATGGACAAGACAAAAGTCATGTCCAATGTCCATGTCGCACCCGTACCAGTAGTTGTGGGAGGCGATACTATCGAAGTTGTTGACGATTATGTTTACCTTGGACAGACTGTCCAGTTAGGTAGGTCCAACTTCGACAAAGAGGTCGCCCGACGAATCCAACTCGGATGGGCAGCGTTCGGGAAATTACGCGACATCTTCTCGTCCAACATTCCTCAGAGCCTCAAGACGAAAGTCTTTCAGCAGTGTGTGTTGCCAGTGATGACTTATGGTACTGAGACGTGGTCTTTGACTGTTGGCCTTTTGAATAAGCTCAGAGTCACACAACGAGCCATGGAGAGAGCTATGCTTGGAGTTTCTTTGCGTGATAGAATCCGTAATGAGGAAATTCGCCGAAGAACCAAGGTCACCGACATAGCTCTCAGAATCTGCAAGTTGAAGTGGCAATGGGCAGGCCACATCGCTCGACGAACCGATAACCGATGGGGAAGAAAGGTTCTCGAGTGGCGACCACGAACCGGAAGACGTTCTGTAGGTAGGCCCCCCACTAGGTGGACCGACGACATTGTAAGAGTCGCAGGGAGCCGATGGATGCAAATGGCTAATAGCCGTTCATGGTGGCGTTCAAGGGGGGAGGCCTATGTTCAGCAGTGGACTTCTTCCGGCTGATGATGATGATGATGAACATTTCGTAGTTATATAAAACTAGCTGGTCCCCGTGGTTTCACCCGCGTCGAGTACCTACACTTTATCACGTTGAAAAGTACATTTTATCCTTCTCCATGGTCCGATCGATCTCCACGCTAAATTTCATCAATATCGGTTTAGCGGCTTAGTCGTGGAAAGGTAACAAACAAACAGAGTTACTTGTGCATTTATAATATTAGTATGGATATGTATACATTTTAGTATTAATAAAATATATTATACATAAATAGATTAACATATTTAGGCCACCACTTACATGTAGGTAAAATCTTTTAGTATTATTTTGTAGGTGGCGTGTTATGAAACAATGTATTTGAGACTTTGTAAATGTTTCACGTTTTGTATTTAGTATACTTTTTTTATAATATACATGCAACTAGATGATGGGAGAGCTAAACCTGTAAGTAACCATCATGTCTACATGTTTCCTGAAAATTCCAACACCAAAAGGCCACACGAAAAGGCGTAAGTTTACGCACTCGCGGTAGAACCCGTTAAAAACTCAAACTAGGCACACGACTGTTGCAGCGCATTGTGAGTATTGTGACATTTACAATCTACAGTTAAAAATAATATTACGAATGCTTCGAGCCGCATCAATATCTTTTCAGCGTGTTCGAGTAACAAAATTATTGCAAACATCGAAACATTTGCGTTATTTTTTTGATATACTTGTCGGATGATTTTACTGCATAATTATCTCAACTGCATTGGAGCTAAGGCTGAGGCACAATGAGCTCTGACGGCTGCTTTCCGCCCATTGTGCATCTACTCATCACACAATTGTACCTTCTAGCTTAGTTTTACACAGACTTTAGAACTAGTGCAATTATAATCCTCTTTAATCACACTAATTTCTTTAGTTATTTATCTCCCAAATTTTCTCGTATAAAAATTGAAATGTTACCAAGTTACGGCCGGTTTCAATAACCGATCTATCCACGGTTTGCCCTACTGGAGATAGGAATCTAAATATATATATATTACTAAAAAGTGACTGACTGACTGACATAGTGATCTATCGACGCACAGCCCAAATCACTGGACGGATCGGGCTGAAATTTGGCATGCAGGTAGATGTTATGACGTAGGCATCCGCTTAAAAAGGATTTTGATTAATTCTACCCCTAAGGGGATAAAATAGGGGATGAAAGTTTGTATGAAACTTTGTCAATTTTAAACCGATCCGGCTGAGACTTTGCATGCATAAAGCTGTAGCCACGCGGGTGAAACCGCGGGGAACAGCTAGTTTGATATAAGCGCCATAGAAGTAATGTCAAATTTATATCTCTAGTAGGGCAAACCGTGGATAGATCGGTTATTGAAACCGGCCGTTAGTGATAGTGACGTCAAGACAGCAATTTCAATGAAAAAGTTGTAGTAAAATTTGTTTGAGTGTGCCTTTACATTACAGGCATTGAAGGAAATGAAAAAGGAGACTATTTACATAGCCAATTAGTCCATACTAAATTGTGAAATACGCAGAAGTTATTCATGACAGCAGCGGTGCGAAAGTTTCAATACCATTGTCAGACAATGGATTTGTCAATCATGGGGGAAACGTTCGTATCATTGTACACAAGTGGAAAATAGAGGTTCTTCGTACGCTATAGGTTTTCAGACCAACTCAACAGCATGCTTTTGCAAGATAAAGCTACATTGACTATTCTGTGATTTCGAAAGTTATACCCTCCATCCTTAGGTACTCCACCGTTTTACCTAACCGTTTATTATGGTAATTTGGACTAGTTCCATTATTGTCAGACAAAAGAGGTCCAATCAGTAAATCAAATTTTCCTTTGAGACAGTATAAAATTGGTTCCGCCATGTGTTCAGGAATTACTTAGGAATGCCTCTACTTTTAATTTTACTTTAAGCTATCTTTACTCCAGATTTTATCCAAATCCGTTCAGCCGTTGTAACGTCAAATAGTAACAAACATCCATTCATCCACCTTTCAAAGTATATTTTAGTAATATTTTGATAAGTATCGTTTTAAAAGTGTGTTAGTTTATTTCAAAACAAAACTCATAAGTATATGAACCAGATTTGAGATGAAATCTACAAATAGTTTTAGGAAGGTCTATCTATGAAAAATAAAACCCTACACCAGTCGAGGCGTTATGTTCGTAACGACTTTAGCCAATATAATTGGCGAATATTTATTATAACAAAATGTATAACTGTACACACAAATAAATAATTACACTACTCAAAAAATTAAAAGTGAAGTTATTGTAATAGTGTAATATGTAGTTGTATAGCGATGATGGCTCAGTGGTAGTGAGGTCGGCTTGCGATCCGTAGAACGTGGGTTCGAATCCTACAATGAGCTTGAGCTTTCGGTGAAGGAAAACATCGTGATGAAACCATAGCTTGGTGGTAGGGTATTTTCTAGTACTCGCCTGGCTAGCTACCACCCTCTTGCTAAGAATCTGTCGCCAAGCACCTATCGGTGTGTTCCGGCAGCCTCACTTGAGAGCCAGTTCCCAGTCCAGGTGTAGCGTGGTGCCATCTTCGACCACATCGTCACTTAACATCAGGTGACTTGTGGTCAAACGCTACTGTATATACAGTGAAACCTGGTTAAGTGAGACCTCAAGGGACATGCAAATTTGTCTCATTTATAGAGGTATTCCACTTACCCAGTGTCTCAGATATACAGGTATAAATAAACATCTGTCTCATTAACAGAGGGTTCCATTAATAGAGGTCAGAATACATGTTATTTCAGTTAATAGAGGTGGGATTATTAAATAAAATAACGTATTATGTAATTAAATGTTCAGGATATTCTGATAAACGTACACGTCCTAGTTTTCGTAGTCCTTCAGAAAAATTCTGAATGATTCTAGAAAGAGTAGATTTTGGCACATACATTCGAATTAGACTTCATCGCGTATCTTCTCACTTTCAGAAACGGATATTAACTTCAGTTTTTCACGTACTGATAACGATTTGAGCCTTTATTTCGGTATTTTTCAAATAAACATCCGTATGATAAGGTAAAGTAAAACTAAAACTGCAGGTTATTAAGGCTCAAAATTAGTTGAGCACGGAATAAGTGGCTAGAAAAAGAATAAGTGAACAAACATAACGATGTTATCTCAGTTATAGAGGTTAATGCATATAAAATTCACTTGCTGTCTCATTTATAGAGGTAATGGAATCCCAGATATAGAGGTTTGCTTCGTCCCACTAACAGGGGTAATTCAGTGCCAAAGTGGTGGGACCTCAGCATGAGTACCAGTAATAGAGGTTTCTCACTTATCCAGGTCCCACTTAACCAAGTTTCACTGTAGTAAAAAAAAAATATTACGCCCCATTTAATACCCAATATTGTCACAGACCATATTATCAACTCGTTTAATTTTGCGTTGTTCTTCTTTGGTATGCGCTAGTAGCCAGCTATGGTCGGAGTTTCCAGGTCACCCAAAGGTGCACGATATGGCTTTACAACTGTTACAACCATGATGAGCCTATCGTACCGAAGTCGAATTCTCGTCGAAACCTTTCAAAGTCAACGTGTCGCATTGGCTTATCATTTAAATTTCCTGTTTGTACAATGTATTTTAGATTAAAGTCACCTAAGGGCACAGGATCTTAAGCAATCACTCTTTAAAAAATACCAACTCATTAATGACACCTGCCACTTTCCAGTTTTATCATCAGCCACCTACTTTTCAAAGGTCGTTAGGTACTTATTTTATTGCTGTAATGAAATTAGTTTTATTGGTACATACACTTATTAGAATGTTGCAGTTTGAATGAACGTCAACTGTCGACCGGTTTCATAACATTTATGCAAAGAGCTCTGCAGTCTGCACGTGGTGGCTCTACTATTGCGTTCTGGACTTGGAGTTACACTCATAAGATTAAGCGCTTTCAGTCGCTTGTCCTATATAATTAACTAGCTGTTCCCCGCGGCTTCACCCGCGTGGGCTACAGTTTATCGCGATAAAGAGTATCCTATGTCCATCCCCCGGGTTCAAACGATCTCTGTATCAAATTTCATTTAAATCGGTTCAATAGTTTAAGCGTGAAAGCGTGACAGATAGACAGAGTTACTTTCGCATTTATATATATAGGGATAGGGAAGGGAAAGGGAAGGGAAGGGATAGGGAAGGGATAGAGAAGGGATAGGGAAGGGATAGGGATGAGACTTTCATTCAAGAAACTTAAATGAGAAATACTAACCTACGCAAACTGAACATTATAGTACCTAATCTAATAAACCGCTACCAGGTGGCAGCGTTCTCAAAATGCCCCGTTCAATGATTTTAATTTAGTTCTGCTTGTTTTAAACTTTTTGTTTTTTGGTAAGTAAATATAAAATAAACAATTTTTACAAAAGGATTCATTCACAATCGTGAACTTTAAAACTTACAAAATTCCTCACTATTTTTGTTACTACTAAAACTTATTTATATTCTTCTTTGATTAAAGAATATTATCATAGAACTTAAGTTCTACGTTCATGGTTAACCATGCATTTTGTATTTGTGTAAATTAGCCACATTGAGCTGTCATACAAACACTGAAATTGTCATACTTAGCCTTCGGAATCTCCAAGTCTCGAAGAGATCGTCAAGCGATTAAACCGTTCTCTGTACTTTTATTTGTATATTTTTTATTTTGTTGTTTTTGTCGTTGTTTGTACTCACTTAAGACATTGTCATACACTACTTTCATATCATCCATGCTTTCGTTTCATTTTTAGTTGATACTGAATTCCCAAAAACTTACTGCGAAGGCTCATCCATACTAAAACTAAGGTTAACTTGTATATATTGTAAATATAAAGCAAGGTTTCGTTTATATTGATGTCATAGTGTACCTACCAAATCAAATAAGACCTATCACATCATATGTGAGACTTTTGAGATGACATTTTGGGAAATCGCAAGCTCGTGTGAATTATTACCTTAAGTGAAGCCTGCATAATATGTACAGCGTAATTATAATACGTCAAAACAATGTAAATTTTTATGCTTGTATAGTATGGTTGTGACGTAGAAAACTACAGGCCGTAAAAGAGGTGTAGGTATACCTAAACCTAAATGTTAAGGTAATCGTACAAAATTTTAGTAACGATTCGCTAATGCCAAACCATAAAAAAGAGAAGAAAAAACAAAGAAATATTAACGCAGGTGTTTTGTTTATTTCCTTATTAGCTCTTCCCTTTGGCTTAACCCACTAGAGTATATAGGCATAAAAAAGTATTGTATTTCATTCCCCAAGGACCAATTTACCTTCATACCAAATTTCATCAATATCGGCTAAAAAGCGAACTGACAAAAACTCACGAATAATATTTAACTATGGATATTATTGACTGAATTTATATGAAAAAAGTATAAGTAACACAAACCATCGCATATTATATTTCGTACCATATTTCTTTGTAACTTTTGTTAGGTACATATTGATCTTACTTAAGGAAGAACGACCAACTATATCTTTTTTTTTCTTACATCTCGGAGTCAGAAAGCAACAATTAATAATAAAAAAAATAATAATAATAATGCCCGCACAATCACATACATAGGCTCTGACCCCTAACTAGGTTTCCCTGTATCTAGGGTATCAGAAACTACGAGGATCGGGGATCCACAACACCCAGACACAGAACAAATACTTGCGCTTTTTTTT
Source organism: Opisthograptis luteolata (assembly GCA_931315375.2). NCBI lineage: Eukaryota > Metazoa > Arthropoda > Insecta > Lepidoptera > Geometridae > Opisthograptis > Opisthograptis luteolata. The sequence goes on along the minus strand of OV928049.1, from coordinate 8,517,439 downwards.
CAATGCACAAATATTTGTCCTGTAGCGGGAATCGAACCCGCGACCTCACGCTTTACAGTCGGCTATCCGCCCATAAAAATTGGCTTACGTAATGAACGCACAGCTCCAGTTGGTGATGCCCCCTAAAATATCAGGAAAACTGGAGGATACCTGTCTTTCGCGCATTTTACGACGTTCTAAAAATGAATCGTCTGATGTTCCGGATTTAGAACGATTTGCACACATAATTACCTTGACTGTATTTTTACTTGCTAAATTTTCTTTGGGATACTAAATTGTAGTTGTCGTTGAGCGCCACGTTTATTATTTATCACGCCATTTTATGCACGTGCGGAGTGTTAAGTTGTGTCTATTCTTTACATTTTGAAACGCTAGATCTACTTAGTATCAGATGTTTTGCAATTATATAATAGAGCAGTTGTTCCCAAAGTTGACTGGACCGCGACTCACTTAACAAAAAGTTCCAAATTCATGACTTACCTCTTTTATTTTTCGTGAAGGAAAAACTCGTATGCTAAATGAATGAAGCGCTGCTCAAACTAGAAAAAAAACATTCAGTTCCGACCCAAAGTGTTAATATACAAAGAGTTCTATTGGTCTAAAAACAAAAAAAACAGAACGGTGTTTTCCGGCAGCCTCTCTTGAGGGCCAGTTCCAGGTGTAGCGTAGCGTCATCTCCGACCACATCGTCACTTACATCAGGTAACTTACGAGTATGCTCAAAACAAACCCTGTAAGTTGTAAAAAAATATATAGTTTAAAAAACTAAAAAAACACTTTAAAAACGCACTCAAAAATATAAAATAATTAAATTGATTTGTATTAGTTACGATATAATGGTTAATTCAAAAAGTGTGGAGCGCTTTTTGGTTGTGTGTACTTTTATTTACCCAGTAAAAGAAGCGCTCCACACTTTTTGAATTAACCATTATGTCGTAACTAATACAAATCAATTTAATTATTTTATATTTTTGAGTGCGTTTTTAAAGTGTTTTTTTAGTTTTTTAAACTATATATTTTTATTTTTTTACTTTTTAGTCTTTTGTTACCAAGTCCAATCTATCGGACTCATCGAAAGGAATCATATGAGCCCAAACTCGAGGGGTTTACTAGTAGCCACTGCAGAGATCCCCTACCCACCTTCTGGCTGCATCATCAGACCCTCGTCACCAAGTTCAATCTATTGGACTCATCAAGACGATTCATATGAGCTCAAACACGAGAGGTTTACTAGTAGCCAACGAAGAGATGCCCTACCCACCTTCCGGCTGCATCATCAGATCAGGTCGATGATACCAAATTATTGCATTGTCACCGAGATTACATACACATACAAAGTTTCAAATCGATACGACAATTAGAAGTAGGTGAAAATAGACTTCTAAGATTTGATTACATTGTTAGTTAGTTAGTTAGTTACAAGTCAAGCTAATAAAAGTGTTTTAAAAAAGGCTACTTTTTTCTAATGTTTTGTAGGGTAGCTTTTGACCACAAGTCAACTGATGTTAAGTTACGATGTGGTCGCAGGTAGCGCCACACTACATTTGATTGGAATTAGGCTTAGACTTGGATTGGCTCTTGGTACCACTTCAATGTTTTAACATGTGATTTGTTATTATTGCAGACGAGCGGATCGCCGTTGGAAGCGCCAACTGATCCATTGACGTATTGTTGAGTCCGTGAGACCGCCGACATACTATCGACGCCTGCCCGCATAGGATGGTAGAAACTGACCCCGGGCCCAAGAAACCTCACAGTAAGTATCTGGTAACTTAACACCCGGAAAAAAATCAATTAAATCAAGGCCCGTATATATTCTAGAATGACGCTCAAGTTTTGATATATGAGATATGCTTGAGTAGCGATTAAGTGACATATTTGAATTGATAGCGTCAAATCTGTGCGCAAGTACTGATTATAGGTCGCTGCATACGTGACGGGTTTTTATACGGACGGGACGGGTCGGGAAGTTTGAAAATATCGTTTCATAGAAAATGTACATGATGTACATATGTCGCGGAGACACGGACGGGACGGGAACGTGGCACTCACGGGGCGGGAAAGACATCGTCGGCGACGATGTTTAGCACGTCCCGCCCCGCGCGTGTCCCGTCCCGTGTTCACAACACTAGCATGTTAGATCCGAGTCACTTTCACGGTGCGTATGCATTGCATTTACACCACGATCCCGTTTTGAACGAGGCAGTCACGTCCCTGTCTCGTTCACTTCCCGTCCGAGGCATTAGCTCGTTACGTATGCAGCGACCTTAACGCTTGAGGGCCGGTTTTATAAACGTTCGTAAGTTGAATGTCATACCAAATTTCGGTAAGTGTGAGCTTATTGTCAAATTTTAGTACGGACAGGTTTTCAATTACCGAAATAAGGTCTGACGTTTAACTTACGGACGTACATAAAACTGGCGCTGAGTGTATTCTAGAATACGGGCCTAAGAGTCACAGGGAGCCGATGGATACAAATGACTAACAGCCGTTCATGTGACGTTCAAGGGGGGCGGCCTATGTTCAGCAGTGGACTTCTTCCGGCTGATGATGATGATGATGATACATATCATATAAAAATGAATTCCCATATCTTGGTCACGCCATAACTTGAGCACGACTCATATAGAGAAATTGAAAAAGTGGCCAGGGAAGTATTAAAATTCAGAATAATGGAAAGGGCTTTTGTCTATGGGGTTTTGGTAGCTCGAATTTCGCATTTAACGTCAAGTAATTTGCAGTCAAACGCTACTCTCCTGTAAGATAAAAAAAAAGCTAACGTTTGATTTCTCCTTTCATTTTGTTTCAGATTGTGATGTAAAAAGTGACCTTCAATTGAACGGCCCAAGTCCCAAAGCTGCCGAGCTTGGTATGTATCAAAATACTTAGGTTATCTAGTTTTCACCCTAATTTTTTAAAAGGGCCCAGGCATGACAGTCCGGTGGCCCCTGCATAGCCTAAGACATCCCTGGGTCGGAATTTTATCAGTTTCTTAGGTACATCACAACTCTCACCTTTACACGTGTAGTCCGATCGTAACATAATAACATTACATACTTACGAGTACACAGAGTTGCGCGAACTAGTTTCTAATCTGTAACTTAAGATTGCTGTTGTTTATGAAAACCTTAGATCACATGCAGGGTGTAGGGTTGCCAAATAGCCGGGAGAACCGCGCCTGGTTACGCGTAATTACATCTTACTGTCCCGAAATACTAGTTTTCTTTCTATAGTTGAAGTCGGAATTTACAACTCCGTTTGTAGCCCCCAGTAATATCCAGATAATCCTGTACTGGTAACCCTAAATACAACCTGTGTTATGGTCAAACGCTACCTCGTATTTTTTCATCAACACCAGTAGTTTTATTAATACTAATAGGTGTTAAAAAAACAACATGTCCTTACACAAGCTAAGTGAAAGCTGTTACGTGAAAAGACCTTTACTTTATACATATTATACAAATAGCAATGCCCCACGGTTTCACCTGCGTAGACCTCACATGATATTAATCGCAATAAATAACCATTAGTGATGAACACGAATAGTTCCTGAGTCTTGGATATTTCTATCTACATATATAAGTATTTATTTCTCTATATAGGTATGTATTATACATATATCGTTTTCAAGTACCCATAACACAAGTTTCGAGCTTAATTTGGGGCTAGGTCAACTAGTGTGCAATGGTCCCCCGATATTTATTTATTTCATTAGTTCAAGAATTTTCTGAATCAGATCAGTATAGTTTCAGAGATTAGCCGTAACAGACTTACAACGAACTTTACCTCTTCAGAATATTAAGTAAGATAAGTTAGTCACTAGCTACCTGTCCATAAAACAATGTTAGCAATTATATGTTACAAATATAGTTACGTTATTAATATAGAATGTTTCACATTGCATTGTGCTTCGAACCTAAACACTTCCTTCCCATGTAGGACACTTCCTCTCGAGGTGCTAACGATTAAGAAACGTATATTTATACGCACATCTACCTACTGGTCAGTTATTTACACAATTACGATAACAAACGGGACCTTGTCACAGTGACCAGCTACTTAGGTACTCGAAACATTATATTTATCTGCATTGTTTGGATATTTCTGGAATATAAAGTTCCGATTACAGAAGCCTCATTTCACTTGTAATAGAAACTATATTCTCAATTGTTTTGGTGGCTCAGCTGTTACGTTTTTGTAAACAAAACTGCATCATAGTTTATTACAAACGAACATTTAGATAAAAATATGCCACTGGAGTCGTATCAACGGTACCAAATGTTATAATATGGTAGCTCAATGCCGCTTTCATCTAGAGTACAGTCAGCGACAAAAGTAGTTGATCATACTCGATTTTCAAAATGTATTTTAGTTCAGTAATTATTGGATTTATCTTACAACTTACACACTTTATGTTTAGTATGTATGTTTGTGTAGTATTCGGTCGAAGGATGGTGTTTAAGATGATGAAGGTAATCGGAAAATTTGTTATTGTTCAGCGACTTTTGTCGTTGACTGTACCTACTAGAGACTCGCGTGGAAATTGATATTTTTCCATAGACCCCTGTTGTGAGTGATTTTACAGATATATTTTCTTAGTGCACCCCTGCACTATCAAAGGAAGCTACCGTGATAACATTCTTATTCTTAATTACTTACATTCTTTTATTTAATTACACATAGGTAATACTGTAGTTAGCAATATTAGTTTATTTTAGTTTTTATGTAGTTGATATTTGGCTCTACTAATTTACTATAGGTCATGTATTTGCATATATTTACCGAATGAAACACAATACAATCATTCTATTCGATTAGGTACTATAATATAGTACCAGTATCTACAATGACTGCGAGGTAGTTATTGTTGAATTTTAGGTCGTTCACTCACCCAACTCTTGGTATTTTGTAAACATTAAAAATGATTACTTTAGTAATACTGAATTCGTCTAAATTATAAAGTACAACTGAACCGTAATAAAGCTTTAACAAGTTGTTTAGTGGAAATTTCCTTGATTTGTTTTGGTAATATGTACAATATGTACATTTTTTTTTTTTACTATTTACAGGGTAGCGTTTGACCACAAGTGATGACGATGATGTTAAGTGACGATGCGGTCGAAGATGGCGTCACGCTACACCTGGACTGGGAACAGGCTCTCAAGTGAGGCTGCCGTACACAGCGTACATATATATAATCAACTGTTTTGTGTTTATTTATGTATACAGCATCAAAATCACTAACGTATCTTTCCTTTCAGGCGTGGTACCGTCGCTGAAGAAGAGCAAGGACCCAGAAAAGGGCTCGAACTCGGAAAAGGCTGACTTCGAACGGGCTATCGAACTAGCCGGTAAGTTTAGCATGTTTTTATTTTTGATAAAAAGCTTTATATATCTATACTATTTACATAGGAGGAAAGCAACTTATGGAAATAAATCAACTGCAAATTACTGTTACTGTTCTTAGGTTTAAAAGCCTAATTTTATAACCATGGCGGTTATGTGAATTATTCCGGAGTTTTCTTTGAACAACACTCTACTAGTTTACCAGAAATGGCTCTACAATTGCATTTGCGTAGGTATATGTATATGCTCACACCTTTTGTCTATCATCGAGTGCATTGTTAACATTTTATTACAATCATTCAAATACTTAATTGAAACCTGACACCCGCGAGGTAAGCCAAACGCGCCAAGTCGTCCCGTTTGTAATGCAGTGAAAAAGGTTTTCGACAACAAAAAGTCGAGGTAGGTTAATTAACAATAACATATTTCAACACGATGCAGTCCTGTTAAACCATGCGTTTGAATTCCTTGGCTCTAAAAGTTACCATGTTGTCGAATGGCAGTCGTAAGGCTATGTTGGAAGCCTTTGGTGCTGTCTAAAAACTCTGCTACTAACTCTGGCCTATCCGCCAACTACACTGGACCTACGTCCGGTGCATTATGCCCAATACTCTCTCTGGACGAGAAAAGGCCAGTATCTCAGCATCAGGAAAGTAAATGATGAAAAGGTACTAAGCCTGTTCACGTTTTACTTCAGCTGCACGGAGAAAAAAGACCTTCCGAAATACCGTTTTCCTTCTGAGTCCAAAGGGAAGGAATTGTGATTCAGAAGGAAAACTAAGGTAAAATAAGGAAGGTATCGGTCTTGGAAGGTAAGACTCAGAGGGAAAGTCAGATTATTTTTCTCAGTGTGTGTTTGTTGTTGGCTGCAGTGTAGCAATCCTTTATGGTGAAACCAAGATCCATATGGTTATGTGAGGAAAAATCACGCCACTCTGTTTTGATGGCGTACGATATCCATGACTGGAATGTTTTGCGCTACAGTAGTATTATTATGTTTCATAATCTGTGACTTTATGAATGAGTGCTCACGTTGCAATCTGAGGAATGACGGTAGTGCCCGGTGTAAACAGGCCAGGGTTCTCGGAAGCCACCTCGTGTCACACGCGCTCGTAAACAACCAAGGTTGTACGGTCAGCTAAACATAATGCCCAATTTCTTAACTTTCTTAAGTATTTGTAACACCAAATAACTCTGACCAGACACTAGACGACGGTAACGATACGTTTGGAAAATGAGGCGTAACCTTAGAAACTTATGTAGCTGACTGTACGATACTCAATGCTAATTGGGCTGTTATTTGTTACACTTTAGTACCTAGCTAAATTGCTTTCGAATACCTATCAGTTACCTATATGCATGTGAATAGTTTTGAGAACTTCCTGGTGGCCTGATTAGTACCCACTGAAATAAGGCGTAGCATTGTTCATGTCTCTTACCCGCCCGGGGCGTTCAAAATTGAACAGATTAAAACCTTGTTTTCCTAAAAAGGTGTAAATGACTTCAGAAACTGAAATGTTAAAAAAAGAAAAAAGTAGACGAGTTGAGAACCTCCAAAATTGGCTTTTCAATTCGATGGTATAATTTTTTTAGTCGATTAAAAATACCGCGCACGAAGACTGCTTTTGTATTCACTCATAAGTTTAAGAATACGTTTAAGTTTTTTAGGTTTTTCATTAGTTTTTTGAGATAACTTTCATTGTTTCAGGATATGGACGCTTCCACTACCTGCTGCTGGCCGTGTGCGGCCTCGTCAGCACATCCGAGGAGATGGACGTCATCTCCATGTCGTTCATCCTCCCATCAGCACAGTGCGACCTAGACCTCACCACGCAGACGAAAGTAAGTACCCAGTCCCTACCTACCTAACTTCAGCAACATCAGTCCGTCATGATTCCACCTCTGATGAAATTCCATCTCAATTCTATTCAGCAAAAAAAAAACTCCGGCCTTGTTTCAAAATGAGCACAAGAGCTGTTTCGAGCATCATCGTCCAAAATGATGATTCCGTTAATCTAGGCGTTAATGATAGCCGACCTTCGATTCGATGGAGGTGGCACCACAACAAGAAGATTCTATTCAGCGATGTTTCAAGCCCGTTTTATGTCTTTGGCCAGTGTAAGGAGGTCGGAACAGGCATAGATAGTTTTAAGTTTTTTTACTTCTCATAGGGTAGCGTTGAACTACAAGGCACCAGTCAGACAGTCAATAGAGGTTGTTAAGTGATGATGTCGTTGAAGGTGGGGCCACCCACTTGATCACGTAAATTGGGAACTGGTTCTGAAGCGGGGATACAAAAACATATTTGGTGTTTGGTTTACTCTCTCTGCATAATTGCATACGAGTACCTATTACTAGTTTTAGAAGGCCATGTCATGCACATCGCTACGAGATGGACTCTACAATCTTTATCTATCATATATGTATGACACACACCCCTGCTCCACGTTCCTCACGTCAGCACAAATTATGCGCAAAATTCTGTTCTGTGTCGTGCAGCCCGTACTTGTAATAAACAATATTCTGGCTCTGGCTTGGACCTATTTTATTTAACTAAAATGCCCGGAATCGGAAATCAAAAAGATTCTTCGCTCTATATAAAGTTTTATAAATATTTCCTTCGACATATACACCACTTACACACACGCACACACAGTCTCACATGCATACACACACACACACACACACACACAACGCTCATCACATCTTGTAATTTTGTATTAATCATAGTTTTTTTTTCATTACTTACCTACCCATAATATAGATTTTATTGTAATTTGTGTAATCCTATTTTGGCTTATTGTATAACAAATGTTTGCCTATTTTATAATTGGAACGCTGTTGGATTACCTAAATAAATAAAATAAATGTAGATGCTTCTCTACAAGACGATCGATATGGCACAATGGACGAACAGCCTGCAACTCATGCATTGCTTTTGCGCATTCGATACCCGCGTAGGGACAAAAATTATAGATCGAAAAAGCTTTGTATGTGATGCCTGGGTATGTATGTGGTTGGTTTTAAGAACTACATAATGTAACACTTCTGTTTACTATTTGCTATATTCAATAGTAAAATAAGAAAACATAAAAGTTATTTAGGTAGCTACCGACCAAATGATCTAGTTTTATCACTTAGTACCTACTTTACACGATATTTACAGACATGTTTACTGAGATCGTTGAGATCATTACATTTAATAAACGTCACTTAAGGCCCGGATCTCAGTAGCCTCACCCTATACCTACAGGGGTACTTACCTCACGCGGATCTGGGTGTCTTGGAGAGCGAAAACATTAAAAAAGTTACTAAAAAAGTGTTTTTAAAAAGGCAATATTTGAAAAATATAGCTGGAAAGTCTCTTTGATTTTTTAATTAACTGACCGTATTTACCTTTTTTCATCACGTTGATTACATACTTTATTTGTTATATTTTCGTCTACAATCTCGAAGAAAAATTATAGTAATGTGATACGCGGTGCCACGTTCGACCTAAACGTGACTATCCATTACGTAACCTCTATGGTCAAATGCCACCCTGTAAAAAAACAATTAGAGTCTGCCTCTTAACTAGAACAATAGTCACGTGAGCACTGTTACCTACATAATGGATAAAATATATAAAATGAATGTGCAAAATAATAAAACATAATGTAGCAGTAACTCTAAACCCTAATGTATCTAACATTAGGGTTTAGAATAGATACTTTACAGCCACAAAAAGGTTGAAGCAGCGAGCGTCAATACTTAGGTATACCTATTCAAACACTTACTAAGTGTTATTACTAGTAGTTACTACTTGTTGTTATATAGGTACTAGCCACTATTATTCCCACGTTTTCACTCACATCGATATTGCCACAAGAAACATATACTTTTACGGGGTAAAAATTAATCCAAATCGTCATTTTCCGGTCCGTCAACAATCTCTATGCTAAAAATGAATGTCTGTCCAACTATTCCTTATCATTACTAAATGAAATATAAACGAGATATTTTCAAAGTTTTTTGATACCCAATCACGCAGAAACGACTCATGGGCTTTGAGTGAAATTTGGAATGGATTATACTTTTGATTAACACATAGGCACTGTTTATCGCGTAGGTAAATGGTTCTGGTATAATGGGAACCGTAGATACAGCTAGTTTCTAATAAAATCGCGATGTGTGCTGTTTTTCAATATGCTCTAGTAGGTATAGGTACCAGATAGCTAGATACCTCTACCATATTAACTTTAGGTAGGTACTAATTTCTCTCACACTCTAATACAGAGTTTCTTAAGCATAAACATTCTTTATGTAGACGTAATATGCTAAAATAGGCTCAAAAAAATTCAGTACAGATTCGCCATACCATAAAAACAAAAGCTGGCTTAGTTTTGCATATCGTTTTCTAGCGTTTACGTTCACGTGACTCCTGTTCTTATTTCTCGCTTCGAATTCTAAAATAATCAATAATCGAGACTTACGAATAATTATGTACTTACGATGTCGAGATAATTGTGGAAAATCACACAGAAAAATATGCCTAAATATGTGCTCGGAATAACTTAGAACTTTGTAATTTTTTGAAGAAAAAGGGTGATAGAATTAAAGGGGAGCTGAGGCTGGGAGGTCATCAAATTTACTTGGTACAGTTTTACTTAACTTTTTAGTCGGGTAGGTACCGTTTGAAGAGGTTTCGTGGGAAAATAATAAATTATTCTCGTATTTTAGTACCAACTTGGATGGAATTTCCTAATTAATATATCTACTTACTGTATCCATTTTCGACGGACAATGGGCAATAACAATTTAATATCTGCAAAAAAAGGTTTATTAGCATATTAAAAGAATGAGAGCCTCGATCGACTTATTTCTAAAACTATGTTAAAGTGCTCCGTCTCTTACTATAAATCCTCTTCATCAAAAAGTTATCTGGACTTCTGGATAATTTAAGACAAAGGACATGTTAAAGGACATAGGATATAGGACTGGTCATTGCGACATTCTAGTTTTAAGTTTTTATCTTCTTACATATAAAAATCAATTGCTGTTCGTTAGTCTCGAAAAAACAAAAAAACTCGAGAACGGGTGGACTGATTTAGCTAATTTTGATTTTGAAATATTTGTGGAAGTTCATGCAAGGTTTAAAAGGTGACTTTTATTGGCGATACGAAGTTCGGCGGGTCAAATTATCGGGTTCGTTTGATTAAAAATCACTGAACCCAAATTCTAGCAAGTTTTCTAGCAGAGAATCAGATATCCTTAACGCATCCGAGTAGTATGGGAAACTGACATAACATCCAACTACCTGTTATAAGAATATGCCTAATACGTCACAATTAACAACTCTATTAGACCAGTTTTGTTAACCAAGCGCAGAAATATGGAAATCCTTTATTTCCGATGAAACAACATTTCCTCAATAAATTTGTAGTACCTTTGTGATGATGACGCAATACATTAGCATAACGGAAACGTGCAAATTTATGCGACAATTTGGTGACGTTTATGCCCTAACGACGAAGACCTCAATCTCGACCTTGACACTAGCTCAGTATATCAGTGCGGAAAAAAAATTGGATTCTTCTAGGTATATCTTATGCTAAAAAGAAAATTCTTTAGCCAAATTATTAAGCTAAAAAGCGGCTATGGAGTCCTTAAGAGTTCTTACCTATTTCTTAAATAATTTCCAACAGAAACGTCATCACTATACTATTAAAAACTTACTTTACTATTCATAAGCTTGAGCTTTCGGTGAAGGAAAATATCGTCATGAAACCGTAGCTTGGTATTAGCGCTAGACCTGAATTGGGAACTGGCTCTCAAATGGGGCTACTGGAACACACCGGTATCCGATATAGGTGCCTGGCGAAAGATAAACATTAGGCGACTTGTAGTGGAACTCTGTTCTGTAAGGTGATAAGGTGTGGTTTAATTTAAATATGATGTGTTTACGAACTTTATGCTCATGTGGTATTGGTGCGTTCCCCAGGGATGGCTGAACAGCATTATCTTCATCGGCATGATGGTGGGGGCGTACGCGTGGGGCTCCGTGGCGGACTCGCTGGGGCGCAAGCGCGTGCTCATCGCTATCTCCATCATCAACGGCGTGGCCATCGTCGCCTCCTCCTTCAGCCAGAACTACGAGCTGTTCATGCTGTTCCGGTTCATAAACGGCGCCGCGTAAGTTAGCCGGTTACTTGTAATATCTATCTACTTAGGTACCTACATCTTTGGGGACAGTCGCGGATACAGCCCTATTAAAACGATGTGGCCCGAAAATCTGAACACGGCAAGAGGGATTCAGACTCGTTCACGATCAATACATTGGAATCCTACAAATGAGACGTTTACAAGATGATGTTTCAGCCAAGACAGTACAGGCGATTACTTTGCCTTTCAAACTACTTATTAGGGTTGTGCGCATACCCACTATGCCCACAACGGTGTATCCGCGCTTGGTTGGAGACAATAAGGCTCTCTCAATTGTCATCTGTTGCTGTTTGCGATCGATATGTAGTCACATCAGTGTGACAGTTTGACTACGGATAAATAAAATTACCAGTAGTCACACCGGTGTGGCAAATTGGTTTGACTATGGATCAGTCGCGGACCGATAGACGTTGTATAAGTACTTACTACGCGCGTAAAATCACCAGACTCGAGTTATAGGCTTCTTATCTTTGAAATATGGTATGCCTATTGTAATTTTTTAGGCCATCAGGTTTAATTCTACAATCGAATTAAGAATGCGTGAAGGTTTTGGGGCATTTCTGTGCAAAATATTGAAGGCGTATTTTAAGGGCAGTAAAGCAAACCAATTATCTGATGTTTTTTTATGCTTGTCTCACAGGTTAGGTGGATCAGGTCCAGTGATCTGGTCATACTTCGCAGAGTTCCAGCCCAAGGCGAAGCGAGGCGCTATGTTGAGCTTCATGGCTGCGTTCTGGACCCTCGGTAACCTGTTCGTAGCTGGGCTTGCGTGGGTGATCATTCCTGCTGGTAAATACCTTCCTACTTAAACTTTCTAGTTTTAAAATATCATATTAAGAGTATTGCTCTATTCTTCTATATGTTTACCAAAGAACTGATGGTCAAATATGAAAATTGAGATCCAATAAATCACGTTTTGTATTATGACAAGGTTTCACTTTTATACAAAAATCAATTGTTCGTTCATTTCAGAAATCGGCGTAAACACACCATACTTCGTCTACAACTCATGGCGAATCTTCCTGCTGGTTATGTCATTGCCCTCATTTGTGGTCGCCGCTCTGCTATTCTTGTTGCCAGAGTCTCCTAAGTTCCTCATAACCTCAGGCCGACATGATGACGCCTTGGAAGTCTTCCGCGGCATCTTCCTCATGAACACTGGCAGGAGTAAAGAGGAATACCCCGTAAAACAGATACTAGTAGACGAACCGCTGTACAGTCATAAACCAGAGAAGCAAAAGAGCATAGAAGAACCCCAAGTACCTAAGTCTAAGATGAGGAAAATGTTCAGCGATATCGTGGAGCACAGCAAGCAACTGTTCGTGCCGCCTATACTCAAGTTTACTTCGATCTCTATCACAATTAACTTTACATTCCATATCGGGTGAGTTTCAAGTGAGCCTAGGTTTACCTGACCATTCAACAGTCCCGTTACCACGCTGCTAAGCAAGAGAGCGAGCGATGGTGGCCGAACGGTTAGGCGTGCGACTTACAAGACGCCGACACCGAGTTCGAATCCTCTCGGCCCCGCACCTATGTAAGTAATGTGCGGATTTGCCATCGCTCAAAACGGTAAAGGAAAACATTGTGAGGAAACCGGCATGCCCAAGAACTGCAACATTCAAGGGCATGCGACATCTACCAACTCGCACTGGGCCAGCGTGGTAGATTACAGCCCATACTCTCTCTCTGAGAGAAGGCCAGAGTCCCAGCAGTGGGAACGTTAAAGGCTGATAATGATGATGATGAAGCAAGAGTGCCAAGAGTATTGTGGCCAGCCGGCTTGGACGCTTTGGACTCAGTGCCTAATACCAGCCGATAGATTAGTTACGCCATAACATAATAGATAAATAGGTAGGTGACTGAATGCGATCAGTCGTCGAATTAGGTCTTCTACAGCCATAAAAGACGTCGTAGCGAAACAGACAGCTTTATGCTTCCGGTCTTGCACGCCTTCCCTTGTCGTCAAATACTTATAACCAGCTGTAACTGAATTAAAGAAGATTCATCTCGCGTGCCTATATAAGTACCTATTCCAGATGATGCAAGATCCTGATAGGCCTACGCGAGATGTGACGACCAAACACCGTTTAATAATGCACCGTTAGTAAAGTGCAAAACAAGTAATACCGAATAGCCTAAGCAAACCGAATAGCCTAAGCAGCACCGAATAGCCTAGATTGTATTTGACGACCGGTGTGGCGCAATGGGACTCAAAGCGTGAGATTGCGGGTTCGATTCCCATTACAGTACAAATTTAATAACTTTACATTAAATAAAAGCTATGGTATTTGTTCTGTGTCCTATGTCAGGGTGTTGTGGATACCAGATCCACGTAGTACCTATCTGGCACCCCAAGGTATAGGATATAGAGCCTATTTCTTAGATTTTTTTTTATTAATTACAGATTAGCGTTTGACCACAAGTCACCTAATGTTAAGTGATGATTAGTTGATGCTGGTGTCACTCTACACCTGGATTGGGGACTGTCTCTCAAGTGGGACTGCCGGAACATACCGATAGGTGTGTGGGTGTTGTTTTGTTTTTTCTTTTATTATTTATATTTTTTTGTTTTTTTCTTGTATAGGTACTACGGCTTGATGATGTGGTTCCCCGAGATGTTCAACCGTTTCGACGAGTGGTCCCGCGCGCACGACAACGCCGAAGCCGACATCTGTCAGGTCACTGCCTACGTCACGCAGCTAGGGACTCACTCCGCGTCCGCGGTGTGCGACTCCAACATACACTCGGACGTGTTCATGGAGTCTCTCATCACGGTCGCTGCAGCCATACCCTCGAATATATTTGCCGTGCTCGGTATGGACAGGCTTGGCAGAAAATTCTTCTTAGGTAAGGAAAACTTTATTGGTAACCCTATGTATAAGTACCTAACTACCATAGGTACGTATATGAGCATTAGGGATTTAGAATAGTACCCTGTTTTGATTGCTCCAAGTCTACGAGTACTCCTCTAGCCAAGTGCCTGATGGTAAATGACCAGCACATTGAGGTACCTAGGTCATCATTATCATCAGCCAGAAGAAGTCCACTGCTGAACATAGGCCTCCCCTTTTGAACGCCACCCTGAACGGCCGTTAGCCATTTGCATCCATCGGCTCCCCGCGACTCTTACAATGTCGTCGGTCCACCTAGTGGGCCTACCTACAGAGCGTCTTCCGATTCGTGGTCGCCACTCTAGAACCTATCCTTGAGAAGGTACCTAGGTACCTACTATGAAATTCTAGATAAACTATCGCTCATAAAGCTAGGTTAATTCATTGGATATGATCTTGAAGACAATTTATTGGCCTCTAATATTTTATTACCTAGGTAAATTAATGTCATGCCATGCACTAAATATAATAATAGTAATTTGTAGAAATTAGAACTGCATTGGATTTTGATAGCAAAAGCGATTTAATTATGATAACTATGAATCAACCCTCAATTACATAAGGATAGTAGACCAATCAATCTCGATAATACTAAATTATCGTTTGGTTTTAATTTCTTACAGGGTAGCGTTGACCACAAGTCACCTGATGTTCAATGACGATGTGGTTAAAGGTGGCGCGACGCTACGCCTGGATTGGAAACTGGCTTTCAAGTGGGGCTGCAGGAACAGATCCATAGGACAGGCTCTTAACTTGTGGGTGGCCAGGCGAACACTTGAAAATATCCTGCCACCAAGGACGATATTTTTCTTCACCCAAAGCTCAAGATCATTGTAGGACTAATCCTGGGTTCTAAAACGCCGTATGGGTTACAAGTCACCGTTACTTCTGCAGAGCTAAAAAATAATTATTAAACATACAGTGATGTCGATTCGGTTTTGCATTCTCTAAAACTAAACTAAGTTTGACAGGTCTAATAGTATTGCTGTCTTTTTCTAACCACTAAAGTAAAAAAGGACAGCATTACTTTTAGCATAGTGGATACATGAAACTAATTAATTTTATCATTTCTAGTGTTCGCGACATTCTCCGCCGGCACGTGTTCAGCGGCTATGTACTTCGTGTACAACAAGACCAATAACCTGATCGTGAGCGCCATCTTCAGCTCAGTCATATCGTGCGGCAACGCGTCGCTCGACTGTTTGATCACGGAGGTCTTTCCTACCAATTTACGGTAAGTTTCTACAGAATTATTGCTGGTTTCTTCGTTCTAATATGGTCAAAAAAAAGGTTTGTGGTACAGCATGTACGGTCAACGACAAAAACCGCTACACAATAACACATTTTCTGATTTTCTTTATCATCTTAAACACCAACCTTATAGAGAATCGTCACTTAACAAGACGTCTTGTGTTGTGGTGGTCAAACAATACCTTGTAATTTGAAGGAAAAAAACAAACATTGCCGATGTAATACCTAAGTTCATGGTCGCCCGCAAAGATGTGTTTGCGCGAACATACTGCCGAGTAGTGCTGTACAAAAAGCTTTTAGCTTTGCATATACCTATGCCATACCAGCTGCGCCCGGCAGTTTCACCCGCGTCTTCCCGCTATCCCGCAGGAACCTTATCCGGGATAAAATGTAGCCTATGTGTTAATCCGGGGTATAAGCTATCTCTATTCCATTTTTCACTCAAATCCGTTCAGTAGTTTTTGCGTAAAAGAGCAACAAACATACATACATCCATACTCAAATTTTCATGTTTAAATAATACAGTAGGATAGAAAATAATTTTTGTTATTAATCATACTTAAATTCGTCTTCCATTTCCAGTGCGACCGGTGTGGCAGTATCAATGGTAGCGGCGCGTTTGGGTGGTATCATCGGCAACGTAGTAATAGCAGCATTGCTGGACTCCTACTGCCCCGCGCCTACCTTCATCGTGGCCATCCTGCTCGCCGGCGGCGGCCTCATGTGTCTCTTCCTGCCCAACACGACCAGACAGGCGTTGCAGTAACCACATTCAAATCTCGCTTTTGTTCCCTTCGAGATAAGGACTGTACTTGCACGTTGTAGGGTACGAGTCGGTTTCAGAATGTCCTTTTGGGATAATTCCTACTTGTACCGTTGACTTGTATCTTGTGCTTGAGATTTACTACTTACTGACCACTACTATTACTACTTACCTCAAGTTTATCTAATATTTGATAATAATTGTTTCCTTTGTTAAATTCACCGCAGATATTATGTACTGTTAGGTTTCCCTACCTTGCTAGATTTTTTATATAAGGATCAGTATTGTGCCAGGTTTAATTTAACCAGAAATCTACCGAGTAGTGAACAGAAAGTTTCGATAAAAGCTCAGATACAAGTGGATACCTAAGCGCTAGAAGAATGAAAGCATTTATGTAGCCTACCTACCATACCTAAATATTATCATGTGATATCGTAAGCATTAAATCTCATCGAAAGATCCATAGATGTAACTAGTTTTTGCATATTTGTACAATGATATTAATATTATAATGAACATTTCTCTTTTATGAAATGAAAATACGAACGATATGGTAATAATCATATCGACAATGAACTGTTGTAGATTGTTAAATATCTTGTTTTGTTTGGAAATGTAAAGCACTCCGAAACAAAGTTTCGCATTAACGGATAAATAATTATGTAAGTATAAGTATCATTCATTTTTTCGTTGTTCTATGTAACATCATCATTTTACGAATTTATGAAGCATTGTTACCGTAGTTTGTAGTCTTGTAGTTTGTAGAGAATAGACGCCAGAGTTGTGATGCGAGATGGCGCGAATGCTGATGCATTGTAAATAGGACATTAACAAATGTATAAACACACACCCTGTAACATTGCAATGCCATATTATATTTCCCTAAGGTCCTTTCAGTTCTTAGTTTTATTTAGCAAATATCACAAGGACTAGATATGAGTAAAGCATTATTAAATTAACTGCTGTTTCATTGCCCTACTTCTGCACACGTTACCTATACGATAGCGACCCGCTTCGGCTTCGCACAATAAATCATATACTATGATTTCTTTTTAGACATGCAGCTCAGCTTCCTAACAGTTAAGAATTTACAAAATCGGATCAGTTGTTCCAGAAATAAGCCCTGACATATGTTCAACAAACTTTACCTTCTTAGTATAGTATAATAGATATAGATAACCAGCCAAACAACATTTTGATTAAAATTTATTTATTTAAAACTACACAGAAGTTATTAATAAAGACTCCAGTTTTCTTTCGTAGACTATAGACCGATCTATGCATTAACATACTTCTTTCAAACAAACTAATAAGTGCTTTAGCATAATGAAAAATTACTCAACAATATTGTACTTAACATTACTGCTACATTATGATATACAAAGACAACCTTCAACTTCGTAGAGCCCTGTCGCGGCGCAGCCACTCCGCGAGCCACCGCCGCTCGCCAATATCCAATGTACAAAATCTGTGTATGTAACTAAACTTCATCGTTATAAAAATACTATATAATCTAATTTATATATATTACAGATACGATCCAACAATATCATAATTATTTCATTTAAATTTACAAACGTAAATTCCTTAAATCTAAATATTTCGTACCATATGTAGTAAAAACATTTCTCATAAACTGAATGACATGACATTCCGACTGTATAATCCGCATTGTCCTTATGTACACTACCGCGTTTACAACGCGCCATAGAAATATAAGCGGCACCGTCTTTTATACGCATCATGTATTCGCCGTTCGCCATTCTTTATAAAATTAAAGCAAATCAAAACGACGATAAGTCTAAACTAACAAATATGTGTATTTCATGATACAATACAACCGAACATTCAAGCGATCCGTCACAACGCGAGCACGCCACTATTGCACAATTCGTAGTATCGATTCGAAAACACCTAAAATAAATAAGAGTTAGCACGAGCGTCGGCGTACCGGCACGAGCGTCTCGGGGACTGTGATGTTAGGGAGAGGCGCGTCGCAGGACTAGCTGCGGTGGTCGAGTTCGCCGGCGGTCAGCTGGATGGAGGGCTGCAGCGGGATCTCGGCGGAGGCCTCCGAGCAGTCGGAGCCCGGCGTGAGCAGCCGCCGCGCCCAGCCCGCGCCCTCCTCCTCGGAGGCGGGCGAGCCCAGCGAGGTGCGCTCCACCACCTCGTCGGTCAGGATCGGCATCGACTTGCCCACCGCCTCCTCGTCCGTGAGCAGCGGCATCGAGATGGGCCCCGCGCTCGTCTCGAACAGCTCGCCCGGCGACGGCAGCAGCGGCGCGCCGTACTTGGTCCCGCCCAGCGGGTCCGCCGTCTTCAGCGCTATCCGCGGGTCCGTCACCGTGATCGGCAGCTCGAGCGAGGTGGGCACGCTGTGCGGCGTCACGCCGATCACTGCGAGCCCGTCCTCCAGCGTGGAGCGCGGCGCGGGCCCCGCGTCCGCCTTCGTCGGCATCTCCACCGGCGTCATGATGGGCTGGTTGAGCGTCGTACTCGTCTCGGACACGCGGCAGTGCACGGACACGTTCGCGTTCAGGTCGCGGAAGTCTGGCGCCTCGTCGCGCATCGAATCCGCGTGGAACACGTCACTGTTGGCCAGCGCCGCCTCCAGGATGTCGCGCCGCTCCGGCTGCGGCGCCTCCACTGCCATCGGGACCAGTTGGTTGTTCTCTAGCATCAACGGCCGGTTGTCGATGGGGGTATAGGTTCCGTTGTCTTCGAGGCACAGGTAGAACGTGCCGGCGTGCAGGCCGAAGTGCTCCCCGGGTACCGCCAGCAGCTGGTCCGAGATGGCCGCGGGGGGCGCGGGGGCAGGCGCGGGAGTCAGTTCGGGCAGCACCGACATCACTGGCTCCATTTGTCGCGCGATCGCCGTGGAAGGCAACATCTCTTCGAAGTTGTCCAACTCGGTATAGGTCGAACTCGTGCCGCCGGCAGGGACGGATACGATATTGGACGCCGCAGGGACGAGGGTTTGCTGTGGGATATTGGTAGCAGGAGCTAGAGCGGGTAGGTGAGTCGGAGGCGGAGCGGGCGCGATCGCTATTTCATGCTTTACTTTTTTATTAGGCGTAGGAGAGGCGGTAGTGGTCTTTCTTGCTCTGGGTTTTGTAGTTGTTGGTGCCGACTCGTTGGCAGGTTTCACCTTTTGTATCACTATTTTTTCTTGAACTGGCGCCGATGATTTCTGTACTATCTGTCCGGTCCTTTGTAAGTGCTCGAACTGAGCCGCCGTCAGTTGCATAACCGCACCTGATTTTTGTTGTAAAAATATGATTGGTTCTGAATTGGTTTTTTGAATGGTCTGTGTTAGCTTTTTAGGTTCTGACGTTACGATACGTTTGGTGACTGGTCGTAGTTCCGGCATCGGAGCTATGTTCTGCGCGGTGGTAGCTACGCGTCCTCCCACGATTAACTGCCCTTTAGATGTGATTATTGCGCTCTTCTGTTTCGGCACAATTCTGGTAGGTGCTTTCGTTTGTGTAATACTTGGTGTTTTTACAGGAGCTATTGTCGTCATCAACGTCTTTTGTGCGGGTGCAGTCGTTAATCGATGCGCAATAGTTTTTAACTGCGATACGTTTGGCTGTTGCTTATTAGGGAATAGAATTTTCTCGTGTTCGGGAGTGAGCACTATTCTGGATTGAGCTCCTTGAGCGTTTGTGATGATCATAACGGTGTTCCCAGGAGCGCTGGAATCGGAATGAGATGGTACTAATTTCGCTGACACTGGTTTATTTTCGGTAGCACTCAGAAGCGCATCGGACCCTTTTGCTACGAAAACGTGTGCTTTTCCTGTCTGTGGGTCGATAACAATTTTTTGCGTCCGAGCAGGACGCGGGGATGGGCTCTGCGTTGGTAGAATTATATACTTTTCAGGTTTGGACTTCTGTGCTGTCGGTTGTATTATTGGCGTCTGTTTAACTTCCTTGGCTGCAGGTTCGGCTTTTGTCATGATAATTTTTTGCTTTCCCGTTGCTTTGTCAATAACCAACATCGGCTTGGTTCCCCGTAATTTCGATGACTTGGAGAGAATATTCGGGGTTACAGATTTAGTTACTTCACCTGCGGGATTCAACAACAACGTCTTAGCATCTGATTTATGTGGCGCACTGCTAACTGTGACCTTTTCGTGGTCTATTGCGTTTTGTTTCGGTTTAATAATCTTTGTTGTGGTATGAGATTTATTAATAATTTTTCCATCTGGAATAACGACGGGTAATTTCTCAATGCTCTCCGAGGTTAAAAGGTCTTCTTTAAATACTATAGGCATTGAATTTATATCAAACATGGCATCGTCACTGGTTTGGGGTTTGTTGATTGTTTTCACTTCTTTCACGGGCGCCACATATGAGGACTGTGGTTTGATTTTTTGCAGTTTAGGTTGTATGATAGCAGGCTTTGTAATCTTCCTGACTTTTTGTTGAATTATTATAGTGTTGGCGTCCGATGGCGTCGTTTCTGGTGAAGTCTGTATGGTGTATGTTTGCATGGAGGAGCCGTCCTGCGACAGGTTTCCGCTACGGGACAGTATAATTTTCTCAGGTCCTGACACTTCGTTAACTTTATTGAGGACAGTTTTGTTTGAAGCCGTGCGGCGAATTATAATTTTCTGTTTCGGTGATTTACTTTTGAATGTTGATTTTGCCACGTCAAAGTTTAGTATTTTTTCTTTGCCCTGCATTATTATTTGCTTACTTGGTGTTGTTTTATTAACAGAAATTTTGGGTTTGCAAGGTTCTTCTAAAATTTTTAGCAATTTGGATGATGACTGATCTAATGTACTGCTCTTAGATTTAGCTATTTCACTATTAATATTAACATTTGATAACAGAGATAGATTATGTTCCACTGAATTAACACATACTTCCGTTCCATTATTTTGTTTTGAATTAAGCGAGTTAACCTCTGTAGTTTCATTAGCATCTATGGGTTCAACAATATTCATTTTATGTTCAATAGATTCTGACATTTGTACTAAAGACTGAGCAGCATTCAGATTTTCACTCTTTTCTTGTTCAGTTTCAAAGCGACTGTTCAAGTGGTCGCTATCTGATATCGGCTCTGCTAAATGTTCAACCGTTTCTGTTGTAACTTCTTTTTCTAGTAATCCAATTTCAGCTTGATTTAAGAGCACATTTTCTGATACAGAAACTACTATTTCTTCCTGACTAATTTCATGATCGAAAGAGAAAGGTATAATCAGGCTTTCTTTATTTTCAGGCGAAGTCTTACTTTTAACAGCTGTCGATGGAAGATTAATCAGTGCTTCGGCTACTTGAAGATCGGATTCTGATGGCAGATTATCTACAACAGTCTCAATATTATTTTCCTCTTGGACTAACGGTTCACAAGTTTCCACTGTAGTGTCAACAATTTCTTCATTTAACAATAACTCTGGAGTTTGAATTGTGTTGTTTTCTGGTTGTTCCGGTATATCTGTTATATTCTCAACATGATGAACTTCTTCCGTTACCACCTGCTCTTCAAAGCCATTTTCTGCCAGAATGCTATTTTGACCATCCATGTTCTCATCAAAATCGTCAGTAACTTCGTTAGTTTCAATGTAATCAGTATCTTTATGATCGTCTTCAAATAAATCTTCAGGTAGATCGTTACTTACGACCCGCGGTACTCGGTCAGTCTCTCTAGATACACTTAACAGCGCGTCTACAGCAGATGCAGTGGACTCATTCATGTAAGGTCCTATTTGATCTTGTGATTTCTCGTTTGTAGGTTTATCTGTTAATATCTCTGTTGACAGTTCTTCGTTTTGTTGAAGTGAGTGTTCAGGCAGATTTATAGCAGGCACTTCCAATTCAGGTTCTTGATCTAAGAGTAATTTTTGGTGGACTTCGCTGTCTTCATTGGGTAATTGTGTGACTTTTTCTATTTGTTTGTGTTCTGTTATTTTTTCTTGATACTTAGGTGTATCTTCTTCAAAACTAGGTGTTACTTTTTCAAAATCAGACGTTTCTTTTAATTTAGACGGGTTTACAACTTCATGTTCATATACAGGCGAATCTCTTTCAAAATCAGTTGATTCTTCATCAAACTTAGATGTCTGCACTATCTCTTCCTCATACATGGGTGTTTCTCTTTCAAATTCGGATGATTCCCCTTCAAATCGAGATGGTTGTACTATTTCTTCTTCATATTTAGATGTTTCACTTTCAAATTCTTCACATGGTTTTTGATCAAATGTTAAAGGTTCTTCTACAGATTTAGCAGGTTTTTCTTCAAAGTTCTTAGTTGTTTCTTCATAGTTCGTAGGTTTTTCCTCAAATTTAGACATTTCTTCTTCCATTATTTTTTGAGACTCTTCTTCTAATTTCGACGTTTGTACTACTACTTGACAATTAGATGTTTCGCATTCAAATACCGGTTCCGAGCTCAGGGTTGTTTCTTTTTGAAGTTCGTCTTTGTTAATATATTGCTCTTTAACTAATGTATGATGAATTTCTGCACTTAAAGGTTTTATTTCTTGAGTAGGATATAGAACATCATGTGCAGGTAAAGAAAATAAAGTTGCTTCGTTTTTCTTCTCCATATAATTTTCTTCCACGATTGGAAGTGCCTTTATAGCTTCAGGAGCGATTACAGGTTTTCTAGCTTCAGAGAGGGCTACATTAGAAACGTGACCGAAGGAAAGCGATTCAGGAGTATGCTCAATGCTTATTTTTTCTTTTTCTCGTAACTGTGCAGCTTCAGCTTTCATTTTCTTGAGTTGTATTTTTGGCGCGAGTCGTGCTACTTTGACTGGTTCAATAGGTGGTGAATCTCTAGGTTCTGGCGATGAGACCGCTTCAGAACCGTTGATTTCACTCTCTGATATATCCATTCTTTCTACTGCGTTTAATTGTTCAGCTACATATTTCCCGATAGCATCTTGGCTTCTAGAGTGTCGGCTACGAAAAAATGTTTTAGTCTTAAAAATTGCTTTAGTTGGAGGAACCTCAATTATACATTTATCAACAGATTTTTCAAAACCTTTATTTTTATCTGGAGATTTTACAATAGAGAGCTCAGGAAAATTTTCCTCAATTTTGAGCGGCTCTGGGACAGAAGGCAGTTCTGGAACAACTGTTTTGTTGAGTAATTCGGCAACTTCTCTAGCAACCTCGTCCTCGTCTATACCAACGCTCTTGGTATCTTCCGACCGAACTGGATTCTTAACTCGCGGAATTTTCCTGCCGAAATCAGCTTCCTCCGGCCAGTCTTCGTCCTCGCAAAAATCATACTTTGAATCACTTGACGATTCTGGCTTTTCAGTTGAAGGAGAACTACAAGATTTCTTATCTGGAACAGAAGACAATTCAGAAGGAATTTGTGCGCGCGGTAACTCCGCCAGGGTTGGCATTGCGGGAGATTCAGCGCCCACCGGCACTTCAGGAGATTGCACCGAAACCATCGTCGACGACTCGTCATTTGAATCTTCATCAACATCATCATCCCAATCTGCAAGGAGACTGCTCTTTATTTCTTCATCAGTCTTAAGCTTCTTAATTTCAGCACCAGGCAGCTTCTCTTCTGACACACGTTTGTTTGCCTTAAGTTTGCTAGCTGGCTTTTTGTCGGTTTTTTCCTTTCGTGGCTTGCGTGGTTTTGGTGTTTTAGATGAATTAAGTGTAGATTTTGGAGGCGGTTTTGAAATTGTTTTTTTCCGTATGGGTGATGGTGTATATGGTATGAAAGAGACACTATGTGTCTTGTTGTGTAGGATTAAGACATTCAAGCGAGTGGTTGTAAATGGACATGCATGGCATGCATAGTTACCGGAACTTGAAGGGGCAGAAAAACTTGATGGGGAGGCAGGGATAGAAATGGATGAGTTGGGTGTTTGTTTCTTCTCATTGTCATCTTCATTTTGTGGCGTGACTTCATTTTGTGGCGTGTTTTCATCTTGTGGTTTATCTTCAGCAGAAATTGAGTCGGTGGCGACTGTCAATGAAGTAGTTGTTACTTCCGAAGTTGCCGTTTCAGAGGCAATTCCTGATTTACCTGCTCCTTGCACTAAAATATGGACTTTATAGTCAGTCTTCTCCTTCATCTGAAACACACCACAACATCAAAAATCAATATATGTTTTTTTAGTAGGATCACTTTAAAAATGAAACTTAAAACAATGTCTGTTCCAAGCTCCTTACACCAGCAAAATGAACAGGTAAAAAATTCCCAGCAGATAATTTTTTGATAACAATAAAAAAAAACTGATTGGATTAGAGCAAGTTCAATACAATCCCAAGCTTTTTTGTCATATAGATAGACTAATTACTAGTTTTCACATACAACCATAGTAAGAAAGTTTTTGAAGGCGAGTGTTCAAATCTGTGGGAGTCCACCACATCTTTTCTGGTTTCATAAACAAAGGGAAATTACATTAAACCCAAATGCTGAAAATATAATAGTACATGAGATGCAATACTGAACAATGTATCACATCATTCAGTAGTTGTGAGTATCCAACACCATATAATACTTCACCCACCTGTCTACGAGGAGTCGAGATGATTGGAGATTCTGCTCGTGGTCGACCTCTACCACTCTTTCCTGAAATAGACAATGTTTACAGTAACCCAATACTTGATATTTAAATGAAGTTAGACAAATTATTGGCATGCATATCTTGTGCATTATGTGAAATCAAAATATATAACATTTTTAGGATAACAGATAAAACAAGTATATGCCCGAAATTAATAATCGATCCTGATCCGTTATCCGCAGTTTTGGGTGGATAAATATAATATGTCATAATATGTGATATGTAATTTTAGCACTAGGGCTTGACATATTACTACTAAAATGATATATTATGACATGACATATCTATCCAAAACCGCGGATAAAGGATCAGGATCGATTATTAATTTCGGGCGATAGTCTATTGTTTCCACATGGAAGACTTTTTTTTACATCTTACTGGGTAGAGTTTAACTACAAATCAGCTGATACAAAGCAACAATGTGTTGTGTGGAGGGTAGTGTCACGCTACACATGGAATGGGAACTGGCTCTCAGGGAGGCTGCCGGAACACACAGAATGAGCATTGGCAACAGATACTAACTTAAACATAGAAACCCAACAATGAACATACATTGAAGTATCAATAATATTATACCATGAGCGACATGACTTGTTGAATAAAATTTTATTTTATTCTATTGCACACCACTGTGGTGGTAGAATGTGCTTATTGTACTATATATTGTAAACATGTTCAAATACCACATTTCGCAACAAATGATCACACTAAACTATTTAAAAAAAAAACAAATTGAGAAAATAAACTACTTGCTAAAATACTTGCAGAAACAGAAATACATCAAATTTGTTATTGTATTTAATAGCAAACACTATGTTACGATAACCTAAATTTTAATTCCTTTTGAAACTTTATGCAAATAATTAATTTAATGCACCTTTTTTTAAAGAGTTGGGAGTTCTCTTCTGATCACCAAAAAGTCCCGCATAACTCTCCCTTTTAGCTTCTTGAAACTCTTCTCTCGTGAGAATTTCTATGTCACCACCAACAGCAGTCTCCGCTCGGATTATGTCTTCTGGAAACTTTTCCATGTGACCATGTTTTGTTCTGAACATATCTAGAAAATAATACAAAATGTCAGAAAAAAACTTGAAATTTAAAAAAAAAAGAACTTTTTTAATTTCAAACACACATTTCCTGTTAATTATTATCTATTATTTTTATTTTTTTAATTTAGTAATTTTATACTTGTTATAATTATTATTTTTTAAATTTCACATGCCAGCATATGGCAAAATAGATAGGACAATATCATATAAGTAAGACCAACATGCACTCTATTTCCAGTGATTAAAATTGTCAATGTGATCACGTCAAAAAAATTACCTGTTGGGCGTTTCTTGCCTGTTCTTTTGGCGTATGGAGGTTGGAACAGGCATCACTAGTTTTAAGTTGACGTGTTAAAGTGATCACAATGTATCCTACTGAATATTTTTTTTAATTTTGAATTTTTCGAAATTAAATTGCGTATTGAGTTTTAATACAATCTCTGTGTAAAAAAAACCTTAACAGAATCAACTACTTGCTATTACAAAAGCTCATTACAAACAATTGATCGTAAACAACTTACACAGTCCCTTGTTGATGAATTCATTTTTGCGACTACAGTTGTACTTGTAGATGTTGTTTATATTTTTAACATATTCACTGAAAATTTGGAAAATGTACCTTTTAATTAAACATTACAATTGGAAAAAGTTGATGAGACTAAGACATATTGTCGGCTAGCTAACAACACCGCGCAAGTCAAATTTTGCAACTTTTCAGGAGACATAAAACTGTTTACTTGTATGTTTTTTATGTAAATTATTGACTTGTGAGTGTTACAATTTTTTAATAACGGCTTCTAATTAGTAAAAATGCTTGGAACTGACAGAAGGGCATGTCAAAACTGCATCTAATGGCATTAAAATGTCAATACCACAAAATATGACTCGAGCGGTGTTGTTTGCTAGCCGAGAATATTCATTACATCTACATCTGCAAACTTTATGGCAGATCTAAACAGAACATGTGTGCGCACAGCTACTACCTCCTTATTCTCTAATGCTCTGCTACGCACAATATTTTGCGACCACAAAGCAATTCCTGCCTATGTTCAGATCAATCATTAAGCTAGGTGGCGACTACAATTGCAGCAGAATCACAAGGACGTTATTACAGTGATTTACAGTGACACATTGATGCGAGTGAAATATTATTATTGGGATATTGAAGGGCCTGTTGTCTAATGTATGGTCAAAATTATCCAAGTGTCAAAATAGCTGTTAGCCCTAATCTCATAGATTTTGACTTCACTTTGACAAAAATCAAACGATGTTCCATAGGGCCCATCTGTAGTCTGGATATAGTGCCACTGCTTACAATTCTATGCAAGTTGATTAAATTATTAAATCTTTAAAGTTTTCAAGTCCCTGTCATGATATTATGTAAATAGTATTCACAAAACATTCAGTACCAAGACAACAGGATTTTTAAATAATAACTCGTTTGATGGCTCTACTAGAATCATTGCACATTCGCATGGTTTTGAAGTTTCAGACTTACTAAGTGTCCTCTTGAAAGAATTTCACGCTAGCAATCGGAGGCTTCCGAAATGATGGCAGGACATCTGGCGGCAGCTTCTCTAGGGCAACCACCTCGCCGGGCCACCAGCAAGAGCCCAGCTTAACCCACACCACCTCTCCATCCAAATAGTTAATTTCAGTCTGCTCACACATCACCACTATCTGTTCAGACAAAATGCACGACCATATTTTATCAAGTTACTGTGCGTACGCCGAGTGGATGTTACCATAACATTTTCAGTACATAGTTTTAGTAGATAGGGAATTTACACCGGCTTATCTACTTCCAAGTACCAATATCAAGTTATTGTGAGATTTCGCCTTCTATTTATCAAAACAGTGGCAAAATATAAATTGTAAATATCACCGAGTGCGTACGATATAATTTTTACAGCTTGTTCAGTTGGCAGCATTGAGATCATTTAAGACAATGATTTCTCATTTTACGTCTTATTATCAGAAACGTTAAATCATATAATATTTTTATTTACATACTAAACTTGGAGAGAATGTCTTTATTCAGATATTTCCATAAACTATGTTTATAAGATCTTAACAGATTACCGGAAATAGACCGCATGGTCGGCGTCAGCAAGTACCAAACTAATAAATAAAAAAACTGTGTTGCCATTTTCTGTCACTCATAGCATAGAGATTTTTTTTTTTACTTTCTAAGCAGTCATTCAACCACAGATGTAGAATGATCTTTTCTAAACTTTATTTTTAGTCTAATGTGGGGAGTTGTGGACTGTACAATGTACATGTACATAGGTCATCATGTATCATGTACAATTGTACAGTCTACCGCAAACGAATAGCGACCGACAGTAATCGTAGCAACTATAACGCTATCCTTGCGCTATCCTCGTTCCACGGATGTTTTATTGCAACTATACAAACAGCAGGCATTTCAAGAAACTTGTTTGAGAACCTTGTTTTGAAAAAACCTTATTCAATAAGGGTTTTGGGTAGACGGAGTACCTAAGCAGTAATATATTAAATACAACAACAACTATGATTTATACTTACTTACTGTATAGCTCGCATTCTAGAAATAAGGTGAAATACCTATGTACATTACATGTATTTAAAAAACAGAGCGATAGGGGCCGAACGGTAATGCGTGCGTTTAATATGACGCTGATGCTGATACCGAGTTCTAATGCATGTACAAAGAGTATAGTAAGATACAGGTCCATGTCGGCCTAGTACCTATTAATATGTACCTTATTTGCGGATTTACCGTCGCTGTAAACAGTGAAGGAGAAAGAAATAAACGTAAAGAAATCAATGGAGGAAATTGGCATGTCCAAGAACCATAACATGCAAGGACATGATATGCGACGTCTATCATCCCGTACTGCGCCAACGTGGTAGATTATGGCTCATACTCTCTCTCTTCTCTGAGCTAAGTTCTATGACTTTGCAGTAGAGACGTAATAAGCTGTTTTATTTAAAAACTTAACTATATTACCTCGAAACCTAGGCAGCTATACCTAATAATATATAGAAAAGTAAGTGAATAAATAACAGAAAATACTGAAGTTTTATGGTGCAAAGTCCAATCTTACCATGCAAAAGGCGTCATCGGTGCGGCTGATTAGTATGAGGTGTGGTAGGCAACGAATAATAAGAAATAGTATGTATATGTAAGTACTTTAATTTAAAATTATTTAATCTCTTAACCATATATAATTGTATAAATTTATACCTACACTTACATAATTTTAGGTGGAACACATAAATATTTTTCTAAATCTTGAGTCAATGGAAAATATGGTAACATTAAAAAATAATTTAAATTATTTATCCGAGTATGTACATAATGTACATTGTACCTACGACTTTTCATTTTTCTTTTTCTTTTTTCTTAAATTTCATAGTTATAATGTACCATACACCTATACTGAAGTAAAAATGTGTGCCGTACATTACATACAAATAGGTACTTCCATTACCAAAACAATATGTTCTAGTCTTTGTTACTTTTTTAAAATGTAGGTTTAGGTAATTCTCTTATTTTTGACAAGGAAAAGAAAGTTAGCCGGCATATTGACGAACAATCTTCGCCCATTGCTGGGGGAAGTTCCGCTGGACGTAGGACAGGGTCTTCTGGATTTGTTTGGTCTCTTGCGGTGAGCACTGAGGGCAGGCGCCGCGGAGAACTAGCGGTGCCAAAGCTGGAAACATTATAATTTCTGTTGAACTTCTAATTTTTGACGATGACACTTTTTTTAACCACCGACACAAAAAGAGGGGTGTTACATTTAAGTTTGACGTCGATGTCTGTCTGTGGCATCGTAACTCTCAAACGGATGGACCGATTTTGATTGTGTTTTTTTGTTTGAAAGGTGAATTAGTCGAGAGTGTTCTTAGCTATGTTTGGTGAAAGGCGGTCCAAGATGTCGGGGGTTTTTAAATTGTATTATCTTATTCACTTGATAGCTAAAAAGTAGGGTGAAGAATACTACTGGAATTAATTGACCTCATTTGTGAGCAAGCGCGGATCCACCATTGTGGTCACGGTATGGGCATGCCTACAACCCTAATGGGAAGTTTTCTGATAGCTAAAGAAACGAAGTTCTAAAACTAGGGATAGATAGATCACACTGACGAGAGAAGCATTTTTTCAATGAAAAAGGAAAGGGATCGTCTTTTCAAGGTCTTGGCTTGAGTGTACGTCTCCTTTGTAGGAATGCAATATGTCGATCGTGAGCGAGTCCGTAGGCTGACTCGTAATAGGCAGATTTACGGGTAGCCGTGACCACAACCTTATGAGAGGGCTGTATCCAGACCTGATTATGAGAGGTAACTTACTCTTCAATCTCTTCCCAATGGGGTCGCAGGGAGCTTCACCAAGCGCGCACTTGAGCTGTCTCTGGATAAACCGTTTGTCGCTGAGCGCGTCCTCAAGCGCTGTGTCAGACACAGCTGGCCGCTGCGCCTGCGCTGAGCACACGGCGGCCAGGGCGCACAGAACTAGGGCGTGGCTGATCTGTAATCAAGATGATTTGGAAATGAATAATAGGGTACTTATTATATGCATGTATGTATAATAAGAAGTTAATAAGGTACCTAATTATATCCTTCCTACTAATATTATAAATGTGAAAGTTTGCAAGGATGAATGTATGGATGTTTGTTACTCTTTTACACAAAAACTACTGAACGGATTTGAGTCTAGTATTCATTCCGGAAAAGGTTCCTGCGGGATAACGGGAAGACGCGGGAGAAACCGCGGAGCACAACTAGAAGGTAAGGTTATACGTATAATTATACTTATATCATCATCATCATCCTATGAGGTTTCCACTGCTGGGACACAGGCTTTCACTCAGAGGAAGTACCACGCTGGCCCACTGCAGGTTGGTAGATCTCGCATGCCTTTGAATGTTGTGGTCCTTGGACAAACCGGTTTCTTCACCGTTACGAGCAATGGAAAATCCGCAGTTCAGCACATAACTTATTAAGTCATAGGGTGGGGTAAGGATATAGTTTCCAACTATTTTGTAACTAAGTTTTAGTTCCACTTCAATAGTGAGTCAAGTCAAGCTGTCAAGGTAGAGTAAAAACCCACGGCGTGCTCGCAACATTGCATAAGGCTTGTAAAGTACGAAGATTGCTCGTAAGGACACATTTGCAATACGGCAGGTTACATACATAAAGTACCGACACTTGTATAATATATATTATATATACAAGTACAGTTGTGTACAGAATCCTCTTCGTATTAATATTTAAAATTATAAAATTGCAGTTTGATTTTGCGCTACCTAAATTCCGAAAGTTTGTGTCGTGTGTACTTATGTTTGTTACCTATTTTGTTTTGTTACCATTTTTTAGAAATGGCTCAACGTAAGCCTTCTTATTTAACTAGTTGCATCCCGCGGTTTCACCCGCGTCTTCCCGTTATCCCGCAGGACCCTTTTTCTGGGATAAAAAGGAGACTATGTGTGTACGTGTGTGCAGTGCTGGATTTACACATTTTCCGCCCCAAAGCTATAAAATTTTTGTCGCTCCTACTGACTTCTAAAATTAGATACACTGTTCACAATAAAGTTAATTGTTTTTTAAGGGAATAACCTAGTTTCTAGATTATTTTTACTAAGCAAATCAAACCTTTACTTTTTTCTGTACCAAATTTTTTCTGGCCCAATTTCGCCGACATCCTAATTTTGCCGCCCTTAGCTTCAGCTTTTTCAGCTTCTATGGTAAATCCGGCACTGCGTGTGTGTGTTAATCCAGAGTATAAATAAGCCAAATTTGATTAATAAATTTAATCCATCGTCTTTTCGATTTCGATAAGACTTGTACAAATGACATGGTGGCACAGTCATACACCACAATGGTCAGTAGAACGTGCTTAGAAATATAATGCAATTGAGTCATGAATACTATTCCTAATAAAATACAAATGACCTGTGAGCTTGTGACCGTGTGGGTTACACGTTATGATTTTACGATCTGAGTACACAGCTACAGCTGATCTTTTGTGAATTATTGTGGTGGAAAAAGTATACTAAGTTAGAAATAAGTAACCAACTCGCATGATTAAGTTATCCTTTTATTTTTTTTCGCTTTTGTTTTTAGTTGCGTTGGACTACAAGTCACTTGAAGTTAAGTGGCTATGTGGTCTAAAGTACCACCCTACGCCTGGTCTGGGAACTGGCTGTCAAGCTCAGCTCTGGCAATGGTGGTAGCCCTAGATAAAGCTTTACCACCAAGTTATGGTTATGTTAAGATGTTTTTCCTTTACCGAAAGCTGTAAGATTCAAACCAACGACCCTAAGATTATAGGGGTCGCAAGTCATTGTCACATTATTAATTTTGGCTGTTTGAATAAGTCTTAAATTTCTCACGCCTAAAAAATGACTTCCGATTCAGTGCTTCCTGGTGTTGCCTGGTGGTATTGCCTGCGTAAGGAAGTGAAAACAGTCGAAGCTAGTTTTAAGTTTGACGTTTAAAGTGATCCCAAGTTGTATCCTGCTAAATATACATATTATTATTATTTTGAGTTAGGTAATACATAATTTGCATAGTTAGATACGCAAGACCCGGTTGCAAGACATGCAAGTTAGATTTCCACCAGATGTATGGCTAATTACCATGACTTGACGTGAAATACCATGCTCCCTGGCGTTAAACACTCATGCCGATTTGCTACGGGAAAGTAGAAGCCATTCTCTCAGCATTTAGTTTATAACATGCAATAAGTCGGTACGAGTACATCATATTTATTCCCCATTTCCTCCACTTTATTATTACTTACCTACACGCTTTTAAAAAAGATCTTTTTTTTTTAGCTATTTGAGACACATTATTCGTAAATATCGTAAGTATAGTGAAATAAAAAGTGATGTTATTACTAAAAATTCTATACAGGAAGCTGGATTTATACAGGCTACTTAGAGAGGGTAGTAAACTACACGAATACCTACTATAAATACCTACTTAAGTTTGTGATGACTTGACTTGTATGTAAGTATAATTTTTATTTGTTAGTTTTTCACGCTGAAAGAGCTCAATGGGGTGGAAGCAATGGATATAGCTTACACCCAGGATTAACTCGTAGGCCTAGTTTTAATTTTTTATCCCATAAAAGGGTTCCAGAGGCTTAACTGAATACTGAACTCCTCGGGTATAACTACAATATAACCATAGGGTGTCGCCTAGTTAAAATATAATAATGTCTAAATATAAAACATTTGCAGTATTTTCTTTTAGCTTATCCACAACCTTGCGCTTAGATACTTTTACAGATGATGCATTAATTTACGTCATAGCCATAACTCAAGCCTTACCAAAACCACAATGTTCTTTTCATGAATGACCGTGTACAAGTTCTTGAAGGTAAACTTACAATGGTATAGTAGATAGATACGCATCCCATCGTAACGATCTTGCAAAATTACGTGAACATGACTTCGTGATCAACAAATTGCTGCCCTTCGCCTACTTGGGGTAGCTAGCAATTAGTGAATTTGATACAAAAACGACTAACAGATGACACACTAATGATCAAATAAAAGGCAGTCCCGCAATATAAAGAACTGGTTTTTTAGGCTCTTGTAGGTGAGTAAGTATTTAGTCTTTTTTGTTAGCTGTCAGTTTATTTATAGACAACACATTCTAATTTCGTAGATAGCTGTTAATTTCAAAGCTTTGGTATGTGTTTTTTTGTATTTTTAGCAAGTAATAGAAAATATATTTGTTTTCTTTTATTTTCTTACTCGATCTTGTTTAAACAAGATCGAGTTTTGCGCCTAGGGAGTGCCCTCACTTTTGACAGTTATTCCCCCATCAAGCAATGGTGTGCAAATATTAGGTACCAACTGCGTTTTGGATTAAAGGGCAATCTCTCCAGTTAAATTACAGGGCTTAAAGAAATGTAATATTTCAGAGTGCTTAAGTGCATCACCTTGCCGCGCAGGATTTTGAACTGTTGTAGTTCAATATTCTGGGTGGCATTGAACTGTAATGGCCAAGCGTAATGCGTCAGGCGAGCGACTTGCTCTTCTCGTCAATCAGTTACATAAAAAATATTCAGAAGACAAAATAACGGATATTTAACATAAATCGTTTTATTTTATCAGCATCATCATCATCATCAACAGCCGGAAGAAGTCCACTGCTGAACATAGGCCTCCCCCCTTGAACGCCACCATGAACGGCTATTAGCCATTTGCATCCATCGGCTCCCTGCGACTCGTGCAATGTCGTCGGTCCACCTAGTGGGGGGCCTACCTACAGAACGCCTTCCAGTTCGTGTTCGTTTATCATCATGACTGTGCATAATATAATAAAATTATGAAGGTCATTGAACTTACATTTTCAGTAGTACTCCTGCTGCCTAGCAGGCACATAAAAAGCACTGCAGTTTACAAAGAAAACTCTAGAACTTGGTGAATATGTAAATTGTACCAACCCGCACCGGGCCAGCGTGGTAGATATATATCCTACTAATCCTTCTTCCTACTAATATTATAAAATGCGCAAGTTTGTGTATGTTGTGTGTGAATATTTGTTACCACGTATCACCGTAATTACTTAACCGATTTTGATGAAATTTTGTGTGTCCCGGAAAAGGTTCCTGCGGGATAATGGGAAGACGTGAGTGAAAATGCTGGTCGCAACTAGAAAGGTATAGCCTATATAATAAGTAGGTACCTATTACCTACCTACTCTCTTTTTGAGAGCATGCTTATAATATATCCCAGCAGTGGAAACGTACATTATGGTGAATGCGTAAGTTTACGTTATTTTGATGTCACTCTATAATAATCCTTATATTTATATTATTTAGCGGAAACACGTTCGCAAAAATATCAATTAGTTTCTGACATTTCCGGTTGTTCCGACAACCGTACAAAACCGATTACGTGAATTCGGAAGTGCGTTACAGATTTACGTAAACAATGAAAAAATGAACTTTAAAATGGGGACACGAGCCTTAATGTGTTTTTAACTAGAATAATGACAACAGTTGCATAACCATGGAGTATTGTGTTAAAGTTATAGGTAAGTTTATAACACGGAATGGAGACACGCCATGTTTGTCACTGAACAGAAACAGTCTGTACCCACCCTGTATATATATATTTTATTGTATAGGAATAAAACTGTTAACAATGGTA
The DNA here is from genome assembly GCA_931315375.2 of Opisthograptis luteolata. Taxonomy (NCBI): domain Eukaryota; kingdom Metazoa; phylum Arthropoda; class Insecta; order Lepidoptera; family Geometridae; genus Opisthograptis; species Opisthograptis luteolata. The sequence goes on along the minus strand of OV928049.1, from coordinate 8,482,235 downwards.
ATACGTTCATATAGTATCAACATCTGCCTCTTAAAAACGTAGATATAATTATATTATGTTAATGAAGGATATCTTAATTTTATAATTGAATTTGCAAGTAGTTACGTATGCACAAATATTGAGAAGTTTATAAAAGAATGCTCTACTGAAATGAATAAAAAGTACGTTGGAAAATTCTACGTTGCTTTACTTTTTTTGCTTTCCTACATACTTATTTTAAGTTAAAAAAACAGTAAAATAATAACAAGAAAAGTATGTCAACTAATCATAAACTTTGACACACACCCGGTCATCAAAAAGGTATTTTGAAAACTTTTATCCTGTTTAAAACATTTGCCGAAGCAGGTAAAAAGTATTTTCAAAAACTTTTATCCTGCTACAAACATTCGCCGAAGCAGGTAAATCCAAGAAACCGACTGTCCTTCGTAGGTTCAACAACACAGTTCAACATCGAAAGCTCACAGAAACAACAGGAAACTCTACCTACTTTATCTCCGCAGAGAAAACTGCACTCACCTGCATCTTCGAATATAGGTATCTGGGTCGGCAGAACACTTTTACTTTCGATGCACTGTGGCCAGGTTTGACCCGGATCTCGAAGTTATGATTTCTATATTATTTCACTAATATCTCGGGGGCAGTGAAGCGGTACAGCCTGCGTCTCGGTGGAGAGTGTTGAAGCGAGCTAAGGTGCCGTAACCTCTTACTTAACTTACCAATCCCCTCTATTTCTATGCTGTGGTACCTAACTGCAGCCACACTGTCATCGGCGGCGTTACGTGAAATACTCGCCGTGTTAGCAAAATGAGTAATTAACGTTTTTAATTGAATATAATTTATTATTCAATGCCTCCTGTACTTATCTTAAAGTACTCTAAACGGCTATAGAAACTCGATGATAACTAATAATAACATTTATCATTCAAGACAACCAGGCGTTACGTAAAAATGTTTACAAAATATCTAGGTAATCGGGTCTAATGATACGTCTTAATTCAATAACTTTGTTAGGTACCTAGTTCTATTGTAATTAGCTTTAAATAGGTCAATCACACAGCACATAATTGATTACAGCGTCAATAAATTAAATTACGTACCTAGATACAAACATTGAATATAAGACTCGCTTAGTAAGTTTGGTTTATTATTCGGTGTTTATTAGCTAGCAAACTATACAACTAAATTAATTATACAGTACATACATCATGTCAATTCATACCAAATGTTATAAATGCCGAAAGTAACTCTGTCTGTCCCTAATCCCTATGCATGTTTGTTACCTTTTCGCGTCTAAACCACTGAACTGAAATTAATGAAATGTAATATAGAGATTGTTAAGACTTTTGGGAAGGACATAGAATACATTTTTTCAATTTTATAAAAAAAATTATTACTCTGTGATCCGCGCAGGTGAAACCGCGGGTAACCAGCTAGTAATTAAACATGACACAATGGCAGACGAAACATCAAGCCCAAACAGGATCTTAGAGTTAAGATTATTGTAGGCTGACTGTTACGTCTCCGTTGCAAATTATGACTCAACAACTGATAAGAACAAGGAAAGGATGTTGGTGTTTTTTTTTTCGTCGAACTACAAAAAGTATTTCTTCACTTTCTTTTTCCTGTCACATGCATTGCCGTTATTATTTAGTTCTTTTGGTATCGTCCCTACTCTAATATTATAAATGCGAAAGTAACTCTGCCTGTATGTCTGTCTGTCTGTGTCGCTTTCACGCCTAAACTACAAAACAGATTCAAATTATTACTCTATTATTATATTTATTACTCTTTACAGGGTAGCGTTTGACCACAAGTCACCTGATGATAAGTGACGATGTGGTCGAAGATGGCGTCACGCTACACCTGGACTGGGAACTGGCTCTCAAGTGAGGCTGCCGGAACACACCGATAGGTGCTTGGCGACAGATTCTTAACTTGAGGGTGGTAGCTAGCCAGGCGAGTACTAGAAAATACCCTACCACCAAGCTATGGTTTCATCACGATGTTTTCCTTCACCGAAAGCTCAAGCTCATTGTAGGATTCGAACCCACATCCAAAAAAAAAATTAAATTTGTTACGGAGATAGTTTGAACCCTGAGGATGGACATAGGATAATTTTTATCGCGATAAAATGTAGCCTGTAACAGCTAGTTTTGTAATTAAAGTCTTTTAAAAATGAAACTAGAAATAATTTACAAAATTTTTACAAAACTTTTATTCAAGAACTTTCAAGGGACGTTTTTTTGTGCTAAGAAATAAGTCTTAGTTTTTAAATTGCAGTCTTTATAGTCATGAATTACTTAATTAAATAAAAGTAATAAAACCTCTCTTCTACGTTTTTTGATGTTAGTGCATAAATAGGACTTCTTTTTATTGTTTTTCTGACCAGTCAACCATATTGGCGGACTATCTTGGCCCACTCCCAGGGGTAGTTCCTCTGCACGTACGCGAGGGTCCGCCGGATGTTCAGCGTCTCCTGCGGTGAGCATTGCGGGCAGGCGCCTCGGAGCACCAATGGTGCTAGAGCTGGAGAAAAACAAAACTGTCAAACTAATGGAGCCTGACCTCTTTCGTCTTAAATATATTTTTTCAAACATGATTGTATATTCGAACGTTATTTATGTATCTAACCTTTTTAGGGTACCTACTGGTGAAAAAGATCGGTGAGCGATCGGTAATCTACTTTTAAAAAACCATAACTGCCAAGTTATTTTATTATAAGAGGTTTTATTATGATTTTGGCACAACAGCCGAAAGCGTAGAAACCTCATTTAGCAAGTATCTACAAAATCTACACACTAATTAAATATTCGTGCGATGTGTGAAAATTTATAAGAATTAATGAAATGTTTCAAATAAGTACCTACCTAACTTATCTGAATATTTGCATATTATTTGAGAGCATTGTGAAATTGTGATTCTCATGTAAAGTCGTAGGTAAGTACCTACTCATACAATTCTTATTTTAATAATTTTAAAATGCACTAGTACCTACATACGTTTACGTTTTTCTTTTGCTTCAAGAGTGATACATAGCTCTAGAGTGTCTAGTGCAACTTAATTGCTGACAGGAGCTCTACAAATTCAATAGGAATACAAAGTTCTAACAATAAAATCACTATCAACAGTATCAACTTGCTCATTGCAGAGTTAAATATTTTACAGAGAATCTTGGGTCATTTTGCGTTTAAGCAACTGGGTTTTCCTTGCAGGAAATTTCTAATGTTACAACACCATCTAGTGCGCTCTTAAATATCACGAACTATTTCTGATGAAACATTTTGTACCTAGTTTTTTTACAACTTATGAATGGAATGTTGTCCTTGTGACGTTTTCTCAATCTAGTTTGTATATAAGAAGTATTGGATAAAAACAATTGCAAGGAGTCACCTAATGTTATCTAGGTAGCTAGGTGGTCTAAGGTGGCGTCACGGTACAACACCCAGGTGTTCCGTTCCCATCCAGATGGGAACAGGCACTCAAGTAGGTACACAAGTACACAAATTGGTAGGTGTGTAAACTGAAAACGTTTAATGAATTGAATCAAGTAATTTTTTAGGTAGGTATTTCTCGCAATGTTGTTACTTAACTAATCAGTTAAAGGAAAACCCAAACGAAAAATCTGATCATTTAAAGTTTTCACGGAAAACCTGTGAAGGTACCATTAAAAAAATAAACAAATACTATTGTTTCATTGTTTGTCGATCGTAATGTTGCCAGTACCTAGAACTATAACTTACTTCTAAGCCGGCGCCCCATAGCGTCGCAGGGTCCCTCGCCGAGCGCGCACCTCAGGTGCCTCTGCATGGTGCTCCTGTCATTCAACGTCTGGTCCAGCTGGGCGTCAGTCATCGGCGCGGGCGCAGTGGTCACGTGACACGCATGCCACAGGATACACGCGCATAGCACGCTGAGGCATAGTACGGTGGCCTGTCGAGAGTTGATGAAATTAAAAGGACGACTCTGAGTTCAAGTTCAAAATTGGGCCTAGTAACAATTACTTTTTATAGCTTGGTGGTAAGGCATTTTCTAGTGCTCGCCCGGCTATATCTATCATCCTCAAGTTAAGAATCTGTCGCCAAGCACCTGTTAGTGTGATCCGGCAGCCCCACTTGAGAGCCAGTTCCCAATCCAGGTGTAGCGTGGCGCCATCTTCTATGGTGGTAGCTAGCCAGCCGAGCACTAGAAAATGCCATTTCACCAAGCTATGATTTCATCGCTATCACTGTTTTCCTTCGCCGAAAGCTCAAGCTCATTGTAGGATTCGAACCCATGACCTACGGATCGCAAGCCGACGTCACTACCAGTGAGCCATCATCACATTGGGACTATAATTATTAGTTACAATAATTTTTCTATTTAATTGTGATAGCGAAAAATGTTAATCTACATGACAAGGAAAAAAAAATGCTAAAATATATATTTATTGTTGTTATAAAATGTGCGCTTATCTTTATCTTATATATATATATATATCTTTACTTGCTTTACGACCATTGTTCTCCAGACCTTTCAGTTACAAAGATATCAAAACCTTAGGCATCTATGTAATGTAAGTCACATCATCGAAGGCATGTGTTAGGTACATATTTTATTTAACGTTTGGTACATGTATACTTTTTTACAAAACCTTACAAAAAAAAACTTTGCAAAAAATACCACAAACAGGTGTTAGGGTTATTTTATTAAGTTATAAATTTGCTAATTAAAATACTAACATTAAAATACGAAATCAACTTGTCACTTGTACTGTGAATTAGAGCTAAAACATACCTGCATTTCAGAATAACTGGCACTTTACAAACGAAAATAAAATATAAATTGTTCTATTCTCAAATTCGTGTGTCAAATTTGGGTTGCGCCACACGGGCGATTAAGGAGCAACTGGTCACTGGCCCAATCATTGTATTAACGCGGTAGGAATGCTATCCCTCCCCTTTGTGAGGCGATTATCTCGAAGAGGGCTCTGACGATAAGAAATTACGGGAATTTCGATGAGTAGTTCTTACTTCACAGGCTCGCAGCGCAGTAGCAACGGCCTGCAACTTGGGTAAATTGAGCTTAACTATGCTCTAACTGGACTTAATTTGGCTTTAATAAGAAGATAAGATAAGTACCTACCGTAGGGTTGCGTTTGATTACTATCTGTTATTATTTTTTTATTTTTACTATTTACAGGGTAGCGTTTGACCACAAGTCACCTGATGTAAAGTGACGATGTGGTCGAAGATGGCGCCACGCTACACCTGGACTGGGAACTGGCTCTCAAGTGAGGCTGCCGGAACACACCGATAGGTGATAGGTGATAGGTGGTATTATGATGGTAAGTGCCAGTAAGTGGTAATAAGATTGTTAAGAAAGTTTTGATTGAATTAAACTTAAAAATGTGTTAAAGTGTAATATTATAAGTAACTTATGATTTTTTAACAGGTTGATTCGCAACATGAATTAGGGGTATGTGTAAGGTAGGTCTGCAAAAATAACTGTCAAATTAAACTAATTACTTATTATGCTCATGTAGCTTGACCATTAGCGAAGCTAGAGACAAAAATTAGTAGTGGAGCGATGGTGGCCGAACGGTTAGGCGTGCGACTTACAAGACAACAAGTCCGAATCTTCTCGGCCCCGCACCTATGACTTAATAAGTTATGTACGGATTTGCCATCGCTCAAAACGGTGAAGGAAAACATCGTGAGGAAACCGGCATGCCAAGAACTGCAACATTCAAGGGCATGCGACATCTACCAACCCGCACTGGGCCATACTCTCTCTCTCTGAGCGAAGGCAGTGGGAACGTGAAAGGCTGTTAATGACTGACTGACTACTCTCTCATTTATTATTTCTCTCTCAACTCTAGATAACTTCGACAAAATATGTGAAAACACTCGTCCCTATCCTCTATCAGTATTGAGAGTGTATCTTTCGGAAAAGACTGGCAGCATTGCAAATGAAGACCAGCATTTTGGTCACGTGTTTCTTCGACCAAATGGGCTGATGATGGACTAAAATTGATGGGTATATACATAAATGACGACAGCTAAAAAAATAAGTTGTACTCATAGTCAGTTCAAACTCCAATTAATATCATGTCATAGGCAGAGATGAGGAATGTGTATTTATTTTCATAATGCTCTACATACCACTCTTGACTCTACATTTTCAAATTTAGCGCCTTCAATGTGATATTTGAGAACGGAAGCATAGACTACTAGTGACACAGGCACGATTTCGGAACGAATTACGGTTCCACAGATTATATTACATCCACATAAAATATATACATACAAAAATTACATAGATAAAGGTAGCTCGGGCCGGGAGTACTTACATTTTGTTTTTCTTTCTTTTCGTCACGAAAAAATTTCAGCCGATTGGGCTGCAGGCGATATTTTTTTATATTATTAGTTAGTATTTTTTGTTGTAATCATTTTCCAATACATTTTTCATCACCTTACCAAAAAGTTACCTTGTTTTGTAATTAAAGCGACGGGATAATTTGACAGTCAATCAGATGTTAGTAATTAGTCATGTCAGTGTTTGTTTACTAAATGTTAATTTTTAAAAACTTGTAAGTGGGCATTCTAAAGCTAAAACAGTGATGAATATCATCAAATCGTCTGGGGAATCGTCGTGTAAAGGACGAGAAGATGGCGACGCTCCAACTGGTTCTGAGCGCCCACTCAAGAAAGCTCGATTTGCGTGGCAAGTTAAAGGCAAATATCACTTGAAAAACGAAACCGACGAGTCTAATAAGAATCTAAAATTACCGTCTGCAGAACCTTCTTCAAGTGAGCCATCATCAGCGAGTCAAAGCTCCTCAAATACTCTAGGCAGTGAAGTGAAAGATTATTACTTAACTCAAAACTACGATAAGTTGGAGACTGTCATAAACCCCACCAATTCCTTACTTACGTCTAACACTAGTGTATCAAATGATCAGCAGCAGTATCCCAGATATATGAGTAGCTATGAAAAAACATCTAACATGTTGAGAAACAACAGCTGCAACAATGTAAAAACTGTGTCAATGACAGACAATGCAGAAGATTATTACATAGCTCAGTGGCAAGCTAGACAGGTTTGTTGCTAAATAATTCACAGTTTAAAAAACATATTATTCAAAATTTAAATTTTGCTGTTTAAATACTGGAATTATTATTATTTTTCAGATTGTGAAAGGCTGCCTAGACAACACTTTGAACCGAGTATTAGAATCGTGGACCACTGACCCTCTGCCAGCAGAAGAGGCCAACTCCAGATTTTTAGCCCTCGACTTTGCAGAATTTATCAACCATTTACCAGGAGACAACTCTGTTGAAAATGAAGGGATTCTAATGGCAATATCAGCTCATGGCTTACAGAATAATCCTAGCAGTAGCAGCAATAATGCCAGTAATATTGACAATTGCAGCACATCAAGTGCACTAACTTTCGATGCCCCATCACCATTACGAAGCTTGTCACCGATGGAATCTGATGAGAACTCCCATCAGACTAATTTCAATGATCAGCAATGTGATACTGAAGGGAGTCCTAGTAAAATGCAGGATTGGCAATGTGATAACCAGAATGCAAATGATGCTACACCATTTGCATATTTTTCAGAACCATCAGAGTCTTCATATAGTTTCTACGATATCAATCACCAAAATTCGAACACGGATTCATTAGAAATTGACAGTCATTACGACTTTATGAATGCTGCTGTTTTATATGCCATAAAAAGTAAGGGATTGACAGCTTCTGGTACAGAATATGGCTAAGACTTTAGTATCAGTCAAATAAATAATAAGTAACATCTTGAATAAGCACATCTACTTTTATAACAAAGGGAAGGTGGTAAAATCTTTAGGTATTAATAAAAGTAGTTACATTCTGCCATAAGATTTTTAAGTTATATTTCCAATAATGTTAGTTAAATACTATATACCAGTACATATATTGTAAAATGTTTTGTGTAAATAATGAACTATTGTGATATAAAATAGGTGTAGAAAAAAAATGCCCATTGAGGACATTTTGTTAATGTCACTCCTTCCTTACAAAAACAGTACAAAACATTAAAAAATTTGAAGCATATCAATATTTAATTATTGAATTAGCTCAGATGAATTTCTAAAATACTAAAAAATACAAGAACTAAACTACTAAAATATGTTAAATATAATAATTATAAAATGCAAAAATCTTAATGAAATGTTAATTTAGTCACAAACGTTGAGTACCATTTGTTATATTATAGGCACAGTAAGATAGTTTTTACGAAGTACATTTTAACTATTGCTTTGGTGCATGTTAAAGTATTATAGGTAAATTAATTCAAACTGAAGTGCATATAAAACTTCAATGTATAGAATATACATTATACTAATCAATATTATTATTTGTAAATATTACGTATTCCATGTACTGACATTAAAGTCAATAAAGTGATACTCAGTAATTTATTTTGTTTCATAAAAAAGTGACCCTATCCAAGGTATGAGAGAAAATGAAATAAAAATCCTCAGTAACAATTTTATTATTGCTTGTTATTATTAATCACATAATACAAAATAAACTATGCACAAGTTTATGACCACTGGCTTACAGTTTCCTTTTTATAAAATATTTTGATAGACAAGTTGGGTATATTTCCAACAATGTTTGCTATAAATATATTTCAAATTTTATAACATTTTCAAATGAAATAATTTCAGTAATATTAGCAGCAGTCTCCCGTGAACAGATTGTGATGTTTCACGGTGTTTCAACATTTTATTTATAATCATGGCTGATTAATCCTAGATAAAATTCTTACATATAAGTAACTGTACATTCATCGGTAATTGTTTATTACCAGTATTAAATTGTATATTTACACAACTGTATGTTGTCAATAACTGTATCTCTGCCAAATCTAGGCTCACTGGCTCACTTCAATTCTGAAAAAAAATCTATAATTTATAGGCACAAAATACCATTTATTGTATACTAAAATGACCTAATGGGCCAACAACAAGGCCTATGATAGTATGTAAATTAATACAACAACAACAAGAAACCCATATACATTTTAAATACAAAAATGAAATATTATTAAGAAATGTTTCATCTCAACACTGCCAATTAGACTTTGGTTTTGATTCGGATATTTACGGATATTATTTGTTCGGATATTTACCATGTATTTATTTGAGTTTTATACAAACTTCTTTGTTTTGACCATGGCAGTACAAAAACAATAAATGGGTTATAATTTTTAGTAATAAAACTTGGCATTGCCTGTAGTCCATCATATAGAAAAGTTACTGATTTGCAGCTACAAAAAGTACATGAATCGATAGCAAACAACATCAAACAAACATTTTTGTCAACAAATTCTAGTAACATGTTACCAAGAAATTATACCATCAAGGGTTAGTAGTGGCAGCTAAAACTACTACTGCTGTGGTGCCTTCCCCTTTATAATAGATAACATTTTGTTCTAGTTTGGTACTATAAGTAAATGCGAGCGATAATGGCAGAACTCTGAAAATGTTACATTTCAAATGACCACTAGTACCAAGTACCTACCTACCCACTTAACTAAGTTTTAACTTCATAATTCTTGGAACAGTAACACTATTTCACGTTTCATATTGTTTTTGTATTTTAATGTCACTTATTTTCAAAATGCTTACGTTAATGAATGCCAAGTTTTAAACCCTTAAATTACTACGGAAGATTAAAAATATGAATTAAAAAATACATGATAGAAGTTCTATTCATATTTGTTATGATAATCATTACACAGTTTAATCTTAAATTATATTATTATCAATGTCATGGGGGTAAAAAAATAAATTTGTTTGATTTGACAACATTATTATGAATTGATTGTTTGTTCATGATGAATTGATGGTACATAATTGTTAGTCTGCTGCATGTCATAATTTTTTTTTATCAATTTACTATATATATACTTATAGAAGTAAACATAATTTATGTATGTGTAGTACATACAGTCTGTGATAGGTTCACTAAACGAATTATCAATTAAGTTTTAATATAATTTAGTTGCTAAAATGGGATTTTTAGCAAGGCAAATTGATATAATATTATCACGTCACACATCTATTCAAAATATTCCACTGATAATTTAGAACAGTGAAAGAGTCAAATTATGCTAAAAGTAATTAAAAAATAAAAAAGTATTGCATACTTTAAAAAAACACAACCAAAATTGTTTTAAGTGCGTTTGCAGTTTCAGAAATTATCATAAAATAATTTTAACACATAAATAAAGTTTCATAAAAATAAGATTGAATTAAGTAATTGTAGGGCATAATCTAAAATGCGATGTCTTCAACAGGTGTTATCAATAAAACCTATATCAATCAACGGGTTTATGTACCTTTTTAGAAGTAGGTTTTGGCCGCTCTTGTGTACAAGAACAAGCAAGATTGGTTTAACATAAAATGTACAGATAGGTTTACTTTCAAACTAGTAATGATCTTATAGCTGGCCAAACATTCTGTTGCCTGTTGTCTTCTCAAAAATGAATCGACGTAAACTAAAAATCGGTTTTGGGTTGTCATATTAGTAAATAATCGGGAGCTTATTTACCAAAACTTGGGTTGGCTAGATATGAATAGCACCTTTTTTTCTCGAAATCAGGATTCTCATTTCCAGAATCGATAAATTTAGAATTTTACCATGGATAAAACGGGTGCACCTAAAGTTAATCCTACTCATATTATAAATGCAAAAAGTTTGTGTGTGTGTGTATGAATGTTTGTTACCACGTATCACCGTAACTGCTGAACCGATTTTGATGTAATTTGAAATGGAGATAGCTTATACCTTAACACATAGGCTACTTTTTATCCCGGAAAAAGTTTCCAGCGGGATAACGGGAAGATGCGGGTGAAACCGCGGGGCGGGGTGAAACTAGTTTGATATAGTTTCAAACGAAAAATTTGTTTACGAAAGCACCCGGATGTGTGATTGTGTACTTATTTGTGACGTGATGGTAAAACATTTGTTTTAAGTAGATACAATAAATCGTTACTAAGCAATTCCTGTAAATATCGACTGTATTTTAAAATTTCCGGTAAAGCAGAAGCAGTTTCCATATTTTATTTAGTTACGACTTTTGAGGAAAAGTTGATGAGCTTTATGCCTTTAGGTAAATAAGCTACCGATTATTCGATCTCTGCTGATGAGTGATGAAATTATACAAAAACGTTCGCAATACGCTGCTTTAGAATCGAAACCGTCATTCGTTTGTTGATAAATTAACCAGCATAGGCAAATATGCCGGTTAATTCACGCTCATCAGCTAAAGTGATTCGATATCGTACACGTGGGCCGAGTTCGCAGACTCGTTGGTTCGCGTCGATAGATATGAGAGACATACAAAACATACTCGTAGGTACAATATTTTTTGCTTTCCTTTACATCAAAACCTTACAAATCACATCAGCGCAAACTTATTAAGGAGTTGATTGCTGAAATCTATAAGTAATCTCAGTTCTCTCTATACTACTTATTTAATTATGTATTTACAAACCTTATCATACTTAACCATAATTTAAAAAAATCTCCAAAAGTTGAAAAATTGACAAACACATTAACACCCTTATACTTAACAAAGCGTATGGATTCATCGTATTTACAAGTACATAAAGATAACGCGCGTAATGTTACAAGCAAAATAGGGCACCGAAATAATAAGTACATTATCATTTACTATTTAATTATGGTCAATCTAAGAACATCTAAAAAGCTTTTAGAACTGTATTCCCATCATCCTTTGGTTTCTGGGAGGAAAATCAGAACCTAATTATTAAATGTGTACTAAAATGATGTACCCGTTGGAACTGATTTATCTTCTAGAAACAGGAATTATTATAATGGTAAATACAGTACACAAAATATAAGACATTAATTAGATCTCAGAAATAACAAGTTTATGTGCTCACCAGCAGAACACCACTTAAATAAGGCGGAAGTTTTTAGACTTATCTAAGTTTATTTACAATATGCACACAGACAAAAGCGACACAACAACAGGCATCTAAAACTCCTCGGGTAGGCTTATTGCTTAATAAGTTTTGTGTCCGTTAACGTGGCAGCGACATCTTTTTTAATATAATATTTGCTTGAACAATATGCTAATACAGGAACATGTCATGAATATTACATAAAATCATGACCATTGCCTCAGTATTAGATAATTAGATAAAATAAATAAGGTAAAAATGACAATCTTAACAGACTAGACTTGAGGACGTCTGCATTTTGATCAACATGTTTTCTTTCCATTCATTCCTTTCCATCAATGAGCTACAAATGTGCATGATTCGATAATTCTCGAGTTGTCAATCTAATACTTGCTAATTTTTTACTATAAAACATGAGATCTTTCTAAGCAAGACTATGATCAGACCAATATAACCAGCATAGTTTGCTCAAGTCCAAATGAAATTATTTTCACAATGTCCTTTGCTTAATGAGATGAAATAAATACTTGTGATGTTAAAGGAGGGTTGAGTCAAATGTTCGGCAGTAATAGCTGGCCGGGGGAAATGGCGCATCGCTATGGCTTAAACTTCACTAGGGGTATATTTTTTGAGTGCAGGCACTTGTCACAAACCCATTCTGCGTACACCTCCGCCGTTAACAGCTGGAACGCTGGCTCAGTTAACCCAGTACAGCCCCTGCAATCGCAAAAAAATGGCAGCTTAGTTTCAGAATAAACGAGAAAATTATTTTATTATTTATGAGAATAAATTCATGAATAATTTAGCATTTTGAGATGGATTGAAATAAGAGTTATTTTCATACATCTAACCAAAAGGGGGATGGGTAAGTGACATCCTGAGCATAGATTGTTCACATTCCATGGCATCACTTTCCAGTTGTAAGTATACTGATACTGTATACATCAAAACTACCCCTTTTGGTTGCATCTACGACTCTTGTCCATGGTATTGTTTAAATATGACAGTGATTTCCATTTGATGGAATTTCTTTTATGCTGTAGTTTTAAATATCATTTTGACCAATTAAGGAAGGTTTTTAACTTTATAAACCCCACTCCACAATACAATTAATTGTTTGTCAATAATATCTATACAAATTATTTCTCTCTTCAATAGATCCACATGAAACTAAAACATAAACCTGTCTATGTATATATTTAAAGGATATGTATAATTTAAAAAAAGACAATATTTTCTCACCTGTGAAACCAGAAGTTGCAACCTGACTCGCATAAGATAGCCTGGTCATTATCATGTACTTCTTTGTGACACACTCCACAGGGGTAAATAGGTGGAGCATTTGGGTTTTGTGGGTTGAACACCATCGATTGGTCAGGCGGGTACACTTTTCCAGCACTCACCGGCATGGGCTTAGGCCCAAACATACCCATACTCTGCCCCATTGGACCAACTCCTTGGCCTCCGGGGCCACCCATTGCCATTCCACTCATTCCAGCAAGCGGCCCACAGTTACCCATGTTGCCTGGACCTGGTCCCATTCCCATAGAGCCACTTCCTCCCATTCCCATTGGTCCGCCATGTCCCATATGATTGCCAGAGTACGGAGGGCCAGGACCCATTGATGTCATAGGCCCATTTCCACCCATAGGACCACTACCCATTGGGCCTCCTGATTGCATTGGACTTCCATGTCTCATCGGGCCACAGTGTCCAGGGCCCATTCCTCCACCCTGCATAGGGTTCGATGACATTATGGAATTACTAGGTCCCATGGAACCATTTGAACAACTAGGGCCCATTGGCCCATTCATGCGAGGTACATTCATGCCAGGACCTCCACCACCCATAGGTCCATTCATTGATCCAGCACCTAGAGGACTGTGCATAGGTGGTCCCATAGGGCTGTTGCTCATGTGACTGCCTGCCATGGAACCCATATTCATTGGACTTCCCATTGGCCCAGAAGACATAGGTGAACCCATAGGCATTGAATTCATAGGGCTCATTGGACTTCCCATGGATCTTGATTGTGGGCCCATTCCTGGTCCCATACTGTGGTTACTCATGCCCATGCTTGGACCTCCCATTGGAGACATACCACCCATGTGCCCCATGCCATGGGGACTCATATTGCCCATGGGGCTGATACCTCTGGGAGGCATTTGTTGATTCATGGGGCTCATACTGTGTGGTAAGGGACTCATATGCCTCATCGGGGGCCCACCCATACCATGCATCGGCCCCATCATCCCCATAGGCCCATTTTGACTCATCATTGGCCCATTTTGGCTCATCATGGGCCCATTATGAGAAACAGTGGATGGGGAGTCATCAAAAGGGTTTGAGGCAACAATTGTATCTCCATATCCAGTTAGAGGGGGAGGTAAGAGATCTTGTGTTGTGGGAGGTGGCTGTGGTGTCATAGCGTTATTGGCATTTGATGTTTTCCTCCTTTTTTTGGGGTTGCTAGGTGCTGGTGCCGGGGGAGTAGGATTGTCCATGGGTGGCTTGAAATCGGGAGGGCCGAGCCCTGGTCCTGGCAGCCTGTAGGAGGGCATACCTGCCATGTTATGACTCATCTTGATTCTATTTAGTTTCAGCTCTGTTTGTTATTCATTATAGTCGCACTGGACAGAATAACTTAGTAATATTCACACATAAGGCACCGCATTGTCACGAGAAAGCGCAATAACGTGCCGGAAGACTGGTTGAGTCTATTTCTGTAACAAAAAAATATCACACTCATTTCTTACATAATTTATAAATTTACAAGAGGCTATAACGTCCATGTGAAATTTGTTGAAATACTGAGTAAATTATGAGATTACGAATAATAAACTACTAATAGCAACATTATAGCAACCAACGTAACCTGCCAATAATTTATGCACTCACAAGTTTAGTATCTATAGCTAAAAATAGAGCTGACTTTTATCCGTGTAATAGTGAATGTTACAACAAATAACAAAAAACTTACGGCATTATCAATATAGCATCGGAATTACGGATTATTTTTTGTCTTCTTTGAGATCCCAAGGCAGGCGTGCAACTATGACAAAATTCCAAAAGTAATTAACTTGTTATGGAATACTTTTAACCTCCATCGAAGCCTTCATGTGTGCGTAATAGTTTAATGTTTATAAAATTAACTTAGATCTAGAAATTATAATGCATCGGACGAATTTTTATTTACGGCTATCAATATTACAAACAACACACGCCACATTCACAATGTATTTTTGTTACAAAATCGCCGCTAGAGGGCAGCGCTGGTGCGTCTTTTTTTATTATGTCAGTTTAAATTGTCTGTCGCCTGTAGTCTATGGTCTGAAGTCTGGTTAGGAATAGGGATGAGCGAATTTGATATCAGTAGCTTAATATCGATTGTACGACATTGTCAACTGCAAGGCATCACTTCACATGCGTACCTAATTTTAACCTAATTTATCTTTCTTGCTTTATATATCATTATAACTAGTGCACCCAACAGACGTTCTCTTGCTGACCTAGATACCGACTGCAGTGCTATCTGCTGGGCTGATTTGTGAATATAAACCATCCAGGGCACCACCCAAACGCATTCAAAAATATCATTCAAATCGGTTCAGCCGTTTATGAGTAGTTCAGTAACATACACACGTACAGTATAGAAAGGAAGGAAAGTAATCCTACTAATACTACATATTGTTATTAATATATTATTAGGATAATATTATGTTGCGAAAATTTGTATGTGAAAGTGTGTAGCGTATGTATGTTACTCCTTCACCCTCAAACAGAAAGATATACATGATCTGCGAAAGTTCCAACTGTCTAACTATCACGGCATGAACCGTGATAGTTAGACAGTTGGAACTAGATAGAGATACGGCCTGGTGACAGACGGACAGCAGAGTTATAGTAATAGGGTTCCGTTTTACCCTTTGGGTATGGAACCCTAAAAAGATGTCGAGATTGATATTTTGGCCATTAATATCGAATTATCTCTCTTATTTATAAATATGGTTCATCCCTAGATGTAATACTAGAAAGGGATTCAGGGAGACATGGCAACATTGGTTGGGTCATTGATTGGCCATGGGTGGGAGGAGATTGGGACAACCAACCAACCAACAGTACAGACTACAGATAAAGTTTTGAGTTTGGAGGCGGATGATCCTTAGCACTTTAGCCTGCTTGGCGAGTAGATAATAAAAGAAAAGAAAAAATGTCATTTACTGTCATTTACATTTTAGGTTATCTTTTGAGGTTATCAAACAAAAATAAATACAGGTTGATTAATTTTTACTTAGCCATTATTATGGCGTTAAATAGGTTATTCGCTAGTTTAACAATAACCCCAACTTTACTGACGAGGAGAAAATTGCACGTAACTGCAGTTCAGCTTATTAGCAAACCTAATGTTGTGAAACCTAAACCGGGATTGGGTATAAGTTACAGACGTATTGTGCATTTCCCTGAAGAATACACCGTAAAGCCCTTGCAGGTTACTAATCTTGCAGGCAGAGACCCCGTAACAGGTAAATTTGCGACCTAAATCGATAAGCTTTAATTTCGAGACTGACTCGCTAAACGCTTAGCTTCGAAAAAAATAACGAAACTTTCTTAACTTCTCTTTCGTCTTACTAATAAAAAATAATAACTAACTAGATGACTATATCTAGCGAAGCTTAAACAGTGAATATTATGATTCCTAGTGCAAAGGAATGTACTGCCTGTGAAAGCCAAATGTTGGAAAAAGAACCATCATAATAGAATGATTAGACAACATGTTTCTATTCATGTACAGGTCGGATAGTGGCTAAAGGAATAGGAGGTGGCATCAAACACAAGTACCACTGGGTTGATTGGCTTAGAAATGGACCTGTAGAAGGCCCTCCACAAGAAGAAAAAGTTATTCAGGTAATGTTAACACCAAAATATGAAATTAACTGACACATGTACCATTAAGTTGAATCTGTAAGATTACTAAAATTGTCTTCAGACTATACTGTAACCAGTCTCTGTATATTGGCAATAAACTGTTGTTGTTTTTCAAGAAAAGTAAAAAAATATATTATTGTACTTGTCACGCTGAAATCTCCTTATACCCTGTAGTTTCATTGGAACATAGGAACTAGATTAAGTTGAATTAACTTTAATTAGCTCACAGAATCAACAAGCTGAAGTGGCATTGGGTTAGTCACATAAGCCGCAGAACCGATAACTGCTGGGGTAGACATGTTCTTGAGTGGAGACTGCGACATGGCAAACTTAGTGTGGGATGTCCGACAAGGTGGAGCGACGACTTGCGCCGAGTGGCTGGCAGTACTTGGATAAGAAGACAGGGCTCAGTGGCGTACCTGGGAGAGGCCTATGTCCAGCAGTGGACTAATACAGGTTGATGATGATGAACTATAAATATTTAATACTTACAGGTTATAGAAGATGGATGCAGGACTGCGCATGTAGCATTAGTAGCTGTTGGGGACAAGCTCAAGTATATACTGGCCACAGAAAATATGAAGGCTGGCGACATCATCAAGACATCACGAAATCTGCCGAGGATACCAGGTATAATTTGTCCCATTTTACTTGGCCACCTTATTGCAGTGTGTGTGTAAATCTTCTTTCTTATATTATATATAAAAATCAGTTGCTGTTCATTAGTCTTGCTAAAACTCGAGTATAGCTGGACCGATTTGGCTAATTTTGATCTTGAAATATTAAAGTTCAGGGGAGGTTTAAAAGGTGACTTTTATATTGGCGATACGAAGTTCGCCAGGTCAGCTTGTAGTAAATAATAATGATAATTATTTGTTTTCTAATTTTAACCAATATCTATTTCAGTGAGAGCAAATGAAGGTGATGCATATTTATTGGGAGCCCTACCAATCGGAACAATAGTCCATAACATTGAGAAAGAACCAGGTTGGTAACACTTCTTCTATTCTATGGATAAAAATCAATGTTTGTTTGTATGGGACTCCATCTGGATTTGGTGAATTTTCAGACCATCTTCAGATTAGCTCGGGTGATCCTGTGAAGCTTGGTAGCAATCAGTTCAACAGAAATTTTTGTTCCTGTTTTTTTTGGCAGTTTTGTGTTGCATTAACAACCAAGCATAGCTTGTCAAGAGAAATAGGGTAGCTTTCTATCAATGAATGAATGTTCACAATCATACCGTACCTCATTATTTCTTTTTTACCTCTTGTAATGCAAACATACCAACGTGACCTCTATAATACTGGTGTAAATTGGGATTATAAACTATGAATTTTTGTTACAGGTAAAGGAGCTCTTTACATACACGCTGCCGGTACCTTCGGGACTATCTTGAGAAAGCAGGACGATCGTATCATTGTTCAGATGCCATCAAAGCGATTGTTCAGCTTCGACCAAAATTGCATGGCAGTTGTTGGTATGCAAATCTAGCTTATAAGTTTGATTGGTGACCTCCGGGCAAACTCAGTTTGACTCTATCCCTTCCTACTAATATTATAAATGAGAAAGTTTGTGTGTATATGAATGTTTGTTACCACATATCAACGATTTATTGACTAAATTGAAATTTGATGAGCGTCTTGTCCGCGAAAGGACAATGCCCTTTGGAATGAAGATAGCTTATGCCCTGAATTAACACAGAGCTTCAGACATGCTTTAATGATATTAAAAGAGTCGTATCTATGTATTTTAATATTATTAATATTATTATGTGCACACAAACAATTAAACATTGTTCACCACTTGATATTTCTTCAATTTTTGTCTGATGCATGAAAAAATGACATACTTCGAAAAAGGAAAGGCAGAGGCCGTAGAGGTTATAGAGGTTGGTAGGGGCGGCAAAATTTGAATACTTAGCCTACTAGCGGCAAATGTGTAAATCCGCCACTGATCAGGTGACTTGTGGTCAAACGCTCCCCTGTACTAGTAGTATTACGTCCGAAATTAATAATCGATCCTGATCCGTTATCCGCGGTTTGGATCGATATGTCATGTATAATATGTAATTTTAGTAGTAATGTGCCATGCCCTAGTACTAAAATGACATATTATGACATGACTAACGGCCGGTTTCAATAACCGATCTATCCACGGTTTGACATTATTACTTCTACGGAGCCTAAGTCAAATTTCTATCTCCAGTACCTGTAGGGCAAATCGTGGATAGATCGGTTATAGAAACCGACCGATATCGATCCAAAACCGCGGATAACGGATCAGGATCGATTATTAATTTCGGGCTTTTTTTTTTTTGTCTTAGGTCGTCTCTCAAACATCTTGCACGGAACGACGCCCATCGGCTCGCCCCAAAGAAACAGGTGGCTGGGCAACCGGCCCCGCTCAGGTCTCTGGCAACGAAAGAGCGGACGCCACGGCAGAAAGATCAAACCCCCTAAGCCAGTGAAGGAAATCTTCAGCGCCCCCCAACAAAAGTCAAATCCTATAAAGCTGACGCTTAATATGTACCGGGGTTTGTGAATATAGTGTAGTTAATAAATCCTGTTAGTTATCACTATAGTTTCTTTCATCATTAGCTCCAAAAAGTGGCCCTAATTAAAGTACCCTATGAACGAGGTAAAAAAAGGATAATCATCACAATCGGTTTAGTAGTTTTGAAGTTGATCCGGTACAAACAAACAATCAAATCTTGTAAATAAGTACCTAAGTAATTTACAAACTTAAGGCAAGAGTTCCTAATTACATCAAAGTGCAAAAAGGGATTAGTTGTTAAGATGCAAAACAGAATAACTTGTATTTTCCTTAATAATAGAGAGTAAAATAAAACACTACATTTTCTATGACATAATTTTAATCATAAATGAATGATAGCATTAAATGCAGCTAAACGCACGTTTTTCACTTACGCGTGATTGTACTTAGAGGCTTTTGCTGAAGCAGTTAGGTTTAAAGTTAGCAAGTTCTCAAATAAATAAAATAGTATATTTAAATATTCGAAAAATCACATTATTAGGATTGTTTTGAGATCCAGTCAATATAGTTCATCCGTTTTGTCTTCAGTCTTCATCTTCATCCGAAAATGTCAGTATCTGTAAAGATAGAAAAGAGTTCTCTATAGGTGCTTTAATTTTTTTTATTCAGCTCAGTGACGAGACGAGCAAGTCGCTCATCTGATGGTAATCGTCACGCAGTCACGCTTGATCAGTACAGTTTGGTGACATAAAAATTTTTGAAAATCAACAACGCAAAATAAACGCAACCACTTTATTGTCAACGAAATTAACGCCACCCCAGAATCATCATCATTAGAGTATTATATTCCCATTGCTGGGACTCTCGCCTTCTCTCAGAGAGTGAGTACCTACGGGTCGAAATCTAATACACTAGCCCAGGGTAGGTAATGGGTTGGTAGACATTGCATGCCCTTGAATGTTGTGGTTCTTGGACATGCCGGGTTCCACCCCAGAATCACCATTATCATCAGCCGGAAAGTCTACTGCTGAACATAGGCCTCCCACTTTGAACGCCACCATAAACGGCTATTAGCCATTTGCGTCCATCGGCGTCCTGCGACTCTTACAATGTCGTCGACCTACCTTCAGAGCGTCTTCCGGTTCGTGGTCGCCACTCGAGAAGCTTTCTTCCCCATCACCCCCAAATGATCAGTCAAAATTTTAATGAACTCACCTCAGTCATTTCCGCAGCCAAATGCAGCGCACCGAGTCCGGTAACCTCTTCCAAATATTTCCCACTCTCGAAGACCTTCATCAGAAACTTCGTTCCCTCTTCCTTATACAACTTCACCACTGACTCTGAGCACGCGATGCATTGTTTAAACTTGGCACACGTCGGTACGACTGTATGGTAGGAGTGTAGAAATCCGCGGATCGAGTGGGGGACTGGGCCTAGTACCCCTTGGTGTTCAGGTGGAATTTCCGAGTCGCTGGTTAGGTTGTACACTGCCGGTGCATCTACCCTGTGAGCAAAGAGATTTTACAGTCAGTTTGTAAAATTGTCCTACATCAATACATCATCATTATCTGACCATGCATTTTTCAAGACAAAAGTGTCACTGCGGGATTGTGCAAAAAATCACGTCGTAGCGATGATGGCTCAGTGTTCGCTTATGATTCTTAGAGCATGGGTTCCAATCCTATAATGAGCTTGAGCTTTCGGTAAAGCAAAAAAAATAACCCGTATTAGCGATTTTACTTCCTCAAGTTACGGTAAGGCGTGCTGAAAAAATTTGTTTGGAAGGAAACGAAAACTTTTATACTTTGTGTAAACTATCAAAACTTGTACTAGGGGCACTGGTGATTTGTGGTCAAACGCTAAGCAGTAAAATATAAAAAAAGGTGGTTTACTTGAGTGGGTGTTGCAGTAAGCCGACGAGTACTTCCACCGCCAGTGCGCCGGCTATGGCCGCCACGCCGGGCCGCGTCACCGTGCACTGCTGGTCTAATGTGCGATCTTTTACAGACTGAAACATAACATGGACAAACACATCTAGGCATTAGGTAGGTAGGTGATCGCTGTATGTACATGGAGGATGTATGAAAAATCTATTATTGGGGGCCTTTAACAACGCAATAGAACCCAAAACAATGATTGTTAGAATGTATGTCTGTGCGTTATTGTGCGCGCTAATCTCAGAAACGGTTGAACCGATTTGGATGCGGTTTTCAGTAACGTATTTTGGGAAGCTTCACTTAAAATATTTTTTCATTTCAATTTATTCCTAAATAAAATAGTTATCAATTTTAAGAACCACGTCACTTAAAAATAGTGTGTGTAATCGGTTATGAAAATATCCTAAGAAGGTAAAGACGGTGTTTAGAAACTAAAATCCACTCGGACGAAGTTAAATTGGTACAACAGCTAGTGCCAATTATATCTCAGTTGAAGTGGCAATGGGCAGTCCACATCACTTGACGAACCGAGAACCGATGATTCCAATAGGAGGCCGTGGGCAAATTAAGTTGTTCTCACATTCCCCGGAGCCGTGACATCGTTGCAGAAGTAGCAGCCGAGCTGTGCGCCGGTTATGAACTGTGTGTTCACAGCAGTTTCCACCATCGACGTCGTGCTGATCCCGTGTCGCATCACTAGGTAGCTGTCGAAGCCTAGTGCCGCGTTTATTACAATCTGGAACAGGTACATATAATATGGACATGATATTGTTTTCAAAAACTACGGCTATGATTGGTTCCTAGCCGTAACTATGGCTATGATTGGTAGCTGTAACTACTGCTCTGATTGGTTCCTGTAACCGAATTGACAGTTACTCATATAAATACAACCCGATAATCGGGATAAAATTCGTCTGTTCTGTTTGTTTCTTATAACTAGTAAGATCAAGATTAAGATTTTAAAAGATTTATAAGATCTTAATAAGTACCAATACATTTCAAATTCGTACTTTTCCATAATGCGAAGCGATCAGCGTCGGGAGCCACCTAGCTTCTCTCGTGTCCAGCAGAAGGAATATGACATCGTGCTCAGCGATCGCGTCCGTGATGGCTTTGATGTTCATGATCGTTTCATCTCTCAGTGCATCGCCTATCGGGTGGCCCGGCATTGGAATGTGAGCCGGTATTCCTTTGGAGTGCTGGAAAATGTCATTAGATGTAAAGAAAAACCCCAAAGCCGTATAAACCTCAAACCTAGAAAGTATAAAACCCAAGTCTGGAAAGTTTAAACCCACGTCTGGAAAGTTTAAGCCCCAGACTGGAAAGTACGAGTATAAACTCCCCAACTCAAAACTGCTAATAAAAACTAGTTTATATATCATTTTATTATACCTTAACCCGAAAAAGTATAAACTCTAAGGCTAGAAACTATAAGTTCCAAGCCCGGAAAATACCTATAAGCCCCAAGGCTGTGTGTGTAAAAAGTACGACTATAAATCCCATGTTTGGAAAGTATAAACCCCATGTTTGGAATGTATAAGCCCATGTTTGGAATGTATAAAGCCCATGTTTGGAATGTATAAACCTCATGTTTGGAATGTATAAACCCCTTGTTTGGAATGTATAAACCCCATGTTTGGAAAGTATAAACTCCAAGCCTGGAAAATATAAGCTCCAAGCCTGCAAAGTCTAAGCCCCAAAGCTGAAAATTACGAATATAAACCCCATGCTTGGAAAGTATAAACTCCAAGTCTGGAAAGTATAAACTCCAAGCCTGGAAAGTAGAAGATCCAAGGCTGGAAAGTACTAGTATAAACCCCATGACTGATAAGTGGAAATCCTAAGTCTGAAGGTATACTTATTTTACTTACCACTGATGGCAGAATCTTTCTCAAATTGTCAGCTGCCGCCTCAGCTTTCTTTCTACCACCGTTTAGACAGTCGCTATGGTTGAACAGCACTTGCCGCGTCGGATTCGAGTACGACACTTTACCGTTGTCGATAAAAGTTATGTGGCGGAAACCCCATGCCTAGAAAAAGAATTAAAATTATTGGCGAAATTGTAACATGCTGATAATATTATTTTTATTTTGCAAAATCCTAAATATGAAATATCAAGTAAGATATGTGATCACAATAAAATGTCAAACTTCAATCTAGCAATGTCTGTTCCAACCACCTTATTATACTGGCAAAAGAAAAACGCCTTGCTGATTCCTTTCCTGGTAGGGAATTGGACCTTTTTTTATTACCGTGGGGGAAACAAATTAAGATGCTTCTTACCAACAAATCTCTAGCGACATGACACCCAAGAGTCCCAGCGCCTAGAAGTAAACATTTTGTGGTCTTCATGATGTTTATGTCTAAGTCCGGAACCAGTCGCCACTTCATTAGTTTTATGTTGAGATCAGATGATGTATCTGCCAGCCTGAATAAAACGGAACATACTTGAAACAATTATATTTTGGTACATAAAAAATAATGCATGCATACACTTAAAAAAAAACTACTTGATGTCTTGTTGAAAGTTATTGACTTGACACATTCGCATTATGGTAGTTAGTATGAAATAAATAAATAAATATCGGGGACAATTAATTGCACACAAATTTTAATAACATCAAATTACATTTATTAAATGAGTTTTTAATACTTACTTGACAGGGTCCATAGAAGCTGCCATGTTTGCCAACCGCGGTCCAAAGTTGCCTTTCTCGTTTCTTTCCCAGCCTACCCAACTTGGGTCATTGGCTTCTTCTACCTAGAAGACTACATAGTTTATTGGTATGATAACGTTTTGTGAGAAAAAAAATTATTTTTACATTAAGACTCCTTTCTAGATCAAAAAATAAAAACAGCTTGATGTTTAATAACAGAATTCTCACCTTAGGTAGTTTCAGAGTAAACACAAGACTGTCTTCGATGCTACCAGTAATTTTGCATCTTAAGCCTATTACTCTAACATCAGCGTTGGACAAAACTGGGGAATGTTCCAACATCGCTGCCAAGAACAACCTCAACGGCCAACCAGGGTTGGGCCCACCACTCGGATCCATAAATGCGAAGTATGTTTTAGTCACATCTAAATCTATTAAATCCTGCTTGATTTCATCCTTTCTAAAGACTGATGACAAAGGTTGGATACATAAGTTTTCATCATCATTATCTTTTTTTGTAACTAGAAAGTAGCTTCTGTTAGCTGCGTCTAATGTACTGTATTTTTGTCCAAGAAGTTCAAGATCTTTATTGTTGAAGTGATCTCTAATACTTGTAGTTTTGTCAGTTATATGAACGATAGGTTGGCTTGGAGCAGGAAAAGCGAACCAGTAGAAGTAGTGGAACTTCTTGAGATCCTGAAAAGAAATTCAGACTTCTATATAGTACTAAGAACTTTTGATTTTATTAATATGCCACATCTATACTAATATGTGTATAAGAAAAAGGTAGTTTGATATTGAGTTTGAATGTAGGAGGTAATCTCAGAAACTACTGGATCTGATTTTGAAAAATTTTTGACTGTTAGAAAGCACTTTTCCTAAGTATCAAAGACTGATTTATTATGATAAATACCCTGTGGGAACCACTATACAAGTGGAACCACAGGACATAGCTAAATTATTAATATAATAACACACCTATTATTTAACATAGTACTATTCTGCCCCCGTTGTTATAGTTACAGTAAGTCGTTTTACTGGTGTTATGACTTTTTTACAGTACTGTGATCTGTAAATCAAGTCCTACTTGGAATTTTTTTTCTTTTAATCTACGCAAATTTAACTTTTGATGTCCGTTAAAATATCCAAGTTATCTGCTATAATCATTAAGATATACCATTTTAAAAATGTTAAATTTTTTTTACTTACTGTAATTATAATAACGGGGGCAGTATTGCTTAGTTAAAAATTATATTGGTATTTGTTCATTAGGTACTTACAGCGAAAGACAGTATGAAGAAATTCAATAGAGTGCTTGGATCCTCAATCCATGTTTTTTTCTTGATATTAGACCAAATCATTTCACCTACTGAATTTATTAGAGCTGCTTTATCAATGTTCTTAAAGTCTTCTATTGTGTTCCGGTTCAGAATTGTGCCTCTTACGTTTATGTAGAGATTGGATGTTTCCGGCTTCCTGAAAATAATAAGAACTTTTGAAATAGGTTTTTTTTTTACTATTTACAGGGTAGCGCTTGACCTCACGGTGACGATGTGGTTGATGATGGCGCCACACTACACCTGGACTGGGAACTGGCTCTCAAGTGAGGCTGCCGGAACACAGCGATAAGTGCATGGCGTCAGATTCTTAACAAGAATGTGTTAGCTAGCTAGGTAGGTATTGTTTAACTTGCAGTACACTGTCATCATTAGTTACCACTTACTCCTACCAGATTTATTTTCGCCATACAGCTTTAAAATGTTAATTGAAATATGAAAATACACAGTGCGATAGCCATATTGCATTAGACAGGGGTCTACCAAACATAGTTTTCTATTCTGTAATAGATACAAATATAAGTTCCTACTATTATAGTCCTACTAATATTATAAACTCGAAAGTTTGTAAATATGTATATGTACATGTACGTATGTTGCTCTTTCACGCAAAAACTACTGAACGGATTTGAGTGTATGGAATCGAGACAGCTTATACCCTGGATTACCACATAGGCTACTTTTTATCCCGGAAAAGGATTCCTGCGGAATAACAGGAAGACGCTGGTGAAACCGCGGGACGCAGCTAGTTATCTATACTATCATTATCATCTGGGTGGTTCACTAGCCTTCATAATTTTTTTCTTGTGCTATCACCGGATCGTAAGAGTACCTAAATAGTATAATTCACAACAAACCTGTTAAAAGAAGTGCTGTCGACTTCAAAAACACTTTCAATATCGGTTCTGTTCGTAAATCGCCCAAAAACTTCTTTGTTTGTATCATCCAATTTATCCACGTCTATTTTCATTTCAGTGAGGGCGTGCCAAAATGAAGGGTTGACAAATGATATAAATGGCACATATTGAATTAGCTGCGGTGTTGTAGACGACATTATTTAATTAACCTTCACGTTTACAGAGAAATTTCAATAAACACAAAAGTCGAAAACACTTCTGCGACGTTTATTTTGCTACTGCTACGCCCGCCCGGCCGGTTTATCTATGTGTCAAAGTCAAACAAAAACAAAGCAGAAAAGCAGATGTTTTTGACACCTACACATCTGTCATCTGTGTCTGTGATAAATGGCTGTCAAAATGACAGTTTCAAAAATAGTCGACTAATTTTGTGTTACATACAAAAAATTCTATTTAGTCGATAAATTGGTGTTGAGCGTTGTAAAATATTACTGGCCGCTACATTTAATTTTAGTTTCGCCTGTTTTAAAAGCTGTCGCCAAATTGTCGATGGCGTGCAAACAATATTTTTTGATTTGATTTGAAAATAAATTTTACAATTTTAACTTTAATTCGATGTAGTTTATCACTGTAGTTTATCCTATTGCATCGAAATTATTGTGGAACAATCTGTAAGTATAAATTATTTAGTAGCCTTAATATCTGTCTAAAAGTAGCCGTTTTACTATTCTAATATTGTAGTTTTAACTTTAAGTACATATACGGTGCATTTAAAGTGCAATGAAAATCGTATTAAAAAATGTGTATAACATTTATTGTATTGTATTTCTTTATTGTAACAAGAACGGCATGCCATTTACACTCATTACAATTAATCAATAATATCAAAACATTAGTCATCACACAAAATAAGTCAAAAACATAAAATATATATAATTTATGGTATATTATTTTTAGTTTTAAGTAAAAATAACCAGCAGGCCGACCGCGGTTGCCCGATCGTAATGGTTTTATTTTCGTTTACATTTACAATTGTCATTTACGCCAGTATAAAAATTGGTACCGCGATGAGACATCGTATTGTAATGGTTAATTGAACCAACGAAATGTCAAATGTTTTTCAACTAGTGTTGCCGATCGCTAGTAGACTATCGATGATTAATCAATTTGTGTTCAATGGTCCCCCGATGTTTATTTATTAGTCGATTAATTATCTATAGCCAACCAATCGAAACACTGTCGATAGTATCGATACAATCGATGTTATCGATCCTATCAATAGCTCAAAACGAAGCAATACTACAAGTGAGTACAATACTATCGATAGTATCGATATTGTTGTTGCTCGCGAAGTATAAACTATCGATAGTATCGATAGACTAAAATAATCAATACTATCGATAGTTTTTTTATTTAAGAGCAGTAGGTATACTATCCATAGTTTATTCTTCGCAAGCAACAACACTATCGATAGTATTGTAGTCACTCGATAGGTACTATTGCCTCATTTTGAGCCATCGGTAGTATTTATAGGCCTTTCGATAGTGTGGCTTATTCAGATGAAAACTATCGATAGTTTTACTATAGATAGTTTGGCAACACTATTTTCGTAATAAGACAGACAGAAAACAAATGACGTAAAACAAGAATAATTATATATCTATAAGAAAAATCAGATTATTTGTTTGTTTGTTTTCATTAATAGGCTCCGAAACTAGTGGACCGATTTGAGAAATTCCTTGACTGTTGGGGAAAGCTACACTATCTCTTGGTGTAATGGTTATATAATATTTTCAAAAAAAATAATTGTATCTTGGTGTTAATTCCTAACAAAATAAATTACTTCATATTCAAGACTGTTTCAATACCTTATTATGACTTTTTGATTTATTCAATTCGGACATTTAATTCGAAAGATATCACGAGTTTAAAAATGCAAGTGTTGTAACACAAGCAAATTTGGCGGAAATATAGTGTAAAACGTTGCCCGAGACTTACCTTTTTCACCGTTGACTTTTACCATCGTTTTGAAATGTAAAAGTGTTTCCGCGGTACGAAATTTATCGTCTATTGTTTATTTTTGCTCAAACTACGTACCTTTTTGTTCATTCAATGTAGCCATAATGGAAATGGCTAGTCGATGGACCACGTGATAGTTCGGCGGTACCAATTGTGTCAAATTAAAAGAGTTTACGATAAAGTTTATATCGTTTTGTGATCCGCGGTAAGCCCGCAGATGTTCATGCAAAAAAAAAACATTAAAAGTAGGTACAATATTTGGAAAAATTAAAGACGTTCACAATAATCTAAACATATAGCCAAAACTGTCAACAAATAAATCAATATCAGTGTTGGTGTCCAGGAGTGCATTGAGATGGTGCAAGGATCGATGAAGAGGGGACTCAGCTCTCATTTATATAGGTTGTACTTATATAATATGAGGGCACGAGAAAACTTGATTTATAAAAGTAGGGTAACTAAATGCTTATGTAAGTAGGTAGTGGTACAATTATATAAGTAGGCTACTTTACTTACATACTGTCACAAATAGATTAATTAATGTTTTATTTTGTTACAGATTGTTTCTCAACTAGTATATTTTTTATAACAATTTAAAATAACATATTATGGCAATAAATTCTGTTGTTGTTCCATATTATTATGACAAAACATCTTCAAAGTCTCATGGCTCGTCAAACAGCTTTAAACACAGCAAAAGCAATATACCTGCCCGTTTACATAGAATTGATTTCGCTACAGAAGGCAGCATGTGTAGCCTAACATTCAAACATGGAAAATTAAAAAAGAAGTCCGAGTATAAATCCCCATATTTCAATGGCGATAGCGTGCACTTACTGTCCCGGGTGACTGAGAAAAGATTCGTTCACAAAAAAGGGGCTAACATCGCCTCATCATTTCCCTTAGCTGCTAATCTGTATAAAGCCAACTCAGATGAATTTAAGGCTTTAAAAAATAATAAGAAAGTTCAAAAGTCTGTTTTGACACTCCCTAATGAACCTGCTCCTGCACCACAAACATGCACAGTTAGTGATATGAACGATTCAGAATATTACAATCGAGATGATAGTAATCGCGAAAAGACCAAAAAACGCATTCCAGCAGTTCGCGTGAGGAAATCTCGAGCTCGTGACAAAAGTATTGAATTTTACGACAGAGACGCGAAATATTGTTCGCAGATGGACATTAATTTAGACTGTAGTTCCAATGATACGATAAAAAAATATAATGGAAGTGACAAAAAAACGTCTAAAGCAATTGTTGGATGGAAAGGAAATGACGTCGAAGAAAAATATAATCCCCATGATGTCTGGGCAGTATTGAGAAATATTAACAGGTTTCAATTTCGACCGTCACCCCCATTATCTGAAGATAGCTACATTGCGCCAAAGAAGATAAAAGGACCAAAACGACGGAATAATAGAAAAGATATGCGGTATTTTTACAATTGACCACTTATTTAAATTTTAATTTTTTTAATAAGCTTTATGTACTTACTATGTTGCGGTGTTGTAACTTGTAACCCACGTTAGAGTAAATAACTTTTAAATTGTTTTGCCAAAAAATATTCCTAATTAATTTCATCCGTATTTTACAGCGTTTTTGAGACATGTTGCACTCAAGAATTTGCATACATATCAAGTTTCGACGTCAAAAAAGCTGATGATTCCTCGCCTTTGTCTAGCATTGACAAAATCACTGTAATTGATAAGCAAAATGACTACGTACTCCGCAAAGAGGAAAGAATGACGAAAAAAAAGAAGGGCGGAAAACTATTAAGCCCTAGAGCATGCAACAAAAATGTAATAAAAAATAAAGCTCTACCTGCGAAAGTCCATAATTTAAAAGCATTGACTTACGTCAACCAAAAGAATACATGTGACAATCATAATATGTGTGGAGACTCTTCTTCCTTTATATGCCCTAACTACCAAGAGCTCAAAGAATTGTTAGGCAAGACAGTCAAACAGGGCCAACAGAGTAAGTTAATGGAGAATGGTGACAATTTGAGCATTGATAATCATGAATCACTACTGATCAGCCAATGCAATGATATTATTTATTCTGATAATTCGGGATCTAGCAAAGCAGCACTTCGTACGCAAAGACAAAAGGAGAATAAAGGTACCATAACCACCATATTTGAAATACACGTCATTTTAATCCTCGTCATTTACTTATTATACCTAGTATACCTACCTATTAGTTCCCTGTTGGGACTAAACATGCAGCTGCGCAGGAAAACAGGATAGTTATAACGTAAGGTATTGTCAAGGGCACGCGACATCTACCAACCCGCACTGGGCCAGCGTGATATATTACAGCCCGTACTCTCTCACTGAGAGAAGGCCAGAGTCCCAGCAGTGGGAACGTGAAAGGCTGATAATGATGAAGTTATTGTTACTTATTGTTTATACAATTTTTTCAGATAATAAATCAGCAAATAAACGTTTAGATGAGACTGATCAGCCAACTAATGGGATCACTAAAGTTGTTTTGAGCAAGGGTCACAATTTGAAGCAGCTTGATAATGCTAAAACAGTCAAGATGAATCCGGGCGTTACCACAACTATGCCAAAAAATTATACCAAACTAACAAAAATGGAAATAAAACGACGTCTTTGTAATCAGAAATTCCCTATCGTTATACTCGGTAAAGATCAACTTAGTTCTACAATTGAAGTGATAAATGAAGAACCCCCTCAGTTTAATGGCTTGCAGGAACATATGTGGCCATTTATGCTTAGTTGGTATGGGATTGAGCGCACAGGAAATGCATTAAAAACACAAACAAAACTTACTAATCCTAATGTACAAAAGAAGAAAGGTAAACACGAAGTTGACAAAAATGTACTAACGAAGAACAATAACGGCCCTAAACTTTTTAAATTGAAGGATAAGACTGAACATAAATTTAATAAAATTAAGATTGACCAGCCACGAATCCCAGTATCATTAGCAGAAATCATCAATCAATCACAAGAGCAGAAAAAAATTAAACCTATGCGACAATTCAAAGATAGAATGGTAAAATTACTGTACAAAAACTCCTCAATAGTAAGTGTTATTGATGGATCTCATAGCTCAGATACAGCTAAAAATCAAAATTACAATAAAAAAAATACTGTCAATGTGTGCACCAATACTCTTAACCCAGATATAGTAAAAAATGAAAATAGCACTATCAATCTAGATGTTTGGACAGATACTCAAGTCATCACGAATGTGACAAGAACAGTCGATATCCCGAAACTAAAAACACCATTTGCCATCGAGAAACGACCATGGGCTAAAGCTAAATGGGCTAGTGATTTTATCGACAATGTTATTAGAAAAATAAAAACTGGAGTTTATTACACTCATGATGGCATAGTTTCTAATAGAAAATGTACTAAAGGTAAGTTTTAATGAGTAGCTATACCTACCTAAATTTTAAAACTATTTTGAAATTGACCTACCAATGTATATAATGTAAGGTCCATCTAGTGTACCTACGTAAGGTAAATTGCTAAATATTTTTTTTTATTATTTTAGTGTTAAAAGAAGTTGAAATTCAAACTGTTTCAACGTGCAATGTACACGCTAATGATTTTGATGAATCAACACGTTCATTAACCATACCTGGCTTTGATGAAATACTACCAGCGGTAGAAATTAAGACTATGAACATGAATGAGATTTCAGTGAAGCATTGTGTGACAAACATAATTGTTCATTTCGATGTTACTGTTCCAATGAAGCCAATAGTTAGTGTGAAAAACTCGTATTCCCTAATACCAGTTGACATTACTAAAAGCCATACCAAAATATTTAAATGCCAAACTTCAATCTTAAATGCAATGCTTCCAGCAGAACTTTGTAGTTTACTCCCCAAAATGCTACGCAACATTGTGGAATCGGGAGAACAGCTAGCTGCTCACTTTCCTATACATGTTGATAAGTCTACTTCTCACCTTTCTACTATCAACGAAGTAACACTATGTGAGAATCCTATAAATCTTAACAATCCTATAAAAAAGGTTTTATCACCACAAATGGGAATGTCACAAGAATTATGTCAACTCCTAAAAGGGGCATATTATATAAACCCTGATAAAATCTTCCCGAAGCTCCACATTCTTGGGAAGACATCATTGTTAGTAAGGTATGATAGAGGATTAGTTGAAGAATTGACACCCATTTTATCACGACCAGTCTTATTCGAATTTAAAGTGGACTTGATGATGCCTATGAAGATAAGAGTTGAAGAAGGCGTGAAAGCGCCTAAAGTCACTTGCAATGGGGAGATTAAGGCATCTACAGCTCTACAAGTATATCCAGTATCGCAACGGAGGCTAATTCCTTCATTCAAACCTTTCAACCTTAGAAGCTTGCTTGAAACCGTGATGAGTTTTGCTAACAACACTAGAGAGAGAATAATGAATTCAATCTGTAACAACGTTGTTACAATCAATTTGACAATGAGACATCCTTACCATGATCAAAACACGGTTACGTTACGCATTGACAATTTTGAAATGGGGCCTAGTAACGGCTACTCCAATAGCCTGACTCCGATTAACAAAATCAACTTTATCACAAACACAACAAACAAAAATTATACAGATCGATCTAAAAGTGCTGAAACCGCAGACAACTCTTGCAATAGAAATAAATTACTTCAAAGTTCTGTTTGTGTGACTGTTAAGAAGATTAGAAGGAAAGGTTATGTAAAACTGTATAGGAGATGTAAATCTAATTCCAATATTATATCCGAACACAAATCAACTTTGCTGGCGAAAATTGCTAATTTGGACGACTTTTTCCAAGCACTTGGATCAGAGAAGCTTTTGTCTAGTGTATTTGATATCGAATCTGGGCATAAGATAATGTCTTCAATTCATGAGGTTCGTATGGTCTAATATTATTGTAAACTCGTTAAATCTCGTAATTTTTATTAATCACGTTGTTATTGTTATAGATGAAAAACTGGGCAACAGAAATTAATCCAAGACAAGCGCTTCTAGTACTTCTGCTTACAAATAAAAAAGATACTTCGAACCTATTGCGTTATAGACCGGTGTTACTGCAAGGAATTGCTGTCAATAGAATCACTAAAGTAAATGAATTGGATATGGAGATCGAAGTTATAGAAAGGGAAAATCTGAATAGACTTTCTCAGGTACTTAAATTAAATTTAGAAAACTGAAAGTTGTACTTAAGTACCTACTTTCAGAATCGTAATATTATCATTAACATAATAATTAATTACGCTTTTGTGCTCGAAAACACCTGTTTTAGCTTCCATTTTGTTGATAGGTAGGCACTTAGGGCATTATATTAACCGTTTTTTTTTCGTCCAGTATGAAGGAATTTCTTATTTACCGGCGTCTATCGAAAATCAAGATAATCTATTTGAAGAACTGTGCTGGATCGCCAAAACTACAGTGAGATAATTTTGTATTTTATAATTTTTTTGTAACGGTAATTAATTAGCCAGTTTTAGAGCTCTTTGAATCAATTACCATATTTTGTACTGTATCTAGGTTCTTTGCCTTGTTTAGTGTAAAGTAACTAATCCACTTGTTATTTCTTGTAAGTACCTACCTACTTACTATAAATACTACCTACTACCTACCCTAGTCAACCTTTGTGCTTAGTGCGCTTACCCATTAGTTTCAGCTGACCATCCACATGGCGTTGAAATCTGTAAAACAACTGTGTTTGTAACTGGCAACAGTCAAATTGACTTCATTTTAACCCCCGACGAAAAACTACTACGTACTCCTAGAACAGGTTTTGATAGTTTACAAAAACTACAAAAGTTTTCGTTTCCATCCATACATATTTTTTTCAGCGAATCTTACCGAGACTGGGAGGAACTGAAATCGTTAATACGGGTTATTTTAAATCGTTATAATCATATTCCAACAGTGTTATTGAGTTACTTTTTGAATTTAAGCAGATCGAGTTGCCACTTTGACAAGTCGGCGGTGGTAAACGTCGACGTTTACGAAAACTTGTACTAGGGGTACTGCTAAGACAAATAAGAAACATAGACCGAGTGTAATTAAAAGCAATCATGGTGAACTATGTTCTTACTCTTTTAACATTAGAACATTCATCATAAGCCAGACAAAGACAAAAATATACCCCTCTAGTGGGTCTACAGGAACGAGCGAGCCACTTTCGCTGTATAATTCTACCGGTAGTTATGAAAAGAAACATTGTCGTTGTTTTCTTTAAGTGCTCTACTTCTGACCTTACAACCAGGCACTACACACGTCATTGTTATTAATTAACACAATCCTATACACATCCGAGTAAATAATATTAAAATACATGAAATATTTATCAAAATGTGGAACACGGTGTGACCTCCAATCTGGTAGTCAAAACATGAAAAAATGGCCGACAAGTGGCTCGCATGCTTTTTGAAGAGTCAAAGTGGCTATATCTATCTCTTTCTTTTACACAGTATTTCTGCACTAGATTGAGGAGTAAAGAACGATAGAAATCGTTCAACTTAAATCTACTCCGTCTATGTTTCTCATTTGTCTTAGGGGTACTGTTATGTCTGTGGCGTCGTAGTTCCTCACATAGACGACAGAGTCATAGAGTAACTTTGTATGTTCCCAAACGGAAACGGATGAATCGATTTTGAGTTTTTACCCGACTGCGAAAGAAGAAAGGTTATGTTTTTCGATAAATATGTATATTTCTTTGGCACGGCCTGTAGCATGTGTGGTGTCAATAGATTCGTCTTTAGTGTGGGAGTGACATAATATGTAGGTACTTTAGTCGGGTTTTTTGTTCCTTTTGTTTGATCTTTTCAAGAAAGGCAAAGATGTAAGGTGTCTAAGCTATGATTGTCGGGGGTTTGTACCTCAGTCGTAAACAAATAGTACCAAATAAATATACGTCTCTTTTTCTATTAGATTATTTTGTTTTGTTTGTCTAGGCTTCCGACTACCAGAAACCGTTTGACGAATCATCAGAGAAGCTTTTAAAGTCCCTGTTGGAAAAACGAAAGAGGCTGAATCCTTCGTATCTTCGAGTGATGGCACGATACGTCGGCCTTGGGCTTTTGAAATCGCCCGGTAGGAAATAAGGGGCATTTCAATATCAATTTGTTAAAATTGAACACGTTAAATTATTGTGAAGTTTTCACGACGAGATAATTTTGATTAATGTATTTTATATTATTGGTTTTTTTGTAATAAATTATTTTCCGTTGTTTAAAATACGACAGCGAGTATTAATTTTATCCTATTACCTTTTTTCCCCTCGAAACATGACGAGACTGTTTGCGTAGATTTCTGGGCAGCATTATATTGTGTGTTAGCGCTGTTCTCCTTCTTTGGTGTAGTTCTAAGTGCCTTTTTTTCGATAGTACAGAATGTCAAACTAAATCTTAATGAGACTCCGTTTAATTCTAAAAACTGGTAATAAAAATAAACTTTCCGAATAAGCCCACTTGAGAGACAGTATCCACGTGTAGCGTAACGCAACCCGCGACCATACTTTCGTCCACTTGTGGTCAAACGCAAGAATAGAATAAAATTGTCAATGTGATCGCGCCAAAAAAATTACCTGCCGGGCGTTTCTTGCCTGTTCTTTTGCCGGCGTAAGGAGGTTGGAACAGGCGTAGCTAGTTTTAAGTTTGACGTTTTAAAGTGATCACAATGTATCCTATTGAATAAAAAAAAAATTGACTGACTTGACTTTTGAGTAAGCAAACTTATTTGTAGCTACATCAATTTTCTTTTAACGAAAGACTGGGTGTTGATTCTGTTGTATATTTTCAAAAACTAAAGTTTGACAGGTCTAAATCTATTGCTGTCCTTTTCTGACCACAAAAGTATAAAAAGGACAGCATTACTTTTAGATCTGTCTAGTTAATGAAAAAGCACAACAGAATCGACACCATTTTAGTATGTCAAACTTGTTCACATACTAATAAACAAAAAAGGTTTGTTTGTTCTTTGAAAAATATGAACAATATGAAATCCTATAAAACCTGGTTCTAGGAGATGCTACAAATGAAAGCCATGGTAGGTTTTACTTTTTTTTATTGTAAAGTCTTTAATCACTTTTGGGGCGCACTCTTGTCGGAGCTCTTAGAATCGCGGATTGAAGCCGAACGCCTGCGTCTGATCTCCTCTTGGCGACGCACCTGATGGACAAAGAAGATAATTAGAAGTTTTTGTAACACAAAATTCAGAGAATCCCTAGTAGGTGGTCAAATAAATGACACAATACACTACATATATTTATATGATATATTATATCATCACGCACGCGCAGAGTTTCCGCTCTAAACCGTCCAGTGTTGCTAACGTTCCACGTCCAGTTCGTGTGTAGCGACAACACCCACCCCTTCATGTTGTAGAAAAGTCAGGTCATCTATTCGTAATTAATCTCAAGAAATATATTTTTTGTTGCTGATCTAATAACTTAGCGAATATAATTAATTGGCTAAGGGGTAAGCCACAGCATCTTAATCTTACAGCCAAGTAAAATCTCCGCACAAAAGTGTACGGTCTTATAATACTTGCTGTATAAAATAATTGGCTATTACTATAGATATATGTCGCGTTTCAATAACCGATCTTCTACGATTGGAGATGTCATTTTGACATAAGCTCCATAGAAGTAATGTCAAATTTATGTTAAACCGGGGATAGGTTGGTTATTGAAACTGGCCATAAATTGTCAAAGTTACAAAGACAACATCAAAGTACACTTGCAATTGGACGTTAGCATCCTATCCACGGTTTGTCCTACAGATAGAAATTTGTCATTTCTTCTATGGTGCTGATGACAAATTTCTATCTGTAGAACGACACACAGTTGATACATAAGTTATTTATTACGCCGTTGACCGGGCTCAGTGGCGTATCATGGGAGAGGCCTATGTCCAGCAGTGGACTGATACAGGCTGATGATGATGATACGCCGTTGACCTTGCTTGATCAGGTGAAAGCATCCCGTACTGACTTTATGGGCGACTGCGTGCAGATTTGCGAGTATGAATTACGTAAAAAATTCGCAAAAAATAACAAGCAGTATTTTCAAAAAATGGCCTGAAGGTATTTTGGGTATTATATTTCTTAATACGTTGATGGTATTTACAAGTCTTTGTTGCATATATAGTTTAGGAGTAAAGTAGTATTAAACTATTAGAAAATGGTGCACTTTGCACATTTTTTTTCAATATATAAATATATTTTTTTCATTTTTCGGCCTGAAGGTGTTCTGCTATATATCAAGTAGATTAACAAATATTTTTTTATACCAAAATTACACAGATAGATTGAGAAGTTTTAATTAACCCCGTTTTTAGCTTAGCTTGGGAACCAGCGCCTTAATTAGGGGGTCATTATATCTAACCACTGAAGTAAAAAAAGGACAGCATTACTTTTAGACCTGTCAAACTTAGTTTAGATTTAGAGAATGCAAAATCGAATCGACACCAATATAGGTGTTGATTTCTTGTGTCAAAATTAAATAATGGAAGAATAGAGAAAGAATTTACTCTGTCCATTGCACTAAGATAGGTGTCAATGCAGTTTTACCAACACTCCTAAATAGCCATGAGAAACAAAATTGACAGTCAAGCAATTAGGGTCCTAAACAAGACTAATTAATTATTGTTCTTTTTAAGTTACCTTAGACTCCTTCTTTCTCTGGGCGAGCAGCTTAGCGTATTCAGCCTCGGAAGTCTTGCGCTTCTGCAGACGCTTCTTCTTGAGAGCGAGACGGTGGCGCCTGCGCTGCAGGACCGAGGGCGTTACTAGCCTTTGGATCCTGGGAGCCTGGAGACACAAATAGTAATGTTGGTTTTAGTTTTGAACCAGTATAATTTTTAACAAAAGAAAAAAAACTCTTTCCCCTCTATTTCTCTGGGATACCATCAACAGATCCTGGTTTCCTTATCATGGACACATACCACCCTTGAGATATCAACAAAAAAATCATCAGTTTTAAAATTGTTTAGTTTGATAGGTAGTTTTATTTTATATTCTAAGGTTTAGTTAAGTGCTTTATTTTGTTAAATAAATGAAATTTCAAAAAAAGTTATCCGCGAACAAACATAAAAAAAGCATAAATTCAAAATATTTTTTTATTTCTAATGTTGACTAAGTAATAAGCAGAGTAGGTAGAGCTATTTTGTGTACTTAAGGCAAGTTGGAATAATATGGATATTCCCCGAATTCCGGGACTGTCGGTGAACAATTGAAATTAGAGTTACAACAAAGCAGCAAAAATGTTTGGCAACTTGTTCCTGATGTAAAATTTACAACGTCACTCATGCGCTTGTTTGCTTACATAAACCATTTTTATACTTAATGATAAAAATAATTATATTCATTAAAATCCCAGAGTGTCGGTCGGAATCCCATGGAAGATCCATTTATTAACATCAATGTTCTCGGTCAATGAAGCTAAATAGCTCTACCTACTCAGATCTATGGTAATAAGTGAAGCTATTATACTGGAAATGATGGACGCAGTATTTCTGAATACTCACACACTTAGCAACAATCGGCTAAAATAATGTGCACTTTTAATGACGACAGTAAAAGTAAATGTTCAACACACTGTAAAAGTAGACGAGACATAAAGTCTGAATCTTCTGCTCGGTGTCAATATAATATGCCCTGATGCTGCTGATACCAAGTATTGTTTAACTTGGTACCAATATGTAATCAGGGACTAAAAACTACAAGCTAATAATAATAATATTAGAAATTATTTCACGAAAAAGAGACTACTTATCACGGATAACCAGTAGGTATGTGACTTCACACCGGTTTCGGTTCGCGCCGGTTTTATAAACATCCGTAAATTAAATGGGTCGAAAAATTTAAACTTTTTGTCAAATTTTCTGTACTAAAATTTGACAATAAGATCAAACTTACCGAAATTTGGTATGACTTAACTTACAGACGTTTATAAAACTGGCCCTAAAAGTATTAATACATTTAGACAAACATTGGTGTCAATTCTATTGTGCATTTTCTGACCTGTCAAACTTAGTTTAGTTTTAGAAAATGGACAACAGAATTACTGCCATTACCTTATATCTGGGTTTAGCATTCTCCTTGCCTTCCTTGGGAGGAAGGAGACGTTTGACAACATAGCGACGGACATCGTCTTCTTTGCTCAGGTTGAAAAGCTTGCGGATTTTGGATGCACGCTTGGGTCCTAGACGACGGGGGACATTACCGTCGGTGAGTCCGGGAATTTCCTGAAGATTAAAACAGATTTAGATCAGAAACAAAACTAAGGCTGATTCTAGAATGACGCTCAAGTGCTGACCAATATTTGTGTAGTGAATAAGTGTTATATTTGTATGAAATGACAGGTTCAAATCTGTGCTCAAGCAGTGATTCTGGTTTGAGCGTCATTTTAGAACACCAGCCCATGTTGCAATGCTAAATATTCAAAAAAATCTCAAATTCGAGTTGATTAATGTCCTGCATTTACAGTAATGGTACTGAATATCAAAATCCAGCACCCATGTTGTAAATACAAAATTATAATCTACCCTGCCGCATATAATTACCCAGATTTGAAGATCTGGGAAACAGTAAGAACAGGGAAAGCTTACTATCTTTAGTGTCACCAATACAATTAGTTCTGCATGCTCATTAATGAGAATTGAAAATTCGTAACTTTAACATAAAAATACTGTTAGAAGTATACAAAACATCAGACCACAAAGAGCAAACAAATCAAATGAATGGAAAAAAACTACTCACACATGTCTGGCTGCAGGATTTTGTAATAGACAGATATCTTCCTATAATAATTAGTTGGTAAAATATACTCAAAACTTTTGGTTTTTTGTAATCACAGATAGCTAACAAACCAGAACTCTTTGATATCATGGCGACACTGACAGTTAATTTTAGAAAAAAATTTAAATCAATGTGGTATTTTTGTATTTATCATTTAGTTTTATTTGTTATCTCACCTGGGCGCCCTTGCGGACAATGACGAGGGCAAGTACTGACAGATTGGCATCGACAATGCACCCACGGACAGATTTGCGTTTCCTTTCACCATCACGGCGGGGTCTGTAGCAAGAGTGGCCCTTGGACATCAACAAGCGGACACGGCCTAGAAAGACAATCTTTTTTATTTCACCAGTTTCTACTCTCGGCAAGTTGTTACAGTTAATCTTGGGATTTAGAAAATTAAGTAGTAAAATGGCATTATAACGTTGCATATTATACAATTTAAGGGAGTATGTAAGAAATATTGGTCGAAAAACGACTGATGTCACATGGTATAAATTTTATTAACAACTGCTTTGTTAGCTACGGGAGTCGACGTTGGAAGGTAATGTAGACATGTACTCACTGTTAGTCAGGACTCCCTGCTTCATGGGGAAGCCCTGCTTGTCATTACCACCGGCAACACGGAGCACGTAGCCCTTCCATTCATCTCCCAGCTGATCCGCCTCAACTTCAGCGCCCATACGTTTCTCGTAAAAGATGCGGAGCTTGTGCTCGTCCACCACCTCGAATAACTTCTGACATCCCGTAGCCGGGAAGGAGACGTTCAGCTACAAAACAAATTAGAGGTTATAAAACACTCACAATCATACACACTTGTCTGAAAGACATATTGCACAGAACAAGAACCGGTCAGATATGCTTTTAAATACGAATAATAGACTTTATAGTTAGCGAAGACGACACCACCACGGCATGAAAGTTTCACTGTTCACAACAAGGCACAAGTTATCGAAGTTTTTCTTCACAATCATGAGTATTACGACCGAAAATAAATTATTGATAGGTTGCTACATCATTGCAGATTGACTCGGTAACATTATTTTATTGTATGTAAGAGCAAAGAAACAAAATTTAAATTGAGAACCTTCATGACTACGATTCGCTCCTTCGAACGTCAACCATGAAAAAGACCATAGATAATGACTTTTTAATATTTTTTTATTTTTTCCTTCCGATCCGATCCAATCCAACCATAGAATGTAGTCTACAACAGGGCTGCCAACACACACAAAAAATACTTGCCCTAATTTCTATAAATCGACTAAAAAAATCGATTATATATAATTGTGTGAAGTGTATGCTGTTTCTTGCCACAAATAAATATATTATTGTCTATTAAACTGAAACGTACAGTTTTCGATTACGAATATAACGATTATGATGGAATCGATAAAATGTAGGAAGCCCATTTTTTACCCCAGTTTGTTATTTGTGTTGTGTTATTTGTAATATTTTTGTATTTATATACATTTTATGGACAGGTAATAAATCAACAGTTCTCGATTAGTTTAGATGAGTTAAAATATAGAACCAACACAAAACTTTTTCGGCGGTAATTGAACTGTCAACATGAACATTTTATTTTTATTTCCAAAACATGTGTTTCTTCGAGTGATAATGTGTGATATTGGTGGATGATATTAAACTTTAAGTGTTCGTTAATGTGTACGAGTGTGGGAAATTGAACTAAAGTTGTAAAAGTGCCTTTTCTAGTTGCTTCAAAAAAATCCGTGCAAAGTTCGACTATTTTACTTAAACACCAACGTCTTTGACCCGGCTTGTTGCTGGATCCCATCATCTCATAATCATAATCATCATCATCATCATCATCATTATACTTGATTCTACTCTCAGAGTTTAATACATGACACTGGCAAATACACTAATCGTCTGACGCAAATAAAAAAAAAC
This sequence comes from Opisthograptis luteolata, assembly GCA_931315375.2. Taxonomy (NCBI): domain Eukaryota; kingdom Metazoa; phylum Arthropoda; class Insecta; order Lepidoptera; family Geometridae; genus Opisthograptis; species Opisthograptis luteolata. The sequence continues at coordinate 8,440,343 of OV928049.1, read as the reverse complement.
TTTTGTTACTGGCAGCACTGCATCTGACAGTTGACATTTGACAGTAGTTGACATATGTTACAAAGAGTTGATTGATAGCTGAAATCTGAATCTGATTAAAATTTGATTCATTCCAAGTTTTCGTTTTCGTAAAATTCGTCGTGTGCTTTAATTTAAAATAATATTAAAACTCCAGTCACTGCTAAATTACTACTTACACAGTGAAATTTAACTCTATTTTATTTAAATCTAAACAAGTTTCAGTCAGTTCTTTGTAAGAAAATAATATTAATAAGATGAATCTTATTGAAAACAATGATATGGCTCATAATCAGCACATTAAATATTTTATGCGGTTCTTAAATGTGTTGCCTTCATCGCTTTCTTCACACGATACTACCAGGTAAATAATAATAATAAAAAATCCAGTGTTTATCCAATGTTTTTTTGCTCTAATAACGAGCAAAATAAATACCACGTTAGTGAAGACTTGTAAATAACAGCTAAATTATTACGATTAGTAAACTGATCCTTTTTCATTTCAATTTCATCTGATATCCACCATACAAGATGTGAGGCTGTGTGCCTGACCTTAACACTTTCATATTCACTCTAATAGTAGGTCAGTAAAAGTCTTAATTTAATAACTGGTATTTAGTTGTATGTGCTGATACAATAAAATCTAAATATTAACTTATCATGTTTTGTTAATACTATCTGTGTTTATATCTGTTATTATAAATGATGAAATTGACAGTACTTTTAATGAAAACTTTCTGATTTATGCCTTATAATCTCAGTAATATTTAATTTACTACAGTGTGGTAATATAAAATAGTATATTTTGTCATGATCACATTGTTGATTCAAGAACTCATGTTGATTTTACTTACTTACTTTTAACTTTAATGTAGATGTTTGATGTGTATTTTTGTTTGGTAAGTAATACATAATTTAGTAACTTTCATTTTTAATAATATATATTAGTGGACCGCCCCGCAGTTTCACCCGCGGCTTCCCGTTGTCCTGCAGGAACCTTTTTCCGGGATAAAAAGTAGCCTATGTTTTAATCCAGGGTATAAGCTATCTGCATTTCAAATTTTATCTAGATCCGTTGAGTAGTTTTTGCATGAAAGAGCAACAAACATACATTCTCAAATGTCCACATTTATAATATTACTCGTGGTAATAATTGCACTTTACAGGGCAAATGTTAAGAATCATCAAGACTTTTACAAACTCTAGAGATTTCACTATTATCGAGATCTTATACTATATACACACCTACATAGAACAACAATCATCCATAGGATAACGTTTGAGGTTGTTGACCCTAAATTGCACCATCAGTTCTGATCAATGAATAATATGTTAAGTTCCTTAAGGGAGCTTTATCACATAGTGAGTCAATCCTTTTGTGACAAACCCTCAATAGAATCCTAGTAAGAATAATGAGTAATTCAAAACTAATTGCGAAAATAATTAAGTATCTTTTTGTTGTTTCATTACAGGGTGACTATAGCATATTTTGCTGTGTCCGGACTAGATATACTGAATGGACTAAGTTCAATGTCATTGGAACTGCGGTCGAGAACAATTGAATGGATTTATGGATTACAAGTGCATCCCAATGAAGAAAGTAAGTTTGCAATTGGCATTATTTATATAAATACTCTTTTATAACATACTAGCAACCCCAGCTTCAAAAAACCTATTTTGGTGAGTAATTTATGAAACTGTTGGAGTGTTCCTGCCGGTAGGACATATATTAGTCCCATGGTCCTACCAGTAGGAAAAACTAGTAGGAGTACTATGTGTTCCTACTGGTAGGAGCGTTAGGATTAAGAAAATATAGTCCTGTGCTCCTACCAGTAGGAGAAACTGGTTTGAGCGTCAAGAAATGCTTGATGTAATATAGTTAGTGCAACAGGTAAAATGCTTTGGCTCGAATGTTTAAAATGATTGATTGAAGATAACTCAATTCCGTGTAATTTTTTATAATATACCTACAGATAACACTAAAAGACAGGCAAAATCACCAAGCAAATAGTAGGTACCTACCTAAATAAAATGTTGTTCTCATGAGGTGAACCGCATTGGGTGATAACGTATTTGATGTATTTATCGTGGTCAGTTTTTTATCAGAATATTTTCTGTAACATGTGATTTACCTACAATGGTGCCTAACGATAGTCGAAATATTTTCTGGTTGAATTAACTAGGTACCTCATTACTGATTATGTTTCGACCTTAAATTACATTTTTTTAACATGCTAAGTGACGATGTGGTCGAAGGTGCAAATCTCTTTCAAACATTAAGTTAAATGTACAATGTTTTGCGGGGCGGCCCGCACGTTTTGTGCTACTAGGTCAAGTCAAGGGCTCGTCTGGCTAGCTAGGGTTCAAGCTTTGAGAGGACTCCCCTGATCTGCAAAATAACTTGTGCAGGTTGTTCGTCCCAAACAACCTCTGGCGGCATAGACCTAGCCGACGACGCATACTGTTTGACGTTCCCGGATGTCGTACTGTGGCCAGAGCTGAGTCCCCTCTTTGTCGATCCTTGCACCATGTCAATACACTCCTGGACACCAGCACTGATATTGATTTATTTGTTGACGATTGGAAGACAGTTGTAGCTATATGTTTATTTTGTGTGATGATTAATGTTTTATATTATATTATTGAGTAATTATTGTGTAATGGGTGTGAATGGCATGCCATTCTTGTTACAATAAAGAAATATAATACAATACAAGCTAAGAATCTGTCACCAAGAACCTATCGGTGTGTTCCGGAAGCTTCACTTGAGAGCCAGTTCCCAATCCAGGTGTAGCTTCGTGGCGTCACCTTCTGCCATCTCGTCACTTGACATCAGGTGACTTGTGGTCAAACGCTACTCTGTACTCGTAATAAAGAACGAAATAAATGAAGGGTATTTATTTAGATATTCGGTCGCTTTATAAATTAATGTCAGAAGGCTCTTCTAGTTATAATTGACCTTGAGGTGGATTATAATTAATTAACATTAATACTTTACAATAAAACTGTTTTTGTTTGAAACGCGAGGTCGAGTTACGGAATAGGTACAGCCAGCGACGAAATTACCTGATTACAAAGCATTTTGAACATTAAATATCACTGATCTGGTAGGTACATGTTTGGAAAACTGAGCGCGGTTTTCCAAACATGTACCAGATCATTGATATTTATTGTTCAAAATGCTTATGAAAATTAGAACATGGGGCGTGTTCAGCGATTTTTGTTGGTGAATGTACTAGCTACATTTGTCTAGTTTAACATCCTTTTTATATCTAAATTACTAGACAAGTATATTTACGTTGTAAATTGCCGTAACGTACGTGCAAATGCAAAGGTAGATTGTTAGGCGATGTTAAGTTTAAAATTTGACTCGTGTTTTCCTTATCATTAATTATTATGGTATTATGCTATAAGCTGTTCATACCACGACAGAAGTACTACTTAAGTAGCTCATGTAAATGGCGCTTATCAGTTCATTGTATAAATGTAGTTTTATGGTGCACTAAATGTAATTATTTGCCTATTAAAAATTTAAAACAGACAGACAGAATAAATTACACGTTTAGCTCATACCTGTTTAAATTCAATTGTATTTTTAATTGTATTTGCATAAGATAATAACTGAAAAATTGATTCAAAATCAAAATCACTATCAGCCTATTACGTTCCCACTGCTGGGACCCTGGTCTTCTCTCAGAGAGAGAGTATGAGAAAAATTGATTACGCCCGAAAAATTCTCTGCCGGGCGTTTTTTAAAAATCATTTTTTTTTTATTTAGGACAAAGCATCTACCTAAGAAGAATGCGCGTGTGAAATTTCAGCTTCGTAGGTCTTTTACTTTTTGAGATTTCTTTATCAATCAATTAGTCAGTATTGCCATCGCTCAAAACGGTGAAGGAAAACATCGTGAGGAAACCGGCATGTCCAAGAACTGCAACATTCAAGGGCATGCGACATCTACCAACCCGCACTGGGCTAGCGTGGTAGATTACGGCCCATATTCTCTCTCTGAGAGAAGGCCAGAGTCCCAGCAGTGGGAACATGAAAGGCTGATGATGATGATGATGATGAAGTATTTCAGTATACGAGTAGATGAGCATACAATAATTGCATATTTACTTGCAGTTTCTGTTCACGGACTTTCACTGCAATAATAAGATACATAAGCCATGTGAGAGCACACCATTCCAACTTATTTACTTAATTCCATGATTCAGAAGTTTATTTGCCGTGGCCCAAATCGTTTGGGATGACGTCATCATCATATGAACATTTCACCATACTTTTGAAATGGCATATTTACTTGCAGTTTCTGTTCACGGACTTTCACTGCAATAATAAGATACATAAGCCATGCGAGAGCACACCATCCAAGCTTATTTACTTAATACCATGATTCAGAAGGTTATTCGCCGTGGCCCAAATCGTTTGGGATGACGTCATCATCAGATGAAGATTTCACCATACTTTTTGAAATAGCAACAACAGCAATGCTGTCAGAAAAATATATGGTAGCAATATTCTCTAGACGAGCTCTTTCTGTACTAAACTTTATGTGAAGTTTACTTGCCACTCTTAACGATCAGAACAAACATTAATGTTTTTGTCTCTCCTGCACATTTATTAAAATTGCTGTCGCGTTTTTGTATACCTAGTCTACAACGATTATTGTTAAAAAATTCTATACCTACAGCACGGAATACCTAAACCGATATGTGTAAATAAGTAGGTAGATAATAGTAATGCAACTGGTACCTATATAATATGTCGTGCCAAGTAACGCGCGCTAAAACTAGAATGAAATATTTGCAAAAAATCTATAGTGCGAGTATGTTTCGCTTTGTTTATTTTACGATCGTAACCAGTAAAAAAAGGAACTATGTCGCAGTAAGCATGAAACATAAACATTACTATATTCTGGATTGAAGGGCAATGTTTCCAGTGAATCAGTAGTGACCCTGCCCGCGAAGGTAGCGGTCCCGAGTTCGAATCCCGGTAAATATATGTGTGATGAGCACGAATATTTGTTCCTAAGTCTTGGATATTTCTATCTATCTATAGTATTGATTTCTCTATAATATAACTATGTTTATCGTTGTCTAGTACCCATAACACAAGTTTTGACTTGGTTCTAAGTCAATTTGTGTGCAATGGTCCCCGATATTTATTTATTTATTTATAGGGCTTAGCATCTATTATCACAGGGTGACGATTGCGGTATATACTTACCATAACTTGCACGTGTCGTCACTTAGTTACATATAATAAAAAAAAATAAACTAAACTAACTGAGATGGCGCAACGACCCAAAGTGAGTCTTGGCCTCCGATAACAAAAGACGCCACTTCGGTCTGTCCTGCGCCACCTCCTGCCAGTCCTCCACCTGTAGTTCGAGCAAATCCTTCGTGGCCGTGGCTTCGTCGTTAAAAAATAAAACGTTTTTTTTTTTTTCAGCTGGTGACATGTCAATATGCGGATTCCAGGGTTCCTCTACAATCAACATAGAGTTAAACGAGTCCAACAGTATCTACCGTTGCGGCCATCTCGCCATGACCTACACCGGGCTGTGCGTACTTCTGACATTAGGCGACGACCTCTCGAGGGTCAATAGATTTGCAATTTCTGAAGGTAGGTCATCAACATCGACTTGTACTTAGCGCTGACTTCTTGAGCGTTCCTAGTATACTGGCCAAAATAAATTGACCTTACTTTTTCTTCAAAAGGTGAGTTGATATATAATGTATAATGCTAGCTATAATATAACAATGTATGCCATATATTCTTCGGTCTTTGTCCGGACTTGTAAGGCACAGCGAGTCGTAACTAACGCCGAGAGGCGCTTTAAATCTATCTATGTATATAATTATAAGAAAGTCTTGTTAGTTACACTATTTATAACTCAAGAACGGCTGAAGCGATTTGGTTGAAAATTGGTGGGGAGGTAGCTTAGAACCAGGAGACAGACAGGGTACTTTTTATCCCGGAAAGGTTCCTACGGTATAACGGGCAGACGCGGGTAAAACCGCGGGGCGCAGTTAGTTAAATATATATTAGAGAAATTTAAGAAGTCTTCTTCACACTTTTAAAAGACTGCAATTTGTAGCAGTGCGGAAAGACTTGTGGAGTAAGCTCGTTCCACATTTAGCAAGTATACGGGAGAAAGGAGCGCATAAAACGAGTGGTGCTCCATTCATGGTTCACAGTTTTTACTCCCTAAATTACTACCAAGCTGTGAGTTAAAATGTTAAAGTTACATGTGTGCATGGTAAAATATTTTTAGTTATATAAGACTAGTTGCGAGCCGCGGTTTCACCCGCGCCTTCCTGTTATCCCGCAGGAACCTTTTTCCGGGAGTAAAGTAGCCTATGCGTTAATCCAGGGTATAAGCTATCTCCATTCCAAATTTCATTCAGATCCGTTCAGAAGTTTTTGCGTGAAAGAGTAACAAACTCCATCCATCCATACTCACAAACTTTCACGTTTATAATGTTAGTAAGATTTTGAATTTTGCATGCCATTTCATTGGTAAAATGTGTCAGATTTATGTTTGTTACTATAACTGTTTCACTCACATCACAAATATAGTTTCTATAAAAAGTTTCAAAGTTTTTATTAGTTTTTATTTTTTTAGTTTTTATTTGTTTGTTTTTTGTTTTATTTTTTAGTTTTGTTTTGTTTTTTGTTTTTATTATTGTTTTTGTTGTTTGTTAATAGTTTTCTATTCAATTAATTTCCCAGGTGTAAGGGCCCTGCAGACTGAGGAGGGCAACTTCTCAGCGACGTTGTCCGGCTGCGAGTCGGACATGCGTTTCGTGTACTGCGCCGCATGTATTAGCTACATCATCGACGACTGGTCCTGCTTCGACGCGAACAAGGCGGCGGATTACATCATTAAATCTATAGTAAGTGTTTATATGCTACTTGTTTGTATTTATTTTTGCTGTTATAGAAGCGTTGGCCTGGACGGCAGTGAAACACGAGTGTTCAATTAGAAAACTATGTTTTACTCAACGAAAAAACGGCGCGCATTGAATGAGTTTTCTAAGGAATAGGTACGAGATGGCAATTGGAATTTATAATTTAAAACACATTCACCTACACATAAGTGACTGATTATTTTAAGCATTTACAAAAATATATACCTACAATAGAAGTTAGCCGTTGCCGCCATATTGGAAACTGGCTTTTATTATGTTTGTACTACTAATGTGCAGAACTACCATAATTATAAATATATAAGTATAATTTGGGAGCTTTCAAGTTCATAGTGATTAGGTCTTCTAGGAAAGCATGCCTCAAATTTTTTCGTTTTTTTAATATAGTGTAGTTACATAAACTATGTCCTATTTTGAAACGTCTCCTTTGGTTAAGTAACCAAAAAAGTTCACACCATTGCCACTACTATCATTGTGTATCATTGTCACAGCAATAAACTTCACCTTTTACCTTTACAGGGTTACGACTTCGGAATAGCTCAGTGTCCAGAACTGGAATCGCACGGCGGCACCACATTCTGCGCTCTAGCAACCCTTAGTCTCACAAACACCCTGCACAGACTCTCAGAAGCGCAAGTGGAAGGTTTAAAACGGTGGCTTTTGTTCCGGCAAATCGACGGCTTCCAAGGGCGACCGAACAAACCCGTCGACACCTGCTACAGCTTTTGGGTAGGAGCCTCTTTGAAAATACTAGACATGCTTCAGTACAGCAACTATGGTAGCAACAGGAAGTACGTCTACGAAACTCAGGATACAGTCGTTGGTGGCTTCTCCAAATGGCCCGATACGTACACGGATCCGATGCACACTTATTTAGGGTTGGCAGGCTTGAGTTTAATAGGAGAGAACGGCATTTTAGATATTGAGCCGAGACTGAATATTAGCAAACGCGCGTTTGAACATTTGAAGACGTTGCATGAGAGGTGGGCCGACGAGTCGGGGTAAATTTGTGCGTTGTGATTTGTTACGTTTACCAATGAAGAAGGTGCAATAAGGAATATATGCTCATTCTGATGTATTATTTATTTTAGAAGTACTTTAGTTTTCTCATGTTATTAATGTTGGTAGTTGAATCATTCGCCATTGTTGCGAGCTCTCTGTGACGTTATAGTGTTCGTGAACAAAATACTGCGACCGCATTTTTCAAAGTATTATTCAAATAAAGTAATTTATTTGTGTTTATAAACATTCCAGCTACTTCCATAGAGATAATACTAAATTATAATATGTATGTGAAATGTTTATTATGATTTAAAAAATGTCTACTTTTTATTTAGATGCAAGTAGGTACATATGTATTTAGGTAAAACATAAATGATAACCATTATAATTAAACACTAAAAAATATTTTAATAAATTTCGTCTTACCTCAGCAGTATTCCTTATTGCACACGGCTTTGTTAGATATAAGACATTTTGGAAATACACCTGTTATAATGCCCTAGTTTTATAATGCCTGATAATTACATTATTTACTGTTACTGTGTGCAGATAAACATCTCCAAAATTTACAACGTGATCAGTATTATCCTATTTTGGCATTTGAAAATCGGCTGCCGTTAGGTGCGTACGTTGTTATTTCCAAAATCTGTACTTGAATTTTTTTAAATACTTCGTGTTATAGGTATATTAATTTTATTTATGTCTCATTTTATAACTCGTGGTTTTAACTTCAGAATTAACAGTCGATTAAATGTAAATAATCGATATGATGATATATGAGTTATTGAAATTGGTGTTTTAAAGTCACAAGCGACTTCACGTGGATATTGTAGTGCGAAATGGCACTGCAATTGTATGGAAATAATATATTGTTCAAAAATTCTTTCATAGAAAATCTATGAAATAAATCACAGAAGCATTTAATTTGTGTCATATTAATATATATAAATACATATATGTAATTATATACACTTTTTTTCTACGAGGAATGATATTTGTACATATCTCAAACAAAATGATCTATTAGTATAAAAACTAACTTTTAGTAGATAATGGTCGGTATTCTGCAAAGTATTGCTGATATTATTTGGCCCTAAAGCAGTAGTGTGCAAACAAATCTTCTGGTTTTAAGAGCAACAATTTAGTATGTATTAATTGCGCACATTATGGCGGACCGCTCCGCAAAACATCATGCATCTCTGTTGGTTTTATAATGTTTGAAAGAGAATACGGATATTATGCTGCGGCCAGCCCTAGCGCACACTAAGTCAACGACAAAAATCGCTGAACAATCACACTTTTTTTCTATTATCCTCATCATCTTAAACACCAATTTTGACCTCATCATCACCTAAAATCAGGTGTGTTATGTTGTGGTCAAAATGATTTCATGTAAAATGTAAAAAGAAAACAATAATAATTACTGATTTGAAACACATTTGGAAAATCGAGAACGATCAGCTACTTTTCTCGCTGACTGTACTAACACTAAAAACATCGAAATGTTCTTGCATCTCTCTCGTTCATGTAGTGTTTGAAAGAGATGGAAGAAGAACACATTTATAAGAAAGGGTTACGTGGTGGATGTCGTGATGGGTTACGTGGTGGAGTATGTAGTGATATGTCAAGCCCTAGTACTAAAATGACATATTATGACATGACATATCGATCCAAAACTGCGGATAACGAATCAGGATCGATTATTTATTTCGGACGTTAGATGATAAAGAAAAACGGAAAATATGTTATTGTTCAGCGACTTTTGTTGTTGACTGTACCTTCTTACTCAATTTAAAGTTATGACTAAATATTTTACTAGCCTTATAAATATGTTACAACGATTTATTCTTTAGGTTTAGTTTATTATTCTATATTATAATAATACATTATAGGTCAGTAACTTAACAGGTGCAATTTAAACAGACTGTTATATGACAACAATTTGTCTATGAATATCGTCGGAACCATGCTTCCTCTTGCACATTAAATGTCTATGATGTAAATTAATTAATATAAAAGTTTAATTTGTTTAGTTTTTAGTTTTATAAACAGCCACCGACTATAAAATCATCGTTGGACGCACTCCTCCTTCGTCTCTCTCAATGTTAATCTAAGCAACCAACCTGTACCTTTTGTACTAGCTTTGAAAACAATAAAAGTTTTCGTAAACGTCAAAGTTTACTACCGCCAACTTGTCAAAGTTGCAACTAGTACTGCCTAAATTCAAAAAGTAACTCGAAAACTTTGTTGGAATATGAATAAAACGATTTAAAATAACGCGTGTAACCGATTTTAGACCCTCCCAAGTTTCGGTAAGGCGCACTGAAAAAATAATTATGGAAACTATAAATGTTTTCGTAAACTATCAAATCCCGTTCTAGGGGTACAGTAAATTATTGTCTTGCATTTTTTAAATATAGCACTGCAGCACAAAAGCCCCAAACACAAATATTTTTAAGAATTAAGCCTAATAATAAAATAAAAAAATGTAATATTAAATTAACTAGTTATAATGAAGTTTTGATTCGGAAAAAGTGAAACTTTGAGGCCGATAGAATTGGGCCAACGGGCGCAATGTGTATAAAGCTTAAAAATTCTAATAAAAGGAACAGACTTTTTGCTTTGCTTTATTTTGCTTTATATATTCCTTCTCACGAACGTTTATCTTATTAGCAAACATCGAAATACTAAAAAAAAATACATACATATAAAATAGTATTAGATTTTTTTCATACCTTAAAGTCTGAATTATTAATCAATCAATGAATTATGATGCTGTGCTTTGATTGAAGGATTAAAAATAAAAAAGCGTAAAAAGTAAACTATGGTTGAATGACATAATACGTACTAACGGCCGGTTTCAATAACCGATCTATCCACGATTTGCCCTAATGGAGATGGAAATTAAGCATAAGCTCCATAGAAGTAATGTCAAATTTATGTCAAACCGTGGATAGATCGGTTATTGAAACCGGCCGTAAATCGACTCTTCCTTTTACCAAGGATTATTATCAAACTGTTTTATGTAAAGAGTTACGTAATGCAATATAAACGCTCTTGATTGACAAGGATCTATTATTAATATTAGGTACTTGTATAAATGAATAGTCCAATAAAATTATGTACATAATATAATTATTTCGTACAGAGCCATGTGCGAGTAGTTAGGCAACAAATTTTAGCACAAATAATAATTTATAATACGTGCACATTTAGGGATCTATCACTAAAAGTTTATAAAAAATTAATGGGACACACCATTTTCTTACCTAGCTTACAGCGCACTCTGTGAGCAAGTTTGCACCAAAAATACTAGGTTCTATTATTTCGATTGGACCATGCTCTGGTGTATAGTGAGGACACAGTTTTCGGCGCGTTTGTTAGCAGAATCGTTCAATCTGCAACCGATTTGTAAAAATTCAGTCCGCTCAGTCGACGGTTCAACGCGCTGCGGCGAGTTGGCGATACGCAGCTCAAAGTAGGACATCCGGTAGAGAGCCATAAATTGTGAGCCAGATTAAAACGCAGACTGAGGGCGAGACCCCGCCATTCCCCCAGACGAAATAAAGCCGCTGATACCGCACAAAATGTACACCAGTTTTGTTACCACTTGTTTTCTAGCAATGGACAAAAATTCAAGTAGTGAAACGGTAGTTCTATAGCGATGATGGCTCAGTGGTAGTGACGTCGGCTTGCGATCCGTAGGACGTGGGTTCGAATCCTACAATGAGCTTGAGCTTTCGGTGAAGGAAAACATCGTGGTGAAACCAGAGCTTGGTGGTAGGATATTTTCTAGTACTCGCCTGGCTAGCTACTACCCTCTTGTTAAGAATCTGTCGCCAAGCACCTATCGGTGTGTTCCGGCAGCCTCACTTGAGAGCCAGTTCCCAGTCCAGGTGTAGCGTGGCGCCATCTTCGACCACATCGTCACTTAACATCAGGTTACTTGTAGTCAAACGCTACACTGTAAATTGTAAAAAAAAAGAAAAAAAACTTATTGGTCAATCGTTAAACTTCTCGTCTCCATCGGTATTGATATGATATTTTTCACTCAGAAGTAACACTGGTAGGACTGAATATAGTCTTGGATCGCGTCTTGGTAGTACAGTGAGCGACAAAAGTAGCTGTAGCTGATCATACTAGGTTTCCCAAATGTGTATTAAATCAATCAATCAATCAAATGCATTTATTGACACAGTAGTATATACAAAGTAATTATGAAGCCTCTGGTTCCCGAACTAGTGGGAACTGTGTTTCAGGAACCAGATTATTCTCCCATTTTATCGTAATGTAACGTTTTAATTTTTTTGTTATAACTTACAAGGTAGTTAAGTGGTGATTCGATCGAAGGCTGTTGTTTATGATGATAAAGAAAATCGGAAAATTTGTTATTGTTCAGATACTTTTGTCATTGTACCTAGCCATAGCAGGGCGTGTAGGATCGACGCCGAATGGGTGACAAGTGACAACTGCGTACACGGGCGCTATGGTCTACCGGACATATGAGTGGTTGTGTACCTACATTTAGCGGTTTAACCTGTTCAAGTTCATAGCGGGGTCATGAACTCAACTCATGACTTAATACTTGAATGTAGGCGTAGCTTGTATTTTTTTTGGCTCAACTTTACGCTTCGAGTGAAGGTTTCGTCCTAGCCCTCTAGTAGCGAGTTACAAAGTGGTAAGCATAAGCGTCACATATATATGTGCCAACTTACAAAGAAATCTGTGACTTAGAGATTTTGATGAAACGAACATTAAAATTGTGTATTTAAGTAGTTTGTTTTAACGAAGTTAAAGAACTGAAAGTATGAGTACTAAACCGATATGTACCTAAAGCGATTTTGGAGTTGTTTTGCTTAGGCTTTAATTTCAAACTTCTCATGAAACATCGCCACGCTGATGCGCACGAAGTCGGACCTATGACGACGACATTCGTTGATAACTACTGATAACAAAGGGCTGCAATGCAACCTGCGAATATTTCAAAGTGCTCATGTTATGTTGTCAATAGTCATTAAGTAGGAATAGGAAAGGAGTCATTTAAGCTAACATCGAAAAACGTATGAACAATGTAAACAGTACCCGGCAAACAAGTTGAGCTAATGACCTTCGCTGCGCAGAAACGATTTGATTTCTTAGCTGGATTGAAGGGGTCGCGGGGAGGAGTTCGCCGAAACGCTTGCGCCTAATTGGTTAATCAGCTTCCCGCGCTGTGTTCACGTCACGTTAGCATCCAACTACGAACTAGTACGGAAGTGCACATGCGCGAACTTTCCCCTTCCACGTCAATTTTGGCTCAACTTGTTTGCCGGATGTAACATGAATTAAAAATGCTTTCTGTAAATAACTCACTATCATGCTTTCTTTCTTACATTTTTAATCGATAGGTATTACAGGGAGCTAGACAACGCAACTATCCAATAGTGCATGCGATGTATTATCAAAATACTTCGCTTAGATAACGTTAAGAAGTATCATAAGGTCACTTTTTATACGTCTTGTATAATAAATTATTTATGTTGTTTATTCAAAGTTAAATTTGATAAAAGTTTGTAAAAAAATTTGTTAGCAGTACGTTTGTACCTACTTATTATTTAAATATTAAAGCTTCTATAAGTTTATTGTATTAAGTGTGCATTTAATTGCATATGTGTATTGTTTTTGCCGATATGTTCAAATTATATTGAAAGTTAAGAGCTGTCCCTTTTGTTTTATTGAAACTTGAATAATCAAATGGATTTATTAAAATATACTTGGTCTAAACTTAATGTGACGCGGCATGTTGTGTTGTGTCGTGCTAAGCTAATTGATCAGTGTTGCAACATGCAACACAACACTTTAAACACACAAAGTAAATTTTGGCAACAACAACGAATAGGATTTAACAGCCATTAATAAAGTTTACCAAAATATCGGATAGTAAATTCCTGTAAAATAAGTTTGAGCAAGCCATCAAAGTTCGTTCAAAACAAATCATCTCACCTATTTGTGATTAGGTACAACTTTTCGCGTGGGGAGCGAAGAGTTTTCTTTCGTGTCACAGTGTAACACACAGTAAAGCTTTGCATCCCAAATTCTTACCAAATTTAAGACCTGCTTGGCCTTGCTGAGGAGGCAAGAGCCTGAATCCCTATAGTCCTATATACTGGCCACATTTTTAAGTAGGTTACTCACGGCACGGTACAATCTCAAGACCAATTTGTTGTTACAATCTGTTGAGGGTCACAAGATGAGACACAACACGCCTACTTACGTTGAAATTAGTTAGCTCACAGCAGATTGTGACAGCAAATTGTAGTCGGATGGTTTGTTGGTGCTCGATTGGTGAGCGTTACCGCCAAGAACAAAAGCGATGATGGCTCAGTGGTAGCGACGTCGGATTGCGATCCGTAAGAGCTTTCGGTTAATGAAAACATCGTGATGAAACCATCATAGCTTGGTGGTAGGGCACTTTCTAGTGCTTGCCTGGCTACCAACTTCAAGTTATTCATCTGTTGCCAAGGACCTATCGGTGTGTTACAGCTGCTCTACTTAAAAGCCGGTTCCCAATTAAGGTGTCTTGACGCTAAGATTTCCTTATCAATGAGTAAGTCTCAACGAAAGGTCTACGTTCGACGATGTTCCTACTATTTTTGTATAAAGGTACTGCGACGGGCGTGTCTGATCACGATATTTAATGGAAAGCGGAAACTTGGCAATTTTCGTCGCCATAAACTTTGTACCTTTTTATTATCTTAGGATGTCCATAAAAGTTAGGAGTGAAAGTCATTGTATGGATTGAGGAGGAATCAGTACCTATAATAACTGTGTAGGAAGCTATCGAATCGTAATCGACATTGTAGTTGAATTTTGATATTTGACGTTGTTACCTAGGTACCCATTACCTATTTAGGTAGGTACTTCTATTACCTAAGGAACACGCCTTAGAACAAAAATAAAATAAAATTTGTCTTATTTCGTTTTGTTGATAAAAGCCGATTTTCTAACAATTAAATTTTTTTTAAAAATTTGGTCTTATATATTTGTCTATAGGTAGGTAGGTATTACTTTGAAGTCAAATATAAAATGATGTCTATTGATTATATCTTGATAGTCAATCAATCTTTGAAAGGCTTTATAGTTCCTGCAAAGGTTATTGATAGGTATCCTAGTAAGTGCTCATCTTAGGTATTAAACATGTTCAAATTAATGCCGTTAGTTTCTAGTATTCGCACCTTTTCCAATTGAGGCCCCTTTCCGATCCTGGTCGTTTTCTCACCAATTAACCACTCCATCGAAAGCAACAAGGGTCGCTCGCTATACTGTCACCAAACTGTCAAAGGGGTAGGGAACGCAACCTAACCCCGAAACGTTGGCGAATTTACGCGACGAAATTTTCTTACTTCCATTAATTAAACAAGAAAACAGATCGGCTAGATAAAGGACTATAAATCTAAATGATGAATAGGTAGGCTCACTGTGGATCTGAATTGTAAATTGCTTATTTGTGCGTTGGTATTTGTTTGGGAATCTCCGCAGATAAAACGTACGGCCTCCGTGCAGGGTCGGATCAAGGCATTAGGTATACAATGCAAGTCGCAAGGCCTCTCTCCTTTCATGTTTAGATAAGTAGCATTTAAATCATATAGAAACAACATATTTTAATATCTCGTCACGAATGTTTCTGTGATAATCTTAAGGAAAATACTATTAGTTACACTCTGTATATATTATTCTACTTACATTGTTATAGATTAGATAGATATTAACGATTTTTCGAAGTAGGAACCCATTGGGACTCGAGATCCGCTGAAGTATACCTAGTAGGCCTTCGAGGCAACTTCGAAGTAGTATGGTCAGCGACCAAAGTTGCTGAACACACCCAATTCTTCAAGTATGACACACTTTTGGAAAATGGTATTGGATTGGATCAGCAACTTTTGTTTGACTGTAACTCTTATGTCGCCTGTGGGCTGAGGCTGTAAATAGCAGGGGCACAGAATACGACTTATTTTTCTCACGAGCTGGGGGCCCATGGACGATGCTAGGCCCACAGTCCTATTGTCGCTATTGATAATCCGAGACTGCCTCCGTGGCATGTAACGGATGCGACGGTTGGTATCGGCTTTGGGAGATTAATTTGCTGCTCGTACTTGGACCTATCTATTGACTACTAACGCAGCCATGCGCAAGTAGTCGAGCAAGAGCCATTGGTTTCAAAGCACGCTTGTTATTTGCTGATTAAGAGGACTTTGATAGAGAACTATTGTTACGAGAAGAGCTTCAGAGTAACCTATTTTGGTATTTGTTTAGGGTTTCGTACTGCAAAAGGAAAAACGGAATCCTTAAAGGATCACTTAGTTGTCTGTTTGGATCCTTTTTCTCAAGAACGCGTTGAGGTATAAAGTTAAAGTTTAAATAATTACTCTGCTCTAGACGACGAGTGACGAGATAACCAAATCGCTATCTCATGGTAAGCGTGGCAGACTGACAGACGTTGTATAATATCATGATTGTGATATAGTGTGACGTGTGTTGTGGTTTGATACACATTACTGTGCATACATACAGCCAAAGGCGGTTCCTATGAACAAGGTCCTTCAACCTATCCCCAGTGCTTACTGCGGCACAGTCATTAATTAAATCGGTTCAATGGCAAGGATTTTGTTTCCAAACGAACGTACAATGATTAGCGACGTCGAGTGTTACTTCTTGCCATATACAATGTCTATCAGCCAAACTAGCAGCGCCCTGCGGCTATCCCGTAGCTACCTTTTTCCGGGATAAAAAGTAGCCCATCAATTTTAAATTCACAACGCAAAGGCTCTTGTTACAACATTCAGGGTTTCAACTCAAATGCAATGGGCAAGCGTAACGCTTACCAACGGGTGAGCGATTTGCTCGTCTAATATCCTGCTAATATTATAAATGCGAAAGTTTGTGTGTGTGTGTGTGTGTGTGTATGTGCGTGTGAATGTTTGTTACCACGTACCACCGTGACTACTAACCCAATTTTTATGAAATTTGGAATAGAGATAGCTTATACCCTGGATACATATGCTACTTTTTATTCCGGAAAAGGTTCCTGTGGGATAACGAGAAAACGCGAGTGAAACCGTAGGGCGCAACTAGTTATTATTATAGTTCCGTCCATCCTCTAGCTGTATAAAGAAAAAGTTTATAAATAAAATCGTGGCTTATGTGTGTTTTCGACCAGTTAAAATGATAGCTTGGTGAAAATATTATTTTGATCACAATAGGGTTCGGATATCTGACGTTTCCACAACATAAAATTACAAAGAATCTGTGAAAATACGTATAAAAAATGCCATTATTAAATTGAACGACCGCACCGCGTCGCGTCGTGTGACATGGGAATAACTCTAGGAATATGTAAAGGTTTCTATGGTATGTACCCGGCCGAAGGCCCTTTATTATCGGAATATAAATTTAATAAAGAGTTTGCGGCGCTCAGCGAATGTTTTAATCGAGTTGTTTCCAGATTTGTTTTGTATTTCAAAATGTTTTGTAGTACAACCGGCGTAACACAGAATTTCATGTACCTACCTACCTTAATAAAATTTTACTTATTTCATAGACAAAAAAAATATCTTTACACTTTCTTCTTCTTTTCCATCCCTGGTCCTATTATTAGATGTCAGGTCTCTTTATTTTTTTTTTGCAAAAAGTTAAAATTTTGTTTTACTTTTTTTAGTATTTCAAGACGTATCTAAAAGGATCGGAAACGCTCCTAGTGTTGCAGATATCCATAGGAGACGGTGACCGCTTTCCATCAGGCGGGGCGTCTGCTTCTTTGCCAATCTATTACATAAAATCTTGCTTGCTTGAGGTTTCTATTTATATTTGGCCACCAGGTCAATAGTGGGCGGCCTCTATCTCTCCTGTGTTCCGGTAGGCTTAGTATTCTCAAGAAAAGAATGGAAGCTGCGCAAAAATTTATGAAAATTGTTATGTAAGGCCGTTGCATTGAGCGGCTAGGCAGTTAATTAAATGGCTAGTTTGATCGGCCTGTCATTAAATGTCGACGTACCACCGTTCAATTTAGTTTGCCGTTCGATGAAATGGCTAAAGTAGCCTACTCACGGTGTGTAATCTGAGTACAATTAAGTGTTACAATCTGCTGTGAGTTAACAAATTGCAACGGAAGTAGGCGTGTTACATTGCAATTTGCTGGCTCACAACTGATTGTAACAACAAATTGGTAGTCAAATTGTCCCATGAGTAGGCTTCTTGAGGAACATTTAGGTCATCAATTTAAACCTATCTGCATCTCATCTTTTGTGCGGCAAAGTTTAAAAAGTCTATACATATCTTTCTACGTACATTTATCGAACTCAGTGCCGCTATTGAGTTATCTGGTATCCCAGAGTTCCCCTTCAGATATTCAGACCATTAATCTGCTTTTGTAACTTATCGGCAGTACCGTCTGTGAGCGAGCTGCGAGCTGCTGAAATAATTATGAGGACATAGTTTGCAGTTAGCGAGAAACTTGCGGGATAAAGACAGGTTGTATAGTGCATAAGGTTTAAGCCTGGCTTACTGAGCGACTTGAATCTGCTTTTTTGTTTACTTTTGAAAATAGAAATGAATATAACGCGCACTAGTTCTTAAATCTGTTGTAATTTGAAAGTGTCAGCCAAAGGGATACGGGCTGTTACTCCTGCTAGTGTGTGGGGTGAGTAAGAGTATACCGAACGAGTTTTCACGAAGATTGAACGCGGGGCCAACAGTTTAGATTAGAAAAGTTCACGGCAAGCGGACCCGGTCTCTGGACAAATTGCTTTACTAATACAACAGATTTCCGGACTTTGCCGGAATCCGACAAAAACTCGAATACGCGATAGTTCTCGAAAAGGGACGGTCGCTTTGTAATTCTACAATAACTTTACAGGATATAATTGTTTTTGTTCGAGTAAGCTACGTAAAGTTAGCTACGGTGGCAGGCCTGATAGCTGTGGCTATCCATACAAATTCAATGTAGCTATCAACTATCATTTATTTTTCTTACTTTTATGGAGCGCTACCGATTTTCCCCCTGCGTGAGCTGAGCCATCCAAAAAGATCACTCCCCACGCCGCGATTGTAAAAGGGGTAAGTATCTCCATAAAACTTGACAAACAAAGTATTTGGAATTTCCTATTGTTTGTACTTATATAAGACTATGAAATTTGAATCAACATGTTTAGAACTGATTTGAAGTTTGGCAACTTTATTGTTTAACTTGAACACGGTTCAGTGGAAACCTTTTCAATTTGTATCAAACTTAACATTAATAATTTCATGTACTATGTAACTTTATCAAAGACGCTTCAGATACAGCCTCAAGCGACATCGGACCTCCTTGTTAAATAAAGAGGAAGTTGGATAGGCACCAGTATATATATAGAGGAAAGGATTGCGTCAACATGAAAAGCTTTACGATAAAGATTGTTCCGCATCAAGGAATAGGTACAGTAAAAATGGGTTACTAATCTATTTAGTACAGTTCGCAATATACATCAGCGCAATGTATGGAATAGCTTATTGTTCGCAAAACCGAATCGACACCACTATATCACTTATTGTGTACCTAGGCGATTACATATTATATAAAAAGTGGGATGATTTTTTTAATTACATATGTTTTTGTTACAAGTATTTATGTGTGTATAAATCAAAGATTACAAAGTCAATACAATTACAAATTCCATTAATACTTCAGAACTTACACAAAGGGGGAAATCCCTGAAACAGTTAAACAATTTGTAATGCCACTTTATGTCATGAGAGAAACGAGCGAAAGTTACAGTAATTGAATTCCCATGGTCCCCAGTAAAATGCTCTCGTTGCATGAAATTATAATGCTAACTCATTTCAGAAACGTCAAGAGCAAAAAGAGATAGAAAAAAATAATTTAAAAAGTGGTCTACCATTATAAAATTAGTGTATACGCGAAAAGCTGTGTTCTGCCTAGTTTTTTTTAATGAAGGGAAGCGTTTCAGCACAAGTCAGTGACGATGCGAGCAAGGCAGTGCCTGACTGGGAACTGGCTCTCAAGTAGGGCTGCCGGAACACACCCCACAGGTGCTTGGCGACAGATTCGTTAGCTAGCCAGGCGAGCACTAAAATCGCCCTACCACTTAGGGATGTACGTTATTATTATATTATATTATTATATTGTGACTAAAACTATCGACATGTATCGATAAATTTATGAGAAAATATCGATATTTCGGTGTATCAATTTTTTTGCCCAAGCCTAGCTTGCCGTTCTTTTACTTTTTGGAATTCCATCGACGCGTTTCGTTTTTGGGTTCCGAGCACTTCAAACTAAATCACTCCGTCGCAAGTTGAATCGGTCGTGCCTATCTATCCTTTCGCATGCGATTTATTTTGGATTACTAACATAGTTTTCACGCTTGGCTGCTTTTAAGTTGTTCAGAAGAAGCTTACATTTAATATTTTTAGCTAGATCAAGGTTACGAAACACAGAAGAGTTTTAGCTAACAACCGCTTTCAACTATATTTCTTAAGCAAAAACAAAGGAGAAATTATTATGTGCTTTTATTGCTTTTAGAAAGGCTGATAAATTTTATACGAAGCCCGCCATCTTCTTTTTTATACTTTTTACAGGGTAGCGTTTGACTTCAAGTAAAAGTAAAGTAATAGAGTGGAAAACAAGCAGATGGTTATAGTGATGCCCGTAGCCAAGACCTGTAGGACAGGTTTTTCAAAACCTATTTCAAGCAGTTAGATATCATCTTGTCAATCTTGCTTGTACCTAGTTTTAGTTTTAAGTTTGACGTTTTAAAGTGATCACAATGTATCCTATTAAATAAAAAACATTTAAATTGTGAACTTTGATTATTGGCGTGCCGTTTTTATTACAATAACTAGTTATTATATTTATTATATACCGTTTCATAACTAATTTTCTTCCAGCTATGAACAAAATAACGATAAAAATAAAAAAGGTTTAAAATATATCACAACCAAACGTTACGGAACCAGTCCCTCATTTTATAAAACGTTTTTTTACTCACCACGCTTTTGTTTAGCCACAGGTTTCGCTTCTAGATTTGTACGCTTCTCTTTTGCAATCCGTGTAAAAGGAAGCGGTAGAAAACACAATTGCTGTTCAAATTAGAGTAGGTAGTGGTTAACTGGTTAACGAGCGTTTTTCAACGCTTCTCTTTTGCGAGCTGTAGAGATGGACCGGTATGCGCATTCGTAATACCGAAACTTCGTACTACACGGAGAAAAAAGACCTTCTGAAATACCGTTTTCCTTCTGAGTCAAAAGGGAAGGAATTGTAATTCAGAAGGAAAACTAAGGTAAAATAAGGAAGGAATCGGTCTTGGGAGGTAAGACTCGCGCTTTTAAAGTATTTATTTTAATAACTATTTATTTGTGATAACTAAGCTTGGTTTCTATGCATCTAGATAATGCTCATTTGGTTAGTGTTGGATAAATAGAGTACCATTTCAGAACTTGACTAGGTAGGTATTCAGTAATATTTGGTACTCGCGATATCGCGCATCGGATTGATTTACGTTTTCGGGCTATAAATAGTATCTTTCAATAAATAGTTATCGTGAAATCGAATACCATTTTCATGTTATATACAGACAGATGCTTAGTTATAAAAATTAACGGTCTGTAACGTCCATCCCTAGCGAGCTGTGGATTCGTGTTTTTGTGTAATTGCCGAATGTTTTGTGATGTCCGGTGAAATATTTGAATATACTCGTAGTTCCCGGCAACAGCAATGTGTGCGTGAGTAGCGGCACCGTGTACGCACGCACTTTTCACGCACACAATCACATAAACGAAAGGAGGCGGCCGGGGCCGCGGCCATGCACTCAGTACGGAACGCAACGCCTATGCGTCACCGCAAGAGTAGGCAATTAACTCGTCGAGCGGCCTTAGCTAACCTACTGTTCTTTACATACTGTGCTTTTACTATGATCCTTATGATTACTTTTGATATCTAAGCATTTTGCAGCAAAATACCGAGAGCAAACCTCCAGTCCTTGTATTGATCGCCGTATGTTTGGCAACGTAATAAAAGTTGTGAGCGTTGTTTCTGTCGCCCGTCGATGATATACGACTCATCTTGTTTGTTAGGATATAACAACCCCTAAGTTGTCCGAAATGACGGGAGGGTCCCCGCCGTTTGTGCGTACAGATATAGACGAGATCTGATGTGGAGCGAGAAAGGGCTTATGAGAAAATTCAACAATAGGTAGGTAGGTACCTAAAAATTACGATAAAATCGCAAAGTACCCGCGCTGTGTTCCAACGGCAGCCCCACTTGAGAGTTAATTCCCAATCCAGGTTCAAAATTCAAAACATTTTTATTTAATAGGATACATTGTGATCACTTTAAAACGTCAACTTAAAACTAGCTACGCCTGTTCTAACCTCCTTACGCCGGCAAAAGAACAGGCAATAAACGCCCGGCAGGTAATTTTTTTGGCGCGATCACATTGACAATTTTATTCTTATTACTAATGGATTGAATTGGAGCAAGTTCACTAAAATCCCAAGCTTTTTTTTTTGTCATCTAATAGTCCGATGTTTTTTAATTAGCTTTACTAATAAGATTTCTCTTGTTTGGTTGTACACATTGGGATATGGGAACATGAATATTAACGAGTTGCGGGATCACAACCAAAGCAGACCAGACCCCACAAGCAGCACAGAATTCAAAGATTTCTGTTAGTAGGTACAGTACCATACTAAAACTTACGGCTTACTGACGTTGTGACATCTCATTTTATTTTCGACAAGTAAATGATAGATACCTAGTAGGTATACCTACTACTAGTACTTTTGAATTTATCTGAATTTGGGCATTGATTCAAAATTAAATGTCTCATATTGCAAGGTTTAGTTAAGGTGAATGGGCTCGTGCAATTTCCCATACAAACTCAAGAAGGGCGATATGGATCACGCGAACTATTCTAATGAAGTTTGAAAATTTTCTTAAATTGTTCAATTAATTACCCATTCGCGAACTATCAGTTTCTCTTACAAAAATTATGTTTTCCATGTAATTTTACATCGGAAAAATCGTATTATTATACACATGTGTGCGTGAGTGGCACTGAAGTTGACGGACTTGAATTAGGTGATTTTAACCTGCCATCTATCTGAATTTCGATGAACTATTTAGATGTAGACCTTGTGCAGTTAGCGAATGGTGGCATACGACAACGTTGAAGCGTCACAGAAGAAATTATAGTTTGTCAATAGCTAAAAATTATGCGACGTTGCAAGATCGGGCGTGACTAGTGAAGAATGATTTTCTGTCTCGCTCGCCACGATATTTCGACTTGCCAAGTCGTGCATGAACGATTTTGTTGATATTGGGGCAATTTTTACTTTCCGTTCCGAAGACGTAAATCGAAACGGGTTGGTAGTCAAGGTCGTGGAGGTCTAATCCACTTTGATAACCTAAGTGATAGAATTTCGCCCAGGTAATCAAAGTAGGAAAATAAGTTAATAAATAAGTAAAGTAAATATATATCTTGCGATAGTTTCTCACACGGCCATCCGACTTGTATGTATTATGGTAACCAGGCAGCTGACAACATACTTACATTAGAACGTAAATCTAAATACATACGGTCTACGTAGATAGATACCTACTATTGATAAAATAGTTAGTTAGGTACTTGGCGGTAGAACTAGAAATGGTAGATCGCCCTTGCAAGAGGTCGCCTACCACGGTGGTAGGTATGTACCTACCTAGCTAAAATAGTTTAGGGATGTGAACAAAATAATCGATTTTTATATTAATCGATCTTTTTTTTATCGATTTTTAAAAAGTCGATGATTATATTACAAATCGATTATTTTTATTTAAATAATTGTTTTTTACAAATCGATTATATAAATAAAAACAATCGCTTAGTAAAAATTCAAACAATAATCTATTTGTACAAAATCGAAAAATAATCGATTTGTAAAACAAATCGATAAATAATCGATTTGTAAAAAATCGATTATTAAGTAAAAAATAATCGAATCGTTTTTACAAATCGATTTAATCTAAAGAGATAAAAATCGATTATTTCTTAATCGATTTTTTCCCTTTCAAGTCACACCCCTATATTTGATACCCAGTGTGTTGGTACCGCACTACCGCATTATCAAATAAATATTTGGTAGGTAAAGGTATGGTAGGTAAGGTACTAACTACAACATAAGTAGCTAGCGAAGTTACTGGGCTAATGAGTGTCTTATCTACTAGGTAGGTATCTGATCTAAAGTCTCAAATATTACATAATAAGCCACCATGTTGTGGTTTGGCACGATATTTTTCTTCACCGAAACCTCATACCTATTGTTGGTATTTGAACATGTGCTGTGCAGCACGGAAGTTCAATGCGCAACCGATTGAGCTATCATCGCTTCAAATCATAAACGTCAAAGAAAAAACCGAAATCAACCGATATCTATCAATGTAATACTATACAGTCATATTGTTATCAAACGGAATAAGGTATATTTTTCAATAAAACAGTCTAAGCGGTAAAGAAGACGGAATCCAAATCCACATCCACATTTACAATAAAAATTTATTTACCTATACATATAATAAAACTGTGACTGATCGCTGTCTGTACATCCTATCCTTTCCTACTACATAATATTATAAATGCGAAAGTTTGTGTGTGTGAATGTTTGTTGCCACGTATCACCGTAACTACTGGAATGGAAATAGCTTATAGCTACTTTTTATCCCGGAAAAAGGTTCCTGCGGGATAACGGGAAGACGCGGGTGAAACCGCGGCTGAAAACTAGTGAAAGATAAATGAGAAAAGCTATTATTGGGGGTCTTTATCATCAACGCAATAGAACCCAAAACAATGATAAATGGAATTTTTGTCTGTTTGACTGTATGTCTGTTTGTCTGTGCGTTTGTGCGCGCTAATTCCAGAAACGGCTTAACCGATTAGGGTGCGGTTTTCACTAATGTATGTGTATGTGTGGTAAGTGGTAAGCTTCACTTAATATTTAGTGTTTCTTCTACTACAATCTATACTTATATATATATAATATTATAAAGCTGCAGAGTTTGTTTGTTTGTTTGTTTGTTTGTTTGTTTGTTTGTTTGAACGCGCTAATCTCAGGAACTACTGGTCCGATTTGAAAAATTCTTTCAGTGTTGGATAGCCCATTTATCGAGGAAGGCTATAGGCTATATTTTATTTCCAAAAAAATTAGGGATCCGTAAGAAAATTGCTATCTTACAACCCAAGGTGTGAAATCGAAAAACTATTTTTGCGTGCGCTGCAAAAACTATTGACACTAGAACAAAACAATGTATTACGGGTTTGTAGGTCCCATTAAGATCTACAAAAAAGTCCGCGAGAGCATATGTCTAACTATTATAGTTATGCCACAATAAGTGTTTTTTTTATTTTAAAAATTTAATTTTATGGCCGCCGCTAGAAAAGGCTCTTTATTTGTATCTTGGTATTAATCCTTATCAAAATAAATTACTTCTCATTCAAAACTGCTTCAATCCCTTTATATAACTTTTTGAATTATTCAATTCGGACGTTCCATTCGAAAGATATCACGAGTTTAAAAATGTAAGTAGTAGTAGAAAAATAAACCCGCTGCACCGCAGTGCCGCGGGAAACGCGGTGAGGTGAGACCGAAGGCGGGAGAATATTCTATGAAATAGGTAAACTGCGGTCGCAAGTTGCGAACCAGGAAGACTTTTAGCGGCGCGGTTCAAACGTGCGCAGGATAATGGATACAGCAGGTAACGCGGTGAGGGGCACCGAAGTGCGGGAATAAGTTTGGAGTAGACGGAATATATACGCTTTCGCGCCTAAATTACTGAACCGATTTAAATGAAATTTGGTATAAAGATAATTTGAGCCCCGGGGAAGGACATAAGATACTTTTTATCGCGATGAACTGTAGCCCACGCGGGTGAAACCGCAGGGAACAGCTAGTAGTTTTATAAAAAAAAAATATCGATAAACTGTAGGACACGCGGGTGAAACTGCGGGGTGCAGCTAGTATAAACTAATCAGACTGTTCTATGAGTTTTTTGGTTACGTCATTCACGTAAAATGCATTTTTGACTAGTTGCTACGTTGCTAGGCAAGTTGTTGTTTATAGTTTTACTCTGTAAAAAAGGTTGATCAACGTTGGAAAATTATTGATGGAAATCAGCAGATACAATCGTGCACCACTACGCCAGCTGAGGCCAGCAACAGCCCTGCCACATAGTACCTTTGTATAACCGGAAAAGCCCTGCTAGCTGGCTGTCACCACAAATCTAATTTTCGGAGGATCAAGGACGTTGTTCTACAACTGCCCTTGCTGAAAGTGTATTCAAATACCTTTGAAATAAACAATATGATGACATATAATTTTCCTACGCTTATTTACTTCGTAAATGACACCTTGAAATAAACGAAATTTTATTCTACTAATATTATAAATGCAAAAATTTGTGCGTGTGAATGTTTGTTACCACGTATCAACGTAACTACTAAACCAAATGAACCAATTGTGGAAACAGATTTGAAAGAAGCATGTCTCTCGAAAATTCGAGACTTCCAAAAAACAACGGAGGAAATAAAAGGAATTGAACTTCTGACCATAGGGCATGAGAATGATGTTTACACTACATATAAATGCGACAGGCCAGCCAGCCGATTTGGAATGGTTAGTTTTTCAAAGTCATGTTTGTTTCTTTAGTAGTGTTTAGTAGACATAAATCCGTGGTTTTCGTATGGCCAGGTTGGGATACAAATTAGAATATACTTTAATTATAGCTTTGTTGCAGATATGTAAACGAAAAGCGATAACACCATGCCACAACCACGTCAAAAGAATTTTGTATAAAAACAATGTTCTGACCAATAACATGGCATATGGCCAACACAATAAGTCTGTGGCCAGAACATAGTTCATGGAAAAAATGAAAAAAACTGTGCGACCAGCAGGACTTTATATTGACGAAGAATTGTGAATTATTGAATATTTTAAGAATGTGTAAATAAAAAGACTATTGGTGATTGACTGTTTTTTATTTTGATACTATGTACATATATAATAAATAATCCTGATTGTTTCATAATAAAGTATTACAATAGCCAATGTCTTTATTGGTAGGAGAGTAGAGAGTATAGGTAATAAAGGGTATAGGCCATCTCCATTCTAAATTTCATCCAAATCAAAGAAAATTACCAAAAATCTGAGGCAGGGATCGAACTCGGAACCTCGTTATTAGTAAAGAACTACTGAGAGGTTTGACCACTGGTCTAACCTATACAGTAAACGAAAGAACGAAATTAGCAAATGGTTTCGTGTACAACAAGACCATTTTCTATGTGTGCGTGAATAGATCGCTGCCATACACCACTACCGCCGCGATATTGTTTGGCACAAATAAAAGTGTTTTGAAAACTAAAACACATCTGAAATATTGTTGGATACATAAAACATATTACGCCATTACCGGTAAACATAATTATTATTAAAATAATATGCACCTGTTAATTCATAATAAAATAAGATGCGTTAATTAGAAACAACGCCATCTATTGACGCTGGGCTGCTAGGCGGACCGCAAGCAACCACCTTAGATGCGTTCTAATGACATACTTTATGTCTACGTGTGCGTGTGTAAGTACGTAAATTTGTGACACCAGCAGTAAGAGAAGCGTTACGAGTAATTTATTAGTTTATTTAATGAAGATTTGGTTAATTTACAATTGAGTAACGCTATAGAACGCGCGCTTTAGTGTTTGGTTCGAATAAGATTGTTATTTTCGACGTAAAAAAATAATTTAGGTAAAAAATGACATCAGCGCCATCTCTTGACAACATAGCGTGATGAGCTCTGGGATCATCCACCTTAAATGAATGACAAATGTTGTTGTTTAACAAATGATATGTGAACAATATTAAAACAATAAAATTCTCATTGACTTATTTTTCTCAACTACTATTCCATGGAAGTTGTTATACCAATAGAAACAAGCAAACTTAATTCCAAGCTTATGTCATAAATAGGTACATATATTTCAATCAGGTTTGATAAGTACCTGTAGGTTCTGCAGCCCGATAGGTCGTCCATTGTACGATAATCTCAATTTAGATAACAGATTGGCACTTGCGGCGGCCCAGTAGCCTAATACAAACGGGTCTTAAGATGATAGAGGGTTCAGTACACACCGCTAAACGCGGCACAGGTGTGCGAGACGACCCCTCTCGTCGCTAATTGTCCCTTGTTTATGTAAACAAATTGGTTGTACGCATAACTTCCGTCATTCGAATTAGTTGTAAAGGTCTAACTTGGATAAGCTTGGGACACAACTTGCGGAACCCTAATTGTTGCCACATATTTCTGTACAGATGGTTAATGATATTGAGGGTGGCAGGTTAATGTACGAAATATTTGATTTTGATGGTAATTGGCTATCTAGATAATCAAAATCAGATCAAATTTATGGAAAGTGGATTTGTAGTATGTACAGTACGAGGACAAAATTGCAGTAGCATTTCAATGTTGATAGCACGGTAGGTATGCCGCATATTATCTCTGTGTGTGTGTGCGACCAGTAACCGCGCTCTTTCTGATTGGTTCATATACAAACGTTCATGCAAAACGGCTTTTAGAAGAAGGTCATAAACGCGATTTTCCTTCATGCGTCCTTTTGAGATTGCTACTGGAATTCTGACCCAGATTTTGTGTAGGCTAGAAGTGAAACAACAGCTGCATTAGTGACAGATTTGATACTGCGGGTTGCGCCGGCAATCGCATTCGTCATCGAATATATAATTATATATACACTTCAATTTGTCACTTCTAATGAATTCTTATCCTTAACAGCTACAATAAATTCATCAGCTTACTACGTTCCCACTGGAACTCAGGCCTTTTCTCAGAGAGAAAGTATGGGTCATAGTCTACCACGCTGGCATATTGCGAGTTGGCAGATTACAACTTATTCATTTACCATATAATTAAAAACTAAAAAAGAAAATGTATTTAGCTAAAATATTCAATTTTTGAAATTCCATTATATTATAAACGTTAGGAATGTATGTATATCTCCATTCGCGCAGAATGAAGGTGCAAGTAAATCCAAATAAGACGGATAGCAAATCTCATCCTTGCTCGAAGAGAACATACTCCAATTCTCTCAAATAAGTGTGTACCTACATCTTCGTTGCAGTTTCTACATCACCTGTAATCCGCACCAAGATTGCATATCCGATCAATAGCTTCACAAAAAAAAAATCTAAGACAAAGCTAATAAGTGTGGTAAATCTAGTATTCCTTGAAAGATTGTTGTAATGTTTGACAACAATACAATTTGGGGATCTTCAAGGCAAGAGTGAACAGGTACCTTCTAGGTATGCGTGTTACACCGTCGACCGCATCTACGCTTGGCAACAGGCGGGATGGCGGTCAAACGCATACCTATTTAAAGTAAAAAAAAAAAAAATGTTTGACCACAGACATCTCACTGCAAACTAGTTCTTAAGTGAGGCTGACTCAACACACCGATGCTTGATGACATATTCTTACTTGAAGGTGGTAGCTATCCAAGCTAGCGTGTAATAAAATTATAAATTACATAAATAGAACGCATACTTAGATTGAAACTAAGACAGCTAAAACTAAGCCACCTTTTTCAAGAGACAATAAAATTCAACATCTCTCATTATTGTTTGCAGAGTTATTGAAAGATGTTTTAAAAATTATTGTATTAGTTTCGATCAAGATGTGCGATATGTTCGGCTATAAAAAAACGGTAATAAATCTGCTCTGCTAACAAATACCTACGTATGACGTCACATTTGTACATAAACCGAAAGTTTAGGTTATTCAGTCTTTGCTCCTACACGATCGCGAAAGTCAGAACTCGTTAGCGCTGGTCTTTATATAAACTTTTTCTCGAGAACAGCTACCGAAATGTTGATAACGAAAAAGTTAGGTATACGTGATCCTTTGAAGTGGGTTTGGGACCCACGCGTGAACGCTTTATCGGTTTTATTAATTTACGTATGGACTTTAATAAGACGTTTATATAACTGGAATTTGGTGTTTACTTTACTTTAACGTCTAAGCTTTATAAGAACTTGGAAGTGTGTCTGGGTTTTTTTTGTAGTTATTCATTCTTTTTTCTCAAATAATTTTGATAATTATTACATACGAATTGAAATGTGGACGGAGAAGTAAACATACACACACGCTGGAACTTGGAATGAAGATAGCTTATATCCTGGCAACATTTCATACCGGAAGAAATTTCCTGTTGGATAGCTGTTAAAAAAACAAAAAAATGTCAATGCAAGCTATTAAGCTTTTTTTTGATGTGTGTTGAAAAACGTCATATTAAACGCGTGTGCATTGATCATTACACACACGGCTCTTTTATATAATACCACCTCGAGTGTAATGACTAACATAGCACACTCGTATCATAATGTACTATAATGAAACACGGTACACAATAGATGCTATAGTAACATTACATTATTATGTACTACGCACTAAGTAGATATTTGTTTTCTAGAGTCACCGAGGTTGCCTACATGACTAGATTACGTGTCAGAAAATAATGCACGCGTTATTTCTCCGCCGAGGAAAAACTTGCAGCTAGACGTTTTAGAGGATAGTTATGCTTATTTTCAGAGGAGCGCTATGTGACTTTCGTTTCGAAAAGACGCTGGAAAAATTCAACTTTAAGGTTTCTTATGCTTTGAGAAAAGTTCTCGAATTGTATTTAAGGAAATTCTCGTCTTTGTTTCCATTTTTATTACGATACCTAAGGGTTGGTACTATATTTTTCTGACTCGACTTTTTATTTCATTTGATACTAATATTTAATGATATTTCAGCATCAGGTGTTCTCTTCTGTTCCACCGAAGTTAATAAAGTACACTACACGCGTTATAGCTGGGATCACAAGATGATCACCGCATCTCGTAATAATTAATCGAACCGCAACTCGGTAACATGTGTCGTCTGTGATGACGTACACGCGCCACTTAGCGTAATGTGACGTCACCAGACGTGACCAGCTTTGATATTGAATAATATGTAAGACGATACAAGTAATGTTCGGTAGACGGGTGGTTTGCGGTCTATATAAGGTAAGTATGTTCTGCAGATACGAAAGGTGGGTGAAATAGCTAAATGAGTTTCATTGTTGTTAATATAAGACAAGAGATAAAGAGGTTGTGAAGTAGTTTAAATGCTTTTAATCACAAAATTTTCATACAAATGCTCTACTACTTTTTTTTACGTCATACATGTAGCGTATAACGACAAGTCAAATTATCTTAACTATTCTTAGGGCCGGTTTTATAAACGTCCGTAGTTAAATGTCATACCAAATTTCGGTAAATTTGATAGACGATCGCATTTACCGAAATTTGGTATGACATTTTACTTACGAACGTTCATTTATAATTGTATCCCACTTTTATGTCAATAAATAAATATTTGATTTGATTTGAATGTTTATTTCAGGTAATGAATATTGGTTTAGCGAAAATAAATAATCATACCTATAGGTGATTGTTTCCACCACAATATTTCGTTAACTTATTTTATACTTATATTACCTATATCGTATTTAGATCCCTTTTTACAATTTCTTTTCATTTTATTTTAGAAGTATGTGAATTATATAGTAGTGTTTAAGTAGGTACAGTTCAGTAAAGTTCTTCTATCGACGGCATAAAACTTTCAGGAACGTGGGAGTTTTCTTCGTGAACACCGCGTTTTTGGAACACAGTGTTTTTTGATATTTTCAATGGCCAACCATACTTGCGACGAGTGCCTATCACAGTGTTCATATATTTATCGTTAATTTTCTTAGCCTTCTTATTTGCTGACCCATGTGTTAAAATGTAATCGCTTTCGCAGGATAAAGTTTTCTTCACGCTGTAAATTTGACAAACTGGCGTTTGACTCTTCATTTCATTGACCTTTATTGCATATATTTTACCATCTGATTTGGCATATTTTGTTATTATCACACTTTTGTCGTTGCTCCCCTTTGACTCTGTACCATTATGAATTAAATGTGCACTTCTCTTTTGTTGACCGCGTTGGAGTGGAAAATTCTCATGAAATATGTTTTCGAATAATTCATTTTGATGACGTTTGGATGTAGCATGCGTATTTTTTCTCTGAGCTTTGACGGCTTTTTCCATACATATGATACAATCTTTGCAGTTATAGTCCAGGAATGATGATTGCAGTTCATTGACCTTGCTAACAAGAGGGGCGTTTATATTCATTACCCGCTTACTTCTGCTTCGGGATAGTACAGAATTTTCGATAACAATTGTACTATTTAATTTTATTCCCGTACTTGATTTACTTACTCCTGTAACGAAAATTTAATTTGTTATAAAAATAGTGTGAAATAATAGAATATCCTGAACTAGCTCTAAATAGTGGCGACTGCGATAAGTTACTTAGCCATACATTATAATACTAGCTGCGCCCTGCGGTTTCACTACACGTTATTGCAATAAAAAGGAGGTACTCTATGACCTTCTCCAGAGTTCAACTATCTCCAAAACAAATTTCATCAAAATCTGTTCAGTAGTTTTAGAGTGAAAGAGTAACAAACATATATCCATTCATCGTTCTAAACTATCACATTTATAGTAATAGGTAATAAGTAGGAGGAAATATGGATAGAGACGTAACAAATACGACTTGTAACGTAAAATAAGTCTTCTAAATAACACTTCCAGTTTCAGCATCTGCAATACAAAAGCCGAGCACTGAATAAAGTAGTTGCTCTAAATTTGTGCTATGTCTGCTCTCACCTAGCGCCAGCGGGAGTGTCGCGACGAAGGCGCACAACAACAGCATGCTCATTAGTCCCATTTGCCTCTTCGTCTGGAGGTGTCTTCGTCTGAAGACGAGCATCTTACTAAAGTGCGCTAACAAGCTTCGTTACAGCGCGTGTTTAGTAAAACTGCGCTATACCGCTCTCGGAACTGACGATTTGCCGCGCTCCTGTTAAATATTTTCAAGTGTTTAGGCCGTCCGCACACGAGTCGTAAGCGTATCGACAAAACGCAACGAATACGAGACCTGCAGAGTTTTACTCACGAATCGTAGCATAGACGTACAGGTTGAACCACAGCTATTGAAAAATTATCCAAACATGCATGCGAGTATTTTCCACACTTGCTTTTTTACGCCAGTGCGCTACGGCTATCGTAATGAAAATAAACATCTATATGAGACGATAATAAACATCTCATAAAAGAGATACCGGCGTATCCAAGAATCGCAACATTCAAGGGCATGTGACATCTACCAACCCGCACTGGGCCTCAGGTGGTAGATTACGGCCCATACTCTCTATCTCTCTGAGAGAAGACCTGAGTCCCAGCAGTGGAAACGTAATAGACTGTTGATAGGAGATACACAGGCTGTTGTCATTGCGATAGCTGTAGCGTACCTATACGCTTGTCAGCAAACTTGTTTGAGCATTTGTACGTGCTCGTATTGCTCTCGTACTACGCGCACCATAAGATACGCCTACGCTACGACGCCGTGTGCGGAGGGGTTTAGTTTTCAGAGTGGAAAACTTTCGTGGCATGTTTTCGCGTCTTACTTTGGAGCGCAATATCTTTACATTTCACGTGCACATACGCTTAAATGTGTTCGTTTGTTTTTCGTACTGCCTATAAGAGAACTTCTGAGTGTAGTACTTATATACCAACTTTGTAAACATTAGCTACTCGTTAGTCGTATCCTACTTAACGTTAACTTTTTAATTTTTACTGTAGGTTGCATCTTATACGATTATGAAATCACTTAGAGTATTAGGATGTCTTACTTTAAATGCGATAATTGCGATACGATATCGATACATGTTTATTTAGTAATTATAAATTTAACCGTATCTACTAAGATGAGTTAGATAAAATTTGGTAGCTGTAGTTTTATATCTTCAGCATTAGAAAACGATGCCGTCAAGATCGCTTCATAAACTAACTACTAAGTAACGTTTAAAAGAGCTTATATATATTCTTTTTAATTTGCCTTGTTCTCGTCATTTCACAAGCGAGTATATAGATAATAGAGTAGAAGTATTTTATTGAAACGTTACATTTGTTGATAGGTAAGTACGCTAAGCATGTACAGTCGACGAGAGAAATGCAACTCTTATTTTAACTTTGCGAACCATTGAACATTTATTTCCAAAGTTTGCAGAGCTGTCTGAGCACTAGTAGAAAACGTGCCTTTTCAAAACAGACATCTCAAGCAGCTAGCTCCCACATAACTGAGTCGCGAGTTACTCGTCAAGTACTAAACCTCAACGTTCCCGACGTTAACTGCAGCTGACTTATGTTCCCGAATGTGCATTTATGGCTTCATCATAAAATCTAATGAGCTATAAGTAGTAGGTACGTATTTACTATTTATGTCAATACTGCATATCGTCTGAAAATGCGCAAAGTATTTTAGGAGGGAACATTTTAGCTATAGCTGGTAAAGGTATTCTAACAAACAAAATAATGAGAGATGTTATCTATTTAAATGTAGGTATCTATTTGTATTATAAGTCTATTTTTAATTTCCGGTATTGCACATCTATCTTCCCTTCTATATATTATATACAGTGCAACCTCGATATAACAAATCGGAGGGGAACAAGAAAATATTCGTAATATCAAGTAATTCGTTGAACTGAGGTTTGTTATGTTGAAGTTAGATTGGTCTAAAATTCGTTATAAAGAGGTAAAGGAATAGTTTTATTCACCTCAACAATGATTACTGTCCAAACAAAGCGTGTCGAAACATGTCGAGACATGAATCACATTACAAGATTAAGAGTTATATTATTGGTGGAAACTTTATATAAAGGTTTTGGGTTGGCAAAATTCTTTAATTAGAGGTATAAATACTTTTTCTTGATAGTTGAAAATTCGTTATATAGAGGTTGTACGCAAAGAATGTTCGCAATGTAAAGGTATATTTTATATTGACTCTTACGGACAATTCAAGGGGATTACGAAGAATTTGTTAAATCGAGGAAGTCGTTATATTGAGGTACGTTATATTAAGGTTGCACTGTATAAGAATCAAAGTCCTGACTGACTGATATCAACGCACAGCCTAAACCGCTGGTCGTAGAAACTTGAAATTTGGAAGGTATGTTTGTCTTGATGCATAGGGGTATACTAATAAAGGATTTTTAGAAATTCAACCCATAAAGGGGTAAAAATGACCATCATTATCATTTTACATTACGGGGTAGCATTTGACCACAAGCCTCATGAGGTTAAACGTAAAGCGACGATGTGATCGAAGGTGGAGCCATGTATTAGGACTGGAATTTGGCTATAAAAGATCTGTGCCTATAAAGTATATCATGTAGCTGCATACGCCTGTATCTACCAAACGGACAGACAGATAAGTGACAGGAATATCAGGGTCTATGGAGCGGAAGAGGAAAGAATAGCCACGTCATGCGGACAGGCGGCTCCGCGTTGGTTTGTCTAGATACGTGGTGCGGGAAACAATTCATACAATATGTGCATAAAAGGAAGCAACGTTTATCTTACTACGTATCCCAGAAGATCGATAGCACATTCGAATAAATAACACAGCACTAGTACAATGCTTTATCCAACTTCGGAATATACACTTTATTTTGATGCCTCGATTCTCAACTTGAGTATGGAAGAAAATATATCGCCGTGTTCGGGAAAGCAATGCCACATTGAGGGAAAAATCTCGCTTATATCACGTGAAGTTGTAGTATTACGTACGCATGTGTTGATGTATTGTTTCTCTTTTAATGTTTGTTAGTCATGGAAGACACTGGATAATTTTATTACGACTTGCCTCCCTCCCAACTTAGCCTATGTGGAAGGTGGTATTTTGCCGTACCTGCTATCTTTATATGTCAGTGAATAAGTCAGGAAAATGAATTTTATTTTTATAGTTTGAGACTATTTCTTATTATAGAGCAATGGTGGCCGAACGGTTAGGCGTGCGACTTACAAAACGCCGACACCGAGTTCGAATCCTCGCGGCCCCGCACCTATTACTTAATAAGTTATGTGCGGATTTGCCATCGCTCTAAACGGTGAAGGAAAACATCGTGAGGAAACCGGCATGCCCAAGAACTGCAACATTCAAGGGCATGCGACATCTACCAACCTGCACTGGGCCAGCGTGGTAGATTACAGCCCATACTCTCTCTCTGAGAGAAGGCCAGAGTCCCAACAGTGGGAACGTGAAAAGCTGATAATGATGATGATGAGATAGATTTTAATACATAATCTCTCGTAATTATATGAAACATTGGCTCATGCGCTATAGTTTGTTTACGCGCGGGACAACGGACGTTTGACAATGGGATGTTTGCGTCAGCTTGATTGGGTCTATTGTGCGATTGATAGTGTTTAAGTAAAACCATAATAAGTGGACGTTACAGTGTTCCCTTCGATATGGTGTTCGAATCAAAACTAGATCAGGAAATAACATTCATAATCTGAGAATAAATTTATATCGGATTATTTAGATTGCAAAAAAGCTTGTGATTGTAGTGAACTTGCTCCAATTCAATCAATTAGTAATAAGAATAAAAATGTCAATGTGACCGCATCAATAAAATTATCTGCCGGGCAGTGGTGGATTTAGCAGCAGTCTGAGTAGGCTGGAGCCTAGGGCGGCAGATTTTAGGGGCGGCAAATTAAGTGTCAATTTAAAAAAATGTTTAAATGATATTAAAAGAGTCGTATATATGTATTTAAATATTATTATGTGCACACAAACAATTAAACATTGTTCACCACTTGAATTTTCTTCAATTTTTGTCTGATGCATAAAAAATGACACATTTAAAAAGGAAAGGCAGATGCCGTAGAGGTTATAGAGGTTGGTAGGGGCGGCAAAATTTGAATACTTAGTGTAGCCTACTGGAGGCAAATATTTAAAACCGCCACTGCTGCCGGGCGTTTCTTGCTTGTTCTTTTGCCGGCTTAAGGAGGTTTTCATTTGAGGTATATATTGGTTTAACTTTCAGTTAAAAGATTTAGTTAGGTCTGCTGAAGCGGCTGATGATAATGAAATATTTGACAAAAATATGCTATTTGTCTCTTACAAAGATCTAGGCGCAAAAAATAAATTTCAACATTATTAGGTGCCTAGAGAGAAATGATAATCATTTGAATCTAATCTAATCCACGAACACTATAAACTACACTAACCCATTTTGATTATTTGATCGTAAAATCTAGACATATTTGTTTATATTTTGTTTAGTTAGGGGCTAAAACGAAGCTGCTAACAACAGTGCCTCGTTCCAGCATGTTATTAACAATTTACGGTTCGTTGCTTGGCAATACAGCTCTTAGCAAAATTTCCGATATATGCTCAATGTTTACAATTTAGTCCGCGTAATCTCTATTTTGTTAATGCGAATGTTGGGTTTGCAATATACTCGTAGGTACATTTTCCCGTTCGTTCACAGCAAAGCTTGTGCGCCACAAATTCAATGTTTATATTTGTACACAAAATGCAAAGCATTTTCCGAAATAAGATGAAGACGCAAAAGAGTTAAGCAATATTTCATGCGTTAAAGGCGAGCATGTTCATGTAGGTTCAAATAAAATTATCATAAAATATTATGGAAAAGTTTAGTCGAGCAAAAAAGCGGGGGCAAAACTTCCTTTTTGTAATTTATCTCGTTATTCACGAAGATGTGACTTTTATGACAGAGTCGGACTTTTCGGTTATTTGTATGCCGCTCATTCTTCCGGATTTGTTCTTATGTTCGGCTGCAAGTGGGAGATAAGGCTTTTAGTTTACGGTCGCAGATTTCTATCTGTCAAATTGATTACTTACGTGTCTCATTCAAATCTAAATCGAATCGGAATTCAATCGTTCAAG
The DNA here is from genome assembly GCA_931315375.2 of Opisthograptis luteolata. Lineage (NCBI taxonomy): Eukaryota > Metazoa > Arthropoda > Insecta > Lepidoptera > Geometridae > Opisthograptis > Opisthograptis luteolata. The sequence continues at coordinate 8,402,477 of OV928049.1, read as the reverse complement.
TCGAGTGTAGAATGGGATAGTCAAAAAGATACGAATGGAGTTGAAGTAATCAACTGAATGTTTCACATACTTATCGTGTAAATATCTACAATATAATTATATTGCTTTGAAACAAAAAAATCTGAGCACGAATGTTACTTGTGTTTCTAGTAAGATAAGATAATAAGAGATTTGACATCTAATATATCAGGGTGACAACGAAATAATGCATTGTCGCACATTTTGGATGGCACTGAAATGTAATGGGAAAGCATGAAATTTCCAATCAGGCTAAGCGAATCATCTCGTAACTAAAAGTTACTATTGTATAATCATAAAACAAAAACTTTTCTTCGTGTACATTCTTTTCTTCTTAGAAATGTTTAGAAGTCATCAGTCCGTCGGAAATCAAAAAAAATAAAACAAGACTATGTTAGTCTAACATTTGCTATACCCACAACAAATTACAGTACAAGAAATATAGGCAGTCTCCATGAAATGAAATGAAATTAAATCCCTAACCAAACTGGCGTCATTCCTTGGGGATTATACTCATTCCGCTTATCGGGCCGAGTGATGCCAACCTGCTAGCTACGAGTGCCTACACCACAAAGAAATAGTACAGGTAAAAGTTTTCTCTCCCGACAAACTTGGGTAATGTTTGCGTGTAAACTGATAATACCAACTACGCCAGAGGCAAAAGCTTTTTAGGAATAGTTTTGTTCCATCTTAGTATCTCTTATCTTATCCATTAACAATAGGGAAGCGATAATAGCTCAGTGGTAGTGACGTCGGCTTGCAACCCGTTGATCGTAGCCATCGTAGGTACGAATCCTGCAATAAGCTTGAGCTTTCGGTGAAGGAAAACATTGTGATCAAACCAAAGCTTGGTGTTAGGGCATTTTGTAGTACTCGAGTGGCTAATAGCTACTACCTTCAAGCTAAGAATCTGTTACCAAAGGCGCGTGAAAGTGCTCAGTTGAAAATACAAGTAACAGTCACCAAGCAAGGTTTTTATCTCGTTATTATACCTAATAATTAAGAAAGCAGATTTCATGGATCAAAAGCAAGCTGTTCTATTTCCCTACATCCCATTAGCTGCAATAGGAGAATATCCGTTTAAAATCCAAACACAACCAATCAGCATAACCAACGGATTTCGCAACGTAATCGCCTCCCCGGCCGCATTTTGTGTTCCCCCATCGCTATTAAAACCTTCCTTATTAAAGATCCAAGTAAAAAATTAATTCCTGGCATGAAATTGGTCACATTTTATCAGGCTGCTCTTGAACGAGCGCGTAATCGCCGGCAGATGCTAATCCGATGGGCCATCGAGGAAATTTAACTGGGGCTCGTTGCCATTCGTTGATATAACATCGAGCCAGTCATGGAGGGAGCTTGTAGACGGCTGTTTAGGTCTCGAGTTCATTTCCCTCGGCGAATAGGATATTCTACGCACACAAAAGCTGAAACCCTCACTTTTTGCTGAAACTTATTTATTTATTTATTGCAGCTACAGTTCACTTTACGACATAAACTAATAATGATTTGATTTTACAGATTAGATGCACGAAATTCTATGTTAATGGCAAAACCGGTAGGTTTTACATCTGATAGTAAATGCCTATCTATAGAGATTGCAGTGTCAATTGCAACGTCCTTGAATTTACCTTTTACTTAATTCAATTGATCAATCTCATCAGTCTTATTAGTCATGCCCAATGCCATAGACAAGGATTTTTTACTTCTACATTCACTTACAAGTTCCGAGCAACCCTATAAATCATAAAAATTGTTTCAACTAAAGTGGAAACAAATTCATTGACTATTCAAGAACATTCAAAAAGCTAAAGAATTCCAACATTAGATAACTTACTCGACCTTCTAGGCTTTTAAACTTTATTCATAGAGCTCAAATAACTCTTCAAAAATGATGGCACAACGCCACAGACCACATTTTACACTTTAGAAACGTAGATGTAAAGATGATTTTCTACCATGCCGAAGGACTATTTAGTTAGTAGCCTTTCAGCGCTTACACAATGGCATTGTTTATTTAAAAACCTATGCTGTGCTCCGGAAATGTATTATTCAAGAGTTTAATTTCAGGCGTTGAAACTAAGCCATGACTCTCGTTAACACTTTGAATGCCCGTCCTTATACTGCTATTTGAGTTATGGAGGTTTAATGGAAATTTAATTTATAAAATTGAGTGGAAGCGCAACTTTCTTAAAGAATTATTAAAAACTAAACATTTTGACAGGTTTTCTATGGGATAATATTAGTTTTTGGTATACATTTTAATTAATTGACCCTTGATTTTCACAAAAATACCAATTTAATGTTATTTATGCATTACTTAAACGTTGTCGTTGAGTGTAGCAGTGAGAGTTTCCGAATAAAGTTACGTCAAATCAACAATGGTGTCGATTCGGGTTTGCATTCTCTAAAACTAAACTAAGTTTGACAGGTCTAAGAGTAATGCTGTCCTTTTTTTACTTCAGTGGTTAGAAAAAGACAGCAACACTAATACGTCCTGTCAAAGCAAGTTTAGTTATAGAGAATGCAAAACCGAATCGACACCATTGACTTTACGCCTTAATGACTTAATGACATAACATGACATATCGATCCAAAACCGCGGATAACGGATCAGAATAGATTATTAATTTCGGGCGTTAGAAAGACTAGATATATGGTGCGATATTAAAATTAACATATATACGACACACTAATAAAATAAGTAGAATGTCCATACTAAACTTACGTTATGGTTTTTTCCATGTAATCTTAGGTACTGACATAACATAATATAATGTCCGTACTCCGTATAAATGGGATCGAAGCGCCACGTCTTCAATATAAGGCAAATAAATGACCTCACATCTTTCGATAAAATGAGATAAGAGTTTATAGGTTGTGAAGAAAATGCATGTCGGCTTTTGCTTGTTCGGTGCAAGTGCATTTTGTTAGGAAATTAGGTTTCAGCCTACGTTTTTAAACGTGGAAAAAGCATTGAAAAAATGTTTACTCATTAGTCTTTGATAAAACAACTACGCATAATTTTTTAGTCTAAGAAAAAAATAGGTGCGATTCGACTAATTTCCCGTTTCACTCAGGGGGCACAACACATCCAATATGGTATTTACCATATTGGTATGTTTACTACGATTGTTTAAAAATAAATTTTAGCCGCCAAAGAATTTAGACAGTGGCGATTTAACGTATGACAGAAGACAGACGATCTCTGCAATTCATACAAAGCAATTTCTAAAATCGATATGAACCAATAACAAGGGGTACGTTAGAGTCCCAATAACTGACAGCTTAATAAATTCGCGACCAAAGACCGACATGTCCAACGATTGGGGGCTAATCCGCGACCCTATTCTGCATTCCGGTTGATTGCCGCCGATTGCAACTGTCAATTGTGTGTACACAGAGAGCGAAACAGTTACCGAGCTCACAGGTTCCTTATACCTGCTTTTATAATCCCCACACTTATATAAATGTTTGTCGTGTTTATTGGTGTGTCCTTCTTTTATGCAGCAACAGAGCAGTTGATCGACGTAGTTTTTGGTATAAACATAGTATATGACCCGGAGAGTGTGTTATTCTCGAAAAAGCGCCGTTTCTCGGTATAATTATATTTCAAGAAACAGTATAAATTTCACTGAAGATAATAATTTTGTAACGTGGCAAAATAGTTTGTCGATAAAAATAAATAAAATAATAAAAAACGTGATGTTGTTTCATTGCAGATATTACAAACAAAAATTGTGCGTCCCATAATAATTATGTCTGTATTATACGACAGAGTCATGTTTAGTCTCATTCTCGCCATACCAAAGACATAATGGCCAAATATCAACAGATACTTGCCCACTTTGAGCTAAGCAACTGTTTATTGGTAAACTGTGTCAAACGGACATCGAGTTACACGTTATCCCTGAAAAGTCCACATCGATCCATTTTAGAATAGCGACGTTTCACCCTTCAATGGAAGATGGATCCCCTTTGATAGATGAACTGGTGTAGTGACAGCATCACAGTTAACAAAGAGTATGGATTTAGCCGAATTAGTTTTATTTATTATATACGTGATATTTTGACATTTTAACGCAGTCCTTTACTAGCACTTTTAACAGATAAGGCCTCTAGAACACCTTCGTCGTAAAAACGTAGTAGTGTAAGGTTTTATGTGATCGCGATTAAATTATAGCCATTTGTAAAAAAAGAGGCACTTCGCAAGAGCGGGCATAGACTAGGGCGGAGAGCGAATATCTTGTGAGACTCTTTGAGGGGGAGACGTTTGGGAGGTCCGTGGCCAGCAGGGGCTGGGCAAGATCGGGTTGCTGGAGGATGGTGAAAGGAAAAATGGTTTGGGTTTGTTATAATAAATAGTTGTGGATATCAAAACAATTGTTGCTTATTTACAGTTAGTTTACAGTAGTAGTAAACGCATAAGTTGATGTGAGATCTGTGGCTGGCTGTTGTTGGATTGTAGAGCTGAAGACCGGGCTCAGTGGCGTATGTACCTTGGAAGAGGTCTATGCTCTATGCCCAGCAGTGGACGGATACAGGCAGTTGATGATGATGATGATGAAGTAGATGTTTTAGTGCTACGTAGCACATCAATAAAAGTTTGTGAGAAAGACAATACATACTAAATTAATAAAACATAATATTGATACTGAAATCTTTGCGTTAGAATAAATTTCGTAGCAGTTTCGCTATTATGTTTTTCGGCGGAGGTATGCGAAAGGCCTGAATTCTTGTACAAAAGTATTTCAGTAAATACCGCTATTTTGTCTGTTTTATACTGTTGCCAAGAGGCGGTGTCCAAGATTTAATGTGTGCTTTTTTGGTAGTAATTGTAGCTAGCAAACTATTACTGAATGTGTGAAGATTAAAAGCTTACGTCTCGGTGTGACGAGCGCTGAGCATTGTGCGTGTTTTCGTCGTGCGGCGAAAATATTGTAATGCGCGCCTAGCCTAAGGTTACTTCATAAATAATCCCTAATTGCATCTCTGTGAGATCATGAAACGAACACAATTAGTGAAATGTTTCTCTTTGACAAAACAAAATATGGATTACTAAAATATCTATCCTAGTCTCTTCTCCATTAATTGACTATATTCCCCATAGTCCGTGAGAGTAATGATTGGCATCAGGCTGTCATAAACTGAACACATTGCGTGGGTCACCTTCGTACGTCTCATGTGTCGACCGGCACATCGGGTCATCCCAATGACAGCGGTCCACTGTGACCACTAATGCGGCATTGGTCGTCTAACGGTTAATTAATATGAGACAATGGTTTGATACACGAGTCATTTGTTTTATGTCTTTGAAGATTAAGGTCGAACTAGTTTTGCCGAAAATGACAAATGAATATTATATTGCGATCTGAAGTCTAACAGTCTAATCCATGATGCTATACCGCATAATATTGTGCAATAATATGAATTATGCAAAGTTACTGACCGTGAAGGTTCGTTAGTTCAATGATTAAACAGAAATTCTTAAAAAAATTGCACAACTTTTAATTTACCTATAAGGTTGAACAGGAATGTTTAGTTGCTACCTTCACCTATATTTCCAGCCACTTCCTAGTCCAAGTGTAGCGAAGCGCCATCTTCGATCATATCGTCAACTGGCATCAGGTGACTTGTAGTCTAACGCTTTTTTATTTCTTACAGGTTATCCTGTTTGACCACAAATTATATAATGTTAAGTGTGACAATGTGGTCGAAGGTGGCGCTACACCTAGATTGGGAACTGGCTCTCAAGTAGGGCTGCCGGAACATACTGATATATATAGGTACAAAAATGCTCAGTATTGTACTTATTGTAAATTGATGAATCTTCTAAATAAACATCAACTCCTTCCTGTCACGCGACCCTTATCATTATGTGGTATAAAGTTTTGTGCGTGTATATATCAATTATTTTTCCTCCGCGCAATGGTTTGCCAATTTTACCACCCATTTATCTTTGTCACCTGCAGTAACATTCACTAATCCTCTGAAGACAGTCATTGGGTAGCCAACTCTTTCTGCGTTGTCATTAAAATGTATACCTTGGGTAATGTTTGATAGTCAAACACTCAAAATACGTGGCTGGTTATACGTGATATTAACACCGTATTTGCAAAAGAGAGCTGTTTGTGTGTCTAAAATATAAAAAAATAATATTAAAAAAAGCACAGTTGCCTACGTAAAACAAATATAAAATTACTCCGGGTAGAGCAATTTTAGTAGTGGTACTAGGCTACATAAAGTTAGCAACTCCTTCAAAGGTTGTTACGTTTTTTCAACAAAATCTTAAGTGAAAATTGTAAATGTGGTCGCGCTCAAAAATTCACCTGTCGGGCGTCTCTTGCCTGTTCTTTTGGTTTTGAAAACAGGCCTGTAGTTAATTTTAAGTTTGACGTTTTAATGTGAACACTCATGTTATAAACACGCTTTGGCATTTGACTTTATTGTGCCCTAGGTTCACAAACCTAACGACCCATATTTTTAATTGATACAAGTCTGCTCTGCGGTTGCTCGCACTTTCAGGAAATGTTTAAAAAATAAAATAGAAAACTAAATGCGCTTCTAGCAGCTTCCCAGCTGCCGTCATCTTGTCAGCTCGACACTTAGTTAAGTTCCTTTTAATATTTTAAAAACGCGTTCACAACGTACAGTTTAACTATTTTTCCTGAGATGGCTTGCTTTTATTTATGGATTTAAATATTATAGTTATAACATATTAGTTTGCATTCTACCTTTTTTATTATTATTAATATGTAGCGGAATGAAATAAAATTTCAGTACTAACATTTGTAAGCCTGCAGACCGAAAACAATGTGTTTATAACTAATATTTAAGATTGTTATTGTATACCTAATACCTAGATTATTCTGTATTACCCTTAGTAGGTACAAGTTTTGATATTTTACGAAAACTATAAAAGCTTTCGTTTCCTTTCATACATATTTTCTTTCAGTGCTCCTTACAGAAATTTGGAGGAACTTAAATCGGTAAGTAGGTATAAGTATGGTGCCTATGAGCTATTTAAAAGAAGCTTGTATCAAAGTTTTTGAGTTAGGTTTTGCATTAAGCCAGTACGAGTTGCACTTTGACATGTTAGCGGTAGTATACTTTGACGTTTAAGAAAACTTTTATTAAACGTATAGTATAATAGTACCGATAACCGATGGGGAAAAAAGGTTCTCGAGTGGCGACCACGAACTGGAAGACGTTCTGTAGGTAGGCCCCCCACTAGGTGGACCGACGACATTGTAAGAGTCACAGGGAGCCGATGGATGCAAATGGCTAATAGCCGTTCATGGTGGCGTTCAAGGGGGGAGGCCTATGTTCAGCAGTGGACTTCTTCCGGCTGTTGATGATGATAGTATAGTACGTTTAGTATTCAAAACTTGAAAAATGTGTTCAACAATAACACATTTTTCGATTCTATTTTCCATCTTAGCACCAACCTTCGACCGAATCATCACTTAACATCAGGTGTGTAATGTTATAGTCAAACGCTACCTTTTAAGTTGTAAGAAAAGAACAAACATTACCGATCCTATACGCATTTGTAAAATCGAGTATGATCAGCTACTTTTGTCGCTGACTGTACTAAGGGAGGGGTACTGGCAAATAAATGATTTAAATTGAATTGCACTGTTGAATAATAATGGATAAACTTAAAGTGCAATGTTGATAAGCTCCCATAACTCGTTGCTGATGCAGGCACTTTTCAAACTCCTTTGCACATTCAATAAAACGATCCATGAAATATGAAATAAGTTAATACAAAGCCAGTATGATGGATGCAGGCGTCGAGGCGGCGAGATTACGGTTATTCATCACTGCATCGAAGATTATTGTTGCTTTAAGATGAGAAATGTATTTTGTGATCGATCAACTGCGTTATTGTTGCCTTTAAACCTTTATAAGTATTAATAAATGTATAAAAATTACCTGCCGGGCGTTTCTTGCCTGTTCTTTTGCCGGCGTAAGGAGGTTGGAACAGGCGTAGCTAGTTTTAAGTTGACGTTTTAAAGTGATCACAATGTATCCTATTAAATAAAAAAGTTTTGAAATTTGAAATTTGAAATTTATAGAACGACGGTTTGTTTTTGGCTTAGAAACTAACAAAACTCGCATTTGTTTAACGAGTACAGAAAAATATGTTTTTTTAACAAATGTTTGACTTTAATTTTGTTATTAGCAATGATAGCTCAGTGGACTTGCTTGAGCTTGATGATAGGAACATTTTCTAGTGCTCGCCAGTCTCACTTGAGAGCCAGTTCCCAATGCAGGGGTAGCGTAGCGGCGCCACCTTCGACCACATCAAATGAATCTACCTATTAAATATGATAACATTGACATTGAAGAAGTACATGACATTAAATTTTTAGGAATACATATAGATAAATATTGCAACTGGAAAGTACAGGTTGACAATGTGTGTAAGAAGTTGAATAAATTTATTTTTGCTCTTCGTAGAATCAAAAATTTGACCAATATACGAACAGCCATTATGGTCTATCATAGCCATGTATGCTCCATTCTTCGGTATGGAATAATTATATGGGGAAATTCAACAGATGCCCAAAGAGCATTTGTAGTTCAGAAAAAATGTCTCCGAGCAATTTTTAACATGAAATGGACGGATTCTTGCAGGCCTGTATTTATTGAACAAAAATTGCTTACACTACCTTCATTATATATTTTTGAAATGTGCAAATTTGTGAGGAAGAATTTTTCTCTCTTTGAAAACAATGAGAACACGAAATCTAAAAGAAGCATAGTACAAAAACCATTGGTGATGCCACGAAATCGGCTCAAAGTTTGTGATAAAAACTGTTACACCATGGCAGTAAAGATATATAATAAATTACCAAAGAGCTTTACAGATTTAAATGAGACAAAATTTAACATGACACTATATAATTGGCTATGTGACAAATGTTTTTATTCTGTGGATGAATTCTTCAAATTTAAATTTAATTCTATTCTAATACGATGACGATATGTACCTACTAACTACTATACATTTATTTTTATTTTATTATTTACTTGTGTGAATGTGTCTGACGCTTCGTTTTTTTTTATTTTTGTAATTGTGGGATCTATTAATTTATAAGAATAAGCAGGCTTATGTAACGTAATAATATATTTATAAATATTTGCACAACTGTAAAGTTGAACGTAGAGAAACTTTAGCTAAGCGACCAACCCATGTAACCTATGTTCTAGCAAATAAATAAACATTCATTCATTCATTCATTCATTCATTCATTCATTCATTCATTCATTCATTCATTCATCATTACTTAACATCTGGTAACTTGTAGTCAATCGCTACCTTGTAAGTTTTTTTTTTGCTCACATACTATTTTTACCCTGCAATGTCCAATATAAGATGTTATTAAGAAAGTGTTCTTTCACTTTTAGCTGAAAAACATTTTCTAATAAACAGCTCTAGCAACTCTTAGCGTTTAATATGTCAGAAATGTTATATTTGGTGTGGTATGGAATACGTGTATGATACATATTAATTTATAGTTGTCTAGTCCAGATGGCATGGTGTACGATGTGATGAATCGTTGTAATTTGGCAGTCTGCAGCCCGCTGGCCAACGACTAACCTCTGATACTTCGTTAGCAGATTTGTAGCAACCTAAACTAAGGTACATAATTAGATTTTTTGACTAACTCTGATATAACGTCGCAATGTGAATCTTGGCTTCCGATAATAAAAGACGCCACTTTGATATGTCCTGTGCTACCTCCTGAGAGTCATCCACCTGGAGCTCGCGTAAGTCCTTCGTGACTTTATCTTTCCAGCCAGCGATACCTGGACAGGGCGACACATGTATCATAGTAAAGGAGTAGTAGTTCAGCTTCATATAAATCGGCCGTCGCCGGTTTGAATGTGTGCGTGAGTAGCGGCACCGTGTACGCACGCACTTTTCACGCACACAATCACATAAACGAAAGGAGGCGGCCGGGGCCGCGGCCATGCACTCAGTACGGAACGCGCCGCCTATGCGTCACCGCAAGAATAGGCAATTAACTCGTCGAGCGGCCTTAGCTAACCTGCTGTTCTTTATATACTGTGCATGTATGCTCGTTGCACCACACTATCCTCTACGACGTAGAGTCTACGTGCAATGGAGTGCAGTCCTTCAAGATGTGTTGAGAAGAGATCTATGGGTCAGTAAGGCATCGGCAACGCCCATAGTGTTGCAAATTTTTATAGGCGACGGTGACAGTTTTCCAACAGGATCCACCTGTTTGTTTGTATAAATACGCATTACAATGCAGGTCTATTACACAGCTTGATATTGGGCTGATGTCTTATAAATAGAAAGAAATAGGATGAGACAAACAAACGTGAACAGACAGATGTTTATGTCAAAAAAGGGCCCCCGCCTGACCCAGCATGACTCTGAGGTCGTTAACCTCTGCACGTATTTTCCGGGAGGGCTTTTTTCTGCGATACAAAAGTTGCTTTTTAACTGACCAAGGAGTTGATTTATAACCTGTTTGCTTATATGTACGTATATATAGAACAGCTTTAGTGGTTCAGTCGTTGGAAAAATCAGCCCACCATTAATAAATCCATTCATTTTCATGCCACACATAACTGGAAAAACGGAAAAAGTGTGATTTTATTGTTCTACTCGTATACAGAACAATGGTTTGTAATTCGAAGTAGATGTTTGTGTTTGATCACAGAATTTAGAAAGGTCTTAAGGTTTGAAATTGAACCACTACCTTTTTGACTCACCTGTATAATATACGAGTGCGAGTAAAATAAGATCAAACCCAATTTTTCTTACTTTTTTCTCAATAGCAGAATTGATTTTTTGATGGCCGGTATATTTCAAAGCACATATTTCCAAGAAAAGTAATGTGATAACATCAAGCTTGACAAACAAAAGTTTGAATATGTTTGTTCAGTAATTTTGCTCTCTACGTTACATTTACAAACTTTTTGCTGACTCAACTTTGGTAAAAAGTAAAATATTTCGGCGTAACTTTTAACATTCCTTTGCAAATATGATTAGTAGATGATAATATTATTGTCTGATATCAAAATATTATGTAATTGACTTATGTGCCTATGCGTTAATCCAGGATATAATCTATCTTCATTCCAAATTTCAATCAAATCATTTCAGTAGTGTATGCGTGAAAGAGTAACAAACATCCATACATCCACTCACAAACTTTCACGTTTATAATATTACTAGCTGCGCCCCGCGGTTTCACCCGAGTGGATTGCAGTTTATTGCAATAAAACGTCTTTGTCCATTTTTTCTTTCATAAGAACCTTCTCCTGGCAATAAAATACACAACAAAAAAAATGGGTTGTCTGTAAAGTCGGTTTACTGACGATAGTTGAACGTGACAACGTCGATTGGCCGATTGTGCTTCTTTGTCGCTCGTTCCGCGCTCTCGCTTGCACTTCAAGCCTTATATGGAACGCCTCAGAGCGAGGTAACGCCGCATGGGTCATGTTTTTTTAGTGCGTGCAGCCGGCTCTATCGAATTATAAGACGTTGTCACGTCAAAAAATTTTTTGAAATCGGTCCAGCGGTGGTGATGCCGTGACCAAGGGAAATAGGGATTCATTTTTACCTATATACTCGTATAAGAGAAGTAGGATACTCTCCCTCTCTCTTTCAGAGAGATGGCCCGTGTTCCAGTATTGGGAACGTATGACTGATGTTGATGATAAGCTTATTGTGTCCACGAATCGCAAACGCGAGTGAACTCTTAGTGTTATGTGCTACTGTTGAAAATTCTCTAAGTAACCGAAGCTTTCGGGGAAATCAACTCGGATTCACTCCTGATTTAATATCATAACGGTTATGCGTAATAAACTCCTCGTTCCGAGAGATATTGAGCGTGAAGCTCAACATTCTTTAGGCACTTCCACGCATAATTCGTTATGTAAAGCTAGGGCTTCCATTATTTCGCACAGTGTCGGGATAAAGGCGTCAGCAAGCGTGAAGAGCGACAGTGACAACTAACAAATTATTGTCTATTGCTAGCTTCTTTGTGTCAGTGAATCTTCTAGACATGAATCTCGTCATCACTTACCTTCAGGTGAGCCTACGGTCATATACATCTCTATTACGAAAAAATCTTAGACGAGTACCATTGCAATGTGCTTAAACAATGCCATTGGGGTATCAATACCGAGCCTAAATAAATAGTTTTTCTTTTCCAATACCTATATAACTCTATTAAACCGTAATTTATGGTTTGATCTAAAGATCTGTGCAATGGCTACCCATATTATTTTATTGCATCTCGTATCACCCATAACAGTAAATCTGGACTTTTTAAAACACGTGTTAAAAACAAAAACAGTTCCCGTGCCTCAGTAGATGGCGCTGACCTTAAACCGGACACTAAAAATATTACAGATAGCACGGTTATTTCTGGTTGTTTTATTATTCTTTTATTCGCTTGTTGTAAAAGCTTATTACAACTCCAAATTCAGTTTCATTCTACATTCAGTAAAACGTCCTAATTAAGTATTCTTCAAAATATACAGGACATTTTGTCCATAATTTTCCGTAACTCTTGATGGAAACCCTGGCCTAAAAGGAATTTTATTACCTCAAATTGTTCAAGATTGTAAAAGATATTGAAAAAGTGCTACTCACAAATAAATTAAAACTTTCCCTCTTAAGACTAAATTTTGACTCATTTATTATTACTAATTGACTACGTAGAAATCGTAGCTAAAAGCCTACGTTGGACATTGAATTAAATTTAATCTACAGCTAAGTTTACTACGACAGATATTGCGACACAAAATATGTCAGACATAAATTTATTTTCTGATACAGTCACTGAAAATAATAATAAGGGACTCTCAGTGTGTATAGTGGCTTCGTCGTAGTACAAAGTTAGCATTAAGTTCTGAGAATTCTTAATAGGTAGAAAACATGCATGTCGATAGTCTTCCCCCAAAGTAGCATAACATAGGTACATTGTTACTGCTTTTGGCACAAAACACACGGTCCATGATTGCTGTGAAATATTGCGGAAACGTACCAGTTTTAAACTGAATTTAGAATGGTTTAGAAGCGGGACTTTATTTGGGCGCCACTTTACCAAACTTGCGGCTGCGGACTTAAATCGAATAAACGTCAAATGTGGTGCCGCACTAGCCAGCGGAATTCTACGGCACCGGCATGGAAATGGAAACACATTCTGCCGCTATTTGTTTCATTACATGTTCACCGCAAGCTCGTGCTAACCCAGTACTTTACTGACTTTACTGTACAGGAACAACAGATTTTTGCCAAATCTGATAAGGTGTTTTCAACCTTCCTTCTTTGATATAACATTCGATGTCCTGACCAATTTGCTGAAGTATCACATACTCAATCGTTGGTTCTAGAGACATGAATGTTTCAAAGTAGCTACCTTGGGTAGTGTAGGGGTGGAAAAAGAAAGGCTATTTTAAAAATCACTCCTCACTCAAATACGAGAAAATCGGCTGAGACCATTAAAAGGAGTTTTTTCTCGATGAATAAGTACCTAATAGCCTACGACCACATCGTCACTTTAAAACACGTAGGTATTCTTACATTGTGTTCGAATTGTTGCACTGTAAGATAAAAAAAACAGTTTTTATTGTTATTATGATAAGCAAAGGCCTCACCTTAGGATCTTTAACCCTGTCCCCTAAAATTTAAAGTTCAAACTTGATTTATTTTGATACCACTGGCCAACTTTTGTTACAAAATTAGAGCTAGACACATTGCAAACAGCTATTAATTTCTCATCGGACGCGGATTGCATCGCCAACTTCCGACACACCCGCTCATAACTTTTGCTTTAGGAGGCAACTAGTTTTTGCAAGTGGCTTTACTCGCGTAGGATTTACTGCATTCCATGCGTCATTTATGTTGATAGGCTATTTTAAAGTATAGAGATACAAGTATTTAAATGCTCCGCTATGTTTTTAGATGACAAGAGATCTTAGTATCCTGAGATGGAGATAGAGTCAGTCAAAGACAGTTTGCACTTTGTTGGAATAAGCTTGAGCTTCTGTGAAGGAAAATATCGTGATGAAATCTTAAATAGCTTGTAGCTAGGGACCAAGGTTTGGCGCCAAGTACCTATGGGTGTGTTCTGGCAGAGCCTTATTTAACAGCCAGTTCCCAGTTCAGAAGTAGCGTGGCATGTTGGCGGCAAATAGTTCCAAAAACCTAATTGCGTTTGCGTGCGTGCAATTATTGAAAACAGTAATTGAAATTACTATTTGTACTTTGGAAACTTATTACTTGTATGATTTCTAACCTTTTAAACCCCTAATTTCTTTTTTTTTAAAGTCATAATGAAACTTTTTATTTTAGATCAAAATAAAAACACTTAACTAAATCTTAAAATGTAAAATAAAACTACCTATCAAACTAAACAAACTACTTAATCTAATAAACCACTACCAGTTGGCAACGTTCCCAAAATGCTGGCCGCATTGCCGCGTTGAACGGCAATGCTTATTCGTTGCGCAAAATAACGGCCAGCATTTTGGTCACGGGTAGCATCGACCAGTCGCTTTGATATATCATTATATATCGATTTCGCTCCCGGTCCCCACGGTCCAAACGTTTCGACCCCAAAAGGCTCAATTACGTATCCACTGTCGAGATTAATTGATTCTAATTTCTTGATGGTGAACATGTTAAATTCTAAGAGCGATAGCATGAAAGTAACTGCACTCAACAATTGACTGCATCCAATAACGGTAGTTTATTTGAATAAGCTTACTTAGGACATCAACGCAAAGACCGTAGTCGTAGTACTATATCTATTCTGTGCCAGTCCAGTGATTACAAACAGACATACAGTTAGGAATCTATGTCTAACAAGCACAACTTTAAAACTGATATTTCGCCCGCAAAACCTTCCCCCAGCTTCAAGGTTCTTGAACTTTTAAAAAGTCAGGGTGATATCTTCGGGTGACGTGACAAATACCTCACTCGAGTCTGGAACCCTGTCGAGATAAACGAGCAATTTGAGCAAAGTGGTTAGAGTAGTTCCCCGCGCTATGTTCTTTCTGTAGGACTAAGTTTGCGAAGTACCTACTCCTTGTGTATGCTTTCTAAACTACGTAGGTGCTTATTTATTAAGTAGATACATTACTTAGTAGGTATTTTAGCTACACGTGTATGCTTTAAGAATTTATTTTCTTAAAAGAATAAATAAAAATCTACTTGTCGAGAAAATACAGCATAAATTAATAAAATTAGTATGCCATTAGGCGAAGCTAAATAAAGGCATAGTACTTAACTTGTCATTTACTTGTAATATATACAATATACATATACTTCTTGTAATATATACAATATTCATATACTCAAAATTTTCCACTTTCTCTAAATTCACAGAGGAGCTGGGACGACATAAACTGCAAATTGACTTATGACAATCTTTTGAGCTGTAGTACAGGTTCGGCGTGTGCTAGGCTTTTGGCAGTGGGTACGCATGAGGCCGGCTACTGGCTTCACGCGTACCCTTCGTCAAATACAGGAACTTTTCTTGAGCCTGACACGCTCCGAATCGCAACCTGTCTACGGCTTGGGGTTCCGGTCTGCGCTCCTCATAAATGTCCCTGTGGCAGTGATGTCGACAAGCTAGGACATCACGGACTGTCATGCCAAAAAAGTGCAGGCCGCTTCTCGAGACATGCCGCACTTAACGATATCATACGCCGGTCCCTCGCCACCGTCAACGTACCAAGTCTTCTTGAGCCCTCTGGTATTTCAAGAGACGATGGTAAGAGACCGGACGGTATGAGTTTGATTCCATGGAAAATGGGCCGGGTGCTGGTATGGGATGCAACCTGTGCAGACACGCTAGCCCCTTCCCATCTACATGGAACCAACATCAGAGCTGGTGCGGCGTGTGAAGCGGCTGAAAAATTGAAGGCATGCAAATACAGGGGTCTAGGCTCCGAATATGATTTTGTCCCATTCGGTGTCGAGACCCTTGGTCCGTGGGGTCCTAGCGCTTTAAGCCTTTTTAAGGAAATAACAAAAAGGTTAGTCGACATCACCGGAGACCGAAGAGCTGGCAGCTACCTCGGACAAAGAATTAGTCTAGCCATTCAAAGGGGGAACGCTGCCAGTATCTTCGGTACCTTGCCTAAAGGGACTTCTTTTAATAATGTATTTTAGTTATTAGTTTAGATTTATTTGTTTTTACATATACTTATACATTATGTTACACAATATGATTCAAAATTCAATCATTTTTATTCAATAGGATACATTGTGATCACTTTAAAACGTCAACTTAAAACTAGCTACGCCTATTCCAACCTCGTTACGCCGGCAAAAGAACAGGCAAGAAACGCCCGGCAGGTAATTTTTTTGGCGCGATCACATTGACAATTTTATTCTTATTACTAATTGATTGAATTGGAGCAAGTTCACTAAAATCCCAAGCTTTTTTTTGTCATCTAATAGTCCGATATTTTTTAATTAGCTTTACAATATATAATAATATATAATATAATACAAAGATATGTTGAGTATAGGCTTACATTACAATAAGTAGAGTATGTAAGCCAGTTATACAGTTGTTATCGTGACTCGTCACCACTACTGACATATGATCGCTTCAAAGTCATAGAAGTTGAACCAAAGTATTTGGTAAAATCGTAAGGCAGGTCGCTAGTTTAAGGTCGCTATAGCTATGTTAAACATTTGCTAGAGAAAACTAGAGAAAAGTTCAGCATTGTGACCCCATGCATGAATATGATCCTATAAATGACATCTACCTCTACAGGGAAATGTGAGAAACGCAGCCTGGCGTGCTTTTCTCACAAGGAGAGCTCGATATTGCAAATGCAGAACTAAAGTTAATCGAAGCATCCTTCCTACATTAAGAGAATCTCTGCCAATTTGTTCATTGGATTGGATCTAGAGAGTTTGCTTCAGAGCTCATACTAATAGGTGGGCCATAATGTATAACCCCTTCGGAAAGTGTCAGAGATTCTGCAGATACCGTCGAGTGTTAATTAGGTGATACATTTGTGAAGCCAACGGAATCATTAACAATGCTATACTCCTGAAGAATGCAATATTATTGGTTTCTGATCGTCTGCTGCCGCGTTTTAGCGTTTTGCATTGGCCCACAAGATCGCACGATATGACAGCCCTGTAGCACATTTTATCGAGTTATTTAAACTCAGGGGTTTATATCCACAAACCACAAACTTAGGCAACCCGCAATGAGAACATCCTATCGCCCGCAGTTCTGAAGAAAACCAATGTCATAAAAAAGTCTAAATGGTTATTATCAATAACTGCGGCCATTTAAGCGATGTAATTTTCAAAACATGATGGGAAAACCCTAGAATGTCCACACACATTTATTTGAAATATTTCCTTCTTTTCTATTTTAATGATAGAAAAATAGGTTTATTAGAGTCCATCTGGTATTACCAATAATAACCGTGGCGTAGAGACTACAAGTCTACATAGCAAAAGATTCCACGCTTCGGTGTGTAAACCGTAATCCATTCAGGCGTGCTCGAATTATTGCTAGAAGTGATTGGGTTTAAACGCAAATTTTTAGCTTCCTTGTGTGGTTCGTGACAAGATCAGTGTCAGTGGCGTCCAATGACAAGATCAGTGTCACCAAAACCTCTGCCATCCTGCAGGATAAAAACCTTGGCATTGTGTTAGAAAATTATGTATTCCTGACTAGTTGCGCACCGTGGTTTCACCCGCGTCTTCCTGTTTCCTGCAGGAACTTTGTCCGGGATAAAAAGTAGCCTATGTGTTAATCCAGGGTATGAGCTATCTCCATTCCAAATTTCAATCAGTCAGTCAAATCAGTTTAGTACTTATGGTGATACGTGGTAACAAACATTCACACACGCACAAACTTTCGCATAATTATAATATTAAGTAGGATAACACTCTCCAGTATCCACGCAAGCAAAACTACGTGTAAACGCTAGTATTTGGTTTACTTATTTTATCGTTTATCTTCTGCATCTATAGTTAATGTTTTTTTAAATAAATGAGGTAATCTCCAAGTCTTTCCAAGTCACATCTTGCAAAGATATAAAAACCATCCAAGATTGTCAGCCACATTTCCGTAGATGTTTTGCGCCGTGTAAATCATACAAATAAGCCATTAGTGTAATTTATAATATGGTGGGGGCGCGTCGTGCATCGTAAAACGTAACATTCTACTTTACCAGCAGTTGGGGCCTTAATGAAAAAATATACTCGGTATTTATGAGATTTCAGCGAACCCTAAAGAGTGCTGACACGTGTAGGCTTCGGAAAACTTTCAATAAACTTCCGATATCTTTTTCTCAGACAGAACTTTATCCCAAATTATAATAAAAAAAGTCTTCCAAGAAAAGTTGAATTGAATTTGATTAGTTATGAGTAGAAGCTAGCTAGACGCTGTTATGGCGGGTATAGGTACATAAAAAACCAATTTAATGTTAGGTAATATTGCAAAAGCGTTTTCTTTGAGCTCTAAAATATCGGGTCAAGCTTTTGAACACAATCTGTCAGCGGCAGAGTCTAGTTAATGCCAGAAACCATAATAGTGGCAGAAAATTAGCATAGTTCAACGTAAATTTAACATCACTTTGAAAATACAGCGACCATTTCGTGTATTTACAGATCCGTAGCTCTATTTTTCTTTGTATATAAATCTCGAATGAAAAACAAGAGTTTATAAAGATGTATTTGTGACTTTACATCCTTTTTTATTTCTTTCGGTAGGGTAGGTGGCGCTACGCTACACCTGGATTAATTAAGAGTTAGTTCTCATTTTAGAAACCTGTATGATAGATAATAATTTAATGTGGTTATTTTTACGTGGCCTTTTAATTTAATAGCTTAGGTTTCACATAATATAACACACATCAATCTACTACAGATTACAGAATGCGATGCATTTAGAGCATAGATTTAGATAATAAATATACAAAACAACGACATTTCAGAAAAAAATAATTAAGCAAAACATATATAGCAGCCACCGTGCTCGTGTCGCGTTTTCTGACATTTAATTTCCCCGTTGGCTGACGGATCGAAGATGCATCAAGATTGTGCTCAATGTTGCGGAGAACTTAACCGTACACGTGGCATTTCATTAATCTCACAGCTTCAAGATCTTACACCTTTACGTAGAGAGGTTCAAGCTAAGAATCTGTCGCAAAGCATTTAGCCATGAGTTCCGGCAGCCTCATTTGAGAGCCAGTACCCAATCAGGGAAAGGCATGTGACATCTGCCAACCTACGCTGGGCCAGCATGTCAGAAGGCCGTTTCCCAGCAGGAAGGACCTGATAGGCTGATGATGAAAATAAAAAAGTTTAATATATTGATTTCCACAAAAATATGAAAGTCAAGTCAAGTGGGATTGTAAAAAATGGATCGCCTGTTCATTCAAATAAGAAAAAAACAAAAAAAAAATGCTGAATTTATAATTTTTAAATTAGTTTTTCAATAATGTATATTAGGTACATAATATAAAAGTAATTTCAAACTACCTAGGTGTAACTTTTTTCCCTACTTTATCACTTGCTACTGGAACGGCGGTGATTTTCCGTAGGTATCTCTAGTGGCAATGGTCTATGAAAGCATAAATCATTTAAAATCTCATCAATTGAAAATTCAAAAATGTCTAGGTACACTTTTATATGAAACTTTATACGTACTACGTTGGTTGTGCATACATATCACAGCGATATGCGAAATGTCACTCCGTCCTTTGACATTCAATTTTTCCTACCGAGTGACTGATCACAGGTACAGGTGCATCAGCATTGTGCACAGTACGTCGCGCCGAATCGTTCACAAACGACGTTTCATATGTCACACCATCAGTGGGATTAGAAAGAAAAAATATTACTCAGGCGAAGCCGAATATTCATAAGGGCAATATGTATTAGAGGCAAGATAATAATTAACTACCTGTCGTTTTCGTTACAGGATTTTTGTCACAATAAAACTGTACCTTGACACTTCGGGATTGTGTAGTTTCCTATTAGTGAAAGAACGATTGGAATCAGATCAGTAGTTTCAGAAATTAGCCGTGACCCCGTAGTTTTCTCGCTATCCCGCAGGAACTTTTTTCCAGGATAAAAAGTCAGTGTGTTGATCCAGGTTATGAGCTATCTCTTTTCCAAATTTCGCTCAAATTTGTTGAGTGGTTTCAGGGTGAAGAAATAACAATCATACACACTCACTCACTCACAAACTATCACATTTATAATATAAGTATTAGCTAAAGATGCCAGTAATATGGGGTATAGGTACTAATTACAATATCAGTATATAACAATGTGAAGCAGAAAATGATTGTTTTTTACGTTCAATATTAACATCTCGGTATTCAAAATATGTATGTATGAAAAAGATGAAATGTGGTAGGTATGTAATAAACGATTTGAGAACGCATGAGGAAAAACATAACAAGATTTTTAATAACTAATTTATCTTGTATTATAACACAGAACAGCATGTCAGTTAAAGTAACAAACACGTGGAAATATCAAAAGAGGCCCGAGGCCCTACTCTCATGAAAAAGTTAAATGCGGTTCGACACACAAGGTGTGTGAGATTGGCATCTCGTTTGTACGTATACCGTGTTATTACACTTCGACGTTGCATTCTCGATATTTATTCACTTTGTAGTATCCTATTTATTGCACAGGGCGTTGCACATAATTTTTAGAGCTGTAAAAATAAAAATTAAATCACAAAAATATAAAGTTCACTGTTTCTGAACGATACCTTCCATGTCATAGGCAGTGCTGTCATCTCCGTCATACTTCATTCCTTTTTTATGTGCGGGCGTCGCAGCTTCGACTTATCGATTAAATTCGTTATTTTATTGGAAATTTTGTGAAAAAGTTAGTTGAAAGCAGTGTTATGGAGAAAAGATCGTCATAAGTCCAAATAATGACGAAAAATAACATGTTGGGAACGCAAGATACGAAACTCGCCAACTAGTTCGGACTATCAAGGTTAGTTCGTGGTCATTAACTGTGTGTTAGTTTTATCTGTAAATTTGCCTTTGTCCCTTCCTTTTTAGGGAAAAGGCGCATACTTTGGAAAATAACTGATATTTTTTCCTCATGATTTTTGCGTAGTTTTTCTTTTCTAACTACCCACATAATTCATGATTTTTTCCATTCTTTTTTCTTGCATGATGCTCGGCTGATAATGAGTTACTCCGGTGGCGTATTGCAACCTTCAACACTGCACACGCTGCTTGCTGAATCATATAGTCTAGAGTCGTACCATGAGTGCGTACCATGACTTTAAATCAGACAGTCATAGGATGTAACGTGAGTGCGTACCATGAGTGCGTATCATGACTTTAAATCATACAGTCATAGGACGTAACGTGAGTACGTACCATGAGTGCATACCATGACATACAGTCTAGAGGCGTAACGTGAGTGCGTACAATGACTTTAAATCATACAGTCTAGAGACGCAACGTGAGTGCGTACCATGACTTTAAATCATACAGTCTGGAGGCGTAACGTGAGTGCGTACCATGACTTTAAAAACCTTCAATACTGCACATGCAGTTTATGGAATCATACAGTCTAGAGGAGTAACGCGAGTGCGTACAATGACTTTAAAAACCTTCAATACTGCTCATGCAGTTTATGGAATCATACAGTCTAGAGGAGTAACGCGAGTGCGTACAATGACTTTAAAAAACTTCAATACTGCACACGCAGTTTATTGAATCATACAGTCTAAAGGAGTAACGCGAGTGCGTACAATAACTTTAAAAACCTTCAATACTGCACACGCAGCTTGATGAATCATACAGCCAAGAGGCGTAACGTGAGTACGGACAATGACTTTAAAACCTTCAATACTGCACATGCAGCTGGTTGAATCAAATAGTCTATAGGTGAAGCGTGAATACGTACAAAACCTGATATGGCGCTGGATCTTCTTGACCAGACAAAGCTCGACCATAATCATCCAAGGTCACCGACACCAGACCCGCGACAATGGTCTTCTGATGATGATAACCGGGTTAATCCCGTACATTCATTCCGACAGGTCTAGGTACAGATACTGCAGATGCAGCTAGCATGTCCCAGCTCAAGCGAAAAGCCAATGTCTGCCGCACCAGAGTTTTTATAGCCAAAATGCATTCATAGATCCAGTACGGAAAGATGAATTATTTGGTGGGCGATTTATGATAAGGTATCTAAACTTTGGGGTAGAATCCTAGTGTAAATGGTAAAGGCAGAAGAAACCACGATAAAGGAAACCCTAATACCTGAAGACCTAGCTTACGGAGGGCACCAAGGTTCAACTTAGAATTTTCTGCAGTCTTATACACGAACTTAAAGAGTCGGGATAAACTCCTTATTAAGGCTAAAACAAGCCAGTCATTTTCTAGACTTATATCTGTGGGACATAAATCATAAACAAAAAACAAGAACACAAAACACTTGTCTTTTATTATATAACAACAAAACAACGAAATATATACAGTTGGATAGAAAATTGAAATAAATGCTAAAAACTAAACTTCTTACAAAGAAAAAATTTGAGAAAGCTCTGGCCTTCATTCAAAGTTTAGCAAGGCTGGCGTTCTACCTACATCTCTAGACATCAGGTTCATTTTGAATATGAAGGACAATAACAACTGAAGACTTTAAAATGGAAGATATCCACACAGCTAATATTTACCAAGTAAGGTTTTTTATATACATTATGTCCACATCAAGGAACCGTAATTTTAAGTTCCTATCCATAATTTAAAACTTCAAGATAACCTACGATTTTCAATGACTTCCTTTGGTTTGTCATTGGCTTCTGTACCAGTTGGTAATTATCTTAGAAACCGATATCTGTTGTTACTTGTGTGTTATTTTGATGTCTTACTACACATTAATGACCATAATTTAAAATTTGCTTAGAGGGTTCATTAAACTTTCTCAAAAGGTTAAGATTTGTGTTAAAACAAGCAAAAATGTATTTTGATTTGGAACAAAAAACACACACATTTCGGCATTGAAATACTACATATTTACAGAAAAGTCATTATATGTGTTTAAAGTTTACAAAAAAGAAACTTAAAAATACCTGACGAAACAAAATATTTTTCCAGATTAAGCAGATTGACAATCAGGGCCTTTTTACCTTTTTAACCTTTGTACCTTAGGTTACTTTTCTCAGCCTACCCTGCAGTTTTCTTTGTATAGAAAGAAAAATTACAAACTGCATAACATTACGAATGATTTATATGAGAAATGTATCAAACTCGAAGTCAGAGTCGTCTTGGGAAAAATAATTTTTTAACTCAGTGGTAAGTACCTTCTAGAAATCTTCATAGGTGCCTCCCTTATTGGGCGGGGTGTTTTTTTTTTGTAACGTGAGTTTTTTGTTTTGGTATCACACAATCACAACTAGCATACTTTATTATTAGAATTGAAATCAGCTTACATTGGCCTTCAATGCTTTGCTAAGGATTAACAGAATAAACATGGGCAGAGTACCGCTGTTGTCTGCATTAATGAAGATGTCTAATATACTCTCAGAGATATCTTGCACTAGCTTAAGCAAAGATAGCTTAATATACGTACAAAATAATATATATTAATTAATAAAGGACCAAAACATTGAATGGGACCTGGCTCCAGGTGCCTGTGATCTATCATGATCATAATCACGAACTGTTTTTTGGAGTCCCTAAATTGATGTTTATGTACAAGAATATTTGTGCGAAGCATATAATATTAAAAAAAAAAAAACACATCATTAAAAAACTAAGCAGATGATTATATTTACTTATGCATGTTATACACTTTCTTATAATTCATTAAATTTCAGATTCATTCACAGAACTGGGCACCCATTTAGGCCACAATTGTTTTGTATGTGAAGTTGACAACCAAACATACAATCACAATATTAAACTTGTCTCACTTTTTTCACATTTATGTTTTAGATGGTATATACATATTATTACGGATAAGAGATCCTTTGGCATAGCCTGACCTTATGGACCCTATGGTCAATGCATTCATTGGATTGGGAAACTCATTTATTTTACGTCTTCCTTCTATTCTAGTTTATCTGTATTTTTAAGAAATATTATTTTGATCAAGCCACTGCACGGGAGTCATGGTCAGCTAATAGGCCTAAGAAGGCCTTTAGTTACTCTTATTATTTTTATTTTTCCAAAGAAGATTGATCCATTTCACCCTCTCTGGTAGCATTATATCCTGGTTTCGAAGGTATTATCAACCAAACATAGTTATATTTCCAAGGGGTATCAAAATTAATTATAATTTAAACTTAGACTAAAAAAATAATAATAATAATAATTTCAGAAAAAATAATAATTGGATATCAATAATTTCAATAAGAACTCAGATAACTTTTTAGCATTGTTGTAATAGTACTTTTCACCCTTAGCGTGGCCTCTTAGCTTTGGCTACGGCTCCGCCAATGCCTAATAAAGGTCCGGGCAAAGACCCGAGAATAAAGCCACATGGGATAATAATAATAATTCAAAGTATTACCATATTTTTTCCTATTTTCTCAAATAGGATTCAAATTCTCGTCTCTGAATATCATTCAGGTACAGACTCGCCGTTCGGCTTTTGTTTTAATATCAGGTAAATGTGTTATTTAGATGACCAAATTATAAGATTCACAAAAGAAGTTTACGGAATTAAACTTTGCTATTCAAAATACGTATCTACATGAGATCCTAGTACGCAATCACTTGTAGTAATTTTATCCAAACGAGAGTTAAGCTTTTGATTCCATATCCAAAAAGTTTGTGCCTTTCCTCGCGTTGTCAACTATACAACGAGTGCGAAATTAAAGTAAGTCGCACGAATGGAAATCAATATTTGGCTAGAAGCACTTACTAGAAATAGACTAATTACTGATTTCGCCTACAAATACTTTGGTGCCTAATCTAGTTATACTTTTTTACCTCACAGAGAAAACATATATCCAGAGAGAGTGTTATCATTTTAGATAGATGCCATGGCACCTAAGAGCTACCTCCATCAAAGAAATTAATTCATACATCTAAGAGATAATCCATTGCTCCTACTACAAGTCACATATACATTAGACATACTTACATTTATAGTTTGGTGCAAATACTGGTATTTGCGGCACATAGTAGCCGTTACACTTCTACCTCGGCTAGTTATAAGGAGTTCTGTCCATGTTATAAAATGAACAACAGGATGGTCAGGAAGCTTATTAGTATTGCATTCACAAAGGTAATTCATAATATATTCAAGCAAGAATGCTAATAACGGTAATTGGGCTTACATTATCAATTGACTTATTGGTTTTAGGTTGAACGTAAGGTTCATAATAATGTGGATAATCACTCCACTTTTTTCGTTTATATGTGTTAATGTATCTTTTTATTTTTCTATCTAGAATCCTGCCTGCCTATCTCGTTTGTGTGAAAGCGCTAAACATCTACAAAGTGAATAAATATCGAGAATGCAACGTCGAAGTGTAATTAATGGTTAAACGAACTTACCTTAAGTGATGTTCGACCATAATTATACTAGACGTTGCATTCGAAGATATTTATAGTCCCACCCGAACCCAGCTACTAAAGCCCATACAACTAACAAACGAGATAAGTGTCTCTGAAAGAATGAAGTATGACGGAGATGACAGCACTGCCTATGACATGGAAGGTATCGTTCAGAAACAGTGAACTTTATATTTTTGTGATTTAATTTTTATTTTTACAGCTCTAAAAATTATGTGCAACGCCCTGTGCAATAAATAGGATACTACAAAGTGAATAAATATCTTCGAATGCAACGTCTAGTATAATTATGGTCGAACATCACTTAAGGTAAGTTCGTTTAACCATTAATTATTATATTTTTTGTTTTTGTTCTTTGGTTTTTAGTTTGGACCCGCTGTGTGGTTGAGTATGCAAAGATTTTGACAGCTTAATGTTTTCCCGTATTCCCGCGAAAGTTATATTTTTTCTGGGTAAAAGCAGCCTGTGTTGGTTTCTGTGGTTTCATTATTGTGCAAAATTTAACCAAATTAGTTGTTTTAAAAAAAGTTGTTGAACAAAAAATATACAAACAAAGTTTGACTTACTATCTAGTTAATTCAAAATCGATTGCCGCATGTATGAAATATAATCACCTCAGAACGACTCAGCCGATTTGGCTGTTTTTTTTTGTTGCAGTATGTATGAAATAAAATGATTGGGAAATTAAAAATTTTGCGAACGACTAAAGTGTTTTTAATCTGCGGGAATTTTGTATGAGCTTGAGGTGGTAAGCACATGTGACTTGTTTTTTTGTCAAATCGGACCGTCAAAAAAATGTTTCCATTAGTTAAATAGGTAGACGTTAGAAAACTACGAGAAAAAAGAGCCACTATTCGAAAAGGTTAAGACGTATTGTTTAAGTGCTGTAAAGCCATAAATTTGGAATGAATCGTTTCAGATTGCATTTGAACCTCGCAAAAAAGCGAACTCTTAAGAAAGTTCCGAGATAAACAAAAGATAAATATCCCATAAACTAATTTTATAGGTGCCACATGTCGAACTATGTTTTGGAGAGAACTTTGGGAACTAGCCTAGCTTGTTCTTGGAAATTGTGGGCAGATCCTTTTGTTTTTCTGCAGTTCTCCCTACCAAAAGAGTTTTGACCTATCAGATACTCCCGCGCATTTAAAAGTTTCAGATGACGAGAGAGGGGCGAGGGGACTTTTCTTCGAAATCGGACGGGGTGAGACGGGGTGAGGGACACTCAGCGAAGAGCCTTCGAAGCGACGAGTTGCCTAGTTATAATTAGCTCTCATAGAGAAAGTAATATATTATGTAATTAAATTAAAGTCTGTGCTGAATCTAGAATATATTATAAAGTAAAGTAAGATCAGTTAAGTGACACCGAATGCTGATTACGGTGAGGGCGAGAGATCGAGGTTTGGTAATGTACCATGTTTGTATACATTTGCATACATATATACTTGTATATAATGAATGTAATCATTATAAAATGTGATGTTAAGGAGGTGTACGTTTGGGAAAGATACTGATGTTATGTTTGGTAAAGATGCTGATGTTATGTTTGACTAGAGCCAGCAGCATATGTACATATTATAATGAATGTAATCATTATAATCGTGATGTTAAGGAAGTGTATGGGAAATGTACCGATGTTACGTTTGACTAGAGCCAGCAGCATATGTACACATAATGGATGTAATCATTATAATTGTGATGTTTAGCGAGAATTATATAAAGGAGGTTCGAGTCCTACCATATTATTTGAAGGGTTATATTATATGTTATGTACTTGCAGTGCATAATGATCCTCAGTGAGGAATTGTATGAGGAAGGTTCGATTCCATTCCAAATTGACAGACCGCTCATATAAAGGAACGAGATTGATTTTGTGTATAAATAAGGAACCGACAATGTTCGGGTTTTATTACTAATGTATATAATAAGATGGGATGCGTGTAATCATATCATAAACTTAGAGAGTAAAAGATGGATTTGTAAATAAACGCACGAGACTATGCATGTTATTAGATTAATAATAATGTACATGTATTTGAACCATTTTCTGGTCATATTTTCATAGTAGGCCGGCAAATGAGGTTTTTTATTTAGCCGTTCGTTTTTCCCTCATAAATTGAAGCCGCAGGAACAGAATGGCTGGTCGAATATCGTAAGATATCGATATCGATCTAAATAATGAAAGAGTTTCGTATTATTTTAATTTTGAAATTATGTAGATCAAAGAAATAAAATACGATAATTATGATCTACCATGTGCCGATTTTCATTTCATTAATTTTAAGTCCCTTACTAGATAAAGAAACAGCAGAGATGAGTAAGCCTAAGGTTTTACCTGAGTAACCTATTTTGATCCTAGTTAATTAAACAAATTATAAAATTCCTAAGGATGAATCTCTACTGGTCTGGAAATAATACACTCGATACTTGATGATAGCTAAAACTATAAATCGCTATTCTTTAGTAAGTAGATAGTCTCAATTGATAATTACAATTAACAACGCTATAGCATTTGATTTGGAAGGAACAAGCCAGTAATAACAATTGAATAATAGAATCGAATCTTGGTTACATAAAGAGAGAGAGAGAGAGAGAGGAAAGATTATTAGTAGTTTCTAAAACATTGTAGCTACCTGAACTTAGATAGGGAACAAGATGCCAACAGATGGAGTTCCCATCACGATTGAACAATGGGATTTACGAGAGTGAGTAAAGTCAGAGGTTATGACTGTTTTATGTACGAGAAATAAGAATATAGGATTTTAGGAAGTAGAATTAGATAGAAACAACTATCAGGATTTGTTGTGACTGATGAGATGAGTACATTCTTATTGAATTGAGTATAAGGTTAACTATAGGACAATGAATTATTTCGTTTCCTATATGTTATATATACATATATATATATTAAAGTCAGTGCCTATCTGTGTCGGAATTCCAGTGACTCTGAATGTCATAACACACGTCCTCTCAGAACCAATCCATTGCTTTTGTAGCTTGGCCAAGCTAATATACAACTCATTCGAAATTTATACAACAAATGGTACCGAACATGGGGAAGGGCGCTTTAAGCGTCATAAAAAAACCATTACATACGCTTCGCAGCGTTAGGGTAAATAAAGGATGGTTCTTTACCCCCTATAATCAGCTACGCTGAGCGGTGAGCCCCGCGGTAGGGATCCCTTGGCATTGGTCCGAGTCAGGAATTCGTCGGTGGGGGGCCCAAATAGTCCTCACAAGAGGCAATTCACTAACCCACGCCAGCTCAACACTTACTATGGCAACCTGTAGATTATTAATATACATCGCACTTGTTTTTATTCAAGCGATGATTATCACATGGTCTTATTCTAAGGTCAATGAATTATTAGACTCACTAGAAGGTAAATTAAGGCACTGTCATAACTAAAGTAAGCTTGGGTGGAATGGAAAGGTGATTACTCTTGGTCATTCAGAATAAGGCATTGACATAACTTACTTAACGATAAGGCTAAATTTGCCAAAGCACAATACTCATGCTCCGCTCTTTACTACAAAATTCCTGAAGCTGTCTAAAACTCACTCGATATACACTAACTATTATTAATAGACGATCACAACCGGTGGGCCACCACAGAAGGTGCCGCGGACCAGAATATTCCAACTACGTAATCAAATAAGATACGATTGGATTAGAACCTAAATAAAAAATAAAAAAAAACACAACGTAGAAATCACCTGTATCGAGTGTTTTATAAGTGTTTTCAGGGATACCAAAGGAGCAGAGAGGAGATTTATTGTGCATGAAATATGACTATGTGTTGTGCATGACTAGTAAATACATATATGTAATACCATGTTAAATTATGTGTACTCATAAAATGTCAATTTCACAGGATACCAACGAGAAAGAACGGCGTAACGTCATCACTTCTACCATAATTTGCAAATAATAATATTTATATAACTAAATTGATTAAACATAAACAAAATTAGAAAGTTTTACTTCTGTTTATCTCGGAAACAAATTAAGGGTTCATAGTAATTGCAAAATAAATTCTTTAGAATACATTTGTTTAAAAAACGGGCTATTATTATAACACATTGCGAAGAGTTGTAAAATTAGATAGTGTTAAAATACATTGTTTGGTTGTTGGGTGTTAGTCGCTATTGTTATAACCATCTTGCAGATGTTGTAACGATAGTTATTGTTAATAATGGCTGAAGGTAGAGGCAGACGCACTTTGAGAAAACACGGGTTAAATGAGATGAATGAAAGTGGACCGAATGAACATACTATGACGAAGATACGAACAAAAATACGACATTAGAGTTGCTATTACAAAGGATGAATGAATTTCATTAGAAATTAGAATTGTTAGGTTCAGGCAGTAACGAAAGTAGAGTAGAGGTAACTAGCGATTCATCACGCGAAATAAACGGAGAGGCGAGTGGCAATAGAGCTGGGGCTAGTTTTGCATCAGAGAAAGATATTGCGGTCTCCTAAATGACTCGTAATATATATGTGGTTCAACCTACGGTGACTAAGCCTATTTTTGACGGGAAATCACAGATTAACCCGATTACATTTTTGAAAAAAAAAATACATCAAATCACTAAACGCACGATAGGGAGGTCGATATAGCTTTGGAATATGTCACGGGACATGTACTTAAAGTAATGGAATGATATTCGAAAGATTGGGCCACGTTTGCAGATTTAGAAACTGATTTTAGTCGAAATTACTGAACAGAACAGATTTAAAAAATCAGTAAGGTATAAATAAATTAAAGAGGTATATTCCAGTGACGTGGGGCTAACTAAGTCCGAGCATTTTGCACAAGAAGTGGAGCCTATGCAGTCTTTAACAATTGCATTTAGTAAGAGAGACCTCGTAAATTCAATAATGCGACATTATTATGTAGAAATACAACAATTATAGTTTACAAGGACCGAAGAGGGCACTGTTTTAAACGACGCAAATTTCCTTCGGGGTTTAGAGCAAAGTATTGTTGTAAGGCACCAAATAGCATCTATTAATGGTTCAAATAGAAAAATCAGCAAGATAGACGAGTTAGACGACCGATCACAGCTACCATATCGGCAGATGTATGAAGGAGAAATCGAAATTCATTCAGAGAGAGAGGCCATCATTGAGGGGGTGCTGGTTATAGGTCAAATTAAAATAGGACCGCACCATACATACAGAGGAGAGATAGAGCTAGCATAGAAAGACCCGCTATTACCTTCGTTAAGGAAATTGAGACGGCTGCTTCGTCGAAACCTGTGGGGGCGGACAAACAACAAAAAACTAATGCCCTACACAAGCGAGTCCTGACTATTCGGTTATTTGTGCTAGATGGAATAATGAGATTCGAAAAGATTCTGAGAGAAATATAGCTTATAAGATTCTCATAAAACAGAGATGGAAGGCAGGAGAGAAATTAGGAATTAACGGGAACGGTTTGAAACGACCTTTAGACGAGACGATGTGCGATGAATGTGATTATCGATCATTAGCAGAAGTGCAGGGATCTTGTTAGAAAGTCAGTTCGATCCTGGCGTAACATGTGAAGAGGGCGGTATTGTGTGTGAGTTTTGTACGAAGAGAGACAGAGTACTGTAGCGGTTTAGTCGAAGAACCTGTGCTGATTAAGCGTAGACTTAGACTTAAGCGTGATATTAGGATATGACTGGCTAGGACGGGTGAAAGGTGTGGTACATTGTAAAAAAAAAATGAACAGACCTTGACAATATAACATTTCGGAGGTTAAAACAAGCGTTAGAATAAATTCAGATTGTAAAATCGAAAAGTTAGGGGGCACGTCGGATGCCGCTATTATAAATTCTATATTGGATCTGGACATATAACAGACAGATGATTCCAATCCGAATACTGAGACAAAACCAATTGGAAAATAGATTCTAACAATATCAACCTAAGTTGCGAACAGAAAGAGTTGTTATTGCCTGTATTGGAAAAGCATTGTAAGGTGTTCACCAGTAAGCGAGGGTTGACTGATAAATACGAACACGTTATAAAATTGATAGATGGAAAACCGTTTGTAAAACGTAGTTATCCAGTACCCATGGGACATAGAGAACAAGTTTAAGAGAAATTAGACGAATTAGAAAGATTGGGAGTTATCCAAAAAGAAGCGACACCATCTTGCAGTCCGCTTACTTACACAATTAGAAACGAGATGGGTCGATAATACTCTTGTTAGAACGCGGGAACTCAATAAGAAAATGTTAGGTGACGCCGGATCGCCATCAATAACGTCTAACGTCCAATCATTTCATGGAGTAAATTATATAAGTTTGATTGACTGTAACGACACATATTTCAATTGCCTTTGCATGAGGAGTCAAGGAAATATACCGGGTTCTCATTTATGGGGAAAACTTATATCTATCGTGTATTGACACAAGGATCGTAAACGTCTGTAGGAGGGTTTTCTAGAGCAATGGACATTATAATAGATGAGGTACGGAAGTTTTGTATGAATTATCTAGATGACATCATTGTTTACTATTGGGAACTTACCGATGCATTAAGAACATCTAGATCAGGTGTTAAATAAATTAGAGGATACGGAAATGACTGGTAGAGTAGAAAAGAGTCGAATTACGTATGTAGAGATAAAGTTGTTAAGACACATAGTAATTATTAATGGGATACAGATGGAATCTGATGGAGAGAATGTTACAATGAAATTTTTCAGTGCCACGAATCGTAAAACAATTACGAGAGTTCTTAGCACTAATAAATAAAACTATAATGCCATCCTTATTTTTCCGTTATTGCATAAACAGATACAGCAAAATAAACACAAAGCTTATTATATAAATCAGGTATAACCAAGAACAATAATAGTATCTTAGTACGGAAAATAGTTAGAATTGTATTGAGGTACGAACAACCATAAATACCATGGCAGTATTTAGGAAAGCGTGAGAGATAGTGAAGCTGAGATAGAAAATTTTTTGACGTATAACGTTGAAATATATTTTAAAACGACGATTAGTTAAGTAATTGCTTAGAGATCGACATTTCAAAATCTATTTGGGGGCGCGTGAGGTGGTAAGCACATGTGACTTGTTTTTTTGTCAAATCGGACCGTCAAAAAAATGTTTCCATTAGTTAAATAGGTAGACGTTAGAAAACTACGAGAAAAAAGAGCCACTATTCAAAAAGGTTAAGACGTATTGTTTAAGTGCTGTAAAGCCATAAATTTGGAATGAATCGTTTCAGATTGCATTTGAACCTCGCAAAAAAGCGAACTCTTAAGAAAGTTCCGAGATAAACAAAAGATAAATATCCCATAAACTAATTTTATAGGTGCCACATGTCGAACTATGTTTTGGAGAGAACTTTGGGAACTAGCCTAGCTTGTTCTTGGAAATTGTGGGCAGATCCTTTTGTTTTTCTGCAGTTCTCCCTACCAAAAGAGTTTTGACCTATCAGATACTCCCGCGCATTTAAAAGTTTCAGATGACGAGAGAGGGGCGAGGGGACTTTTCTTCGAAATCGGACGGGGTGAGACGGGGTGAGGGACACTCAGCGAAGAGCCTTCGAAGCGACGAGTTGCCTAGTTATAATTAGCTCTCATAGAGAAAGTAATATATTATGTAATTAAATTAAAGTCTGTGCTGAATCTAGAATATATTATAAAGTAAAGTAAGATCAGTTAAGTGACACCGAATGCTGATTACGGTGAGGGCGAGAGATCGAGGTTTGGTAATGTACCATGTTTGTATACATTTGCATACATATATACTTGTATATAATGAATGTAATCATTATAAAATGTGATGTTAAGGAGGTGTACGTTTGGGAAAGATACTGATGTTATGTTTGGTAAAGATGCTGATGTTATGTTTGACTAGAGCCAGCAGCATATGTACATATTATAATGAATGTAATCATTATAATCGTGATGTTAAGGAAGTGTATGGGAAATGTACCGATGTTACGTTTGACTAGAGCCAGCAGCATATGTACACATAATGGATGTAATCATTATAATTGTGATGTTTAGCGAGAATTATATAAAGGAGGTTCGAGTCCTACCATATTATTTGAAGGGTTATATTATATGTTATGTACTTGCAGTGCATAATGATCCTCAGTGAGGAATTGTATGAGGAAGGTTCGATTCCATTCCAAATTGACAGACCGCTCATATAAAGGAACGAGATTGATTTTGTGTATAAATAAGGAACCGACAATGTTCGGGTTTTATTACTAATGTATATAATAAGATGGGATGCGTGTAATCATATCATAAACTTAGAGAGTAAAAGATGGATTTGTAAATAAACGCACGAGACTATGCATGTTATTAGATTAATAATAATGTACATGTATTTGAACCATTTTCTGGTCATATTTTCATAGTAGGCCGGCAAATGAGGTTTTTTATTTAGCCGTTCGTTTTTCCCTCATAAATTGAAGCCGCAGGAACAGAATGGCTGGTCGAATATCGTAAGATATCGATATCGATCTAAATAATGAAAGAGTTTCGTATTATTTTAATTTTGAAATTATGTAGATCAAAGAAATAAAATACGATAATTATGATCTACCATGTGCCGATTTTCATTTCATTAATTTTAAGTCCCTTACTAGATAAAGAAACAGCAGAGATGAGTAAGCCTAAGGTTTTACCTGAGTAACCTATTTTGATCCTAGTTAATTAAACAAATTATAAAATTCCTAAGGATGAATCTCTACTGGTCTGGAAATAATACACTCGATACTTGATGATAGCTAAAACTATAAATCGCTATTCTTTAGTAAGTAGATAGTCTCAATTGATAATTACAATTAACAACGCTATAGCATTTGATTTGGAAGGAACAAGCCAGTAATAACAATTGAATAATAGAATCGAATCTTGGTTACATAAAGAGAGAGAGAGAGAGAGAGAGGAAAGATTATTAGTAGTTTCTAAAACATTGTAGCTACCTGAACTTAGATAGGGAACAAGATGCCAACAGATGGAGTTCCCATCACGATTGAACAATGGGATTTACGAGAGTGAGTAAAGTCAGAGGTTATGACTGTTTTATGTACGAGAAATAAGAATATAGGATTTTAGGAAGTAGAATTAGATAGAAACAACTATCAGGATTTGTTGTGACTGATGAGATGAGTACATTCTTATTGAATTGAGTATAAGGTTAACTATAGGACAATGAATTATTTCGTTTCCTATATGTTATATATACATATATATATATTAAAGTCAGTGCCTATCTGTGTCGGAATTCCAGTGACTCTGAATGTCATAACACACGTCCTCTCAGAACCAATCCATTGCTTTTGTAGCTTGGCCAAGCTAATATACAACTCATTCGAAATTTATACAACAAATGGTACCGAACATGGGGAAGGGCGCTTTAAGCGTCATAAAAAAACCATTACATACGCTTCGCAGCGTTAGGGTAAATAAAGGATGGTTCTTTACCCCCTATAATCAGCTACGCTGAGCGGTGAGCCCCGCGGTAGGGATCCCTTGGCATTGGTCCGAGTCAGGAATTCGTCGGTGGGGGGCCCAAATAGTCCTCACAAGAGGCAATTCACTAACCCACGCCAGCTCAACACTTACTATGGCAACCTGTAGATTATTAATATACATCGCACTTGTTTTTATTCAAGCGATGATTATCACATGGTCTTATTCTAAGGTCAATGAATTATTAGACTCACTAGAAGGTAAATTAAGGCACTGTCATAACTAAAGTAAGCTTGGGTGGAATGGAAAGGTGATTACTCTTGGTCATTCAGAATAAGGCATTGACATAACTTACTTAACGATAAGGCTAAATTTGCCAAAGCACAATACTCATGCTCCGCTCTTTACTACAAAATTCCTGAAGCTGTCTAAAACTCACTCGATATACACTAACTATTATTAATAGACGATCACAACCGGTGGGCCACCACAAGCTCAAGGCTTTATATTTCCTAAGCCGCTAGTACGTATACATAACCTAAAATCAAAATATCACTTACTGATGAATCCCGAAATCTCAAAAACTGCAAGACCTACGAAGCTTATGCCACGCGCATTCTTTTAGGGTATACTAGGTGCCTACTAATGTTTTTTAATTCATCCCCTTATAAGATCAAATAGGGTTTTAAAGTTTATATGGAAAAATAGTTACTCTTTCGTGGATGAAACTGCGGGACGGATCGCTATTACATCCTATTAGTAGGAAAGGGATATTATTTGCTCCTTCAAAAAGGGACATACTATTACAATACCA
Source organism: Opisthograptis luteolata (assembly GCA_931315375.2). NCBI lineage: Eukaryota > Metazoa > Arthropoda > Insecta > Lepidoptera > Geometridae > Opisthograptis > Opisthograptis luteolata. The sequence goes on along the minus strand of OV928049.1, from coordinate 8,366,654 downwards.
ACTCAATTCCGGAACTAAACCAAAAGGCTCCTCATTATATTCCTTTGCTTATCTGACCATATACTGTTATAGATTATCCTCAGCAGATAAAAGGGCAGACTGTTGAAGTGAAAACATATTCTTTTGTAGTTAGTCGCGTTGCTAACTAAAACCAACATGTTGACGTTGAAGCAATAGTAAGCTGACAAAAGCTTTTATCCCTTAATTAAGAGCTACACAACGTAGTTCACTTTGTTAATTTTAACCCCGAGATTCCTTGCAACTAGCGCATCAGATACTACGCGGCTCAGGGATCCACAACACCCAGACGTTGAACAAATATTTGCATTTTTTAACAGTAACGTTTGACCACACGTCATCTAAAGTTAAGTGACGACGTGGTTGAAGGTGGCGCCACGCTACACCTGTATTGGTAACTGGCTCTCAAGTGGGATTGTCGGATAGCATCGATAGGCTCCTAGCGACAGTTTCTTAGCTATGATACTTTTATCTCGATATTGATTTGATTTTTATTTTCTTTTTTTTATCGATGTTTTCTTTCACCAAACAAATGATTACAAATATGTTTTACGTAGACGAGAATTGACTCAGATCTCACTCTTTGCAGTCAGCTGTTCGCCCATTGCGCCTCATTCGTTGTAGTGTTTGGTATCTATTCCTTCCCAGAACAATTTGCTGTCCATAGAAATCTTTATGAATGCCGGTTTCAGTAGCGCCAGACACAGGTTATATTTCTGAGTACTAATCTGTCGGCCGTCTCGTGCGACCTACATCAGAACACGCTATTGTTATTTATCGTGAGAGAAAGAAAAATTAATATACGGACCGAGCAATTACTCAACAATAAGCTGTCTAGATGTACGAGTCGCTCGGGCTTACGTAACACTGAAAAGCACACAATATGAAACGTCCGTAACTTTCCTAGTACTCACGGAAAGTTTCCAAGTTCGTTTTTTTCGCGCGACTATACGTTGTTAAGTGTAACTCCGCAGCGATGACGTAGCACGATGAAAGATACTAAGTTTTTAATTATTTTTTTATGATACCACTGAGTTCCGAGTTCCCAACAAGGCCTCATTTTCAACCATATCGTCAGTTCACATCTCAAACGCAGTTTTTACGTCTCGTAGAGGATCCAAACGGTGACACAAAACTAGATAGAACGAGGTAGTGAGTTCAGATATGATGGCAAGCAAAGAAGAAAAACATAAGGAAGATTGACACCACCGCCATGTGGGATAAATAGTCTGAAAGAAAGATACCTGTCCTATTCTTTATAATTTTCCGACTAAACTACCCTTTAAATTGGAACACTTCAAGGCAAAAAAGATCGGCATACCTTGAATACAAAATATGCGTTCGTTATTTGACTTGACCTTAAGAATATCGCGTTTTTTTCATATACATGATATCGTTGTGTCTGAAGACACGCTTAATGTAGCGTCTTTTGTAGTTAATAAAATAAATGAAATGATAAAAGTAAGCATAAACTTTACCCTATTTATCGATAGGGTATCGAACCCTGAAACCACATCAAATCAGTTCAGTACTTTTTGGGTGATATAGGTGGGGTAGCAAATAAACAAGTAAAGGTGATCAAAGGATTATATTATTCATCGAAAAATTCAATGAATTGGAAATGCATTTGATAAACTCATTATGAGCTCAATCAGATCTTGTATTAAGATTAAACTAAGCTGATGCCAGGGACTTTGTACGCGACGGATGCATAGCACAGTTAGATTTATTAATTTTGTTTTAAGGCCCTGCGGGTGAGGATACCCTTACCTTACAGGTGACAGAGGGATACCTCTTCGATCGATCTGGGACGCTCAGAATAATTAATAAAACATATTTTAAAAATAGCTTCATGGCCCTCTGGCTATTGTATTTTTGAATATGTTGTGGTAATTCATAACAAGTCTTTGTTATTTACATAATATATCTGGAGAAAATTGGTTGTAGATACAAAAAACTACCACTAGTTTGCACTTTTTTTAACATATGTATTTTTTTCTTCTCAAAGCCTGCTATATATCACGTACATTAATTAACATATACTTTTATTGGATTTTTTACAATCATAATTATCGAGAAAAATGGTTTTAACTAGCCCCAATTAACAGCTCTTAATAACGATTTCCGCCAAAGCTAATTTCTAAGTCTATTCAACCTACCATATACAAACATCTGTCCAGGCGCTGAGAGGGAGCGGTTCTAACGGTTCTAGATAGGTTTCAACATTTGCATAAAGCAACCAAGAACAACGTTTTGGCGTCAGTTCAGCCTGTACTTGATTAACATAACTGCTCAATTATTTCGTACAAAACAGTCACTTTACAGACAAATTTCGCGTTTTGCGTTTGCGCTACATTTCGCGCACTTGTGGTAGTTTAAGTTTGTTACTCAACAAAATGAAAGAAGTTCTAACGAATTCAAATAACATTATAGGTATCTATTAAGTTATGCACTGTGAGCGTGTTTTTTAAGAAAGTAATTTTATTTGGTAAAAGTTTTGTGTAACATTTTATTTTAGTTTTAATACCGATTTTTTCCAATAACCAATGTATTGTTTAAATACCAAATTTTCCTTTCTTTTCGTCCAGTACACTTGGAAAAAGTAAGCCGTGGCACACAGACAGACAGCCACCAGAATGCAAAATTATAGACCACGTAGGTACCCCTATTCAAGTTCCGACTGCAAACTCTGAAATAAAACTAGCTATAGAAGAAAGTCGGGGTTTTAATTTAAATACAACATTAAGCGGTTATCCCTAAGTCAGTCATAATATAAAGTAAATCTAGACGCGAATCCCCTACAAACAACTAGCGAACCACACTGAGAAACTTGCTTTAGTGGTTCCGCTTTTTTATCAGACTGTCGAAACCCTAAAAAGTTCTCAATTAGAACAGCACTGAATAAATCCACTTTCATTGCTTTCATCAAATTTTGTTTATAGAGTTCATTAGCCTCGGTTTTTGAGTGCCAACAAAGGTCGCAAAGCGTTATATCCATACTTAAGGCATCAATTCACATTTTCTTAAACTCCAAAACGGCTTTGAGCGTGGGTCGTTTTGTGGAACGGCCCTACTTGTGACGCTATATTATGAAAATTGCTTCCTTGGCGTAAATAGTTATGATGGGTAATATTTTCTTTACAAACAGGGGGGAGAGTGTTGTGCTTGCCTACTTTTTGGGTATTGTAACTCTGTAAGTACCCAAATAAAAAGGATGTATCATCAATATCACAATGCGCTCTATTTTATTGCGGGCAACATTGACGTACCTACCAGGAGATGGCATCGGGGCCTTTGCTCAAAAACGTCTCAACCAAAGGAGGCCTAAAACGCGCTGGTTAGATGAACAAAATTGGTCTTCATACGTGTGATGCTGGGGCCACAATAACGGGAAATGCCGTTAATTATCGCGATGATTGACGTTTGACATAAGTGTGGCCACAACTTAAGGCGATAATTTGACATAGGCAATCACATTGGCATTTGACGTTAGCCGATCAGTCAAGTGGCGGTACATCAAAAAGTTTAAAGCGAGAATTAAAGTGCTGAAGCGGCCACGCTACATATTAAAGAAAGAGAGAAGAAAGTTTACGATTGTTGTTTCGTTGCATTCACGATGATCGTTCAAGTCGCGATGATAGGCATTGACATTTCCCTTGACGTTGATCTTAGTGTGGCCCCAGCATGAGACGTAGAATTCCTCTGTATATTTTACAGGCGAGTTTCAGATAGTACTGATATATAAAGACATAACATGATTGTAGGTAGGTATGTCACAAACAATGATAAAACAATATGTCTCAATTTATTTGGCTCTCTATAGCAGACTCAAAGGCACATTTTGATTGTAAACACCCGCATTTACAAGTTAATTGGAAAACTAGGAGTCCTTTAATCCACTGAGGGGAGTTATAATGGACATTGTCTATTTGTTTAGAAAACAAACATGGCTAGATTGCATTGGTTAATTTGATTGAAAGCCAATTTGCGATTAGTACCACGCTTTTATTACAAGTGGATTTGTTTTGGAATGAACTGTATTGATTTTGCGAAAATACTTTCCTATCTCTTTTCCTTCAAGTAGAAACCTTTTATTTTTTGTGATAGAGTATTTGAAATCTTGTTAATTTTTTACTAGCTGCACCCCGTGGTTCCACTCGCAGTTTTCTCACTATCCTGCAGGAACCAGGATAGAAAGTAACTTATGTGTTTATTCATGTATAACCTCTATTCCAAACTTCATTCCATTCCCTTGAGCAATTCAAGCGTGAAGACACATTTACTGACAAACCGTCTCACTAATAATATTAGTATGATTATTGTGATAGTACGTTATTAGTGTAATCACACTCAAAGATCTTACTTTTATTAGACCTCGATGATGTCGTAATGTGACCATTGCCAAATTTCAACTGTACCGTTTAGCTCTGAAAAATTACGATAAACAGACACCAGATCATAAGAATCTCGCTATCAAAAGGCACAGAACACTAGAAACAGCATCTGCCCAGCAGCATCTCTTTAGCACAAAGTATAATACTTCAGAAAATAGCTACGAACCTAAGGCGCTGCCTAGACGTGGCAATTTTGATCTCCGAGTTTGGCAACTAACAACCTGCAACTGGCTTTTTACGACGTCTTTCATATAATGTAGAGATACTGCGCAGACCAAGCAACTCTAGCTGTGAATTTAATAATAATTTTTGATGACTGAAAATGGTTACTATGTAAATTTCTACTTGCTACAACTACTTACAAAATATCAGTTGTCTCAAGCTGCTAGGTTCTGCAGGCCTCAACGACCTCATTTTTCAAGATCCATCGTTACATTGATTTATGTCTCTTGAAAGTTGCAGCAACCGTCAACCTTTTATTGTTGCAACTAGCAACCGGTACTGACTCTTGTAAAAAGTCGAGAGTTGCCTCAACTAAAGTTGAAACGTCTGCATAGCGCCTTAGTATCCCGCAGACGAATAAACCCGAGAGGCTCGGATCTTTTTTGCACAGACTCTCATAAAGACTACACTTATCCGTATTTGCTCATCCGCCGCGCTCACATTATAATAACTTGGTGGATTTCGTGAGCAATTCCCCGAATTCATAATTCCGCTGCAAACTCAGTTAAAAGTTGAAATTAAAACATAGTTAAACCCTCATCCGACTAGGTAGTTACATTTTGTTGTGCCACGCAATTAAGTTATCCATCCATTACTTGTTTCTAGGATATTATTTACTAGTTGCGCCCCGCGGTTTCACCCGTGTCTTCCCGTTATTCCGCAGGACCTTTTTCTGGAATAAAAAGTAGCCTATGTGTTAATCCAGGATATAAAGCTATCTCCATTCCAAATTTCATTAAAATTAGTTTAGTAGTTACGGTGATACGTGAAAATAAACATTCACACACACAAACTTTCGCATTTATAATATTAGTAACTGTTAACGCGGCAGCTAAGTATTATAGCCGAGCACGTCTCCAAATAGCGGGAGGAAGGATGGCTGGTTAAATAAGGGATGATGACGACTAACCTGGTCTTCCACTGGCACTGCACAAGGCACACTACAATCACCTCGGGTTGGGGTTCCTCCTTGTAGGTGGCTCGGTCTCCAAATAGGAAGTTCCAGCCTTGGAGCGCTTCTTCACGGCTTCTTCAGGTTTATCTCTTCACCAGAGCGGGCTTCGATATGGATGGTAAGTGGACTGTATTTGCGGTGCGGCGCGGCGCGGAAGTGATATTCTAAAGCGGAGCGGTAGTCGCAACGGACGAGGGTCGATCGCAGACTACTTGTCGCGGCAAGCAGCTGCTTGTAAGTACGTATGTGACGACACAGGTCGTCGCCGAAAATATAAGGGAAGATGAGGGTAGGTATAATAAAAAGTGCCAATGTAAGTGGCGCGTTCAGTAACTCACAGTAACAAGTTATTGAATCCTTCTAATATTATAAACGTGAAAGTTTGTAAGTATGGATGGATGGATGGATGTTTGTTACTCTTTCACGCAAAAACTACTGAACGGATCTGAATGAATGGAGATAGCTTATACCCTGGATTACCACATAGGCTACTTTTATCCCGGGAAATGGTTCCTGCGGGATAACGGGAAGAGGCAGATGAAACCGCGGGGCGCGACTAGTCCTATATAAAGAAGTCTACAGCAGAGGTCCCAAACTTATTTTGTCTACTGCCCACTTTGAGATTAAATTAAATTATTTTTTAGCGCCCCCAGTAAGACTCTACAGCCCTCTACACAACACCCCCATTTTGGTTCTGGGTCTCATGCCTCCCCCCCCCCCCCCCCCTTAGGCCTGCAGCGCCCACAAGGAGAACCTTTGGCAAAGGCTGGTCTACAGTATCGAAGTTACAAGTTAGTTTATCGGTTATCACAGAGAACTAACTTGTCTTCTAACAGCACCCACTCCAGTCCACGTTTCCACTGAAAACATAATTATCGTGACCCTACAATGAGTTCCCCGGTCCCCTCAGACAGCTTTTACATAAAACACCCGGAACGAAATCCGAGAGCGGGCCAGAGTAATCATAACCGTTTAATTATTTTGTTTACCTGACCACTAAACCTCTTTGACTTTCTATCCGTGAAATGGAGAGTAATAGCTCTGATATATTCGTAAAGTTGACCATTGAATTAAATGCGACCTTTTTGACAGTTTCGTGTCATATGATAAAACCACTTCCTCTTATCTATTTATATAAGTTTTCTGCATTTGTATTTGGATGTAGTCAAAGACAGTAAATTTACAATTATAGAGTATCTATCATATTAGTATTTTTTAAGAACAGAATGGAATGAAACAAAATTATTCTGACAATAAATTGTGGTCGAAGGTGGCGCTATGTACCTACGCCTGGACGGAAATCTATTTCTCAATTCGAGCTACTCTCAAGCGAAGCTAATACACCAATGGGCATCCGTAGATGACTGTTGATAAGCATACCTTCAGATTATAAACCTTCAAATCATTTAAAGGCTTTAAATAAAACTATTACAAAGCCTAATATTTCACAATTTATGATAATATAAATTACAAAACAACAACTAAGCCGCAAGGACTAAGCAAGGTGCTAATTCTAATGAAGTTGATGTGGATGCGTAAATATACGTAAATTAAGTTTACTCCCGGCTAGCTGAGTTAGCTTTGGACCGTATTCTGTTGGGACAGTTTCGTAAGCATTCTAGTTCGTTATAAATCAAAACTATTTTAATTATAGGATTGTTACAAGGGTTTATTACTTGACACGTATCCCGTGTTACTGTGGAAAAGTTTTAGCGATCTGCAAGCCGAAGTAAGCTATTAGTTAAAAATATATGAATTAAATAAATGACAAACGGTTAAATTTTTCGTACATAATGACAATAATAAGCATTAGAAACCGGCCCTAAGTCAACGCTTGTCAAAACTCAAGATATAGCTTGCTTACTATTTTGTATGGGACGTAGCAATCACCATTGTAGAAACGATACATTTATATTCGAACGAATACCTAACTTTTAAACTTACTTGTATCATCTTGCCTAAACTCTCTAGTGTGTCATACAAACACATCGTTATAATATCTGACATCCCAAGGAGACTCTTGCAAAGGAGAGTCCTACTTTAATAACCTTAATTTTATAAGGTGACGTAATAAAATTTGCCAAAAAAAAATCCTTTGAAGACGCTTAACTTTCACGCAAGCTTCACAAGTTTATTTCAATACCTTCACGTTTTTATTAATCCAAAAACGTACCTATTTTGTTAGACTGGAAAACTTTTTCAATTTTAACTTTGAAAGTGCTTTTACAGTATACACTCTATAATCATGTTTTCGCATTAACAAATAAAAGTTTTGGTAGCGTTAAATTACAAGTTTTTAATATTGAAACTAAAAATATCCGGGTGCAGTTACGCACGTAATATTTGCCTGCTGGAAAAACTGAGCGAAAAAGTTTTTCCTCGAATTTGGTTTTAAAACTAGAATATTACCATGTATTTTTTTTTGTTTGTTATTGACCATGGTAGTTTTAAAACAGTATTTAGAATATTTATCATTTATTTGTTTGATTTCTCATTATTTCGGCCCTGTTGCGAGTGCCATGACCACAAAAGTACTACTCTGCCCATTATCAATCCTACCTGCAGAAACTTTTGGCATTTTCGTGATCATGGCGCTTGCAATAGTTCTAAAAAACGAGAACAAACAAAAAAAAATGGTAATTTTCTCGTTTCAAAATCAAATTCTAATGTGACCATAAAAATCCTCTTTTCTTCTAGATCTGACAGGGTAGCGTTTGACTGGAAGTCATCTGATGTAAGTGAAGATTTCATCGACATTGGCGCCACGCTACAACTAGACTGGAACTGGCTTTCAAATGAATCAATAGTTTATGTATGATAACAAAACAAATATAAAGATACTATTTAGTAACTGAGTCAGCAGACCTGTGACGGACATTTAAATTTAATTTGGCAACAATTCCGAAACTTAATTCCTTCATTAACAGTAAATATTAACGTAAACGAATGCCTTAATTAGATTTGTTGTCTCTGATTTGAAGTCTTTCCGTAAACAACTGCCATCAGCTAATTAAAAACATACTTAAACTTTTCTAAAATTTCTTCGGATTTTTAATAAACTTTCAATAAATGAATATAAATGGTCCACTAATTAGTAAATATTTTTTTATATGTTAGTTATCTCTACATAATAAATGCAAAAAATTGTGTTTTTTTATTTGGTTTTGTATTTTATACGGGCTAGAATTTGAACACAAGTCACCTGAAGTTAAGTGACGAGGTGGTCGAAGGTGACATCATGCAACGCCTGGACAGGGAACTGGCTCTCAAGCAGGTTACTGGTACTCACCGATATGTGCTTGGCGACAAATTCTGCCCTATCATATGCTACAGTTTCATCACAAATTTCCTTAACCGAAAGCATACCAATAAGCCATCATCGCTTGAAACTGGGCAGAGATAGTCATTGCTAAACAGAAATAAAAAAACACATAGATACTAATAAACTAGTTCGTAGTAGACTCTTGCTTAGTCTACTTAGTTGATGTTCAGAAACGCAATTAGCTAAAGTAATTGAACCAAAACCGCTATTAAAGGAAAAACTACTAACAGAATGGATTTGATTGCCACGTGGCAAAGGGTACCGTGATTATCTACCTTTTTGAGTAATTAAAGTCCGAAATTAAATTTGCTCTGCGCTCTGCGAGACCACTCGACCGTAACACAAAGACACGTGATATGGGTTCTTAATAGCAACACAAAGCTACGCCTCCATGTGCAAATTAGATGAGATTAGTTACATACTTGGACACTAACACTCAAGGAGGAGAACAAGCTTTTAATAGCGGAAAGAAAGATTCTCCGAAAGTTATTGGGACCAACTCGCCGGCAAGATGGCACGTGGAGGATCCGGAGAAACCAAGAGATCGAAGATCTAGTGGGCGAGCCTAACGTGATCGGTGAAATTAAATCGCACCGACTACGTTGGCTTGGCCACGTAGTCCGCATGGGGGAGGATCGGGCGGCAAAGCGTTCTTACTTGGGACGACCGAATGGCCGTAGGCCGGTCGGACGCCCTAGATACCGCTGGAAGGACGCGGTGGATGCAGACCTGCGCGAGCTCCAGACTCTCAACTGGGCTGAAATCGCTCAAGATAGAGAAGAGTGGCGCTCTCTCGTTTCGGAGGCCAAGACACACTTTGGGTCGCTGAGCCATCGGAGTTAGTTAGTTACATAATTAACCACCTACAATTTTACCTTAAACTTTAATAAGTTTTGCGAATTTTCAATTTCATTTGTTTATCTGTGGTGAGGGCCCAGAAAAAGCTTGGATGGGTACGCTTCGAATTAGACGTGATGGGTAGCATAAAAAAGTAAAATAAGTTACATGGGCAATAAATATTTCTATTCGCGACGCTATTTAGCTTCTGGCGCACAAATCCAAATTGCAAAAAAAAAACTGGCACCCGTAGCCAGTTTAGCACCATTTTAGCACATATTTAATATCGCAATTTAATGTCGAAAAAAGAAAACGAAGATGGGATTTAAACTCATATAAGTGATTCAAATTTTTTATTGAACCGTGTGGTTAAGCATCATCATCATCATTATCAGCCTTTCACGTTCCCACTGCTGGGACTCTGGCTTTCTGTCAGAGAGAGTATGGGCTGTAATCTACCACGCTGGCCCAGTGCGGGTTGGTAGATGTCGCATGCCCTAGAATGTGGTTAAGCATACAAGCTATAATTTAAAGGACCCGACGCTAATAATGAATCATTTTTCAAAATTAAATTTGACTACTTGATGCAAATTTTCAGCATCAGAAATTTAATTAAGTTTTACATCAAAGCAACGCTGGGTCAATGGGGTAGGATTCGCAGTTCGGAGCAAAAAGGGCCATCACCATTTACCGACCGGAGTCAACCATTTCAAGGCAAAATTTAAGGCTTTATTCTGACATTATAGCTTTTAATTGAGGACGTATTAATATTATTAAGCAGCCTGAATTTGCATTTTCGGGTTTAACTTTCGTATTGCATTGTTAGAGCGTTTAAAGTGTTTTGAAACAAGGCAATCAATTAATTTTGACATTTAGAAGTATGAGAATACTTTTTCATAATTCATAATTCATTTATTCCAAGAATGTTGTACATATAAATATGAGTTCTTAAAATAAAAATTTGCTCATACATTCTACCATAACAATGGTGTGGAATGTCATCTTAAGTTTACAATTTAAAATAATTAATAATAATATGAATTAGGTACAATGTCAGAATTTTTGTATTTTTGTAAACTATCAGATATATTTTCAGATACAGGCATTGATGTTTAATATTCATTATGTACCCATACTACCTATACCTAAAGGCTTCGTCCTGAGTGACTTATTGACTGACTGACTAATGGACTACGTACAGTCTAAATCACTGGTTCTAGAATGCAAGACATATGGAGGTTAGCTGATTTAAGTACTTAATGTTTTAAAAAAAATAGATTTTGCAAAAATCACCTCCAAAACGGGTCAATGAAGTTTGTATGGCAAAATTATCAACTTCACGCGAGCGAAGCCAGATGGCAGTACACCGTACACTAGTCCTGGTATATTATATATCTAGGTTCTTATACTCGTGTTTGTATATAGTTGGTTAAAACATAAACCAAAACTAACACAACCTTTTGTGGTACAAGGGACTCAAGAAAATTATGGAGGTATCCAGTTCATCAAGTCATTCGGCCCTATATTGAGGTTTCCACAAACATTTTATGATAATCACGGCTTAAGGGGTCCATAAAAATGTACCCGCAGCTCTTGTGTAGAGCGAGAACTGCGCTCACCATTCAAATGCAAATTGGTATAAAGAGCCGATTTTTTTGTCGAGTAGACATTACACGAGTTCTTATTAAAGTGGACTGTAATGTCTAGTGGTATAACAAAAAGGTTTGACCGTAAATTTGGTAGAGATTTTACGGCATTCGCTAAGAGGTTGTAAAGCTTCAGCGCTTTTTGAGATTGTCGTAAAAGGAGGTAACTGTTCATTACGAGTTTGGTCGATAGTTATGAAAAATGTTCGAGCTATCAAGCTGGTGAATTAGCATTCAGAAAACGTGAGTAACTGACTCAGCATTCATACGTAGGGCACGAGGGACGAAGTTTGCATTTGAATTATCTTATAGGTAGGTAGTTGTATTAGTAAGTTGAATGTAGAATCAACTACTTTTGAAATGGACTGAGTTCTTGTCTGAGTGTTAAGAATCGCCCGATCCACGTAGTTTCTGATAACCTAAATACAGGGAAGATCATAGTTATAGTTAGGGGGTTACATATACGAGCACGTATTTGAGTGTGTTATTATTGAACCGGGCTTGTGGTATTAATGTAGGAGTTGTGGGGAGTCGATAATGCAAATGGCTAAAAGAGGTTTCCCCCTTTGAACGTCACCATAAATGGCCATTCATGGTGGCGTTCAAAGGAGGAGGCTTATGTGCAGCAGTGGACCTCTTTCAGCTATTGATGATATATTCATATTCATGTTTTATTGCAAACATACTGTACAAAGAACTTAAAAAAGCTATAAATTTTAATGGTACATTTAGTCCGTATGGGCCCCGTCGGGCACACCACAAATTAGAAGGGAGGAGGACGTTTTCTAAATTCCATAATAAATGGCCAATACAATTCTTAATTATTATTTTCATTTAAATATTCGTCAATAGAATAGAAATCAATAGAAATTTTCTATCATTTTGTATACTCATAGTTGTTAATGGTAATGCACAATCTGTTTTCCATAACACTTCAATTGGCCCTCATCGACCTTATTTACTCCAAAATCACTGATTTCTCATTAATCTGTCATTTAAGGGCTAATAATGAGTAAAACAGAATTGAATTACTCAAATAATGAGCCTAAGTTGACTTCAACATCAAAGTTTGTTTTAGTCTTTGTAAGTCAGTAATAAGAGGTGGCGTTCTTTGTGGAACTTTGTCAAAGGCAACTTTGAGTACCAAAGACAATGTTGTTTGATGAGAAACTTTAGTTTTAACGTTACTTCATTAATTTATGGAATATAATAATGATTGACGGCTTACAATTATATTATTAGTAATTATTATCTGAAAAGTGAATTAACCTTCGCTTTACATCACTTTTTTTAATAGTAAAAGCAACTTCTAGTAGTTGTTCTAATTTTAATATTCCTTGTATTGTAGTGTGCTAATAAAGAGTTAATCTATCTATCGAACTTCCAATGCAGTCAGTTTCACCGAGTAATTATTAGTTTTAATTCCTACAGAATGCGTTTGACTAGAACTCACATGATGTTAAATGACGTTAAATGACGATGTGGCCAGTCCACATCGTCATTTAACTTGTAATATACTCTTGTAATATAAATATTTATGTGAGCTGATCATTGTATAATCTCAAGCTGTGCTCCTCGGGTTCACTTCCACCTTCGTGGATGTTGATATTTTACAGGGGTTTACCATCAATTTCGAATATTTCCATACAAACTTGTTTTTTTATTCATTAAATTTTCAACAACATCCACGCATACTAGTACTCAAAATTACTCAATCAAGAAGATTAATTACTATATACCATTTAATCGTTATTGCCATTTAAATTAAGTTGTTCTTGTTTACTTACATATAATTATATTACACAAAGCAAATAAAATCAGGTTTTTTATTTGTAGATGTTTAGTTTTATATAGATAGTTTAGCTTTAGTATTTAGTTTAATTTTTTATCCAATTGTATATATTTGATTTGTTGTATACTTATTTGTCTCAATTTAATTTAACAAAGCAAATTAAACTTTACCAAACAAAAACAGATTTAAACAATGAATGAAAGAAAAGAGGAAAACACCATTTCACTTATCTTCTACTTATCTCTTAAAGTTTGCGTGTTGTGAGATTCTGGATGAGTAATTTCAGTCAAATAGATACAACAGTCATCATCACACACACACACAATGCTCATCCCACACACACACACACACACACACACAAACACATGCACACCCACCCAAACACAGACACACACACACACACATCCTACACACACACACTCACACACACACACACACGCCCATCACACTGGTCTTCTCTCTGTTAGAGAAAGAGAGAAGTATAGGCCATAATCCACTACGTGGGCCTAAAGCGAGTTGGTGGATAAGCGAATGGCGAGCCCTACTTTCGGAGTTTTCAGACCACCTTCGACATACTCCAACGACTGCTATCTTAAGATGACAACCAAGACCATGCCTTCCGAAGAACGGAAGCTCTCAGTTGTAAATACCGCTAGTGGTCACCCATCCAAGTAGTGACCGCATAGAACGTTGCTTAACCTAGTTGATCGGTTAAGAACGACTAGGTAAGATTCGCTGCGAGCACTACAGCAAGCGTCAACTTTTACGATACAATACAATAGTCCTAGTTTGTATTTATTTATCAGCATTGCTTCCGATCCATCGGGTGGGAAACAACCGCAGTTCCCGTATAACTTTGCAAAGTTATATCTAATCAGAGGCGATAACTTGCCGCGACGACGTGACTTACGGAACTGACTGCTGAGCCCATTTCATGTTCAGATTCGGTACGTGATGAGTATTTTCCCTTCCTGGATGGCCTACATATTCAGTTTACCAGCTAATGACGTGATAATTCTGAGACTATTATGAAACAATTGATGATCAACCCAAGCCTAGATGCAAACGTTTATTTTTCTATAATCCTTAACGTCTTGTAACATCTGTTACATCATCTTTATATCACAAACGATATAATTATTTTATTATAATCACTCGTATGACATAATATTATCGTCGTAACGCATTATCAACCATGCATGCATCGTTATCGGAAATTCTAGATGTCAATCGAAGCGCAATTTGCACTCCCTGGCCACGGATTATGCAGCTTCTAATGATATCCGCCAGTGATATTGTATCAGTGATCGAGAACGTTTCAATTTTTGCCAACGGCAAATATGTACTGGTAAAGCTTCAGGACCTAGGTCACCGACATAGCTTTTCTGATTTTCAAGTCGAAATGACAGGTCACAGCGCACAACGAACCTATAACCGATGGGGAAGAATGGTTCTCGAGTGGCGACCACCAACGGGAAGACGCTCTGTAGGTAGGCCCCACACTAGGTGAACCGACGATATTGTAAGAGTCGCAGGGAGCCGATGGATGCAAATGCCTAATAGGCGTTTATGGTGGCGTTCAAGGGGGGAGGCCTATGTTCAGCAGTGGACTTCTTACAGCTGATGATGATGATGATGATGGTGAAAGCTTCAGAAATGAGACTCTACGATTGTATTGGCTGGTTTAATATCATGTCGTCGGTCCACCTAGTGGGGGGCCTACCTACCTACAGCACGCCTTTCTTAGAATACCTACCCTTACATTAATTTAAAACCATATTTTTAAACTGCTGCTACGTTTAGATATGACTAATTATTGAGTTTCTGGGTGGCACTTAACTTTAATGGGTAAACGTGACACTTACCATGAGGCGAGCGACTTGTTTGTCTTGTCACTCAGTTACATAAAAAATTACAGAAGTTGCGCCACGAGAAGCTAATTTCCAGCCATAACAAATTACACCGCTTTGAAAAAGTCACTTAACTCTGGTAGTACCAGTACTCTAGTACAGTCAGCGACAAAAGTAGCTGATCATACTAGTTTTTTCAAATGTGTTTTAGATCAGTAATGATTGGTTTTTTTAACATTTTACAAGGTAGCGTTTTGAGCACAACATAACACACCTTATTTTAAGTGATGATGTGGTCAAAGATTGATGTTTAAGATGACGACGGTAATCGGAAAATGTGTTTTTGTTCAGCGACTTTTGTCGTTGACTGTACTTACTACAAAATACTGGCTGTTCCGCAGTGTCACACGCCAGGATCTCCTGAAAAAAAAAATTTTTTTTTGAGTTCAATAAAACATGGCTTATGACGCTCAGAGATACCTTTTTATCAGTGAAATAATCTTCAAAATCGGACTTCAAAGTTGTTCCGGCAATTTTCTTTATAATGATCAACCTATTAAGTTCCAACTGCTGAAATACAGGCGTTCTCCCAGAAAAGGAGAGAGAGAGACAGAGAGAGAGAGAGAGTATGGGTTACTTACCACGATAGCTCAGAAAAGACATTACCCCCTACATCTTAACTCACAAACATAAAAGAAGAGGAAAAAGTTGTCTATTCTGTGCTAAAGCTTCGGTCACACACAGCGAATACTCGCTGCGAGTGCATTCGCTGCGATCATTATCGCATATATTCACTACCTGCCTGTCACACACAGCGAGTTCTACACGAGAATTTCGAGTCTGTAGGTGCGAAAATTTTAAATCAAGTCTAGAGTGGCGCGCTGAGCGGAATGGCCATTCACAGTGAGTACCCTGTCACACACAGCGAATATTCGCGGCGAATGCGCATTCGCCGAGAGTAAAATTGAACATGCTCAATTCAAATCGAGGTGATTGAGTCACAGCGAATAGCCTATCGCATACAGTGAATACTCGCGGCGAGTAAGCATTCGCAGCGAGTATTCGTTCTGTCAGACCGAGGCTTTAGGTTGCATGACTGCATATTCCGTCATTACATGCTTCAAAAATAATACGGGTTCAGTACGTTATCGGTAGAAAGAAGGCAGAGGACGCAGTCAAGCATCGACGACGCGACGGGAGCACTTGATAGCACGCCAAGGCGCACTTTACATTCACCGGCCTCGCTTCTTATACGATCAGAGATATAATATAGTCGTGACCGAACTGCGCAGCGTTCATGAATATTTATTGCGATGCATCGAATATGGTTTAGAGAAAATAAATTTTTCAGTGTTATTTTCAATGGGCGCTCGAGAGATAATGTTATGGACGCGTTTTAGCTAGCGCAGCGTAAGGCCTTCCGCATACCAATCGTAAGCGTAGTCTCCTCGTAAGCGTATCATACAGACGCAAGTATATTACGAGACACAGCCGGCAGACTCACTAAAGAGCCAGTTCCCAATCCAGGTGTGCGTGTACCTTCGACCACATCTTCACTTAACATCACTTGTGGCCAAACGCTACCCTGTAATTGGTCAAAAAAGACCTGCAGAGTTCTACAAAAGAATCGTTGCGTAGGCGAATCGTTTTGTAACCAAAATCTCATTTATTGTTGAAAGCATGACGTCGCTGGAACCTTATATTTTCGATGGATTTATAGATGTTTGAACGTACGTATGTACGTGCTCGTATCATGCTTTTTCGTTTTAAGTGCGTATTACGATACGCTTTCGTTATGACGCCGTGTGCGAAGGGGTTAACTGTGTAGCGACGTTGCTTCAACTTAATCTGCACCTACCATTTATGAAGAAGGCGGTAAGGTCGTCACTCACTTAGAACGCACCGCTCCGGCATAGCA
Source organism: Opisthograptis luteolata (assembly GCA_931315375.2). Lineage (NCBI taxonomy): Eukaryota > Metazoa > Arthropoda > Insecta > Lepidoptera > Geometridae > Opisthograptis > Opisthograptis luteolata. The sequence goes on along the minus strand of OV928049.1, from coordinate 8,349,700 downwards.
AACAACTGCACATCGAAATGTGGTCTTTAAGTTGTGTTGCGTAAATTACATTTTAACAAGAACAAGATAAGTTACTCAATGGCTCGCGTTAAGCAGTTATATTAACATATTAAAAAAAATACCCAAAGGCTACTTTAGGCAACTTTTCAAAATATTGCCTAGATATTTTTATTGATTTTTCAAAGTTTTCATTACTCTCCGATCAGTATGAGATACCTCCTCTGTCGCCTATTGAGACCAGGGCCTTAATCCTTCGAAGCGCATTTCACATACTCTACAATAAAATTCTTTCTTGTACCATGAAATGTAATACTCGCCTTTCCCGATCAAATATAATATAACTGCTGAGCTACACTGAACTAGAGACGTGAATATTTACTGGGATGCAATATGTTTTAAAGTGAACCCATATTTCGATACTGTACATATCTATATTTCAAATGGTACCTATAGTAGTCCTTCCTACTAATATAGGGCGGGTTTCAATAACCGATCTATCCACGGTTTGACATAAATTTGACATTACTTCTATGGAGTTAATGTCAAATTTCCATCTCCAGTAGGGCAAATCGTGGATAGGTCGGTTATTGAAACCGGCCGATAATAAACGTGAAAGTTTGTGGGTATGAATGTATGGATGTTTGTTACTCTTTTACGTAAAAACTACCGAACGGATTTGAATGAAATTTGAAATGGAGATAGCTTATACACTGTTTTAACACATAGGTTACTTTTTATCCCAGAAAAAGGTTCCCTCTTGATAACGGGAAGACGCGGGTGAAACCGTGGGGCGCAGCTAGTTAAAAATATTTGTAAGGGTTACAAGTTACTATACCTACATATCTTCTATCTATGTAAGTAAAAATTAAATAATATTCTTTGGTAAGCTCTTTAGTTAGATACCGATGAACACAGGTTATGAGTAATAAAAAACGCGAAAAGTTGTCCGGAAAATTGGGAAATTCGTGAAAACTAAAATGGGTTTTTCTATGGGATTTTGGTGGTAACACCTGTGTCAAGGTAGGGCATATCGATAGTGTAAGAATACGAAGAGTATTTCAAGACTATTGTACTAATTACAAAATGCTACTTTATAATATTTATGTAATTTTAATTACTCATTTTCAATCAATTGTTTTGCGCACTGAAAATACACACCAATACGTACAACAAACCAGTAAATATTACGGCTACAAAAGTACTTAACTTTGTAGAAAATAAATTTATTTCCAGTTCCTGAGCAATCAGGGTATTTAGCTGATTATATCAGACCAAGATTACATTAACTATTTCCGTTTACCCAACTGAATTCGAGATTATTTCACCCTTCTATAATAACAGAGCACTGGGCTATCTCCACTGGAAGGTTATACGAGTGTCTCTCTGGTTATGAACAGACACATTGCCTATCATTTCACAAATGTTTTCCGAATATCAAACAGCAATTCGCGAAAGTCCTGTTTTTCGCTCACGCGATAGTACCCTTTACCTCTCTCGCTTTAGAGAAAGAATTTGCGTGATAGTTCACGTCTTTTCCGTTCAGTTTGTATCCGTTTGGGTTGAAGAGTGAGGAGTTGTGAGGAGCAAGTGTTTTTCACAGTCTCATTATGTGACGATTCGTATTCTGAGTGTAGTTGGAGTTACGGGTGTAATGGAGGGACTGTGACACTCGTGACACGGACCGCTATTTTCTGCGCTTACATCAGTGAGCATTATTGATTTTGTCATTAGAAGCCCCCTATGGTCAAGTGTAGACTCGGGATTTTTATCTTGGGATTTTAGAGAACTTGCTCCAATTCAATCAATTAGTAATATGAAAAAAATTGACAATATGATCGCGCCAAAAAAATTACCTGCCGGGCGTTTCTTGCCTGTTCTTTTGCCGGCGTAAGGAGATTGGAACAGGCGTAGCTAGTTTTATGTTTGACGTTTTAAAGTGATCACAATGTATCCTATTGAATAAAACAAATTTTGACTTTTGACTTTTGACCTTTTACCCCTCCTAGGGGCACAAGGGCCCTGTTAGTAAAGAATTTCAACCTACTATTGCACTATGTTTTTGGGATTATTCTTTATTCACCATTCATAGCCTTTAAAACTACCGATAGAGTATTAGAGTATGGCGTAGCAAGTAAGACAGGTTGATTTTCCCGCCTGAATTTGTATAGTTCCGAACATAAATTATCACCTTTATTGTATTATGATTACAACTCTCTGCGGGTGACTGCAAATTGCTTGATAATATAATTTCTCATCAACAATGATTATATCTGAATTACTAATGGTTTTTTGTAAGTCGTAATGATTACTTAGGATTAACTTGACATATCGGAATGGATTACTACGATTACAATACATGATTATTTATTTATCACATATGTGCTCCGGAGGGGTTTAAAAAGTTATGATTAAATAAATAGTAATTAATCCTCTTTGGCGAAGAAAATAAAGCACATCCACACACAATTGATTTATGCTCATTTTTCCCCGCATACTTGCAACTTGCTCCCTCCGAAAGACTTTGCGCAATGCTACAAATTGTAGTTCTTCAAGAAGGGTGTAAAAAGAGTTCCTAAGGGTCAGCAACGCATCGCCAACTCCCCTAGTGTTGCAAATGTCCATAGGCGACGGTGACCACATACCATCAGGCTGCTTGTGCTTGTGCTTGTCTGCTTGTTTGCCTCACTACTACAAAAAAGAGAGCTCGATTCGAAACCCATGCAACCTATTTTGAGGAACACTATAGTTTCATCGATAGTTTCCTTCACCGAAAGATCAAACTGCCTATGTATGAATTGCAAGCCAACTTCAGTATCATTGAGCTGTCATCGTTATAATCATATTTATGTCAAAAATAACTAGGACTTGTAAATGATACCCAAACATATGAGTCATCTTCGAAACATTCACATTCTCTATACGTATCAAGGGATTAAAAGGTTAAAGTCGTTAGTAGGATCTGATCACGTGATCACTTTAAAACGCCAAACCTAAGACCTAAGACTACTACACCTGATCCAAACTCTTAAGCTACAGAAGCCTACAGAAGGTATAAGAAGAAGAAGGTTTAATTTGGTCGTCATCACATTCAGATTTTTTTCTTATTATTGATTGAAAGAATTCGAGCAAGTTTCCTTTAATTCCAAGTTTCTTAGTTCTGATGTTTTATAAATTTGCACATTTTTTAAATTTTCCTAAGAATTTTAAGACAAGAAAACACGAAAATAATTAAGAAAATAAATAAATGCAAATTTGTTCGTCAAGTGGTTTATTGCATTTTTTGATCAATAGTCGGTTTCAGTTTTTTCCAATAAGCGATTTATCGTGACATTAAGGAACTTAGAAGGGGTATCTCCTGCCTGTGTCCAATCGGTACATTCCAGTTCTGTAAACAAAACATAAGCTTTAATCTCTTTTCTTTGGAGTTACAAACACGTTTAAGCATATATAATTAATATGTCATTGTTATACAACGATATGTCAACCAAAATAAGTTACGATCGCATTATATGCCTCATAAGTTAAATTGGTACAACTTTTTATCGGAGGGCTGACCAGGTGACGGTCTTTTGGCCTTTACAACTTCACCGGGCTGCTGGGGAGGCGAATAGGGTGCCCTCCACCAAAGATTTACCAAACCTAAAGTTACCACATCATCCACCTGAGGGGTGCGGCCTACGGCTTGGATTGGCGATGTGAGAGAGGAATGAAGCCCAGATAAAGGAGTTGGGGAGATGCTAATACCTATGGAGGAGATACGAATACGGGGGCTCCATTGGTGGGCATTAGGACATTACTGAGGGTGTCTGTTACCCACGGGGGTCAGATTTGATGATTCTGGAGCGGTTAGAAGTGAACACATTATAGACAACACCTTCGATAAATACATACCCTGTTTTACGCAAATCATCATTGCCCATGTTAAGTCGTGCTCCACGGCAGTTGTTCCACGTAATCTGCAGAGTGTTAGTGCATCGTTGTCCAACCAGATGGTTACGGGTGACAGTGGAAGCGAAGAGCTCCCAGGCACGGTTGTGGTTGCAAAGGTTGGCCAAACAGCCAGGCTGTGAGATACCACCATTGGGGAAGAAGTCTGCGTTGGCAATAGCGCTTCCAATACCAAGACCACCAACAGTGTAGCCACCATCGGTGTGGATGGCCTCAACGTAGACACCATCGTTGGGGTTCAGGCGGTTGGAGTTGTAGTTCCATAGGGGACCTGCGGGGTCCAGACCTGTAACAAAACACAATAAATCCTTAATCCTTTGATCACACATTATATTATTAATCATGACAGTGAATCATCTTTTGTTTATTAAAATTGTTTTTTTTCGAATTCTGTTAGGAATGTGTGTTATATATATGCAATAGAATACCAGTGACACGAGCAGCTCTGCGGCCCATTGCACGACCAGCGTTGCCGACCAGGTGAGCACCCAAACTGAAGCCGACCAAGTGCATGGAAGTGTACGGAGCACCAGTGACGGAGTTCAGGAAGTTCATGAACTGGCCCAAGCCTTGTCCAGCCGCAGGAACACCTCGAGCTGCTGTCGCGTAGTCAGACATGGCAAGACGTCTCCAGTCCATGACGATGACATTGTAGTCAGCCCTTCCGAGGGCAGCTGAAATAAAATGAGCCAGTTTAATACATTACTAGTACATACAATGTCCGATGACTTTAACTAAAGTATTTTTGTTAATTACCATCGCGGATGGTTGGGTTGAGGTTGGTGTTCTGGTTACTGAGCCAGCCATGAACGACTACCATGGTGGGGTTGTTGGCATTGAAGTTAGAACGAGTGATGGAGTTAGCGTTGTTGATCGTCAGAGTTTGAGAAACGCGTGGGTTACGTCTGTGGAGAGAAAAAATGTATTAGAAATTAAAAAAAAAACTTCAATTTCATAAATGTTTCAGGATTGTATCATTTTTAGTAACCACTATGCTTTGCTTTTTTATCAGCTAATACGAGTATTTTATATATTTTGACCATTTGTAGACTTACCTGGTATACAACAGGTACTGGTTGTTTGCAGGGTTCCTGGCAATTTCTTCCAGTAGCTCCAAGTCAGGTTCTGCTTCTAGGTCAACATCATGCAGGTTGCCTTCGCCATCGGGGAATTTGATGAAGCGGGGGTATTCATGTTCAAGGCTGTAGTCGTGTGTCTCAGTCACTGGCACAGCGGATGCCAGGTATGCTGCAAAATATACGTTTATTATGAAGTAAGAAAATAAATTAAGCCTTTGATTTGTTGAAACTCCACGGCTGAGACTTTAGTAGCAATGTGACTACTAGGATTTGAATTGAGAGACAAAAACATAATGCAAGAGAAATGACTGAGTTGAATACATATAGTTTGACACTCTTTTAAGTTCTAAGGAGGAAGCGTTTGACCGCAAGTCTTCTAATGTTAACCAAAGGTGAAGCTTCGCTACACCTTGACTGGGAACCAGCGAGACTGAGAGATCAAACTTTCACGTTCCCACTGTTGGGACTCTGGCCTTCTCTCGAAGAGCGAGAGAAAGAGAGAGAGAGTCATCGATTCGCTAGACCCCAAACATTGTGGCCCATATTGCCATTCAAACAAACATTCTGTATAACGCTTGATGAATGATTGATGAATCTAACCTGTTCCACAAAGAAGAATCGCCAAAGCCCACTTCATGTTGTTTGTTGTTTGATTCTTATGCAAAATACACCTTTGATCCTACGAATTGCTGTTTTTATAATAGTATACTATCTTTTTTATCTGCCGATTTTCGAACTTTATCTAGTCGCTTATCTATTTCGTGATCCGGAAGCCGGCCTGTTTCACAGTTTCACACTTATCATCAAGTTGGTGATTGCCAATCACCCCAACGAAGCTTGTAAATTTATTTTATTTCATTTGGGTGGCTCACGGCAAACTTTATTTATTTATTTATTTATTTATTTTATCATTACATTATATTAGACGGCCAAAGCCAATTACCTATATAATTTCAAATATACAAATATACACAAAAAAATAATAAATTTGAAAAGAAAAAGAAAGATAATATTAGATTAGAATAATAAAAATTAACAATAATAAATATAGCATAAGCAAAATACATTAAAATAAAAATAAAATTAGAATAGAAAAAAATAACAATGATAAACATAGGTCAAGTAAAATTAAATAATACACCAAATTCCAAAATATATACGAAACATGTCAAAGAATATATAAACAAAAACAATTAAATATAATCACAATCATACATCTCCCTTACACACTCTTCTCGCAAAAGCCCAAGCATTCTGACAAAATTGCCATCCATTCATCCGCAAACACATCTAAAGTAGGATTTGCGTCCAGGAGGGCATTAAGCGCGGCAAGGGTTCGCGGGACAGGAGATCGGGCCCGCGCTACCGTACGGCAGAGCGGCACCGAAAACAATTTGTGTCTGCGGCAGCGCCGGTAATTGTCGGGGGCGTACAGCCGTGACAACTCATCATGGAGATCGGGAGCATCTATTCTTCCGTGTAAAACTTTGCACATTGTCAATAATTGGTCATTTGCTCTCCGTACCTCCAAACTGTTGTAACCCAAACTGCCCAAAAGAAAGTTTGTGGGGTACATGTAGGGGTAGTACCCTTTCGTGCGTTTATAAAGAAAACGGAGGAAAGCCTTCTGAACTTTCTCGAGTAACAGGGCGTATGAACTCTCGTGTGGGTGCCACACACATGAGCTGGCCTCAAGTTTGCTGCGCACCAGAGCACCGAAGATTAGCTTTAAGACGCGATCACCTTGGAAATCGCGTGAATTTCTCAGCACGAAACCCATATATTATTTATAGAACAGGTAACAAAATAAACTTGGAAAGCCAACACAACTAGAAAAGAAAATCTATAGGTACAAAACAAATAAATAACATTGAAGTATCTGTTAAAATTTCACATTACCAGCTTTTCACTAAATGCATATTATTATGAGAACATCTTTTTTTATTTTTTTTTATTATATACAAAATAATTTTTTTAATATCGTTTTTTTTGTTCCGGTTAATCTCTGAAATGGCTGGACCAATTTTGACAAGACTTCCACTCGCCGATAGTTAATGTTATAAGGAATAACTTAGGCAACTTTTATTGGAACCCTGGGACGGTCATACTTTTTATCGCGACAAACTGTATATAATTTTAATATGCATAGCCTATTAGCCTAGTATAGTTATCGAAGAGTGGAGCTTATACTAAGAAGAAGGACCCATAACCAGTTAATTTTATATGGTAGTTTGTACAGACGTATATTTTTTTAATATATTATGGTAAAAAATTTCTGTTTGCTAATAAATAATTATTACATAATTATATTCTCAGATTTCAATCATGGCTTGATTATCCGTTTGCACTTGCCATAATATCTGATAACTAGGCCGAACATGTATCCGAAATTGCGTTGCTGAGATGATACATTGCCATCGTGGTACGATGTGGTAATTCGAGATTTCATAGATTCAGTATCAACTCAAAATAGTATGTTTGATCGAGCCAGGCTAAGATACCAATTTGACCAGCACTGTTTTTCGCTTCCATCGTATCTAGATACTACTTTTCTATTATTTTGTAAATTAATGGCAAATGATTGTTGGATTCATACATTAATCCTTACAAAACCCTAATTCATTCGCCAGTCATTTACATAAAATAGAAAATTAGTTGATAAATCTGAATGATAACTGTTTATACTAGCGACCTCATAACATTGACCAGGGGAAAGTGAATAGCTTTCCATATTAAGTTTCACATCCCCTCCCCTCAGGGGATGAATTTTCAAGACTGTTGTGTACATTCTATAAAATCATACATATTTTATTAAAATCAAATAAAAATTTAAAAAATTCAGCTCTGTAGGTCTTGTGAGGTTTAACATTTCACGATTAATCAATTAGTGGTTTTTAGCTTTTATAAATAAAGAATATAAAGGTAAGGTTTCGTTAAAGATTTGTGAAGCCTCCAGAGATATATTTAGAGGGCAACAAAAGCTAGAGAACATGCAAGTTTTTTTCGTTTCTATGATATATATATGTGTGTTTGTCATTCTTCTCCTAACACATTTGACCGATTTAGATGTATGAAAATAGTTTGCACCCTGGCGAAGGACTAATAATAAGATAAAATTTAGTTATAGGTGTATTCTGGTATCAGTTCTTGGGAGCTAAGTCCACTATAGGCTATAATCCTTTAATAGATCATTAATTATTTTGATGTACGTCAAACAAGTGCCATGATAACGGAAGTCGAACATGACGTCAAGTGTATATATTTTATTAAAATGATTATATAATTAAACCTTTAATCAAGAAGGTATCATGTGTATCTCGGGTCAAGTTTGGCTGGGCATTCAAACTTGCATGTGAAACGCGTTTGCATCAAATAAACAAATGATTACAAATCGAACCCCACATACTACTTAATCCTTATTAAATCATTATCGTGATTACATTCCTAATGATACAATCAAATATAAACTATTAATCGAGTGCGCACATCACGACCTTATCACCTGGCTAGAGTTCAATGTCTACTTTTTATCATTTTTGTTTTGCAGTGATCGATTCTCAAATTCAGACCACCAAGTTCAGTATTGTCCGCTATTTTTAGAACATCCTGTATTAATAAATATAACTTGGTGGTAGGGCATTTTCAAATGGTCAGCTTGTTAGCTACCGCCTTGAAGTTAAGAATCAGTCACCAAGCGCCTATCGATCTATATACATCGTCAGGTGACTTGTGGTCAAACGCAAAAAAAAACTGTGGATTTGTGGAATAAAAACATTTTTTTTTAAATAAATCTTTATACTATACAATGCTCAGTCAATGAAAAATAAGTAAATTATACGAAAAACAATATATTATGCCGTCTTTACATTATAAAACTTTTTAGTAGGGGTACCTACTGCTGGTGTCCAAGCGGTATAGGCCAGTTCTGAAAAAAAGGTAATTTAATTAATTTAATTTGTAGCACCATTCTCCCCTTCATTGTGAATTGTATTCCTTTCCCAAAAGTACATAGATGAAAGTGTCACCATCGTACTGAGTAAGTAGCTTTACCAGCGGATAAATAATAGGGCAAAGAATAAGCCTGGCTATTCAGCGAGGCAACGTGGCCAGCATTCTGGGCACGTTGCCAGACATCAAGGATCATTTGAACTATCTTTAGACTTTCTTTAGTTAGTTCAAACGATCCAATAATGTATGCCTATATATAAACGTAAAAAATAACAGTCAGTTTTTTTAGTTAACTGTTATTACTTAAATAATTATATTAGTTAAAATACGTTCCAATAATAAATTGTAGCAGGTTAAAATATGTGTTCAAGTGGTCAGCACTCAAAGCGTTTCTTTAATGACCTTCTTAGAAAAAAAATATTGCAAAAGAACCTATTATCTGGTCAGTATTTTTTTTGCAACTGACTGACTAGACGGACAAACTACTCGCCTAATGGTAAGCGTCACTCTTGCCCATTACAGTTCACTACCACAGTGCTTTGAGGCACACTACATTTTGCTGTACAAGGAGGTCTATAGTCATGTACTATTAGGATTCATTCATATACCTATGTACCCAATCTAAATATAAATTGAACGACACATACCCTCGCTTGTTCAAATTATCATTGCCCATTCTGAATGTACTTCCGCGGCAGATGTTCAAAGCGATCTGAAGCATGCTTGAGCATTCTCTTGCGACCATGTGATCGTAAGTGACAGAAGCGGCGAAAAACTCCCAGGCACGGTTGTGGTTGCAGACATTGGTCAAACAGCCAGGCTGCGAGATACCGCCGTTGGGGAAGAAGTCAGCTTGGGCTATAGGAGATCCAATGCCAATACCACCAACAGTGTATCCACCATCAGTGTGTATAGCCTCGACGTAGACACCATCGTCGGGACTCAAGCGGTTCGAGTTGATGTTCCACAGGGGACCAGCAGGGTCTAGACCTGTGATTCCAAAGAAAACGTTATCCAATCATTTTAATTTAATCTTAACACTTTTGATTTTATAACTAAACTAACGCAATGGCTCAACGACCCAAAGCGAGTCCGATAAATAAAAGACACCACTTCGGTCTTCCCTGCGCCACCTCCTACCAGTCTTCCATCCGGTACTTTTGATTTTATAGGCTGTAGAAATATTGACCTTGGTATTATTCATTAATGAACTAATAATGGTGTATATATAAGAAATGGTAACATACCAGTGATACGCGCTGCTTTGCCTCCCATTTCACGTCCAGCGTTGCCAACCAGGTGAGCGCCTAAACTGAAGCCAACCAAATGCATGGTGTTGTAAGGAGCTCCGGTGACTGAATGTAGGTAATTCATGAAGTGTCCTAGACCTCGACCAACAGCGGGGACTCCAAGGGCTGCCGTGACGTAGCCTGACAGAGCAAGACGCCTCCAGTCCATGACAATAACATTGACGTCACTCTTGGCAAGAAAAGCTGCAAAAATGTATTGCTTTTATACTCCTATACTTTCAAATGTTTGATAGTTTCTTCTCCAAATTAAATTTATTCCAATAATTTAACTCTTAGAAAATTTGAAAACAATAAACTTATCCTTACCAGAACGGACGGTGGGATTGAGTTGAGTGTTCTGGTTACCTAACCATCCGTGGACGATTACAACAGTCGAAACATTAGCGTTAAAGTTGGAAGAAATGATAGAGTTGGCGTCGTTCAAGACCAAGGGCTGAGCCGAGTTTGGGTTACGCCTGGAACGAAAAATTGTAGTTGAGTCATTGTAAAATAGGCTTACGCTTACCATACTTTTGCCAGAAAACATGATAACTTCTTTCGTTTATTTCTTTTGTAGAATATTAGGTAGGTATTTAAGGTGGCAAGACAGCACATACATTTACTTTTAAGGACTAGTCATCATCATCATCATCAGCCTATATCAGTCTACTACTGGACATAGGCCTTTCCCAAGGTACGCCACTAAGCTCGGTCTTTGCCTTAAGAACTAGTGATTAGTTCCATTTGTGTCATATTTCACAGAAACAAATTAGCCACGATTAATATTAGGTTTCCTTCAGATACTTGCCTAGTAAACAGCAAGTAAAGATTGTTTGCAGGGTTCCTGGTGACTTCCTCGATAATTTCCATGTCAGGTTCAGCTTCAAGGTCTACATCTTGCAAGTTTCCATCATCATCGGGGAATTTGATGAAGCGAGGGAAGGTACTGGTTAGTATATACGGCTGCGATTCGCTGACAGGTACCGCAGAAGCAAGGCATGCTATAAGTATAAAGGTAAATTTTGTTTGGATTAATAATGTAAGTGTGGAAGGGGTTGATTTGTTTCAGATCTATCTGACACCTTGGTCCCACGGTATGTCGTCTGGTCTGAAGCGGCTTGATTTGTTAGTAAATGAACTTAAGGACCGATCACGCACACGAATGTATCATGTGCACAACGTCAAAAGTAACAGGCAGGGTGTATTCGACGTTCGTCGTGCTCTCTCTGGTCTATGAAAAGGCAAGCCGTAGGAATGCATCATGAGAAATAAATTTGCACACGTCTCATGACATAACACTTTTAATGCTTTCAACGAAGTTTACGTATTGTTAGAATTGCTCATCAGAACACAAAAGAAGTGCACCGCGCGAGCATAGTCGGGTGGGGAGTACTCTATTTCTATTGAGTAGTGAAATGCAGATAGGTCACTGCCGGTCATATTACCTACTATTTTGTAGTCTCTGTTCGTTTATGATCTCACAGTTATGTATGTGCAAAAATTAGAAAAATAAATCAACTGATCATTTTATTTAACATTAAATTTACCCTCTGCTACATAAACTTCAATTATTGTTGTCTCGTATAAATAGCGCCGCTCCTCACCGACCACACCTTGCAAATTTCATAGCTACGCTTAAAAACGTTGCACGGATTGCAGTACAATTCAGATGAATGCAGTGAGTACTGAGTATTCGGATCGCAAAATCTAGTACGAAATACTTAAAGATTGTTAATTGGTTGTTGGAATACTCACATAATATGCCAATAAGTACGACTGCTAGTGCTCCCTTCATGATTTTTACTACTGCTGCTCGCGTGGAATATGCACTAAAATTTATCTGGCTGATATCCTTAATATATAAAAGATCAATATCATACGATTTTAATCTCAAATTACGCAACAGATTATTTCAATCTTGCTTGTTTGCACTTTTTACAGTAGCTTGCATATTTTCAAAGCAAACTAAGGTGACTCCAAAACTATGTTGATAATTGGGACAATTACAGCTATTTTCCCTGTAATTATAATGTTATAAATATCTAAAAAATATTTATGTTAATATAAATTAGAAGACAATATGCTAAAAATGTGTTCACATATTGCCCCTATTTATTTAAAGTTACGATCCTTTTCCTCCAGGTCCACAAATAACAATTGTAGTATGACGCTCAAACAGTAATCAATTAACCACAGATGTCTGTCATTATATATCGCTACTTAAGTATTGATCTTCACTTGAGTGTCATTCTATAGAATACCAGCCTTATTACCATCAACATAAATACAATACCCAGAAGGCTACAAATTTTTTATATACTATCTTGATTATTTATAGCGTTTTTATAACGTTTTCTTTACTTCTAGATCGGCATGAGCAAAGAGGGTGCCTTCTTCGTCGCTTGTGGGGTGGTGCTACCGAGACTAGGGCCTTAAATTGTTATCATTCGATTCTATGCGTAGTTTCTATATGTGATTACGATTTCTAACAAAGCCAATGTTGAATTTGTCCGATTTTTTTAGCCTAGTATAAGAGAAACGAGGAAACCGATTTCGATTTCACTTGTCCAACGGAATAGGAAACTATTTGTTACACCAGTTTCCATTGTACTGACAGTACAGTCAGCGACAAAAGTTGCTGAACACATCCAATTTCCAAAAATATTTATCAATTAAGCGATATTTGATGTTTAGGAAAATTCTAGAACTGGATGTGTTCACAACTTTTGTTACTGATCGTACTTGCAGTGGAGTACGGAACTACTTCTTCATGTGTATTGTATATTGTAATGTATATCACGTGTATTGTATTTTTCATATGTGTAACATATACATTAAGATACCTCTACAACCTAACTTTATTACATCTTACAGAGTAGCGTTTGTCAAAGGTGGCGCGGCGCTACCTTACTTCTAAACTGGGATCTAGCTCTAAGAACGCGGATAGCGGTGCTTGGCGACAGATCCATAATTTGTCCTGCCTGTTTATAATTTACCTATCATGTTTTTCCCAAAAAGTCAATCGTAAATGATATTCAAAGTTATCAGTCAACATCGAAGCAATAACATTTTCTTATCTTATCGAAAATACCAAACGATAATAAATCAAAACACATTATGTTTCAAGTAGTTTATTGCATCTGTGGTCCGTTTTGATTTCGATTTTATTTAAAGTCGCTTTTAGACTTATTGATCCGTTTAGTACGGGTATCTTCTGCGAGTGTCCAATCGGTACATTCCAGATCTGCAAAAAAAAAAAATTGTTAATTTTCAAATATACCTACTGAGATTATAGGGCATAACGAAAACCTACATGATACAATTTGATGTTAAAGCATAAAAGTAAAAATGAAAATTTTCACGATTGCACAAATAAGCATCAAGAGCCAATACTAGTGTAAGTTGAACAGCTAAACTAGTAGAAGATATTGGCATTAGTAACTTTGAGTTTATTGATACTTACCCTGTCTTCCTCAAATCATCATTGCCCAGGTGGAGTCGCGATCCACGGCAGTTGTTCCACGTAATCTGCGCAGAGCTAGAGCATTGCTGTCCAACCAGGTGGTTATTGGTGATACTGGAAGCGAAGAGCTCCCAGGCACGGTTGTGGTTGCATAGGCTGGTATAACAGCCAGGCTGTGAGTTACCACCATTGGGGAAAAAGTCAGCGTTAGCAATAGCGCTTCCAATACCTAGACCACCGATACCACCGTCAGTGTGGATGGCCTCAACGTAGACACCATCGCTGGGTCGCAGGCGGTTGGTGTTATAGTTCCACAGGGGACCAGCGGGGTCCAGACCTGTAATACATTAATCTTTGAATCACACATATTCTTATAATCAAAATATTTCTACAATGGAAGAATAATATCCAATAGAATACCAGTGACACGAGCAGCTCTGCCACCCATTGCACGACCAGCGTTGCCGACCACGTGAGCACCCAAACTGAAGCCAGCCAAGTGCATGGAAGTGTACGGAGCACCAGTGACGGAGTTCAAGAAATTCATGAACTGGCCTAAGCCTTGTCCAACCGCAGGAACACCTCGAGCTGCTGTCGCGTAGTCAGACATGGCAAGACGTCTCCAGTCCATGACGATGACATTGCAGTCTCTCTTTCCGAGGGCCGCTGAAATACAATGAACCGAGTTTAGTAAATTAAATACACTCATCTGCGAAGGTATGACTGAAACGTTTTCTTTACTTACCATCACGGATGGTCGGGTTGAGGCTGGTAAACTGGTTACTGAGCCAACCATGAACAATGACGATAGTGGGGTTGTTGGGGTTGAAGTTAGAACGAGTGACGGAGTTAGCATTGTTGATGGTCAGAGTTTGAGATAAACGAGGATTACGTCTGCGAAAAAAAAAATTATGTGGCTATTGACATGTCAATGTATGTGTGTATTCTCGTGATCATGGCGCTTGCAACAGTGCCGAAATATCGAGAACTCAAACAAAAACAAATACATGGTAATTATCCCGTTATAAAACCTAATTCTAATGTTTTTGAACATGGTAGTTTAAAACAGTATATGTCAATATAGTTGTACTCCTTTCGATTATTATAAAAATATTTAAAAGGAGCTAGTGAAAGATTCTCTTGAAATTGTTAACGAAAGAAAAGGAGACTTGGATGCAGGTACCAGCTGCCAGGAATAAATATAAGCTAAATATATATTCGTTGTGCCTGCAAACGCAATGAATAGATTTGGCCACTAGCTCATACGAACGAAGGAGATTATATCATCATCATCAAAAAAAATTCATCAAAAGATTATATCAAAAAAATATCTTCCGTCGTTCTGCCCATTGTCTTCTGTAAATACCTTGCCCCTTACGCATGCAAGCACTTACCTAGTATACAACAGGTACTGGTTGTTTGCAGGGTTCCTGGTGATTTCATCCAATAGTTCCATATCAGGTTCTGCTTCGAGGTCTACATCATGCAAGTTGCCTTCGCCATCGGGGAATTTGATGAAGCGGGGATATTCATGTTTAAGGTAGTCCTGTGACTCAGCTACTGGCACGGCAGATGCCAGGTAGGCTATAAAAATACGTGTTATATTTATAACAATGACATGGTAATTAGCTATTAGGATTAGATTCGTTTTGCGAATAGGTGGACTGTATAAGTCTACACAGGTGTTTAAGGTCCGCTTTCAAGAAAGCACAAGGTTATAAATTGATTTTTTCACTAGACCATTTACATGTTTATCACGTGCAAAACTCCATTGTAATAAACCTCACCTGTCGCACAAAGAAGTATCACCAATGTCCACTTCATGTCAATTTGCTGATTTGTCTGCACAAATACACTTGGGGCTTATTGCACTTCTGTATTTATAATGGTGCTATCTTATTTATCTGCCCATTCTCAAATTTTATCTAGTCGCGATCCGGATTCCGGTGTCTTTGATAGGTTGGCATTCATCAATTTGTCAATTACTAATTACCTTTCTTGCATGGCCTAGATACGCTTTAGCTGATTTTTCATAATAACAGTCTACACAGTATTTTTATATGTTAATTTTTTTATGACACTAATTTGGCTATCTATCATCGCTTTCATGATATCTGCTTTACGATTTCTAAACGATTGACATAGGTTTGGTTATGATTGATTGTTGTTGTTTTAGTATTGTCGTAGTCTTAATAATTGCTTTGACTCTAGATTAGTTTCGAGTAAAGGGTGTTATGTCTACTCGTCAAAGAGGAGGTGGTGCCATACCAGTGAAATTGTTGTTGGTGTTAAATAAAAAAATAAAATTACGTTTTGCAGCAAGTAGTTCGGACATGAGGACTTAATGTTATAAACAACAGCGCCAGAAAGATTAAGTTAGTATTCGGAAAACTCCACCAATATTTCTAGTCTCACTCACTACTTTTCTAAGAGTCTTCTATTATCATCATGTTACATCATCATCATTATCAGCCTGTTTCTGGATATGTTTTTCAATACTTAGATAAATTAGTACAGTGTATCAGCTTTAACTCTTGTTCTTTTTTAAAACACTTTTGTTAGCTTGACTTGTAACTAACTATTTTTTGTTACCATACACGGTAGCATTTGACCACAACTCACTTGATGTTAGGTGACGATGTGGTCGGTGATGGCGCCACGCTACAACTGTATTGGGAACTGGCTCTCAAGTGGGGCTGCCGGAATACACCGATAGGTGCTTGGCTACTGTGGTAAGGACACCACAATTTTAACCAATGCTACGTACTAAGATCATCAAACAAGGGACCTTCGTCTCAGTTAAGTATTAATTAATTGGTTGGATCATGCATGATATTTTTTTTACATCTTATACCTATTGCAGTTTTTGACCGGAAGCCACCTGACTATGTATGTGGGCACCATGTCTTTGTTTCTGTATGAACTGGCCCTACGAATTTTTATCATTGTGACGTCATTGAGACGCGCAAGACACCCGTTTGATTAAAAATCAAACCCCACATAGTACCAATTTGTAACCTTATCATTAATTAATTGACAAATGTAATATTCTTATCGCAACAGACTAATCTTTCTATCTATACATAATAATATAAGAACAGGATGTCTAATTTTTAAGGGACGTTTAGCGTGAATAGAGAAATTTGGAACCAATATTCCTTAAACAGTCATTTCATTCATTTCATTCAGGTGCTTGGCGACAGATTCTTAACATGAGGGTGGTAGGTAGAAAATGCCCTACCACCTAGATGTTTTCCTTCACCAAAAGCTCAAGCTCTTTGTAGGTTTGGAACCCATGTCCTACGGATTGCAAGCCAACGTCACTACCACTGAGCTATCATCGCTTCAAGATGTAACCCATAAGTCACAAAGTGTGTAAGGAAAAAGAAAAAAATGGATAGCACTTCTGAAGACTGAAGAAAGTGTATCAGTATGATAAATAAAAAAAGAAATACATAACATATTCCATCACGAGGTTTTGAAAAACAATTCTTTATGAAGAGTTTAGCATGGTTTGTGCTACGACAATGGAGAAGTGTGATGAAAATACATACTAATAAAGACTTTATCTTGATCATACTGCTAATGCTACTGTATACTGTGGTTGCAAATACAGGTGCTTTTTTTGTTAAAATTTAACTGATCTGGTAGATATGACCTTCTTAAATAATTAGGTAGCTACTACTTCTGACACAAAAATATCAGACTAAAAATAATTTGTATTGTAACTTGAGGGTTTTGTTAAAAAATAAACAAAATGTATTCTTAAAATCCAAAATCTTTTATTTATTATTATAATATTCACAATGTTCAGTCTATAAAAATACCTAAATATTACTTAAATTTTGAGAGTGTTATCACGTACTTCGCTACTTCGTCTTTTTACAGTAAAGCCGTTTAAAAGGGGTATCTTCTGCCGGTGTCCAAGCGGTAAAGCCCAGTTCTGAAAGAAAATGATGTATTTAATTTTGTTATAATCTGTATGACCTCAAAGCCTTATTTATTTCAATCGAGATTTTATTGCAGATCTATGGTCATCTAATGTTACCTACCTATTCTTGCCGATACTAGTCTAATTAATTTAAGACACTTATCTAGATAATCTGTATACAGAATACCTTGTTTGGTGTACAACGAGATATATTGTATTCATTACCCTCTTATGCAACTAATTTAAATTTATTGTTACAATCTATTGTGAGCTAACAAATCGCAACGTAAGTAGGCTCAATTTACGTTGCAATTCGCAACAACAAATTGGTAGTCAAATTGCATCGTGAGTAGCCTACTTTATTTTTGCACATGCATGACCTTTGTAATAAAAACACTTACCCCCACTTGTTTAAAATATCATTGCCCATGTTGAAGTTATTTCCGCGGCAGTTGTTCCATGTGATCTGTAGAGTGTTGGAGCATTGCCTGCCGACCAGGTGGTTGTGGGTAACAGTAGCAGCAAAAAGTTCCCAGGCACGGTTATGGTTGCAGAGGTTGGCCAAACAGCCAGGCTGGGAGATACCACCGTTGGGGAAGAAGTCAGCATTGGCAACTGCAGAACCGATACCAAGACCACCAGCAGCGTATCCTCCGTCAGTATGTATGGCCTCCACGTAAACACCATCATTAGGACTCAGACGGTTGGAATTGACATTCCACATGGGACCAGCTGGGTCCAGACCTGAAAAATAACAAAAAACATTTTCCAGTATAAGGTGTTTTGTTTTAATTTACACTTTTTTGGTTTAATTTACTCATGGGAGATTATTGTGCGCTGATCAAGATTAGCAATAATAGGACGTACGTACCAGTAACACGAGCAGCTCTGCCACCCATTTCACGTCCAGCGTTGCCGACCAGATGAGCTCCCAAACTAAAGCCAATCAAATGCATGGTGTTGTAAGGAGCTCCAGTAACGGAATGTAGGAAGTTCATGAACTGCCCTAAGCCTCGGCCAACAGCGGGGACTCCTAGGGCAGCAGTAGCGTAGTCCGACAGGGCAAGGCGCCTCCAGTCCACAACAATAACGTTGACGTCGCTCTTGGCGAGATAAGCTGCAAAGATATGCTCTTATTATAGTACTCCACTTGAAACAGTTCATTTGATATTATCCCACCTATGGAAAGATAAGTACTCTAACTTAAATAATTATTAGGTAAATAGATCATATTATCTTTACCTGCACGAACGGTGGGATTGGGCTCAGTATTCTGGTTGCTGAGCCATCCGTGGACAATCACAACGGTAGGTACATTAGCGTTAAAGTTGGATTGAGTGATGGAGTTGGCATTGTTGATGACCAGGGTCTGACCAGAGTTTGGATTGCGTCTGTTAACGAAGAATTTTAAATTAGTTATTATGTACGTCGCAGGAAGCCAATAGATGCAAATGTCTAATTGCTGTTCATGGTGGCGTTCAAAGAGAGAGGCCATGTTCAGCAGTGGACTTCTTCCGGCTGCGGATGATGATGTTGATGATGATTATATACGTCTTAAGCCTTTTATGGTTTATTAACATATGCCTTAACAGAAGTCACAGAACCTAGTAAGATTTCTTTCATATTTACTACCAATGCCAAGCCTGCCAGGTCAAGCCAAGCACTTATCGGTGTGTTCTGGCAGTCCCACTTAAGAGCCAGTTCCCAATCCAGGTGTAGTATGGACGACCACGTCACGTAAAATAACACTACGTTCTACAAAGTTCCAGGGTTCAAAGTGGGTTTGCATGTCACACTTGCCTAGTAAAGAGTAGGTATAAGTTGTTAGCTGGGTTCCTGGTGACTTCGTCGATAATTTCCATGTCAGGTTCAGCTTCGAGGTCTACATCTTGTAAGTTTCCTTCACCATCGGGGAATTTGATGAATCGAGGATAGGTATATGTACCATTTACGCCGTATGGCTGTAGTTCGCCGGCAGGCACCGCGGAAGCGAGGTACACTGTAATGTAAAGGTACATTAATTTAATTGACAATGCCTTCTCAGCTTATAGGAGAGAATATATGGATGGATGTTACTTCATTGGATAGATCTATTTGTAACCCCCGACGCAAGAGGGGGTGTTACAAGTTTGATGTCGATGTCTGTTCTATGTGTGTGTGTGTCTATCTGTGGCATTGTAGTTCTCAAACGGATGGACCGATTTTGATGCGGTTTTTTCATTTGAAAGCCAGTGACTTTGCGGTGGTTCTTAGTTATGTTTGATGAAAATCGGTCCAAGATGTCGGGGGTTTTTTTAAGTATTAAATTTATTCCTTCGAGTTTTTACATAATGTAAAGTTTTAATTGTCAAAAACGTTTTCACAAATCCGTTATGTCACTATATTGGTTTAGAAATTATAAACAAATATTCAACTTACCCACGCCAATAAGAAAGACTACCAGTGCTTCCTTCATGATAAAACAATATGCACTAGAATTCTTTCGGCCCCCTATTTATTTATCTTTAATTATTGATAATATGAACGAAATTAATCTTCAATTAACAGATTATTTTAATCATGGCCTTGTTTTCGCAGTAGCTTATACGTACCTATTTGCAAAAAAGTGTGTAGTGTATATAATGATCAAAACAACACGTGGATTGATAAAAAGATTACTGAATGCTAAAAAATATAATGTCTTTCTTAGTAAGGCTGCGGTGTGAATGGGATGATAATCTTACAAAAAAAAATAACAATGATAGTAGAGATCCTTGTGGAAGAATGCGTGTAGGAAACACTTAAGAATAAGAATGAGAATCATTTATTTGCAACAAATTATACAAAAGTACTTAAAACAAAACAAAATGCAATAAGTAATAACTACAAAAGATGTAAGTATTGTTGCAAACCGGCCTCAACTCAGCGGTGTGCTGGTCGTTTGACCAGCACTGTCTTCCGTTGAAGCTGTTTTTGATGACGTCACTCACTAGCAAATAAAAAAAATTAAAGCAAATACATTTTTATCCTAAAAACTATCACTTTTTATGCAACTGCACTCAGTTGTCACCTACCTGACCACATAAACATTTGCATTTATAACATTAATAGGATATTCAACTTTTAACATAGTTAATAATATTATTATTCTTAAGCATGTGATTTTTTTCTTTCATCGAGCCTTGTATTGTCCTTCTGTTTATCTTCAGCCTTGTTTATAACTACGGAAAAATAAGCGAATTGGAGTGTTTAGATACCATCAAAATCCTCTACTTGATGGCAACATGTCACAAGATTCGGAGGAAAACAAATTTCTTTCAAAATCAAATTTTCTCGAAGCGAATGGCTCGTGAGTTGAACTTGTGCCAATATTTTATTTAAATTGCCCAAACTTTCCGCGCTAGCGCTTGAAACATTACACGGTTTTTATAAATGGAATAATATCATTTTTTATTGAATTCTATTCGATTACTCTCGACATTGTATTAGCTACTTCATGTTAATAATAAGTTCCTATACTTTATGTAGGTGTTAGATTTTATACGAATCTACTTGCAATAATATTATGACTACTACGGCCTGGCGAAGGTGGTCCCTCTGAATTCAATAAATATATTAATCATAATAAATAAATATCGGGGGACCATTGCACACAAATTGACCTAGCCCCAAATTAAACTCGAAACTTGTGTTATGGGTAGGTACTAAGACAACGATATATATATACTTAAACTTACTAATACTTACTTACATTCATGGTAGCACTTATCATATTATGTACGCATCTATATTAGTTATTGCAAAAATCCATCCAAAGATAGAGATAAAGTTAAGCTCCCAGACCTACATAATAAACTGTTGTACTCGTATCTATCTAATTTAATATATTGCTGCCAGAAATTTATGATAAACCTACCACAAAAACAAACATGAACATTACATATGTACCTAACCCTAACGGAAATTCGCCGAAGAACCAAGGTCACCGACATAGCTCTCAGAATTTGCAAGTTGAAGTGGTAATGGGCAGGCCACATCGCTCGACGAACCGATAACCGATGCGGATGAAAGGTTCTCGAGTGGCGACTACGAACCGGAAGACGTTCTGTAGGTAGGCCCCCCACTAGGTGGACCGACGACATTGTAAGAGTCGTAAGAGCCGATGGATGCAAATGGCTAATAGCGGTTCATGGTGGCGTTCAAGGGGGGAGGCCTATGTTCACCAGTGGACTTCTTCCGGCTGATGATGATGATGATGATGATGATGAACCTTAACGGGTAAAGTCACAAGGAACAGCTAGTAACTTAAGCAGCGATGATAAACAAAGATTATTAACTGATTTAATCTTTTTAGGACTATTGAACCCCCTCGTAGACCTCCTGAATATAGGTTTAAGATAACTTAGCGGATAGAGTATATGATCAATTGGGTGCAAAGTTTAATTATTCTCCGTCATAATAATCCTGATAAATATGTAGGAATTAAGATACAGCGATATGACTATTTGTTTTGTAAATATAGACTGCCTCTTGCCTACAGCTCCGCTCACTTTACGATTAGATTTTCTTACGTGATTTCAGCTCAGTACCCCGCAGGCGATTGTGTAGGTGCCGATCTGAGAGTAAGCAAAAATATTTGTAAGAAATAACTCGTAGGCCCCCCTGAGCATTGACTTTTTTTAAACTTATCAATTGTATTATTAAGTCCTTGTTGTAATAAAGGCAAAACTGCTCAACGGGAGAGTTTGTATTTTTTTTTAATAAAAATAAAATTTTATGAACCCTTTTTAGTTAATATAAGTTAAGATTTGTTTTATTTTGTTTTCGGCCCGAAAGTACAGAAAAAACGTTTTAACCAAATTGGTTTTATTGTTATGAATAAGTGTCATTTTTTTCTGTGGTCGATCGTGCGTGAAGGAGAATTCTATTATGGAACACCCTGTCACTGTCTTTGTTTCCCGATAAGTATAATTATGAAGCCTTCAAGTCAAGAGTGAACAGGTATCTTCTAGGCAAGCATCACACAGTCTAGCTCACTAACAGTATCACATTACTTCTCTGAATTCAAGTGTTTATTTTTCAGTTATTACTTAATTCAAAGTTACCCTACGTAAGCAAATTACTATCATATACGAGTAGGTATCTATGTTTATAACCTCACAATAAATCCCAGCAACATTTGTACTCTGGTACAGGTGCTGTAAAACTTGTTATTTCCTGCGGGTAATATTTCATACAAACCACAAGAAACAGGTGGGCTTAATATCGGTTAATTGCTGTTTGTTTCGACATATTCATGATTTTAAACTGAGAGATTGGCAAACTTCCTTCATTCTTGCGCTCGTTACTCATGAAACTATAAACTTACATTTTTAATTTTTTACATAACAATTTTCAAATTCGTGTCAAAAGAGTGGAATGCCCTGCCTGGTCTGGGTTTCTTAAAAAATACAGCCCGGGAGTGTTCAAGTAAAGAGTGAATAGGTATTTTCTGGGCAAGCTATACCTTCGAGCACATCGTCGCTTTTCATGGGGTGAGATCGTTTTCAAACGCTAGCCTACTAATTGTAAAAAATAAACAAAAAATGTCAGCTTCAACGAAAGACTAGCGCTCATCAAACGCCCAGCGCACAACGCTGAGTTGAGACGGGTTTGCAGAAAGTACTTTTTGTAGAAGTTATGCAGGTCTTAGGCTGGTATTTTAGAATGACGCTCAAGTTTAGTTTAATACTTGAATAGCGATTGAGTGACATATTTGTATGAACTGACAGCGACCAATCTGTGCCCAAGTACTGATCATTTTATATAATTTGTCGCGAAGCACCTATCAGCTTTCAGTGTGTTCCGGCAACTTTACTTGACAGCCAGTTCCCAGTCCAGACCTCGCGTGTCAACATCTTCGATCAAATTTTCACTTTAAATCAGGTGACTTGTGGTCAAAGGCTACTAGAGAAACCACTTATAGATTTGCGGCATGTGATAGCAAATAATCCATCGTTATTTACGCTTCAACAATTATTATCAGTGTTCAGAAATAGCACAGTAATATGATACAGACAATAACACATCTAATGCGATTATTAAAATTTTATTTGAAAAGGACTATTATTCTAATAACAATATAAAGTTTGTTGTAATCTGCTGTATGTAACACTTAATCTCCGGAAGTAGTGATCTAATATTGATAATTCTGTCACTGAAAATTAAGGCTCACTCACATTGAGGTAGGCCGTGCCGCAACGCATTAAAGGAATAAAATAAAATATATAACACACACCCGAAACTAACACAGTAACATAAATAACTGACCCCTAACTAGGATTCCCTCTATCAGGTATTACTCGGATCAGAGATCCCTATCACCCAGACACAGAACAAATCCTTGTAATGTACAGTCAACAACACAAGTCGCTGAACATTATCAAAGTTTCCGATTACGTTCTTAAACCCCAACATTTGACCGCATCATCTTTTAATATCAGGAGTGTCGTGCTGTGGTCAAACGCTGCCTTGTAAGTTGTAAATTAAACTCAAACATTACTGATTTAAAACACATTTGAATAATCTAGTATGATCAGCTACTTTTATCGCCGACAGTACTTAGTTTACTTGTCAAACATCTGTATCGTCATTGTATACGTTATGCCTAGCAATACAAACACAATGCTCGGGCACACTAACGAGAATTGCCGTTATTTATCGCGATGATTGACGTTTGACATATTGTACGTGTGGCCACGACTTAACGCGATTATTTGACAGCGGCATTCACATTGGCGGTTGACGTTAGCCGATAACTCAAGTGGCGGTACATCAAAGAGATTAAGACCAGAATTAAAGTGCTGAAGCGGCCACACTCTACATATTGAAGAAAGAGAGAAGAAAGTTTACGATTGAAGTTTCGTTGCATTCACGTTGACCGTTCAAGTGTGGCCACTCATATAACTGTGTTAATAATTGACGCATATATCGCGATGATAGGCATTGACATTTCCCTTGACGTTGACCCTAGTGTGATGTATGCACATTTTTCGATACTTTGCAGAGCGGGCCGCCCGTAGTGTGCGCGAAAGCAGAAAGCAATGTTTTATAGTTGTGATAAAAGTTCTGTGGGGACAGCTACTAAGTGTATATAATTTTGGAGGACGACGCGCCGCCCTGCCGAGTGCGCTTGCTGCTCCTTCTAAGTTATGTGCTTGAACATTGAATGCGCTTTCATTCAACTTTAATCCGACGGCGTGTAGACGGTGCGCAAAATAGTAAAGTAGGACCAGGATGTGCTTAAAATCTGGAAAGAAACCAATATAATATTATTGAAACGTAGTTTAACTTTCATGTACTAGACGATGTTATTTAAATAAGGATTCTTTTTTTTTAATATTTTGTTTACTTCTACGGGGTAGCGTTTGACCACAAGTCACCTGATGTAAAGTGACGATGTGGTCGAAAGTGGCGCCACGCTACACCTGGACTGGGAACTGGCTCTCAAGTGAGGCTGCCGGAACACACCGATAGGTGCTTGGCGACAGATTCTTAACATGAGGGTGTTAGCTAGCCAGGCGAGTACTAGAAAATACCCTACCACCAAGCTATGGTTTCATCACGATGTTTTCCACTAAAAAGAATCCCTAGGATAAATATAACTATTTTTTACTCACTTTACTAAAACAACTGTAGCTGATGACTGAAAACTTATATGCGGTCAGCTTCACAGGCCTTCCTGACCTAAAAGAAATTACTAGACTCAGTCTTAAATGTACAAGAATATATAAAAATTTTTTGTTTAGATGTCACGTAGAGGGTATCGTTTGAGCACAAATCACCTGATATTAAGTGACGATGTAGTCGATGATGGCGCCACGCTACACCTTGACTGGGAATTGGCTCTCAAGTGAGGCTGCCGGAACACACCGATAGGTGCTTGTAAGTATACTGGTAATATCGCAAATTTTGTGTTCCAACACATAAAAAATTGTAAATGAATCCCTCAAATGGTAACGGTCTCCAACCGGGTACCCGGTTCAGATCCGTATCAAAGGCGGAGTCAGAGGTGTGTCTATTTTTTCTGATAAACCAGTTTCAGTACTGATACAACCGAGGAAGTAAAAAATTTCTTGTCTAGAAGTTTTGTTACAAAGTTTGTAATACATTTATAGCCAATTTCAATAACCTATATTATATCCACGGTAGTAGGGCAACCTACTAGAGGTAGAAATGTGACATTACTTATATGGAACTTACGTCAATATTACGTCTCTATATATGTTCGATCCTCGCAAGCATTGTGGAGGGTAGATAGAAAAAAACTCCATCAACGCTTTTTTCTACTACAGTTTAACGGTGGTGGTCAGTGTGTCGTCGCGATTAGGGCTGAGTGAACGTTTTACTCAAAACCTACCGTTTTTTTCGACCACCTCCGTCGTGACCCTATTGGAGCCTCCCTTCGACGTAGTAGGGCGCTGCTTGTTTTATGAAGCTCTGGAATACAGAGAAACCGACTGCGCAGTTCGGCGAGCCTGGACTGACCGCTGATGCTGCCCTGAGCGGGCGTAGATCAAAGGTTGGTGGAGTGTCCATAATTCTTTATGGCTTGCAGGGATAGGTTTATTCGCCCCTCACCTTGTACAATTGAATTGCCTTCAAGTGAAACTGCCTAGGTACCGTGTTTTATTTACCATACCTTATCATCAAAGTTAGTATTATCTTTTTTGTCTTCTCATCCATCTCATACCATTTGCATGTGTAAGCTGCTTCTCTGACCTTTGTGCTCTAAAATATAAGAATATTGAAGATTTCAGTGTTTATTTGTTTTATTACTTACATTGTTTAACGTATTTTTGCTTCAGTTGAGAAAGTTTTGCTATAGTATATATGTGAATTCGTTTGTAAGCTTTATTTAGCTTTATTTAAAGTTAAAAATCAAGTTTTAATATTCTACCATTTCAATGATATCGAAATACCAGAAGCATAATCTTTTGCCTTGCCACTCATGGATACTAAAAATCGTTGAATAAAACTTTTGTCAGACATACTCGTACATTCCGAGAACGACGTTTTCAAGAGAAATTTTATTTAAACATTGTACTGAAATTAATTAATGATAAATTGGCAGATACATACTCAAGTTTAAACTTTACCTCTGTAATAATGTTTTCTCCGAAAACGCTCATCATTAATATCTGCAGTAACACTGAAGCGAGAAACAAAATACAACCTGGAATTTGTTTGATGTCTCCCATCTGAAATGAATGGAAGAATGACAAGGGTATTATTTTTTAACTACACATACAAATATGTATAAAGTACAGTCAGCGACAAAAGTAGCTGATTTGAGACTTTGACTGTACGACCATAATAAATACCGTCAAATTAAACCCTAGAGCACATATTTCAATAGAGCCAACCAGAACGTTGAAAAGATTAGGTCCAGTAAATATGTCTTCCAAATCCTCTGATAACCTGTAAGGTAACAGAAAATATTATAAAAAAGATACTCTTGTTTGATTGCCTAAATTTCCCAGCGGGACTAGGTACATACCAAACAGGAGGAAAATCATACACAATTATTATTATTGATGATACGAAAAATCTTTTAAATTGAAGTTGGGAAGTAGGCAACAAAAACAGATATGATTATAAATTTAATTTAATCAAATTTTAATGCGCTTATTGATGATTAAATATCAATAATATAATATCAAAACATTTTTAACTGCAGCCTGACGAAGTTCACTGAAGACCGCTTTGATATGTGATAACCATAAAATGTATGTTTGTTTTGTAGAAATTTTGGTAGGTATAGTAACATCTTGGTTGTTACTGTAAGCATGCTTCTACTTTCAGTTAAATAAATTTCAACGTAAGTAAGCATGTTGTGGCTTAATTAGTAATTTGTGGGTTTACAACAGATTGTAACATCAAATTGGTCCGTGAGTAGGCACTCTAAATTGCAAAAGTTTGTGAGTATGAGCACAGAAGTATGAGTCTGTATGTATGATACTTCTTCGCGCTGTTACGGCCTAATGCATTTGAGTGAAAATTAGAATGTAGATAACTTATTTTCATCCCGGAAAAAGTTTTTCAACGTGACAACGGAAAATCTGTGGGTGTAGCCGTGGGGCTCAGCTAGTACGGTCATAAATTTGTGTATTAAGTAAGATTTATAAGTTCTTGAAACAACAAATCTCAACTTTGTCTTCGAAACTTAGATTCAGGTTGTGGAGTTTATAATGAGTTGAAGTATATTATTTTTGTTCGAGATATGTATGCTTATTGTACTAGTACATAATTATAACAACTTACTCTAAAATGTATTGATGATATCTGATGATGTCTTTCAGAAGATGCACGTTATTTCTGTTTAATTTTTGAACGCTGTTGCTGATGATAGTGAAGTTTGCACATATGTGTGTGGTCAACACACAGTACAGGACGTCAGTTGTAGTGAAATATAAAACGCAAATGAAACCTGTAATTTTAAAATATCACATAATTCAAACGAGTAAAAAAAATCAGATTGTCACAATAAGTAAATATGGATAAAAATATTCTGGAACCTGTTTTTTATTTATTACAAAAACTATATTGACTAGTGACCTACGTACATGTACAACCATTAATATCCAAATTGAAACTTTTTCATGAGAGATAATGATTGGCTATCCACCACCTGGGAGCAGATAGGGTTGGGTTGCCTAACTAGTAATATTCTATTTCTTACTGTATTCGTTTTCCTTGTATACCAAAAAACTGAATTCTATTTCACAGTTTTATTACCTACTAATATTATAAATGCTAAAGTTTGTGTGCGTGTGTGAATGTTTGTTCCCACTTGTCGCCCTAACTATTCAACCGATTTTGATGAAATTTGGAATGGAGATAGCTTATACCCTGGATTAACACATAGTACTTTTCATCCCGGAAAAAGGTTCCTGTGGGATAACAAGAAGACGCGGGTGAAACCGCGGGGCGCAAATGGTATTATATATTTAGAAATTATACTTACCAGATATAATGGCATGGACATAAGCCAAGCACCACGCGGACCACGAATTTACTTCAAAAGGCAAGAGCACTTGATACGGTAGTATAAACGACACTTCCCCATTTTCCCTCATATAATTGTAAAGCATGACCATTGGCGTAGAGAAGTTATACACAGAAATCAGTACAGCATTCAGAGCGAAAAAATATTGGACTAACCTCTTCAGTAAAATCATTTGTGATCTTATAAGTGGCGCTTGCTCAAAATCATATTGAATCTTTTTATAGAGACGGCTGAGGTTTTCAGATAGCTCGAATATCTTCTGCCTTTTAAACGATATGGCCGTGATTTTTAAACAGGACAATATTCCTATGCACGTGCAAGGAGCCAGTTGAGTAATTTCGAGCATATTCACCGAGGTTATCTTTGAAACGAGGAACGACGCTTCTGCTATTAGCATGAGAGTAAGGCTTATGAAACACATAATGTATCTCAAAGTGAACCGGAAGTTGCCGTATGGGATTCCGATAAGCCAGAAATTGTATTTTATTTGTTTTAAAAGGTCCTCGTAGCTCGGCATGTCCATCTTGCAGCCTTTTGTAAAAGTGCCGAGCGGTGGTGTTAATGTTAAATTTGAGACTGCAAAGTGAATAGCTAACTTTACATTTTATAAGCTAAGGTGACATATTTTCTTCCTTAGATTTATAGAATATCACACCATAAGGTTTTCAGGGTTGGCACTTTTATGTTTATTAAATTTTTGAGTGCCAAATATCTACAAAATATTGTATCGTTTTCTAAAATTCATAATAGTACTTTTACTCTCCATTAGTCTATTTCACCGATAATTTTAGATACATAACTTATGATGAATTTAGTGTTGTTGTGTAAGAACAGAAAAAATCTACAATTTATTAATTTCGTGAGCTAAAATTCAGAAATTTAAATACCTACTCAAATTGATGGAAGATACGTTACTTCTGTATGTTTTTTCACATTCCGTTCTTCTTTATTTCAAACGTGTTTTATAAACATTTATACACTATTAAAACTTTTCAGTATCCATTATTTATGCATTATCAATAAACAGTAAACAGCTTTGTTTTCTTCGCGAAATAAAAGAAAATAATGAAAGAGCTAAAGCGATTACTTCAAGAACAGTCAAATTAAAAGGTTATTTTCTTTAAAAAAAACTTAAGACCATATCTGCATGGTTTGTTAAAACATATGAAAATTAAGCCAGAAGCAGAAATAAAAAAAATAATTACACTAATTAATTGATTTGCGCATTGGTTTCTATCACCAACTAGATAGTTTTTTGCCTCTTTTGTTTTTACACTTAGGCACTTGTGTAGGTACCCATTGCATAACTATAGACCTAGCAAAACCTAGCTACCTCGGTGTATTTCTGCAGCCTTACTCGAGAGCCAGTTCCCAGTTTAGGTGCCACCTTCGACTATATCGTCGCTTAACATCAGATGATATTTGGTCTACCCAAAAAGGTATCTAAACAAAATATTAAAGTATCAACCCTGGCACACCAATTTCAAGAAAACTATTCTCTTTGTATTTTCAACGTGTGGACGTGAAAATTGCTGTCTACGGATGGATTGTCACCCTCTCCTATTTGGTAGCCTATTAGTAAATCGTCAATTCCTTTTGATGTACTTTCTTCCACGGTTTGTCGATTTTCTTCGTTCTAAACACCTCAACGCTAAACACTATTGTATTTAAAACTAGCTGTTACCCGCGGTTTCACCTGCGTTGACTACATTTTATTGTAAAATAAAAAGTATTCTACGTTCTCCCTAACTAATTTCATCCAAATCAATTCAGCGGCTTAGGCGTGAAAAGGTAACAAAAAGACAAAAACACACAAAAACAAAAATGACTAAATTAATTAATTTCACATTCAACTGGTTTTTTTTTCGTTAATTTTTACGTTGTCTCAATGCTTGTTTTGCTATTCGGGACGAAGACAAATCAAAGATTATACAAATTGGTCAAGCCGTTCAATGGTGTATCTAACCCGACTTTGTTTTAAATATTATTTCAATAAAGATTACATATTTAATACAGAAGATAAAAGCCAAGGAAGCTTAATAATTAGAGTGTCAAAAAAAAATATTAACTCCTAAACATTGATCAAATAAAATTATTATAAAAATAAAATAATTATAATAAAATAAAATAAAATAATTATAATTATAAATAATACCTAAGTAGTTTTAAAATTTATTAGCAAGAAAGCTCTTTACGTCTGTTACTCTTATAAAGCCTGCATAAAAAAAACAAATATCTACATAAAACAATGTGAAACGTTTTTTTCATAATACCTATGCTTAGTAGTATTGATGAATATACTCGTATATCGATAGAAAAGTAAAACTAAAGCAGAAATCATCAGTATTTTTTCCCTTCGTGCGTAGAGCACACTTTGCTCTTCTGGATGTGGCAGCGCAATCAGTGTTTTTCTCGACCTGACAAGCAAATTCTCTCATATCACGCCATTTCACCCTTCGGCTAATAAACAACCCATATTTTTTCCATTTGATCTCATATTTTCGCGATAATTGGAGCCGTATGTTTTGATTCATGATGATGGGTAAAAGGTTTTAGCTTCAGAATTACTATAGCAATCGTCATTGTAGTTTTGGAATAGTATTGTTTTGGCAGGCAGTTTTCTTTGTCATGTGTACTTCACTTCTACTCGTAATTCATGTAGTTTTGGGTATCCTTAGGCTCACCTTTTTGATCTGTAATCAAGATTAACTGTAGCTAAAAACATATTGTGATAAACATTACATTTTTTTTAAATCACATCATTTTTGTTAATCAAAAAACCGAGTGTGTGTAATTTTTTTAACTAGTAAGTGCCGGTTTTTGACTCGTAAAAGTTAACTATCATAAAAAGTACTAGCAAAAAGAAAGGTAATCACTTATTTCATAAGTTTTTGACACGAGTTAAATTTGACTGCAGATCCATTATCCAGGATGGTTACATTTTTCAAACTATTCTTTATGCCCATACGACGTATGTTGGCAGTATAGTTGTTCCTGTCTTTGTGTTAGCCTGCCCAAATTAGCGTATAAAAAAAAATCGAAAAGCACCTTCGTAAATCTTTCGTTTCGTAAAAATTTTCATACGAGTATGTTACAGCTATTGTTTTTGTTAACAACCAGCGTAAGAAACACATAATTATGCGTAAATTGGTGTTTGTTTCATATTATAGAACATAAATTTCCACACCATAGAGAATTCATGTTTTGTCAACGTTCTAAGCAAGATTTTATTACCAAAAACATAACTAGCGTTCCATACCACAAGTAGACTATGTTACTTTGAACTGTATCGTGTTCAACAATGCCATTCAATAAACTATTCTGATTTCTGTATTGCTTTGACGTCTATTTGAATAGAATGTAGTTGAAATAATGCTATGAGTTCATGAAACAACCAAGTTGAATTGGTTTATGTTTGATGGATTTGTTTCTGTCATGTTTGCTTACAATTTTTTCATTGAATTAAAATTCATTCGTGGCTAGCCAGACTAACACAGCAAACACTAAGCTATTGTTTCTATACTTTAGTTTCCATCACTGAAAATTCAAACCCATTTCAAATCATTCCATCCCATTAACACTAACATACTAACACTGAAGTCCTCCTAATGTTATCAAGTTAAGAATTCCAGCAGTGAGGCTAAGAGAGGGAGCAGTGACGCTTAAGTCATTTCCCAATTCAGGTATAATGTAGCCATCTTTGACCTCATCGTCACTAAACATCACGTGGTCAAACGCCACCCAGTAAAAAAATATAATCAAACACCATGCGATCCTGAAAAACTGTTATAGCAGAGAAAATTCTAAATAATTGTTGCTACGTCTGCATTGCAGAAAAGATTCCGCAGAGAGCTCAGGTGGGCGAACTTGCGGCACCTGAGTAATAGTTACAATAAAGAAACCAGCCCGACCTATCGACACCCTGTAACACAGTACCATAGCTCCATATTCGTATCGATAGTAGACAGTGAGGCTACAGAAGACAGTAAGGCTATAGAAGTCAGTAAGGCTATAGAAGTCAGTAAGGCTATCGAAAACAGTAAGGCTATTGAAGTCAGTAAGGCTATAGAAATCAGTAAGGCTATAGAAGACAGTAAGGCTATATCGATAGAAGACAGCAAGGCTATAGAAGTCAGTAAGGCTACATCGATAGAATATAATAAGGCTATGTATGATCTTTTTGGTGTTGATACTTTCTTGTTTTCTAAATTTGAACATAAAGATTTATATTCTGTTTGTGTGGCTACCGGCATGTCATGTTTAGTTTTTTCGGCCGAATCCGGTAAGCACACCGCACTGCTCCTTCTTTTTAATAATTTGTGGGAAGATAACATCTTGATGAAACCTTGGTGATAGGACATTTTTTAGATTTTTTGAGTACTAGAATAGCTGACTAGTTAAAAATATATCACCAAACACCTAAAGTAGCCATAAAGTTTCTATAAACCTCACTTGAGAGCCAGTACTCATTCTAATTGTAGTATGGCGTCACCTTCATCCACATTCAGTAATTACTATCTACATTCTACATATTATTATATTAAAAAATCCAGAGTACTACGACTGTTATATTTGTATACTGTGTCGGTGGGTTCACGTGGGCAATTTTATGACAAATCCTACCTCATGTACGTAAAGCTGTTATTTACCTAAGTGGTATCCAATTTGGAATTACTGCTGATGCTTTAAAGGAAAATCTTGCACAAATTATGGTGTTTCGGCGTCAACACTGATTTATTCTTTGTTGAAAAGATATCGTATCAATTATGCATGGTAAATTGAACATCGCTGTTGAATAACATTATTTTTAAGTAATGCTATCAATTTCGGAATATTTCGCTATAAATCAGATATTTTCCGAATAAACAGTCGGAATAAGTATATATTCAGTATTCAGTAAAATTCTTTAATTGTCTGATGTTTTTAATTTACTTAAATAAGGTACTCACTACTCTGTAAATTATAATATGTTGTATATTAATATTGGTTTGTTTTGTTAACTAGCACACCTACTAATTATATATTTTTAAATTACAACAGACATACAGTACTTTAGGGACAGACAAACATATACAAGATTATTTTTTCGCCGGGAGTAAAAACAAAACGAAAATAAAATATGATCATGCACATGGTTAAATTATTTATTTTAAAGAAAAGATATGAACTAGCCTTTAGATATATGCTAGAAAAACTTAGGTTCAGGTACTAAGTAACAAAAATTTCAAATAAATTTCAAGAAAGATTATAAAGTTATCGTATTATTTAGCGTTTCCTAAAGTTTTTGATCCTACTACCGCAGTCTACGTTCTCGGGCCAATCGCAGAGCTCGAGTTCTGGGTTGTACAAAAGGTTCAGAGGGCATTTAATGGCCACTGGTCTACGCTGCGAGCACTTGTAGAACTGGTTGCAGTTCTCGTGGGCGACAAGGATACCGTCAGAATTAGGAGCAGCGCAAATTGCAGGTGCCTCGCTAGGGTCGCTGTGTCCAAAGCCGCCGTTTCCAGCACTTTCATTGTCATTGTTGTCCTCTTCTACCTTGTCATCTTCAACGATAGGCCTGTCACCACAATCTACA
This sequence comes from Opisthograptis luteolata, assembly GCA_931315375.2. NCBI lineage: Eukaryota > Metazoa > Arthropoda > Insecta > Lepidoptera > Geometridae > Opisthograptis > Opisthograptis luteolata. Next base: position 8,315,438 of record OV928049.1, on the reverse strand, counting down.
TTGAACTGCCAGTCGCACTGGTGCTGCTCAACGTCATACACGAGTCCGGTAGGACAGAAGAAGGGGACAGGGCGACCAGACGCGCATTTGTAGAAACTGTTGCAGTTCTTGTGAGCAAGCAGAAGTTTGTTTTCGTGATCTCCAGCGCAAGCCGCATAGACGGCAGCTGGTTCTGTGGCATTAACGTCAATCTCGGGTTTTTCTGGTACAACTCTGTCTCCACATTCAACGTTTACGGGCCAATCACAAATGCCTAAGATAGAGTTGTAAAAAAGACCTTCAGGGCAATCAAGAGCGGTGGGGCGACCTCTATCACACTTGTAAAACTGAGTGCAATTCTCGTGAGCTACTAGAACACCGTCAGAATCGTCTTTGGCGCAGATTTCAGGGGCTAAGCTAGGGTCATTGTTACCACCCGGGTTGGTTTCTTCTTCTTCTTCTTCCTCTTCGTTGTCTGGAACGATTTCATAGATGCCTTTGTTCCCGCAGTCAACATTGATTGGCCAGTCGCATACACTTTCTTCACCATTGAAATGGAGGCCAATGGGACATTTTACTTCAACTAGATCGCCGCTATCGCAGGAAAAGAACAAGTTACAGTACGTGTCATGTTCCAATACTTTGTGGATTGTGGTGTTCACTGGGCATCCGTTGGCATTGAGCTCAATTTCCTCTTCGCTCTCACCCAGAGCAAATGCAAAAGCACAGAAGAGTATAAGTGATGTGCCTGAAAACAAAATAATAACATTTATCAGACTCATGCCATCACATCCATAACTCTGAATAAGACTGTATGGTATTAGAAACTATACACGGAATGGGGATTCTCAACACCCAGACACTGAAAAAATACTTTCGCCTTTTTTTCTTCCTTTTCTTCAATCCTGAAATATTTGTCTTGGCTGATTTTTACGGACGTCAAATTACCTTACAGAACTTCGACAAATGACTGTTCCTTGTTGTTAAGTAGTAAGTCGTAACGTTATTTTATATAGATAATTTGATGTTTATGACCAAAAACATTAGCTTGTCAAAGTACTAAATAGTTCAATAGCTTGCGTTCTCTTAACATTTTTAATTATTTTTTGACGATGTGAACGAAGTTGCTGGAACACATCGACAGGTGTTCGGTGACAGATTCTTAACTTGATGGTAGTTGCTAGTCAGGAGAGCACAAGAAAATGCCTTACCTCCAAGCAAGAATTTCACCACGATCTTTCCCTTCACTGAAAGTTCAAGCTTATTGCAGAATTAGAACCCACGACCTTCGGGTTGCAAGTCAACGTCATTATTATTGAGCTATCATCGCTTTAAAAGAACACCATCATAAAAGAGACATATTTTAAGTATATTTACCTTTCATAGTCGTAGAGCGGGTTAAATCCAGGACACTTGTCTTCACAAATGATCCACTTAAACTGACGATGGAGTAGTTAAAGCGCATATTTATACTTCAGCTTTATTCTCTGTTACACTGATGTTATCAATAAGATAATGTTTTTTTAGATTTCCAATTGATTACAGAGAATTTCCACTTTTGATGCTTTGGCGCTGGTGATAATTGTGCAATGTAAGAACAATTAGATGGAAAAGATAACACAAGTTATTACTTTCAATTACTAGTTAACATGAAATTGGATATATGTATGTTTGATAGTTAATAACTTAGTCATATTCTATAGTAACACAGTTTTAATTACAATTTACAGTGTAGTTTTTGACCATAAGTCACCTGATATTAAGTGACTATGCGATCAAAGGTGGTGCCACGCTACGTCTGCATCGGAAACTGGCTTCAAAATGGGGTTGCCAGAACACACCGATAGGTGCTTAGCGACAGATTCATAACTAGCATAATAAAATAAAAATATTAATTTGCCATAAATAACAGTAGGTATGTACTATACCTATACAAAAAAGAAGAAAAATTAACACTTTTTTACTTAGTTCTTTGGGTTTCAACTCCTGAGTTACGGCTGGTCATATTTGCCGCAGAACCGATAACCTTTGAATAGAAAGAATAGAATAGAATTTACGTTTATTTGCAACAACAACTCGCATGGTACATGGAAAAAAACAATATAACAGTAATGAAATTGGAACAAACGTGTTCTTGACTAGAGACCAAGATTCAGCAAATCTACTGCAGTACGCCTTCAGGTTAGACCAAGTGACATCACACGTAGGGTTGTCAGCAGGTGTAAAGAGAAGCCGAAGAGCGGAGTATCTTGGGAGAAGTTTGGTCCAGCAGTGGGCTTACCATGTTATGTTAAGTTTACTAACTTATGCAAAACTTGTACATAGCTAATACACCATTTGTATATACAAGTTAGTTGTACATATACAAATCATTGATACATAAGGAAATAAACTGTTAATTTGATTGATTGTCCACTTTGTAAAGTGAATCACAGATGTTATCAGTATTATGTTTACAGAGCAATCGCTCAACTTGACACACTTAAAATAAAAAAGCTTAATAACCACTGAGGCTAGCGAGGCGATGCTAATATGATAATGATATTGATATTATTCGAGACAAGCTAAAACATACAATAGAACAAATAGTATCTAAAGCTGGCACATGCAACACATTCACACATTGCGCTTGTGAGTAAAAGGTAAAAAAAAAACGAACTGCAAAAAAATCTTCGCTTCTAAATTTAAAATGCAAACAGTGAAGAAATGGAACACATAGGAGAGGTATCTTCTAGGCAAGCATGCCATACTTCTAGCACACTTACCTATCATCAGGTGAGACTGTGGTCTAAAGTTTACAAATTGATCACCAAGCTCCTATTGGTGTATTCCAGCAACCCCGTTTGTAATAAAAGTAATCCCGGTGTAGTGTACCTTCGACCACATCGTCACTTAACATCAGGTGCCTTATGGTCAAACGCTACACAGTAAAAAAAGAAAGCCATATTTTTATTTGTCGCCAAGTATACCTATCGGTGTGTTGCGGCAGCCCCACTTAAGAGCTTACCAATCCAAGTGTAGCGTGGCGCCATCTTCGACCACATCTTCACTTAACAGGTGATCTGTGGTCAAACGCTACGATGTATGTAGTAAAAAAATTAGTAAAAATATTTTAGTATTTTTTTAATTTTATTGTTTTACTGTATTACTAATATATCTGCTGGCACTGGTTTGAGAGCCTAGTTTATTGTAGAGCAATAAACGTGAGTGATAATTCATGATGCACTAACAATTGTTAATTATAATTAATTTTATGTGGTGAAATGCAGTGAGGCGAACAATCGACTGCGAAGCGTGAGTTCACCAATTCAGTACCCATACCGGACTAATATTTTTGCATAGAAGCAAAATAACCAAAAAATAATTCCTACGAAGCTGAACTTTGGCATGCGCATTTTTTTGGGATACCTACTTGTTAACTTAATTGGTCAAATGGGATGTATTAAAGTTCGTAAATGTGATTGCACCCAAAAATGTCTTACCTTTGTTCGTTCGGCGTAGCTAGTTTTAAGTTTGATGTTTGAAAATGATCACATAAAGCATCCTACTAGATAAATAAATCTAGAAATTTAAGAAAAAATAAAAAATTTCCAGTGAGCAAATACGCGGGGCGGGCGGGTCGCTGTGCATTTCCGCAGGGCGGGTCACTACTCTATATAAAAAATATATAAAATATAGTAAAATATATGTTTAAATAAACATGGCTAAGAATCGAAAATCAATTTTAATTGTACAATGCACTCGATAGATTACACTATGCTTCAATTTCTTTCATTCCTACGTAACAATAATAGCGTCGGTTCGGTGAAGTTGATTGATCTAGAGTCATGATAAAGAAATACAAAACAAACAAGTTAATTAAACATTTTATTTTTTTATTAATAGTAAGGGTATACTTCCATTAAAACAATACCTAAATAGAAATTTAGTAACAGATACGATAATAACGATGAAATACTTAAACGTCTATCTATAATATACACTACACACACTAAGCGTTTCGATTCCACATTAATCATGTAAAAGAGTAGAACTCCTTGCCAGGACCTGTATTTCTGGCTGAAAAGACACCTTAAAGGCAAAAGTAATAATTACATCATCGACTCATTATATCATTACTAAACATCAAAAAAGATTGATTTACAACGCATTATACTGTATAAAACAAATTTGAAAAAAATGGGATTATTTAATTGCAATGGGATTATTTTATTTTTATTTTATTTAGTGACAATAACATCAAAAACCCAAGAATAAATGTCAGAGATCATTGGAAGTCAAAAAACGCCTCTCATAGAAGCTCACGCACATTGAAAAATTATTAAGTAGTCTTTTAAGTAAAAACTTTTTCATAGAGGGTTGTTCGTTAAGAAAATTATAAAGCTTATTAGCTATTCTGAGATACTTTTAACATGATTACGTCGAAAGTTTAATTAAAGTTAAGATTTCACCACAAGTTAGCTTTGCAACAAACCAAAGACTTGTTTAAGAATATTATTATCTTTTTAAATACACATTTTAAGGAATAGTTAATTGAACGTATTGATTACATAAAAAAATGCAAAGGCACGAAATCACTAGATACATCTAAACAACTTATTAGTATAGCTTGTATAACTAGAAAGTTACATTCAATTATTATTAAGAATATTGTTGCACTAGTGTTTCTTTCTTTCTTACAGGTTAGCGTTTGGCCACAGCTTCTTGTGGACTTAGATGATGCAACGCTACACCTGGATTGAGAACTGGGGGTCAAGTCTGCTATTTACACTTTCACGTTCTGTCTAGATGCGTGCTGAATCGATACCATTGAGACGACGCGACGCTAGAGTTTGGTAGTCTTCTGAATCTATGATGAAAATGGTACTTAACTAACTGAGATGGCGCAACGACCCAAAGTGAGTCTTGGCCTCCGATAACAAAAGACGCCACTTCGGTCTGTCCTGCGCCACTTCCTGCCAGTCCTCCACCTAGAGCTCGCGCAAATCTTTCGTGACTTCGTGTTTCCAGCGATATCTGGGACTTACTATTTACTAAATCTGTGATGGAACCCGAGATTGTTTTAATATGGACGCAATAGACAACAAAAAGTGTCAGCAGCCATTTTAGGCTGAGCATGGATTCATATTGATTAGCAGACTTAGAACCCTGAAACTCCGGCATGCAATATTCTCATTGAATCCTGTCACCACAGTCAACGTGTTCCATCAAGTCACATACTCGAAGCTCAGGGTTGAACAGCGTGTTAGCAGGACAGGTGACAAGTGTATACAGTCTCATGAAACACATATAGTATTGGTTGCAGTTGCTGTGAGCGATAATACGCACACCAGTGTCTTCCAAGGCGCAATTAGCTTCGGTGCTCTGAACAGCGGTAGACGTTTCAAGTATCCTGTTACCACAATGCACATTTTGAGGCCAGTCACAGGCTTGTAATTCGACATTGTAGACGAGTGTAACGGGACACGTTCCCTCGATGAGCTCTCCATTCGCACAGGAATAGAACTGATTGCAGTTCGCATGAGGAGTGAATACAGTTACGTTCCGCTTTTCAGAGCATGCAGAAAGGCCGATTTCTTTCCCGTTTGCAGTTAAGGAGTATAGTAAAACGATTAGTGCTGCGCCTGAAACAATAGTTTGGTTTGTTAGCTTATTTTTTTTAACATACACAGTTTGCATAGTTTCTTTTCTTTTCCAAATGCTTGCCTGATGCTCTTAATGCTCTTAATTCAGCTATAGAACGTCGTGGTAGACTAAGGTTGGTATTATAGAATGACGCTCAAGCGATGATCAGTACTTGAGTACAGATTTGACGCTGTCAGTTCATACAAATATGTCACTCAATCGCTACTCAAGCATTGATCTGTACTTGAGCGTCATTCTAGAACACCAGCCTTAGGAAGGGATGGATGCCCACACAATCACTAACATACTTACTCGTAGCTTTCTGACACCTAAATATAGAGCGATGGTGGCCGAACGGTTAGGCGTGCGACTTACGAGACGCCGACACCGAGTTCGAATGCTCTCGGCCCCGCACCTATGACTTACTAACCCGCACTGGGCCAGCGTGGTAGATTACAGCCTATACTCTCTCTGAGAGAAGGCAAGAGTCCCAGCAGTGGAAACGTGAAAGGCTGATAATGATGATGATGATGATGACCTAAATAGGATTCCCTGTATCTAAAGTATCAGGAACTAAGTGGATCGAAGGTCCGCATTATCGAGACATGGAACAATTCTTTGGGCTTTTTCTTTTGCCATGCAATAAGGGTATCTATCTCCCTTTATTCTTTCACCACAACAACAGCAGAGAAGGAAAAATCTTAGAACTAGGATTTACCTTTCATGTTCACGCTTTGCTTTTAGGATCTCTTCTAAGTGATGTTTCTAAACTGGAAATAGAACAAAAACATTTTAATTTATACCTAGGTGCGTTGGTACTATTTGTAGATTACAGAGATTGTCAAATTGATATGTAAATGAAACAAGATTTAAGTAAATTTGTTTATGTTCCTGTATGTTGTAAGGAAGTGACGGTGATAGATGTAATTGATTTTCAGTGTTAAAATAAACGTGATAGCAAAATGGCTTGAAGGGTCAATTTACTTATCTAAAAATTGTATACCAGACAAAGTTAAGGATTTTGATTGCTTTGGTGTCCTATTTATTCTTTACTAGCTGCGCCCTGCGGTTTCACCCGCGTGGACTGCAGTTTATCGCAATAAAACATTTTTTCTTTCATATTAAGAACCTTCTCCTCGCAATAACAAACACAACAAAAAAAGAATTAGCGAAATCGGTCCAGCCGTTCACGCGTGATGCCGTGACCAAGGGAAATAGGGATAAATTTTTAGGTATGAGAAGAAGAAGAAAAGAAGATAAGAAAAGAGAAGAGAAGAAGAGAAGAGAAGACGAGACAAGAAGAGGAGAAGAGAAGAAGAGAAGAAGAGAAGAAGAGAAGAAGAGAAGAAGAGAAGAAGATAAGAAGAGAAGAAGAGAAGATATATATACCACAGACCCGAATCAACAAAAGAAAAAAAACAATATTTTACGGTCCTCATATGACTAAAGAAACAGTAAGTAATTATTTCAATATTTTTTATGCAACTGACGAGACAAGCATATGTAAACATCATGCGTGCCCATTACAATTCAGTGCCACCCAAAAGTTTGAACATCAGATGTTGAAAATCTTGCGCGGAAATTGTACTGCGCTCGCCTCCATGAGATATTCGAAGTTAAATCTCTTTAGGCCCTGTAATTTCACTGGAAACATTGCTCATATAAATCAAAACCAATACAAAAACAACAGACATTACTAAATATAGACTAACAAATATAATAATAATAATGAAGTGGAAACATTGTTTTATTTTCGCTACAGGAAGTGTGCATGTGTTTTTACCGTTATCTTAGATATATTACTTGTATCGATTAGATAGATAGATATCGCTTCAATGTGACACTACTTTTGATCAAAGTGGATCAAAATAAAGGAAGACTTTATCTACAAGTATGTAAATAATATCACTGAAATCTAGTACCTAAATCTGTCTAGATACATAGATAGATAAACTCTTTTTAAATACCACAGGACAAAATTATTAAGATACAAGATTACAAGATTAGACTAATAATTGGGGTTAATAACAGCCATTTTTCCTTGTAACTGTAATTGAAAAAAGATGTATGTAAATCTACATCATAGAATACACATTTTTTTTTAAAAATTAAAGTATTTATTCAATAGGACTTCAAACTAAAAATAACAAAGAAATAAAAACAAATAAATCTAAACTAATAACTAAAATACATTATTAAAAGAAGTCCCTTTAGGCAAGGTACCGAAGATACTGGCAGCGTTCCCCCTTTGAATGGCTAGACTAATTCTTTGTCCGAGGTAGCTGCCAGATCTTCGGTCTCCGGTGATGTTGACTAACCTTTTTGTTATTTCCTTAAAAAGGCTTAAAGCGCTAGGACCCCACGGACCAAGGGTCTCGACACCGAATGGGACAAAATCATATTCGGCGCCTAGACCCCTGTATTTGTATGCCTTCGCTTTTTCAGCCGCTTCACACGCCGCACCAGCTCTGATGTTGGTTCCATGTAGATGGGAAGGGGCTAGCGTGTCTGCACAGGTTGCATCCCATACTAGCACCCGGCCCATCTTCCATGGAATCAAACTCATACCGTCCGGTCTCTTGCCATCGTCTCTTGAAATACCAGAGGGCTCAAGAAGACTTGGTACGTTGACGGTGGCGAGGGACCGGCGTATGATATCGTTAAGTGCGGCATGTCTCGAGAAGCGGCCTGCACTTTTTTGGCATGACAGTCCGTGATGTCCTAGCTTGTCGACATCACTGCCACAGGGACATTTATGAGGAGCGCAGACCGGAACCCCAAGCCGTAGACAGGTTGCGATTCGGAGCGTGTCAGGCTCAAGAAAAGTTCCTGTATTTGACGAAGGGTACGCGTGAAGCCAGTAGCCGGCCTCATGCGTACCCACGGCCAAAAGCCTAGCACACGCCGAACCTGTACTACAGCTCAAAAGATTGTCAAAAGTCAATTTGCAGTTTATGTCGTCCCAGCTCCTCTGTGAATTTGGAGAAAGTGGAAAATTTTGACCTGGGCATGCAATAGGGAATATGCATGTGATTTAGATTTACTTGATTTTTTTTTCCATGATACCTTATGGCCTTGACATTACACCTAAACCATTATTTTCTTATTTAATTTGTAATTAATACCTTAAAAATTTAATCAAAAAGTGCAAAATAAGCGTGGGAATTTCTAATTTGCGAATCGCTTCACCATTGGTCGATTCGAAAAATGACGTCACACGGCGCAGTCTTGCTTCGATTTTCATACTAATATGAAGAAAAATTACTTAAAAATTGATTTCTGTAGTGTTTTCGATTGCCTAGTGCGGTTTTGGTATATAGTGACAGTACTAAACATCAAGAACAATGACTGAAAGTGGTTTCGTCAAAGCACAATCGGACAATTTGCCAAAAATAGATGCTTTTATGATGACGGCATATTTTGCATCAAATCCAGATTTTACGTTCGTTGAGGTCAAAGGAGTAAAAGCGGCAAGGTAATTATTTTAAAACATGATATTTTGCAATTTACTACATAGGTTTTTATGCATGCACTTCCCTAACAGTATTTACCTAAACATAACCTCAAACGTTGTTATGATTCACATAGCCTTGTATGTTTCAATAGATTGTAGCGAATTTTGTATAAAGTCTTTGATCATGAAGCAGATACTCACGAAGTAGATGACCAACCGAATCTTTGATATGTATTTATCTAAAATTATTGTTTGTTACAGATCTGAATGTGAATCATATGGAGATTCAGCTGTAGGCTATGTTCAAGTAAAACGAGATGGGAACATAATTATGTATAGTGCAAGCTCGAACCACACCAGAGCATAATGTGCGTCACAAGTGTTATGCTGTACAAGCGATCTGTGATGAAACTGAAGAAACCATTACTTCAATTCAATGTGAAGATTGTGCGGCACACTTAGGTAAGATTATTTTAGTTTTTGTTCCACTCATTGGGCTACTGTTAGATGTTTTTTAAGCAAAACACTAGGGCCGAGTTGGAGACCTTGGCTTTGCCATAGATATTATCAATATAACTTGTAATCAAAATACTGCGTAATGATGAGTTAGGAGAACTAACCATACTACAACTAGAGTGACACTTTTAATACAGTCATATTATTATATTAAAGTACCTACATATTGGTGTCTATTCGGTTTTGTATTCCCTAAAACTAAACTAAGTTTGACAGGTCTAATAGTAATGCCGTCCTTTTTTTACTTCAGTGGTTAGAAAAAGACAGCAATACTATTAGGACTGTCAAATTTAGTTTAGTTTAGGAGAATGTAAAACCGAATCGACACCATTATGTAACATAACTTATTACTAATTTTTTTGTTTTTTTTCAGGAGGTTGCGAAGCATTCAATTGCATTTTTGGCATAGCTACACCGACGTAGTGAAGATCCATCAAGTACTAATATTGAGTGCTGTATATCTTGCTCGGTACCTCAAGAGTTAATAATGTTAAATTCATAATTTAGTTTTAGAATGGAATAGAACAAAACAGATCTGTAATAAAAACCTGAGCGTCAAAGCTTGTTTTATATTTTATATGTATGTAACAGTAACAGTTTGATTTTAATTTTGAAGGTTTCCTTTGTATCTGTATTTTGTTATTCAAGTTTCTTGAATTATTAACTGAATATGCATACCTAAAAATAAAACTAAGGAATAATTATTTAATTTTTTTATTAAAACATCCTGCATATTTATCAAACCGCAGACTAACATTATAGAGATAGAGGTACATTTTTCTTTTCAATAGTTAAAATAACATTAACATCTTTACTTTTGTACTTTGATCTAATATTTACTTGCACAGCTTCATCACATTGTACTTGGTCTGTATTACTAGAGGCTTCAATCTGCTTCATCTCGGAGACATCCATGTGAGATATACTGGGTCTTGCTTAATAATCATCACAGCTTTCAATATGAAAATTACTGTTCCCGGCTTCATAGTAACTTGTTTGTGGCGTAAAGTATTTGTACTTCTGACAGCAAACTCAGTGAGAGCTTCATATAATAACGATAATTTTTGTCTTTTAATCGCACACATTCCTTCTTGTGGTGGTGCCATTTTTTGTTTTTGGCACTGAAACATATGAGCTACAACACCTTGTTTTAACTGAAGCATAACTTTTCCCTCTTGTTGTCTCATGATGTTGTATTGTAGGTATATTATATGAGATAGGTATCTTCCTCAATCTAAAATAAATCTCCGGAGGAAAGACAGGAATGATAAAGGTCAGGCTGGTATAAACTTGGTGTAAACAGAGTTAGTTTCTTCCACTTGATAATCAAAATATTTATGCTAGCAAAAGTTAACTTTGACCAATTCACACCATGTTAACTATCGAAATACAATACACTAACATTAAAATGATCTTCACAACAATGTAAATACGATGATGGAGACACTTCATCTCTTCTCATAACCTTACACCTTTACGTATTTTCATATCACTTGGAATAGAAAAAAACACTTTATCCGGTGTACTTATTATAATGTTTTGGCAGTCTGGTACAAGACAATGTCCTTATAATGGTTTTTTAGCCTTTTCCATTGTCGAAAAAGCGATATAAACTGAAAATTCTTAAATATTAGCTGTAATTACATAGAGAAAACAGTACTGGATCGGTGATGTGACGTCATCAAAAGCGCGCGAAAAATAAGGCCGTTCAAACAGGTCAAATTTAATCGGTACTTTAAATATTATTTTAAAAATTCATTTGAACGATTTTAACAGGATTTATGTTTTTTACTATGTTATAACGAAGTAATAAGTGGATTAAACAAATAAAAAAAATCGATGCATATTCCCTATTAAGAAAGCGTTTCTAGCTTCTTCCAAGCCAGCAATCTCAAAGTTTGAAGGGGATGCCCTTAAAATTTTACTTATGAGATTTGCTGAACTATGGACAGAAGATAGGAAGGCTGGTAAAGCGACACTGGAAATTTTGCGGATTCCTAAACCACCATAACGGATGGGTAGGGATGCTTGGGTCCAAGATTGCTCGTTCAGCTGCATATTAAGAATCGATTCTAAGCTAATTTTGATTAAGTCGTCTACTTGTGCCAAAAGATCTGGGTGATTCCAAAAGGAGCAGCAACGGAGCACATACGTAAATTTTGGGACGAAAAGACAGAATTTTAAGATGCAAAGTGCATAATGTGGACTAATTTCAAGGAGACGATCAGCAGAATTTTGAAATTTAGTAATTGAATTATTAATATATTCAGAAATAGATTCATTAAAAATTGGAGAACCTAAAAGGTAAAGAGAATTGCTGTTAACTATTTTAATATTTGGAGCCAAAATATTAAATTTTTGTTTTACGTCAATTAAATTCAAGTTGCAGTTATTTATAAAAAGTTCGCATTTGCTAAAATTAAGCTCCAAACCAATGGCTTCAAATTTATTTTTGATTAAAAAAAGGTCCGAGAACACAGTATCTACATCGCCTCCTAGGGTTCCGTCGTCCAAATACCAAACGTTGAATTTAGAATTTAAATTTTTGATGATCGGATTTATAGCCAAACTAAAAATTATACACATTAAGTGTTTCCTTTCAAAAATAAATATAAATAGTAGTGAGTCATCGGCAAAAAAAGAACCCAAATGCTACATTTTTGGTGGTTTTAACAGCTTTTGTTCTATTCGATAAATAACAAGTACATAATACAATCAGTGTATTAGAAACTCACAAATATTGCGTTTATTTTTAAGTGATTTCATTGAAGTTTTTGTCATTCCCAAATCGATATGAGATAACCCCCTTAGTCGCCTGCAAGATAAGGCAACTGAGGGAAAAGCAACAATAATGGGGTCTAAATTAAATGGTTATAAACTTTAGTGGCACATTAACAACCATATATGGAGGATTCTCTGAGATAGAAAAGAATAACATTTGAATATTAAGGACAATGGTTGATATTTTCAGTAGATCGTCAAACAAAACTATATCGCTGCGTTTTCATCCATGGCGACCAAAGCTTATTGCAATAAAAAGTATCCTATGTCTTTTCCTCGGGTTCAAACTATCTTTGTATCAAATTTCATCAAAATCTGTGGCGTGAAAAGGTAACAAACAAACAGAGGGACAGACATAAGAGATATTATATTTTGGCATTTATAATATTACTACCCGCTCCCGCTTTGCCCAGAAAATCTATAATTTTTTTATCTGTTTTGTACTCTAATCTGTATGTATTATACATATCAACCTTTCTCTTGAATCACTCTATCTATTACTGAAAACTGCATCAAAATCAGTTGAATAGTTTAAAAGACAGCGGAAGCAACTAAAATTTATACTATGTAAAGAAAAGGAGTAGATACGTACAAATAACGTGTGTATAGCATTATATAATTATATTATATAATATGTATAAAGTGTATTTGGTATTGCAACCAAGTGAAGGCAAGCTAATCTAAAATTAAACCGGGATTATTGCTCCATCGGCTCAAGTCTAGACTTAGGCATAATAGAGTTGCATATTTTAACTATGCCATTGCTGGGGGACTGAATGGTTCCCTTATCGGGTAAATTTACATAATACCTACACGGCGGCGAGCGCTTTTGATATTACACCGCAGATTATCGCACCGTGAGCCGACGTCTTTGCCAGGCTCAATGAGATTCTACGTGAGCTGGCGTAGGTTGTATGGGCGTAGAAGTGATAATAAAACAAGAAAGCCTACTCTCTGATTACTTTCAGAAGTGCAGTGTCAAAAATAGTAGAACTAGAGTGAGAGCTAGAGCTCTGGCTAGAGCTAGAGCTAGAACTCTAGCTAGAGCTATATCTAGAGCAAGAGCTAGGGCTGAAGCTGGAGCTGGAGCTAGAGCTAGGGGTAGAGTAAAGGCTAGAGTTTCAGCTACAGCTATCACGGAGAAAAAAAGACCTTCCGAAATACCGTTTTCCTTCTGAGTCAAAAGGGAAGGATTTGTTATTCAGCAGGAAAACTAATACAAAATAAGGAAGGAAACGGTCTTGGAAGGTAAAGACTCAGAAGGAAAGTCATAATTTTTCTCAGGGTATAGCTAGCGTTTTGGGCAACTACAGCTAGAACTACGGAGAGCTACAGCTAGAGCTACAGCTATAGCTCGATCTACAGCTACAGCTACAGCTACAGCTAGAGCTATAGCTCCAGCTACAGAGCTAGAGCTAGAGTTGGAACGAGAGCAAGCGCAAGAGCTAGAGATTCTAGTCTAAATGGTACGTAAAATCAACTGACATTTAAAATTAAGGATTTGCCAAATTATCTTGCACTGTATCATCTTTTATCTAAGGTCCATTCTATATTGGACTACTCAATGTATGCCAGCTTGCCTATGCGCCATCGAGACATTATCCCTATACCATAGTGGATACTTAAAATACTACGTACACGGGTATAATTTTAAAGAAATTGGGTTACAAACTTTAAGTGTCTTTTCATAGCTAATCTACTAAAACCATAAAAATTTACAACGTGAGGCGTGTTTAACTTGAGCGGTCTGTCAAAATCTTTATTTATTCAAAGGAAAGCAAGGACGGGTCACGTCATAAGGTATGTTGAAGGGAAATAATCCAGCTCGTTCAAAAATCACAACTTTCAAGGGCATGCAACATCTACCAACTTGGGCCGTAAATACTTCTCAGCCCATACTTTCACTCTCTCTTTCTATGAGGCAAGACCAGGGACCCAGCAGTGGGATCGAAAAAGGCTGATGATGATGAATCTACTATATCATAAAAGAGCAAAACTCAAAGAACTCTTCAAAGTCGCTTGAGCTACAAACTTGAAAATTGAACAGCAACTCTTTCTGCGTAGATGTAGAATAAAAAGGATTTCGTGAAAATCGACTTTTAAATGGGTCAAACAAAGGGTTCGCTTTGTTTTAGACTTTTTGTATAACGATTCAATGAAAAGTACTTTGCCAAATGTATTTTTAAATGAGGATGAATATATTATTTAACCAAATTGAACAAATCTTTGCCTACGAGGGTGGGAATTAGGTTTCAAGTTTTAGTTCAGAAAAACAGTTAAGTGCGTGTAACTCCTGAAGGTTTTCAAAGTTAAAGTTTGAAAATTAATCTTTAAGGTGTTGATTTCAAGCCACTCTGGCTCCTGTAGTTTTTTTATACAATAGAGTGGCAGATAAGCAGACGGCCCGCCTGATGGTAAGCGGTCAACGTCGCCCATGGACATTTGAAATACTGGGACGTTGCTGACCCTTAAGAACTCTCTTTTACTCACAAAAAAGTAGTATTTCAAATAATAAAGCGGAGCTTATCCCCACTGTCCCTACAAATATTATAATGCGAAAGTAACTCTGTCTGTCTGTTAAGTTTTTACGATTTAACTACTCAACCAATTTAAATGAAATTTGGTACAGAGATAGTCTAGAGCCCAAAAGAGGACACAGGCTTATTTTTATCGTGATAAACTGTAACCCACGCGAGTGAAACCACGGGGAATAGCTAGAATACTTTATAGTGAATATAGTATAGTTTTATGTCAATGATTATATTATTGTTAACTTGTATTGACTTTCAACGAAAATACATATAAATGCTACGCTGTTATATGAACAGGCTCGTAATGGAGTAGTTTCGTGTCTGCAAACCAATCGAATATTAACATCCACTTAGTCTTACCAGCAAACGAAAATACCTTCAAAGACTTCGGTTTGTTTAATAGCAGTGCTTATGCAATTCCTTGTTTATTTTATTGCGAACAACTGGAGTCAAAGCTGCTTACATTTTCTGAGCGATGGAGTTGTGTTGAAAGACTTATTTAACTATAAGTACGGTTAACTAAAACTAAACTAACTGAATGAAGAACAAAAACTCTTGTATTCAATTAGGGTCCGTTGTTTAAGGCGTATTCAAAGTTATGAATTAAATTACTTCTAATTAACTTTTAGTGTTATTGAATTTCAGCAACAAATTATTGCCGACTGAAAAGATATTTGATTCTAAAGACCTTTGTCTACGCCGTAATCATTGACTCAGTCTATCACACTTAACATTATTTATGACAAGTTGTGCTCCGCGGTTTAATTCGCGTTTCCCCGCTATACTCGTATTGCTAGAACTAGATATTTTCTGGGATACAAGAAGCTTAAATGGTAATTCAAGGTATAAGCTATATTCACTCTAAATTTACTCAAATCAGTCGAGCCGTTTCAATGTGAAGAAGTAACTAATAAACACACATTCCTTCACTCAATCATAAACTTTTGTATTTATATAAATATTTCACTAAAAGGAAGCTAAATCATTCTTAAGTGTCCTAGACTATTTTTTATTGAAATGAAGTAGAGTTTTCAGTAGTGGTTTTGGATCGATATGTCAATCCATGTTAGCAAGCTTTACCCCTAAAATGACACAAAATACGATGACATGACATATCAATCCAAAACAGCGAAAAACGGATAAGGATCGATTATAATTTCGGACGCAAAAGGTTTGATTACAGTTTACATCAACTGTAATCAACCTTTTAGTCAGCTGATAAATATAATACTTGAAATGTATAAAAAAAGTAGGCACTAAATCATATGTGTGAGTATGAATTGTATGATTCAGCGCTTCATTTATATGATTAAAAGTAGGAACCGCTCAAATAAAATTGTGAGCAAATTACTCTCTAACTTTTAACAACACCCAGCCAGGTGATTGACAGTGCTTATTTCTATGATAACTAGTTTACAGAAAGTGAGGCAAACATTATTAAAGTTAGGCGGGGTATTTTAGAGAACATTATTTTGTGCCGCACAGTGCTGTGCAGTAGATATACTTCACAGAAATTGCTACTTTATCTTATAAACTAACTGAGATGGCGCAACGACCCAAAGTGAGTCTTGGCCTCCGATAACAAAAGACGCCACTTCGGTCTGTCCTGCGCCACCTGCTGCCAGTCCTCCACGTGGAGCTCGCGCAAATCCTTCGTGACTTCGTCTTTCCAGCGATATCTGGGACGGCCGACAGGGCGACGGCCACTCGGCCGTCCACTGTATGCTCGTTTGACCGCACGATCCTCCCCCATTCTTTCTTTTACTTTATCTTATACACAGGCATTTCTATCATCAGGCTATTACGCTCCCACTACTTTGGTATAGGTCTCTCTGAGCCATAATCTACTACGCTGGCCCAGTGCGTGTCGGTAGATGACACATCGGCTTTTTATCAGGGTAGCGGTAAGACGCGGGTGAAACCGCGGGGCGCCACTAGCATCTATATAAGCAATGTTTTGATAATATCGCACCTAGTTGTTATTGTTACAAACTTACGTTAAAATTTAATGTAGATATAGTCTACACGGAATTTCAGAGTTTCAAAGCTACACTTTGCCTACTGTTTGCTCATAATGTTGTACGAAGTCAAGTAGGTGGCAACACTGGGGGCGTTTGGAGAAGTTTACCAACTATACAACCCCTTATCACAACTTCTAATCGAAAATACGAACGTTATGGTTACCAAACTCATTTTAATAGTTCGGTTCTACACAATAATTATATTGTATGTGAATTCAATTATCGTGTAGGGAAATTATAATTGTAACATATACATAGAATTTTGTGCATTAAGTCAAATTTTAGCATATAATCTGGATCATAAAATGTAGAAAATCTTTGAATAATGTGAGATAAATAAAAGGTGAATAGAGTAGGTATTTCAATTTGATACCTTCACGCCTTCCTAAGATAAGTATTAAAATTAAAAAAACCCCGGCATCTCAGACCGATTTTCATCAAACATAGCTAAAAATGCCCTACATCATTTTGGAAAAGAGCTGATACTCTTACACTGCCAGACCGATATTAACCAAACATATCTAAGAACCACCGCAAAGAAACTTGTTTTCAAATGAAAAAAAAAACTGCATCGAAATCGGTCCATCCGTTTGAGAGCTACGATGCTACAGACAGATACACAGACAGACAGACAGACAACGACGTCAAACTTATAACACCCCTCTTTTTGTGCGGGGTTAAAAAAGGGTCTTGACAGATATACAAACACACAGAAGGATAACGAAGTTATCCTCAGCCCTTTTTCTTTCTGAAATACGAAAGTCTCAAAATAAACAGAAAGAAGCAGAGGAACACAAATTAATCGCAAGGGTATCAAACCGTGTAATTCTGTCCCCGAGCCCGGCCCAAACTCCACTTGAAAGTGTTTTAGGCGATTTTGGACGTTTGGAATGTTTCCAGAATGCTATCTCCTTTATATCCTCTGACTTCACAAGCTAAACTACATTGCCCAAACAGCACTCAGCAGTACAAGGCTGTACATCAAGTGTACTTTACCGGTGAAGTTTACAACCTGATCGCCGGAACTTACTTCTGGATGCTCTAACACTGAGAGCATGCGAATGCAATACTTTCAGCCATATTGGAACTTCTACTCGAATCTCGAAAGCAAATACTGAGTGCCTACAAAAACTTGGGCTAACGTGTTCTGAATACAGAAAGCCGTAGAGACGGAGTTGAGGTTTTTTGGTAGTGGCAGAGCTTTCTTGCGCTTGGGAAAGTACCACACCTTTGCCGGGTATTCAACCGCCAAACAGTAGTGTGCAAGCATCACTGTGTTCCGGGTTGAAGGGCCATGTTTCCAGTGAAATAGGGATTAAGTACTTAAGCGACGGTGGCCGAATGGTAACGCATGCGCCTTACAAGGTGCGACACCGAGTTCGAATCCTCTCTGCCCCGCATCTGTGTTAGTTTTTCTCGTGGCAGCGATTATTACAAGCGAGAGGGCTCTATTTCCACGAAAATTGGCGTTGTTACGTTGGTTCCCTACGTTTAATTGAAACCTATTTGTTCCAAACTTTTACTGCGAACTATATCTACCTCCACATACTCGCATTGCCTTGTGAATTTGTCATATGATATATTGTGTCTCCATTAAATTAAAAAAAAATAATTATAGATACATCTCAACACATCCCTTGTTCTAAACAAGGGATTATTTCCCCGCCTAAAGGGAAAAAGAGTGCGAAAACTTTAATTAAACAAGTTTGGTGGGAATTGAGCTCGGGACTTTTGTAAACGGATAATCGAAGCCATTCTATCCACCTGAGGACGAACTCAGACTCTGAATGGGGTTTGACAGTCTCGAGACTCGACAACGGTTCCGAACTAGAGATCTATGGATCGAACGGGTCTTTGTGTATTTCTTGCGATTTTCCTATTTCAATTTCATTGATGTTTTTAAGGTTGCTCCAAGGGGATAGTGATTGGCCACGGTCTGCTCTGCAAAGCCTGTGCATTCTAACTATACATTTTTTCTTACTGTTGTAATGGTGAGCTCTTTTGCCGATTTCTTCAGAGGAAGTATCAATCACCCTTTGCCAGTTACTCATCCGCAAAGCGGTGGAGTATAAACATTACTATGTTTTGGATTGGAGGGTATAAGATCTCAGGTTGACGCAGTGCATTGCCGCACTGGATATTTTGAATGGGTGAAGACTGAAGTACAAAATTCTGGGTACCACTGTACTATAATTGCCAAACGTGACGTGACATCAGAAAAGTGACTTGCTCATCTTGTCACTCTATCACATAAATAAATGAAGGCCTATAGCCCACATCAATAGACGTTCTCATCTATTGACAAATTAATATAAGTAGTTATCACTAATAGCTTACACGAAATTATGAGATACTAGCTGCGCCCCGCGGTTTCACCCGCGTCTTCCCGTTATCCCGTAGGAACCTTTTCTGGGACAAAAAGTATCCTATGTCCGTTTCCTGGTCCTAAGCTACCTCCCCACCAATTTTCAGCCAAATCGGGTCAGCCGTTCTTGAGTTATAAGTAGTAACTAACACTACTTTCTTTTATAAATATATAGATATACTAGCTGCGCCCCACGGTTTCACCCGCGTGGACTAAAAAAAAAAAATTAATATAAAAAATAGATGTTGGCCGATTCTCAGACCTTCCCGATATGCACACAAAATTTCATACAAATCGGTCCAGCCGTTTCAGAGGAGTTCGATTACGCACCCCGTGACAGAAGAATTTTATATATTAGATAGAAGATATAGATTATGGGGTTGCTTTGCAATTTAATCTTAATTTGCAAAACTAATAAAGAATCTATTCTTATCACTTCTTATTACAGGGTAGCATTTGATCACATGTCACTTGATGGCTAAGTGGCGATGTAATCGAATGTGGCGCCACGCTACAGCTGGATTGAGAACTGGCTCTTAAGTATAGATCCAGTTCTAAAACACCACCAAGTAAAGAGAGAATTTATAAGAAAAGATTAAGAAATGCTGTGCTAAGGTAATCGACGGCTTGCAATTGGCAGGCGCTTTATCGAACTCGAAGTAGTCTGCGCACCGAAAACATTTCCGCAAAATTTTATGAACTTTTAGCAATGTCACCGAAGCGAATGATTCGGTTCATACTTTTGACAACCTAATCGTATCATTTAACAAGGAAAAAATTGCACTAAAATGTACTCCTCTCGATAATATACCATACCTATGCATGTTAGATTATACCGATACAAATTCAAATGACAAATTCTTAACTAGCGCTAGGTAAAATTCCATACCAGCTATGATTTAGTTATCTGAAATTACCTTCATGCCAGTGACGTCATCAAAAGTGGCTTCAACGGAAGACCAACGCTGATCAAACGACCAGCACAACGCTGAGTTGAGGTCGGTTTGCAACAATACATTTGTTTTTCTTATTTCTACATAATGTCTTAAGTATTTTTGTATAATTAGTTGCAAATAAATGATTCTTATTCTTATTTTATCACGTTTTCTTTCACCGAAAGCTCAAGCTCATTGTAGTAATTGAACCCACGACCTACGAATCGCAAACCATATCGCTTCAATGTGGTTGAGTAGGAAGGGTTTTCTTCAAAATTCTACCCTTCATGGACAAAAATTAGGACAGCAAAGGTTTGTATTATGTGGATTTAGAAACAGTTGCAAATTAAAAAATGCAAGTGCAGCCGCTTAATGCATCTAGTAAAAAAGCTGTTTCTGTTTCTCACAACCAACAAACTTTTTCTCTCCTACAACCGTCGAACAATGTTTACAATATATAACGAGATGCATTTAGTGACCTAAATAACGTAACACTAATAATAACCTGACAGAACTTTTCAGCCAAAGCATAAAATGTTATGTTATCGCATTATTATTTGTTTCATCTCATAAACATCTTAATTTCGTAATAGGTTAGTGTGAACAGATTTGTGTTCTGATGTAGGTACGGATCTATTGATGCATTCTCGCAAACTCTCTAATACCCGAAATTAATAATCGATCCTGATCCGTTATCTGCGGTTTTGGATCGATATGTTATGTCATAATATGTCATTTTAGTAGTGATACGTCAAGCCTTAGTACTGAAATTACATGTAATGACATGACATATCGCTCCAAAACCGCGATAACGGATCAGGATCGATTATTAATATCGGGCGTATATCTATAGATATCATTGATTGACAGCATTGAATAGTTACATGCATATTGTAATTAGACATGTAACTTCATGCTTATTATACTTTTGAAAATGGATTTTCTTACGTGTAATATATAAAATCGTCAACGGCTGGTTTTAATTACCTATCTATCCACGGTTTGCCCTACTGGAGATAGAAATTTGACATAAGCTCCATAGAAGTTAAGAATCTGTCGCCAAGCACCTATCGGTGTGTTCCGGCAGCCTCACTTGAGAGCCAGTTCCCAGTCCAGATGTAGCGTGGCGCCATCTTTGACCACATCGTCATTTAACATCAGGTGAGTTGAGGTCAAACGCTACCATGTAACATGTAAAAAAAGTAATGTCAAATTTCTATCTCCAGAAGGGTAAACCATGGATAGATCGGTTATTGAAACCGGCCTTAAATAACTCAATAATATAACAACACACGAGGCGAGCGTAAAAGAGTGGATTCATCACATCCTCTGACGAATATCTCCAAGTTTTCCTGCTTATTTTTCTTGTTTGTTTTTGTTCGCAAAAATCAATGAGCAAAGATTACGGTTTCTGGTCAACAGCAATAGGGCACTAAAGAACAAGCTTTTGTTTTTTTTGGTTATGACTTTACAAAGTTATTTAGCTAGTGTCAAGTATTAAATAGGTCAAAAAATGATGACGATAAGATGATGTGACCCAGGTAGCCAGGCACAAAAGTCTTCTTTTACCTTTGTGTCAAAATAAATCACTACAAGTTCTGAAAAAGGTTTCACACGTCAAATTATTTATCAATGTCATTGACATTGACAACCAATAACCCTTGAAAGGGGTTTAAGAATTCATGACCCCGTTGTTGATGCACAATGCACATATACACATCATTTGTTTCAATGCTATCAAGCAAGTACTGACAATCCCGTATGTTCTTATTTTTCAAAGCATAAACAGTAAGAACGTATATTAATCACGGTCGATTGTTAATCCGTGGTTATCGCCAGCACCGCTTTCCCCAACAATAGTATGTCCGGCACCTACTGAAACAATGTACCTACAGTAGGCTACCATTCACAGACACACACACTCGTAAACATTCGTATGTGTGAGAGGCCGATATCGCATGCGCGCAGCATCTGGCATCTTCCCCTATCTTCGACCAATCCGAAACCAAAACAGCTTAACTTCAACAAAATGGAGAGTTTGAATTTGAAATGTCCTTGAAAGGCTTAGAGTTGAATTTAGCTTGCGCAGGTGCGGTGGATGAAGCTCCAACGCTAGACGGTATGGCAACGAGCTTCCAGGACTCTGATTTTCAGATGTATCCCGTTCGCGAGGAAGCTGGGACGTACCGCGATGCGTCCCAAACTGAGCGGTTACGTCGCGTAAACAGAAACTTGACGGACGAGAATTTTTGACGGACAAGTATTTAAGCCGACCGTCATTTTTGTGGTGATAAAAATATCCTAATTAGCGAGTGTTTGTTTTGTGGCCTGTGATGGATTACGCAGTTCGTGAAACAAAGTTTGTTCTGCGCCTCGTTAGTGAATTTATGTAAGTCTCGACTAACTTTATTTATTGTTTTTAATTCAGGAGGTTTGTTGCTTTTGTTGGTTTTATGTTTGGTTCTAATTTGACTCCTGAAAGTTGGAGTCTTTTTTAAAGGGTGACAAGGGTTTAATTCTGGCTTACAATTGAATGACTTGACAATTGTAATTCAAATGCTATTTATTTAATTTTTAATTTAAAAAATTATATCGCTTTATCGATGATTAATCAAAATATATACTTAACATATTTTTTTGATTTTAAAGCACATGAGGTAGGTAGGTATATAAGATTCATTGAACACAAAATACTTTTACAACTCGGCTTCTGTTTTCCAAATATGCAGCCAACTATGTAAGGTACCTTAAAAAACAGCGCGATTTATTGCAAAAATAAATCTCGTGTCTTGCAACGTTATATTCTATTTATTCAAAAGAAATTACTGGATATTATAGTAAAATACAGGGCTTAAAAATAACAAAGGCTTTGCAACCTTGCTGGGGCTTAGTAATATATTTTTAGTTCCATTCTGTATAATATTATTCGACAAACCGGGGATTTCAACTGAGCCCTTGGAGAGTACAACTGGTCCATTAAATAATTTGTTTTTTTATAAGCGAAGGGTATATAGGCTACTGTATACCCAGTAGCCTGAAACCTACTTGGTAAATTTCAGCACAGTAAAATTACGTGACGGTGTTAAAACCAGTGTGCAGTGGGCAGTCTCGGACTATCCATTACTGCCTAAGGGCCCGGCGCCGCCTTTGGGCCCCAGTTTAAAAGAAAAATACGTCAACGTTTTAATTTTATGCTTTTGTTTACGTTTTAGATATATATTTTTTAAAGCACAGACAATTTCACATTGCATCTATCATAGAGGGAGGCAGCTCTTTATTTATACCAAGCAAAAAAATGGGATAGCTCATCTTAAATTATCATTATGAATATTATAATTGACATAAAAAAAAACTTGTTAAATATACATGCCTACTATCAATAAAAATGTAAATGTTCCTTTACTCAAAAACGAACCTCCGAAAGTCGATTTTCTGTGAAAGTTGAAACTTGTCTGTTTTTTTTCATAGAGGATATTTTTATAGGCTATCCACTTTCTACTATTATTTCACTAGAGGGCGCGAACGAAGCGGCGCAGCCGGTTGCTAGTTTTAAATGTAATAGCCAAGATCGTAAAAATTGGTGTTGTTAAAAATTATTAATGCTACCTACCTAGTAGAGTCGTACCTACATAAAGGGAGAAGGGCCCATAGACCTGCATTGCCTAAGGGCCTCTTCATGACTTAATTTGGCGCTGGTAGTAGGTGCCACATAGATGTAGTAAGTACAAATAAATGAACATGTACACTGATGAAAAAATCCTGACTTTCCTACTGAGTATTACCTTCCAAAATGTAACCTTTTCCTTCCTTATTTTACCTTAGTTTTCCTTCTGAGTCAAACGGGAAGGAAATTCCTTCTGTACTTTAGAAGGTCTTTTTTCTCCGTGTACTAGTGTATAGGTAAGCAATGCAGGTTGTTTTTTGTAAACCCAATATTTTGACCCGCTGATAGAACCACGAGGGAGACTTATTTTGTTTGTCCTATTGCTTGCTTACGGATGTAAAATACGGTCGTAGGGGTGCTTTTCCATGTCTTTGGTTGTAATGCCTTTCTTGTTTAACTTAAAATTATTATACCTTAACTTTTGAAATGATTAGGCACTTGTTATTACATTGATCGACTATCCTTGTAAATATAACTTTAGTTACTAAGCATTAAAAATGTACTTTGTTGATTTTGTATCTACAAATAAACAATTTTAAACAAAAAGAAACATTACTTTTGTACGAAGTTATGCTTTATACAAACGAGTAGGTAAAACTGGATACACTTTCATAATTTTCTAAAGCTATAACATAGTCATATTTCCGTCCTAATTAAGATAACGCTGACCTACAATGCTAATTACCATAATTTATGTCATGTTTAACATAAAATGATGCTGTAAAACGTTTAAAATTATGTAAAATACATTCTGTAGTTCAAAGAACTTTATTTTGCTTCCGATCTATATAAAAGCGAATCGGTCCGGTTTTGGGCGAGTAGGAGATCTTGACAGACTGAGTCTTACTACTTCGATGGTGTCTTTATCGTTCACACGAATACATCGTCATTTCATGTATTACTTATTTCCTATATACCCGACAAAAATGTAGAGCAACATGGGGCAATATTGTTTTTCGTAAAATCTTTATGACCGTAAATGTAAGGTTTATTTTTTAATCAGAACTTATATTGTTGTGCTCTTAGTAAAAATAGTTTTTTTGTATAAAGAAAAAAAAACCTTGTTCTGCTTTTTTAATACACAAAATAGCTTATATTTTCAAAAAGTTATTTTTTCATTTTGTTCCTGTACCTTTTTAAGTTGCACAGAGAATCGAATATCCAATACCTGATACCATTCTAATACCAAGTAACAGATACGCGCAAATACTCGTACTATATTATTGGACAGTCCAATTTTCGGCATACCTACATAGATACCGAATTGCAAACTGTGTGCTACCGGAGCTCGTACAAGTGATATCGGTTCGCCTTTGTACGCATTCATGCCTTTGAATGTAATACTCTTATTTGAATTACTAAAGTCACTTACGTTTACAGTACAGAAAAAAGGTAAACAAAACACGTTACATAAAAAGCAGGGTTTTCCGGGATCGTTCTCATTGCTTATTCTGAGTTGGAAATATATTATGTTTTTGGTCTTTTTGGTTACTCTACGTGCAGAGAGTGGACGAAATGCACCTTAAATGTAGTTTATTTTTTATCATAAACCTTCGGTGAAGAAAATACCATAGCTTGAGCTTTTTCAGTGCTCGCCCGGCTGGGTACTATGTACATTTAAGTTAGGAATCTCTCACCAAGCACTGCTACCAGTGCGTTCTGGTAACTTGAGAGCCAGTTCTCAATTTAGGCGTGTCTGAAACGAAATCGTCGCTGGATATCAGGCGGTTTGCGGTCAATCGCTAGCTTACAATCAAATAGTGAATCACTTACTAATGTAAGACTGACATATTTTAATTGAACTCTTAAAGTAATCAGGTATCAGCTTTTTCTTGATTTGTTCCATGTTACTAAAAATAGTCAAATCAATACAAATCTTTTTACAATTCTTCAAAACAACTAACAAATAATAATTATTAAATGCACATTTAAATACGATCATCTCTCATATAACATTTCCACCAAACGTAATAAAAACACATGAGTAACAAAACAAAACCATTATTTTAGTAACAATTACATATCACAATCTTCGTCATTTAAAAGTATTCAAACAAAAATGAGGACGTGCCTCAAGTTTCAAAAATTCATAATGTATAAAATAATTTAATATTTTCACGGGTAAAGTGCCTCGGCTAACATTTAGTGGCCACGGTTTAACCCCTGTCAAAAGTTTTTCAATTAAGTACGTTGGCGTGATAACATATACCTACCTAAATACCACTCAACATATATTATTTACTGTGCGAAACTTGCCTCTAACTTTCCCAAGTGTGGGAAAATGGCACGTGAGGGCGGGAGGAAGTTTTATTTGAATATCCAAACTTCATCATAAAGATTTGGACAGATAACGCCGGTTTTCGCAGAAATGAGTTTACATATAGAGGCTAGCTAACGTGAGATTACCTACTACAAAATAAAATATAGTCATTCATAAAAATCAATTTAATAAAAAGACGAGCAAATCGCTTGCCTGGCGTCACGCTTGCTTGTTACGTCCAGTGCCACCAAGAATTTAGAACTTTAAGAACTCAAAATCCTGTGTGGCAACTGTCAATGCACTGAACAATGATAAATGAATTGATATGTCAAGTGGCCAAATATTTGATGCACTGTGATTTCACTGATGCGTAATAAATAATTCACATATATGATGGAGTTTAGGGTAACGGTGCAGACACCAGTCTAATGTTAAAACGATACCAAAGTGTGCATGGGAAAATTGCTCTTAAAATGTACGCGACCTTGTATGAAAAATTCGTGATTTGGTTATTTAGAATTTGAAATGCAAATACGAAGTCGGCCCCATCAGGGATAGAAGCCCGCTCGGTGCCAGTAAGCGAAATGAACACGGGTCGACAGATTCTAAATTGTAGAGGTTTGTTGGTTCTAGCAATAGTTTTGTTGTGGTTTCAACGCTTCATCCCTACCAACTTTAGGATCTAGGTAGTGTCAGGGCCTTTTCAGCACTGATAAAACAACTTCAACATCTAGTATTTTAGTAAAACGAAGCGAAATGTCTTTCTTTGACGCCGAAACGGCAGAGCAATTTTAATAAAGTATGGTGGTTTTTTTTACTTCCTGCAGTTTAGTCCTTGATCGCGAATCACCTGATGTTAAGTGACGATGTGATCAAAGGTGTTGCAACTCTACGCCTATTGGGGAACTGACTCGTCACTTGAGAGTCAATAGTTGGCCGGAACAGACCATCAGGGTGCTTGGCGATAGATTTAGCTTTTGGATATCTGCAAAATGATCTGTAGTTGCCGCGTTGTCTGTTTCATCCAATTTAGTTTTTTTTAGTTGTTATTTCATACAACATACACATTGACTTCAGTTTTTCCTTTCTACATTTTTGATTTGCTGCTATAAAATAAGGTAGTTTTTACTCTCGCAGCTTAATATTGCTCGAGTAGATTGTAGTCATGACTGTGCTAGCCTTGAAGCATCACAAACATTTGTGTGGTGGAAAATGAACATCACCTTCGCCTTTGAATGAAGCATACGATCTTTACACTCGTCACTGAGCATGTTTCTCTATCTTTTTTTATTTTACGCCAACAGACAAAATATGTTCTTTCATGCCTGAAAATGTTCTTTTTCATGCAACTTTGATTCAAGCTCGTTGCTTCCTTGATGGTAAGCTTGTCCATTATAGTCCATATCAGCCACCCAGAATAATGAACATTAATAGTTCAAACTCATACGTCGCAATGCACTGTGCTAGTACTTACAGTCAACGACAAAAGTCGCTGAACAAAACTAAATTTTCCGATTCTCTTTATCATCTTAAACACCAACTTTCGACCGAATTATCACTTAAAATCTGGTGTGTTGTGTTATGTTCAAACGCTACCTTGTCAGTTGTCAGGAAAAAACAAACATTACTTATTACATAATAATCTAATACGCATTTGGAAAATAGAGATGATCAGCTACTTTTGTCGCTGACTGTACTATATTTATTTTGTGACTATCTTTATTTCCCTGAGATTTCTTATGCCTTGTAATTTCACTGGAAGCATTGCTCTTCAATTCGAAAAATAGTACCTAATGCTTGCAAACTGCTGCTTGGGTTGAAGAACTGGCAAAGGTCTGATATTTCACCTGTATTCAGTTTCCACATATAAACTTTGTATAAGTAGCTACATTAAATGAGGTTATCCTTTAAAATAAAATAAAAAAACGAAATGTTTATTTTTGTCAAGAATTCGTGAAGAATTTTAGCTCACATTTGGTCCAAATCCAATTTGCTTCGGCAAGAAGATAAGAATCAGTTTATTTTTTCTATGAATGTATTATATTTGTTTGTTTATTCGATTTTTAGGGACCAAACGTGGCTTTTATGTTGCTTTGATGTTCTTTGTGTTATAAAAATTTCTTATTCTAACCTTAGTAACGTTATTTTAGATATTATTGAGGTCAGTAATCTGGTTGGTGGTTACTAGCTTGATTTTCTTGCCTCTACTGAATATAAAGTAAATTATTTTATCAGACAAAGATATTTAGAGTAGTCCTTTATAATCCTTTGTAATAAGGTCTTTTGAAATTCAGTAAGTTGGATGGGTTTTATATTTAATAGGTTTATTCCAGTTCTTGGTTGTTTATTCAGGAAAGATTTCTAAATATTTGTTTCTAGAGTTTCTTACTCAAACTAGGGATCCTTTTCATTACACCATGTTCTACAAGTACACGGAGAAAAAAGACCTTCCGAAATACCGTTTTCCTTCTGAGTCAAACGGGAAGAAATTGTGATTCAGAAGGAAAACTAATACAAAATAAGGAAGGAAACGGTCTTGGAAGGTAAAGACTCAGAAGGAAAGTCAGATTTTTTTTCTCGGTGTAGTTACAGTACAAAAAATGCTACTATATCTAAGTCTAAAAGAAAAAATACTTGTAGATAGCGTCCATTTAAAAAATGCAAAAATCTCTGAGTCTTATTTACACGCCTATACTTACTTACTCCCCTCGCGAAACAGATCATGGATCAGCCTGTTACAGTCCACTGCTGGACATAGTTCTCTCCCAAGGTACGCCACTGAGCTCGATCTTTGGCTCTTCTCATCCAACTGCTCTGCCAGCCAGTTTGCGTATATTGTCGCTCCACCTAGCCGAAGGACGTCGTGCATAATGTTTGCTATCAAAACATTTAAGGGGTTAAATGGTTTCAAAGTTTCTTTTATGTTTTTCATGGCAAAAATATCAATTTCCACACAAAGTAGCGAGGCGGCCCATCTGTAACCGCAGGTCGCAGCTACTACTAGTGTCTGTAATAGGTACTCCGGCATCTAACCCTTCAAAACGGGATACATTATAGAAATAGGGATAATGTCTAATATGCCACCTAAACTTCACTGTAGCGTAAACTTTAAAGTGAGACGCTCTCACGAACAAAACTATAAACAAGCCACATACGTGCTGTTAATACGATTACGAAAACAAAGTTTCCAACAGTGCGACCAAAAGCCAATCAAGGGGCAAATAAATACCGATAATGAAACAAAATGGTGGACAATTCCCGAAAATCGATGGTAATTAAATAACCAGGATCGGTGTTTAATTGCGTTTAATTTATTACTGAAGCCTCAGGGATTTCTGGGTTTCAGTTACATCATTGTTTGTTACTGGACATTGAGACGCCCCTAGTGAGTTTTAATGTTAATTGAAATATTCAAGTCTGATCTGATTTCATTGTGTTTATTATCCCATTATTGAATTTGTTTGTTGAGATGAAATGTAATTTGTTGCTATCCAGAGAGTGTCCGATTATTATTTTAACATCAACATAATTTTCCGCCTCAGTTCCCAGTCTAAGTGTAGTTTGGCGCCTCTTGACCATGTCGTCACTTAAGATGATGGGCTCAAAGCCTTACTTGCAAAATAAAAAGCTGTCTCTTTGGCCGAATTTAAAGGGAATCCCTTTTCATCGAGTTGAGAGTCGGATATTGGACCTTATAGAAAGCGTATTGTTTGTATTGGTTTGACTCCCAAGGTTGGCTCAATGCTCACTTTCAAACTTAGCTATATTTAAAACATGCTTCTGCTATCTTATCTTGTTTCAAAATCACATATCATCATCACCATCAGCCCATTACGTTCTCACTGTTAATTTGGACACAGCCCACTGGCTGTCTTTCAGAAAAGATACCATAATACTGGTTGAAATATTAAAAACGTCGGAATACCTATTAGTTGACCCTAAAACCTATCTTAATTGTTTTTTCGTTGAATTCGTATACAATATTAATTTTACCTATTAAGGTTTCATTAACATGAAGCAAACTTTGAAGGGGAAAATTGGGTTTGTTAAATTAGCACACGAAACCTTTTCTATGCCAAATGAAAGATGAGACAATGTAGAAACAAAAGGTTAGGTCTTTGATTGAAAGGGAGTTTAGTTGCGTCTAAACTGAGTCCTTACATTCTATACCTACATCTATTTTTTCTATTTATTTATTTCATTTCCATCCCTCTCGTTGTAATTTTTTTTGTTTCTCTTGTTTAACGTTGGACCAATTTTGTTGACATTTCATATACAAATAATATTGACCACTGAGACCAACATGGGCCACTTTACCTTCGGATAAATACAAAACAAAATCAAAATCATTCCCTACTAGAGCGCATTCGCTTAGCACGTCGCTAGCTGAAAAACTAGGTGGGATCGATACAGAATGACCCTAGTTTTATTTTATCTGTACCCGGATCAAAAATCCGGCCCTTGTTCTTACCCTTAGGTACAGATCTAGCAGATGGCTCGGCTCGTACCTAAGGGGACCCGTGTCCATTATCCCCTCAAATCGAATGATGCAATATTTATTAGCATGGGGATGCCCCGCAGATACTAATTACTTTCCTAAAGGCAACGCTTTCCCCCTATTAAATTGAATCCATAGGATACTCATGTCACAAAGACAAAGGAACTATTTTTTTATTCATTAAACGAATAGCGAAGTGTCTGCTAATGGTTGAGCGAATACCTTTGACGACCGGCTGATACTCGGAATAGTCTTTCATTTACGATATCTATTCTAGATAGATGTTATTTTTATTGTGTGCAAAGTGTGAAAAATCCTATACAAAGATAAAAGAAGAGATATATTAGATAGTATTTTGCTATCATTGTTTTCTTTATTTGCAGCCCTGTCTATCTTTTTCATAGAAAAGAATGCCCTTTGTTTATTTCTTTCGCAACAATCATAGAAAGCTTACAGTCATTCAAAACGCTAAATAGACCTAACTACTTAGAAATGGTTCTAAACTTATCATTGGAATAATACCATATGTTGGCACTCATAGTCCAAATTTACAAATACAAATTTACGAAAGGTAATTTGCAAGTTATGACAATGGTTGCAAAAACTACGGGCATGTATTGTGTCGACGCAAAGCGCGTTACATTGCGGACGATAAAAATTTTCGCCTACCAAAGCAACGGGTCGATGGAATGAAATAAAAAAGCCGTTTAAACTAACTCGACTTTATCTTTCAGAAACTCGCTATCTATGCAAATGAAACTATTCTAAATACGCCTGCGTATACTGTAGCTTTAAATTTAGTAGCAGCATCACTGTAAACAGATGTCCCTAGACATAAAGAGTTAATTATCTAAGAATATCGAGCGCAGCCGGCGGCACCAGAATAGATCCCTTGGGAACTTGCTGCGTTTGTTTTCTTTTTTTTTATATTAGAATGTTTCAAGTTGCTGCGATTATTCTGTGCAATAAGTATCACCAAAGTTGTAGCGGCAACATATAAAAGTACTTAATATTAATTTTTCTCAAACATGCTTGGAAATATGAGCATTATTTTGACAACCTTCTTCGAGATAAATTGAACTTGCTGCACTGCCCAAATATATGTGAGCAGCGGCCGGCAAAAGTTGTATGAAAATCCATATCTGTCGTGTTTAGCGACCAAATAAATTACATAGTAAACTCATATCTGTCGTGTTTAGCGGCCAAATAAATTACATAGTAAACTCATATCTGTAGTATTATTTAAAAATGGAACGACTTTTGCTCCGAAACATAAAGGAAAGGAGGTAACTTATCAAAGGTTTTATTTAAATTCCGAACCGGATTGAATACTTTAACGCGTGAATTTATTTTGTTGTTCGTCATTGGTTTTGAAAATTAATTGTTATTTGACAAAATCTGTTTTAGTGAAGACAATGAGTGAAGTGTGATGAAGTTACTTTAACACCACCTGAAATTCAAGAGGCAAGAGCAAGAGCCGTAATAGAAAACATGTTACTGCCAAAATCGAAAGAAAAAATCTCTGCCCAGGTACTACTTAGTTTTAATTTCCACGCATTATTTGAGAAAAGTACTATACAAGCCTTGGCCGCAACTAGGCCTAGATGGACTTACGTATGTGGGCCTCGCCTTCGCCTCGGCCCACATTTACACGCTCGTCCATCTAGTCCCCTTTGCAGGCCGCTGCAGTAATGTACTAATAATAAGCTTTTCTAATTATATTTCGCATTATACATGGACTTGAAATTTAGCTATCGAAGTCTTGGATTGTAATTAGATACTGTCTTATACCTACAGTTTATTAAAGTTTCGTAACTTTGGACTTTTAGACGCAACCTTTTTGTCATCTACGCAACTTTTTAATTGTCGACGCTAAACTGTTTTTGCTCTTTCCTTGAGACAGAGTGAAGGGTGCCAGAGCAGACGATACCCCTAAAAGTTGCTTTGTTCGTAGTCGTAATCCCTACAGGGATTTGACCCGACCCCAAGTTTTTGCGCTGTCAATGGTGGTCGTAGGACATGCCAACTATTTTGTAAAAAGCACTCAAATACAAGTCATGGATCGAACATTCAGAGTTTCGTTCTATATATTAGGATTTCAATGACGAAACGGTCATCATTTTCACTTAACTATTATTGCAGTGCGAAATTTATTACATAATATCACGTATAGTTTTCGAAGTAGCTCTGGTTCATCATCATCATCATCATCAGCCGAAAGAAGTCCACTGCTGTACATAGGCCTTCCCCTTTGAACGTCACTATGAACGACTATCTACTGGTCATTCGCATCTATCGACTCCCCACGACTAACAGTGGCTACGACCTGCGGTAACACCCACGGTTTTTTACTATCCCACAGGACGTTTTCCCAAATAAAAAGTAACCTATGTATTAAATGCTACCACCTTTCCGTTGAACCGCTCCGCAGTGTGAAGAAGTAACAAACATACACACTCGCAAAATTTCCCAGTTAGGTATAACATTACTGTAATTTAACACACCTATATGATAATTCCCGTTTTATAACAATACAACTTTTGATACTTGTGTGGCGTCGAACGCGCCACTTAATTAGATCATAAGGTGTTTCATTCCATTTCATTCGATCCATTCATTCCATTTGATTCACCAACACTCATTCACTCTCACCCCGGTTTTCGACGATGTAACACGCTCATTCTCAGCATACTGTCTCATCCAGATTTCACTGATTGTAATTATGACTAATTAAGAAGTTGGAGACAATAAATAGGACATCCGGACATCTGGGCCACTGAATAGTCGTCTTATTCCATACCCACGCTCCACGTCCTATACTTGTTTTTGTTTTCCGTGGCTGTTCTGTCTATACAGATTTTGAGAGTTGGGACCCTAAAATATCGCCAAGCACCTATCGGTGTGTTCCGGCAGCCTCACTTGAGAGTCAGTTCCCAGTCCAGGTGTAGCGCGGCGCCACCTTCGACCACATCTTCACTTAACATCAGGTGACTTGTGGTCAAAAGCTAACCTGTAAAAAAAAAGTGAAAAAAATAAAAAAAAATATTTGATATTTTCCGAATTTAATTTAACGCCCTTTCTTCTTTTATTTGGCTTGAATAATAATGGTGATACCTTTTAGTCTAAAAGCAGAGACGTTTTTACAAGCAAGAGTTTCTTCAAGAAAAATCTTGAAGTTATAGACGGCCGGCGTGTAAAAAATGTAATAATTACATAACTTCAAAGGCACAGATATCTTGTTCTTCTTTCATCCGCGTCACTTGCTCTAATGTATCTCACGATATGTTTCTTTTGCTTAAGCCATAAATATTTTTTGAATAAACATCTGTGCATCCATCATGTTTGTTTTGTTAGAGCTGAAACGGTGTGATGACACGATATCCTCTTTCTTTCACTCGGATCCGGTACGTAAAGTTACTGAAAAGAGTTTCATGTTTCAATAATAGGTGTCTTAAATGTATTCTCACATTAATTCTTGAGTTTGAAGCGATGATGGCTCAGTGGTAGACGTCGGTTTGCGATCCATATGCACACTAACTTTAACAACTAAAGTTAAAACTCTGTCGCCAAGCACCTATCGGTGTGTTCCAGTTGCCCCACTTGAGAGCCAGTTCCCAATCCAGGCGTAAGGTGACGCCACACTGTCAGTCACAGTCATATAGCAGGTGACTTTTGATAAACGCTATCCTGTAAAAATCAAAGAACAATGGCCAAAACGGACCCGAAGTCGTATGAAAACGATTTATCTATAATATAAAAATGAATCGCAAAATATGTTGGTAAGCGCATAACTCAACAACGCCTGGACCAATTTTACCAATTCTTTTTTTTAAATGTTCGTTGAAGTCCAATAATGGTTTTTACGGCGAGAAAAATCGAATAATTGCCGGGAAAACACTAAAATTAGCCCTTTTCTTTTCCCCATACAAACGATTCGTAATAATACTTAAGTCAATTTGAACTTTAATACCATACCATAAAGTTCAAGTGTTAGTGGAGAGGTTCCGGGAAGGCAAAACAATTGAGTGACGTTAGTATTGTATAAATATTGATGTCTGTTTTCAATAAAATTAGGGATCCTTACTAAAACTCCAATAATGTGTGTATTATAATTTTTGCGTTTTTGCTAAATACCCGTGCGAAGCCGGGGCGGGCCGCTAGTATATGATAAAAATTATTATTTTTTGCCTATTAAGATTATGCAAACGATATTTTAAAGGTGTAGAAAAAAAAATGATTTTTAACTACGGTGTTTCGTAGAACATTTTTTATCTTACACGTTGCTTGGATGTTTTGAACGCACTCCGCATTTTCTTTTTCATTCCGTTTCACGCTTTGGAAGTCGGCCCTACTTAAATGAAGTCATTAAAATCAACATTATTTACCAAATGTGAACAAAAACTAATCTTTTTAATCTACGTACTAGCAAATTAATTGTCACTGTCAAGTGACATTGACAGAAACGAAAATTTTATACAAAATATATAGGGCAGTATGAAAAGTGACCAAAGTTCTTTTAGGTCCTGTGTGTTTTTTCTTTGTCTATGTACTTATACGCTAGCTATTTAACACCACGCTTTCGCGCTTAAGTAATTGGTGCAATTTAATTCGCCGTCAGGTAATGTTTGTAGGTATAAAATAA
Source organism: Opisthograptis luteolata (assembly GCA_931315375.2). Lineage (NCBI taxonomy): Eukaryota > Metazoa > Arthropoda > Insecta > Lepidoptera > Geometridae > Opisthograptis > Opisthograptis luteolata. The sequence continues at coordinate 8,280,167 of OV928049.1, read as the reverse complement.
AATTGCTCACGCAAGTAGCTGCCGCCATTCCCTTAATGGGATTCCCCGGTAAAAGACGTCTGAAAGCCGAGATTCTTGGATGAACGGACAAGTAAAAGAAAATGTTTTTATAGGCACAATAAGATGTCTATAAAATCTTGATGTCGGACAGTACGGGATTATTTTTTCTAATTTATTTCTTAGAATACACAATCTTAAACTTTAGAGGTTATAAGAACCTACTTGCTTTATCTGATGGATGACTCTTTATTGGTAAACCACAGATTATGTTATAACTAGAAAAGCATATCTGGTGGATTAACTATTTATTCATCATTATCAGCCTTTCACGTTCCCACTGCTGGGTCTCTGGCCTTCTCTCAGAGAGAGAGAGTATGGGCTGTAATCTACCACGCTGGCCCAGTGCGGGTTGGTAGATGTCGCATGCCCTTGAATGTTGCAGTTCTTGGGCATGCCGGTTTCCTCACGATGTTTTCCTTCACCGTTTTGAGCAATGGCAAATCCGCACATAACTTATTAAGTCATAGGTGCGGGGCCGAGAGGATTCGAACTCGGTGTCGGCGTTTTGTAAGTCTCACGCCTAACCGTTCGGCCAACATCGATGTAACTGTAACTATTTATTGGTACACCACAATACAGAGAACTTTGAGTAAAAAAAAAACAAAAAAATTATGGTAAGTTTCACAAAGAATGGTTTTATTGCCCTGGTCTGGGTCACAGATTTACTTTTGTATTAAATAGTCTTTTGAGAGCATAAAGAATATTTTAAAGGTTTTTGTGATTGCGTATTGTACGTTTAAAAAAAGAATAGCTTTATTATTTTGTATTACCCAGAATTCATTTTAATGAAAGCTTTACAAAGTGAAATATTAGAACGAAAACGGTATCAGAGAGCTGTAATATCTTCAATTTCAAGTAAAAAACTTAAGATTAGTCTGTTTATAAATAACCTTTATTTTTACACTTGAAATAGTTTGTTTGTAAGGCCCCACAACACCAAGACTTTAAAACACGTAGATTTATATTCGCGTTAACTCACATTGGTCTATTGTGTTGTGTAGCAAGAGGTCAAATACAACCGAATCCTAGAAATGTAAATACTCAGGTTAAAAAACTTGCAAAAATGCCCTTCATTCAAAAATAGCATAAAAACATCATTAATACGATGAAAACCTCGCTTTATTTGTGGTTTACTGTGCCTCGCGGTTTCGCCTGCGTGAACTACAATTTATCAGAAACAAAATGTCCTATGTCCTCAGGATTCATACAATCTCCACATCACATTTCATTAAGATATTTTCAGCGGTTTTGGCGTGAAAACCTAACAGAGTTACACTTTCGCATTAGTAATATTGAAGTACGGACATAAGGCCTACCAATCAGTATTATCACGTATTAATCTTTTTATCCTCCACTTATTTTGAAACCTGTCTAAAAAAATACAAAACAAAACAAAAAAAACTCAAACACAATTCTCTTTTGTTTCAGGTTATCTTCACACCATCTCGTAACCCCAGTGTCAATGCATCATAACTGAACGCTTTTATTGCGGGGAATAAGGTCGCAACAGTAAAAAATTGTGCGCCGTTACTGTCACATTTCGTTCAGTGTCGGAAGCGACTTCTGTTCAGAAAAACAAAGTGCTGTGATGTTGCCAGTTTCGTTTATAAAAGGCGGCGCTGCCGAGAATTTGAGTAGATATGAGGATTGCCCATAAAACTGAGTTATTCTGCTCCCGCGGTGGCAAGATGCTCCTGACTTTGTACATGGCGCTGCTTCTCTGGAGGATAGACTGCGTCGTCGAGAGCACGAAAGGTAATATCGCGTATATTCAATGTCCCCAACCCGTCATACACCTTTATGCTACACTCACCAACGATAACAACTGCGGAGACATGCGGGAAAACGATAGTGTTTTGTTTTTTTTATATCCAGAGAAAATACTTGCCGCATTCTCGCTGAGACATTTTGTAAGTCAGCACAAAGGAGTTTTGAGAAATGAGCAGTAAGGGTTCATGTGTAAATTTGTTAATTCTATTTTTGACAATTTTATTTTCGTTTAATTTTCTTTTTGTTTATTTTATGCTTATGTGTATTTGTTTATCTTGTATTGCTGTTGTCTATGTTTTTATGTGTTAATTATTGTTTTGTGTACATTTATTTTAATTAATGTAATTGGCGTTCGCCGTTTTAATTAAATAAATAAATAAATGTGTGAATATCACAGCATGCATTCTGGAGGAGAATTATTCGAAATATCTTTTATGAACATCGTCGACTCTGAGAGATACTGGTATCCGCATTCTTAGGTTGGCTCTCTTTGGCGTTTCACATTCGACTCGACTTTGAGCTCGCTGTGGAAGCCATACCTAACTCTCGTAAAAATAAAAATAAAGTGCCCTGTTTGAGCAAAAGTATGGTAACGCTACACTACGTTCTCGTTTTACGTACATTTTGGCTGTAAAATTACGAAAAACATCAGGTGGGTAAACTTTTGAGGGGTGATGTTACATAAAGAAAACTCTTAATGTGAAAAATATTTCACTAATTATGAAACAATGTTTTGCTAAAATACCTACGCATGATTTGTATGAGATAAATTATTTATAGATTTTAATCCTATACCAATACATACACATATTTTGCGTAATTCTTTACGTAATTATAGACATTTAACTTTCATACAATTAGGATTCTCTCTTCTCAATATTCACAAATATTTTGCCTAAGAATTATTAGTTTAGCTATTCAACGAGATAATTTTGCCTCTTTGGGTACTCTACCAGCCACTTTACATGTTGATTGTCTGTCTGTTCGTTTGTTACCTTTTCACACCTAAACCGCTGAACCACTCTTTATGAAATTTACTTAGGAGATAGATTGAACCCTGGGGAAGGACAATGGATACTTTTTATCGCTATACTAATCTACACGGATTAAACTGCGGCGAACAGTTATTAAGAAATTACTATATACTAGTGGCGCCCCGCCGTTTCACCCGCGCCTTCCGTGATCCCGCAGGAACCTTCTTCCGGAATAAAAAGTAGCCTATGTGTTAATCCAGGGTATAAGCTATCTCCAGTCCAAATTTCATTAAAATCGATTTAGTAGTTACGGTGATACGTGGTAACAAACATTCACACACACACACATAAACTTTCGCCTTAATAATATTAGTAGGATAAGATATATAGGTTAGGATTGTTACATGTATATAATAATATGTTCATTATTATGTATTTATGTTTAACAAAACCATAGGTACGCATACCTATAATAGACGGAGCTACCTATATCAAAATGAGATCGGCCAACGCTATTGTTTCCCCAATAATTATTCCCAGATATTTCTCTTACACTGCCGCTCCTATGATATACGAGCTATTATTAAAATCCCGTATTGTTTTTCTTAAGAAATATACCGGGATTTTTTCTCATTATCCCACTGAAATGATTGTAACGTGCTACATTACGTTTATTGAAAATCCCCGGTAAGTTTCTTTGCATTTCTCGAAATTGTGTTTTTTCTGCAACATTTTTATCGGTGTGTAATTTGTATTTTTGCTACTATTCTGTTGTATTATTTTTCGAGAAATAACTGTCGGAGAATACTCTAGAAGCTTTTATACGAAGCAAAAGAAAAAATCAACATATGACGAACATAATACGAGTATTTTAATGTTATTAACAGTTATAAACTTTGTTTCCAATCAAGTTTCATTGAATTAAACACGGTCAAATACAAATGAAAATAAAGCATTTCAATTGACTTGACAAATGCAAAACTATCGACATAAAGTGAGTAGTTTTAACTTCCAACCCCAAAGTAGGTGAAGCGTGACGTCGACTTTTGACCCCATCGTCACTTAACATGACTATAAGAAGTAAAAAAAGCTAATGCTTTTTCGTAGTCGGTTAAAACCATATCGTAGATAAGTCCACATCAGTCTAGTACCCTTCCTTTCTTTATTTACCTCCATCTTTGCTTGTCTGAGCGAAATACGATTTTCTTCAAAGCATACCCTTTTTTCTGATGGTATTTACAAGAGTAGATTTTATTCGTTTGTTCGTAAGCCTACACGGCAGGAAAATAAAAGATTGAAAGGTTCTTCCACGACGCAATGTCTCTCTACATCAGCACTAGTAAGCTATATAATATTTTATAATGTAAACAATTTATTGTTACGTTTTAGTTTTAGGGAAAATTTAGAAAATGTCCCATTTGGAATTTTTTTATTTTCATTAAAATATGAATAATTAAGATTAGGTAAGTAAAATACATATCAGAGGCTGCCTAATATAAATCTCGCCATAATTTGTGTTCATTTGAGTCCAAAGATATATTTAAGGTGACTCTTCATTAACCTGTACTAAAACCGTACATTGTATAGCTAAATTAATTGGCTGTACCTATATTAACTGAACTAATTAAACTCTTGCTTGTAAAACCAATTAGGTACGATGTTGGCAACATATTACTAGAGGTCGCCCTTCTCGGCAAGTTGAATCGTTACTCCAAAGATAATTCAATATACAAATAAAAGTCAGAGCACGAAAGTAGTAAAAGCCGTGACATAAAGTGCTGCGGCATAGAGCTATAGAATAATTTGGGATCAAAACTATCATCCGAAAGCGGGAACCTTGAATGTCGGATACGAAAAACAATAAACACACCCCTTTATTGGCCAACGCGGGACAACAGCCGGCAGTAAACCGGCTCTAGCTGCGGATACAAATCTGAATTGTGACGCAAACATAAAACATTCATGTAGAAGCAGAGCAGACTAGCCGCATGGCGCGAGCGGCACCCTGGGGACCGACAAAACGTAACGAACCGAGCTCCCACCATCCTTTTATGTCGCAGATACATTTTTCTGCCTGCCAGAGATGGGACGACCTGTCTTCGGATAGATTGTTTATGTTGTCACCCCGAGTTATTTGTTAACCGGAAAGACGCTGATTGTTACCTGAATCCGGCGAAAAAGAAACAAAATTAAAAACAACTCCGAACACCGACCCCACAATGCGATACTTTATCCGGGGGTTTCGCGTTTATTAAAACGAACTTGTACCTTTAAAAATGTTTTCTTATCGTGTACAAAAGGCCATTAAATCAATCACGTTTTCAATGAAAGCGGCATTAGAGAGAAATCCAAGGAATCGTTTGCTTACCTTCGGCAAAAAGTCGGTCTGCGGGCAAGGCTTTTCACTAATTCTGAATTTAAATGCATGAGATCGAATAGGTTCACGCAGCGAGTGGATCCCACGTCGAGTTTTCCGATTGCCAGTGCTTATGTATTTAGGAGAAAAATGGGGCTTCAGGTTCTACTTCAACGTTTACAAAAGAGCGTTATCAAAAGATTCTTAGAGTTGGTTTTCGTGCTTCGATGTGACCCTTATTTGTGTTGAGCCTGTAATAACATGTGATTTTTTCTCTTTTGATATTAGTCAGAAGTAACTCATTGGTGGTGTGAGAGTAACAGATGTGTTGAGAGCCCGATTGGATCTGCGGGGTGTTTAAATAGAGGCGAGCTGTCGTTGACATAGAGTGCTATTGTGGGGTTCCCAAAGAGGGCACAAAAAAGAGCTCCTAATTGTTTGCACATTTCACATCTCCCTCGGGCGCTCGGCTCAGCCTCTGGAGCATTACTGTAGTGACGCTGACGAGATTGTCGATGTTTGCACATTTCATCGTGGGTTTGCTTTGTTGATTACCTACTGTCGATTGGATTCGATGTTCTGCGTAAAGAAAGAGGCAATCAAGATGTTATTAGAGTTCCTTTTTGTTTGTAAGTACAATATTGAACTGGGTATTTCGAATTACTGCAATTTTTCTATCGACTATGACTATGTTTTCAGTAGCAATGTATAAACGAAAGTCATTTATATTTCTGTTTTTGTACTAACTTACTCGTATAGACTAAAAATAATTATTTATTTATACTTTCGCATTTATAATGTTACTATTGAAGAGTATCTAATATATTAGTGTGATATATGCTTACCTAGTGCATGCTCAACTGTTGCAAGAACACATTGAGGTCACAATGTACTTAAGCACAGGTAACAAATCAAAAAGCCAGCTTCGCGAAAGATTATGGTTTAAATACATAATTTTTATCGATGTTATTGGTCTTACGCACTTCACTAAGGAGAAATGAACGCAAGTATGTGCATTATACTACATGTGCAACCATTAACCCCCCTGTACCCCATTGTGTTGCCAGTTGCCGCTGTTGCAAGTGGCTATTTCGGGAACGATTTAAAATATATCTTTTGGGGCGTTTTGTATTAAACGCCAGGAAATTGCTTCTTAAAAGGCGACTAAGAGGTTCTTAATATAGAACTGTTATATCTGCTTAAAATTTTGTGGGTCCGTTAGTAAACAGTAAATACTATTGTTTCAGGCTTATCTACAAAAGTTATACCTACTGGAAGTCAGGTTTTCAGAGGAAAAGAGAATACGAGCAAAATAAACTTGCCCTATTGAGAATCTATAGAGCACTGAAAGGTTCCTAGAATGTTATATAGACATACGAGGATTTATTTTACAATTTTAAAAGAAGAAGCTCAAAATGTAAAGGCTGTGGGGATATCTTATTGCAACAGACTAAGGCTGGTATTCTAGACTAATGATCAAATTTTGATCAACGCTTTAATAGCGATTAAGGGACATATTTGTATGAACTGACAGCGTCAAATCTGTGCTTAAGTACTTATTATTTATTATCACTTGAACGTCATTCTAGAATACCAAGCCTTACTCCCGAAATTAATAATCGATCCTGATCCGTTATCCGCGGTTTTAGGTCGATATGCCATGTCACAATATGTTATTTTAGTAGTAATGTATCAAGCCCTAGAAATTAAATTACATAAATTATGACATGCCAAATCCATCTGAAACCGCGGATAACGGATCAGGATCGATTATTCATTTCAGGCGTAAGAGCTTAAGAGATTTTCAATAATAAAAAAAAAGTTTATTTAAGAAATAGGTAACAAAATGAGTAGACATATATAACCATGGATATAAATAACATAGATTGCAAATTATAAAAGTCAGTACAAACTGTGCAGTTCCCTAGTTGTTGTCGAACTCCAAATACATAATTCTATTAGATACAACTTATCACAAACTTTCTTGTCTCCTGACGCTCTTCTCAAACAGACGCTAACCTGACCTGATTCCCACAGTTTTACACAAACATCTACATGTCCTAAGCAAACTTCTTATCTTAAAGCACACTTCATAAGACGCAATTTCAGCGTGAAACAATACCCTTTGTAAAGAGGACAATTACAGCAAAACATGGGTATTATGTTGATGAGGGCATTAGTGATGTGGTGGGTTCATCTGTCTGCCGTTAGCGGCGATCGTGTGCGTTCATTACTGGAGCTATATCCTGCTGGCTGATATATTGCCCTCATTGTCGCGAACCAACAACAGTACATTCTGGCTAACGGTCTCTTTAGTGACCCCATACGTCCGGGACAAAGAGTGGCTCGAGCCCTGCTCTGTACTTTGTGTGTGTTTTTTTTAGAATGTTGGTATTGACTTTGTTGGAACAGTTTTTGTTTGAAGTTGTCAGTTTTTGTCGCGAGTGAGTGTTGTAGTTGCATAAAGTAGAGGCTACAAAAAAGGTGTTACTAATGTATGCTAATAAAACAAAATATAGAAACAGTAGTTATCTAGGTATAGTTAGTTATTTACACAATCCACATGCATTTACCTATAAATATTGGAAATCTTAAACAATGTTTATTTTAGAAAGTAATACATATAAATGGGGACATAATAGAATTGAAGCAATGATGCATACAAATTACAATCGAATCTAGAGTCAGCGGACAGACTTATCATCTTATATGGGAGTTCTGGCAACTTGACTTGAGACCCAGTTCTCTATCTTGGTGTAGCGTGACGCCATCTTTGACCACCTCATCACTTAACATCAGGTGATTTGTGGACTAACACTACCCAAAAAGAAAACTAAATTTCATGCCAAAGAAGTATTGAACATAGTCGAAGAAAAAAGAACGCTATTAACAACAGTAGAGATAAGAAGAGGAAAGATGTTTGGCCACTTGGTACGTCATGACGATGTATGAAAACCATCTTAGAAGGAAATGTAGAAGGAAAGAGTGGGAGAGGTAGACCGAGAAAAGCGTACATAGACCTAGTCAAAGAACGGATTGACGTCATGTCGTACCAAGAGGTCAAAAGGATGGCCGAGAACAGAACGAGATGGAAAGTACTACACCAACAAGAGCTCCGCTCCTAAATAAAAGGAGAAGAAGAGACGCCTTTAGACCCTATGGACACAGAAAGAGTACCTATAGCTTCACAATGAAGTTAACTGATTGAACGAAGTGATAATTCGCATATAGATTGCATACATCAGACACAGCGGGAGCCATTAGAGCATTGATACTGCGAATCTGGAGTTCAACAGCCAATCCGTTTAACATGTAATAAATCACCCTTGACTCCCCTGGCACCCTATGCAGAGAATACGAGAACTACAAAATAGGAACGGTATATCAAGTTAGCAAAACTAAAACATGGCTTGTTAAACTTTTTGAAACTATGTAATTGGAGTATTTTTCGATGATTGTTACTCGAATTTTATTTTTTTTAAATCTCTAGTTTCAAACATCAAACAATTGCTGCTTGAGGTTGAGTAGTATTTAATGTAATGTAATATCGAACTAAAAACTATTAGTCACGCTTTCTATTACAAAACTTTTGACTGTAACAGTCTAAGACAAAATGAAATCATCCTTAACACAAAATCGGACTATAATCTGTAAGATGTTATGCATGGTCTACATAAAAAAAAAAAATTATTGAAAACTTCCTTTTATGTCGGTAAAAAATTAGGACTAAGTACTATAGTGCCTATACGTAGCCTACAATCAATAGATTTTCAAACATAACTTACTCAGTTTCATCGCATTATCCTATTATATATGTATTGTCTGAAAGATGAAATTTTAATGTCTCCATATTGGCTAAACCCTAACAGGGTTATGTAATTTGTGTCTAATATAATGTTATATACTATGTGACCATTTACATAATGCACTAAAGGATCAATTCATCTGACGTCTATGTATATAACCACATACATAACATGCCGCCAATACAAATGTCATCATAGTCTAATCAATAATTAGGACAGTCCATGTCATTGGCTGTCTGAAGTTCCTTTACTGCTTACACCCATGAGTTGCCGTGATCCTATTATCAGGGGCATCCGTGCGTATTGTCTGCCACCCGCCTACTGAGGTGCATCGCAGATGTGCTAGTGCAGAGTTTCTCAAAGTGTGGTTTGAGAACCCCTAGAAGTTTGCCAGTTGATCGTAAGGGTGAAACCAAACGAGCGTAATTTTGTGAGTCGTGACTCGCAGAATTTCGGTAGCATAAATTCTGCTGCATTAGGTTTCATACAAAAAGGCAGTTGGTGCCACAAGAGGGCGTAAAATGAGTTGAAAATTCAGTTGAACGTAAAATGAGCGACCGAAAATACGCGACTCACGACTCGCAAAATTACGCTCGTTCGGTTTCACCCTAATGTGGATTCCCGATCCTCGTAGTTTCTGATACCCTAGATACACGGAAACCTAGTTAGGGGTCAGAGCCTATGTATGTGATTATGCGGGCATTATAAAAAAAATACAAAAAAAAAACTAGTTTTCGTTTATAGCAAAATTTTAAAGGGGTACGTTGGGTTCTAATTTTGAGAAACGCTGTGCCAGAGAGTAATTTGACTATGTCATTCCCCTGGACGCCTCAAGCATAATATCTCGATGCCCTCGGCATAATTCGTATCTACCCCTGGTAATATACAATAGCTAATATTGCCAGCATTAGCTATTGTTGCCGCCCCAGTGCACGCTGTTAATGAAACAAATCGCGTTATTTATGTGTTCGTTTTGTTTCGTAATCCTCCAGTGCAATTTTCGAAGTCTTTATTGTAGAGAGAATTAGGCGGGTGGGCTGTACTCATTCCCTAGGCGGATGAGTTGGCAATTAGCTTCATTCACACCAGGACGATAACAAACTTTATTACTGGAATATTAAAATGATCTACATCTCAGTAAAAAGTTGCTTTTTAAGCCTAAAACATTATAAAAATCTCCCTCGTGGTCAAATTAGTGGAACCACAAGAATATCTCATACTAATATTATAAATGCGAAAGTTTGTGTGCGTGTGTGAATGTTTGTTACCACGTATCATCGTAACTGACAAACCGATTTTGATGAAATTTGGAATGAAAATAGCTTATACCTTGGATTAACACAGGTATTTTATTTCGGAAAAAAGTTCCAGTGGGATAACAGGAAGACGTGGGTGAAACCGCGGGGCGCAACTAGTGGTCAAAAAACTAAACGAATAAATAAAATTTATTTCTTGAATAGTTTAGCATTTACTACTTTCTCTTTAACATCTTTATGTACAAATACTATAATGCTATTCATTTAATTCTATATTTAGGTATAGTAAAAGAAAAGCTAAAGTTTCAAGCTTTCTCTAAACTCATTCCCTAACTACCGAAAAAAATTATTACCCACTTTGTGTTATTTTGTGTCGTTTATTCACGACTTGAGGCTTATGAAAAGCTAAATGTTTCCAGTTCCAAAAAAGTTTTTACTTTTTTGCGGAACTTTCTCTTTGCTTCTTTGCGGGTTGGAATTATGGACGAAATTTTTGGTGGTACAAGTTACTTGGGCCGTTGGGACACAGAATAGATAGGTGTCTGTATCACGTCAGTTGGTATAACTAAGTTACTTACCTAATTCTCTAAGGTAAGGCTGTAAGTTTACGGCCTTTTCCAATAACCTATCTATCCACGGTTTGCCCTACTGGATATAGAAATTTGACATAAGCTCCATAGAAGTAATGTCATATTTCCCTCTTGATCGGCAAAGATGCCAATGAAGGCGTTATTCTATCTCTGTAGGGCAAACTGTGCATAGATAGGTTATTGATAGATAGGTTATTGTTTGACGACGCGGTAGCCGAGTTGGTAGTATCCCTGCCTGCGAAGTTAGCGGTCCCGGGTTCGAATCCCGGTAAGGGCAAATATATGTGTGATGAGCACGAATATTTGTACCCGAGTCTTGGATATTTCTATCTATATAATTATATATTTCTCTATATAATAAGTATGTATATCGTTGTCTAGTACCCATAACACAAGTTTCGAGCTTAATTTGGGGCTAGGTCAATTTGTGTGTAATTGTCCCCGATATTTATTTTATTGAAACTGGCCGTTAGTGGGCAGTAGAAGATTATGGTGGAAACACACAGAAATGGCTTACGATTTCCGCTTCGCATTTCAATAAGATCATCTATAAGTCTATACCAAGTATTAATTTACCTATTAAGGTAGGTAGGTATTGTTCTGTGGGTATTTGTTCTGTGTCTGGGTATTGTTGATCTTTGATCCGCTTAGTATTTGATAGCTTAGATACCGAGGATCTTAGTAAGAGGTCAGCTATGTAGGTATGTGTTTGTAAAGGTGTTATTTATTGTAAAGTTTATTATATCAATTGCAATGAAACATCAGTGGTAATCTCTACGCAGGTGAAACTTTTGAGCACAGTTGGTACAAAATATGAAATACTAGTTGCGCCCCGCGGCTTCCCGTTATCTCACAGAAACCTTTTTCCGGGATAAAAAGTAGCCTATGTGTTAATCCAGGGTATAAGCTATCTCCGTTTTATATTTCATCAAAATCGGTTTAGTAGTTACGATGATATGTGGTAACAAACGTCCACACACACACAAACTTTCGCATTTATAATATTAGTAGGACCATTCGACCCTATCGTTTATGCTCTTATGCTGCCCAAGAACTGGTAAGTAGGTATTGGTGTAATCTCCAGAAGCTCATTTAATCCCCTAATTTCGGCTAATTTATATCTCCAACAATATTTTTATCACGTAATCAAAGCTGACACACACATATTGTGTACGTGATTTACTTACCAATCTGTGTTACATCGGCAGGATGTATTTTCCGTAGATACCGGATGTTTACATTCTGCTTGCTGCAGAAAAAATGGTTTTACGAATTCAACTAATACTGTAGTGTACTGTACTGTAGGTAGGTACTAAAATCAACTAGCGATCCGTCCCGGTATTGCACGGGTCTAAGCAAAGATTTTAACAGCCTCTAGTTTTTTTAAATCTTTTGAATCAAAATATATAGCGTTACAAAATATAATATGGTAAAGCTCTTTAGTCGCAACATATTGGTGAAACATTCACTAAATTTTTTATGAAGCCATTTAAGCATCTAATCAGTTCATTTCCCTTTGGGTTTATTTACAACAGTAATTTTATACTAAAAACTACTTTAAGATACAAGTAGGTGCTTTTAGTTCGTCAAACATTTTTTTTATACAAGGAAACAGAACTATTTAGCAGAACTTTAATTATGTTTCCTTGTTTTTGTTAGCAGTTTACAAGGCACGGTTTTATTCGAATCCCTAGCTTACAGCTTCTAAGATTTTAATTAGGTAACTTTGACTTTGTTGCGAGTCTGCAAAAGCGTAGAACGTCCTTTTCGTTTCGTTGGCGTAGCGTAACGTTAGAAAATGCGGCAACACCCAGCAACCTCGACTGTTTACTTCTAGACGGTTGTTTTTTTAATGTAACTGACTGAGGAGACGAGCAACTTGATCTTCTGATACCCGTCATGCTTACCCTTTACAGTTCAGTGCCACTTAGAATTTCTACAGACTTAAATCCCTGAGATATTTAATGTTAAATCTATTTATGCCCTAAAATTCACTGGAATCAGTGTTCACAATATAAAGGTTAAAGCTGTAGCTCCTTTAGCCAAGATTAATTTTACAATCGTTAACGCTAATAGCAAACTAAAAAAAATATGCGGATGACATTTATTATATTATTACAACATTATTTTAACATTAACAACATTTTTTTTCAACATTTATTTTTACAAAATTAAGTCTCTTGGCCAAAATGGTAGCCAAGATGCACTATGAGAAGCTCAAACGAAACGTCATAAAGCATTAACGATTGTAGAAGAAGAAACGTACTTTGTAAGTATCTTGCCTAGACCCACAATTAGCTACCAAACAAAAGAATGTAGCAGAATCAAAGCAAGCAAACGATCTGCCCTTTTCTATATTATAGTTCAATAGAGGAGCTGACGAGCTACAAGAGCGATATAGTTTGCCATGGAGCTACGAACTAAAACGAGCGCTCCAGGTTTCGGACTACTAACTGTGCGCAAGAATGTAAAGTTAAGTTCGTAATCCAGCGCCATCTATGTCAATTTTGCGGAAGCTAACACACAAAAATCTGCAATGCAACCAGCCCAAAACTAACCTGTCGTATAATAAAGTTATCTTACACGGAAACAACTTCGAACCCAACTAAATACGTATTATTAGCTCAGTAAACTCATTAAGTAGGGATATTGCCGAATATTAACTTCTAAAACTGCTGGCTTTATGAACTCGGTCGATATGTTGCCGGCCGAAACCAGTTTATGGACAAAGTAGTTTTTCCCATAACAAAACTTTGCTTTAACACAGAGAATGCATAATTCAGTACCTACACACATAATAATTATTTTACATATGATTATTTTAATGGTTTAGTATGAATGATTAGATTGTAAACGACTTTAGGCCATACCTCGAAATCACCGCCAAATGGCTAAATAGCTATTAATCAACACTTGAAAAAGTACAAGTAATCAAGTAAGCTCTATTACTACATATAATCACATCGTCACTTAACATCTGTACCCCTAGTACAAGTTTTGAAAACGATAAAAGTTTTGGTAAACGTCGACGTTTACCACCGCCGACTTGTCAAACTCGATCTGCTTAAATTCAAAAAGTAACTCAATAACATTGTTGGAATATGATTATAACGATTTAAAATAACCCGTATTAACGATTTCAGTTCCTCCAACTCTCGGTAAGATTCGCTGAAAAAAATATGTATGGATGGAAACGAAAACTTTTATAGTTTTTGTAAACTATCAAAACCTGTACTAAGGGTACAGGTGACTTGTGGTCTAACGCTCCTCTGTAGGTAGTAAAAAAAAGCGTATTACGTATTCCTAACAGTAATTCTCACAGGCGTTGAAGAAAACCATTTCCAATTAACAGACGTTTGTCCTATAAAATTTTAATATCTAGAGAGCCTAACAAAGTGAAATCCAGGCTTGTTTAAATTTTGTCTGGGCAATACTAATTTGTCCTGAAATCAGGTTTGACGGGGAATATACACGACCCCTCTTTGGGTACATAATGATGTTGTAACTTTGCTACTCGAAGTTTGATTAAATCTACATACCTACATTCTCATTTGATTAAGTATGTATACGTGAAAGAATTTTGTGGAACAAAGGAAAGGTTAAACATACACGAAGGTCCACGTGACCTTAAAAATGTCAGTGGCAGTTTGGGCTATTTTCAAATAACCCTATGTAAAGAAGAAATTAAATGTAAAGTGAGCGACAAAAGTCGCTGAACAATATAACACATTTTTCGATTCTCTTAACCATCATAAACACCAACCTTCAACCGAATCATCGCTCAACATCAGGTGTGTAATGTCAAACTCTACCTTTTAAGTGTTAGGAGAAAAAAACAAACATTACTGATTCTATGCGAATTTGGAAAATTGAGCATGATCAGCTACTTTTGTCGCTGACTGTACTACCTGATCTTTATAAATAGAGATGGCTACACATGTGTTGCTAAGTACAAAACTAGAGAACGGTTAGACCAATATGACTAACTGCTTTTTTCAAATATTCATTGTAGTACGTGGAAGTTTTTTATCAAGAGAAAAACTGGGACAGATCCCTAGAAAAAATTAAAATTCGGTAATAAACGGAGAGTACTTTTTTCTATGGAATTTTTTTTTGATACTTTTTATTGCGAAAAACCGCAGGTGAAACCTCTGGGCATAGCAAATTTTTAATATAAAAAGTTCATATGTTAAATGAAGGTTAATCTAGAATCACGTAAATTTTTATTTTTGGTTAGGAGCTGTCCTTAAATTATGTGCGCCCGCGGTTTCAACAGCGTGGATTACCGTTTATCGTGATAAAAAGTATTCTATGTCTTTCTTTAGGCTTTAAACTATCTCCATACCAAGTTTCATCAAGATCAGATCAGCAGTTTAAGCGTTATTAGGTAATACACAGACAGAGAAAATATCACAATAGAAGTGATTTCTACTGCGGAGTTACTTTCGTACGTTCTTTTGAAGTATTAAATTATGGTTTGTTAACATAGAACTTTATGCCTTCGTTTTCTGCCGACGTATAGCTAGAATAATTAGCACGGGTTGAGCAAACATCTCGTTTATAGCTCCTAATTAATTTTGTAACAATCTAGTGATACAATAGATATTGTTAGTTAAAATCTGCACCTTATAATACCACCATCTTTTGTATATCTTATAAGCTCCTCCACATAATATCAGCTCGATGAGTCTCATTGTTGTCAAGAAAGAAAACTTAGCATTTTCGGGGCAACCACTCGAGTTATAAAGCGCCTTGGGTTGATTACTGAAAGCGTTCGTGATAAATGGCCCGCTCATCGAATAATGGCCCATTCAGCCATGCTCGGGCATCGTTTACCTTTTCTGTGCCTTCTTAGGGTGCGTCACACAATGACGCTTTCTCACCGCGTATACGCCCGCTGTAACATTCTGTGCCGTAGCTGCATAGATTACGCGTTCACACAGGATAACTGGAATCAGTGCATTCCAGTGCCGATTTACATTTTTCCAATAAGCAATCCAGCGCTGGATTCGATCACTGGACTGGAATTATGTAAACGGATCATAATGTAAATTAAGCTTTATCTATGGTTGCTTCTTGCAATTAACCTATATACACATAAAGCTTAATGTACCTTTACCTACGAGTACGACAGCAAAATGTATAAAAATATTATATATTTCTTTTAACAATTTCTCGTGCAGTTCAAAATATGTATTTAAAAAAATTACTCAGTTCCTTTGTGGCAGTTTTATTCGCGACTAGTACTGGTACCAAACTCCTACTCTCTCTGCCCTGTAATTGAGTAGCTACGGTACAGTGCCCTTGAAACCTGACATTTTAATAAAATTGTAAAATGTTAAATTACCATTTCACAACTATAGAAAAAAAAACTTCTTATTAATTCATACAGGGTAGCGTTTAACTACAAATCACATAATGACGATGTGATTGAAGTTGGTGCCTGGAACAGCGTCGATAATTTACCTGATTTTTTACATAAAAAAATATGATTCGTGATATAAATATTTGCAATTTTTGTTAACTTCTTCATTTAACATATTAGTAGTAATCCCCATTTTCATCCGTATTAGTGTTATGAGTAAATATCTACTGTTATATTAGTATTCATTTCATTATTCAACAATCATCTTTGCTACCCAGACATAAAAAATATCAATCAATATTCTTCAATCTCTCTTCGCTAAAGATCAATAAGTTCAGCAGATCTATTGCCATAAGCTTAGAGCGAGCTCAGACATATCCGTATTGGTTAAATTCTCTCATGAAATAAATTACGTAGCGTCGATATCACAAATACTGTCATATTCGTTGAGCTATTATGACATGGGTTGGTGAATACATTGACATTACAGATTATTGTCAAATATCGGTACAACCACCACTACTGGCGATGGCTATTGGATGCTGTGCCTTTTCTGCCAGTCGCTGCTATACTGACCGGCAAGCTCACGTAACTTGGGCAAACCCAAGCATCCTTCTTGCATACAAGTACGGCGCAAACGGTCGTACTGTTAGTTTATGTAGAGCAAACTGGGACACGATTTGAAACATCACCTCTATGCCATTCCCTCGGTTTTCCGTTTGAGATTTATGCACTTTATTATCTAACTGGAAGTGTCAGAACATAAAAAATTGCCGTTATATTGTATGTGCCACGTGTAGGTCCCACAACTGGAGGCGCGAGTTCACAATTTTTTTTATTATATTTTCGTCGGATCAATGTTATTTATTAGTTCGATTTACGCTACGGGAAAAATATTTGTGCAATTTGAAAATAACGCAATTTTTTTATTGATATGTTTGCTATAGACTACAAGTCACCTTACACATTAAGTGACGATTGCAGTTGGGTTCACGGTCCACTTGGATTGGGAGAGGCTCTAATTCAGGGCTGCTGGAACTTGGCGACTGATTCTGAGTATAACGTAATTTCCTAATTTTATTTGTGGAAAAAAACAAAATTAATATAAAAATTCTCAAAAAAAAAAACAATAAGGACAACAAAAAAAGTAGGTGCCTTGTGATCAAACGCTACCATATACACCATATACAAATAAAAAGATGATTAACAAAATTGAATGGTTTGTGTTTGGTACTTATTTAACTTATCTTATCAAATTATGTTTTCGAATTTTTGGCACATATTTGTTTTGTATTTGTTTTTACTTAGAATTTATTTATTATCGCGATGATGAACAAAATCATATTTACTTAGAATAACAATGTTCTCATGTAAGTGGCAAGATTGTCTTTTTTGAGAATAAATTTCTTTAAACCTTAAAAAGGTCTTTGTCTATATAATATGACATAGACTGTTTCCAGGGTAATGCGGTCCCCCTGTACCTACTATATATACCAGCCTGTCAATGTCAACCTAAGTATGGCTTTACCCGCAGTGTGAAAGTTTATCCGTTGATTGATGATAGAGTTTGAATTGGTCTGTGGGACCGCGACTGACTTGTTAGTATACCCACAACGTTATTATACCTACCTTTATATATGTGATCAGATTTTAAAGTCTACTTACTTGCTAACTTAGCGCGGCGGTTCTATGACATTATTGCGGTGACGTTTCTAAAACAACGTTTAAGTCACACCACAAACACAAACTGTCACATCACAATAAGAAGTAAAAAAGAAAAACTTACTCTCTACCAGACAACTTTTAAATGGGGAGGACTTATAAAAACTGTAAAAGAAGAATATATGGGTATGTGACATGATTGAAATAAAATAATTAGTTTGTAGGGGTGGGTATATACGGTTCGAGAATTGCGGTGATTGTTTGTTGATTGAAAGATTGTTTGTTCACTACACTAATTTATTACAGTCTAATTTGAATGTTTATGTTAAATGTTTGATGTTATGAATGTTGAATGTTGCGAATGCATCCGATTGACGCGGTAATGACCGTCATGAGGTAAGTGCGTCACGCGGATGTTGCTGAGTAAGGTGTTCGGTTACAATACCGAACATAGTTAATTACAGAAGTTTTTTAGCGTTTAATCATAAGGTGTTGACATACGGTTAAAGGTCACGCCACGTTACGCCTAGATTGTGTCAAACTTCAAACTTCTCTTTACAACGTCAAACTTAAGACTAGCTACGCCTGTTCCAACCTCCTTACGCCGGCAAAAGAACAGGCAAGAAACGCCCGGCAGGTAATTTTTGGGCGCGATCACATTTACAATTTAATCTTACTACATAATTGATAGAATTGGAGCAAGTTCACTAGCACTATATACAACCCCAAGCTTTTTTATCATCTAAACAGTTCGATATTTTATAATAAGCTTAACTAATAAGATTGTACTCGCATAAACCATCAATCAATCATAAAACATTATTAATATTTAGTCAGTACATTTATATATATATATAATACCATCAACCCTGTGTCTAGCGCTAAAACTAGAGCTTTATCCACGTAAGTTTTCCCGTTGATTGATGGTGGCATACGGAAAGGTCTACGAGACCGCAGCCATTCATTGCGACACCATTAAATATCTCACTAATGTTTTGGGAGATATCTCTTTTTGCTGAAACTAGGTTAAATGCTCTGGCGATAGATTTTGTAACTCGAATAGCGTAGACTTCGTCGAAAACTTATCGACGTCATTCTGAATCACAGTAATGTTACGAAATGGTTGCGCTCCTTGGTAACAACCACTGTTTTTAGCAAACTATGGCGAAGCCAAAGAAGGGAAATGTTTTTAGCAGTGTCTGTATGTAGCATTTTTATTCTTACGTATGTAAATAGATTGTTTATTTCCGTATAGTTGAGTAACTTTTCCGGGATAAAAAGTAGTTTACCCATGAATCCAGGGTATATCTTCATTTCAAATTTCACTCAAATCCGTAGTGCCGTTTCAGCGTGAAGAACTTACAGATATAAACACTCAGCCCCACTTGAGAGCTAGTTCCCAATCCAGGTGTAACGAGGCGCCACCTTCGACCACATTGTCACGTAACATCAGGCAACTTGTGAAATTTTCTTATTTATAATTAATTAGTCTGATAACGGTGTCAATTCTTTTCTGTTGTGCATTTTCTAAAACTTTCTTCCTTTGTCAGAAAAGGACAGTAGACCTGTCACACTTAGTTTTAGAAAACGCACAACAGAAATGATACCATGAAGCTAAGAGTTATGAAAAGAAAAGATTTGTGGATTTTAGGATTGAGGACACTTTTTATCATCGCAAAAGGTTTTTTTGAGAAAATAAAAAAATCGTAGGTGTGACAGTAGGGTCAAAAAAGACAGTAAAGTTAATCCTTTCAGAACATGCACAACAGGTTAAGGTTTATATTTTTCAATCTGCATCCACTTCACAATAAAGTCACAATAAACGTCTAAGCTTTCACTCTAATACACTAAACCTTCAACAAAGGCTAGGTACTTCTCATAAAATGCACGACCAGTCTCGTGTAGTCGCAAAACAGCTCCAAATCGCAACACATACAATCTCAGTTACCTTACCCTAATAAATATAATAAAACCCTTTAATTCAGGCACCAACAACGGGTGGGCTTCTCTTGGCTCCCACATTTTAACACACTGGCCTTTACCAAGAGCTTGGTAATGGCATCGTAACATTGTAAGAAACGCTCAGCAATCAGAGGTGAGATTAGATTGTACCAAACATTGGCTTGCGTCACAGTGTAATAAATTCAGACAGTTTATGTCAGCACTATTTTAGCGGTGTGCGGCCATGATTAATTTGTCCTAATTGAAACATTTACAAATTAGTAGTACTAGTAATGATTATCGATTATGAAATTAGATAGTTACTAATTTTCATGGTCGAATAATGCCACTAATTTGTATTACTAAACCTAAATTAGGTTACTCTGCGACGCGAAAAACAAATCGATCATGACATAAGTCATTACTAATGGGTTTCATCGATATATTTTGAGGCATCCCTATAATCACATTGATGATTCCTTATACATAAATCATAATCACCCACCTACTATGTTAACTTTTGCACCTATAAAAATGCGAAAGTGTTTTTATTAGTTTGTCCTTCTTCTACAGAGCACGCATCGACGTGTTTTTTTGCATAGAGATAGTTTATGGTTAGACGTAGGTTTTTGTGGTGGCAGAGCTCCTTTCGCAAAGTTCGCCTGACGTAGTAGCACTCCTTTGCCAAGAAGTCAACCGCGAAACAGTAATGTGCAAACATTCACCTGATGTTAATTGGCAATGTGGTCAAAGGGCACCACGCTACACATTTAGCAACTATATAATTACTATATAGGGTCCCTAGAACTTTCTTTTATTAGATCCAGTATCTCACTTAATATAAAGTGACGATGCGGCGAGACGACAGGGTTGTCGCATACGACAACAATACTGAACCAAAGTACGGTACAATCTCTTGGATGCCTCCTCTCGTTAATGTCAGAAGTTTGATTAAAACTTGTGAGCATGTATACCACTTGTAATAGGGCGTAAGAAGGACATTACTTATGTCATTATTTTTGTATCGCATTTTATAATAATTATAGATGTCTGTTGGACCTTCTAGATAAAGTCTATTCTGTATAAAGTGGGTTATCAGGTACCTACTTTTTGGGTGGCATATACTTTTCATAGGGTATACAGTCCCTTGATCATCCTTTCGTCAGCCTTCGTTCTGTTTCTTCCACTTCGATCTTTTCAAGACATAGTCTTCGGAGACATTGCTTGCCATGATATAAATTTCACCCCAAGGGGAGTAAGGGGAGCGTGTTAAGTATTACAAATAGTTCTTTTTATAAATGTTAACCATCACGCGGGCAAAGACACGGAGCGCAGCTAGTAACTGACACGATAATAAATAGCCTTGTTACACATTTTTGCTTTTTGAAAGGGCCCCGTGCTGTGCTACTGTCTGTATCGAGTTATCTAGCTGGATAAGATGAACTGTGACAATCTTTTCGCACTTTCCTCGCCCTATAAGGAAACCGTTTCGGTAGAAGACGATAAAAAGGGATAAAAATTCTACTTTGTACGAAAATAATGAAAGCGAAAGTTACAATATTTCTTTGAATTTGTTTGATGATTTCGGTTAATGATTATGATTACATATATTTTAGGAGATAAATATCAATTTCTAATTGAATAGGCGGTGCCCCACAGTTTTGCGTAAACGTTATCGCTATAAAGTTTTAGTTCTCTTTCCTCAGGGTTCACGCTATCTACATACCAAACTTCACCAAAATCGGTTTTTCGGTTTTGGTGTGAAAGTCCTCCTAAACATGGAACTGATGGCACACGCGCGCTCAGATGTAAATACGACGGCTGGGTGACCACCCATCCAAGTATTGACAGCAGAAAACCTAACTCCGCTAAATATTCGTAAACTAAATGTTTGAGACCTGTATTGAAATCTTATGAAGGTGTTTTTAAACTATCTTTGTAACAATGTTGACATTTTTTAAAATATAAATATATACTACTTAATTGCACGACATTTCCTTCCGTCCCGGAAAATAATTTAAATAGCAAAAACTAAATTAACATTCTCCCAATGCAAATACCGTGAATTCAAAATTTACGGAATCGCCCTAAATGCGTCGCTTAAATCCCCCATTAAATTTATTATGACCTGAAGGATTTAGGGCCGAAGATAGATGGCGAAAAAACCGATACTTTTACTGGGTTATAGCTTTTTGAATTTAACTCATAACAGTCGAATTATTTTTTAAATGAACGCGCGTTGTCACGTCCTTTGTTATTAATTATCATAAATTTAGGAAAGAATCTATATCTACTTATGTTAATTATACCTGTGTTATATGTATATTGACTATTATATATCAACGTCTAATTTTCGGCATTGATAGCTCAATAATAGTGATATCATTTTGCGACCCATGTATAGGTTGTTTGTTCGAATCTTGCAATGAGATTGAGCTTTCCGTGAAATAAGTTCACCCTCAAGTTAAGAATTTGTCTCCAAGCACCTATCGGTGTGTTCCGCAGTTTCACTTGAAAGCCAGTGTCCAATCTAGGTGTTGAGTGGCGCCAAGTTCGACCACATCATCACTTAACATCAGGTGACTAGTATTCGAACTCTACTTAGATATAAAAAAAATAAGTTTTTATTGGTCTTAAATTATTTTTTTTAAGAAACCAACATAAAAAAAAACTGAAAAGGTTCAATCTTAATGGCGGAATGTCGAAAATTTGTATTATCAAATTACCAGTTGTAACGCATAGGACTCATAAAGAAATCTCAATAATTTTCAAGTAAGTATTGAGAGATTTCACCATGATTTTATCATGAGGTACGATTAATTATCCCATTGTCTTCAGAATTGCAAATATCTCAAAAATTCAAATAAATGCGTGATATACAGCAGTTTAAGATCGATTTCCTAGTTTTACAAGCAAAATATCAAAATGTTTACATGCCATGAAATAAATCTGTTGCCAGGTCTGGTTGTCTGTTGCCGCCACCGCTGCCATCTCGGCAATTAAGATGAAAGATAAAAAACAACAATTTTGTTTAACAACCACTTACCCATCTCAATTCACTTAATCACTTATCTAAATCTAATCTCACGTATAAATAGAAAATAAATAAGCACGAAAATAATCTTCGCAATTTCCTTTATCCTTTGAACCCTTTTGGCGTTTTATCATGATTAAGTAATGTATTTACATAGAGTACGTTATATTGTATCACAAAAAGTAGATGCCTGCGAGTACCTTGTTTTAGGACTATTGCTTTTTTTGTTGTTGTACATTTTAAAAGAAATAATTAATAAAATTTGTTCACCAAGAAAAGACGGGAAGAAAATAAAAATAGAAGTAAAGAAAATAAAAGAGAAAAGAAAGAAAAGTAAAAGGGATATTAATAAAGGTTGCATGGAAAAAATTGTGGAAGATTAAATTAAATTAATCTTTCACTGTCTTGAACGCTGCAATATCCTGGGTAGTATGCTGTAGTTATTTTATTGTGATGAAAATATTACTGGTGCGAAGATTTCTGTTCGATTCTCCATCTGAGACTCCGAATTCTTACTCCACTTAAACACTATCTCCAAAGCTTCATGAAACTACCGAAAAATGGACACTGGCAGAATTGTGACAATAAGTCACAGAGGCAATAAATCAAGAAGAAAATCCTGTGGGTATCGCTACGCGAGTAAAACCGCAGACCACAGCTATTTATGACGTAACACTAGAACCTATATAAAAGCGAAACTCAAGTAGAACCAGCACATATAGGTCTAATTTGAATAGGGAAGGGTCGGCTACCACTTGACTGAGGGTCGACAATATGACATAAATTACTTCTTTACATGTCCGGTTAGTCAAGAATAGAGGGTACGACGCATAATCACGACTTTTTTTTTAAAAGCGAATAAGATAAGTAACTTTGGGGTAGAAATTTTGACATAAGCTCCATAGAAGGAATGTGTGCGTGTGTGTAGTGTGTATCTACTAGTGACCAGCCTAAATACGTAGAACAAAACATAACTGTACTTCACAAAAACACCCATCGTTTTTCCGTTATCCCGCAGGAACCTTTTTCCGGTACAAAATATATCCTTTGTAGGTTATAAGAAATCTTCATTTCAAATTTCACTCAAATCCGTTCAGCTGTTTTACCGCGAATAAGTAAGAACATACACACTTACTCCACACCACCCACAAACTTTTGCATTTAAACCTAACTAGCTGTTCCCCGCGGTAGCACCCGCGTGGGCTACAGTTACCATTTTTACCCTTTTAGAGGTTGAATTTCAAAAAATCCTTTCTTAGTTTACTCCTATGAATCAAGACAAACATACCCTCCAAATTTCAAGTCTCTACGACCAGCGGTTTGGGCTGTGCGTTGATATCAGTCAGCCAGGTCTTTAATTCCTCTACATATAGATATTAACCCATGGAAAGGGTACTTTTAACCTTTCAAAATCACATCAGATATTTTAGAGATTACCTACAAACATAAAAAGTATAAATAACTACACCTAAGACTAGCTACGTTTTCAATGGCGCACGTAATCTATTAGTTTACGCTATCATTTTGATAGTCTCCGTACAACAATAAAATGTATTATTTGGGATCTGGACCTGAACTTTATTTTCATGCTATCAAACCAACATTTTACCCTTGCGAGGGGTCATTTTGGGACACCACTAAACAGGGCATGAAACTTCCTTTGCATTTAAGGCAAGTTTCGCGTCAACAAACTTGGAACCAAAATTTGCATACAAATTTTAATGAGGAAAATTCTTTCTTTACTGCTACAAACCTAAATGCGTTTCGAGTTACCTTTCACCCCTCTACCGTCTACTGCACTTCTTCATCTCTCCTTTCTACCCTCAAATTGTGTTGTGTGTCACTGCTTTTGACAGACAGACTAGGGATGAGTGAATTGACAGAAATGTATATCGGTAGCGTAATATCGATAGTTTGATATTATTGTAGGCAAAATATCGACATTTATTAGGACTTTATATGCGTACATCATCTTAACTGCAGACTGAACTGAAAAATGATTTAGTAAACGTCAGGATGGAGTGACTGAATGAGTGAATATGAATGACTGACTTTTAATCTCAGTAATGAGACGAGAAAAGTGTCCATCTCATACATCTAGCGTTATCCCTGTCGTAAGTTAGCGTAAATTAATATTCTAAGATTGTATATAATAGTTTGTAAACTTCGTTACACGTAAAATCTATTGAATAACACTTGATATCTTAAAATATCGTTATTTTGACAGTTTAAAGATGTCTATATCGATATTTTGAATATAAATATCGATATTGCGATAATATCGATCGATTTTGCTCATCCCTAAGACAGGCCGACTTCGCGTAGGTACTGTATATACAAATTTACCCGTCAACCGTTGCTTGCTGTACATCACCAACCTGTGTCAGATCACTGCAGCTGCTGGACATAGGCCTTTCTTAAGAAACGCCAGTGAGCCCGGTCTTCCGCGTCCCTTCTTCAACTGCCACTAGCTTGGTTTTGTATACTAATATTTTTCTTGTTTTGCAGTGGTAAAGAGCAGCATGCGCCACCAGACCACGTCGTCGCTCAGTCGGGTGGGCCCTACGGCGTCACTGAGGGACGTCGAGCCTGTATTCCTGGGCCCCATAGAGAATGTCACAGTGGCATTGGGCAGGGAGGCCATTTTGACCTGCTCCGTATCAGATATTGGGGATTATAAGGTAATTTTTTTTCTTGTTATATTGATTGATTGTAGACAAAGAAACGTTTGCATCGTGGCTATTAGTGGTTCCCTAAGCGCCGGTTTTATAAACGTCCGTAAGTATGTCATACCAAATTTCGATAAGTTTGATCTTATTGTCAAATTTTCCGTACTAAAATTTTACAATAAGATCAAACTTCGCTATTACATTTAACTTACGGAAGTTTATAAAACCAGCCCTAAGAGTTCCGCTGGAAAACTCACAAACATTATCTCTTTATAATATTATTAATAGATATAGTCTAGGCTTCAAACCTCTGGAGTGCGGTCTGCGTGTAGGTGAGACCCTAAATCAACGTCCGAGTCACAAACAAGTTAATAACTCAAATCCCACTCTGGTCCTGTGATACCAAACATTTCTGAATAATCAGTTGATTTGACATTTGATACAGCATGAGGTTACATTTCAATAACAAAACATCACAAATCCAGAAGCATCAGGCACTCATTAGTCATTACTCGACATATTTGATTGGTATTTGGATGCCACGCTTTAATTCCATACCTGTTTAAATCAGATAGGTTAATTAAACACCGTAATAACTTGATCAAAACCCATGTATAGAAAACATCTATGCCGCAAATTAATTTTCTTGTAAAACTCGGTTGCTCGCCAAAAATCGTTCCCCAGCACTCATTATCTGATATATTAAATATTTTCCAAGGAAATCTGAAGTACCTACTTATTTGAAATAGGTTCGCTTTCAGGTAATTAAGAGTAATTGGTTTCGGTTTATTATACCCTGGGGGTCTATGAATAAAGATCTATTACCAACCTGATGACGCGGTTGCAATTAGAGAACTTGCCACTAAGGTTTATTTGATAGCTGGCTTTGCCTAGAGGTTTTGCCAATACAGTTCAGTGATACGCTGAATTTTGAACGGCAACAGTTCAAAATGCTGCGCGGGAATGCAATGCGCTCCTCACTGTGAGGTAACAGATGCCTTGTAATTACATTCAAAGCATTGTCCTTCAACCCGGAACACAGCTATTTTTGCACACCACTGCTTGGTGGTTGAATAAGTAGCAAAGGTGTGGTACCTTTCCAGAAGGACTCTGCAAAAGAGTTCTACCACGACACAGCAAAAATTGCTTTCAAACGTGACCACCAATAAATACTGAATGATAGCGCTGGAAATAAAAGATTGTTTTTACTATTCTGTTGAGGGAAAACTCGTTGAAGCGATTATGGGATTACCATCGGATGAACTTGTCGAACCGAGATTAAACAATGACGTAGACGAACCAGCTAAGCTCGGTGATTTCGTTAATGCGCTGCACAACACATAGCAACTATCTGGCAGCAGCACGCCGGCTTAAGCTGGCTTAGACTAAGTATAAAATAAACGCGGAATTCACCGCCTAAGCACACAGCTTCAGCCGAACATCAACCAGCGTTTGCTATATTTCCTCACTGAGATAATACGATACCTAACTTTGTGGAGCACTTAAGAGAAACTATCTGGCACCACTTACCGCTTATTCAGTATACTCAACTTTAAGGTCACTACGATTATACTGGAAGATGCTTAAGACGAGTTGCTCTCTTAAAACTTTAATGAAATATGTTCACGTGAAAGTTAAACGTTGAAGTAGTTTGTAACTTGTGAAATTAAATTCTTGGGTGTAGCATGAGGGTTAAGATGAAAACTAGTTATATATGTAGTTCAATTAAGTTAGCAGTTTTTGGGTAAAGTTATTTAGGTCAATCACATGTCAATAACTAACAGTGTCTCGTTGATTCACCCGCGTGGAGATTCGTATAGAAATCGTACATTTTCCGGGATAAAGAGTGGCCTATATCACTTTCTCCGGCTCATAAATCTCTAAGCAAAAAAAGTCTTCTGAAACCCTTTCAGCGTGAAAGTAAGAAAAACCAACAAACTACTTTTATATTTATATATTATTATGTTGCAAGTCTCACCGTGATGACATATTTGTCGAATGAGTTAAGGGGAAACGTCAAGTGGTAACACTTGAGTGAAGTCGATTCTACAATGGCAACACATTTGACTTTGACAACTGACATCTTTGACGGATGATAGCCAAAGCGTAGGTGACGGTGCCGTTTGGGCATTCTATTGGAGATTTCGAAGCTAGAATGCCAACGAAAAATGGTTGAGGCCATGTTTGAAGGCGATGATGGCTCAGTGCTAGAAACGTTGGTAAGCGATCCGTCGTGGATTCAAATTGATAATAACCATAGTGACTACGTTCTGTAGGTAGGCCCCCCACCAGATTGGACCGACGACATCGTAAGAGTCGCAGGCAAATAGCCATTCATGGTGGCGTTCAAAGGGGGAGGTCTATGTTCAGCAGTGGACTTCTTCCGGCTGATGATAATGATGATTATAGTGACTACCTTTTACAAATATCAATTGAGCATTTTGGTTAAACGCATCCCAAGCCATTTTCGACAAAAACCGTTAGCAAACTTTAGCCCACTCAGTAGGTAAAAACTGGGGAAGACGGGGAAGAAATTAATGATCATTCAATTCAAAACACTCAGACATTCATCTGTCGTATTCTCCTTTCACGTGTTTTTGTAGGCAGTTGAGTGGTCGCTAAATAACGTTCGTTTACTGAGGCCGCATTTAGTCGCCACTTCTCGTCATGACAAACGAGCTTCTTTCCTTTTGGAAGGGATCGATCAGTCGGTAATGACATTTAAACATGGGCCTGGTGACTTGCGGAATAAGTGCTGGCTTTTTCATCTTAACTTTTCATACGTTTCATACCTTTTTTTTACTACTTTTACCACAAGACACCTGATGTTAAATGACGATGTGATAGAGAAAAAGACTTTGTTTGGGAAAAGATTATTATCTTGACAGTGCTAGCTATCCAGGCGAGTACTAGAAAATACCCTACCACCAAGCTATGGATTCATCACGATGTTTTCCTTCACCGAAAGTTCAAGCTTATTGTAGGACCCTTAGTACGTAGGTTTGAATCCTACAATACTTGTTTTTTTAAAGGGAAAAATTTATAATATGTGTGTGTATGTTGCATGTTTACGTATGTATGTCTGCATATTACATGATCTAGCAAATCATTGATTTGAACTTGAATTAGAATAACCAAAAAATTGAACCTTGAAAAGTAGTCGGTAGACATAACTATACATTTCCTTGATCCTATAACCACAACATGAATCTCAAAACGTACTCAATCGACTTTCGTTCGTAGATTTCATCGCATAAATAAATCTAGAGAGGTAAACAAAAAAAGCTTTTCCTGCAATATTAATGGAGTAAATACTTAACGGCCTCCAGCTTCTCCTGCTTGCTTTCTTGTATTTTTAATCTCATTTCGGTATCACGTACATATTAGGTATGAAACATTTCTATTTTTTCTACGACGCCCACTCATTGTGGTATTTTTATCCAAAATATTAAAGAAATTTTCCGAAGTTACTTTCTTGTTGGATAACAAGATTATACATTACACAAGGAACAAAAACCCGACTGTGCCAAAATAAAGTATTATAAGTCACTCCCACAATATAGACAAATCTAATGACATCTCAGTCGGTAAATATGTGCTTACTTATTGTAGCGTAGTACATACTGTGAGCTTACACTCAAAATAAACCCAAAATCCTCTTGAAAATCTTGAAAATTGTAGAATTTTAGAATTGATACATCTTTTGCATTGCTCACTTGTCGACGAAGAAAATTGAAGTGCATTTAACTTGACTACAATAGAATATAGAAATCGAACGCCTACTAAATAATGTTAGCAAATATAGTATTGATACGGTTTCTAGTGGAACATGTAGGCGTGAACACTTATATAACTTTGTAGTGCTTGAAATATTTCAACATCAACAAGCATGATTTATTACCAGGGACAAGTACACAAAGTTGAAAAAACCAGGGTTTGTCCGCTTAGAGATAAATCTAGAACTTTTCTCTATGTGTCGTTCTGTTGGAACTACTAGAAATGTCTAGAAACCACCTTGGATAAGAACAGTATCTGGTCTGTATCTCTTTTTCTGCTTACAAATTTACTATCTGATACATTGTGATGTTGTAATATCTAATTATTTCAGTAAAAAAATCAAGATAATTAGGTGTTAATTGATTGGTGATACGAATACAGAACTAAGTACCAGAATTTAAAAACAAATCTTTTACTTTTTACCCGTTGAGTATGGATAATTGTAATGATTGTCACACCATACATTATTGTTTTAAAGGCGATTACATAATATATTATTTTACTTATAAAATAACGATACATACCAAGAAAAAATATTTTCAAAAATAGCTGATACATTACATATAGCGCCGTGGTTGCAGTGGCGGTTGAGGTGGGTAGGTTATCGAATTAGCTTCAGCCTCGGGCCCTCGGATGGCACAACAGAAACTATCTTACCTAGCAACCGTGTAGGGTCATTGAACCCGTATTGGAAGTTAAGTTCTCATAATTTTGGCAAGCTTCACTTATGGCCGGTTTTATAAATTTCGGTTTTCGTACAGAAAGTTTAAAAAACCGGTGCTTAGGTACTCTTACTAGAGTGGGTAGGTACTACTACTACTAGAGCAGTTTACTTTGTCCCAATCGAGACAATTACTAATGAGCTGGTAGGTACTAGTGCTAACCAATTAAGAAATTAGTAACTTACTAACTAATAAAATCGAATAACGTCACTAATTTGTTTTACTAATCTGAGATGTAGTTCTTTCTATTCTCCCAAGCGCCACATCATGTGCCGTCAAGTCACTGGCAAAAGTCGCGTAACTAAATACATGTTTCACTCCATGAACAACGAAATGAACATCAGATTAGTAATTAGGTACCAAGGGCTATATTCGAGATATCTCGAGAAATCTTCATAATCGAATGATTCCATTAGTACGAGTATATCTTATAATCGGCTACCGCTAGTAAAAGCTCCATCTCCTCCAATTTGTCCCGAATCCCAGTTCCAAGCCGGGCTCCCATCCGTCCCGGGACCACCCATCCGTCAAATTCATTTGCATCGCCGAGGCGTTATCTTATTACGATCTTCCGATTTCCTTCTCCGTCATAAATCTTGTAATAATTCATAAGTCTCGGAAAACATCAAGCCGCGGAATTGACGCGACAAAGCTGATACATATTTTATGCTAGCTTTCGCCCGCTACTTCGTACGCGTAGAATTTAGAATCAAGTAAACTAACTTATCTGCTCATGTAAGTGAGGCGCTAGCTATCTCTAAATCTGTTTATTTAGCATTAAGTTCAGTTTGATATCCGGGTAATATTAAATTTAAAACAAGACATTTTCCTGTGGATAAATGCAGCCTTTATTTTATGTTAGATCTCTAACATTACGTATGCTAGAATTGCATTCAATTTCATGTAGTAAGTAGTTTCTGCGGGATGGGTCTACAAACATACAAAGAGATAGACAAAAATTCTAAAAACAGTTGTTTTGGCTTCTGTTGATAAATGTGCAGACATCGGCGTCTTAGTTTTATTAAGTGAATGTATTGATAAGTAGGTACATAATATTATATTGTTTATTTTTGTCGATGTTTTACGTGTCAAGATATTGAGGTAACTTTATCAGTATTACCATAGTAGGTCCCAAGCTCATTTCCATGTTTGCGTTCTTGCGTAACGAACATTCTCGAAGTTTTTGTTTGGAAGCTGTTGTTCGCGGCTCCCAGTCAGACAATAAGGGGATTAAGTTATTTTTCGATCAACAATTTTAACAGCAAAGATGTTTACTTACCTTTATTTTAGAATACCATCAGATTTTATACGAACTCATTACGCATTAATCTCATTATTTCCGATACTTACATATTTTGTCAGTTATTGCGTTTTTAAATATCATTTATAATTTTATTTTTCCAATTTTATAATAATATTTTTGTTTGTTGTTTTCATAAAGGCATGTTTAAAACTTACAATGAAAATGTTAACGCGAACATTTAATTAACAACAGTCCAACAGACAAGGCTATCAAGTGGAATGAGTTACCATTTTGTTCATTTTGTACAGATTTTTACGAATAAAATGCGTAGTTTTATATGTTTTAACTAGGGGTTTTCGTGGTTTCACCCGCGTTGACTACATTTTATTGCAATAAAAAATATTATGTGTCCAACCCCAGGGAATAATCCCCGAGAAAATAAATTTTCTTCACACATTTTTGTCTAACTTTTTCAAACGTTTATTCTGCTAAACAAAGCGGAGAAAAATCCAACAAATCAAAGATCATTAAAATCGGTCCAGCCAATCTTGGGTGTGTAACTAACCCGACTTTTGTTTTTTTTTTTTATGTTTAGGAAATATTCATGACATTTTGTTCTTTTGTCAGTAAGGTACTAAAGAACGAACTAACTGTAATACATTCACCTTAAAAATGCAATGAAATAGTGAACAGCCACTTGAGTTCTGATGCAAATTCTGTTCGGTTTGCAGAATCCTTGACAGCTTTGGTCACAGTGAAGTGCTTGTTGTTTGCCAATTCAAGCCGAAGAGATCAGGATTAACTTTTTTTATCAAAGAAAATGTAGCCACTGTTGTAACTCTTTTATATACACAAAGGAAAACTCGCTAATATTTGGGAATTCCATTTCAGAGAAAATATTAACATGCATTCATTACTTTCAATAAGGGATAATCGCCAATTTTCCTCGTCCCTTTGAGTGCTTTGGCGTTCATATTTTTAGAAAAGTACGCTATTTATGACGCACCGATCTACCCGCTCCCCTTTACTTAACTGTTTATATGCATTAGGTAATTTCCTTCCCTAACCTATATCACTTATCGTTATGTTTCACAAGTGACTTAATACTCTGATACGGTTAAAATTATATCAGCGTTTTTTTAAATTGAATGTGAATTGAGCCAGTAACTTGCAAACTCAAACTCAAAACAATATTTATTTAGTATGATCACTGTAAAACGTCAATCTTATAACTAGCTACGCTCGTTCCAACCTCCTTACGCCGGCAAAAGAAAAGCCTGATAGCAAGCGTCACGCTGCGCTGACTCAAAACAGTTCCCAATTGTCCGGGTAGTTGTTCTATTTTTCCCCCAAAAATCTTAACCTAAGATCATCTAATTATTTTTTTGACACACTGTTCCAGATGTCCTCAATTGATGCGCTTACAAACTAACACAATTTCATTATCATTACATACATAGATAGTTAAGTAAAGGCTCATACTCGTACTTATACATTTTTCATTCCACTTCTTTTCCTTTGTGGCCGCCAAAGTGGATTTACCTGCACGAAATTAGCTTCACATATTTCCATACAGTGATTCCAATGCTCAGGGAACAGTAATCTGCACAATGTTATTCACAAAGAGAGCGGTTGCGCTTTCAGTCTCTCTCCCATGAGGTAACAATCCTGAAAGTACTCGCCATAATTTAATCAGCTACCTGTAATTTAGATATCATTATAAAACTTACCTACCTGTCTTTATTAATGATGTTGACATGTTCCTTTTAGAGTTATTGAGTTTTTGATATGGCAGAATCTATATCTATATTATGTAAAATTTAGCTTAGTTTCTTTAGTTTGTTATTCAAGTTTCTTGAATATGATTAAATCTTGATATGTATTATACTAGCTTTTCTCTGGATTTTCACCTTCGTGTACTAAAGTTATTGAAATAAAAATGTCTATGTCCTTCCCTAGGGTTCAATCTATCTCTCTATAAAAAAAAAATTATCTTGAGATCCGTTAATTTTTTTTTGAGGATCAATGTATGAGACTTTTTTATTTTTAGAAGAAGATATTTTAGGAATAACCCATTTATACCAACATTCGTTATGAAACTCTAAACTTACCTTTAGATGAAAGGTTAATTAGGTAACATTCTCCTAAAGTTGTTCTCCAATGTTTTCCAAAGGCTTTTCTGTAACATTGAAAACTCGAAATGTAATTAGAGAGGTCAGATCTCACAAAGAGATTCTGTTCACTTGCCATGAGCCATTAGCTCAGTAAACGAATGACAAATAAAAACCTTTCAGGGTGTAAATTTCTTTGTAGGTAACCTACTCAGAAAATTAATTTAAATGAAATATTGCTTGCTAGAGTGCTTTATCGCAGACTTTTAACTTTTGCAAATATCAAATGAGACAAAAACGTACCACCCTCATAGATAGAGAATAGAGATATGTGATTTAAACTGATCTCACCCGACAGAAAGCGGTGTTGTGGTCGATGGTGCAGCACGCTTGTCCAGCAATTCGCTATTCACTCTTGACTTGAACTTTATTTTCTAGGAAACACAAACCACAGGGCATTCAAGTCCTTTGCAGTTCTTAGTAAAGAAGTTGACTAAAAGCGGTTTGTGCGTATTGGTGGTATTTCCACCATGAAGTGGTAAGGCTTATCCGAACGCCTGGTTGCTCTGTGATGGAATAGTGCTGGGGCATAAAGTCTGCAGTTCTCACTTTCCGTCGTGAAATCTATAAAATACTAGCGACTTGGCGTCAGCGTTCCTTAGACACTAGTGTATTTTATTACCCGTTCCTGAATGCGGAAAAAAAATACTTATATCCTGCATAAAATTAAGTTCACTTGTTTTCCGGGCCTTTCATGGAACGACAAGTACTCGATCAGCGTTTCTCACAAAGAAATATTCTGCCACGCTTGCGATTTCGCTCCCATGAGCTAACAGGCGCCGTACTCATCATAATTTAAAACCCGACGACATGCTAGTATGTATAACTATGTAGATGAGCACAAGCCGGCTCGGCGAGGTAACTCCTTTGGTGGCTTTATTGGATCAGTTTAAATTGCAGACTCTCGTGATGCACTGTAAGCCTATAAATAGTATGTGGATTTTATTTTTTTCAACAATTAAATGAAGTGGTATAATACGATAGAGAAAGCAATCCTAAAGGAATATACTTAGATAGAACATTTTCTGTTGTTTTTCACTAGGGATACGCCTGAGCTGCGTGCTTTCGGTCTCTTCCTCAGTCTGAAACTGCAGCAATATCAAAAAATCAAAGTACAATTATAATAGGTATGGTAAGCACACAAATAAACAAGTAAATAGTTGCGCTTGCCATTGCACCTATTTATTTATTTAGTTCAATTAAAACCGTGTTCAAACTAATTCGACAAACAGTAATTGAAAACAATATTCATATTTCAAATTTCAAATTTCAAAACTTTTTTATTTAATAGGATACATTGTGATCACTTTAAAACGTCAACTTAAAACTAGCTACGCCTGTTCCAACCTCCTTACGCCGGCAAAAGAACAGGCAAGAAACGCCCGGCAGGTAATTTTTTTTGCGCGATCACATTGACAATTTTATTCTTATTACTAATTGATTGAATTGGAGCAAGTTCACTAAAATCCCAAGCTTTTTTTTTGTCATCTAATCGTCCGATATTTTTTAATTAGCTTAACTAATAAGATTTCTCTTGTTTGGTTGTACACATTGGGATATGGGAACATGAATATTAACGAGTTGCGGGATCACAACCAAAGCAGACCAGACCCCACAAGCAGCACCCGTTCACGAGTTGACGCATGTGCCAGCCATCGCTCTCCTCGACCATATGAGAGGGAAGAGGGCGACCCGACACATGACGCCGCTGCAAGCATAATAAGATAATACATAAATATTTTACTGTTACTTGTCATAAAAACACAAACAACAATCCACACACAACAGTCACAATCTGGATTGGTGTTCAGGACAGCGTTGAGAGCGTAGATGTAGATGAACAATTTGCTCATTCCATAGGCGTGCATAAAAACCTGGGCTTCCTAGTTATACCTACTTCGTCTATTTACCTAACTGGAGCGAGTCACTTGCTCTGTACTAATATATAGTAGCGCACATAGAAACATTACAAGCTCCCTCTCTGTCGATTCTCTGACATAACTTCAATTATGTTACGTGAATAAAATCTGTAAGCCGATTTCAGGCTCATTCATCATGCAGAGAAATCACGAGTATAAATTCGAATTTACGTACTGAATTTTCACCCATAGGCACTCGCACAATGATTATGGAGATTTCGTATTGCGAAAAAGTAGCACATGCTTTAAATACATGCATATTAATGAGGCTTCTTGGTTACTGTAAAGCATCTCTTTGTTACAGTTTTGGGAAACTGTTTGTTGTTCAGGATTGAGAGGCAATGTTTCCAGTGAAATTATAGGGCATAATGAGACAGACATACATAGAACATAGACATCCTTGGAGTATAAATATTAAGTAGATATTCATGTACCTCTTTCCTAACTAGCTTTACATGCCTGCGCAGTTTTACGCATTAATCATCTCAGAGTAAAGAGCGTAGAGCATTACCGCAGAGGATTTCGAACTGTTGATGTTTAAAATTCTGGGGGGGGGGGGGGGGGGTCACTGAGGTCACTAAAAGTGAAAGTGAAACTGTAATAGGTAGCGTAGCTTACTATCGCCTGATAATTAGATCGAAACGCAAAAATAACAATGTTTTGAAATTTTGCTGGCAGACTTATAAGACGACGATGTTCAAGTCACCTCGATGACCGTTAAATCCAAAATCAATTGCACAATAATGATTTGATATACCAAATTAATCACATAGAATAGGCGGCTTGTATTCAATATTGGATTAAAATAAGTCGAATAAAACACAAAAGAACGGCAGTAATTTTTGTCTTTTTCGTCCTTCTACATTTGCCATTCCTTATTCAGTATATTTTTTCGATTTGTATAACGTAATTTCTCTTGATTTTGGACCTCTTCTCGAATGAAGAATCTCTTTGTTTCATTCCTTTACAATATTAGCATTAGCGTAAAATCATTTTTTGGGAAATATTATGTCGTTTTATTTTTTTCTTTTGATTATTATGTGACAGGGATTTGTTTGATCGTACAAACGTTCCTCAATATACATTTCTTTTGATCACTTCTAACGCTTCTAACCATATTTTCATAGCTTTGTGCACACACAAACGTTCAATATGGTACATTGTAATACAACAAAATCTCATGCCGTTTCATATATCCTGATTCTATAATCATTATAATCATTATTTGAGATCGCTTTGAGCGATAAGTTCGCTCTTTGTGTCTTTGTGACTTTTACCATGTTTTATTTTTGTTCAAGTTTTAAATTTCTCTGTATTGTTGTGTACTATCACAACCATGTTAATCGCTAAAGTACATTCTATGTTCCTTTTCGAATGTAAGTATAGGTTAGAGGTGTGATTTTGTGAAAAACAAAGCACAGAAAAGGATGATATGTATATGGAAAAATCAGCATCCACGCGGTTAAATCTGCGTCATCATCATCATCAGCTGGAAGAAGTCCACTGCCTCCCTTGAACGCCACCACGAACGGCTATGAGCAATTTGCATCCATAGGCTCCCTGTGATTCTTACAATGTCATCGATCCACTTAGGAGCCTACCTACAGAACGTCTTCCATTTCGTGGTCGCCAATCAAGAAAATTTCTTCCCCATCGGTTATCAATTCGTTGAGCGTTGAGTGATGTGGCCTTCCCATTGCCACTTCAACTTGTAAATTCTGAGAGCAAAGTCGGTGACTTTGGGCACTGTTAGTAGGTTATACAAATCGCTTGATTAAAAACCGGTGTCATTTCCCAGGTGGCGTGGATCCGGGCAGATGACCAGACCATCCTAACACTTCACACTCGCCTGGTAACTCACAGTTCCCGGTACGCGGTCACTAACGACTCGCCCAGGTCCTGGCAGCTTCACATCAGGCCGCTGAAAGTCGAGGACCGAGGGTGCTACATGTGTCAGATCAACACGAGCACTATGAAGAAACAGATCGGCTGTGTCGATGTGCTGGGTAAGATTTTCATCTACGGAGGCTTTTAATTGGCTTTCGTAATTTACTTTTTGAACTATTTTGTATTAGTAGCTGTAAGCCACCCCAATAAAAATTAAATAAAACAAAATAAAAGTTCTTTAGTACTTTATTGGCAGCCGCCAGCAAAAAAGTCATTGATGGACGAACGTGCAAATGTAGGCCGAGGCGAAGCCGTGGTACACATACGTCATAAAACCATCAATGCCTAGTTGTGGCCAAGGCTTGTATAGTACTTTTCTGAAATAATGCGCGTAAATTAATACTTATTAGTCCCGAGGCAGAACTTATTGTTTGGAAAAACAATTACATTTCAAATCAATGCTATTTTTGTATCTAACTATGTTATTTATTTATTTTGATAGAAATCTAGTCATAATAAAAGCTGTCTGAAGATTTCAAACTGTCTATGAAAAATATTCTTTTCATTCAGTTTCCATACACGTTTTAAATTCACGTCTCAACCGCAAACTGTTCTATGACTGTCTAGTCCGTTCGTCTCGTGGTTCTTTTTCCACTATCTTTGTACCGAAACAAAAGTTTTGGAAACTCAAGTTGTTTCAGTTTCGGTGCTACGTGACAATATTTTGTAAGGTATCCCATTTTCATGCGGTAACAAACAAAATAATTTTATTGTCTTGTTTCTTGCAAACAATATTCACAAGCAGACACTGCTGGAATATTTCAAGCACTTTTATAAAACGACTAAAGTTTCAGCACCAAAAGCATTCTCAGACTAAAAATATGTTTTTAATAAGAGAGGTCGATGGCACAGTCGTCTTTGAAACGAGAGTCTATTTAATCTTCTATAATTCTTAATTAATTGCTTCTTCAGTTTCCGTCGAGCCATCAAAGAAAAATTCTTTGTTCCTAGACAAACCTACTAAAACATGCTATTATTTATGGACGTGAAACAGGCAAATACTTTAATCTTAACGCTTTAATTAAAAACTTTACATTTATATTACAATATTGTGACTAGTGTTGCCACTAAATCGATAGTTTTTATCTAAAATAGCAATAATAGTTACAGTTACGAAATACAGTTCACGAAATCAAAGACAAGTACCTACTTCCATGGAGTGGGGTCCTGGTTACCTGTAATACAGGTTTTTTTTTCAAAAACCTAATTCAGGCACCACAAATCATGCTTACTTTGCTAAGTTTATACGCTACAGTGACCATTTATAAGCCTGTTTTGTATCGATAGGAAAACAATACTATCGACTATATCGATACTATCGATAGATTGATTGTAGCAATAGACTATCGATACTCGACTAGATGACTACCGATCGACAACCCTAATTCAGAGTCAATAATAAAGCACAATCTGCTTCAATCAAGCTAGAAGTCAAAATGTTTTCTCCTTTCAATGCAATAGATAGCTTCCGTCCCTCTTTGCAAACTCAAAAAACCTGAAGGATAAATAACTCCATTCATGTAAGGGTGCATAAATATGCCAATTAAGTCTGTTTATTTGGTCCATCCATCCTGAAGCGCCGTAATCATGAGTCATGGGCGGGGGTGAACAACGTCTGGAGGTAATAGGAAACGATATAGCTATGGGGAAACTATCCAATACATATTACAAATTATTAGGCGTTATTTCCATATCAACGTCAGTTCTTTCATAGTGAACATCTTCGCACGTATATAAAAGTGAAAATGTGTTGGTTGGTTTATATTTTCAAGCAGCAACGCGAACGTGATGGTATAGTTTTAGTTTTTTAGATTTTAAAAGGTAATTTTAGAAGACTAAAATTTGGCTATTTAAAAAATGGAGTTCTGTGCAGAATCACCTATTCTACTTACAAACCTACAAAGTTCATTCATTTATAGAAAATAGAAAAAATATTTAGCTAAAAATGTCACTGAAAAAGATTGACATATTCCAGCGCCACCTTTTTAGTCAAAACGCTACCCTGTAAATTACTTAAAAAATATTTCGCCAGTTAAATGCCATGCATAGTTGAAAGGCTTAGAACTAAAATACATTTGCTCCTTTACTCATCATCATCATCAGCCTGTATCAGTCCACTACTGGACATAGGCGTCTCCCAAGTTACGCCATTGAACTCGGTCTTCGGCTCCTCTCATCCAACTACGGTCAGCCACTCGGCGCAAGTCGTTGCTCCACCTTGTCGCAGGGCGTCCTATACTGCGTTTGCACGTCTACCCCAACGGTTATCGGTTCTGCGGCTTATATGACCAGCCTACTGATACTTCAGCTTGCTAATTCTGTGAGCTATGTCGGTGACCTTTATGCTCTGTCGGATCACTTCATTTCTGGCTACTTCACACACTATTCAACAAAGATTTATTTACAACGTCTTTAACTAACTTCATATTCCTTTTCTCTTGTTACGAGTACAAAATAAAGTAGGCCTGACATCGTGCTAACACAATACAATTCACTTTCTGAGATTCCTTTACTCGAGAAACTAAATACGTTCCTTTCTTTCCTTGCGGCCATATTTCCCGGCACAGTTCCTACCTGCCAATACTTCTGTCGACCTACTTGGCGTACGGCCCGTGCTACCGTCTTTATTCCCAATATTAACCTTAGGTCGAAAGCAATCTATTACGGCTAGGGTGGCAGGAGGGGAAGTGGCGTACTATTGAATTATACTATCATACCAGTCGTTATAAATCAGGAACTTTCGTGAAAGCACGATTATCATTTGGTAAGTATTTACCGAGATATGGGCAATCAATTTTTTGTTACCATATATACTTATTTTTTTTTTTGCTATTTACAGGGTAGCTTTTGACCACAAGTCGCCTGATGTTAAGTGACGATGCGGTCGAAGATGGCGTCACGCTACACCTGGACTGGGAACTGGATCTCAAGTGAGGCTGCCGGAACACACCGATAGGTGTTTGGCGACAGATTCTTAACGAGAGGGTGGTAGCTAGCCAGGCGAGTACTAGAAAATACCCTACCACCAAGCTATGGTTTCATCACGATGTTTTACTTCACCGAAAGCTCAAGCTCATTGCAGGATCCGAACCCACGTCCTACGGATCGCAAGCCGACGTCACTACCACTGAGTCATCAACGCTATGAACTCAAATGTTTTTTCGTTTACCACTAACTGCTCCATCTATAACTTATAACAGCTCTTAATGGATTTTCATTTTATGTAATATCTACTTGATAACGTACTATATGTACTTATATTTACCTTTTTGTTAATTTATCCCTATCCATCTATATATGTATATTATGTTATAATTCAAAAGTGACTGACTGATGACTGACTGACATAGTGATCTATCAACGCACAGCCCAAAGCACTGGACGGATCGGGCTGAAATTTGGCATGCAGGTAGATGTTATGACATAGGCATCCGCTAAGAAAGGATTTCGCGATAAACTGTAGCCCACGCGGGTGAAACCGCGGGGAACAGCTAGTGTATTGTAAATGCGAAAGTAACTCTGTTTGTTTGTTACCTTTTCACGACTGAATCGATCTTGATACAATTTGGAATGGAAATAGTTTGTATC
Organism: Opisthograptis luteolata; assembly: GCA_931315375.2. Taxonomy (NCBI): domain Eukaryota; kingdom Metazoa; phylum Arthropoda; class Insecta; order Lepidoptera; family Geometridae; genus Opisthograptis; species Opisthograptis luteolata. The sequence continues at coordinate 8,239,317 of OV928049.1, read as the reverse complement.
CTGGGGAAGAACATAGGATACTTATTATCGCAATAAACTATAGACCATGCGGGTTTAGCCACAGAGAACAGTTACTTATACAAATCCAATACTCTGTTTGTTGGTTTGTCCTTCCTCCACACAACAACGCAACGGTGCGAACGTGATTTTTGCTCCAGTATGGTTTGTGGGACAGAGAGTGGCATTCTTTTAACCCGGAAAATGCTCGGAATATCCGTGCTGATAAAACTGCGGGGCACACCTAGTATTTAATATCTTAGTTTTTATACGCATTCACATATTTTAATTTTATCAGCAATATTTTGCAATGATTTGCGTATTTAGTATCTGATACTCTCGATACAGGGAATCCTCGTTAGGGGTCAGAGGTCGGACGGATTGTGTAGGCGTTTATAGGAACATTGAGCTACGTAGCGTACCTAATACCTATGTATAATTTTCAGTGGAAATTTATATTAATGAGTGTATCTTATACTTTGTGGGTCTCTTATATATTCCATTATAGATAAAAAACAATTGCTGTTCGTTAGTCTCGCTAAAACTCGAGAATGGCTGGACCGATTTGGATAATTTTGATTTTGAAATATTTGTGGAAGTTCAGGGAAGGTTTAATAGGTGACTTTTATTGGAAAATAACAACAAGAACAACGCAAGAACGGCTGAACCGATTTGGCTGAAAATTGGTGGGGAGGTAGCTTAGATTATTTATCATTTATTTATTCTGGAAAAGGTTCCTACGGGATAACGGGGAGACGTGGGTGAAACCGCGAGGCGCAGCTAGTTCTGTATATATTTTTCTTCTATATCCCTTTTTCTTTTTAAGCAACTAGCAGTATCTCGTGATTTTACCCGCATGGACTATACAGTTTATCGCCAAAAAAAGTATTCTATATCCTTCCCCAAGGTTTCAACAATCTCCATACTAAATTGGAAAAAAATCGGTTCAGTAGCTTAGTCATAAAAAGTTAACAAACAAACAAACAGAGGTGCTTTCGCATTTATGATAGTAGTATGGTATTAACAAGCAGAAAAGCGGTTACTACTTGAAAATATTGAAACATAAATGAGAACTGCCTCATAAATGTGGCTCAAATCACCTAGTAGCGTAGAAACCCATATTTCATAACAGAATAAACGTAAAGTTGGCTGCTACATCAGCACAGACGCTAAGTCCGTTATTTATTTGATGCCTTTATTGAATTATGAAGCTATCTGCCAATGTTCTGGAAGGTCTCGGTCTGGATATATATTTAGACAGGGAAAGGCCTTGTTTAGTTAGGTCTTTACTCTGGCGTGCTAGAATCCTTGTTTTTCTCTTTTCTCTCCTAAATACTGCGCTATAATCACAGACGTATTAATTTTGGAAAGGAAAAATACTATGCCTGGCCAGATTTTATTCTTTGGCTCATAGCGTCAACATAGCAATTGCTTCACCAACAAGTGGCCTATACCAGAGTAACCATGCCGAAGCCGTTCTTTGAAAGTTAATGCCGATAAGTCTTATTTATGAAAATGAATTGCTTTTCGTTAGTCTCGCTAAAACTCGAGAATGGCTGGACCGATCTGGATAATTTTGATCTTTAAATATATTTGTGGAAGTTCGTGGAAGGTTTAAAAGGTGTTTTTCATTGGCGATACGAAGTTTGCCGGGTCAGCTAGTACTCAATAAAAATGTATGTACTAGATGTTCCCCACGGTTTCACCCGCGTGGGCTACAGTTTATCGCGATAAAAAGTAGCCTACGTCCTTTCTCAGGCTCTAGACCATCTCTGTACCAAATTTCATTTACATCCGTTCAATAATTTAGGCGTGAAAGACAGACAGATAGACAGACAGAGCCACTTTCGCGTTTAAATATTAGAAGGAATATAGATTGTATAGAAATCATATTTGTTTCATATAATAACGCTCACAAAATCACAAACATTGCTCTGACTTCTAACGTCCTAACCAAGATTCCCCGAATCTAGGGTATCAGCAAGAAGTGATCAGAATATACGCGGATCGGACGCTCGTTATTTTTTATTGAACTTATTTGTCTTTTTAAATGTTTCTGCACGATCGCAGTGTTGTTTTTAATAGCTAGTTATTTACATCATAGGTAAAACTATGAAACTAAGTAAAAATTGTAGCGTGACATTGGACTTGGCCAGACCTTATATATATATATAAGTAGGTACATAAGTTATGTTAAACCTTAAAATGTAAAATAAAACTACTTATCAAACTAAACAAACTACTTAATCTAATAAACCACTACCAGTTGGCAACGTTCCCAAAATGCTGGACGCATTGCCGCGTTGAACGGCAATGCTTATTCGTTGCGCAAAATAACGACCAGCATTTTGGTCACGGGTAGCATCGACCAGTCGCTTTGATAAATCATTATATATCAATTTTGCTCTCCACGGTCCAAGCGTTTCGGCCCCAAAAGGCTCAAATATGTATCCACTGTCGAGATTACGATATTTGCGCCTTTTAAAGCCCTCTGCAGAATCAGCCGCCGCACCAGCCCTATTTTTAGTTATAGGAAGGTGTTTTAGTGTTTTATTTTATTATTTATATCCTAATTAACTACATCTGAAATAAAGATAAGTAATGTTATAGCTTGCAAATAATACTTCGATAAAGCAAAGCAATTTGGCAAGGACGCGAAAATATGCCATCTGCTGGATGTAATGTTTTCAGTCACGTTTCGCAAATCTTTCTACAATTAGAAAACGAATCCCAACATCTGGTAAACGTGCCGGCACGTACATTCGGTGATTTGTGCAAGATCGTAGTTGTGATTTAGAGCGGGATTCCTACCGTGAGGTCAGGGGAAAGAGGAACAAATATCCCCGATGGGCCAGAGAGAAATAGTTTTTAAATCGTTTGCAGATATATCAAAATGATTAAACAGCGCACGTCGTGGCAAATGTGGTCGATATATCTTTGCTTTTTTTCGCTTTTCCTACAAGGAAAATACTTTTAATAAGCACCTCTATTATTTAGCTGTCATATTAATAGTTCACGTAACTGCACACAGCGTTTTAACACCGAGAAAAATAATCTGACTTTCCTTCTGAGTCTTACCTTCCAAGACCGATTCCTTCCTTATTTTACCTTAGTTTTCCTTCTAAATCACAATTCCTTCCCTTTTGACTCAGAAGGAAAACGGTATTTCGGAAGGTCTTTTTTCTCTGTGAAACCTTTTTTGTATCTATCCTATGTTATCCTAATGACTGAGGGTCGTGAGTCGCGACTCTTCTTCGCCGTCATTATTAACTATTTCTAGTATGTATACTTACTTGTAGAGCATTGTAGTTTTTGGATTTGGTCAAACAACGCATCAGGCGACCACGCAATCTTAGGAGCAGCGGTGACAAACATGGCGCTATGAGCGATTTTTTCAAGTCACGGATTTTTTTTTGCACCAAATATTTTGTGTATTGAAAAGTATTAAAATAGACTTTTAGTAAAGTTTTATTGCATTGTTTGTTAGTTAGATAGCAGTGAAGCTAATAAAAGCGTATTAAAAAACGCAAATCTTTGTACTGTGTCGGTGTGTTTTCGAGCCCGAATCCACGGAAAAAAAAGAAGCTTATGATTTAATGTTTTAGGTATACGCCAAATTTCATCGAGATCTTACAAACTTTCACGTTTAAATATTAGTAGGAAGTCGAATGCACTCTACATACAGGGAATCGTAGTTGGAGAGGTCAGAGTCCGATTTTTGCTCCCTTTTTGCCAGTAGCTCTGTTTGTGTCAATAAAGGCTTGCATTTGACCATTTTAATTAATAGTGAGCTTGTCGATGGTTGGCCAGCATGGATGCTTGAAAAGTTCCGCCCATAGGTCTGCGCTTTGGAATATTCGTGTTGTTGCGTATAATAGTGGAGTGTTTGTGACAGCTTTGAACTGGGTAAAGGTCCTTTGACAAAAGAACCGTCAAAATTAATGATTTTTGCTTAGTTTATTTTGTCGTTATTGCTATGCTATTTTCGATATTTGGAACAGTAGGTACACCACATACATAGAGCTTGTGTTTGATAAAATGATCTGTATTAAACTTAATAAGGCAGCCCCTAAAACTGTACCTACTCAAATTACTAATGAATCTATATAGGTACGTTTAATTGCGTTCGGTTCATTAAAACCAAATCTCAAAACGTCTCATATCAATATTACTGAAAATCCTAATACACTATCATTAAAATATCCAGTACATAATAATGATATAGAATACTAGTTGTTCCCCGTGGTTTCACCCACGTGGACTGCAGTTTATCACGAAAGTAAGTTAAGTAAGTAAGTAAGTAGTAGTAAGTTTTTCATCACCTTCATTCCCCATTGTTAACACTATCTGCTTACCAAATTTCATCAAGGCGGGTTCAGTGGTTTAGGCGTGAAAAGGTAACAAATAAACAAAGTACTTACTTTCCATATAATATAATAATTGTATGGACATGGATTTAAGATAAATATTGATAGTTCATGCTAGTATTCATATATGTATTACTAAAACACGTGGTATAAAATTGCCATGTATGTAAAGTCATCAATTACTTGATAATGCCTCAACTGTGAATAAGCAGTTTTTTTGCTTGTGTTTGTAATTGTCTGGACAAGGTTTGTGTGAAAGAAAATGCTTGGAATAACACCGGAAAACTAGAAAATTCGGTTTCACTGAAAGTTTTTGTATAAACTCAAGACTCGCCTTATATATGCGAAGCCGGAGCTCGTCGCTAGTGTAATATAAATTATATTTGTTAACAGTTAACGAAAGTTTGTATGTGAATTATGAAGTACCTACGACGGCCGATTCTTCTTCTTCTTCTTGACCTGGTCCCATCTATTTGGGGTCGGCGCAGCATGTACTCTTCTTCCACTCTCCCCTATCAGCCGTCATCGCTTCATTCACTCCCCTTTCATTCATATCAACCCTCACACAATCCATCCATCGTTTCTTTGGTCTTCCTCTTCCCTTCCATCCATCAGCATTCATATTCATCACTTTTTTGTAATATGACTATCATCCCTCCTCATAACATGTCCAATGTCCATACCAAGCCAAACGATTCCCTTTCATCCGATTGTTAACTAAAAATATATAAAGTAGGTAGCGCCGTTTCGTATAACAAATACAAAAGAAACGAATAAAGTTGGTGGTATTATTTCTTCTCGAAATATATTCGGTTAGAAGTGAATAACAATACCCCAGTAGGCAGGCAGGTACATAAATTACCTGCTTTCAGGTCGTTTTCTATTTAAATTCTTTCCTTTGTATAACTTTTGTACAAAAATAGGTATGTATATTTGTTACGCGATTAACGTTTCTTTTAAATTCATGTACTCCTCGTTATAAACACTGATAAGTACTTACTTGGACTCCATTAAATAAAGTGAATTGAGACGATGAATTTTCAAGGAATTAAGGAAATAAGTAGGGTAAATTTCGTCGTTAATATGATAATAGCTATTGTTGTAAGTTGTTTTGTTTATAAGGTATCAAAGATCTGTCTCACAGCTTTATCCACGTGAAAATTGAATAATTTACATACATATTTTAAGACGCCATTTAAAAAGGTTTTCAAAAAATATTTATGTGCACTCTTATACTACCAAAAAAAGATCTACTTTTGAAATCATATGTCTCTAGATTCCATGGTTGAGGCTGTAACTTAACTATGGCAATGAATGCGTCAGGACTTAGAATTTCATATAATTAGGTATGTTATATAGATGTATGGTTAAGTTATTGATTCGATCTTTTATTTTAAGACACAATATTTTTTTGCATTGTACAATGGTACATATGGAAATTTATATCTAAAGCATGAATTAGTGAATCAAAAGTAACACAACACTCAGGAGGTTGTGATCAACTAACCTAAGGATTAGTTTAATATTATACAAAAAAGACACTTTTCTTTTTCACACTGTGACACTAATTTTTTTTATTACTCACAGTTCCACCGAATATAGTGGACGAGGGAACCAGCAGCGATCTCGTGGCGAAAGAAGGTCAAGACGCAAGTCTATCGTGCAAGGCTGAGGGTCGCCCTCTGCCAAGGATATTGTGGAGGAAAGAAGATGGCACTAATATTCAGCTGAGGAACGAAGCTGGCGAGTTGAGGAAAGGTGAGAACGTTTTACTTTTAGGATTTAAATACATACTTACAACACCATGTAGAATTAGGTTTTATAACGGGATAATTACCATGTATTTGTTTTTGTTTGAGTTCTCGATATTTCGGCACTGTTGCAAGCGCCATGATCACGAGAATACTATATACAAAAACTAAACTAAAAAAAAAAAAACTAATACCTAAAACAAACTAAAAAAAAACACTAAAAAAAACTGAATACTATGTATTTTTGTGATCTTGGCGTTTGCAACAGTGCCTAAATATTGAGAACTCAAACAAAAACAAATACATGGTAATTATCCCGTTATAAAACCTAATTCTAATGTTTTGACCATGGTAGTTTAAAACAGTATAACACCATGTAGAAACAAAAGTGAAACACAGTTTTGTTTCTTTGCATGTTGGGAGAGGGTTTCTGACAGTAATCAACTGTCAACGTGAGTTATTAACTATTTTGCGCCAATAAGTTGACGTTTGCAAATGTAGAAAACCGACATAAATTTGTGTTGAGTGACTTTTCTAGTTCTTCCAAGACGTGTAAAGTTAGTAAAGTGCCGCTACTGTGCATAGATATTTATTTACAATATTAATTATTCAATATTTATTTATTAGGCTTTTTAATGTGACAAAACAAAACAATATCTTACTGTGGTGGATTGGTGTATTTCTCAACACCAATCGCGTAAAGCCATAGTAAAAACATGTTTTGTTTTGTCACTTTAAAACGCCTAATGAAAAATTAAGCTAAAGGAAAATGTAAAGAACTTATATCCTATCCCACTATTCTAATTCCTATAGCATTGGAGAGTTTGGATGGTTGTGATTTTATAGCTTGCTTATTATAGCACAACGTATGCATGCAGACAGTTATGTTAAACTAGAACTTTGCTAAAGTACATTGACCCCGTCAGTGTTGTAAAGAAATTCCAGGACGAGAGTGCACATTTTCACACTTGAAATAAAACGAAACTCATGTTTTTCTTTGGGTGTTTGATGTTACAACAACTTAATAGATGAAGTTTTGTACAAAGATAGATTAGATTTCAAAGCTTTTTTCCTAGAAAAATATAGTAGGTATAGTAGTTAGTTAGTTTCTGATATTAAATAGCAACGGTATTTTTGGAATCATATCTGTTCAATGTGAAAATGTTACTCGTCTATTTGATCATTTTAAATAAAACCGAGAAAATTTATATTTCGCTAATGAGAGCCTTTATACAAAGACTAATTGGTCCTCGGAACACTTCAAAGGCTAATTTGGTAATTTGCCTAATGAGTATGTAATGTACCTTTAAATATATTATGTTTGTGTGTGCATAATAATACCTATATGTATTTGAGGCGTAAATTATAATGCTACCAACGCAAACTTTATTTATTTAATAATAGCGCTCGTGGCATAATATAGCTGGTTTTATCGATCATAACGTAACAGATAAATTTTTAGTCTGTAAGTAGGAAGGATTTGTTTATTTTTAGCTTCAACGAATTTTACAAAAGTTCTGCGTTTGTTTGCACAACAAAAGTTGATCACGTTTGCTTTGTTCGTAATTCACCGAATTCATATTACAGGAGCAAGCAACCCACAATAATAGCGTGTTAATTAAATTTCTGAACGCTTAACGTGCAATCCGCTGTGAAATATACAATCAGCTTAACACAAATATATTTTTCAATTATTCATCCGTTCGCGGTAAACAAACGGGCACAATCCGACAATTTACAGTATAACCGAGTTATAATGAATAGGTGCGTACCGCCCATGTCTTCCTCGCAGACTCTCGATTATGAATATTCATAAAATAATTGTTTGTAACAGAGGACGAGATTGGGGGAGCCAGCCAAGCGTAGGTTTTTTTTTTATAAATGGTGATGACAGTTCGATTTATGGTGCCGCGCTGGGAGTAGAACGGTCAGGATATAGCTGCATTTACTAGTGTTCTAAGGCGATACAGGCTGATTGTTATTGCAAAAGATATTCTATAAAGATACAAAATTAAACTCTTCATGAACGCCTTAGATACTTGTGTTTAGTGGCAGAGCTTTGCGTTTGTATCGCTGTGCGTTATATGAATGCAAGATCTTACAATCTACGACCTACCATATACTTTATCCAAACTAACTTGCCAAATATACAACCGCATTCTCTCAAAACCATTAAAAGCTTCAGTTGAAAACATTGCTTTACAGGAACTGGGTCTCTCCTGTTACTTTAATTTCTCTTTGTCAGCTCTCACAGCGGTCGGAACGCTCTCGTACGTTATTTTTCTGAGCACAAACTTTTGTTTGCACCCGAATTGGTTTGTTTTGTTGCGTCAACAATGCAATTGATACAGTACGGATTTCGCGTTTTAAGATCGAGGTTCTGGTTGGTGGATTTTCACTGATTTAAAGACAGTTGTTTTTGCTAAGAAACAATTAGATTTTATTAGATAATCACGTTTGTTAACAGTAAAATCTAAAAAAAACAGCTAATAATAAATAATCAATTAAATTAGATATTAGTAGGTCTACAAAATTAACTTCACATATTTTCTCTCATTGTGCGCGTCGTTGGGTTGCAGGGCATTTTTAGTGCTCGCCTAGTTACTCAAGTTAAGAATTTATCGCCAAGCATCTATCGATGTGTTTCGGCAGCCTCACATGATAGCCAGTTCCCAAGTGTAGCGTGGTATTACTTTGACCACATCCTCATTTTAACATCAGGTTGCTGTCCAAAAAAGTACTCTGCCTGTAAGAATAAACAATTATGTTTTGTTGCTGTACCTAACCATTGCAAAATGAATATTTTTGTACAGAAACCAGCTAAGAAACACAGACTACATGGCCGGAAGGGTAATTCAAATGCCCTTGCCAGCAGTGAGTCCGCAGGTCAAACAGTGTGTGAAACGGTATCTTTTTTACAGTGGACATGTACATGGGCCAGACTCTGAACCTGACGAAGGTGGAGCGAAAGCAGATGGGAGCATACCTCTGCATTGCCTCCAATGACGTCCCTCCGACAGTCAGCAAGAGAATCATGCTTAGTGTTAATTGTAAGTAATTTAATATAGGTATATCTTCCTCAAACAATGATATGGTAGGGTAGGAAAATATTGGTGTCCAGCAGCCTAAGTCGAGAACCAGTCTAATCCAGGCGTGGCGCTCCTTTTGGCTATATTGAAACTCAACTATTTTTTTTTCTACGGCTAGCGTTTGACCACGATCTCACCTGATGGAAAGCGCCGATGTGGTCGAAGGTGTAGCACGCTTGCCCATTAAATATCTATTCACTCTTGACCTGAACACCTCCGGGTTTTACCTACTATTCAGGAAACACCGACCATGGCATTACACTCTTTCAACGTTTTAAAGTTTCTTTGTAAGATGTAAAATAATATAGTTATAAGTAATCTTGAGTTCAAAGCCAAGACTTAATTTAGATTGCTGATCCACTGAAGCAGACTAAACTTCTGTACTCCTTTGTATCCGGAATAAATCTCGGTAGCCCAGATGCTGTCATCATTAAACATCGATGCTTTATAACGCTACAATAACAGCAGTGATGTCGTAAAGATCAAGGGAAAGTGCGTGAAGTAGAGGGGAGATGAGCAGTCGCGGGTTCCGTAACAAATGCCCAAGAAAATGTAGACTTCTTTGTAACTAGGCCTATAACCCTTCTTATACCTAAGAATCAAGCTAATCGGGAACTATAAAGAACCTCCAGCTGGATCATTGTCACCAGTTTTTATAGAACTTGGTAATCCATGGAAGTATAGAGATAAAAACTCTTACCAGTTCCATGAAACAAAATAACTATGGAACTAGTGAGAATGATCCTTCAAGCTTATCTATTAATAGACGTTATAGTCAAACAATTTGCCTTATCTGTTCACTACATTAATATCAAGTAATTGAGGTGCCAAACAAGCAGATGCCCCCCCCCCCTCCCTCCCTCCTTCTGATGGTAAGCGGTTTCCGTTGGCTATGAACTTTTGTAACCACCAGGGGCATTGCATACCCTTAAGAACTCTTTTCACAACCATCTTGAAAGACTGCAATTCCATATCATTTTTATCCACAGTTCCACCATCAATACTAGTAGCGACGAAGGTGATAGGTGTGCCCACCGGAGGGCAGACCAAGTTAGAGTGCTTTGTAGAAGCGTACCCCCAAGCCGTCAACTACTGGCTCAAGAGTGGCGAGGAAATGATACTAACTGGGTAAGATAAGATAAGATAAAATGAGATATTTTTGTTTGCCCAAAAGTACACATACAGTTCGCATGTATGGTGAGTTTATTATAAAGCGTTAGCATAAAAAGTTGATATAATTAAAAGCACTGATTAGCTTCGGATACTGGCTACATTGTTACAGTTTTCTGCACGAATAATTTTAAACTGTGTACAGTTTAACGAAATTACATTTCAAACTAGTTAACGTATCGGAAATTAAATGGAAACACCAAACTACCAAACTATATGTGCGTGGTTTTGCCCTGTGTTACCGTGGTTTTGCCACATACCTAAGGACTGAGAGAAAATAATAAAAAGAAAAGTGTACAATACCCAATAACAATTTACAATTTATTATACTTGTATAGGACATGTTCTAAACCAAATCGTTTAGCTGTTATGGAGCTATTATGTAGTAAGAAACATACACACAGACACTCTTGCACGCACATATTCCCTTCTCTGCCTCCCTCCCTCTCTCTCTCTCTCTCTCTTACACCCACACATACACAAACATACACGCAAAAACACACACCGCACGCACGCATGCACATATTATCCCATCCCACTGTTATTAGGCTCAACTATCCAGTAATCCGCAGTTAGTAGCAGCTATCGGTATTCTGTCGGATTACTTTTGTTTTATGACAGATATTTACTTAATCTGCGGCCGTTTCAAAGTTTATGAGGCATCAAATTCGTTGAAACCGAGGTGCCGTTTCGGGGAATCACTCTATGATTTTATTTCAAGTTAGAGATTTTCGCTTTTGTTGCTTAAATAATCATCCTACTAATATTATAAATGCGAAAGTTTGTGTGTGTGTATGAATGTTTGTTACCACGTACCACCGTAACTACCAAACCGATTTTGATGAAATTTGGAATGGAGATAGCTTATACCCTGGATTAACACATAGGCTACTTTTTATCCCAGAAAGGGGTTCCTTTGGGATGACGCGGGTGAAACCGCAGGCTCAACTAGTTCTAAATAAACATAGAGTTGTGGATTTAAATAGCCATATAGTGTGGAAACATAGAGCGATGGTGGCCGAACGGTTTGGCGTGTGACTTACAAGACGCCGACACCGAGTTCGAATCCTCTCGGCCCCGCACCTATGACTTAATAAGTTATGTGCGGATTTGCCATCGCTCAAAACGGTGAAGGAAAACATCGTGAGGAAACCGGCATGCCCAAGAACTGCAACATTCAAGGGCATGCGACATCTACCAACCCGCACTGGGCCAGCGTGGTAGATTATAGCCCATACTCTCTCTCTGAGAGAAGGCCAGAGTCCCAGCAGTGGGAACGTGGAAGGCTGATAATGATGATGATGATGATGATAGTGTGGAATGTTGACGACCGTTCCTAATTTATCTGTTTTTGGTAGATAAATAAAATACTACGTCAGAGTTACTACATATAAATATTTAGCAAAAGTTAGATTATTCCTACATTTTGTTGATCTTGATTTTTAATGTTCAGATTGATATTTATATAACGCTATGGACATTAGGATTACTTGTATCCAGGGTATTAAAAACTACGGGGATCGAAAATCCAAAAAACCCAGAAAAATAACAAGTAGGTATGTAATATTTCAAAAAGAATGCGCTGATATCTGTCCCGCATTAATCGTTGTTTTAATATACTTTTATTGATACTCGAAAAATAAGTAAAACAAGCCTTTACAAGTGTTCTCAAAAACAGCATATTCAAAAACCGTAGATAGGTACTCAGTTCTTCAATAACATTTACTTCTGTACCGTAGTTTTGATACCAAAATATTTTTCAGGGATAAGTACGAAATAACAGAAGACCGTATATCGCAGTATCAAATGCGGACAGTGCTCTTGATATCAGACTTCCACATAGAAGATACAGGCACATACACTTGTATCGCCTCTAACACTATGGGCAAGGCGGAGGGAACCCTACGGCTTTACGGTAAGTATGCTTAAAACCTCGAGAAAATATTCAGCCTTCACGTTCCTACTGCTGGGACTCTGGCCTTCTCTCAGAAAAAGAGTACGGGCCGTTATCTATTACGCTGACCGCCGGGTTGGTATATAACAAAAGTCCATTATCCTTTGACTTTCATAAATTCAAAGATTTTTTTTTCTAATTAATTAGACCTTTTTGAGATAGCCACGGTTTCAGAATGACGCTTTAAAACCGTAACTACGCAATGAGGTAATTATTTATCTTGACTTTTTACCAATAATAATATAAACTCCATTGAAAAACTAGTCAATAATGTGTTTGCTATTACGTTAACAGTGTACAGAGTGTGTTTCTTTTTCACAGAAATTAAAATTACAACAACGACAACAACCAGTACGACAACAACAACGACGACGACAACAACAACAACGACAACGTTGCCGCCGCCAACAACAACGGAGCCACCACCTCGTAAGATTCAAATTTATGTTTTCTTGTAACTTGAGCAGAATAATTGTCGTAAACCTGTAATTTAATAATCTTGTTATCTACAAGACTAGGTTCATACCACAAGCCAAGGAATACTTAATGGTACAGAGGGATGACCTCGCCGACCATTTAAATAAATAACCTTTAGGAGAACGCAATAAGGTACAATTCAGCTCGTACAGTGGCTACGTGCCTATATAAGGCACCTCTCAATCGTGTAACTCTTTATCTGTTCAGATGAGCGGTAACCCATTATTGGCCCGCCAAGACGGACTGCATACATATATATATGTAATTCTGTTTTTTGTACATAAGAATATTTTTACAGGGTTCGTAGTCCCGCTGCAACCAGCAGAACAGAAGTTTTACACACCAGATGTCACAACTTATGGTAAAAATGATTTTAAATTTAACCTCTTCAAAATTATATCAATTGAATTTATTTTTTCAAAAAAAATACTCCTATAATAACACAGTCGTAAACTTAAAGTGAACCTGGACCAAAAGCAAGTGCTGTTATATTTGTTGTAAATAAATAACTCTGATATAGTAAAACCATTTTTTTAACCTCTAGATACAATGCAGAACGTGATCGAACAGTCCGTCCTCGACAACCACTGGCTGCCGACTGCAGAATCGACGGGCTCTAGCGCCCATCAAGCTTTTCCACTCCCCACTCTCGCACTCGTCTCTTTACTGCCATACTTGCAAGACGTGATATTTAGTCATATTCATTCCTTTTATTCACTATTTATTCGTAAAGATCATTGTAAAATTTTACTGCAAACAAGGTGATAAGCTGTTTTTGATGCAATGTCAATTTTTAATTATTGCCCTCATCGCATTGCAAACATCTAACATTTCTTTGACTTTGTTCAAACAGATTTTTTTATTAGTGAATTTGACCAAAGCGTGTAAATAGTAATAACCAAACTGAAAAGTTTTCAATAGATTTGCTAATACTGTTGTATTTTTTTGTAACATTGTTAATATTTTGACAGGATAATAATATTTTAATCATGTAAAGCGGTTAATCTCGGCAGAGATACGGGAATATATTTTTAATGGCCTAAAATAATAGCGAATTTAAAGCTATGAAAACCGTAATGCGTAATAAAATATTACCAAGTAGTAAAACGCTTAAGAAATGAGACGTGATGGTTATTTAAATACATTGTTGGATAAGGGATTAATTTTCCAATTATGTTTTCACCAATGTTAATTGAACGAATATTTATTTATTCGTGCCATTTTTTAATAAATTGCTTTGTACTATGTGTACACAACATGACTCATTTTAGGTTTCGTATAACTAAATTTGAGAGGTCACAAAGTCATTTATCGTCATTTTCTACTCCCGTGATAAGAATGGATAACGTTACATTTAGACATGTAAAATTATTTCAGTGTTATCAAAAAACACCTTTCAGTGCCCATTAACATAAATCCACGCATCAAAAAAAGGTGACACACAATATGTCATAAATCAGAACATTATGATTACAGTACATATTATTAATTAATTATATTATGTTTACTTAAGTTTTCAGTAGCTCTAGTCTCGCCCAGTTAGTTATATTATAATACAAAATGTGTAATAATAAATTAATCATAATAAAGCATATCATACAAAGTTATGTATAAAGATAATGTTAGGATGTAAATAAACGTTAAAACTTAAGCATTATTAAAGAAGGTTATTGAGTACTATAAGATAATTTCCGGGCTTGTACAGGCAATGCATATATACTAAGTTTTTGAGTTGCTACATTTTGTTAGCTGTTATGAGTTGTTTTTCTTGCAACTTGTGTATTTTGTAGAATATTTAAAATGAAATAACATTACTATAAGCTCTTTACACAAGCACACAAAATTGTACATTGGTACATGATTACAATAATGGTTTTTAAACTTGTTTTGTTGGAACTACTGGAAAATCAAACGCGTTTTCATAGTTACAATATCATAATTAATGTATCAATTTTTAAATCTCATGGTTTTACACAGTTTGTGTATTTAGACAATGAATGATGATAATGAAATGATATGACCCAGCTACAAGCCGGTCAATATAATCTCAGCGAGTTAATATTATAGTCAAAGTCACATAAATGTAAATTTAGTGATACAGCATGCATGTGAGGACTTTAGAACGTCAAACTTAAAACTAGCTACGCCTGTTCTAACATTCATACTCCTTCAAAAGAACAGGTAAGATACAGCCAGTAGTTATTTTTTTGGGATGATCACTTTTACAAATAGGTATACTTTTTATATTATTTAGTTGTTTGACTTGAATCCTTTCTGATTCATTTCCAGTTTACAGATTGTTTCCTCACCTTTTGTTTAGACCTAAATTTCATTCTTGCTAATTTATGTTAAAGTAAGCGTTATTTAGTTTTAGGAAAAAACATGTTGTGTAAATATTGCTGATTAATCGTAACTTATTTATAGTTAGGTGTCACTTGGAATGATGCCTGCCACAAAATGATAATGTAAATATAAATAAATATTATGAAAACATTTGTAATGGTGTTGTTTTAATGTTTCCATAACTTGTTCCATCAATGTTCAAGAGAATTTTACCGATCTGGGAGTAACAAAAACGTAATAAAATATCGCATAATCAATTCACTATGTGTAAAGCCTCCTATATTTTAACTGACTTATCGTATAAGCGAGTCTTTGTTGTTAATAAAACCCGAGAATAGAGGGCATATGTTTATAATAGACATTTTTTATTTTTTTAAAATACTTTGTGGTTTTAAAAATATCTTTTTTGTTATTTTTTCCGATCAGTTTCAAACAAAATTGGTTACAATCAACCCCAATTCGTTCCATGATCTTGTACCCGTATGAAGGAACCTATACAATAGCTTTTCTTATCCGAGTACCCCCATTTCTCATTCCGCGGTCATTGTTCGTAGCGGCACATTATTTCGCGGCGATCTAAATAAAAACAGTATAAATCATTATAATATAATTTTCCGTGTAAACGTGCGATAACCCTCATCTTATCATATTTATAGTCTTGTCAGCCTCAAAGCCTCATAGTAGGCTTGCTATAGGAATGCTTTGTGATGTAAATGATAGGACAAAACAATTTAAATGTTAATTTATTTATCGTAGAACAGTGCGGTGATGTTTTATACTTATTTATCTGACCGTGTAAAGTATAATTAGGACTGGGGGACGAGTTCGGGTCACGCAACACTGTATTTACGAATAATTACCGACCGCAGATTTTTGGGGCGCTTTGTGACTGTTCTTGAATTTACTGTAAAGGTAAATAGTGAAAGGTTGGAGATTATATTTAGCTTTAAATTATTGTAACTGGTTGTTAGAGGGAGGCATATGTTCAAGTTCTTCCAGCTGATGATGATGATACAAATCAAACGTACAAAAAATAAATATTAAAAGTTTATAATTTATTGAATTACGTTTAAATTTGATACTTATGTCTGTACTACAAGCCTTAGTACTTGCCTTTTCCGTTTCGGAAGTACTGACTGATCTTAAGTAATATCATTTTCTAAGGATAAGTACCTAACTGTAATCTGACCTACTAAAAAAGAATAAAAACAATAACTAAGAATAAAGAATTGGCAAAATTCTCAGGCAAACAGAACAAAAAAGCGAGGTAATATATTGTTTTACAAATATTAGCCCAATAAAACACATACAGGAGTACGTAGACGTTTAGTTATGAAATCCTTGGAAGAACAAAGTTACATTTACAATCAGGATAAAACTTTTCCAATGAAATTATTCTTAGCATACTCCACAATATTGCGGAGCTGCGCAATAAAGTCGAATCATCATGTTTGTGTAAAAAACACCCAGAGCAATATTGGAGGACGCTCTACGGCTCTACAACCCACGGCAATCTCGCATCTCAGTTTGGTAAACTTATTGTTTTATATGGAGCTCAGGGAGTACACCAATCAACATAATTCAATTCTCCACTCTGAACAGGATTATTTTGTAGAAGAATAAAGTTTGGCAAAAGATATTGTCTCGGGGAAATGTGACCTAACATAGGGGTAGTTAATACAATGTTAAAAGATTGTGTTTTATTATGTACATCATCATCATGATCATCATCAGCCTGTATCAGTCCACTGCTGGACATAGGCCTCTCCCAAGCTACGCCACTGAGCCTGGTCTTCGGCTCTTCTCATCCAACTACCAGTCCAGTCGCTCCACCTTGTCTCAGGGCGTCCTACACTACGTCTGCCAAGTCGCGGTCTCCACTCAAGAACACGTCTACCGCAACGGTTATCGGTTCTGCGGCTTATATGACCAGCCCAATGTCACTTCAGCTTGCTAATACTAAAGTTATAATTACAATTTGCAATAAGTTCTGCAATAAATCACCTTCATAGAAACATCAAATTGATTACTTATGTTTAAGTAATGTAATTTATAGAAAAAAAATTGCATGTAGGTAATCTTGATATTTAAACCAACTTGGTGTTACTTTAGAAGCTATGATAACTTTGTAGCTCTCAGCTTGCAACTTGAGGTGTACTTGAATCTTGTAATCAGCTTGAGCTTTGGTAAAGAAAAACATCGGGATGAAAGCATAGCTTGGTGGTAGGTAGATCTTTTTCGAGTGCTCGCCAAGCAAGCTATTTTTTACTATTTACAGGGTAGCGTTTGACCACAATTCACCTGATGTTAAGTGACGATGTGGTCGAAGATGGTGCCACGCACGCTACTCCTGGACTGAGAACTGGCTCTCAAGTGAGGCTGCCAGAACACACCAATAGGTGCTTGGCGACAGATAGAAAACTCTTCAAGTTGAGAATCTGTCGCCTGGTCCCGCCAAACACTTTCGTAATTATTTAGCTGTAAAAGATGAAATTAAGTTTAAAATATCTAGATATGTGTGTTACGCAAATATATAGGAACCCAAAAGTTGGCTACGGAGAAGAAACAACCCGCACAATCTTATCTCTCCACAACAAAATGTTTATCTTCGATTAGTCCTGACGCAAATGAAGCTGTTTCTGTATTCGCATCACGATCCACGTACACATATCCAAGTCCCAAATAACGCATATTTGAGACAAGAACAAAGCTGAGATCTTATCTTGTACACCTCGCATACACCCTTGACGCAATAAATTTATTGTAACAGTATACTAACTTTACGCAGAGTAATTTGACTCGCACACAGATAAACAAATATGACGCGCCCGTGTGGCATATCTCTTACACTGTGCGCTTTGGAGCGCTAGAAAAAGGCTATGAAATTTTAAAATAAAAGCAGGTCAGACATAAATTGTCACTACTATAAAACTGTCTGAAAGGAAATGGGGGAGATCTTTGCCCAGCAATGGAACAGAATGGATTTAAAGACAATCTATGTTCTAGCTTCAAACGTTTAGCGGTAACATACTTAAGTACCTAATAGTTTCACTTTGCTTTGCTTTTTGGTACTAACTATTTCTTTAGGGAAGACGTAGAGCTGACGAATGTTTGTCTTGTTAATGTAAGGGAAAGTTAAATAAGGTGTCTACTGACTACGTTTATAAGTGGTCCAGTTGATCTACTGTTAATATAAATACTTGTCATGGTAAGTAATGCTTGCGTCATGGCACATGGGACTTTTGGCAGCTGATTTACATTTTGTAAACACCCATTCTTACACTCCTCATTACTTGACGCTGTCTCTGTAAGAAGTGGTAGGTGTATTGTGGTACTGCTCTTTGCTTATATTGGGTAAGATTTAATATAATAGAAAACTGTTTTAATGTTCTTCAATATCTACTGCTCGATTATCTAGTAGCGTATTCACTCGACAATATTTGAGGAGAACTTAATAAATTCACAAAACCACTCCAGCGAAGACTTTTATAATCTTTGAATGTTCCGTTTTTAATTTTAATCCTCTTATCAAATAAATTCTCTCAGATTTTTGCTTTCAATTATGTATAGAAATCGTAACCAGGTCGAAATTAAATGGAACCTTTTTCATTATAGTATTTACAATAAGTCCGGCCCTCCAGGCTGAGAGCTTTTCCCGGCGTTTTATTTGAGTTACCATCGAATTTCAAGTGTTTTCTGTGAATAAAATGTTAATTTATTTGAGTAAATTTTACTTATGTCTCTCACTCTTTTTTGTTCAAACTTATGTTGTTACTTTATGGTAAAAAGAAGGCTACTTATCACAATCTTTAAACGTCGAGGTGATGCGCGTCGGACACAAGGTCAGTTCGTAAGTCAGTTCAGACCAGTGCCTTAACTTACCTTGTTACTAATGAAGACAGTTTAATGAGTAAGCAACAAATAGCCAGGGCAGCTTGCAAGTTTTTGCGCCACTTGCAGACAAGTAAGTACAGCTCTAAAAAGCAGTGACGTTTATGCGATACCATATATGCGGATAAGGGATAAGTAAACGCTGTTATAAAGGTATCTCATATAAATGTATGTAAATTTTAATTAGTATCTGGTTTGTTTTCACGGAAAACGTTGCCTTAAATAATCCGATTAGAACTTATCACTCTCTGCGGTTTCAAAGCTACGCGTGGTTTCATATGGAGTGGACGTTACGATTGGATACGTTGCTATGCTATATGCAATGAAGATGTATATACCACAGTGTTATGCTAGCATTACTGTGTTCGTGTACTGTGACGAGTAATATTTTCAGAGACATTATAGGACATAAAAAGATGTAATATCTAACATCTCAGAATGACGAGTGCAGTGCATTGCCGTGCAGGATTTATAACTGTTGATGTTCAAAGTTCTGGGTGACACTGAACATTAATTAGCAAGCATCACGCTTACCATCAGCTTGCAAGCAACTTGTCTAACTTACATCAGTCTTATCCAAGACTACTCTCACAAATAAATAATAAGGATAGCGATATATACAAAGTCATTAGAGTGAGTGAAACCAAATATCTAGTTTAAGATCTTTTATGTATCAAGCCCTTGGCAGTACTGAGCGTACCACTAATAATGTTTTAGTTCTGAATATAGGTGTAACGGTTTGATTTGATTTTGCCAAAGAATACTTAATAGTATAAGTACAGAAGGATCACTTGCTATGACGCAACAAAGTGCAGTTCAGCTCAAGCGTAAATTTTATTTCATCGGTCGCGTAGCAACCCAATAAATGGACCAGTATAGATGGACCTGCCGCCGATGGAGCTTCGTACCTAAGTGCAAAAGGCGCTAGGCCTGATTTTACCAAATTAAAGAGAAAATGTACTAAAACATAATCAGAGGATTTACGACAGCTCGGACAAAGTCGGTCTTCCTCCTTCCACGCTGTCAAAAAATAATCAAGTAATCTACTATACAAGTGTTACTCCTGGTTTGAGATAGGTTAAAGCAGTTTATAGTCAATCTTATCTTCTCTTTGCAATACGTTTTCATATTTACTTTGTGCTAGATGCAAGCCGGTATGTGAATTTGTAATACCGAAACTGTTTTGTTTTGGATACCGACAAAATATTTAGAAACTATTTATTTCAATAACTACGTATTTGTGCTTGGTTTCGATGTATGTGCGGTTTTCTCATTAGGTTGGTATTGGATAACTAGAGTACCGCCCGCGTCGTTATTCGACCAGGTTCTCGGTTATTTTCGGTTCTCGCGGTATCGCGCGTCAGGTTGGTTCACGTTTTCCGGCTATATACTCGTATACCTAGTTTCTCTCAATTACTAGTTATCATGAAATCGAATACCCTATTTCACCAATACATAGTTGTTGGAACTTCATACGGTTTGTAACACCCTTTGCTGTTTTGTGAGTGTTCCAAACGTCTTTGAAAACAAATTGGAGCGTAACCGAGCGTAGGTATTGACTTTTGACATCTGGGAGCGTTTGCTCACGCTTTAATACTTAAGACTCGTTTCTGAATGTTGTTAGTCTTATACTTCCGTGGTGGTTATATTAACATGTTAATATGACTTTTAAAGCGTTATTTTTACGTTCGATGATATAACGTTACTACGCTCGCGTATATTTATTACTCGGCTATTGTAAATTAACCTTCGCAGCCTCGACCGAGTCTGCTCGTGATGTTAATTAAAACTTGTTTTAATTTTGGGCCTAAAAGCTATTCGGTTATTTTCGCTGTCAATGGCAGAAAATTCTTTCAGTTTGTGAGTATCGATTAGATATTTTCTGTCGCATTTTTATTAAATTGAGTACCTAACTGATATATAATTAAGAAAAAAATTAGTTATGCTACATTTGAATAAAGCTAGTGAGTATTTTGTATTCAAGAACAACTTTTAACACTTTTAAATAAATACAACAACAGATCTACTTTGCGACGAATAAAAATTCAGAGAAGAGAAATGTAATTTTATTCTAGTATGAAACCCATTTAACATGAAATGGCATTCCTGTTTACTGATTTTTTATTCCTGGAATTAAGTTCGATAACGTTTGTTTTGAGTAATTTATTGGAATCGGATACGCGGATTTTTCATTAATTTCTTTTGAAAGGTGCATCGATAAAAAGTTACTAGTGGTTCAACTTGTGGTTTAAAATATACATGTAATGAACGGAAACCATTCCTAACATAATATTATAAAATACCTACGTAAAAAAAAAATAAGGGTAATGTGCCCTAGTTAATTTTAAAATAAAAACAGACTCAAATTAGGGAATCAAAAAGTCAACCCAACGTCAGAGAAAATTAGCGAGGTGTGATTTGAATAAATTATGAGGGCAAACGCGTCACATGCATTTTTGGTCAGGATCTCGCGACGATGGCCTCTGCGTATATAAATTGCGGTAACCCTACTCAACCCGGGTCCAAACAAATAGAACAATTATCCCGCCCTTGTGGGGTTGAATATTTATTATTGACGCAAAAATGTAAGTTTGGACTCTGTTTGGACAATTTGCTAACAGAATAAAAGCTTTCAGAATTGCTCTCTTACTTGCTATCGGCGACAAATGTATAGATGTTTTGTGTATTAAGAAAAGTGATGCCGTTACATAGCGGCCGTAATGAAAATAAAATCACTGAAACGTTGTCGCAAAAATGTGAAAATGTCACTGAAACAAAGATGGCGTGGTTTATTACAGAGCGTTGTTTGACAAAGTAACCTCACGCCATTTTCCTGACGGTCCGTAGTAAGGAAGGAAGCGCTTGGTTGAAAATGCTTCTAGTGGTCACACGTCCAGGCAGTGACTGCAAAGAACGTTGTTACTTAGTAGATGTTATAAACGACTAATAGGTTAGCTCTGCTACGAGCGCTTCACTATAGGCTAAATACAAATACCTACCCCGTTTCTTGCCCGTAATAAAGCTGCACTAGTCCTGTTGATTGGACCACCGTTGAAATCGTTTGCTTTAATACAGTTACCCATACTGTTTTTAATAGCGTTTGAAGGTTTAGTCCCAGCAGCGACGTGGGGTGATTGCAAGCGAGCGAACTCCCTATCAAAGTGTCATTCAATCAGGGATGAAACGCCACAACATGTGGTTTATTTATAAAAAGGAGGTGAAGTTGATAAAGTTGATTCCGGTAATGTGTTGTTCTGGAATCTTTAAGTTATGTATATGTGTGATGTCACGAAAACCTTGCGCGAGTTCCAGGTGGAGGACTGCCAGGAGTTGGCGCAGGACAAACCGAAGTGGCGTCTTTCATATTATCAGAGGTCAAGACTCACTTTGATCATTGCGCCATCTTTGTTAGTTATAATATTGTTACCACTACCCATAACGTTACCATTATGCACCTACATCATGAAGAATGATATAAAAGTAGTAGATAGGTACCTAATAGAGTTAGTGTGCCCCTAAAGCCAAACTACGAAACTCTGAATCCCAGCGAGAATGACAAGGCAAAACGTGTTTAAGCCGAAACCTCGCCACCACGTAAAAGGAAAAAGTGTCGCGCGAAGAAAATCGCAATATCATTTAGTCACTAGCGGCAAGGAAGTTTTTGTGTGACACAGATGCATGTGATAAACGAGATCTGTTAACAGGAGCTGGTTAGGGAGCTCACTCACTGGGTAGGTAAATTCCAAGACCTCTATTTGTGTAAATTGATAGCTATCAAATCATTCCACAAATATTATAATCAAGCCAAGCCTGAATTTTCCAAAACCACGTGTTTTCAGCTATCTCGCAGAAACCTTTTTCCAGTTTGAAAATTGTAATAAAAAGTTAATCATAACTTACCCGTTTACATTTTTAAATCTCACAGATATTTTGCTACCTATTTCTTTATTTTTCTTGTCAGCGCTTTTGTTGCCCGATAGGTATAATTTGGATCACTTCAAGTTAAGAGTGAATGAATATTTTCTAGGCAAGCATGCTCCATCATCGACCTCATTATTACTGCTTACCCATAACTAATAAGAAAAACTAATAGATTACTAATAGAATAACTTTAAAATCTAATAGATAGATAGAAAAACTAATAGAATAACTTTAAAATCTAGAAATAATTATTATATTACAAGGTTATTATTTGAGTTTTTTCTAAAAAAGGTTTATTGTAAGGACTAAACTGACTTACCTACTAATTTCTAATACAATCATATCTAAAGAAATGAACTTACATAAGAAATCTTAACGCCACGCCGAAATTAAATACAAACGTTAGAAAGTACGTCAAATAAAAACCAGTGGCTACAGAAAAACAAAGGAACGACTAAATCAATGGTGAATTCACCTGCCAAAGGCTCGCCACAAACAACCAAAGGGAGTTACTATGGAAATCGTGACAAATCACATTTAGCCCTTGCAAAAAATGTGTCGCGAACCATATCGATTACATTTCCAATGAAACCAGAGGGCGCGCGGTTAATTTATTTTTTGTGACACGCGAAACGTTTCATTGGGCCTTGCGATCATTTATCTT
This sequence comes from Opisthograptis luteolata, assembly GCA_931315375.2. Classification (NCBI taxonomy): domain Eukaryota; kingdom Metazoa; phylum Arthropoda; class Insecta; order Lepidoptera; family Geometridae; genus Opisthograptis; species Opisthograptis luteolata. The sequence continues at coordinate 8,215,693 of OV928049.1, read as the reverse complement.
TTTCACTTTTTAAGGGCGTGACTGGACGTTCATTTTAATTTGGCCCGAGGTTTTAATATTATAGAGCGCGAAATCCGACTCGTTTGCAGACGAGATAATATTTCACGGGAATTTTAATAAAACTTACATCTCGCATGGTCAAGATAAGCGCTGTATACCGAGGCGTGATTAAAATGTGTGTTAGCAGAGGGATTGTTTTTAAAACGCCTTCATGAACTGACTTTTAAAAATGTAAAGGATATTATATTTTGTTCCACACATGTGTATGGTTTTTAGGGTTCCGTATCCAAAGGATCCTATTACCTCCACTGTCCGTCCATCGTCTGTCCGTTTGTCACCAGGCTGTATCTCATGAACCGCGATGGACAGTTGAAATTTTCATGTAACATAGATTCAGATAACAACAAATACTAAACAACAGAATAAAATTAATATAATTAATCCCATACAACAAACGTTACTTTTATGCCGTTTTTATAGACAATGGTACGGAACCCTTCATGCGCGAGTCCGACTCGCACTTGGCTTGTTTTTTATCACCACGAAGGAATCTTCTTGGTTGCCAATGTTGCAACTCTTTTATGTAAAATCAGATATTCGACTACCTAGTTTATAATTACTAAAAACTATAACTCGTTCCAAAACTGGGAAACTATTGTTCAAAGATGGATTTAACAGCGCCGGAGAAAGTAAAACTTCGTCGAAGGTAGAACAGATCTTGGTTAATTTTGCATTAGACTCAAGCTACTTTGGGAAGCGCAAGCTGCCACTTAGAGCTCAACTTGTCTAATGATCTTTGTATTACCTAAAGTGGTTGGTGGTTTAATTACAACTTGATAGAGGAAAGCCTTTTTAACTGTCTTTCTTTGAATACTTTAATACTGAAAAGGGTAAAACTTATCGGTGTGTTAACGGGTTAAGTTTCGCTAAATAGGCAATTTTGAGTCTTTTCAACTCGAACAGCCTTAAAATCTACAGGTTCTACAAACATAAAAAAAGTTACTACCCGCTAGAGCATTATTAATATTCATCGTGATTGTAATCCATTCCAATAATTTAATTACGTTTGCTACTTTATGAATAGGTAAATATGTTTGAGTGCCGATGGGGAAGAAAGGTTCTCGAGTGGCTACCACGAGCCGGAATACGTTCTGTAGGTAGGCCCCCCACTAGGTGGACCGACGACATTGTAAGAGTCGCAGGGAGCCGATGGATTCAAATGGCTAATAGCCGTTCATGATGGCGTTCAAGGGGGGAAGCCCCAGCAGTGGACTTCTTCCGGCTGATGATGATAAGTGCCTATAGTTTTTGAACCGAAATTATCAATTGCTGGTCTGGCTATCTACCGCCCTCAGTTAAGAAAATAATGGCTCAAAAGTAAATTAATGGTTCGCTTACTTGTGCTCATTATCGTTTTTAAAATGAAAATTTGTACCATTTAAAACATTTTGCTTACTGTCTGCTTTTAGAAAAGTTTGCTAACTGCTTAACTAGTTAGGTATATCCAACTCAAATGAAAACATTTTCGCAACACTGAATTTATACGCTTTACACATTTATTTGAGTTTGAAATTGTGTTCCACTTATATAACTCAGTGTAGGCATCGTGTTCTACTAATCCTATTAATATGGGCATAAAATAAGGTATTTTTTTCTATGTTTATGTCCATTAGCAACGGTGACCGCTCATCATCACTTTTTATCAGGCAGGTTTTTTTTTCCTTCTTACAGGGTAACGTTTGACCACAATTCACCTGATGTAAAGTGACGATGTGGTCGAAGGTAGCGTCACGCTACACCTGGATTGGGAACTGGCTCTCAAGTGAGGCTCCCGGAACACACCGATAGGTGCTTGGCGACAGATTCTTAACATGAGGGTGATAGCTAGCCAGGCGAGTACTCGAAAATACCCTTCCACCAAGCTATGGTTTTATCACGATATTTTCCAAGCTCATTGTAGGATTCGAACCCACGTCCTACGGATCGCAAGCCGACGTCACTACCACTGAGCCATCATCGCTTCATGCTGACTGCTTAGTTGCCAATCGAATACAAAATAAAAATTTCAATGTATATATAAGTACAAGTATATATAGTGAATTGTTTATTCACTAGGCAAACATTAGGGGTAATTATTCATTTTTATTTATTTTTTAGTAATTATCATTTATTATGTAAAAATAAACTTTTTTTTATTTTTTGTTTGTCTTTCAAAGCAATTTACCAGACCCAAGTTTAATGAAATTTTTGATAAATGCAAAATTCCAGTACTTATTTAAAAAAATATTTTTTCACTCATATCTTGTAACGGGGAAACTTTAGATATCATATAAAGATGGAAAAGTAGATACATATAATTATATAAACGTGCACAGGTTTAACCAACACTCCGTACCTACCTAAACTGTCCGCACCCCTTTTTCACCCTAGAAAAGCAAAAATTGGCTCAGGTTTCCGTCAATAAATCATTCCTGTTTGCGACCGCAGTTCTTACGGTTGCTATGTGACCAGATTTAAATATATTATTGTTGTTCTTAAATTGCCTAATTGATGCTTTCATATTTGAAGCAAAATGAGTTCAGTGAAATACGTTTCTTGGTATAAAATTGATTTAACAATGAATACCGAGAATTGACTACCAAGCCGGAGGTAAAAATGACATTTTCAACGCTAAATGTACAGAAACTTTATTGTCTTGTAACGCTGAAAAAATCTTAGTAATTACATGGTTAAACGTCATCAACTGTGGAGCGCTTTTTGGCAATATGTATTTTTAAAAACTTAGTTAAAGAAGTAGGTTAAAATTTACTTCATAATTTTTTACATTGTTAGTTAATTAGTCAGTTACGAGTGAAAATCATAAAGTGTTTAAAAAAAAGAAGAAAAAAAAACCAAGCTTCTCTGTCATCTAAACGTTCCGTAGAAATACATCGTAGCCGAAATTTTAAGCGTCACTTTAAAATCTTAATCTCCATTTAGGCTTGACTGGCGATTACGTAACGTCCGAAGAATGGACTGACAACCTTCAGGGGTTCTTGTGTCCCGTTTCCTATTAGAGCCCCTCTTGCATCGCAACGAGGGCACTCGATTCTTCGCAAACCCGGATTTTCGCGCGCTAGTGGGTTTTAACTCGGAGGATTCAGAGGACTCTCCAATATCCCTGTGTTCTGCTTGTTGCCCAATGTTTTTGTTTTTTGTTATATTTTATGAGATGACATCGGTTGGGATGATGGGATATGAAACTGTTATTTTGGTTGTATTTCTTTAGCTATACGAATAGGTATGGCACAGTTTCGTCAACTCGTGAACGGGTGCTGCTTGTGGGGTCTGGTCTGCTTTGGTTGTGATCCCGCAACTCGTTAATATTCATGTTCCCATATCCCAATGTGTACAACCAAACAAGAGAAATCTTCTTATTAGTAAAGCTAATTAAAAAATATCGGACTATTAGATGACAAAAAAAGCTTGGGATTTTAGTGAACTTGCTCCAATTCAATCAATTAGTTATAAGAATAAAATTGTCAAAGTGATCGCGCCAAAAAAATTACCTGCCGGGCGTTTCTTGCCTGTTCTTTTGCCGGCGTAAGGAGGTTGGAACAGGCGTAGCTAGTTTTAAGTTGACGTTTTAAAGTGATCACAATGTATCCTATTAAATAAAAAAGTTTTGAAATTTGAAATTGAAATTTGAAATTTGAAATTTCCTTGATGTTACGTACCTACAACTAAAAGTAAGCTTGATGGTTGCTTTTTTATTTCGTCCCTATCATTAGCTGCCCTAAGGTAACATAAACGTTTGTTCCATAGTCTAAACTGTATATTTTTACCTATTTACATTTTTTAAAGTTGGAATTATCCGTTTTGTTAATCAATTACTTTTCAGGGTGGCGAGTGACTATATAATATACTACGGCAGTGCGTAGGAGTTTGCAATGCAAGGTTCAGTGTGGCAATTGTTTCAAGGTTTTTTGAAGCGACGATGGCTCAGTGGTAGTATAGCGTCGGCTTGCGGCCCGTAGGTTGTGGGTTCGAATCCTACAATGAACTTGAGCTTTCTGTGAAGGAAAACATCGCGATGAAACCATATAGCTTGGTGGTAGGGCAGTGCTCGTCTGGCTAGTTACCACCTTCAAGTTAAGAATCTGTCACCAAGCATCTATCGGTGTGTTCAGGCAGCCTCACTTGAGAGCCAGTTCCCAGTCCCGGTGTAGCGTGGCGCCATCTTCGACCACATCGTCACTTAACATCAGGTGACTTGTGGTCAAACGTACCCTGTAAATAGTATAATTAAAGCCAGGAGGAGAATAAAGAGAGTATAATGGCAAAATTTAAGTAAGAGAATGAGGTTACTATGAATTCTAATTGTTACATGTTTGTTATAGTTACCTATATTGTGACATAAGACGTATTGCTAGTTAACAATAGTAAAAAAAAAGGTGCGGGGACGAATGACTTGGTCGTTTCATCACACAGTATTGCAAAAAAACCCAGACAGTCATCAAAGTTATTATACCCATATTGAGCTAGGAATAGTACATAGAAGTAGATTTTTTTTTTTATATGAGATAGGTAAGCATTTGACCCCAGTCTCACCTGATGGTAAGTGATGACGAGGCCGAAGATGGAGCATGCTTGCCTAGAAAATATCTATTCACTCTTGACTTGAAGGCTCCCAAGTAGAGTAGTGATCAAAGTAATGTAAGTTCTCAGTAGGGCGCCCACTTCTAATCAACCGATCAATATTGTCGGTTAACTATGTGGAATTATATAGTACAAAGGTTTGTGAAGGTAGTATTGAATGTGACCTTTGCTTTGATGTTAACTACAAATTGTTGAGACACCATTATTTTTATATTGAAGTGATATTGAAGTGATGAAAACTCTATGATAGTGACGTTGACATGCAAGCCGTAGGCAATTGGTTCGAATCCAGCTAGCTGAGCTTGATGATGAAAGACATCGTGATAAAATAGCTTGATGCTAGAGTATTTTCTAGTTTCTGCCTAGCTGCCTAGCTACTCTCTAGATAGAGTCCATCGCCAAGAAACTATTGGTGCATTCCGGCAGCCTCACTTGAGAGCCAGTTCCCAGTCCAGGCGTTGTATAACACTACCTTCACCTCATCGTTACCTAACTTCAGATAACTTGTAGTCAAACTTGTGGTTGTGGTGATAAATTGTGTATGGTTTTTGGTTTAAATATGTTTTTTCTTGTTTTTTTAGTTTTGTTTATGTCTTGTTTTAATAATGAAAATATGTATTTACTTTTTGTGGTTGTTTTTTTTTGCTGTTTATGTTTTATTTTTTCTTTTATTGTTGGATGTTTGGTACTGATGATGCCTCTTCGCGACGTCGCGTCACCAAACGGTTCCAACGGAAGACCAGCGCTGGTTGACTAACCAGCATTTTGCTGAGTTGGGGCCGATTTGCGACGGTGACATTCTTGTGTACCTTCAATTACTGTTATATTGTTTTTTCCCATGTACAGTCAGCGACAAAAGTAGATTTTTTAAAAAGTGTTTTAGATGTGTAATGATTGAGTTTTTTTACTTTTAATAGATAGTGTTTTGAGGACAACACAACACATCTGATGTTAAGTGATGATGCGGTCAAAGGTTCGTGTTTAAGATGATGAGAGTAATCGAAAAATGTGTTACTGTTCAGCGACTTTTGTCGTTGACTGAGTGTTGTTGTTGTAAATAATCGTAAATGCTATTCTATTCTATTCTAAACGCTACTAAATGAAAAAAACTTTACCTGACCATATCATTCAAACGCGGCAATGCTGCTTAATGGTAAAAATAATTTTATAGTACTTCTGCGGATTAGTTCTTCTAAAGAAAATCTAGGTCTTTGATGTTAATTTAATCTACTTTCGTAATGCTACAAGAATACTTCCATTACAATAGAAAAGATCTCAGTAAACATGTTTATGCGATAAGCAAAACCTTATATATCATCCGTAATATATTCTTTCAAATCAGATTATTCCGCGAATTTGCGAGCTAAGATCACAGATAAAACGTACCTACATAAAATGTACAAAAGATTAACTTCTTGGATTTTCCATACAATGGAGTTGTGAAGGGGCAAGAGCCATCGCGGTGTAATGTAACCACAATATGGGAAACAGTTGGTCGGGAAGTATCAAGTAAGGTGATTATATTAATTTTTAGAAAACGTGAGCTACATTGAAAATATTTAACAATTTTTTTTGATAAATAATTTAATTACACTTCTAGCTCTAAAATTCAAATAATATATACTGTACTTTTGTTCAAAACTTCCATAATTAGATGGTGCCCACGATACGTCTGGGTTGGGAACTAGCCCTCAATTGAGGCTGATGATACACGTATGAATATATGGTAGGTTAAAGACACTAATGCAAATCACTCCGGCCAAACGCACTATCGTGATTCGTGAGCTCGCCTAACATATACTGAAGCATTTTCTAACCAAAGAGGTTTAAAGGCTTAGCAATAATTGGATCCAGATCTTCCTCTCTCCAGCTCCTCGTACGAAAGCAATAAAGTAACACGGGCTGGTGCTGAGAGCTGGCTGGGTGCCCGCTATATGCGCAAATGCAACTCTAATCATCTTGATATTATTTCTTGCCACTGTTAAAATAGCACGTTCTAAAACGTGTGCCAGAGAAGCGCAAATGTGGTGAACTGAATAACAATGCGTTCCCAGCAGGATAGAATTTAGAAGGCACCTATTGCAGCCCTCTGCTTCCGTTTGCTTTTTACGATAAGTTTACTTGCTCCTGGTTGCTTTCCCGGAAATTTCGTTAATAACGGAAGTGGACTAAAGGAAAATGGGCATTTCATTAAAAGAGCTACGCCCTACGACTAATTGATTTCAAAATTAATAATTTTTAATGAGTTTATTACGATTCCCACTCATTCCACTGGTGGGCGTACAGGTCTCGAGGGTTTCCCTCTTATTTAACTGTTAGGATGAGTCGAAAGGTGTACATGGCATAAACTAAACAAAATTGGATAGTGTCTGGGTATTGTGGATCACCGATCCGAGGAGTTTCTAATAGCCTATACTAATATAATTATGTATGTGATTGTGTCGGCATTATTACTATTTTTAATTTAGAAGATAGATTAATAGGGTATTACATCCATTTCCAAAGTGTCTCAATTAGATTTTATAGTACTAGTGACCCACTAAAAAATCACAAAAATCTTTTTTAATCGTTATGTGCCGTAAAAATGCATTTAAATTATGCATTTTCGAATTTCGCGCGTAAGTAGACGAAAACGCTAGTCGCAGTTGACGTCATATTGCTCTGTGGTCATGACGTCAGTCGGCTGTGTAAACAAAAGGTACGCTGATAGTAGACAGATTCTTCTTATGTTTACCTATCCGTATGACGTAATAACAGTGCGACTGCTATTTAAATGGTGTCAATGGTGTTTTCAAACAGATAAAAAAACTGAAACTTTTGAATTCAATTTCAAAATTTAGTTTGCTATTTTATGAACTAAAACTATCGATTTCCGACTGTTTTTGCCTAAGCTACCTCAATAATATGTTTTTAGAATTTGTCACTTAAAGAGTAAAATACCCTATTATAAAAATAATGTTGTTATTCTGCAGTTAAGAATCTGTCGATAAGCACTAAGCAGTAAGCACCTATCGGTGTGTCCGGTATATAGCCTCACTAGAGAGCCAGTCCCCAGTACAATAGTACAGTCAGCGACAAAAGTAGCTGATCGTTCTCGATTTTCCTAATGTGTTTCAAATCAGTAATTATTATTGTACCTGATTTTAGGTGATGATGAGGTCAAAAATTGGTGTATAAGATGATGAGGATCATAGAAAAAAGTGTGATTGTTCAGCGACTTTTGTCGTTGACTGTACCGTGGCACCACTTTCGATCACATCTTTACTTAACATTTGGCGACTCGTGGTAAAATGTAAAGGTGTAAAGTTTTTCGACTTTTTTTTAAACTAATGTAGCTCGTGTCGTTTTATTTTTGCAGCAAATTTTATATAAATAATTCGTCGTCATATACTGAATTCGTGATACATCTAAGTAATTAGTGATGGTACTGGCAGCCATGTCACGGTCCTCCAGCCAATCAAATTAAAACTGTATTGGTGAATCATGCCTGATAAAAAAATGGCGCTAACATGACACTGCTAATTGGTTTGGATCATATTTTTTACGTAGCAAACTGAAAGGGTTGGGTTATTGCTTTTCATTTATATTTTTTTTTATCAAAAAGCCGTTTTGTGATAAATGTTGTAAATTAAACTATACTTATCTAGAAGGTTTTAGACCTCATTAAAGGGACAAGAAAAAGGAAGGGAAGGAAGGGGGGTTTTTTTATAGGTTTTTTTTCATGCATGTGAAAATTAAATCTCATGTCAACGCGTACATTTTTAAACGCTATCTTGTTGAACTTGAAAAGAGTTTTTATCACAAGTTCGCAGTTATCTACAGCAAGCAAAAACTTCTTAAACGCTTTCATTAGTAATCCGAGAGCAAAAAAACCTAGATTTTGCCGATCTATTACCCGACTTAAACCTGATAAATGGCTCGAACTAACTTTCTCCACCACCCAGATGGTAACAATACCGTTATAAAAGGACTTTCCAACAGTAATTTGTAAAAGCAACGACAATATAATCACATCCTACGATTAGGAAAAGCGAGGGGATTTTTAGCTCGAAAACTCTGATCCAATAAATCAAAAAGAAAATGGAACTTAAAGATCTGACGGATAGAAAAAGAGTTCTTTGAACGCTGCTTTTGTAGAATATAGGAATACTTGGAAATGAATATTAGCATCTAAATACAAAATGTAATAAAAAAAATATATAAAAAAACTTTACATGTCAAATTCCTGTGTGCGTATTTGTTATTAGTTAGTTTGTTATTTGTTCCTTATAAACGGCATGACCGCGTTTTGTTAAAATTTGGTATAGAGATAGATAGTTTGGACCCTCAGAAAGGAAATATGATACCTACTTTTTAATCACGATGACATATATTCTAGCAAATAAATAATTTTATTGATTGATAACGATAATACGAATTGTAATTGCGAGACACAAATTAAGAAAAACAATTAAGAAGAGGGTGAATTAAATAGAACAATGTTATAAAACCTTTTCACCGCACTATTTAGAAATAATACAGACTACCCGCAGTTTCACCTATTTGATCCCGCAGGATCTTAATAAAATATTACCCATGTAACTTATGGATAGTGTAGCTTACAAACAGCAGAATTTTCATTAGCCACCTCCTCCGACATCCAAATTCACTTTACCTCTTTATAATATTAGTAAATATGGAAGAAAACAAGTTACACAATTTTTCCGTCATCCTTTGCTCTCACTCCGCAAAGTATTGTAATTGTAATATAAAAACTATGAACTTCGGAATAGCTACCACTTCTCTTAAGAAACTCCGGGGCCAAAGGCTTGCGGTACTCCTTAATCGAATGTCGAGAAACTTTTTTCTTCACGTTGTAAAACACTGGCAACACTGGGCTAATAGTAAAACGGATAATCTAAGTAGGTTTCAGTATAACGGTTGTAGTTTTGAACTTTTATTAACATTTGATCTTTAATGTAATAAAAGATCAAATGTTAATTATTTTACTACAAGATCTTAGCTTACATTAGTTTTGTTTTTTCTTACCGGATAGTTTTTGACTGCAAGTTGCGACGATGTGGTCAAATATGGTGCCACGCAACGCTTGGACTAGGAACTGGTTGTCAGATTTGACAGCCATAATACTCCGATAGCGATTCTAGGTACCACTGCTATGGTTTCCTTCACCAACCTCGACCTATTGTTCTTTGTTTCAACGAATCTTATTGAATATACGTAGCATGTTTCTTTAAAATAACATTAGTACATTAATTAGTATGTACTGGAGCGTCTATTGATTTCTTATATGTATGAGATGTTGCCATATGTCAATTGTCAAGGCAATAGCTTTAAGGCATTATCTGTCACCAAACAACGCTATGGCTATTATGATTCGGCAGCCTGTCTTGAGAGCACACACAGTCCAGGGGTTGCGTGAGCCACCTTTAACTACCTACATCATTGACTTGCAGTCAAATGCTGCTGTAGCTAATGTAAAATAAGGACTTAAATAGCAAAAAACTGTAGTCCACGTGGATAAACCCACGGAGCACTGCTGGTGTTGTAATAAAACACAAGACAAGAAGAAGCGGAATAGCAAAAGCTACGTACTAAAACATAATCTCGGACAAAAACACAGTACATGCATTATGAGAATTATGTTGTCTAACAAGCATAATAACCTTTTTATTCCATTACGTAAAACAAGCAACCACGTCGGCTCAAAACGGACACAATTTACACCGCACACAATATCTTCAGCGTTATTAAAACATATTTTCCGTTGTTTGTGTACTTTGTTCTCGGGTTAACATGGGCCCAACCTTACCCTTTAAAATGGAAGATACGTTATACTAGTAGCGTAACGATTGAGCGCAATTTAGCATGACAAAAATACCACTATGCAAACCTTTGCATCTTGTGAACATAAAACTTTAGCAGCTACTACAGAATTTGTTTTTTTTTTTGCTGATGCAACCACCGCTTATTGTGTTACAATTAGAGACACCCGTGCACACACAATGTATATACTGAGTGTACGGTGTAAAGTGTCGTAGTCTAAACTTAACTTAAACAAAATTTAAAGAATAAATAAATAAAGAAAATTATAGTCAGTGCATTAAGTTATACAGCTGCTCAAATCCGCAGTCCGACCAAACCGAACTAAATCACAACCTTGCTGATACGGAACTGCTTCTTAAGACGTTCTGTTGGTAAGTTGTGGGAAGCTGATGGATGCAAATCAATAATTAAGTATATTTGTTAATTGTAGCGTTCAAATAAAAAGCCCTTAAACAGCAGTCTTCCGCCGACGAATAGAGTCACCAAATGAACTAGGTCCATTAGGCGTTGTGAACATCACGTGACAAAGAATGGTAGCATATCTTGCATTTAAAATAGTTAACGCTCTCAGTGAACGTTAATGAATAATTTCTTGCGCTAAGTTATACACTTTGAGTACTGAGCGTGAACTGAGGCGTGGGGTGAACTTTAATTTAAGGGTTCTATGGTCGCAGCTACAGTTTTGAGTGTTAGGAATAATAAATTATAAGAAAAGCTTTAATTTTTCCTTACACACAGAGTTTTTGTTGTTAGTATTAGTAGAAACTTAGGTACAACACTTTTTTTTTACTTATTAGCCTTTGACCACAAGTCACTGACGATGAAGTTAAAGGTGACGCCACGCTACACCTGGATTGGGAGCTGCCGGAATATACCCATAGGTGTTTGGTGGCAGACTTTTAACTTGGTAGTTTTCCAGAGCACTAAAAATGCCCTACCACTAAGCTAAAAAGCAAAAAATTGCCTTCATCAAAAGCTTAGCTTAGGATTTCATGACCTACGGGTCGCAAGTTGACGTCTCTGCCACTGAGTCATCATCGCTATATTACATTACATAACACACATCATTCATCTAGGTAGGTTTTGCAAATGTGTTCAATTTCCTAGAAAAGAACAAACCGATTTAGTTGTATTAATCATTTGTCAAAGGTTCATTAATTCACACATTTCACGTTAACTGAAACTAATAAATTATTTTAATTTGTTAATACAAATCAATTTCCGTGTAAATATGGAACAACACCAATGCCGCAGCAAAATAAATTTACCGGTAAAAATATGTGTATACATATTTTATGGCCTGCAAGCAATAATCCATTGTAGCCACTGTGATATACAACGCCGCATTTTATGTTAAAATAAATGAGATCGATAAGTCCAGATTCAGCATGTTGACATTACACATAAAGTCGAAACATTGCCGTTACGGAAATTGGATCATAAATTTGTCTGTTTTACTTTGTAATTCAAATATAATTATATCGCAAGCTTGCGACTTGAACGGTCGGTGGGAACAATTTGCTAGATCATTTGAAACATTTCCTTGTTGTCAATTCTGTTGTGCATTGTCTATAACTAAACTAAATTTTACAGGTAAGGCGGGTATTTTAGAATGACGCTCAACCAATGATCAAAACTTAAGCACAGATTTGACTAATGACGCTCAAGCAACGATCACTATACTCAAGCACAGATTTGACTAATGACGCTCAAGCAATGATCACTACTTAAGCGCAGATTTGACTAATGACGCCCAAGCAATGATCACTACTTAAGCACAGATTTGACTAATCGTGCTCAACCAATGATCACTACTTAAGCACAGATTTGACTAATGACGCTCAAGCAATGATCACTACTTAAGCACAGATTTGACTAATGACGCTCAAGCAATGATCACTACTTAGCACAGATTCGACTAATGACGCTTAAGCAATGATCACTACTTAAGCAAAGATTTGACTCTGTCATTTCATACAAATATGTCACTTAATCGCTACTTAAGCATTGATCAATAATTGAGCATCATTCTAGAATACACTAGCCTTAAAGTAATGCTGTCCTTTTTTACTTTTGTGGTCAGAAAACGGTAGCAACACTTTAAGGCCCATATTCTGGAATTCCGCTTAAGTATAAAACAATGCTTAAGTCGCGATTGAGTGACATATTTGTATGAACTGACAGCGTCAAATCTGTACTCAAGTACTGATCATCGCTTGAGCATCGTTCTAAAATACGGGCCTTAGACCTGACAAACTTAGTTTAGTTTTAGAAAATGCACAACTGAATCGACACCCATTGAGTGTATTTATTTTAGGCTCTGATAACAAACCGGCGAATTGGCCCTGTGAATGGAACAGTGGTGTTATTCCATTCTCTTTCGACTTCTTTTCGATGAGTAAGTAGCTCAATTTGTTGTTCTTACAGAGTTTTTTTTCCCACCAATCATCCGATTTAGAATCGAGTCGGCCGCCACTTGTGTAATACAGTAGTGTTTTTTTAATAAGGTCCAAGTTGATAGTCCTTCTCCAACCGTACATGCAACGTATCTGTGTAGATATTTAAAAAAAAATTAAAAAGGAAAATTTCGAAATTTTGGTCTGAATGTTACGTTTGGCCTACTGGACCCTTACTCGCTATGGCCACCAAGATTCCTTGCCAATAACGTGTGACTTTATTACGGGCAGCGGTGATTTTACACAGATAACGTAACGCGCCCGTGTTACGTGCTTAGATGGTCATAGCGAAGGGCCATGTGTATAACTCAGCTGTTAAAATAATTTTATTAAAGGTCCAAGAAGACTGGTGAGTGTAGTGCGCAGAACACACAGCTACATGGAAGAGCGCTCCTGTTTGGTATTCAAAGAATATAATCCCACGGAATCAGCAAGGAAGAAAAACTTCACATACCTCTTTTACAGTTATTCCGAAGTTCTGGAAAGTTGTTGCTTATCGTTCTACTCAAAGCCTGTCGGAAAGCGGGTAAGTTAAAAAGAAGGTGGAAAAATGCGCCATTTTTATGTTAACAAACGTAGTACAGCAAATGCTAAAATTAAATTTCATATTCTTGATTGAAAACCAAACATTAATATAACTGAAACTAAGAGGTAAACCTCTTTCGGGGGAATCGTGTAAATACCAAAGAATTACTCAAGAACCTAGTTAACATTCTTCCGGTTAAATAAATTACAAGTTGTACATAAATGAAAATATCAGTTATTGCCTTGCATACCTAAGGCCGTTGAACTCGAAAAGTGTGCATGAATCTCTCTCGTTAATTCGTTTTTTTTCCTGTAGAAATGTGATGCGGCGTGACGCACCCTAACACGTGCGAGACTTAACTGTATTTTTCTATCAAATAGAGTATATTTTTAGGGATATTTTCTCTATGCAAGTCCCTTAAATTTAAAAAAATTAAAAAAGTGTAAAATACCCATATCAAAATTAAGCAAGGGTAAAAACCTAAAAACGTTATGAACGAAAATTCTTTAAAAACATAGTTTAAGATAGTTTAATTTGTTTTATTTTCAGCTAGTCCTAGTAACACCAATTTGCCCAAATCTAGCCGAAGTAACGCATGCAACTCTACACGCACTAGGGTTGACACATTTGAAATACGACACTTTCTCTGACACCAAAGCCAGGGCTGTCCTGTTTTCGAACGAGTGTGTGAATATGGACGCTAAGATAGCGATGTTCAACAGTGTTTATTAAACGTATACAATCCTAATATTGCACGCATTTTTTGTAGAAAGCGCATTGGTAAGACGAGTGGTCGGTTATCTAAAGCTGGCACGTACAACACATTTATATTATGTTTGTGTAGCGTTTGTGAATGAGGCATGGCATACATACGCATAATAAAAAATCTAACACACAGACACACACACACAAACACACACACACACACGCGGGGTTTTCGGGGGTTAAAAATAATGTGTGGGAAATATGATTATGGTGGTAGTCAGCCATGTAGCCATGTAGTTCAATGAAGTGATGGCAAATTCAGTCCTTTTGATCACAATTATTATTCCACGCAATCAATAGTCACCGAGTTAGAATATAAGAGTACTGTGCTCTGTTGAATGAATGAATGAATGGATGGACGAATGAATGAATGTTTAAATATTTATTTGCTGGAATATAAGTTATGTGCATTGTACATTGGATCACTTACCTTTACATTAAAATTCCACAGTGTTAAACTATAATTTTAAGAAATACTTACATACTTCTCTAATGAGTAAAAACATTTGTCACAGAGCTGTTTACATCTGATTTCATAACCTCAAATTGCCTTTAAATAAGGCCCAGTACTAATAAAACACAAAGTCAAAGAGATACGTGTACAACAGTCGCATTTAAGTAAGTTAACATCGGAATAGAAGCATAGATCCTTGTCTAGAGGGCACTACGCGATTCCATAAGAGAAACAACAAATAATATCAATCCAATGATGCTATAATGGTACTACAGATACAATTACAAGCCTGGAGCCACTAATTACCACAGCTAATGTAACTTGAGTTGTCTACCCACGCTGACTATGAGGAAGGTGAAGATTATTTTTGTAATAGTTAATTTTAAACTAGTGACAAGACCGGCGAGTCATTATCCAGAAAATAGATAGATAGATAGATTAACTCTTTATTGGCACAACACAATACAAAGAATTTAAAAAAACAAGAACAACAATAAAACTTAATGGTAAGTGTCACTAAGGGCGATCTAACCGCTCAGAGCAAAGAAATAATAATATCAGGGGATTAGGCAAGATGTATTCTACAATCGTTAACGCTATTCTATTGATAAAAGATATATTATGATAATGACATATTTTGACGTAAAGTATTGTTATGACTTTGACGTTTATAAATTTTTGTAATAAACGATCACCGTAGACTAAAAACTGTTTTTTTTTATATCGTAGAATGAGCGTTCGGGCGTTCGTTGTACCTACTTAGACCTACTCGACTCATCTTGGTTACAACAATTTTTGTTCGTTTACGCTTAGGCAAAATAAACGTTTACATCTTGGATATCCAATCCATGCGTAGCCATCAGATACCTTGCCACCAAATGAAATGATGCACTGTAAAATCTAAAAAATATACCAATCTTCTGGATGGTTTGCCCATTTTGTTCGTCGTCATACTTCTTGTTTAAAGTAAAGAAAATATTTCAATGACCGCAACGTGGAAAGTTCAAACACTCTTTATTAGCTACATAATAAAGTCCTCTTGTGGTCGCTACTCTCACAAGCTCACAGCATTTTCCCGTCGTTGGAACTTTTGAAGCTATACTATTGCGCTCTATGAACTTTTCTCAGATAACGAGGCTATTCAGTGCAAAAAATTGCGTTAAATTGGAAAATCACCGAGCACAATCTGAGAAAATTGCAGCACGCAGCGCAGTGGCTGTAGGTAAAATGGCACGCATGTTTGTGAATTGATTATACACGGATTTTGGTTTGGCATATTCAAATAACCTGATGTTGTAATCTGAAAAAATAATCCATTTTGTAGTTATTTCCAGTAGAGTAGGTATGTTTAAATTCAACGTAATTATTTCATCATTATCATCATCAGCCTATTTCGTTACCACTGCTGGGACTCAAGCCTTATCTAAGAGAGAGAGAGCAAGTGCAATGATAGATTTCGCATGCCCTTGAATGTTATGGTTCTTGGACATGCCGATTTCGTGACGATGTTTTCCTTCACCGTTTTGAGCCATAAAATAAATCCACACATACTCGTCACACATTTTGGCAATGGTGCAGGGCCGAAAGGCTTTGTACTCGGTATCGACGCCCTATTATAAAATAATTTCAAGTAAAAGGAGAAAATGTGTGAATTAAAGTATTGTGCAGAAAGTTTCCATTGGCAGCTTACCAATCCTCAGACCAAAGTACAGACGTTGCTCGAAGATGAAAAGAAAAAACGAGAAGAACTAGAAATCCTGTGAACTTTGTGACGGTCGCGCCTTTTTTCCTGCCAGCTACTGTAGCGGTGTGGCTAGGTAATTTTAGAACGAGAAATAGTAAGAAAAATAATCAGAGTTACGGAAGAAAATATTGTATTGGTTTCCGTTTGATTGTCAATAAAAGGTTGTTACTTGGATGGAAGAGAGGTTGTTCTGTTGAATGTTTCATAAGAATTTTACAGGCTATTTATTGTATTAATGTCAAGAAACTTTGTGAAGATATGCTTTCTTCCATCTTTTCTGTTGTGGTAAGGAAACGGGGAATAAAGTTATTAATGACCTATCCCTATCTATCCACGGCTTTCCCTACTAGAAATGGAAATTTGACAGAAGCTCCATAGAAGTAATGTCAAAAATCTCTCTCTAGTAGGGCAAACTGTGGATAGATAGGTTATTAATTTCCAGCGTAAATGTTCCATATAAAATATTGATAGATACCTACGTAACTTTTTGTAGTTTGTAGAGTAACCTTTTACTACGACTCACCTTATGTTAAGTGACGATGTGCGACACGCTATGAACATCTGTATTGGGAACTGGCCCTCAAGTGGCCGGAACACACCGATAGGTTGATGACAGATTCTCAACATGAGCGTGCGGTATATAAAATGCCTTACCACCAAGCCTTAGTTTCATCCCGACATTTTCCTTCACCGAAATCTCAAGCTCATTAATGGAGATTAACCCGTGAACCGTCGCAATTTAACATCACTAACACTGTGAGCCATCATCGCTTTCTGAGCGAGACAACATTAACGTGACCAGTTTCTCGTCATCAAAACTTATTGGGCAAATACCTTTTGACTTTAACTTGGCTTTGGCTGGTATTTGAGCAATCCGTCCCAAAGATAGAAGATAGAAGTACGATCGATACGATACCGGACTTGTGCTTGATGTATGTTCAGCACTGCCGTGTGAAGTACCGCCTGACCTTAATAGGGATGTCAAGCTTTTGGTTCCTACGCCCATTCGTCACGTTAGCTATTTCGTCGCCATCCCTGATAGAGCACATCCAATAGTACGCCACTTTATGCATCGAGTCAGTTTCTGCTGTATTTCGATTTATTATCAACTCGTCCGATTCATATATGTAGGTACAATTTACAGTTATATAGAACATTACCCCGATCCACACAAAGAGCTTATCGCTTCTACATTTTATAATGCAAAGGAGTGTGTAATATCCGGCCAGCGTCTTTGTTTCCCGATAAATTTGGGAGCCTTCAAGACAAGATTCAATAGGTATCTTCAAGATAAGCACGCTCTATCATCGAACTCGTCGCCATTTACCGTCAGATGACACTGGGGTTGCTTACCTATTGTAAACCAGTTGCAACTTGCGGTTTCACCCGCGTCTTCCCGTTATCCCACAGGAACCCTTTTCCAGGATAAAAATGTGTTAATCCAGGGTATAAGCTATCTCCATTCCAAATTTCATCAAAATCGGTTTTAGTAGTTTCGGTGATACGTGGTAACAAACATTCACACACACACACATACACAAACTTTCGCATTTATGATATTTTTTTTTTTTTTTTTTGTTTTGTTATAGCGTCACACGATTAGTGTATTTGCCAGTGTCAAGTATAAAAGATTTCAAACTCAGAGAGTTGAATCAAGTTTAAATGATGATGGTGTCAACCCCGCAGAAGCCATTTACAAAAAAGTTGAAGTTGAAGTTGATGATGGTGATGATGATGATGAGATGATGGGATGAGGATAGTGTTTAAGTAAAGTAGTGGTGTTTTACTTAAACTTTACACGGACTTTTTTGGAGCAACTTGAAAAGTCACTTTCACAACTTTATTTCAATTTCCCACACTCGTACACATTAACGAACACATAATGGTTAATAATCCACCAATATTACACATTATCACTCGAAGAAACACAAGTTTTGGAAATAAAAACAAAATTTTCACGTTGACAATTCGATTGACGCCAAAAAAGTCATTTATGATATTATATAGTAGGATAGGATAGGATAAAAATAAATGAAAGTCGTATTTTGATGAATTTATTAAGTTTATACAAAAGGAGTTTATGCGAATGAAAATGAAACTCTAGAGTGACACTGAAATTAACTTTATAAGGACATTTTCTCCTGTGTTCGTCTGGCTAGCTATCATCTAGGAGTAATAGTGTTCTGTGGGTATCATCCTCAAGCTGTGAATCTGTCGCCAAGCACCTACTCAGTGTTGTGGCTGGCTCACTAGCTCACGCACGCCACACTCGGGCACAACGTGGCAACTTTCGATTACATTAATATCATTCATCAGATGACTTGTGGTATGGACGTAGGTAAATAAAAATAACGAATCTCGACTAAAAACGAGCAGCAGCACGAAAAACATCAGGTAAATTAAACCAACAGAAATTGAACGAGCACAGCGGGTGAATATATAATTTGAAACAGAACTGAGTGAGACTGAAGCGACTGAAGTCACAGGGAGGTAGCTGCACTTGCAGTGAGTTTGTTCATTAAGCAGCGGAAAGTCGCAACTTTCGGTAACCGGATTACCGTGGATTACTCCGAAATGGTATCTCACTGGAAGTGAAGTTATTATTTTACAGGATTGTTGCACTTTTTGTAAATATTTTGCCTGCTGTGTATTTTGGAGAGAAACGCCTTGATGTTCAGCGAGGCAGTGTGGTTAGCGTTTCGGGTACGTTACCGGACGTCAAAGATCGTTTTAACTATTTTTAGACCGTCTTTTGTTAGAATTAGGTTTACAAACGGTATATTACTACAGTATATAAAGAACAGTAGGTTAGCTAAGGCCGCTCGACGAGTTAATTGCCTACTCTTGCGGTGACGCATAGGCGGCGCGTTCCGTACTGAGTGCATGGCCGCGGCCCCGGCCGCCTCCTTTCGTTTATGTGATTGTGTGCGTGAAAAGTGCGTGCGTACACGGTGCCGCAACTCACGCACACATTCAAACCGGCGACGGCCGATTTATATGAAGCTAAACTACTACTCCTTTACTATGATAGTACCATGTTTTTTTTTGTCTTTTGTTAGTTTAAACAAAAGTCTTCGATGGGCGTTTGTGCGGAACACTCGATGCGCGAGTCCAATCGGCGTCTTTTTTAAGTAATGCCCATTTTTTCCTAGATCTATGAACAATGAAGACTTGTTAGTTCCATCAACATATTAAGAATTAACTACTACCCAAAAGGTAACTAAGCTAAACCTTGAAAATACTGCAAAGAGTTTTTTTTAACGTTTTCGTTGTTCCCAACTCCCAGTTGGCATGTGTAGTCGAGCCTACTGAGATCGGTAGGTGTAAGTGATTTGAGGTTTCTCCGTTGCGGAAACCCTGCCCAACATATACGTGGACACATGAGCATAGGAAGGGAGGTATATAATTATATTAGCTTAATGCCCAGTCCCGCGCGTAAAAGCCAACTGCTGGGTTTCACTTTATGATACCGGAAACGTTTTATTTTATTGTTATGAATATTATTCCTGAGGTCCAGTTATTTTATCACTAAGTGAGGAACAATGATTCTGTTTAAATGGTGATTAGAATTTAATTAAGATTGCATAGTTGATTTCTAATAGTATCTACCCGGAATGTTACACAATTAAAAAAACAATTGGAAATTTCAAGGTTTATTTTCATTCCGTTTTCTTAAAAGGTGACAACTTCTTTTTCTAAAATAAATTAACGTTTTGGTCTAATTAAAATGTGAGTCAGAGATTGCTTTTTGGAATACCTAACTGCTGCTTCATTTTCTACCGATGATGGCAGTGACGTCGACTTACCACCCGTAGGTGATGGCTTTGAGGTGGCTAATCGTTTCAACCATTTTTTTCATACACAGAAATCTTAATCTTTGGTTGAACATGTTTCCTATAAGCAACCTCTTTAGTCAGGATCAAAAAATACGACTAATTAGGTACATAATAAAACAGTTCTCGCAATCTGGGCGACAAGTAACCTCAGTCCATGTTCCTTACCTGTAACCAAAACGAGGTAACGCGTGTAAAGGTTGTGCCGAAATTGGATTCATCATTGATTCAAAGAGGTCAACCCGTCTAAATTAAAGCTGGGTGGGCGGCATGCATGACTGAATCCACAAATCGCGTGGCTGTTGTGAGTGTACCACTGGGAATACCTATTTGCCTATTGTAGCGGGTTGGAAATAAGATATTTTTTTTTTTTTTTTTTTACTATTTACAGGGTAGCGTTTGACCACAAGTCACCTGATGTTAAGTGACGATGTGGTCGAAGATGGCGCCACGCTGCACCTGGACTGGGAACTGGCTCTCAAGTGAGGCTGCCGGAACACACCGATAGGTGCTTGGCGACAGATTCTTAACAAGAGGGTGGTAGCTAGCCAGGCGAGTACTAGAAAATACCCTACCACCAAGCTATGGTTTCATCACGATGTTGATATTTTTTGCCCTGGCTTGTCTGTGGCTACATTTTGTTGAATAACTAGCGAGGTGTGGGCTATAACTCATAAAACCACTGAGAATATAAACTCTCACGTCTTCTATGATCTGAGGCCAAGACTCACTTTGGGTCGCTGCGCCATCTCAGTTAGTTAGATTACTTAATTTTTCGTATGAGCTAGTGGCCAGTAGGTACTCTATTGTCGGCGTTTTCAGACCGCCAGAAGCTCAAATATGTTTGTTAGTTCTTCATGCTAAGACTATGGAACCGATTTGAATAGAATTTAGTAATAGAGATATTTATACTCTGGATTAACATATAGACTAATTTTTATTACGGAAACAGGTTCCTGCGGGATATAGGGAAACTGCGAGTTTAGCCACTGGGCTTAACTATTGTAACACAAAGTATTTAATTAACAATGGTGTCAATTTTGATATGCATTTTCTAAAATGAAACTATGTTTGACAGGTCTAAAAGTATTGCCTTCCTTGTCTAATCATGGATGTAAAAGAGGGGTAACATTATTTTTAGACATCTCAATACATCTAAGACGTGAGCAGTCAAACGGCAGATAGCTTTTGAATAAACAGAAGAGGAATGAGTAGGTATCGATGAATGGATATTACAGTGGGAAAACGGTTTTAGTTGCCTTTGAATCAAAAACAAATTAAATTCGCAATACAACAAATAAATCCGCACAAAAATACCTACTCTCACGTACCCGGAAGGCTGTAAACTACGTGTTAAAAATCAACAACATGGTATTGAGTATTTTGTATTGAGACACGTCCGTCCCGCTGCCGTATCGACCAAACTAAAATTTATTTTACACTCCACTAGGAAATGAGATTATGTTGCAATAACAAACCTATCGAGGACTGAACGCAGTACGAATAAAAAGCTACACGAATTTTGTTTGCCCATCTCTGCAGCGATTGGTGGGCAGAAGAGAGTGAAAAGTAAACTGGTCGAGAGAAAATGCTTATTAAAATCAATTTCCATCGTAAATTGGTGCAGTGCAGTAATAATAATAATAATAATAATTTTATTTCAGACAAATTGGTCCATAATTAATTAAAAAACAAAATACATATAAAATCACATTAAAATCAATTAATTACCATTCAAATTAAAATAAAATTAGGATAAATTAAAAATTAAATTAAAATGAATCATAGATTAAAATAAAATTAAATGATACCTTAAAGAGGTCGTGTGGATCTGGAGTGCCCTATGTGCACATTAATCCAGTACCTCAAGATAGGGCAGTCCAGACCCACCCTTCCTGCTATGAGTTGCAGGTAGATGTTGGAGCCGCCCCGTACCCTGCACATCAGAGACGCGATTTTCTTGCGCAGTATCGCTGAGAAGCCGTCAACTCGCGCACTCGCGAACATTCCTGATGCGCTACAGTAACGCGGCAGCCCCATCAGCACCCTGAACGCGTTGTTGTACTGGACGCGCAGGGCGTTGTAAGACTTTTGCGTATGCGTGACCCATAAGCTGCTCGTGTAGAACGACTGGCAATAGGCTCTGAACAAGGTCGTTTTCACTGGCTCAGTACACCGGGCAAACCTACGTGCCAGCATATTCGCTCTTACTGACAACGCCCTGCGCTCCCTCTCCATGTCCAGGTCATCTGTGAGAGCCTCGGTGACCCAATGACCCAGATACTTGAACTTTGACACTCTCACAAGGTTGTTGCCGTTTAGAGTGACCGGTGGGACTGTATCGTAGCACTTTGAGCCCGCTTTAAACACCATTATCTCACTCTTGCTGGCATTGTATCTGAGCCCATGAGTCACCGCATAGCGCTCACAGATTTTTAACAATTTTCGGACAGAGCTGATAGATGGGCCCAGCAGCACCATATCATCGGCGTAACTAATATTATTGACAAATACACCGTCAATTGAGCAGCCAACTTGAGCACTGCTGAGCTCACGTATCAGCCGGTCTGTGTACAGGTTGAAGAGGCTCGGCGATGACAAGCCGCCCTGTCTCACCCCACACTCCAACCTGTACACATCAGACAGCAACCCCGACCACCTCACATAGTTACTCTGGTTACCGTACCAGTATCTGAGTAGGGCAATGAACTCGGAGGGTAGCTCAGTATCACTAGACAACTTTTGCCACAACCTGTCATACGTTACAAGGTCAAAAGCTTTTGACAGGTCTAAAAAGCAGGCGTAGACAGGTGTGCTCCTTTTAGTGTAGTACTGTACGGTATGTTTGAGATTCAGAATAGCTGTTTCAGTTGAAAGCCCTGGTCTAAAACCGAACTGAGCGTCATGTAATTTTAAATGCTTACGCAACTGTTTCTCAAACACACCGTCCAGCACTTTAGCGATGACTGTCGCAAGTGATATTGGCCTATAATTTCCCAGACTAGATGCATCCCCAGTTTTGTTTTTAATTATGGGGACAACCACAGTCCTCATCATCGCCTCAGGCAGATACGAATGTCCTACGCAGAAGGTAAACAGCATAGCGAGCACACTCGGTAAATGAACACCTGCATGTTGCAGGTGCTCAATACTCAACGAGTCGTGACCTGGAGACTTTCCTCGCTTCATGTCTCTCATCACTTGTGCAACCTCTTTTGCCGTAATTCGTACAATTGTGCTCCCATTGCGACTTTCATCTACAGGTGTACTTTTATTCGAAGGCCCTAACGGTGATGCAACCCTGAAGTGGTCCCTAAACAAGTTGGCAATCTGGAAGGGGTCACTGATGCCCTCGACACTTACAGGGACGCTCGGCTTCGGATTCAACTTATTTGTTTCCTTCCAAAATGCACTAAAATTTTTAGCTGTGTGCTGCGTCGCTAGGATGTCCATCTTTATCTGGGTCTGATTATTTTGACACCATTTCAGTTTGGATTTAAAAAGGGCCCTTGATTCACGCATTTTGTTATAGACTGGTCCAGACGACGGCTTTGAAAGCAAGACCCATTCCCGAAACCAAAGCCTAGCCTCCCCATGAGCGTCTTTTACATATCTATTCCACCCTGTAACATGTTGTTTTTTCTTTTTACTCATACACGTCTTGTTCTTACCACTATAGCAACTAATAGCAGCGTCTCTCAAGGAGTCCACCACTTGGTCATACAATTCATCAATTACTTTTCTATGTTCTAAATTAGTACAAGTACCATCTGCACAGTCTGTAAATTCTACAGGGAAAGTTATTTACCGTAATTTGGCTGTACATTCATGCCAATATTTTTTCACCTGCACTTTATCTCTTTCTCCCCACACTACATTATTTAACAGTAACGGGGAATAAAAAAATGATATCAAACATTTCCTTTTTTTTTATTTGAAGACTAGCTGTTTCCCCGTACCAAATTTCATTTAAATCGGTTCATATTATTACGGATAGTTTGCCTAATTTTGTGCTAGTCGGAGAGACGAGACGATTTCTTTTCTGTTCAGATGCGATGGGCAAAACAAAGTTTGCAATTAGCAGACTCAAAAATTTAATTTAAGGTTTCCTACATAAATAATAGTGAATGGAACATGGCGCAAGAGTTGCTGCTAATGATTTTTTTATGAATGGTATGAATCGATGGGTTTTGGTTTTTTCATTACTAAAAAGCAAAAAAAAATTATTTCTTGATTGTAGTTGTATGTTAATTAACAACCATGACATAGGTAACATAGTGCTTTGGTCATATGATAATAAAGATTATTCATGGTTGATGTATGAATTCTACTCCCTTACCAAGTTCAATTATCCAATGAAATTGAAGCACGCGATGAATTTGCATTTTTAATGGCGCCCCATTTTTTCAAACTAGCAACTCTAATGTTAGGGCGAAGCATTTTTGTTATGGCAATGTCACTTTCTTACTTTACCATGAATTATTTGCAATGACAATGCACTTTTCAGTCCCTAAGTTACAATAAATGCGAGTTACAGGTCTCCCACGCATTTTCTTTCTACAGTGTGCGTAATAATGCTCGTACACATTATAAGGATGAATAATGTATCAATAGTGGTATAGGGTTTCAAAGCTATTACGGCTCCATTGCATTAATAACGATAATTACAGGATGTAGGTGCCATTTCAATGACCATAGACAATAATAGAGATTCACTTCAAATAATAGAACCCGTCAAAATGAAAGTCAATAGCTTTCTGTCTATTAAACAACACAAAAAAATGTTGTCTAATTCTGGTTTATAACGCAATTATGTGAGTGGCTACACTTGAACAGTCAACGCGAATGCACTTGAATTAACGGCTAACGTCAAACGCCAATATGAATGCCGTTGTCAAATGTCGTGGCCACACTTATGTCAAACGTCAATCATCGCGCTTTATAACGGTATTTCTCGTTAGTGTGGCCCCAGCATAAGAATATAAAGAAACGCTAAACGAGAAACTCTAAACGGAGACAAAAAGCAAAAGAAGTTAGATTTAAAAATAATTGTAATAAAATACTTTTTTACTTTTTTTTTGACACAAATAAATTGAAATACATAACTAAATTCTAAGGAAACAATTGTATTTTATTTTATTTATAGGTATTTTATAATATTATTGGGAGTATAAAGTTTCATGTTCTAAAAACACATCTGTAAAAACAAGTACCTGTAAATTTTAAATCTGAACTGTATTGCAAAATTTTCAATGTTTTTTTTAACTTTCTGATGTTTTTTGTTTTAGTAAACCTATTTGAGTGTTCCGGCACTGTCTAGGATGAGAAGCATCAGCAAACATAGTACCAGGAGACGACTCGTATATATGCAGCGCGATTTGCGTCATACGTCAAGCAGCCGGCGTCTGTGGCTTTTGATGTAACAAACCAAGCGCTCTAAGCTAAGCTTACTTAGTCAAGCACTTCTTGGTAAGTATCTCCAGACCTTCCCTGCAAAGTAGTTGCATCGCACGCGAGAGTTACGATCGTCACATGACGCAAGCTTTGAACTAAAGCTTACAGGAAAAACGCAAGAAACGCACCAAAAAAAAAGTAGTAAACATTATTGATTTGCATCAATTATATTATTATCAAACATAGCTATAAATGCCTTACATTTAGGAAAAAAGCTGAAACACTGCTTGACTGATAGTAACCAAACATAGCTTAGAAGGTAGAACCACCGCAAGGAAACTGGCTTTCAAATGAAAAAAACCCGCATCGAAAAAGGTCCAACCGTTTAAGAGCTACGATGCCATAGACACACACACACACACACAGCATTGATCTACAATTTTTCGCATTCATAATAATTGAATGAATATGAGTAGAATGATGCGATGTAATTTTGACATTTCACACCGTCTAATTCAGATAGAAACGTCAATCCTTTCTATCATATAATATGCACAGATCGAATTATGCCGCAAACATATCAGCAGTGATACAGATACGTCATTGTATTCCGTTTGTCATGATAATCTAGAGGAAGTCGGTGCCATTTCAATTTACATATATTGTGGCACTGATATAAGTGTGAACGCGTATCTTGCATTGTTTTATTCCGAATTATAGTGATCCAGTACTGTGCTGGGTTTGTCCATAAAGGTAGGAGGAGCTTGTAAAGAATTGGTAATCCTGCGTATACCGTCTTTGCCTCCAGCACTAAAGATGGGAAGGTCAATAGCAAGCTTGTCGAGAAAATTTACTTTTGAGGCTTCTTTTTTACCTATATAATGATACGGACAAGTCGCTTGCCTATATATAAGAGTATATAAGAGTCACAATTTCCCAGTTTAGTTCAGTCCACCCAGAATTTGAAAACAGCTCATAACAGTTCTTGCACAGTTACGCACTGCACTCGTGATACTGAGATATTACACGTAAATATGATAAAAAAAATGGTAAAAATAAAATAGTGTTTGCACACTGCTGCTTGGCACTTGAATAACTAGCAAAGATTTGATAATCCTTTCCCAGGTGGAATCTGCCAGAGTTATACCTAGGTCACAATTGTTTTGTCAATGGTGTCGATTCGGTTTTGCATTCTCTAAAACTAAACTAAGTTTGACAGGTCTAAAAGTAATGCTGTCCTTTTTTTACTTCAGTGGTTAGAAAAAGACAGCAATACTATTAGACCTGTCAAACTGAGTTTAGTTTTAGAGAATGCAAAACCGAATCGACACCAATATCCGACTCTGCTAGATTCATAAACGTTGAAATTATTGTCAAAATGGTCGATGTGTTTAGGAGTAATGAGTTACCCGTGAGCTAATTCTAACTCGATTTACTGAAGCCACTGGATTCCAACTGGAACTTCACACTGTATCTGAACTGGAACCGCACACTGGATCAGTTTAACTCTGCACTGTACCCGGTAATGGAAACTTGGTTTCGGCGCGCGAACAATATCACACTGTGTCGTAAATATGCAAAATGTACCAGTGCACGTATTTAATAAGGAACAAAAGCGGTAGAAATTTATAACCGGTATTTAACGTTAGCGTTTAGCTATCTAGACCCTTTTAATGCGTAGTATCACAGTTATAAACCGTACCTAATCGATTTTTTTCGACAAACATCCTACTCGATTTTTGTTTCATGAAATGGGATCCGGTATCAAGAAACAAACCCTACCGTTATTGTTTTAATGAATGTAACAGTAACAAAGTAATTTCAGAGCTGCGACGAAGTAATGGCATTTGGTATGTAGAATTAAATTACAAGTTCCCTTATTTAAATATATATTTAGGTTACTCGGTACCCATTTTTGTAAGTATGCGAGTGTGTAATGAGCTTTATTTCACGGCACTGCCAGCGCAGAGCAACGTCGGATTTTTAAATCTTCGAATTAAAATACGCGCGTATTTTTGATTACTTTTTTGTTCTGCCACCAAAACTGCTAAAAATTTGAATAGATTCTAATTTGATAGATAACATTATTATTTTAGTTATATCTGGCTCTCAGTATAGTCTCATCCCGCAGGCAATTGGCCGGCGGGGGTAGGTACCTCATACTGATCTTGAAATAATAAAGACATTTAAAAAAAATGCAAAATATAATATCAAGAGAATATTTGCGAAAGATGAATCACAATGGGTTCGTGAGTATTGTATTTTTAAATTGACTGGTTGAAATAACAACTCCTTGTTATTTATAGAGTAGGAGAAAAACGATTGAAACTACTAAAACTTCTCTACCATAATATACTTCATGTAAATAAATCTATAGGATATTTTTCCATTATCGTTACTGATAGGAAAACTGTACGTATTCTCTGCTTTAATAAAATATGTGTGTTTCATCATCATCATCATCAGCCTGTATGTGACTGTGTGTATTTGTATGTGTGTGTGCCACTGCTGGACATATGCCTCTCCCATGATACGCCACTGAGCCCGGTCTATGTGTGTAACAGCAAGTATTATTTAAAATTGAGTTTGGCACTAAAGCTAGCCACTAACTTACACAAAAAACAGTTTTAATGTGGACATATAAGTACCAAAACAAGGAATGACATAGATAAATTAAATTCTAACACATAGGTAAAATTGAATGAGGTCAAGTCCTACTTCCTTTTTCATTTAACAAAGTGCTTTTCAAACCTGCAAACAAACTGTCAACTCAATATTTTTTCCGCGACGCTTTTATATCCACTGTGATTTGAAATAACAACGGTGCCATCAGTAAATTGAAAAGACGAAGTTTTTACGTCGCTATAGCTTCCCAGGTGTTTGGGATCGCAGGTGAATGATTGGCCGACCTTGTAGCTTAGCTATCGCGCTTGAAACAAAACCAAAAATATTGTTTTTTTTTTTGTTTATTCGAATGCATGGTATTCAATAAAGTCGAACGGTTTGTAGGAGAACATAATTACTATTTCACTTTTTCATCATCATCATCATCAGCTGGAAGAAGTCCACTGCTGAACATAGGCCTCCCCCCTTGAACGCCACCATGAACGGCTATTAGCGATTTGCATCCATCGGCTCCCTGCAACTCTTACAATGTCGTCGGTCCACCTAGTGGGGGGCCTACCTGCAGAACGTCTTCCGGTTCATGGTCGCCACTCGAGAACCTTTCTTCCCCATCGGTTATCGGTTCGTCGAGCGATGTGGCTTGCCCATTGCCACTTCAACTTGCAGATTCTGAGAGCTATGTCGGTGAACTTGGTTCTTCGGCGAATTTCCTCATTTCGGATTCTATCACAAAAAGAAACTCCAAGCATAGCTCTCTCCATGGCTCGTTGTGTGACTCTGAGCTTATTTCACTTCTTGCTTAGTCGTATTTGAGAACTTTATTACCAGTGGAGGACATCCTCGGGGCTGGCGCTGGCCGGAACTGTGACGGGTCGGTTTCTATTATAAACACAAACACACACAAAAGCCAGTGCGGGCCGAGATCGTGGTTGGCCAGGCTCTGTTGTTTTGTAATAATTTGTACGAAACACGTCACAAAGAAGGTGTGACGGGCCCAAATTGGCCCGCTGACGCTCCAGTTTCTGTGTTTTGAGAATCATACAAATTCAAGTGATACAACAGAGTCCGGCTTGTACCCGGCGCAACTTTAGTGTGTTTTGCGTTTTGTACAAACTAAAACTAACCAGCAGACCTCAGCCCGTTTTGTATGTTTTGCGCTTCATATTATAATTCCAAATAATTCAACTGAACTCGGTGCGCTGCCGATGACAACTCGGCTTTTGTATGTGAAGAATAAGAATAAGGATCATTTATTTACAAACAAGTGTATTAAAATACTTAAAACAAATGAATTTTGTAGTAGTAGGTACCTACAAAAAAAATGTTGCAAACCGACCTTGACTCAGCGTTGAGACAGCGCTGATGATTGAAGCATTTTTGCCATTGAAGCAGTTTTAGCTGACATCACTGGCATGAAGTTAACTTACAGACATTAAAAACAAATACATTTTTTTTAGCTTCTCACCATCTCAAATCATTGAATAGAACAGCCCGGCCCGCTGGAGCACGGCCCGCGCTCGCTCCGGCATCTGTGTGTTTTATGCTCTAACGCTACGACAAATTTGCATTCTACGGCTTACATCACGGGAGACCGCCTGCGTCTCTGAGTCCGTTCCTTTTGTTGAGTTGGACGTAAATAATAACTACTCAAGGAGAATAGCTTGTGAAGGTACAATGGGTCCATATTATTACGAGGGCTTTTTTAACCCCGAGAGCAAACAAAAGAGTGTTATTCGTTTCCTGTGTTCTGCGTAGCATCGTAGCTTCCAAACGGATGAATCAATTTTGATATATTGTTTTTTTTTTTAAATTGACTTGATGTTTTATCTATTGAGAAACACTAACTACGCCAAATACCTACAATTTGAAACTTTATTAATATTTCAAATTCATTTGAAATTTTGTACATAAATGTACGACAATTTTGAACAACGGAGTCATTGAACCTGTTATGTAATTTTCTAATTATATATAGCATCGTGATGAAATGATAGCTTGATGTTTGGACATTTACAAGTTTCATAATCCAGGTGTAGCATGACGTCACCTTAGATCACACTAAGCAAAGTACCTAAAAGAAAAAAAAACTTCAAGCTTTAAATTTCTACTTAAACGTGGATACACCGACAATGTTTTATTGCCCGTCATCTTTCAGACTTCAAGAGCTCACAAAAGTGTTTTTTTCCAGGCAGGAGGATATTGTTATTGTTCCAAGACATCTGAAAATAATACAATTTCATGTCAGAACACCCACACTAGCGTAGGCGAATGAATTATAACTTATGGTGGGAAAAATACGGCTGTCTTCTCGAGCTAGGATTATTAATCAAAACGGAAAAAATATGAAATTTTGGTAGAATGTCACGACGGTTAAGTGGTGCTCTGTGCCGACGAAATATTCTTATTCGGATTGGCGTTTAAACTAGTTCAACTGCAAACTAATAATATTTATTTAAATTTTAATTACCACCAACTGGGATATTTTATTGAGCGTCAATATTTATGTAAAGAAATAACTTGTCTTTAATCTAACTACTAAAGTTTCATGATCTATTTCAGGCTCAACATTCACACCTCCATAGTTATCATTAAAGGCTGCTATTAGGCCAGCAATTCATATATTAAGGTTAATAACTTCAAAGGGTACGTTTCCACGAGCATGGTATCAAGACACCAGTTAGTTATATTAAAGTTCACTCCGAAGTTTAATAACGTCTTCCAGTTCGATTTAATTAGACCTCACCCTTTGAATTTCTGCTCCGCGATTCTAATTAAGGTAAAATCTCAAAAGAAACTTCCGCGATGATCCCTTAAAATGTGGAATGAGAAGTAAAAATCATTTCCCAGATTCAATGAGCAAAAAACGCGAGAGATCTGTTTGACTACGAAATGGATTTTTGCGGTAAGCACGAAAACTTTTAATGTCATTCCTTTTAATATCCCGCATTAGGGCTAGCGCTTACATACAACTTTTAGTTGAACAACTATTTTGTTGTGTATCATATGTTTAAAAGAATATATTAAAGCGCACATACAGTCAACTCGATAGTTGTTCGACAAAAAAGTCAAAAAGCTATATCGATTTGCTTTTGATTTAAAAGTTGGACAACTATCGATCAAGCGCTCAATTTGTATTGCATTGTATTGATGTGCGCAGACCATCGACTAAACAGTCAGTTTCAGCTTAGAATGTAATGTATGAAATATTCCACTAGATAATCTATCACTAAGTACAGGATGTACACAGTATCTTCTTTTTTTATCTCTCTTAAAATTTCTATAAAGCAAAGCACAAACTAAAACTTTGTTGTTAATTGACATGGTTTGTAAACACCTTGACTCGAGCGTTGCTGAAGACTGGTCGATTTGAGAAGATATAAAATCGATTGTATACGCACTTCCATCAACTAAACTGTTCAGTTGAGTAGAAATCACGAAAAGTACACAACTCGACGAAACAGTTTAGTCGATGCAACAGTTGTATGTAAGCGCTAGCCCTTAATCTAATAAAAACGTCAACGTAGCTATATTCCGGCAGATACATTCGTTTACAATGAGTAATTACAAGTGACAGAGTGCTTTGTTGACGCGCGTAGTCCTTACAAAATTTATCCGTCAGCTCGCGGAGTCTTACAAACAAGGCGAAATTGAAATGCACAGAACATTTGGTAGGTAAATAATTCTGTAATTGTTTTAAAGACTCCATTTGCTCTGAAATTAATATAAACATTCCCGTTGTAAAATTACGCGAGGAACACAAAGTCTATAAAGCTGTAAAGCAATTATTAACGCGAGCACTTGGAGTATTGAGTGTACATTGGAACAATATCAAACTGGTTCCGTGTAGCAGTAACAACAAAAACTCTCTGCAATAAGGGTGGGTTGCGGAGCCGTTGAATATTTTCATCGTTTTCATTATAGCACGGACCCAAATCACTAAGTAATAATGAAAACAGTACCTTTACTTCAAGACTTTTAGCGCACAAGGATACAGCGTCTTGCAACTAGCGTTTTGTAAAAGAAAATCGCCTATGTATTGTATGATACAAAAGTCTTATTATTTACATGTTAGACACATAATGCTCTGTAATTCATACGGCTGATTAGAATTTTTTTTTGATCTAACCTAGAATAATTACAGAAACTATATTGATACTCGTAACATATATCTGAATCGACCTGATGGCCTAATCCCTGAAGTAGATTGATCTAATGACGCTTGAATGCCCTGTAATTCCCATGGCAACACAATTTTTAAAACACTTTTATTAGCTTGACTTGTAACTAACTAACTAACTAACAATGTAATCAAATCTTAAAAGTCAATTTTTTCCTACTTCTAATTATGTAGGTACACCCAGTTGTTCACCACAGTCGATGATTTTATAAATACTTAAAATGCTATTTATCATCTGCTGCAACACATCCAATGCTGAACATAGGTCTCCCCTTTAGAACGTCACTACTACTAAATATATCACTCAATCGCTACTCAAGTATTGATCTCCACTTGAGCTTCATTCTAGAATACCAGCCTTAGTGTCCGCCCGCCTAGCCCTCCTGGATGTTCGATACAAGATTACCATGTGTGTGTCAGACGTTTAATTTAAGCATGGGTACTGTCTTCGTTCTATACCCAAATGAAACATAACAAAAGAAATAAGTTTGCCCGCATTCTCGGGTTTTCTTGTCGAGTTTAAAGCTTGCCTTGGGGAGCATTTGTCATAGCTGTTGTAGACCAACTGCGGCCGAGAGACACTTTCTTAATTCTTTTGATCGTTACTTATTAGTGCTTACTGCACGGTCTCCGGTTTTATCTCTTAAGGAAACAATATACTTATATTATTGTTCAAATAAAAGTGATAATATGAAACTCTGACTGATTAAATAATAACAAAATCTGGAAAACGTCAAGTCCTATGCTACAGAGATTCGGTAGGTGACTTGGGTACTAAATAGGTGCTCATTAAATGAGATTTATTAAAAATTTATTCTATAAGAGGGTCAAATGAGGTGTTAAATTTTGAATGAATAAATGACAAAATTAGGGCGGGTCACTTATATAATTGCCGTGCATAGAGTTTAGTTAACTCTTTTCATTATTTTCTTGCCCTGATCTATTTGGGGTCGGCGCAGCAGGTACTCTTCTTCCACTCTCCCCTATCAGCAGCCATCATCGTTTCATTCACTCCTCTTTCGTTCATATCGATCCTCACATAATCCATTCATATTTTCTTTGGTCTTCCTCTTCCCTTCCATCCATCAACATTTTTTAGTAATATGACTTTCATCACTCCCTCCTACTCTCTATTTATCAATATTCAGAGGTTTTTAACACTTCTATGTGATGTGATCTATTGTGGCACTACACTACACCTGGACTAGGATTAGCTTTTAACTGAGGCTGCTGAAACAGGATATAGGTCATTGCCGATAGATTCTTAACTTGAAGACGTTAGCCAGACGAGCACGAGAAATGTTTTACCACTGTGGTTTTATCACGATATTTTCTTTCAACGAAAGTCTGTTTACTTCTTATAGGGTATCTCATGCTCATTGCAGGATTCTAGCCCATGATCTAGGTGCCACGGGTTGCAAATTTACGTCAATACCACATCTAATACTATCGCTCTTACCCAGCACTGTACGTATTTAAATACCAATGTATTCAACCTTACATTAGCCTAAGCTGCCATTAGTATTCTACAACCGCGAACCTTTCTAACTTTACAAAGGTTTAGTTACACCATAATTTGAGCCTACGATCACCACACTCCTTAATTCTGAAGAGAAACTGCGGCATAAATCAAGTTAATAGGCGTCTGACGTCACTGGACACAGCTCGGCCACACTGAGGGCACAGCGCTGACAGTGAGTCAGCTCAATACTTTATTATTATCAGCTGTTCCCACAGCGCAAGTGGTCCGAGCTGTTATAACAGAACTGGTAGGATGGGTGACCTCTTAGTGTAATTTTCAACTGAGCGCTACCGAGATTCGGAAGGGCACGTTAAGTTGTCGATCTCAGCTGTACCGGAAAGTTGGCTACTAACTCATACGAAAGAAGAAGTTCCCACAACCACAACCACCTTTGGTTAATGTCAGTTACATGATGCCCTTGAATGTTTCGGTCAATATTATACAGATGTAGACGCTGTGAATATATTATATTACTAGCTGTTTCCCGCAGTTTCACCCGCGCGGGGAACAGTTTCCCATTTTTACCCCTTTTGGATTGAATAAAAAAAAATCCTTTCTTAGTAGGTACACCCCTATGCATTAAGATAAACATACTCTCCAAGTTTCAAGTTTCTACGATCATCCGAGTGGTTTAGGCTATGTGTCAGTCAGTCAGGACTTTGATTAGATTATGTGGGCTTAAAAGGCTTTTATTGTGCAAAGTATGCATTAAAAGAGACTCGTTTTGCAGTTGTTTTACACTGATATTTGTTTTTGATTTTCTTTTATTGACTTCTTTATTCGTTATCAATTTTGTCATTTGTATTGCATACTCTAGAGCCCAGCGGTTAGGAGCTGTAAACTGACGAGGTGTCCAGAGCAAATCAATTTGTCGTAGTTTAAACTTTAAACGTTATTGTGAAAGTTTCATTACTGACTAAATTATTACTGTGTGTTTAAGCTAGTAGGATCAGAGGGTAAAGTATGCCGTAAAATAGTGCAACTTGACGTTTTTGCAGAGATATTTCAATTCATGAATCCGAACATTTTCAGTATGAATTTTATGTTTTCTAGGATTATATTTTCCTCCACGTTCCTTACAGTGCTTATGTACTTACTAAAAATAGTTTTACTGTTCTTCTGTCAATTCAATTCGAAATTTGTTTATTTAGTAGGATACATACAGCATATCACTTTAAAACGTTAAAGTCAACGTCAAATTCAAAGTCAATGCCTGATGCTATAAAACATTATGTTTTAAAAAACAGTGTTACCATTATCGTTAGTAAATACTACTACGAGTCTATTCAAAAGCAGGCAGAGAAAAAAACAAAGAGAAATAACAAAGTTCTGCTAAAAAATGTTAATTTATTTACATGAATTATATTATCATAACTAAGTGTACCGCAAATGGGTCTCAAAATCGGCGTAAATCAGGTAAATCCCCGTCCAACGTCCAACGGTAACAGACACCCGACTCGGCCACTGTTATATATCAAGGACTAAAGCCTACCTTAAACCAGTGGCATGTGATGTTTTAAAACTGGGTATATCAGTTGCTACACAATTTTACTAAAGAAATTATGTGTATTCCCGCGGCTACTTATACTTACAGGACAGGGTAACGTTCGACCAGAAGTAGCCTAATGTTAAGTACCTAGTCACAATGTGGTCAAAGATGGTGCCACGCTACACCTGGATTGGGAACTAGCTGTCAAGTGGGGCTGCGGGAACACACTGATTGGTCCTTGGTGACAGATTCTGAACTTGAGGATGGTAGCTAGCCAGGTAAGCACGAGAAAATGTCCTGTCACCAAACTATGGTTTCATCACGGTGTTTTTCAAGTGTAATATCAAAACTCTTGAAAAATATTTTGCATATTATTTCTCAAAAACGTTGTTAACTAAGTAAATAACTCCAATGGCTCGGCAACCCAAAATATCTTGGCCTCCGACACAAGACAGTTCTACTTCTCTCTATCCTCAGCAATTTAAATACAATTTAGAGTCTGGATTTCGCATAAGTCCACTTCTACTGCATCCGTCTAGCGATATCTAGGGAATCCGACCGGCCTACGGCTACACGGTGGGATATTAAAATTTTAAATTCCTTTTATGTTTTATGATCAGGAAATTCAACCATCTTTCTCCAGTAAACATGTGTGCATTGTGTAAGTATTTTGCACAAAGACACTTAAGATTCTACTTCATGGGAACTTTATTGGTACATGCAGGGCATTCAAACAATGAATGAGCCCTTAAAGAAAGCAAAAATAAGTAAAAAGTAAAGCAAAAAAGTAAAAACGCTAGTAATCACTTTTATATCATCATCATTTTGAAACCAACCTGTAACTAGTTGAATTTGAATTGATTTAAAAAGTCAAAGTCAACTCAGTTAAGTTGGAAAGTCTGAAGTCAACCACAATTTGTCGTCAAATTGAAGGAAACTTCTGCCGAGGAACCTTTGGCTGTCTAGGCATTTTATTAATTATGCGTTAAGCTACAAAATCAGATAAAAAATTGGTAACGTGTTTGGGCATTTCGAGCTGATTTTTTTATCAGGCCGAGGCCCTGAGTTCGTCTCCCACGTGCCCTTATAATATAATTATAGTAAATACGGAACTGCTTATATTTATACGGAACTGCTTATATCTATTTGCCTTTTTATTATATTTTAAAAGCAATGCATTTTATCTCGTATTAAATATTTTTTGGTTCACAGTGAACGCTACCAATATTTCGAAGCTATCGTTTGGCAGTGACAGGTCAATTCTACGGTGTTATTAAACTAAATTCAACATCTATTTTTGGCGGTATCATAAATAACATTTTCATTTGCATTCGTGGCCATGTATAGCTCGCTATACGTTGTCATTATACGCAGCATGCCATTTTCACAATCCATTAAAATTAAACAACAGCTCATGCCATCCGCGATTAAACTGATAGCGTTTGAATGAAACTTTATTCTCTATTGAAAATGTGTAACAGGGTTTCATGATAAAACAATGAATTTACAACTAACAAAGTCAGCGGTATTATAATAGAGTTAGCGTATAGATAAATAATAATGGTTTAGAGCGAGTTTTCTCTATGTGGGATGTAGGATCGATATTATTTCGTCCCCATACTCAACGACTTCGTTACTGGCAGTTGCATAATGTTAACAATAAGAATGTAACGAAGAGCAAGTCTGAGTTGTTTATACAATCGAAAGAATCGCATTCGGTGCAAAATTACAATCGAGTCTGTAAACCTCTTGCTCTTCGTCTTAATCATCGACGGCGACTTGGTTTGCTATGTTACTGACTGAACGCCACATCCGTTCCTGTATTGCTCAGAATGTTTTTGTATGTTGCTTGTGTAAGGTTATTCTTCTACAAAAGCTCGCGAGAAAAACTAGTTCTACACAAAAATCATTAAAAACGTGCCTGGGTATCACAGCATCGGCATTTTAATGGCGGTCGGCACGCGACGTCGCTAGTTACGAACAAACACTTCCGTAACTTTCCGTTTAAGGTGTTTAAACCTAGTAGCGTCATGTGCTAATGAAACTAATCAAAACACGAATTGCCTGCTCTGAACCGAATATTAAATAAAGGGGCGGTGATACACAAACTGCTCTTTAGCGATTTTAATTACACTTCGACTAATCACACTACTATTATGCATGCGAAAGTCAGTGAGTGAGTTTGTGTATGTTTGTAACTTCTTCACGCTGAAACAGCTCAACGGATTTGAGTGAAGTATGAATGAAGATAACTTACACCCTAGATAAACATAATCTACTTTTAATTCCACAAAAAGGTTCCTCCGGGAAAGCCAAAGATGTAACCGCGTGGCGCAACTAGTGTGAGAATACATTTACGTCTGTCCGTGATAGATCATCATCCTCATCATTAGCCTAATTCGTTCCAAATGCTGGGACACAGACCTTTCCTCAGAGAAAGATAGAGTATCAGCCTTAACCCGCCACGCCTGTGCGGGTCGACGGAAGAGCTAGTTGGCCAGCCCAGCCAGTATCAGAGTTCTCACACCACCCGAAGGCTACCGACATAGCCTAATGATTACAACCGAGACCGATGACTTAACGTGTCCTTCGAAACACAGAAGGGCTCTGCTGTAAATACTACTAGTGGTCAGTAGTGGTCACCCATCTAAGTAGTGACAGCAAAAAACGTTGCTCAACCTCTTTGATCTGTTAAGAACGACCATCAGGCAAGCTTGCCTGCTGCTAGCGCTTCTCTTTCCATGTTGTTGTGGTTCAATGAAGAGTTTATCTTTCTATCTATTAGCCACAAACAAGACCATCTGCTTACCATCGGTCGATAGTGTGAACAAGTGCTTAGCCTATAGATTAAATAGTAATGAGGCGAGTGGTGATATAAAATCTCACTGGGAAAATGGTCGGAGACACTTCTCCTTAGTCCCGTCTTTGCAGTCTTCGCATAATGAAATACTTGTGGAAATACAATATAACACGAGGCGACGGGCTGCCGAGTTAAGTAGGCAATTCGTATTTTGCTTAGTTTCATTTGGCCAGGAGCGATACGAACTTTGTTTTGTGAAAACTGAAAGTGTAACTTAAAGTTAGGTAGGGTTTTGTCACTGGCTAGTCATTTTTAGATAAGAGATTGAGACTCGTTTATCTTTTACACTGGTAGGTTGGGGAGTTTTAAACCTTGTTGCTATAGAAAGTCTGTGTGAGTCATTTTTATCAACAATCTGATCCCTCACGATCAAATTAAAGGTGGCTGGTGCTACCCCAATTAAAAATATAATCCGCACTTTATTAAAATCTTATTCATTCATCCTTATTATTGAAAGTGAAAGTAATTCTTTCTATCTGTTTGTTACCGTTTTTCGCCTCAAATGCTGAATAGATCTAGATGGAATTTGGTATCGGAATAGTTTGATCATAGACACAGAAGGACATAAAATACTTCATATCGCGAAAAAATTCACGCGGGTGAAGCCACGAGGCTCAAGTTACCTTTAGATGAATCTCTTTGCTTTGAATACTAAAACAATAGAGTG
Source organism: Opisthograptis luteolata (assembly GCA_931315375.2). Taxonomy (NCBI): domain Eukaryota; kingdom Metazoa; phylum Arthropoda; class Insecta; order Lepidoptera; family Geometridae; genus Opisthograptis; species Opisthograptis luteolata. The sequence goes on along the minus strand of OV928049.1, from coordinate 8,176,720 downwards.
GTAAGTTAATGAAGAACACGTCACAAAATATCAACGATAACAAAAGAAGATCTAGACCGTTGTTCAATAAATTAATATTGAATCATCCAATTGGAAATTACTTTGTTTCTACCTGACATGATCAATGAATTTCAATTCCATTGCAACATTGAAAGCAGGCATTAAAATGCATCGGCTGGGATTCATTACGTTTTTATGGGACAATCGTGATCCGGGCCATTGAAATTTCAACGTCCATCTATCCCATTTGTACTTGGGACGAATAGGAATGGAAAAGTAATTGGTTTTATTTCAAGGAATGCTAAAGAAGGAATGCGAATCGTAATCTGTGCGTTTTAAAGAAATTTTAAGTCGGGGGCGTTTTTATATTTATCTTTTTAGGGTAGTGTTTGACTTCAAGGCCTTCAATTAGCAGGTGGCGCCATACTACGTCTGGATTAAGAACTGAAAAAAAAACTCAGTTCATGAAAATGTGATCTTAATTTATTAATACTCACTCGCAGTTTTCACATGGAAATTTTGTATTTTCCCGGGAAATTGGTTGTCTATGTTTGCCTCTGTTGTCAACATTATCTAAGTGCAAAATCTATGCAGCTATTTTGAACTGAAAGAAAGATAAACAAACCAACAAACAACGTTTTACTTGTATATATTGGTAGGGAAGGGATTAAGAGGTTTTTTTACTGAGAGTCACGACGGTTTTACGCTGAGAGGTAAAATTTAATCACCAATAACATAATAAAAAGATCAGTTTGTTGCTTTGTTTGTTTGTTGTTTGGTGGAGGAGTTGATTCGATTAAAAAATTATTTATTCCTTTAGTTCACGAGCTTTCTGGATAAACAAAGTTTGTGGCAAAAATTGGCTGAACGATAACAGTTAGTTACGTAAGTAAAATCAGTTACGAATATGTTTTCGAAAATGCTTGCTTACGCTGCCTATATGGTGAGATCTTCTTTCTTATATATAAAAATATCTTGTCCAAATGTTTGTCATCGAACTCCTCGAAACGGCTCGACCGAATTTGATGAATTTTATGTGTATATTTGGTACGTCTGATCGTAGGCATTTTTTTATACTTCTACTATTTTTATCGCGATAAAGTGTTGTCGACGCGGCTGAAACCGCGGGGCGCAGCTAGTATCAAAATAAATTGTAGAGCATAAAAATAGGTCTACCTACGTTAAATTAACCTTTTTCTGTATTTAAAAACTAAAACCTTCTCCTACTCGTGTGAATCCAGAGCGAGTCACGAGTCGCATAATAAAATAGATTGCTCTCGCAACCACGGTTGAGATATTTCAGTCGATATGTACGAAGAGATTACATTTTTATAACATCATGTTTGACAAATAGGGAAAACTATTTTTTTTACGTTTTTTTTATTCACACGATGTTAAATGACGGAGAGATCAAAGGTGGCGTCACGCTACAACTTGATGGGGAACTGGCTCTTTAGTGAGGAGCCAGAACACACCGGTCACCGATAGACGTGCTTGGTGACAGATTCTTAATTTGAGGTTGGTAGGTAGCTAGCTAGGCAAGGACCAGAAAATTCCTTACCACCTATCTGTGGCAAAAAAAAAAACAATAGAGGAAAGCACTTCCAGGTGACCTCGAATTTTCCAATTTTCCTGGCAACTTTTACAATTTTTCCTTCCCTAAAACCTTCTTCGGATTATTAGGAGCATTTTGTTTATTGCCAATGTGTCTTACCAACGAACACCATTTCATTTTCAGTTACATAAATAAAATATTTAGAATAAGATAATTACATGATTAAAACACAGAAGGTATGTTTTTCTGGTATTGCAAAACCCAAAGTAACCGTTATTCGTAACTCATATAACAAAACTCATAAATTCACCGTCAATGTTAAATCAAAATTATTACTTCATCCCACACCTGCCATTAACATCCGAATACATTCTAATAAAACATACAGCATCCTCATAAAACCACAAACGATATAAGTACGAAAACTGCCAAGTGCGGCTAAATTATAACGAGTAATTTACGTTTAAAACTTAATGTTTCGCGATATAACAGCGGCAATTACCGTATTCGTCAGGTTTATTGGTGGGTAAGTGGTTGAGTGGAGGCTCGTATTGCCATCTTTCATGGCCGCGTAATGTGGAACAGCCTTTATTTTTTTGTGGGGGCGAAATAGTTTAGGCCACATCGAATTGACTTTGCTACCTTGCGTGGTAGATAAATATGTCTACTATACATTAGGTATACACATCTGTCCATACATGAATGCCTATATATGAAGCCTATTTTTAGCAACGGACGTCTTTTTAAAGTTTTATATAATTTACACTAATCTCTCATCTTTATCACAAATCCAACCGTCAATTGTATCTATGCAAGCATGCAATTTGTATATCACTTAAACTAAATACAAATACAAATTATTTATTTATAACACCTTTGTTACAAGTCAGTTACTAATTAACATCAAAAATAAATTGCTAATTGCAATTATTTCACATTAAAAATCAATTCACAATAATAATACTTATTATAATTTATAATACCTATGCTACCTCTGGTAACTTGAAAAATTAATTTAAATGGTAAAAATTTTTTTCCACTAACCATTTACGCAAGCGCGTTTTGAAAGCCCCGGTGGAGGGTGCACCACAAACGATGGCAGGCGATGGCAGGCACCGATGGCAGGCAATATATGAATACAAGATGTCCCTATATAAATATTAGTAATATAGCTCGGTTCCATGTATGTAATCTAAGCGACTAAAGTTATAAAAAAAAATACATTGAAATATGTACAAATTATATTTGACGACCGATGTGGCACAATGGGCGGATAGCCGACTGTGAAGCGTGAGGTCGCGGGTTCGATTCCCGCTACAGAACAAATATTTGTGCATTGAAAAAAAAGTGCAAGTATTTGTTCTGTGTCTGGGTGTTGTGGATCCCCGATCCTCGTAGTTTCTGATACCCTAGATACAAGGAAACCTAGTTAGGGGTCAGAGCCTATGTATGTGATTGTGCGGGCATTATTATTATTATTATTAATATATTATACAACATTTTTTTTATTGCACCCTATTAAATTGATTAAATGTGTAGATACATCTATAATATAAAAATGAATCGCAAAATGTGTTGGTAAGCGCATAACTCAACAACGCCTGGACCAATTTGGCCAAATCTTTTTTAAAATGTTCGTTGAAGTTCAAGGATGGTTTTTACGGCGAGAAAATTTCGAATAATTGCCGGGAAAACCCCAAAAACAGCCCTTTTCTTTTTCCCATACAAACGTTTTCTAACTAAAATGTAGAGTCAATTTGAACTTTAATACCACACCATAAAGTTCAAGTGTTAGTGGAGAGTTTCCGGAAAGACAAAACAATTGAGTGACGTTAGTATCGTAAAAATTTTGATGTCTATTTTCAATAAAATTAGGGATCCTTACTAAAACTCCAATAATGTGTGTATTATAATTTTTAATGTTTTTTTTGTTAAATACCCGTGCGAAGCCGGGGCGGGCGGCTAGTATAATATATATATAGATATTTTCTTTTAACATACAAGTATATTTCACTCCTATTTTAAGCAAATAAATACACAAATCGAATAGCAATCGCGAAAGCAGGCGTGGAATAAAAAGCATTTTTACATCAGCGAACTTAAAACTCCCGAATGGAAAGCATTTTATAGGGTCATTCTACCCTGATCTACGCTCTGTGTGTGGACTCCGAAATGGGTCGCTTTCGAGCTTTATGTGAGACTGAGATACGGACAAATAACACTGTTTCGTTTTTATTTCTAGCTCTTCTCTTTACGTGGCGATGGCGAACTGTGATTTCAGCCGCTCATAGAGTCGAAATGGGAGAGACATTGTTTACCAGACATGGAAGCTTGTGAAATACTGACGAAATGATTTGTGATTTAAAAAAAAACAGCTAAAAGTACAATACCTACTACGTCTACTGTTTTGGCACCTTCTTCACTTAACAATGGAGCAGCCGGGCGACCGCGGGGACCGAGCGCAGAGTGGGAGGCGTTCGCTGCGCACGCGACTACATTCACTCTTAACACATGAATTACATCTAACGTCAAACATTCCATATTTTTATTTAAAACTATACCGCAATAAAGTCATAAAAGGATCAAAGATTTTGAGTTCTACACCATCTGCAACCCCAGGCAAGCCTTTGGCGGAAACATCTACCATACTAACTAAACTACTTAACTAACTGAGATGGCGCAACGACCCAAAGTGAGTCTTGGCCTCCGATAACAAAAGACGCCACTTAGGTCTGTCCTGCGCGACCACCAGTCCTCCACCTGGAGCTCGCGCAAATCCTTTGTGACTTCGTCTACCATACTAGGCAATAAAACATAAACAGAATAGAAAAACCTAAATTACGTACGAGTAGGCATGTCGCTTCAAGCAATCTCTTCCAGTAACATAATCAGCTGATTACACCAACATCGTTATTAATAATAAGGTTGGGTATACACCGCGCATAGGGGGAGCAAATTAGCTATCAGCAGCAAATTGAATCCAGCATTCAGGCGAATTGTTACGTTTGCCCTCCGGCAGGAGAATGGCGAAATCTGGGTAAACATCGTGGTACGAGATGTACCTAAGAAAATAACATCATGTATCCAGAATACACACTCGTTACATGGAATTTACCTGTAACTAGCTAATCTACACGTGCGTACTGATGTAAAGTTATTTAGTTTAGAAATGTTGGGTTTGGCCCTCTATCTATTTATTATACATTTACATGTTGCTATCTACAGTTAATTCCTTATTAATTTATTGCTTCCTGCCTTTAACCTACTGTTGTAATTAATCTTTGGTGGAAGCAAGATTTTAGTTTTTATTTATAGATTTTTGATTTATACTTCAGTAAATAGCATTGTACCTACGAAGAGGATTTAATGCTAGATAAATTTTTCTATCTCCTTCCTTCATTTTTTAGTTTGTAATATTTTCAGAAATAACAAATTGAAACTCGTTAAAAAAGATTTTTGTCAGAATTTTATGAAAAACGTTCTCATATTTATCAACAGAAATCCGCTATACCAATGGAAATTGAATATTATTACGTAACAACTCTAGTTCAAAATGTTCTTTAAAATGTAATATAGCGAGTGTTTTTTTAAAATAAAATCTCGTACATTTAGTGCGGGCGGCACCTCAACTTGTTACTAGATCTCTTTCGAACATTAAATTCACGACAGAGACAAGATATTTTGCGATGCGCCCCGCCCGCCCCATGCGCTGTATCTAACATAAAAATTCAGATGTCTCTTCAATCAAAGCAAATATTTAATGCTAACAGAACTTAACTCGACCAAATAAATAATGTTTCGCTCTTACGTAAAATAGACCGCGAAACAAATATTTGAAACATTAAACATTTTACTTTTTCTCGACGCTTAATGTGAAAATGTAACCCGACGCGTTCCCTCATGACGGCTCCAATAAATTACCTAATTTGCCTCCATCTTCCATCACTCACCCCACTCACCCGACGCCCTGACAGCGTGACTTTTCATCCTAATTACAAGAGCAATTTGTACTGTTGACACAAGTATACACATTTTCTTAAAGAGTCATGTGTCACGTACAAGTCGCGACAAAGAACGAGATCGCAATGTTTTCATTTCTCCCCCAGCTATAAACAGGCTGGAATTTATTCTATCCTTAACATTATTGATGGTCAATATGGGGCAATACTTATAGGTAAGCAGCCGATGACGATGTTTATGGTCGCCAGTTCAATTCCCGCCACTGGACAAATATTGTACTGTATTTATTCGTTAATACATTCTGTTTTAAATTAACCATGTCAAGTCAAAAGTCAATTTTTATTTATTCAATAGGATACATTGTGATCACTTTAAAACGTCAAACTTAAAACTAGCTACGCCTGTTCCAACCTCCTTACGCCGGCAAAAGAACAGGCAAGAAACAGGCAGGTAATTTTTTTGGCGCGATCACATTGACTTTTTTATTCTTATTACTAATTGATTGAATTGGAGCAAGTTCACTAAAATCCCAAGCTTTTTTTGTCATCTAATGGTCCGATATTTTTTAATTAGCTTTACTAATAAGATTTCTTTTGTTTGGTTGTACACATTGGGATATGGGAACATGGATATTAATGAGTTGCGGGATCACAACCAAAGCAGACCAGACCCCACAAGCAGCACCCGTTCACGAGTTGACGCGTGTGCCAGCCATCGCTCTCCTCGACCATATGAGAGGGAAGAGGTACTTACCTATGTGCAAAATTTTAGAAATATTTACAAAAATAATGAGTTAAAGTGGCAATGGGCAGGCCACATCGCTCGACGAACCGATAACCGATGGGGAAGAAAGGTTCTCGAGTGGCGACCACGAACCGGAAGATGTTCTGTAGGTAGGCCACCCACTAGGTGGACAGACGACATTGTAAGAGTCTGAGGAAGCCGATGGATGCAAATGGCTAATAGCCGTTCATGGTTTCAAAGGGTTAGGCCTATGTTCAGCAGTGGACTTCTTCCGGCTGATGATGATGATGATGATGACAATGATTCTACTTCTAATAAGTAAATAAGTAAATGAGTAAATGAGTAAATAAGTAAATAAGCATTAAAAAAATCGTGGATTATTAAACCATGTCAATCTGTTTTCCTCCCTCATAAGTAAATAAGCTTATAAGTAAATATATAAATAAGTACATAAGTAAATAAGTACATAAGTAAATAGGTAAATAGGTAAATAGGTAAATAAGTAAATAAATAAATAAGTATATAAGTAAATAAGTAAATGTTTGTCACGTAGCGAGGAAGCCTCACTATTTGCCGATTGAGCCACCTCGGCGTCAATATAAATATAACGAATCTGGTAAAGGTTATTTACTAAGTAGATCTTGTTATCTGAACAGTTTTGACCAAGGCCTTGAAACTGTTACCCTTGATTGAGTTTGTTAGGATCGGGTTTCGATTAGATTGTTTCTCGAGCGCGAGTTAAGTTTTCGAACTATTACGATAGGTAGCTATTATTGAAGATATAGCCAATTCGACAAGACCCAGGTGGAGCTAGCGTATAATACGCATCGCAATAATCTGTGTAGGTTTTCGCTTTATTTATTTAGTTTATATAGTAAGAACGATTTCTCAAAATGTGTGGAAAAACAACTTGTAAAAAGGTAGTTACCCCCCATATGTAAATTTATCCTATTTTACTTCCTACTAATATTTTAATATGCGAAAGTTTGTGTGTGCGTGTGTGTGTGAATGTTTGTTACCACGCATCACCGTGACTGCTAAACAGATTTTGATGAAATTTGGAATGGAGATAGCTGGATTAACACATAGGCTACTTTTATCCCGAAAAAAGGTTCCTGTGGGATAACGGGACGACGCGGGTGAAACCGCGGAGCGAAACTAGTTCAACAAATTCAAGAAGCAACTTTCTCACTATAATATCGAAGATAAGTTACTTAAATACGTAAAGTTTAAGTAAACATTTATTCGAAAATATTAAATTACTAGCTGCGCCTTGCGGTTTCACCCGCGTCTTCTCATTATCCCGCCGGAGCCTTTTCCGGGATGGAAAGTAGCCTATGTGTTAATCCAAGGTATAAGCTATCTCCATTCCAAATTTTACTCAAATCCGTAGTTTTCGCGTGAAAGAGTAATAAACATCCATCCATCCTTACAAGCTTTCACGTTTTTATTGTTAGTAGGATCACTACGGTCTACGCAATTTCACGTTATTTCATATCACTTGAAAATCAGATGGAAATATTTACCAGCACGGTTGGAATGGACTCCCACCCACAGGTCTGTAACCTTTAAATTGATTAGGAACTGGTTACAAGCTGTAATTAAAGTGTAGGTGGGCAATTGCCTTGGGAGTTCCCTGGTACGAGGTACTCGGAAAAAACCTTTCGCTAAAACGCATTTGATTTGCTCTCTGTAAATTGGGACACACCTGATCGACTAACGCGATTGTAGGGCGACTACTATACTTACCTACTACTGACTGGTATCACAGTATATAAAGAACAGTAGGTTAGCTAAGGCCGCTCGACGAGTTAATTGCCTACTCTTGCGGTGACGCATAGGCGGCGCGTTCCGTACTGAGTGCATGGCCGCGGCCCCGGCCGCCTCCTTTCGTATATGTGATTGTGTCCGTGAAAAGTGCGTGCGTACACGGTGCCGCTACTCACGCACACATTCAAACCGGCGACGGCCGATTTATATGAAGCTGAACTACTTCTCCTTTACTATGCTTGTATTATATCTGCTATTGTTATCAGTTTCCATGTGTGTGTGTCCCGTGTTGGTTGCAATAATAGAAGACCGTTACAAAATAAATCGAAAATTAATTAATCCAGAACTCTTTTCGAGCGAAGGTCTGCGTTTGCGGCCTCTACCAGTATTGAGAACGTATTGCGCTGGTGATAATTGAAAACTAGAGGATATTTTTACGTAGGTAGCCAAATCAACACATTAAGGCGCGTAGAGAGAATTATCTTTATCAAAACAGTCACTTTGGAGATTAGGTGTGACCGCCGCTACTTTTTTTGCTTTTATTTCGATTAGTTCTGAACTTTACTCTTTGAATAAGTTAAAAAAAACATTATCATCATATTTTTTACTATTTGAATAGTAACAGAAGGGAATTTAAATATAAGGAAACTAACGTTATAAATGCAAAAGTAACTCTGTCTGTCTCTCTTTTACGCTTAAACTACTGAACCAATTTAAATGAATAATTGGTACAGAGATAGTCTAAAGCCTGAGAAAGGACATAGAGTAAATTTTATTGCGATAAACTATAGCCCACGCGGGTGAAACTGCGGGGAACAGCTAGTTAAAATATAACGAAATATATTTTTTGTAGCTCTATCTGTTTTGTAACCTTTTGGTAATTATATTAGTGCTTCTTTTAAAAGCGACAACTAATTATTTCATTTTTCAAGACAAAACAACAAAAACCAAAGAAAAATCAACTTAACTGCAATTAAAAACCAAAACAATAAAGGCACTTTTTCTTTTCCATGAACCAAGAGGTAGAAATAAAACTCGGATTGTAATACAAAACACAAAAGAACTACAAAGTAAATGAAACAGGCCCCTTTATCGTTCTTTCAAGAAATTTCCGAAGAAATATACGTACCTTCTTCCAATCAGAAGCGGCATCCGCCATTACCAAACTCCCCGTTCCACATTTCCAAAGCGTAAAAAACCAAACACTCAAAACATATATCGAATAAATAAGGGTACATATTTTTGTTTCAACTTCCCTTGCTAAGGGTTAAGATATAGCGTGAAATGCCTTATAGCTGCTATATCATTCGCAATTAACAAACGTACCTTTAATTCTTTACACTAGCAGCCACTTGAGAGCCTGTTTGTAGGGTGGTGGCACATTTGATCAATCGTTACCTAGCACATGGAAACTTCAGATCAAAGGCTAAAAAAATTACAAAAAATACTTTACTTAAAACCACATCAAAATAAACTTGTTCACTTAAAAATGAACTCAGAATACGAACTGAAACTCAAAAATTCTTTATTTAATAAAATACATAACTACTATCTATACTTTAAAACGTCAAACTTAAGACCAGCTACGCCAACCTCCTTACGCTGGCAAAAGAACAGGCAAGAAACGCCCGGCAGGTAATTTTTTGGGCGCGATCACCTTTTACAATTTTAATCTTACTACTAATTGATTGAATTGGAGTAAGCACAAATCAAGCAAACGATCGAAAGTGGAATATTTAGAACACCCCTATTTTAGTCAAGTGTTAAATACGCGGGAAATACCAATAAAAATTGAGCACATTGGCAAACATTGTATCTTTGAGCCTTTAACGAAAAAAGTTTCATAACAATTCCGCTCTAAGTAAAAAAGTAAACAAACTGAGTAAAGAAGGCAATCAAAAGTTGCGTAAACAACTTTCTGACGGTTACGTGGAGAGCCGGGCTTGGGAAAATATCTTTATGATGTTATGTTAAATCTTGAGTCTGCAGGTAAACTGGGGCTCGCCTAAATGTTTAACGACATTTACGCGGGGAAATACCTTTTCTTTCAATAAAACCTCGTTTTTACGGCATTTACCTGTCAGATATCAAATGTTAAATGTTTTGCTACGGGACCAATATTTGTGCATTAAGAAGAGAAAGTAGGTATTTGTTCCGTGCCTGGGTATTGTGGATCCCTGACACACATAATCTCCTTCATTCATGGGCATTCTTGTTAGAGGTCAGAGCTATGTACGAATATGTGACTGGGTGAGCATTTTTATGGTACATAATAAGTAAATTATGGTTAAGAAATTTACATAGCAGCTAATTTATTCCCTAATCACAGAAAAAAAAATTCTATAGTAAATTTTCCAACATACGAAAAAATTTACGCACTCACTGAAACAAAAATCACGCTAGGCCTACAGAAGTCAAATAGACGACCCGTCTGATGTAAGCGGTCACCGTCACCTATAGACATTTGCAACACCCGGGGGCGATACCGATGCGTTGCCATCCCTTAAGAACTCATTTCGCATCCATCTTGAAGGACTGCAATCTGTAGCATAGCGGAAAGACTACTCATAAGATCTCTGTACCCTTAGTACAGGTTTTGATAGTTTACAAAAACTATAAAAGTTTTCGTTTCCATCCATACATATTTTTTCCAGCGAATCTTACCGAGACTTAGAGGAACTGAAATCGTTAATACGGGTTATTTTAAATCGTTATAATCGTATTCCAATAATGTTATTGAGTTACTTTTTGAATTTAGGCAGATCGAGTTGCCACTTTGATAAGTCGGCGGTGGTAAACATCGACGTTTACGAAAACTTTTATCGTTTTCAAAACTTGTACTGTACTCTCAATTATGTCTGAGGCGTGCAATCTGTCTATATGTTGGTAAGATTGCATTCGCAAGTAAAACCCAGAACATAAATAAATTAACCATCAGGTCCCCCTAATCGTTGTTGACATTCGGATAGACAGTGGCATTTCCAAATAAGCTAAATTTCGCTCTGAGAGGGCGAGAAACTCCGGGAAAGTAGTTGATCCTATTTTAATGGCAATCGTGACAGAAATAAATTTTAATTTTCTTCACTTACATCTTCTCGGAAACGTGAAATGAGATGGTGGGACTGGCCACCTTAATTACAAAGGGAGGCATTTCCAATTTCGTTATTTCCCCTCGCCTAGTTAAAATAAATAAAATGTTTTGATTCCAAGCAACGGCAGCTTAATAATTCGACAAGTTAATTTAAGATTCTATCATCGTCATCATGTAAAGGTTTCTTTCTTTTTGTAAAATTGTTCGTTGATTTGTAAACATGTTGTAAGAACATTTTGTTAGCAACAAAGATTTTCTGTTCTACTTACATCTAGTCGTAATTCAGTTTAAATTCATTTTCAGTTATTTATCACAGCTTCAGGCTTGTAATAAAAAAAACGGAGAGAAACTAACGCAATAAAGTCATTTTTTTTTATAAAAAAATAATCCTTTGTAGTCAATAAATACAATAGAAATGTAAACCTGAACATACTACAACTTGGGTTCATGTACCTATTTGAAAAAACATAATATGAAATATATTCGCGAACGGATAAAAAATTAAGTACAGAGTAACGTATGACCAAAATTCTTCTAATGTTATATGATTATGTGGTCGAAGATAGTTCCTGCCAATTTCCAACTCATGCTTCAGCTAGATTGATGAAATTAAAAACCATAAACCTTCTAACATAACAATATAAGAATATATAATGTACAAACATCAATTGCTGTTCGTTAGTCTCGCTTAAACTCGAGAATAGCTGGACCGATTTGTATAATTTTGATCTTGAAATAATTGTCGAAGTTCAGGGATAGTTTAAAGGTGACTTTTATTTGCGATACGAAGTTCGCAGGGTCAGCTAGTAATATATAAAACTGTCCATAAAGCTAAACAAGGTTACCGAGTACTAAAACAAATTAAAATGTATAATTTTATTAAAACCTAATTCAATTGTTCAAACATCTAAAACCTTTTCCCAGAGAAAATCGAACGTGTCACTATTCTTGCCGTAATAACTGAGATGAACTTAATCACTTAGCAAAATAATCTAAGCAAACGATTTCTGATGCAAATATTTATACCTAGACTTCACCGCTGGTAGTTAAGGCTAGTTTAAATGCATGAATTTACTTAGTCAGTTTTGCGCATGTCCTCGTATAAACTACCCCTAAACGACTGAAAGCCTTGACGTTAATAGGGACGGGAAGTAACCGAGCCAGTTTACTGTAAAGTTCATCTCTTTCTGCCCTCATAATCCCATAGTCCCTGCGTAAGTATGTATAAGAAGGATATAGGTAGTTGATAGTCTTGTTTTATATAGGGTATAAGCTCTTTTTAATAGGTAACCTCTTCTTTAGTTATGTGGCTATTTGAAAGACAAAGCAAAATATAAGTAAATTCAAGGACAACAATAGGGAAAATAAATCCAATACCAATACCATTTATCGTTCTAGTTACTAGTTACGAAGCCTATTCAGGGGTCAGAGCTGCGTATGTGATTGTGTGGGCGTTATTACAAAAAAATATATAAGAAAGGGGAAGTTTTTTTTTTTCAAAATTCGATCTATAAAGCAAGAGTGAAGGTTTCTAAAAGTGCTAAGCTAAGCGCAACACTTTGTAATAGCATATTTTTTAATAGTTCTGCATATGAAATGATGATATATCGCTTATGAAATTTCCACATTGACCCTCTTCTTGTATAAATCACGGATGGATAGGATTACCTACGACACAATGTAAAAACAGTCAGTGACAGAGCTTTCAGAAAAAGATCGAGTTGCAATGTGCTTAACCTTTCAGTGAACGAAAACATCGTTATGAATCCATAGCTTGGTAGTAGAGTGCTGTGTAGTACTCACAATCTGTCGCCAACTATCTTTCGGTGTGATCCAGTGAGAGCCAGTGCTCAATCCAGGTGTTGCGTAGCACACTGTGACTATAAATAACTAATAAGTTATGTGCGGATTTGGCATTGTTCAAAACGGTAAAGAAAAACATCGTGACAAAACCGGCATGTCCAAGAACCGCAACATTCAAGCCTCAAAGGTATGCCCCATATCTATCAACCAGCATTTGGCCAGCGTGATATATTATAGAGAGAAGGCCTGTCTTAGCAGTAGGAACGCAATAGACTGATGGTGATGATGACGATGTAATAGTATTGCTTTCTAAGTGTAATGTGTAAGCGACAAATGTAAATGTAAATATTGCATTCTAGTAATTTTGTGTGTGTGTGTGTGCGTATGACAAATATTGCAGTAGAAAAATCTAGTAAGTTCAATTACTGTTAGGTAGTTACATAGTACTGTCGCTGTATTTTATGTCGCATCCACAGAAGGGCCCGATGTGAAATATGGTGTACTTAGACTAAGTAAGGCTCGAATGATGAATTATTTATCATTTCCATATAAGAAATGACAAAGGAAACATTATTCGGAGGATATATCACCCAAAATTATGTGTTTGATAGTGTTTATGACTCTGACATATTTTAACGGTGAAAAGGATGTGTGTGACGTAAGTTATTTATGGATAGTCACGAAATATATTAATATGGACTTGCTTTTTTTTAGTTTTTCGTCTCGTAGTCTTGAATTTTCATTCATCTGTGCTTGATGTATATTGTATATTGTAAAGGCTCCATCATCATCATCATCATCCTCCGGAAGAAGTCCACTTCTGAACATAAGCTTCATCCTTAGATCGCCACCATGAACGGCAATTAGCCATTTGCATCCAACGGCTCCCTGCAACTCTTACAATGTCGTCGGTCAACCTATTGGGGAGCCTACCTACAGAACGATTACACTAACATACTTAAATTCCCGACCATAAACGTCATCCGGTTCGTGGTCGCCACTCGAGAACTTTTCTTTCCCATCGGTTATCGGTTCGTTGAGTGATGTGGTCTGCCCATTGCCACTTCAACTTGCAAATTCTGAGAGCTATGTTGGCAGAGGCTTGAATCAAGCAAATAACATATTTATCACTACAAATTTTAAGTACCTAAGTGATTTTACCTTCTTTGAAAATGTTATCTTTTTAATATCGAATTTCAAGTAATTAAAATGCGGAAGCCTCTCTCCTAACAAGCGTGCAGAATTCTCATGGGTTCTGCTTCCCCGCGATACACTTTGCGTTATCCCCGTCCGTGCTCGTTTAATATTTATCCGTAGACGAAGTATCTCAAAAATAATTTATATGAGACTTCATTAATGTAATTAGTTGCATTCAATCCATTGGCATCATTCGCAATAATAAAATGCCAACTCGAATATAAAGATACAAAGACTACTATAGACTAGATTGTGATAGTCGCGGGTGCCAATAGATGCAAATGGCTAACAGCCGTTCATGGCGGCATTCCAAGAGGTAGGCCTATGTTCAGCTGTGGACTTCTTACGGCTGATGATGATGATGGTGATGACTAGACTACAGCTCCAACTACTATCCCAGCCATAGTCACTTGAGCAAGTTCTGAATGGCTAGTTATTTTTTTCTATGCTTCTATGTTCAAGTATGCAAGACGATATAAAATGTTATGTTAAAAGAAATTGCCTCCAAAATATAGAAGAAAATTTTAAATCGAAATATTCTATGTAGGGATGCACGACTGCGAATGATTCATTCGAATAATCTGCGATAACTACATTTCATTTTTGTGATGAATAACAATCACTAATTTTCAGAGTCCAATTATGACTACTACTTTTTTAAATTAGGCAATTAGACAGTTGCGATTAGATCACCGCTCACGGGGCAATGATTCGAGATTCGAGGCCCATTCGGCAGTCAGCACCATTGATTACTAATTCAAGTTAGTTATTCGAATGATTTACGAAGTTCAATTATTTAGTTTGATAGAGTGATTTTACTATTCCGTGTTGTATAAGTTTTTTGAATCGAATGTACGTACGGATGTTGAATGTTTCAAATGAAATTCGCGCAATACTAATTCTACGTGTTTCAACCGTACGGAGTTTTATCGACTTTAGTTTCCCCGCATTACTGCATATGAGGCGTTAAAACTGCAGTGGTTTACGAGTACTCGTACATCCATCATACGAAATGAAAGCTGCAGTATCTTGCGGCTAACCTCTATTATTGAAACGTTAGAGTTCATTTCAGCGTAAATTTCGTTCTTCATACATTCGGTACGCAAATGGTTATCGCCTCAAACTACTTGAAGTATAATAGGTACAGTCTGACAAACATAAAATACATGCCGGGTATAATAAAATCTGAAGCGTTTTTTAAATTATCTGAGATATTATTCAAAGCTTTGATTTTGATTTTAGATCAACAAAACAGTAAAAAATAGGTTGAAAATATATGTGTGTGTTATGTGAGGGTAGTGATAATATGATATACAGGAAACAAACACATAACATGATTTTCTATTTTTTCCTAGCATCAAAGATCAGGTGAGGGCATTAAAATTTTGTTTTTTCACCTAACTTAAGGCTTATGTCTCTCATACTACGAAAGTGTTGCCAAGTACTTCCGCGGAGTGGGGTCCTGGTGACCTGTAATACAGGTTTTTTTTAAAAACCTACTTCAGGCACCAGTCTCTGCAAAGCAGGCTTACCTTGCTAACCTACAATTGTATGTTCATTATGTCCATCTATGTTGCCTGTTTTGTTGAGAAAAATAAATACATTTATTATTATTATTAAAATAAAAACTAAACAATACTTAGTCCATTCATCATCATCATTATTACAGTCTCAGTTGTATGCTGAGCCGGGACCTATTTCTGACATCGCGTAATGTCATACCTGTTTTATGTGTGATTTTTACTTAAATAATATTATTATGATGTTAAAAAAAAAAACGTAAATATTCTAGTCTACCTTCATATTCATATTCATATTTTATTTATTCCTTTTTCAGATCTTGCATTTGTTTTTTTTTTCACAATTCACTGCGCATCGTTTGGCCACAGCTCTCCTGATGACGATGCGGCTGGACTGGTAACTGTGGTTTAAACTTCAAAATAAGTTGTTAGAGCAAACAAGCTGCAATAAGCAATTTCTTATCATCACTTCGTTTGTCAAAAGTCAGAAACTTCACTTATGCTCCTCGCCAAAGGTTACGAACTCGCGCAGACTAAGTTCCGATCTGGGAACTACTATAGTACCAATTAGTGAATGCTATGCGTCTAACTAACCGCAACTATTGCGAGATGCGGTCGGATGGAACAGACACGTATTGAATTTATACCAGCCGACTTGATCTAAGAAAAGCGAGCAAAACAACAGGTTTTCAAGCCTCTCACATAACTAATTCACCGTCTGCGAAAAAGCGCAAATTCCAACAAAATAAATAATTAGTACCCATTTTTGTGACAAAACGAATTTGCCGAAGAACCAAGGTCACCGACATAGCTTTCAGAATGTGCAAGTTGACACTTCAACTATGAAAGGTTCTCGAGTGGTGACCACGAACCGGAAGGCGCTCTGTAGGTGGCCCCCCACTAGGTGGACCGACGACTTTGTAAGAGTCACAGGTTGCTGATGGATGCAAATGGCTAATAGCCGTTCAGGGTGGCGTTCAAAAGGGGAGGCTTATGTTTAGCAGTAGACTTCTTCTGGCTGATGATGATGATGTTGGCGAGTGACAAGACGAGGATGCCGCTCACCGAATGGTAAGCGTCTCCGTACCCCATTACAGTTCATTGCTATGCCCAGAATATAGAGTTGCAACGGTTGAAAGTTCTACGTGGCAGAAACGGTGCTCGTCACCCTGAAATATCAAATGATCTCTTTATGCTTTGAAATTTCACTGGAAACATTGCCCTTTAATCCGTAAAATTATATAAATTCTACTTTACCTGATAATTGTTTTTCCAAGTATTGGAACGAACGTCATGGTCTTATAAACTGAAGTCGAAAGATGTAAAACTTCCCCAGACTTCTGAGTACATAGGATTTCCCGCCTCAAATTGTTTTAGTGAACGATGGAGGTAATAGAGTTTCAGTTTGACCGAACATAAACTTGAGCTGAATAATTGGTAAGATTAGCTATTAATTGACGTGTATTGATGTAATATATTTATTCATGATTAAATATTAGTATTCCGACGAGCGATGGTGGCCGAACGGTTAGGCGTGCGACTTCGAATCCTCTCGGCCCCGCACCTGTGACTGAATAAGTTATGTGCGGATTTGCCATCGCTCAAAACGGTGAAGAAAAACATCGTGAGGAAACAGGCATGCCCAAAAACTGCAATATTCAACGCGACATCTACCAACCCGCACTGCGCCAGCGTGGTAGATTACAGCTCATACTCTCTATCTAAGAGAAGGCCAGAGTCCCAGCAGTGGGAATGTGAAAGGCTGATAATGATGATTCCGACGATCAGCTCAATTCTGTCTTATCAGAAAAGCTTACAGGTTTTTCAATCACTCGCCTGATAAATTAGCATGGTGCTTGCTGCAGTTCAGAGCCATCCAAGATTTTGAACTTTAACAGTTCCAAATCAATGCACTGCATTCGGCACCCTAAGCTATTTGATGATAAAGTCTTTGTGCCCTGTAAGTTCGATGGTGAACAATCTACTTTTATGTGTAAAATCCTTGTGCCAATATTGTCAAAGCTTTGTTTTTAGTTTTTGTGTTTTGTTTTAGATAACCCTTATTATACACGTTTTGAAAAAGTTTTTTTTTAAATAATATAAATCAAAAAGACTCCTGGTAAGGTTGAAAATTACTATGAATCAATCACAATAAGACTCGGTCTTTAGAAGAGGCGTTTATCTTGTTGGAAGGATTCGGAGTGTTTTCCTCATACACTCAACATTGGGGAAAGTAGGACGAGACTAGTTTTATCGTTTATTGTGCCCCAAACCCCTCTGCGCATCGGAGGCCCGCAGATTTATAGATCGTTCAGGTGTGAACACGCAGTGAGCATTGGAGAGGAAAATCATGGAAGCCCCTGTAATTTGTCGAGTAACAAAAATCAAAGACAGATATTGTAAGATAGGCGTTACATTCGCATAGTATAGGGCATATATTTCTTTGTGCTATGAGCTTTACACTGATATTTCAAGCACGTCAGAGCGTGTGCTTTGTGAGAATGTCATACACGCAATTTTTTTGCTTACCTATGTGATTACTGATCACGTTGGATGATATTTATACACTCAGAAAGTCCATAGGTACCTGAAAATAACACGAGAAAATGTATCCTGCGTTTTGAATTATAATCAGAAGTTAA
Source organism: Opisthograptis luteolata (assembly GCA_931315375.2). Taxonomy (NCBI): domain Eukaryota; kingdom Metazoa; phylum Arthropoda; class Insecta; order Lepidoptera; family Geometridae; genus Opisthograptis; species Opisthograptis luteolata. The sequence continues at coordinate 8,158,438 of OV928049.1, read as the reverse complement.
CAAATTTGTTCAGCTCAAAACATATTTCATATCTAGCAACATTTTGGAACAACATAAAACCACACAAAACGTACGCTACGCATTGAACTTTATTTTGCCCAAACGCTCTGCATTTTCTAACTTGCTCAAATATCGTATGCACAGTTGTATGTTAAAGAAAAACAACAACGGGATACAGAAGCTGGCGAATCCAGCGTTATTCATTTCAATTTCACCCTCGCTTTACGATATTTTTGCGCCACACCTCTCATGTGCCATGAATAATGCCGAAAGCGAACAAACGAACATTTTAATAACTTTGCGCACGAGAAGATACGATGGTGGCCGAATGCAAGACGCTGATGCGGAATCCCATATTGGCTTATGACTTTTATAAATAATTTCCATCGCTCAAAACGGCGAAGGAAAACATTGTGTGGAAACCGTCATGTCAAACAATACAATGAAGGGAATGCGAGAATGTGACCTTTACTAGCCTGCATTGGACCAGCGCGTTCGTTCTCTCTGAGGCTGCTTCTAGACGCTCAAGCGATAATCATTACACAGCACAGATTTGAGTCTGTCATTTCATACAAATATGTCATTCATCGCTTCTTAAGTATTGATTAACACTTCAGCGTCATTCTAAAATACCAGTATAATCGCCTTCTGATTATTGTAGCATTTCCTTATTTATCTCGTATTTTTATACTTATATAGTATTTGGGAAGTAAATAATAACTCCGAGCTACAAAGTTTCAGCACTTTATTTGCCAGACTGAACACAACCTTTCAGATCAACGTCCAGCAAACGAATGGCCAGCCAAGTCGGTTTCACCGTATAAATCAAGTCGAGTCAAAACAAAGTCTTTTTCTAGTTGATGAACAAATTAAATTTAAAGGAAATAGTCAATGACGGTATTCTTAATTTGTATTTAAATATAAAAAAAAAGAGTCAAATGACGATTAAATAAATAATTACACTTTCAGGTAAATTAGTTAACAGCTCGGCCATCCGTTAGCTTTACGAGTCCCTCGTATTGATGGGTACATTATTTTAAAACTAATAATAAATCATTACAATAGGTAGATAGGTAGGTAATTTATACAATACGCAATAATAACAAAATCAAACTAAACTTATAGGTAACATAAATAAAACTTACCAAAATCATGAATAGTTAAGAACAAAATTATTTAAGGCTAGTAGGTATTTATGATTTTGGTAAACTTACAACATAATCACAAAGTTTTATATGCATAACGAACTTTACATTAATTAGTTATCATTATTAATCGACTCCGATGATCCATGACTTTGATCATTGTGTTATATAATTAACAATAATAATATTCTTAGTTTATTGCACTCTGCTGATTCGAAACAATATCATTATGTTTTGGCTAATTCATTAATTTATTTACATAACATGAGATAATCCGCTGATCCATGACCTTGATCGCGTTTTTTTTTTTGACTGTTCAGGACTGATTGATCCATGACGTTGATCAAACAGTTAACCCTGAATTGATCCATGACGTTGATCAAACAGTTAACCCTGAATTGATCCATGACGTTGATCAATTCAGGTACACAGTGATCCATGACCTTGATCAGTGCAACCTTTAACGATCCATGACCTTGATCGTAAATATTATTAATCATGACATTAAATAATCATAAATAACGACACGAACTTGTGGTTATTGTTGTACTAAACACAGAATTAAACATTTTACCAACACTAGTCTATGTGAAGTACCTACCTAATAAGGTACATTGAGGATAGTGACAAGTTATGTGGTTTTTAATCACTTAATTGATTATTTGCAGATTCATTGCTAGAGGGGTTATTATTTACATCATCTGTTTTTTCATTGGTGGATTCATCACTAGAAGAGCTTTCATGTACTTCATTTACAGATTGATCAATAGATTCATTAGCAGAGCCTTCACCATCTGATGACATTGGTTTGGAAAACGTTAACCATGGGAATATTTTATCTATTGCTACAACTGATTCATAACGCCTTCCTTTTCTAGTGATAGGGGTGTCCTCGATAACGAACCTTTCATTGGGGAGGACCTTTTTAATACGATAAGGACCCTGACATTTTGGCTCTAGCTTTTTGGATTGTCCTTCTATACCGGTTGCTGCTCTTATTACTCTAACTAAATCTCCTTCATTGAAAACTATATTCTTTTTCCTATGCTTGTCGAACCTTTGCTTTGCTTTTTCTTGTTGAATTTGGATTAGGTCACTAGCATCAGATCTTGACTTTAACAAGTCATCGGTTGTAGGATCTGGAGTTATATCTGATATTACGTCGTTGAGTATACCTTGAGATGGATTTGTTACATTATAGCCGAATAGCAATTCGGTTGGCGTCTTTTTAGTTGTAGCGTTAATAGTAGTATTGAAACCTAGCTGTATGTCGGGCAAGTGTTCGTCCCATATACCATTTGGTTTGTCATGATTCATAGCTCCCAATGCTGATAGAATTGTGCGATTATAACGCTCCACTTGGCCATTGGCACGAGGAGTGGCAACGGCATTACATATGTGCTTAATCCCAGTACTTTGCATAAAAGACTTGAAAATCTTACTCGTGAAACTTGTACCCTGATCCGTAATCAAACGCATTGGTGTCCCAAAATAACTAAAGTGTTCTCTAAAAACTTTAATACTTGTCGAAGACTTTGTATTGCGTACAGCCGTAAGATTTATAAATTTTGTAAACGCGTCAATCAACACAAGAATGTACGTATTACCGCGTTTAGTGCGTATAAACGGACCCAAGTGATCTGCATGGATCGTATGAAAAGGCTTGTCAACTTTTGGAATAGGATGTAACTCTCCAGCTTTAGGCCCACTCGGTATTTTATGATGGGCACATTCAAGACATGCTGCCACATATTTTTTTACAAAACGTCTCATTTTGGGAAACCAATATGTTGCCTGAATACGAGCCAAGGTCTTGTCTACGCCAAAATGCCCAATGTCGTCATGGTTACTTTTTAAAATCTGCCACCTAGCACCCTTTGGGATCACCCAGCGTTCGTTGTTGTCACTGGTAATTCGGAAGACTCTGCCATTCTTCAATTTATAATTATTAAAAGTTTCTACAGTTTCTTTAGTTTTTGGATCATTTAAAATACTAGCAATATTCTTAATTTCATCATCCGATTGTTGGACAGTAGTAAGCCAGTCGTCCGAATTAACAGTGAGAACATCTATCACATGACAGTCATTAGTAGTGGGATCTACGGGACTCCTACTTAGTGCGTCTACGTGTGCCATCCTTTCGCCAGACCTATACTCTATTTCGCAGTCAAATTCCAAGAACTGCACCCACCAACGAGCTATTCTTGGGATCAAATCACGTTTGACCAGAGTACTTCGTAACGCGTTGCAATCAGTAATTATTTTAAACTTAATTCCTAGCAAATATACTCTAAATTTTGCCAATGACGCAATGACTGCCAGAGTCTCAAGCTCAAACGAATGCAATTTTTGTTCGTCAATGCTAGTCTGTCTACTATAATATGCGACAACCTTAAATAATCCCGTTTCGTCTTTCTGCATAAGTATCCCTGCTACCCCAAGTTTACTCGCGTCGGTATGGAGTTGTGTTTCTGCATTAGGATTGTAAATAGTTAAAATAGGTCTTTGTGTAAGATGCTCTTTTAAAGTTTTAAAAGCATTTTTCTCTTCCTCACCCCACCTCCAAGAAGAATCTTTTCTTAATAGAGCAGTTAGAGGACGAGCTAGTAAAGCAAAATTCTTAACGAATCTTCGAAAGAAACTCGCGAGCCCCAAAAACCGTCTTACTTCATGAACATTTTGTGGAGCAGGGAACTTAGACACAGCTTCGGTTTTGAGAGAACCAGGTCTAATTCCCGAGGAGCTAACCTCATACCCCAAATAATCAATTTTGTTGTAGAAAAAATTACATTTACTTAATTTTAACGTTAGCCCATTTTCCTTTAACAAATTGAAAACTTCTCGTAACCGAATTAATCCCTCATTAAACGATTTAGCTGGTATCAATATATCGTCCATGTATACTAGCACATACGAACGGACTGGAGACTTCTGTACGATCTTATTGATGGTGCGTTGAAACACAGAAGGTGCATTAACGAGCCCAAAAGGCATACGATTGTACTCGTACTGGCCATCGGGGGTAACAAAAGCAGTCTTTTCTTTGGATTCTTCAGCGATTGGGATCTGGTAGTACCCAGATGCGAGGTCTAATGTTATATAAAATGAACTACCAGAGAGAAGGTCTAGTTGATCTTCTATCCTTGGAAGGGGATAGTGTTCACGCTTTGTCTTTTTATTAAGGGCGCGGTAATCCACACAGAGACGTTTTTCCCCAGACTTTTTGTTCACTAGCACTATAGGACTTGCATATGGGGAACTAGACTCTCTGACTATTCCACTATCTAACATCTCTTGAACCATATCACGAACACGTTGCCTTTCCGTAAAAGAAAGCCTATATGGGCGATAAACGACCGGATCTGAATCTTCTAGGTGAATGACCATTTCAGTTTCAGTAGTGAACCCAAGATCTTTTAAGCTATTTGAAAAACAATTTTTATATTCTTCTAAAAATAATTTGAGCCTATCTTTTTCAGCATCAGAAATATTATTGCCAATATTTAATTTGGGAGCATCTGGAAGAGGATCGATAACCTTTTGCAACTGATTGACTTGAATACGTTCATCTAATTTCAAAGCACGAGTAATGAGTTCCCCAGATTTAAACGTTACGTCCTGTTGACTAATATTCTGTACTAGTACGTTCCCTAAACCCTGCTTCATGTCATATTCTCCCGGTAATAAATAATGTTCTTTGTTTTCACATCCCCTGACTGTTCCATTAACATAGAACCTACCACAATACGTCTCATCACAAACTACCGGAATAGCATTTATTTTTCCACTTGAAATAGTAATATTTTTAGCACAGTTGAGACGGAATTTATAAAATTTATTGTTGCCCGTCTTTTGGAAAATCACATCTGTATCAGTTTTAGTTATCTTAATAGTAGGCCTTTCTGTAAATGTGTGACCTAGCATAATTGGAGTGTTAATATGAGAATCATCAACTATTAACATCTCGACATCCTTTTCCGTAACCCCTTGAATTTCGATGTTTGCAAGTGCTGAACCTATAGGACGGAAATGAGTATTACCAAACCCAGATAGTATCGGTCCATCTACTGGTTCCCATTCAATATTTAATCGTTCAGCATCACTAAGACGTATTAGTGTGCCTTCGCAACCCAGATCTACCAAGCAATCAGAAATTTTGTCATTAATTTTTAATGGCATTTTATACTTTAAACTAGAGTCACTGTTGCTTTCTATCCTTAAAATCTTTTTATTTTCATGTTGTTCACTTTGTCCTTTTTTTGGACAATCGGATGCCACGTGACCCCGTAAGTTACAGACAATACACTTGAGTTTTGGTTTTGTACACCGGAAAAAGGGATGCCCAGTTTCGTTGCAGTTAAAACATACCATCTGACTGTAATTATTTTTATGTTGTTGGCCAGTTTTGTTATTAAAAGGCAAAGAGTTATGAGTACCTTGAAAATTAACCCGTTTATCCCTATCCTTATTTTTCAAATCAACGGCTATGTTCCTATCCTGACCTATCTTAACAGACTTAAAGAATTTAAGAACCTGTTCAGGCTCCCTAAATTCCACTGCTTGTGCTCCTAATCGAATTCCTCTATCATCTATTCCAGCGATTATACAGTCTACAGCGCGTTTACCTAAAATTTCACAACGATTGAGAAGATTCATTTTGGCATAATAATATAGCACGAGCGATTCGCCATAACGAGCTTTTTTTCCTAACATCTCGGACAACAAGTCAGCATAATTGTCTCGCGAAGGAAACGATTCCTTAAGCTTTAACTTCCACTCATGCCATGAAAAAAGTAAGGATGGTAATCCTTGATACCATGTCTTTGCTACCCCAGTCAGTTTAGGCAAGGCGTAATGAACGATTTGTTTATCGTCCCAGCTATAAATTTGTGCACACTCTTCTATTTTATGAATCCAGGAATCAATACTTTGCTCTTTACAGAGGGGGTCAAATTCGGGTATAACATTATTAAGAACAGGGAACTTGTCACGATCGCCAGTGTTCCTATCCTTAATGCCTTGCATAACACTTATAAACTTTTCAAAAAATTGTTGTTGAGTATCCACATACCTAGAGTCTCTATTCGCGTTGTCGAGGTGTTCCTGGCTCGTAGGCTGCGTTGGATGCTGGCTGCTCGGGCTTGTAGACTGCGTCGCTTGGTGTCGGCTCGGGCTGGCAGAACGCGTCGGATGCTGTCTGCTTGGGCTTGTAGACTGCGTTGGCTGGTATCCATGGTCAGCCGGTTGGTCGTTGACATTAACTACTGCTGAAGGAGTACCTTGCCTGGTACTCCTTGACCTTCGTGATCGTTTCGACCGGCTGTCATCGTCTCGTTTACGATGCCTTGACCGGTGACGTTTCCGATACTTTCGCTTACGTCTCGTAACATGAGAACGATCAGCGCTTTGCGAAGAATCGCTTTCCGTTGATGAAGCCCTTTTCTTTCGTTTGGGCATTTTGGAAGCTCACCTCGAAACATAGAAAAATAGAAACATTAAAATCGAGCAACAAAAATTATTTTCATAGCAATAGAGGATCATAATCAATTTAAGCAGTACTCAAAAAAAAATCTATTGCCTGTACACTTACAGCTGTTTTTTTTTTAATAATAATTGTAGTTTCTTAAAGAAGACTAAAGAAAAAGAAAGCAAAAGAAAAAAATAATACTGTTGCTATTCAAATACAAGGTGTATTTTACATAATAAAAAAAATTATTAATAATCCAAAACACTGCAGACATGTTAAACAAGTTCAAAAAAAATCACATGCATTTATAGAAAAAGAAAATGAAAATAATAAATAATGGTGTACTTACACGTTGTATATAATTTTACTAGCGTGGGCGGTGTGATCACACCGATGTTTCAAAGGATAAATCAGTGCAATCCCGCTTCTGAACTATAATCGCCTTCTGATTATTGTAGCATTTCCTTATTTATCTCGTATTTTTATACTTATATAGTATTTGGGAAGTAAATAATAACTCCGAGCTACAAAGTTTCAGCACTTTATTTGCCAGACTGAACACAACCTTTCAGATCAACGTCCAGCAAACGAATGGCCAGCCAAGTCGGTTTCACCGTATAAATCAAGTCGAGTCAAAACAAAGTCTTTTTCTAGTTGATGAACAAATTAAATTTAAAGGAAATAGTCAATGACGGTATTCTTAATTTGTATTTAAATATAAAAAAAAAGAGTCAAATGACGATTAAATAAATAATTACACTTTCAGGTAAATTAGTTAACACCAGCGTGAGACAAGACCTTTCAGATGATGATGAAAAGCTATAAGAAATTTTATGTTGAAATAAAAAGTATGCCAATCAGCGTAAACAATTCGAATGAAGCGCTGCTTAAACCTACACCCCATCGCTTATTGCCAAAGGTCATGTACTGCCAAGCTACGATTTTCAAAGCGCTCCAGCTCTTGCCAAATACTAGCATTTCAATATTGGCAGTGCGAAGTGTAGTTTGGTTAAAATCGGGAAAATGGAACGGAAATGGGTAGCGATGTCGCCCACTGCAATATAAGCGAGGGGGCTGCAACGTCTGTAAACATTCACACGCAGACCTCAAAGTGCATCTTGTGGTGCTTTTTCATAGCCTTAAAGCGCTCGCTTACAGTGTCATTTTTCAACGTCCCGCAGCAATGCTGTAAGGGTTAACATGTAATAGGAAAGAAAAGCGCACGGTGTAAACTACTTCATATAAATTTACGTTTAGGTAAAACACTGTTAAATTAAAGTTTGTACTATTAAGTATGAATTAGTATGAAGTATTATTATTATTTTAATTATATAATTTAATTATAATATTATATGTATCATCATGGTGTCATATTCGAAACATGAGTTATTTAGGTATAAATCTAACAAAATATGGACCAATGGATTGATACAATATTTTCTGAAATTATGTGCCTACAAACCACCTTCTATTGGAGGGCTTCTTATTAAAATAATGTTTATGTGTCTTATATGTTTTTCGATGGTATATGCTTGGAAAGAAGCGGGAGTTCCACGGGGTGGCATTAGATTTTGTAGAAAAATTTTAATGTTGTTGTTTTGTTGTTAGTTTTTTTTTATTGGTTGTTGTGTTTAAATTAAGTTAATTTTGTTAGTGTTTTCTTTTGGTTTTTGTTTTGTTGTGTTTTTAGTCCTTGGTAAACGAATTGGGAAACTGTCATGGTCACCAAGGGCATGTACATTAATAAATAAATAAATATTGTCTATTTTTTTTAAGTCCAGTATTTTTTTCGAAATAATTATTTAGGAAAGCAGCTAGTTTATAATAATGTACAGGTTGTTTGCAGATTTAATTGTGTACTAAAGTGTACTTTTTTGGGTACTAGAAGTAACATATTATTATATCTGAATACAGGTATGTATGCAAATGTGTCCACGACAGGCATTACCGCGTTTCGTTGAAAATAGACATTTGTGACAGTAGCCGGCGGCAACTTAATAGAACCAATTAATGCTGCTGATTTTTAAATAAAGCATGTTATTTTACTATCTGCGTTACCTCACGGCTTTCTTGTTATCCCGCAAGATCCCTTTTCCATATTGATTCAGAAAATAAGCTTTCTCCATTCCGAATTTCACTAATATCCGTTGAGGCGTTTCAGCGTGAAAATATTACAAATAAGAAAATTCATATACTAACTTCCTTATTTATATATCACTACTAGCTGTTCCCTGCGGTCTCACGCGCGCGAACTAACCTTTATATTGCTATAAAAATAATTTTAAATCCGTCCTCAGGGTTTAAAATAACTCCATACCGAAATAGCGGCTTAACAAACAAACAAACAGGCACAAAGTTATGTTCGCATTTGTAGTTCTAGCATAGGTATTATTTATCATTGTTAAAGCTCTAGTTTGACCAATAGCTTAAAAATACACCGACGACTATCCCAAAAGTTCTATAGAAAAAACATCAAAATTGACCAATCCATTTCGGATTGAGGGACATACAAAGAAATAAACAGAACAAGTTTCACTTTCATAAAGCAGAGAGAAATAATATCTGTTGTTAAGCATGAATTAAAGAAGAGTCGGAAACGAGTGTTAAAATAAACATTTTTTCATTCCATTTTAATCCGATACCTACTTTTTATCAGCCGTTTAAAAAGCAGCGTTCTGAATCCGAGTGATATAATTGATTCTTTAAAATAACCGATAGCTCACTTTCCACAGCCAAACCGCAGATTTTGGCATCGCTACAGTTACAAAAAAAAAGTTATGTGTGTTTCGTTAAATCGCAGCCAGCAGATTGACCAATTCATTTCGTGGGGTCGAGCAAATACCGGCGTAATTTAGAGCACTGCTGACGCAATGCAAAAAGGTAAAGGAGAACTTTTCTAAAGCTTTTAGCTTCCTTTAGTAAACGTTTGGCTTTTAACGTGCGGTGTATTAATCTACTAAACGTAACTGGAGGAACTACTAAAAATGGTAAGCGATCCGGTAAACCTCCTTTCACAGATATTGATCATGGTATCTTCTATTATATAAAATCTATCGATGTCACATTCGTCCCTCCCTATGATTTCCTGTACCAAATTTAGAATAAGGGAACACATAATATATCGTCTCATTTTAGTTTACAGTGTTACAGCTCTTAGCATATAGGTCAATCTTGTTACTGCCCCTATAATATCTTTTCAATCCTATATGTACTAAGCTATGTATTACTAAAAAAAAAACTCATGACGTACCTGCAAACGAATAATCTATACATTTCTGGAATCATAAAAATGATATAAGGATATTTTATGATTCTCGGTATCTTCTCACAAGATTACCGAGAACCTTAAAAAAGTATCACGACATATATTATTATTATATATTATACAAAAATATTCTGTTACAAAGTATGATGTCTTAGCATTTAATGAGACCTCCAAAATTGAGAAGCTTTTACTGTATGAAATATATTTTAATTTAAATAATCTGCATTAATTCCCAAGCACAATATTTTCGTGTAATTTTTCGTATAACCAGCTTTTTATTGAAAAGGCAGTTCAGTCTGTTACTATAAATAGTACTAGCTACGCCCTGCGTTTTCACCCGCGTGGACTACACTTCAGCGCGATAAAAATTATCATATGTTGTTTTCCATGGCCCGAGCTACAACTACAAGGTCAGTTTAGCGGTAAAGTCATGAAAAGGTAACAAACAAAGAAAGATAATACATTTTGAATATATAACATATACCTAGTATGGATTATTCTAATATGTATTAAGAATGAAACTGAATAAAATAACTAACGTATGTCGAATGGACTGGATTTGGAGACACAATATCCACAAATACTCTTCAAGATATCAATAGCAAATCACAAAAGACTTTTTTCACAATATCCCTTCGAATGAAGGGCGAGCTTTTCGAAAATATTAAATTTCTTTGATTTCTTGTATCAAAAGAAATCGTAATGGCATCAATATGGGCTTTCTTCACTCCGAAATATTACTTTCGCAATGTTTGAGATTGTGATTTTTGTGAGGACAATACACGTTATATTACATGCGGGGTCAGTCACTTAAATCGTCACAAATATTTAAGTTTCAAACGCCTCCAAGAGATTTTATTACTAGTTACAGGGTAGCGTTTCACCACATGTCATGTAATACAGGCAATTTTAAATGTAAATAAATAAATATAGGGGACATCTGCACACAAATTGACCTAGCCCCAAATTAAGCTCGAAACTTGTGTTATGGGTACTAGACAACGATATACATACTTATATAGAGAAATAAATACTTATATAGATAGAAATATCCAAGACTCAGGTACAAATATTCGTGCTCATCACACATATATTTACCCTTACCGGGATTTGAACTCGGGACCGTCAGCTTCGCAGGCAGGGACACTACCAACTCGGCTACCACGTCGTCAAATTAAATTAAAAAAAAATAGTTCAAAAATTTCCGATAGATGCTGTAAACGACACATGGACAGGAGTTCCCTTTTTGAATTGGCCTTATTTGAAGACCATTTACCTGAGTTATAATAGGAACCATGTACACGAGATATATAGCTAGGTAAAGCTAGGTTATAGGGAATTTTAAAATGCCTACCATCGAGTTGAGAATCTGTCACCAATTACCTTTATCGGTGCTATCGATGTGTTCCAGTAGCCTCACTTGAGAGCCCAATTCAGGCTTAACGTGGTGTTACTTTTGACAAATCGTCGCTTAACAACAGATAACTTGCCATTAACTGCTGTAAGAACTGAAAAAAGTAGGTCCTATTGTAATAATGTGGACCACCAAAATCCTTATGCTACATCTACTGTACTCAGTTTTTCATCAATCTCCACTTAATGATTAATTGCGTAAGTTTACCATCTGTTTGTTTAAATAACTTTATTGTTTCGATATTCCGAACTTCTACAATTTAAGAAGTTAATTTATCATAGCTTCTTGAATTTGAGATTAATATTCTGACAGTTTGTTTTCAACTGTATCTTTTAGTTAACATATTATATTAACTTAGGTATGTTCTGAACTGAACGAGTCTTGTTAATAAAGTGAAAGAAAAAGTATTTTTATTCGTAGTTGGTTATGAAAGGAGACTAATTAGTCTTGTTGAATAACTTTTTAACAAAAGTTAAGAAAAAGATGAAGTGATTTTTCGTAAATGGTTATTGGTTGCAAAAATGTGACTAAAAGTTTTTCTTTGTAGTAAAAACTATTTTATCATTGCTATCTATGTACTTACTCTATTTATATAAGTTGTGAATTGGCGTAAAAGTTTTTCTTTAGGGACCATCGAAAATGAATGCCTCTACGCGGGTCCCTTACCCCCTCATCGCCTATAACTTAACGCAGAGTCATTATCCAACATGAAACTATCAAGTTTATAAAGCTTAGATACCTTATGCCACGTTAAAAGTCGTCCTTCTTCTAACTTTCGCAGCGATATTGCCAAATGGCATCGCCCAATCGTCCATAACGCAAACTTTTCCCTTTTCAGGCGCTTTCATGGTGAACGAATATTCAATTTCTATGACATGGAAACATCGAACGAATGCATTATCTGACCTTTAAGTTTTTTTCGTGTCACCGCTTTCGCTTTCAGAGACACGTGATTGGAACGAGGATAGAATGGAGCCGAAATTTGTAAGAATTAATGAAACGCTTGTCTAAACGAAATTTGGAGATAAAAGGTTGTCTGAAGATTTTTGCTCTTTATAAGTGGGTAGGTACTTAAGTGACTAAGTTAAGTACTTAAGTAGATTTTGTATAATAAATATGTATAGATACTGGAATGTCAATGTTTAACTATGCTATTTGTGCTAAAATGGATTGATTTAGTCTTTAGCGACAAAAGATATCCGCGTCAGTATTTTTTTGGAAATACACCTACTATTCGAAATTATACAGAAATGGATCAGTATCATCATCAACCTATTAGTATGGGACACAGTCTACCGTGCTGGCCCGGCGCAAGTTGGTAGAAACAGATCATGCATGTGAAAATATTAGTAACTCAATATCAAATAGATATTCCATGTTAATTGAAATTAATATCTCAAATGAACATCATCTAAAGCATTCTTAACGACGTTACGATTTATTATGGGCATGCAGTGCCCCGTGGTTTCTAGAGCGTGGATATTCCCGCAGGGAACATGCGATTTCTGGGATAAAAAATAGATTATGTCACTCTCCGGCCCAAACTAATCACTCAAAAAATCACGTGGATTCGTTACTCCGTTGCTGCGTGAAAGAAGAAGAAATCTACAAACATGCTTTCGCTTTTAATACTTTAGTAGGAAAGTAGAAAATAAGTAGGGATATATACGCATCGTAATTTTTGACTTCATAATTTTTCTTTTATTTTTAACTGAGCTTATGGCAAATTCTCCAGTAGGGCAAACCGTGGATAGATTGGTTATTGGGAACGGCCGTTACTGTACGCAAAATGTCTAATGATGTTTCAGATTAGCTATGTTTACCCCTTAAATAAATTTTCATGAGGTATATCAAGTACCTACTACCTATATGTTCCTTAAATCCTGACACATAGGATACATTTCTTCCCAAAAATGCATGGTTCTGACAGCTAGAAAGGTAGAAAACCGTAGGCAAAACTGCGAGGTGCAGCTAGCTTACTTTAAAAGTATTCAAGCGTACATGAAAGACCAAACCTGCATATAAACGGTGGAATTCTAAAAATTGCGCACTATTCTGGAATGCAAAATCTACAGTCGCAAATGGAAAACCAAGCGATTACCAAGTAGCCTTTATATGTTAGATCGTAGGTCGTATTACTAAGTGCTAAATTAGGACTTTGCACGGCACTCGATAATTGTGGAGTAACCTAGAGATTCAAAGGTTACTTACTAGGTTGAAACAATCGTTAAGTCTCAATTGTGTCTTAACCTAAAAACAGAAATCTTATGCCTCTATTATAAAAGTTAATATCGTGTCTGGCTCAATAAATATTGGTATATTAAAAAAAACAGTATGGAGCTTGACGATGCTATAAAAATATAGCAGAATAAAGGCCCAGTTATAACAATTCTTAAGGAAAGTAATCGAACCTTAATGTAAAAACAAATTATGGCATTCTATGCAACGAAATATGGCAAGTTAAGCGTGATCAGCAGATGCGGTGAATTTCAATCTCCCATGCTTTCAGTGAACAATAGTATTGTCAAGTAGTAGTAGTACAGGTAAACAATTTTCTCTATACGTAGAGTTTTCTCGGCGAAACGTGCTATCGGTAAATAATTGTATCCGCTAATAATGTAATCACATTTTACTCGGAGACGTCGCAAATCCATATAACTTTGGTCAACGATTAAATGGTCCGTTTAGTTGTTGACCAAGAGTTTACATGTTTCTTAGAATTAACTCGCTTCCTATTATTCTTTCTATCTGTTATCTCTTTGTTGTTCTGTTTTTAGTCTTATGAATTGTTTTACAGCTCCAATAACTATGCGAAGGTTTGAACTTAATAAACATTGGCAATGGTAATTAGACTTGGTCAAAACAAGGGTTAGGCACTTTTTTGCACTTGACTAGATATACAAAAATCGATGTATTTTATGGACTCTAAAATGGCCGGACTGATTTGGATGATCGAATCAACCGATTTTTTTTTTGTGTGTGGCTTTTTTGTGTCATACTTTCCCTACAAATTGAACAGAAAACCTATCCATCCACAGCTATACATAATAAGAACTACCCATGCAAAGCCGGGCCAGGTTACTAGTAAAGAATAAGCAAAATCCTTATCATTGAATACGCCTTTCTTTTTCGTTCCACAGATCATTAAGAAAACCACCAATCGGAGTTGGTTTCGCTTTCACGTCTCTCATTGAAACGCAAATCGATTCCGTTCTCGCCGAGTCTCACCGAATATGGGAAAGACTCGAGCGTGAATTGAAATTGAAGAATATCGAATCTATAAAAACAATTTTCGTTCTCAGCATGTTGATATAGGGTGCGGGGTGTACTGTTCGACACCATTTCGTCGGGAAATGCGCGAATGTGATACGTGACTTCCCACCAGACGAGATTAGATCGATGTTGGACTTGCTGAGTTTGACGCAAGACTTTCAGACAGTACGATGCGATGTTGTTGTACTTTCAAGCTAGAAAAGCGCTTGTGTTTTATTTGTGCAACTGAAAATTACAAAAGAACTCACGCATCACGCGTCTGACCACGTTCTCAGCTAATGGAAAGGGATGGTGTTGCTTAGCATCGCATAATAGAACGTTATGATACAAGTGTACAAATATCAATGCACACGTTTAATGCTACGTTTCTCAACACGCCTGCGAGGAAAAAAACAGACTTACTAACATTTTCATTTCTCATAATTGGAAAGTCAGCAGAGCGGAGACGGAGCGGAGCGGAAGCGAAACGGGAGCGAAGCGGGAGCGAAAAGGGGTGTGAAGCGGGAGCGAAGTGGGAGCGGAGCGGGAGCAGAGCAGAAGCGAAGCGTTAGTGGCGGTACTGGCTATGCTGTTGATGCTTGGTGCAAGGATCGGGGTAAGAGTCGGCACTGACCCGCCACCATTTACGCTCCTACTCCGGCTCCGCTCCACGCTTTGATCAAGAATACCCTATATATGCCTTATAGTTTAGTGTCAGCAAACATGAGGTCCATCTGATGTTTAATGGTCACGGTTGCCTATCTGCAACACAGAGCATTGTCAGTGCGATGCCTACCTTTGATAGAGACGACTCTTTCTACTCTACTCTTGAACCTCTCCCGTCTTGGATCGCGTCGTGTAAATACATCACCTAGCACTAAGTTGTGCTGAGAAGGAACTAAGTTGCAATCTCTACGGACGATCGAACGCTGCGTGTCGGGCAGGAAGTTCACGCTAACACTTTTAGTCCCTGTTAAAAGTTCCCGTAAGTCTGGCAAGTTTTGTGGCTTTAACGTACTCTATGTATCGAAATACAGGTACAGGTGTATTTCTATACTAAAAAGTTCAAAAAATTATATAATTTAGAGCAATAAGTAAATAATAAATATCGGGGACCATTGCACACAAATTGACCTAGCCCAAAATTAAGCTCGAAACATGTGTTATGGGTACTAGACAACGCTAAATTACATACTTAGATAGAGAAATAAATACATATATAGATTGAACTATCTAAGACTCAGCAATAAAAACCTTTTTGAAATGAAAATCCGGTAGATGGCGTTGACGAGACATGGTTCTGAAGAATTTTTAAAAGCTCACACAGCAAATTAGGTAAACATTCAAAAAAGCTTGCATTATTCAGAGAGTCTGAGTTATTTATTTTTCGATATGAGAGAGTACCTGTCATTGAGACATCCTAAATTCAAACCTTTTTGAAACCCCTTTTATGAAATGAAAATCCGTTAGATGGCGTTGACGAGACATGGCTCTGAAGAGTTTTTAAAAGCACACGAAGTACAGTAAATATCCAAAAAACGCTTGCTTATTCAGAGAGTCAGAGTTATATATTTCTCAATGTGGAAAAGAACCTGTCATTGAGAAATACTTAATTCAAGCAGTCTCCGTTTTTAACACACAGAGAAACAAACATGACTTAAAAAGTTAGATGTGTACATGCACGTTTTATTTATCGCTTTACGTACACTGCAACCCATTTTCTTTCATATATTCTACGATACATTCACAGAGTTTACAAAGAAGTTTCACTTCATGAATCATTCTGTATCTAAATTCAACCATCATCATCATCATCATCAGCCGGAAGAAGTCCACTGCTGAACATAGGCCTCCCCCCTTGAACGCCACCATGAACGGCTATTAAGGCATTTGCATCCATCGGGTCCCTGCGACTCTTACAATGTCGTCAGTCCACCTACCTACAGAACGATTACACTAACAAACTTAAATTTCCGACCATTGTAAATCCGTTCCGACGCTCTGTCAACTGAGCTAGTTGTTCTTTTCCGTTTTCTAAGAACGATTGAACCAAATCAAAAAGTTACAAGCCTTTCAGTCTTCCTAGTTCTTGACTGGCTAGCTGTTTTACATTTCACAGGGTATCGTTTTACTACCAGTCACGTGATGTTAAGTGACGACTAGACTAGACTAGACTAGATTGGGAACCACGTCCTGTAGTTGAAAACCTCAACGAATGTTCTATTCAATAATAATCCATCTCTAGTGTAAGATGACTATATTTAATCGTTTTTTAGCTAATAGATAGATAAAAGTCTACACTGCGTAGTGTTAAGGAATTATATATAATATGAAAAGACAGTAGCAGTGTACGCTGACTGTTCGAGTACATCGTGAACTACGGGTAAAGTTGGCCTCACTACATGAAAAATGCATTTAGTTTGAGCTACTAACTGAGGGCCGCCTACTGGAAGACACTCGCCGTACCAGAGTATTGGAAACGTTATTTTTCCTACTCTCAACATGTCAATAAACTTTCTAGTCTGATGGAATTTTGTTTGAAGTTTTCAGTAAATAATACAACGGATTTTAGACGCGCTGCATGTTGCGGTTTTCTCGTTATGTAAAGATCGTTGGCATTACATAAATAACTAGCTGTTCCCCGCGGTTTTAGGGATCGAATCCCAAAAAACCTTTCTTAGTACACCTGATGTTAAGTGACGATCAAGACAAACACACCCTCCAAATTTCAAGTTTCTACGACCAGTGGTTTAGGGTGTGCGTTGATATCAGTCAGTACTTTGATTCTTATATATATCGATTTCGGAATAAAAGGTGTTTTAAAAAGTGGCGAGTCACCATCTGCCTTTATGCAGATCTGATATCAAGAACACCAATTTACGTAACATAACGTTTTAACGTTTTTACGCATATTAACGCTTTTCCTCTTTTCAATGCATACATGTTTTTTCCGTAGCGAGAATCAAATTTGTACACACACTTTGCAGTTGGCTGTTCGCCATTGCGCCGTGTTTGTATGGGTATGATTTTTAACACTCTTCAATTAGCTACACTCTTGTAACTCAATAAAAACTGAGTAAACAAAGAACAATGGCCAAAACGGACCTGAGGTTGTAAAAAAAACGAGTAATATATAAAAAAACAGTAATTTTTTGCTTATTAAGATTATACAATTTTGAACTTCGTAGTGTCTAATGACATTTGTTTCCTTTTGCTACGCTACAATACGTCTTATTCTACCAATTTTGATGTACTTTTTATTCTTTTTCTGAACTTATCGTTAATTTCACAAACCAATAACAGTTTTAGGCCGGTCGTATAACTTCAATAAGCTATTCGTATTTTTTATTCAAAATATATTGCTATCAGGTCCAAGGCAGTATGAAAAGTGGCAAATGTACTTTTGGAAGTCAATTTCAACCCACTTCTAGTATGTCGTACTCGTATCAAGTTTCCGTTGACCTGCTCTGCAAAAAGGCGCTACCTTTGATGCGTAGGAACCACGTGCAAATAAAAATCGTCGCACTGTGCAGTCAGGAGAGCTATAAAATAATATTTATGACGTTCAAAACTGTCAAATGAATATATGAGAGGGAAAATTCGTTTGTGCAGTTTGTAGAGCCACCCTGGGCACTGGGTCATGGTAAAAAATGGGACTGTGCACCGATTTCAATTTGGCGCAGCCGTTACTGTACCAACTAGCGAGGTGTCGTAGTACCAAACAGAGTTGGAATTGCTCTGTTAGTTAAAAAAACAGAGGGCTTAGCCAAGGTCTCTTTCTGCAATCGGTAATGCCAATAGAAAACTAAAAATATCTATGGAAATAACACACTGTACACGTAGAGAGAACAAATGATTAGAAAAATCGTGGACAAGTTTACAAGTTAGTTATTCTTTCGAAATGATAGAAAAGAAAAGGTCGTAAATATAATGCCGATTGCTACGTCATCTACAAAATGGTGGCCTATTTGCATATTGATAAGCGCAAACAAAACGGTGTCTTAGTTTCTGGACACTCACACGCTAACATACAAATATCTATTCGAGTCAAATATCTAAGTTCAGCTTGTGACATTCACGAGAATTTTGAACTACAATGGATTTATTAAAGGTTTTATTTCTCTATGAATAAAGCCCAAGATTTTAATTGTTGTGGAAATTGAACAGATACGAAACCTTTGCAACTTGTCTTGGCCTTTAGACCTACTAGAAGAAGGGTTATAGAAGAGGTACCAGAAAAGAGAGCATTTGTTGATCACATTCAGAGTTGGAAATGTCGAGGTTCCCAGTACAGGCATAGTGTGGCGCCATCTTCGACCACGACTTGCGTGAAAAAACTACCCAGCAAAATAAAAAAAAGGTTATTGACTTTAAATTTCATAGCAAAACCATTGATTCAGTGAAAAGAAAATACGTTTAGTGTTAAGTTCAACGGTTACTTTGCCTCTTCGAAACTCCCACTAACTGGCACAGAATAACAGACTGTAGTACTTTTGTTTAAAAGTTCTAAGTAAATAGTCTTGTTTCACAAAAAGGTGGGGTCTACTCGTTCAATTACAGTTACAACGACTTTTTTTAACGAGACACACAGTTTTTCAACTTTCAATGTCGAGTAGCCAGTCGAGTGAGCTTATGAATGAATTACTTCTTTACTTCGCTTCTGGCTTTTCGTTTATTGACTTAAAATCTGTTTGTAAGAGTTTTTCATTGATTTGCAGTATCGGGTTACTGTTTTATTTAACTCTAGAAAAACGATATTGATAAGTTAAGACAAGTCATAAGAAAAATCATAAAAGATTTATGGAGGTTTATAATAGCTGTGCCGTGGTTTTACCCGCGTTCAGATTACGATAGATTACAATATCACATCACATTAAACTAATAACTAATATTGTAAATGCGAAAGTTTGTGAGTGAGTGTGTGTGTTTGTTATTTCATGACGCTGAAACGGCAAAATGGATTAAGATGAAGCTTAGAACACGGATAGCTTAAACTATAGATTAACACATATACTAATGTTTGTTACCGTCCCACTCCGTAACAATCAAAAAGATTTAAAAAAAAATATTTGGTAGGTATTTGAGGTTCCAAAATCAGAACGCAAAATCACCAAATTAAATAATTATTTTATCGTTATATTTGTAATTGTCAAGAAAAGGTTTCTACGAAAGTTTTTTTTGGAAAGTCCACCGGGAAATGATGAAAAACTGAAAGTGGCTTTTTTTCTATGGGATTTTTGTGTACCTACTTTCATTTAAAATACTTTTTATTGTTATTAAACGCGGATGAAACTGCGGGATATACCTAGTAAAACTTGAAATGTGCATTATCTACAGAATAATCGGAAACCCGTGACCACGGGCTGCAGCCAGTAACATAATATAAAATAAGGGCTAAAAGGTCTACGTGTTAAAATGGTTGATTGACGTGACTTCGTGATTTATGGGTTCTGTAACTAATTGTCACAATAATTGTGCCAATGTCGGTTCATTTTAGTTTCACAAACCATATTATAGGGATTGAGAGTGGGAGAAGAAAAGAATACGTGTCTAAGAGCTTTGCTTTATCGGACATGCAAAGTAGGTGATTAGTCAGTAGGCATAAAGAGTTTTAACATCCATACATCTCAGGGTGCCGAGCGCAATGAGTTTCCACGCAGGATTTTGAATTAGTAAATTTCAAAATTCTGGGCAAACATGAAACTTTAGTCAAGCGACTTTGGTGACAAAAAAAAAACTCGCGTTCTTTAGTTTAATCTCTCTGGTCAATAAGTTTGCCTAGTAATTGCGTTGGTAATAACTCTTGCATTCAACGCTGGTTACGATGAGTGGTGTGAAAGTTGACTTCATCCATCTCACGTCACACGATGATAACGTTAATATTGCGAAGTATAATGACAACATTTCCAAGAAGTGTAACCAAATATTCACAAGTTTTAATTAAATAACGAAAAACAGAATTACGAAGTTTGAAAATTAATTTTCTAACCGCTCCAAGATAAATTGCACTTTGTTTTCCTTTCTCTAATCAAGTTATAATTGTTGCAGCATCACAAACCTCGCAGAAATTGATTGTTCAAACGTAATTACGTTTGAAATGTTTAAATAAAATTACGGCGGAATTGTTTAAACAAAGTTATGTGCCTACTGTATAAATTGTGAGTCGTCTGAGCGGAGTTGGCAAGTACCTAGGTTTTAATTGAGGATTGTTTTAACGTGTGAAGAGCTCCCCGGTGGTCGTGCCAGGACATACTTGGCAGGAACAGCAGCCCGAGCCCAGAACCGATATTATGTGTTCTGAATACTGCAAATTCATTATCCACGGAACTCTAATCGAACTCGAGATAGAAGAACGTGAGTACTTTGTTTCTTAACGATGTCGTAGTACGTTTTTTGTCTGGAAAATTGGACTGAGCTTAACGAAACTCGTGTAGATTCGAGTGTCTTGGTTCTTCTTTATAAGATTATAAACAAAATGAGATTGTTTATAGCGGTTCTCATTTCTTGGTTGGTCTGCCTGGTGCGGGTTACCTACAGAACGTCTTGCGGTTCGTGGTCACCACTCGAGAACCTTTCTTCCTTTTTTGGTTATCAACTCGTCGAACAATGTGACCTGTCCTGCCATTTCCACTTCAACTTTCAAATCTTTGACATACCGCTCAGAATTAAGATATTACTTGTTTAAAAATAGCCACGAGTAGGTACTGTTTATTCTTCATAAGTTTAGTCTTTTTTCATATGTATATGACTTAGTAAGGGCGTTTTCAAACATTATCTTCGAAAATAAACATCTCGCTTCACTTCATTTCAAGAGTATCCCTGAAAACATCATGAGGAAAAAGAATGGCAGACACTTGTTTAAGATCGATAAAAAGATTTTGTTTTATTGTTCCCGTGAAGGAATCGTATATATTCTTTGTGTCAGATTTAACCGATCATATTTTACGCTCAGAGACCATTCAGGGGTGGGACATAAAAATACATTGCACAAGTTTCTCTTCCTGATTTATATAGGCCACAGATCAAAGAAAAACATTATATTACCTTATATTTACTGGTTTACGTGATTTAGTACGTTGATGACCTGAGTATTGATTTGTTTGGTAGAAATAGGTAAATTTATATGAAACTGTATACGTTTGTTAGAAATAAAAAAGTTGATGAATTTTATGATGAAGTTATTTAGAACCAGCAATATATGAAAAGAAAAATGCCAAAAAAGCTATGGTTTCATTACGATGTTGTTCTCCTGCGCTGAAAGCCCAAGCTTATTTGATCAGATTTGAAATAATGTCACGCCACTGAGCTATGATCGTTTTGCTATTTTTTGAAATACTCGTACCAATTATAACATACGTTTTATACTACTATCGTAACAAACTAATACTATTCATTAGAAATATTACTTATTCCTTAATTAAATATCTTGATCTCAATCTCGCGATGACCAAAAAAAAAATATCAAAAGAAATATTTTTTCAACATTTGAGATGAAACCGGTAATCTGATCTCTAATAATTCAAAAATCAGCCGTCAATTTTGAAAGGGTGGACAGGTTAATTATTCTAAAGAAAATTGAACTCCCGGGTAATTTTACGTTTCGTTTAACCATGATTGAAGTGTTGAATTATGGCCTAAAATAAGTTAAATTTACTTCGAAGCAAGCAGTCTAAAATTAAGAACAAGAAATTATTTTCAAGACGCGTGAGATGAACAGGAGGCCAACCATGAAACGTAATTCCAAAGTTTCAGCACAAAATTTCGTGCGATTCGTATCCTGAAACGCATACGTTGCGAAATTGGTCCTGAAGATACCACCTGACGTTTTGTTCATCCTAAACCCTACCATGAAGTAGTCCGAACAAACATAGTAATGCCAATTTGGCAGTAGTTCTTTCGTAATTTTAACCTTTTCGTTTAGAACCGAAGTTTCGGAGAGACATTTTCATGGTGGGCCTAGAGATAATGTAAAATCATGCTGGGATCACTGAAATAGATTGAATTTAGGACTCACAAGGTATAGTGCAGTCAAATTAGGGGTCTCAAGTTCAAGTTTTAATAACATCATTTTTGTCCACATTTTTTGTTCAAAAACAGTAAAATGTACTACTTTTTACTATACTTTTTGAAATAAAGCGTAGAGAGCGCACGGTGCTCAGCCACACGAGAGGCGCTTCGCTTCGTCTTTTTTGGCTTATTTAGCTGGGCTAGTAGGTGAACTATCTAGTTCTATATATATCTGGTTGGGAAAGAAGCACAATTTTTAATAGCATTGCCAAATTTAGCCTTAAGAAAACGGTTACCTTCTCTATACCTTTTTCAAGAATTTAAGATACCTTTGCTAAATTTCATAAAACCTAGGCAGCTTTTTTGGCATCATTGAGTCATGTAAAGTGAACGGCAAATGAGCTGCTTGCATCTTGTTTTTTCGATATAACTTGGGAGCCTTGAAGTCAAGAGTGAATAGATATCTTCTAGGCAAGCATTCTCCATCATCTTCTTCGTTATCACTTGCCATCAGGTGAGACTAGGGTCAAATGTGTAATTATTAATGCATAATATCATGAATTAATGAAATAAACAAACAGCTAAACTTTCGCATTCAAAATATTAGTCTGATGTGATAATATTGTCGCAAAGTCACATCGAAAACCTTCAGTACTTTGTAAATGCTATTATGAAAGAGCTAAAATAAAGGAAACAGACCGAAACATTTATATCAGAACATCGATTCCTGAAGCATGCAAATAAAACTCCTAATGATCATTGTTCCAGCTACGTAAATAAAAGGTCGAGAGAGCAATGAGAGTTGCAATGAAATTTGTTTTATAGCCGTCCATTTAAATGAATACCTTCGCGGAGCGAAGCTTTCATGAAATCAAATCAAATTGCCTAGAGGGTCGTAGATGATCAATTTGAGTTTCAACCTTGTAATCATTGTGTTTGAAACATGAATGAAAGTTATTATTTCCTTGCTTTTTTAAACATCCTCTCTTTGTTTATCTGCCGCCGAGCACCTATCGGTATGTTCCGGCAGCCTCACTTGAACGCCAGTTTCTGATCCAGGTGCGTGACGTGAAGAAAATATGTAAATATCCCGTTTCTAAAGCTAATTCTAATAGTAGCTATTGAATATAAAATATGTTCGAATAATCTTTTTACTCCGTTATAGAAGCAGTTATATTAAAGCTTAAAGCAGCCACATTTTAGTCCTCAGTCACAATAAGCTCGATCACCAAACTCTAGCTTAGTAAACTAAAACAGAACTATCACGCTGAACAAGCGCACCTAAAAGCCCGAACACCCGAACACTCCATTATCGACTAACTAACACATTCAAAGGTGTCACACCAATCTGTCAGGAGGGTCGAAATTAGGTATAGCATTTAAATTGAAATACTGGCGTTGCTAACTCGATTTCTGGGGGTCGGACGGAGGCGGGACGGGCCTCACGAGTCAGAGCTGTACCTACTCGTGTGTGCCGGAAATTCACTCTATATTATTACCTTTCCAAGCCGGCTTAGTTCCGTGAGTAATTGAATTATGAGTGAATGTTTTATCGTGCGAGGGTTTAGGTGAGAGAGGGGTTTAAATGGTCGGGCGGTTGATGGAGTTTGGTGTGTTAGGCCGAATGTGTGAATCTTATTTGTTGCAATTGCAACGCTTTTTTTTAGTGCATGAAGGCTTTTTTGAGTGACTTTGTGACGAGGCAAGCAAGTCATTCTACTGATCATAAGCGTAACGTTTAACCACTACAGTTCACCATCATCATCAGGAAGAAGTCCACAGCTGAACATAGGCCTCCCCCTTTGAACGCCACCATAAACGGCTATCAGCCATTTGCATTCATCGGCTCCGTGTGACTTTTACCTTGTCGGTTAATAAAATAGCAAAGATTTTAGTTTTGACGTCTTATATTACTACTTCCAATCAAATTACTTTAATGCATACCTTAGAAGTCGGTCGTTAGGTTTGATCGTGCAATATTATTGTGCTTTCGTGAAGGAAAAACTTTGTGATGAAAACATAGCTTGATGGTAAAGTGTTGTCTAGTTCTCGCCTGGCCAGCTACCACCCAAGCACTCAATCTGTTGCAAAGCATCTATGTATTCCGGCATTCCCAATGCAGGCGTAGTGTAGCGTACCACCACCTTAAACCACCTCGTCACTTCAACTTAGATGATTTATTTATGGTGTAAAAATTAATTATAAAGTCAAAGGTAAATTATAAATCATGATCATAATGAAACCTTCTTTCCCTTAAGGCAAAATCTAAGTAATATTTCCCATTAGACATTATGAATAACGTTAGAAGAACGAGCTTGTTTTCTGTATTAAAATACATTTTCCAATATTGAAATGTTATTGTCATGTATAAAGTGAAGCGCCGAGTGCCTCTAGAATAGGACGAAGGCACTTGACACATACAAACGGTGAAGAGTCCTCCAATTTGTTGAGAAGCTCGCTATATATATTTATACTTGTACCTTCGACAAAATTATTCGATACTTATTGCTGTGCACACTTGAAAAATGACTTTCAAAGCTTCTAATTAGGTGCCGGTGAAATAATTTATTGGAATACTAACTGGGCCCCACGGTTACACCCCCGTTTTTCATTTCCTGGGTAATTTTTGCAAGATAAAAGTAGCCTATGTTTTGATCCATGATTGAAGGTAGATCTACCTTTTCCTAATTTTACACAAATTCGTGAAGGCGTATTAGCGCGAAAGAGTAACATACATACGCAATTACTTAAAAAAATTTGCTTGTATCATTTTAATGTATTGTGATAGAATGATTAATAACAAAAAAAAAAACTTCATTTTTATCATCTTTATCTTCGTTGCAAAACATTTTATAAAAGTAATTTATAGCGATGATGGCTCAGTGGTAGTGACGTCGGCTTGCGATCCGTAGGACGTGGGTTCGAATCCTACAATGAGCTTGAGCTTTCGGTGAAGGAAAACATCGTGATGAAACCATAGCTTGATGGTAGGGTATTTTCTAGTACTCGCCTGGCTAGCTACCACCCTCTTGTTAAGAATCTGTCGCCAAGCACCTATTGGTGTGTTCCGGCAGCCTCACTTGAGAGCCAGTTCCCAGTCCAGGTGTAGTGTGGCGCATCTTCGACCACATCGTCACTTAACACCAGGTGACTTGTGGTCAAACACTACCCTGTAAACAGTAAAAAAAAAAGTAAGTAAATAAACGCCACAAAAGAAATACAACAATATAATTGCAAGAAAAATGTAGAAGCTTTGATGGTGACATATTTATATTGACGTAGGGTTGGTAGGTAGGAATTTACCTACTTTTCACATATATTTATATGCTTGGTCCTAACGATCTCGGAGTACAAAAACTAATATGAAAGAAATCCTTGATACACATACATATTTGTATAAAGTAAACGGATGATAGATCCCTTCCCTCATTAGAATAAATACTGTTGTTTTGGTTACAGTCTTTTCTCCTACAGTACTATTGTTTTGGTTTTACATCAATTAACTTACTTTATATATACTTTTAAAATAGACTAAAAATGGTAAAGAATTCAATTGAAAACTAATACAAGATCGCTTTGAAAATAAATCTAAATAAGTACAACGTACTAATATTTGCTATTTTCATTTAGCAAGATAAAATTTATTATAAATTGCCTAAGCAATTTGTTAACTTTCAAACAAATTGCAGACGTCCTAGCGAAATTTAATTTCAGTCATAAAGAAAATATGCCCAATGAAGCGTGATATTTAATGAGCGAACTTTTGCCACTACTCCGCTATTACTATGGTGGCTATACGAGTACTTGAATAGATTTTACGAATTATTCAGTTAGATAAAAATATTTTCTACAATTTTAATTCATAATAAATAATTGGGTTTTGAAGATAATAGCGTATTGGCTGTGACGTTAACATGAGCTTGCGGTGAAGGAAAACATCGTGATGAAACCAATAGCTTGGTGATTGGACATTGTTTAGAGCCACCGTCAAGTTTTTGTCGACAGGCACCTAACGGTGTGTTCCGACAGCCCCATTTGAGGATCAGTTCCAATCTAGGTGTATCGTAGCATGACTTAACATCAAGTGATTTGTGGTGAAACGTTACACAGTAAGATGTAAAAAATACATTTGAAAAAAAACCTCTTAGAGCAGGCCTGGTGTCCCAGCAGTACTGGTGATGATTCACACAGTCTAAATCTTTTTATTTAATCTTATATATTTGGGGGCTTACAACTAACTTTACAGAGTAGATAATGAAATAAATTTGGAAATCTAATGAATTATATTGCGTTGCCTATCGTGTGCCTACTATCACACCTGGTAATTTCATGTCCACTTTCAGATATTGGTTAGAATCATATCGATGGGTAGAGCGAACATTTAATTTTCTCCCCCGACTGAAATGATTGTTTTTTCTCCATTTCCAACAAATTTCTTTTTTATTTTTGCAATACCAAAAATATTCACGACTAGGTATAAAATGTTTCCTTATTCTGCAAAAAAATATACATAGCATCTTCGTAGGTTACAGCCCGCCGACCCACCTTAGCATAAAATGTGTAATACAAGTGAAAACTTCAGGGGTCTAAGGTACAAGAGACTGATTTATTTTCAGTGCTCGTACGAACTGTAGAAATTTTTTCTGGCTCATTTAAATACGTACTTAAAACAAGTTAATTTTGTAATAACAAAAATTGTATTGTTGGAAACTAGCCTCAACTTAGTGTTGTGCTAGCCGTTTGACTAGCGCTAGCGCTGGGCATTACAGATAGGTAGGTACTAGTTGTGACTTTTTGTGGATATAAAGTGATAATATATTTTTATTTAATTTTTTCAGCTATTCTTTTGCCGCTACCAGCTTAGCTTGGGTCTCAAAACTCTCTTACTTGCCTTCTGCGATACCTAAAGAAAGAGATGGGTACCGATGAAGGGTTTGTTTTGTGAGACCGAATAGTTCTGTTATCAAAATTCAACCACAATAAACGCCAACCTCTCGTCTCTTAAATCACACTAGTGTGCAGGTGTTAGGCAGAATTTTACGTGAGCGGTTTACCAAAGGAATCACTGCGGCTAGCGACCGGTGTGGCGTGTTTAGCTCCGACACTTGTCTGACATCGGCGGTGGACACAAATGCAATTTATAAAGCTGTTAAAAATATGGACACGCTATTTACACATTTTCAGTAGCAACATAAGTAGTACATGTTCGAGAGTTGTTTTGGATTCCTTTAGACCAGGCAGAGCAATGAACTTGGGAAGTTTCTCATAATCTAAATGAGGACAATTCAACTACCTATTATATCATGAAATTAGTGACCCGCCCCGGCTTCGCACGGGTACGCAAATAAAGCGATTCTTGACTTCGTATCCTAAATTCTCATAGGAAATAGCACTTTCAGTTTATCCCGACATTTCAAAAGGATTCTCCAAAAAAAAAACCTTATCCTGACAATTACAGCAACAATTGCAACGGCAATTCATTTATTTTACATAAGAATAAGAGGAAGATAAAGATTAGAGTATGTTTAAAATAAGACTATTTCTTAAATGATAGTAATGGGTGTCAATCAAGAACTAGGTAACAAAAACTGGTCAATTTTGAACTGTTCATACTTAAAATTCTACTTGACACTGAATTTTAATAGGCAAGCGTGACACTACCATCAGGAGAGTGACTAAAAAAGCACAAAATAAGCACGTTCGCGCGCCTGTAGTTCATAGCTCTAGAAACCCTTGTAATTTTGCGCCGAGGCTCCCATCAGGAGAGGACGCAGGCTGTTCACTTTACTGTTTAATATTTATACTGTGGCCTACGTGAGTGTTTTACTAAAGGAATCTCGGCGGTCAGCGACCAGCGACGTGTCGCGCGCTTAGACACTTTACACCCGACACTTGTCCGACACCGGCGGCGGGCGAGACATAGTGTCCATACACAAATGCAATCTACAGAGTTGTTCAGAAATAATGTTTTATAGTTATTTACAGACTTTTTTAGACAAAGTGCGTAGGTACTTTAGTAAGTTGATAAGGAACATACGCGTCTTTGGAAATAGGTAAACATAGTTGTGGTATAATTTCACATTATTATTCTTTTCTGAACAACAAAGTTTGGCTTGCAAATAAGCATTAATTATTCAAGAAACCCTGGCATTTGACGAATTAATGAATGAAAGTGTTTTTAATTATTAGATATAAAAGTTTAAATAAACATAGAATAGCAACATCTTTAGCATAAATGCTTACTCCATGCATCCATCATTAGTATTTCTCACTAAGTAGGTAAGTACACATGAGTAAGCATAGATCAAATTATTTTAATGAAAATTTTAAATATTTGGTTACATTTATTAAATAAAAATGCGTCTTTGTTATTTAAAAATTTAAATCGAAATGCAAGAAGGAGATTGTTTTATGTCTTAATAAAGAAATTCTTCGTCTAGACTACTGAAATGCTCGAGAAAGTTGATTAAACATTCAATAACAGAATCAGCGAAGCGTGCTTATCATTTTTTTATTTGATTTGAAGAAAGTTTTATGATTTTGATGAAACTAATAAACAAAACGTGAGAATTCTCTACTACAATTCTTATAATGCATTTGAGTTTTATAATAAGAATAAGTCGGATATATATTTTGTTTCAGGGGCCATGTTGCATTTCTTTTGTTTAGTCCGGTCCGTAAATCTATAATAAAGAAAGTCGCGTAACTATACTTGTAACTCAAGAACGGCTGAACCGATTTGGCTGAAAATTGGTGGGGAGGTAAGTAGCTTAGGACCAGGAAACGGACATAGAATACTTTTTATCCCGGAATAGGTTCCTACGGGATAACGAGAAGACGCGGGTGAAACTGCGGAGCGCAGCTAGTATTGAAATATCTCTTTGTTTTATAAATAAAGATGTCAATGTCAAAGCTAAATTTATGAACCGCAATATTACACTCTTGAAAACAGACGTTGAATAACACTTCGTGCCACCCATACCTTTGAATTTAACATTTCTGCACTGAGCTGGTCATCACTTTTAAGATCCAAATAATTATTATTATGTCTAAGGCAACCTGAGACCGCACAAAAGTGAAAACTGACGAAACCACGAGCTTAGACCAAGTCATACTCACAAAGGCTTACTCGAGCGTGTATTTACAGACAAAATATCATTTTTGGGGCATAAAGGATTTTCTGGTTATGTATTCAGTTGGCGGGTTTCCCGCGTTGGCTGTCGGAGTCTTTGTCCGACGAGAGGGAGTTTTTATTATGAAAATCACGGCACTAGCTTATGCTTCGAACTCGAGTGATACTTGGATTTTCAGGTAACGGTAGCGTAGACTATTGTTATCAAATCTTGTTAGTGGGCGATATGGGGAATGTATTGTGTATTCTGTCCCAATATTGACGCAAGCCAATAGCAAACAAGCAAAATGTGTCTTCAAATCGTATCGCAGTTCGTAGTGTGTGTGAGAAACTGTTGACACGGAACTTTCTGGAACAATTCAACTGCCAACGTGAACATTTTATTTTCATTTTCATAATGAGTGTTTTAAGTATATTATAAACCACGACATGTGTGTGTTATGTACCTACGTGTTTAAGTGTAGGTATTCAAAATAATGTTGATAATATTGACATATTATTTAACGCTGGCCTCATACCATAAGGCGGGTCGTCTACTTGTTTGCAAATCCATTGTCTAGATAAAATAAAAATTCTTATAATTGTATAAAAAAATATATAAGGATTCTAGAATTCTCTAGAACTTTCTAAAACATTCCAGATCAATTATAACCGTTCTACACATTTCGGAACTTTCTAGAAAAAAATTCTGACTTTCCTTCTGAATTTTTACCTTCCAAAACCGATTCCTTCCTTATTTTACCTTAATTTTCCTTCTCAATCACAAGTCCTTCCCTTTTGACTCAGAAGGAAAACGGTATTTCGGAAGGTCTTTTTTCTCCGTGCATTCCAGAAATTTTGAGATCTTTTCAGAAGTCTCCATGCGTTAGAAAAGGACAGAAATATGTGTTTTAACATTTTCGCCACCCACAACCACCCACCGCCACCAAACTCCCTTACTACCACCTGGAGACCAAGGGGTATTTACCACCCCAACGGGAAGTTGATTTTGGTTGGTGATTGAGAAAGCTGTGTATTAACGTACTAAAGCATTTTAGATATACATTTATATATTAGATTATTTCTTTTAGAATCTTAAGTCAAGAAAATAAGATGTGTAATCGTAAAACCTACGCTGACAAGATGTCTTCAAATAGCTCCGAACTAGTGTCCCACGTAATCTCGCATTAGTATTCTCCCCGTGCCACTGCACGGATAGACAATAACTATTCCACTACCCTTTATTCTCTATTAACTCTTTGTAATCTTATAATATGGAATGGCCAATTCTGTTCCGCGCACATGTCTGCTACAGTTTGTACGAAACTGGAACTGACGTGAAGAAATTAACATGTCACGTTCAAGTTGTTGTATTCAACTAGCTGCAACCCGTGGTTTTAACTGCACCTTTCTATTCTCCCGTAGGAGCCTATTTTTGGGATAAAAAGTAACCTACGTTTTAGTTTAGAGTGCAAGCTAAACATTTTTCCAAATTTCATCCAGATCCGTTTGGTAGTTTTTGCGTGAAAGAGTAACAAACACCCATATACACATCCACATATCCATGTTTACAAAGTTTCACGTGTATAATATTAGTAGGATATAAATAGGATTGCCTGACTAGCTACCACTATCGGCAAGTACGTATTAGTGTGTTCCGGCCGCCTCATTTATGAGCCAGTTCCCAATCCAAACGTATAACTTATATCCTATATCCTACTAATATAAATAACATATATCCTACTAATATTATAAACGTGAAAGTTTGTGAGTATGGATGGATGGATGTTAGTTACTCTTTCACGCAAAAATTACGGATTTGAATGAAATTTGGAGTGGAGATAGCTTATACCCTGGATTAACACATAGGCTACTTTTTATCCCAGAAAAGGTTCATGCGGGATAACGGGAAGACGCGGGTGAAACCACGGGGCGCAACTAGTATATTATAAATCTGCTCTATTGCAGTCTCTGCAATCTTTATTTAAGAGTCACAAGTACGAAAATAATATTATTTACTAACTACATAATAGTATTCGATCATGAATTTGGAGAGCTTATAATAGGAAATTTCATCATGAATAATTCTAACTAACGAACAAACAGCTTTAGCTCTACGAACCACGAACTCGAATCAATCCAGCATATCAGAATTAATTAGATCCAATCCGTTATTCGACCGGTAATTGACGATGAGAGTAAATAATAATATTTAATCGCGTTAAACTAGTTCACGTTTGAAGTAATTAACTACCTATTTGAATTTTCTCTATGAGAAAACCACTAAATGTGTTGAATGCTGAATACATGATTTGTATACATCATTCGAACATCCGGTCAAAAGATCCAAAAAAAATTAGTTTAAATTAGTGCACGCCGGATATTTCAACTAATTTATTCCAGGAAATATTTGTTTATATAAATATTTACACACTGTTTGATTAAAAAGTTTGCAATATAAAGAATAATAATATCTGTTATATGTTGGAGGTTTCTAATGAAATTGCTTGATATAATTTATGAGTATGAACGTTATGCACGGTTAAAGTTTATGTATATTATTAAAATTGTGTAGGAAAATTGATTTTTAAAGAATTTTTTTTTTTATAATGCTATTGTTTCTCAAGTTGTTTATAGCGATGATGGCTCAGTGGTAGTGACGTCGGCTTGCGATCCGTAGGACGTGGGTTCGAATCCTACAATGAGCTTGAGCTTTCGGTGAAGGAAAACATCGTGATGAAACCATAGCTTGGTGGTAAGGTATTTTCTATTACTCGCCTGGCTAGCTACCACCCTCTTGTTAAGAATCTGTCGCCAAGCACCTATCGGTGTGTTCCGGCAGCCAAACTTGAGAGCCAGTTCCCAGTCCAGGTGTAGCGTGGCGCCATCTTCGATCACATCGTCACTTAACATCAGGTGACTTGTGGTCAAAAGCTTCCCTGTAAATAGTAAAAAAAAAAAGTTTTAAATGCTATGCTGCTATAAAAACCTAGATACATAGCGCACAAAATACGTATTAGTCCAAAACTGTTACAATATAATTTAATTCTTACAGGGTTGTTGATGACGTTTATTAAGCAACTCTAGACTACGTATCAAAACAATATTTCGAATGTAGAAAAACAAAATATAAATTAAAAACATAAAAAGTATCAAAAGGTTGTAAACGAACCAGGGTAGTGTTTGACAGCAAGTCACTTGATCTTAGTGACGATCTGGTCGATAGATGTGCTACGCTACATCTGAATTATGAACTGGCTCTTAAATTCGGCTCGTAATCGTGCGGGCGTTTTTATGGAATGTATGATAGGTTTACTGTTCATTATAGATACTATAGCAAGCTTATTCGGCTTCCAGCCGAACAAAGATGTTAAAACCAATTTAATTCGTTTCCATGAGTCTGTCGTCATTGTTTATAGAGGACAAGAACAATAAACAAGCGTGCTACGCAGTATTATATTTGATATTTATTTGTTGTAGCGTTTCATCTTCAGTCTGATATTACCGACTGCTGAGTTTTACGTTCAAATTGTATTACTTAGCATTTATCTAAATGTTTAGTCTTAATTAAATTGATTAAGGCACATTAACTTGGGAGTTGGCGAAATGAGAAAGTTGAAACCTTCAAATCCAAAAATAAACAAGGCTGCGTGATGTTCACTTGACTCTTTGTAATGAGGCGCTGCAATTTCTCTATTTTTTTCGAAACGGATATTGTTTTGAGTAAGCCAACTGGTAAGCGCATCATTTGAGAACGGATGGAGTGATTTGGCTTTTTAAAACACTTTTATTAGCGTGACTTGTTTTTTTAAATGTTCATAATTTGTTGGTATAACTTTTTTAGGTAAAGAACAAATTGGAAAAGTTACCCGGATAGTTGAAAATTTGGACAAAACTGAAAGCCTTTTCTTTTATGGATTTTTGGTTGAACCCTTTTTTTAGTTTACCCTTGCGAAGTCGGGCTAGGTGGTATTTCAAGAAAGATGGGACAAAGCTTGGTGTACTAAACAAGATGAAGAGATACTTCACGTCAAAATATTTTACTTTACTTATTTTTACAGCGTAGCTTTTCACCGCCAGTCATCTGATGTTAAGTGACGATATGGGCAAAGTTGGCGATTTATATCTAACAATCATACAAAATCATCTCTAATGCAATTTTATTATTAGTATTCATTTATAATGGCGCATCAAAGTACTGGCTACAACCTTAACAACACGATGTAGCTAAAAACCACTGCAGTAATTATTTACGATCACAAACTCCGACAAAGTTGTAAAATATGAACACGACCTACTTATCACGGTCTTCCCTTTAGGT
The DNA here is from genome assembly GCA_931315375.2 of Opisthograptis luteolata. Taxonomy (NCBI): domain Eukaryota; kingdom Metazoa; phylum Arthropoda; class Insecta; order Lepidoptera; family Geometridae; genus Opisthograptis; species Opisthograptis luteolata. The sequence goes on along the minus strand of OV928049.1, from coordinate 8,124,456 downwards.
TTCAAAGAGGTGTAATAGAATTATGAATATTAACGGCCACCAAAAGTTTTGTGCATTGTCTGAACGGTAAATTCGACCATTTATCGAGACCTTACTGCGTAAGCGGTTTACTTTCTGTTGAGACTTTTAGTTTGAACACAATAAAAAGAGAACAGAGCGATGGTGGCCAAATATTAATGTATGCGCATTAGGTTTTCGAATCCCATCTCAGCCCCATATACACCTGTGAAGGAAAACATCGTCAGGAAACCGGCATGTCCAAGAACTACTACATTCAAAGGCACGTGTCATCTACCAACCCACGTGGTAGGTTATGCTCATAGTCTCTCTCTGAGAGGAAGCCTGTTTCCCAGCAATGGGAAGGTAATAAACAGATGATAATTTGATTTAAAAAAACACTTGCTATTTTCAAGTTTCCCGTAGAAGTGCCTAAGTATTCTAAACTTCTTTTCTGATCACATGTAGGTAGGTAGTAAAACAGTTTATTAAATAACTCTTGTATTTTTAAAAACACATGTTGTAATATTACATTACATAATCACGCTTCATAGTACTAAGCCAACATAATAACGTAGACAATTGAATAATGGTGCCATAATTTACATTAGGTATATGCTATAACTGTTATTGCTTGCCGTTGCTTTACTGCTAGTTGCATTAGACACTCTGTCGGGTATCGCATTAATAGACATTTAGTTGAGTATATTAACGTTATGATTTATTATTCAATATACAAAATTTAATAGTAGCATTTACACGAAGCCTTGATTTTTTTCTCTTACAGGTGTCGATTGACCACAAGCCACTTGACTTGACTGAAAGTGGCAACACCAGAAATTGGGAACTAGCGCTCAAGTGAGGCTGCCTGAACACACCGATAGCGGTGCTTGGTGACAGATTCTTAACTCAATAAAGGCATATTTTACATGTTATCGTAACTTACAAGTTATCACGGCTCCACGATACCTTTCGATGAATATTAAAGCAAAATAAATGCATATGCATATGTGTGTAGTAGGATAGTGAAAAATAAACGTAGTAATACAATTTACCGTATAAATACAGTAAAAAAATCTCTAAATTATATTTATCATAAGAATTAAAATTAAATTAAAAACGAAGTGCGCTCTAAACTTTACATCCAATGTTACAAGTCAATCTAAGAAGAGCAGATTAAAAAGGGTTTCGTCGCACATGAATTTGTTAGATTAAATTGATTTGATTTTTTTTTTTGATTTGTTTGTTTGTTATAATATCAATGGTACCTTATTTACACAACTCCACATTAGGCATCGGAAAAAAATTCAAAGCCAAAAAAAAAAATTGGAACGAGTAGATTTTGAATAAACAGAAACATTTTAAATCCCGTTCAGTATTTTTTCATGTGAAAAAAAATCAATGCGTAAAAGCCTCCTAACTTCACAACATACAGGACGACAGTATAAAAAAATCACACAGATGGGATTAAAAGTGAATACAAAATGGTCCATTTGCACAAATCGGTTTAACAGTTTAAGCTGTTAGCATTACAAATAAACATGCTGGAGACCATTGACATATCCGCAGGCGGGATGGCGTTATCGACGACAAAAACTGGGTTGGCACTTTAGTGCTTTGCCGTTACAAACAATTTTTGAAAGGTACAGTAAGTCTAGCACTCGTTCTGGCAGTTTTCATTACCACAACGAGCTGTGGTCAAAAACACGCCTCAGCAAAAATTTAACGTTGTTTTCGCTTTTGCCCTAAAACAGTTTGTAAAAATATCGCTACTGCATCCAGACCTCACCAGATATATATTTATATAAACGCCTTATTTATATGAACCATTTTTACATGCTTTTGTTCACACAATCATGGGTAAAACCCAGCCCGCGGACCTAATGCGGCCCGCTGCGAGTTTCAACCCAGCCCGAAAATTGCACTAAAATTTATTATTCTTTAGTTCGATTGACATCGATCGAAAAAATAAGCGTTGCATTCTACTATGTCAATCTCATCACTAACCATTTTTTAAATATAAAACTTGCCATCTAATTGTATCAATTGATTCTCAATTATTTTAGTTGCGAACCAATTCGTATCGAAAAGAACTTGTTCTTTTTGTTCTCCATATTTCTAGTGTGATTACAGTTACCTCAAGGTCTATAAGTCAATTACACAGGCTATTCAACCTAAACTAACCAGACATCCTGCGGTTACGGCTTGACTCTTGACACGAAACAACTAGCAAGTAGCTTGCGATGTTGGAATACCGTCCATTTAGCTTCTTTGTTAATGAAAACGACGACTTAATCAATTTTAGAACAACATTTTGTGTTTAATTAAGTAACTTGGAGAGCTTTTCGGCGGTGTTAAACCAAACAAAATAATACTAATTACTTCTGCTACAACCAAATTTTAATACTTTTTTTTAGTGTTTGACTACAAGTCACATGGTCTTATGGGACAATTTGGTCGAAGGTGGCGCCATGGTAGACCTAGTCTGGGAACTGGCTCTCAAGTGAGGTTGCTGGAATACACTGATAGCTGCTTGGTGACAGATTCTTAACTTGAGTGTGGTAAATAGCATAATCCAAAAATATAAAAAAATAAATAGAGTTGCAGCTATTGAAACAAGGGCACTTTATAGGACACTTTATATAACACTTTATATAAAAGATTAAGATTAAAAGCAAGGAGACATAAACGCTCCGTGTACAGCCAAATTGCGGAAGTGACATTTTGAGTAGAAAAGTTGCTATTACAATAATTATATTCAATGAACTACTACTGTTGCCAACAATACGTAGAACGGCTACTACTGCTGGAGTGTGCAAATATTAGTCCTCATTATTGATCTAAACTACATGCTCATAATGCTCAATGAATCACGCGTAACACTGTAAATGTTTAGCACACGATGGACGGACGAGGCTCGCTCTTGCACTTCCATTGTGATGGAAAGGTTTGTGCATAGCAAAAGCGCTCTTGATAGCACCTCCTGTGCTCAATAACCTGCTCACTTTAATTACATAGCAATCAAGGGTTATTTTTCTTTAAACTTTTCCGGTAGTAATCCGGTAGTACCGAAATGTTCAAAGTTTCATGTGTTCCGCTTCGAGTTAGGCCTAACTAAACATCCTGCTTGAAATCAAAACAGAGAAATTGGCCCAAATTGCGCGCGCCCTTGCTTCTTGGTCTTATAACTTATTCAGTGAGGCTATTTCACAGTTCACTTTAGTCAGTTCCACAACTCGCAAAGTTTTTTACCCAACTAAGGCATGTTAAGTAATGTTATATTTTTCACCCTAACATGAAAGGTTTTTCAACTAAGTAACTAGACCGACAAGATGATAACTATCACCCTTGCTTATTACAGGCCAGTGCCACTGGGTATAATGGTTGAGCCTAATATAAAAAAAAAACGAAAAAAAAAAATATAAATGCGAAAGTTTGTGTGTGTTTATGAGTATAGTTAATTACATTTTTGATATAAGCTTTGTGCCTACACTACCTACGTTATCGACCGATAGAAAAATAGAACAACATAAAATGATAGATCTTAGAGCTAGTGTTACAATGGGCGGTCTTATCGCTTAGAGCGATTTCAGACAACCTTTGGATGGACAGAAGTTGTATGAAATAAAATGCGGTTGGTGTATCAGTAACAAAGAATTCTCAGAAGCGAAACTTGATTTCTGATATATAGGTATTTGTATAAATACTAAAATCGATTTCACTGTATCCTTTTACCGTTTGTGCAGAAATAAATAGCTGATTCATTCTCAACTGTGGCTTATCTCCTGAAAACTGGCTCGCTGGGCTCGCTAAGCACATTCCCCATTATGTGCCGGACCAGCTTAATTTATACGTTCTCTACTTTTATTTCCGATTGGATTTCCTGATTAAGTTATGAGATTGCGTTTAGAAGAAACCTTCGCGTGATGCTGCTTTACATAGACCTAAAAATATTCAGAGTACAAACACTTGCTCAAAATGATACTGCATTCCCTCTCAACTCTATCTAAGATCTAAGTCTAGAGTCTAGAGTTTATTGTTAGTTTTCTCACAATACAATTAAATAACGCCTGTTTTAAAAGCGGATAAATAAAACATACTCTTATCGCAATTATTTAAACATTTCTCTATCTGTAACTAGTTGTCTAAATGCAACAAAAAACAGTTATCATGGCGACTGTTGTAGTTTTAGTTGTTGTTGTGTTTGTTGTTGTTGTAGTTGTTGTTGTTTGTGTTGTTGTGTTGTTGTTGTTATTGTAGTTATTATAGTTGTTTTTTTTTTTGACATCGTACTAATTTGGTCTAAAGCTTGAAATCATCCACACAGTTTTTCTTCCAAACCTCACCAAAAAGTAGGTAACCCGCAAGCACCTAACCACTTAATGTGAAGCACTTAGGGTGTCAATTTCAAGCCATGAAACTAAAACTAGGCGGTGAATAAGTATTTTTTATTTGCAAAGCTTCTAAGACACCTACACGAATAAATACCGTTTCCGTATAAAAAGGGGATGCGAGCTGAACCTATTCATTCTCACTGCTGTCTCCATCCCTTCGTGTAACATCCCATTCTCCGCTTTTGTCTGGTAATTTGAAGTGAAATTTCTTTTGAAAGTGCAATTTATCATGATGAAGATCACGCTGTTCGTTTCTCTGATGCTTATTGGCATGTTGTATGCGTCGAAGACATCCTGCGGCTCATGTGGTAAGGAGTGCGAGCGGGCGTGTGGGACCAAGCGCTTCAGACCCTGCTGCTTCAACTACCTGAGAAGGAAGAGGGGTCCTGAGACAGTGGATTTCTGGACGTCAAACATTGAAGAAAGTCAGCAACAAGGTCCCCGCTTCATGCCGCCTGCATTTTTCGTTGAATATGTCCCTGAAGAAATAATCTCTAGCTTAGGTGATAGCTACAAACTGCCCTCGGATGATGTGCTTGATAATTAAATAGGCTTCAAAAGGATATAATTTATATATTTGTATGAACAAAGGTAATCAATGTTGAAAGACTGTAGTATTTTTGATATACCCAACTATTAGAATAAAAGCGCCTACTTATGGTACCTGACTACACAATTTGTTGTAGCAATTTGTGAGTCAACAACTTGAAAAGTGGATATGCAGGCGTATTGTGACTCAACTTACGTTGCAATTTGCTGGCTTACAACAGATTGTAACAATAAATCGGATTGCACCGTGAGTAACGCATTCGCTAAATTTATAATGTTATGTCATTTAGTTACAGTTTTGAGTGATATTGTTACCGGAAATGTCTTAAATATTTTATGTTTTTTTGTGTTTAGTTTTAAGTTAACACTGACAATGTATTAACTATACCTATATATGACATGTAATTAGTTTTAATAAGAACACTGGACAGACATAAAAGTTATAAAAAAAATGTTTATGTAAATAAATAATAATAACTGTTTACAAAAATCATTTTCATTTATTACTAGAGAAAATCTTTGAACTATTTTATTAGTCTGAGCATAGCAAATTGCAATTACACTAAAGTACTGATAAGACCTACACCGGGCATTGCATCCCATTCAAGTGCCGAGGCTATTACCGGTAAGGAAATTAGGTAGTCAGGGTAAATAGAAATTATTTAAGCTCTTTAGTTGCCAACTTGGTACATAAAATTATGGTGAATATTACGTTAATTGGACTTAGTAGCACAAATTGTATAGATATATCATTTAGCGTTGCATACGTAACCGTCCTACTAATACATATTATAAATGCGAAAGTTTGTGTGTGTGTGAATGTTTGTTACCACGTATCACCGTAACTACTAAACCGATTTTGATGATATTTGAAATAAATAATAATAAATAAATAAATATCGGGGACAATTGCACACAAATTGACTTCGCCCCAAGTTAAGCTCGAAACTTGTGTTATGGGTACTAGACAACGATATACATACTTATATAGAGAAATAAATACTTATATAGATAGAAATATCCAAGACTCAGGTACAAATATTCGTGCTCATCACACATATATTTGCCCTTACCGGGATTCGAACCCGGGACCGCTAGCTTCGCAGGCAGGGACACTACCAACTCGGCTACCGCGTCGTCAAAATGGAAATAGCTTATACCCTGGATTAACACATACTTTCCATCCCGGAAAAAGGATCCTGCGGGATAATAGGCAGACGCGGGTGAAACCGCGGGCGCCACTAGTATTACTATTAATTAATCTATTCTATCTGGTAGAGTACTTTTATGCAAAAAAAAGCAATTACTTTTAAATTTTGTCCAACATTGTATAGTTTTGTCGTACTATGCTGAAAACCTTTATCCGGTCAAAAGCTATTATTTTCATGTAAACTTGTTGAAAAATTTTTGACGCACACATATTTTCAATTCGTCGATTGCTTTGTTTATAGTTTCAATGGACAGCATGATGATAGATATGTATATTGTAATGTTGAAAATAATTTGTTTCGTAAAACTCAAATTAAATAACGAAAGATAATATGAAATGTTTACTTAAAGTATTGGTTTGGATACCGATATAGGGTTCAGAAACTATTTATTAATTTAATAACTATGTATTTGTGAGAACTGAAATACGGTTTGCTCATTCGGTTGGTATATATAGGTTAACTAGAGTACCGTCTCGATATTCGAATAGGTAGGTACACTGAGAAATAAAAATCTGACTTTCCTTGTGAGTCTTACCTTCCAAGACCGAAGATTCCTTCCTTATGCTACCTCAGTTTTCCTTCTGAATCACAAGTCCTTCCCTTTTGACTCGGAAGGAAAACGGTATTTTGGAAGGTCTTTTCTCCGTGTATTCGATTATTCTCGGTTCTCACGATATCGCGTTTTTGGACGGTGAACAGTTTCTCTCATTACATAGTTTTTATACCAAAAAATACTTCTTAGTTTGCAACGCCTATCTCTTTTATATAACAGAGAGCAAGTGAGTGTTTATGTTTCTTACATATTTACCTATACTGAAACGGCGCAATAGATTTGTATGAAATTTAAACTAAATATAGCTTAGCTTATATCTTGGATTGATACATAGAATACTTTCATCCCGGAAAAAAACTTGTACGGGAAAACTGTGGGTATAACCATTGGGCACAGCTTACTAGACAATGAAGTCAGGTAACAGCCGTCCAATTTTATTACGTTCAACAGCGAACTTAATTTCCAACTCTCTCTAACTTTAATCATTATACAAAATAAACACCCACACCTCAAATCAAAGCTAGTTCAAAGCCCCCGCGTCGCTTTTATTTCACCGACAAAGTCAAACAAACTGTTTACCAAATGGCATTATCTGGTTTCCTGCACAGTCCTCATTAAGTCCTCATTCGAAAGGAAGTTGTCAACAGGGGATTAGCTGACGTCGCAGTTTAGCAAATTGTGGTTACCCAGTGCGGCAGTAACGAGACCCTATATAACCAGTAAGAGATCTTCGCATAAACAGACTGATTTATCACCAGCTACACCCCGCGCAGCCTACTGTTTATCGCGATAATAAATATCCTACGTCCTTCTCCAAGGTTCAAACTATCTCGACACCAAGTTACATCAAGATCGCTTTAGTGGCTTAGCCGTGAAGGGATAAGAAACAAGTAAACAGACAAAGTTACTTTTACATTTATTATATTAGTATGGATTCTAAAGTAGGTACTTAACTTTTCAAGCGATTATAGCTCAGAGCTAGTGCTCGTCACTCTCAGATATCAGATACTAATAGTTCTTTATGTAGTTACTATGTAGGTTCGAGGTTCGATATAATTTGAGACAAATAAATGTTTCTCGTCCTCTTATTCTGGTTCTCAAATAATATCATAAATGCAAAAGTAAAGTAACTCTGTCTATCTGTTTGTATGTCTTGCTTTCACGTTTAAGCTACTGAACCGATTTAAATTGAATTTGGTTAAGTTGTTTTTTTTTTTTTTTTTTTTTTTACTAATTACAGGGTAGCGTTTGACCACAAGTCACCTGATGTTAAGTGACGATGTGGTCGAAGATGGCGCCACGCTACACCTGGACTGGGAACTGGCTCTCAAGTGAGGCTGCCGGAACACACCGATAGGTGCTTGGCGACAGATTGTTTGAGCCCTGAGCAAGGACTTATGATATTTTTTATCGCGATAAACTGTAGCCCACGCGGGTGAAACCGTGAGGAACAGCTAGTATCTTTATATACCCTCTAATTCCACTGGAAATATTGCCTTTTAATTCACAACTCAACTACTGCTTGGCGCTTGAATAACTGGCAAAGGAGTGGTACTCTACCAGAGCCCTTAGAAACATACCACCTTGAGTGATGTTAATATAGAGATAGAAGAACTAAAATAAAGATGCCATACTGACTTCTATATGTACAGTAATTTTGTGTGGTCATTTAATGCGCTAGATCCGAATGTAGTACTCGGAATTAGAGAGAGTACTTTCTGCCATTTCAAAGTGGTCACAAAACTCGTAGTATGTTTCCTAATAATTATCTACGTTAGTAACTTAGCAGAATTAGTACATGTAGCAAATATAGGTATTTAGCTAGATAAACCATGTTTGTTTAGCACTGTGGCATTGCACTGTAATCGTCAAGTGCAATGTTTACCATTGGGCGAGCAAATTGCTCTTAGACCACAAATAAATTGAGTAGACCATATTTGTATTTATTTTCATTCGCCGTAATCCATTGATGTATTAAAGGATTGACGTCAGATTCTTCGCTAAAAAACATTCTGACCAAAAGAGTTCTACAACGCAAAAAGAGTGCTCACACGACAGTCTGTATTTGGTCACGAGTGTGTGTGATACGGTCAATTGAAGCTTATTGCAGGCAAAATTGTGCTGTATGATATTGAAATTATGACATAAATTAAAATGTTTTGATTTATTTATAATCATATGCATAAAACCTCCTCCGCCGCTTTTCATGTCGCGTTTGCATTAGACCTGACCTTATTTTGATCGTAAATGCCGCAATCTAATAAAATGTACTCTAACACCACTTTTTACTTGAACATTTGTGACTAGAATCATTGTAAAGTGAATCAGTGTACAGGTAAAGGAAACCGGGTCGTTTGTGCCGGCACCGGCGGCGGTAGAGCGACGTTTTCCGTTGTATTTGTAGTTTACGACACTTGTTTCTGCTCAAACAATGTACACGTAAAACAAATAGGTACAATTGTTGAAAGTTTTTAAAAGTTTGTACGTATTTTATAATACTTTTAAAATTATGCACGATACCTTTTTCCCCGACGCTCTGTGTAGGCTCCCCACTAGGTGGACCGACGAGATTCTAAGAGTCGTGAGGAGCCGATGGATGCAAATGCCTATAAGCCGTTCTAGTGACTTTCAAAGGGGAAGGCCTATGTTTAGCAGAGGACTTCTTCCGGATTTTGTTAAAATCGGTTCTGCAGCTTACGCGTGATAAGGTAACAAACAAACAAACAGGCAGTGGTACAGTCAACGACAAAAGTCGCTGAACAATCACACTTTATCCTCATCATCTTATACACCAATTTTTGACCTCAACATCACCTAATATCAGGTGTGTTATGTTGTGGTCAAAATGATACCATGTACAATGTAAAAAAAAAACAATAATAATTACTGATTTGTAACACATTTGGAAAATCGAGAACGATCAGCTACTTTTGTCGCTGACTGTACTTATGCACTTTTCATTTTAGTATGGCACGGATTAATGTAAAAACTTTGAGGAGGAGAAAATTTCTAGCAGGATTTGAAACCGAGTCTTTCGGAATAACATTTCGATGTCAATCGCCAAGCCCTTTCTGCATTTTTTAAGTTGTAATTTTACTTTTTATAAATTGGCAAAAAGATATTGTGACATTTAAAATTTACAGACTGAAACACAAACTTTTTACTCGTTACGCCCTGCGGTTACACTCGTGGTTTTCCCGTTATTTAGTAAGATTTTTTTCCATGATATAATTAGCGTATTTTTGAATCCAGAGTATAAGTTCCATTCAAAATTTCACTCAAAACTGTTGAGCGATTTCTGCATGAAAAAGTAACAAACATAATTATGCACTCATCATCATCATCATCATCAGCCTATGACGTTCCCACTGGTGGGACTCTCTTGTGTTTAGAGCGAGCAATAAATACTCTCTACTCTTGCAATTAAGTAGCAACAAAGATATATATATGCCATAATAATATACTACTTCAAAGTAACATAGTATAAACTTTGCTTGCATGGATTTCAGTAGCAGTAACAGTAAAATTCCCAATTTTCCTGCACGCGTGTCTAGGTTCATCGTCAGAAAGATTAGTTCTGAGTAAAACGGTCGGGGTAATCTTTTCTTATGGCAACTCGAGCTCTTTATTACACCTGTCTACAGTGTTGCCAGTCGAGTTTTTCGAATTCCCTTATTTATTATCAACAGTTATTGTATATATTAGCTTTTTTCTTGTTATATTATATCATTTGTTTTTAGATATATGAAGGCATTTATTATTTAACTAGTTGCGCCTCGCGGTTTCACCTGCGTCTTCCCGTTATCCCGCAGGAACCCTTTTCCGGGATAAAAAAGTCCATGTGTTAATCCAGGGTATAAGCTATATCCATTCCAAATTTTATCAAAATCGGTTTAGTAGTTACGGTAATTCGTGGTAACAAACATTCACACACACAAACTTTCGTATTTATAATATTAGTAGGATTAGTAATTCGACAGTTTGTAAGTGTCTTTGTATGTTTCTGACTTCTGCATATAGGCTACTTGTTATCCCGGAGAGATTTCTATGGGACAGCTGGAAAACCGCGGGGCGCAGCTAGTCAATGCTATATTGCAATGTGTATGTATCATACTATGTTACTGTAACAAAGTTTTTAGAATTAACTTGTGCTGACTTTAAACTCATCTCATAAATTGTGACAATGTGGTTGAAGACAGTCACTGCTGTCTAGATATTGCACCTCCTCCATGTATCGTTTTCCTTATTGTTGAGGGTCGTGACCTCAACGAATTATTATCTGAACGATCACTTTCCATTTGCTTCGGTCTTTGGCAATGTGAACAGCCTCGTGGACGTTCTTATTGGTGGTGTTGCAGATCTGGTCACTCCAACTCAAAGGACTCCTGCCTCTTGGTCGCTTTCGTTGTATTTTGCATGTTACCAGAAGCTTTCGCTTTTGAAGATATTGCACAGTTAGAGGGAAAATTCCTCAAACTGGTAACAATGTTTCTCTATCTACCTCTTGATTAGACCCATTCTGTTCTAACGGAGATAATATTCTTAAACGTATGAAAAATTACGCAAGTCAACGCAGCTTAATGAAAATGTATTATTATTAAATAAAATTTATTAAACGAACAAAGAGAGCAATTCTAGAATTTCTTATTAGGTACTTATATTTATTTGAAACAGGCGTAATTGAAATTGGCTCTGAATGAAATATGAAATTTTGGAAGTGAAAAAATTTTGATTGGAGAATTTTTTCTATTGTATTAATTGTTTTATGTGGAAACTACAACAGAATTTAACTCATTTAACTGATTTGGATTAAGTACCTACTTTTGAAAACAGTTTTCTCTGATCTGTTTTATTTACTAACAACGCCCGAAATTGCTATCCAGCTATCTCCATAACTTTCATCAAAATCCGTACTGTAATTTTTGCGTGAAAGAGCAACAAACATCCATTCTGAGAAATTTTCACATGAATATTAGGAGGATAGAATTATGGATAATGGAATTATACATAGGTACTTAAAGTCGAAGTAATCCTATACTTACCTGTTTAGTATTCAATGCCAAATCTTACAATTTAAAACCGAAGTAACGCGAAGTTTTCGAAAGCCGCAATGCAGTGGGTTTCTACCGGGTAAAATGATTATAACTTCGCCTCTCGAGCTGATTGTTACTTGTAGAAACAGTTTTAACAGCACATTATTTCATGAGATTAAACTCTGCTAAAGAAGACGTTTCCAAATGTATGGAGTCTGGGCCACCTTTTTGTATACTATACAAAAAATAAATGCTTAGTCCAGTCAGTAACGTTTCTACGATCCATCTACATTCATACTATACCACGGTTAAAGCTAGTTTTTCCTTATAAAATTGACATGGGTTTAAAATGATGACATCACAACATTTACATCTAAGGAATGTGAACTAACTCACTGGTCTATTCTATACAGGGCTATCGGCCAAGAGAGGTCAGTATGGGAATGTCTGCAACTAAAAGGGTTAGAAAAAAATGTTTGAAGGACCCACAATTATGCACTTTATTAAAATCTCTAAGCCCGAGCCATTCACAAATACACTACCCCACACAAAAAAATCGAATTTTATCACAGAAATAATTGTGGAGATTGTACAGAACACATGTTTTCATAATTATATGAACCTTCGTATCCACACTCAAAAGAAATTGTTACAAAAGAATTTCTTAACTCTGAAATCATATGTTTCCGTCAAACAATTATATCTCATTCGTCGCTCTTTTAAAATTTTCAAGTTCCCCAAACCGAAGATGGATCAACCTGTATAACCATTAAGTACGATTTCGATCAAATTTATTGCCTATATGCAGTTCTACCGATTCAATAATCTAATGATAGCCAAGCCATTTTTCAATCATAAAGAAAACTTGAAAACTTTTTAAACCTTAGAGCGAGAAAATACTTTAACCTATTGTGTTAAAGTCTATATTTGAGTGTGCCTAGTACGATCTAACAAAGCGCACAATGTAGGTGCATTTGAGAGTGAAATTGAATTAAACAGTTCTCGCTCCGTGAACGTTATGAAGAGTGACGTTGACTTTCATTGAGCCAATTTTAATGTTGAGTCTACCACAAAAACATTTACCGTACCAGGTGTGCCCCTCGGATTTATTTGCGTGGAGATTTGTACAGGAATCAAAAAAAAATGATTGACCATTTTAAATTGTAATTACTTATCTAGTTTGCAAAGTTGAACATTGAATGAATTTACAGACAATTCAAGTTTTATAACAAATCAACCTTACGATATTTGTCACGAAAACTACTTCGATGTATGTTTGACTTCAAGGTCAATTTATGTACCTACTTATAAAAAACTTCATTTATTTTTGTTCCTGTGTTGATAATAATAAAATTTAAAAGCTGCGTGTATTTGAGAGCACTGTTGAGTCGAAAAAGTAAACAACGATAGTCCATCTTCCCCTTACATCATCTGCCAATTTCCCAACCTGTCAGATTTCATATTGTCTGTCATATTCAAACACTGTCTAGTGTTTGTACTTCGAACTATCACAATAGCACTAGTCCGTATAGTATTAGTACGTGCATACATAATACGCAGCACACAGTTCGGTTAGTTAGTGACAAGTAAACAATACCCGAATCAGAGTGCGTTTCCACTGCAGCTGTGCAGCTAAGCTGTGTAAGGCGAAGCGAAGCTGTAAAACTATTTTTACTAACGCTGAATGAGGAATCTCAGCGCTGCAAGGATTTCACGGGCAAGGAAAATGTGAAAAAAGGAAGAAAAGAAAAGGAAGCAAAGAAGGTACAACCAAAAAAGCAACTATATAGACACAAAAATAATAGAAGACGTGCGCTCAACGCCTTGCACACATTCATTGCATGCTTCTCTAGCTTGCGTCCATCACACATCACAGACTTCTTTGGTTTGTACAAAAACCTTTGCTAAGTTCTATCATTTTGCGTTGAGCGAGACTATAGCAAGATGCAGTATTAACTAGTGATATTTAGAAGGTTCTATTTCCTGGTGAACTGCTAAGCTACCCAACACAGCTCTAGTGAAAAACCACCCTTAACGTAGTGACAGGCTGTGTGGTGTCATGAAAATCAACTCATTCTGCGTCCGCTGGCAAACAACAGGCTTGCTACTACACACAGCCAATTAGGTCTGTCAATGCGAATGGAAATTTGAATCGTGCCATATTAACTTTTATGGCTTTTGTACTTTGGAAGAAACTCGGAATTAAAATGAACTTGGCAATTGTTTCTAATAAAATTGGAGGATTACAATGGATGTAAAGTAAAGTATCATTGACAATTTCTATTTGACTTTGTTAACATCATTATCATTATTAGTAGGTACGTAACGTTACCATTGCTGAGACTCAGGTCTTCTCTCAAAAAGAAAAAATAAACCATAATCTACCTGTCCAGTTTAAAGTGGTAGACATGCCCTGTATACTATACTTCCAAGACACATTAGTGTCCCTATAATTTTTGTTCACCTTTTTGAGAGATTATATTTTCGACCTAACTTTCCACCATCAAGCAATTTATTTTTTAGAAGCAAAAATAATCGTCGACATGACTAAACCTTGGAGGAGACGGGAAAGTTTAAGACCCCGTCTTCTTCTTCAAAATCGATAGATCATTCCGGTACAGACTCAGGACGTCATCCTTCATGAACTTTTGTAAATATTTACCCGTTATTTTGGGCGATCTATCAACGTCCAATGCAGTACACAAAGTGAAGAAGAAAACACACAAAGTGTTGCGTAAGTAATGTAATTATTTGTGGACTGTGTTTTCTTTTGTTTACAGAACTGTATCAAGTCTACGCTGATGCCTTTGCTGAAAGTCAAAACGTTGGTCTAACGAGTCAATTTTGATGTGAATTTTCTTGGACTAATCTAATCTAATCTATATTTGACAGGTCTAAAAGCAATGCTGTCCTTATTTAACTTCCGTGGTCAGAGAAGAACAGAAATACTTCTAGACCTGTCATGCAGTTCAGTTATAGAAAATGCAAAATAGAATCGACAACATTAGAAAACTAGTCACTTTGCACTCCATTAAGTTATAGAGTGCAGAGGGACTGGGACTCTGGCCTTCTCTTAGAGAGAGAGAGAGAAAGACAAAGAGAGAGAAAGAGACAAAATCTTTTTGTACCATACACAGAACGCCGCGATTACACTTTCGTTGTCCCGTGTTAACTTAACGCTTTTTCGGGGCCTAAATTAACCCTATACCAAAGTTTGCATAAATGAAAGTTAGGATATTTAGGATATTTTTCCTTTTTTTTTTTTTTTTTATACAATTTAGTATAAAAAATCACAGTCTAATGATAACACATATTAAGTCAAAATCTATCAAGCCATTTAGACTACAGAGCTTGCTAAAGAAATATACAGTCTCATACAGTAGGTATACATTCAACAAATAATACCCTATTTCTGGAGCAGCTGAAAATCCCCATAGCGGCAAAATAATCGCCACATAAATTCTACACACATCTAATTACTCCAAAACAAGATTATGGCTAAAGCTGTTACGTCCATCAGGCCGTCAATTTAAAACGTCAAGTTTAAAAGTTAACGGTTCTAACTAACCGCGGGCAATATTCCATTTTCACGTAACCCTATTTAATACGTACATAACCATATTCAATTAAAAATTCACGTTATAAATTGGTCTGCACAAGTTTGAGTTAGGATGAGTGGCAATAATAGACTGAGAGCCAACATTTACTTTGGGTAAGAGACCTCACTTTGCTTAAATGTTCATTGAGAAGGACTTAACTCTAAACTTTGATGATATTGAAGACCTTTAGATTTCAGGAGTATCAATTTCGCTAAGCATAGCAAATATTAATTACAGTGTACGTTTCAATTATAACCAATTTTTACATACGACGTGCTAATCCTGCAACTCAATATTTTATCATTACACAAGTCATATAATACATATTTGATCATTAAATTATCTCACCAACACAGTAAATGATAATATTCGTACACTTTCTAGGTATGTACTAAAATGTACTTATACAAAGTTTTCAAAAAGCTTACAACGAAATGTCATGACAATAATTAAAAGCAGTGGGTATATAAGTGTTCATTTGAGCGAGTGACATATTACACAATGATATGCAATAAAATATGAATAAAGTTATAGTGTTGAGAACAGAAAAAAACATGACGCGCTTGGTCATCATCATCACCATCATCATTAGCCTATATCAGTACACTCTCCCGCGGTACTCCACTGAGCCCTGTCTTTGGCTCTTTTCATTAGATGAGATGAGTTAGCACCAGCCACTCAGCACAAGTTGTCACTCCACCTAGTCGCAGGGCCTCCTGCACCACGTCTGGCAAATCACGGTCTCCACTCATGAACACGTCTACCCCAACAGCAGTCGGTGGTCGCTTGGTCAATGCACCTTAATCTAGATGACATCCAGCTCTCCACCTAAAACAATATTACTGAATTACGTAAAACTAATTACTGACATGAAACTCCCGCGCAAGTTTTAACAATGCTCACTTTGGGCGCGAAGCCGAGCGAGTATAAGACGAGTTAAAAATTAAAATTGCTTAATTTAGCAAAGTGTAAGCTGCGGTGACGGGAGATACGCTTGGGTTAAGATATATTGCGGAGATATTAACTTCTTGAAGTAATTTGCTGTTCTAAAGCAGAAGTGGTTGTACTCGTATTCATGGCTAGCCAACTATTTACCGATTTTTTCGCCACTTGCATAGTCTATGTAGTTCTTTTTTATATGAGTCATAATTGTACAGAATATTTATTATGATCTAGTAGAAAAGATATGACAGTTTACTTAAATGTAGTTTCAAACGAATGCGTAAATTTTTACTTACCTGACTTTTTCAAAGAAAGTCCTGCGTATTATTTTCAGTATAATAACCAAAACAAATATTCTTCATAAAAATAAAAATCATTCTTGTGTGTAATGTAGGCTGTTTCTACGTTTGTTTAAAACATAAAACTGACATATTGTGAACATTAAAATTTTTACAACCAAAAGCTTTTAGCCATTAATATTTCGAATACGCGCGGTTTTACAAGTCTGGAACACGAGGCATAACAGGTACAACATGCTTATAACAAGTAGCGGTACCTCAAAAATGTATCAACAACAGTGATCCAATTTTATAAGTGCCTTTAACCGCGCTATTTCAGTACCTTTAGTCAAATTTATATACACACATACGGTAAAATATCACGACAGGATTCGTAGTATAAGAGACTTTTCTCATGGTGCGATTCAATTCGAGCGATATCGAGTCGACTGTCGATTCATATTGCAGGTGTGTCCTCATGGAGCGAAGCGACTCGGGCGATATCGAGCCGATCGTCTATTCAAATTGCATGTCATTGTGTGTCCTCATAGAAGGAAGCGATGCAATTCGAGCGATATCGAGTCGATTGTCTATTCAAATTGCCATATTGCTATTGCAAAAAAGTAGGCCATGAGGACGTAGGTACACGCAATTCGATGTAAAGCATATATGCCAGCGATTACGACAAAATGTGCTATTTGAATGGAAAACAATTTCGATTGTTTACACATTTTTATATCCGAGCGATGTCGACACGATTGTCAATTGTCGTCGATACGCAGTTCTGTATCGAATTGCGCTAAGACAGCGAGCGATACCGATACACGAATATTTATGTTATGCCAAGAAAAGCGCGCCCATAAAAAATCATCTAAACGAGGCCCTTTCAGCAGAACATGTTCTAATCCCAAAGACATTCTCAAAAATAAACAGGAGCATCTCGCCGTAAAACTCCTGAAGAACACCAAACAGAAATTTAAAGTTTACCAGTTTCACTGAAAAAAAAAACTCGGGGTGTTCGCTCACCTCATGAACGGCTGAATGAGAGATAACGACCAGAGTTCGGTTATTTACGACTAACGAGCCTATTCACCGGCAGACTGGCTCTAAATGGAGATTTATGAAACAGAAAATGTAGGATAACGTACGTCTTGAAAGTAATTTGTGAGCGCCCAGTAGCGGTGGATTCATGTCATAATCGTATGAAATCTGAGCTGTTTCAGGTGAAATATTTGATAACTGTAGGTCTAACTCAATTGATTTTTTAATCAACTATGGTCATTATCAAGCCTGAGTCCCAGTATGGAGAATCAAATAAGCTGATGATGATGGTGATGACGATCTTTATGCGCATGGCAAAACAGGTTAAAATTATTGATGCATGCCTCGAATCATAGCTGTGGTGGGTGCTAGTGGTGGGGCTTTTTCTAGTGCTCGCCTGGCTATACCATTCTTATGTTTTCTTAGTCCGTAAGCATCTATTAATGTCATCCGTCACCACACACATATTATTTGTTTATAGGTATCTCACCTGAGAGCCGGTTCCTAGCCCAGACGCAGTACGGTGGCGCTACCTTTGATCTCATTAGTTACTTAACTTCAATTGACTTGTGTCAATCGGGGTGTTCGCTACGCTGTTAAATGTAAAAAAAGGATGCTAATCCTTCTTTGCATGAAAAAACCTTTCGATCGTACTTTAACATTGCAGTTTCTGACCATATTGTTTTATCTAAGTAAGTCACAGTATGAGCAAGTCAAATAATATGTGATACAAACATTTTAAAACCAAAGATGTGTGAAAGTGGTAGATAGTCTACCCTTTTTAAAGCTACCAGTTTGGCCAGCAAGACTATTAATCTCCTGTGAGAATAAATGCAAGCATAGTGAACGCTTCCATTTGTCGTTATTGACGTCTACAATTGAGTTACCACGACCATAGGGCAAAGCCACAGGAAAATGCTTGCAGTATGCAATCTCACCTGATTTCATTTAAAGGTACAACTTCGCACTGGAATTTCAATAATTCTCAATAGAAAAAAGGTAATAGGTATGTATTTTATACTGTTAGCAAAACTAAATATGGACATTATATTATCAAGCAAATGTGTGGGTGTATGTGAATGAAGCGGACCTGAAGCCGTAAATAAATAAAATGTTTTCAGATTTATATTCAATACGACTCATGCTGTGAGCGATCATTCGTAGACTTCCAATTTAGTTGAGCAATCATGTGAAATTGCACAAATAATATAAAATGATTCGTTGCTTTTTAACGTTCAACCTTTTTTTTTAATTGATTGATTGCGTAATATTACTAGAGGGTGGCAGCACGACGATAAATTAATATTAAATAGACCATCCCATAATTGTGCAAATAATTTAAAATACAGTTTGTTAACTATTGACATTGCCAAATTTTAATTTTACATCTATGGGCCCGTTTACTGTTATAGCTGTCAATGTTTATTACTAACAGTTAAATGTGAAAAGTGTGTGTGTGTTTATATATATATATCAAAAGGCATAATATACAGCTTCACCGCAACATACAGCTCTATAATATCCTCTATCTAGTTCGATAATACCGGACCACAAAGTACCTAAACCAGACTATAGCAAATACCGCAATTGTCAACGCCCAAACAATGACACAATTATTCGATTCTACCCTGCAACACGCAAACGAAATATTTACACCGCATACTGATACATATACAAGATCCAAGCAGAAGCTCGTTATGTTCCTTAATCCGTCTCCTTAGTCCGTAGTGTAATAAGCTGACATAGCATTGGCGTTCTGCGAAGCGCCCGGTATGTGTATCACGCCGCACGCCATAGGACAGTACTTAGAGAATAAATTGAGCCTTTGCATCGGCTACACGTGTTATTTGTTTTAAAGTAAAACCCTATAAAAACCCAATTACTACAAAGAAAGTTTGACTGGCGCAGCCGGTAACATTATATCAAAAGACTGTGTCGTCTTGTGTAAAATTCGGGTGTCAAAATCCGCCCGAAAATCGCGAGTGCGGCGCGAAAAGTCGCGGTATAATAAAAGAACCTTCAAAAAATATCGTCATACATTTCTACGAAGTGCCGAGTATGGGAGTATCGGTCGGTTGGTGAGTAAAACTCTTTGCCTTCCTTGCCATTTGTTCCCATATTTTTCATATAAGGGTTTTATAGGGTTTATTCTCCAAAAATTAATTAATTGGTTATAAATGGGATAAGAAATCTCTCATTATAACGTGTCTGGTTGTTTAGTATCGCACTGAATACCATTCCTAGCAATAGATAATTCTAAGAACTGATAAGCGCATGAGCGCGTAAGTTTGTAAAGTAGGTAACAAAGTGATTTCATACACTTTTTAGTTTTATTGTAGCTCTATATTATGTTAAGTTAAGGTTAATTATAGTGTTAAAAATTAGGGAACCTTCCCATGTACCATTACCGGAAACAACTTTAAATATGTTAGGGCAAATAGTGCTAATACCAAACGAGATCTTAAGGCTTATACCACTCTTTGGTGGCGATAAGCGGCAATTAAATATATTCATAAGGAAGTGTGAGTACGTGATCAATAAGTACAGAGGTCACGAAGAACAGAATATATATGTGTTTCATGCCATCACAAGCCGACTGGTGGATGATGCAGCCGCCCTTTTGTCTGAAAGAGAAGACGTGTCGAACTGGTCTTCATTACGAGAACTATTGCAACAGCATTTTGGTGACCCGCGTAGCGAGGAATGTATCAACATAGAGTTAGAATCGTGTCGAATTAAATCAGGCGAAAGTTACTTAGACTTTTGCAACCGAATACAAAACATACGTTCACTGCTTATCTCAAAGGTAAATTTATCATCTAATCATGACATGAAAATTGCAAAAATTGCAATATACAACAACACCGCATTAAATGTGTTTCTGTATAATTTACCCGACAATATGGTACGCGTAGTACGACTTAAATCACCTGCAACCTTGGAAGAAGCCTTAAGCGTAGTGCTGGAAGAGGTTAATTTCCATGAGCAGTACTCGATGCGAAATCATATGTATAACACCAACGGCGTATCAAGGTCACCCGTTACCTCAGGGTTTAAGTTTGAAAATTCTTCTCAAATGACGTCACAACAGCAAATCGATTTCAAACCTTTCGTGCCGAATGTTGGTATGCCACAAAAGTTTAGTTCCGGCATTCCACAAAATGTCACACCTCAATGCGGACAGCAACAAAATTTTGGGTTTACACCTCAGTTAGGTTACAGTTCTCAACTTGGCCCTCAGCAACAAATTGGTTACAAACCGCAACAAATTGGTTACATGCCACAACAATATGGTCACATGCCGCAACAATATGGTTGCATGCCGCAACAAAATGGTTATAGGCCTCAACAATTAGGTTACAGGCCGCAACAAAATGGTTACAGGCCGCAACAATTAGGTTACAGGCCGCAACAAAATGTCAGTATGACCCCTCAGCAATTCGGTTATGAGCATCAGGTTCAAAACCCCCATCTTCAATCAACTGATGTTTCTATGAAGACAATGCCTCCAAGGCCCCAGCCACAAGAACCTCAGCAGGGTTTTAGATTAAATGAGCTTACCTTGGACAACGAAGGCGTACAATGTTGCGACAGTTACGGTTACGAACACGACGCATTGTCAACGATTAAGGTCAATGCTCTCTTTGATAATGACGACGAAGGACAATCTATGAAAGTTAACATCGATAGTAATAAACAGAAACGTAGGAATGACATAGGTAAAGTAGTACTGAGAGACATAGAGCTATCAACAACTAAAAGAACAGATGTACCAAGTGACTCTTCGACCCTAACAGTGTCTGACTGCAGTGACATAATTACGGCTAGTCGTAGATGTGTGTCTAATTCAGATTCAGTAGAATTTCAAAAACAATATATGCAACAACAAGTAAAAGACCGTGCAAAGCCAACGAAATTCTTATACAAGCAATCAGCAACTAAGATGATAGAAGGTAAGAAAAAGATTAAGGAAAAGAGAGGCGGTGAAGCAACAATAGATTTTTCAAAAGGAAAAATGGTTTTTGCTAAAATCGTTAATAAAAGAAATAGCAAAGATAAGGCGCGTTATACAAAATCAATAAAAACAGGCAAAAATGAAAAAAATGTGGTGCCAATACGGATAGGTGAAAGGTTAGCAAAGGAGCCTATTAAAAATATAAAAGGACCTCCGCAGGTTCTGCATCCTAATGACAGTGGCGCCAGCGCCGGTCTATCATCTGCAATCACTTGATGGTTTTAAGGTTAATTGGTTTAAAGTTGGTCAAAATCCAATTTTTATTTCTAAGTTTACTCTAGTATCACATAATTGATAGTTTCATAAGAACTACAGTTAATATAGATTTAAACATTAAATTTAAGTAAATTCCACGACATTAATATACCTACCACATAGAATTGATTTCTAATACTGAAAACTTGGTGTATACTGTAACTAGTAAAAACAACAGAAAACAATTTAGTACAATTAGAAGAAACTGTTAATGTTAAGTCTTATTTTAAGCACAGCCAGATTACGTTCATAATAGAGATCTCTCTTATCGATAAACAATACTTACAATTTTTCTATAATATACTCGTTACCAATATTTCAATAAACTGAAAATAAAACCCTTATCATTGTTCCCCCAACACCCTTACCTTTTGGCAAAGGGAATGAAATACCTTCCGATCGAGAAACCATGCCGGTCACTCGCTGCTGGAGACCACTACTTCTGTACTGATGAACACCGGCTACTTATCCTGAAGTCACCTGCATTGAGCAACTCATGCGGTTTGAAGGTGAACTTACCTGCTCGTGCAACGCCAAATCCACATCGAAGCCGTACGAGTACAACCGATAGCTGCTGCCAGCTGGATTTAGAAAACTAAAATGAAAACTACAGTTACAACACATTGTGACACACATGTCACCCACCAAGCATCCAGTCTTACGAACTTACCTTGTAACCCTTGATGGACCATATGAATTTGAAGTCAATGGAAGAAGAATCCGTCGATTATCGTATGTACACCGAGATCGACCCCGTGGTGCAGATTCCTGTTATCGACCTGCATCGACTACCTGCCAGTACGAGCGCGGATACGTTTCTACCCGGTGCAAATGCACTGGTCATGCGGCAAGTGAATTTAGATTAAGAGAAGTATATGTCGTATGTATGCGTTAAAGTTTAGTGAATTAGTGAAGAGCGTTTTAAGTGAACCAGACTCTAGCTTCAGTGTAGTTTTTACCTTATCTTTAGTTTTAATATGTTTTGTCTTGCTTGCGTTTTATATGTTGCGCAAGAACATTTTAATTTGTTCGCGAAATAATCGGAATGTTATTAAAAATGAACAACCCGATAATTTCGCTCTTGGGGAGGAAGGCGTTATGTTCCTTAATCCGTCTCCTTAGTCCGTAGTGTAATAAGCTGACATAGCATTGGCGTTCTGCGAAGCGCCCGGTATGTGTATCACGCCGCACGCCATAGGACAGTACTTAGAGAATAAATTGAGCCTTTGCATCGGCTACACGTGTTATTTGTTTTAAAGTAAAACCCTATAAAAACCCAATTACTACAAAGAAAGTTTGACTAGCTGTAGGACAGCTGTCTCTGGGCCAACAAACAACACTCGGCTCGGGCGATAGTCGTTCCTATATAGATGGAGGCGCTTCGGTCGTAAATATCTACCTACACCTCTTAGTAATACACACAGCGTTCTCCATATATGAATAACAAATGAAGAAGTACGCTCGTGCCTTGCAGTTTGGAGACTGCTGATAATAGTGATTGACCAACCGAAGACTGGCTGACCGTGTTTATTTACAAGACTTTACTACAGAATGTATAATGGTGCTCTTAGGTTGGTATTGTAGAATGACGCTGAATAGTAGATCAATACTTGAATGGCGATTGAGTGACATATTTGTATTAGAGATTTGTGAAAAAGCGCAAGAATTGGTCTTGCTACGCAAGCTGCGACGCCAATCAGTTCTGTTTCTTGATATTGTGGAACATCATATTTTCCACTATCCTAGATGCAAGGTCAAGCCTGTACTATCATTATCTAAATATATATAACACAAAGGTGACTGACTGACACAGTGATCTATCAACGCACACCCCAAACCACTGGACGGATCGGGCTGAAATTTGGTATGCAGGTAGATGTTTTGACGTAGGCATCCGCTAAGAAAGGATTTTGATTAATTCTTCCCCCACGGGGGTTAAATAGGGGATGAAAATTTGTATGAAACTTTGTCAATTTTAAACCGATCGGGCTGAGACTTTGCATACATAAAGCTGTAGCCCTCGCGGGTGAAACCGAACAGCTAGTTATTAAAATAAAAGTGTTTTATAAATAAATGTAAAGAAGTCTCTTTTCTACCGAAAATTGTCACACTGTGTCCAGCTTCTACCCTAGTAAACATCTAGTAAAGCACATTTTATAGTTCCTCTAATTGGACTATACAGCTTGGAATTGTAACAACAATGCATTGGTAAAACTGATTGGTTTGAGTGGAGCGTAACGAATGTTTATGCTCGCACTCGAGTGGGCTTGCTCTACTGGGTAAATAACTACAAAATGAGTTTTTCATTCGCTACAATAAATGTTAAGGTTTTCTAGAGAGGTTTCATAATATGTTGCCTTTTTTTACGGTAGCGTTTGACCGTTAGTCATCTATTGATGTTCGAATGTAGAAATAATGAGTAACGCGATGGACACCTTGGAGTTGAATATAATGTTAGGCACTAAATGCTGTGCACTGTGCAAGGTAAATTGCATTTTATTGCGTCGTACTAAGTCGCAGAGTGATCCTTCTGTACTACTATTACATATTCTGTGGCCTTTATAAATATTTTCCGAAACGGTGGACCGTAGGGTTGGCCAATCTCTTTGGTAATAAGTTTAAGCCCGTTTTACACATTGAATTTTCGCTTTCAGAAATTACAATTCCATTGCTATTTCGGTAACACACTGGACCGAAAGTCAATGTAGTTATCGAAACTGTGTCCGTCCAATACAATTACAAGCAACAATGGCCAGCAATTAAGGGGTTCAAATAAAATTCAATAGCGTACATTTGTTCAAAATTGCTAAACCCTAAGCCGTAAGGGCCCTATTTGCATTTTATTAGCATGAGATCCGAATAAAAATGTGTTTATTCTGGAGGAAAGCGAGATGGCCCTCCCATAAAGAGATCGAGTGGCAATACGGGTAAAATAGCAATGTTATGTTCGGGAAGCGTTTCAGGATCTAAATGGATTTTTCATGTAACAAATCATTTCGTTAGTAATAAAAAAACATTGGAGTAGGTAAGAGCCGTAGACGTTGTTTTACCGCGTCATCAAAACATTTCGGAATTTCTTTTTAATTTAATTATTAGCAATATCGTCTTTTCTGTGCATACCTAAGAAAATTATTAAACAGTTGCGTATATGTTTACTACGCTATTCCTCTTAATCCAAAGGTTATCAGGAAAAATCACTTTGAGCAATAAGACCGCCATATTTAATTATTTTTTAGCTATTTTTATGTTGTTTTATTTAAGGTCATAGTTATTAGTTATTTATTCAATAGGATACGTTGTGATCACTTTAAAACGTCAAACTTAAAACTAGCTACGCCTGTTCCAGCCTCCTTACGCCGCCGGCAAAAGTTATAGTTTATCTATCTATTTTAGCTAAAATCAGTACCTAGAACTCTTATAATACTTATTGCCGATAAAAGCCAAGCTGGTTTTGAAGTGCATCGTAAACTTTTTAATGGAGTTTTATAAAGCGCCTTGTGTTATGACTTTATATTATAATTTTAACGACTAATTCAACGTACACTTAATTTTCTGAACATGAAATATAAAAATGACTCGTAAAATTGCGATAACATTCTAAAGTATAACACCTCACTATATAAAATCGTAAATATCACAGCATAAATTGAAAAGGGTTCAATGAAATATAATATTAGCCATAAATAATTCTTTAGCTAAACTATTATGGGTATTCTGTGAGAAGTGATAAAGGATATCTCCTAAAACCTACCAAATCCAAATAAAATCAGCCTCAAGGATTTATAGCAACCGAATGCCCTTGATATTGCAACAGTAAATAATATCTTTCGTTAAAAGGGGATCGGTTTTATTGGCACCCTTTCGTTTTATGCGACGATTATGTCATTTTTATGATGGCTTTACGCGTTATTCACAAACAAACTGTATTAGACTAATAAAAAAACCAAATTGTTATTGTGACGTAAAAGTTTAATATTGATTTGTAATTGAATATTTGTATTATGTACTCTGAGAATGGGTAATGAAGTAGAGTCACTAATGAAGTTTTGTAAAAACTCCTAGCGGCCCGCCCTGGCTTCGCATGGCTTTTATAGGCAATGATTTTAACAACCGGGAGTTTTCATTAGAAAAGCTGGTTACTTAATGTCACGAACAATAGTCAATAGTCAATTGTATCACTTTTAAACGTCAAACTTAAAACTAGCTACGCCTGTTCCAACCTCCTTACGCCGGCAAAAGAACAGGCAAGAAACGCCCGGCAGGTAATTTTTTTGGCGCGATCACGTTGATAATTTTATTCTTATTACTAATTGATCTAATTGGAGCAAGTTCACTAAAATCCCAAGCTTTTTTTGTCATCTAATAGTCCCATGTTTTTTAAATAGTTTTACTAATAAGATTTCTCTTGTTTGGTTTTACACATTGGGATATGGGAACATGAATATTAACGAGTTACGGGATCACAACCAAAGCAGACCAGACCCCACAAGCAGCACCCGTTCACGAGTTGACGCACTTTTAGAGACCTACTGGAAGAGTACATTTCTTTCATATAGGTATTGTATCAACTCTAATCAAACTGTCTGCCAGCGTAAGCCGACAAAGCAGTCAGTTGTCTTATTTTTTCTACTTGATTAATAATCGTGATTTCTTACTGAAAACTCTAGGTACTTCATCAGAAAAAATGAAAATAACATGACACGAAAGAAAAAAAAAGGATAATGTAGCTTCCTATGAATAAAAGGGAAAAAATCAAATCAGAAAAAAAAATCAGATCAACCCTTGGATCCAAACAAATAACCTCTTTATATAAGTAGTATCTAATATAATAGGAAGAAATGCTTTGTAGTGTAAAGGTTAAATTGGTATTTAACCTTCCCACCTGGTGATGGGAATATTAATTAATAACTAATTTGTCCTGTAACTTCCGACACAATTTACATTTGACATTGTTAGCTTTGAAGTTTTGCTGGAAACTTGTCTTTATATTCTACTAGCTATGCCTCGCGGTTACAATCGTGGTCTTCCCGTTATCAATAGGAACCTTTTTCCGGGATAAAAGTACCGTGGTCTTTACCCTAATAAGTACCTACTACATAAAGATATACAAATATATAATCAACATTAAGAAAAAAAAATTAAGTAAATGTATTATCATCATTACGCTGTGACATGTACATTTCTGGAAAAAAAATTGCAATACCTATGACGTTTAACAATCTAATTTTTTTTTTTGTAAATTTCATTTTGTCGCCTTGATGTGTGGAATACCCTCACATCGGCCTTAGAGGGACATTATGTTACACGTTGTATAAAATAGGTATGCCGAAACGCAAATTACTTTCCGAAAAGTGTACCAATATTTGACGAGCAACATTACCAGTGTTAACAAACAGTAACAATCATAGATCAATGTCGAAAAATGTGGCGAGTTTGCGGATACGTACCTTTGTAAATATTTGTGCGGAGTTTACAATTTCGCAAGCCTACTACGGCGACATGCAATTTATCAACGTCAGCGGGAAATACAGACGTTAGCAGACAACAGTCTAGATGGGCTATAACTTAGCGGGTAAGTAATTGAATTGAATAATTCAATCGGGATATTTTTAAATAAAATTTAATTAATGGTTAGGCAGGGATACCCACAAAAAAATCCTGAAAATTGATGGTGTTTGTGGGAATGGTGATAGCTTATGCCCTGGATTAATACATAATTTATCCCGGAAAAAGGTTCCTGCGGTATAACGGAAAGACACGGGTGGAACCGCAAGGCGCAACTAGTTGTAACGTATATTGCTTAGCATTGTGTATCTATATCTACAAAACCACACACATGTGTGTGTATGTTGATATGTTGTGTACATCTATATACATCATATATACAAGTCTATGCACAATATCGCTGTATCGCTCCCCTGCAACGGTCAAGCAATGCAATTTCTCTCAGACAAACATTTGGCACGACAAGGTTCATTGGGTAAGGATATGTATGGATAGTGTTAGCGCTTTAGCAATAGCCCTGTAGTTTAGAGATAGCGTTGAGTGAGTACTAACCCACTCAATGTTATCTGCGATGCACCCAGTGATCTGACTGAATAGTCGGCTACCGGCCGGTTATTTAGGAAAATCCGGCTTAAATGGTTCGTTTTGTTCACAAGGTGTAGCCAACCAAATATTTGATGAATATCACATGAATCAAACAAAGTCTGTTTACAATCCATATCCATACATATTATCACACTAATATTATAAACGTGAAAGTTTGTGAGTATGGATGTATGGGTGTTTCTTACTCTTTCACGCAAAAACTATAGAATGGATATGAGTGAAATTTGAAATGGAGATAGCTTATACCCTGAATTAACACATAGGCTACTTTTTATCTCGGAAAAAGGTTCCTGCGGAATTACGGGAAGACTCGGGTGAAACTGCGGGTCACAGTTAGTAATATCATAAATGCCAAAGTAACTGTTTGTCTGTTTACCTTTGACGACTAAACAGCTGAATCGGTCTTGAATCTTGATGAGTTTTGGTGTGGAGAAAGTTTGAACCCTGGGGAAGGACAGAATACTTTTTACCGCGATATACTGTAGTTCATGCAGGTGAAACAGCGGGATAGATTAATAACTATGTTGTGTTTATATGGGCTCTATACATTTCAATTTGATAGTTTCAGTCGAAGTCTTCTGTTGACAAATACTGACCTGCTATCAAGCGGCTTTGCCCGCGTGTTTCTCGGTATTTTTATATACAAACTTAAATATCCCATTTGTCTCAATTAGGGGACTATTTGCACTTAAAAAAGCTTATTTTAGTACCAAAGAAAGCTATCGTGAAAATGGAATTTCTCTAAGACCAGTAGTCGAGGTTGATCGTTGATATCTCAGCGAATGAGTCACGACATTGCATTTTA
The DNA here is from genome assembly GCA_931315375.2 of Opisthograptis luteolata. Classification (NCBI taxonomy): domain Eukaryota; kingdom Metazoa; phylum Arthropoda; class Insecta; order Lepidoptera; family Geometridae; genus Opisthograptis; species Opisthograptis luteolata. The sequence continues at coordinate 8,095,673 of OV928049.1, read as the reverse complement.
CATCCATACTTAAATATTACTAACTGTTCTCCATGGTTTCACCTGCGTGGGCTACAGCTTTATGCATGCAAAGTCTCAGCCCGATCGGTTTAAAATTGACAAAGTTTCATACAAACTATCATCCCCTATTTTATCCCCTTGGGGGTAGAATTAATCAATATCCTTTCTTAGCGGATGCCTACGTCATAACATTTACTTGCATGCCAAATATAAGCCCGATCCGTCCAGTGGTTTGGGCTGTGCGTTGATAGATCACTATGTCAGTCAGTCACCGTTGAGTTATATTTATTTAGATTTACAGATTAAACGTGTACTAGTTATGTGTAAGCACTAACTAATAATAACAGCTGAAGAATCTAGTTCTAGTTTTCTTCTTTTGTAGTTACACACACACCTGTGCTATGCAAAGATAAGCTGCACAAGCACATGGCAGACTCTTACATCACTATTGTGTGCGTTCAGGCCATCCAATATATGTATATGCGTTTGTAGGATACATAAGATTTGATTGTCGCCTCCGTACGTTTGGGCCAAGACACGATTTAAGCTGCAGTAACCATTTGAGTCCTGACAACAAATGCTGTGACCTATATATGTACTTCGTCAGTTTGGTTATAATTTGTATGATTATTTTTACTTATATGCTCAATGGTTTTATTTAAGTCAAAGCCAAAAATATGTTTCATTTATTTTTTTTTTGCTTTGTCGTTTGTACGGCTCCACAATCAAAAATCTAACTAACAATACTTGAAACGGAACAGTTACAAAAACTATGTGAAAGGTGTAACGCTACAAAACAAAACCTTTGATCACTTTAAAAAGTCAAATTTAAAAATAGTTTGACTGTTCCAACCTCTTTACGCTGGTAAATAACAGGCAAAACGAACGGTATATTGGGCGCAAATTGGACACTAGATTTTTAACGATATTTCTTACCGTCTGATATATATATTTTGTAATAAGCTTTTCTAATAATATTTCGTTTTAAATGGACCTTAGTTATTGAAAAGTCTTGGATTTCACTTGAGATTTTAGCGTAGGTACACACTTATTGGCTTTTGAAGGAGTTTTTGACTCCTTCAAAGTTTATTATTTACCTATTATTTTCATTAGTTTATATACCCCTGTCTTTAACAACAACAAATAATATTATCACATATAACATGTTGCTGCATTCTGGATATTCTCCAGCATTATGTATGCAGATTGGCATTAGATATGCAGAGATTTAATCAACTTGGGTTTGCTTCCATCAACTGAATATATTGACTGATTTATATTACCCTGACAGGTAGCTTGTGATATATGTATCTGTTTTGTTTTTGTGTTATTTTACGATCTTTATATATCATAGCTGTACCTGCAGTTTTACCCGCGTGGACTAAACACTACACTAAACGACACACACAATACACACACACATTTCACTACATTTTATCGCGATAAAAAAGGAGAGGGCACCCTTATAACCTAGGGGTATAAAAATCCGTCAAGCTATTTTGGAGGAATTCGATAGCAAACACTGTGACACGAGATTTTTATTTATTAGCAGATTGTTTTTGACAAACTGGTTTTTTTTCTGTCCTACAACGGAGGTAAAATTTGCACGGGCCGGAGCCAAGCGCTTACTTAAAAGATAAAAAGATTCTTAATATCCTACACATGTTTAGTGTTCAGGCTGCCTTTTAAGGCGTTATCATTTTTATTATTATTGATATTGTGCTATAAACTAAGCTAACACTAACTTTAGGTAAGTTATGTAAATATTTTTATTTCAAGTCACCTGAAGTTACGTGATGATGTAGTATTCTTACGTTAGATCACCTAAAGTTAGTATACTCGTTAAGTCAAAAACCCAAAGTCAAAGTTAAGTTTCAAAGTGAAACAACGAGCAATGCATTTCAATGATAATTCTAAGAGGATCTTTAAACGAGTAAATGAAAAAAGTTCTCCAAAGCCCAGCAGAGCGGTCGTGAAAGCGTTTCAGAATTAATTGTAAACATGGAGTTTACTGCTTTTCGTGTAACTTTCATTTTCTAAAGCTTTTATTAGCTGCTATAAAATGCCGATGCTAAAGAGCCTTTCGGTATGCTGCAAGCGGACTTGCAAACGGAACTTTTATGGCCATGTATGCAAATACAGGGTTGCCCCAAATAAAATCTCCACGTTCTACCATATACCAGCAACCGTGGATTCTCCCGCGTCGAAATTGATTCTCCATACAAAACTTGAAATCCCATCCCGAAGGAAGTGATTTTTAAGAATCTTACAACACCAAAGGAAGGTGCCCTCAAAATTTCATGTATCTAGGACTAGCGGTTGCGCCTATGCGTTGACATGTCAGCGAACGAGTCAGGACTTTGAATTTGATATATATATTGACACACGTAAGGTCACACTGGGGTCGGACAGCCGGCACTCTGACTGGCACAATTTGTCTTGGGCGCAGTGGAGGAAGCTCCCAGACGGGTACAAATAGCAGATTACTGAAGTTACTTGAGATCCCAGTGTAGACAAATGTCGCATCCTCTTGCCCGTCTGGGACGTAATGAATGCCACTTTGAAAGCCATTGTATGCAGGGATCTGACGGATTTGATGTGTTTTCAAAGTTTAGACGGAAATGACGTTCTACTATAACCTTCAGCTTATACAAGGTGGTGACGTGAACAGTGTCAGTTTTTAATTAGGCGAATATGCAGGCGATGGACAACATTGAAAATTTCTTAATTTCTACAAGGCAGTGTCTCCAGTCTCTACGTCTTTACCTACCGATGTTTTATTTCTCACCCAGATGGTGCCACTAAAACTACTAAACTACATCCATAAACTCTTTATAATAATAGCATTAAATTGCATATAACAAAATACATATTATCTAGTAGTGATCATAATTAACATTACCGTACAGAAATTAGATTTTCTCTCTATATATTTTAAGAACCCAGTGCAAGATTTTTGATTATTGCCACTTTTTTCGTCGCCATCCTGTATAAACACTCCGAAGCGTTACTCCGAGCTTAGTACAAACTGTGCAGTTGCTTTGAGGTGATTCAAGCAAAGCGCTGCGCTTGGCAATAATTAGATTCTATACTGTAGAGAATATCACATATTATAATTGTGAATGTTTGTGTGTATTATGTATGTTTGTTTCCTCTTCACGCTGCAACGTCAGAAAGAAAACTCGGTAACGGTGCTAAGACGCAAATGTTATCCATTTGGCCACCACCATACCATGAGTTATCATCATCAACAGTTCCCTATCCAGACGTAGTGTGGTGTCAGATGACTTGTGGTCAAACGCGGTTGGCGTCTCTCAAGTGAGACTGCCGGAACACACCGATAGGTGCTTGGCCACAGATTTCGAACTTGAGGATGATACCATAGAGATTGTGACATTTTGTGCTGTTAAATACACAAGCTAAGAATTAACCGTACACTGATAAAAGAGAGGTCTAAATTGCCTACATTTCTGTAATTAAACCGTTAATTTCCCCCACGACACAGTCAAATGACACCATTACGAGTTCATTCGTAAAATCAGGCCTCACTTGAGACAGTTCTTGGTCCAAGCGTAACGTGGCACCACCTCCGACCACGTCGTCACTGAACTTCAGGTTACTTGAGTTCAAACGCTAATGTGACTAAAAAAATAGCTTTAAAAATGGCCTTCAATTTTAACACAAATGAGTAGAATTTTGTGTACTTCTATTGTGTTTAATAATTAACCTGTATCACTATTGTAATTACTAAAATAAAAACCTATGGAAAAAAGTTTTTAGTTATACATTCGAACATCATTATTTGATGGATAAAATATATTTTTAAATTTTGCTGTCCATATTCTGTGGATTATCAGAATTTTGTATTAATCTGAAATAGAGTCTCTTATTTAATATGGATCAGATCAGACAGATCATTTAAAATAGTATATTTAATTTTCAAAAAGGATTAATCTGCTATTGTAACGACGCCTAATAATGAATATTGTTAATTGGATATTCATGTTATATTATTTATTAACCGACTGGATCTTAATTCGCAAAGCAAAAACAAAACACCCTAACTAACAGAATCGTAATCAAAGTACAAATTTTGATTTCAGTTGGTCCGGCAGCCTCACTTGAGAACCAGTCCCCAATCCATTCGCAGCATAGCGCCACCTTCAACCACGTCGTCACTTAACGTTACCTACGTCATATTTTCTAATTAAACCCTGCATGATGTAAAAAAAGTTTTAGTGAACCTGGTGTGATTTTTACGCTCTCCTAAATAATTTAAAAAAGCCATTGAGCTTATACGAGGTACCATTTTGTTACATAAAGCTAGATAGGTAGACACGACCATACCCTAGCTCCCGTATTACATCAGCGCCATGCGTCCCCTCGAGAGAGTAGCGAAGTAAATTAGCCATAACGTGTAAATTGAAACGCAGGTAATCCCGTTTGAACCCGAGAGGGCGATAGGTACATAGTACTTTTTTAGATGGCTCTACACACGCATGCTTTCGCGCGGGAAACGAATCGTGATAACTTCTAGCCCGTATATACTGACGGAGAATGGTTCTCGTGTGGCGATCACGACCCAGAAGACGTTCATGGTGGCGTTCAAAGGGGGAGCCCATGTACAACAGTGGACTTCTTCCTGCAGATGATGATGATGATATACTGACTATGTATGTAGCACTCTACTGTAGTGACAATATATAATAGGTTTAAATAGTCTTTGTTGATCACATCCAGTTCCATTCTACCTGACGAGTAATTTTTTCTTCTCTCTTTATGGTACAAAATTCTATGCGGCAATGCATTATGCCTGTCACTGTCGTAACCACTTCATCATTCTCATCCGAGAACCAATGACACACTCATTTTTGTCATCAGAGCTGTCTAATAATTACTTCTGTTTATTTTTTTAATGCGCTACGAAACAACACTGATTTAATCCGCCACAGGTCACACAACTATGCTATATAAGAAAGAACGTGCGTGTAAAGCCACCTAATGAATAAAGGGACATCTATGCTCAGCTCACAACATCGTAGGTACATCCTGCCCGGATTCCCAAATTGAGTGCGAAAGTCGTTCAACTTTCATTTTAGTCAGGGGGGAAATATTTTTAAATTTCATTCTTTGTGCCGTGCGTAGCCGTGCAATATGAGGCCGAGTTTATAATCTACTTTCCGCTTGGTTGAGTTTGTTCGTGACACCTTTGGAACTTTATATGTACGAATATATTTTAAATTGCATAATGGTAAACTTTACCAAATCAACCAGGTTAAACACACTCGCACGGCTATCACTTGAATGGGTGACCATTTTCAACTAATCATTTGCGCTTCAGAGAGCGTCCAAGTGTAGCGTGGCGCCATCTTTGACCGCATTGTCACTTAACATCAGGTGACTTGTAGTCAAACTTAAAAATAAAAGCTTAGGTGTTTTTCCTTGCTATGTCCAGTCGTTAGCCGCATTGGAGGCCTCCTTATTAGATTGGCCATACAAGAAGGCACATTGAAGAAATTGGTAAGGAAGGTAGAGTTGGCTCGCATATAAACAAAAGAAGAAAATTGAAAATTCACTTGCTATGAATCGAATTTTCCATTGGTCAACACTGTGTAGTTAAAAATTATGAGGAAACTGGCATGTCATACAGCCAGAAAATTCTAGGGCATCATCTTATACTCTTGCTCTAAAAAAACATGTGTCTTGTTAGTGGAAGCATAATAGGATGATGATGATAAGTCAAATTCAAAGGGATCACACGCTATCGCTTTAAAGCCCACCAAAACAAACCTATCAGATTCTATAGCACATTTATTATTATAACCAATTCAGTGATTTCCTATCACAACAAAAGCTTTCCTACGTCTTACTCAGGGTCGGTTAAAACCGTAAACAAGGTATAAAGGTAGGTCATGCGTGCCAGCCGGAGCGAGATTCCTCTCTACGTGACTCTTTTGTGATATCATTTAACAGAGGTCAGGCAGTGATGCCAGGTTGAGATTTCCCCGCGAAATTGGTGTTTTTTCGAGCTGTGCATGGAATTTTGATGGATTGTTAGGAAGTTCTGTGGTAATATTTAACATCGCTAAAAATTAATGCAAGTCAAGCTCCTTTAGAAAGGGACTGTTGAAGAGTGTTGTATTTGCAAAACATATTTTTTTTTGCTGAAAATGAAATATTTACATTATTGTTGTTTATCACAAGGTTTCTTACGAATGATTAAAAAAACAAGTTACGTTAGTTAAGTTAGCTTTTGTCATTGTTGTTTTAAATTATAGGCTTGATTGAAAACCTCTTCAGATGTGTTTTTCAAAGACGTCCTAAATAAAGTAAACAGTTCATTATTTGCTTAATGTACAGAATTAATTACAATTTAATATTTCCTGTATGAAATAATTAATGAAAAGAACAAAAACACAGTTTCGTTATCGATATAAAACAGAAGGAGTATCTATTTGTAGGGGTATTAATTTTAATGAGATTAGGAAATAATAATAAGCTGTTGCTGAAATAATTCTGGCAACATTATTGCCGACTCAAGCAACAATATTGGTTTTATAGCGTACTTCCGAATCCCCTTCGGAGAATTCTGTACGTATCGGTATTGAGTCGCTGACATTATGGCAAATGTGTTGTTGATATTTTGATAACCTTTAGGTACTTGTTGATTTTTCATCGGGCCTTGATTGTTTTTGGATAAGGGTCTAAATATTTTTTTTAAGTTGTAGGTACCGTCAGCGATCAAAATAGCTGATCATACTCGATTTTCCAAAGGCGTATTGAATCAGTAATGTTTTTTTTTTTTTACAACTTACAAGGTAGCGTTTGACCACAACACAACATACCTATGATGTTAAGTGATGATTTGGTCGAAGGTTGGTGTTTAAGATGATAAATAAAACGGAAGATCTGTTATTGTTTAGGACTTTTGTCGCTGACTGTACTGGTCAAACCTCATTTTTGCGTAGAAGTCATTTTATATTTATCATCATCATCTTCATCGTTTCTATCTCTACTTGACTTAGAGACAATGCTTTTCGAGAAAATCATTGTTTGCTCGTTTGTATGCCCGCTTGTAAATAAATTGCTTGACTACAATTCGAGATTTTCTGATAAGCCATAAAAATACTGTTTTGTGTAGAAAATAAGCAATTTTATTGAAAAACAATCAATCTTTTCAGTGTCATGGTTGTTTTTGTTACATCACAAAGTTTTTTTCACAGAAAACTCCATCTCATTACAGGATTCGAACCCACAACCTATGCTGTTCGCAAGCTGTCAGTACCAAAAAGCTATCAATCGCTTCACGTTTAATTCTATAAAGCTATTTAGTAGCAATCAGGCCGACTTATCTAGTTACAAACTAGTTTGAACTTTTGCTTTGCATGCTACCTACAAGTAGCTATGGCAATAGCTTAGAGATTGGTTGCTAAAACGTTTGACTGGTGCAAATGTTTGCATTGGTTTATAAAGTCTCTCTGTATGGAAAATGGATTAGCATTTACTAGAGCTTGACTGCTTAAGGGTGAAACCAAACAGGCGTAATTTTGTGAGTCGTGAGTCGCAGAATTTCGGTTGCATAAATTCTGCTGTATTCGGTTTCATACAAAAAGGCAGTTGGTGCCACACGACGACGTAAACTGAGTCGAAAATTCAGTTGAACGTAAAATGAGCGACCGAAAAAACGCGACTCACGTCTCACAAAATTACGCTCGTTTGGTTTCACCCTAAAAGCTTTCTTAGCTCATTTCAGTTACTCAGTTGTTTATCTGGCTAGTAACTGGTTTCTAAATTGTGTCTCATTTCATTGATCCCGTTTTGTCATTTATTTCCTCCCAGGCGTGGTATGATGCCACCTTCAACCACCACGTAGCATCAGGTGTGGTCAAAAGGTTCCCTGTAAGATGAAAAAATAAAACTCTCCATTTGATATTATCAAAATAAAACGCAGTTATTAAATATATATACACAGAGAGTCTTATTACAGTAGGTTGTACTTATTCGTTTAATTATCTTATATATAAAAATTCCGAAAGCTATTAGGACCAACTCACCGGCAAGATGGCACGTGGAGGATCCGGAAAAACCAAGAGATCGAAGTGGGCGCGCCCAACGTTGTCGGTGAAATTAAATCGCACCGACTACGTTGGCTTGGCTACGTATTCCGCATGGGGGAGGATCGGGCGGCAAAGCCTTTTTATTTGGGACGACCGAATGGCCGTAGGCCGGTCGGACGCCCTAGATACCGCTGGAAGGACGCGGTGGATGCGGATCTGCGCGAGTTCCAGACTCTCAACTGGGCTGAAATCGCTCAAGATAGAGAAGAGTGGCGCTCTCTCGTTTCGGAGGCCAAGACACATTTTGGGTCGCTGAGCCATCGGAGTTAGTTAGTTATATTAAAATGAATGCCTATTTCCCTTGGTCACTGCATCACGCGTGAACGGCACGACCGATTTCACTAATTCTTTTTTGTTGTGTTTTTAATTGCCAGGAGAAGGTTCTTATGAAAGAAAAAATGTTTTATTGCGATAAACTGCAAACTCTGAAGTGGGGCTGCCAGGTCACACCGATAGGCGCTTGGCGACAGATTCTTAACTAGAGGGTGTTTAGCTAGCCAGGCGAGCACTAGGAAATGCCCAAGCAACCCTCACGTGGGCGAAACCACCGGGCATAGCTAGTTAAACATAAAGTTTCGTAGCTGAGCGGGCTCTCGTAAATAATATAACTGCATGATTTCACGGGTAGGTACTCTACGTACCTGCTATATAAAGTTTGGCTTCGGCATTAATTTGTTTACGAAATTCAATTTTCACTTCATCAAGCTGTTCGGTTAATAACCCTGCTACAACGGCGTCGGTGGACTTCACACACACCTATACCTACTAAATCTATGTCGACTTCCATACCAATATTATAAGGAGTAAAGTAAGAGGATTTATGATTATATTTGATTTTGTAGCGTTTAATCAAAAATCACTTGATGTGATCGAAGATGGTGCCACGCTACGCCTGGACTGGGAACTGGCTTTTAAGTGAGGCTACCGGAACACACCGATAGGTACTTGGCGACAGATTTTTAAGTTGAGGGTGGTGGTGTTTGTTTGTTGGTTTGTATGTAAGGCTAATCTTTTAAAATACTATTATTATTACTATTTTTATTATTTATTATCATTTTGGGACCAAAATAAAGTCCTACATTAAATTTGTAGGATTTGTAGCATGCGAAGGTAACTCTGTCTGTCTGCCTGTCTCACTTTGACGCCTAAACTACTGAACTGATTTTAATGAAATTTATAGTATTCTAGCTGTTCCCCGCTGTTTCACCCGAGTGGGATACAGTTTCCCATTTTTACCCTTATGGAATGAATATCAAAAAAATTTTTTTAAATGCACAGGGGCATCAAAATAAACATACCCTCCAAATTGCAAGTCTCTACGACCAGCGGTTTAGGCTGTACGTTGATATCAGTCAGGACTTTGATTCTTTATAGAGACAGTTTGAACCCTGAGGAAGGACATAGGATACTTTATATTGCGATAAACTGTAGCCCACGCGGGTTCAACTGCGTGGAACAGCTAGTTGGTTATAAACAGTAGCGTTGTTTAATACAGGTTTATTTGACGTAAAACAACATATGCTCATAAACAGAGTCCCCTATTCAGTATAAGTACACGTAATACGCTACGGTTTCCCAAATGAACCGTCCTAGTTTAGTGCGCTATTTTACACAAACTTGTAGCCAGTATCGGTAGTCACGTGTGTCCCGAGGCACACGTTCAGTCTAACTTGTGTAACGCTATAAATTGAACTTTCGCGCTGCTAAATGTATGGCAAGATATTTACCTATTATATTAAGCCTAGCTGTTTTTCGTGGTTTCACCCGCGTGGACTTCAGTTTATTGTAAAGAAAAATATTCTATCTCGTTTCTCATGTTACCAAATTTTGTCAAAATCTGTTTAGTGGTTTAGGCGTAAAAGGTAACAAACATACAGACAAACAGAATTATTTTCGCATTTATAAATACAACAGCAATTTCCTCGCCATGCCATTTTTCCAGGATAAAAAAGGTTGCCTATGTGTCAATTGTATTGAGCTATTCAGCGTGAGGTAACAAACAAACTTATTCACTCACAAACTTTCGCATTCGTAATATTAGCGTGATTAATGAGATTGAAGAATCAGGTTTTTATAAATTACCTAAAAAAAGTTTTTTTTTTACCTTTTACAACGCCTTATGTCACTTGATGTTAAATGACGATGTGGTCGGAGGTGGGGGCACGCTATGCCTTTGGATTGAGTTGTAGGTTATCACGTTATCTAATAAGTACCTAACACCATCCCTATTTTGAAAAAGTTATCTACAACAGTGAGTTTAAATTAGAAACCAGTCTTTATTTTCTCTTTTATTATGGAAACTTCAGTTCGGATATTTCACACGCCAACCAAAAACGCCTGAAATGAAACAATACGTTTTACTTTGAGCAACGACTGCGAGTGTGTCGAAGCAGTTCGTGTGTCCGCACTCTTTAGTCTTTATATTAAAACGGCTCCATAGTGCCCGGGCCACGTCCGGGTCAACCTGCTTTACAAAGCTTTATTATGTTTGCATTTTGCGTATTACGTCTCGCCCCGGGCGCGCACTGAATATATAAACGGTCATTCTACATTACATGGACAAAAGCCAAGCAAAGTTAACATAAGTGCATAACAATACTAATTAACGCTCATTTCCTATTTATCTGGTTGGTTAGTAAATCTTTCAAAAGTTGAAATTAAATTAAGGTTTGCATTTGTTGGAATAATTCGCCACCGTCAGGTTAGAAAAAAGGGTCACATAATTAAATGTAGTAGGATAGGATAGACATTAGGGCTTGTTGATGTCAGGTTGAGTAAACCTTTGACAGAATGGCAGCCGAAGGCTACCTGGCTAACTACCATTCTCAAATTATGATTCTTTTATCAAGCTCTTATTGTGTGTTCCGGTACCTCGCTTGAGAACCAGTTTCAAAAGAGCATAGCATGGTGCCAACTTCAAACATCATCGCTTGCAGGTTGGTGATATGCAATCAAACGTTATCCTAAATGAAGTAAAAAAAAAATTTGGTAGCGGAAAATTAATCTTAAAAATGGGAATATTAAAGCCACACACACTTTCACACATAGCTACTAGGATTTCATGTCTAGAGTGTCAGAAACTACGTGGATCATATGATCCACGTAGTATATATATACAGACAAAAATACATGCGCCTTTTTATCAATGCACAAATATTTCTCACGCTGCAGGAACTGAACCTGTGACCTTGCCCTTTTCAGTTGGCTATTCGCCCATCGCGCTATGTCAGTCAAAGTGTCATAATGTGTCAGTGGACGATTTAATGTGAACAAGCAAGTCAAATCTTCACTGAACACTGTTACGGCCATCATTTTCCTCATGGACCTCTCAATATTGGGTAAATATGAAGAAAACCATCTTAAGATTCTTTTCGAAACCAAAAATGTCATGTAAAAATGTAAAGAAGCAGGTTGGCGTTATTTAATGTAGCTGCAGATGATATGGGTCATAAATCCTTAGTGACAATATTGCAATATGATCTAAATATGACAGAAACTACGAAGTTACATTTTGTCATATTATTAAGACGGGTGTAGTGTAATAGTAAACTCTTAATGGAGGCTGTGGGTTCGATTCTCGTCAAGAGACAAAATGTTGTCCGAAAATTTACTTCGTGATTATAGAATGATGTGTTCAACACAGGTAATTAAGATGGTTATTGTTGTTAATATAACAATGAATTACATAACTAAACTAAACTCTAAAATAAAACATGCCTACATTTTTTTTATAAATATACGTTGATATATATAGGCACATACATATATTGGATCGTTTGAACTTACTAAAGAAGGTTTATAGATAGTTCAAACGATCCTCGATGTCTGGCAACGTGCCCAGAATGCTGGCGGCATTGCCTCTGAATAGCGACGCTTATTCTTTGTCCAAAATATAGGCCAGCATTCTGGTCACGTGTGGACTCACTGTTGTTAATTAAATTAAATTTAAGTACTTTTTCATGTGTATGGGGTCTTTGGAGACATTGCTTGCCATCATATCTACCTAGATATGTCTCCAAAGACGATGTCTTGGATGGATCAAAGTGGGAAAAAAACGTAAGGAAGGCTGACGCCACCACTGCAAGGGATAAATAGTTTGGAACAAAAAAAAAGACAGGTGAAAGACACTGTTTGCAGACACATTTTCAACACAATCGCATTACATTATTACGTTGGTCCCTTAGGCTGGTCTTACACGGACAGCCTGGAGCAGTCAGGATCGACTGCTTCAAACTGCGACTGCATAGTGAACTACTACAACTGCTCGACCGGTTCGTGTATGTACGTGCGTAGAAGTCTGTAGTTCACTATGCAGTCGCAGCTTGGAGCAGTCGACTGCTTCAGGCTGTCCGTGTATGGCCAGCCTTAGCGAAGATACATTAACAACGGTGATTACTAATTCGACGTTATTTCCCCAATTTCACATCATCCATCTTCTTATATACGTAAATATGCACATATATCAGAATCAATAATAATAACGTATTGTGCGAAAAGCTATACGGTCTATTTATTACGCTCTTGTTCCCGTTTTCAACGTAAATATTCATGAGTCTATATAAATATCGGTGGAACAGTGTGTCTGTGCCAATATAGCTGGGGTCCGACCACACCGTCCCATCAATTATGTCGTTCGCGATCTAACCCTGTGTCCATCTGCTTGCCATTTGTAACCGTCACGCCTCCCCAACCTGCCCAATATAATTATCAGTACCTCAGTCAAAACTCGCTCTTATTAATTGATGGTAAGGTTCATGTTGACTGCATAATTAAGTATGTATTCTAACACGCGGGATCGTAATTCGACCATGGTGACAAAACAATCATTAATTAGATTAGACGTTCGGCAAATCATTGGCCGAACCGACCCGAAATGACTGTGCGTTAGTTTTTGTTTCTTCGCAGAAGAATAAATGGTGTTCCATTGTTGTTTTTAGAAGTTAACTGACTTTTTTTGGCTTTGTTTGCTGTCCCTGAGGAAATATTTATTGTTTCTAAGTAAATATTTCAGTTCAAGTAATTTTATGTGACCAAAATTGTCTATTTATTAAATATCATAATTTGTTATGTAGTATTCAAGCCAGTTTTTTGTAAGACACAAAGGACGTATATCATAAAAGATTTGGCAGGATTGGTCTAAGAAATGATTAGTGGTGTCGGTTAATGAAACCATTTGTAATGAAAAATCTAGTAATTATTATTAATTTTGATCTAAGGATTCAAAAAGTCAGTTGAGAGAAACTCTATTTAAGGAATAATTTGGACCTGCCACTTAGTAGGTACTTGCTGAATTGCTAATGAAAATTAATTGTTTTTTGTGTTAAGCATTTAGACCAACAGGCCTTGGATCCAAAAGCCTAACGACCTAGTTAAAATACTTGCACTAAATACTTGCAAATTTGCATAATTTATATGTAAATGAAATTAATCCAATGTACACTGAAGTTCACAGCTGAATCCCTGATTGCTCTGTGACCTGATCTCATAATTAAGTTATGACATTGTAGTAATAACGTTCCGTTGGTAAATCTCATCAATTGTTATAATACACGTCAAGTTCGTTCCCGGTACATCATTTGTACCATAAAAATATAAAACATTACATTGATTTATTTATATTTTATTTATAACTACACACGGGTGTCGATTCGGTTTTGCATTCTCTAAAACTAAACTCACTTTGACAGGCCTAATAGTATTGCTGTCTTTTTCTAACCACTGAAGTAAAAAAAGGACAGCATTACTTTTAGATCTGTAAATCTTAGTTTAGTTTTAACATTATTAAAACTACAGAGAAGCTATAGTTTAATCACAATGTCAGAATCTATTGCCAAGCACTTATCTTTGTGATCCGGCAGCCTCACTTGAGACCTAGTTCCCGATCGAGGTGTGCCACCATTGATTACAGCTGATTAGTGAAAGGCTAGCAAGAATTATAAAAAACACACAAAAATTTTCTTCACCCAGCTTAAGCACATTGTAGGGTTAATAGAACGACCTAAGAGTCTGCAGCTGAAGTAACTACCACTAAGCTATCAACGCTGTTAATAATATTAATAGGTACCTTTTTTCTGTGTAATTGCCGTTTTCTATGTGTTAGTGAAAATAACTTTATGTAACAGACTTTTTCCTTTCATTTCCTGCTACTTCTGCTATTTTAAGTCTACGGTACTAAGTAGGTTACTGCCTGGCAAGATGCTTAATGTGTTTTTTTATTGCCAACGTAAACCATAGTTGAGGTCTTTATAGTAAGACCACGTTCATTGCTCTCGGGTCGGAAAAGTGTCGAAGAGTCTGTCGCCGAGCACCTATTGGTATGTTCCGGCAGCCTCACTTGAGAGCCAGTTTTCAACCCAGGTGTAGCGTGGTACAACCTTTAACCACATCGCGTCAGGACACGTGACCTGATCGAAAATTCGTAAGATGGAGGGAGAGTAGACTGCCAGCGCGGCGTAAGAGAGGAAGTAATATCCCTCTCTCTTTCTACCGCGCGGCGTAAATGTATGCCTGCTCCTGCTGTTTCGTGTAAGCGGCACAGTGTGCTTGCAGTTTTTACTTCTGCCGGCACTCTCGGAGTGTAAACCAGTTTTTTTTACCTACATTGCTCAGGGTGGTCAGACTGCCTGGCTGTATACCTTGGACCACATTAATCGTGCTTCGTAGCCGCGCTACGCGGTGCTACGGAACACGTAGCAGGCACGCAAATATTTCATTTTCGTATTACGATCTGTAGCATTTGTAGGTGATGTTTAACAGGAAACGTTTAAAGTATTTTATTATGTATAAAATCACCAACTCACCTATATAAGTAACCCCTAAGGTCAGCCGGTCACTAAAATCGTATTCAATTATGTACGAAAAAAAACTTGTTATTTTGAAATTTGTCAAAGTATCGTATTATTATTTACCATTTTATTAAAAAAAAAAAAAAATATTATTTATTTGTTGCACCCCGTGGTTTTACCTGCAGTTCCGATTTAAAAGTGTTGTGTTATTTGTTAATCCTGGGTATAAGCTATCAAATATACCAAATTTCATCAAAATCCGTTTAGTTGTTTGAGCGTGAAGGAGAAACAAACATACACACTCATTCACAAACTTTCGCATTTACTAGTATTAGTATGATTTTAAGAGGTAATAAAAGTTTGCAGAGAATAATAAACAAAACATTTTTTTTGGTAAACAACTATCTATTTACAGTAATTTTCTTTTGTACTTAAACAAATAAATGTTTTTGTTTACAGATCTATCAACTGTAAACAAGTTTACATTTAACATTACTGTTTGGCTCGTTACAGTTTTTCTGAAAAATAAAACAAACAGTCTCCTTAAACGAAATGTAACTAACACTGCCAACGTTCCCTGAAGACAAAAATAAATACGAATAGCAAGTAGTAAAACAAAGTAAGGGATGTCGCGCATTATGTAGGTCATCCATGATCCGTCAGGGAACTAAGGTCATCGACTCAGCTCACAGAATTAACAAGCTGAAGTAGCAGTGGGGTGGTCATATAAGCCGCAGAACCGATAACCGTTGGGGTAGACGTTTCTTGAGTGGAGACCAGCGTAGTGTAGGACGCCCTGCGACAAGGTGGAGCGACGACTTGCGCCGAATGGCTGGCACTAGTTCGATGAGAAGAGCCGAAGACCGGGCTCAGTGGCGTACCTTAGGAGAGGCCTATGTCCAGTAGTAGACTGATACAGGCTGATAATGATGATGTAGGTCATGACCAGTGAATGGAACTTGACACTGACTCTATAATGCATGTTTCAAGTTTATTATAAAATATCAGACTAGTTTAGATGACAAAAAAGCTGGGAATTTTAGTCAACTTCCTTTAATTAGTAATAAATGTAAGATTTCCACAGTTTTCCAGGATTAGAAACTGACTTGTCTATTCTGTTACATAAATATTGAAAAATAAATATCACAAAGGTCAAACTAGTCGTTGACTAATGCACAAAAACCCTTAGACTCTCGTCAGATCCGAAAAAAAAACTGGATGGTTTTATTTGACAAAACTCCGCTGGTAACTCTGTTGAAACCAAACTCAACATACAATTTAATTTAATTAATAAAATATTTAGTTGTAATTTATGTCTATGTAAGAGCAACATTGCATTCATTTAGGAGGATGTTTTTGTGTAATGGCAACATCTCTCTCTCTCTCTCCTATGACGATTGTGCGAACGGCAGTGTTTTCCAATTTATATTAGTTAAAATTCTAATAAACGCTCAATAATAAATTCCAACACGCATTTTTCTTCTACATGCGTGCGGTGGTCCTTCGAAAGGTTTAGAATCAGTGGTGCCGAGTTATATCGCGAGTTATCAGGTTCAGAAAAATCGAGGCGGCTCGCCATACCGAGTCGCCATACCTAATCGCCGCGCCGGCGTCGGTCGGGGTTTGCATTGCAAGCCTTGCAGTTGCCGGCCCACAACTTCGTTCTCCAATAGCAGAACGAGAAAATACGAAGCATCATCCAGAAAAGCTGTGGAACATCCAGGAATACGAAGATTTCCAAAATCAAGACAAGTAACATCCAGCACCCTCATTTTATAAAAGCACGGAGTGAAGTTGGCGCGGAAAGAGTTGCGAACGTCCGTTCTTTTTCTTTGTCAATACAAAGAAGGCAGCCAACCTAACGAAATTCAGCAAGCTGAGGGTGTCAAATGTCATCTGTCACTTCAGTGTCAAATTTATCTGTCACTGCTGTCTTGTTTACCTGTCAAGAGTTCAATCAGCTGTTTTATTGAAAACAAACATTATTTATATATTTCCACGTAGAAACTGTGCGAAAAAGAACTTCCACGATGGCGGAGACCAAAGAGGCATTGCGAAAACACAAGCTGCTACGGTCCCAGTGCAAAGCGACTATTACGCGAATCGAAACCTTCGTCAACGATCCCATCAGCTTTGCCTCTGCTACTGTTGATATATTGGAGGCTCGCAAAGAGAAGCTGATCACTGCCCTAAAGGCGTACGAGACGGTGCAACTGGACATACTAAGTATGGACGAAGGTGACGCCGAGCAGGTTGGTCTCCTAGAAGAAAAATATTATAGTATCTTAGCAAAAATTAATGCCTCTCTTAAACTTATATCTAAGAAGTCAGTCTCTGAATGTCACAATGTTTCAACATGTAAATTACCCAACATTGACATCTGCCCATATGATGGCAAGGACTATACAAAGTATAGGCCTTTCTATGACTTGTTCATGGCTGTTATCGATAATAATAGGTCACTCTCAGATGTTCAAAAATTATTTTATTTAAGAAAATACCTAACAGATGATGCCTTGGCTGTCATTGTCAACTTGCCGTTAGTAAATCAATCGTATAGAGAAGCACTACAGTTATTGAATAAGCGTTTTGACAATAGAGCAAGAATAATAACTAACCATATAAATGTGTTATTGGATTTACCAGTAATGCAGAAAGGCACAGCTGCCTCTATAAGGTCGTTTGTGTCAGAAGTGCAGCAGCAACTGCATGCATTAAAGAACTTAAATGAACCCATCGATACATGGGACATGCTTTTGATTTCAATTCTTACTAGAAAGCTAGATCAAATTACAAATCGTGCCTATCAATTAGATAGGGACACAGACAAGATGCCTTCCATGGCAGATTTTATGCAATTCCTTGAAAAGCGCGCTATAGCCCTTGAGGATAGCTTACCACCTAAAAGTACTTCCTATGAAAGTACATATAATAATAATAAATATTATAAACCAATAACTAAGGTGACCAATGTTGCCACACAGCTTAAAAAGCCATGTAAATTTTGTAATAAAAATGAACATCCTCTTTTCAGCTGTCCGGAATACAAAACGGCAGCGCTAGAGGACCGCCAAATATTTGTGCGGGACAATGAGCTCTGCTCACTTTGTTTAAAGCCACATAGTGGTAAGTGTAAGTTCAATTTTAAGTGCAAAATATGTCGTCAGGGTCATAACACTCTCTTACATCAGGAGCAGCCGAATGCCAGTGAACCCGCAGTAACCTTAGTATCAAACCCAGTTTCAAATAATATTCTGCTTCCTACTGTAAAGGTTGATTTGCTAAATAGTAATGGTGAACGATTTTCTGTAAGGGCACTTCTTGACACTGGCAGCCAGGCATCCTTTGTTACATCTAACCTTGTGCAAAAGCTAGGTTTGATTTCTATAAATCAACCAAACAATATTATTGGCATTGGTAATAAACAAACAAAAATAAATCAATGTGTAAATTTAAATGTGCTTTCATGCCAACAAAATGTTAAATTCAATTTAAAATGTCATGTAGTTGACACCATCACAACAAAGTTGCCTCAACAATTTATAAATATATCTGGTTGGAATCTGCCTAAAAATGTAAAACTTTCAGATGATGAATTTAATGTCCCAGCTGAAATTTCTCTGCTACTGGGTGCTGATATTTATTTCAGTGTCTTACTAGAAGGGCGTATAAAAATTCATAATGGACCTGTTTTGCAAAACACCATGTTTGGTTATGTAGTTGGTGGCAGCATTCCTGAAAATGCTTGTAACAATGTAAGTAGTAATAATAATGATACTTGTCAAATAGTGACTAATTTTGCCATCCATGATCATAATAAGTTAGAAAATATAATGGAAAACTTCTGGCTATCTGAAAAATTACCCGAGCCTGTAAAGCCTAAATGTAATGAGCTGGTGAAGGCTGAAGAAATTTTTCAGGGCTCATTGGTAATGAAAGATAACCGCTTCTCGGTTGATATGCCTCTCATTGCTTCTATGGAAGAGTTGCAGCTTGGAGATTCTTTTTCAGTTGCCTACCAAAGATTCTTAATATTGGAAAAAAGGTTCAAAACAAATCCTTTGTTACTTGAGCAGTATAAATTGTTTATAGATCAATATGTAGAGCTGGGACATGCCAAGGTGGTTGATATAGCAAACTATGATTTAGATAATGATCCTGTCTATTTTCTAGCGCATCATGCTGTCATAAACGAGGCAAGTAAGACAACTCCTGTCCGTGTAGTCTTTGATGGGAGTATGAAGTCAAGGAGCAAGGTGTCCCTCAACGAAGTCATGCTGAATGGCCCAGTGGTACAGAGTGAGCTTTTTGATATTCTAATCCTTTTTAGAACATACCTATTCACTCTAGTCTGTGACATACAAAAAATGTTTCGCCAAGTTTCCATCAATGGGCATCAAACTTGTCTACAGAATATCCTCTGGCGCGATGACCCTAAGAAACCCATCACCTGCTTACAGCTACAGACTGTGACATATGGGTTGAAAGCTTCCACTTTCTTGGCCACTCGATGTCTTATTGAATTAGCCTCTAGATATAAAAATAGTTTTCCAATGGCTGCTCAAACAATGGAAACAAGTACCTATGTAGATGACGTTCTTTCTGGGGCGGACAATGTAGAGCAGCTACAAAAATTAAAAAGAGAGTTGGTAGAACTGCTCAAATTAGGTAGTTTTTCACTACACAAATGGTGTTCAAATTCCATTGAGGTTTTAAATGATATTCCAAATGAGCAAAAGCATTTTGAGAATATAGATCTTAGTGGGAACAATTTAATCAAAACGCTAGGTTTGATGTACAATATTACATCAGATACTTTCACCTTTTCAAGCCCCAATATTGATGAGGAGCAAAATTTAAATACAAAAAGAAAAATATTGAGTTTTATAGGAAAAATGTTTGACCCTCTCGGTGTAGTGGGTCCAATCACTGTTTTAGCAAAAATATTTATGCAAGAGCTATGGTCTTTGCAAATAGGTTGGGACTCAACAGTACCCCACAACCAGCTTCAATGCTGGAATAACTACCTACAGAAATTGAGACAAATGGGAACAATTGTAGTAAATAGGTGTGTAAGTAGGGAAAATAGGTCCAGTGCAGAATTAATAGGCTACTCTGATGCCTCAATTAAGGCATTTGGTTGCTGCATCTATGTTAGAATTTTAAAAAAGGATGGTTCATGGCAAACAGAGTTGCTTTGTTCAAAATCCCGCGTTGCTCCACTAAACAGAAGTTTGACTATTCCACAGCTGGAGCTCAATAGTGCTCTTCTTTTAGCTCAGCTAGTACATAGGGTTGGTAAAGTACTGAAGAAGAGGTTTCCCCATCTTCAGGTGTTTTTATACAGTGACTCCCAGATAGTGCTAGCTTGGATAAAATCTGGAAATATTAAATCTAATATTTATGCCTACAATAGAGTCAAACAAATAAGAGAACTGACTGAACATACCCAGTGGGGTTATGTCAAGACAAAAGACAATCCTGCAGATTTACTGTCCAGGGGAGTATTACCCCACAAATTGCAAGAAAATTCTTTGTGGTGGCACGGACCAAAGTATTTGTCAGATAGTAGCTACATACATACCAGTTTTGAAAAGTCAGAAAATCTAGACTTACTTACTACTGTTCTAGAAACAAAAGATGAGCAAGATTTACAGTGCAACTTGACAAAGGTAGAGTCATCCTTTGCAGCAGATTTATTTAAAAAATACTCATCTATAAATAAATTACAGAAAGTGATAGGATTCATTTACAGGTTCTATAATAACTGTTCGAAAAATAAAAATAAAATAACGGACAGTAACCTAACTCCACAGGAACTGCGAGCGTCTTTGTCAGTTATTGTACGTTGTACTCAAAGGGAACATTTTTCTCTGGAGATAAAGACACTTTCTGCTGGTAAAAATATAAAAATAGGAATAGGTAATCTCCATCCCTTCATTGACCATATGGGCATATTGAGGGTAGGTGGTAGGCTACAAAATGCCAGGCAGATGTCTTTCGATAAAAAGCATCCCATAATTCTTCCAAAACACTCTCATATTACTAACCTTTTGATAGAGAAAGAACATTTAAGGCTGTTGCATGCAGGACCGAAATTAGTATTAAGTTCCCTATCACAGAGGTACTCTATAGTTAGTGGTATTCGAGAGGTCAAGAAAGTGGTGCACAAGTGTGTCAAGTGTGCCCGGTGGAAAGCTAAGGCTGCTAAGCAGTTAATGGGATCTCTTCCGTGGGAAAGAATCACAACGTCCAGGCCATTTCAGCATGTCGGCGTTGACTTTTGTGGACCCTTTGAAATGAAAGTGGCTCGTATAAGAAAACCTATAAAAACAAAGTGTTACATAGCACTTTTTGTTTGCTTTGCTATAAAGGCTATACATGTAGAACTAGTCTCAGACCTTACAACTGAGGCCTTCTTGGCATGTCTCAAGCGCTTCATTGCGAGGCGGGGTATGCCCACAAACATATTTTGTGATAACGCGCAGACTTTTAAGTCATCATCTAATATTATGAAAAAATTGTATGACCTACAATCCTCCAAAGATCACAGGGATGCTGTTCATAATTTTTCAGCTCAAAACTATATAAAATTCAATTTTATTCCCAGTTACTCCCCAGAATTTGGAGGTTTGTGGGAAGCCGGTGTGAAAAGTGTCAAATTTCACCTTAAGAAAGTGGTCTCCAACATTTGTTTAACATATGAAGAGCTCTATACAGTTATTGTACAAATTGAAGGAATATTAAATTCAAGGCCTCTACTTTCTGTAAATTCAAATGATTGTCAATATTTAACTCCAGGACATTTTCTAATTGGTACAGCTTTGACCAGCTATCCTGAAATTGATATAACAAATGCCTCAGTTAACACTTTAAAGTTTTGGAATCTCTGTACAAAGCTCAAGCAAGACTTTTGGAAATTATGGTCCAATGACTATTTAACTCAGCTTCAGAGCCGTCCCAAATGGAAATACCTGCAACCAAATCTCAAAGAGGGTGAGTTGGTCATTGTTAAAAATCCAAACACCACTCCTTTAGTGTGGCCTATGGCACGTATTGTAAAAACATATCCAGGTAGTGATGGTAGGGTAAGGGTGGCCGATATCAAAATGAATAGCAAGGTGTATCGTAGGTCAATTAACCGGCTATGCCCATTACCTATTGATTAACATGTAAACGCCTGGCCCCAATTATGTTGAAACCAAACTCAACATACAATTTAATTTAATTAATAAAATATTTAGTTGTAATTTATGTCTATGTAAGAGCAACATTGCATTCATTTAGGAGGATGTTTTTGTGTAATGGCAACATCTCTCTCTCTCTCTCCTATGACGATTGTGCGAACGGCAGTGTTTTCCAATTTATATTAGTTAAAATTCTAATAAACGCTCAATAATAAATTCCAACACGCATTTTTCTTCTACAAACTCAATATATGTCAACAAAACTAGAATTTCCCACGGCGTAGTGTGAAATACAATAAAACACACAATAGTGCTGGAACAGCAAGTTAGGTGAGGGATACAAGAGCAGAAGAGCTTTAGAGTTTTTGGTATAACATCCTACTTCCTACTAATATTATAAACGTGAAAGT
The DNA here is from genome assembly GCA_931315375.2 of Opisthograptis luteolata. Classification (NCBI taxonomy): domain Eukaryota; kingdom Metazoa; phylum Arthropoda; class Insecta; order Lepidoptera; family Geometridae; genus Opisthograptis; species Opisthograptis luteolata. The sequence continues at coordinate 8,073,174 of OV928049.1, read as the reverse complement.
TTGTGAATATGGATGGATGGACGGATGTTTGTTACTCTTTCACGCAAAAACTACTAAACAGATTTGAGTTGGAATGGAGTTAGCTTATACCCTGGCTTAACATATAGGCTACTTTTTATCCCGGAAAAAGGTTCCTGCGGGATAACGGGAAGACGCGGGTGAAACCAGAAATCAAAACGTCAACAAAAAATTGTCATAATCGAAGAGTTTAGTGTCTAAAGAGTTCACCACCAGTGTTGTAAATGGTCAAAGGTGAACGTGACCGCTTATTCTCAGGCTCGTTTTGTTTGTTACATAAATACACATAAAAAAACACAACATTCATCTAAAAAAAGAAATCTTTAACAAAATATAGCACAAAGTCTTTTTGCAATGTAAGAACTACTAAAACCATACTACGTGTCAGGTGGCACTTTTTCTCCGAACCAGAGTACCGACGTCAATATCTATTGAAGCGTATACTCGCACCGTAGCTTTTTCCTTCTCTCCCCTGTTATTTATAAAATGTTTACGACAAATCAAACCACAACATTTTATTTGCAGAACCAACAAACAAGGAATAAAATGCTGTTGTTTTATTTTGTTTCATTTCTGCTCCGTCAGTATTGTCCCACAATACCACTGACAAGTACGAGTAATTAATGTTTTAGGATGCTAAAATGAAGACATATTTTGTTTTACTTCACAAACATGTTTTACTCAATCGAATAACACTATCGTACAATTGGTTAATCAATAATACCATGTTCTAAAACAATCCACAAAAGTTATATTTTTCATCTATTCTATTTTATTTTTCTTTGTTTAATATGGTTTTGCCTGAAATAAGTATAAAATATCTTATTTCCTCAGCCGGAAGCACTGCAGGACATAGGTTAACCTCTTTAAACGCCACAATGAAGGGCTGATAGCCATTCGCATCCATCGGCTCCCCGCGCCTTTTACGATGTCATTCAACTAGTGGGGGGCCTACTTACAGAAAGTCTTCTGGTTCGTGGCCATCACTCGGAAAGTTACTTCCCCATCGGTTGCCGGTTTCGCTACTTTAACTTGCAAGTTTGAGAGCTAAGTCGCTTATTTTGGGGTATTTGCTAAATATTCTCGAATTCCATTTCATGTTGGAAAAATTTTAGAACACAATGTGGGATATTTATTACGTTCTTACCACGTGTTGTCCACAATGATGACTGTGTTGGTACAAACCGCTATGAATGGCCTCTAAACCGTGCTTATTAAACGTCCACAGCTTTCCGCAACTGAAAATTAATTACGCGTTGTGTAACGGGTATAAAACGTAGAATTTTGCTAGGTATTAAGTAGCCTACCCACGGTGCAATTTTGTTACTACAATAGGAACCAACAAATTGCAAAGTACAGGTTGGTTATTTAATGCTGGCACGTTAATGTAAACGCAACCAAAGTGATTTCTTTATTTTAAAGTAGTTAAAACAAAACGATAGCAATCTCAGTCACTATACGCGCGTGCGAGAGAGACAAAGAGACTTTTCATGGTACGTACGTCTGTCGTACGATGGCATGCCATGTAACGCCGTGCGTTCATTTACAGACACGTCACAAGCACAATGTTTTAATGTTTTGTGGTTCCAGATGAAATAAAAGTAAATGAAATCATATCAAAATAAAAAGGGAATAAAATCAAGTTAAGAGCAAATATTAGATAATCAAACGAGGTCCGTTTGACTGTTTGTGAAGGGGCATACTTTGGAATTTTACTGGTACATCTAATTATTTTCAATTAATAATTAGTAACGTGTCACATTTATATTTTAATACTAACTGAACTCCGTGGTCCCACAGTAACTTTTTATGAGATAAAATAAGCTATATAAGCTATGTTCTTATTCTCCAAATTTCACTCGAATTTGTTGATTCCTTTCACTCACTCATTCAAAAACATAATTTACACATGAAATATGATTAGTGTGTAAATGTTTGCCTGCTTGTTTTTGTTACTTCTATAGCCAATTCACTGTGCCACAGCTCCCCGGCCGCGCTCACACCGTTAAACTTGTCCCCGTTTTAATTAACGCGACACACTAATTTGCTTACCGACGTGCCATCCCGCGACGGTGTGATATATGCCCGCGTTTTGAACTAATTAGTCGTCACTTCGCAGTTCTCGAAGCTTTGGATATTATGTTGAGTTTACACGCATTCATGTTCTAATACTATTTTTAAATCAACATTCTAATGAATTTTTCATACCGTTTTTAAACTGCCTTTTCATTTATGTAATAATTTAAATTCTTGTGACAAAGTGTACATCTCTATCGAAAAGTATGGTAATTACAACAACTAATTTTTTCAGCACAATACTATAAGAAATACTCATATATCATTGCAAATGCAAATTATGGTGAATTAACAATATAAAAATCGACTTCGTTAAAATATGTCTAAATTTTTTTTTAATACCTGAATAGAACCTTATCCGTCTTATTGAATACCTTAAGTTCATCATAATTTAAATCGGTATTGGTACGTTGGTATAAGACTGGTTTCAATAGCCGATCTATCCAGGTTTGTCATACAGGGATAGAAATTTGACATAAGCTCCATAGAAGTAATGTCAAATTTATATCTCTATTTGGACAAACCGCGGATAGATCGGTTATAGAAACTGGCCTATAGTCAACCAACAAAAGTATCCTTATAACCACAATGTCACAGACGTCTAAGGTCATTTATGTGTGTGGCTCAAATTTTAAGTAATTCAACGGTGTAAGTTACATGCAATCTAAATCTAAATAACTCAAAGGTGACTGACTGACTGACATAGTGATCTATCAACGCACAGCCCAAACCACTGGACGGATCGGGCTGAAATTTGGCATGCAGGTAGATGTTATGACGTAGGCATCCGCTAAGAAAGGATTTTGATTAATTCTACCCCTAAGGGGATAAAATAGGGGATGAAAGTATGTATGAAACTTTGTCAATTTTAAACCGATCGGGCTGAGACTTTGCATGCATAAAGCTGTAGCCCACGCGGGTGAAACCGCGGGGAACAGCTAGTCAATTAATAAAACATAGAAAATCAAACTCATTCATAACATTGTTTTCGGTATATCTAGCCCAGCTTATAATTAGCCTTCTAAGGTACACGGTCCCAACGTCACGGATAACGTGATACCTAAAATTTTGAACCGAGCAAAGGGTATTATGGACGCTTAAACTATATCTGACATAAATGAGACAAACGAAGGGATAATCAAGATATAGTATTATCAAAAGTCCCTTTTCAAGGGGTAAATGTTCCGTGTACCATTAAATGATGGATCGGTTCTTGAACGATTGTGTTGCGATATTTCACAAGATTATTAATATTGATTCTGTTTTACTAACTATAAATATGTTAAGTTTCTGATTTAAAAAAATCTGTTGAACATATTTTTTAACTAGCTGTTCCCCGTGTTTTCACCCGCGTGGGGTACAGTTTATCGCGAAATCCTTTCTTAGCGGATGCCTACGTCATAACATGTACCTGCATGCCAAATTTCAGCCGGATCCGTCCAGTGGTTTGGGCTGTGCGTTGATACATCACTATGTCAGTCAGTCATCAGTCAGTCACCTTTGAGTTATATAAATATAGATTTGGGGTTGCCAGGCAAGCACTAGAAAGTGTCCTACCACCAAGCTATGGTTTCATTACGATGTTTTTCTTTAACGTAAGCTCTATTTCAATATATATGTATATACTATACCCAATGTTATACAGTTTGTAGTATTCGAGTTTAATTTAATGGCTCCCACAATATTGCCTAGTTACCAATATGTAGCTCATTACACGTTTATTAATTAGTTTACTTTGACTTGTTCAAAGCTACACGATGTATATATTATATATTAATATATATTAATAGGTTTGATGTACATATATTAGTTGAAATAGATTTCAAATGTAAATTCATTCACTTGTGATATTATGAAAGTAATATGACTAACTAGCGACGCGCCCCGGCTTCGACCACATTGACACTTAACATCAGGTGACATGCGGTCAAACGTGACAGTGTAAAATCTAAAAATCGATACAGGAGTGAACAAAATAATTACAACTTCTTTAAACATTAACCACGAGATGATATAAACTAAAGTACACGTGGCTGGAACATCGGAAAACAGCTCTCTTTACTATAATTTTGTAATGATACGTCTTCCGGAATTACTTATTCAATTTTGAAAATTCTTACACTGTTAGGAAGCTACATTATCTTTGAGTGTTTTAGGCTATGTTTTATTGTGACAAAAACAAAACTGTGTAAATCTCTATGTAGGTAAAACGGCGGGGAACAGCTAGTAATGTATAATCCGGTATGAACATGTAGTTCGATAAGTTAGCATAGCTTAAGGCAACTCTTTGTGATCTATCCCTTTGTTAGTTAAACTTTACTTCATTAATAACGAGCTAGTGAGTTAATTAACGCAGCTTGCAATCAATAAATACACTTTTAATATAAATTAATTAAGTAGGTACTTACTATCCAACCTTACTTATGACAATGCAATTATGATAGTGTCATCATCATTATCAGCCTTCCACGTTCCCACTGCTGGGACTCTGGCCTTCTCTCAGAGAGAGAGAGTATGGGCTATAATCTACCACGCTGGCCCAGTGCGGGTTGGTAGATGTCACATGCCCTTGAAAATGTTGCAGTTCTTGGACATGCCGGTTTCCTCACGATGTTTTCCTTCACCGTTTTGAGCGATGGCAAATCCGCACATAACTTATTAAGTCATAGGTACGAGGCCGAGAGGATTCAAACTCGGTGTCGGCGTCTTGTAAGTCGCACGCCTAACCGTTCGGCCACCATCGCTACGCGTTTTGAGGTATAAATTGGATATTCATTTATTCATTACTAGTTGCGCCACGCGGTTTCACCCACGTCTTCCCTTTATCCCACAGGAATCTTTTTCTGGGATAAAAAGTAGCCTATGTGTTAATCTAGGGTATAAGCTATCTCCTTTCCAAATTTCATTCAGATCCGTTTAGAAGTATTTGCGTGAAAGAGTAACAAACATCCATCCATCCATACTCACAAACTTTCACGTTTAAATTATTAGTAGGATTGTATGTGATACATTTAAGTGAGTCCATAGACTTCTAAACTAATGTGAACTGTATTTTAGGAGCCAAGGCTTTTTCCATTGTATGACATAAACATGTGTTAGATAGACGATTTGAGAGCCAAGCCAAGATGCAAACGTTTCTCTTTTTACAATTGTTAAAACCTTATGACGTTTTAATTGAGCTTGTCATAATACATGCATCCTTAGCTTACATTTCGTATGGCATGTAGCAATCGTCATTGTAGGTTGTTCTAACCACGTGACTTAACGTCGAAATAATTCTCATACATCCTTTACTTTCTATTAGCGATATTGATTGTAGCATGCATGTTTGCAACGGGCGCTGTGGTAAGTGCGGTGAAAGAATTACCAAACTATCAACGTTAAAACCTGCCTTTACGTACCATATCAAGAGAGATAGTAACCTTAGCAGGTAGGTCAGGCCACTAAGGCTAACGGTTGAAACATATACATATAACATACTGTAGGTATATCCTACTAACATGATTAACGTGAAAGTTTGTAAGTATGGATGTTCGTTACTCTTTTACGCAAAATTTACAAAACGGATTTGAGTGAAATTTGGAATGAAGATAGCTTTTACTTTGAATTATAACATAGGCTACTTTTTATCCCGGAAAAAGGTTCATGCGGGATAACGGAAATCGCAGGGTGGGTGAAGTAATTCTGTTTGTTTGACCTTTTCACGACTAAACCACTGAACCGATCTTGATGAAATTTTGGTGTAGAGGTAGGTTGAACTTTGAAAAAGACATAGGGTATATTTTGTTGTGCAAAAGTGAAGTCCACGTGGGTGAAACCGTGGATCACAGCTAGTACTAGATACGTTACAGAACAGTCTACGCTTTGAGTAGCTTATACAACTACCTAGGAGCCGATACAGAACGAATTGGTACAATTTGCACAGATTGGATTCAGAACGACCGGTATCATCGGATCAATGCGTTCTGTTAATCTCCACCAATTGTGATTGTCCCTTTTTCGGGGAACGGTTGCGAGCCCACTCGGACGGTAGCTTTTAAGGCTTGCAATTCTGATGGAAGTTGATAGCGTGGTCGCAATTAATAGTCAACACTCACACATATAATCAGTTGTAAACATATTAATTGAGATCTCTGAATCCTTTAAATAGCGTCCATGTTTCCCGGTAAGTATGATTTGGGAGCCTTCAAGTCAAGAGTGACAAGGTATCTTCTTGGTAAGCATACTCCATCATCGACCTCGTCAAAACTTACCATTAGGACCTAATGAGACGGGTCAAATAAATGAGACTGGGGTCAAATGCTTGCCTATTGCTATTAAAAAAAATGGCATTGCGTTTTAAACTCCTGTGAGAATCCTACTATTAATAGACTAATATTATGAACGTGAAAGTTTGTAAGCATGGATGTATGGATGTTTGTTACTCTTTCAAACAAAAACTACTTAACGGGTCTGGATTAAATTTAGAATATAGATATCTTAAGCCCTGATCCTGCGACAAGGTGGAGCGACGACTTGCGCCGAGTGGCTGGCAGTAGTTGGATGAGAAGAGCCGAAGACCGGGCTCAGTGGCGTACATTGGAAGAGGCCTATGTCCAGCAGTGGACTGATACAGGTTGATAATGAAACCCTGGATTAAAACATAGGATACATTTTATCCTAGGTTCCTACGGGGTAATGGGAAGACGCGGGTGAAATAGCGGGGCGTAGTTAGTATAGGATAAAGTCTGAAAATTAATCATTTCACTTGGTGTTAAGCGACGATGTGGTCCAAGGTGTAGGGCCACCCAACGCCTGTATTAGGTTTGCAACTAATTTTCTTCTTGAAAAGTATAATAGATAAAATTTTAAGCACTCCAAGATATTACTTAGTTAACACATGAACTTCCATGCGGGTGGAGCCATCGGGCAGGTTGTTATTAAATTATAGATTAGCGATAGCGTTATACCATTTTGAATCAAATAATCAACGTGCTAAAGTTCAGTTTTAATGTCTGGCGTCGCTTTATTAATTAATAATCATTCATTGTATCATGAGATTACTTTTCGCCGTAATTGACCGTGTTTTTCCGTGTTTTAAAATTAATGCATAACATTACCTGCCTGTATTCCGTGCTCAATTTAAATTTTAATTTGTTCCCATTTCCCTTTTCTTTGTTTTCGTTTACACGCACACTTTCTTTGAAGTCTTAATTCTCTGTTAAATTAAATTGTTTAATTAAACTCACTTCAGTTAAAGTAGAGGGCCTACTTTACCTCTAAGGGTTTTATTTAAGAATATTATATAAAATTAACCGTGAATTCGATTTTTGGATGTTGAAGGGGTTAAGTCAATAGGTACGTCAATAGGTACAATAGGTTCCCTCTTCCCTCTCATATGGTCGAGGAGAGCGATGGCTGGCACATGCGTCAACTCGTGAACGGGTGCTGCTTGTGGGGTCTGGTCTGCTTTGGTTGTGATCCCGCAACTCATTAATATTCATGTTCCCATATCCCAATGTGTACAACCAAACAAGAGAAATCTTATTAGTAAAGCTAATTAAAAAATATCGGACCATTAGATGACAAAAAAAAGCTTGGGATTTTAGTGAACTTGCTCCAATTCAATCAATTAGTAATAAGAATAAAATTGTCAATGTGATCGCGCCCAAAAAGTTACCTGCCGGGCGTTTCTTGCCTGTTCTTTTGCCGGCGTAAGGAGGTTGGAACAGGCGTAGCTAGTTTTAAGTTGACGTTTTAAAGTGTATGTATCAACAATGTATCCTATTGAATAAAAAAGATTTGAATTTTGAATTTTGGTATCTTTAAAGTATTAGAAAAAACTGTACTGTACTTTAGTACAAAACTTTGTATAAGAAAGTATCATTTTCTATTAGTAATCCTAAACGTCAGCATAAATAGTGTGCAGCAAAATTGTGGTAAAAAACTGTAAAAAAATTTAAATGAAAAACCTCCTCACATTTATTGTTATAGACATAAAATAAAGGCAAAAATTGAAACAACCACAATCATAATAAATATTAACTTTAAAAAATTTACTTACTGTAATAATTAAAATGGAACCGACCGGAAGACGCTCTGTAGGTACGGCCCCCACTAGGTGGACCAACGACATTGTAAGAGTCGCAGGGAGCCGATGGATGCAAATGGCTAAAAGCCATGGTGGCGTTCAAAGGGGAGGCCTATGTTCAGCAGTGGAATTCTTCCGGCTGATAATGATCATAATGATGAAGAATTAACAATCTGAGGGTTAATAGTTTGGCTGAGTCTATTAATACGGGTACTGTACGAACAATTTATTATTATTCGTACAGAAGTCGGACGAATAATTTTATTTTATAAACTGGAGTGCAAATTAAAAAAAAAAATTTTGCGTTTCTATTTGTTTTTAATTTAAACCAAAAAATGGTAAATGTTTGCCGATTTTAATACCGTAAAATATTGAATTTATTTTTCATTATTTTGTATAATAAATGCTCTTTAATAAATTAAATATATTGGCGGCTTAGGGGTGGCCCAAGTGCCACCCCCGCCGCACTCTAACCTACTGTGACACTTTATTTTATTTACCTATTACATACTATCAATAAAAAAAATTGAATAAATGTACGAATAAATATAATTTATTCGTCCAGTACCCGTACAAATAGTCACATCGTAATAATTTTCCCTCATATGACGACAAAATAAATGTCTACGTAAATTAAGGATTTTTCTGAACGAATGTTTCTTGTTTCTTCTGTTTCTTTTTGGGGTATGAAACCCTAAAAGCTACAAGCCTTTTCCAACTCACTACGTAGCTGCTACGACTCTGCTACGAGAAGCTACAACGCTACGGTGCTACGACACATAAAATCTTATTACGCGCAGCCGGAAACCCTCTATTTCTTTGAACAAATTTCTTTAGCACTTAATTGGATAGTGCAGTGAAACACGCTTGCATCCGCACTTTCTTTTATCTACAGGAATAACAAGAAACCAATTACGAGCTGGTTTACGACAAATCGTATCAACGCTGAGTGCGGGATGAAACTAGAAATCTGTAATGTATTTTTTAGGGTTCCGTAACCAAAGGGTGAAATGATGATGATTGATGTTGATGTTGATGTCAATGTTGATGTTGATGATGTTGATATTGATGTTGTTGTTGATGTCGTCTTTTTTTACGACTTACAGGGTAGCGTTGGACCATAAGTCACCTGATGTTAAGTGACGATGTGGTCGACGATGGCACCACGCTACACCTGGACTGGGAACTGGCTTTCAAGTGAGGCTGCTGGAACACACCGATAGGTGCTTGGCGACAGATTCTTAACATGAGATCGTCTGTCTGTCATCAAGCTTTATCCTATGAACTGTGATAGTTACACAGTTGAAATTTTCACAGCTGATGATGTATTTATGTTGCCGCTATAACAACAAATATAAAAAAACAGAAGGGGCTCCCATACAACAACGGTGATTTTACTGTCGTGTTTATAAATAACGGTACGGAACCCTTCGTGCGCGAGTCAGACTCGCGCTTAGCCGGTTTTTTAACCCTCGACGCAAAATGAGGGGTGTTATTAGTTTGACGTCGATTTCCGTCTGTTTGAATGTGTATCTGTCTGTGGCATCGAAGCTCTCAAACGGATGGACCGATTTCGATGCGGTTTTTTTTCATTTGAAAGCCAGTTTGCTTGTAGCGGTGAGTATTTATGGTATCTAATGGAATCAGTCGATTATGAAGACGGCTTAATAATTTAATATCTCCATCGAATTGTATATTTTGTTGTTTTGTCATATTATATCTAATAAAAATACTAAATATCTCGATTATAGCTATTAGTAACGACTAATTACATCATTGATTCGTAAGTAGTTACGTGACACGCTTGGTGTGGTAAGTTAGTTACTAATTTCATAAACGCGTAATAGTATTACTGATTAATAATAGTAAATGTCTCAATTGTTAACATACATGATTGCACGTTGTTATTTTAATCGAATAACCTAACGCATCTGTGGCGTTCAGATACCGAACTCCACGTGTTTGTCTATGACAACTATGAACGACACATTGACTCGACAGTCTTGACACCTTGAGAGACGAACAATTGAAGATAGTTTGTCAATTCTCCACGCGCCCGGCATTGCCGCTGCAAGATATATTTTCTGCGTGCTCAGATCTAATATTGTTACCACCACATAACCAATGTGAATACGTGATTATACAGAAGACCATTGTTATATACACCTACACCATCGTTTGATTGAAGTGAATCATATCATCCATCATCCAACCACCAGCGAAGCTCAACATATATAGTACCTGAATATATGGACAAATAGATATGTGGTGCTCACGCGCCATACATCTAAATTGGTGACCCCGACTTCAGTCATCTAAATTCAACACCCAGACTCTGAACAAATTCTTTCGCTTATTTTTTCATTTTTAATTATTTGTGGAGTTACAAATAATTGAAAATAGCGTCACATATTTAGAATTATCTATTTCTATCCTTTCGAAATCCAAGTAAAGAACAATTAATTTTAAAAACTCCGACGCAAAAAATGTCTTAAGCACAAGTCAACAAGTTTACATTAAGACACCTTTACACTCATTACTGCGACTTACTACAATTTTACAAAAGATCCCATCAGGGCTTGGGTCTCGCTTCGCAAGCATTTCCCTAACTATGTACGTTTCGTCAACTCTATTTATATCTCACCCGTTTAAGTCCTTTCTCGAAATAAAAACCGTGATGTTTTCTTCGCTGCTCCAAGACAGACTTTAGTTTCTTATTGCGACAGAGTTCGCTCTTGTGAAGGTATCTACAGAGCTGACTTCACTTTTATGTATCCCAAGACCGCTCGGGACCTACTGAGGATTCGGGATGGAATTAACGAGCACCATATTGTCACTTACAGTTGTTAGGTGTTTACCAATATGTATAGTTGTTAGGTGTTTACCAATATGTTGCTTAAGTTTGTTAAAATAAACTCGTGCAATACGATATTTATATTATACTAGTTGCACCCCGCGGTTTCACCCACGTCTTCCAGTTATCCCGCAGGAACCATTTTCCGAGATAAAAAACTTATGTGTTAGTCCAGGGTATAGGCTATCTCCATTCCAAATTTCATCAAATTCGGTTCAGTAGTTACGGTGATACGTGGTAACAAACATTCACACACCACAAACTTTCACATTTACAATATTAGTAGGAAGTCTCACTATATCATCATCATCATCCGCCTTTTACATTCCCACTGCTGGGACTGTTGCCTTCTCTCAGACAGAGTATGGGCCGTAATCTACCACGCTCGCCTAGTGCGGGTTGGTAGATGTCGCATGCCCTTGAATGTCTGGTTCTTGGACATGCCAGTTTTCTCACGATGATTTTCCTTTGCCGTTTTTTTACGATAGTAAATCTGCACATCTAGTCAAGATTTTCTATAACAGTGCTTGCTTTTTACAAGCTATCAGCTGGAAGTTTTAATCATTCACCACACGCTTGAGTGCATTTCGGCAGCTGCAATTGATAGCTGGTACGTGTTTCTCTCTCTGTGTTTTTATCTAGCTCTTTTCCTAGTATTACTGTCTTCGACCTAATTATCACTTACTAGCTGCGCCCCACAGTTTCACCCGCGTAGACTACATTTGATTGCAATATACAGTATCCTATGTCCTTCTTCAGGATTTCAACACCAAATGTCATCAAAATCTGTTGAGTAGTTTTTGCGTGTAACAAACAGCCATCCATCCGTCTATGCTCACCAACTTTTACATTACTAGTATTGGTAGGATAATCACGAAAGATAAATGCAAGCAACATGAATTGTAAGACCTCTTTTCTACTGCAATATTTTCTGAAGCAAACAAGAAAACTTGCTGTTCCACGCGTTGGACGCTCAGACCTACATAAAAATAACACACGTTATTATTTTTACATAGATTACATTGTTTGCTTCATCAGTTGAATAAACAAGTGGAAAATTTGTGATTTCGATTTGAATTTCATTCGACATAATGTGATATTGTAATTGCGCGTCAAATGAGCTTGATACAAATTCGTTTATTTAATTAATAGTATACAATACAGAACGTGGTCATCATTTGTATCAGTACAACACTACAACGGAACAACGTGGCGAGTGATACTGGGAACCAATTGGTAGTGAGGTCAGGACTCGGCCCATATATTATTATAAAAAAAAACATTATCAAATTCAGATGAGTTCGATATGTAATTATGTAGCGATTTTTTTAAGGACAAAAGTTTATATGAATTACCATTTTTAAAACTGGACCTTAGTTTTAGGTTAACCTAAAACTAAGGTCCAGTTTTTTAACCATAGTTAAAATTAACTAATTGTCAAAAATGTGTATAAAGGCTCGGCTTTTTGATGCCCAGTCAAAGTTGCCTATAGTTAAACATCTAAGAAATTATAAACTAACTTTTAACTTTTAGTGCAATTTTTCGGTATCGGTATATATAAGCTGTATACCCACAGATCAGGACAAATCTATGCGTATACCATAGATTAAAACGCAAACTACTTACTTTACATAGAAAAAATACTGCGGGATATTGGGAAAGTCGCCAGGCACAGCTGGTGATATAATTATTAAATTAATATATAGCAGGTCAGTTTATTCAATGTATGTTCCATTTAACAGGATTTAAAAGCAGTCAGGTTCCCTCAGTCATTACCTTAACTTGTCCTATTAAACAGTCGTTCACCTAGTTCTTACGTTATCAAGCGATTCAAATTTACTAACTGTCGTTTTAGTAATCCGATGTTTATGACCCCACACGTTGAAGCCGCATATCGCGTTTATTAACGCGCGCACTTCTAATATCTCACTCGTAACATCCTAAATCACCTTGCTTTATACCCCAACTTTACGCATAAAAGACACTTTATTAAGCCTATCCTGAACTTTACTCAATATATCTAGGTAACAATATGCTGTAACAAGGTCAAGAGTAAATAAATTACTTTGGAAAATTACAGGTGTTGTGAACGCGCGTTCGATTTTAAGCTTTCGCGAGTGTTTATAGAGCCCGTTATAATTTGTGCATAATAAATATACAGTGTGGACACTTATATATCATTATTTTACATTCTCACTGCTGGGATTCAAGTCTTCTCTCAAAATCAGGGTATGGGTCATAGTCTAACACGCCTAATTCAGGTTGGTAAATGTCACATGCCCTTTAGGTTTTTAAAAATGCTGCTTTCCTCACGACGTCATCCTTAACGGTTCTGAGCGAAGGCAAATTCGCACATAACATATATGGTAAGAAGCTGGTGGTTTGTAAGGTGCACGTGTTACACCCCGGTCCCACGGTAGGTCGTCTGGTCTGAAACAGCTTGGTTTGTTGGAAAATGAACGTTGGGAACGATCAAACGCGCACGCATAAAGTCAGAAAGCCACAGGCAGGGTGAATTCAACGTTCGCCGTGCAGTCTAATCTTTGAAAAGGCAAGCTGTAGGACCCAGTCATTACCGTTCGACCACCACAGCTCACATTATATACAAGAATAATGTATATAAATACTCTTATAAAGCTTCTTTTTGGTAAATGTTGCGAATATGCTCAGAAATTGTAAGGAATGAGGCCTTACGCGTTAAAAGTTTGATGGAATTAAATTCTGTAATGTTTACATGAGGCGGGTTTCATGTTCCGCAGGAAAGACAAATACGTTGCGGCAGTACGTTTGAACGAAGACTTGTTATTAATTTATTTTGTTTGAGTTAGCTTCTTCTAAACTTATCGTAACGTGAGTAAAGATCGACAGTGAATTTTATTCAGAGTGTAAACGCCATGTCGCACTTTGTGTTCCTGTGTCGCTTACGTAGCAGGGCTGTCAACACATTCATAATTACTTATACTCCAAGGAAATGTTCTCTTTTTCTACTACTTACAGGGCAGCGTTTGATCACAAGTCATCTGATGTTAAATAACGTTGTGGTCAAAGGTGGCGGCCGGAACACACCGATAGGTGCTTATTGACAGATTTTTAACTTGAAAATGAGCACTAAAAATCTCCTACCACCATGCTATAGTTTCATCACGATGTTTTCCATGATTGAAAGCTCAAGCTCATTGTAGGATTTGAGCCCACGACCTACAGATCACCAGTCAATGTCACTTTTAAACGACAAACTTAATACTAGCTACGTCTATTCCATTCTCCATACACCGGTGAGCCGACATAGCTTTCAGAATTTGCACGTTGAAATGGCAAGGTGCAAACCACATCGCTTGACGAACCGATAGCCGATGGGGAAGAAAGGTTCTCAAGTGGCGACCATGAACCAGAAGGCACTCTGGAGGTAGGCCCCCCACTAGATAGACCGACGACATTGTAAGAGTCGCATGCAAATGGCTAACAGCCGTTCATGGTGGCGTTCTAAGGAGGAGGCTTTTGTTCAGCAGTGGACTTCTTCTGGCTGATGATGGTGATGATGATGATGACACCGGCAAGAATCACCCGGCAAGTTATTGTCTGGACGCATTACATTAGTGGAAACCCTATCGATCAGGTCGTCGACATACGGATTTACAATTTAGCTTCGACGAACTAATTGGATGCAGGTAACAATGTTTGCGCCCGAGCGCCTCGCTTACGTACGGCGTTGCTGGATAATTTTATTGCATTTTGTGTGCCGAAAAATTGACAGGTTCACTAATTGTCATGCAAAGATATACAGGACGGTGCTGAGTTATTAGTAACTTTGGTTCAATCACGTATTATTGAACGCGTAAGGGGGTCATTCATTAATTACGTAAGACCCCTCCCTTGGGGGGAGGAGGGTAAAAGCCATTCTTACATAAGTTTTAGTATCTCGAAATTTAATATTATATATCCAGTTCCATTTCGGAAGCGGAATGCTTTTCTTCATTCCCATCGATTTGCATCTTATTTCACGATTTATTATTGTTTATTAAACCGTGAATGTGTTCATTTTTATCCCTTTTATTTTTTTTACAACAAACTTTTTTTTCTGGAAACGCTGCAAATTATTATTTAGTCACTTCTGTAACGAATAATTCGTTGTATTCGGGTTTCTTAGATATTCAAATATCTATTAAGCTTTAATAATGAAACCTTAAAAACGCGATATCAATTAACATCACCTGTAGAAAAATGCATATTCATTGGTTCAACTTATTGCGACGTTATGCTGGTATTTATTGTAGCGCGGAGATATCAGTTTTAAGAGAAAATCGAAAAAACGAGTCGCTTTGTTTACGAAGATATTTGTGATATCGGAAATATACCGGAAAATCTAGTTAAAAATATGCTCGTATTTAAATATGTTTAAAATCGATGTAGCATAAAAAATTGACACCTGCACAAAAAAGTCTTTTCACCGTTATGAAATATCCCAATCAGCAAGCCTTTGCCAAAATAAGCCTTTTACAATCAATACACATCAATTGCACGTGTTTATTACTTCTATGTTACATCTTGTGCCCCACGGTTTCACCAGCGTGGTGATTCCTACAAAAACCGCTAGTTTCTACTGGGATAAAAAGTTAACAAGTCACTCTCCGGCCTAAAAGCTATCCATAGTTTACTGTTTTGGCGTAATAAAAAGTATTATCGCCGAAGATCGGGCTCGATGGCGTACTTTGGGAGAGGCCTATGTCCAGCGGTGGACTGAAACGGGTTGTTTATGATGAAAAAGTATTACATGCCCTCTTCCAGGGTTCAAACTAACCCCATACTAAATTTCATCAAAATCGGTTCAGTGGGTTGGGCGTTGAAATATTATATAGAGTAGCGATTAACAATGTGGTCGAGAGTAGCACCACACTACACCTGGATTAGAAACTAACTACCTATTCAAGTATATGGATGTACTTCTTCAATTATATGGGATCAAATCAAATCAATGGCATTGTAATTCGATCAGTGTCCCAATCAAATGAAATGATTACGCAATAGTCCTCTGAAATCCCAGGCGGTGGCCGCGTACCATGCGGTGCCCCACTGATTATAATCACACCGAGAAGCTAATTCAATCTTAGGATACACCGCAATTCAAATAAAGTTTAATAGAATGGGTATATCTGCAATACAGTCCTTTAAAGCCGGGTACAGATTATTTTGCAACACAACAATTCAACATGTAATGCAACACGCAATGCAACATTTTTATCACACTAAAAACAATTGCGCGCACGCTACATGCATTCGCAGTGTATTTGTTGATCCCATCAATTGTCGGTTTTTTAAGGAACATTTTGACTTGCGTTCAACGCGCAGTGTGATTTGGACGGCAATTTGCGAAAGACGCGCAATGAACAAGCATGTAGGTACATTGTACCTAGCCCGCGCAGAAAACACATATCTGATAGTTCAACACCATTTCTCTTTTAATACAGTTCAGCTATGATTTCATCACGATGTTTTCCTTCACCGAAGGCTCAAGCTCATTGTAGGATTCGAACCCACATCCTACGGATCGCAAGCCGACTGACCACTGAGCCATCATCGCTACGCTAGTTATGAACACTTTAAACTCGAGCGGCTCCAAGCGTTCGCGCGTACCGTATGTTCGCGTTGCATTGCATGTTATGTTACAAATTACCAGAACCCGGCTTAAAATGGCTGTCTAATGAGTTCTTCTGGGTGTTACAAATGTCCAACGGCTTGTTTATCTCAATAACTTGAAAAATAGCATACATATACCTATTGCATACGCTATTTTAAATAATTTGAATCAGATACACTTGTGAAGATCACAAGATCAAGACTATATTATAGTTCGCAATATCTAAATCCCAAGCGAGTGTCCAAGTCTTACTTACGGTGTCCCCGCGACACCGACTGGCTAATTCAATCTCAAGACTGCAACACTGCAGACACCCTGACACTCACAGATGTAGTGTCGTAGATTAAATAAGTTACTCCGACACCTAGCCCCGCAGGAACGCGAGCTCTCAAACTATGAATTGATCGTGTGAATTTAGGGACAGACATTTCGTATTATCCATTCATGCTATCCATACTTCCTACTAATCTACTAATATCCTTCCTACTTTTATAAATGCGAAAGTTTGTGTGTGTGTGAATGCTTGTTACCACGTATCACCGTAACTACTTAACCGATTTTGATGAAATTTGAAATGGAGATAGCTTATACCCTGGGTTATCCCGGAAAAAGGCTCTACGGGATAACGGGAAGACGCGGATGTAACCGCAGGGCGCAACTAGTATATTATAAAATTAAATGTGAAAGTTTGTAAGGATGGATGTATGGATGTTTGTTACTCTTTCACGCAAAAACTACTAAACGGATCTGGATGCAATTTAGAATGGGGCTTACACCCTGGATTAACACATGTTTTATACTACTTTTTATTCCGGAAAAAGGTTCCTACGGGATAACGGGAAGACGCAGGTAAAAACGCGGGGCGCAGCTAGTATATTGTAAATGCGAAAGTAACTATATCTACATGTCTGTCTATTTGTCTGTTACCTATCTCAATCCAGTAGAAACGTTGAAACAAACAAAATCTTCAACCACATCGCCACTTAACATCAGATGAATAGTGGTAAAAAAAACCCTTTTCGTGCCTAAACTGCTGAACCGATTTCAATAAAATTTTGTTTGGACATAGTTTGGACCCTGGAGCAGAATATAAATAGGATACTTTTTTGTGACTATAGGCAAGGCAGGTGAAACCGCGAGAAATAGATATATAAAAATTAAAGCAACTATATTTGGAAATACCTTTGCATGTTAAAATTTTGGAAAGCAAAGACCGACTGTAAATCTGAATTGAATTCCTTCCTAACAACATGTATTACGTATTGCAATTAGTTTCTCGTAATTACCAATTAGAAATACTCTAGAGGTTACGATTGCGTCATCAATCTCGATTTCTAGTTAATTGTGTAATTACATAACATAAATTGATGTATTTCTGTGACTTCGGTGATATATAGAATAGAACATAATGTTTACTTGTTTTGAGAGCGATGGTGGCCGAACGGTTTGGCGTGCGACTTACAAGACGCCGACACCGAGTTCGAATCCTCTCGGCCTCGCACCTATGACTTAATAAGTTATGTGCGGATTTGCCATCGCTCAAAACGGTGAAGGAAAACATCGTGAGGAAACCGGCATGCCCAAGAACTGCAACATTCAAGGGCATGCGACATCTACCAACCCGCACTGGGCCAGCGTGGTAGATTATAGCCCATACTCTCTCTCTGAGAGAAGGCCAGAGTCCCAGCAGTGGGAACGTGGAAGGCTGATAATGATGATGATGATGATGATAATGTTTACTCAAAAATACTTGTACCTACCTTGATCATTTTTTTTGACAACCTTCTTTGAGCAAAGTCACTTTTTTTGCTTTTTTAGCCACCAGCAATACCTTTGAAAATCCATTACTGTCGAGTTATGTTTAAAAAATAATCAGGTGCCAAAATTTTTTTGAATTCCTGTTTGTTTGTCCTGTGATTTTATGTTGTTTTTTATGTCATAATAGAGCAACATATCAATACTTTTTTGGTTTATGTGGCTTTGGTAGATACTTATTCTATATCAATCTGTGAACTAAAACTTAATCTTCCAATCTTAATTCGTTCACAATCATAAATAATCACGATCATGAACTGCCATTAGAATAAAGTCCGTTATTAATAGTTATTATCTCATCTAATTTAACAATCCCGCTGAGTCGTCAAAAGCCCGTCGCCGAAGTATTATCATAACTAGATATCGTTAGCTAAACTTGGAATAATTCCGTTTGGGAGCATAATCTAACAAACTCGAAGACAGCTCACTACACAGAGTTTGACTTGTAATTTGCATACATTACAAAGTTTTTGCTGTATTCATAGTGCTCTGAACTTACTAGTCTTTAGATGCCTCAAACTTGAAATTAATTTTGAGAAGTTTCGGTAGCAGAAATTTATAAATCGTCGAGCTCAGTGAGATATTTATGAAAGTACTTATTATGGACTAATGCATTGTCAAAAGTTTTTAAATGTATTATAAACATATAGCTTAGCATATTCTCAACGTACTAGTGCCTCGCCCAGTGGTTTTGCTTGTAAGACAGTTAATATTTATATACTTTTCAATTATTTTTTTGTGATTAGCAGCCATCCTACTCAATTAGTATATAAGTACTATACTTAGGCAAAACATGGTGAATTATTTTTTTTCACAATTTCTTCAATCTGCATGCTTACTTGTCATGTCTTAAAACGGCACAATACAAATAAAATATCTTTATCTAAACCCCATTCGTTCCCATAAGGGGTTGTTTTTAAAAAAGATCATGTTTAGTGTTCCCATTTACGTCTACTCTAGCATATAAATTACAAACATTATTTACGATCAAACTATCAAGTTTCAGACGCGGCAGTCGAACATCTTGGAAGCGAGGAACTATTGGTAACGCTAATATTTTACGTCGAAAACCTTTTAAGACGTAAACATCGACGTCGAGAAAAACCGCCGGCTCTTGAGCAAATGGAGTAATGAAGCATCTATATGTAGTGATCTACATAGGACACTTGTTATGTTTGAAAAGGAATCTGTAAATAAGTGTATGTGCATCTGTCCCTATGGGACTATTAATTAAATTATTATAAAGAGATTAAACATCTGTTATATCAAGGTGAAGAACAAAGTGAATCGAACTGCACCAGTTTAAAATTCTCGATAGCACTGTATTGTAATGGGCAAACTTACGCTTAGAATTAGGCGAGCAACTTGCTTATAGTCTTCTACATAATAAATGACCGTAATGTATCATTCTGATGTCACAGAAATAACATTTCAACCAATGAGCAAAAAGCACAATACATGTATATGTTTCGAGTCTAGGTGTTGAAAGTAAACTAAATAATTATGTGTAACTTTTTTTAGCCTATAATGACCCACTGCTGAGCAAAGGTTTCCCCCATTCCCATAAAAATATACGGTCGTATGTCGGTCGGTGTCGGTTAGAAATGTGAAGAAAGGGTTTTCATTTGTTACTAGTGTAATTCAAGCCAGGAGGAGAATAAATATCACCACACACAGATCTCGATGAATCACTCTAAACAGCCACCCAAACATTTTCCTACCATAGCTCCCAATACAATCGACTGTCACTACTATTTCCCGCCAAAATCTACCCCATCCAAATTGATAGAATGAATATAAAGTTGCCATTCACATAAAATGTGTGCAATCGTAGACATTCTGCCACAGATATAATTATTACAATTAAATGGATTAATGAGTATAATGGCAATATTTAAGTAAGAGAATGAAGTTACTATGAATTCTAATTGTTACATGTTTTTATAGTTATATTCTGACATAAGAATTATTGCTCGTTAACACTAGCTTACAAATATATAAATGTGGATTAAGGGATTGTTACCCCAGATACCGAGAACACTACTTAAAGGTCAGATATATAAATATCAACTAAAAGCTTTCAATTTGTTGTACAGTAAATAGTGTGGGCATTGTTATTATTAATGCATGAATAGATACAGCGTGCGCTTTACTAAACAATTATTATCAACCAGTTGAATATCAGTTCAAAACAGATGGTGCTGGTTTTAAGCAATTACATGCAGGCGCCTGCATTATCCAGAATGTAGTACTGTATGTACGGTCGTGACAATAGTTGTGACACCATTCATGTACATTCATGCACATTGCTGGTAATGGGTATGTCGGACTGAGTGCAGCCGGTGCCGTATTCTCGGCTCGTTCTAAACTGAAATGTCCGAAAGTTATTATGGTTTTAAAATCTGTTTCTGTCAACGAACTTTATGTTAGAACTAACGTGTGCTACTACGCTAAATAAAAGA
The DNA here is from genome assembly GCA_931315375.2 of Opisthograptis luteolata. Classification (NCBI taxonomy): domain Eukaryota; kingdom Metazoa; phylum Arthropoda; class Insecta; order Lepidoptera; family Geometridae; genus Opisthograptis; species Opisthograptis luteolata. The sequence continues at coordinate 8,052,244 of OV928049.1, read as the reverse complement.
AATACGTTTCGTTCATTTGTTGGGAAAAAAGAAATTTTGTTTATTGGTTAACTTTTTATCTTAACGCTAGCGGATAAACAATATTTTGAGGTTTTTCGGTAGGTGTGTAAGGTGTTCCAACTCTGGAGCAAGCAACATATAATTGGCCGTGCGAAAAACAGGAATTTCCTAAGTTAGCGATTGGCCTTGGGCCCTATTGATGTTTGTGGCGAAAACCAGACGCACTAGAAACTATAATCGCTTGAAATCAAAGGACAAATTGGTTAACATTGTATTGGCATGTATTGTATAATTATCAAAAACTCATGCATAAACAAATACAAGGTAAATATACCGAGTTAACACTTAATTCTTATGTTAATGACTATGGCAGCTGGAATAACTTTATATTTGACTAGAAACGCTCATCAGGACACACTCATGTACCTACACTTTTCGACGCAACTAATATACCTTCCTGGCTTTACAAATCTATTTCAACGTAATATAGTACACAATACACGTAGTAATTCACTTTAATTATCGACACACGTCAAATTAAGGATGTTGGATCGTGAATGGCGGCTTCAGAGTTTAGTAATAAAGCTATATATGTCGGGTTTGCAAGTTAGCGTCGATTTTCAACAAACACGTGGAGATGTTAGTACTTCCATAAACGGGGATAAAACTTTACTGTGTTCTGAATTGAGGGCACTAAATCCTTTGAAATTATCTTTTAGATATATATCAAAGTCCTGACTGACTGATATCAACGCACAGCCTATACCGCTGGTCGTAGAATCTTGATATTTGGAGGGTATGTTGGAGGATTTTTTGAAATTAAACCCCTAAGGGGGAAATGTAGCCTACACGGGTGGAACCGCAGGGAACCGCTTGTAGTATACAAGATTGGGCGCGAGTTGCGACCATTTTTAAATGTTTTTTAATTGTTATTACTATAATAGTTGATTTAATTGGAGCATGTTCAATTGGGACCACGCGTTTCTGTCTTCTTTATAGTCTGATATTTTATGATAAGCTTTACTAATAAAATTACATTTTATATTATGGACTCGGATCAAACTTGAGATTCTGATTTAAAAAACATACAAAACTTTGGAAGGATTTACTAACTTTATGGCCTACTAATGGTTTATGTAATCTTATTCTTCTGATTTTAAATTGTCTGAAAGTTAGTGATAATTTTTAACTAACTGAACACAGAACTGTGTATTTCTAATTTTGATGAAGGTAAACTATTACATGTACTTATTCCATTCACTGCCCACCTCGTTCATGTAGGTAACAGTGCCATATTTTGCCATACCTTTTTTCTCCCGTAATATCAAAAAGTTCATATCAACATGGCACCATGCCAGCAGCAATAACATGGCGACCTTTCCTCGCTGTAATGCAATACTTATTTTTAATAATTGAATAATTTGACTTTTATCATGATTGTGATGAGAATATATTTGTGAAACGAGTCATGAATAAGGGTTGTAATTTTGAAATATCTTTAAAATTATTTCATTGTAATATGCGTAGCTTTATTTTCAGATTCAGATTTATATAATGTAAACGATACTGTACAAAGGTGGTAGGTTAAACAAATTAAAATTAAATTAAATTAAATTAAATTAAATTAAATTTATTTTTAATGTGATAAAAACGACATACACCAATTACATTTACCACACAGAAAGGTTAATTATAAATAATATTATACAATAAAATTAGCAAAATAATAATAACAATAATAATGAAAAAAGAAATAAATGAAGAGATAATAATGAAAACCAAATGAAATAATAATAAAATAAGATAAATATGTCAAAATAATCGAAGACAATGTCATGATAATTATTACAGCATGTCATTACTCGCTATTTTCACTGTCGGAATTATGTGAATTGCTCCATTGGTCTCTGAGTCTTTCACAATAATTCAACAGTGCGGGCACAATGGTTGACCACTTGTCAAATGAAATATCAAAATCAGTGTTGGCGTCACGGAGTGCATTGAGGTGTTGCAGAGGCCGCACTAAAGGTGACATCGCGCGCGCCACCGTATGACCACTATCAATATGAAAGATATCATGTTGCCGACTGTAACCGCGCCTGTTTGGCGGGACCTCAAGTTCGTCTGGGACGGAAAGCACACACAACAGATTGTGCAGAAATAGGCAGTCAACTGATCCTTTTAGAACCTTGAGGCAGGTGGTGAGCTGGTCGACCATTCTTCTCACTTCAAGGGAATTAAAGCCAAGGTGGCCAAGCAAAAATTTGGTTGGGTACCGAAACGGGTAGTAGCCGTATGTTTTTTTGTAAAACGACCTTAAGAAAGCTTTTTGTACCTTTTCGAGCTTCCTTATGTAGGTGACATGGTGCGGGTTCCAGACACATGCACTTGATTCAAGTTTACTTCTGACTAAGGAGCTAAACAAAATTGAAAGTACTTGCGGGTTTTGGAAATCCTTGGCATTTCTTAACACAAAGCCCAAGCGCCGGTACGACTCTTTAGCGAGACTATCTATGTGATCGTGAAAATTCAAGTTACGATCAAAAGTAACTCCCAGATCCTTTATAAAATTTACTCGTTTGATAAATAAGCTGTTCAAATAATAATTAAAATTGATTGGATTTCTTTTACGGTCAAAGGTCATAACATAAAGTAGGTACATATAGTCCAACATAGCTCTCAGAATTTGCAAGTTGAAGTGGCAATGGGCAGGCCACATCGCTCGACGAAGCGATAACCGATGGGGAAGAAAGGTTCTTGAGTGGCGACCACGAATTGGAAGACGTTCTGTAGGTAGGCGCCCCACTAGGTGGGCCGACGACATTGTAAGAGTCGCAGGAAGCCGATGGATGCAAATGGCTAATAGACGTTCATGGTGGCGTTCAAGGGGGGAGGCCTACGTTCAGCAGTGGACTTCTTCCGGCTGATGATGATGATGATATATAGTCCGTATGGACCCCATATTTTTCCTATTGCCTCTAGTAATATGGCAGAACGCGTTGTGCTCAAGTTTTAAGTTTCATGTAATGAGCGTTTTAGAATCTAAAATTTACTCTATACTGGCTAAACGTGAACAAAACAGTCATGGCAGCCTTAATTAAACAGAGCCATAAATCTGGCTGTAGCTGTTGGCACAGATGACACTCACCCTGTGAGACGTGACACGAGCCACCTTGCAAAACAACTCCTACACATAACACAATCTTGTTGCACCGTGTCTTAACAACATACTTTCAAATACAGTTAGTATTACTTATAATATTCAGTCGCCATTTAACATTCAGATGAACGGTAGTCAAATGCTAACTTTCAGGATGTAAAAATAAGTTGTTAAACTTTACGAAACATTATTTTAAAATAAACACCTAATACTTTTTTGTACTACTTACAGGGTAGTGTCCGACAACAATTAGTCACCTGATGTTAAGTGACGATGTGAGTACACCTAGATTGGGAACTGGCTCAAGTGGGGCTGCCGGAACACACCGATAGATGCATGGCGACAGATTCTTAACTTGAGGGTAGCTAGCCAGGCGAACACTAGAAAATACCCATGTACCTACTTAGAGGCAGTTACCATTAATTCTCTATATCTGCAGGTGTTGGTTTGTGTTGTATCCGGGTGTAGCGTGGTGTCACTTTCGACTACATAGTCACTTAACATTAGGTAAATTGTGGTCAAACGTTACCTAGTATAGTATACCGTTCCTTAAATTCCCTCAATAAATGCAGGTAACGTAACCATTGCAACAAGTCTCCTTGTACAACATAAAACTGTCTCAAGACAGTCTTAGAACTAAAGCTTCGCTGTCTCCATTTCAATAGAACATTGTTATACACAATTAGAAAATACGTTTCAGGAAAGCTTGACAGCTTTAGAGCGCAGGGACATGTTTATGAATTGAAATATTTCTCCATTCAGGGCATTGACAGGGACGGAAGCGAGTAAATCTGCCACAGAACACAACCCGGTGGTGGTGCCAGGACATATTGCATGAATTCCAATATAGTATATCAAAGCAATATAGAATCCTATATTAAGATTGAAAACCAGTGACGAAAATATATCGATAAGAGGTCAGCATCGATTATCATTGCAGAAGTGTTATATATACTGCGAGAATGCAATTAATGATGACGTCACACAGAATAGAGGAAATAGTGTCAAAACAATTTTCCAATGAGCTGAACTTTTCAGTCATTGCGCTCGTGATCCTGAGATATTAGATGCTATATCTTTTATGTCCTATAACTTCACTGGGAGCATTGCCATACATACAATCCAGATAACACTAATTCTTGGTATTTGGTGATTGAATAACTGACAAATGTGACGTGACGTGACGTTTGAAGTGTTCTTGAGTGGAGACCGCGACTTGGCAAACGTAGTGGACGCCCTGCGACAAGGTGGAGCGACGACCTGCGTCGAGTAGCTGGCAGTGGTTGAATGAGCAAAGCCGAAGACCGGGCTCAGTGGCGTATCATGGAAGAGGCCTATGTGCCTAGTGGACTGATACAGGCTGATAATGATGATGATGATGTGTTCTAATTGTACTTCCCTGGGTAGACTCTGAAGAGTTCACCACTGAAAAATCATAATCACTTGTCACAGATTAGCAAATCCACTCTTTAACGAGACATGCGTTTGTTGATATCAATTACTTTCCTATTAATATAACTATTATAAATGCGTCAGTTTGTGTGTGTGTGGATGTTTGTTACCATGTATCACCGTAACTACCAAACCGATTTACATGAAATTTGGAATGGAGATAGCTTATACCGTGGATTAACACATAGGCTACTTTTTATCCTGGAAAAAGGTTCTAGCGGGATAACAGGAGGACGCGGGTGAAACCGCGGGACGCAACTAGTTAATAATAAAGTCACTTCTTGCAATTTAAAGTAAGTAGTTTTATAAGTATTAGATAGTCAGTCAAAAACGAGCATACATTTCTTTAACGTTATGAGTCACTATTCAATTTTTCATTTGACCATTTCTAAATTATTTTTATTTTATTTTTTACTATTTACAGGGTAGCATTTGACCACAAGTCACCTGATGTTAAGTGACGATGTGATCGAAGATGGTGCCACGCTACACCTGGACTGGGAACTGGCTCTCAAGTGAGGCTGCCGGAACACACCGATAGGTGCTTGGCGACAGATTCTTAACAAGAGGGTGGTAGCTAGCCAGGCGAGTACTAGAAAATACCCTACCACCAAGCAAAAATTTAACCAATGATTGGTTAAAGCCACGTTAAACCAAAACAAAACGATTCATTCAGTTCACTGTAGTAGACACATATTGGGATTACAAGCATCAAATTAACAAGCAGTATCAATTGTAATTTGTCACCCTGCAGTGTATATCCAAATTAATTAAACGTAAATACAATTAGCTGCACTGCATTAGACCATATTACGTTTCAATGAAACTAACAATCCGCAAATTAACTCGTTTATACATTCTGAAATTATGTGTGATCTCCACGAATTGGAGATAATTAGTAAAGGTGATATGTATTATGCGTCAGTTATACCTACTGATGAATCGACCGCAAACATTCCACGAGGTGTAATTCTTATTGTTTTATGTTGTTTCCACATTGGCGTGCTGCGCGTATTTTACGCGCGTTCCATGACGCTACACATTATGATACGCTCTTACGCGTAGGTATTTCATGCAAAGGTCGCGTCTTACAACACTCTTGCGATTCTCAGTTGTGTGCCTCTTGCAAGCTTTACTCGCATGCGTGCTTCTATACAGACGCATCCCTAACTTTGCCACGATTACATAAATTATGCATAGTCAAATACGCAAGAGTGTCAGACTGATATTGCATGAAATTATATAACAAGATTAGAAAGAAGGATACAAGTGTACAACGCACTTGGAATAAGTACTGGAGTCTAAAGGAAATATTTAAAAGCAACATACCAACAAGTACAAAAACGAAAGACATGAACTCAACTCTACTACCAAGCTTGACTATATATGGCTGCCAGACATGGACATTTACAACTAAAATAAAAAATAAAATCAATACCTGCCAACGAGGAATGGAACATAGTATGCTAAAAATAGATAAAATACGACACATCAAAATTAGAAGTGTCACTAAAGCAACAAATGCTTTAAGCTACGCCCAAAAGCTAAAATGGAAATGGGCGGGCCATGTTACGAGACTAGCAGACCAAAGATGAACCGTGAGAGCGTCAACTTGGAACGGCCCAGTTGGGAACCGGAGCAGAGGAAGACCACTGACGCGATGGGACGACGAAATAAAGAGATCTGCCGGCTCGTCATGGACCCACGTGGCACAAAATAGGGACAGATAGGAATCTTTGGAGGAGGCCTTTACCCGGACAGTGGTCCTAGCAGATCAATAATGTACTTGTAAATTTTTATTACTACATTCTTTTTCACTAACAATATAATAAGTAATTTAACTAACATAATTTAGCATGTATTTTTAGGAAATAAAAAGCTTTTTTATTTATATAATAAGATTATACATTACAAAAGGAACAAAAAACCCCTATGACACTCCACAATAAAGACGAATTTAATGACACCTCATGTGTTAAAATCCATCAAGCCATTTAGGCTACAGGCCGTAGGTACCAAAGAAATATACATACATACTCGAAAAACATACCTAACGAAACGGAGCCCTGGACCACAGTAAAGTAAGAACAGTAGGTTAGCTAAGGCCGCTCGACGAGTTAATTGCCTACTCTTGCGGTGATGCATAGGCGGCGCGTTCCATACTGAGTGCATGGCCGCGTCCCCGTCCGCGGCCCCGTTCGTTTGTGATTGTGTGCGTTAAAAGTGCGTGCGTACACGGCGCCGCTACTCTCGCACACATTCAAACTGGCGGCCACCGATTTGTATGAAGCCTGGACTTCATTACTGCTAGAAACCCTAGAAATTTTAGAAACACCAACAACTATCCTTGCTCAAGCAACTTTCTACCATTATTTTGTACGTCAACAGGAATAATACCCTATTCCACACGGAGATGAATGGCCATCGTTTGTTTCGGTTTGCCCCCATTAACCCACGTTTAAGAGACGCCGGCTCGCTCGTCAGAACTAATCCGCAGCGTTGCTATACCAATACGTTACTTGGATACGATTTATTAGGGTTTGAAATGGACAAATTGTTGATAGACTAGAAAACGGATTAGTTCTTCTAGCCCTAATCGAATAAACCAAATGAATAAATAAAATACTGTCAAGTTAAGAATTTGTCACCAAGTCATCATCATCATCATCATCAGCCGGAAGAAGTCCACTGCTGAACATAGGCCTCCCCCCTGAACGCCGCTATTAGCCATGTGCATCCATCGGCTCTCTGCGACTCTTACAATGTCGTCGGTCCACCTAGTGGGGGCCTACCTACAGAACTTCTTCCGGTTCGTGGTCGCCACTCGAGAACCTTTCTTCCCCATCGGTTATCGGTTCGTCGAGCGATGTGGCCTGCCCATTGCCACTTCAACTTGCAAATTCTGAGAGCTATGTCGGCAAGTATCTATCGGTATTTACCGGCAGCCTCACTTGAGTGCCAATTCCCAATCCAGGTTTAACGCTGCGACCAAATTGGCACTAAAAATCAGGTGACTTGAACACCGGATAGACCAATCATTGATTAAAGAATCAAACGTTATCTTGTAAGGTGTAAAAAAGGAGTAAAGCTAATCAACAATACTTTTATTTGATTCCCTACATGCTGCTTCTATTTATAGTCATAATTGTTGAATCAAATAGGAAACAGCCGTAAAGTTGGCAGCTGCGACATTTGAAAGAACGAAGTACTAGTGCTAATGAATTTAAAATAGGAATTAATGACGTAGGAAAAGTCCCTTTCGCCCTGCAGTGGGTAATAAAAAAAATTAAAAAAAAAGATTTTTTACGTTAAAAGAAATCACAGTTTTCCTTCCAAAACTTCAACTATCCAATAATAATATTATTATTATTTTATTTTAAAATGAATACTTACTAACCTTTATTTTTGTTTTGTTATGGCGTCACACGATAAGTGTATTTGCCAGTGTCAAGTATAAAATATTTCAAACTCAGAGAGTTGAATCAAGTTTAAATGATGATGATGATAATGATGAGATGAAGGGATGAGGATAGTGTTTAAGTAAAGTGGTGGCGCTTTACTTAAACTTTACACGGACTTTTTTGGAGCAACTCGAAAAGTCACTTTCACAACTTTATTTCAATTTCCCACACTCGTACACATTAACGAACACATAATGGTTAATAATCCACCAATATTACACATTATCACTCGAAGAAACCCAAGTTTTGGAAATAATAACAAAATTTTCACGTTGACAATTCGATTGCCGCCAAAAAAGCCTAACTAACCTTTATTACTCTAAAAGATTAAAATTTAAAAAAGCTTCTAGGAGAAATGTCTTTGTGTTGTTTTTTTTAATATTTGCGATCACATCGCAACGATTACATTCATCTCGTTATATCTCATCACGTCATCGAAATAAAGGACGGCACGTTTTCCGTTTGCGTTCGGATACCGGCTAAGAATCTTTCATGACGGCATCACAAATGCATTTTTCGTGTCCTGAAAAAGTGCTGCTGAAGTGTTTGCCTCTCGGGATTTTCGAACGAATTTATCTGACACACGGCTTGGACAGATGGTGAAAAAACTATATTAAGTGACCGACGTACTTTGCTTTTCTTTGTTATTTTTTTTATTTCTTTGTATATACTTATAAAATATTGACACATAAGCAACAATGTTTAAACTAACTTGTATTTATAGGTATCGCAACCTAACTAAATGGGCTAGAGGCCCATTTAGGCTAGGCCTGTGTAACTATTTCGTTTGTCATCACGAAGTTTTTTAGTCTTAAAATCAATATAATTGTATTCTTGCTCTCATAGATTTATCGAGAGCAAATATAGAAGGACTGAATGTGTATTAAATCACAATAAACGTTTAATGTTTAACTTTTAACTACACATTACATCATATGAATGTAAGGTTATTTTTTTCATTTTACATACTTAGATGACAGCGTTGGGCCACAAGTCGCCTGCTTTTAAGTGACAATGTGGTCAAATGTGACTAAGAAAAAAAAACTTACAAGTTTAATTGCAAGTAAAACATTGCAATCTGGTTGCTTTGCGATGCTGCAATTAATAACATTTTGCTATTCATCCTTTCCATCTGTATGACACGCACCTTCGCAAATGTAATAAAAAAAGAAGATAAAAATATCCATTAATATTAGTGTTATTAGTGTTTTGGTTCCAAACGATAGTTATTATGTATTTTGTTTCGTGAAAACAATATCTATGTGATCTCGATCTAGATGTTCTCAAATGAAAAGACATTACTTCTATGGATCGTTAAATTCCTATCTCTAGTTGGACAAACCGTGGGTAGGTAGATAGGTTATTGAAACCACAGTTAGGCGATTAAGCCGATTGCATTTAGGACTAGAGACGCCTACATTTAGACCCAAGTCTAAGTAGGCTCGTCCCGCAGGCTACTGAAAACCCCTCAGTAGCCTATCTCATGAGAATCTGACTGTAACAAACAAGAGAAAAAATCGATCTATTAATCAAGAAAATATTTGCAATAATTTGCGCGATGGCACATCGAGTAGATGTTTGAATTATAATGTAGGTACTGATTATTAACTAAACTGGATCATCAGCCTATTACGTACCTACTGTTGGGACGCTGGTCTTCTCACAGAGAGAGAGAGTATGGGCTGTAATCTACCACGCTGGCCCAGTGCGGGTTGGTAGATGTCGCATGCCCTTGAATGTTGTGGTTCTTGGACAGCCGTTTACTCACGATGTGGTCCTTCACCGTTTTGAGCCTTTTGCGCTATGTGACGTAAGATAACATGCATTTTTTTTCAATTATCTACCTCCACAAAGAAAAGTGTTGTAATCAACCAAAATTTTCAGTTTCATCCTTCGATCACGACTTTAACGTTTAAACGCCTTTACCTTTACCAAATGAAACGGGGATACCGCCAGCAATATACATCAAGCAAGTTTCTCTCTTTGGGGTTATAGCGACTGTTCTAAACTCGTATCTTCAAATATTATTTGGTATCCTAATATTCTCTATCCTAAAGCCAGTAAAAATGAAGCCACCAAAACTTTTTGAATTTGCATTTAGAATACTGGCTCGAAAGCTAGAATTTAAAAGTGTCGTCAAAAGTGAATTATTTTAAAATAAAACTCTTGTGTTTTTATTGCTCACACCACTGAATTTTTTTCTGATTCTGATATTCGTATTACCTCTGCTGCAAATTGCTTTTGCACTTTAGTGCTTTTTGTAGAAAATCAAATCATTCTAGGTAATAATAACTTTTCTAGTTTTATAAAAGTTAAAAACATAACTTACTAGACTATTACTCGTAAAAGAAACACAATCTAGGTGTAGAGATCGCCACTTTAGATCATTTCGTCTCTTGACAGTGAGTCGCGGTCAAAGGTTTTTCAGTAAGAAGTAAAAAAAAACAGGTAGGTAATTATATTTATTATGTCATTTGCTTTTTTAATACTGCTGTCACATTCTGTATACTAGAGGAATCTTTATGAAAGCCTTCCTGGTTTAAGAGAAACCAATATGGCTTCACAGAATTTTGTCTCTTCCAGAATTCCCTTTTTCAGTATCTAAGGTAGTCTATCCTTTAATATCCTGGATTACTATAATATCCTGTTTTCTGTGTACCTACACAAAAATCTATTATTTTGAGACATTATAAATTTGACACTTATATATTCTATGCCTATTTTAAAATACTACTTAAATTCAATTTTATACCTGTTAAGTTACGAAATCAATATATGTAGTTTGTTTAGTTTTCATGCCTTTGTAAAGCTGCCATAAGGTTGACATAAACAATGTCTAAAAGTCCCTAAATAAATAATAGGATAATAAAAAAAAGGTTATCGCTCTTTCTCCTTTTAATATGATTGAACTTTAAGCCAATCTCTAACAACTTAATACAGCTGTTTACATCTGTACGTCCCGAAAAGGAAATCACGAAATCTCTTAAAGCAAATACATCTACATGTTTCGGGCAAGCATAATGAAAATACCCATTTCCTCTGCGTGCTTACGAAAATAAAAAAGGAGGTATTCAAAGGAAGTGCTTACTCTTAAGGCGAAAATACACAACAAACTTGTTTCTCGGCACACATTGGAGTCCTTTTAAATAAAAGTTGCCTTTTATCACTGGCCGAGCGTCCATTTCTGTGGAACGTCTAAATGGACAAAGGAACACGAGAGGCTGATGACAGCCAAGTGCTTTTTTAAACCTTTGTCCTGTTTTGGTCAAGAAGTGTACGTAAGTAGGTACCTCTGTAAAATCACCTTAAGATCGCCACAGATGATAGACGCCACTCAGGTGGTTGATACTTAATTTTTTGGATTAAAGGTTAAAAATATAGCTTTTTTAACGAGGTGGCACCATTTGTAGTATTTTCGGCTGTACTCTATTCGTTCTCTAAAACAAAATTAAATTTGACTGATCTAAAATTAATGCTACATATTTTCTTATGTCCATGATTAGAAAAGGATAGCATTATTTTTAGACTTGCTAAATTAAAAAGGCACGTCAGAATCCACAAAATAAAACCGTCGTGTCAGTGATTAACTATCTATCGGTCAGCGAACAGCCTTAATGATAAGTTTTACATATATGAAAATTAGACCAGGTATATATAAAGGTTTTACGAAAATTATATTCTAAGAAAGAAGTGGGTGGTACATTTTGTAAGAGGACATTTTTAATGTGAATAAAATGTGAGAAAAAGATTATACAGTTTCACGCAGTGAGGCAAATATGAGTGTCTTCTTGAGAGGAGTACCTTGAGTGCGCCGCTGAGAAGTTATTAAAATATGGCCCACGAATTTTTTGAGATCGAACTCAAGACCGTTGCTTTTTAAAGTGGAGGTTTCTATAAATATGTGTCAAGTTATTATGTTTAACGTATAATGCGACAATTTTCTGCAAAATACATACCTTGCCCCCTTTTAAAGTTATTGACCAGGTTAACATTATTCCAGTCCAGTGATCCAGTGAGAATCCAGTCCAGCGTTGGACTGGATTTGTAACGTCTACAATATTCCAGTTATTTAGAAGCCGTTGAAGTGTGAACACTACAGTGCCAATGATTTCAAAAAGAAAAATGTTTCAAATGGCACTGGATTGGCCGTCTACAATATTCCAGTTGCACTGGATTCAAAAGTAGACCGCCAATCCAGTTTCTGGACTAGAATGCTAACTGGATTCAGTGCATTCCAGTGCTGGTTTACATTTTTCCAGTAAGCAATCCAGTGCTGGATTCGATCGCTGGACTGGAATAATGTAACCCGGGCATTTACTCTTATAATGTTGACTCATGGTAAACTTTGACCTTGTTGTTGAACGTGTGAATCTTGAAAAGGTTTTTACAACAGAGTGAAAATGTAATGCCTTACTTTTCCTGATTTCCTGAGGGTAATATTGTGAGTCATGACTACACATATGTATGTATGTACAGTGTACAGGTGAATACACTCGGTTCTTATAGACAATAATACTTCAGAATGGTTACTATATTTATATGGGTGACCTGGTGACCTGCGGGATAACGGGAAGACGCGGGTGAAACCGCGGGGCGCAGCTAGTATAATATATGTAGTACATTCCTTTTTTTTAACAGACATCATTTACCCAAACTCAAGGTGAGTCGATAGCAGTGTTACCTTCAAAATTAAATTATCAGAATATTAAAAATTCCTGCTACATACCTAAAGAGAAAATTATTCAAATATCATCCTCTGCCTGAAGAAAAGTGATTTTGCTTTATTCGAGATAGAGCACGTTTGCAAAAAGAAAAAGCTTTCCAATCCTACCTTGTTTTCATAGGGCCTGAAAATATTTAAGGAAAACAATGAAAAATCAGTTCACCATTTCTTTTCACAACGATTATTTTTATTAATACAAACTCATTAAAAATTAGGTATTCTATTGAAATTTAACTGAAGAATCTAAACTACGTAAATTCCTATGATATTTCTTGTTTGGTTTTGTGCAACAATAACATTTCCAATAATAAATCCATCAACTGTTAAAAAACTGCTTTCTAGTACTTGTTTTAAACAACCTTATAAAGTTAGAAAATATATTACTGGCAAAGATGCATTGATTTTATTAAAAGGAGTTTTGTATAAAAAAACTTGCTAATAAATCAAAAAGTCAGTAAGTTGTTTGCTTTTATGGTACTTTTTTTGAATTTATTACAAATAAAACATTAAAGCGATTTTCAGCGTACCAAAAACATTATTTCAAAAAGCTTAAATCTGGCATGAATCAAGAAACCGTCTTACTAAGTCGAATCAATAACCGATACTCATGTAATCTGGCTGCGGCCATGCACTGGCTGTGCCAAGAAACTTGCTGGCTTCAACTTTACTTAATTTACTGTAGTAATTACAAACCACCAAAAAGCTCCCCAAAGGGCACCAATTTAATCGCCATCAAGTTGTCGGCAGAGCTAAGTAATTAAGACTTCCTAATTACAAGCAGTGACGCGTCCCAACTTGCACTGTATCATCTTGCGGCAACTTACGGAATTAACACCCTGTATGTATACCTTACCGCATTTCTATGTAACATGAACCTTAATAGAAAGGGATAAAGTGCTTTTTCGTGAATTGTGATAATGTATACTCAAAATGACAAAGAAATAAAGATTACGGAGATAGGTTTTGAATTGTGTGCTGGCATGTTTTTGATGCAACTTAAGGAATTAACAGACTAATTGACTCAACCGACTGTTAAACAACACAAATAACAACAACAACAACAACAAAAGAAAAACTAAACTAAAGAATAATAATCATTATTTAGTTTCTAACTAGAATTGTTATTATTATTTAGAATTATTATTCTTTAGTTGTTGTTTAACTAGTGTTAGATATATAAAATTCAAAAATTCAGTCCTGGCTGATGCAAAATCAACCGCTTGGCAATTTCCATACAAAATTACCAATTTAGAATTTATAGATTTCTCTTTTTTAAACCACATCTTTTTGGACAAAAGAAAATAAAATAGAAAACAAATCGGTCAAGCCGTTTTTGAGATTTAGTGAGACAAATAGTTGAATGAGACAGATTGTAACAAACACACCAATTTTGGAACTACAGATAAAATACATTCGAATTCGAACTAAGCTTGATCCTGTTATTCAAACACCATATGGGAGATATACGTATATTTACAAGGAGTGAATAGTTAACAGACCAATAAATACTAGAACCGCACGCTGCATAGAGCGGGTCTCTACAACGATTATTATCCGTAGCTACAACGAGAGTAATCGGATTGTCGGTCGGTCAAAATCGGAAGACTGGTTAACGCAGTACACATAATTTGCTTCTGTTTTTGTCTACCTGAAGTAAGAAGAATTATAGAATCTATCTATCTGTTTTGCTCTGTCCTACAATGGTGATTTTGATTTGATGTTGTTGAGGACCTGCAAAATTCTATTGACTTCTAAAAAATGTGTGAATCAGTATTATTACCTACTTATATCAGCTGTTCAGTACTTTAGATCCTTATTAGATCCCAAGACTGGGGCTTGGATTAACGGAACGTTTTTTAGTTTGTCGGTATATAGTTTTGTTGTTTTGTCGTTTTGTCAGTTTGTCGTGTATCGTTTTGTCAGTTCGTCGGTTTGTTCATTTGTCGGTTAATAGTTTTGCCCTTCTCTCACGCAGCCAACAGGCAACGGATCGATGTGATCTTTTGCATAAAAATAGCTTATGAGCCGGAAAATGGAATAGGCTACTTTCTATGCAAGAATAGTAACATGGATCCTGTGGGAATCACCAAGCGGGAGGAACCGCAGGGCAAGGGCAAGTAGATATAGTATCAAATCTTTAAGGTTTATGTAAGTTAAATGTTTTAGGGATGGTGACGCTCAAGTGTTGATCAATACTTGAGTAGCGATTGAGTGACATATTTGTATGAAATGACATACTCAAATCTTTGCTTAAGTAGTGATTATCACTTGATCATCATTCTAGAATATTAGTCTAAAGGACTAAAACTGATATAACGTGTATTTTTTACCACAAGTCACCTGATGTTAAGCGACGATGTGGTCGAAGATGCTTGGGGACAGATTCTTAGGGTGGGGGCTTCATGAGGGTGGTAGCTAGCCAGGCGGGTACAAGAAAATACCCTACCACCAAGCTATGGTTTCATCACGATGTTTTCCTTCACCGAAAGCTCAAGCTCATTGTATATGTATATACGTTATCGGCAGTTTTCCCTCTTAGAACGCCCAAGAAACTAAATGCAAGCAGCTGACACAACCTGTCTTTATCCCGTAAGTTTCTCGCTAACTGCAAACTATGTCCTCATAATTATTTCAGCAGCTCGCAGCTCGCTCACAGACGGTACTGCCGATAAGTTACAAAAGCAGATTAATGGTCTGAACATCTGAAAGGGAACTCCGGGAATCCAAATAAATCCTTGCTTAAGGGCGACATTGAGTTCAGCAAACGTAGGTAAGGACATACCCACCTACTTGTACTTACAAAGGCAAACGTGCTGTCGCCTAGCTTGTTAGCTAAAAGGCTTAAGCTGTTTAATGAAACTTAACTTGTCTAGTCTACACTCATATTAATATATGAGTGTGCTTGTATAATAATAAAATTATATAATGTGTTTGAAGTAATTTAATAATTTAATAATTGGGTAATTTTAGAAACTATTGTTAATTGTTAAATAAACTTTTTATTAGTACATCCACGATACAGAGAACTAGAATAATGATAAAACAATATTTTATTAACATTATCCATATTATAAAGAAGTTAAATACTTTGTTCAGATGTAGGAGGTAATATCCTGCAATACCGCGCATATTTAAAAAAAATCTTTTACGAATTCTCGTAGTTTACATTATTTTTGAGTGTTAAAGCTATATTTTATTTTCATATGTAAAGTTTTAGTAGAAAATCACGATATTTGTAAAACAAGTCAACAAATTTGGCTATTCAGATTACATATTTGTTATCATATTTGACAAAATGGCTGCATTATCCTACATCACTAAAATTTGATTAATTTATCATAACGGTGACGCTACAGAGAACAATTTGCACAAAATATTACTATATACCAGTATAACAGTATATCCATTGTATATCCAGTATCTCATTGCAAAAAGGAAGCTATTCATCAAAATCTCAACTCTACCAAAATACTTTTCGCTCGTGTCTTTGCAAAACTCTATTAAAAATTGTAAGTCAAGACTCGCAGCGTATTGCTGTTACGTCAAAAATATTTCCATTATTCTTTTAGCAAAAAGATGAGCGAGACGAAGTTTAAATTAGTTTTAATAATAGAGTTTAGTTAAATGTGTTCAGTGTTACAAGTTTAAAATATGTAGCGTTAACTTTTGATGAATATGAAAATAAAAGTTTAGTTTTATTACTTTTTTACATTAATACCAACTGCGGTTGCCATCGTCATCGAAATTGTTGTTATAACTTCGAATTTATCAAAGCACTTACAGTTTCAGGTTTTGTATTTGAGATAATGTTCACCAATCATAAAAGTCCCAAAAATGTATGCGAACAAAAAAAATTGTCTTGAAAAAGTACACAAGGAGAAAAAAGACCTTCCGAAATACCGTTTTCCTTCTGAGTTAAAAGGGAAAGACTTGTGATTCAGATGGAAAACTAATACAAAATAAGGAAGGAAACGGTCTTGGAAGGTAAAGACTCAGAAGGAAAGTCTGATTATTTTTCTCAGTGCAGCAGCCGCCAAAGGCAGAACTCAAAGCATGAAATATAATCTAGAATATAAATATGGGCTAAAAATACCGATTGTAGGTAAACAAACCACGAACTACTTCAGGTACCTACCTGTAGACTACAACTATACAAATCCGTATTTACCGATGATGTCTGTGGGCAGGGACAATATTTGTGGACAAACACAGATGCACGCAAGGGTTTGATACGTTTGATAGTAGGTACGCAAAACAACCCGTCAATGTGACAAAACTACATAATGGCCATTCGTGATTCTTCAAATGCTATAATTTTAACCATCTCACTATTTGCTTATTGGCCAATTTGCTAGATAGACGATTTTTCTTTTTACACAAATACCTAACCTACACGTTTGCTAGTTTGATGATTTACTCATATGACTATCTTGACTTCCTGCTAGTTAGACAACCGTCTAGCCAAGGTATTAGCAAAATGTCTAAAAATAAAATCTGCTGCTTACAAATTTTGCCTAAACTTACAAATATGTCTGTCCAGTCCGCCCTTAATTAACGTTAATTAGCCGACTTAAACAGGACAGCAATTTTTACGAATGCGAAAACATTCAAAGGTCCGGAAGCCGAAAAGGTCTAAAGCCTCTCGTAAAATAACGTCACGCATAGTTGAGATTCCCTTTCATAATTAAAAAACGTTGGGAAAAAATTGTGGCGGGACCTAAAGCGGTACATAGGGGTACACGTACGTGGCAATATACATAACTCACGAAATTAAATGCATGCGTTGACTTTTACGATGCCGACGGGACCGGAAAGTCATTCCGCTTATCCTGTTCCGCAAACCACTTCATTTGGGCGGTTGGGCGGTTGGGCGGCTTCGGCTGGAGGTGCTTTTTCAGTATGATAGGTTTTAATAATATAATGTAAGGTTTTAAGCTGGTTAAGTGACTGCTTTGTGGACTATCAGAGTCTCCGCAATATTGTAGGTTTAGGATATGTATTGGTAGTGATGATGAGTAAAGGTATTAAAGTCATTCTGGATATAACTCACAAGATTATGATAAAGCTGCATCTATATACTCGTATTTTTTTAATGTAGATTTTTTTTTAATTATTTAACTACGATTATTTATCTATTAATTGTTAATCGGCCCCGCACTTTTGACTTAATAAGCTATGTGCGTATTTGCCATCGCTCAAAAACGGTGAAGGAAAACATCGTGAGAAAAACGGCTTGTCCAAGATCTACAAATATCTACCCACCCGCACTGGGCCAGCGTAGAGCTATTTGCGAGTGTTAAAATATGCGGCAAAATTGGTCGTATTTTTGATTGCGTTAATTTAGAAGCTTCATTTTCTTACAGTGCCAAGGGACTGTAATAAAAATAATTGATATTAATTTAAACCCGATACTTCCACGCGTTTCTGAGAAAAAGGGTTACGCACAGACGGACAAAGGAATTCTATAAGGTTTCCTTTTTACTTTTGAGGTATGGAACCCTGGAAAAGGAAAAGGGTTGCTGAGTATAATGACATACTTATCTAAATATGGCGCTATGATATCTAATTTGCAACTGTTCAAAAGTCACGAGAGCGAAGCCAACTTATTTATTAAAAATAATAAGCAAGTTATTTATATGAATAATGAGTTTAGAAAAAGCTATCATGATTATGAACAACTTGATTAAATGCTTCACTGAGCACAAACTCTATACATTCTGTTAATAAATAGGCCTCTTGAGAGATGGTTTGAAAAACATCCTTTGCTTTTTCCAAAAATATTTTCATGGCACACGAGGCCGTTCAATTTAATAATGGCATTATACGTATTTTCACAGAATCGTTGTAATTTTATGTTGCGGAAACGTCAGATATCCGAACCCAATTGTTGCCAAAATAATATTTTCGGCAGCCTATCTTTATAACTGATCGGAAATAATATACAAGTAAGTAAATATGAATAAAAATATGAGTGTAAGGAAAATAATGTTTGAGTACGTTTTGAACGATTTCTGTCATCATTTCGGAGGTCTCAATAAGAGCAAATAGTACATTATATCCTACTAATATTATAAATGTTATAAATCAACACTTAAGCTACTTTATGTTCCGGAAAAATGTTCCTGCGGGATAACAGAAAGACGAGGGTGAAAACACGGGTCGCAACTAGTATGAACATAATTATTGCCTACGTAAAGATATCAAATGAATTTATAATCAAGTACGAGTAAACAAACGCAAACATAGCCAAAGTAAAGCTTTATGGTAACGCAAATCAAATAACTCCAGTTGTCAACGTTCGCGTTCAGTAATTACCCTGTCTGGCTCAATTTGGAGCACCTCAATAAAGCCTTACATGAGCCAATAGGCGCGTGTAGCACAATCCTTGGAAGGGCGCAAATAGTGAAGCTGTGTTTGTACTTTGTACGTAGCGAAGCCATTAACTGCTTCAGTAGGATTTTCCGATTTAGATTGTAGTTTGGTTGTAGACGTTACGTTGAATCTGTAACGATTTACGAAATGTTAGTGGCTTAAGCTCGTAGCTGTTGTAGCGTAACACTCGTAGCAATTATAGCTCGTGACATCGAAGATTCTAGCAGCATCATTACTTAGCATCATGTGTGTTATGTGGTGGTCAAAACCTACCTTGTAAGTTGTAAAAAAAACATTACTGATCTAAGACACATTTGGAAAATCGAGTATGATCAGCTACTTTTGTCGCTGTCAGTACCTCTGCCCTTTAAACAAATCAAAGAGCAATCTCTATCACAAAATGTGATTTCGCCGTTTTCGGATTTAAATCGGAAATCAGGGATCACTAGTTCAATAAAGCCGAGCGGTAACAGAGGTAACCGGTTAACCGGTAAACTCATAAGTGGTATGCTTGCAATCACCTGTGTGCGAACTACAGCGGAGATGCAACCAGCAGTTATGGCTTTATTATGACCTTCTGTTGAATGAGGATGAGATTAGCAGCAAAATCCTATCCTACCAATACTATAAACGTGATAGTTTGTGAGTATGGATTGATGGATGTTTGTTACTCTTTCACGCAAAAACTACTGAACGGATCTGAATGAAATTTGGAATGAAGATAGCATATACCCTGGATTAACACATAGGCCACTTTTTATCCCGAAAAAAGGTTCCTGCGGGATAACGGGAAGACGCGGGTGAAACCGCAGGGCACAGCTAGTTTAACTTACTACAAGAAGTATTGGAGATACAGCCAAGTGGCTGGCAGTAGTTGGATGAATAGAGCCATATATGGCTCAATGGCGTACCTACCTTGAAAGAGGCAGCAGCATTTTTGCAGTTGTCCAACAGTGGACTGATACTGGCTAATGATGATAATGATAAAGAATGAGTTTAATCTGTCGATGAAAGAAACTCATCTTGAAGAAAACTATGTTTGGTGGACATGTTATAATGCTCGCCTGGTGCTATTTTTTACTACATTAACACTTAATATCAGATGACATTGTGGTCAAAAGACATCATGTAAGAAGAAAAAAACAAGTCTTCTTTTTCTATCCATTTAAACTAGAGACTAACTCCAGCATCTAGAATTCTCAAACCACACAAAGGTCTTCAATACGATTGATTTAGCTAGGACCAACACCTGTTTGGTTATGGTACCATTATTTCATGAAATGACATTTGATGGTGACAAATCTCAGAATCATATTCCTTTAAAAACAGACTGGACAAGTGGTTGCGAACGAACAATGCTTCCTTGCTATAGAATTGACTTTTCTCTGCACTTTTAGACATTCCTATAATGCAACACAGCATGATATAGGCACATCAGCCTCTGGGCTGCTCGCCTATTGCCAAAATAAATAAAGAAATAAATATTATTAATCGGAATGTAGGCATGATATTGGATAGTTTCTAGAATGTCTCAATATCAGATTAAGGCTGCCACATTACTTACAGTTGAATTGATTGATGACGCCTTACTCATGATATGTAACATATGACCGGTTACGTATGTATCAGTGAAACAGACTGTTACTAATCTCTGCCCGATCTGACGTTACAAGGTTGTAGGTCATTGTTGTAAATCATGAGGAATTAATGTACCTATATATATCAGTAGTCTGTTAAAGAATGTTTGAACGCTACAAGTACTTGGTACCGGAAAATCTGGCAAAACGACGATATGCATCAAAACTACGGATTTGGTGAAAATATCCCTTTCGTAGACTTAATTCACCTGCTTAATTCACCTAGGTGCGTTATGTCAACCAAATAGTACACCTTATTCACCCAGGTGAAATAAGTTTACGGCACTAATGGTTGCCTCTAATGCACTCAGGTGAATTAAACATGCGAAATAAGAAAAATAATTCACCAGTGTGAATACTGAATACTATTTGGTGGCCTTAATGCACCTAGATTAATAACAAGCTAATAAAAGTGTTTTAAAAATACTATTCGGTAGATTTAATTCACCTGGGTGAATAAGGTTTACTTTTTGGTTGACTTAATACCCCTAGGTGAATTTAGCAGGTGAATTAAGTCTAAGAAAGGAAAGAATCATTATTAAGCCTAGCCTCCACTAGATGCAACCATGAGTTGTCTCCGCCTGTGGGATGACATATGAACACACTGCCGCGGTCGAAGCGTGCCACGACTTAAACCAAATGAGGCAGTCATCTCAGTGGTGATACCACTGGTAAATATGAAACGAGCTCCCCCCGCAAGTCTTTTCGTAGTGCTACAAATTGTAGTTCTTTAAAATGGGTGTTAAAAGAGTTCTTAAGGGTCGCCAACGCATCGGCAACTCCCCTGGTGTTGCAAATGTTCATAAGCGACGGTGACCGCTTTCCATCAGGCGGGTCGACTGCTTGTCTATTACATTAAAAAAAATACAGGCCTGCTCTTAGAATGAGAGAGTATGGGGGCATGAGTGATATAAATAGTTACGTAAGGGCCTTTATCTACCACACTGGCGCAGTGCGGGTAGGCATGCCATTGAATTAAGCGATCCTTGGACATACTGCTTTCTTCACGATGTTTTCCTTTACCGTTATGAGCGATGGAAGGTCCAATTATACCTTGTCAAAGTTATGAGTGCGGAGAGGGAGTTCAAATGCAGGTGTTACCGTTTGTCCACTACCATTATCTGATAAAGATTATGGGCCACTTTTCAATATGTTAGTATATGTTTGGTATAACAACATCTAACACCAAACCACAAACATTTTAGTGTCGTACTGAACACAAAACACAAAACAAAGCAAATAAATTAAGCTTTGAAGTTTGTTAGTCGACACAGAAGCGAAAACACCTACTTATAAAGTGCAAGCTCACATTTTGTGGGCTTAAGCTTGGTGCAATCTGAGCTCACTTTGTTTACTGTAACTTTGTTGCATTAACTTGCATTGAATACTTGGTGAATCAAAGCGGCATGTACACAGCTAAGTGATATAGTGCAACATTACTCAGATATTACATCAGTGTAGTAATTTAGATAAATTTGCACCTTATCACTTATGGATAAAGGTAGGTATTCCAAAACAGTCTATTTACACAAAATTCAAAGTCTGACTAATTTACTGACATAATATGTATCAACGCATAGCCTAAATCGGAAGTGATAGAGACGTGAAATCTTCAGGGTACGTTCCTTTGATATTGCAAAATTAGCTCAAAATCAGGCCATCGATTTATGCCGATTCCACATCTGAGTTGAGTCGAGCTGTAACAAAGGAACAGTGCTTGTTGAATTTTCGAACGATTAGTCCACTTACCGGATTAGTGAAGTAAGGGAAAGTCCTAGTAGAGCTAGAGTTAGAAGTTATTGAAACTTAACTTGGTACACAGCCTTATAAAACTCTACTATAGTACCTACTATAGTTCTTAAAGCACGTAGCAAGAAATACGTCTAAATTAAAGACAAATAATCAAAACAACGAAAAGTCTTTACACATTAGAACGGCCTGCACCGTAATGCATTATTACTACATCTCTTTCACACATTAAATGAACGATAAAGATGCACGATCTTTTGTGGTGCGGCCCGCCCGCAGCGTGCTTGAGGCTCAGAAGTCAAAAATATAACCTTACATTAATTTAGAAAAATCGAGATAGAAAATTCAACTCTAAAGGTTTATTTTTACATGTACACGTACAGGGTAGTGTTTGACCACAAGTCACCTGAAGCTAAGTGACGATGTGGTCGAAGGTGGCACCACGCTACATTTGAAACAAAACCAGATTGATCAAACCTTTGCTTCTTACAGTATTTAAGCACTAATCAAACGTCTCAATAGACCATATGTACCGAGTTCCAAATTCCGCAATATAACCGATCGGCGTTCGATCAGGTGCAAGATGAAATCATTCCGACTGGCTTGCTTGCACTGGAACGCTGGATAGCTAGACTGACCATACTGCTATACGTAGACAAGCTTCAATCTACAAAGGGGTCTACTAACATTCATGGCACTAGACTTCTGTGACAGACGATTCGAAACGTGTCAGTGGAGTTTAGAAAACACTTTTGTTGTTGGCTATGATGATCATCATCATCAGCCAGAAGAATTTCATTGCTGAACATAGGCCTCCCCAATTGAACGCCACCAAGAACGCTGTTAGTCATTTGCATCCATCGGCTCCCCGCGACTCCTACAATGTCGTCGGGCCACCTAGTGGGGGACCTACCTACAGAACGTCTTCCGGTTCGTGGCTATGATGATGATGTTGACATGCTCTCATATGCCTTATGTATCCTATTTTTGCAGGCTATACGAACCAATACGAGAACGACAAGCTCGCCTCGTCCGCACTAACTGCATAATAACAATAAAAATAACATCAATATCATATTACATAATAATTATTTCTTTCTGCTTAAAGAAAACATTTTGGGTAACACTAGGTTGTGTGGGACAATAAATGGTTACATATGATTCTAAGCACAAAACTCGAGAACGGCTAGACTGATACGGCAAAAAAGACATTTTCTTGTAGTTAACTTCGATTTTAACTTTGAGTAGACCCCCAAGTGTGCTGCAGGCTGCAGCGCAATATAGCCCAGTCTCGACACTCTCAATGACGCGTCCGAGCAAACTATAGCATGTCCGTAAGTGCACAGGTACTACACAGCTTTCGATATTACGAAAATCGAATCGATGATCAGCCAACCTCGAGTCGGCGTTAGGAGAAAGCTAACTTGAACCCGCAGTTATCTACGAAGCATACAGTTTTAGCAATCTACACTAATAAGAGCTAAAGTTTGTTGTACGTTACGCCTTATATTCGGAACCATAATTCGATTTTGATAAATTATTTCACTCTTAATAAGCTAGTCTATCAACAATGTTTGTATTAATTGTTTTCGTGTTTACATCTTACAGAGTAGTGTATCATCACAAGTCACCTGATGTTAAGTGGCGATGTGGTCGAAGGTTGTGCCACGCTACACTCGGATTGGGAACTGGCTCTCAAGTGGGGCTGCCGGAACACCGATAAGTGCTTGGTGACAGATTCTTAACTTGAGGATGGTTGCTAGCCAGGCGAGCACTTGAAAATACCCTACCACCAAGCTATTCCTTCACCGAAAGCTTAATTTAGTTAACCTATAATAGACTAAGCTAACTGTTGCGGAACCAGAGTTTTAATCGTAGTTTAAACGAACGTTATACGAAAATTAAAACAGTAGTACCTACCTACAATCGAGGCTTGAGATATAGGTAGGTACTTCTATCCACACCAAGGTTTTTCTTTACATAGGCAGCTTTTATTACAGCACTATGTTACGGATCCAGGTGAATCTTCAGCAATGTAGGAGGTAGCTTTCAATAATATATTTCGCCAAAACAGTAAAAATGTAATCTTGGCCAGCTATCTGAAATTCAGGTGAAAAACTTAACCCAACCTCTATCCTGGGTGGGTTATATAGAATAATTTATGTAAGCTCAACACATTTGGAGATTTGGTATCTCAATCCGTAAAATAGAGTATCGATCGGGAGGGGCGTAACTAGGAAGAGGGGGAAGGGGGTATAAACTATGGAGATATACAACTTCTTAGTAGATTTATGATACACGATTTGTTAAATGATTGAAGTTGGTTGATCAGTAATAATACCTACAGATAATAATGTGGAGTATGTATCGTGCAGAATAACTTTTGCTATGAAATATATATAATATTGGAATGGAGTGTTTTGTAAGTTTTAATGACATATCATCACGTTGTAAAGAAAGGGGAAACATTTACAAGAATGTTTTTTTACATACAAATGAGTGACGAGACGAGCAAGTCACTCGCCTGATGATAAGCGTCACGCTTATTCATTACAATTCAGTGCTAGCCAGAATTTTGAATTTTAACAGTCAAAAATCCTGCGCGGTAATGCACTGCGCTCGCCACGTTGAGATTAGATACATGTCTTGTTAATTATCGTCCTGGGCAAGAACCCCACTCCGCCCCGTCCTAGCTCCGCCCTTGTCGATCAGGGGTTCCTCGGGGATTGTGAGTAAGTTTTAAGGTCACCAGTTTGGAGGTCCGTTCTTCCGAGCCGATAGTTTGCGCTCGATCTAATCAAACATTGCGCGGAACTTTCATACGATTCCGTTGGATGACAGTTTAATTATTTTTTGACGTGGAATTTCACAAATTATAAACTTCAGTAAACATCAAAGGAGTGTAGTATCGGGCCAAAAATAGGGCTTACCTATCTCGATTCCTGGGTTTCCTGAAAGGCAACTAAAGGAATTTTGAGACCCAATATATGCATCACGAAGCTTGAGGTGACAAGCAAATCACCTATATAAAATAGCATTCTCGAGGAGAATTTGTATGTTCGACTGTAATTTTTTTGCCAAAACCTTTTGCGGTATTGAAAAAGGTACTGCGCTGACTACAAAAAATATGAAGATTGTGATGATTTGACTACAAAACGTTAGCACAAAGGTCACATAGGTTTAAGAGTCATGGGGAGCTGATAGATGCAAATATCTAATAGCCGTGTATGGTGGCGTTCAAAGGAGCAGGCCTATGATCAGCAGCGGATTTCTTCCAGCTGATTTATTCCTTTTATTTTTGCTACTTACAGAGTAGCATTTGATTACAAGTCACTTGATGTTAAGTGAAGATGTGGTCGAAGGAGGTGCTACGCTTCACAAGGATTGAGAACTGGCTGGATAATGATTATGATGACTTAACTAATCCTGTATAACTGCCAGTCATCAAATTATCACATTTTCATCAGTCAAGCAAATACCGAGAGCTGCGGACAACAAATATTTGCTTCAAATAATTGCGCTTTAAATTTATTTGTCGTGTTTTCAGAGCTTAATCATTCCATTCATTACCTATTTGATTGACGTTAATTTCGAATCAAAATCTCGCTGGCGCTGAATTGGTCCGACAAATTTCGCTTTGTGATTTCTGTTTCATTATTAATAGTCGTAGACGCGCATTCCGCGCTCTTTGATAGTGAATATTACTGAAAGAAATGAGAAACACTTTGAGAGCGAAAACCACTTTAAGTATAAATATTTTTTTTGCAATAAATTTACAATTTTCTTCTAGCAAATAATTAAATAAAACGGTCAAGTGCGAGTCGTTTTTGCCTGGAGAGGGTTTCTTAATATTCCGTTGCGTTTTTCCCTAAGAACTTTAAGACTCCTGATTTTTATCAAGGTCTTCCTGTAAACTATGAGTGAAGTCTTACTTCTGTATTTGTTCAAAGTTTTACGCACATTAGTTGCGGAAATAAGTTGGAGGAGGGCTTAATTCTTGTATACATATTATTTTTAATATCTTTTAAGTTATGCATTTTTTTATATCATACTTTATATGAGCATTACCTCTCTCTCTGAGAGAAGGCCAGCGTCCCAGCAGTGGGAACGTAAAGGCTGATGATGATGAGCATTAAAAACTATTTCTCATAAGAAGCTATTGTCGTTTGATACCTCACATCGCGATACTCTCAAAATTGATTAGTTTCTAATTTGTGCTTTGTGTTTCACCCCTAAGTTTTTAATTACTCTGAAGCTTGGGATTTTAGTGAACTTGCTGCAATTCAATCAATTAGTAATAAGAATAAAATTCTCAAAGTGATCGCGCCAAAAAAATTACCTGCCGAGCGTTTCTTGCCTGTTCTTTTGCGGCGTAAAGAGGTTGGAACAGGCGTAGCTAGTTTTAAGTTTGACGTTTTAAAGTGATCACAATGTATCCTATTGAATAAATAAAAATTGACTTTTGACTTTTGACTGAAAATTTTATGTCGTTCATATAAGATGATATAAGACCGAATTTCAACATTTCACATCTAGTAGATTGGAGATAATTATTTGTAACAGCTTTACGATCTGAAGCTTCACTATTGTATACCACCGTCCATATAGTAGTTTCGTACTAGTCCTCTGCTTTTTGGTTGATATCGCTCTGAGCGATAAGACCGCCCTTTGTGACACTTACTTTGTTGTTCTTGTTTTTATTTTTTTATATCTCTTTTTTGTGGTGTGCCCATAAAGAGTTAATCTATCTAAGTATCTATTGTAGTCTTTAGCTTCTCCTAACATTGCTAACAACACAAAATTCGTTCACAAATAGCATTAGAACGTAAACCCGGGTACCATTAGCCATGTATTATTGTACAGGAGTACGTTACTAGAGAACAAATAGCTATAATTCGATCCGGCACTGCCCCGCTGAGGGTCGTACGTTACCACACTCCTCTAGTACTAACAGCCTCACTATAGTGCTTCTAACTACCGGTGAATTTGTGTAAGGTCTAAAAAGTAAGTAAGGTCTAAAAATTCACTCATCATCATCATCATCATCAGCCGAAAGAAGTTCACTGCTGAACATAGGCCTTCCCCCCTTGAACGCCACCATGAACGGCTTTTAGCCATTTGCATCCATCGGCTCCCTGCGACTCTTACAAATATCTTATATATAACATTCTCGTGTCACAATGTTAGTTACCTTACTCCTCTGAAACGGCTGGACCGATTTGTATGAAATTTTGTATGCATATCGGGTAGGTCTGAGAATCGGCCAACATCTATTTTTTATATTATTTTTAATCGCGATTAAGTGTGGTCCACGCGGGTGAAACCGCGGGGCGCAGCTAGTATTCATATAACATTACCTACCGGTTGTTATTACCCATCGGTGTGTTCCGGCAGCCTCACATGAGAGCCAGTTCCCAGTCCAGGTGTAGCGTGGCGCCATCTTCAACCACATCGTCATAACATCAGGTGGCGTGTAGTCAAACGCTACCCTGTAAGTAGGAAAAAAGGGAAATAATTAGCTTTCGAACGGAAAATTTGGTTTGTTATCAGGTAAAAGTGCCACCAAACTGTTCTAACGGAAGAGCAGCGATGAATGCCGATTTGCGGCAGTGAAATTTTGGTGGTTTTTGTTTTACAACTACAACAACAACTACAAGACGTGTGTGTGTTTTACAACTACAACAACAACTACAGTGACGATGCGATCGAAGGAGAAAAACAGAGAAAGACTTTTTAGAAAAATAAGGACAAAAAACAGTAACGTCCTTCCTATCTTTTTATATATCCTACTAATATTATAAATGCGAAAGTTTGTTTGTGTGTGTAAATGTTTGATACCACGTATCACCGTAAATACAGAACCGATTTTGACGAAATTTGGAATGGAGATAGCCTATACCCTGGATTAGCACATAGATTACTTATTATCCCAAAAAAGGTTCCTGCGGGATAATAGGAAGACGCGGGTGAAACCGCGGGGCGCAACTAGTATTAAAGTTATTTTAATTAATCTAAAGAATTAGGATTGACAGTAAACATACTAGCCATAATATGAGACCTAAAAACAATGCAAGTTGAGTGTCACGAAGGGTTGGCAGGCGTTCTATTAAATGAACGTTTTTAAATCACCTTAATTGATTAAGCCGTAGCCTCTTTTCCTCGCACATTCAGCTGGGAAATTTTCTACTTCGTGAATTATAAAGAGTGTCGACAATTATTTTCTAGATGTAGAGCTTGAAGTGAGAAAGAACTCCTTTGTTTTCCGCCTCGCTTGTTGATATAATCTGTCCGTAAACTCGACTGACGCATTAAGAGAGGCGCTTAAACAACGCTGTAGCAAACAATTGAAAATCGCAATAAAACTGTGGCAGTTTCTTGTTTTGTTGCGTCTGTTGATATTTTGAACAGAATAAAACGGACTGTTGTTTTAATAAAATTGTACATAGGTACCTACTGTATGTTTCCAGGGAATTGTAAATGAAATATATATTATTCAGAGCTGCTCAGAAACGTCTTTGAAATATTTGCGATAAACGTTTCCGTACAATTTCCTACGATGTTTTACACGTTTCTTTGCACAAAGCTTGCTAATTAGAAATGCCGTCAAAAGCGTGACCTTATTTTTTGTTTCGATGTCTTTGTATTTGCGACGCGATAATTACTTGGTTGGAAAGCGATCGGACGAAGAGTCGAAACCCGGGTTCCAATTCTATTACGAGCTTGAGTTTTTGTTCTTGGTGAAGGAAAACATTACGTTCTTTTTAATGCTCGCTTGCTTAGCTACCTTCAAATTGAAAATCCTACTAATATTATAAACGTGAAAGTTTGTGAGTATGGATGGTGGATGAATGGATGGATGTTTGAACGGGTCTGAATGAATTTTGGAATGGAGATAGCTTATATCCTGGATTAACACATAGGCTTTTTATCCCGGAAAAAGGTTCCTGCGGGATAACGGGAAGACGCGGGTGAAACCGCGGGGCGCAACTAGTTCGTCATACGTGTGTGTAAATACAATGCTACACAGAATCAAGAAAATTGTACACAAGTCTAATCAGCTGTTTTGGCGTAAATTTACTTGGCCAGGTTGGTCATGTAAATTCACGATTTCGACGATTAAATTCTCTTGCAAGATATCTCTTTTAGCCGTAAGTCTGCTGTTGTACTTTAGTGCTAATGTATAAAATATAAGCTTGTATAAAGTCAATTTACTTCTTAGCAAAATCCAAACTGTAGAATGAAAAGGTGCAGTCGATTTATTTCGCTAATGAGAGTTCCGATTCCTCAGAAATCTCGTTAAAGATTTAAAAGACCCCGAGAAGAGCTTGTTTATTACCGATTCCAAGATGTTTTATAACACGACGGCTTTGTATTAGTACTTAATGCTGAAAGCGCATAAAGATTCGGTGATATAGCTAACATTAATCAGGCTTGTCTTAAAACCGTGTTTACAGGAGCCGTGGATGGTTATGAGATATCCTAATGGAATCATTCGATTGTGAAGTTGTCTCGAGATATCTCGATTACAGCCATTAGTAATGTTATTGCTAATGTCATGATTGGTTCGACTCAAACTTAAAATATGTTTGTTTCGTAGGATACAACATAATATTGTGAGCACTTTAAAACGTCAAACCTTAAGGTAGCTACGCGTATACCAGCTTCCTCACAATGGAAAAAAAGAAACTATAAACACCCAAGGTCAGTTTTTGGGTGCAATTGCAATTTTTTAATATTATTACTAATTTTAGATTTAGTTTGTTGTTTGCGTCACAAAGATATAGTAGTAGCATGACACGCGGTGCATGGTGCGGCGCGCACGAGGGGAAGAATTAACAGGTTAACACCAAAATAACTTAGTACACAAGTCGGGAGTGAAAGTAATGTGGCATTAGTAATACATATAAATCGATTATCATTGTCAGTAATTACTACACACTAACGCACACAATTACTTACTAGTAAATGTCTCGATTATGACAATCGCACACCGCTAGTTTTACATAAAGCGGAAGTGCTTCTGGGGTTTACATAATGTAATAGTGTGTTGTCTACTAAATAAATAAACAATTTATTGCCAACACAGAGAGTTCATATTATAGTACCTAATACATAATTAAATTAGCGCTTTAAGCCTTTTTAAGGAAATAACAAAAAGGTTAGTCGACATCACCGGAGACCGAAGATCTGGCAGCTACCTGGGCCAAAGAATTAGTCTAGCCATTCAAAGGGGGAACGCTGCCAGTATCTTCGGTACCTTGCCTAAAGGGACTTCTTTTAATAATGTATTTTAGTTATTAGTTTAGATTTATTTGTTTTTATTTCTTTGTTATTTTTAGTTTGAAGTAATAAATTAAATTCTAAAGTACACAAATATTTTATTTCACAGAAAGCGATCTTAACGTGGTGGATTATGGTCCATACTCTCTCTCTCTCTCTCTCTCCCTCTCTCTCTCTCTCTCTCTAAGAAAAGGCCTGTGTCCTAGCAGTGGAAACAGCCTGTTAGGCTAATGATAATGTTGATACCTCATACAGTAAAAAGTCTCTGTAAACGCAATGATTCAATTACAGAGTACTGTAGAGGCAAAATATTTTAAATGTTTTTTTTAGACATCTAGATAGGCCATATGGGTAGTAAATTGAAACTAAAGTGACGGTCTCAAATCTGTTTAAGATCTTAATAATTTTTTTATTTTTTTTATTATTACAGGGTAGCGTTTGACTACAAGTCACCTGATGCTGACGATGTGGTCGAAGATGGCGCCACGCTACACCTGGACTGGGAACTGGCTCTCAAGTGAGGCTGCCGGAACACACCGATAGGTGCTAGGTGCCGATAGGTGTATACAGGAACAAAACATTTATTCTTTATCAGGAATCGACCCGTAACTTCTGCGCTATGACAAACGGCTCAACCCACGCCCATAGTATCTGTGTCAGAGGAAAGTTTTTTGCGTGTGTGTAAGTATGTATGTATCCTGCGGATACTGGGAAAACAAAGATGAAGAAAACAAAATATATCGTAGTTTACGCTCACAACAAAATAAACAAGGGACAGGTATAAATAGAAATAGACTTATTAAGGGCCGGTTTTATAAACAATGTACCTTTTTCGGTAACTCATTAGTAACATAACGACTCGTAAATGATACGATACGTAAATTAAACTATTCGTCAGCTCAAACCACTACCATCTCCATCGGTAAAAAGCGTCCGTAAAATGTTACTGAAATTAAACAAACGGATTTTTATAGCACGGAAAATATGACAATTAGATCAAATTAACCGAAATAAGGTATTACATTTACGGACGTTTATAAAACCGGCCCTAAAGGAGTATGTACATCATAGGACAAGAAAACAATAGAATTTTGCGTAAGCTAGACCAGCGTGGTAGATTATTGCTCATACTTCTTTCTCATTGAGAGAACGCCTGTGTCCAGCAGTGGGAACGAAATGATGATGGTAATGATGACCTACAACTTCGTGAAGTTGTATTACTGAAATACAAAACATATCTACTCTTGAACTGTTGAAGTTATTCGGCTTGCCACTTTTAAGAAAAGTCTTAGAGGCCTAAAAGCTTTTTTTATTATATTAAAAGCCAGTCATTTTTTAGCGACCTAAGTGTAACAAATTTACTTACACACATAAATGGTTGCCTTTTTTATGTTAATGAACCGTAGGAAACATGCAAAAATCTTTTGAAAACGAAAGCAATTGCATCAATTGTATGGTTTCTCTATAGCACGAACATATGTCTCATCCAGAACAACCAACCCTCCTCTAGTAAGTACATTTCAATGATTATGAATTTCAATTAAAAACTTGGCAGCCAATTGAATATTGAATTCGTCCGTATTTGCCGAGAAACTTTTTGCAAACGTGACCCACAGACATGAGCGCAGCAGTGCTCTTAGATTCAGAACCTCCAACTGAATTTTAATAAGCGAAGACTACTGCTTGTAGAGGCTATTGTTCTAATGAATCCCCGACTTCGGAACTATTGGAAGTTAATTAGGATGGCGTACCTACCATCCGGATGGTCGGCTATCTCGTGGTTTATTTTAGGCTCTCTTTTTAATCAGAGGCACTAGAGACCTGACTATTGAGTTAAGAAAGAGCATCAAAATTTGAGCATTCAAAATCCTATAGATTTGTGACTAATTCTATCGTATTGTAAATATATTTTGAATCTATAGTCTATATATAATATTATAAACGTGAAAGTTTGTGAGTAGGTATGGATGTATGAATGTTTGTTACTCTTTCACGCAAAAATGACGTACGAATTTGTGGAATGGAGATAGCTTATACCTTGGATTAAAACATAGGTTACTTTTTATCCAAGAAAAAGGTTCCTGCGGGATAACGGGAAGACGCGGGTAACCCCGCAGGGCGCAGCTAGTGTCTTATAATTATATTATCGTACTTCACACCAGGGTTGCTGCTAAATTGATCCCAAGCGCAATTCTGGTCTTGAATGGAGTGCTGCTTTCATATGTGGGACGGCTCTACCAGGGACCAGATTAAGGTATTCAAGCACAGTCTTATCGCATATATTTCAGCGAGTGAGTTGAGGGATTCCCCTTTCCATAATCGGTCAACTACCGTTACAATTTCAGCTACCCACGAAGGGTTTACATTCGCATTTATAATACGTACTGCTAAGGAGTGGTACTCCTTGCCAGAATGTGTTCCCGATCACTACCTTTAATTTGGAAGTTTTCAAGATGAGACGACATACAAAGATGAAAAGATGAAGCATTTATAGCGTTAATAATATGGTACAAATGTGTCAAAGATCATATGATAAAAGTCCAACATGTTAGACATCGTTGATATGCAAAATTCTCAATGAGATAAATAAGTTTAACAATGGTAGGTACAGGAGATTATACTGTATTTTTGAATAAGCTACCGTCTGTTCCATTCAAAACAGAAGGCCGGACTGAAAAGAAACCGTTTTGTCCCAAAGCTAAAGAAAGTACCTAATAGCGGGGAAGTTCGCATCTGAATT
This sequence comes from Opisthograptis luteolata, assembly GCA_931315375.2. Taxonomy (NCBI): domain Eukaryota; kingdom Metazoa; phylum Arthropoda; class Insecta; order Lepidoptera; family Geometridae; genus Opisthograptis; species Opisthograptis luteolata. The sequence continues at coordinate 8,018,670 of OV928049.1, read as the reverse complement.
GCAAATATCTTCAATTTTATGTAGAAAATGCAACCAACGGCGGAATTTAATTCGCTATAACGCATTCATAAATTATGCGCTACATTAACTTAACTTAGTTTATAACAACTGTTTTAATCTCTCTTTTACCATGATTGAAACTTAGAAGTTTTAGTTTTGTATAAAGTAAGTTTGTGTGAGATCTCGGATGGAGACCACGAACCGTAAGACGGCACTAGGTGGGCCGACGGTATCGTAAGAGTGATGGTACCGTTTTTTCACTAATGCTGAAGCACAGTTCGAAGAAACACTTTTCACCTTTGGATTCCTCGAAATTTAATAGTACCTAAACTCGATCTCGCCCGTTTCAGATGTTATCACCTTATTCTCATTTCTATTTGAGATTATTGCGCAAAATATTGTAATATTGTTCATTTTCGTTTGATTATAATGTTTTTGTGAAATGAAAGCAAAAATCCCGTAAAAAACGTTGTTAAACTTAGTACATAAACGTTCAAATTTTATGATACGTGTAGTAAACACACTCATCCGCCAACAATTAAACTAAACCGATCACCAAAACTCGCTCGAAAATCTATCGCTGAATAATCTTCCCAATTAGGACAAACAGGGCAAATGATTAAACGTAAATTAGAGTCATCTATCTTAGGTTTAGAGAGTTGCATAATTTAGGGGTAGCGGCGCTCGGCCGTACTTAAAGTGTTAATCTGCGTCGTGATCGCCATCATTAATAACTTACAACACTTAAGCCGGTTTACTTATTCAAGGGTAACATTCTGTTTCATAGTGGCAACACAGGATAATATCAGAAGCTTAAGGTGGCAGATGCTTAGCCGACATAAGTTACGTAGACCGGTTACAGATAAAACGTTCTCTCTCTAGGAGAAGCACTACCGCGGTATAGCTTAATTTCCTTTGATATCTAGCTCATTTTTCATTCATAACTTATTTTAGGAAGAGATCCATCATCGTGAAATTGGATACTGACTCCTGAAATATTTAATAAACAGTCTTATTTTCAAAGTGCTTGGGCTCGATACAAAAAATACGTGACTTTGATGTCTGCAGTCAACTTTGGGGTCGTTTCCGGTAAGTGTAAATTAAACACTTTCTGATGAGTTTTTTTACTCTTCCAAGAGCAAAATACATTTTGATTTATCCACATCACCAATTACCTAAGTAGTGGTCAAATGATTCCGTGATAAAAAAATACCTCAGAGCTTTCGCTAACACCTTTTACAAAAAGATTTCCGGTATATAATCCTTGTCAGCGGTGTCCTACAAAAAAGGTTGTGTTTACCTCAAATCATAAATGTGTTGAAAATAGGGATGGAGTATGTTGAACAAGTTACAATATCGAGGAAGAATGATTTTATTTTCTTAAAAAACTACAGATTTAATTATTCGCTTTATGGTTAACTAATTTTATGTTTTGCGCATAATAGGAACCGGATTTATTTTTCTATTTTACATGGTAGCTTTTGATCACAAGTCACTTGATGTTAAGTGACGATATAGTCGAAGGTCGAACAAAAAATCCCAACATAGCACTTAACCCATAATTAGGACTTTCTGTATCTGAGGTCTCAGAAACTACGTGTATTGGAGATCCACAACACTCAGATAAAAATTAAAGTTATGAAACTTTAATAGTGATAACTATGTATTGGTGCTAACGTACTTTTATACATCTTTTTTTATCGGTTATTATTCATTTGCTAATAATATCTATAAAATATACTAATGTTGTGATAAACTAACGTTGACTCTGCCTACCGCCAACATTTACATGAATGAAAATATATAGTTTAAAAAAAACATAAAAACACACCTTTATTACGCACTAAATACATATAATAGTTAAATTGACTATTAGTCACGATATAATGGTTAATTCAAAAGGTGTGAAAATTGTTTTTAATAGTAAGCATTTTGTACAAATTCATATTTGATGCTAAACAAAATGTAAAATGTACCATTGAAGAAATTATCGATATTTTATCAATTCTACGTCCCTAGCCAAACATGTCAAGAAGGTCGCGGCCGTAGGCCCGAAAAATCTCAAGTTTCAGTTGCTATATGTTTTTTTTTTTGGCAACGGTTCTCCGCCCTGTGACCAATATGAATGTGATACAATTTGTCAGGTTTACGTGGTTATTTGTACGAGCGCAGGTGCGGGGTCTGGCAGCCCGGCGCGGAACTGGCAACCCCGTTCCATGGAATAATAATGACAGATTCGACTTAGTGAAGACTTAACGAGTTGCCTGAGGCGTCTGCCGAGTACCCTTCAGCTTCAACCGTACTCATTCGCACGGCTTAAGTTACTTTACCGGATGTCGACAGTGCGATGCTAGTTCACGGATTTGACGAAGTTTCAAGTGCGTGCACCTTTTGATTATGTTTGTTTATGTAGTAAGAAGATCATCATCATCATCAGCTGGAAGAAGTCCACTGCTGAACATAGGCCTCCCCCCTTGAACGCCACCATGAACGGCTATTAGCCATTTGCATCCATCGGCTCCCTGCGACTCTTACAATGTCGTCGGTCCACCTAGTGGGGGGCCTACCTACAGAACGACTTCCGGTTCGTGGTCGCCACTCGAGAACCTTTCTTCCCCATCGGTTATCGGTAGTAAGAAGAAACGATGAATAATTTCATAGATCATTCTTACAGTATCTAGGGTTCCGTACCCATAGGGTAGAACAAGTCCTGGATTTATAAATAGGCCGTATAGACCGCTGCCTAGGGGTGGCAGATTTCAGAGGACGGTCACTCCATTTCAGACGATAAAAGTCAATCACGTTCACTGGTTTTATCATGGGTTTTTGTACTTTAAATAAATCCCTATAGAAGAAACTATATTGAAGAATATAAACTATGATGATATTATAGATGATTTTGCTATTTAAAAGTCCCGTAAAAAATTGTAAGCCTTGTTTCTTTTTTACACTTTTTTTAATGACTAATTCATCCGTTTATTTAACTTTAAGGCATTGTAAATGTAGTAAACTACAAATGGAAAATCCATAAAAAATATATATCCGGCACTAGGTATTACTAAGCTAAGAGTCCACTGTCTGTCCGTCTGTCCGTCTGTCACCATGCTGTATCTCATGAACCGTATTAGACAGTTAAAATTTTCACAGATGATATATTTTTATTGCTGCTATAACAACAAATACTAAAAAAGAAAGGCACTCGCCTGATGGTAAGCGTCAAGCTTGCCCATTACAGTTTAGCATTTAGCCCGTGATTAACATTTGCGGTAAACCTAAATGACATCATCAAGAGCGTGGTATATTGAATTTGGTATTGCCCCAGAGTAGGATCAATGTCCTACTCTCGGGCAATACCAAATTCAATATGCGATGCTCTTGGTGATGACATTTAGGTTTACCGCAAATGTTAATGAGGCCCAGTAACAAACTGAGTACAGTCAGCAACACAAGTAGCTGATCATACTCGATTTTTCAAACGTGTACTATGTAGATTAGTAATGTTTAGTAGTGGTTAAGATGTTGCAGAATATCATTCTTTTGGCTTTGACTTTAGCATCAACTGCGTGCATCATCTTCATCATCATCAGCCTGTATCAGTCCACTGCTGGACACCGAGTTACGCCACTGAGCCCGGTCTTCAGCTCTTCTCATCCAACTACTGCCAGCCACTCGGCGCAAGCAGCTGTGCATGCAGTTGAGTGCACCGAGTGAACTCAACTGCATGCGCTATTCTTTAATAAAACCAAAATGTTAAAGAGTAATTTATAGTAACACTACCTTAGCTATAGGCACAGAAGAGATATAATATCTATAGGTGAAAATCTTCAAGTAGAATCGATACGGAGTTTGGGATTGCGGCTTAAGCTACCCTCGTCAGCTCAACAATCAATTAACAAAGTGGCTCTAGGTGTGCTATCTATCCTTACTAGCTTAGATTAAGGATTGGTCTACATTAATATAAGCTTATGGTCGAGGAGAGCGATGGCTGGCACATGCGTCAACTCGTGAACGGGTGCTGCTTGTGGGGTCTGGTCTGCTTTGGTTGAGATCCCGTAACTCGTTAATATTCATGTTCCCATATCCCAATGTGTACAACCAAACAAGAGAAAATTAGTAAAGCTAATTCAAAAATATTGCACAATTAGATGACAAAAAAAAGCTTGGGATTTAAGTGAACTTGCTCCAATTCAATCAATTAGTAATAAGAATAAAATTGTCAATGTGATCGTGCCAAAAAAAGTACCTGCCGGGCGTTTCTTGCCTGTTCTTTTGCCGGCGTAAGGAGGTTGGAACAGGCGTAGCTAGTTTTTAGTTGACGTTTTAAAGTGATCACAATGTATCCTATTGAATCTTTTTTTTATTTTGATTTTGATGAGCGGAATTGTATGAAACATCGTGTAGTAGGTGCATTTATATTAGAATAAAGGTTCCCTCGAGTCTTCAAGTCTGCAACTTCTGCTATGTTCAAATCTGCATTCCCCAATGCACTCCTCATATCTGAGATTTAATAAAAATTCTTTGGAATTTGTTCGGAATCTCAGCTGCGCCGATCTTCGTCTGTTTTATAATACTTTATTGCTTCTTTGACATTATTTTACAGAGAGTTCTTTAGAACAGGAACTCCAGCTTTTCCTTTAGAAGTAGAGATAGTGGTGTCGATTCGGTTTTACATACTCCTAAACTAAACTAAATTTCTTTAACAGGTCTAATATTATTGCTGTCTTTTTCTAACCACTGAAGTAAAAAAAGGACGGCATTACTATTAGACCTGTCAAACTTAGTTTAGTTTTAGAGAATGCAAAACCGAATCGACACCAGTGTCGTTTTTTGTTTTGAGATTATGTTACATAGGGCAGTATATTCGAGTCAAGACACTTGTACCAAATGCTGCTATTATAAGTATCTGGTTCTTCATCTATTTCTTTTTGTCTCCAATCCGATTGGATTTCCCTTCTAATCTGAAAATATACACGTAACAAAAGCCATCGTGCAAATAAAGCGCAAAGACCAAAAGTGATGCGTTCTCAACTAAGCAATTTGGCAAAGTGCTGGCAATTTACAAAATCGATTAAAATGTAAATATGTGGCGTGACCTCACGACTCGACCAATAGTTTATAAAGCCGCCTGAAAATCCTAAAAAATATTGGGTTCCTGTTCTATTGGCGAGTATATTTTGTCGGGAAATGGACAGGTTGTTTTAAATTCAGTAGGCGAGCAAGGCAGGCCGCGTTCGGATTGCGCCGTGGTGACACTCGTGCTTATTGTATTTTCACTGAGAGCGAAGCGGCGCTATTTCAACAAGATTTATATGGAAACCTTGCAATAAAAATGTTATTAGGATGTGAACGGTTTGAATGTTATTTTGGCATGGCTTGCAGCGTTCAATGAAGGTTGGTAGGTTAGATCGGTAACCTTATCCTCTTTGTCTTGGGTTTTGATATTATTATATAAGTAGGTACTACTTTACTTACTTTACTTTACTTAACTTTACTTGAAAGTTTGAGCAAGAGATCCAGTTCCTAATCCACTTTCAGGCGCAGTGTGCGACCTACGAGTAGGTACATCGTCACTTACCATCATGTCTCTTGCGTTAAAATGCTACCTTATAAAAAAACATTAAAATGATATGATAATACGTGAGAACGTGGTCAAATGGTCCCGTTCTAGAACCATTAGGCACGGTTGTAGGAATATCGCCCACTTGCGCCACCATATTACACACGGATGTGGTTTCGTTGAAATTACAGGGCAAGAAGTGAGTTTTCTTGTTTTCTTTGATTTTTCTTCTTAGAGTGCATTGCATTTACCAAGCAGGATTTTCAACTGTTAATGTCCTAAATTCTGGATGGCACTGAACTGTAATGGGCAAAAGTGGTGGTTACTATCATGCAAGCGACTCGCTCGTCTCACCGCTCAGTTACATAAAAAGATATTTTGGTCCACAAATTTTTAATTATAAACCTACGCTTTCGACTTCCCCTCTTTAATTCGCATTGTCAATGCTATCAGAGGGAAGGAATTGCACTTCGCAATAAAGTTAACGACTAGTTCCGATTCAGAAATTACTGTGAATTAGCAAAGAGAATCGCGGAGTTTTGAACTATCTGCTCAGAAGTACTGTGAAGTAGACTCTGTCTTAATTAACAGGGTGGTCCGGATATTAATTCCTGGCAATTTAGGTGGAGATACCGCCGGGCGACCTTTGTGGCAGGATGAGCTGGAATGTCCCTGGGACACTAATGAAATTCGGCTGAAGAAATTGCTGCTGAAACTATAGGTGGTGGATAGGTAGGGCTTAATAAATGGCCATACCAATTGCGTAGGTACCTGGTACCCTGGTACCTATATAAACGATGGGCGAGTCTAAGATGCTTAGGCATACAATCGAAAGAATTATATTTTATTCAAAATTCCATAAACCTCTCGCTCCCCGTCAGAACCATAAAGTTATTTTTCGAATAGTTACGAGACCACTAACTCGTCGCTGCGTTCTTCGCTCACTCTATCTCGCTTGTCGACTCGATTCAGCTTAGCAGTCGAGTTTAGTCGACAGCGCACTATATCTTAACCGACTCGCACCGCACGCGTGTTTTGATGTGGGCATTATCGACCGTGATTAGTTAGTTCCTTTCACGTGTCGGACTCACTCAAAGTCGACTAGGAAAGGAAAGCATCGAGATGTTTGAACAATTGAAAAAATCGAATAAAACTTTCGGAGTCACCCATCGCTAACTTGCGTGGTATAAAGTAAAATGTGGTTGAAGTTTTAAGCAGCTTCAATTTGGCTAAACTACGAGTATGTGTTAAACTTATTTCTATTTTATTATATTTAATATTTTGACTATATATTGTATAAATAAGTACTGAAAACTATATCTATATTGCACCCGCTGATAAATCGTCACATGATGAAAATAAATCTCTGGAGATAAAACAATGGAACTAACATATTGACGGAGCTAACAAATAAACAACGGTATAGCCAATCAATCTCTTAAAATTGGCTCCTCGCTTTTGTTGTCGACTGTTTCGTTATTTTTATGCCTTTAGTGACAAGTTAATATATTAGCCGATTTAAATTAAAATATACGCTCATGCACACATTCCGCCTAGGGCAATGTGTGGCATGCTACGGCGATTTAATCTTCTACAACGAAATTAAAAGTGTGCCTGCAAAATAGCTGAAGAGACTGCCTGTTTAAGTTATCATGATTTTAAAGTGATCACAATGTATCATCCCCTTCGGCCGTCTACAGAAACGGAGTTTCAGAACTGGTTCCATACAAGGCTTTCAAATTACTTGAACGGAATTGATTCCGATTGTATCATAATGGATAAAAATTATTGGCTTTTTTGACATTTAAACATCATTAATTAAGTGGTTAAATGTTTTATAGCAACGATGGCTCAGTCGGCTTGCGATCCGCAGGACGTGGGTTCGAACCCTACAATGAGCTTGATGATGAAACCATTGGTGGTAGGGTATTTTCTAGTACTCGCCTGGCTAGCTACCACCCTCTTGTTGAGAATCTGTCGCCAAGCACCTACCGGTGTGTTCCGGCAGCCTCACTTGAGAGCCAGTTCCCAGTCCAGGTGTAGCGTGGCGCCATCTTCGACCACATCGTCACTTAACATCAGGTGACTTGTGGTCAAACGCTACCCTGTAAATAGCTTAAAAAAAACATAACTATTGGGCATTTTAGGTATAACAAAAATGACATCAATACTTCATACTAATGACTAGACTTTTACCTAAAATTCCACTTTGTAAACAAAAATTATCAAATTGTACAAACTCATTACATTCCGTTTTCCGAATCCTACATACAATAGAGTGTGCCAGGCTCGGCCCGGGTGGCTAATTACGGTAATGCCTTCGTGCCTTTGTCAAATTGTATAATGAACTAATTAAAAGAATATTACCGCTGTTTGTGCCGGTTGGACGCTGTTACGAGAACTTTTAAAGTGGCAACGTTTTGTTTAGTTTACGGAATAATGATTTGATATTTTATTTCTTACTTTTTTAAACTTATTTATTTAGATCATATAAGCAACCACTGACTGATTCACTACGAAATCTCAATTACTACAATACCTACGACATTTTTTTATATCTGTACTTCTTTTGGAGATGATTTTCCTAAAATGCTGTTCTATTACACCCATACATTTTTATATTTTATAGCGATGATGGCTCAGTGGTAGTGACGTCGGCTTGCGATCCGTAGGACGTGGGTTCGAATCCTACAATGAGCTTGAGCTTTCGGTGAAGGAAAACATCGTGATGAAACCATAGCTTGGTGGTAGGGTATTTTCTAGTACTCGCCTGGCTAGCTACCACCCTCTTGTTAAGAATCTGTCGCCAAGCACCTATCGGTGTGTTCCGGCAGCCTCACTTGAGAGCTCACTTGAGTTCCCAGTAGAGGTGTAGCGTGGTGCCATCTTCGACCACATCGTCACTTAACATCAGGTGACTTGTGGTCAAACGGTACCGCGTAAACAGTAAAAAAAAAAAATACACCACCGAAAGAAACTATCCTAAATTTCATGTATGTAAGACTAGGGGATGATATTGTGCGTTGATTTAATTTGATTTAATTAAATAAGTCAGGTACAAAAATTTATTTGAATTTTTAGTCTGTTCGACGTTACATTTGAGCCCACGTTGGGCGCCAATATTATTGTTACCCTATATAATTATGTGCATAATGATAGTTTAAGCACTGTATTAACAGTAAGCATAATTTATAGCATTTATCGAGTATTTAATACAAAATAATAAGCAGCTAATAACACAAAGATAAAAAAAATTATGTTTAGGAACTGAAAAAAGTGAAATCATTAATTTCGAAGCTTAATTTAACGAAAGAGTTAATTTTGGCATGTTCTCTATTTGGTTGAGAAGCTGCTTAATCAATATTCTGCCGAGAAAAAAACTTGGAAACCTCTTCTTCCTTTTGTTTTTAGATGGTCAAAAAGCTGAGAACTTGTCTTGGTTATACAAATACGAAGAAACGAAATTAGTAAGCAACTCACAAAACAATAAATTCATATACGGTTGATACCCCTTGAATTTGCAAAGAGCGTATATTTAGTGATGTGCGATCATGACTATTGTTATTATCGAGACATTTTCTGAATAATAATCGATTAATAATGATAGTCTATTATGACATTAGTAACTTATTTATCTTCATAATCGAATGACGTTACTAATTTGTATCACTAATCCTACATTTGTTCCTACACCACAAACGCGCCTGAAAGCGTGTCACGTACTCCTAACTAACTAGTACTTATTAAGTTAAACCACGTCCATAGACGTCGCGAACAACAAATCGATCATGAAATTAGTAACTGCTAAATTAGTAATTACTAATGGCTATAATATCTCGAAACATCTTCATAATCGAATGATTTTATAAATATATATGATATGATTATATCTAAGAATCGTCCATCGCTAGTAATATTATTCTGTAACATTGGTAAAAAATGAAAAACTAGTTTATTTGAATAATGTATGCACCTTTGTTTGCAACTTCGTTTCTATATCACTGGAGATACATTGCATTGTAGTTTTTTGTTAGCAAACAATGTTGCATTGTTTGTTGTTGGCCATGTTCTTGTGCGATTAACTTTGAACATAATTTATAGATGGCACGTGTAGCAGTTATGAAAGAATTTATGTTAGTTTAATCAATTTTATCGGATTTATTGACTAAAACATGTTTTGAAAAGTAATTCACATATCTCTAAATTGTTCCTACTAAAATACATTTCTAGAACAGAAAACGGTTCTAGCGGACAATGTCTAGCCTCTTAAAATGTCCTACATCAAGCAAAAACATTAAGTAATACACATAGGATACATATTAATCTTCTTCACAAAGTCCAGCGTAGAGTTCCTAAAAACCAGCCTTATATAAGAGTGCCGTTTTAAGAAACTATTTAACTATTTCAGAACTAGGAAGGGAGTGAGAAGACCTGAATGAAACATACATAAAATTAAACATAAGATTAGGTACATTAAATTGGCCTTAACTAATTATATTTATGAGTCAAAACACAAATCTGAGAAGACACATAGTTTTAAGGCTAACAAAAAGCAACCCAAGGAAAAATCTCTATCAAAGAAAGACTTAATAGACAATGGCTTAAGGAATAGGCTATTTTTTTATGGTTTATGGTTAAAAAGGTTATGGCCGCTTTATGGTAAGCATTCACCGTCACCTATGGGCATTTGCAACACCAGGGGAGTTGCCGATGCGTTGTAGACTTAAAGTTTTAAGGCACGGGTCAGGCGATAAACGATACTGGATAGATATACTCATATCAATTTAAAACTGCTAGCTTAGTGTATCCAAACATAGTATGCTATGAAAACAATTGTAACTAGTACATCACATGTCAGGCTATTCGGAAAATTGTTAGTACTATAACATGTGACGACACATCAACGGCCATCAACGAGCGCTCGCAGCTCGCAATCAAACAAATTTATTCCTGAGCTTTGTTCGCCATTCGCTGTATCTGAGATAAACCGACCCGCAATTGTGTTTGGGCCCGAAATTATGTGTTGGGAATTGCTCGAAACTGGAGTTGTTGTGCCATTGTGCTTAGTTTGAAGTGGACATTAGGTTTGGATTTACGATTTTCGGAAAGGTTCAAGATTCAGACTCTCAGCCTAAAACAGGAACGCCCTTTGAGGTTAATTAATTTCAAAAACTGTCCTCTCAACGGACTCATCTCTTCAGTCTGAACTTTACAACGTACGAACGTCTATAGCACTATCAACATCACGCTTGAACGGACGAGCTCACCTCTAGAAAGGCTTGACTATTCAGAAACCCTTTTTCAATATTCGAGCCAAAATTCGAAGTGGCTTATATTTAACCTTAAACCTTTTCAGCAAAATACCAACATTTCGTTCAGAGGTTTTGAATAGGAGCGCATTTCAGAACGAACTGTGTTCAATCCCACGTGAGCTAATCACAGAGTCTAGAGTTTATTTACCCGTGTTTACAACGGATAGTTCCGTCTGCGAGTTTGAAAGTTTAACGTGACGACGTCGTAAGGAGCAGAGCCCGGTTCGTTTGCTGGCATCCAGAGCACCGGGACCCAACCGGGCAAACGGATGCCCGCATATTCGAAAGCTTTTGCGTTGGATTCATGCGGAACTCTATCTGTAGATTCTGAAGAGAACTCGATTGAGCCGAAGTGCACATTGAGTTTCTTAGTACTTACTTCGCGAGATGCACAAAGTTAGACCCAAACTTTCCGTACGAGAACTAAACCGAGTTTAACCTGCAATTTTCTAAACAAACAACTCCGCATCGCTGTGGACTCTGGCTGGGGCATTATAAACCCCAATTGCAGTAAGCTCTGTAACCAATAGCCAATTACAAAACACTAAACCAGATGAATCGACTTTAATAATACTGGTGTTCGTTGTTTTATTTAGTATTGGAGTTTGTTCGGCTCGGCTAATCGCCCCTCGTAAAAAGTTCTTTAAGTATGCGCTTAAACTGCTGTAGTTTTAACGTAAAAGAAACGATCGCCGCAATGATTAAAGTGCGGCCCGTATCTTTTGTTTGGCTCTCGTTAAACTGAAGTTTAAAAACGAGCGATCATCAAATGCAGTTTAAATAGAGTTGAGGAGCTAGTTAGGGTAAACACGCCGATGTAATAACCTCCGCTTCATTACGATGCAACGCAGCACGTTGCAGCGGCGAAACGCGCAATTACCTTGCACCTGACACTTCATACTTAAACCGCTAACCTCTATTAAAGTTGTAAACCCTAAAATCCACACAGCTTAATTTCTTTCCACGTTCGGGCTTCGTCGGAAAGTCGTTTGGGCAAAGTAATTGCTTATGAGTGGAAGCGGATAAACGAAACGAGTTTCACTCTGCAGAGCCTCGTAAAATGGACTCAGAGGCTTGCATTTAATTAATACAACTACTACAAGTACGTGAGAGCACGTCTACTGAAATGGAATCATTCCTTTTGACCGCTGAACTGACTCTTTCTGGCAAAAAATTACCCAAATTAAAGTCTGACTCAGCGTTTTGGCGGACGAACTAAAACGAAAAAATGCATGTCCGTTATAAATGCAATCTGCGCAATCACTCTGTTACGAATGATTTTAAACTCTACATTTTCACGTGAAAAAGGTGATTTGAATTAAATACGAGTGAAAAGCGTTCAAGGCAGATGATACCCACAGAAGTATTTCCTTTAATTAGACAGAAGTACTTGAGTAACTAACGACTCCGAGACAGGCGACGGGAAAAGTTAGGGTCAATAGTCTTTAATTTAAAGCCAGAACAAAAGGGACACCAATAATAGGAGAGACAAGAGCACGATTACAAAACGGCTTCCTTCGGCAACTTTGGATTTTATAGAGTAGTTCGGAACAATTTGCATGCACGCAAATGCGATTGTACAATTTCAGTATCTTGTAATTTTGGAAAATTATACATCACTAACTGCCCTCTGCTGTTACTCCCGTGGCTTTCTGGCTATCCTACAGAAATCTTATTCCAGGATAAAAGTAGCCTATATGTTTATCTAACTTATAAGCTATCTTTATTCGAAATTTTATTCCTTTTAGCGTGAAGAAGTAACAATAATACATACACATACAAAGTTTCAAGTCGATACGACAATTAGAAGTAGGTGAAAATTTACTTCTAAGATTTGATTACATTGTTAGTTACAAGTCAAGCTAATAAAAGTGTTTTAAAAAACATATAATATACACATTCACAAACTTTCGCATCTTATAACATTAGTGTGATTATTGTGATGTCTCTATTTAATTATTCTTAGTAGGCGAAATAATTTTTAGGATTTTGTGAATATTTAGTTTCAATAGAAACTTCAAAAACTTACTGAATAGCAAGCATTAAACACTAATTACTGCCACTCAAAGTGTTCTCCTTACTTATTACTATTCCACTGCTTACATTGAGACCTTTTCTCAGAAAAAGTAACGAGGCAGAATTTTGTTGTTCTTTAGACTTGCCGGTTGAGTAAACAGTTTTTTTTTTACAACAGGGGTTTAACTAGATTCTAACTAAAAGTCAATAAGTTATTTTTTATAGTGGTGGCCGGGATTCTAATGTGACGTAGAGACTCGAGACGCACAAAGCTATCACTTCATTTAACTACAAGCACTACGTAGTTTTTCACTGACTTTACTACACAAACAAAACCTACTTCAGGCACCAGTCTCTGCAAAGCAGGCTTACCTTGCTAACCTACAATTGTATGTTCATTATGTCCATCTATGTTGCCTGTTTTGTTGAGAAAAATAAATACATTTATATTATTTATTATTATTATCTTTATTAATATCACACTAAAATTGTAAATGCGAAAGTGAGTGTGTATGTTTGTTATTTCTTCAAGCTCAAACGACTCAACAGATTTGAGTTAAAATTGGAATGGAGATAGCTTATATTCTGGGAACAACAATAGGTCACTTTTTATCTAGTATTTTATGTAAGCTTCAAGGAAACTATTTCTCATTGTTACAAAATTTATTTTCTTTAGAACATAATGCTTACATTGTTCTTACGTAGTTAATTAAAATCATTTCAAGGACTGAGAGGGGAAGATTTATTGCTTTGTGTTATTGCCTCAAAGCAAGCACAGCACTTTTGTTCTTACAAATGCAGCTCTATACGTTTCCCCCCTTTTTTCCTTGGGTCGTTGTCGGTATGCAAATTGTGAATTCATTAAATGATTGTGCCGTGTCCGTCCTGAGTTTTTCTTTATTTTTTTCCGTCCATGCTTGTTAAGAGTCTCTTGTCCATTGCGTTTAATAGAAACGTTTAGATCAAATAATGAAATGGCTCACATTTTATTTACATTTAAACGTCCATCCTTAATAACGTTTGATGTTAAGTTTGTCGTTCTTTTTTGTAATAATTATTAGCGTGACTTCTTTTAACATCTTTAGGCGGTGTCAAAATGGAAGATTTAATATACGGCCGTCGCTACCTCGGGAAAATATAATTCATATTTAGAGATAAATAAAAGCCTATTATTTCATAGAGTAGCTAGCTTCTCGGAGCGCTTGGTATACTAATATAAGAGGTAACATATCATTAGATGACGGATGCTTGCATTTGTAGGCGGCTCACAGGTGGCTTCCAATACCATATATCACAACGGGAACATTTATAACGTTTACATATGACTAGCTTAGTTTTCCGACTGCTAATTTATCTCTGTTTAAATTTATTGTTAGGTTCCAGGATGCTCTCTCACACTAGTGAATTTCATCGACTTTTACATTGCACTAAATATGAATAGAATTTCCGTCGCTATGCTCTCCGCTTATTCTATTAAAACAACAATTCACAAAGAAGAATATCATTTTGCACGAAGAAAAATAAACAGCGGCAACACAAGAAAGGATCGTCCGTTATTTTGTTTGTCGTTCCATTACACTCACGTATTAATAGGATGCAGGCAAAACGTGCAAAACTCGGAACTCTGAGAAAAATACAGAATTGTTACTGTAAAGAGCCAAAGAGAAACTCTATAGAGTAGCCAGATGAATACTAATACTAGATGAGTCGGCGGGAACGTACCGACTTGCAAATAATGCTTTCATATTGAGAAATTCCAAACTGTTTAGGACTCCTATACCATCAATATGCTTCCTCGAAAACAAATGCAAAATATCGTGACAAGTGGCGTTCTCTGCGTTCCAGAGATAAATCGCCGTTCATATATAAAGCCATTTTTATGCTATGTTGAAGTGACTGTGTGTAAGTACATAGCCGAAACTTTTTAACGCTTGTTTGTTCAAAACCCTGGTCCAACGTTACCGCCCCAGATGTTGGAACCCGTTCAAAACGTCACATCACCCCACGAAATTGCATTCTTCCTAATTTGTATTCAAGGACCTCTCAGGGCATATTTGTTCATAAGACTGCGGGTTCGCTGATAAGCGTGCCCCGACAGACGGTTCAAATGACATCTGACAGTAAAGCCGAAGGAAATGCGTGTAAAAATAGAAGGAAAACTGCCTATACTTCTTATATTGAAAAGCCAGGGGAATTCACTTCGAACGAAATTGCGAATGGTGGTGGAGGCGTTCCGCCTGTTCCAAAATCTATTTCGTTCATTAGTTTGCTTTTACATTAGTCAAACTAAAGATTTAAAGACTAAAGTTGCGTTTGATTTTAAACATGTGATTTTTTATATAAGAAGCTATGGAACATTTATGCATAGACCAAGTCAATCGAACAGGTTATTTTAATGTTATTTGAATGTATTTGTTTAGATTATAAATGGATTTTTTTTCACATGTGAACTAACCATAGCTAAGTTCTTAAATATAGTTTTTATCTTTTTAACGTCTTTTAGTGAGTAAAAGCAAATTCAAAAATTCAAATCCGTCCGTTAAAATATAACGTTAAAAAATCCAAAGAAAGTGATACCTACAGCTCGAATAGTCAACAAAAAACTAAAATTTAATCTCCTTTTATAACACAAACAGCTTCACACTTCACACCGCTTCATCTGAGGAGAAATGAGATTTAATAAAGTGGATTCCACTGCGAGTTCTCAGCAAGGCAACTTGGCGTATTCATATGTTACTTACTTGTCGTGTATTATGCCATACTTACTAGCATATGAGTTTACAGTAAGAACTTAAGGTTAAACTCACACACTGCAAGTGTTTTTACAATACATAGCCATGTTGGACATGCCAGTTATGCTGTAAGGCTGATAGTTACATCCAAGGGATGCCAACTGGTTTTTTGACTAACTTAACTAAAGCTTAACGACCGTTGTGCCGCCCGCCATGGGCGAACAGCTGACTGTGAAGTGTGAGGTTGCGGGTTCGATAACCGCTATGAGCTAAATATTTGTGCATTGAATAAAGAAAAACCGAGAAGGACATACATAGACAAAGTCAAAGAAAGGATAGTTATGTCGTATCAGGAGGTCAAAATGATAGCTGAGGACTGATCAAGAGGGAAAATGCTCCACCAACAAAGAAGAAAAAAAGCCTTAGTATTTGTTACGATTTTGGGGTTCTGTCTTGGATCCCTGATCGGCGTAGTTGCTGATAACTTTAGATAAGAACAAGAGTTATGTATGTGATTGAGTGAGCGTTATTATTTAAGTATTATTATTGGAGAATCTGAGTAAATAATGAGTAGGTAAAAAGCATTTCACAGCGACAAAGTCCAAGTCATCTCGTAAAAATTGGTTCCCTTACTATTTGTCCAACGTAACTGTGCCACTAAGCTGTCATGGCAGTCCACGCGGACATGCGGAAATGTTAAAAAGCATTCTTTGTTAGTTTCCATGCCATTTCGCGGCTGCAGTTCAGGATGCGTTATTTAGATAGATGGATCTTGCCTGACGTAGCTGAAGACTAAAGGCATTTACTTCTCTTGGTTCCCGTTAAATTGTGTTCCACGTTGAGTGCTCTCAAATGGCGCTAGGGAAATGGCAAGATTTCTTTGTTCTGTGACTCGGAAAGAATCATGCCTTATTAGGCACAAATCAGAAGGCTAGCCTTAAGGCAGAAATGCCTGTTATTACTTTGAAAGCTGACCAAAACGGCTAAAGTCCTACAATGAGCTTCAGTTTTCGGTGAAGCTTGGTGGTAGGGCATTTTCTAGTGCTCGCCTTACTACTACTTTTAAGAATCTATCGTTGTGTACAGTCAACGACAAAAGTCGCTGAACAATCACACTTTTTTCTATTATCTCCATTATATTTTATACACCAATTTTTTGACCTCATCATCACCTAAAATCAGATGTCAGGTCAAAATGATACCACGTAAAATGTAAAAAAACAATAATAATTACTGATTTGAAACACGTTTGGAAAATCGAGAACGATCAGCTACTTTTGTCGCTGACTGTACCGGCAGCCTCATTTTTGAACAAGTCCCCAATGCAGGCGTAGGGTTGCGGCAACTTTGACCACATCGTCACCTAACACCAGGTGACTTGTGGTCGAACGATTCCCTGTAAGATGTAAAAAAAGGATTGTATTGAAATTGATATTTAAACAACATTTTGTTGTTCCAATAAAAATAATTAGATAATGATGTAAATAGTCCTGATGGTATCTTTAGGCGTAAAAAAATGAATTTATTACATTTCTAATTGGTGGACACGATGAGGAGACCATAATAATTATCATATGTATATTATCACCAAATCACATAAAAAATACAAAAAACTGGCTAATTACATGTATCTTAACTCAAACACGACACATGCCAAGCTCTGGCAATTTCATGTGTAAATCAAATTTCATATTTATGACGGGAAATGCAAACATCTCATAATGAATGTCAGTAATTGTGTTAGAGCAAATTCGGGACCATAAGGAGACATATATACATCCAAAGAGACCGAAGTGGAAATGTCAAACAGCTTAGTACCTTATCTCTACAAATATGTGTGTCAGTAATAACCACACGATTTAGACATCGAGGGAAACGTATACTGTGACAAAGTTCTAGGCCTACATTTCAGCTGTGTTTCCCGTTACGTCGTCTCTTAAACGGCCGTTTTGTCAAATAAATTATATCCTAGGGGATTCTCAGGCGAAAACATCGCTATGTCTCCGAGTTAGTTTATATGCCTGTAGTTAGAACGACTGGGCATTAAAAGATTTGATATATTACTTCGGAACTTACTTTTTTGTTGGTGGTTCCGTGATTAAAAATTAAACATTGAGGCTGGCTTGCACAATACGTTAAACCTTGTTTAAATCTAGATCTAACTTTTTCCATACGATTTGACGAGTTAATTTCGATAAATTGAGATTTAAATCGGTGGTGCAAGTGGGCTTATGGCTGGTATTAAGTGACATAGTTGTCAAGTACTGGTTATCGCTTGAGCGTCATTATACATAATACCAGCTCGTAATAGCGGGAAATAAGTAATTTATGATGGAACCAAAAAGTGATGTAAAAGATTCGAGTAGTTAAAAAATTGTCGCCAAGTACTTACCGGCGGGTACTGGCAGCTTATCTTGAGAGCTAGTTCCCAGTCTTGGCGTGGTACCGCCTTCGATCACCTCTTCTCCATACTCGTTGTCTTGGACCACATGTGACCTGATGTTAAATAACCGCATGATTTTGTCAAATACCCTAATAAAGGTAAAGGTACCTACTTGAGTAGTATTACCTAATTAAAGAAGTCTTCTTCAACTCTTCCAGCAAAAACCACTAAGTACCTACTTCTATTTCTGCCCCTTAGCAGCTGTGGTCTGGATTGAAGGTTGGAAAGATGATCAAATTACAGGCTTATTACTTATCATCTATTTCTTGACGGACGCAATGCAGTAAGACATGGGTAGGGCACGACCTAGTTGGACGTACAAGGTAATGCGTTGTTATAAAAGCAAATTTTACTGCCTTACGTTACGACTAGGTATTTGTTTGTGGAGGTATTTTGTAAAGAAATGGGAATTTCCCATTTCTTTTGCCATGAAATGGAGTTTGTTTTCTGCCGTCCACCGGTGTGCGCTAACCTTTAAAGTTCCGTACCGTATCAGTCTAGTTAGAAGATTACCTTCGCTGAATAGTTCCAACTACTCAAATAAGCTTATTAATGCGGTTTAGCATCTTAACTTAAGCCTCATGAACTTTTAAGTGCCTGACCGGATCCCACTAACTCTATGGAAATATCGATAACCTGATCTCGATTGCGAAAGCATTAACCGCTGACCGTTTCCATAACTATTTCAGCTTATCGGCTACACGTACTTTATGATTTGTTCCCTAACCCTATAACGATACCGATACCATCATTAATATTGGCCGTTTCAGCAATAACTTCGATAGTGGCCGTTTATTGCAATAATTGCCCTGTTAAACCCCTTTCTTGTCCGACACCTGAATGGCAATGGTGTTGAGATATGGCCTAAAGACGACTGGCGTTTATAGCGTAACGTAAAAGTGTCAGTGCCAATTTTGTGCCAGGTTAGCGAGGGGGTAGCTACCCCCTCCGCTGCCGTAACTACGGTTGAAACGGCGGAGGCGTCTTAATAGCTTGAAGGTGGCATAGTGAAGTGATACATAAAATGGTTAGGAACTGAGGAGATTGAAACGTAACTGCTTTTAAAATGACTTTACCTCACATTTTCTAATTTTATATCTATTTATTTCTTAACTTTGAAAGGGAAGCTGCAAGCAGAATTCAACTCTGCGTCTAGTACCTAATAAGCTTAAGCTACCTTTCGTTAAGTTCTTTGTATTTTGAACACCAACCAAATTCCATAGAAAATGTAGGTTCAGGTCATGAACACTGATTATAGTACAGTCAGCAACAAAAGTGGTGCGTGGTTTTCTTTACATTTTACAAGGTGGCACTCTGACCACAACTTATCACACCTGATTTTAAGTGATGATGTGGTCAAAGGTTGGTGTTTAAAATGATGCCGGTAATGATAAATTGGGTTTTTGTTGAGCGACTTTTGTCGTTGACTGTACCATCTAAGGACAAAAACCTCCTCCTACCTAAAAATGGTAACAACCATTTTAGCTCTAACGTCGACGCTGTAGTAAACAACAACATTTCAGGCACGTACGCTAAGCATCCGCTTACCATTTTCCACTAAATTCAGATCTAACAATAACTAAGTCCACCGTTCCAGTATATAGAATAACGTGTTTAGATCTCCGTAAAGCCTGGGGTCTCAAGTTCGGGGATTTGTCAACGCCGTCCTCAATCTGCGAGCCCTGTGAGGGTCGTAACGTTGAAATATGACTATTATTACCAACTTTATAGCTCTTTTATTTCATTTTTCCATGTAACAGTTTTGTATTTGTATGTATATGAGGTCGTATTTTAGTTTTCTTATTTGTTTTAGAAATGTTCTATATATTTTGGGCGCATTTGTTTGCGTGATATATTGCGTTCTTAAGTTCTGTGGTAAGCAAGTGGCCGGTTTCATATTCTCCATGGAAAAATATCACACTTCACAAAGTTCGTGGTTATGTATGTTTGTTACTTCATCACGCTGAAACTCAACGGATCGCGCTGAAATTCGGAATGGAGATAGCTGGATTAACTTATAGGCTAGGCTAGATTTTATCCCAGAAAAGTGTCCTTACGGGATAAAAGGAAAACTGCAAGTATAACCGCGGGGCACAGCTAGTTTATAATTAATCCAAATTTATTTGAACTTTCAAGTGTGTATAGAAATCAGCACTCTTATGGGTGCGTTTTCAAACGAGGAGAAATTCACCAATAGGATTAGTTCCTTTTTCTAGCCTTGCTTTTCCCTCGCATTCCATTGGTGGATTTTATCACCGCGCGTCACTTAGCTACCTCCACAGCTCTAGTAAAAATTCACCTTAAATCTGTGCTAAAACAGATTTATCTCTACTGGTTTTAATATTATCGTCTGTTAGGTTTCTAGACTTTGACCAACAATGACTGTTTACAGTGAAGATTAGTCTAAAATCTTAGTCACACGGTGCCAGTTAGCCTGCGAGTTCTACCGGTCAGATAAACCTGCTGCTGTAGAGTTTAAGCTCACCGTCTTAGCTGACGTATAAATAACAATAATAACGCCCACACAATTACATAAGCGTCTTTGTCCTCTAAATAGAACTCCCTGTATCTATAGGGAGTTAGAAACTATATGGATCGGAAATCCACAACACCCAGACACGGAACAACTACCTACTTAGACAACAGTTCGTCGGTAAGCGGTAGAGGCGAGACGAGTTACTGACATGCGAGAATAATGGCAGTCACTGTCAACTGTCAGGTCTGGAGTTTATAGTCAGACAATTGTACCTTGCATGTAACTAACAATGAGAGTAGCTCAGCGTAGCTACCAATGCAACAAATGTGGTTGCATGGGGCCCCCGATTCAAGAAGACCCCAGCAGGCCACAAAGGTTTCTTTTATTTTAAAACCATGTTTTCTAGAAGAGCCATATTATGTTTAAAAAGAACCGCAAGGAAATGTGTCCTAAATTTCCGCAAACACAATTTAAATTATATAATTTTTACAAAATATATGATCGTCCATTCATACAACTATGTCCTAAAAACCGAGATATGGTCCACTAAGCTCAGTTTTTTACAAATTTTTACTCTACACCTTATTCCGTGAGAACGGTTTGAAAGAGGGAGAAGTTCGAAAACAGTCTCCGTCATAGACTGTGGCAAGGCTCACGCTGGTTTTTTTAATATTTTGAGTGTACTTCAGTTTTTTCAATCCAGGCCCCAAAATGCTAATTACGCCACTGGAGAAAATTTCTACTGCATGTCACGTGAGCAGCTGGCCCCGTGTAGTGTAGCCTTTATCAGTTTATACTGGGCTGGGTCTCGGCGAATAATAATAGGGCTTAGGGTAACCTGATCCAAAGTTTGTATTCAACCTATGCAAAAGGTCTAGCCAAAGACATTATTCATATTCAATAGCGATGCGGTCGCCGTGACCTAATTTCAGATTATGGAAGCCCTAGGACAATAGGAGTGGCAAGCTACTAGACCTATTGTTATATTGTTTGAATTACTTGCAATACCTATTAGTTGCTTGCAAGTAGATATTTAGACTATAATATACTGGATTTTTATTTATTAGTTAATGTACTTAGATATTGTGCGGTCTACACAGTCTCGGGGGAGGTGGTTTTCAATAAGTGGACTGTATGAGGTGCGTCGTGAGCCGTTAGGTGAGGGGCGAATAAACTATCCGTGCAAGCCTTATAGAGAATTATGGACACTCCACCAACCTTTGATCCACGCCCGCTCAGGGCAGCAGCAGCGGTCAGTCCAGGCACGCCGAACTGCGCAGTCGGTTTCACTGTATTCCAGAACTTCATAAAACAAGCAGCACCCTACGATGTCGAAGGGAGGCTCCAATAGGTCACGACGGAGGTGGTCGAAGGAAACGGTAGGTTTTGAGTAAAACGTTCACTCAGCCCGAATCGCGATGACACACTGACCACCACCGTTAAACAGTAGTAGAAAAAAGCATTGATGAAGTTTCTTCCATCTACCCTCCACAATGCTTGCAAGGATCGAACAGATTTATGATAACCAATAAGTCTACCAGCGTCTCTTATTGCGATTCGGTTTAAGATCTGAAACGCCCCCTGAACAAGTCTTACCTTAACTAACATATAAAAAATAGCTAAAGTATAGAAGTAGGAATACGTTTTTATTTTAGTAAGTTTAGGGTTTTCATGTTCAACCAACAAAAACTAATTTAATATGGCTTAGGTAGGACAAACTCTTAGATAATACGAAAAGTTTCTAATTCGAAGACCGTACTCTCATGAGGTCTATATAATAGTCTCGAATACGGATGGCTAAATATTTGGTTCCAATATCGAAGGCGCGTAACTTGCCAGTACCTACAAAAAAACATCACGAGAAATGAGTGAAACCCTCATAACATTTCGAATCACAAAGAAAACTTGCTTCGTCGTCCAAAATGACAATCTACTTTTATTTTTTACTTGATAAAAATATAAACTACGATCACGAGAAATCTAGAAGACCACGTAATTGAAAGAGTTCAATAAAAATATGGTGGTGTATAAAGTAAAAAGTCTTTTCATTTACTTACTAACCTAACAAAAAATCACAAAATGCGAACCAGAAAAGCAGTTTTTTCATATCAAATAAAATATGTAGGTTGTCTCAAGTAGGTAGTTAAGTTGCTAGGTACAAATTCCACCATAAAACACTTGGAGATAACTTTGTTCGGACAGCACTCGTTTTATGCGGCTCTTTCCAAAGATTTATACACGGCGAATGTACGGAACAAAAGAATATTACAATTCCCTGTTGATATATGGTACACCTGCGGTGACTGACGCAAATGCTGGGAGATAATTTAGTGGGAATGTAATTTGGGAACGCGGGGCTGTCATTAAAATCAGGCACCATTGAAGTGGTACAGAGGACGGTTGGAATATGAAACGTTACAGTTTTAGAGGGTAACTTTTAGTTAGATACTTTGGTAATAGTAGTGAGGGTAGAGTATATCTACCTATATTAGTAATTATAATATATTAAATTAGGTTGATGGTATGGAATTGTCAAGTGCTCGTCTGGATCTGTCGACAAGCACCTATCGCTATATCGGCAACTTTACTTGAGAGACAGTGTTGCGTGGTACTAAGTAACCTTCGACCTCATCATCACTTAACACCAGGTGACTTGTGGTCAAACGCTACTACAGAAAACAGTAAATAAGGACAATTTAGTTCAGAGATATCTGAGTGTAATATTTATTTTGAACTGGAGTTTTCATTTATTTACTTGTGTATTTTACAGGTCTTACATTTTCCTCATAGAGTGTTTTAAAACGTTATTTTATCTCACAGTGAAAAAAGGGCTAGAATTTTTAAGAAGGTAATATAATAATTAACGTTAATCAGCGTTAAAGGTAATATTTCCTGCAAAAATACACAAAAAGGTTTAACAGTTTTATTTTCCTCAAGATATAGAAAGTACCTAAATATAACAATTAATATAAGGTTAGGTCTATCATGTGCCCTATTTACCAAACATAAGCAAACGAAGTTTATGTACCTATACGTCACTATCAGATTACATTACTATTTAGATGGTGGACGTGATCGTGACCCAATCAATAGATAAGGGAAAGTCGGGTATCACAGGATCACGCGTAAATACATAAACAATAATCGCATCAAAGCGACCGCCATGTCATACATCCGCATATTCAAATTAGCAGTGCAAACTACAACACACAACCGTTTATTTCCCTGAGGTCACATTTTAGTGTGAGCTTTTTTCTGTGTCATTTCAATTATTCTATACGCCACCATGACTAACTAAAGATCGTGTTACGTATCAACTGTCGTTTTATATAAAACGCGTAAAAATAAAACACGCAGACGTGTAGTTTGAACCCAGATTGTGTGGGCGCTATTTTATTATTATTTATTGTTTCAGAACTCTAAAACCAGCACTGCTAAAACTTTTGGGTATAATAAACTGAGATCTTAAATATTGTTTACTAATAGATAGTTAACTTAAGAATTTATCTGATTGCCAATTATAACTAAAATTGTAAGACATATACCTGACTGTTGTATTTCATTTTCAAGGCACATTTCAGTCAGTAGACATCCCAAAATCGGTGACCCGTGTTCGGGTTTCCCCGACTTTCCTCTACATAATACACATTTCCTAGAAACCAGTTATGTAATTAGGGCAACCAGTAGGTACTATCATTAGAAACAATGCTCTGCCAGTCACTTTGGCGCACCGGTTGGACAATGGACATTGAGCACGACAGCTCACTATATGCGGGTTGACGCATGACAAAACAAATATTCTAAGCCTATGGAAGATCATTGGATGTTCTAGTCATTGTTCATTGATTGAGTAGAGTTCATAGTTTTAAATTCCATAGAGACACGATAGAAGACATGTCTTTTAATCGTGTGTTCAAAAGGCATTAGGCGTTATATAAATACCTATATGACCTATGTGACTGACCCAGGCTCAGATCCTTTAATTCCTGCCCCGGCTGTAACTCCCAAGTGAATTACGAGACAGCTCTTAGACAATATCATTTATGTAACACCTAACTAATATAGATTTACCTACAAGGCCGTTGGCGCACTCAGGGACGTTAATTATCATTAAATACTGTCAAAATCCTTAGAAAAATACGACTTAATCCTAGTTAAAAGTTAATTAACGTTTTGCAGTACGGCAGTACGATACCAAAAGCTCTTTACGTGATGGTCCGATAGATAGGTACAGTAAATTTATACGTCACTATAAATGTAACCTATCCATCTCAAGAGCAACAGATAGGTAAGTAGGTACCTACCTACCCTATGTAGGTACCTAATAATGTTATGAACCAAAATAATAGAGTGCCTTCGATCGGTACTGCCACTTAGGTAGGTAGGTAGCGAAGAGCTTTAGTACAAATTGTAAGTTGTTTCAATAACTAAATATTAGTATAATACCTGAAATACTGTATTCAGTTTTATGCTTACTAGTAAAATTATTAACGGACATTGGAAAACACGAAACAACCCAATGCGCCATACCGCACGAGGACCGAAAATAACCGAGCATGCCTCATCGAATAACGACGCGAACGGTACTCTAGTTATCCAATACCATCCAAAATATCAGTTATCAAGTTTTAGTTTTTGTAGGTCCCACATGTTTGTTAAAATAAGTAGTTTTGAACCCCGTTATCGGTATCTAGACCAATACATAGTATCAGTATTACGAATTCGCATACTGACCCACCACTATAGGTAAGTATCACCAGGTGAGGTATAGAGCTTATGTGTTATAGGTAATAAATACTCTTTGGGTAAAGAGATAGATATCGCAAACCAAACAAAAATATAAATACTATATTAGGTATACCTACTATGTACTGTGCAAGTGAACAATCGTTGTCTTTTATTTTTAACTAGCTGTTCCCCGCGGCTTTGTCCGCATGGGCTACAATTTATCGCGATAAAAAAGCCTATGTCCTTTCTCAGGCTCTAAACTATCTCTGCACCAAATTTCGTTTAAATTGTTTCAGTAGTTTAGGCGTGAAAGCGTAACAGACAGGCCAACAGCGTTACTTTGGAATTTATGATATTAGTAAGGATTAGCTAGGTAGACTGAAATTTCTATCTATAGATACAACTTCAGACGTCCCCTTTCATAGAAAACTTGTGAAAGTATCTGGCGACCAGTATTAAAAGGCATTTAAGTCGCCCGCCGCGCCGTCGAAGATACTGCCTCGCCCGGACATCGATTTATCAACCATGTACCTACTTACCTCGTTTTTCTGAGGAAAGCTTCGGAATGGAAGACAAAAGGAAAGAAGCGTGGAACAAAGTTTGTAGACTGCCTACCTGTAATGACTGTTGGTTTTACTATTCTGTTTATTTTGTTAGTTCAAACCTTTCAATGTAAGTAGTTCTATGTATGTTCTATAAGTCTCACTTCTACAGTACCTAATGCATGATATGAGCACAGATGTAGATTGGACAAGATAACGCGAGTTACCTACTTTGAGCGTCCTAAATTTGAGCAAAGCTCCAACTCTGTCGCAGTCAGATGAAAAATTATAGAAAATGCTTAATCCATTGCGTATACCTAAACTGTAAAAACTCATCATAATTAGTTGGCCGTTGGCTTTTGAAGACGTCGATTTGAGCTGTATCGGTCGTAAGGCCATGAAATTGGCCTGAAAACTCTGATAATACATTTGGACTACAGATTAACCTAATACATATTATAAACGTGAAAATTTGTGAGTATGGATGGATGGATGGATGGATGGATGGATGGATGTTTGTTACTCTTTCACGCAAAAACTACTGAACGGATCTAAATGAAATTTGGAAAGGAGATAGCTCATACCCTGGATTAACACATAGGCTACTTTTTCCGGAAAAAGATTCCTGCGGGATAACGGGAAGACGCGGGTGAAACCGCGGGGCGCAACTAGTGCGAAATAAGAAAACTGACAGATATATTAGTGACGTCATCTGATTACGCTACCTACATAAAGGTACCTGCTTGTTTACTATACATGCTGATACTGAAAGTTAACCCGCTTGCGTTCAAAGAAAGACGCATTTAAGTACTTAACTTTTTCAAACTAATATTTGTAAGTTCAGGACCCAACTTCTGACCTAAAAGTATATCCACGCCGGAATTCGCAGAACAAACAGGAAAACTCTCTGGTGCAACTTTTTGCGGTTCCGCTCTATCCGAATAAGTTTCCCATTACTAGATTGCCAGTCCACGTTAATTGGCTATTGCCACAGAATATCCAATACCTAACACAAGTAAGAATACTTATTGCTTGAAGGAACTACTTGTCTTACAGTTTTACTGTTCAGCTTTTGCATTTTTAACTTTGTCTTTCTACTTTGTTTCCTGCGCAGGCTAATTCGTACCTGCGTTATATCTAAATCGATTCCAGAAATACTAGGTACCTAGTTACTACCAATTATTTTATTACGACACGGTAGCAGACTCTGTAGTACACCGTAGCTCATAATATAGAATTTCGTAGCAATTGTAGGCGCTCAGATCGCCATGAGGTATCTTCTCAGATACCTGCAGGATGAAGCGACTGAGACTTAAGTATATACCCACGGTCTTTAGACTAGCAAGTACCTGGGTAGGTAGGGTCCAGGCAGGCCTTAGCAATCAGGTATTGTGAACGAATAGGTAGGAACATAGGTACTACGTAATACGTAAACGGTGCGTTAATTTTTAATGGCTCAATTATTGGAACAGTAGATAAAAGAGCGCAGGTGTGGACGCAGCATATGAAAATCATGTCTTTGAAACCTGATAATAAAATAAAGGCTCATTTACCAGGCGACTCGCTCTCGACATCTGTAATTGCTCTCTAAGCATTCAGCCTGCCGAGCCTTTGCTTTGTTCGAATATCCTCCCTTTGTTATTATTTCCGTCTTTCCTACGGAAACATCGACCCCTACACAATTTCTGCCACAGTAAATATTACTTCAGTAGGCAAGTGGGTTCCTAATAGGAAAGGTGAATGAAACTGAAATGTGCTCTTGCGTTTATACCGTGACGCGACCTTAGCCAGTGTATCGCAGGTTTGCGAACTGTTCCAGAAAATTCGGGACATAATGTGAGCTAGACCGCCACGTGCCCTTGTGGGATGCCCATTGCCCATAGTCCCGAATCATTGGAATTCAGTTTTAAACCCACATTCATTTTTGAAATTCGCGCGTAACTTTCATTTTTGAATTCAGATATTAATCACAATTACTTAAATGTATACACACGAAGAGACTGCTACTAAACTTTGTAAAGTGTCACATTACCTATTTATTGCGTCTCCTAAGAATACTAAATGATGCCCGAAGGAGCATAGTAAGCCTGTTTTGCGGTGCGTCCCGCCCGTCGTTTGGGCCCCAGAATCGGTTCCAACGAAACGAAATAGAAAATAATACCAATAGTGTAGGTAACTAGGTACTTAGCTCACTTATTTCTATGAACTGTGACCTAAATACTTACCTACTTAAATATTTTGGAGAACTCTCATTTTATTGTATTTCAATAACTCGTAGCGTATTGTTCTTGTAGTTCTAAAGGTACCTTATACCTACTAAGCTTAAGTGTTTGGCAGAATTGAGATACCAGATGTATTTTGAAGGGTACTCGTGTAAAATGAACTGATAATGGATGTTTACTTGGAAAACAGCTATCAGAAAGTAAGCTTGGGTTGCGATTGAATAATTTCCTAGAACTCAGAAAGAGGTACTCCTATAGTACGTAGTATGCACCTACATATTCAAGACTATCTGGTTTTGGTTTTTTTTCAGAGTATAAAATCTGTAATTTTCAGTGCTACCAATAATTTTATTCTCTATTTACAAGCAAACAAGTTTCTAGGAAGAAGCTTGAATTGATTTGTTATATTCAGAAAAGGATTTATGACCTATACTTATCAGCTGAAACCCGCAGGTTCATCCGCGTGTACCTACCTACTAGTTTATCGCGATAAAAGAATGTCATGTCTTTCTTTCCCCACGGTTAAAAAGTTAAAAATATCTCCGTAACACAAAGGTAAGACTCCTAAATTAGGAGTGAAAAGATAACAAACAGACACGAGGGACACAACTCAAATACATATGGGTGGGTATTTATTTAGTTGGCTACAATATCTAGCTCTACGACTGTTTCAACCTCCTTCCGCCGGCAAAATAACAGGCATGAACCGCCGCCCAGCAGGCAATTGTTTGGGCGCGGTCACATTTTAAAATGTTTGTTTCATTTTTACTTTGTAATTCGTTTTAGTGGAGCAAGTTCAAAGATAGAGAATCTCTTTCGTATTTAAAATATTACAATATGCACGTAAGACTATCGTAATTTATTTATTTCCGTGCAAACCAGCAATGCGCCACCTAGCGGTAATTACACGTACCTACTTATATAAACCTACAATTCGCGCTATGTACTCGATAGAGAGTAATGAAACTCATAAAATTAAATATTATTAGATCAGCAATGGACACAGAATGGCAGCCAAAACGCAAAAGTATTAAAACTAAAAGAAATTAAAAATAACTATCTACGCCCCGCGGTATCACTCGCGGTTTTCCCGCAAGAACCCTTTTCCTGGACAAAAAGAAGCCTATGTATAAATCCAAGGTATTGTCTACCTACATTTCTCACTCAAATCCTTTGAGCTTTTTTAGCAAACAACAACAACAAACATACACACAAACTTTTGCATTAATATTATCGTGATTGTGATGATGTGATTGAGTGTCTCTCATTTCTAATATTGTGAAATTCTTAAAGTTTTAGATTTTCTGATATTATATGAACAATGTTTGCCGAGTCAGCTAGTAAATATGAAACATGGTGCAATGAATAAAACAAAACATTATGTCAACATATATTTTACATTTAATATTACTCTAAACTATTTACAACTACACAAAAACCTATTTTGCTTTAGCTTGAACATTGGATAACTTTGTTGGGTCAAACTTGTATGTTTTTTGAAGAGGGCCCTTGCCGGCTTTCGTGAAGATCATTTCGTCAACTCTTTGTCGTTCGGCCAAGTTTTTAGAAATCTTTAGGTTAGTCCAAGAGTCTTTGGCACCTGCTACAAAACCTTTCTTTTTGATTGGTAGGGCATCCGGTGAATGTTTCATCAATGCGGGAATCTTAAAATGCTCTCTGACTGCAGGTATTTTCAGGATGCTGACTTGCAGCAGCGAAATGAAGTTGCTCGACGTCCAGTACACTAGAATAACTCCCGGAAAATTTATAGTAAATGGGATCATGACTAGAGGTATAGCTCGGAGGACGTATCTCATGATTTGCATATTTGAGGCATCTAGACGGCCACCATCTACACCAACCTCTATCGTCGCCCACATTGTAGCACTTGTGATTAAGGGAAGTATGAAGAATTGGTCAGGTACAGTCAAATCTAAAAACCACCAAAGGCCACCAGTTGTAAGACTCTCCACAGGACAGTTGGCCATTCCTCGCAATCCCACAAAGAATGATATAAATAATGGTGCTTGAGCTAACGGTACAATCATGTTTTTTAAAGGATTCATTCCTTTTTCTTTCATAAACAACATCATTTCTTGAGCGTATCGAGCAGCTTCCAGCTGGTTGCCAGTCTGCCTTGCTTGGGTCATTTTCATTTGCAACAGCTGGATTTCTGGCAAATTGTTGTTCATAGTTGCCGTGTTTCTTTGTGATATGATCACGAGAGGAAACATGGCCAATCGGACGACAACAGTGCCTATGAGGATGGCGCCCCACCACGGGACGTCGAGGGATACGTGTAGATATTCCAGAGCGTTTTGTACAAGACCTACGGGGCCCCAGCCCCCAAGGCCGAGGCTTGCAAACGTCGGTTCTCCATTAGCAGCTAGTGATTGAACCGCTCCAGTTAAATCGACAACTGTCGCAGGATCGGGAACTGGAGGAGGCTCTGGTATAGCATCCACCAAAGTAGCTAACTTCCCGACATCGCTGCCACCGGTTGAGGAAAATCTCACCGACCCAACTGAAGAAAAACCATAATAAACCCTTGCTTTTCTAACCTCGAAGTTTTCAGTGCATAACTTAATAACAGCACTGTGGCGTCCATGCCGACTGAGTAACTTAAACATTATAGATGTGTAGTTATTTTCGTTATGTATACAAATACACGAATTAGTTAAAATTAATGATTTTCTGTATTTTTATCACGGCATATTTCTGACCAAAGAGTATAAATGTTTTTGACATTTGTGATTACTGATCAGGGTTGCCAGACTATTCGTTGAGCTAGTCGCGCAAAAGTAGCGCTCAACTCAAGCCGCCCAATATCGCAATCACGAGCTGACGATGTAAGTCACCCAAATTCACACAAACTGATGCGCCAACAATTCGGAATTCAAAAAGTATAGGAAATAGAAGACAAAAAACTTTTCACTAAACAAAAAAGAAAATTCGACTCGACCAGTAGTTGTCTGTCAGATGGGGAAATAGAAAATGCTAGCCTATAGCATTCAGAACGAAACATCGACATATAAAATGAAAATACCTTTAGAATGTATGAATGGAAAATAGAGACAATGGAATTTTATTCGGATAGAAATGTCTCGGTCTCGGCCCTCGATCACGGCTGAATAAAATGACTGCTGCGACCAAAGAGAATGTAAGGGCTGCGACTTCAGGCTCAGACAAATGATTAAAAACAGAACGGAAAAAAGCGCGGGAAACGTTTAGACTTGGCGGGCGCGAAATTTAATTTTTATATCTTTAAAACAATTTAAGCTTAAAAATAGTGGTTGGAGGAGTATAAATAATATTTTGTATCCTTATTCTTTGTATATATTTTATTTATTCGTGTTTTTCTTCTCCTGGTAAGTGTCTTCTGATTTTTTCTCCGAGATGGAGGAGCCCCCTGACCCAGGGGGCTCAGTTCCTCCTGCCGCATGTTTTGTTACTGTAGCTTCCAATGAGTCCGGCATGGAGACTGACGGCTCCGTGTCGGCTCGTTCATTAAAACGTATTCGCCCCAGCAGGTTGTGTAGACATTGTAATAAGCGTAGACGGAAACGAAATTCTACGTCAGAACTCAAAGAAACGGATTGCGCATGTGAGTCAGTTGACACAATCAATGAAAAATTATCGGTTAGCAAAAAAGTATCTCGCGATGATTTAAATTTAAATTCAAAACCTACACCAGAAACTACAAAGGTATCTGAAGAACAGAATTCTCGCCCCGCTCCTGTAAGCAGATCAATGTATGAAGCCTCAGATGTGGCTCCTTACATAGTACATGTTCAGAGAGTCCAAACAAGCCCTGATGATAACACTTCTCTCCACCCTATTGCATTTGGTAAATTTTTACAAAAACAATGCTTCAAAAATATTGTCAATGGCAGCTTAAAACGAATTGGACGAAACAGAATTTCCCTGGCTTTTACAAACTACGATAATGCCAATACTTTCTTATGTCATAACAGCTTACAGAATAACAATTTGAAAGCCTTTATACCATCTTTCAATTTGACACGCATGGGTCTCGTTCGAGGAGTTCCTACGGAGTGGTCTCCTGAAGAAGTAATGGAAAATATTAGTGTGCCTATTGGCTGTGGTAAAATTTTGAAAAGCAGACGCCTAAATTATAAGACCACTGTTGGAGGATCCCCGACGTGGAAACCTTCCCAAACCGTGGTTTTAACTTTTGATGGTCAGGTCCTACCAAAAAGAATATTCATGTGTTACAATGCATTACAGGTAGAGCTCTATACATACCCAACTATTCAATGTTATAGTTGCTGCCGCTTTGGTCATACCAAAGTCCAGTGTAGGTCAAAACCTCGTTGTTTTAAGTGTGGCCAAGCTCACACAGGCGATAGCTGTACCATTGATGAAGATTGTTCCTTCTGCTGCCTTTGCTCTGGTTCCCACTATGCCACCAACAAATGTTGCCCTGAGTTCAATAGACAAAAGTGTATTAAACAATCTATGGCAGATTCCTGCATATCATATTCTGAAGCTTCTAAACTCCATCCGCTCATTTCAAAATCATATGCTGATATTATATCGACTAGCCGTCCACCCCCACAGATAGGTAAAATGCCCCCTCCATCGTCATCTACTATGTCGTACAGAAAAACAATAACTCTAAAGCCACGTACATCATCGCAATCCTCTAAAGGATATGACCGTGCTGCTCATCAGAACATAATAAAAGAATATGACATGCCAGCTCCATCTAATGGATGCGCCTTGAATTCCACTGAAAATAAGGAGCAGTCCCTGACGGATATTATTAGGGCTTTAATTTCCGCACTATCTCTGTCCGACCATCTTAAACCGAACCACGCTGCCCATATTATTGAAATCCTAAATAAAGTCATCCATTATCATGGATGTACACCACCATATGAGGACAGACTTTAATCACTCTTCGGCGGTTCCACTGCACTACCCACATGTGGTGGTGCAGTGGAACTGCCGAAGTGTGGTTAGTAAAAAACATGAAATTATTTATTTAATAAACAAATATGAACCATCTGTAATCGCTTTGGCAGAGACCTGGCTCCGTCCAGGCTTTGCTTTCAAAGTAAATGGTTACACCTGTCTTCGTGAAGACAGAAGTGACGGGTATGGTGGGGTAGCCTTACTCGTCAAAAATAATCTTTTAATAAAACCTATCCCTCTTCCACATTCTAATGATTTCTCTATTGTTGCTTCTCTTGTTTTTGATATATGTTTTGTGTCCATATATATTCCTCACCCATCTATTTCAATATTTCAGGAACTAAACCAAATAATAAACTTACTACCAAAGCCATTCTTCATATTAGGTGATTTCAATTCACAACATAGATCTTGGGGTAGTTCTGTATCTAATGTTCATGGAGAACATCTTTTGGATATAATAGATCAACATAATATGTGTATTTTGAATTCAGGAGTACCAACACGTCGTACAAGTCCTAATGAAAGCATTAGTGCTATTGATCTTTCCTTAGTTACCCCAACTTTAGCATCTTCTCTTTCTTGGTCCACCCTTTCATCTACTTTTGGCAGTGATCACTTCCCAATCTTGATATCTTTCCATGGTGTTATTTTAAAAAAAAGTATTCACCCCAGGCCTAGAATGAAATATAGACTTATAAAGGAGAACTGGCCTAAATACACTGAACATGTTGAAAGTAACATTTCTAACTTACCAGATATCTCATGTGGTGTTGATCAATGCTCCACATCTTTTACTAAATTGATATTAGAAGCAGCTGATATCTCTTTTCCATTAAAAAATGCATCTAATGGTAAATTACCATCTCCACCTTGGTGGGACAGTGAATGCACAAATGCAGTTAATAAAAGGAAGGAAGCTGAAATAGAGTACAACACAAACATGAGTGACGAAAATTTTAAAAATTTATTGAACTTAATTGCAGCTACAAAAAAAATTTTAAAAGAAAAAAGATTCCTAAGTTGGCGACGTTATTGTAGTACCATTTCTCCTAGTACTCCTTCTTCAGTGATGTGGACAAATATTAAACGCTTCCGGCTAGGAATTTCCAATTCTTCATTCTCCACTCTACCATCTTCCATGACCATCGAATTCTTGAATCATTTAGCTCCTCCTTCAGTACCAGAACAAGTTTTAGTTATTCCTCAACAGTGCCCGATAATTGAAGACGTTTCCCTATTAAGTTCATCTTTTACTCTGAATGAAATCAAAGGCGTTCTTTCTGGTGTCCGAGATTCTGCTCCTGGCGAAGACGGAATTCCATATTCTTTCTTTTGCAATCTTGGGGAAAAGAGTTTACAATATTATTTACAGGTTATAAATTCTATTATTATGACAGGTGACATTCCATCCACTTGGAAGTCTCAAATAGTGCTGCCTATATTGAAACCAAATAAAAATCCTTCTGATGTGTCTTCCTATCGTCCTATAGCACTGTCACCGGTTATTACAAAAATTGCTGAACATTTAGTGAAAAACCGTTTAGAATGGTTCATTGAAAACAAAAACTTACTTTCCAGCTCTCAATACGGTTTCCGTAAAGGTAAAAGTACCTTGGATAGTATTGGCACCTTTACTTCTGATGTTCGGTTAGCGTTCTCACAAAAAGAATCAGTGATAGCGGTATTCTTAGATATCAAGTCCGCTTATGATAATGTGTGTTTACCGATTTTAAGAAATAAATTGCTAACTTTACAGGTTCCTCAGAACCTCGTAAACTTTATTATTAATTTATTGTCTGGGCGTTCGATTCAAGTAAATACAAAATGTAGGAATATTTGGAGAGGACTCCCTCAGGGATCGGTGCTTAGCCCCATCCTGTACAACATCTACACTTATGACTTAGAGGGAGCTCTAAATGGAAAATGTAAAATTTTGCAATATGCTGACGATATTGTATTATATAATTCGCATCACTGTATTAATAGTAACCATTCGACAATGACGAGCAGCTTATACGCTCTAAATCTCTGGTTAAACAACAATGGATTGGATCTGTCAGTTTCCAAGAGTTCTGTTATGTTATTCAGCAGGCAGCGCACGCCTCCACCGCTAACTTTACATTATAATGAAATCCCTATTCCAAACAAGTCCCAGACAAAATTCTTGGGTCTAATTCTCGATTCAAAATTATCTGGACAGCCTCATTGTGATTATGTTGCGGATAAATGCGAACGATCTCTTAATGTTCTCAGATGTCTCACAGGCGTTTGGTGGGGTGCACATCCTTTCTCTCTAAAACTAGTTTACAATGCTATCATAAGAAGTGTTCTTGACTACGGAACCTTTTTGTTAGAGCCTTGCAATGTGGCTGGGTTGAAGAGACTTGATGCCATCCAGTCAAGGGCCCTTAGACTTATAACTGGTGCTATGAAGTCTAGTCCTATAAACGCTTTACAGGTCGAATGTGTTGAATCTCCTTTACAGTTGCGACGACAATTTTTGGCTGATAGATTCTTTTGCCGCATTCTACAATTTTCTCGTCATCCACTTATTTTTATACTGCACCAACTTTTGGAGCAAATTAATACTTCTCAATATTGGATCCACAAATCCCCTCCTCACTTAATTGTTAGCTATAAAAAATTTAATAGAATAAATGCTCCAACACATCGAACTCACAATCTGCCTCTTTTTGAAACGGACTATGAAGCCTTAATAATATCTCCAGATATACACTTTAATATCGGACTTTCAAAATATGATCTACATGCAGATATTTCTTTTAATAACATAGTTGATGATTGCTGGCGAGGTTGGCATTACATTTACTGTGATGCTTCTAAACATTCCAGTATCGACTGTGTTGGTGTGGGCCTGTACCATCATCAGTTTAATATCGTCGAAAAAATTAAATTTCCACCTCAAACTTCGATTTTTACGGCCGAGTGTTTTGGGATCTTTAAGGCTTTGGAATATATACTATTTATGAAATTATCTAATACCGTAATTTTCTCAGACTCTATGAGCGCGTTACAAGCCCTTGATAAATTTCCTTTTAAAAGGAATGCATACTCTCCAGTCATTGTGATGGCCAGAGAGAGGCTTCTGAAGTGCGTAAAGAAGGGATATTCTGTTTCTTTTGCCTGGATCCCTAGTCATTGTGGCATAAAAGGAAACGAAAAAGCTGACAAACTTGCAAATGAAGCAATAGAGTGCGGAGATCTTTTCCCATATAAAAATTATACCCAGGACCTTGCAACTCTTCCAAAGCTTTTCCTCCAACAGGCTTGGAGTAAAGCGTGGAAGAGCAGTGCCCGGTCGAAAGGCATGTACTATTTCAAAATACAGCCCGAAATTCCAACCAGGCCTTGGTTTTTTAAATCAAGGCTTGACAAAAGAGCCACATCTGTGCTAATACGTATGAGATTGGGTCACATGTGCAACCCTGCACATCTTGCTCGACTCCGCATTGTAGACTCGCCCGTCTGTCAATGTGGAGAAGATATTGGTGATATAAACCATATTTTGTTAAATTGCCCCTTATATGACCACACTCCTTTTTATAATGATATAATTTACCTCAAAGTCCCACTTCCTACTAATGTACAATGTTTACTCCTAATTAATTCAATATCTATTTATAAAGTCATAGCTTCATTTATTGAAGCTAATGATATTAAATTATAATGTAAAAGTGTATTATTGTATTGTATTTTATGTTTATTGTCCACCCTTCAACCTTGCTCCTTTAACCCTATTCCTGTTCTTTTCCGATTTTTGTAAATACCAACTTTTGATTTTTGTAAATAAATATTCCGTTTCCCCGTTTTTATTATAATAAGTAAAATAAAACATTGACACTGGCAAATGCGCAAGCCGCGCGACGCCAAATTAAAGAAAAAAAAAAAAAAAAAAAAAAAACAGAACGAAATGTCAAAGTTATCTTTCTGTTCTGTCACACTGCTTTACTCGTTTTAGTCCGTACCTACGTAAATATAACCTAAAAAAAGCACTGCTGTTCTAAAGTAAAGCTAAATAAAAATATATTTTAGCTTTACACCTTACCTGTCAGTCTCCACATTCTGATTCTGAAGTGTCCTATTATCGAGAACACGTCAAACTAAAGATCAAATCTAGTGGTATTGTAATTGTAATTTGTATTGGTTATACTTTGTATTTTCTAACATTTTAATGATTTATTAAAATAAGACGTGAAAGTTAAGTTATTACATCTTAAAAACCATGTCTCACGTATCGTTTCCATTTAAAAAAACAAAAGTAGCAGTTTACAAGAAACCTGCTACTGCTCTCACGGAGGATGGTGTTTACTGGAAGAAATTAGGAGTAAGTAGAGAGAACTTAAATGTCTGTTTTAGATTGCTAAAACTTCGTTTCTAACTAAACCTTCCTTTCTTTTCAGTCACCAACTTTGGTAAAAGAGTTCGGCGCGATAGATTATTTACACTTCAGTCCAGTCGAGCCATATTATTTCGCCGCAACATGCTCAGTCAGAGTTCAGGTAAACACTTTGACAAAATTGTCATTTTTTAATCCCTTCTTAACCCTACTAATATTATAAATGCGAAAGTAACTCTGTCTGTCTATCTGTCTCTCACGCCTAAACTACTGAACCGATTTAAATGAATCTTGGCACAGAGATAGTCTAGTCTAGACAGTCTAGAGCCTGAGAAAAGATGTATGCTACTTTTTATCGCGATAAACTGTAGCTTACGCGGGTGAAACTGCGGGAAATAGATCAAATATAATATATAAGTTATTGTAAAAATATATATATATAAGTTATTGATGCTTTATATTCTCTTAGAGTGTCTCTTTAATTATTCTAATCTGCAATAACTGGTGTCTTTGTATACTATAGAAGTACATACTAGTAGTACCTGGCACATTTAAAAATCCAAACTGATTAAAACCTATCATTACGGTGACCAAACCTATCTGTTGAGGCTTATACTTAATACATAAATTCAATTGTATGTTTCAGATTTACGATCCAATAACAAAAATGGTGTCAAAGAACATATCAAAATTTCAACAAGCTGCGTACGGTGGGACTTTCCGTTCTGATGGCCGTCTGTTGGTGGCTGGTAGTGAAGAAGCAGTCGTAAAGATGTTTGATGTATCTTCTAAGAATGTGCTGAGAGTTTTTTCTGGACATACCGGACCTGTAAGTTTGTAAAAAATTATCCCTATGTCCCGGCCTATAAACTGTATTTATTATAAGAATAGCAAGTAATGTTTCAATATAAAAAATTTCAGGTGCACAGGACATACTTCACAAAAGACCAAACCAAAGTTCTCAGCTGCTCAGATGATAAGTCAGTCTGCTTGTGGGATATAGCGGTTGAAAAACAAATAGCGAGTTTTAGTGAGCATGCTGACTACATTAGAGCTGGAGCACCCAGTCCCATCTGCCCAGACCTTTTCATGACAGGAAGTTACGATCACACAGTCAAATTATTCGACACCAGATCAAAAGAAGCAATAGTGACGGTCACTCATGGGAGCCCAGTCGAATCAACCCTATTCTTACCATCCGGTGCTATATTTATAAGTGCAGGAGGCACAGAGATCAAAGTCTGGGACATCTTTAATGCAGGAAAACTTTTAGCAAGCATCTCTCAACATCATAAAACTGTGACTTCACTCTGCCTCGCAAGCAACAACAGTCGCCTTATGTCCGGTTCTTTAGACAGGCATGTGAAAGTCTATGACATAGGAACATTCAAAGAAGTGCATAACATTGATTTCCCAAATGCAGTTTTGAGCATGGCCATTTCAAATAATGATGATGTCTTAGCTGTGGGCATGATCGATGGAATTATATCAATAAGAAAAAGAAAAGAAGCTGCTCAAAAAACAAAACAGCAAAAGGGACTTTTCAAATTTGCACCTGATAATTATAGGCCGCGCAAACGCAAAACAGTCCGGCCAAGACCACCTGTGGACATGGTAGTGAAACAGCTTAAGACAATTGTTAAGGGTTCAGAATATGAAAAACATCTTAGAAAAATGGAGTTTACAGAGGCATTGGCTAACGTCCTGAAACCCCATTATCTATTAAAAGTTCCTCAAGTAACATCTGGGTTGTTACATGAACTGTTGCGAAGGAACGTCCTTCATATAGCATTTGAAGATTTAGAAGAGAAAAAAATTGAAATGTTATTAAAGTATTTTAAAAAATATTTGGGCGAGTCAAGATTCACTACAACAATTATTGATGCTGCAAATGTATTCATTGATGTATATGAAAATCGAATGCAGAACTTTAGTGTTGATGTAATGAGGTTGTATAGAATGTTTCTGAAGGACTTGAAGGAAGAAATAGAGGTGTGCAAGAAGGTATGCGAGTTAGAAGGTGCCATTTGTCTGCTACTTGCTGGTGCTCAGATAAGCGCAGATACAACTATTGAATTTAATGATGCATTTTTACCATCAACAAATGCTCAGAAAGAAATTGTTATAGATGTCTGAATAAAATATTTTACTTGATTTGTTTTTGTGTACTTTTTTCCTTTTTTCCTAAAAAGAGTGATATAAAAATGAAATAATAGCCAAGTGCGTTTTCCTCTATAGGTTTGAACGGTTCTCATTTCCAGTCTATTTATATACCCTGGAATAATCTAATAGTGATTGCGATTTCTATTGTCCAAAAATCAGAAACGCATTTAGAAAAAATATTATTAATTTTCTGGTGTGAGGTGTGTGTGGTGGGCTGTGAGTTGGTGTTATACGGTACATATCGTATACTACGGAGTACGGATTACGGTGTGACTATAATAATATAGGAGTACGTAGTATATAGTCTACATAATCTATGTGTAGGAGTACTTATGGTTCTGTCAGTTCTGTGGGTGTGACCATATGATTGCTTGATGATATCTTGATTGATTGATTGTCCGGTTGATTCTTGTTTGATCAACATCAATAGACGATAGCAATACTGAGGCTGTGTGTTTGTCTATGACTGAGTACATGACAGTTTACGTTGACATT
Organism: Opisthograptis luteolata; assembly: GCA_931315375.2. Taxonomy (NCBI): domain Eukaryota; kingdom Metazoa; phylum Arthropoda; class Insecta; order Lepidoptera; family Geometridae; genus Opisthograptis; species Opisthograptis luteolata. Next base: position 7,978,686 of record OV928049.1, on the reverse strand, counting down.
GACATTTCGATGCTTTGTGTCTGTGAATTGCATTGAGATAATAAAAAACATGGAGATGCCGCGTTATTCTATACATACATTTACATAGACAAATATGAGTGAAATACGATACAGAATGTGAAATATTGTTTTGTCTCATTCTTTCCAATATGATAATCGTATGTGTTAAAAGAGACAACAATATTTAGTTGTATGCTCTTTCTGACAACATTTTTTGGTGACGTAGGGACAATTGTAGGTAAGTGCCATTTCAGCCATTTTATGCGACGAATTTCGTGGTAGTTTAGCTGTCAAATGATTGTTTACTTTTTGTGTTAATGCGATTTGCGAGAAAATTACGACGAGTTTACCTTTAAACTACATGTGAATGTTGGAAAACTGAAATCCAACATGCCTATGTGTTGTATTGTGAAGTGTGCTGCAAGAAAGAACAAAAATCAACCTCAATTGTCTTTTCACAGGTTATTAGCCGGTTTTCATGCAATAGTTCAAATAATCATGCACGTTCGATGAAAAAATGGCTACGCGATCATGAATTTATGGCTAATGTATTGATATTTTGGTTCATTGCCGCATAACAGACCTTTATTATGAATTATTTCATTCGTTTTTGTTTACAATAATATGTACAGTGGAATAGTGTTGTGCCGTAGCCGTATTATTGTCCGGACTAGTTCCTTCACTGAAACGATATCGGTATAATTATCGGTGCTATGTTAACATAAATCATTTTATTCTACGTGTCCTTATCGATCCTAGTGACCTTCCTAGGTCTGGCCCGTAATTCAGAGCACCCAGAGACTGGCCCACAGGGTTTAATGTGTTCCTAAAATGAGACGTCAGCCAATTTGTTATTTTACTTGAGTATAAAAAAATAGCTAGCTGTGTCTCGCGGTTTCACCCAGGTTGAATATGATGATGAAAAGTGATGACAATGATGATGAAAACTATCTTATGTGTTATTCTAGATTACAATCTACCTATCTTCCAAATTTTAGGCAAATTGATTCGGTAGTTTCTGCGTGAAAGCGGAACAAACATCCATACATACAAACTTCCGCGTTTGTAATATTAGTAGGAGAGTAAGGGTGAGCAGCTTTAGCCAAAATGATTTTTGCATAAAAATACCTTTTTATAGGTTTCCTAAAAATGAAGGATTAAGGAAAATGTGGTTAAAGGGTATTTGGTGAAGAAAATATTAATCGGCGACATAAAGATTGGTACGTCTGATCACTTCACTTTGAAGAAAGTTCCATAATTAAGACCTTCGTAGATATAATAAATGAATACCTGTAGGACAGGTTTTTCAAAACCTATTTCAGGCACCTGCTCCTCATACAGTTAGATATCATCATGTCAATCTAGCTTGTACCTACTTGTTTAATCATCTAATTATGAGGAGTAATAAATAAATATATTATTATTATTAATAGGTAATATAATAACCGCTTTTGTAAGCCTACTTTACCGATCAAACGTTATTATACTTTTATCATTATCACACAAATAAACAAAGTTAACAAAATAGTTTTTATTTAATTTTACTCCACCCTTCAAGTAATACGTAAGCAGATTTTCTTACTATTATTACCCTCCCGACTCAAACCTGATTGACAAACTAATTTTGGATTTAGAGCCTAACCCGGGATTCGGACCTACGACTTTACGAATGGAGGGCATGATTTTCCCAACTGTATCTTTTGTTTCCTACCAAGAAAAACTCCTATCTAGTATCGATATTCGTTGTAGTATCACATATTATATTCCTTGATTGATACAGCCCTAGCATTGGCAGCCATTTTATGCGACAAAATGAGTTGTAGGTATACACCTTTTTTTGTAGGTATTTCTAGTCCACTACATTATAGGTCAATGTCTCAATGCAATTCACAGACACAAAGCATCGAAATGTCAATGTCAACGTTACTACATTATAGGTCAATGGTGAATTGTGATGTGAAGTGAAGTTGAAGTCGGATCGTTCAGCCGTACGTTCATCGGCTGACGGCTCATCGGTCAACTCAACGGTAGAACAAGAAATGACGTTTCGTAAAAATTTCGATTCACATCACAAATCTCAATGAAAATTATTTTCTTGTGAAAATCATTTAAAAGCGTATTGACATAGCGTTGTGGCAATGCAATAATCCACGTACAGAAAAATGTATTTAATAACTGTAAAACGACGAGTGAAGTGCTCAATTTAACAACAGGCAATAAAACTTGTAAGTTCACTTCAAAGATTTCTTGTTATTAATTTTGCCCTCTCAATAATCTTGACATTCTTGTTTTACTCGTCTTAGTAAATGTATAGGATCCATTTTTTTTACAATTCTAGATATTTCACTATAAATAGATTGGGAAAATTAAAGTCAGGTTAGATTTTTTCGATTAAACTTGACACCTGATAAAAGTAAAACATTGCTTGTTTTTCGTAGATAATTCGCACATTGTATTGAAGATGGACGAGAAACGAGTAGCAGATTACTTTGTGGTAGCCGGGCTGCCGGAGGAGCCCGAATTGCTTGATGATTCTGACTCTGGCCACTTGAAAGGATATAGTACAAAAGCTCCTATCACTGATATAGGTAAGTTAATGTAGCAAAGTAAAAGTAAAATTTTTTTTTTTTTGTTTTTATGTAGGTACCAAACTTTACAAATTGGAACACTAACACATTAATTACACAAATACTGTTTAGTCTTAGACACATCATTGTTTAATTTGACATAGGTACTATTTTAAAACTTTTTGTAATCTAGAATGAGTTAGCAATGATATTTGAAATGTTGTCTATTGTCAACATCATGGAAAAATCCTACATTTATAAATGCATTCAACAAAAGATATTTTTCTAATTCCTTACAGGGTATTGTTTGACCACCAGTCACCTGATGTCAAGTGACGTGCTTTGTTTGGATTTGGATGCTGCATAGTGTATTATTGTTGCACTTGATAAAGCTTCATGATAAGCTATATTTCTGATGGAAAGTAAACATTAGTTGTGCTGACAAAATCTTGTATTACATTGAGCCTTTAAACATTGTAACTACCTACTCCATCAATGATTTAATTATATAGTATCAAGTGAATTTCTTAAAGGAAGTATTGATGTGGTGGGTTTTTTACCCAAACACATTTTGCCTGTGTGTGCATGCGCAAAGTATGTGAAAGGCTGAAAATGATGAAAGAATTAATAAGTACTAGGTATACTGGTCTCAATATATTCCATAAAAGCTGTGCCTTTAGGTTTCACCTCATTATCAGCCTTGCACGTTCCCACTGCTGGGACTCTGGCCTTCTCTCAGAGATAGAGTATGGGCTGTAATCTACCACGCTGGCCCAGTGCGGGTTGGTAGATGTCCTATGCCCTGGAATGTTGCAGTTCTTGAGCATGCCGGTTCCCTCACGATGTTTTCCTTCACCGTTTTGAGCGATGGCAAATCCGCACATAACTTATTAAGTCATAGGTGCGGAGCCGAGAGGTTTCGAACTCGGTGTCGGCGTCTTGTAAGTTGCACGCCTAACCGTTCAGCCACCATTGTTGTCATGCTGGTGAACCAATTATCATAGTAAAACGAAACCTATGACCGTAGGGGATAGTGTCATTAGTTCTGGAAATTATCTTTATAGATTTCATAATCAAACAGAGTCTGTTGCCAAGCTTCTATCAGTGTGTTTCGCCGCCTCACTTGAGAGCCAGAGCCCTGATCTATTGCAGCTTGTCACCACCTTCAACCACAGTGCACTTAATATCAATCTTAATGTCATGTAGTGAAACGCTACGCAGTAACATATAAAAAAACATTATGACACCATTTTAAACTAAAAATAAAGACTGTGCAGTTTTAAAATTTCATGTAGATTTTTCACATCTATCTGTTAATAAGTACACTACCATGTTCCAAATACAGAGTGTGTAAATAAGTGAGGATGTAATTAATCATTGAAGTCCAGTCCAGCTCAATGGATTCTCTAGGTCACATGTGTCCACTGTTTATTGATATTTTTGTCATACTTAGACTCGCTTGTTATTTTGCATAATTTATTCACTTAATGTCATAGCAAACAACTTGTATGTATTTATATTTAGATATAATGTAATAAATTGAGTATTCGAGAAAAAATGTTAATAACAATTGCCAACCAGAGCGGTCAGAGCTATTAATAGATAAATATAAAGCAATTTTTATTTTTTTGACATTCAGATTCCATCATCACATTTGAAATCTCTCTTATCTTGTATTCAAACCGAAATTTAATATCCATAAAAATTATTATGGTATCTAACAAAAGAACAAATCATATTATTTTTCCATATAAATAATGATTTAATATTTATCATTCATTCATATTACAATGCACTCTATTCCAAACCACATTTGTTGCAATATGTATTGAGTATTAAAAGATTGTGTTCTTGTGAGATGAATAATGGCTTACATACAACAAAATGTGGTTTGGGATCACATTACAAGAAACTGATATATCAGAATGCTTTGAATGCTTTCAATAGACTTTGCAGGTAATATGAAATATTAACCTTACCCTGTAGTTTCACCCACATACAAATTTCCATAGAATTTTCACCTCAATTTCTATACACGTACTAGTTGCGCCCCGCGGATTCACCCGCGTCTTCCTGCTATCCCGCAGGAACCTTTTTCCGGGATAAAAAGTAGCCTATGTGCTATCTTCATTCCAAATTTCATTCAGATCCGCTCAGTAGTTTTTGCGTGAAATAGTAACAAACATCCATCCATCCATCCATCCATACAAACGTTCGCGTTTATAATATTAGAAGTATATACGGATCTGTGACAAAATGATCAAGTCGCTCGCTTGATGGCAAACGTCACGCATGACTATTATAGGATAGTGTCACCCAGAATTCCGTTCAAAATCCTGTTTGGCAATGCACTGAGCTGGTCACCCTAAGATATCAGATAGTCAATCTCTTTACGCTTGTCATATCACTGTAAACATTACCCTGCAATCTGGAACATAGTAAAACATAACCTATGACACTCAGGAATAGAGTAGCTTTTTAAGGCCTTGGTCTTCACCCTGCAGGTGACAGAGAAACCTCATGCCGATCTGGGAGTAACGAAACTGTTGAAAAAATTAAATAAATTAGCTCCAATTTTTAGCCTAATGTTGGAGTATTTCTCTTAGCAGTGAAATAATTTACGATATCAAATCAGTTATTATTACGTCCTCCATTAAAATTCGCAAACTTTACCTGTTTTTAATGTTGTTATAGATTAGAAATAAAATACGATACTAAAATGTATGTCTACAGTCACTATATAAATAAACTACTGAGGAAATAAAATAACCCCACCCAGTTTTAAGAAAGATATCAGACGATTTTCAATGTTATTGATAACTGTTACATACATATTTTATACACTACTAGCTGTTCCCCACGGTTTCATCCGCGTGGGCTACATACGATAAAAATCATTTTATCACTTTTTAATCATCATTTTATTTTATCAATTTATCACGATAAAAAGTAACACATGTCCTTTCTCAGGCTCTAGACTATCTCTGTACCAAATGTCAGTATTTTAGGCGTGAAAGATAGACAAACAGAGTTACTTTCGTATTTATAATATTAGTAGGGATAGACTAGTTCTTCCCGAGGCGTTGTTCGCGTGGGCGATGGAAAACATTTTTCAAGTTTACTAGGGTTTATAATACTATCACATCACAGTACATAATAAGTGCGAAAGTTTGTGAGTGAGCCAGTGTATGTTTTTCTGACTTCTTCACACCGAACTGGCTCAACAGAGTGAAGTTTAAAATTTATAATTGGATATGTACCAAAAACACCATTTCATTTTTATTTATATAAAAAGACAGGTAAGCATTTGACCAGCATCACCCGCTTGATGGTGACAACAACGTCGATGATGGAGCATGCTTACCTAGAAGATACATATTCAAACTATTCATTCAATCTTGACTTGAAGGCTTTCAAATTATTATATATATCCGGAAACAAGGAAGCTACTTCAAGCAAGTAAGGTTTCAACTCCTTCGCTTGCCTACACATCAAGTTCCCAATAAACGTACCAGTTTTTGTGAAAGCCTATAAGTTCAAACGACAGGTCTAGGTCTCGAGTTCTGATTATCGGCTAATGAGTGAAACTGGTTCAATTTACGCTGTCCGAGCAACTAGAGCGCTTCCCTTATCGTGAAATGCCTACGAGCTTTACATTCCATCGAGTGGTGGGAGCCAGATTACAATTTTGTATATATTTTTTTCGTGATAAAGCTTATCAGCTTAAAGAGAGGAGAATTGAACTGGTGCATTAGGGTCATTTCTTGATTATTTTGTTACTGGATATCGGGATATCGGTTTACGGACATCGTACCCCATTACCCGGGTATTAGTCAAATAATATTGGCCCGTTTCAGTATAATATTATCCTCTATATATTATTTAAAACCAATCCTTTTAGTATTAAATGTAAAAGATTCTTGTTCCCGCGGAATGACAATGACTTGAGATGGTGTTTCTACGAGACAAATCTTAGATTTCCCTTTAATTAAATTCTACCCGGTAAAACTTTCATAGTGACATACTATTTAACCCGGAAAAGTACACGCTACTTATGGGACTCTCTATAATTATATACGCGGGTAAAATCGCGGTATGCAGCTTGTAATAATTATTTATGAATGAGCTACAATGTTATTGAGACTGCTCTATTAGTTGCTTCATTGAATGCCAATTGATAAATGCACCTAATAAAGTGTTGACATCTTGATGCTCATAAACACAGATGAGTATTAACTAGGTAGGTAGTAACTAATAAGTACCTACGAGGACGTAAGAGAGTAAAAATAACCTGTTTAACAAATTAATTGTAAACAAAGCTCATCACTGGGTAGGCAACTATACTTATATGTACATGCCATCTATATGACGTGAAGCGAAATACCACTCGCTGATTAATCACAAAATCTCGAAAACTACAACTTGAGAAGTTGAAATTTGGCATGCGCACATGTATGACTATAGCCGCGCCCCGCGATCACAATCACGTTTTTCAAGTACAGCTATCCCATAAGAACCTTTTACCGGAACAAAAAGTATCCCTGCCCAATACAGTTCAGTGCCACCCAGAATTTTGAACTGCAATGCTCTCGTCACCTTGAGAAAATAGTGCGTTTGATGCTCCAATGCTTTAGAAATTGTGGTGATAAGTGAAGCCAGAACTTTCAACATTACAGCAAGGCCTCTGTATCAAATATCAAAATACAGAAGCCCTTACGCAGTGCCCTTAATTGATCAACAAAGGGGTTCAAACGTATGACCTCTACCATAAATTACCATTGATTCACATCACATCGACTGTTCGTTGCAATCGTTGAATCTTTTGATCCTGCGCAAGAGTTCATTGCCACGAACCACTAGACTTGTCAATAGAAACACATTGTTTGTCTGTTTGTCTGACGTAACAACGCACGCATTCTTTTGTATTATGAATCGTTAATTAGTCTGGCAGATAGCGGGTATGTTTACGTTTCGGACAATGTGGATCGTAATGCTTTTACAAAGTTACTATACTGTGAGGTATACATTACTATACATGTACCATATGACTTGTTATTGGTCGGTGCCACAGATTACTTTATAGTTAAATCGTGATAGAAGCCAACCATTGTATTCTGAAGTACAAAACTTCTAAAATTATATAGGTATAATCTATGTACATCGTCTTTGAATTAAAGTCATAGTAATTATCTATACTATGTATAATAATATTGTATACAATTCAATCTCCTGACTGATTCATTGACATGTCAACGCACAGCGTCAATCGTTCGTCTAGAGACATGTAATATGGAGAGTTCCTTTGGTAGTGTAGGGGTGTACATAGGGTTTTTAAAAATTATCTCGTTAATATATTAATGTTTGCATGGGAAAATATCAAGTCCCACGCGATCTAAGGTAAGCCGTGGGGTAAGTCACTAGTTTATTCATAACATTGCAAAGAAGGTTACTTGATCGGTTATGATAGCAAATCTATTGTTCAATGTCTTCAAATAATCAATAGCTTGATGGTAGGGCGTTTTCATTCATGCAGTATTTTTTTCTTCAATTATTGCAGTTTTAAAAGTACTTTTTACAATATGTACGGTCGATAAGGACTGGAATTCCTTGCCGGAGTCTTATGTTTCCCGATCGCTACAGTATGGGAATCTATCTTCAAGGCAAGAGTGAACAAGCCCTTCTAGGTATGCGTGCTACACCGTCGACCGCACCATGGCTTGGCCACAGGCGAGATGGTGGTCAAATACACACCTATCTATACTCTATACAAATAAATAAAGTTTAAGTGTCTGTTTGTAATTTCAAGTTAACAGCTTTTCACTAAATGCATACGTAATATATACGGTACTCACATCAAATAATCAATTTTAAAACTTTTTGATTGTATGTCTGTTTGTTCTGACTAATCTCTGAAACGGCTGAACCAATTTTGACGGGACTTTCACTTGCAGATAGCTAATATTATAAGGAGTAACTTAGGCAGGCTATTTTTATTTTAGAAATTTGAACTCTGTGGAAGGTCTTAGGATACTTATTATCGCGATGAACTGTAGTTCGCTCGGGTGAACCTGCGGGAAACAGCTAGTTTGCAATAAAAAAAAATGTATCCGCGATTTTGTTCTTCAAATCAAGTTGAGTTTCTGTATAAACGATACAATGACACCTGGTTTTTGTGCAAGGTCACGTTTTGTGTCTACAGAAGGCAATAACAACTCGAGCGCCGCATAAGGAAGCTTGTTTCCAGGTAGGTATAGGCCCTATTGAACCGTGCAATGAAACTGATCGATCTACCAATAAACTAATATTGATTTTCTTCGAGGAACATAAAAATCAAGGACTTTAAAACGTTTAAAGTCTTCAAACTGTAACTCTATGTTATGAACTTGTGACTAACTAGCTGTGGCCCGTGGTTTCACCTACGACGACTACAGTTTATTTAACTATGTGCCTATGTGCTTCCCCAGGGTTCAAACCATCTCCATATACAAATTTCATTTAGGTCTGTTTAGCGGTTTAGGCGTGAATAAGTAACGGACAGACGAGAGTTACTTTCTCGTCTACCTACTACGGAAGGATTATTACTACGCAAATAATGTTTACAGATGGATAAAGATATTATTCAATGAATGCCTATAAACTGTAATTTTGGACCCTAAGGTCTTATAGTACCTACATTCTAATGGTACAGCTTCGCGGTGCTATTAACATCGATCACATCTCTCTGCATATCAATGGCTATGAAACATATAATTTAAAGTGGTTGGGTAACACGGATTTTGCGAGTTCAACTGACAACTGACTATGATGAGACGATGCAATAATTGTGCAAAGTAAAACAGTATTTCAATATTTGTTAAGTGTATTCTTGAAGTTGTTATATTCACAACTCTACCATTTTGTCCACAGGCATAGTGTTCCCGAGTCTAGGCGAGAAGGTGCCAAACGACTTTGATGTAGTAGAACTGACCCCTACTGGTCTACCGGCCGACCTGAACCATGGCTCCGTGCGATCTACGGAATGCTACCTCTGCATACGGCGGGGAAAGGATCGACCGCCGCTCGTTGATATCGGTAATAAATAATCTGTCTGTATCCCTAGTACAAGTTTTGAAAACTACAAAAGTTTTCGTAAACGTCAAAGTTTACTACCGCCAACTTGTCAAAGTAGCAAAATTCTAAAAGTAACTCGAACGGAACCCTCCGCGTTTTAGAAAGGCGTGCTGAAAAAATGTATGGAAGGAAACGAAGACTTTTATAGTTTTTGTAAACTATTAAAACCTGTACTAGTGTTGCTGTTATTACATGTATCCAAGTAACTATTATAACGAGAATGTCCTAGGCCGAGTAGTCATCTGTTGGTATCTCGTTGACGCAACTTGCTCGACCTATAGTACTGTTGTACTGTATTGTTTTCTATTCGAAGCTTTATATTGGAGTCAGATATACACGGAGAAAAAAGAGCTTCCGAAATACCGTTTTTCTTCTGAGTCAAAAGGGAAGGATTTGTGATTTAGAAGGAAAACTAAGGTAAAACAAGGAAGGAATCGGTCTTGGAAGGTAAGACTCAGAAGGAAAGTCAGATTATTTTTCTCAGTGTATATCGAAATAGATAACGCAAGTGGGTGCCCTAAGTTTGAGCAAAGCTCCCAACTCTTACGCGGTAAATTTCTGTCCAATCTCGGTCGGCGTCCCAAAAACACACCAGACGAATACACAAAAAATGCCCAATTGCGCCATAGTGAACTGTAAAAACACTTCGAAAGCAGTTGGCCGTGCGGATGGAAATGTTTCGTTTCATCAGTAAGTAGTTAAGTAACAAGGTAAAGGTGAGTACGGATAATGTGGCGCGCAATGCTTTCATACAAAATTGACGCACTTGCGGTATCTAGTTCAATCTATATCTGTGGTTGAAGTTTCTCAAGAAGAGGATTACTAAACAAACACTGGTTTTTAGCGTAACCTCATAAACCTACTCCATTGTCCTCGGGTTTTCCTCAATTAAGACCCATTCATTTAAAAGTGCGAAAGTTGAACGCTTCCTGAAGTAAAAAATACTAGTTTGCTGTCTATTTTCCATTTCATGTTTTTTTTATCCATCGTTCCAAATCGGTGAAGGAAAACATCGCGAAGAAACCGGCATTTCCAAGAACCACAAAATTCAAGGGCATGCGACATCTGCCAATCCGCACTGGGTTAACGTGGTAGATTATGGCCCGTACACTCTTTGATAGAAGACTTCTGTCCCAGCAGCACCAGATAATGATGAAATATTACAAATTGCCATTTAACAATTGTTCTAGGACTGACTCAGCTAGGAGGTAGTATTGTGATCGCTACTCGTTAACTTTTATTCCGTTCGCGGTATGCGTGGGGTGCTAGAAATTGTAGTGGTAGGAGTTAAATTGACCTACATATTGTAAGAACTCAGTAGGTTGGCTTGTGATTTCATCGACCAGTAATATGACCATCAGAATAACGTATCACGGTTGGTGTCCTATTCCATATTAATGGAATGCACTGAGAAAAACATTCGGACTTTCCTTCTGAGTCTTACCTTCTAAGAATCGGTCCTTCCCTTTTTTACCTTAGATTTCCTTCTGAATAACAAATACTTCCCTTTTGACTCAGAAGGAAAACGGTATTTCGGAAGGTCTTTTTTCTCCGTGTAGACTTAAAATATTTTCAGTGCACACTTTCAGTATAAAATCTACAACTATTCAATTGTAAATAAAATCAAATGAATGCATTGGTAGCTGCTGTACAGTAATTTACCAGATACGGACTGGTGTTAATTACCCCTCCGGTTGTGGATTTATCTGGCCGCCCGATAAAAAGAGCGAAACTGCCACCGATTTCCCTCCGATGACGAATAGACTAATTGAGTAAATAACAAAATTCGTCGTCAAAAAAAATTATAATCTGGTCACGAAATTGTTAGTAAAAAATTTAAATGTGCATTTAGATCGTCGAATTACTTTTAAGAGTCAATAGCTATATTTATTCGCGTCACCTTCAAGAATATTAATTATTCATGTTTAGTAAATTAGCATTAGCGGAAATACATTAAAAAAAACGATAAGACAGAGCTACGCAAGTAAAAATAATCAACTATGCATTTAAATGACAAAATTCTCGTATCTTCGACACGTGCGCATTATATAAGATACTCGTATATTGTGTGTACGCGCACTGATAAAAACCGGCTCAAAAACTACGATCAGTATTACAAAATTGACATGCCTAAAAAAGTTAATCCATCAAAATAAAGTGAGGCATTCTCCGCATGACGTCATTGTTCGAGATAAAAACCACAACTGATATAGTTTGTGGCAGAGATATTGTTTAGAGAACAATATAAAATGCAGTAGGGACATTTAATATAAATTTACATATTATTTAATCATTCATGTAAATTATATCTGTTAATTTTTCTTTTTCGTCACAGAGATTGTAATACAATTTTTAATTTGATATTGTCGCTGTGTAATGAGTTGACTAATGATAAATAACAAATAAATAAAAACATACATACGTGGTCGTTATATTATCGCTCCCATTCCAACACATACTTAATCGAGAAACAAAAATAATTTGTTTACGAATTTGAAACTAGCCAATTCTGTTTTTATATGAAAATTAACATCTATATAATATGTACGTCACTTAATATCACGTGACTTGTGATCAAACGCTACCTTGTAAGATGTAGTCTTCATACTGTTGTACTTAAATGTACGTTGCATTATTGCTCCAGTGGCCACGACAATGAATTGATTCGACTTATTGTATCGACACGAGCCACCTTTTTTGCGGCTTCCAAATTATGTACTGAGGTTCGGACGTGCTTCTCAGTTGAGTCAAGCAACATAGTCGAATAATCCCGTTAGATGCCAGGTTGAGTAGCTAGATGTTATAATAATGTACTATGTATGACGCTAATGGCTTTACGTTTCAAGGCAGCGCTCTAAGCCTCTATAGGGCAAATTTATAAATATTTAAATTTTACTACTACAGTACTACACCGTGTTTAGATGTACTTGCGTATCGGCTATTTATAACTTTGAACCGTAATACTGAGGACAGAAGACTGATTTGTTTATGTGCAAGGTAGATAGAAGCTGTTACAGGCCCTTATTATGTAATTAGTGTTATAGACATAATTAAGCACCTGCGACTTTGTATGCAACCATTATAACAGATGTTACCCCTGCTTGTAAGAACCTCATCATTAAAATATTTCTCAATAATTCAGGTCACTCAAGAAGCCATTAATGTTAAATACTACATGACGACGAACTCGTTTTAATAATAGATTTAATTGAAAGATTTCTAGATCACAGCAACATTTTAATACTCTTGCACGACAAATTACAATCTTAAAATATTCTTATTTGTGCCGAAATTGCTATCTGTCATCAGCTAAATGTAAATGTTTGCCAAACTATTTAATAAAAATAAAAACAGTAGCAATAAAAATAGATTAAAGTCTAGCGCTGATGACACACAATTTTCTAACTAACGCCGATGGCTCAGCGACCTAAAGCGCGATTCGGCCTCCGAAACGAGACAGTTCTTCACTCTATCCTAAGCAATTTCAGTCCAGTTCTGGATTTCGCATAGATCCGCTTCAATTGCGTCCTTTCAGCGGTGTCTGGGGCACTCGGTTTATTAATAAGTTGTCTATACAAACTTTATCTTATCCTACAGGAGTCATGTACGACGGCAAGGAGCGGCTTATGGCCGATGCCGAGATGGTCCTCAAATCGTTCGGCGATCGCGTTGCGAACGTCAACAATTCCACCGCCAAGACTTACATTACGTACAGACGCGCACACGTCAGCGCACCGTGTAACGCACTGGTCGTCGTCGATGTGTGCGTGATTGTAGCTAGCAAAGGCGAGGTGCCGCCGCACGCGTTCTGTATGATCTCCAAGAATTTGAATAAAGGTTGGTGTTATCCATAGAATCCATTTTAAAGCGAACTCAGTGGTTGTGACATCGTCTTGGATCCTACAATGAGCTTGAGCTTTCGGTGAAGGAAGACAGCTTGGTGGTAGGGCATTTTCTAGTGCCATCCTCAAGATAAGAATCTATCGCCAAGCAATTATCGGTATGTTCTGACGGCCCCACTTGAGAGCCAGATCCCAATCCAGGTGTAGCATGGTGCCATCTTCGACCACATCGTCACTTCATATCAGGTGACTTGTGATCAAAACTAAAGGGTAAAACAAAAAATTAGTAGTAGATTTTTGGATGGGGGCAATGTCCTTACATTATGACTACATCAAAACTTGGTGATTGGTCAAAATAAAGTGCTTCGATCACCACTCGCCAATCGGGGGTTAATTGACCCCTTCCTTCCTAGGTTCGACTACAAGACTTTGTTAAGGAGGAGCCCACCTAGAAGAGTATGATATAATTAAAATAACGTTTCTTTAACATTGCAGGTCTAATGGGCAGCGATGTGTTTTTATGTTACAAAAAGTCAATGAACCGTCCACCGCTAATCGCTTACAAACCGGAAGTTTTATTCAGGTACTTATATACTTAGTCATATCATTTTTTTTTGTTGCTATAGTTTGGTATTAAACTGGCTGCCAATTTGAATAAATTAATCTGTCCTCGACACCGATTAGGGATATACTTTGAAGCAGCAAGATTTACAACAGCTTTAGTTCCTGTACTAATAACTCAAATCAAAAGTGAACATAAAACAAACAATTCTAAAATTCACTCAAATTCTTTAAGCTGCTTTAGCGTGAAGAAGTAACAAACATACTTAATCACGTTTTGCGTTTATTAAATAAGTATGATATGATTCGATATCTATTTGCTTGGTGATATATTTTCTAGTGCTCGGCTGGCTAGCTACCATCCTCAAGTTAAGAATCGGTCGCCAAGCACCTATCGGTGTGTTCCGGCAGCCCCACTTGAGAGCCAGTTCTAATCCAGGTGTAGCGTAGCGCCACCTTCGACCACATCGTCCAGAAAGTTCAGACTGAATTCAAAAGCGAACTCTGTCTTTGAAAATTAATGATAATTGATACTTTCTCGTGCCGGTGAGTCAGTGAATTATTCTAATTAGCATTGGCTACAAGCTACAATGGGCCTACCGAAGCGTGAACTCAGAACTTTTGTTACGACATCCACATGCACAAAACCAGTAGCGAATTTGATTGCATTTTAAATAAAAATGCGTTTTGTGTTATCTATTGTAGCCTTTGTTACTGATGTCATAGTTGTCAGCGTATGAATAAGCTTTGTAGGACTTACAATTACGATCTATGCTAATATTATAAAGTGGTAAAATTTGTTTGTTTGTATGTAGGGGGTTATCTCCTAAACTACTGATGCGAATCCAATAATTCTTTCTCTATTATGGAGCTGCATTATATCTTGAGTGTCATAGTATGTTTTATTCTGATAATGTAGAAGTTTTCAGTACGAAAGCACGATATTTGTGAAACAAGTCGAAGATATATGCGAAAACTTGCTGCTTTATCAGCTTACATTGTTCAAATAGTTATATTAGGGTTGTAATGTAAGCGTCCAGTACCGTGACATGGATATCTGTCTCCCTAAGGAAGAGATGACGTATTTTCTAGTTTTAACAGATGTATTTTGCTCACACCAATAACTTTCTCCTACAGGTATCCAACAGTAGACCGCCGTAGCTTGGCGTTTCCCTCATCAGTGCCACTGTTCTGTCTACCGATGGGGGCAACCCTAGAGTTGTGGCCCAACACCGCGGCCACGCCGAAACCAGTGTTTTCAACTTTTGTACTCACTGTTGCTGACGCTACTGATAAGGTATAGTTTTAAATAAAAAATTTTAAGGATAATTATCACTGGAATTTACATTTCAAGGTCTGTGTTTGTCACCTTGAAGTTCCAAATACTTAGTAATTTTAACTGCAAATACAGCAATAGCGAGCGATGAAGTAACATTAACATTAGGTGACGGTGACCGCTTACCATTAGGCAGGCCGTGTGGGTGTGATTGTTTGCCACGCTATAACAAAAAATGTCAAATATACTCACACGAACTAAACTGTTTGATATTAGTGGGATAACCATCATTATCATCATTAGCAGGAAAAAGTTCGCTGTTGAACGTAGGCCTCTCCCTTTGAACGTCACCATGAATGGCTATTAGCCATTTGCATGCATTACGACTATAAAATAATAGTAACTGGGTATTTTTGTAACATAGCGCGAGACCACAAATTATCTTATGTTATGGGACGCAGTAGTCGAAGATGGCTTCATGCCACCTACCTCGTTCCGATCGTCTTGATTAGGAACTGGCTTTCAAGCAATGAGTATTAGTTATGGTATTTGAACTCTTCGGAACTTTTCAGGTTTACGGCTCAGCAGTGACGTTCTACGAGAAATATCCTCACACGCAACTTACGGAGTACCAAATGGACCAGCTGGGGTGGCGAGTGGGCGTCACTCACAACACACACTCGCTGCACGCTAACAAATGCGTGTGCTTACTGTCTAGGTGGCCGTTCAGCGATACATTTGAACGGTGGCTGCTGTTTATGCTTGTGAGTATTTATTAGAAACTTGCGGTTCCACACACGTTTTTCTCATTAACCCGCACGAATCTTTGAAAGAGTAGCCTGTGTGTTACTTTGGCTAGGGTACATCCATAAATAATATCGGAAGATTTTCTTAGTTTTTTGAGACCTCCCCGTTTTTGTTATAGTTGGCAACATTTGTGTTACCCTCCCCCTATGAGACGTCACATATTTTGCAATTACAAAGACACTAAAGTATTTCGTTAGATCATCTTTGTTTTGAGTTTTAATGCTTCAGATTTATACAAGTGACGTTACGAAGCGTATAACTTGTCTCTCTCTCACACTAACTATGTCATACTTCGTTGATCCCCTTCTTCCCCCTTAACGTTGCACTTAACTTACGGACGGCCTCGTATCTCCATTCTAAATAACATCATGAGAAGGAAACAGACAGAGTTCTTTTCGCGTTTATAATAACACAACTTTGGTCTTTCTTTTACAGGAAATGTCATGGAGTAAACAACCGTTGACGGTGCCCATTGAACGGTACATTACACATTTGTTAGAAGAAGTACCTTTTCCTGAGCCGAGCATACTATTGCAGGTAAATATTTTGCAAACTATCGTATAGCGATTTGCCTCACGGCTTTGGGCCGCGTGGTTGTTGATATTTTTGCTATGCAAACTTGATTATCCCATTTGATGTACTTTTCTTTGTGCAGTCACCCCTACACCACCAAAGAAAGCTACACTCTTAATTTCAAGTCTACATCTATGTACAGCTGTTTATTCTGTATGTTGTCTTTCATTTAATCTTTATAGATTAGTAATAATTACTACATAGTGAAGATATGATGGATCGGAAAGCGAAAAGTAGCTGTAATATTATTCTAACTAAACTAACTGAGATGGCACAATGACCCAAAAATGATTCTTGGCCTCCAATTATAAAAGATGCGACTTCGGTCTATCGAGCACAACCTCGTGGAGTTCACGCAAGTCCTTTGTGACTTCGTCTCTCTAGCTATACCTGGGGTGGCCGACCGTGGCCAAGCCAGCGCAGTCGTTGCGATTTAATGTCACCAACCACGGTGGGCTGGACCACTATGTGTTTGATTTCTTGGCTTTTCCGAATCCTCCGCATGCCATTTTGCCGGCGAGTTGGACCCAATATCTTTCTGAGAATTTTACTTTCCGCTAGTGTTAGTGTCCAATATTATTCTAACTATTATTAATTGTGCGCTATACCAGCTGTCGCCTACTAACCCCGACGCTCGCGTGATAGTGACGCACGGCGACGACCAGCCGCTGGTCCGCAGTGGCGCCTCCTTCCGGCATCTGCTGCTCAACCTGGGGCCCGACAACTGCCTGCTGCTGCTCGCGCTGGCGATCACGGAGCAGAAGATACTTATACACTCCCTCAGGTGAGACATGGCGCTTAGTCTCGAGCTGTCACTGACGCACGCATTTCTCATATGATAATAGTGTCATCGAGCCGGAAAACGGCGAATACGTCTGGTACCGGAACCAGACCGGAACAGATATGGAATTGTGATATTTTACAACTTACAAGTAGTATTTGATCATTGGTCACGTGATGTTAAGTGAGGCTGTATACTATACGTGGATTGGCTCTGGCTCCCAAGTGGGGCTTCTAGAACACACCAATATGCTTATTGCTTCACGACAGATACTAATTAGACACAAAGTTAGAGGTATAGGTTGGGACTTGCGAGGTATATCTTATCCCTGACCAAACGATAAGTACTTACTTCTTGTATGGATGCTCCTTTCTCAATCCTTTCTTGCTAATACTACATTACATTTCTATTTTCAGGCCAGATACGTTAACAGCCGTATCAGAAGCTGTATCGAGTCTACTATTTCCCTTCAAATGGCAATGCCCTTACATACCATTATGTCCACTAGGTAAGTTCCGACATCTATTGTATTCAACAATATTGTGTTACGGTGTGGCAAAATTGCGCTTCAATATCGTTAAATTAAGTACTGAATAAAACAATAATTCATATGGTTTTCAGGTCTAGCAGAAGTTTTACATGCGCCTTTACCATACTTAATAGGGGTCGACTCGAGGTTTTTTGATTTATACGAACCTCCAAATGACGTAACGTGTGTCGACTTGGACACGAATAATATAACAGTAAGTTGCATTCCAACTATTTACTGCAAGTTCATCAGCCTCACTTGAGTTTCTTGCGTGATAAAATTGAAAATGACGAAATTCGCTGAAGAATCAAAATAATCGACAAAGAAAGTGTAAGTTCAAGTGGCAATGGGCAGGACACATCGCTCGATGAACCGATAACCGATGTAGAAGAAAGGTTATCGAGTAAACGAACCGGAAGACGTTCTGTAGGTGTTTCATCTTCCATCCCATATCTCCTTATATATACGAGTATAGATATTTCTTTCAGTTATTAAGTTTTTTAATGAATTGTGTTTTACTAGATTCATTTTTGCAGATATGTGAATCACAAAGGCATATATCGCTGAAACTGTTACCGAAAAGACAAGCGAGGGCACTTCGTCATACATTGGATTTGCTTCATGGAAAGATAAGGCCATGTACGAATGATTTTATAGTCGCATTCTTTAATTTACTTGAAAACAATTCATGTTTTAATTTTATATTCTTGTAATTTTAGCATCGCCAGTACATCACACTAGTGAGGGTAAATTCAACGGCGAACCAACTACGAGTTTAGATAGGGACTTTCAAAAACGGAAAAAGGAGGTAAGTGACTAAAAGCCAAGCTAAAATCCTACTACATAATATTATAAACGTGAAAGTTTGTGGGTATGGATGGATGTTTGTTACTCTTTCACGCAAAAACTACTGAACGGATCTGAATGAAATTTGGAATGGAGATAGCTTATACCCTGGATTAACACATAGGCTACTCTTTATCCCGGAAAAAGGTTCCTGCGGGATAACGGGAAGGCGTGGGTGAAACCGCGGGGCGCAACTAGTTGATCAATAAAATCATTTGAAATGATTGTTCAAAAACTATATTAATCTTCATAATATTAAGAACTCTCAAAATCAAAATGGGATAGCGCAAATGAAACACGTTGAACATGTTTAAGCCAAATCCTCTATACCTAATGGTAATGGTATGGTGGTATGCACTCTACAGATTATAACACTTTTTTAATTTCAGTATGCGTTAGAATTGAAAATTCAAGAGGCATTCCTTCGGTTCATGGCAGTTACGTTACAAGGGTATAGGAGTCACCTGATTCCGATAACAAAAGCGCCCACTGTTGGGACTACGGATCCGCAGGCGCTGTTTCACATGGACGCTTTCCTTAGATCTAGGGAAAAGGTAAATTATCAATTTTCTTGATTAGGTATTTCAGGAATGTTTTAGGAATCTTCTTTTTATACTGTGAGTGAGCAAGGTGAGCCGGTTTTTAGCTTGATGTTTAACGTAGTTCGCATTCCACTTCCACCCCCTCTATCAGTTTTTGTTCTATATGTGCACACAAGCAATGCCAATCATTCAAAACAGTGAAAATTTCGTATGGAAACCGGCATGACCAAGAATTATAAAACTTAACACCATTGTGTTTTTTTTTTGTAATGATGAGGTCGTTGATAAGGCAATGGCCTAGAAGGCCTCAAAATTATACTTATCAGGAAATTGGCAGGGTTTTCCACTCCTTCGTCCATAGCTTTACTAATGTCAAAACGTAGCGTTTTGTGCAGATGATATGATGCCGTACGTCTTGTTGGCCGATGGTAGAATGGTGATGGTGAATTGTGTCATTCAAAAAGCCGCGCTGCAACACCAGGGTGGATTACATTCCATACTCTCTCTGAGAGCAACCAGTGGTGGAAATTTATGAACTTGTTTTTAAAACTGACCCCTTCTTTTCTCATTAAAGGTTGATTCTACCTTCCAGACGCAACACCGCTTCTTCAGCCTAATGATGCGCACGCAAATGTTCACGCGTTTCATCGAAGAGCGCTCCTTTGTTTGCGACGTCGACCAAGGGCTCTCGTTCTTTGATGAATGCATAGAACGAGTGGCGAATGGTGATGAACAGCTGTTAGGGATTAATGTGGGAAATGCTTCGGAGAGAACGGTTTTTGTACTGCCGCCTGATCCGCCTGACCCTGGTAAGTATCTTTTATTAGTGACGAGACGTGTAAGTCAGTTGCCTAATAGTAAGCACCACACTTGCCCATTACAGTTCTTTGGAACCCAGAATTTTTGACTTCGACAATTCGTCATCCTGAGATATTAAATCTCTTTATGCATAGTGGCTGGGCATTTCAAGTGCTCGCCTGGCTGGTAAGAACCCTCAAGGTAACAATTAGCCCCATTTGAGATCTAGTTTCCAATCCAGACGTAGCTTGGCGACACCTTCGACTACATCGTCAATTAACATCGGATGGTCAAATGCTACTATGAAAGAAGTAATTTCACTGGAAAGCCATTCCTTTCGGGAAACGGTAATTTAATTTTTGCAGAATTATAGTAATATTTTTCCAAGGATTGCCTATCATACCTGATCTAAATTCTTACAACGACACAAGATTTATCGCAGTATTTATGAGGTATAGCAATATTAAAGTTTTTTTCCAGAGCTAAGCTACAACTACGAGGTGTTCGAGCTGGACAGCGAGCTGATAGCGTCCTGCGGATGCCGCGGCGGCGGCGGCGGCACATTACGCCAACCCGCCGCGGTGCTCGCCTCCGCGGAATCGCTAGCGGACGCGGAACCCATGGCCAGGCGGACCAAGCAGGAGATAGCTGCTGCTCAGAGGTGCGCTCGCAATCAAAATTAAAAATACACAGTACATCATCATCATCCGGAAGAAGTCCACTGCTGAACATAGGACTCCCCCCTTTAACGCCACCATGAATGAACGGTTATTAGCCATTTGCATCCATTAGCTCCCTGTGATTCTTACCACCTCGTCGGTCCACCTAGTGGGGGGCCTACACAGTACATACAATGTCAGTAAAAATATATAACAAACTACCTGACAAATTGAAATAATAAGATCAATCGTTTTTAATCGGTTGCTTCTATAGCTGTGTTCGCGTCACGTTAGCATCCAACTATGAAATCGAACTTTCCCTTTACACGTCACTTTTGGCTCAACTTGTTTACTGGGTACTATATAATTATATATATAGCAATGTAGAAGCGGACCGATCCATTCTAGTAATTTTGGAGGAAGTCGTTTATATTGTAGTTGTATTTGTCTATTAGGCGCACGTGTACCCTTCGATCTACAAAGATTCAAAATCGTTTCTGCACAGCCAAGTTTACTAGCTCAACTTGTTTGCCGGCCACTGTACCGGATTCGAGTCTATATCTTCTCTTATTTTAATTACTAAGATCTCATGTACTGATAATTAATTGACTACATAACATCATCAGAATAAAGCTCATCAACCAAAAGATCTTCTTTAAATACGTTTACCATTTCAGATTGGCCCGCAAAGCGAGCCTGTCGCCGGAAGCGTGGGCAAAGTGTCTACTCGGCGCTTGCTATTCACTGTACTTCCTATCGTTGCCATGTCGACTGTCCCTGAACCGTGGGAAGGAACTAGCGACTCTCAGAAATGCGTACGAGTTGTTAGAGCGGGCGACGAAACTTAAAGTTCCTTGTGATGAAGTAAGTACCTACTTAATTTTGTTTTGAAGGTTGGAAACGTCAGGATGTTTTGGTAAGTGTCTTGGGGAGAGTTCTTTAATCATATCGTCATGTGGAACAAAGCAATTTAAAATGTTCATATGAAAGAGTTTTTGAGCGAAGGTGTTGGGGTTGAAATACGCAATAAATTACCCACAGGTATGCTACAGAGTGATGATGCAGCTGTGCGGAATCCATTCCGTGCCGGTTTTAGCCGTCCAGTTACTTTTCCAAATGAAACGCGCCGGCCTCCAACCCAACGCGCTAACTTACGGATACTACAACAGATGCGTGCTCGAGGCGGCATGGCCACAGGATATGCCAAGGTAAATTTCTTACTAAAATATTCCTACTATTACTTAGCGGACGGCCGAATGAACACTCTTGTAGGTCATTATGTAGTGCTCGCCAGGCCAGGTACCATCCTCAAGTTAAGAATCTCGCCAAGCATCTATCAGTGTGTTCCAGCAGTTTGAGAGCCAGTTCCCAGCCCAGGCGTAGCGTGGTGCCATCTTCGAACACATCGTCACTGGACTTATGGTCAAACGCTGCGCTGAAAGACGGGGTTTTTTTTTATTATCTTGCCCATATTTCAATATGGCTCCCTTACAAAAAGCAGTTCAAATAAGAGTATGTCTTATTGGTTATTGGACAAAAGTGCTGAGATATTCATATCAACGTGTAAGGCTTCGCGCGATACAAAAGGAGTTTAATCACAAAAGAAGTGAAAAAAAAATCGAACAAAATCTAGTTATATTAATTAAGACATTTCTATTTGTAGCGGTGCTCAACTGCTGTGGAACAAACTTCGGATAGCAGTCGTGGGCGCGGCGTTGTTCCGCAAAGCTGGCGCTCAAAGGGCCAATCGCGCTGCGGGCGCTGCATTAAACACCTTACCTACTGGAAGTAAGTGAATGTGCCTTTATCACGTCACGTATGAAAATAGACGAGTTGGTTTAGAACAATCTTCATTAAAACATATACTAATTGTTCCCAGGTAGCGGTACATTGCCACGCGTTCGTTCGGCTGCGGCGGTTGTGGAAGGCGCTGATTTGGCGAGCTTGGCGGGGCTAGCGGCCTGCGAACCCGCCAATAGTCGTTCTAGTCTCGACTCCGGTTAGTGCTCTTGAGTTATACACATTACAATCTATTTATTTACTAGCTGCGTTAAAAGTATCATATGTCCTTCTCCAGGATATGGTGATATACCAAATTTCATCATAATCCGTTCTGTAGTTTTTGCGTGAAAAATTAACACATATCCATCCATCCGTCCTCACAAACATTTATTACCTACATTTATAACATTAAATATGAGGCTGATGTGCCTATATTATTATGCTCTCTTGAACTTAAGCAATTATTTAGCACTAGTTAACATTGTAATAATTATATACGGTCGAATAAAAATAGAACTGCTGCCGCAAACAGAATATAAATGTGATATTTTTCCTACTTGGCTCAGCACCCCAAAATATGCCTCCAAACGAGAGAGCGCCACGCTGTTCTGAGCTATTTCAACCCCGTTAATATCATTTCAATACGATCCTGGCATTCTATGTTCTCAATAACTTCATCAAACAATACGTGTTTGTAGTTTGTTAGGATCCAGTTTTTTTTTTATACTTCTCTAGTGAATCTTGTATTTTTGCTGTTTTCTGTTAAGTGTGTGGCCGCGAGCAAGAGGCCCGTTCGAACGCGTTCGAGGCGCTGTGCCGGCGCGGCAACATTGTTCGGGCGCATCCGCAACGTGCGCAAGCGCATGGGATATCCACTGCCGCTGGTATTCTTATATCGGGTAAGTTAAAATGTCTATAATCTGCATTTGGACAAAATAATAACTATTTTAGGGGATCAGAAAGTAGGTAGTACTGTCGACGGCAAAAATTTCTGAACATACGCATCTTTTTAAATTTTCCTGAGCATTTATACACCTAACTTGGCGTATCTGTGTCTCATTTGGAAACTTACTTTTGTCGCTGACTTCCATCAGCTAGGTATAATTTAGTCATTGGATTCATCCGCCTATTGCGTATCCACTTCTGGGACACAGACCCTCTCTCAGAGTTCGGGCTATAATTTACCACGAATTATTGTGGTTCTCAGACATGCCGGTTTCCTGACGATGTTTTCCTGTACCGTTCTGAGCGATGGCAAATCTGCACATAAATTACTAAGTCATAGGTTGAGATAAGATTCAAACTCATGATGGCACCTTATAAGGCGCAAGTGTTACCGTTCGGCCATCATCAACTTCCAAGTAAAAAAGTCATTGGTTGGCTGTTTCAAATGTAAGATTATAGGTTTATGATTGGTCAAAATTAAAACACTTAGCGGATAAAAATAGCGTAATCCCATCTTATGAAACTTGCAGGCGTGCCATCGAACCCAGACTTGAGTACGAGTGCGAGGCCTAGGAGTAACTCGCTAGGAAGTGAGGAGCCGAGTCACACCGCAGCCGACGCACCGCTAACCATACCTGAAAAGAGACAGGTAGATAAATAAGCTTAATTACCAAACTACGCCGTTACTATAATGTTCTAAAAACAAAACCGTCCAAAACAAAATTGCCATGTGTAATAAATAGTTTCAAAAGTAGGAGGCAAAACCACAATGTAAGAAAACAACATAAAACAAAACAAAAGCCAATTAGAATTAATGCTTATTAGAGTTCATTTTCATCTTTGAGCACAGGAATCTATATTTTTACTTACGGTCGGTTTCAATAACCGATCTATCCACAATTGCCCTACTGGAGATGGAAGTTTGACATAAGCTCCATAGAAGTAATGTCAAATTTATGTCAAACCGTGGATAGATCGGTTATTGAAACTGGCCGATAATGGAACAAGGAGTCTCAGATCGAAGGCACTTTCTGTAATTTGCAATTCATTTAATAATAACCATTAATTTAATCATTTATTTATGTCTGTTTCTATTGTAGACGATACACGTTAGTCCAGACAGTCCGTCAGATCTCCGTATTCTCACAAGATCGGAGAGCTTCGCGGGCGATGCACAGATTCTGCAAAATCTCCAGAGGCTCTCGTTCACTAGTAGTAAGTTTACCTCGCAATAATCCTTTCCCCTTAATTATATTAAAAACTAGCGTCCCGCCCGAAAGTTGTTCATATTACATACAAACTTTAACCCCCTCAGAGGATGATTATAGAAAAACATATTAACTAAAACTAGACTGAGATGGGGCAACGACCCAAAGTGAGGTGAAAAAAAGACGCCACGTCCTCCACCTGGAGCTCGCGCAAGTCCTTCGTGACTTCGTCTTTCCAGTGTTATTACAGACAAATAATATTAATTTATTACTTACAATAATAATCTCAGTTAATCCAGAGGCTACAACAGCGTATTCGTTTATCAGATACATCAAATCCAAAATCGCGGTGTTCGAGGACGCTCAGCTTTCCCGAAGAGCCAGAGAAGGAGGCAGCGGCTATGGACACTTTAGATACTGATAAAGCATCGTCGCCTCTCAAGTAAGTTCTGTTGCAACTAAATAAACGAAAAAAAAAACACATACATAACAATGTAAGTTTTGTGAGTTTTGGATGTAGGGGGGTAGTCTCCGGATCTATAATGATTCTATTTTAATAATTGATTGCTAGAAGCTACACTTCTCCAAAGTTTCATAGAGACAATATTATTTACGTGCGTATCTATTGTGTAATACGATCGGAAGGCTGACTAAACGGGATCAGTACAACAGCATCTGCCCCAAAAAGACGCGCCATAGAAAAGTCCAGTATATTATTTTATTTGTATTTTAGCCGGTTTGATTCGTTACTATGGCGCAAGTTTTGGAAAATCTATGAATAAAGTTGTTTTTTTTTCAAATGTTGTTAATACAAGAATGTGCGATCTTACTTAAGAAATATAACCGCTGCTTTCACAGGCTATCACCCCGAACGCCAGTCCTCAGCGACGACCCTCTAGGAGCGCTGTGCCAGCCCCCGCCGACCGCGCCCACCCCCCCTCCGCCCGAGGAGCCGCCCCCTCCGAAGCACGAGCTCAGTGTGAGCCCGAAACTATTCCACCGCAGGAGTAATTCGTTCCAGGACGAGCCGCTCGAGACGCAAGGGTATACACCTTCCTGTACTACAAGAACTAACCACTCTTATTCCACAGCCGACTAAACAAAAAAAGGTCTAATCTCTATGGTCCTCAAAATCCTATTAAATAAAAGTTTTGAATTTTATCAGAACAGATTGGGAACGCTGTATTTAAGAAAGTAGCATTCATATATTTACAGAGTAGATCAACCTCCACCCTATTATTTCACCCAATAAAACTCACTCAAGAGAACTGTGTCAATCCCTTGAAAACGCTATCTCATACCAACGCAGCTTCGGTTTTACTGGCAAACTCTATGAATTATTGAATAACCTACATAACGATTGTATGGTCAATATGAAGATATTTACTAGTTTTCATTGCATGACAAAAAAAATTGTAGCAAAAAATTACTTTGTATGGAAAACTTCAAAAATCTGTAATGTTTTCTCTATAAAGAGTTCGTTTGTGTGAGATTGCGGTGGCGTCGAACCGGGAGACCCTAAGAACGCCCAACAATTTGTTATGTATATCCAAAATCCTTCCAATGCACGCTAACATTGCGCTCGCTAATATCAGTATCGCTAGTTCCGCGTTGCGCCAAAGCAAGATAACCTCGATAGTTTCCTGCTTTCAGGAAACTGCACAGAAGTGAGACGGCGCCCGCGACAGTCTCGAACAGTCTAATGAGCTTCGGGAACACGTTCAGCAAGATCAGCTTTGGGTGAGTCGGGTGTTGTGTGCGAAGAAGCCGTCTTGGCCTCGGTAAGCGTGAGAAGCATTGACGGCGACGAGTCATTGTGCATTGATGCATGTATGATAGCAGTTTGAGTAGACGGCGACAGTGGACCGTCAATGGAATCAAATTTTGCCGCCGACGTTGCCGCTTGTCACGCTTGTCGAGACATGTAGTTGTTTTGGCGTCTCGATGTAATAAAGATCAAAAGAAAACTGGTAAATTTCTAACTTGTTAGCATTTCCGTCTATACCTTAGATACTAATGTATGCGTCGAAATACACAGAAGACGGGTCGGGTGTTAAATATTAGCGAAAGGTAAATGAATCAGTTGTGTGATTCCGTCTTTGTGATGTATATCTTGACGCCAAAACAAATGTAAATAAGTGTTGTCACGTCGATGTCTATAGTTTCACAATGCTGTTTTTATGGTTATTTTATTCACAAAACCTACTTATTTCCAAACGAAGCATGTTCACAGTCCAAAGAAGATATTTGGTTTTCCATCTACATAATTGTTAATGAATTTAGTTGTAGCATTTTATGGTCTCTAAATAAAACTGGAAACAGAAGTTAAAGTGACGCCTAAGATTCGTGCATTTTAAGGCACAAGTATTATAACTATTTTACATTAAATGAGATAATTTTTTGATGTTATGCTGTGCGCCCGTTGTGTATGCGATTCTCTACGGTTCGATTTCGGCAGCATTGATGTCATTGCTGGCACCTATACAACGCAAGCATTCGCCAAATTAGAATAAGATCCTAATACACCAGATACAAGGAATCCTAGCCAGAGCTATGTTTGTGATTTTTGTGGGCGTTACTTCTTCACAAAAATCTTTACTTACATAAATCTAAGTGACAGATCACTTTCAAAATGACTGTAGCATTATTAATGTACAATTAAGTGCATATACAATTAAAAGCTGTTTCCAATTTTATTTAACTTATTTTTTTCTAATGCAATCATGTTTTTTATTAACTGCACCACACGAATACGCTAGCCTGTTTGTTTTCTTAGACGCTATTCGCCAGCCAGAATGTCGTTGAGAAAGGATATGAAAATCGGCAAGGCTATGATCGAGAATTACTTCAGGTGAGCATGCCTGTTTCATTCCCACTTACTTAACAAATAATATACTTGAAATTATATGGATTTATATGCTTTATTGTAGTTACTTGACTTACTAAAATGTTCAGTAAATATGTATTTCATAAATGTATCAGAATATGTTGTGACAGTTTAGTGTAGTCAAAATATCCTTAGGAGCTTTGCTTCGAATAATACAACAAATACCGTTAGAATTAAAGTATTAGTAAAGTTTATGAGTTTAGGTTTTTTTAGGATAGTAGTAATTTTCGGAACTACACCGTTAGAACGTTACACTATCCCTTAGTGTCTATGAATCTCCGCCTGAGTGAAACTGTGGGGCTCAGCTAGGATGGTATAATATAGATAACAGTTTATTGAACATTTTAGTATATGATAGTTTCTAAGTAATATTTATCTCAAACAGCTTAGAATTTTGAATTCAAACACTGAAATGTCGTACTCCCAAAACTTTCAGTCCATCAGGAAATTTCATTTGCAAATATCGTTATCATATTATTATGTTATCAGTTTTCATTAAGTTGCAGCATGTTTATTGTTATGCCTAGACATTTTGCATGAGCGTTATTTGCTGTGTTTTTCTATACCTGTATTTCATTTAATTTTATCAGTGACTAACCAAGCAATGAATAAAATGTTATTAGATACCACGGCTCACCATGCAATGATAATTGTGAATTTAAAAAAAATGTTAATAGGGCCAGCTGAAGAATCTTGACAAATATTGAGCTTGGAGCATTGTAGCATCTTTTTAGATCTTACAGGATAGAGATTGACCGCATATGATGTTAAGTAACGACGTGGTTGACGCTGCAACTAGACTGGAGACCAGTATAGTGCGATTCTAATTCACTCGAAAAGTTTCCGTGTCGGATGCGACGTCACTTTTGCTTCACGGAAACGTTTTCCAAGGGCAAATAGGTGGCGGAAACTTTTCTGTGATTGAGCAGCTGGTTTGGCAAATTAAATATGAGTTTCCAAATTCAGATGAATGAATCGTGTCTAAAAAAATCTGAAGGATTTTTTTTCCGAATCCGTGGTCGTAAGTGTTTCCGTGTGAATTAGAATCGTACTGCAGCTCTCAAGTGAAGCTCATCATCATCCGGAAGAACACCACCATGCATCCATCGACTCCCTTTGACTCTTACAATGTCGTCGGTCCACCTACGGCCGGTTTGCCAAACATCAAATTCTACTAAGACATTGGTGATGAGAGAGTAATGCTGTCCTTTTTTTATTTCAGTGGTTAGAAAAAGACAGCAATACTATTAGACCTGTCAAATTTAGTTTAGTTTTAGAGAATACAATACCGAATCGACACCATTTTCAACCATACAGCCGTATTAATTAACTAAAAACATCTACCTATTTGGCAGTCCAACAAGTATAGCTGGCAAGAAGTCCACCGAGCTACTTACTACCCTCAAATCGGCTGCGACGAGTGTGGCTAAGAAATACGACGAGCTGAAAGAAGTAATTTCTGCTAACTCAACACCGGTGAAGGGGGCTATAGGAAACGCGACAACTGCGTTGAGCAATCTCATTGGCGAAGAGGACTCAACGGATGGGTCTTCGGAGATGAATTCTGACGGTGTGTACTTAGAAAATTGCACTTTATAGGCACAGTTTGAGGTATCGTTTAGGCGCTTAGTAATAGAGACTACTGCATTATATAAAGCAATAAGTACTTTAGATTGTATGTAGTGAAATAGGTTACGTAATGAAACAGTGGAGACTTTGATAGGTGTATGTACGCCTAGAAGTAATAGTAAGAATTTTCTAGTTTATCTTTACAAGACAGAAGATCGATTCTCGCTCTCTATTTGCGAACGACGCGGAAACTTTTCTCGTAGCTGCGCAGTTGGACTCCTGACTTTACTATTGGTCATAAGTTTACAATAAACACCTTTCCATTTAGAATTAGGGTTTGATTTTTTGTTTTTTTGAGCTCTCGATATTAATTTGCACATCCATTTGTTACAGAATGGGTGAGAGGAATGCATTTCAGACGAGCGTCAAGTGATGCCGAGCTCGCATGTTCTATGGAACGTGGTTCCCTCGCCACACTAGTCTCACACCTGCCTGATAATCTCTACCCACCGCTAACTGTGAGTTAAAACCCAAATCTCCATAATTATATAACTCTAGCCTACGATTAAACCCTCATGAAGATTGCCACAGGATCTTTAAAGCAATGAAACCTGACATTACTCAGATCTTCACAAAGCGATATATTCCAAAAGTGAACGACAATGCAGTGGAACACCCTACCAGTTTCATTGTTTCCGGATAAGTATAATTTGGGAGCCTTCAAGTCGAGGGTTAAAGCTTTGTTTGTGATTGCAAAGGCGTTATTTATCATTATAACTCTGAAGATGTTCATCGGACTTGCTTACATCGTTTAGGACATGATAAGTTACGTGTGTATTTAACATCGCTCAAAACGATGAAGAAAAAATTGTGAGGAAACTGGCATGTCCAAAAACCACAACATTCAAGGACATACGACATCTACCAACCCGCACTGGTCCAGCGTGGTAGATTACGGCACATACTCTCCCTTTCTCTGAGAGAAGGCCAGAGTCCCTCAGTAGGAACGATGATCCCTTAAATTCAATCACCGCTATATGACCCTCTTTTACCGATATGACAAAATATAAATTATTGTATCTGGGTCTCTTTAAGTCAAGAGTGAAAAGGCGCCTCATGAGCCAGTGTGTTCCACCCTACCACACTTACCATCAGGTGAGATGTGGTCAAAAGCGGGTCCAATCGCACATAAAAATACTCGTTTGTTTTATCGACAGGACAATGCTCGTCACGAGAACCCGTCGGTCGTCGTCCACATATCATCGTGCTCGCAGTGCCACCAGTGCTTGTGCCTGCTATACGATGAGGATATAATGGCGGGCTGGGCCGCTGACGACTCCAATCTCAACACACGCTGCACTGCTTGTGGACGGCACACAGTTCCTCTGTTGTCTATGCAGGTAATAACTTGTATATAGAACGCTGGTAGTCACGAAAACTAGAACGCAGCTAAATAACACAGAACATTAAACAAATGTACGGAATAAGGATATTGGACCCGATAACCAATGGAGAAGAAAGTTGGTATATGTCGAGAGTTCAATGTTAAATTCTTCTAAAGAAATATTTTAATATTATTTCAGATAATGCGTGCCGGCCAAACAAAAGCAGAGACGTTGAGCGTGCCTTATTTAAATCCACTCGTGCTCAGGAAGGAATTCGAATCTATTTTAGGTAGGTGACTTACTTTATAAACTTTCAGTGCGAAATTACACTTATCATGACGCACGAAGTCGTGACTAATGTATACCTGACAAAAAGTCCGAATTAACAAATAGTTTGAAGAAATTTTAAAATAATGTTTGCCTCTGACCGAATATCTTAAGATTTTGCGAGCAATATACAATGTCACGTCTAGTCTGCGATTCTTAACAAAAAAGGTATGCAAATGAGATAAAAATTTCCCTATCTCGCAACCTATCTCCACCTATTTTTAAAAATTATCTGACATAAGTAAAAGACCTCTTCAATTTTTCTATTGTTTTTGTTGTTTATTATTATTGTTTGTTTTAGGTAGGGAAGGCGACGCGTGTCTAGCGGAAACAGAGTTCGTCGAGTCGCATCCTATAGTATATTGGAACTTAGTGTGGTTCTTAGAGCGAGCGAATATTGAGAACCACCTGCCAGACCTACTGTGTGCAGACTTCCAGGCGAGGTACAGGAGCTTGGAAGCTATACCTGAAGGAGATAAATCTGGTGAGTTTAGGAAAATCTCTCTTTAGTGTTTATATTGCAGAGTTTCTACATAGGGAATGAAGTTTGGCGCACTATAAAATTATTGATGTGACGATTCGTTTTGGTTCAACACGCAAAAAAATTTTGAAGCGATGATGACTCAGTAGTTATGGCGTCGGCTTACAATCCGTAGGTCGTGGGTTTAAATCCTACAATAAGCTTGAGGTTTCGGTGAAGGAAAACATCGCGATGAAACCATCGCTTGATGTTGGGGCATTTTCTAGTGCTCGGCTAGCTGTTGCCAAGCACCTATCGGTGTGTTCCGGCAGCCTCATTTTACTTTTTTCATTTGGATAAATGTGTTGTATTTATTTTACTGTAACGCTGACGTTGATGCGGTATCAGGTTGCCGCGTGGTGTGTGGGTGGGAGTGGGCGCACGGCGAGGCGGGCGTGGCGCTGCACCGCGCCTGGCGCTCGCGCCGCCAGAGGCACCAGAGATCCCGTGCGCTGCAAGCCCTACTACTCACCGAGCACGGAGACTCGCCGCCTAACACGTCAGTATTGTACACACATAAAAACACACACAAACATAAGCACACATACACGCACGCACACTGTGTTTACCACTGCCACTGTTGCTTTTTTTTCGCAGTGATGTTATGTTTTATCACCTGCACACAGCTAACTTGGTTTTACGCTCATTAGGACGCAAGTTATACTTGCTTTGTTTATATTACTTTTCTCCTGATACGATAAAACATTTTTATCTAATTAATTAGTCAAAAATCGCTCAAGATAGAGAAGAGTGGCGCTATCTCGTTTCGGAGGCCAAGACACTTTGGGTAGCTGAGCCATCGGAGTTAGTTTAAGTTAATTAATTAGTAAATCAACTGCAGTAAAAATAAAAATACGTAGTAAAAATATTTTGTTGGATTTTTTTGTTCACACTTACACTATATTTGTTTTCTCCTATAAATAATGCCGCCCGAAACCAATGAGATAGTTTGCTCATATGGCATTTAGTATGATTCGGGAAGCCTCACTTGATAGCTATTTTGCAGTCTAGGTGTAGCTTGATGCCACATTAATATCTCTGTTAATATCAGCACTGTAAAGTGTAAAAAAACATCGAGAGTCGACAGCTAAATAAGCAATTATTCCTAACTACATGAAAGTATTTTGCAATATGCAGGGTGGCGCTAGCAGTCCTCAACGGCTTGTTGAGTAACGATTTGACGGACCCGCTGAGAAAGTTGGCCGCTTGGCGGGAGAACACATCCAGCAACAACAGATATTATTCCTATTACAGGTAAGTTTTCGAGTATTCTTACATATAATTCTCCCATCGGTGTATTTTGGCAGCCACACTTAAGAGTTAGTTCCTAATCCGGGGTATCGATCTCTACTGTAATAAAAAGTACTGGATTCGTAGCAATAGTCGTAATTACAATTACATACATTACGTAATGGAACGCTGTCATACAGGCCAATAGTTGTACATACCCTTCCCTTCGCATATATCTTACTTCATTTTTTACTTCCAGGGACATACTTTTCCTCGCAATGGCAGCTCTAGGCGAGCAGAACATAGACTTCATCGCCTTACAACGCGAGTACACGCGCGCTCTCGACCAGCTGGGAGGCGAGGCGAGGCCGCAGGATCTCCCGCCGTCGCCTACCGCAGTGTGCTGTAGGCATTACTTCAGACGGCTTCGCTTGATACTAGACTAGACAACGCCGCTGCGTTTGAGACTTGACTCACTGGTATGTCACAGCGTTTCGTACTTGACTAGACGCTGATTATACAAACCAGATATTTGGAACGGTATAAAATCCTTATACGTTATTAAAGGTGGAAATGTCTGGATTCGAATATTTTGGATGGCCGTTCGTTTGAAGACCTCGACAGACTGCCAACAAGGCTGGAAATATACGCGGGATCTAACAATAGAAGTTCAGGGATCGACTAGATATTTGGTTGGCTAGAGCGGAAGTACTTGACTAACTGGACCGTGCAGTGTTTGATTCTTGACTGGCTAACTAGAAAGCAATAACTTGACCAATTGGAATGCGCAGTGTTTCGATAGACTTAGACTTAAAAACATTCATAAACATCGAAAGTATATTTGCAGTGCTTAATGTCGTATCAACTTGGAAAAAGTCAAGTTGTGATATTGGATTAAAACTGTGGAACGTTACGAAATATTGTTACAGAGAAAGTGTTTGGCTCCACTTCGCGAACCGATTAAATATAGTGAACAGTTTGTTCCGTACCTGTATCATGTATCGAGTTATTGAGAACTAAGTATATTTGGTATAGTTAAAACTACACACACACACGGTCATACGAAATACAACAACGTTTGTAAAGAGGTGCAACCGTCCATACATAGCTGTGGAATTAATTTCACATGTCAACAACACTGGAACTTAGCGAACTTGAATCGCCCGTCCAACTAAACAAGACGTTTTATAATCTTGCTTACATGTACCAATAAAATAAGCAACTATGTAACCCTTATCTGTACTATAAGTGTATTTATATGATAGAAGGATAGGACATGTATGATTGAATGTTGGCCTAAGGAGAAACATGGTTTTGCCCCAAATAAAGATTTAATATATCACGTATGTAATTCACAAGCAATTTAGTTCGGAACATTCACATTTCGGCATATCCATTTAGTTTAGGCATGTGGGTGCTAATTGTAAGTATTTTTGGATCGTTAATTATTATTGGAAACTTGTGTACATAGAAAATTGTGAATAGCGTAGGTGTAAGGTCCACGGGAAGTGTTGTAAGTGGGATGCGCTTGAGTTGTGCGCGGTTGGATTCGTAAACGAATGATGTGTAAACGAGGTTGCCTAATAATTACTTGGTCACATTATTTACGCACTGTGGTTAACTTTTGTTAAAGGGACCTTTTTACGCTGAAGATATTAGCTTAATTTTAAATTTATATGACAAAGGTGTAAGCAATAGCAATGGCAATAATTAGAAAGTACATAATATTGTTGTTGTTTAAAATATTACCACCGTAATTAATCTGCAAATAGTGCTTGTTTGTTGTGTCGCTAAAAGAGTTATTTAATGTGAACGCACCCATGAATGTAGGGCTGAAGTCTGTAGAATTTAGTCATCGCGATTCAGAAATACCATGCTCATTCAACAACACTATTTAGTTTAATTTTGAGAACTTTTTATTGCGTTGTACACTTTGTTTAGTGATTAGTAAAAAACACACGAGTCCTGGGTTAGTGCTTAGCGAAGTACAATGTTTAGTAGCGCGTTCTATTTATCTGCTAAGTGGCGCCCCCGCGCTTTGCGCCTTCACCCCTCTATTCCATTTAAACATGTCTTAGTAGGACTATAACGTGTTTAGTATATGTCAAACAAAGTGTAGTGTTTGTTTCTATTGTTAAGAATTTTTTGGAATTATCTTAGCACCGTATTAAACAGCGTGTGGCATCGCCTGTTTAGTTTGTAGTGATTAGTCACTAAACACTAAACAGTGAACTAAACAAAGTGTATACCAGACATTAGATATATCAAACATCATTCTCAATGCTTGTAGCATGGTCTCTTTTATTATAAAAAATTACGCACGCGTTTTTTAATTGAAAATGTCGCTTCAAGTAAATAATGTGACTGCCAAAATTGATAAGTATTCAAGTGTGTTATGATAAAATCATTGTTTTAACGTAATGTTGTCTGTGTAACGAAATAAGCGAAATGTTGCAATGTGTAAATGTGATTCATGATAATGGATCATGGTAGTTTTTGTGTCTTCATTATAATAGGTTCGAAATATTTAAGTTCTTGAATACGCCTTAACCTGGTAACCAAACAAAATAAGAACTATTCATCTGGTTTTACAGTTCTTTCAAAGGATTAATTTTGACTAAAGCAATGCCGAGATGGGCGAAGCGATGGATGGTCTTTATGTCAAGCCATATTTTAGATACCGAAAGAATAACAACTTGTAAAAAAAAGTATATTTATTACCTAATAATAACATTAACATAAACAAAACAATACTCAATATTATACTAACAGTAACTGTAAATAATGGAAAAAAATCTGGGAGTTTGTGTTATTCGATCAAATATTAAAAATTAAAATCAAACTGTTACATATATCAGACAAATAAATTGTATCTAAGTTATACGCGAATCTATATATCCTATACTTAATAATATTAATACTATGCTATAAGAGGGATCAAATTTTCCTTTTAATGTATATTTTGCATAAATTTATTTATTATTACACATATTGCTTTCAATTATATAATAAATATTCTATTCTGAAGCTGTGATAGCTCAGTTGCATTGACGTTGACTTGCGACCCGTGTAGCATTGGTTCGAGTCCTGTAATTATCTTGAGCTTTTGGTAAAGGAAAACGTTGTGATGAAATCCTAGCTTGGTGGTGGGGCATTCTCTAGTGTTTGCCTGGCTACCAGTTAATAAAATCTGTCTCCAAGCATCTATTGGTCTGATCTGGCCTTACTTGAGAGCCAGTTCTCAATCCAGATATAGTATGTATTACACCACCTTTGACCACATCATCACTTAACATTAAAGTGACTGGTGATGTAACTCTAACCTGTAAAAAGTAAAAAAAAAAACTTGTATAAATTATTTAGTCCAGACAATTTAATTTTTTTATTTTAGCTCATAGTGATAACTTGCAAGAATCGCAAGCCATAATTTTGTTCCATACAAATTGAATGTACAATAATATTGTAACCTGTTGTTATATTGCATTGTAATAAGTATAGAATACCGTATTTAGAATTACATGCAATTTTAAATAGTATTAATTATGAAAGACATGAATTTTATTTTGTTATCAACTCCAAACAGAAATCATGTTCGGTTATGTTATTTTGATGAAGTATTGAAATGTGCATTAATTTTTATAAAAAAAACAATAAAGGCTTACTATTAATACATGTTTTATTGATCTACTCCTAGTTAGACATTCCTAAAACCCTATACAAAAATCTTCCATCATGATCATAGTAACAGTCATTTACTTTATATGTAGCACCTTTTTTATATGCTTTCTTTGGGATCCTGATTCTTTCTGGGTAATTCATTATATCGGTTCCTTTATCTTCGTCATCTTTAAATGCTACTAATTTATTCTCTTCACTGTTTTCAACAGATAGTTCAATCTCCGAGCTAGTTTCACTATGGCTTTCTATTTTAGAGTCAAGTGTGTGGAGCATTAGCTTATCTGGAACATCTACTTTTTTTCCTTTTTCCAATCTTTTCTTTAGTTTTACTGCAAGCTCGTCTAACGTTACATGTTTTGGATCCTTTCTCACTTTTTGTTTCTCCGCCCTTTCTGGTTCTTCTAGATTCATTTGTTCTGCCTCATTGGCAGTTTTAGAAGAGTTCTCTTGAGCTGCACATCTTTGTACAATCTTTTCAAATTCTCCAAGGTTTTCGTCTTTTGAAAACTCAGTTTTGGGTACGATTGATTTCTTGTTAAGTGGAGGTATGGTTCTTTTAGAGAACTTGAGGAAATGTTCTCTTAAGCTTTCTGGTATGTCTAAAGACCCCTCTTTTAATTCTCTCCAATTTCTCATCACTGATGCATCGTGGCGTGCAATGCGCTCCTCTGTGGCTGGCTTCCATTTATATTTTAGTAATTTCTGTAACAATAATAGAATAGAGTTGGTGTCTCAACAGAATAATTCATCAGACACAAAGTAGATCCTCAGTTCTGATGGAATTACAGTTTGTTATTTAGGGTATCACCATCAACAGCCTATTACATTCCCACTGCTGGGACTAAGGCCTTCTCTCAGAGAGAGTATGGGCCGTATTCTACCATGCTGGCACAGTGCGGGTTGATAGATGATACATGTCTCACAATGGTCTCATTCACTATTCTGATTTATGGCAAATCTGCACATAACTCATTAAGTCATAAGTGTGGGGTCGAGAGGATTCGAACTCTGTATCGGCGCCTTGTAAGGCGCAAGTGTTACAGTTCGGCCACCATCGACCACAACCTCACTTAAACATTAGGTGACTTGTAGTCAAATGCTACCCTGTAAACAAAACAGGTTAAATTGTGTGCACTTATAAACAAATGTACCTTCACAACAGGAACAGTGACTGGAAAGCTTTCAGCTAATCTCTCCGGTGTCCACTCATCGGGCTGATCCACTGCCAAATGACGGATCTGCTCTTTCTCACTCCAAGTTAGCAGATTGGG
This sequence comes from Opisthograptis luteolata, assembly GCA_931315375.2. Lineage (NCBI taxonomy): Eukaryota > Metazoa > Arthropoda > Insecta > Lepidoptera > Geometridae > Opisthograptis > Opisthograptis luteolata. The sequence goes on along the minus strand of OV928049.1, from coordinate 7,940,993 downwards.
CATGTTTTCCTTGAAGTATTTCTCTTTAACAATGTGATGCTGTAGTTCCAGTTTTCCAATTAGAGTCTCATTTAGGTGTTCATTGTATGCTTCACCAACCTGTAAATAAATAAAATCATTTTGAGCAACCAAACAAAACACAAACAGATTTATGTTCAAAAATAGAAGAGGAATCAATTAAATTAAAAACCAAACTATGCAGCGTTATCCAGCTGTATATTGCTACTATCAAAAATGTATAAATTCAGGTTCTTAAATTGAATAGGATTGATTTTATACAACAACAGCATAGTTGAAGATCACTACAACCTAATTTCAAGTAGCTTACACATTATAGCCAGGTGGATATATCTGTTGGGGGTTCAATTTCCACAACGGAACAAACTTGAGCGTAGAAAAACAAGTGCAATGCTTCAGTCTTATGTTATAGGATCTATAGATTGCCATGTAGATCAATATCCTCTGGCTAATAGACTCCTTAGAACCCGTGGCCTACTGTGATAATTGACTAAATAGAATAAAAAAAAAAAAAAATATCGGGGACAATTGCACACAAATTGACCTAGCCCCAAGTTAAGCTCGAAACTTGTGTTAAGGGTACTAGACAACGATATACATACTTATATAGAGAAATAAATACTTATACAGGGTGTTTGGTACATGGACCGACAGGATTTTTTGGGGGGTGGGGGGGGTCATGCGCTAGATTTCCCCGCCGGGCCCGATGTCCCAAGTGTCACGGTAGTTTAGATATTTTTTTTTAAGTTTTTTTTTAAACCCCCCGAAATCTTGTCTTTAAATCGTCATAACTTTTTTGTGTGTGCTTATAATACCACAAAATAAACTATGCTTGTATTCTACAATGTTTTCTTATTCTAAATAAATCATTACCTGTTACGATTAATATCAACAAAAAAACTTCTGAGCTTTCAAAGTGGTAAATCGGTGTAAATGTTATGAAAAGTGACAACTTCTAAATTCATTGAAAAAAAAACTATAAGTCATTTTGAAATTAGCTTTCTTTTAAAAAGTTCTTTAGTTATTAGCCTTTCCAACGATATGCTACATGGCAGAAATAATACATCAGGGGTCGACCTAAGAGATACTTCGTTGCTTAGGGTCATGATAATGAAAATACGTTTTTTTGTGTTATCTTGTTTTTATTACATTAAAATTACAAATTACAACATTTGCTCAAATTGGCCGCCTCCACACCTTATGCATGCACGACACCTTTTTCTGATTTCTGTGGTAGTGGTTAATAGCAGCATTTCCTCTTGCATTTTTACGAATGCGGTGTTTATTCGTTCCTCTAAAATTTCTTTTGTGGGCACCTCTGTCGCATAAACTAATTCTTTTGCACGTCCCCATATGTAGAAATCCAGGGGTGTCAGATCCGGGGACCGTGCGGGCCATGGTATAGGGCCAGCTCTACCAATCCACGAGTTGGGAAATACATTGTCTAAAATGTTCTCGTACCGTTCTTCGGTAATGTGCCGGACAGCCATCATTTTGGAAAACAATTGGCACATCTTCTAAAACTGGTAGTACCAGTTCAGGTAAATCATTTTGAAGAAACTCTAAACAATTGTCTCCATTGAGTCGTTCTGGCAAAAAATATGGGCCGACAAGATTTCGCCCTATAACACCAGCCCAAACATTAACACTGAAATTTCGCTGAAAGGAACTCTGCCTTTTTTTATGCGGATTTTGGCCTCTTTTCTCCCAGTGATGCAAATTGTGCAGATTTACTATGCCTTCATGGCTAAAATTTGACTCGTCGGTCCATAAAATTCGTTTTAAAAAGTCGCCGTTTTCAACATCTGTATGCAATAAAAATCGGCAGAACTCCAACCGTCTTGCATTGTCACCCTCTTCGAGACCTGGAACAATGAATGAATGTGCAGTTGTGCAGTTAATTGCACAAATTACAACAATAAAAAAAAAGTCAAAAGTGGACACATTTTATTAAGATTTGAAATCGGTTAAAATGTTAAATGTAAAAGTGTAAAATTTTAATGTCACATTTTAAATAAGTACGTAAGTAGTTGTTACCTTGAACAGGAGTGTAATGGAATGCGTGCCTTTCATCTGCCCGAAGAACGGACCAGACTTTCCAAACTGATAAGTTAAGTCCGTCAGCAACAACTCGTATGCTTGTTGTAGGATCTTCATCAAAAGCTTGCAGGATTCTCTCATCAACTTCAACATTATGTTGCCTCACTTGCACTCGGGGCTCCCGAAAGTTTATGTTTCCAGTCTCCCTCAGACGTCGATAGGTAGTTGAGAAGGTCTCGTGGTGAGGTAATCGTCGATCAGGGTATCGTTCTCGATAAATTCTTCGCGCTTCATGCGAATTGCAATCAGCTCTACCATACGCCAACATTATGTCAGCATACTCCTCGTTACTAAAGTTGGGCATTGCAACGAATAATCAAAGAGAAACACAACAAAAACGTAACAGTCAACAACAGATTTAACAAAAAACAATAACAAGACTTTAATTTAACTACGATGGAACAACGGGAAACGAACGGGCACATCGAATAGCAGAGGAATCTCGACTGATTGCCGGCTAGTGATGAGTGACCGACCTTCACCAACTTCCAACTCGATAGACAAAGACAACAATAACTGTACTTTAGTAAGAAAGAGACAGACTTTTTACCTGCTGCTGGTTAATCCGCGTTGACTGGTTTCATTGTTCAAACCAGTTACATTGTTAGAGTGCGTGTTCAGCCCTGGGCTCTGGCAAACGAATCTTAATTTGACCACCTTACGAACGATTTCTTAGGTCATGTAGCATATCGTTGGAAAGGCTAATAACTAAAGAACTTTTTAAAAGAAAGCTAATTTCAAGATGACTTTTAGTTTTTTTTTCAATGAATTTAGAAGTTGTCACTTTTCATAACATTTACACCGATTTACCACTTTGAAAACTCAGAAGTTTTTTTGTTGATATTAATCGTAACAGGTAATGATTTATTTAGAATAAGAAAACATTGTAGAATACAAGCATAGTTTATTTTGTGGTATTATAAGCACACACAAAAAAGTTATGACGATTTAAAGACAAGATTTCGGGGGGTTTAAAAAAAAACTTAAAAAAAAAATATCTAAACTACCGTGACACTTGGGACATCGGGCCCGGCGGGGAAATCTAGCGCATGACCCCCCCCCCCACCCCCCAAAAAATCCTGTCGGTCCATGTACCAAACACCCTGTATAGATAGAAATATCCAAGACTCAGGTACAAATATTCGTGCTCATCACACATATATTTGCCCCTACCGGGATTCGAACCCGGGACCGCTAGCTTCGCAGGCAGGGACACTACCAACTCGGCTACCGCGTCGTCAAAACAATAGCTTGTATGAGTCGAATAGTTTTGTAATCACCTTGTAGAAGTCACTTTCAGACTGCTCAACAAATTCTTCAGCATCCTCATCATTGATTGGAAGTCCATCTTTCTCAAAGGCTCTAATCCTTTTATCTAAACCCGGGTTAGGTCCGCTCGGGATATATTGTTTACCCCTTATGTTGCGTATAATAATTTTATCACAGGTTCGATAGACGGCTCTCAGGGTTGCGGCAAACATTTTTATGTCAATAAAACCACTATTCTAGTTTTAATAGTTTTCTATCCGCAACATAAAAACCATGACACTGAATTATTTAATGTAGAGCACAGCGCGTAGCAGATCTGTTAATGTAAAATAAAATAGACTAAGATTTAAACACTAAACAGTAGATACATACGGTTAAACAAATACATATATTTACATAACCTCAAAATTCTAAAGAAAAAGAAAAGATTATTGACATTATTGTTGTGAAATTGCCATTTGTCAGATTTCAACAGTTGTCATTGTCAAACAAAAAAAGTTTCAGTTGTGAATGTTGTGATTGTTGAAGTATTCCTTTCTGACCAAATAAATTAAATGATTAGGGACAGCATTACATACTTTTAGATTTATCAAATTTAGTTTAGTTTTGGAACATACACATCGACAGAATCGACTTCGTCTGTGGCTAAGATTTTTTATTGGTTATAGATTTTTGCCACTGGCAATTTTGTTGTTTCCTGCAATGTAACCGCGTAATTTAATTTATACCATTGCCAATACCATTGCTACGCCTCCTTCATGTAATTATATTGAAAACTTTTATCGTGAGAACAAATTTTAATAGTGTTGTAGTTTTCGACACTTATATACTCAGTACTCTTAGATATTATATTAACCCTCCTATATATCTTTAGTCATTTTGAATATACCTACTGCTAACGAAATATAATACAATAACTTAGAACGATCTACTAATCCAACCTATATTCGTCGTGACCATTTTAGTCCGCTGCTTTTTGCTAATAAGTGACAAGACATGATCTGCTTCGTTCTAAAACTTAGATTTATATTATTACGGCGGGGCCCTTGTGCGGAGCCCCAGAGCTCCGCAGAGCAGACTTTTTAAGTATGGTTGTACCTAATAAATGCATTATTCTGTTGAAATCGAACGAAAATTCTCACTCAAGTGTGAGCGATTGAGCTACGTATGGCGAGCGGCGATCGTGATTTCAAATCGACTTCTCTTCGGCCAGTCTGTCGCGACTATTGAACGCACCACCTCGCATGTAAAAAAATTACCACTAAATATATTTAAAAAAAAATTCGTGTTTTTTAACTGAACAAAGCTGTAAGAAATAAGGTATGTGTAAAATGTTTTGTTATTAAATATATGTACTTAAATAAAATAAAAAAAATTAGTTAACTTTAATAAAACCTACATGGAGAAAAATGATTTTCTCGAGTAAGTAAGTACTTCTTTCTTACCAAATCACCGATAAGATAATTAATTATTCCGATTATAATCGTAACTAATCCTTTTGTTTGTTTCAATGTAATCAATGAGTATTGTTCTTGTAGGTCAGGCACAGACCTACCACACTTATCAGTCGTAAAAATCTAAAAGCAAACGTCAAAAAAAAATAAGAAATATTAGTGAGGTTTAAATAAATCCATTCTCATTCTCATAATATTATAGGTAAATGCTAAAGTAAAGCAGTCTGTCTGTTACCTTTCACGCCTAACCCACTGAACAGATATTGGAGGAGATAGTTTGGATGCTGGACATAGAGCGGATTTTTATCGCAGTAAACTATAGTCCACACGGGTAAAACCGCTGAGCATAGCTAGTTACAATATGGCCCAAAATATTTCGTGCTAAGAATGTTAAGCATCAAATGCGTGTACGCTCTAATGTTTTAATAAATTAATTATAGATAACTTAACCATAAGGTTCATTACGACAGTAGGGACCTAAATATTTCTGAGTCTGTAATAATATGACCTTTACGAAATAATATATTAAACCTATACCTACGAGCTGACCCGGCAAACATTATTTTGCCCTATACATTATTTCTATGACATATTAGATTGCCATCTTGCAACTTACAACCCTATTGCGGATCTGTTTATGGAACAGATAATGTAAAAATCGCAATTAAAAAACAGAGGTTGATCGTAGAAGAGTGAAAATTTGAAGTTGTATGTAGGTATATTTCAATGCTATTTAGCACAGTAAAAAATATTGTCCAAAAAATAACAAATGAATGTTAGGGGTGGACAACCCTTATCACTTAGGGGTATGAAAAATAGATAGTAGCCGATTCTTAGACCAACTGAATATGCATATAAAATTTCATAAAAATCGGTCCAGCCGTTTCGGAGGAGTTTGGTAACTAACATTGTGACACGAGAATTTTAAATATAAACTAGCTGCGCCCCGCGGTTTCACCCGCGTGGACCACACTTAATCGCGATAAAAAATAATATAAAAAATAGATGTTGGCCGATTCTCAGACCTACCCGATATGCATACAAAATTTCATACAAATCGGTCCAGCCGTTTCAGAGGAGTAAGGTAACTAACATTGTGACACGAGAATTTTATATTTAGGATATAAGATTAGTATTGATAAGACCACCTTTTGTGTTTTCTTGTATGTTAACCTGTTAGCACTAGCCATTTACTTAAGGGGTATACCTAAATATACCTAACATAGGTACCTACGTCAGAGCACTCGGAAACAATTTACAACTTAATAGATAAATAATGCAAATCGTTCAGCAGAGATTCAGCAAATCTCCATTTTACGTCCTTTTCCTACGTCAGTCATGGAGAAAGAATTAAAAAAAATACCAAAGAGTACAACGAACTCCGGTTTCGTAGCAAAATGTTCACCAAGTTCCATTAGCGCGCTTTTTTCATGCTAGTTTTTAAATTTAACTGCGTGCCGAGACATGCAGATCTCATGATGGTAAAAATCACGCTTGCCTATATATTATTACAGTTCAGTGACACCCAGAATTTTGGACACCATCTGTCTAAAATCCTGTGCGGCTATGTAGCTACTGCGCTCGTCACCCTAAAATATAACAGCGAATGTGTTGTAATTTCCCTGGAAAGTGTAAGTACAGTAAAGTTTGCACTTTACTGCTTTGCGGTTGTATAATAGACAAAGGTTTAGGTGTGGTACTGGTACTTCCCCAGGCGGACTCTGCAAATGACCTCTACAAAAAACCACGGGTAAAAAATTAAATATCTTCTCTGGTTGATTTTAAAATACTAAACATCAATTATAAACGAAACAAAACCGTAATTATTCACTATTCTACCTTCCCATGGTGACTTGGGGTAAATTGGCTTTGAGGTCATTTTTTGTATTTAAAATTGACAAAAAATGCAAAGAAAGATATTATTTTGAGATGGTTTTGCTGGATGGATCTGATCAAAGTTGCAAATATATTAGTTACAAACATCTAATATTGATGGGCGCATATATAATAAGGAAGGCTTAATAACTGATGCAGTGTCATGAGCCCAGTTCACTGTCGCGCTGGAATTTGCAATGCAAAGTTCTGAGTGGCAGTGCCATTGTTACGGTAAGTGTGCCACTTAGCATAGGACGTCTACCGTTAACTCTGGAGCATTATAATAATAAAAAAACGTTTAGGTCTTAAATAACAGTGACAAACAAACTGACATACAAACAAACAAATGCGCATGAAGAAGTGTTATGTAATTCCAAGGTTGGGCAATTTGATTTTAAGTTTTGATTCCCAACGAAATATTCCCAACATTATGTGTGCCTACTTATTTACTGAACCAAAACCACAAGCGGTTGTGTTCATAAGTTGTGCAGTTTACAAATAAAAACACCGTAGACATTCCGGTCAGGTTTTTTTCTTGACCCAAATACGAGCACTGCTTACCATTACCGTTATAATATTCGGAATAGGGATGCGCAGGTTCTACGATACATCGACTTTTGAATCGACCTTTCGACACATCAGTATTGGAATCTTCTATTGACAGAGACAAAAAAAATACACTTTACACATACCTTATAATCATTGTCATCTACATTGTCACTTAACTGTGAGTTTTCTTGTATCGATAAAGTCTAAAAATATTGAGGAAGATAAAATTTGCCATCCCGTTTTATTCAATTCATAATTTCTTATTTTAATTTTAATACACTTTATATGTGAAAGTCTTGATTAACACTCAGCTCTGTAACAGCTAATACGGTATTTTATATGATTATATCCCAAAGCATGCAACTTAACTATAATTCGTCAAGCTCGAGTTTCTATAGCACTTAAATCTCGATATCTATAGAAATCTACCTTTACTTTCCCATCCTTATTTTTCAGTTTTTAACGTTAAACTTACGAACTCTCTAGAGGTTTAACGCCGTATTGTGATGCCTTGAAAATTACCTACACACAGTTACCTTGAACTCACGTGATTGGACTAGTCTCGATGGTGTCGTGCCTTGTATGACAGAACTGATACCACACGATAGAGGGCTCTCAAGAACCAGTTTGAAGCGTATGCTAAAGATGAAAATATAAATAATAACACTTTCACTTTTGTCTACGACCATTTTAATTTTTTTATTGACTAGCTGCGCCCCGCGGTTTCATCCGCATAGACTGCAGTTTATCGCAATAAAACGTAACCTACAAAAAGCCTATTATAAAAGCACTTTCCGTTTTATCCAAATTTTAATACGCTCCTGGCAACTATTTCAATTTTTCTCTTCATAAGAACCTTCCTTGCACTTCAACGAACACAAAAAACGGAACGGCGACCAAGAGAAATAGAGATTCATTTTTATGTACAAACATATTTATGTATTAACATATGCATGCATTTGACCGTCATCCTGCCCGTTGCCAAGCGATGATGCGGTCGACGGTGTTACACGCATACTTACCTACCTCTTGCCTTGAAGATCCCCAAATTGTAGCGATCGGGATAGACTCCGGCAAGGAGTTCCACTCCTAAGTTAGTGTAGGACCAGGTGTCCATAAGACGTCTTCAAAATGTTGAAATCTGTCAAAATAAAGCAATTGCACCAATCGCCCCCTAGCTTCCTTTATCCGCGCCTGTGTGGGTCTTGAGTAATCAATAATCATCTACGAGGCTCTATAGATTTGGTAAAGTCCGTTCGTTGAACTCTTACTCATGGTAAAGTCTATATATTGTTTTTTTTTTACCTTCAAATGAAAATGTATTTACTTGTTTGTTATCAAAATACTTAGGCAAGGAGTGCAAAAAAGTTTAGTCAAATAAAGTAGCTTAGGTTCTTGTTTTGTCTCTTCATGTACCTACATAAACAAATATTATTGCGTTTTTGTCAACAATATTTACGTACAGTTTGTTTAGCCTTGTAATAACGGAAAACGTTGAGTTTGTTTTAGACTTTGAAGTGTCGTTTTAGTTGAGATGTTCTAAAGTGCCATCTACTCTTTTGAGATTTCCTTTAAGTGTTCAAAAACGTTTGCAAAACGAAATCTATTTTTAATAAAATAAATTATGTACCTAACTAGACAACCATAATTATATGTGACGTCGACTTGCGATCCGTAGGACGTGGGTTCGAATCCTACAATGAGCTTGAGCTTTCGGTGAAGGAAAACATCGTGATGAAACTATAGCTTGGTGGTAGGGCATTTTCTAATGCTCGTCTGGCTAGCTACCACCCTCATGTTAAGAATCTGTCGCTAAGCACCAATCGGTGTGTTCCGGCAGCCTCACTTGAGAGCCAGTCCTCAGTCCAGGTGTAGCGTGGCGCCACCTTCGACCACATCGTCACTTAACATCAGGTGACTTGTGGTCAAACGCTACCCTGTAGATAATAAATGGAAAACACAAAATTTTGAACTCAACAAAATTGTTATAGTTTTCCTGCTCCGCAATACCATTTTTCTAGAGAACGTCTGACTGGTAGAATATGCTATCTAAGTCCTTCTTGTGCAATGTTGTGTAATTAATAACAGTGTCCATGCTACTATAATTTCATGTATACAATGTTCGAGATTTGCTGTAGGTAACTGCATAGTTTATTATAGACTAAGGCCAATTGACATTGCTAAAGTGTTGTGTTTAGAAGAAGAAAAAACCTACAGCTTTAACAGAAAAACGTGAACTTCGAAACTCACATTGAAATTCACATTGAAACAATTTAATATGTAAAGTACCAACAGGTGTTAAATCATTCAATTCGTGTTCGAGAACTCACGCAGGACCAAACTACCAATGCGTGATTATTAAAATGAACTTGGCCTGTTCTTGAGCACTGCTGATGAATTGGCAATAGGGTATTAACTTGGTACTTTTTCGGGTTCCGTACCTAATAGGTAAAACGGGACCCTATTAATAAGACTCCACTGTCCGTCCGTCCATCCGTCTGTCCAGGCCGTATCTCATGAACCGTGATAGTAAGAGAGTTGAAATTTTCACAGATGATGTATAAATGTTTCCGCTATAACAACAAATACTAAAAAACAGAATGAAATATGTAAATATTTAAGGGGGCCACATAACAAACGGTAACGGAACCCTTCGTGCACGACTCCAACTTGCACTTGACCGGTTTTTTGTGTTGTAACTTATACAAAGAACAAATAAGATGAACCTAGAGACGAAATCTTTATTTTTTGTTAGTTGTTGTTGGTAGGTATGGTTTTGTGGCTTCATGTTAGTATTTTGGGTTTGGTTCTGTGTCATCCTCATTAACACTGGTAAAGTGGCTTGGGTTTTTACAGAGGTATTAAGTCTAGAGGTGGGTCGGTATGCGAATTCGTTATACCGAAACTATGTATTTGTTTGGTTACCGATAACGGGTTTAGAAACTACTTATTTTAATAACTATGTAAGTATTTGTGATAACTGACATTGAACTTGGCTTCGATGTATGCAGGGTTTAATCATTTGGCAGGTATTGAATAAACAGAGTGCCGCCAGTTGTTATTCCATTACACTGAGAAAAAATTTCAGACCTTCCTTCTGAGTCATACCTTCCAAGAACGATTCCTTCCCTTTTTTACCTTAGATTTCCTTCTGAATAACAAATCCTTTCCTTTTGACTCTGAAGGAAAACGGTATTTGGGAAGGTCTTTTTTCTCCGTGTAGGTACTTACTTGGTTATTCTCAGTTCTCGCTGTATCGGGCATTGGATAATTTCGCGTTTTCCGGCGATAAATAGTTTCTGTAATAGATAATTAGTTGTCGTGAAACCTAATACCGATTTTGAGGTATTGAAACTATGCATGGTTTGTAACGAACATCGCTAGTTCATTTGAAACCCGTTACGAGCGTCATACCCATAACAGCTATCACTATTTTTAATGTTATATCTAAATCACATCAACCTAAAGGTCACTTGTTAATATTAACTAATATGAACACATTGTCCCTGAACGTCTTAGGCTGTTTTATGGGAAAGAAATTCAGTGGGAATCTCAAAATCACCTAGAATTTTGAACTTCAACAGTTCAAAAACCTGCCGGGCAATGCACTGCACTCGTCACTCTGATATATTAGACGATAATAATATTAGAAATGCGAAAGTTCGTGTTTGTGAGTGTGTGTGAATATTTGTTACCACGTATCATCGTAACTACTAAACCGATTTTGATGAAACTTTGAAAGGATATAGCCCTGGATTAACACATAGGCTACTTTTTATCCCGGAAAAAGGTTTGATAACGGGAAGACGCGGGTGAAACCGCGTGGCGCAACTAGTTAGACTAGAATCATTGCTCTTCAATTCGGAACACAGTAAAATTGAATAGTGCAGTTAGGTAATTGTATATCGTCGGCTAGCTAACAACACCGCGCAAGTCAAATTTTGCAACTTTACAGGAGAGAAATAAAACTGATTTAGGTACTTGTATGTTTTTTATGTAAATTATTGACTTGTGTGTGTTACAATTTTTAATTAACGACTTCTATTTAGTCAAAATGTTTGGAACTGGCAGGTTCATAGAAGCGGACGTCAAAACTGCATCTAATGGCATTGAAAGGTCAATACCACAAAATTTTGATTTGTGCGGTGTTGTTTGCTAGCCGACGATATGTTGTGTAAAATACTGCACATGTATTCATGTATCAATACACACTTACGTTACTTATGAGTCAATCACTTTTATTCGTGTTTCGCAAAATATTTTGACACAGTTACGCGACATCTCTAGCTTCTGTGAAATATTTTATAGCGTCCATTATTTTTTGCAACATAACGAATAATGTATGTTCATAAAAAAAACATCCATAGTAAACTTTAAACACAGACAAATATTAGAATTATTTACTTACACTTTTTGTGAATAAAAAAGCTGTTTTTTTTTTTACTATTTACAAAATGTAAATTGTAAATTTTACAGGGTAGCGTTTGACCACAAGTCACCTGATGCTAATTTATACACCTGCACTTCCTGTTATCTCCCAAAGTAACACAACCCAAACTCCATATTCGCAGGTCGTTCTTACCCGTATAGGGGGCAACTGCTGGCAATCTTTCGGCTTTTATAAAATGACGAAGATCTGGCTTTCGTGGGCTCTTAGGTTAAAATACACAGACACACTCAAACAGACAGACTCAAATTGAATTACTGCTAACAGTAATTCAATTTGAGTCTGTCATTTCATACAAATATGTCACTCAATCGTTACTCAAGTATTGATCAACACTTGAGCGTCATTATAGAAACCAGCCTCAGTGTGATTACTGTGATGTGACATTTATTAGAGTGATTTCACGTTTCTTTTCAGTTTTCGATATTTTATTACTACCAGAGAATGATCTACGCTGAGTTGAGGCCGGTTTGCAACAATACATTTTCTTTTTATTCTTCCTTATTTCTACATAATGTATTTGTCTTGTATAATTTGTTGCAAATAAATGATTCTTATTCTTATTCTTATCTATATCTACATGCGCGATCACGATAAAGTTTGATGTACTAATTATTTTAAGTTTATCTAAGCTCCAAAGAACTCTCAAACCAATCAACCAACCAACACAATTTTGTATTCATATAAGTGTGAGAATAATGAAAACCACAAGAAGACATATTTGCTTACTCTGTCCCATACATCTGTACAAATACTTATTTTGACTTATATTTTCATTACAGCTGGATACATACTACCGGGTACCCCGTGAGGTGTTGTGGTGGGCCCTTAAGAAGAAAAGTATACCTGTGAAGTATGTGGAATTGATTCGCGCAATGTACGGTCGATGCAGTACCCAAGTCCGATCCACCGTGGGCATTACACCTAGTTTCAATGTGGCTGTAGGCTTGCACCAAGGGTCGGCTCTTAGCCCGTATCTCTTCCTGGTGATAATGGACGCTCTCACGGCGAACATTCAGGAAGAGGCTCCCCGGTGCATGCTGTTCGCTGACGACATTGTACTAGTTGCCGAGAGTGGTCTTGAGGTCCAGAGCAGATTGGAGGAATGGCGGCACAGACTGGAGAGTGTTGGCTTGAAAGTAAGCAGAACCAAAACGGAATACATGTTCTGCGATTTCGGCGGTCTCTCCAGTCCTGTGCCGATAAGTCTTGCCGGAATGTCCTTACCGGTCTGCTCCGACTTTCGGTACCTCGGATCACTCGTGCAAGGGAACGGTTAGATCGACCGGGACGTTGCGCATAGGATCAACTCAGGATAGATGAAATGGCGACAGGTCACAGCAACAACTTGCGATCCACGGATGCCCCTCAAGTTGAAGGGCAAAATTTACAAATCCGTCATAAGACCTGTCACCATGTATGGATCGGAATGTTGGGCTGTGAAGAAGACGGATGAGAGGAAACTCCATGTAGCGGAGATGAGAATGTTGAGATGGATGTGTGGAGTGACGAGAATGGATAAAATATGGAATGAGTATATTAGAGGAAGTATGAAAGTAGCACCAGTGACAGATAAGTTGAAAGGGAATCGTTTGGCTTGGTATGGACATGTTATGAGGAGGGATGATAATCATATTACAAAAAAGTGATGGATATGAATGTTGATGGATGGAAGGGAAGAGGAAGACCAAAGAAAAGATGGATGGATTGTGTGAGGGTTGATATGAATGAAAGGGGAGTGAATGAAGCGATGACGGCTGATAGAGGAGTGGAAGAAGAAAACATGCTGCGCCGACCCCAAATAAATGGGACCAGGGCAAGAAGAAGAAGATTTTCATTACAGCTGGACTTAATTTGTACTTCGATGTAATGTTTCAAACTATATTTAGACCAGGGCTTTAAAAATAATAAAAAATAAGAGTCATTATCAGCCTTTTACGTTCCCACTACTGGGACTCTGGCCTTCTCTCAGAGAGAGAGTATGGGCCGTAATCTACCACGCTGGCCCAGTGCGGGTTGGTAGATGTCGCATGCCTTTGAATGTTGCAGTTCTTGGGCATGCCGATTTCCTCACGATGTTTTCCTTCACCGTTTTGAGCGATGGCAAATCCGCACATAACTTTTGAGTCATAGGTACGGGGCCGAGAGGATTCGAACTCGGTGTCGGCGTCTTGTAAGTCGCACGCCTAACCGTTCAGCCACCATCGCTCTCTATAAAATAAGAGTAAAATAATAATAATATAAGAGTAAATTGTAGAAAATACTACGTAGCATTAAGTTCTCCTAATGCATTTATTTATTTGTGCTGATATATAAACAAGTAATGAAAAGCCTTACTCGTTGGTGTCTTTTCTATTAGCACCCAAAAGAGCTCAACGGGCGCTAGGTAAATAATAGTGTTTGCATTACGTTAGCATCGATGCTTCCGGATTGTCTACTTTATTTATACGACTTATTCTTTCTTTAGTTTATTTCGCAGTGTTCTTACAATCCCGTAGGAACCTTTTTCGGGGATAAAAAGTGTCTTATGTGTGTTAATTCACGGTTCATCCAAAATTTCTCCTAAATCCGTTAAGTCGTTTCAGCGTGAATAACGTATCACCGTAACTTCTAAACCGTTTTAGATGAAATTTGGAATGGAGATAGCTTATACCCTTTTTTTACGTGGGGAAATCCTAATGTATAGCAATCCTGGCCGCTAAGCAAACTTAATGTGGGGAGGACGGTTCCGGGTCTGCGTCGCAGTCTACTTCCCCGTCCTCCAGCGGCAGGCCCCAGGTGCTGGGCCGCAGACCTAGAAGGGAGATAGCTTATACCCTGGATTAACCCATATCCTATATACACTGCGGGATAACAGGAACACGCGGGTGAAACCGCAGCGCGTAACTAGTATTACATCACTAACTGAACTCCTCGTTTACCCGCAATTTTCCCACTATCCCGCAAGACCCATTTCCCGGAATAAAAGGAGCTTCTTCGCTATTCCAGACTATAATCTATCTCTGCACCAAATTCTATCTATATCCGTTCAGCCGTTCTGGCGTGATAAAGTAACAAACATTCATCCACAGAAATTTTCGCGTTTTTTTTTTGTAGTGTATTTGTGTGATATGGATATGATGATATGATAATTATGATTAGTGTGACAGTCCTAGACTTAAGTATGATCTCTTGTTGCTTAATGAGCCATGGTCTGTACTATGCAACTTTAATCATATGCCATTGTGAGTACAGTAATGTTAAAACATTGACAAATTGTCTTCCTTTCATAGGCATGGAGTAACTACAATGCAAACAATACGTGCCTGTTGTTATAACGTTCAAAGTGAATACAATAGCGATATTATACCAGGAAATCAGAAATCTAAACATATTTAACTCAAAGGTGACTGACTGACTGACATAATGATCTATCATCGCACAGCCAAATCCACTGGACGGATCGGGCTGAAATTTGGCATGCAGGTAGATGAGGTAGATTTTATGACGTAGGCATCCACTAAGAAAGGATTTTCATTAATTCTACCCCCAAGGGGATAAAATATAGTTATAGAAGCTGTAATTATATAGCTTACTCATATTACCAGTATCTAGGTACCTAATAAAACACTATAATTTGTATAATTAATTATACAAGATTTGTATACAATTACAAAGAATGATTTATGTTTCTTTTTGTGTGTTTTTTATATGTTTAAAGTTAATCTCCAGTGTTTTTATTTTGTTATT
This sequence comes from Opisthograptis luteolata, assembly GCA_931315375.2. Classification (NCBI taxonomy): domain Eukaryota; kingdom Metazoa; phylum Arthropoda; class Insecta; order Lepidoptera; family Geometridae; genus Opisthograptis; species Opisthograptis luteolata. Next base: position 7,925,552 of record OV928049.1, on the reverse strand, counting down.
TATATCCTACTTACTCAATAAAAAACAAAGAATATCTTCAGAACTACTGATCCAAATTCGAAGATTTTTTCTCTGTTACAAAATTAGACAATCCTTGAGTGTCACAGGTTATGTTTTATTGTGAGATTCTTCAAGTAGGTGAACCCGCGGATCACAGCTAGTAAATAATAATAATAACAAAGCGAAGTTTTTTTCTTTTGTAAAGATTCACCAAAATTCAGTTTACATTAGTGTTACCGAACTATCGATAGTTTTAATCTGAAAAAGGCATACTATCGAAAGCTTAAAACAAGGCTATACTATAGAATAAGTGCAATAATATAATATAATAATAATAAAAATGTTTATTTATGAAAAACAAAAAGTAACAAAAAGAGTAGAATAACAAGAGCAAATAAATATTCAAATTATAAAAGGAGCCTCGCTGTCTATAAATAAATAATCGAACCACGCATATTTTACAAGGCACAGGAACGTGCGTCCACTCATGGCCGCGCCGCCAAAAGCAAACCCCGTCCCCGAACTAAGAATGAACTTGTGTAATACTATCGATGCTATCGATACTATCGATAGGCCTATCGATAGTGTTGCGATTGGTTGGCTATCGATAGACTATCGATTAACTATCGATCGGTAACGCTAGTTTACTTTGCCCCGTTGGATAGTTTTAACGTATTTTTCATCTTGTTGCAGCAAAAATGCCGGACCAAGAGAGCGACTACAACACTGACCTCGTTACCATAAAGGACTGGCTCTGCAAACAGCCGCACTTACCTAACGAAGTCGGTGAGTATCTTTAAAATATGAGCAAAAAGTTGAGGAAATCATCCTTCTCAAACTAAAGCTTATTATTTATTCGATCTTTTGTATTATTCTTGTTATGGACTCGTATGTATATAAAACAAGCTGTTCCCCGTGGTTTCACCCACGTGAGCAAGAGTTTATCACGACAAAAAGTAGCCTATGTCCTTTCTCAGGCTCTAGACTAACGCTGTACCAAATTTCATTTAAATCGGTTTAGTAGTTTAGGCATGAAAGACAGACAGGCAGACAGACAGACAGATAGAGTTAATATTTGTAGAGATTAGCTTTTTTGCGTTGTTTTTGTTAAGTAGGTACTTGAATGTATATAGAATTATGTTTTGAGATGGGATATTTACGATGCATTTGTTTTTCCTTTGAGTTCTCGATATTTCGCCATTGTTACAAGAGCCATGATCAGGAGAGTGCTACACCAAAAGTTTCTGCGTGTAGGATCGATGATATTATAACGGGCAGACGTATTGATCTGCCCGCTTCTTCTCAGATTTTTGGGGTACGATGACGCGAATGACGTTACCATTGTCATCCAAGCCACTCAAAATTTGTAAACAGTGCCAAAATATCGAGAAACATACATGGTAAATATCCCGTCTCCAAACCTAAATCAAATGTTAATTGCCATGGCAGTATAAAATAGTATTTTTAATATAATTATGTTATTATTTGAGATTTTACAGGGTTTGATCACAAGCCACCTGATGTTACGAGTGAATGGTAGTTAAAGGTGACGTCACATTACACCTGGAGTGATGTTGCCGGAACGCACTAACGCCCGAAATTAATAATCGATCCTGATCCGTTATCCACGGGTTAAGATCGATATGTCATGTTATGTCATTTTAGTAGTAATCTATCAAGCCCTAATACTTAAATGACATATTATGACATATCGATCCAAAACCGTGGATAACGGATCGGATCTATTATTAATTTCGGGCCTAGGAGGTGCTTGGCGTCAGATTGTACACACATCGAAAGTTTACTTAATTTATTTCTATTTCAAACTGATTTTGCCTCAGTTTAGTTTGTATGCCTCTTTGCACAATAAACTCGTGGTATTAAACATGATGCCACTGTGTAAGGCTTACTTCATGAAAATATAGGATTATTTAAAATTGGGTGTTATGAAGAGTAATTAGTAGAATTTTAATTCTAGAGGCTGCCAACTACTACCGGTTTATTAGATCTGTCTGCAGATATGACTTGTGAAACTTTATAATACAAACCACTGCGTTCCATTTCAAAACTAATTTAGACTAACGAAATAAATAAATCAAAACACAATTTTTTGAGACTAATGTGAACGTGAAAGTTTCCACGTAACATTAGAATGTTACTTTTGTCGGAATATACTCGTATAGTACCTATAACCTTGTAAATTGATTGGTTGACTGAAATTTAGAGTTTAAGACTTTTATTAAAGTTAAGAAACGAATGGTTTAAGTTGAGAAATGTAATATATCTTGTGCAAAAACTGCGGCCTTACTTGATGCAGACGGCTACCGATCACCGAGAAGTTTACTTTCGTAACTTCCACCTTATATCTTAGGGAAGGGTTACCTGCTCTAAGGACCTGTACCTGTACCTACTTGCCTTGAAAGTAGGCATCTACTCACATACTAGACTTGATGCTGAGCCGGTGAGTTCAGACTAATACCGCTGGTAATGCAGAGTACACACTAAACGCATAATTGCTTAAGTGATTTGACACCATTTAACATAGTGCCATTTATTTTAATTTAATCGTGAGACAGGACGAGCATGTTTTTCGCTTGATGATAAGCGTCACGATTGCCTGTTACAGTTCAGTGCCACCGAGAATTTTGAACTTGACCAGTTCAAAATTCGTCAAAATTCGTAATTTCACTGGAAACCTTGCCCTTCTATCCGGAACACAGTTATGTTTTTTGATTAACGTAACTATGTCAGTAATAGGTGTTGACATCGATCAAAAACTGTAATTGTATTTTATACAGAAGAGCATAGATTTTTTTACATCTTAAAGGCAGGTTTGACCACAAGTCGTCGTCACCACGCAACGCCTGGTTTGAAAAATGGCTGCCAATAGTAGGGGAGCCCAAGAGGGGATTTTGGGATTTACTCGAGCGCGTCAGATTAAAATAAGGGAGGATACCTTACATATTGATAAGCACCTCCAGCCATTATGAGATCTTAACATTGGTGGGTACGCTCAGGGGAACTTTTTAGATTCGCTGAGAGCTGATGTCACTTTCAAATCGTCAGTCTAAGAAATGGGAGCATCTGTGGAGTTCACTGAACATCCCCCACTCTGAAAATTTGTCACGGCAGAGTAATTTTTTTTTATTTACCCCCTTGTGGTTAGCCACCCACACCACGCAAACCGGTTGTTTATTATATTATATTTCATATTAGAGCCACGCTGGAGCATGAAAAATATCAGTATCTGACACACTTGAGTCCATGTCATGTCATTGTTTTTTTTTATAACCTTAAAAGTCTGTGGAAGCTTCCCCCACCGCTGAAAGTGGAAACATTATAGGACATTTATTCTTCTTAATATCTAATCTACCAAATCTAATAGGTTTCCGCGACGCTCGAGTAAATCCACATTTAGCATCATGGGCTCCCCTACTACAAGTGAGGCTGCCGGAACACAGAGATAGATTTTGATAAGCATTATTTAAATATAATATGACGCAGATAATATTTCTACTTACTTTAATCCAATTTTGATGGATATTAACAACATTAAACTTTAGCCAGATTTGATCATAAAAAATTAGATACAAAAAACTTGTATACCTAACCATTACCTAAAAAATGTCTTACAATGCAAGGGCATGATGTTTAGAATGATGATACAGTAGACTAGTAAATATACCTACTTAAATTCGTTTCGGCGGTTTAAAACCACAATTAAAAAGACTAGAATTAAAAATTATCACTTCTTGAACCAACCACATCTTGGAATGATTACTTTATTGATTGACCACTTCTTGAAATTACTATTCTTTTTCCTGGGGCCCAATTCTCGCGTGCGTAAGCGTGATATATTATCACATTCAATAAATATCGCAAAACTGTCAAAATATGTATTGAATTTTGACAGTTATTGCGATATTTATCGAATGTGATAATATTTCTCACCGCGAGAATTGGGCCCTTGGAACCTTACTTACGTCGTGATCTAGTATCAGTTCCAACCATATGTTCCAACACTAGCGAACTGACGCTGACGTGACTTGACTATAGTTTAGGTATTACGGAGGTACCTCAATATATTTATCGTCTTTGTCGTGATCTCGCATTCAAATCGAGATGAGCTAACAATGGAGCCAGTAATTATGGAGCTCATGGAATTTTTCATGTAGAAATCGATACATAATATTATTATAAAAAGGTAATTTGTTCGTGAGTTTAGATATAATCTCCGGAACCCCAGATCCGATTTTAAAAGTTATTTCAGATAGCATAACCTGAAGTATATATAGGTTATTGTAACATAAACAAAAAATTGTAACAAAATATAAAAAACCATCAAGTCAAAACACAGGGAACAACTAGTTCAAAACGTAATGAGTTTTTTTCATATACATATTACCAAGTAGTTTTTTGTTAATATTATATTTGGTTAAAATGCAACAGAAACAAAAACACGTTTTTGGCCTACATAAGTTTCATATTTATTGGTTAACGGTTGCTTGTGGTATATTAAGTAATAACGATTGCTGTTACTGACCGCAAACTAAAAACAATCGTGTGGTAGGTTCTATAACCGGTCGGTATAAAATATACATAAAACTACATTTCTGATACTTAGCCACATAAAAGATATACTTAGTACTACGACTTAGCATAAGTAAGTAAGCCCAACTTACATTTTACTTGAAACTTTACTCTCCTTTGTTCCACAATCGCTTGTGTCAGTGAGGGCACTGGAAGATAGAGGTTAAAGAATAAATATAGTAAGGGTAGCCATCGGAAATTATCTAAAACAGCAGTTTCGCTGTCCACCTAAGTTGCCTAAAGGGAATACGTAATTAAAAAGATTGTCTTACTTTCCCATAAAATTCGATAGCGAGAATTATTATTATTAAATATATGTGTGATGAGCACGAAGAGCACGCTTTGTTCCTGAGTCTTGGATATTTCTATCTATATAAGAATTTATTTCTTTATATATAAGTATGTGTATCGTTGCCTATTACCCATAACACTAGTTTTGAGCTTAATTTGGGGCTAGGTCAATTTGTATGCAATAGTCCTCCGATATATATTATAAACAACTCGTACCCACCAGTGAGAGATAGGCGCAGGACTACGAAAATACACAGTTTCAATGAATTTTAGTAGACCTAGAGAACTAACTTAATACTTAACAAAATAAAACGAAAAACGAGAAATCAGTAGTTTAGTACTTTTCTTATTGAGAATTTAAAATGATCAAGAACACGAGAAAAAGTCGGACGATGCATCACCGTTCATGGTAGTGGTTATGATGTGTATCATGATAACCATATGTATATATGATAGGACAGTAATAATATTAAAGCACCAGCAATAAGCCAGCTATCGAGGCTTCACAAAGTATTTTCGCAATATGGAAAGTAAAAGTTTCATTGAATACAAAACTCAGAGTCATTGAACTGCCGAATCACGAATGCACAATTACTAATATAAATTTTGTTTTGAATAAACTAATCGGCATCTCAGGCGATGCAGCAACTTCTGACCCACTTGTTTCTAAAATATAAAAGCGCAAGTTCTTGTTGCTGGATCATTTTCCATCCTGTTTTATTCTCGACCATCCTTTTGACCTTTTGGTAGGCATGACGTCAATCCTTTCTTTTACTTGTTCTATGTATGTCTTTCTCGCTCTACCTTTGTGTTTCTTCCCTGTTACTTCTAGGATGGTTTTTATACATTCGTCATGATGTAGCAAGTGGCCAAGTACCTTTCCTCTTTTCATCAATATTATTGTTAGTAAGTTACCCCTTACTTGGATTCTCTGTTTCTACGGTATCAGAAACTACGTCGATCTACAACAATCACGAAACAACAGACACAAAACAAATATTTACACCTTTTCTGTAATGTACAATTGTTTTTTCGTATAGGGACTGAAACGCCCGACCTCATGCTTTACAGTCGGCTGTTCGCCCATTGCGCCACATTGATCATCAATTTGAAGGCTTTTGACTTTTGACTCACGTGTAAGGTTCAAACACAAGGTCGTAAAGGGCTTTGTTGCTTCACACACTGCCAATTAGCATTGACACGTTAGGGAAGCACGCCTTAAAAAGTTCTAAACATTATTATATCCTACTTTTCTTGATATAACGGTATGTTTTCGTTGTGATAAAACTCTTTTGTGGAGTCCACCTTAGTTAAGTCCGCTTTACCTACTTTTGTTTGTCAGTTTTTAAACCACCTAGCAGTAATGCAGACTATTGTTACCAGCGTGCAAACATTACTGTGTTCTGGATTGAACGGCAATATTTCCATTAAAATTACGAGATATAAAGAGAATTAACATCTGAAAAATTAGGGTGACGAGTTTATTGCCGCGCAGGATTTTGAACTGTTAAAGTTTGAAATTATTGGCGGCAAACGTGATGTTTACCACCAGGCTTTGTCGTCTCGCTGATCAGTTAGATATGAAACAATTTCGAGAGGACTTTGTAAATATAATTCTACTGTCTGCATTTTCGTAGTAAGCTTATTTGTATTATTTTTTGTTATATTTGGTGAATTAATACAGCCTTAGATCATTTAACCTTGAAGTTCTAATTATTTATGAAGGAGGAAAACGCGAACATAATATATTGTACATGAAAACTAGCATTTAGTTTCATCACAATAACAATCTTGAGGCCAACAACTTTCGTTATTGAATAAAAAAGGAAAATAAAAGGGTAACTGGTTACTTCTTATTTTTCGACACGCTGCTGTGCGTATGTTAAGAGGCCGCCGTGATAAACAATGAATCTGAAATCAGCTACATACAAAAACGCAAGCGATCTAACTAATGCCGTAAGGTCGTAGGTATGCGTCAAAAAAAGGTTTTTTTCGTTTAAAATGAAAACTGTCGTTAATTTTATAGAACTAAATCTGTAGTTCTTTGAAGAATGTGTATATATCATACAAAAAAAAAATCAACTCTTAAATCGGTATTGTATGCCTGTAAAATAAAAATTTTTTTTAGAGGGCAGTTTTCGATCATTTTTTCTCTGCTATGAAAGTTAATCAACCGTGTTATCCTTCTGACAATTTGACGTCAAAAACATGATCTTTAATGTACATAAATATTAGCTCTGTATGTTTTGTAATTGCTGAAAAAAAAGGAGATCCCTGCAGCCAATGTTGCCAATTCATCGTCTTAAAAAGTAATTTCGTTTTCCATTACCTTCAAATTGTTAAATGTATCACCGATAAGTATATGTGTAATGGTCAGATGGACGTTTATGAGGTCTTTGTTAAAGGCTGTATATGGCAGAATCAGTTGCAAACATTCGAAAGTTATTACCAGTGGAAGTCTGCCCTTTTAAATATATACCTAGTATTAAATTTATTATCTGGACCATCTGCATAATCAAGGTTTTTGATAATTTGAATGGCTTCTTTAAACTTACTCTTACATATTATAATACCCTATAGGGTAATGACAAGGTGTAAAGAGATTTAACATCTGATATCTCAAAGTAACGAGCACATTTCATTGCCACAGAGAATTTTGAATTCAGTGCACAGTTGTAATGGGCAAGCCAGACGCTTACCATTAGTGCCTTGCTCGTCTCGTCACTAGTTCTTTAAAAAAATCTTTCGCTACGCCGAGTTACTTGTTCTTTTCAACTTTACTACTTTGACAACCCATCTGAACAATAATGTTCTGATGATTGTCATCAAAATCTTGATTTTCATTGCGATCGTTAGCATACAACAACAAATGTATTATTATTGTCCACAGATGAAATACTCCTCCGTCGCTTTATGTCTAGCTGCCACTACAGCCTGGAACGGACCAAGCGCACCATTGACTTGTTCTTCACCATCAGATCCAACGCACCCGAGCTGTTCACCAAGCGTGACCCTTGGGCACCGGAGATCAGACGCGTCTTTGAGGTTACGTGAGTATCCAAGCCAGTTCGTAGTTCAAGTTGGCAGGTTTTAGGGGCCTTGTAGTATAGAAGGATATTGTATACATAAGAAAAGCGATAGTACAAATAAGCTCAGATTCACACAACGAGCGATGAAGAGGGCCACGCCTGGAGTTTCTTTGCGTGATAAAATCCGTAACGAGGAAATTCACCGAAGAACCAAAACCACCGACATTGATCGATCACCGACAGAATTTGCAAGTTGAAGTGGCAATGGCCAGGCTCGACGAACTGATAACCGTCAGGGAAGAAAGGTTCTCGAATGGCGACCATGAACCGGAAGACGTTCTGTAGGTAGGTCTTCCACTAGGTGGACCGACGACATTATTAGAATCGCAGGGAGCCGCTGGATGCATATGGCTAATAGCCGTTCATGGTGGTGCTCAAAGGGGTAGGCCGCTGTTCAGCAGTGGACTTTTTCCGGATGATGATGATGATGATGATGATAGTATCCAAGCCGGTTCAAGTTGCTAGATTCCCTTTTGGTGTAGAAGAATGTTAAAGACAGAGTAGACCCGTGTCTTTGAGATTGCGTAAGGATTCCGGGCCAGTTCAAGTTGCCAGATTTCAGGTGCTTTGTGATATAGACAAGGGCTGAACATATAAGAGAAGCGTGTCTTAGAGATTCCGTAAGTATTCAAGCCACGATGTAGAGATATCTCTGTTTAGTGCCAATTAGCACCAGAGAAAGTTGAAGACGCTCAAGGAATCGTGGCAGATCATAACATTGAAGTCATGTATCGACCGACTAAAGGCCGCACTTCACCGTGCTCTACATGAAAGTACCTACTCGTAGAAGAGCAGCATCTTGAGAGGATTTCAACAAATGGATTAATCGAGCTATATACCATTTCTGAAGTAATGGCTAAAGACCGGTCTACCATGAGTGTAGCGACTGCAAAGAAGAAATATAACAACCAGTTGCTTTAGCTTGAAAAAAAGATTGCACTGTAGGTATCTAATAGCTCATTAAATGATCCTTTTTTGTAGAACCATCATGAACCTACAAGTAGCCATAGGTATTTGATTTTATCTGATCAACTGCACTTGATAACTTTAAGCGTACTCTGACCACGTAGAACCGAAAAAGCTACCTAATGGTATTATGGAACTATAAAGAACAGAAAGTCGCTATCTTTGTAAAAATAAGCATTTTCTCTTGGAAATTACGGGCCCAAATTTGGTCACCAAATACAAGGAGAGTGATTTTTGTTTTTATTAGAAGACGCGCTTGTTTTCGTGTCTCTGCGTCATACCACAAGTATTTTATAGTGACGTGCTTTCCATCCGTCTTTATCATTTTTATTACTTTATTCCACAAGATATGTTTAGTATGCAAATTTATGCGAACTTAGTAATAATAATTGTTGCATCAAAAAGGTTTGTTCTATACGTATTCAAGGTTAACGATCGGATATAGAAAATTTTGTAACTCTCACGATACTTGACGAACTTGACCCGAAATGAATCTCAGTAAATGGAGATTTTAATATTAATAACTCTGTAATTGCATAATAATTTCTAATACAGGTACCACTTGTGTTATAATGAATGATGCGACAAAAAAACGGGTTACTGGCAAATATTTTAATGGGTACTTCAGGCTACGCTACTTGCTACCTTGCTGCCTATTTTAGGATTCGTACCAAAAGTTACTACATATAATGATAGTAAAATTAATAATACAGTTTTTCTCAGCACACATTTCCTTGTTATTTCGTAGGTATTAAAACGATATAACGAAATGAGGACGGCAGAATCAATTCAATTCACATAGTATTTCAAAACGTATAAATAAATACCTGCATCAATAATAATCTATTACGTTCCCATTGCTAGGATACAAGCCTTATCTCAGAGAGAGAGAGTATGGGCCACAATGAACCATGCGGGCCCAGCGCGTGTTATAGCGGATAAGCTAGCGGCTCTTGCACAACTACGCCGGCCCATTGCACCAAGAGAACTGTGTCCGAGGTCAAGATTGTTCGAAAAACTTTCAGAGTAGAAATTTCTGCGGAGATTTCGATCAGCGAAAGCTACCACAGTGATTTTGTTACAACAAATAGAGACACATCTAAAGGCAGTACTCCATTTTACGCAAATCTTTAACCCTAATGTTAACCAATTAACATGGACTTGACCATGTTTGACAAAAAAACACAAGAGGGGCGTGATACGGAACATATGGGCTGTTTGAAGAACACGCTAATTACGTTTAACTAAATTGCATCGGAAATCATGTCGTGCAAGACAGCCCTAAACTAGATTAGAATAAATCTGTTTAGCGCCTAAAATTGAATTAGCTAAATAAAATTAACAACGTTAAACACAACGTTGTGCAAGCCGCCCTTAGTGTCAGAGTTTATAGACCGCCCGAAGGCCTCCGACATAGTCTAACGACTGCTATCTTGAGATAACAACCAAGCTTAACCCGCTTAACGTACCCTCTGAAGCACGGAACCGATTACTAAAATATCCATCCCAAACCGGATGGTTTGGACTCAACAGCTATGTTGCGTCCGAACAATACATCGATAGATAGTTTTTAGTTTTTAGGCAAAAATTATTGTACCGTGTTGAGGTACCCATCTGCAGAGCTCTAATATGCTCTGTGCTTTCATCGCACTCGTCTCGATACTCTTTTAGTTTGTTTTTATGTATACTTACACATGTTTTGGGTTGCAACTCAGTTTGGAATTGGTTTAATATATATTCGTATAAGAAATTGAGTTTAATTTGTTTTATGTATTAAATAGTTAAATAATTGTTTTGTAACACGTATTTTTTTTGGTTCCAGCGACATGCTGCCCCTACCAAACAGAACCCCTCAAAACTACAAAGTATTCCTCTACCGCCTCAACAACCCTGACTTGGACCTGTTCTCCTTCGTGGACGCAGTGAAGACATTCTTCATGTTGGCTGACACCAGGCTCACTGATGATGACAACATACCCTCGGGAGAGATACCTGTCTTCGACTCTGCGAATGTTAGCTTGAAGTTTATAGGGAAGATTAACCTGTCGGTGCTGAGAAAATACATGATGTATACACAGGTTTGTTGTACATTTTCATTTACTCAGCGGCTGCGCTTGAAAACCAAAAAGAATTGGTATCTAACTTCTATCCATCAAAAGGTTGGTTAAAATTGCTCTAAGCGATACGACCAACCATTGTTGTTTTCTGTTGTTGTGAAACAATAAAGCGTTGCCCATCTATCTACCTATCGACAGATTACCACAAGTCACACGATGCTAAGTGATAATGTGGTCTAAAGTGGCGCCACGCTACACCTGGACTAAGAACTGGCTCTCAAGTGGGCCTGCCGGAACATACCGATAGGTGCTTGGCGACAGATTCTTAACACAATGGTGTTAGCATTAGAAAATTATCTGGCCCCAAGCTATGGTTAGAGAATATCCTGTGCCACCGTGAAGTTAAGAATCTGTCGCCAAGCACCTATTGGTGTGTCCCGGTAGCCTCGTTTAAGAGAGAGCCAGTTCCCAGTCAAAGTGCGTATGTAGCATGATTTACGAGTATATAGATTGATTTATCTCTTTATTAGTTCACCAATTGTTGTGAAACACACACACAGAGAAATTCAAAACTAGAACTACAACAAAACATAATGTTAAATGTCACAAAAGGCAGTTTTGTCGCTCAAAGCGATTACAGACAACCCTCTTATAGTGCCTCGTTAGGTGTAAAATATCTGTAAATTTCCACATTACGGTTTCACTCAGCGTGACTGCACTTAACTTACTATTATTAAAAATGATGGATAAAATATCTCAGTAACGACTTAATTAATGCATATTATAACGTTATCTCTACACTTTCGTCACAGCTTAATTGCGTTTTTCGTAATGACTAATGCGCCCATCGAGGGGATACGGTATAGTGTTGAAATGCGTCGCTATGCAGTTAATCTTGTCATGTAGATTGTTTACAAGTTAAGAAGTAGTTGTCCTCGTAAGGGTCACTTTTTAACTCCCAACTAAAAGTGACATGTTTTGTGTTTCATTTGTATGTCAAATCAGCTGTTGTTCCTCGTGGTTTCACCCGCGTGGGCTACAGTTTATCGCATAAAAAGTAGCCTATGTCCTTTATCAGGCTTTAGACTATCTCTGCACCAAATTTGATGTAAATCGGTCAGTAGTTTAGTCGTCAAGACAGACAGACAGATAGAGTTACTTTCGCATTTATAATATTTAGTAGGCCATAGCGGCCAGAAATGTAGCATAGAAATGAATCCGGAAATGAATGAATTTTCCAGTAGTCGCCTGGCGAACTACCACCCTCATATTAAGAATCTATCGCCAAGCACCTATCGGTGTGTTCCGGCAGCCTCACTTGAGCGCCAGTTCCCAGTCCAGGTGTAGCGTGGCGCCATCTTCGACCACATCGTCACTTAACATCAGGTGACTTGTGCTCAAACGCTACCATGTAAGTGGTATTTTTTTTTTATCAGAAGTGGGATACTTTTATATATTGACTCAAGAATAAGGTACAAAAGCTACTCGTATATGGACAACACTCCTTGTTTTGGTTAGTCATAGCAACGAAAAAAGAAAACAAAACCTGTTATTAAACCCAGTTGGTAGAGTTTTTGTTTTAACGACGTTTGATCAGAAAGTTGACCATACAGGTCAAATTATAATACACGTTGGTTTAATTAATGCAATAGTATTCGTTTACTATGGTAATAATCGTGTATGCAAGGTTAACGACATACTTATTTTCCAATACATAAATACACATTTTTTGCATATTTTCCTGTAAAGGCTGCTATGTGTCATGTAAATTAACCTATATTTTTTAAAGTTAGATTATCGGTTGTAATTAATATTAGCCCCAATTATCAGCTTAATCTCGTCTCGTTACAATACTTAATTAGAAGCAACGTAATGCATCAACAACCTGGAGGTAAAAAAACGTTGTTCGTTGAAGCTTTTTCAACCACTTTAATTTTGTGGGATTTTTCATGTACGTCATAGATTAAGTGGACTAACCTGTTCTCCACGATTTGATAATTTTTTTATTCATTTTTATAATTTGATGATGGAATTAGCCTAGAAAGGTAATACCTGCTATAGGAGACCTAAGAGGATCTAAGAGGTGTACCTGGTAGGTGACGTCCACTTACGCCCGATATTAATAATCGATCCTGATTCGTTTTCCGCGGTTTTGGATCGGTTTTAGCTCTGGTGCTCTTTCCAAGCAACAATTGCTCATTTCAATGTCAATTTCTCTTACAGGAAGCGATGCCCATTCGGCTAAAGCAAGTGCACGTGATCAACGCGCCTTCCTACATAAGCAAGATCCACGCAGTATGCAAACCCTTCCTCAAAACAGAAGTCGCTAAATTGGTAAGAACACGTACAGCTTTTTACGAGATAACAAGATATGCTGAAGAAGCTTAAACAACTAGCGTCAATAAAAAAATTATGTATGAAAATATTAAAAATACAACTTTACTTCAAAAAACAAAAAACAATTTTAGTTTCAGTAGTTGAAGTACCACATCATCACTTAACATATCAGGTGAGATGTGGTCAATCGCGTCCCTGTAAGAACTAAAAAAAAAGAATGTCGTGGGAGAGAGACAGAAATAGAAATGTCTGCTCTAGGCGCGAGGTTAACAATAAGATTGCTCGCAGACAAGAGGCTTCTACCACCTGCTACATCAGGAACTTCTATCTCATTTCAGATTAAGTTCCACGAACCAAACTCCACGACTCTGTACAAGGACATCCCGCTTGAGATCTTGCCCAACGATTATGGCGGCAAGGCTGGCTCAGTGGAACAGATCAAGAGGGAGTGGATTAAGAAGATGGAAGCTAAGAGGTAAAGTTGCTTTGTCATCAGCCTTTCAAGTGACTTCAGGATTTACAGCTTTCTTTCAGAAAGAGGGCTAGTCAGAAATCCTTGATGTTTGATGTTGCTGGTTTGTTCAGGAAGTTTTTGTTCACCATGATTTGGGCAAATCTACACTTTCTGTTAATAAAATACTCGTTCATGAAAATGTATCTGTTATCTGTCGCCAAGCACCTATCGGTGTGTTCCGGCAGCCTCACTTGAGAGCCAGTTCCCAGTACAGGTGTAGCGTGACACCATCTTCGACCACATCGTCACTTATCATCAGGTAACTTGTGGTCAAACGCTACCCTGTAAATAGTAAAAAAAAAATAAAAAAATGTGTGATTGTGTTTATTCAATCACGCAAAGCTAACAACCGTTTTGGTTTTAATCTTTACTCATCTTTTTTATTTATTTTTATTCAGTTTAGTTACATGACGAGAAAGCCACTAGCCAAGCGTCAGGTTTGCCCATCACAGTTCAGTGGCACCCACAATTTCAAACTTCAACTGTTCAAAAAATTAGACGTTAAATCTTTTTGTAATGTCACTGAAAATTGCCCTTCAATCCGGGACACGGTATAGAAAAAAAATTAAAACCTTGTTAATAAAATTTTACGATAACTTAACTAATTTTATCTTTTCTGATTCCAGAGATTGGTTTCTAACAAACGACAAGCGCTGGGCAGTCGACGAGTCGATGCGACCGAACGGAAACCAGGACGACCGCGCTGACAAAGTCAAAGACCTGCCGGGATCTTTCAGAACTTTAGCACTTGATTAGTTTTTTACTAGTTATGTCTATTTTCGTCTCTTAGATATTTTTAATATTGTGTTATGTCTCTCTAAGGGCCTCGTGCACTCCTGTGGTTCAATTGCTACACCACTGGTCGTCCTACGAATGTTACGAACGTTACGTATACACATCGCGACAATTAAGTTACGCAATTATACGACACAAACGTCTGGCCTATGCACCCACTACGCAAGCAGTGGCTTTTCTGTTGGTTTACGCATTAAAAGAAGTCTCAAAGACCTTGCATACTATACTAGTTTAATTTCTAGACCGTTGGTCGTGCTACCAGAGCTGATATCTAGTGCTACCGTGGCTGTGGACTATGCAATCATTTGCGCAATTGTATAACAGTCACCTAACTGGTCTATTCTCTGCTCACACTACGCTGTCAGTGGTCGTTGTATTCTTGTATTAGTCTATGTATCGCACAAAATCCCTAGGACCTCGCGCACTCTACTAGTTCAATTCCTTAACCACTGGTCGTGATATAAACGCTATAATTCAATGCTACAGCGGCTACGGCTAAACGACCATTTGCGCAAATGTGTCGTTCATTTGCTCAAACGATCGCTTATTCCGCCAAATGCAGTCCATCAAATACCTTGTCTGTGCCCATACTACGCAGTCAGTTGTCTTTGTGTTGGTTTGGTTTATAGTGCACGAAGTACCTCATGCCTTTTCACAAATTTGATTTGGCACATTAATTTTGGTGCCTTTAACATCACGGCACTGGGTGAAAACATTCTCAACAAGTGTGGGTAACTAAATTCTTCTAACTCTTTTAGTAAGAATTTTTCGATAAGTCTTTAATGCTTAAGTTTTTATTAAATGTTCTCATTTTAACTCTATTATTGTTTTATTGCCTTATTAGGTATGGTTTTTTAAATATTACTTCTAAAACTAAATACCAGCCGGACCATTAAAGGCCATCCTAGCTAGTACGACAAGAAAACTGGTGTATCTACATACATATTTCTAAACATTCTCACCCCGTGGGTTTTCTACATCGCGCATGGTATGGACACTCACGTCATCCCGCTTACAAACAACCTAAATATTTGTGTCGTCATTGTTAGCAATTTTGGTAGAATATATTATGCAGATCCAGTGTCACGTGTTTTAATTGAAACGTGATATCATTTATAGAACTTTTAAATACTTAAACTAAAATTGAGTCCGTAACAGAATAAACATTTCAAAATACTTAATCAGTACGTACAAATTTAGGACAACATCTCTTTGATAACAAAATAAAGACATAACCTACCATAAGTGCATACTCAGCCTACGAATAAGTTTAGCTGTTCAGCGAGTCACTAACAGCAGAAGTGCTTTTTTTATTCGTAATTATTTAACCATTGGTAAATTTTTACAAATTATTCTTAGTTTGCTTAGTATTGTTTTATTGATATAAATAATAATTAAGGACATATTGAGCGATTGTGATCGAGCGGTAATTAGTGCGCCTTACAAGTGACATAATAAGTTATGTGCGGATGTACCATCGCTCAAAACGGTGAAGAAAAACATCGTCAGGAAACCGGCATGTCCAAGAACTGCAACATTAGGCTTGCGACATCCACAACCCCCACTGGGCTAGCGTGGTAGATTACAGCCCAATCTCTTTTTGAGAGAAGGCTAGAGTCCCAGCAGTGGGAACGTAATGATGATGACGAAAGACATTTACATAAAATTCCTAGCACATAGCCCTAAAAAGAATAACCTAAATATATTTTTACTCATAGGTGTTTTATCGTCAATATCTCTAATACCTACCTAGTTCAAATAATGTGCTTTGCATGCTTTTTAAAAAGTGATTGTAGAAAGTTAATCTATAGCAAGAGTTCTAAAAGAACCGCTCATAACCGTATCGTCTCCGTTGACTTTGCTTTTCTTCGTGAGATCAGCTTTCCATAGATTGACATTCAGGAACAGCTTTCTGAAAAGTATTGAAAGAAATCTTTAGAACGTGTACAAACTTTTTAGCAACTACTTCATAATAAAGATGAAAAAGTGATAATGGCTCAGTGAAAGTGACGTCGACTGGCAACCTTATTGATTACGACTTCTAATCCTGGAAAGAGCTTGAGTTTTCGGAAAACATCGTGATGGTAGGGCATTTTATAGTGATTTCCACCCTCAGAAGAATCAGTTGCTGAATGCGCATTGGTACGTTCCGGTAGGCTCATTTGTGTGCCCTTTAGTTCCCAATCCAAAAATTACAGCACTCATTCATTCATTAACGTGATCTATCATCCCGCTCAGGGCCAGCAGGTTACGGCCCAAAAGTACTCTCTCTCTCTGAGAGAAGCCTAGAGCACAGAAGTGGGAACATATAAGGCTGATGATCGTGAACATTGTTTTACTATAAAAAATAATACCCTTCGCCTTCAATTAGTTTGACCCATTGTCTGTGTTGTTCTTTAAAGCTAGGTGCATCACCACCGTACTCTTCAGGAAGGTATTTCTTATCGATTGAGGAGTAGAGTCCTTCGTGGGTAGTATGGAACGAAATCTGAAATAGGCAAGCGTATTTGGATTAAACCACTGGAAAAATAACTTTAACTATAACAACATAAGGTTCAACGTAGGTGAAGAAAACGTCGTGCTGGTGAAACTTTAGTTTGGTGGTGGAGCATTATCTTTTGCTGTTTAGTTGCCTCCTACATAATATGCTATGGCTAGCTACTACCGTAAATTATGAATCTGACACCAAGCATGTTCTACTCGCAGTTCTAGCCACCATAATTGAGAGCCTGTTCCCAATCTACGACGCGGTAGCCGAGTTGGTAGTGTCCCTGCCTGCGAAGCTAGCGGTCCCGGGTTCGAATCCTGGTAAGGTCAAATATATGTGTGATGAACACTAATATTTGTACCTGAGTCTTGGATATTTCTATCTATATAAGTATTTATTTCTCTATATAAGTATGTATATCATTGTCTAGTACCCATAACACAAGTTTCGAGCTTAATTTGGGGCTAGTTCAATTTGTGTGCAATTGTCCCCGATATATTATTATATATTATTATTATTATTATTATATATTATTTAAAAAAAAAAAAAAATCTAGGCTTAAAGAGTGACGCCACCTTCGACCACATTGTCAGTTCACATTAAGTAACTTACTGTTAAAATATTGTTGGAAAATATTTACGCACTAAATCATTCATTCATACTCCTCACATATTATGTAACTCTAATGTCACACCAAACTCACCAAGTCAATAATTTCCTGAGGCAGCGCACCTTTCACTAACGCGTATAACTTTTCATAGTATGATGGACAGTTGACCACGTGGACCTGCTTCAATCGGACTGGCATAGCTTCCTGAAAAGACAAAACTTGCAAGTTTATGGAGCGCACTCGTCCCCCATCTATTGAAGTTGTAAAGGTTGACAGAAGCCAAAAACATTTGTTAGCTCGATAAAAAATAACCTCAATATTTTAGTTCGCTTTTTTATAGACTTGACTTGAATAACTGGCAAAGGTGTAGTACTTCCACTTCCACTGGAAAAAGATCCTGCCACTGCAAAGTGAGATACTGAGCTAAATATATTTATATTTATTCAATGAAATAAAAAAGCATATATATTTAACAATGAACCTAAACCTAAATACCTTAAAAAGCGGTTGAAAAAGCTAAAGCATGCAAATACAGGGGTCTAGGCTCCGCATATGATTTCGTCCCATTCGGTGTCGAGACCCTTGACCCGTGGGGTCCTAGCGCTATAATGCTTTTTAAAGAAATAGCAAAAAGGTTAGTCGACATCACAGGAGACCGAAGAGCTGGCAGCTACCTCAGGAAAAGAATTAGTCTAGCTATTCAAAGGGGGAACGCCGCCAGTATCTTCAGAACCTTGGCTAAATGGGATATTTCTGTTATTATGTTATATTTTTTCTGAGCTAAATTGTAACCTCAACTTGCTGCAAGACCTTAGACTTTAACCACACTTACCAATAAATATATCAGCAGCTTTTGAAAGTAAAATATGTTCACTTTTGTAATGAGTTTCAGCGTGACGTATTTTATGTCCATTATGATGATATGTCCCTTTGGCATGACCGGGTGGACCTTCAGCCAGTAGTCGGCTTGTATGCCGAATGTCTTCAGCACATCGTAGTAGTCGAACTTCTCTAAAGTTGGGACTTCAAGGTGGTGTAATAGGATCTCATCCTCTCCAGCTTCGAACGTTGCTACGTATCTGGAATGGAGAGAGAAAAATGCAGATGTAAGTAAAATATTATGTTTCACATGTAAAAATTGTGAAATTTTTGTCTGACTGGTGAAATACTGCTTAGAGAAATTAGGCATGCGCATTCTTCTTTTCTATTATAGTTGGAAAATCTACGTAAGTTATGAATAAATTTTAATTTATGGGATTCAAGTCGCTTAGAGCAACAACTAGGCTGTTTGCCTTGTTTTTGCTAGTATATGTTGTATATTATTATGATTTTATTACCTGTCCAACGCTATTTTAGCTTCAGTTGTTTCGTTTACTAATTTGCTTTTTTTTTATGTTATATTTTTGATTTTAGTAGTTATAGCATTTAACTAAAAGTTATCAATATTTAAATTATAAGTTATTGACCTATAATTGTATGATTATCAAAAAAAAAATCTGTACAGTCAACGACAAAAGTTGCTGAACAATAACACATTTTCCGATAACCTTCACCGTCTTAAACGACAACCTTTGACCGCATCATTACTTAAAGTCAGGTGTGTTGTGTTGCGGCCAAACGCTACCTTGTAAGTCGTAAAAAAACCAAAGATATCTTTGGTTTTAACTGATCTAAAACACATTTGGTAAATCGAGTATGATTAGCTACTTTTGTCGCTGACTGTGCCTAAAGCTGAAATTATTTTTACAACTAAAGAAGTGTGAAATGAAATATTTTCTAAAATTACTATTGTTAGGTAACTACCACCTAGCTACGTGAAGTTTTTATTGGGAATAACTGGACAGTAAAATTTTATTTCAACTATACAAAGATACCTTTTTATCTTGCTTACATATATAGGTATCTTATACCAATATATCAATCAATTATATTGCATGACGCATCAAAACTAAATTGGCTGACGCGCGAGTATATAATAAACAACAATGGTTTTGGAGTAACAATACAATCATTTACATTTTTATTACTAGGTATATATATATGGTTTTGATATAGTATCCATAATCATTAAAAAAAACTCACATTATACATAACGATGTCAATTATATCGTCCATAACGTCATACCTCCCACTGGTAAAGTTTTAAATGAGTTTGTAAATTATTGTATGGTCGTATTGTTGTTTGCAATATTTAAATTGTTGCCAAGCACATCTATTGGTGTGTTCCGGTAACCTCACTTGATACCCAGTTCTCTGGTCTGTCCTGTTCTGCCACCTTCGACCACATTGTTAACTTGCGGTCAAACGCTAAATGAAATAAAAACGACTAACAAATGGCAAATGATAATCTTGCAAAACTAAAAACAATTCACCTCATCGTAAACATATTTTTTGTGTAACTAATTCGAATGACTCTAAAATGATGATGTCTAATCAAAATTACACCCGCAGTTTCCCGGAATATATCCCGCAAACTTTTGCCGGGATAAAAAGTTGACTATAAGATAATCCGGGGTATCAGCTATCTGCATTCGAAATTATACTGAAATCTGATGAGCCATTTCAGCGTAAAATGTAACAAACGTACATAGACTCTCACACACAAACTTTCGCATTCATAACGTTAGTGTGAATTATTCTAATTAACCTGATTGGCAAAAAACAAGAATATAAATCATACATCAAGGAAAACCACTTTGATTTTTTGCTAATCATATTTTTACAAGCGTCACGTTCAGACGAATCTACTCGTAGCAATATGCTTATCGGATTTTAATCGGTAATGTCAGGTTACCGATGTCGGACCCGTTAACGGTAAACGATACAAACAATTTTATCGATAAATCATTTTTTTCTATAATCAACTTTGTTGAAAAAAAATCTTAAAAAAGAACCTAATTCCTTTTTCGGTTTACTATTTTTTTTTTTGTATCCTAATCACAAAATTAGTCAATATTTAAACACTAATTTGTTGCGTACATTTTTAGCTATCGAACAAAACTAGTTTTGTGTCTGTAGCACTTCTATTCTACATCATGAGAAATGAGTACCCTTGTTTAGACCATTTCAAGAAAATTGATAAAAAAAAGTTAATTGTAACCAGAAATATGGTATATGCGAAAGTAACTCTGTCAGTCTGTCTGTATGTCTGTAACGCTTTCACGCTTACAGTACGGAACCGATTTTAATGAAATTTGGTATAGAGACAGTCTAGACCTGAGAAAGGGCATAGGCTACTTTTTATCGCGATGAACTGTAGCCCACGCGGGTGAAACCTAACGGCTAGTCATCCCATAATTATAATAATCACGCACTATACTTCTCAGCTCACATCCATCTAGATTGACAATTGACCTAGGAGTAGTTGATTCTAGAACGTGCCCTACGTGACATTGTTAAACTGCATTCGTACCTTGAGACAGGTGATTAGCCTCATGCGCCTATTGTTAAATAATACCTAGATAGGTACTAATACTTTTTAAACGAGAACACAGCTTTATTACTTAGTGGTAATAGACGTAAGCAGGATGATAGTACCTAGTATTTCTCTGGGTTTTCACTAGTTTATTTTACTGTTGCAGTAAATCAACGCGGTGAAGTGATGAAAAGAAATGGAGTTACATTGGAGGCGACACCGCTATGACCACCGAGTCAAAAAGATTGTAAAACTATCCAGAAATCATGACACTACGCATCGGCAACTCCCCTAGTGTTGCAAATGTCCATAGGTGACGGTGACCGCTTACCATGAGGCGGGCCGTCTGCTCGTTTGCTACTCTATCACATAAAAATAAAAAACACTATTGGAATGCGATGCTGAATACACCAATTGAGTGTTACTTCAATGCAAGAAGGCATTTGCCAAGTCTGGAAATTGTTAGAACTTTGTCCACCAAAGAAACACTAGTAATCCCTACTTAATATTATAAATGTGAAAGTCACGACGACGACGACGACGACGACGAGACGACGACGACGAGTGTGTGTGTGATGTGTGTGTGTGTGGTGTGTGTGTGTGTGTGTGTGTGTGTGTGTGTGTGTGTGTGTGTGTGTGTGTGTGTGTGTGTGTGTGGTGTGTGATGTGTGTGTGTGGTGTGTGATGTGTGTGTGTGTGTGTGTCTGTCTGTCTGTCTGTCTCGCTTTCACACCTAAACTACTGATTCAATTTAAATGAAATTTGATACAGAGATAGTTTAAACCCTGAAGAAGGCCATTGGGTACTTTTTATCGCGATACACTGTAGCCCACGCCGGTGAAACCACGGGGAACAACTAGTACCTAGTACAGTCAGCGACAAAAGTAGCTGATCGTTCTCGATTTTCCAAATGTGTTTCAAATCAGTAATTACTATTGTTTTTTTTTACATTTTACATGGTATCATTTTGACCACAACATAACACACCTGATTTTAGGTGATGATGAGGTCAAAAATTGGTGTCTGAGATGATGAGGATACTAGAAAAAAGTGTGATTGTTCAGCGACTTTGTCGTTGACTGTACATACCCTTTCCTTTTCGGACTTTAAACAATTCAACAGACTTAAAAGTAAGATGGTAGGAACATACGCGATTGAAAAGGCGTCCTGAAGCTTCGGCGAGCAGGCGTCCCTTGATGTATACATTTCTGGCATGTTGTAGCGGCCGCTACAGAACTTGTCTATACATTGTTTTGTTTTCTCGAGGCTTCCATAGCAGCTATGCAGAAACTTCTTGATCATCATGTCCTCTGAAATGTTTAGATTTAATTTTATAAATTCGACTTCGTTGATTTCGTTTGTTTGTTGTTGTAATTGGTTTCTTTAATGGTGGGGATATCAAATTAGGAAGAACTAGGTGTTTTTAAGATGTCCGCATTGTCTTGAAATAAACTACCTATTTATCTAATTTAATAAAATTCCAATTAGTTTTGTGGGTGTGATTGAGTAAAAAACATAAACAATGTAGAGGCTAAGTCTGTCTTTGGTATACATACATAATTCACATGATATTATGCTTTTTTTATGTAACTATACTTAGATTTACTGTTTTAAACTACCATGGTAAAAAACATTAGAATTAGGTTTTATAGCGGGATAATTACCATGTATTTGTTTTTGTTTGAGTTCTCGATATTTCGGCACTGTTACAAGCGCCATGATCACGAGAATACTAAAAGTTTCTGCGGGTAGGATTGTTGATGTTATAACGGGCAGACGTATCTACCCGCTTCCTCGCACGTTTTTTGCTTACGATGACATTACCATTTTCACACAAGTCACTCGCAACTCGTCACTCTCTCTCTTCTCTCATGGCGCTTGCAACAGTGCCGAAATATCGAGAACTCAAACAAAAACAAATACATGGTAATTAACCCGTTATAAAACCTAATTCTAATATACTTAGATTGTTTTTTATTTAAGCCTGATAATAACGGTTACGCTTACACATGACATTTTTGTGCCACTCAAAACTTTGAACTTCAACTATACAAAATTCAGTGCAGATGTGAAATCTATATATGCCCTGTAATTAATTTTAATACTATGTTTGTAGAATATTAATTCATAGAATATACTTAACATTAAGGTCACAAGAAAATGACATAAAACTTGTTAACACAAGAGCTAAGTATTTAGTTCACATACAATAAGGCGTGTTCCTTTTTGTTTGTTTCAAGACCATAAATAACCTTATTGCGTTTAGACGACATATCAAGCTGAACTATCATTGATTTAGGGCAAAGAATACAATATCAAAATAAAAATGTTCGATATAATATTTTTTTTTTACTTTCGATGATATAATTCATTTTGTTTTATTTTAGTTGTTGTCATTAGACACGTCGATTCGGTTTTGCATTCTCTAAAACTAAACTAACTTTGACAGGTCTAATAGTAATGCCGTCCTTTTTTTACTTCAGTGGTTAGAAAAAGACAGCAAAACTATTAGACCTGTCAAATTTAGTTTAGTTTAGGAGAATGTAAAACCGAATCGACACCATGTTCATAAGCTCCATAAAAATAATGTCAAATTTTTATCTCTAGTAGGGTAAACCGTGAATAGATCGGTTATTGGGAACGGTCGTAAGTTAGTAAGATGAAAATCTAACGCCAAACACTTAGCAATAGATGTGTTCTGCCGGATGCATTTGAGAGCCGGTACTCCAAGATTGAGTTTGTTTACCATCTTAGTCTATAAAGTACTTAGAAATAGAGAAGCAAATAAAGCGACGTTTGCAAAGCTTTTGACGTTTGACGTGTTTTTTCTCATGAAAAATCTAGCTCAGGCCCGCGGTTTTCCAAAAAAATACTAGTTGGTCTAAAGGAAACTTTTTCCAAAAAAAAATTCTAGTTGGTCATTGCAAAAAGATATTTCCTTTCCAATTTCCACGTGTCAACGTGTGGGTAGAAGTAACAAATACATACAGACATTCATTCAGACATTTCTAACAAACATGCATTCAGAGGAAGACTCCGAGATTAAAGCTGATAATTAGGGCTAATTACACCCATGCATTTTCTGTAATTAAGATTGTAAGAAATCTAATAAAAGATAATCTACATAATACATCGCACGGGGTATTTAGAAAAACAGTGCAAGAAATGTTAAATTATTGACAAAAAACGTGCGAAGTGCCTAGATCTTTAAATAACAAAACCTTCCAAACCACTAACATATTAAGAAATACAATACTACCCAGCGTGCGTTTAGGTTATTTTTTTGAAAATACAACCTTAATTATTTTTTGCCATCGTTTTTTACGTTTTCGTTATGTACTTACTAACTTTTTTTTATGTAAAAGATTGGCAAACAGGCAGACGTCCCGCCTAAAGGAAAGCGGTCACCGTCACCTATGGACATTTGCAACATCAGGGGAGTTGCCGATGCGTTGCCGACCCTTAAGGACTCTTTTCACACCCATCTTGAAGGATTGCAGTTTGTAGCACTGCGGAAAGACTTGCGGGGGGAGCTCGTTCCACATTTTGCAAGTATGCGGGAGAAAGGAGCGCATAACTATTTACTATGTGAGATGATCATTCTAATAAGCCCGTTTCAGTCCACTGCTGGACATAGGCCTCTCCCAAAGCAATCCACTGAACTAGATCTTCAGCAGATAGCAACTATTTATTCCAACATAAGATCTTTTAAGAGTTGCAGGGAGCCGATGGATGCAAATGGCCAATAACCGTTCATGGTGGCGTTCAAAGGGGGATGCCTATGTTCAGCAGTGGAATTCCTCCAGCTGATGATGATGATGATGATGATGGAGATCTGTTATGAAGTAAGTATACTGACAGTAATGGTGGTCAACTTCTTCAAAACAAAATGTGACAAAAACTATAATAGCCATGCTTTTCACCAGTTCCGTCACACCCTAGTTCCGAAATTGCTAACGACACGCAATTTTTAACAATAGAGGGTATGTTGCAATAAGTTAACTCACCAAGGTCATCCGGCAGGTATGTTTCTTTCGCCAACCATTCTTTGATTGCGAGTATATCTTGATCGTTGTCTAGGGTCATCTGAAAGTGAAATTATAGGGCATAAAGATATTATGATATCTCAGGATTATGGCCGCAGTACATTGAAGCACAGAATTTTGAACTGTGTTGCTATTGCCCTATAAATAAATCCTACTAATATTATAACAAGAAAATTTGTTATTATGTAGGTATGTATGTTTGTTGCCCTTTCACGCAAAAACTACTGAATGGATTTTGATGAAATTTGGAATGGAGATAGCTTATACTCTGGATTAACACATAAGGTACTTTTTATCGCAGAAAAAGGTTTCTGCGGGATAACGGGAAGACGCGGGTGAAACCGCGGGGCACAGCTAGTAGGTTATACGTATAAGTAATACGCACCTTCTGTGGCAATAATTAGTATTTTTTTATATTTGGGTGGTACAGTCAGCGACAAAAGTAACTAATCATACTCGATTTACCAAATGTGTTTTCGATCAGTTATCTTTGGTTTTTTACGACTTACAAGGTAGCGTTTGACCGCAACACAACACACCTGACGTTAAGTGATGATGCGGTCAAAGGTTGTCGTTTAAGATGGTGAAGGTAATCGGAAAATTTGTTATTGTTCAGCGACTTTTGTCGTTGACTGTACTTAAATGGCACTGTGTTTTAGTTATTTAACTTTATGTTACTACCAAAATTCCTTGTTAAAAATAACTCCAAGGTATTTCATAGATATTTTTTTATTACTAGTAATTACTAAAACTGGTTAGTATTAGAATTTTTACTCACACAGTATATGCCAAGGTGATTATCTAATGATTATTCAAAACAGCGCAGAGGACTTCTCGCCTTTATTTTTATTACAGAATGTCAAGGTCGTAGGCAGGAAACCTTTGGGGGTGAACCCGAAACCGCCCTGAAATCCCTTAGCCAACCTACAGTTTTTAACATAGGTAGGAAATAAACTTACCAAAATGTTTCAAGTGAATTCTTGGCTACGGCCTTGATAGATGTATGTTAGTATTTTTAATTTTTTACTAAAATCCCTATCCCTACTTAATATTATAAATGCGAAAGTAACTTTGTCTGTCTGCCTCGATTTCACGCCTAAACTACTGAACCGATGAAAATCGAAACAATAACAAATTTCGAAAAAAAAACAAAACAAAAAACTGAAACAAATTTTTTTTTTTGTTTATGAAATTTTGTACAGAGATACTCCAGAGCCTGAGAAAGGACATAGGCTACTTTATATCGCGATAAACTGTAGCCCATGCGGGTGAAACCGCAGGGAACGGCTAGTCTATAATAAAATAATCAATTAATTCATGTCTGTTCATACGAAAGTTATTCGGATGTATTTGATTTTATTTATTTATTCGTTTATTGCCACATGTTCTTGCTCAGGCAAGGTTAAGACATTGACCCTGTTAGGATGTTGCAAAAGGAATAAAGCAACAAAACACGAAAAAATAAACTGACAAAATACAAATAGGTCACAAAAAAAACTAAAACAAACGAAGAAAATAACAGAACGAGAGAGCATGTTTTTTATACCTAGTGTACGATAAGTTAAATTTAATTTAATGCTTGTTAAAGTATGTAGTATTATTGTATATCTATAATATGATAAGTTTAACTGTTCATTCCTATAAATTGACGATATTTCTGAATATATAACTGGGATAGATTTATGTATGTGTTTAGTTTATAAAATGTTGTCTGTTTGTTTGTTTTTAAATAGAGTTCCGTGGTTCAGATTGTTATGTTTATAATATCAATCCTTTTTTATCTAGATATCACTGGGGAGCTTAGGGGGACGCTGTGCTGGTGGAGCCACAGACAAAAGCTAGTTTTTCCGTCGTTATAAAAAACTGAAGTCCTTATTTTTACGAGCAAATCTTTAGAATAGAATAGAATAATCACATATGACATTACATTTTATTTGGTATGACATTTAACTTACGGACGTTTATAAAACCGGCGCTTAATAAATCAAAGTTTAACTTACATTTCCACAATCACTTCCGAAATGGCAATAAGTAGGTATATTATTTCGCAAACACCTCTGCGCGGCAGGGCAACGACTGAGCGACTAGTTAGAAATACAAAGTCAGCAACAATTTTGACATCCACACTTATACCAAGGCCAGGCCAGCATTGTGATGCAAAAAATCAAATCTATAATACATACATATATGAAGGGTTCCCGACATCCGATTACCGCCCGAAATTAATAATCGATCCTGTTTCGGATCGATATGTCATAATAATATGTTATTTTAGTACTATATTATGACATGACATATCGATCCAAAACCGCGGATAACGGATCAGGATCGATTATTAGTTTCGGGCGTATAAGACGGACCTCTTATAAAAACTGTTTATTTACTCGTGTTTGACGGTCAGTCAGTCATAGTTTATTTTCTTCGAATCCACTGAACGAAACAAGTTTCATGTGGGTACCTACATAACTACGTAATATAGAATTAGATGACCTTAATCACAGATATACAGTATTACTAAACGAAATTCAATATAGGTGGTAAATTTCCGAAGGATACAAGTTTTTTTTAAGTTGATCGTGATGTGAAGTATCAAATGAAAGGGCTCGCTAAGAGAACTACAATGTTTTTATTAGAAATGTGTGACAATTGAGCCCTCTTATCTCCGAAAACACTAAATCGTTATCAAATAATATCACTCATATATTACTGGAAAATCTTGATGATAATCCTAAGTCGTAAAGTTATCAAGGAAAACGAAATGGACCCTCCTCACGCGAATTTGACTCGCACTTGACCTGTTTTGACTCTTGCACGTCATTTACACGTGTCTACAATAGAACATACAAAAATGCAATTCAATGCAACATAATACAAAGTTACTGGAAATATTTAATCCTACATTTATCAAAAATACAAAAAAATATATACGGAAAGGTTCTTATTGCTCAGAGCCTCAAAGCAATCTTACAAACAGTAAGCCAAGTATTTATGAAATGTTACATTTACCTATCAGAAAATAATAATAAAGCTTTATTTAATTCCATGCATAGTACATAAATAAATTTAAACAATAACAATTGACAATCCATTAACCTATAATATTCAAATACATTTATAATTTATATTTTGTAATTAGTTCAATATATTATTTTTACACTATTAAATAACTTATTATTTAATGCATGGACCCCGTTCGGGTAAAAGGCTTGCCTATCAGAAAAAGCTAAATAAAATAAATATCGGGGGACAATTTCACACAAAATGAACTAGCCCCAAATTAAGCCCGAAACTTGTATTATGTGTATACTCGACAACGATATACATATCTTCTTAGATAGATAAATAAATAATTTTAAAGACAGAAATATCCAAGAGTCAGGAACAAATATCTATGCTCATCACACATATATAAATTTATAAGTTAGGTTTTAGTTAGTACCTAGCTAGCTTTAAAAATGTATGCAAAGGAGTGAAATACCTAGCCTACAGTTTATCACGATAAAAAGAAGTCTATATCCTTTCTCAGGCTCTAGACTATCTCTGTACCAACATCAGTAGTTTAGGCGTGAAAGCTTGACAGACAAACAGGCAGACAGACACAGTTGCTTTCGCATTTATAGTATTAAGTACGGATATTTTTTTTAGAAAGTAGAGTAACTCTAAGTTTTTTCTGGGCAAGCATAGTCCATTATCGATTTCGTCATCACTTACCATCGAGAGAAATTGTGGTCAATTGCTAGAAGAAAAAAAGTAGTCCTTGTCATGGGATTATGATATCTTTATTTTGTACTATATTTATTTCTGATTCCTACCTATTTATTTACTTGGCACATGTTTATACCTGTAACCTCTTGAATATGCACTAACCTTTAATTAAATTAGTAGAGCCGTAATGGGCGAGATAAAACGAAATCCATAAATTAATATGCAGTCACATTAATCGCAATAATACTATAATTATTTTTTGAAGTTTTTAGATAAGCAAGATTTATTTTGTTTAGCTTTTGTACTTGACATTGACTCCTAAAAATGTACTTGGTTAATTTAACTTTAGAGTATCATTAGGTAGATTTTTATGAAACACTAGTTGCACTCCGCGGTTTCACCCGCGTCTTCCCGTTATTCCGCAGGAACCTTTTCCCGGGATAAAAAGCCTACGTGCTAATCCAGGGTATAAGCTCAAAATCGGTTAACTAGTTAAGGTGATACGTGGTAACAAACATTCACGCACAAAATTTCGCATTTATAATATTAGTATGATATTATGATAATGATGATGAAATGAACATGGGGTTGAAACTCTTGATCGTGGGGTCCTGCCGCTCTTTACTTTTTAAAGAGCTCGCCAAGCGCCTCGTTGTCGCCACGGGTGACCAAAGCTACCTCGGTCAACGAATCAGCCTAGCCATTCAAAGAGGTAATGTCGCCAGTCTCTTGGGGACTCCACCTGCAGGCAGCGATCTAAATCATGTTTTTTATATGTAGATGTTTAGTTTTTTATAGGTAGTTTAGTTCTATGATGATGTTACCTACTTGATATAAATTTAAAGATTGCATATATAGAAGTTTTCGAAGTCATAATTATCTAAATTGCATTCTCACAGTGGGATATTTTTTAAACCTGATAATAATAGAAGACTTATTATGTAGTACTACAGATTAGATATAATAGTACTTACGAGTAGGTATATACTAAGTACTAATAATTCCAACACGTATATAGATAATCATCTTGTAACTCTAGACCTAAAGGCGTGTTATCTGTCTGATACTTTATTGTATGTACCTAAGATTTAATTTAATTTAATTTTTGTATGAAATAATTGTTTGTCTATATAATTATTAGTGTGTTATATCCAGCTGTAACTTGATACCTGTGGGTTCCGAATGAATTGCATGCTGTGTCGAAAACGAAACCCATTACGACACCGCGTAGCATTTTGTACTTATTCATTTTTGTATTTTTTGTTTTGTTAGTCAATTATTGTATGTAATAACCTAACCTAAACTAAAATTTGAAAAACCCCGAAATTCATAGCTCACACACACTCGACACACACACAGCTAGACACTCTCGATCAAGTCACATTTCAAATAAAAATACTTAATCAAAATAGGCTCATCCGTTTGGCAGCAACGATGCCACTCACTAATTGACACTAAAAACTTATAGGTAAACACACTTTTTTTTAATTGATCCAGTCCCCCGCCTTTTTGGGGGGCGGGAGACACTGGGACAGTTACCCACCCGAATAGGTAAGCTCTATATGTAATGTAAGAAAATAGATTAATATATAATATGTAGGGTTACGATCATTATGGACCCTGTTGGGGAGGAGTAGACTGCCATTAATTAATATCTACTTTTAATATTAAGAGTAAGTCAAAATGTTTAGAGTTTAAATTCAAACGGCAATAACTTTTGCAAGAATTGAAAAGAACAAATCACGGAATATATTATTATTGTGAATAGGTGTTTGCAACAAAGAAGCGGGTTCAAAGGCTAAGGTCAGATATAAAACCGGTGCATAATTCTTAGTATTTTTCTTAATTTCAGCATGTGCAGTCACAATTAAACCAATTAAAATGCATACAATGTTTTATGATACAATTTACGCTTCCCAATCATTAGCCATTGAATAACACGAGCCCGGCTAAATATAAGTCAAACAATGTGTCAGGTTTTTACTGTCGTCAAAGTATTTATTATGATGTTTGTAATCATTTCATAATTATAGTTACTTACTTAGTTGTGTTCTATTTGTAGATTGATTCACAGGTAGGTATTTAGGTGACACATGTAGGAGATACCAACTATAACAAACCTACATTTATATTTAGGTACATAGACAAAAACTCTGAAGTGTTGAAATGTAAAGCTAAATTTGTCGGAGCTGCTCAAACATATATCCTACTAATATAATAAATGCGAAAGTTTGTGTGTGTGTGTGAATGTTTGTTACCACGTATCACCGTAACTACTAAACCAATTTTGATGAAATTTGGAATGGAGATAGCATATACACTAGATTAACACATAGGCTACTTTTTATTCCGGAAAAAGGTACCTGTGCGATAACGGGAAGACGCGAGTGAAACCGCGGGGCGCAACTAGTATAAAAATAAAGTATATTCTTTATGTACTATAACCAATCATGTGCAGACATCAGTTTATCACCACAAAAAATCCCTAGTGAAAAAGTATCTCCAAACCAAAAAGGAGTGAATCAATGAGTTAGCCTCTACTAGCTCAATATAAGTCGTGAAGCAAACAAACGAAATTAAGCTTTGATATGCAGACGCATGTCGTCTTTTTCACGGCCAGTACCCCTAGTACAGGTTTTGATAGTTTACAAAAACTATAAAAGTTTTCGTTTCCATTCATACATATTTTTTTCAGCGAATCTTACCGAGACTTGGAGGAACTGAAATCGTTAATACGGGTTATTTTAAATCGTTATAATCATATTCCAACAATGTTATTGAGTTACTTTTTGAATTTAAGCAGATCGAGTTGCCACTTTGACAAGTCGGCGGTGGTAAACGTCGACTTTTACAAAAACTTTTATCGTTTTCAAAACTTGTACTAGGTGTACTGTTTCAATAACTTATCTACACGGTTTGTCCTAACAGATATATGACATTACTTCTATGGAGCTTACGTCAATATTCCATCGCTAGTAGGGAAAGCCGTGGATTACAGGTTATTGAAAATGGCCGTTAGTCGGTAAAGAAATCAGTTTTAATATTCACAGACGTGGCGTCGTATTGATCGATATTATCACGAAAGCTTTATGTATAGGTAAGTTAGGTAACCTTACTCTTTGTCCGCTTGATTTTCATTGACCCAGATATTATCAATCCTTTGAATAAATTCAAGCAGAACAGTGAGTTACGGCCAAGGCCGGATCCAGGATTTATCTTTGGGGCACAAGGGCCAGACAAGTAAGGAGTTTTCTCCCTAGTATTGTACTATGTCTTTGGGATTATTTTTTTATCAATGACATACAAACACTATAAAAATACTAGTAGGTATACAAGAAACCGAAACTATCGGTATATACAGTAGAACTCCAATTATCCGAATTAATGGGGACCGGGACCCATTCGGATAATCAAATATTCGGATAATCGGATTTAAAAAAAAAAATTGCCATTGGAGAGAATAAAAGCTACGTTTTGATATTGCACTATTTTTTTATTGAATTAAATGAAAGAAACATGAAATTTTCACATGTTTTAAATATAAATAAAATGTACTTATGTACAAGTTTAGAAATAAAAATCATTGTTTTTTAAACATCTCCGTCAATGTAAGACGCGCAAACACTGGCTTCGCGGGGGGAAGAATAATAGCGCACTTAGACTTTTTTTGGACAATTTTTTGTGATTCGGATAATCGGCGATTCGGATAGTCGGAGTTCGGATAATTGGAGTTTTACTGTAGTATTAATCTCTAAATCTCAGCTCCTTGCAAGTCTGGAAGGGCCCGTGCCCCCTCCCCCTGTACGGCCGTTTGTACAGTCAACGACAGAAGTAGCTGATCATACTCGATTTTCCAAATGCCTATTGATCACTAATATTTATTTCTTCCTTACAACTTACAAGGTAGCGTTTGGCCATAACACAACACACCTAATGTTAAGTTATTATTCATTTGAAAGTTGGTATTTAAGATGATAAAGAGAATCGGAAAAAATAGTTTTGGTTTAGCTACTTTTGTCGTTGACTGTACCTATGTCTACAGCTTCAGCAGAAGCTTGCAACGTTTTTACAAAATTTATTAGTATTTATTTTTAACTAGCTGACCCGGCGAATTTCGTATCGGCAATAAAAGTCACCTTTTAAACCTTCCCTGACAAAAATTATAAAAATAAAAATAGAATTCCGGTGTTTTCACACCGTCATGTACCTCATTTTTTGTTATTTTCCATGTGCACAGAAATCCAATATTTAAATATTGGACTCTGGAAATTGTCAGAGACAGCCTCGAGTATCCTGTTACCAGAGCGGCGCAGTCGGCTCCAGAATGAAGCCACCCGCGCTCTGATTACGGCGAAAAAGTCTGGAACCCCCGAGTCAGCAAACATGCTCGACGCACTGCAGTGCCTCGGCAGCTTCATAAGGACCCGGTACGCATCATTGTACTGAACCCTTATCGTGTTGATGGCTTTCCGAGTGAACTTTATCCACAACTGGCACGTATACATGCACAGGCAATACGCCTTGAAGAGTCTTTACGTCCGCACTACAGTTGGAAAATCTGCGAGCGAGCACGAGCATAAGATTAGCGTTTGACCACAAGTACGTATGTTAAGTCATAAGTGACAATGTGATCGGAGGCGTCTCGCTACACCTGGATTGAGAACTGGCTCTCAAATGGGGCTGCAGGAACAGATTATTCAGGGTGGTAGCTAGCCAGGCCAGCAGTAGCACTAGACCTACCACC
Source organism: Opisthograptis luteolata (assembly GCA_931315375.2). Classification (NCBI taxonomy): domain Eukaryota; kingdom Metazoa; phylum Arthropoda; class Insecta; order Lepidoptera; family Geometridae; genus Opisthograptis; species Opisthograptis luteolata. Next base: position 7,891,905 of record OV928049.1, on the reverse strand, counting down.
AAGCTATGGTTTCATCAAGATGTTTATCTTTACCGAAAGCTAAAGCTCATTATACTTACGATTGGAAGGCGCCATCTTCGATCGCATCGTCACTTGTGGTCAATCGTTACCATGTAAGTAGTAACCCCTCCCCCCCCTCCCCTCCTTGCCTACGAATTGCAACTGAGTCCAATAAATGCTGCTTTTTGACATCCTTTTTAAACCATTGTCACAGATGACCTGTTTTGTCAAAATGAGACATTTGAAGGATTATGGGACCAATGGGACACACAGGCGGAGACTGTCCTACTGAAACCGGGACATATGGTCACGTTACCATAGGGGTTACAATAAAACAAAATGTAAGTACGTTGTAACGGGTGTAATTTATTAAACCTATTAGGTAACCATTAACCTCTTACCACGTATCAGATCAAAGTTATTAAAATGCATCGAGTCTTTTACATAAATTGCTTAGGTACAATAATTTTGCGGAACGGAATGTTTCCTCCTTTTAATTAAAAATAAAATTCACATTTAAAAAATCTAATTCTTATCAAAGCAAATAAAAAAAAACTATTTAAGACAAGATTATAAGAAGTACATATTTACGGTATCAAGAACAAGATTTAAAAATTTGGCATAGTAACATAACATATGGACCGCAATTTTTTTTGTGCGACAAAAATGGCCTTCGTAAATAATTCAAATAATCATACATATTACCTTGTGACGACACCTAAAAATATTTTTCATCATCATCTGAGGCGCTACAGCCCGGGGTGGGCCTTGGCCTGATCGAGAACAATAAAAATATTTTTGTCCTAACATAAAATAAGATTTCTAATCTAATAACCCTTTACAAAAATACAAATAACATCACAATAAAATGCTTTACAAATAATTCGTTACAATAATATTTGTAGATATCTATAAATATTACAACATGTTGTATCAGTTAGTACTACGTACAAGCTGAAAATCTAAAAAAGAATACAAAGGCCATCAAAAAAATCGAGCCACTTTTCCAGGAAAGTGAGGTGGGTCGATTTTTTAATAACCTGTATACAATACAAATAACAAAAAAAATATCTAAAAATACCTTTTTTAGTTTTAACCTTATAATATACTTTTTACTAAATAGGTAAATACAGCAATTGGCAAGCTTTAGGCAACCTGAATATTAGATTTTATTAGACCCATACCTACTAAATAAAATATACCTTAATTCTTTTAAGAAAAATATGTAAGATTTCTTCATGTGTAAACATTTTGATTATTGGTGTAAAAAAGAGCTAAATATTGTCATCAAATATTTTGCCCCTAACGCATCTACAATTTTCAAAACGTATGCCGCTTTCTTGTTATCCTGCATTCTTGTTAATTTTAAACTCATTAATTCTATTAAGAAAAATACGTAAGATTTCTTCATGTGTAAACATTTTGATTATTGGTGTAAAAAAAGAGCTAAATATTGTCATCAAATGTTTTGCCCCTAAAACGCATCTACAATTCTCAAAACGTATCCCGCTTTCTTGTTATCCCGCTATTCTTGTTTATTTTAAACTCATTATCATACAAAGAGGTGGACCTATGGTTTTTCATTTAAAAAGTCTATAATTATGTGTGTGTGTGTGTGTGTGTGTGTGTGTGTGTGTGTGTGTGTGTGTGTGTGTGTGTGCGTGCATGTGTGTGTAGTGTTGGTGTTAAAAAGAGGAAACAGGGCTAATCGCACGCCAGTCTCTGGCTACCGGTCATCTCTTTGTACGTCAATGCTTAATTATACTACATATTTTATTTTTGCAAGCTATATAGGATAGGCCTATAGTAGATTCCCTAGATTATATCGAATCTAATTTATTTATAAAAGGTAATACAAAGAGCTCTACACGTAACATCTGCTATGCAACAGGCTACATGATGCATCTAATATACAAACTATAAAGTTACAGTGCCTGGCACGGAAACTGAGCGCTGACCTTGGATGTTGATTGCTTAGATAAATGTACCGTGCTTTGTTCTGCGCACCCAACGCCATGGCTCATCATAAGCGCCAGGCACTGTAGGCACAAATTTAATAACACCGAAATTTGGAATTATTAATATGCTATACAAACCTTAATGACTGCTTTTTTCTAGAAACGAAAACAACATACTGTGGTATCTTGATGCTATTAACCTAAAAGCGCTGCACCAATTTTATGGACAGAGTCAAACAGCAGGCGAGGTGAAAAACCGCGGCCGTGAAGTTTCGCCAATTAGTTTATATCCTATATGAGTTGTTATGGAAACGAGACATATAGAGCTTTTACAGAACCAAAATTAGCTCTCTGTTGAAGAGATAATGGGCAGGCCACATCGCTCAAGGAACCTATAACCGATGGGGAAGATTCTCGAGTGGCCCGTTTGCCTCCAACTTTAGAGCCACTCGGACAGAAATATGAACAGATACAATATGATTTTTAATCTATGGCCAAAGTGTGGAAGGATCACAGCCGGTGATGATAAGCTGACGTTCTGTTGTCCGCTCTTTGCCTCCAACTTTAGAGCTACTCGGATACACATATGGACAGATACAATATGATTAATAATCTGTGGCCAAAATGTGGAAGGAACACAGCTAGTGACGCTGGCGTTCCGTCACCCGCGTTAGCTTCCAGCTTTATAGCTATTTGGACAGAAATATGGACAGATACAATATGATGTCTAATCTATGGCCAAAGTGCGGAAGGAACCGATGTCTGCTGCTGCTGACGCATTTGAATTATTGTGTTTCCCTTTCTTGTCGCACCTCCAGAAGTTGTCATCGAGGAAGTAGTCCCTGGAAAATTAAACGTTTGTAACTTTTCAATCAACTTTCAGCTTTTCAACGTTTAGTAAATAATTTCACAACGCATGTTCAACCAACAATCTACACATTGCCGATTTGGCTATACTTAGTGTAGCGCAGAACAGACCGAAGTGGCGTCTTTTATCATTGGACGCCAAGACTTAGAGTCATTGCACCAACTCAGTTTTTTACGGCCGGTTTCGGTAACCTATCTATTCACGGTTTGTCCTACTAAAGATAGAAATTTGACATTACTTCTATAGAGCTTATGTCAAATTTCTACCTCCGGTAGGGCAAATCATGGACAGGTAGATTATTGAAACCCGCCGGTAGTTGGTTAGGTAGGTACTACTTAGTAATGTAAGATGTTACCTTTTGTTCATAATACCGGAGACGGCTGTAGTCATGTGATCGCTCAATTTTCCATGAGTGCCACCAAAGTCTTCCGGTAACTCGTCTTTAGTGAAATAATCGTTCAGCGTTGTAGATTTTGGTGTGTGGAAGTGAATCTGAGGATTAATAAATTACTAATTCATTTAAAAAGTAAAGTTTGTCAGTTTTCTTTCACTGCTAGAAAGCTAGAATACTCCTGAGTGTCATAAGCATAACCTATTGTGATAAAAATCCTGTAGGAATCTCCGCACGGGTAAAAACGTGGTTAAAGCACCAAAAATAAATTGAAGTACCTAATTGAAAAGGCATTTTTTCTGATATTCTCTCTCTGGGAAAAGACCAGAGTCCTAACTGTGGGGAACGTATAGGCTGATGATGATTTCACGATATCGATATATTGTCTACATTCCCACATCATCGTACTCTCTCTGTCTAAGACCAAAAGCCTCATTACAAACTCTATGCATATAATTATAACTTCATTCATATGATTGTACCTATTCCCCATCTCTTTCATAAGCATAACATAATCAAAAAAACTTATACCAAGAATACATAAAATGGAGTAAAAATTTCCAGGGCACAATAAGATTTAACATCCATTTAATATCTCAGGGTGGCAAGCGCAGTACATTGCCGCGCCAGATTTTGAACAGTTGAAATTCAACATTCTAGGTGGCACTGACCTGTACCCAACGGGCAAGCGACTAGCTAGCTCGTTTTGTCACTCAGAGTTTATAAGTAGTAAAATAAATACATTCAACTAGACAAAAAGCAGAGCAGAAAATTTAACTCAATGTATGTTTTAATTGAGCAGTAGAATATCATAGACCATAACAATGATAAGTACCATTAACTTTAAGGCTGATTAAACATAATACATAACCTTCAGCCGATATCTCATTCGACGGAAGGTGGTTAACTGCAGTCAAGCATAGAGCATACCTAGACCTCGACCAGTGTCACTCAGGTGTCACATAGAGGTCACTTTTTATAGCGATGATGGCTCAGTGGTAGTGACGTCGACTTGCGATCCGTAGGACGTGGGTTCGAATCCTACAATGAGCTTCAACTTTCGGTGAAGGAAAATATCGTGATGAAACCATGGCTTGGTGGTAGGGCATTTCCTCAAGAATCTGCCGCCAAGCACCTATCGGTGTCTTCCGGCAGCTTCACTTGAGAGCCAGTTCGCAATCCAGGTGTAGCGTGACTCCATCTTCGACCACATCGTCACTTAACATCAGGTGACTTGTGGTCAAATGCTATCCTGAAAGAAAAAAGTGTAAAAAAGAACTTACCATATTGGTCATGTCCTGTTTCAAAAAAGGCTTCATGAGCGCGAAAATTTTGTCTATGGCGGATGGTGTGTTCACTATATGGATTTGCTTTAGTCGGATCGGCATTGCATCCTGAAAAAATATGAATATGAATGTATGAGAATGAGGCAATAGACAACATGTTCAGCTGTTAAAAAACTTCTCTTTCATCATCATCATCAGCCTGTATCAGTCCACTGCAGGACATAGGCCTTCCCCAAGATACACGGAGAAAAAAGACCTCCCAAAATACCGTTTTCCTTCTGAGTCAAAAGGGAATGGCTTGTGATTCAGAAGGAAAACTAAGGTAAAATAAGGAAGGAATCGGTCTTGGAAGGTAAGACTCAGAAGGAAAATCAGATTATTTTTCTCAGTGTATGCCACTGAGCCCAGTCTTCGGCTCTTCTCATCCAACTACTGCCAGCCACTCGGCGCAAGTCATCGCGCCACCTTTTCGCAACTTCTCATTGAATATAAATACTAGTTGCGCCCCGCGGTTTCACCTGCGTCTTCCCGTTATCCCGCAGGAACCTTTTTCCACGATAAAAAGTAGCCTATGTGTTAATCCAGGGCATAAGCTATCTCCATTCCAAATGTGATCAAAATCAAACATTCACACACACACAAACTTTCGCATTTATAATATTAGTAGGATTACAATAATATTGCTCCACAATGGAAAGCTGAGCAAGTGAAAACTTTACCTCTTGATACTTGGAAAGCTTCTTCGCAATGGACACATTGAACTTGGTAAGAAACTTGAGAGATATATCCTTGACGTCCAAAATCGCTACATCTTCTTCTTCCATAAAATCATTATCCAGGAGCCAGGAGTCAGTGCTCATGAAGAAGACCTTAGCATCTAGAAGGTAATCATACTGCTCCAGCCCGGGGTCATTCAACTGCCATATCCATAGGTTTCTATTCTTCGATATCGTGTACTGTGCTAAATTTCTGAAAGCAAATCGAACAATGATTAATTCTAGAATAAATAAATAAATACAGAGGACATCTGCACACAAATTGACCTAGCCCCAAATTAAGCTCGAAACTTGTGTTATGTGTACTAGACAACGATATACATACTTATATAGAGAAATAAATACTTATATAGATAGAAATATCCAAGGCGAGCGATGGTGGCCGAACGGTTTGGCGTGCGACTTACAAGACGCCGACACCGAGTTCGAATCCTCTCGGCCTCGTACCTATGACTTAATAAGTTATGTGCGGATTTGCCATCCAAGACTCAGGTACAAATATTCGTGCTCATTACCGGGCTTCGAACCCGGGACCGTCAGCTTCGCAGGCAGGGACACTACCAACTCGGCTACCGCGTCGTCGAGAATGACGCTCAAGTGTTGATCAATACTTGAATAACGTGACATATTTGTATGAAATGACAGACTGATTATCATCATTATCAGCCTTTCACGTTCCCACTGCTGGGACTCTGGCCTCGCTCAAAACGGTGAAGGAAAACATCGTAAAGAAACCGGCATGCCCAAGAACTGCAATATTCAAGGGCATGCGACATCTACCAACCCGCACTGGGCTAGCGTGGACGATTACAGCCCATACTCTCTCTCTGAGACAAGACTAATTATCGTTTGAGCGTAATTCTAGAAGACCAGACCCTTATTTACCAAGCTTGACAAGTGTGACAATTGTCTAAATTATGTATTTCTTTATTTTAACAAGAACGGCATGCCATTTACACCCATTACACAATTATACAACAACAATTATTACATTAGTTTCGACTCCAAATATAACGATATATCTCCAAACTTTGGGAGTGTCCAAACAAATTTTTATTTATTTTAATCAATTGCTCAACAAATGAAACGCACTTTGATTATACACACTATTTTTAATAAACGAGAGCGGCTGTATGGATTTTTTCCTCAGTCTTATCGACTTTATGCAGTGAAAACACTACAATTGTAGCGCAAGCCCGACACAGCTTTAGTCTCATGTCAATAATTACCGACAAATCTGCAAATATGTTGATTTGGAAAAATTTACATTGTTTCACAACATAATCCCTTATCCCTTACTTATTATAAACGCGAAAGTAACTCTGTTTATCTTTCTGTTACTCTTTCACGCCTAAACTACTGAACCGATTTAAATTAAACTTGGTACGTAGATAGTTTGAATCCTGAGGAAGGACATATGATATTTTTTATCGCGATAAACTGTAGCCCACGCGGGTGAAACCGCGGGGAACAGCTAGTTTCCATAAATTAAGGTATGGACAGATTGTCACAAGTTGCCTATCATGCTTACACTGTAATTGTAGACAATTGTGTATCATACCGTGCAATAAAATGTTTGAGAAACGCATTATATTGTCAATTTTGACATATTTCCATAGAAATAAAAATTGAAAATTTGTCTACTTGTCACCTGATGCAATTATCAAGGAATTGTACACATCATGCAAGTGTAGAAGAGACTATTTATTTATTTATTTTATTGTGAGAACGCCATATTTTGATTCGTTATCATATTTTAATTACTTCTTATCTAGATAGATGGTAATTACGTCAAGTTTTTGTTCTATAAATAGATAGAATTAATTACCATGATTTAGTAGTTAACTAAGTGCATCGCTAGCCTTGATAGGACTATGGCTCGTTAGGTAGAATAAGTAGGTGTAATGAATCATAGACTAGGTGTTAGTTGAATCTATGCTAATAATCTAGAACTGGATCGTCTTGCGACTTTGCCCACTCCCTCTAGTGGCGAGTTACAGCAAAGTGAATAGCATAACAACCTTCTCCATGAAAAAATACATATTTTGTGATAACTTTCATGATTATCAGTCAAACGGCCCTTTACAGCATCATCAGCATTCGCTTGTATCAGTTCACTGTTGGACATAGGGCTCTTCCAAGGTATGTACAGTCAGCGACAAAAGTAGCTGATCATACTAGATTTTCCAAATGTGCTTTAGATCAGTAATCATTGGGTTTTCTTACATTTTACAAGGTAGCGTTTTGATTACAACATAAAACACCTGATTATAAGTGATGATGTTGTCAAAGGTTGGGGTTTAAGATGATGGCGACAATCGGAAAATATGTTAATGTTCAGTGACTTTTGTCGTTGACTGTACAACACTGAGGCCAGTCGTCGGCTCTTCCTATTCAACTACTGTCAGCCACCCGGTGCAAGTCGTCACTCCACCTTGTCACAAGGCGTCCTACTCTACGTCCTTTATGTACGTCCGTGCATATCCAATGGAAATTAATAGACAGATTTTAATCTGATTTTTGGGATTTTTTTTATATTGAGTTGAACTTTGACATATTTTGCTAAAGCGTACGAAGTCGCAATGGGTATGATTTTTTTACTATTTACTGGGTAGCTTTTGACCACAAGTCACTTGATGTTAAGTGACGATGTGGTCGAAGATTGCGCCACTATACCTGGACTGGGAAATGGCTCTCAAGTGAGGCTGCCGGAACACACCGATGGGTGCTTGGCGACAGATTCTTAACAAGAGGGTGGTAGCTAGCCACGCGAGTACTAGAAAATACCCTACCATCAAGCGAACCAACGAAATAAGCGATGTTTTGATAAATTCTTTTAAAAATTTTTTGCCTCGCGTGTTGATACCGTAGGCAAATATAGTTCAATTACCTATATCAAGATAAAGACAAATCATTCAACAAACAATTTAATCGAACGTCAGAGTGTAGTCACGTGTAACACAGTTTTAGTTTGTTTTTGAGTTAAGTTCTCTAACCTTTTGCGTAGGTGTTGTTTTTAATACGACGTTGATAATTTTATCAATGTTTATTTTTTAAATCTTACCAATAAAAAGTCTGGCATATAGCACAGCTAAATAAATAAAGAAACTTCTTAGAAGAAAGTTCTTCAAATAAAACTTTAGGGAGCTTAAGCAGTGCTCTAATTTGTTTTTCATACAAAAGAGTTCAACGCGCTCGCAAAGATAAGGTAGGAACCTACTAAACTAAAATGTAGTTTAACATAATACATTTTCCGGAAGAAAATAAACGTCAGACTAAACATAAAAATAGACAAAGAATTATTTTTTTAGTACTTTCTGTGTATTGTATAGGATTGCGGAACTGTTGAAGTTCAAAATTCTGGGTGGCATTAAACTGTTATGAGCAAACGTGACGCTTACCATCAGATTCAGGATCAGAAGCTTTACTCATTTCACATGTACACACATAAGTGTCAGTGTACATAAGAAAGGTGAGCACTCCACAAAGGTCTATATATACTTACATAATCTTCAAGGTCTTCTGAATAGGAGCAGACATGGGGTCCCGGTTGGTCAGCAGCTCTGGTGCAGATGTTCTGATGTTAAAGAACAGTTCCGCAGCTGTCTTGGCTTTGTCCATTTTGTAGTAGCAGCTGTGTAGAAAACGCAGGCAGAGTCTGTCGTCTAGAAACAATTTTCAAAACACTTTAAGAACCATTTGAGGGTCTCTTACACTATGTTTGTGTCATTTGGTTAGTATTGTGCTTATAATAAGAAGGTTTAAAGTTCACATTTCGTGTTGTTAATTGTTATAAAATTTACAAAAGCCTGTGAGTTGGTTTGCGATACGCGTGGGGCACAGTAGAATAAAAAAACATTATTATGCTATTATTATTATTCTCTGTCATCGCGCAGTTTGAACAATTTTTTAGGTATTTTTTGCATCCGATCTCTACTCTATACTAATATTATTAAGAGTTAAAGTTGTATGTTTGTCTTTGGAACAAAGAACAGATCTAACTGTGAAAATTCTTTCATATTGCAAAACTCAAACTAAACTATTCCCAAATGGGTCAAATGACATAACAGTCAGATGTTATATTCTATCGTGATAATAATCCCGTGAGAATCTCGACGCGGATGAAGCCAGCGTTACTTATAGGTACTATGTACTACTATGTAGGTATAAACATTCACCTATGTTTTTAGGCAAGTGCGGTTGTTGATCAAGCCACTGCTTTAACTGAACCACCTGCTTCTGCACATCTTCCGGGGTCTTCTGATCCACCATCTTAAAAACTGCACCTGTAACATGCAAGGAACTTGTTGAATACTTCGAACATTGACAAGTTAAATTCCCTTTTTGAGCATGGTCTTTGGTGGGGACTGTTGCTTGGAGTCCGTCTGTGGAAGCCTATAGCTTTGCCAGTTAGGCGGAGAAAAAAAGAGCTTCCAAAATACAGAAGGAATTTTCTTCGTTTTTGACTCAGAAGGAAAACTAAGGTAAAATAAGGAAGGAAAAGGTAACAGTTTGGAGGGAATCACTCTTCGAAGGTAAGACTCTAGAAAGAAAGTCAGGATTTTACTCAGTGTATTAAAACGTCAAACGGTAGCGTGCAAATTATGTTGCGGATTAAAAGGTAACATTTCCAGTAAAATTACAAGGCATAAAGAGAATTACAGAGATTTTAGGTACATCTCAAAATGACAACAAAATGCTCATGACATGAGCATTTTGTTGTTGTTGTTTAGAATTTTGAACAGTTCAAAATCCTGCGCGGCAATGCAATGCGCTCATCACCTTGAGCTAATAGATGTTAAATCTATAAGATAGAACAAGGTGTGCATCAGAAATAGGGGGTCAATAAACTTGAAAATGTATTAAATCTAGTCAAACAGGTTTTCTACCTGTCAGAGGAGAACATCTCATTAAATATTTCGATTCGCGTTTTTGGAATTAAATAAACCTGTAAACGTCCATGTATGTAAGTTTACGAATATGTTTAACATTGGTATAAACCTGTGAAACTTCTGGAAACAAGTCTCCCTCATGGTTCCATCACTGCGTTATGACAAGAAATTACCGTTAAGCAGTGGTTCCACCACAAGGGATCAGAATACTGGGTTCACAAGAAAACAGCCTTAAACTCTACGATATACCAGAATTTGTAATGTTCTTCTGACACGTAGTAAAAGTTACTTATTACAATAATATGCAAATGCGATATTTTATGTGCGTATGCTTGTTATTTATTCACGCTGAAACTAATTCAACGGGTCCGAGTGAAATTTGCAATGGCTTAATCACATAGGATACTTTTATTCCAGAAAAAAGTTCCAAGAAAACCGCGGGGCGAGACTGCATGGTTTTTGTAGGATAAATTTGCACTTCTACTTTTTAATATATTTGCAAAAAATAATGTTTGATTCATTACGTTAAGTCCAAGTAGGCACACATTTTAAATCTTAGAGCAAACTTTTACGCTCATTACTTACAGATGTTCACTCTTGCCAGGATTTGAACCGGGACCATTCGGCCCAGCCGGCAGAGGCTCTACCATTGTGCTACAGTGCGTCGACAGGAAGTCACGCTTGTCTGCTGCATAACGTCAACTGAGCATTGTCAAGTTAGGTACTAGTACTTACTACTTGCTTGCTACCTACAACGGTCGACGTTGAGGCGAGCGTATTGTGAATTGCTAATTTCCTGTTAAAAGCGAACGCTTACTTATTCTGTGTACTAGCAGCACCAGTACACGGTAGAAATGACGGAAAATGATTCGACATAATCAATTTAATCTCGCTTTTCCTGTTAAAACACTTATTTTCATGTACGTGGCGCTGAAGTAGATTTTTTTTACTGAAGTCACGTTATAGCTGCACATTAAGGCGGGCCGCGCCGCATTGCTTTCCTGCATCTCTTTCAAACATTAATTGAACGACAGAGATGAAAGATGCATGGTGATGTGCGGTGCGGTCCGCCCATAGTTTACGCGAGGTTTAATGGTACGTCTGTAAGTCTGTACACGTCTTTTTGAATAACAACAGTATCGGTAAGGTGTACCTACAAGTATTTTCTGCCATCACATTGTTTGACTTTGAGGAAGTTATGAATCACTAGTCACACAGCGCCAATAATTCTATAGATAGAGGTCTTAACAATCTGAATCAATAACAAATCTAAATGTAACATGTTATTGTATTTTATTTAAGGCCCAGCGGCCCGATCGCACTAATAAATTACAGCTGAACCGCTACTGAACCTCAGCCGTTTCTTGACTTTTTGAACATTTCGTATCGCGCTAATGATTTTATCGTAAGTTGAGCCGTAGCGTAATTAGAGTTGGATCGTTCACGCTGTCAAACGAACGGTTTTGCTAAAGTTAGTAAATTACAACTTTTTCACGATCGTTGTGCGGTGCTTTACCACTTTTAGACAAAATTATACAACAAAAACAGCAAAAACTTAGGTAAAATGTATGCGTACATGGATTAATTGGAAAGGGCACATGAATTAGATGTAGCGGCGGCTCGGAACCTTGCGAGGAAGAAAAATACAAGTGCAAAGACTTAGTGCTTTTTATATGAGTGATAGGCAGTTTATAAAATATTATAGACTGTTTAAGGAGTTAACTCGCCAAGTAATAACAGAGTTAACCCCTCATAAGCCACCCACGCTTCGTTCTGATGCTTTGTTTATTGAAACCAAGGTAAGGTTATGTTATGATAATTCCGCATTATAGCCATCAAAATCTTACTTTGTCTTTCCCTAATGGTCTGTGAATAAGCGAAATATGGATAGGCTTTACATTATAGCGCTAGCGATAGGCAAAACTTTACATTATGTTTGTACCTACATTGTTTTTTTCATGTTAACAAAATTAAGTTTCTTGACAATAAAATTGTTCTAGGTTTTCGGGCATTCTATGCCACTGGATCATATCAGATGATTGTAGGAGATAGTCAGGAGCATTGTGTGTCACAGGCTGTGTATCAAAAGCCATTCAGCAAGTTACAATAGCCATATACATTAATATACAAGTCAATTGTAATAAATAAAGCCTTCCCATTTAAACAATGTAAGAGGGAACATGATAAATGAGAATAAGTGCATAAATCAACTAATATAATTACAAAGAATACATAATAAACATGTAGGTATACCTACTAATATAAAATTACATTGCTTTGATTCACAAACCACCAAAGTAGTTCCAAGTAATGCGGGCTATAAATCCTCTTACTATTAAAAGAAACTCATTGGTATGTGCCTAATTATGTGGTCCACTAGATCACCTACCTTAGGCTAGGCTATAATGTTGTGATTATTTACTAGGAACAATGCCAGAAACAAAAAAACAATTTTCTTTTTTGTTTTTTAGAATGTTTAAAACGCCTGGATTACTGCATTGTATCGATGGGGTGTGTGTTCTGCTAAGAACATCGAACGGTATTTTAATAGAAAAAGGATTCCATTCCCTTAATATTCTGATAGTAAGTACCTAGTGTATTATATTTTACACTTGCCAATTGGTCATGTTATGGGAACAACCCTTGTAATTCCTACCCTTTTCTTTCAGATATATGCCACAAATTTAAATATATTATGAGTGCATGTTACCCTGGGTCTACACATGACAGGGTTGTGTGGTCCAACCATCCAATGAATGGTTATCTTGAACGGCTTCACACCGTCACTGCAGATGATTTGTATATTTTGGGTATGTACAAACTAATCTAGATTTTATGTTCTTACTGGTTCTTTACTGGGCAAGCATGCTACACCTTTGACCACATCATCACTTTCCATCGGGTGAGATTATGGTCAAACGCTAGCCTAGCCTCTGTTGTAAAAAAAACTATGTGATGTGTTGGTATTTTCTTGAGATTAATTTATTTATGTTCTTGTTAATTTAGGATATCCATTGAGGAGTTGAGACCCACAATTAGGACACCTATCTCAGTCTGAGATCCAGGCTGAGGGCTATCATTATCAAGATAGATGATAGACACTTGAAAACTAGAAATGTTGCTGAACATTGTTGAAGTGTTTAAAGCTTGTTTCAGGTATAATTTAATTGTGTAATAAACAAAACATAGCACTTTATATAATAATAAATGAATTTTAGGTTATATATTCAAATTAATAAAAGTGTTGTAATAAAGGTATTTCATTGCCGGTGCTTGTTGGTAGACATGATGTTACATTATTCACTGATAGCAGTGCAAAGTATTGTGTCATTTCATTAGATTAACTACTAGGTTTATCCCTTTCATTTTTCTTGTAATTTAATTTTATGTGTTAAGTTAATATTATGACTAATGTGTGAATATTTGAAGAGGAATTTCAGTGAAGCAAGATAAAATACTTAAGGTATAATAAAAAATACTTTACATAAAACATGTTTTTATTCTGAGATAATATAATATAGTTATAACTATTTTTCATCTTCCGACTTCACAGGATGACTTGGGGTTGTGTGGGCCTTGCGGTGGTTGACAATAGGTACTGAAACAACAGATAACAGATAGTGAGTTCCATGAGTATCAATATTTGAAAGGCAGCTTTATGATAGGAAGGATACTGCTGGTTATTTTACTACATAATTTATGTAGGTACAGTCAACAACAAAAGTTGCTGAACAATCACACTTTTTTTCTATTATCCACATCATCTTAGACACCAATTTTTGACCTCATCATCACCTTAAATCAGGTGTGTTATGTTGTGGTCAAAATGATACCATATAAAATGTAAAAAAAAACAATAATAATTACTGATTTGAAATACATTTGGAAAATCGAGAACGATCAGCTACTTTTGTCGCTGACTGTACACTAAAACAATAATAGATTTGAGCATCATCATAGAGCTGTGTGAGCTGTGTTTGTAGTGCTAGGGTTAGCTACCACCTACAAGTTCAAAGAAAAATCAGTCGCCAGCCTCTGTTTTCAAAGGTTAGGCCCATTTAGGCCATCATTAATCGTGAGCTGCGGTCAAACTATGTAATATAAAAAGATATGACAGCTTGGACATTTGTTTATACAGCTTCTGCCTGCATTTCATAACTGCGGAGGATCATCACCCTTACAATGTAGTTGTGCAAGGTACTGTCTGTCTATCCTTAGGCTTTCTCATCCATGTCAGACTGTTTTTGTGGATGACATTTACATTATGAGAATTGGTTTAATAAAGTATTATGTACACATAAAAATTTTACTATGACAAATATACTTACATCATAATTTGAGGTAAATTGATTCTGTTTCACATCAAGCAGAAGGCCAATATCTAAGTAGTACAGTAGGGATATTGCTGGGTCCAAGCTGGGCTAGCATTTACGTTCATCATTTTTCCCTGGCTCTGCATTTATGGTCTTCCACATATGCAACAATATTTTCTTTGCATCTATGCAAGTTACTGTTACTGTGTTGCTGTTACTTCTGAGTAACTAGGTAAATAGTACCTTCGCCCATTCTTTCCCTCTTCTGGCAGGACCTTCCGCATTGATATGGCCCTCGGCGCATGCTTGCCATATTCGTGCCGCAACTGCAAGAGCCTCTTTGGACCGTACCCGTCCTAGAGCAAGGTGGCGGTGGCTTCCCAGGAATTCTATCAGTAGCAGCTATGCATCAGCAGCGCTCTTCCATTTCCAAAGTCCAATGTGTTCACAATCACAAATAGGTGAAATACTGTGCCTATTATGCATAAAATAGGTCAGTATCGGCACAAAAATATACTTCATCACAGCACCAACCAAATACTTGATGCGGAAGTTCAATAACTCGGTTTTTAATAGTTAAAATACTTGTAAAAGTAGGAAAAACTTTCCTCGAACTATTATTATTTTACATGAGTCAACGAAATGTCGCGCTGTCATCTCAGCATCTGTCAAAACTAGAGTAGTGAAAGTCAAATTTTCTGTGCAATTAGTCGATTATAGCAGTCTAATAGCACAAATATTTGCTAATATGTCTCATCTCTAACAACGATCGCTGAAGCGCTACGTTCCAGTTACGGTGCATCTCAAGTTGGCGTTTAAACATTAACGCAATACCGAATTCCATATTAGCTGGAACGGAATTGAACCCCATGCGCACCGTAACTACAGCTAGACCTGAGACGTTCGTAGTTGTTTAAAATTAGCGCGATCGGGCCGCAGGTCTTAATAGCCTCACCTCGCAGGCGACTGAGGCTAATATATATAGGTACCTAAAAGTATAAATTAAAATTTTATCGCTAGCAAGAATCAAGGAAATGTTTGCGAAAAATAGCTGGAAAAAACCCCATGATATTTTTAATTGAATTTTAATTAATTGAATTTTTAACGGACATACCTTTGCTTTTATTATGTACATCGTTGATTGTACTTAGTAATTAGTAGTACCTACTTACTAACAAATTCATATTATTTATTGAATACGAAAAAAACGGTTAAAAAGTCACTAGTTTTTTTGTTTTATTTACTTTAATTTGTTAAAGGAAGGATCATCAGTATCATCATCATCAACCCGTGTCAGTCCACTGCTGGACATAGGCCCCTCCCAAGGTATGCCACTGAGCTCGGTCTTCGGCTCTTCTCATCCAACTGATCCAACCATATAACTTTTATATATCGTGTAGAATATATTCTTATTAAAATATATTTTTTTAGTTATTTTTAAATTATAGCCACAGAGAAAAATTATTGTAAGTAGCTCAATCAATTTGGTGAACTTTACAGCTGTTAGTAATCCTCACCTTAATGGTATGTTATAATTAATATGTAAGTATAATGTAATATTATGGAATATATTACAAAGTAACATATGACTAAATAACGTAAGCAGTGGAAATATACAGCTTTTAAGTAATGTATTAGGCTAGCTAGATAAATGTAAAGCGTCAGAATCATCAAACTGAGACCTCAATACCTTTTACGTTCAAAGGAGAGTGAGCTGACCCATTTTGAGGTGATATAGAGAATGACCGCTCCAATTTCTACGAAATAGATTCAAAATCAAGGTTTAAAGTATCAGTTAAAAAAGCACTTTAAAATCTGTTACTTCAGTCGTATCAGACACCGTTCCGTACTTCATTTCATCGTGCGTATAAAATATCCAGTACAAGATACAACTGCGAGCAAAAATACACCGAAGGCCACTTACAATTATTACGTAGACCTTAAAAACAAAACCAGTTATTAGACGAAACAACTACACTCGTACAAATGTTCGCGAAAACTAAACTGAGTGCAATAATCTTCAATAAACACACATATATTTAGGTATACGAGGTATCTATAATCACGTTCACAGAGCCCAGAGATTAGGCTCTTATCAATCGACCATATTTTCACACAAACACGTTTGTGTCCGATATCTTGTTTATTTATACATAGATACTATTGCACACTGTGCCTTATAATATAGCACGAAAATGTTTAGTTGGACTACGAAATCGAACCAACAAAATATGTACATATTGGTTTGTTCGACGTGACTAAAGAAAAGAAAAACAATATCGCACTGGTGTTTACGGTGTAGTATTTTTTCAAAATTGGGTCAATGATTCTGAAATCAACTTCTACATACAAACTAACAAATTATTTTTAATATAAATATAGATAGGCGCGTAATTTACATTTAATTTTATCACTAATGGTGTAAGATGACCTCACTCAACCTTTTTGCCTAACACAGGCTATGAGCCAAAATAAGTAGCTCTGAGATATTCAGAGTTGTTTTGTTCCCACTCAATGTTTAAATAGGCATCTATGTCTATCTACTTAAAAATCGTTGGTAAGCGCATCATTTACGGCCGTTCCCAATAACCGATCTATCCACGGTTTCATAAGCTCCATAGAAGTAATGTCAAATTTCTATCTCTACCTAGTAGGAAAAATCGTGGATAGATCGGTTAATGAGAACGTCTGGACCTATTTGACTTACATTTTTTCTATCGGAAACTACCAAACTGTTTTTAATGAGAAATTCGAGGTTAATTAAAAACTAAAATATGTCGGAAAAGCTAACAGGAAGTAGAATACGAAAATTGATACCACTCATAAATAGTCGTATAACTTTGCAAAAATTATTATTATACCTTTAGACATCAATTAAAAGGTCGGATTAATATCAACCTTCAATAAACCGGTTTCACTATTATTTTGTATCATTTTGTTGAGATTTCGTCGGGCGTTATTTATCTATCTGCCCTGTATAGGTCTATTAAAATCAATGTAAGAAATATTTAATGATAATAATGCCCGCACAATCACATACATAGGCTCTGACCCCTAACTAGGTTTCCCTGTATCTAGGGTATCAG
Source organism: Opisthograptis luteolata (assembly GCA_931315375.2). Lineage (NCBI taxonomy): Eukaryota > Metazoa > Arthropoda > Insecta > Lepidoptera > Geometridae > Opisthograptis > Opisthograptis luteolata. The sequence continues at coordinate 7,874,335 of OV928049.1, read as the reverse complement.
AAACTACGAGGATCATCTTAAAAAAGGAAAATATCTTGTTGTTGTGTAATAAGCTGAGTAAAATACATATGAAAACAAAAATTAGTAATACATATATAAATAGGGATGCTTAGAAAATTGGGAAATTTTGGAAAGCTGAACGTGATTTTATGTATCCGCATATAAAATATTAATAGGATTAGCTATTAATATTTTATATGCGAAAGTTTGTGTGTGTGTACCATACTTTTGACTATTATTTGAATTAGTTGAGTTTCAATATAAAAAAATCTAGAATCCAAGTAGGATACAAATCATACCAGAACTCTACCACTTATACATAAATAGTTTTCCAAATAAAACTAAGAAAAACTTACTGAATTTTAATTTCAAAGTGAAACCACGTCCGTAACTCGTAATTCGATAACACTATGTCCGTTTAAAACGATGTCATAAAAACCGGTTCTGTGTAACGCGTGGTGACCGTTCCACGGTCATTTGGACACTGACATGAAATGAGTCAAGTACTGATTTATGAGAGTTTATCAGTACTATTCAGTACACTGACTGTGCGACATACTGTGACCTCCAAACCAGCTGTCGAATGAATGGAGTCGTTAGGATCTGCTCATGACAAATCAAGCCTTGTTAGTTGATAATAGCGTATGGTATGAGCAAGGAAAATGTAAGTACATACTTATAACAAAACAACTGGAGGTGGCGCTGTGATGCTTATCCATATCCCTACTCATGAACTTATATAAAACGTTGCCAGTTAGTATAGTTTTGTTATTTTTTACTTACGCCAAAACGGCTACGGATAGATTTTGAAAAACTAGCGTATTTGCTTCGCAAAGGTGGGCAAAGAAAAAACATAGCCGAAAAATGTAGTTCAACGAAAAAAAATTCGGAATTCGATTTGTAGTTCCAGGGAATACTTACCTCCTATATTATATACAAACTTGCATACATAAAGTCCATTTTACCTCCTTAGAATATTTATTTATGCATCACAAGATAGCAGAAAAAAACTTAATCTTCTACAGAGCAGTTTACTACCTAGAAAACTAAAAAGTTTCAACAGAAAACGGGTAGGTGGTAGGAACCTTTCAAACCTTTGGTCGCTAATTGAATATTTTATGTACTACGTAGGTACACATAGGTAGGTAGGTACTAGGTTATTAATGATTATATTTTTATAACAATTTTATTATCATGTGATAAGTGCGCATTGTTGTAGAGCCAAGGGGGTTTATTCCGATACTAAATAATTTAGCTTTCCCGCGAAAATTATGTACTTTTTCGGGTAGCCTATGTCTTTCGTATACGTAACAGTATATATATATTCTTGGTCTTTTTCTACAGGTACCAATGCACATAATTATTATATGATTCATCATTCAAATTCAAATCATTTAGGTATTCTAAAACGCAGGAAATAATGTGATAGGTCCATTGATATTCCAAATTAGGTCCAATGCATCTTGCTTATTCATACCGGTACCGTAGATTAGTATAATAAACCTTCCATGACAATGAGCGAGCAGTGCTTTAATTAGTACTTCAATGTTATAATTTTATTATTTCTCGTTGTCCATATTAATATGTACAATTTGTTAATATAATTTATCATTGACACCAATTTGATAATTATTTAATTTTTATTTCTAAATATTCATTTCAAAATCTACTAATATGAGGATGCGCGGAACCGATGCGCGACAACGAGTTCTGCTGTATAAAAACCTAGTAGACTACGCTGGCCACAAAATAACGCTTATTCTTATCTATTAATGTTCGCCAATCACCATAAAAACTACACCGCCTCGGTCTGAACCGGACGGATAGTGAAGATGAAGAATCTTAAGTTTAAGAAATAAAAATAAAATTTTCATGTTGACAATCCAATTGCCGCCAAAAAGCCAACCTTTTCAGAAATCAGAAAATTCTCCATAATGTCCACAGAATACAAATATCAGTGACTTTTAAACTTCTTTCGTTCATGCTTTTATTTACTCAACTGACAGCTAGTTTTTTTTTTTTTTTTTGTTATGGCGTCACACGATTAGTGTATTTGCCAGTGTCAAGTATAAAATATTTCAAACTCAAAGAGTTGAATCAAGTTTAAATGATGATGGTGATGATGATGATATGATGGGATGAGGATAGTGTTTAAGTAAAGTAGTGGCGCTTTACTTAAACTTTACACGGACTTTTTTGGAGCAACTAGAAAAGTCACTTTCATAACTTTATTTCAATTTCCCACACTCGTACACATTAACGAACACATAATGATTAATAATCCACCAATATTACACATTATCACTCGAAGAAACACAAGTTTTGGAAATAAAAACAAAATTTACACGTTGACAATTCGATTGCCGCCAAAAAAGTCGACAGCTAGTTTTATTCGTTTACAAACTACCATAGATTCAAACTACCGACTTACCGACCAATCATATGTTGATGACATGACAGTTGCCGATAGGGCTGCCATGTCAAAATTGTCTGAAGAAAGGAAGAAGACATAGACTAAAAAACGTTTTGTTGGTGAATTCGAAAATTAAAATTCTACCAGACTACCTATTTTGAACCTATACTTTAATAATTTCAATTTCAATTTATTTATTTATTCAATTGGATACATTGTGAATTGTGATCACTTTAAAACGTCAAACTTAAAACTAGCTACGCCTGTTCCAACCTCCTTACGCCGGCAAAAGTACAGGCAAGTAATACAACGTCCTTGTCCTTGATCCTACTTTTACCTATTTGCACTAGTTCCACACAACATGACCCACTCTCTGCCCTAGCTCCCTGTCCCTGTGCATTTTGTTATCTTGAGAATCTCAAAGTTGAGTTTATAATTTAAATAAAAATTGGTGTTTATGCAATTTCGTTAAAACTATTTTTTTTAAATTAGGCGCCCAGCGGAAGATTGGCTCAGGCTAAGTAACCTGCTGTGAGCCTCAGAGCAATTTATTATTTGAGAACAAATGATTCGCAGTTATTTTTATTTTTTATTTAATAATGTTTCAATTTAATTATATCTACCTTTAAACTTTAATAGGCCATTCCGACTTTGAAGATATAAAAGGATGAACAATTTGATGTAAACTTGATTTTCACATTTTTGTGGATTGGGCCATTTTTTCTTTTAGCGCCTCATAAACACAATGCTACTTTTTCTTTACACAAATTTTTAGAATCTCCTTCTTAAAACAATAATTACATCACGTTCTATCATAGTGAGAATTCAATGATTATTAAAAACAACGACCTATGAAATTAATGATAATATTCAATAACATACGTCCCTTGGTATGGTATAATAAAATGGCACGTTATTGAATTAAACGAAGTACACTAAAACACAACCACATACACATTAACCAATGAAATACATAGGCAACGTCCTTGATTGAAACCATTGTTATACAGATGATTGAAATTGAAATGAAACGAGCGGAGCTGGAGCAGGAGTACCTTATCTCATCTCAGCTATATCTCAGCATTCTCAGGTCTTAGTTTCTCACTCTCGGCTGAGATGTGATATATCGTTTTTTTTATTTGATTCATTTTAATCGCATTATTTTTCTATGGTAAACGAATGGTCACAGAGTCACAGACAAGTGACAACACATTTCCAATTATCAATTATTATTAACATTATTATCAACATGCTGTTCAAAAAGCTATCTTATTGATATAGCAATAGCAATACGAATGATTGAAAAAGAATGAAGTGACCGATCATCTGAAACGAATAAAATGCATCCTATCCTTTTTTTTTTTTTTTTTTTTTTTTTTTTTTTTTTTCCTTCTCCCACCACCTTTTTGGAGGGCGGGTGAGGGTCATTGTATCAGTCTACCCACCCGCCCCGACGGAGAGGCCCGGAACTCAAACATTCCGGGCCCCGCAACCCTAAGCACCTGGGAGGGGGGCGTCCAGCTTGATGCGACGCCCCCCCGATACAACAACCACACCTTTTCGGTGGGGCGGGAGGAGGCGTTCAAAACGCCCCCTTCTACCGCCACTACACCCTACCTACCGCCACTACACCCTACCTACCGCCACTACACCCTACTCCTATCCTAATGCAACATTTGCAACCCCAATGTACTCATATGTATACAGTTCAATATTCAGTGAGATGGATGCAGATAGCAGATTGATTCTTAAGAAATCAGCAGCAACTATTTGTAAATTAATAGTTTTAATGCTATATTACCATCATGCCGATCATGGCAGATAATAAAGTTAGCTGACAATGAACTTCATTTCATAGCTGGCAACACCGATTGGTGCGAGTTTGCGCCACGGCAGGTAATCACAGAACATCTTCTATGCTCTTAGAAGTGACCTGCGCCAGATGAGATTGGTGAACATGAACACTTTGAACAGGCTTCATTCATTCAATTTCATTCAGTAATTCATTATTTATAATCTATCAGACGAAGTTTTGTTTGTGTTTTTTTACTTTTTGTGAAATAACGCCCGCCATATTTTCCCGGTCCCGCACAGTTTCGTCAATTTCTCTTTTTCACTTTGATTGCTTGCGAAAGTTGCGAAGCGATTAACAAAGAAACAAAAACTAGGTACTTGAAATTAAAACCGTTGCTCTTTAGAATTACATTAAATTGTATCTTACTTATCATTTCTGCAATGACAAGGATCACAAGGTTAAAAACCTGTATCATCAATAAACAACTAACTGCTAACCTGCTAACAGACAAAAACGTAAGTAGAGCTAAGCCTGTGCCGACTTAAATTACATGAAATAGCATCTTGTTAGGTTACAGAATAATTTATTACATTTAGGTTATGTTTGTTTTAGAATAATAATGTCTTCTCGCAGTCTCGCTCGCGCTGCATTGCTGATTGTAGCTGAACAATCAACTCGTGCTTTTTTGGCTCTCGAGACCAGAGGAAAATTTAGTTGGACTTGGTACAGCCACATAGTCAATATATAGCTGATGTAAATGCTCCAACAATAATTATGTGGCCATCAATTCAAGGAAAAATATCTTAGGAAGAGGAGAAGACTGCTTGTGAGTGACCCAACCCTATTTGGACCAAAAGAAATTGAAACCAGGACTCTTGAGTAAGTAATACCTATCATTTATAGAAATGGAAAAATAAAAACAGAGATTTTGTATTGAACATAGATATAGAGCCTAACATGAATGGCAATGTGGCCAATATGTATCCAGCTGGTATCGGGTTTGGTATATTTTTAATTTTTTTGTACTGCAGCATATTTTACCCACCATATTCACAAAATCTTGAAATGCCTGGTCCCAGTTACTACACCCAACCCGATAGTCAATTATATTATTATGTATTAGTTATATTCGGTTTATAATGATGAATCAATGTATAATTCTATGTAGCTTGTTTAATATAGGTACATGCCCATACTGTGTATAATAATATAATTTCTTAGGATTTGCACTGTACACAGATTGTTCAATATTGTATAGTACCTAATTTGATTGATGTATAGCTGTTGTAAGTACAAATTTGTATGATGGCATGTGCCTATTCTATGTGTCATTTTCTTGGATTTGTATTACATATATTTATCAGACAGTTAATTAAATCTTGTATGGTACATACCTAATCTTAATTTGATTGATGTATAATTAATAAGTAGCTTATTTAATAAAGGTACATGGCCATTCTGTGTATAATTTCTTTAGATTTGTATTATAATCAAATTGTTAATTCAATTTTGTATAGTACCTAATATTAATTTGATTGCTGTAATAGTTGTAAGTAGCTAGTTCAAGAAAGGCACTTGCCCATTCTAATTTCTTGGATTTGGATTATATATATCAAACAATTAAAATTTTGTATAAACCCCCAACTTAATTTGATTTGATTGAAGAAATTGTAAAGTTCCGAATCGAAGTGGTAGTATTATTTATCTGAATATAAATTTAAATATTAAAACTGAGTTTCATTATTTAAAAACCTTAAGCTATTGAAAACATAAAATAGGAAATGGAATGGGTTATCGATAGTGGGTTGGGTTAAAATGTCCCATCACTAAAGATCGATATCGATATTTGCCGCCTGACGTTTCAAGCACTATCGTCACAGAATACTCCATAGTAACCTTCATCTGGCGCAGGTCATTTCGTTCACTTCTCTAACGATTGTGTCGTTCTATGGGTGATTTCCATCTATACGTAGTATATAGTCTACTTAATCTATGGTTTGCGCATGCGCCGAATGGCGAATCAGTGACTATTCTTTGAGTATTATTTTGTAACTAAGAAATTTTATCGTTATTTTGGTAATACTATGCAAACGTGTATTGTATTTTACTCGTTAACCCAAAAAACATTATAATACCACTCATAGTCAACAATATTGGAGTGTTAAGTGTAACATTGGTGGCCATTGCTATACCTAACTTTTTTATCAGGACAAATGTCCATTTGATGTTTCGGCGACGTTGTGACTAATCTTACGGAAAGCTTACCGAAAAATCGTGTATCGTGCTGTTATATCTTCGATTTCCTTTCTTCAGGTGCTGTGTATTGTTCGAAAACCTCACTACAATATATTTCAAACCGATTTGTGCCGACCGACAAATATATTGGGGTTGACTTTTCACAAGGAACTGTCAATTGTTACATTTTTCTGATACATTTATTTCTCCCAAAGTATTATTCAGAAATTAGCTAATTTCTCAAGAACATTGTTAGTCACCAGAGGATCGATCGTCTGTGCGTGGCAATTGTAGGTAATTTAGTTAGCAAGTTGTAACACCCACATTGGTTGTTGTTACTCTTCAATGAGCATAACATTGGCACGGCGACCTCTATTCATTCTCGCTCAGTATTTTCAGTAAAATCGCGTCGATTACCAATTAGCTATATTTTAGATATCAGTCTCGATAAGTGTCAAGTGTCGCCGAAACATACTAGATATCAAAATTGTGTTGCAGTGTAACAAAAATGATTTTGAGATAAATTGTACGATAGTGCAGTGTAAATAGTGTCGACAGAAGAAAAAAATTGCAATATTAGAAAAGTGTGGGATTGGATTGTGGTATGGGGATGTATAGTTGTCAGCTGTTGTTCTGGTGACATGGGCTGCGTCGCGGCCCGTACTGACGCTAGGCTCGGGCTCTGGGAGTGATCAGGCGTGCTGGGCTTAGCGCCTGCACTACATCCTGTAGTATGAACAAGCGAGACAGCAACAAGGACAAAGAACGTCAAAGTGACGACAAGAGAACATCAACGTAAGGATACAACTTTAACTACTTAAACCCTATGATAAATCTATTAATTTACCCTTCATACCCTACATAACGCTTATCCATTCCTATTTACTACACTTTCGCTCAAGAACTTTGATTCTGAAGGACATAACCTGTTTATAGATTCTCTTGAGTGGTTATCTCTAAAAAACAAGAATGGTAAGTTCAACAATAAAGTCATTTCACACATGGTTTCATTTGTAATAAATGTACAGTTAATTCCATTTAATTTAACTGTATGTTGCTATAATGAAATAGTTCTAACCTCCTTACCATTGAAGTTATCAAGATGAATGTTCTTGCATTCCCTTTAGTTATGTAGCAGCTGACATTGTAGTAATCATGAACCTATTCCTTATTCACAATTTACTTACTTCTTGAATTGTTATATATGAAGTTGTACATCATTTCCTGTTTGGATACAATTATGTCTAGTATCCTTAATTGTTCTGATTCAACGGTTTAGGTATTCAAGTTCTGTTTTTATAACAATTTGGTATGGCTTAGGTCAGCATTTCACAGCAATTTCTTTTTTAATAGTTCATGACAAATCATTTATTGTGAAAACTGTTAAAAAACCACTAAATCAGCTGTTTATTTGATTTCTATGTACATTTGACTCCATGTATGTAATGCATGCTGTTATAGGATAATGCACACAAACTTAAACAACAAAAAAGGGAACAATCCAAGTTAATTATCAAAATTGGATTACTCTGTAAAAGGTTTTGCGTTGACTGAGAACTTCCCTGTGTTTTTTTATTGGTTAAAGAGGTCTGTAAGCTGTTGACTTCTGCATACCCAATTCTCTAGTAGCCATATTAAATTAGGAAAATTAGAAAGTAGGTTTAAGAATAAGGTTGACAAGTTAACATTTTGAAATTAAAAAACAATTTGTTCATTATTTTGCAATAAGCAATTGTCGCAAATGCTATTCCGTGAACATGTCAATGATCCCAAGATTCACAAGTGTATGCAAAAATAAACAAACTTTTTAGTTATCATCGCACTTGCTCTTCCTTCCCCAAACAGTATGCTGATTTTTTAATTTTAATTTTTTTATTTCTTACAGGGTAGTACTGTACTACTAAATGTTACTAAGGGTTAAACTAAACTTCTTATAGCTTTAAAAGGCTTTGAACTTGTTCTTGTAGAACTTAGTACATACTAGTAAATAATTAGATATCTAAATATTGAATGTTATTCTGTCCATGAATCCAAGTGTATGTGTGTGCGAGTAGTGCATATGCCAGTAGCAAACCTCTTTTACAATCCTATTGATATCCTTTTTTGCAGTTGTGTGTTTTAATAACTGACTTACCTACCATAAAGTTATGATACCACAAGGTTTTATTACATTTTTCATTAATAAATTTCTTGTCTCACTACAATTAGCGCTTATAACCAGTAGTGTTGGTCGTATTTGTTGTTTCATTCATAACTGGTTATAATGTGTTGCTACTTAACACTACTAAAATCAATGACGCTGTTGATTAGCTTTTGTCTTAAGCAGGCTTTTGTCAATAAATAACAGAAAGTAAATAAAAGCGACACTAATCTCCACATAAATAAATAAAAGTGGCGATCATAGAAGATTCTGTTAGGAGTCGGCCGTTGAAATAGGGTAAAAAAGAGGTACATTCTAATGGTTTTTTTGAGCAAATTTAATTGAATTAGATTGCAACTCTTGTCATGTTCTTTGAATACCAGGAACCTGACTAAACAACAGAATCGCTATTCTGTTCTGGTTTTATAGCAAGATACTCTGAAAAATAAGAATTTGTTTGTTGGTTAAAGTGTCAATTTTACCTTGGAATTTATTTATGAACTGTAGGTTACCTAACCTACATAGTCGGAATAGTATTTTTCACTTGAGACCTGTATTGATTGAGGCTCTAATGACTATTTCTTTCAGCTCATGCTTTGTTGGTTGCTTTTACTCTAGTACATAGTATGCACATATAGTTACATTGCTAGGCAATCAAGGAATTCAAGGGCTGGTTTTGTTATTAAAGAACAAGTATGGTATGGTCTGTGTTCATACATATTATAAGTTCTCAAATTCCACCCCAAGAGTTCCCAAAAGCAAAAGGGGACTTTTTTATGCAGAATTATAATATGGAAAATGTTGATCATAAATATTACTTGATATTGGTACAAAACTAGCTACTACTATTCCTTAAATAAAATTTTGTAACAGGCAGAAAAAACCAGTTTTCAGCTGGATGGGCTTTTTTACTTGTACCTATGTGTCTGGATAATAGGTAGTGTATGATATATGTGTTTAGCGGCACCCCACAGTTTTACCAGCATTGATATTCCCGCAGGAACAGTGCATTTTACGGGAAAAAGGTAAACTATGCCACTCTAAAATCCATAAACAATTACTATGCAAAAAGTCAGGGGTATTCAAGTCAAAGATTCGATAGGTGTTTGCTAGACAAGTGTGAAACACCTTCGACCATGGTATTGCTTTCCACAGTTGAGAGTATGGTCAAACGCTGGTCTAGTCTAATCTGTGGTTCCCTTACTGCACAAGCCAACTAATAATACACTTTTGCATTTATTATAACTGATAAAGAATGCCACCTAGCATTCTGTCATCCTTGTATGTGTATTATATATACTGAAACAGACTACCAGAAGACGTTGTGTCGGCACCTTCAGTGAATTCCTTTAAAAACAGACTGGCCAAGTGGTTGCGAACGAACAATGCTTCTTTGCTACAGAATCGACTTTTCTCTGCACTTTTGGACATTGCTATAATCAACACAGCATGATATAGGCACATCAGCCTCAGGCTGCTCGCCTATTACCAAATAAATTAAAAAAAAAATTGTGTTAGCGCTCAAATATCAAGAAAAATGCTAGTACACACTACACTGACGACCGATGTGGCGCGATGGGCGGATTGCCGACTGTGAAGTGTGAGGTCGCGAGTTCGATTCCCGCTACAGGACAAATATTTGTGCATTGAAAAAAAAAGCGCAAGTATTTGTTCTGTGTCTGGGTGTTGTGGATCCCCGATCCTCGTAGTTTCTGATACCCTAGTTAGGGGTCAGAGCCTATACATGTTATTGTGCGGGCATTATTATTATTATTACTCTGTAGCAGCTAGCAACTCTTACATCAAAGTACCCAGTGTCAAACCACAAAGTGTTTTATTTATTGGTGACATGTCCCGCTGGCTGTGGTATGATTTCCCAACAATTTCTCTGTGCAGATTGCAAATCTATTCCTTAGTATCTGTGAACAATGACAGATTAAGTGTGGCATAAATCGTTGAACTGCTGAATCATAGTTTCATAACATTTGACTTCTAATGCTCAGCTGGATAGTGTTCTATTTTCAATTAAATAATGCTAAGTGTTGACGCATTTTTTTATCTATGTTGTAAGATCAGCATATTGTTTGTATAGTAGTAAGCAGATAAGCACCACCTTATGCTTAAAAAAATATGCTCTATAACACCAAAACCAGGAGGAAAGTTCAGACAGACACCACCTTTCCTCTTAAACAGAGATACAAACCATTTACCAAACAGATGGTTTACATTATGATCCCACAATGATCATAATATATAAATTTATAAGCAATAAGTTATGTACTATTATTTATATTAAGTTAATGAATCACTGGCCATAAATATTATATATCATAGGTATCTCATACAATAGCACTGATAACAAGTTCTTAGTAAAAACAGAACTTATCATACACTACAGTAGCAATCTGGTCCAATATGTATTGTATATTATTTAATTCATTGAGATCTCACATTATTTAAAAAAAAAGTATAATAATTGTCTATAAATCACAAATCAAGGGAGTCTTGCTTGACTGTCACAAAATTGTCAAGTGTACCCGTCCACCTTGTGACAAATTTTAATTAGTAATAATGAATATTAATAAGAGTGAATGTCATTGTTTTCATTTAAATACTTCCCACAATGCATAGGAAATTGTGAGTATTTAAAATCTTACTTAAAGATAGCTCATTAAAAAAATAGGTAGGTAATGTTATAAACAATTCAATTCACCTATCTGCCAACTTAATGATACTTCAGTGTCAGTAATTAGAATTTATCCGCTAATATTATTCACAGATATGTAACATCAAATAATGTACATTACCTACTATCGTATTAAAATTCTGAGTTGTATGTTTGTTACAAAAATGTTTACATTTTTAAGGCAACTAAGCTTGTTGCCAGTATTTTCTTATAGCAGTAAAAATAACAAGCAAACACACAGACTGAGGCGTGGCGGACCCGCCCGCAGTGTCTAGTTTCCTAGTACATACATTTTCAGGATAAAATGTAGAATTACTACATTGATATCCGCCGTACTGGTTACCTGCACTTGTGCAAAATTTCACAAAACCGGATCGGCTGTTTTGTTGCGAAAAGATCACAACAAGAGACAATGTTTTATTTTAATCTATACATTTTTATTTGTTACGAATATTCTTAAAAACCACTGAACAGATCTTGATGACATTAATTGGTGTGGAGATAGTTTGAACCCTAGGCGAGGATATAGGATACTTTTTATTGTGATAAACTGTAGTCCAAGCGAGTGAAACCGCGGGGAACATCTAGTATGCAATAGAGAAACCTATCTATAATGACATTTTAAAGAGGTAAAGTTTGTTGTCAGGTAATCTTCCGAACTACTGATGTGATTTTTAAAAATCATTCACTATTACAAAACCCATGCCATGTTTCATAAGCTATGTTTTACTGTGACAAAAATCCGGGGGAAACTTCCCAAGAGTGAAATTTTAGGCAACAGCTAATAGATAGTATAACTAATATTTAAAAATATCGTGTCGCAGTGTTATTGAACTCCTCCGAAACGGTTTGACTGATTTTTATGGTTTTTTTAGGTCTAAGAATAGGTTGTAGGCTATTTTTTATTGCGATAGTTCATGCGGGTGAATCAGCAGGGCGCAGAAAGTAAATAAATGAATTCAAATCAGGATAATATAAACACTATTTTTGAATGTCAACAATCATTCATGTAGCTCTTAACATTTAAGCTACATGCCTAGATTACACTCTGCCATGCTTTCAGTTGTGCTGTGCATTGTAACTTTCACTTGTAGTCTCAATGCCAATAACGGTTGTGATTCACAACAGCCACATTTAAATCTGACTGTGGCATGTTTAAATCAAGGGAATTTTGTAAATAAAATCGTGATCTGTCAATACATTAACGGATAAGTTATTGAAACTGTAGTTTGTGTATTGAATGAAATTACTATTATAATCACAGCATCTACTAGTTTTTTGTTTACATTAATTTTGTTGGAGCAATCAGGTCAAAAGGACTATAAATAAGAACCTAGTGCTGCCGCGTAAAGGAGTACCAAGCGTTCTGCATCCAACCGTCAAGCGAGAGCGTCCTTACATGTTGATTAACGGCCAGTTTCAATAACCTATCTATCCACGGTTTGCCCTACTGGAGATAGAATTATGACATTACTTCTATGGAGCTTGTGAGACTTCTTAATCATTTTATTGTTATTACCTTACATTAACTTCGCCGGTATGTTTAATTATAGTTTCCTTGTATGTTCATTGAACTCAAATGGTCTGACTTCTAATTTTGTTTACGTCTGTTCGTTACTTGTTTCTCAAAATTGGATAGTGAAGGTAGCGGTATTAATAGCTCGGATCATTTACTGGCCAATCGTAGACGAGCTTAATTTTGGCCTAAGTAGCAACGTATGAAAGGCCGTCCAACTTTATTGCAAACATTCTCGGGAAGCGCCTCAGCTTGCACCACAGCATCCATCCATCATTGGTGACCGATTGCAAGCGTTCCGTCCTCCGAAAAGTTCGTTATAAAAGTCGAGATACCTCAAGGGTCTGTCTGTACTCTGCACATATCGCAACATAATGTCTTCTGCAGATCAACGACCTATTTCTGCTTTTTATCGCATAATTTACTCTCATTGAGTAATTTGCATGCATTGTTCATATTACTCATACTTTCGATTCCAAGAAAATTGCTCGAAACGTTACGTAAATTGTAGTAAGTAGCTATTATTAATTAATTTTATCCAGACCAATATTGTAACTAGATAATGTCACTATTGATCAATGATAAGTAATGTAATTAGATTCAGATGTCTCATGAAAGTACTTTGTCAACACGAACGTTTTCGACGAAATAACACCCTTTTCATTGACCAGGATTTCCCCTAGATGAGGCGTGGGTTAAATTACGTCGAAAAGTACTCGGAAATCGGAATTTCAATCTTTGATCTGTTCAGTTTTCCACTTTTGTAGGTGACAGGTTTGCCCAGGGTATTAAAACATGAATTATAGTTCTATCAACAATTTACTAAGCAAGCTAATTATAGAAAATATTGCTAATCGGAAACCTTTGATTCGATGTTTGTTACCAGCTGAACATCGCTGAAATCACAGATGTCTAGTTACATACTCTCACTCTCTTACTCATCCCTACTCATCCCTAGTCTAAAATTAAGGTCACTAGTGTCAATGGGTATTCTGCCTTTGACCGAACTATGCATTGCGATCATCGCTTTTTAAGTGAGAAATAACGAGACATCAATAAATTATAACGTTTCTGCTTTCAAGCTATAAAGAGAAAGCCCAGGGGATATAATGCATGCGCTGGGCCAGTGCAGGATGCTAGATGTCACATCAAATAAGTATATATATATTAATATTGTGGAAAGAAATATTAAAATTTATTTCCACTTTGACACAGAAAATCTGATAGCTCTAGGTGTAAGGCCGCACTACGGTTTTCTGCCTCAGAACCGCCCAAATAAGTCGCGAGAAAAAACCGCTACTGCGTTCGCTTGTATTAAAATCTTCGAATTACAAAATGACGCGGTTAATGACGGGTCCTACGGCTTGCCTTTTCACAGACCAGACAGCACGCGCGAACGTCGAATACATCCTGCCTCTGGCTTTCTGACGTTGTGCGTGCGCGTTTGGTCGTTCCTAAGGTTCATTTTCTAACAAATCAAGCCGCTCCAGACCAGACGACCTACCATGGGACCGAGGTGTAACCGTAGTGGAGCCTTACGCTAACCAGAAACAAAAGTGTATTTCCCAATATAAAGCTACGTTTATACGTTGCAGCGCGACCGGCGCGGTGGGCGGGCGGGGCGTGGGTGGCAGCAGCGCGATGCACACGTCAAGGCATTCTGTCACCTCGTCCTCCGGCGTTCTCATGGTCGGGCCCAACTTTCGCGTCGGCAAGAAGATCGGCTGCGGCAACTTCGGTGAACTTAGACTCGGTAAGTGTGAATAGTCCTTAAATACTAGCCAAAAGACACCAGATTTTGCGTGACACGTTTATAACGATGATGGCTCAGTGGTAGTGACGTCGGCTTGCAATCACGTGGTTTCGAAGCCTACAATGAGCTTGAACTTTCGGTGAATGAAAACATCGTGATGAAATCATAGGGGTAGGGTATTTTCTCGTACTCGCGTGGCTACCACCCTAAAGTTAAGAATCTGTCGCCAAGCACTTATCGGTGTAATCCGGCAGCCTCACTCGAGAGCCAGTTCCCAGTCCAGGTTTAGCGTGGCGCCTCCTTCGACCACATCGTCACTTAACATCAGGTGATTTGTGGTCGCTGGACCAATGTATGTGCAGAGAAGAAGAAGCGATGATGATTCAGTGGTAGTGACGTTGACTTGCGAGCCTTAGGTCGAGGTTTCGAATGAATTTGATCTTTCGGTAAAGGAAATATCGTGATTTAGTACCTAGTTCGTAGTAGTCTTCTATCTAGTCGCCGACAAGGAGACTCGAGTCTTACCGCTTAAAAATTTACTTGGCCTCCGATGTTATTGTTATTTGACATGCTATTTCTACCAATCTCTTTGATATAGAAATAAATAAAACGAATTTGACGGGCGGCGATTCACACCCCCCGCTGTAACTTCGCTGGCGTGCTTTCACTAGACACTGTAAACGTACAAACAACTTAAGTTCCGTGGCATGAAAATATTTTCCAACACGAAATTTCGACTTACATTCAAGTAAGTACTCAGTCTAAATCACTATAGAACGTTTTGGAGCTCACAATTCATAGATTTATAGCGAGATTCTTTTGTACAAGTTAGAAGTAAAGAATCACATTAATCAGTCGCAGTTTAGGTACATATACAACAAAAAGTCAAACAAAAAAAAATGCTCTCATCGAAACGCCATTAGATCGCGAGGTGTTTTCCATTAGGTTCGTGTACGTTAAAAATAGAATCAGTTAAAAGTCTTTGATGCGATAATAGTTCAGTGGTAGTGACGTCGACTTTGCGACCCGTAGGTTGCGGATTTGAATCTTAAAATTAGCTTGAGGTTTCGGTGAAGAAAAACATCGTGATGAAATCATAGCTTAATGGTAGAACATTTTCTAGTGCTCACCTAGCTAGCTACCGAGCCTATTTCGGTGTGTTCCGGTCCCAATCCAGGTGTAGCGTGACGCCACCTTCGACCACGTCATCACTTAGCACCAGGTGACTTGTGGTCAAACGCTACCCTGTAAGTAGTAGAAAAAAAACCTCACTTAAGAACCGGTTCCCTGTGCAGGCGTGGCGTGATGCTGCCTGTCCTAGTCCTGTCAGGTGATTTGTGGTCGATCACTACCCTGTAACATGTAAAAAAAATACAGTAAAGAACATTGGCCATTTTTCATACTGCCCTGGACCTGAAAGCAATATATTTTGTCAATGTCACTTGACAGTGACAATCAATTTGCTAGTACATAGATTAAAAAGATTAGTTTTTGTTCATATTTGGTAAAAAATGTTGATTTTAATTACTTAATTAAGTAGGGCCGACTTCCAAAGCGTGAAACGGAATGAAAAAGGAAATACGGAGTGCGTTCAAAACATCCAAGAATCGTGTAAGTTAAAAAATGTCCTAGAAACTCTGAAGTTAAATAATCAATATCTTTTTAGTCTACACTTTAAAATATCGTTTGTATAATCTTAATAGGCAAAAAATTAAAATTTTTATCGTATATAAATCGTTTTCATACGACTTCGGGTCCGTTTTGGCGGTTTGGCCATTGTTCTTTAGACAAGAGACTGCAGCTTAAAGATCAATGAATACATATTCGGTACTGCGTAATCTTTTTCATTAGCTTCCTCATCATTATCCTTATCACATAGCAAGCAGGGCCTTATCACGCGCGTGCGTTTCCTATGTACGGGACTCGATGTGCATCGAAAACGGTTATTGCTCTGTGAATAAATTACCATTGATTTGTTATGTATTTCGTTCTTGATGTCTCTTTTAAAATATACAATGCAACCTGCTGTATAACTGTGCGTAATACAGTAAACAGTAAAAGTACGTGCTAAGAACTTAATTACGTTAACGTAGTTATGTATTCTGTGGTCTAAGTCTTAACCTCTTGATCGACATTATTAATTTTTGCTTATGAATTTTCGTTGTTTTTTGTCTCTTCAATACCTGCTTACAAGGTCTAGTGTATCGTAACTATCAATTTTATCATACTAAAAGCTTGTGAGCCAGTGTTTATGTTTGTTAAACTTAATCACGCTGACAAGACTCAACGATTGATGTGAAATTTGCCATGGAGATTGCTTACACCCCTGTATAACCACATAGTATTTATATCCCGGAAAAGTTTCCTGCGGGATAACAGAAAAACAGTGAAGTTAATCTTAAAAACATTTGATCCATTTTCATAAAGGAAATGATGTCCCAATAAAACATTATATCTTAGTAAAACACCAAACTAGAATCAAATCTATTTGTAGGAAATACCAAGTATACCAACAGACAGAAGGCCTATAGCTTACCTACTAATTTGCTTTAGTTTTACGCAACTTTTTGCTGTACATATCGTCTTATGACATTGTACTATACGTTTTCTTGAGATTTACATGTCTATCCATAGTTTTACTTACAAACAAAACCACTCGTGTCGGTCTTATTTGTGCCTTTTGTTTATAATTTCGCTAACGAACTTCGCAGTCAATGAAGTCGTCACTGGTTATAAAGACCAATAACAAACCGTACATGCGACCTTGTACGGTCACTGAAAATACAGAATACCGACCGAGCAAAGTAACAAATATCTTCAGGATTTGAAAGTACTTGACACACTTGTCCGATTTCCCAATGTAAGGCAGATTTTCTGGAATACAAACGTTTCTTGATGCTTTCAGAACCGAAAGATTTATGCCGAAGCTTTACAACTGTGTTTATAATTGTTTGGTTTGTATTGTATGCATCTTCACGTTCTTACGCGCAATAATTCGCAGGGCTCTTGCAAGTAATATAGTGTTCTTCTTCTACATTCTGTGAGTGATTGTAATTATCAATTCACTGCGAGCATATTTGGCTAATTTGGCATACAATTAGTATAAATAAAGAGTATAATAAACTAACTCGAAACTCGGCAGACTATCACCAGGCATAATCATATAATTATGCGTCTACAGTCTACACTAGTAAGGATAAAGACATAGTCACAATAAACAAATTGTCAAGGATATATACACACACAAAGATCTTCATGGTAAATGACATTTAACATTCGATGCGAATGAGGCTAGCTTGTAAAATGCCTGTATATTAACGGCAAGACACCACAGCAGTCCTAATGCTCTACCTATCTCATACTTTCTCATAGTATACACGAGAGTCTGAGAATTGGTTCAAGAAAATCCCCAAACAAAATCGCACAGTATACGGCTATATTCTTTCTCAAACATTTACACCTTAGATTAATGATTGGCCGGCCGGCGAGGCCAGTCACTAATGAGACTGAATTAAAGAGTGGGTGTGTATGTTTGTTCTTCACGTTGAAATGGCTCAACGGATTTGATTGAAATCTGAACAGGAGATAGCTAAAGGCTACCTTTTAAGATTCATGCGGGATAACGTCGGGAGTAACCCCGAGACGCAACTAGTTTGTCAAAAAGCTATAGGAGACATTGGTGAAAATTTTTGACGATCTTTTTACGTGCCATGATGGATTGATCAGTAGGAGAATATACATTGCTTGATACTTTTCCGAACTTGAAAGAAATGCCCAGTAAAAAACAGGAAATCCCCCTGTGGGAAATTGCTCCTTCAAATCGATGAAAGGGAACTGAAAAGCGGTGAGACAACTCACGTTTGAGTCACGTAAGCAAAAATAAGTTTTTATTTTTCTATAGGTGCTTGCTTTTGTTAAGACGCCACTCGCTGGTGTTGCAAAAAGTTTTCTGTAAACTGATAGATTAATAATAATCGATTTTTTTTATTCACACGTTACTAGTTTTAACTTTGCTCAATATAAATTTCTATCTTGTAGCTCTTCATAAGGCTGAGATGAGACAGACATCGGAGTGGGATGTAGTATTCCGTTTTTCCAAATTTCGCGACGGAACACTAAAAACTTCGCCGTAATATTTTTTGCAATGTTCGTTCACGTCACGTCAATGCAGAATTGACAATGACCTGGAGACTGGAGACCACTGCTAATTTAAAACAGATAAATTGCAATTCGGATTTATATACCTAGTCTCGGTCACATAAGTGTCTCTTTAAAATGCGTTTGACCTCGTTTGTTGTATTCATAGATGTAAGGGCTATATTATTTTATAGTAGAATAAAATACCACTGTGACTATAACGAGATCGGGACTTTGACTTCTATAAAATGATTAGAATTGGCTATGTTTTGCTGAAGCGATAACGTTTATTTGGACACATCCATATTAAACCGTGAAAACTTTCAGTGTTTCCGAAGTTTATTTATCACCGCTAAAACTTTGTTTGAAATGTTATTTGTAACTTTGACTTGTTATTTGTATCTTCTTCTATTTGCTTCGTAAAAAAGCACGCCGTAGAAACATTTAGGTACGTGTATCCATTTACTCGCACTGCTTGCGCTAACAGCACGTGTGCACATGCTTTAGTCTCGACCTATTATAAACACCATGGTCTTCTTGGCAAGATGACATTTGTGGAGTTGCCATCCTACAAAAATCATAGAAAATTCATAGACACAGAACAGTGAGCATGAAAGTCATTGTCTTATTGTCGAAGCGATAAGGTTTCTATTAGGACTTATTGAGCAACTGTATGGCTGCGTGCGGATGGGAATCGGTATCTACGTCATTGAAAATAACGTTAACAACACGTGCGTGTGTTCTTTCGAGGGGGTCGCGGACTGTCGCGTCGGCCACTGAATCGATGTTATAATGCTAGCCTTGTGTGTGATGTGCAGACATTAGCAGCTTAGGTACACTTACATGGGCCGCAGTCGTAGATCCCCGCGGAATACCAATGTATGCTTGAGTTTTATGCACTGTGCACCCTGTTGGCTTTGCTTTTTCGTAACTTGGTAAATGTGTTTTTCTATGCAGCTTAGTGACGTGACGAGTAAGTCGATCGCTTAATTGTAAGCGTTACGCTAGCCTACTACAGTTCATTGTTCTTCTAATTTTGAACTTCAACCGTTCTAAATCCTAAGCTAGATAGTAGGTAAATGACTTTAAACCCTGTAGTTTCACTGTAAATACTATTCACTTTGTTTGATTGTTGCTGTAATTGACACTACCACTGATGATAAACGAATGCCTCGTCAGTTGAAGTGGTAGACCTCGATGCATTTAGGTTGCATCACACAAGGGATGTGCAAGGAGGGCTTAGGAGGGAGCAATCAAACGGATTGAATCTTTCCACCAAAACTGTACGAGGAAACTAGACGGTGCAAGGATGTGTCTTATGCGTCTGAGGAAGCAGTTTGCTCAATGCCTCGCACATATTCCTCGCATGCCTCCCTCTCGCACCCATCTCTCGCTTGTTTTTGTATGTACAAAGACCTGGTTCCGCTACGTACTTTTAGCACCGAAGCCGCGCTGAGTGAGGCTAGAAAAATAAAGCAAACCACTTTGGTTGATTTTTATCCGTTTAAAAATGTATCATTACGCGGTATCCTTGCGTGAAAACTTTCCCCGCAACATAAAATACTAATCAGGACCGAAAGAAACCTTCAAAAATCCACTAATAGTCATTTTTTACTTTAAGCGTTTGATCACAATTCACTTGATATTATGTGACGATGTGGTCGAATGTGTCGTCACGCTACGCCTGGATCTGGTACTAGCTCTCGAGTATCTCCATGCTCAGTTTTTTCTGTGTATACAACCTAGAAATGTTGCTAGCCACACTAAGCTCTGCCATAATGTAGTACTCAAAACTAAAACACGAAGGAAGACGCAGTAAAGATAATGGCCGTCATATTTCCACGCCGTAAGTCATTCGGAAGGAACTTGAGAATAAAAGTTTGCTACCGGTCCCAGACCAGACCAGACTAGAGCATTGAGAAAGAACTACCTGCGTGGGTTTTTTAATTGCTTCCTCCCTTGCATTTTAAGCGTAATGATGAATTATTTCATATATAAATGAAAAGCATGCAATTAGTTTTAATAGCTGCTTCGTGTACGCATGTATACTATAGTAGGGGAGCCCAAGAGGGGATTTTGGGATTTACTCGAGCGCGTCAGATTAATATAAGGGAGGATACCTCACATATTGATAAGTACCTCCACAAAACATGAGGCCCATATATAAGGCCGCCCGTGAAGGATACAGGATCAGATTAGTAAAAAAAAATTGACCATCAGAAATTCTCGAGCGCGTCAGATTAAGGTAGGGTGAGTTAATTACATCCTAAAAAGTGTATATTCCACTAATCTGACAATTTGAGAGTGACGTAAAAAAAGGGGAGGGCAACAAAGTTGTAAAAAAAAAACGTCATCTCGACATTCTCGAGCGTAGCTAAATTTTTTTTTATTTAGAAGGAAATAATTCAAGAATAATGAAAAATATATAATCTGACGATTTCCGCAAGCCGAAATATCAAAAATTCGTCGATATAGTTAAATGCGTGCAGCTGCGTGATGCCTACATTTCCTTAAACATTAAATTGTTTTAAGCTTTTTTTTAAGTAATTTTTTTATAAATACATGTTGTATTCTACTAAAAAAGCACACACTTATTTATTTGCATGCTATTTCCTGAGCTTGAAAGTGGTTTTTTTGGAATAACTTTTAACCGGCTTTATCGATCAACTTCAAAAACTAATCCGCCTTTGAGCTTGAAAAACCACGTCGATCGCCACCAAGCTGGTCAAAAGCGGTTGATTCGTTCGAGAGATATCGTGAACGAAAGAAACCCGAAAAAGTGTTTTTTCGGGATTACTCCGAAATTTGTGGCTCGATCAATTAAAATTGCAAAATTACTTAAGAGGATGATAAAACTGCTTCGAGTTGCGCCAACCGCGTGAAAATTGGTTGATCCATTCAAAAGTTATTGCGGTTTGAAAATTCCAAAAATCGTGTTCTATGAAACTTCTATCAGACTTTCGAGCTGGGAGAGCTCAAATGCATAGAAATATTATTTCTTTGAACTCAGCGAGCTCAAAATATCACATAAATTATATTTTGAGCTCAGAAATGTCATAGGTACAATTTTAAGCACCCAGGAATGGAATTAGCGGGAAGTTGCAGGGATGGCCTTTAAGGTGAACCGTTTTTCTAATTTTTTTTTTGTCAGATCAGGCAAATCCCTCTAGATAATCGTCAGATTATGAGACAGTACGTTTAGAACATAAAGATGAACCATATATATCTTAATCTGACGCGCTTGAGTATTTCAAAATGGCGAATTTTTTTTGCACATTATGAAAATGGCCGCGAGTTTGCGTCCCATCGAAATCGTCAGATTAGTGAATGAGAGCTTTTTTTTGGTGCACTTAACACTCCCTTAGAAAATCTGACGCGCTCGATTAATTTATTTTTTTTTTCATTTTCTACCCTTTAATACAACCACCCCCATCATGCAAACGATCAGATTAACATACGTACATTATTAAAAATACGTAGGACATTGATGCTATCAATATCTGACGCGCTCGAGGATGTCCATGCAACAGTTTTTTTTTACATATTTAAAAATCTATAGCCGCTTCCCCCACCGATGTAAAGGTATATATCACATAACATTTTTTTCTTCTTATCATCTAAGCTTTGCATCCCAATAGGTCTCTACGACGCTCGAGTAAATCCACATTTAGCATCATGGGCTCCCCTACCACTATGAATTGTACACTTTAACAATTCATACTTCGGGGTGCAAATTACGCTAAACCAATTTGAAGCATCCATTTATAAAAGTAGTGTTTCAGTAATTGCCCTATAAGTCTTTATTCAACGTTGTTTAAAAATCTAACGATGGTAAAGTGGATTTTGCCTCGGTAACAAAATTATGCGAAAGTCAATTAGATGAAGTTTCTCGAGAACTTGATAGGTTTCAGTGTTGCGACATCGTCTACTGCATTTCATATATAAATTGATTGCTTTTGACATTACACCTGGCTTACAAGGCGTTCCGCGAATTACTTGAACGTGATGTGGATTTCTGTTACAAATGTGAACCATTTTTAAAACACTTTTATTAGCTTGACTTGTAACTAACTAACTAACTAACTAACTAACTAACTAACTAACTAACTAACTAACTAACTAACTAACTAACTAACTAACTAACAATGTAATCAAATCTTAGAAGTCAATTTTCACCTACTTCTAATTGTCGTATCAACTTGAAACTTTGTATGTGTATGTAATCTCGGTGACAATGCAATAATTTGGTATCATCGACCTGATCTGATGATGCAGCCGGAAGGTGGGTAGGGGATCACTGCAGTGGCTTCTAGTAAACCCCTCGTGTTTGGACTCGTATGAATCGTCTTGATGAGTACAATAGATTGGACTTGGTGACGAGAGTCTGATGATGCAACCGGAAGGTGGGTAGGGGATCTCTGCAGTGGCTACTAGCAAACCCCTCGTGTTTGGGCTCATATGAATCGTCTTGGTGAGTACAATAGATTGGACTTGGTGACGAGAGTCTGATGATGCAACCGGAAGGTGGGTAGGGGATCTCTGCAGTGGCTACTAGCAAACCCCTCGTGTTTGGGCTCATATGAATCGTCTTGGTGAGTCCAATAGATTGAACTTGGTGACGAGGGTCTGATGATGCAACCGGAAGGTGGGTAGGGGATCTCTGCAGTGGCTACTAGGAAACCCCTCGTGTTTGGGCTCATATGATTCGTCTTGATGAGTCAAATAGATTGGACTTGGTAACCAAAGAATAAAAAGTAACAAAATAAAAATATATAGTTTAAAAAAACTAAAAAAAACACTTTAAAAACGCACTGAAAAATATAAAATAATTAAATTGACTTGTATTAGTTACGATATAATGGTTAATTCAAAAAGTGTGGAGCGCTTCTTTTACTGGGTAAATAAAAATACACACAACCAAAAAGCGCTCCACACTTTTTGAATTAACCATTATATCGTAACTAATACAAGTCAATTTAATTATTTTATATTTTTCAGTGCGTTTTTAAAGTGTTTTTTTTAGTTTTTTTAAACTATATATTTTTTATTCTATTTTCGTATACTGCACACATTGCTACTGCATTAAATTATATTATCTCTATATATCGGACAAAATTGCCTACTGAGTTTGTTTGACACATCGATGTTAGGTGACACATACGTTACTATTTAATTTGATATAATTTTACCGCCGTTACGATAAGATTATCTGGAACTATGCAGATAGCCGTGATGATCTTCATTCTGATCGATAAAGTTAATAAATTGCACCTTGGCAGTGACGTCAGAGGCGTGTTCTACAATCAGATTAAACACTTGTGAATTGTCAATCGCCAAATGAATTCAGGTTCTGGGCTGGACACGTTTGGCTCGGTCTGAGATCCAACATAATCATTGCGGTAAACGTGTTCTTGAATATCGAGACTCGGCAAATTCGTACCTATGGAAGGTTTTGTAAGCCGCTTTGCGTATCTATTTTCAACGAAGACAATATATTATTATTATGGATCACAGTACCGAAAAAGACAACAAAGTCACATCAGTTAAATTTGCGAAAGTCTTTTGAACTATTCATCAGAATACTCTGATGTAGAATAGCTAGCCGTGTCCTGTGATTTCACCCGCGCGGAATTTTCCACAGGAACCGTGAATTAAAATAAAAAGTAGTTTGTGTAACTCTCCGGCTCATAAACTATCTCTATGCT
The DNA here is from genome assembly GCA_931315375.2 of Opisthograptis luteolata. Taxonomy (NCBI): domain Eukaryota; kingdom Metazoa; phylum Arthropoda; class Insecta; order Lepidoptera; family Geometridae; genus Opisthograptis; species Opisthograptis luteolata. Next base: position 7,849,955 of record OV928049.1, on the reverse strand, counting down.
AAAATTCTCATCGTTTCGTTGCTCTGCTTCTGTACGAAACAACGACAAGCACACTTTCGCATTATATAAATGTGAAAATGAGGATCTCAGAGGAGCAACATTCGCAATTGAAATAATATCAGCTAATATTAGTGTATTTTTACCACCTCCTCTATTATCGTAAGGACAACCCAATAGTGTTTGTGGCAGTAGAAGTGTTATTAGATACTTCACGACCGTTGTATTGCCTCCGATAAGATATTAGAAACAGATATCGCCGCCTGAAACTATTCACAGGAAATACCCACTTTCCCGAGCTGTGATCTATGATTGATACGCGATAATCTAAACCAAACGAGTATTTAGTAGGATCCATATTTTGTTTTGCAGAATTTAGTTGCTTTGTACAAAGAGGTTCTTTCAGATAAACATAGATATTTTTAAGTGGCTCTATAATAAATCTTATTCCATGAAGGGGAAACCAACATGCATTCAAAGAACTTGCTAAAATTAAACCGCGAATCGTGCTCGTGATTATTTCTTTGTTTTGTCGTAATACATTTGGAAAACTCGCAGCAAAGTTCAATGTCCTAACCTAAGACCTAAAACAAATGAATTTTAAGCGGTTGAGTTTTTATTGGCTCGCTATTTAATTAACTAAAAGTTTTATTGTTTTTTTACAGGCAAAAATTTATACAACAATGAACATGTAGCGATAAAGATGGAGCCTATGAAGTCCAAGGCTCCTCAATTGCATCTAGAGTACAGATTTTACAAGTTACTAGGCACGCACGGTAAGTCACCCCAATTACATACAATTAATACATTAAACACAGCGCATACTGAATGAATGATGCTACAAAAATCGTTCTTAAACTCCTTAGTAGTAAGTGTACAGAATTAAGACATCGCTTTACCTTATTACCTGCACCATAATAACCATATTCGCTCAAAAACGTTGAACCGATGAATCATGATTAAAACGAGGCAATGGTACGGAAATAATAAGTACCGTTTCGTCGGTTTTGTCGGCCTTAGTTTATGATCCGTAATTGTATAGACTTCATACTCTGGCTAAGTGTTGGGAGTTATTAATAAGATTGCGCGAATGGCACACATGCGAGTAATGGGCCCAGTCTGTCGTATCATATGCTGTCACGATTATTCTTGTGTATCAATCACTCATCCGTAGAACAGATTCGACGGAATCGGTGTGCCTCGTAAAAGCTCTATGCTTCCATTATGCATGTTACAATCTTGCGTTGCTTGCCTATTCACAAGTCTTTGAAGTCTGCACAATTAACAGGATACAGAATGGTGCTGGTATGATAACATTGTTCTGTAGGCATATTCGCGCTTATTCATCGTAGCTAGGTTAGTTGTAATTAGTGGATTGATAAACTAATTTGCTCAGAGGGTGTGCCGAAAGTGTACTACCTGGGCACATGCGGCGGCCGCTACAACGCCATGGTCATGGAGTTGCTAGGGCCCTCACTCGAAGACCTCTTCGTGCATTGCGGGAGAAGGTTCAGGCTCAAGACGGTCCTTATGATCGCTATGCAGCTAGTAAGACTCCCAACTAATCCGAGTAGCTAGCTGCCTTTGACGCAACACCGTATCCGATATTCGAATAAATTGTCTTGTTTTTAGCGAGGGTTCGCACGCCGTGGTCATGGTCGTTGTTAGGTTGAGGTCAGACCGAAGGTGGCGCGGCTTTAGTTAAGGCTCCGCCGGCCGAAAACGTTCACCGTTTTAACGTTTAATCACGAGGAAAATTTATGCGTCTATAACCTAACGCGGTCTGACCGCGGTCTTTAGGTTCACAAGAAAATACACGTAGCAATGCTCTCGCGTCCCACGGACATGGCAATATCGGCTACGGTGTTGCAAATTTCAGATGTGAGCGAGAGCAATGCTCGTGATTCAAGTACTCGCCGGATGTAAGTACTAATTTTTTTCCTATCTCCTTCCCCTCTCCCCGCCCCAATCCCGTTGTCTCTGCAGCGCCGTCGACTGCCGAGGGCATCCCCGAGGTGTACTACTTTGGGCCGTGCGGTAAATACAATGCCCTAGTGATGGAACTGCTCGGCCCATCGTTAGAGGACCTCTTCGATCTCTGCGGCCGACGCTTCTCCCTAAAGACTGTGTTAATGATCGCCATGCAGTTGGTAAGTTTGCTCTGTAACATTGGTAAACACGCGGGGATAAGTGAGTCACCGGTTTGGAACCGGATAGCGGGATGATTCACCTCACTGCTATTAGAATGGATGTAAGAAAGTGGTTGGCAATATTCGAAGCCTCTTATTTTTTTGACGTATTCTTTAGTATTAGTCAGGGACGAAACGAGCGTACTTTGAAACCAATTGAACAACGTAATTAGAATTTAAAAAAAAAACCAAAAAAGCTGTGATTAGTCAATCGTCATGTATTTGTCCCTTATAAGTAAAAAACAAAACGGCAGAATAATTTCTATAGGAAAAAAGATCTAACAAGCTTGAAGCTCAAGTTTACACATCAAGGACAAGGCAAGCTTAGAGCGAACCGCCAATGGTATTGGCGTCACACTAACTATCGACGTTCCATATATTATGAGCCAACATTTAGTAACACGTCGTCATTTGAATAAAGACACAGCGAACCCGCCTTTGAGTCGTCAGCGTAGACGTATGGTGCGAACAAGCCCTATTTTATAACGACCAACAGTTTGGCGGCATTATGTGCTGTGACGTAATCAATGCAGTAAGACGCAACAGAGGCTATTGGTGATCGCTGATCTACTATACGTATCTAGTTAATGGATTAAGTGAAGCTATAAAAATAAAAAAGCAATGTTTACAGCGTACTTAGCAACGTGTTTATGTTATGACACCTGTTCAAGTAGGTCGACAGTGTTTAGATTTTCTCGGCGTGATACGCTGTGTTCAACGTCAGATATTCTAGTTTCCGATAAATATCGAAAATGATTTGTGATAAGTTCTTCAAACTGCTTTATAGAGCAACAAATCCACCAAGTCTGAAAGAACAACACGTAATTTTTTGAACTTAACACTTTATGTAGAATGTCTTTTTACTACTAGTATGTATTTATGGCATTATCAATTTTATTTAATTGAAATGATCGTCCAACGCAAGACTATTCGTATAGGTACTCGTATAGGAAAATAGTGGTGGCTTACAGCATTGGCGTCAAGGACGGTGTTTTAACCATGGCCTGTAAAAGCCCTGCTTTGCATTCGTTACCCTGAGATGGTTATGTATGTTGACTTTATCGACTGATACTTCGTCATTGGCACTCATTTTTAACCGACTTCCAAAAAAGGAGGAGGTTCTCAATTCGAATGTTTGTATCTTTTTAAATGTATATTCGGGCATAACTCCGTCAAATATAGACAGACTGTTTTGCAAAATTATTTTATTTGTTGGAAAGAAGATATTTCAAAGGTGGTCGCATGATAAGGAAATCAGGGTTTGATGATGGCAGACCAGAGAAACGGAAGGGAACATGAAGTCGGTTTTTGTTTTGTTAAAAATTTATAGTAATAGTAGAGTTCGTTATGAAATGCTCTACTGGGGAAGTACACCTGATTGTACAAAAATCCTAGGACTGCGTTCAGGAACGTTCCAGGCAGGGTGAAATTTATCTAAACGCGTTCAGATAGACTGGAAACTGGAAATCTGACGCACTCTAACGTCACCTAAGACCGTTCAGAAACTCTGAAAGTTTTCAAAAACGTTCCAGGTAGGGTAAAATTTGTCCAAACTCGTTCAGAACACAGATTATAGAAGGTTCTAACATTACCTGACATTACCTTACCTTCACCCGAGAGTGTAGTTCGCGATTTATGCGCTCATTTCTCCCGCATACTTGCAAAATGTGGAATGAGCTCCCCCCACAAGTCTTTCCGCTGTGCTACAGATTGCAATCCTTCAAGATGGGTGTGAAAACAGTTCATAAAGGTCGGTATAGGCGACGGTGACCGCTTTCCATCAGGCGGGCCGTCTGATGATTGTTTGCTAATCTATTACATAAAAAAAGTGGTAAAAACCAATGATGCTTAACCTAGTTATCTAAAAGTTATCACTCAAAAATGAAATAGTAAACAATAATTTGACAAAAGCAAGAACTTCCGACGTTATCGAAGGTGTGTGTGTGTGTGTGATTTAGAACATGTATTGTGATTCACAGAATAATTGTAAGATTGTCTAACCATTCATTTTATGTGTGTGTAATATTTTCTCTTGTACGTTTCAGCTACACCGCATCGAGTATGTGCACACGAGACATCTAATATATCGTGATGTAAAGCCAGAGAATTTTTTAATAGGTAGAACTGCAACTAAAAGGGAAAAAATCATTCACATCATTGGTGAGTATCATTTCATTATTATCATAGTAAAGAGTAGTAGTTCAGCTTCATACAAATCGGCCGCCGCCGGTTTGAATGTGTGCGATAGAAGCGACGCCGTGTACGCACGCACTTTTCACGCACACAATCACAAACGAACAGGGCCGCGGACGGGGCTGTGGTCATGCACTCAGTACGGAACGCGCCGCCTATGCATCACCGCAAGAGTAGGCAATTAACTCGTCGAGCGGCCTTAGCTAACCCACTGTTCTTTACTGTGTTATTATCATCACTCTTTTACGTTCATGATCTGCCTCAAGCTAGCCCAGTGAGGGTCTGTAGATGTCGCATACCCCTGACCGTTGTGGTTCTTGGACATGTCGGTTTCCTCGCACTGTTTTGTATTGATTTCATATAATACAAACTTTATCTGGTGCTATGGAGGGATAATGCATAACTAATTGCTGAATATATCAGTTTCCCGATCTTTGAAGGTATCTTGATGTATTATGATGATGTTTTGACAAAAGTCTTGCTTTATCATCGCTATTTAAACAGCTGATGCTCAGTGCCGTTATGACACAATGTCAAATGATGGAAAAAATCTAAAAACTTCCTTGAAAAAATATCCAAATAACAATGAATCACGCGGTTATGTCAAGATTTCAAGTAACAAACTAGCGAACTAAAATCTCTATTAGAAAATCAAAGACAGCATGGTCTCTATTTTTTTTTTCAACCAAGAAGCGTTATTCATCATTCTTTCATTCATACTTTTGCATTCTTTATTATTATTAGTTAAAAATATAAAAAATATGGGTTTTGAAGTTCTCTTAATCTTAGGAATATGTAGAAGTCTTGGTCGGAAACCGGGAAATGCCGGGCGTTGCTAATAAGCATGACTAGCACCTCTAGCGACGGTATACAAGCTCGCTCATGCAGCTACATTGACCTTAGCGGTTATGAAGTTAGTGCCTCTCATAATAGGGTTACCAAGCCATGAAAACTGTTAACAAGGAGCTGGAAATTGAACGTACATTCTGGACGTATTTAAGTCTGACTTAATTTACTTCAGTTTAAAATGAAATAGTAAATACTAACTTAAATACCAAACGTTACTTATGTGTTACATTTGGAAAATCAGTTACTTTTGCCGACTGTATTTAATAGTTAAATATAGATTTAAACTTATTTAATAACTATGTTAAGTATTTATAATTTTAAGTTCACTTATTGCGTAAATTTTATGTAACATTTTCCTTATTAATTAATTAAAAAGATAGACAAAGTTCGGTCAGAAAACGGAAAATCCGGAAAAGACCGGGTTAAACTCGATGGGTGGTAATGGTAACCCTACTCTCTTAGCACTATCTTATACATAAAACCGGTATTCGCATGAAACCCGCACCATCCGACATTATTGTAAGTGCACTCGGGCCGTAATAGATACCGCATTATTATCTAAAAGTTACCTTAACGTCCTTTAATATGTTTCCTTAGTGTTGGACACTTCATATAGATTATGTCCGTCGACTTAAAACACAAGATGCAGGGCTTATTTACTAGGCGTTTTTCATAAGGAAATAGTAGTTAGCAAGACAGCACTGCTACTCTTGTCTTTAAAAAGGTTATGTAGGAAAAAATTAAATTCAAGTTAATTTGCTACTCCCATCATCATTCAGAAGCAGTGCTGAACACACCTCCCTCTCCTAATCTCAATGCATGTTTATTAAGTTAGATACAGACCTAATATGAACACTTTAAAACACCAAACTTAAATATTATTATGTTCCATCTTCAGACCTCCTTACACCTGCAAAACAAATGGCAAGCAAAAAACGCCAGTCAGTTAGTTTTTTGGACGCCTTTACAATATATATCTCGTTCCTAACTGATTTAATTGGAGCAAGCTCACTACGATTCCAAGCTTTTTTTTTGTAATTTAGCCTGATTTTTATAAATTTTGTTTTATATGGTCTTGAAATTTAGCTATAGACAAGTCCTAGATAAATATCTGTCACTATACCTTCTAAGGAGCATTGATTAGGTAACTTAGATGTATTATAAGACTGATGGAGTAATACAATACACGATACGAGGATACCTGTGGTTGAAAATATGTTACGGTAGCATTATGTTTTGTAGCGCATAACGCATTGTAATTATATCTTATAGCGTTATCTTTTGAATCACTGATTATTATTTTACTCATTAAACTTTGAAGCCAATTAAAAATAGTACTTAATACAGCAATAAAAAAGCAACTATCTGATTAAAAGATTGTTATTCCATATCTGCAGGTTTTTTTTCGGTTGCCGTTATTTGGATATTTTTTTACTAGTCATGAAGCAAACTATTCCTTATAAGAACAGATAAAAACAGTGAAGTATTGTATTGATTTTGTTACAAATGTTATAATCCATACTCAAGGCTGACAGTGGAAATATGAGTAAATTGATCCGTACGCGCGTAGGATTGTATTAGCTGTTGTACCTATTTATAAGTGAATGGTTGTTAAAGTTTCACATTAATCCTGGTATTCCTGGTTGCTTTAATTGGCTCTGATGCCAACCCATGATGTTACATTTCGCGATGGAAAAACGCATTTTGATTTTTTACTGCAACCTAAATGTATGTTTTCACTCGTATTTTAGTCGTACTAACTTGTATTCGATGATCTCGCAACAGAAAAGCTTGATTCATAGATCGATCATAAGGAATTACGTACGTACGTATGTACACAAAAAAACATACACAATTTTTAGTTTAGTACTCTGTGGGCAAGTTTGACTGATATTTTTCAGAGATAACAACGCCATCTACTTTAGTTAATGTAAACTAATTTTATTTACCTGCCAGAAAACGTCTAATTATGTAATAATAATAACTGTAATCTCTGTTTCATTTCAGATTTTGGTTTGGCCAAAGAATATATAGACTTAGAGACAAACAAACATATCCCATATCGGGAGCACAAGTCGCTCACTGGCACTGCGAGATACATGTCAATAAACACACATTTAGGAAAAGGTAAATAGGTATATCATTTTGCTTTTAGAAAGATACATAAATGGCATACTACAAAACGATGTCTAAACGTGCTAAAACCTTAAGCTGTCGATCCCAGCTGAATCAATCGTATAGCCAGCCTTGGGGCGACCTGTAAACAAAGACGATAGAGTTGGGACAATAGCTCATCCGAAAGAAGAATAACGGTGGCCGTGATAGACCGTTATCCATACCTGAGATATCATATGGTTAAGTGTCATACGCTTAGTAATTTCACCAACCATATTTCCTTTCAAACTGGAAAAGCAATGCTACTTGGCGGCTGAATAATAATGTTGTGTTTCCGTGTATCCAGCCAAGTATAGCTGTAAAAAATGTATTAATACTTGTTCTATTTTCATTTCCAGAACAATCTAGACGCGACGATCTAGAGGCTCTCGGACACATGTTTATGTATTTTTTACGTGGTTCCTTACCCTGGCAAGGTTTAAAAGCTGATACACTGAAAGAGAGATACCAAAAAATTGGCGATACAAAGCGAGCGACACCTATTGAGGTAAATGTTGCATGTTGCTAGTAATTATCATCAGTCTATTACGTTCCCACTGATGTGACACAGGCCTTGCGAATTGCGGGTTGATAGATGTCGCATGCCCTTGAATGTTGTGGTTCTTGGATATGCCGGTTTCCTCACTATGTTTTCCTTCACCGTTTTGAGCGATGGTAAGTAAATCCACACATAACAAGTCATAGGTGCGGGGCCGAGAGGATTTGAACTCGGTGTTGGCGCCTTGTAAGGCGCACGCGTTACCGTTCGGCCACCATCGCTCTTAGTATAAGTAAACGTCTTGATTATGGCAATCAGTCATGATCGCACACTGCTGCATATAACATAATAACACTCTCTTAGTAATTTTCATAGCGATGATGGCTCAGTGGTAGTGACGTCGGCTTGCGATCCGTAGGACGTGGGTTCGAATCCTACAATGAGCTTGAGCTTTCGGTGAAGGAAAACATCGTGATGAAGCTTGGTGGTAGGGTATTTTCTAGTACTCGCCTGGCTAGCTACCAACCTCTTGTTAAGAATCTGTCGCGCCTATGCGCCTTGAGAGCCAGTTCCCAGTCCAGGTGTAGCGTGGCGCCATCTTCGACCACATTGTCACTTAGCATCAGGTGACTTGTGGTCAAACGCTACCCTGTATAAATTATAGTAAAAAAAAATCTTTAGGTTTAACACCCGCTGGCTGACCTTTCCAGGTGCTATGCGAAGGACACCCGGAGGAGCTAGCGACGTACCTCCGCTACGTCCGCCGGCTCGACTTCTTCGAGACACCCGACTACGACCAGCTGCGGCGGATGTTCCGCGACCTGTTCGAGCGGCGCGGCTACGTCGACGACGGCGAGTTCGACTGGACCGGCAAGACCATGGTAAATAATAACGTCGCTTGACTGGCTTGCAACACTGCGGGTAAAAAATTCGCAGAGGTGGCAACAATGGGATAAATTTCGCAGTTAGTAACATTGTAGAGAATGACATAGGGACCTGTCACTCGCAGGTTTTTATTTTTTAACCCTAGAGCAACACCAGTTACTCACCCTTTCTAACACCAGCCACTTTATGTCATAGCATCACTTTGTGATTATATATCTGTCGCTTGACTACCCTGCTTTGTTAATTGCTTGTGTTAACCGATTTATATTCATTGTATCCTGTATGTTGATGTTCGGTTTACAATACAATAATTTACTTCTATTTGTTATTGAAAATGAGATCTTAATTGAAAGGATCATAAGGCCTTTAATTTCAGACTTTAAAGCTGAAACAGCCCTATATAATACAATCAAGTGCGTTTGATTGAACTAGTATTGTGCGAATTAATTATTTTATAATGCTCACAGGGTGGATGATCTGAATATAAATCGACGCTATTGGGCTATGCGCATCAGTTGTGGCTTGCGTGCTGCGACAAAATGTTTGACGAGATTTTGTGTCCGCTCTACTTTGAAAGCATTCACTCTTACGCACTCACTCGAGAGAGTGAGTGAGAACTTTATTACTGTTTTGTCGCGTGCGTAAACCAAGCTGACGCTGCATGTTTTAATACCTTTGAGGCCACCACAGCTGCACTATATTGCACTTAACATTGCACTATAATTCCACTAAATGCTTGTTCATTTTCCAATTGACTAAAAATGTTTGTTGCTACATGCGGATTGGCTACTCATCTAACAGATATTTATTCGTGTTCTAAACTCTTGTGTGGAAATGACAAAGCATTGCTCAAATTAATGTAACGCACGTATTATACAAATGTATAAAGCATCGTAAGGTTAACCCGGCGTGAATGAGGTCGGGTATACATTTATTATACCCTGACTGTTTTTGAATACTATTTTCCGAGGAATAAATAATTCCTAGAATTCATCGAGCTCATGGTTTGAGTGTAAAAATTGTAGGTTAAACTCCTATTTAGAGATGCCTTCGAAGCAAGATAAGTTTAAAACTTCTTTAGATGCGTTATACCCGACCTCATAGTCGGTGTAACATTTATACCCTACATTTTGGTACATTGGAAAAGATTTTTTTTTTCAAATTTTAGTCTCTGTTATCGGAAGAGGACGGACTTGATCTTGAGAATATTCGAAAATTCTTAAACGAGCTCTCTGACAGCGAAGGTATCAGCGAAAACGTCATGGGTCCTGCCAGATGAGAGTAAACCAATGCCTGTTATCAAAAAAATATGTCTACAAAATGCTAAGTAACGATAAACAATAAATTATGGTCAGAAAAATGTTACTAAAGCTGCAAACTTCGAATATGCCATACTCGATCTTATTGGGTCATGTAAACTATTCTAACCGCAGTATCATTCACGCCTGGTTAAAATTAACAATATTCTTAAATATTGTTAGTATTTCTAGCGTTACGTTTCGAAACTTTTATATATTTCTTTTATACAACTGACTGTCATGATTCGTTTGCCTGAACGCCACGCCTAAATATTATTTCTGTATATTATCAAATTATTGCCCAAACAGGGTAGTGACGTGAACAGGGTCAGTTTTTAAAAGAGGTGAATATGTAGATGTTAGACAACACAAACCATTAAAAAAACGTACCTGTATTAACACGAAAATATCGTTAATTTCTACAACGCAGTATCACCACGTCTCTTCACTCATCGTCATAATCAGCCTATTTCAGTCCACTGCTGGACATAGGCCTCTCCCAAAGCACGCCACTGAGCCCGATCTTCGGCTCCTCTCATCTAAACGCTGCCAGCCATTTTGCGTATAAATGTCAACACTCCACCTAGCCGGAGGACGGCCTACACTACGTATGTCTACGCCTAGCCGCGGTCTCCACTCAAGAACACGTTTGCCCCAACGGTTATTGGTTTTTCGGCTAATATGTCCAGCCCATTACCACTTCAGCTTGCTGATCCTATGGGCTATGTCGGTTACCTTGGTTCTATGTATAAACTCTTCATATCTGATTTTCTCTTCACTACCAAAGTACCAACCCACATATTTACTTCGCGCGCGGTAAGCATCGAGCCGCGCGTTAGTTACGACTATCTTGCTATCTCACTCCCACTACACGCGCGTAATGTCGTGCCATTGGCGGTTGGGGTACCCATATTTTCTCAAAATTATTTGCAAATGTAATGTCATTTTTTAACTGATGTAGATTTAGAATTCCAGTACGTTGTGTTCGAATATTGTCACTGTTCACGTCGCCACTCTGTATAAACAAGTGATAGTTAACACAAAGAGCCCGTTCTTACACGAGGCTTTCTGTGACGCGCCTGCGGTACAACCTCAATTATTGTATTCATAACAATGATAATAATATAGCGTCCGTCATGTATTAACGCTTAATAAGCATGCAAATTCTGGGTTGTATCGCAAACGCGACGGTTAACTTGGTGTTACCTAGTGCTTAAAGGTTTGTAAAAGCTATCGGACATGCATGGTATAATTATTCACAAATTTCATGCAAAGCACCAACTATTGCGATACTAATCTATTGTACGTAAAAAACTCGAAAGTTTGACTTACAAATATAAAAAAATGTATAGGATTTTGAGAAATTCCGGTCGTTAATCGAAAGTAAGAAAAGAAACAATTTTTATTAATATTGTGTGAATCAAGTTAAAACTATTCTTTACGAAAAAAAGAACAGTGTGGCGTGAAAATGAAGTCCGTTCTAATTTATAAACATGAGTATAAAAGACGAAATCAAAGTAAGCCAAAAGTTCGCGTAGTTTACTTTATGTGTTTTTATATCTTGTTCTAATCGAATACAAGTTACATACTGCTTTTGTATTGACCCAGCTTGGTTTTGTAAGTTTGAAAGGCAATGCTTGTCTTAAAATTAAACTGCTTGAGATGACTAGGCTATGTATACGAGTAGATTTTCTGTAGTCTGTTTAATATGAGTAAGGTTTTTGATAAGGACTTTTAAAGACTTGCCCCTTTTTGTGACGTAACAACTAACGAAATGTGGATTAGTTTTCTTGTCGCCTATTTGTTAGAGCTTAAAATCAACACTATCCGGTGTGGATATTCAAAACAAATCACACCAACATGATTAAAAATGCTTAGGTTTTCGTTGATCTCTTTTACTTTAGTAAAAACAGTTTTGTTAATCGCCTTTCTTTCTCAACATTATCGGTAAAACCGAGCAGAGCTATAATCGTAGTGGTGTGAAAAATATTGTATTCCCGTAATTCTTTTGATGAAACTCTGATAACATTCATACTTAGATCATCCCAGCGCTTGTTAAATTGCTCACAGCACTAATTGTATGGAATGTAATGAACAGCGGACTTGTTTTATGAAAGTACTTTATTCAATCAGTTGCACTAAGCTACTTAGCAAATAATCCTTGGCATTAAGTGTCTTGTATAGCAATGACCTCTAATACTATAGTAATTAATGTTATTCATTACTAACTGCGACCGGCGGATACACTCGCGTTTGTTCTGTAATCCCGCCGGTAGTTACCTTTTCCGGAATAAAAAGTGTCTAGGATATAAGCTGTTTCCATTCCATGTTTTACTCAATTCTGTTGAGCCGTTTCAGCGTGAAGAAGTAACAAACATATACACTTACTCACTAACTTTCGCATTTATAATATTGCAGTGTTATTCTAGCGGTACAAATTTTTGTAGCATTATTCCGAGGTTTGATTGAAGTAACAAGACAGTGTGACGTAGACTGACGACATTCGGCTTTACCTTACTGGAAGGTACATTTTCAAATAATTATTGAATCACAAATAGTGCTTTCATAAAAAAAGTTCACACCTAAATCGGTTTTGATATTTTTGTTTGTTCTTATTTTATATCCAACATATTTTCATTTGACGTAGACATGAAATTTGATGACGGTAGCGTTATATTAGTTAACTCTTAGTCTAGCGTTGCTAATTATAGATGTTAAATATTTATTGAGTTTGGTTATTAAAATGTTTACTTAACCCTGTGTTTTTGTGTAGCTCTTGAAACTATGTGGTACAACTTTACAGAACTCTTTGTCCAGCTAACCACTTTACAGAATTATGTATACTCGCTGTGGCGCGCGTTTTAACCCGCGTGGAGATCATTTTCTGAGATATAACGTAGCCAAAGTACCTAAACTATCGAAAAAATCACGCCATTTCGTTTCTACTATTACTGCGTTAAAAAGGAACAAACCAACAAACATACTTTTACATTTATTTAAAGAAATACAATGACATTATATGCAATGAATGATTATTATTTTAAGCACCTTTTTACTAGCTTTTGATACTTTTCGCCCCTCTATACATTCTGACAAAGGTTCTTCACCTGAATGAAAGTAATGGATAGTGTTACGTTACGTAACATGAATCTAGGCCCCCTTGCTAACTAAAGTGATCCTTCGTCAAGAGAAAGGAAGGCTTCCCCTAAAACACGGCTCGTACTATATAAATAGCTCCCAAAGACTACGAGTTTTTATACACTTTAGGCAAGTGTCAATTTATTAGGCTCAAAAGATCAGTTACGATGTCGAAGCACTAATTTTATAAAAGTAACAAATCGAACATCCGTTGCGTCACGTTTTTCAGCTCTACACCAACCATCAACCAATTATAACACTCATAATCATCTAATACTGGTGGATCTAGTAGCATTTTGCATAGATAAACATTGTCTTACTGTCTGAATGTTGCATGCCGCATGCTTACCGCTTGTCTGCCGTCAGCCAAAGAACATTCACGTGATGAGAATACTGCGCAATGCACCGCCATCGAATGTCGTTAAAAATAAGTCTGACAAGGTATGTGGTGGAAACGTTTCACAGATCCGTCTAAGCTAAAATTGCGCGCCTCTTCACTACTGATTCTGATTTTTCCAACATAAGCATAATATACTTAATGCAATACTTTACTGTGATTTATTTGCGCAAATGAAGGTTTAACATAATATGCGTGAAACCATAGGGAATTTTCTAGTGCTTCAAGAACCTACTATCCTCAAGAAACAATCGTGTGTCTCGGTAGCATCACTAGACCCGGTTCCAAGTCCAGGTGTAGCGTGGCGTCAACTTCGACCTTAGAACACTAGAAGTCCAACGCGACAAAATAAAGGTTGATCAGTCTAGTATTTAACGCGAGAGAGGCGCGCAATTTTAATATACTTAGATGATATTTGCACGCACGGTGTGAATTTGTACGCATTTTACGCACGTATACGCCAAGTAAGTACTTTGTATAGTATCGCATGTAAACAATTGAAGACGAATGTGTTCAATGTCTTGGAGAAGCGCGCAATTGTAATATAGACAATACATTTACTATCTTCCTTTGCACGCATGGTGTGGGTTTGTACGTATTTTACGCACGTTTACGCTAAGTAAGTACGTTGTGTAGTATCGCATGTAAACAATTGAAGACGCATGTGTTCGTAAAAGTTTAGCAAGATCTTGAGCATCATTTCTTGGACTAAGTTTATCCCTACGGGTTTTTTTTTTGAATGGGTTGTCGAACAAATTTGGTCTGTTTTGTTTTTCTATTTCTCGGCCACACAGACCTTCATTGTCAAACTCTTGCGTTTACTAATTTGGTGTTGTTTATTTTGCCATATCGGTCAAATATACAGAATCCAATTCATAAATTTTTGCGTTTACATGTCTAAAAAATTTAAGTAGAAAAAATAAATGTTCGTATGCACATTGCACAACTCTTGTACCTACCTAACATAAATTAAGAGTAAATTGAAGTTAGTCTAGTTTCATTATCACTAAGTTATTGACTATGACCATGTTAAATTCATAGCTACATCATGTATGCTTATATCATGTTATCTAGAAGTGACAACTTTCGGGGTTATTGAGAGTTAAATACGATTTATAATGATTTCAGTCTACGCCTGTCGGTTCCATTCAGACCGGACATGAAATCGTCGTGTCGCCGAACCGCGACAGCCATCAACCTTTCCACAAGGTAATAAATTTACTCTGTTCTGTATTTACTATATAATATGTTTATTTTTTTATTTATTATGTAAGTATTATTTTATTACGCTATATTTTAGTACACATTTTAGTCATAAAATAAATATTTCAAGGCGAGAAGTAAAACTTTTAACGCTAAAAACATATATGTAGAATTATAGTTTTTAGTATTTATCTACATATTTTATAGTTATTTTTCGGTTACAGTAACAGATAAAAAAAATAAAAGGCCACAATTTTTTTTTGTAATCTTCGCCATAAATTGCAAAAACATAGTTATTAAATACATATTAGGAGTAAAATGTGTACGCCGTTGCTAAATAACAAATATTCTCTATTATTTTCTTATGATTTATAATTATTTATGCCATTTTTAGGACAATGATGTGAATTGTGTTTTTATATCATTCGTTTTGGTTTCAATACAAAGCTCTAGATTTAAAATATCACATGAATAATGTATGTCCGTCAGTTCACTAGTCAACATATACGTGTCTACCCTCTTCAAAATTTCTTCATTCTCAATAATCATCTACCCAATTGTAATGTGTACTAAGTTGAAAATGCCTTGTCACTCTTACTATATTTAACAATGTTTCTTCCCAGTGTTGTCTAGTGTAACCGACAGACCAACTCACATTGCTTTTTTGTCGTCACAGGATGATTTGTGTGATTATATGATTGGTTTGGTTGAGGACGA
This sequence comes from Opisthograptis luteolata, assembly GCA_931315375.2. NCBI lineage: Eukaryota > Metazoa > Arthropoda > Insecta > Lepidoptera > Geometridae > Opisthograptis > Opisthograptis luteolata. Next base: position 7,834,436 of record OV928049.1, on the reverse strand, counting down.
TGAGGCAGCGCTTATATCCGGAGAGGTTTGGTCGCTTTACATACGATAGTTGTTGTTTTTATAGTCGGCTGACCCTTCGCCAATCGCCTCGAAAATATCCATTTATGTACCCATTTCTCAACGAAACCTGGTCCGAAATTGCAGCGTACTTTTCAGTAAAATTTTGTGCATGTACGTGTTTAATAACATGAAAACCGGTAAAGTTTTTGCACGTTGTCTCTGCGTCTACGCACGCATTCAATCTGCGTGCGCATCTTTTCTTTCCTAACGTGTGCTTTATCGAAACCGCTTTAATATTGTATCAGTTTTACTGAAAAGTGATGTTTAATATTCCTATAGTTTATTCTTTGACTTTACTTAATGTACTCGTAGAATATATAAAACAAAAGATCACCATTTTCATCCTGCAGTTTGCTTGCGCTTCTAGGGTTTGCTAGTCCCTAACAAGGCCATTTTTGTGTGGAATTTCCGAAAACAGGTTCGATATTTCATTGTACAACTTTAAGCGTATCCTTTCTTTTCCTCCTACAAAAATATGCTTAATGTTGTGCATCGTTAGAACCAATTTTGTGTGACAATGCTTGGGTGTGTGCAAAAGCAGAAAGCTCTACCCTTTCCTTTATTTTCTTTGGGGTTTAGCTGATACTGATGTTTTGATTTTGAATTTCCGGTAGCTTTGCTATACTTTCCTGTTTATTTTTTTATCAATTTACTTTATATCATAATCTTAATTAAGCTACGTTATAGAATGCAAAAATATACAAATGGTTCACTCGAGAGAACAGTGCTTGAGTCGACTTCCAAATTCTTTGTTTCACTATTCATAAAATCGCACTCAGCTAGAGCGGTATATTATAGCCCATACTCTCTTTGAAAGAAGGCCTCTGTCCCAGCAGTAGAAACGTATCTAAAAGGCTGATGATGATGATATTTATAACGTCATGCATAGAGCGAATCGAAGGTGGTGCGGTTTGCTGCGTTACGGCGGGCACCATAGTCGGATCGCATTTCTGGACTAGACGCCATAGACGCGTCTTTCCATTCCTCTTTTTCAGTCGAAGTCAGACGCGTCTCTTTTATGCAAAGCTCATTCCGATCGCGGTCGAGCACCAGCAAAGACTGAAAAAAACGGCAAAATTTGAAAATCCCAAAACAAAAAACCTGTTTTTGCGTATATTATGCTTTAGCTAGTCTATTAAACTACCACCGTCCCATATCATCCCATTCAGCACCAGATAGAACTTCCACATGTTCAGCGCTATGCGTTTCAGATGGCGGCGCTTGCTGCGAAGGAGTTTGGCACGGGCACTGCCAACGCGGGTGGGAACTGGCCCCACAGTGGGAAAGCCACACCGCTTACCGCGGGGCACCTCACGCCGGCTGATAGGCATGGTTCTGTGCAGGTGAGAGCGAGAGGACAATGATGTTTTGAAACTCCCTTTCCATAAACCCGCTGAGCTACTTTAAATTTATCGACTAGTCGTACTGTGTGTAACCGATAACCGATGGGAAGGAAAGGTTCTCGAGTGGTGACCACGAACCGGAAGACGATCTGTACGTAGGCCCCTCACTAGATGGACCGACGACATTGTAAGAGTCGCAGAGAGCCGATGGATGCAAATGGCTAACACCCGTTCATGGTGGCGTTCAAAGAGGGAGGCCTATGTTCAGTAGTGGACTTCTTCCGGCTGATGATGGTGATGATGGTTTACCGTGAGTGTTCCCGTCTCGGCTCCATATGTCATGACGGGTAGGACGCACTGATTGAAAACATCCTCCGGCTGGGTGAAGATATACGCAAAATGGTTGGCACCGGTTGGATGAGAGAGCCCGAAGATCGGGCTCAGTGGAGTACTTTGGGAGAGGCCTATGTCTAGCAGTGGTCTGAAACAGGTTGATTATGATGATGATGTTTTGATATCTAGTCTAGTACTGCCAGAAAACGGTACGCTGTTTTCTTGAAATTTTGAGTTTAATCGTTCATATCGTTGTGTTGTTATCAACAGTTAGTTATAACTACTCAGTCTAGCCTCACTAGAGAGCCGGTTCTTAATGCAAGCGTTGCGTGGCGTTACCTTCGACCACATCGTCACTTAACATGAGGTGGTTTGTGTCTATTCGATTCTAAAGAGGCTAAAGTATAATAATTTAACTGTTTGCCATAAATAGTTATCAGAAATTGGACCCTGAATTTATTTGATAATATTTGCGTAGTGTGTATTTTTTTTATCACGATTTATTTATTTATACTTAATCAATCTTTTGGCAAATTATGATATCAGCATGTGTTAAAAAATGTCTTATGGTTTATGGTTATAATATTTATTTTAATGCAACATCATGTTTTTTATTTGGTTAATTGTGAATGTATATTGGTGTATTTATTTTTTAGCTATTGAAGAATAAACATTTTCGGTATGTGAAATTCCCCGGATCGGTTTCAACGGTCAGTTTTGTTGATTATGTGGCAACGTGTGGTCGTGTGCATGCCGCTTTAGTTATTGTGCTACTGTATGAGCAAGCCTTTACATTCGAAAATGCAAAGCTTAATACTGCCAATATTCATTCATAGTATTTTTTTATCCTGCTTTGTTTACTGGGCTATTTTTGCGTTTGTTTCTATTGTTAGTTTTTACTAGGCATTGCCGTAAACATCGCCAAATTGACAGACTAATGCATAGCTTTCGATTGAACTGATACAAAATAACTCACGAGTTAAGCGACTGCACGCAGACTGCGCTTTTATAAAAATCGTTTGTCGAACGTGTTATTCTATCATCTATTTGCGTTTGTGGCTGTCACTTTTTAAAACAAGCTCGATATTCATACAAAAGTCATAAAACAGTACAACAACCCTGGCCATGCTAATCTTAGTCCTATCTATTCATACCACTGTATGCTATACAAACTACTACACTATATAGCTACGGATGGACTTAGGCAAGGCAGTAAGGATAATGCTGGCTCTACACATTCATCCAGAGCCTATCGCCGATAATTGAGTTCTTTCTGGAACTGTATGGCTATTTTTTTTTCATACATTTTTGACGATAGTGTTAGAGTTAGGTTTTAAAACGGGATATATATTTCGGCACTGTTGCAAGCGCCATGATCACGAGAGTACTAAAAGGTTCTAAAGCTAGAATGACGCTCATGTGTTGATCAATACTTGAGTGACATGTTTGTATGAAAAGACAAACTCAAATCTGTGCATAAGTAGAGATTGGTGTCGATTTGGTTTTGCATTCTCTAAAACTAAACTAATTTTGACAGGTCTAAGAGTAATGCTGTCCTTTTTTTTACTTCATGTGTTCAATGTATTTTTTTTCGTTATCTAAATATAATAATAATTATTATTTATGTAAGTAGGTATCTAGTATGTTTTATGCCTGATTTACATTTTTCCAGTCCAGTGATCCAGCGAGAATCCAGTCCAGTGCTGGACTGGATCTGTAACGTCTACATTATTCCAGTTATTTAGAAGCCGTTGATGTGTGAACACTGCAGTGCCAATGATTTCAAGAAGAAAAATGTTTCATTGGCCGTCTACGTTATTCCAGTTGCACTGGATTGGTCGCACTGGATTCCAAAGTAGACCGCCAATCTTTCTGGACTGGAATGCTAACTGGATTCAGTGCATTCCAGTACCGGGCTACATTTTTCCAGTGAGCAATCTAGCGCTGGATTCGATCGCTGGACTGGAATAATGTAAACCGAGAATAACATATTTCATTTTGAGCCCAATCTCACGAAATCTCACCAAAGGGAGAGAAAGGGGCGAAAATCGTTTAATGGACCCCCCTACCTGTAGATATCTCCAGTACTTCTCATACCATGTATCTATACGTTTGTCCCCCCACAGGTGGTGAGCTCGACGAACGGCGAGCTAGGCGCCGATGACCCCACCGCGGGGCACAGCAACACCCCCATCACGCAGCCGCACCACGAGGTCGACGTGGTAGACGACACCAAGTCAGTGTTCCAACTGTATGGATACCTTTTATTTTACTTTCGCTTCTTTTGGGTTGCGCTTGGGTGCTGAGCTGTTACTAACGTCGGCGTCACTACAACCGCTGCGTAGTGCTGTCGAAACAAACCCCATTTTTGTTTTATTAGAACTGGCCATCTGTAAAACAGCAAACTATTAGTAAAAAAAACTAACCTATCTATGTATATCATTTTTTGTTTTACTAGTACTCGCCATATGTGAAACAGAAAACTAATTAGACAAAAAAAAACTAATCTAAGGTAATAAAGTGATTGAAGAATCGATGTACGTATTCTATGTTCCTAAAGGGACTTCAAAACGGCCGGACCGATTAAAACGAAGTTCAGGCAATCTTCAGATTAGTCTAGCATGTGATCCTAAAAAGTTTGGTAGGAATCGGATAAACAGTTTTTTTTTGTTTTTAGAAATTTTTCCATCCACTGGAAGTCATCTAGCTATAGCTAATAAAACTAAACTAGTGCTACCCGTGCAAACCCGGGTCGATAGTTATATTAGCATTTTCATAAAGTTCACACAGATATGCTACGTAGTCCTGCCAGATCCAAGCATGCATTAAGGGCTGGCTTGGATTTATTTGTTCGCAAACATTTTACGAACAAATTAGCGCTATGTCATTTTGAAATCACAATAGTTTGTCTATTTACGGACAAACTTAGTTAGGTTTTTAGGCAACGCTTGGGTGCATGGTTTTACTAACATTTAACCAAACTCCAAATTGTTTGTTTCTGATTTTATTACGTTATAGACTAACGTTAATTTATTTAAACGATAACCGTAGAAAAAGGTTAAAATGTAAAGGTTTAGAACCTGTTTTTGATGATAAATTAGTATACGTCCACAGAACTACATAACTATTATACATATACGGTAATTTCTGACTACTTAGATTCTGGGAGTAATAGAGTGTATACAATCCTATAGGATATAGGGAGTATAGAATACCATAGATATAAATCATAGGATTACGTTTCTAGTTCTGACCATGTTTTGTTTTATTAGAAACTTTACTAGAGCGTAATACGACTAAAAAGGCTCGGGTAGGCCGCGCCGCAAATCATCGAAACATCTCTGTCCCCTCTCTGTCCTAATGTTTGAAAGAGATATACGGATGCGTTGCGGCGCGGCCCGCCCATTGTGCGCAAGTTTTTAGACTAAAGATCGGGTTGGGACTGCAAAGAAAAACAAATTTTGTAAAATGTTCTCTTTTATTTTATTATTATTTGCATTTATTATTTATTTTATATTTTTTGTTGATATTTTTAACCCCTCCCGCACATGGCGTCGTAGCGTACCTAAGCGTATTGTAAGACGCGGGTAGTACGCTTCGCTGCAACACCGCTTTCACATCTTACGATACGATTCCGCTATGACGCCGTGTGCGGAGGCGTCTCTTCTCTTACCCAGTATTTTGTGTAACCATCATTAATATGACGGCAGACCTTGTCAAATCTTCATACAGGCAATCTGTATATTCCAGGTGCTGTTGTTTCTTCAAGCGTAAAAAGAAGAAGTGCGCCGCCCGCGCGGGCAAGTGACGCGCGCACGTCACGTGACCGCCGCACGCGCCGCACGCATCGCACGCGACCATACAGCCCGCAAACGACGCTACCGATATCACACCCAGTTGCTTATACAGTTTATGTAAATAACATTTTGAACGCTATTCCTCTGGATAATGATCGCTGAGTTTCGAACGTGGCCGAATAATGTTGCGTCTGTACGCCTAGTGTGAGTTTTGACGTGACTACTTCTTTAAATTGTCTTCCATAGTGGGAGGCAATTCAGAAAAGTGATGATAACAAAATCGGGGGATACAGTTTGATCCTGCAGCTACTTATATATCATCTACATCCAAAATTTAGTTACACCTCTTGATAGCTAAAGGATTAAAGAATTTGTTACGTTGAGTGAAGACAGTGACGCGTCGTTTGCGGTAGAGGGAATCACCGCCATTTTGAGGTCGTTTCGCTGCGTCATATTTCATGTAAACACACGGCCATGTCCACGACACAGCCAGACCCCATTTCTCTACAAGATAACGCGTTCTACCAGGAGTGCGTAAACTTTTGTTTTTGTATAAAAAGTAAAATTGATTGATATACTCGCCGCTAGGGGCTACAAAAACTCGCGTTTACGCACTCCCGGTAGAGCGCGTTAATTTGTAGCAAAATTCACACTAGGTTCACGGCTCAATATGGCCTGATAATAGCCGTAAACTGTGTACTTATATGCCGAAAAACGTCCTTAGTGCAAATACTTATATACGGAGGTTTAGCAATTTTTTTTGTTTATATGTTTTTCGGCAAAATGATGCAACGTCTTAAAGTGCTCAGAACATTGAAGTATGTCATTTTATTGGGGTCATGAAATTGTTAAATTCTGGTAATTTATAGACAGTTCAATTATCAAAGAGTTTAAAATGTTAGCCACAGTTCGTGGAATGTTAGTCACTGATCATGACACTTTCTCAATTGAAGACAGGGTTTTAGAATGCTCTCTCGACGTTTATGAACCTCTTGTCGTGTAGTTAAACTAATTCTACATTATATATTCAATGTTTGCGAGCAACTGGGTTAAATATACGTAAAATGTAAATTTTACCGCTAAAGCACTGTCCATTATACGATATTCGAGTTGCAGGTTTGACCTATTTTCGACCTTGTATAGAAGACGTAGGGCATAAGATTCAACCGAAGCGATACTAGATAGAAAATGGACGCCAGATTATACCCGCAAGCTCACCGTAATGTTTTCGCCTCTATCAGCATTGAAATAAAGTCCTATATCGAAAACATTGTCGCGTGGCATTCGTTGTTACTTTTTGACCAAAACTTGTTGTTACGTATGAAATTCTTATATTATTGTTCACGTAAGATTCTAATTCTGTTGTCATTACTATTGGTATTAGTGAAAAAAATTATAGTATTCGTCAACAGGTTAGCTAATTTCTGGCTCTCATTTTGTAAATTATTTATACTAGAATAATAAAATACCGTTGAATTTTCACATCTTTTATTGCGAGGAAGGTCGAGAAATTTAGTACGGTGCTTCCACACAGCAGTTGACTAATGTTGTATAGAACATTTTATCATAAAATATTGCAAAAGTTATACATTGTTGCCATGATAAAATAATATTGTTTTATAGGAAATGTCCAACAACAAATTGCAGCACGATAGCATAATAAAACAATTAACTTTTTATTAGCATTATGTCGTTATTTTTGTATGGGTTTTGACAGAATTTAATGTTAATTAGCGCATCAATTGACGTTTCTGAATAGTCACTAGCGTCAGATCCAAACTTATGATGGCAACTAAATGTTGTGCGATGTTGTACAACATTTTGGAACGTATGTATATGAGCGTATGCGCAACAAATTGTAACATACGATTTCGCGAATCAAACGCTCACTCTGTTCAACTGAACTGTACTGTAATCCGTACACCTTGTTTAGTGTGGCTTCGACATTTGCGAGGTGCGGTCGCTTCGGAGCGGTACTATTTATACGAGAAAACAATTGAAGTGAATTACCTGAGTGTGAATTCTATATTCAATAAAATTATTAGTTGATTTACTGTAGGTACGGTACACACATGATTTGTGTTTGATGAGCATTTTTAGTGAAACAAAGTTGAACATACGTTAGTAAACAATTTGAACGTTATATAACTGCTGCGTGGGAGCAACGTCAGGAAAACGACGAGACGCCATGTTGTCTTTTCGATTCCAAAGGTGCGATTGTAAAAATAATTTGAAATTTCATAATTGTTGCACTGATTACAATATTCTATTGTATCTGCTAGCGTAGATGTCATCTCTATAGTTGTTCCGTTGCCGTCATGGGCGTTAGGTAAGACCAACGTGGTGCGCAGTGCGGCCGCGGCGGTTCGCGTAATTAACATTTTTGTGTTGCCGTCCGTAGCGAATTATGTTTCATTTCTCATCAAACTCTTGTAAATTCTACATCTTGTCTCGAGAACGAGAATTTTAGAGATTTTTATTTTACCTCATCGACATTGTTTCCAATCACATAAATTATGTTCATTCCAAGACATACATGGATTGAACAAATCCTCTGATTTGTATAAATAAAAACTTATTATATTACTATCATAAACAGCTGTAGTTTATAAAGAAAATACTTACTGAGTAGTTGTGTAACGCTTTTCCCCATATATAAATGATGCAGTTAAATATATTATTTTTATATCATCTGTGAGCTAGTTTCAGTGAATGCAAAGTTATTTTCGATTTTGTTACGTAAGTAATTTACCATAACGTAGGAGTTATCGTCACTTTGTAATAAGTTGTGTGTTGTACGGGCCGTCTGTGTGCGATGCGTCGAATGTCATGAACTGTCGGATCTTTTAGTTAATTTATAATGCAGGTTGTGATATTTGACTGGTTTACTAAATGTTCATATTATACATTTGAATGGTAACTGGACGACAGTGAACGGTTAGCACTATTGTGCTATTTACTTATGGAATGTTTTCAAGCCCCCGGATTGAAATATTCGGGCATCGGTTACGCAGTAGGACTAGATTGATATTATAGATGTTTCAAAAGTGCATTTTAGACAGCGTAGGCTTTATCGTAGCAATATTTTCATGGCATTCGACACATCGCTTGTATGCGTATTTCTAGGTTTGTAACTTTATTTAGTCATTTCTAAACCTAAGTTCACTTTCTGCGAAGTATGTTTAAATAGGTATTATTGAATTGGCTCCGTTCCTAAAGAGTTGCCGCATATTTTCCTATATTTATGCCCGTAGTTATAGTTTACGAGATACTGGCGATATCATGCAATAAAAGAGAACTATATGTATAGCAATATGATTCGTATAATATAGGGATATGTGACAAAAGAAATATGTATTGGTTTTCAAGATGTGAATGTGAACGATGCGCTGATCTTTGGTGACATGAATGTTATTATGTATTTAAACGTGCAATAATTTATGTATAAATTCATTACATTACAATAGTATATATAAAAAAATATGTAATTTGTTTCAATCGATGTACCCAATCGAGTCCCGCGTGAACTGGTTTCTATTATTCCTACAAGACTGAATGAAACATTTCACATTGTGTACAAAACGCGTGGCTCCGGACTCAATCGTCAATTTGTATTATTACAATTCGCCTTTCTTTGTTAGTCTTACGATCGAGGTATATCATTTTAAATAGACTTATTAGTCGCTGTAGGAGTGTTGAATAACTGAAGCCAAAACGTCGGTAAATGAGTCATTCCAATATAACGCGTAGGTACGTTATCGAGAACAGTGATGCTGCTAAGTTAACGGCGGGTTTGGCTGCAGAACGCGTACGGGATGGTTATCGGATCAAGTGAAAAGTGACGTGCGAATAGACTGAATAAGATGTCGTCGGCCAACGTGCGTCCCCCAGTACCGCGGTCCGTGCGGCCATGGAAATGAAATCTATGCAATAACGTCACATAGAGTTAGATTTTTCGATGCATGGCCCCACGACTCCGGTCGCTAAGTTGATGGTGTAAAAATTGTACAGCTTTAAGAAATAAACACATTTGTATATTTTTGCTTGGACTGGAAGCTGCAAAGATTCGACAAGCGTGATTTGTGTAGGTGTAAGGTTTTATAGATGTCGTTGCTTTGAGCGCAATGCTGGTGCGACCGCGCGAGCTGTCGCACGCGGTCGGCGGCATTCTGCTGAACGGCCGACATTTTTGTAAGGTATTTTGGAATAGTCACGGATATGTATGTAGTCATCACAAAATTGTATACCCGCATTAGGAGTTATTCATTCGACTAAGTAATGTTTAAAAATGTTTTATAACAAAAACATCTTGTTGTCGTTTTCATATTTTTAGAAAAAGTATAGTTAATGCAAATATTGTCAATAAATCATAATGTAAATGAGGATTTATTTTAAATCCAGTCATTGATAATGGTTTTTGATAAATGATTGTTGTGAAAATTTGAAGTATTCTTCTCGTTAAATGAGTCGTTAACTATTGTACAATCATTGCAGTATAATCGAATGTAATAAAAATTGTAATTCTTAAATCATACAATTAATACCATAGTTATACCTATAAATCTAACCAAAAGGGAGGTTACTAGGGTTACCGACATCTCGAGCGTGGGCCCTCTATTTTGAGTTTGATTAGGCTTGCTCGTCACTGTGCGATCGGCATTCGTGTTTCATGTGTTTAATACAAAGCCTTTTTGTGATTTATAATTAAGCCCTCGTGCTCATTTTGCAGTTGTACATATAGTTAAAAAACAGGAAATAAAGTCCATGTCATCACTTATCACTTGTAACCACTTACATAAAAACTTGAAATATCTTAAAAATCCTACCTATTTATATCGCCCTTGTAGAAAATCGGTATCAACCGTACAATTATCAAAGGCCGGAGCGCCCCATGTATGTAAAAATATTGTTGTTTCGGTCACACTTCAGATTTAAGCTGCTTATATATGCAACTAAGATAGTTGTTGTAACAGGGACAGTTATTGATTATGCGAGAAGTTAACACATCTTCCCCTTTTGGTTAGATCTATGGTTGTACCTTCTATAATTGTTACTTTCTATTTGCTAGATAGAATAATCAAATTAGATTGGGTATTAAAAATCAAAGTCAAATTGTGTGATCTTGTTACAATGAACCTCTTGAATGTTTATTGAATTAGGTACTTACCTTAATTATTGAGAGATGACGCTAGCGTGTTTAGTGTGGAATGAGTTGAGTGGACTAACTGAGAAAGCTGGGAAAAACTTTATGATACCGCTGAAGATCCCTGAATCGCGAAGTATTTTCAGTCAGCGATAACCGTGTAGTCTAAACTCATTTGTAATTATTAACATTGTGGCACTACTTTATTTCAATGCGTTCTTCGATTTACATTTTTTGATATGTAAAAAATTATCTTAACATTATTATTTATAACGAACGCTGCACCAAAAATGTAGGAGAATGAGGAAGGGGCCGAGACGTTTTGTCGAGGCTACGGAAGCGTGGTGGTCTGAGCTCTAGTGAGTGTATACTACTTTGTAGTTAATTTAATTTTAAATCTTCGCTTACTAAGCAAGTCTTGTTCAGTGGGCCGGCTTGAGGACGCACGAGGAACGTTTTTGAGCTAGTTAATAACTTTTATGTATTATAATACATGATGATGCTTTGAAATGAACTCTTATTGTAAGTATAAAAATAAATATTAATATTCATAGAACAGTTCTCAGTGTTTATTTTTTCAATAAGATGTATGGTAAAGTTTGCGTACGCAATTTGACATGTATTCTGTTAAGGTCACAACCCTATTCAAAATTTGTTAACTCGTAATTAAATAAAGCTTATTATAAGAAATTAGTTTTATTCTTTTGAATCCAATTAGTTTGAAATGTGACTGCAGTAATTGAAAAACATGTAAATAGTTGATTTTTATTTTCGGGCTGTCCTATATACCGGACGGAACTAATTGCTGCAGCACGATGTTGGCTTTTCAATATTTCAAATTAGTAGCGATTTTTCTAAGAGACTACTATGTACTGTTCTCATTATATTTAGTCCCAATCTATAATAACTTGAAATGCCACTCGCTGATTAATCGCATAATCTCGAAAACTACCAAGACTTGAGCTTGCCGAATAAGAAAGGAATTCTGGTAATTATTTCCGAGGTTAAAATAAAAAAAAAAGATCGCTAGTCTATATAAATAATAATGTTGGCTTAAATCAGTAATGGGGTTGGTAAAAGTCAAATATCTTGAATCTCAGAAAATTCAATACAGAATTTGGGAGTTAGGGTAGCGCTTGGTGCTACCTTAATTCTATGGAAATCTTATGGTTATGTACTTAGGGCATAATAAAAAGGCCTACGAGTTGCATAATTATATGTACCTACTGACACAGCCACAGATTTGGTGGACACAGCTGTCATCGCTTCACCTACAAACTGCTATTTTAAATTTTAAGTTGGGCTTGTTGGGATGATTGAAAAACCAATTCACTTATAAACTTTATTCGAACTAACATTATCCTATAGTTTTCAATGGTTCATCGTCAATGCAATATCATGTATAATAAAAACGTAATTTAAACACTAGAAATATGTACTTAACAGCTTAGATACCTTAGACAGAAACAATAAACCAGTCTCTACTTTCTTATAATTGCACCAAAATAAAACGAAAATGCTAAAAAAATAAACCGCACTTACAAAGTAAAATATGTAAATAAAAATATATCTGATTTTATATATTAATTTTGAAACCTCAAATAAATATCAAAATAATAGTTAACGACTCATTACGGCGACGTAAAATTCAACCTAATTCATACATTTAAATAATACTTAGCCTAAATAAAATCATTCAACGTGTAATTCTCATTAACATATATTATTCATAGTCTAATTCTAGCGACAATCTCCGTATGGGATATGTCATCTACTCTAAACAATAACAACATTCGGAATATATTTTATATTATACTCTTATAACTAACAAAGAGACATAATTTCATCAATGTAGAAATATAAAAAGCTTTTCTGACAAATAAACGTGAAACAGTACCTAAACTGTAACAGAAATAGAAAAATGTGAGATATAAATTTAGAAATCGTTCAGCGTGCTGTTAACGACGAAACTTTTGATATCAGTAACGTTCCTTGTATCGTAATCTGAGACTTCCTCTATAACTAAATCCTCATTTTTGACCGGTATCGGAGGAAACAAATCGAGCAACTCGCCGAGTTTCCTACCCGTTGATATAAGCGTGTTGGTCAATAAATCTTTGCTGTTCAAGTTGATTTCGTAATCGTCCTTTTTGTATCGGGAGTGAAACTTGCTATTTTCGTAGCTCTCCTCCTTGACGATCGGAGCGATGTAATCCTTTCCGTCGTCGTAGTCAAATTCCAGTTTTTTCATGCGTTTCTTTAAGTTAGGGGGCCAGTCCTCATCAATGGGGAGATCGAGGTATCCTCCCGGGAGCGCCTTGTGGCTCTCAAGGCTCTTCACGATCTGGTAGTCGTGATCCGAGTGTGGGCGGTTGAAGGTGATCAGCTCGTCCATGTTGAATTCGCCGTCGTCTATGACGGTCTCGTCGAGCACCATTTCTGTTGAAGAAGAAACTTTATTCAACGTGAATTAAGATGTTCTGGTCTAGTTGCACGATTTCAGACGAGGCGTTCCGCTTTTTGAGATTCAATTACAAAGATGCATACAATTATTACGTAACGCGGAGGGGAAAAAAAAGTTAACTGTAAACGGAATTTTATGTAACGACACCGATCTGATTTTTTTGCTAAATTTACGTTATGTAAATGTAGTAGCGATAAATTTTATAGGCACTATAATTATATTATAATTGTCGACCTTACAAGTAGGTTGTTCAGGGCCACAACTACAATAAAATTAGATCGAGACAGCTTAACTGATAAGTTATCAAAACAATCGTGATGGTATCAAGGAAAAACAGTAAACAGTCGTTTCTGCAGTAAATGTCCAAATTTCATGACACGACGCTATTTTTTATGTTTATTAGCAGAGTGTAACGTAGAATATTATAATTCGAAAACAGCAGTGCCTTGATAAATTTGCTTTACTGAGTCATGCGCGATTTTTTTTACAGTAGTTGCTCCAAGGCAAACGGTATCAAAATATTTCGAACTAATTTTTCCAAAAGGCAATTAAAAGACTTCCCATTGCCTATCGGAAAACCAATTCTTAGCTATGTTTTTGGTGGCCGCTTAGTGCGCGCACTTCCATAATAATATATCTTGGAAGGATTACTTGGCCGTGGCGACCTGACCGCGCGGCTTGGCCGCCTATATGCGCGGGGGCACTTAGTGTGAGCGTTAAGAGCCTGCATAACGTCGTTGACCTTGCTTGATCAAGTGAAACTGCTCCGCGCACTCCGCGCATCCCCTCACCAAAATTACGCGATCTGCGGCCAACGCGCCCGAAGCGACGCTCTCGCCATTCGGCGCGGCGCGGTACCTCTACTAATTGAGCCCGCCGTATCTACATATATACACAGTAGCAACATCCTACTATAATATTATAAATGCTAAAGTTTGTGTGTGTGTGAATGTTTGTTACCACGTAACTACTGAACCGAATTTGACTGATGAAATTTACAATGTAGACAGTTTAGGTATTGGACTAACACATAAGCTAATCTAATTTTGAAAAGTCAACTCTGAAAGGGGTTAAATAAGGTAGATAAGTTTGTATGAAAAATGTCATTCCTTGGTTCGATTGACTCAAAAATAGGTACAAATAAACCTTAAAGTAAATCATTGAAAACGCATTTTTTATTTTTTGATATGTATTACTTCTACGGGGTGTGCCATAGAGTTTTAAAGTTTGTATGGCTTTTTTTTATTCCTTATGTGGATTTTCTTAAAAGTAGGTACAAATAAACTATAAAGTAAATAATTAAATACGTATTTTTTATATTTAAGAAAACCCCTAGAGGTTGTGCAATGGCGTTCTAAAGTTTGTACAACACATCAATTCCCACGCGGGCGAAGCCGCGGGGCACGGCTAGTAGTCACTGCCGCGCCATTTGAATGTGCGCGTGAGTGAGTAGCGAGCGCCGTGTACGCAGGGACCGGCCTGGGACTCAGTAGGGCTGTGCCACGCGTTTGATCGCGCGCATTTATGTACTACACTGCTCGCTCGCTCGGATTTGCTGCTCTCACTGACTATTTCATTTGTATAGTTTATAATAAATCGTATTTATTAATTTATAATTATTAAAATGTCTTTAATATGCAACCCATTTATGAATTGGTAAAACATTTTAATAAATTACATGATTAAACACCTTGCGCTGTCATAATACACAGATAATATAATCTATAAAAAAGGCATGTTAGTTACAACACTTAGGTATAAGTCGATAACGGCTGGACCGATTTTTATAATCTTTGATTTTTTGCATTTGTCTTCGTCCGGAATAAGATAAAATATGATACTCATAAATAATAAAATTAATCATTCATTTGTTGTAAATGGTATACCAAAATGCAACTGACATGGTGTAACAAAACACAACTGACAGCTAAACGTAATGTTGTCTATGGTTGATATTGAAGTTGTGAATTGAAGATGTTTTTGTTTTATGCGAGTTTATTTATTACTAACGTTAATTAATTTTAAAATCCTAAATCTGCTCATTTATTGCCTCTTATGCGGAAAGAAGTTCGCCGGGTCAGCTAGTATTTAACTAAAAATAAAAGTGACAACCCTATGCATCACCGCAAGAGTAGGCAATTAACTCGCCGCGGCACTATGCACCTACCACTCATAGCCTATAGGTAGTTCATCGTACGACTTTCAGCTACAAAAATATGCGGAGAAAAGTGGCACAGGTCCGTTCAGCACGGCGGCTCGTCCCGCACTGACTTTATGGGCGAATGAGGGGTGTACGTGCCGATTTGCGAGTATGAAATACGTAAAAAATTCGCAAAAAATAATTAAAGCAGTATTTTCAAAAAATGGCCTGAAGGTGTCCTGGGTATTATATTTTTTTATAAGCTGATGGTATTAACAAGTCTTTGTTACATATATAGTTTAGGAGTAAAGTAGTATTAAACTTTTAGGAAATGGGGACTTTGCACATTTGTTTTCAATATATAAATACATTTTTTGCATTTTTCGGCCTGAAGGTGTCCTGCTATATATCAAGTAGATTAACATATATTTTTATTAGATTTTTTTTAGACCAGAATTACACAGAAAGATAGCTTTAAATAACCCCATTTTTGGAAACCTGCGCCTTAAGGCCCTGCCATACGCCGTTGACCTTGCTTGATCAGGTGAAAGCATCCCGCACTGATAGGCGACTGTCGCGCCGATTTGCGAGTATGAAATGCGTAAAAAAATCGCAAAAAATAATTAAAGCAGTATTTTTAAAAATGGCCTGAAGTTATTTTGGGTATTTTTTTTTAACGCTGATGACATTAACAATTCTTTGTTGCATATATAATTTAGGAATAAAGTAGTATTAAACTTTTAGAAAATGGGGTTTTTTGCACATTTTTTTTTCAATATATAAATATATTTTTTGCATTTTTCGGCCTGAAGGTGTTCTGCTATATACCAAGTAGATTAACATATATTTTTATTAGATTTTTTTTAGACCAGAATTACACAGAGAGATAGTTTTAATTATTCCCATTTTTCAGCTTAGCTTGGGAACCAGCGCCTTAAAAAGTATAGTAAGGTACTGACTGTTGGCCGAGAGCAGAGCCCTGGTGAAAGGCGGCGCGGCGCGCTGGTCGGCGGGGCGGCGCCACGAGCGCATGGAGGGGAGCGCCACGAGCGCCACCGACATCAGCAGCACCAGCAGGCACGTGGCGGGCTGCGCCGACTTGCCGCTCGGCCCGCTCGTCACACCAGTTATCACGTTCTGGAAGGGAGACAATGTGTTAATCGTTAAGAAGAACAATTTAAATGACTCTGAGAGACACTTATAGTCTCATTTCAGTAGGTACTAGAAATGTGCGCCGATTCCAAATCTATCGGCGTCAAAAGAATAATTAATAATAATGTTTTATTGATTTTCCTTAAATTTAACTACAAAATGGGTCCTAGCATTATGTCACGCTTCCTCAAACTATCCCTACTAATATTATAAATGCGAAAGTAACTGTCTGTCTCGCTTTCACGCCTAAACTACTGAATCGATTTAAATGACATTTGGTACGGAGATAGAAAGAACGCTGAGAAAGTACATAAGATACTTTTTATCGCGATAAACTGTAGCCCACGCGGGTGAAACCGCGGGGAACCGCTAGTACTTCATACAATGACAAATTACACACATCATTATTACGTTGTGTTTACGTGATGTACGACGAGGTCAGGACAAATTGAACCTACGGTGTAGGACGGCGAAGTTATAAGAATACGTTCTACCTGTAATCTCCTCAGTTGCGTGCTGAGAGACTGGTTCTGGGACTGCAGTAACTTTATCCGGCGCATTAGCGTCTGATTCTCGACTGTGCACTGTTTCACTCTGTTGGAAAGAAATTAAACATATTTTATTTATTAATACAATATTCTAAATAAAAAAGGAGAAAGAGCCGATGGGAAAGAAAGGTTCTCGAGTGGCGACCACGAGCCGGAAAACGTTCTGTGGGTAGGCCCCCCACTAGGTGGACCGACGACATTGTAAGAGTCGCAGAGAGCCGATGAATGCAAATGGCTAATAGCCGTTCATGGTGGCGTTCAAAGGGCCTATATTCAGCAAAGAACTTTTTCCGGCTGATGATGCTGATGACACTAAACAAAAATAATCTTAACATTGTCTCGATCAATGACATATATGAAGATTTTGTTCCACGTTTGACCACAAATCACATGATGTTTAGTGACGATGTGTTCGAAGATAGCGCCACGCTACACCTGGACTGGCTCTCAAGTGAGACTGCCGAAACACACCTATAGACGCTTGGCAACAGATTCTTAACTTGAGTTTGGTTGGTAGCTAGCTAGCCAGACGAGTACTAGAAAATACGCTACCACCAAGCTATGATTTCATCACGATGTTTTTCCTTCACCGATAGCTCAAGCTCATTGTCACTACCACTGAGCCAGCATCGCTTCAAAAATGAAAATAATCGCATATCTATATACATATAACAAAACTGTACACTGTACAGGTCAAATTACCGTACAATGAAAAAACCGAGTCAGGGGGATGTAAGAAGTGAAATAAAACTTATTTTTGATTTTTCGTTTTTCTGTTTGTCTACGGGAAACAACTTTTAAATGAAATTTTGTGGTAGTAGCTTTTATCCCTGGTCAACATATAGGATACTTTGTAAACTGTAATGTAATTAATTAAACAGCTTTGTATACAATAATAGAAGGAATTATAAAAACCACGCGGTCGAAGTCGCAGGCATCAGCTATATCATATAAGGATTAATTAGTTCTCCTCACCTGTCTTCAAGTCCGTCAACGTATTCCTTCTTGCGTTTACGCGAGTCCTGTGCGGAGATCTTGTTCCTGATCTTCCGGCGGATTCTTTTCAGCTCCCGCTCCTCGTGCTTCGTGAGCGGATAGCTTGAGGGAAGAGTGATGCCCTCCTGGAATGATAACGACGGACGTTCATATTTAATTAGATGTGGTTTTCGCGACGGATGGAGATAATTAGATGGATGGAAATGAAAACCAATCAAGGGCAGTAAAAAGAACATTACTGAAATATAGTTTTCACCCGCGCGGACTGCAGTCTAAGCAACTTTTTCCATTTCTTCTTTAGAAATAATGATGAAGAATTAGTGAAATCGGTCCAGCAGTTCACGCGTGATGCCGTGACCAAGGGAAATAGGGATTCATTTTTATATTTAAGAAGATATGTCAAGCCCTAGTACTAAATGACATATTATGACATGACATATCGATCCAAAACCGCGGATAACGGATCAAGATCGATTACTAATTTCGGGCGTTAGACTGCGCTGTCCGTCCGTCCGTCACCAGGCTGTATCTCATGAATCGTGATAGTAAGACTGTTGAAATTTTCACACATGATGTATTTCTGTTGCCGCTATAACAACAAATACGTCTTAAAACCATCTCCATATAACTTCAGTGGAAAAACGCTAACCAGTAGGATATGAAAGCAGATGGTGTGTAGAACATTGCACGCACCTTAGCCAACAAACGCCTCTCCTCAGCGGTGAGCACCAGACGCGGGTAGCCGTTCCTGCCATCAGGGACCGGGTCCTTGTGATCATCGTCGTCGTCACTACGATCGCTGCCAGAGTCATCTGCAAGGTAAGTCGGTGATAAGACAAGGATTTTCTTCAAAAATATTTATTTATACTAATATAATTGTTGTGCCCCGCGGTTTTACTCGTTTTACTCACTAGGACTAAATTTTATCGCGATAATAAGTCAACTATGTCCTTCACCAGGGCTTGAACTATCCCCATACCAAATTTCATTATGTTCCGTCCAGCTATTTAGTCGTGAAATTTAACAAACAAACAAAACTACTTACTTTCGCATTTATAATAAATTATGGTACGGATCTGTTTCTATTTGTATTATGCTCTTGTCTTTTTCACGCTGAACCGATCTTGATGAAATTTAGCATGGAGATAGTTTCAACTCTGGGGAAGGACTTGGGATACATTTATCGCGATAAAGTGAAGTCCGCGTGGGTGAAACCGCGGGGCACAATTAGGTACTATATAATTTAAAAACATGGTAAGTAAAATATTCCGTTACAAGCCCAAGTTCTAATTAAATATAATATACTGAAATAAGAGATGATGATGATAATGATCTTTAAATTAAACCGAAAGTGTATAAGTAACCTGTTCGCAGTTACTTTCTATTAAATGTCAATCATATTCTGGACCAGAAAAAAACCGGTCAGTCTTGTTTTAAAACTACGAGTGTGTGAGTATCATGCGGATTTTATGCCACAAATGATTACGCAAGAGTCTGTTTGCGTTAACAATTATGTTAAGTATAAGGAGAATTTTAATTATGTACAATGTTTCATTCAAGCCCTCTTTAAGGCGCTACGTACCAGGACAAAAATGTTGATAAAACTGCAGAAAAAAAATCTAGGCAGTGTTTGCGATGGCCTCTCATCTTGTATTTTGTAGTTTATCGAACGTATTAAAAAGTTCTTGTTTTATTTACCAGCATAATGGTTGAACCATTAAAAAATAGAGCACTGCAAATATTTGTTTTTTTTTGAAACCTTTTTTTGAAGTTTCATTTATTGTTTAATTTTTTTCGATTACAATTGTTGTAAATAGCCCCAATTTTCATTTTAAAGTCTGCCTCTAAATCATATAGGTATGTTTTAATTGCTTTTTCCTTCGTGCTTCTTAGCGACAAAACAGGAAAACGGGAGCGTTAATTGTCTATATTAAAGTTCATATTTGATTTTCCTTTAGGCCTGCAGTAATTGTAGGTAAATCCAAAAGATCACTTGAGATCCAGTTCTCAATCCATGGGTAGCTTGGCGCCACCTTCGACCACATCGTCACTTATCATCAAACGCTACAAGAAGTAAAAAAAGGAGATTGTGTGGATTAAACAAAGTCTAAGATATCTTACGAATTCAATAGTACACATGCCAATATTTTTTCCTAGCAAAAATGAATCCTTCGATGGTAAACTCGTAGAACTGCGCGTCCGAGGCACGGGCCGCAACTAGCTCATATAATTTACAGTTATTGTACAACACAGCACTGCAGTCATTGACCCTAGTTAAACATTTTCGTCTCTGATTTTAGTGTGGCCAAATAAATTACTCTATAGGAGACGGAGCTGATGTACAGTCGGCAACGAAAGTATTACGTCAGCAATATAATATAGTCTTCAAGGTCAAAATAATCAGTCAAGAGATGATGCGGTCGAAGGTGGCGTCACGCTACACCTGGACTGGAAACTTGCTCTGAAGTGAGGAAGCCGGAACACACCAATAAGCGGTAGTTGTCACTATGTATATAGTTGCTAATTTTGGGTCGAATTGGAGGTAAGTGAATGTGTGTATTATATAGTTGTCTCGCTTTCTTGTTTACGGATGAAGCATCATACTGTCTCGCTCTCGCACTATTTGAAGTACGTTCGATGACACTGTTTCACCTGTAGACTTTTTCGTGTCTCCATGTTCTAATAAATTTATAACGATTTTCCTCACGACTGTATATCGAGAATTCTGACACCCAGACACGGAACGAATATTAGCGTTTTTTTAACACAAAAAATGAATTGTAGCGGGAATAAATCGTAAAAAATTTTAAATTTGACAATTAACATTTTTATTTCCAATTTTTATTAGTAGTTTTTTTATTATTATTGTATTTAGTGATTATCTATATCTATTTTTCAAATTATGTATTCAAAATAATTAATAACATTAATCTTAAATTAATCTGCTATTGTTTGCATGTAGTCTACGCCTATAATTATAATAACATTTGACTTGAGCTGATGATAGCGTGAACTATATATTTATGTTATATTGTTTATTATGTTGGTGTGCATTAATAAATAAATAAATAAAAAAATTAAACATTGGTTGTGTTCAGCGATTTTTGTTGCTGACCGTAAGGCTAGACCTAAAACAAGTCCAATGAGCCCATTTGTCAATACCGCGAGCAGTTATGACACCGCTTAGACAATTGCTTCCAATGAAGCGTTTCGAAGCTGGAAGAACAATATAATATACTTGATAAAAGTCTAACGCCGACTATTCTATCAGTCCTAGAAACATGAAACTTGGATTTTATATAGATTGTTTGGTGTAGGGGTGCACACTGCACTGAGAAAACAAATCATCCCTAAAGAGGGTCAAATGTTGTGTTACAGTTTGTTATTATTTTTGTCCTTGCAGTCTAGCGTTTGACTACGATTCCCTAATGCTAAATGACGATTTGAACTCCCTGGACTGGTGGCATCTAATTCTCTTTCCATGCAACTAATTTTTGCGTTTTGTTTCTTGTTACCTCATTAACATTCTCTTATCGGAACCACGTTAAGATATTCTAAGTATGTAACTGTGTTGTTAACTCTTGATAATTGTAGTACAGTCAACGACAAAAGTCGCTGAACAATAACAAATTTTCCAATTACCTTAATCATCTCAAACACCAACCTTTGAACGCCTCATCACTACCATCAAGTGTTGTGGTGAAACGCTAACAAGAACGAAACCAAAAAAAAACCGAACATTACTGATGTAAAACCCATTTGGAAAATCGAGTATGATCAGCCACTTTTGTCGCTGACTGTACCAAGTCAGTTCGTAAAAAGCTATCATAAGTCAGGCATACAAATAAAAGAACTGATAGATACCATTACATGTTGATCTAGTTTTATTCCTTTTGCGCTCTGCGGCTTCGTGGCTAAGCATAATGTGAGCAATAAATAGAACGTTCCGCAATGACACACCGAATTATATCTACTTAGCATTTACAAAGAAAGAAGCATTGCTTACACGAACTTTGACCAACGATAGCGTTGAGGTAAATCAAAGCAAAAATAGAGATAATTTTGCATAACATCTACAGACGGAACGGAAAAAAATCACTGTTCAATTTATCTTACACAATTCTGATAAGACATTGCAGAAGTTAATTCTACAAATGAAGCGTCTTCCGCAGGAACCTTTTCCGGGATAAAAAGTCTATGTGTTAATCCAGAGTATGTATAAGCTATCTCCATTCCAAATTTCACTCAAATCGCTTCGGTAGTTTTTGCGTGAAAGAGTAACAAACATCCATCCATACTCACAAACTTTCACGTTTATAATATTAGTAGGATATTGCTGTCTTTTTTTACTTCAGTGGTTAGAAAAAGACAGCAATACTATTAGACCTAAAAAACTATACCTATAAAACTTAGTTTAGTTTTAGTGAATGCAAAACAGAATCGACACCATTGTAGACCAAAAAGACTCACCATTATGGTCATATTCATACTCATGTCGCGCCTCCTTAAGGTCGAGTTTCCCTTGCGCAAGCAGATTGGCCGCCGCGAACTTGATGTTGCCAGCATTCTTCAAATCGGCTGCGTTGATAATCTTTATCGATTTCAAGTCTTTCATGTCTTTTATTGTTACGGGAAGTAAGATCGACCTGGGGTGGCCAGCCATGGGAGACACCCGGATCACTCTCCGTTGTGGCGCGACCGTTTCCACCGGTTTCGAGTAAACCTTGGTTTGGGGGTTCATGACTTGGGCGTTGGTGACTTTGACCGGTCTCTGGGGCTGCGCTTTCACAACTAGCTGGGGCTTTTGTGTGTTCGCAGGTATCTTTATTGTAGGCTTCTGAACTTTTGGCTGGACGACTACTTGCGGGGTCTGGGATAAGCGACGTTTTCTGTTACCTTTACCTGTCAGTAAAACATACGATATAAGTATTCAGTTCAAAGCGTGTTTAATCGCGTCTTATTTGTTTTAAGATAGTTTACACACGTGGTTCAGGATATTCTATCGATCAGACGAACAACAGGTTAGTTATTATCATCAAAGTTAAGTCGTAGAAAAATATGTATGTATTACAATTCAAACTATTATTACTACGTTAAATAAATGACGACCTTCAAAAGTCAACAATTTCATAAATTCTGTATTATTTATTCAAGTGCACATTTTAGTGATTCAAATTGTAAAAACCTCGAAATTAAAAGGCTATCTTTTGAGTATACCTACACTTATTATATAAACTAAGAGATAAAGCTGGCACACTTGATAACTACTGTTCTACTCTACAATAATAACAAATATTGCAATTTATATAACAAGAGATAGCGGCATTTCGTACTGATATCAGTGACACGCGAACTGTTTTAAGCCTCAATCAGACATTATTAGTCTTATAATACTGCGCCATTATGGTCTAAGGCCGGTATTCTAGATTGACGCACCAGGAGTAATCTCTACTTAAGCACAGATTTGGGCCTATCATTTCATCATAGTAAAGGAGTAGTAGTTCAGCTACATATAAATCGGCCGTCGCCGGTTTGAATGTGTGCGTGAGTAGCGGCACCGTGTACGCACGCACTTTTCACGCACACAATCACATAAACGAAAGGAGGCGGCCGGGGCCGCGGCCATGCACTCAGTACGGAACGCGCCGCCTATGCGTCACCGCAAGAGTAGGCAATTAACTCGTCGAGCGGCCTTAGCTAACCTACTGTTCTTTATATACTGTGATTTCATACTATTGATCTACACTTGAGCGTCATTCTAGAAAACCAGCCTTAATATTCTTCCCATTGCTGGGATTCAGGGCTCATTTCAGCGGAAAGGGCTGCAATCTAGTATTGGTAAACCTACGCTTGCCTAGTATTGGTAGATGTCGCATATACCTGATATACCCTTGAACGTCAGTTATAGAAAATGCCGGTTTCTTCAGGATATTTTCCTTATACTGCTTTAAGCGATGGCAGATTTACTAAGTATTTTTATAAGACCTACGCAGGCCTAAATGAAAGGGATAGCGCTATATACTTTCACGTGTGAAAAATAGGACGGAAAGAGTGCCTTCAACGCGCAGAACCAACTGGTAATTGTTATTTAAGCGACAAACAATACGTTATTTACAAGACTGTCGTGAGAGAATGAATAATTTAAGGTAAATAGTAAGTATCTTGAAATACCTAAAGATTTTGATCATCTAACAAGAATCTTTTTCAAAACAAGGTTAAATTGTTATATCGTGTTTTCACTATTGAGGTTTAAAAAGAAGTCTAAGTTTCATACAGATTGCTGAAAATCAGTAAAACAGCTTTAGTGCCTTCTTAAAAATACTTCTCACTACTTACACACTTGTCAAAGAGCGCTAATGCCTAACAAAAGGCAAGACAGTATAATTGTATGCTTACCAGAATTTTGGAATGTATGATTGTTGTTGATGAAACCGGGGACCACGTTCTGTTCAAAGTCTAGTAAATCGAACGCATCCTCGACCGCTTCGTTGGAAGTGCTGGAGCTGTTAGAGGCGTCGTTCTCTTGGATGATGACGTCCTCGACGTTACCGGGGCTAGTAGGCTCCAAGCCAGCTGTGTTGGCGTCCTCATCACACGAGTTTTGGATGAGGAACGGCGATAGTTGCTGTTCGAAGTCACTGGAAGATAGAATGGACTCGTTCATCATGAGAAGCAACGACCAACCATAGCACCAAACACCACAATCATAGCCACCTTTATGTTAAGAATCTGTCGCCAAGTACCTGTCGGTGTGTTCCGGCAGCCCCACTTGTGAGCCAGTTCCCAATCCAGGTGTAGCGTGACGCCACCTTCGACTACATCGTCAGTTTACATCAGGTGACTTGTGTGACCAAACGCTATTAGGTAAATAATAAAAAAAAATCGCAAATTGAGTCAAGGCCCAAAGCTTCAGAGCATAAAACAGTTGCTATATAGTCTATCAGTCTATTATCGTATACATTTTCGCCCATGAGTTACACAATTTAATTCCACCATCAGCGGACATCCAGACAAACGTCGAATCGCCATCGGTATATGAAGCGAAGCGTTTTGCTTCCACATCCATCATGAGAACTAAGGAGTGGAACTCCTTGCCAGAGTCTGTATTTTCCGATCTTTAATTAATCTTTTTCTTTGCTCTTTACATTAGCGCTTGGGTAAATTTGGGAACTTTCAAGGCAAGATTTAGCAGGCATAGCGTGCTGCAGCATAGACCGCATCATCGCTAAACACCAGGCGAGATTGCAGGCAAACGTAGGTGTATTTACACAAACATTAGGTTTTTTTATGCATACGACCACTAAACATTTAGTTGGGAGAATTTTCTGCTATACAATGCTTTAGCGTCTGCTGTCGACTGTATAGATTCAATTCTTGGCACATTTTTAATAGGTCAAGGTAGGGCTGTTAGTCACGCGGTGTCTGTTTAGATATCATAAGGAATAAATGTGAAAGATCGAATGTTTGTTACTCAAAACGGCTTAACGGATTTGGCATGAAATTTGGTACAGAGATACATCGTGTATTGGGTTTGGATATAGGGCTCTAAGCATACTTTTATCCCGGAAATCCACTCAGACCTACGGGGCGCAACATCGAAATAAGTTTCAATAACTCTATCGTCATTTACTATTAGGATAGATGAGGATTAAAAAATGTATAGCGTAAGGTTAGAAGTCATCACTCATCAGAGAAAATAACAGTATAGTGAATGAGTCGAACAATATTGCGTACAGTACCTACCTACCTACAACTTTAAAAAACTCATTTTTCTATGATTACCTAGGCCTAGAAGTGATGTCATCAGTCATCACGGACATTCACCTGCCTGACCAAACATTTGTAAATAAATATAATATACAGCATTACCAAAAGCGAAACTGGATTCCTCAAGCCATTTCGTCGCTAAGGTGATGATAAAGAAAATAACCCACGCATTCATCATCATCATTATCATCAGCCCCCCCCGTTCCCGCAACTGGGACTCTGAACTTCTCAGAGTATAGGGCCGTAATCTACCACGCTGGCCTAGTGCAGGTTGGTAGATGTCGCATACCCTAGAAAGTTGTGGTTCTTGGACATGCCGGTTTCCTCACGATGTATTCCTTCATCCACGCATTACCTACCTAAAAATAATCATCAGAAAATTGTTATGAGCTTGGATACGATTTCATACTGGACAATAAGATCTGTTTACGAAATGTGATAATGATGCGCGCAGCCACGCATGCGCTAAAATGGAGCCTGTTGACATGAATCTTTTAAGATAAGAATCTCAACAAAGTATATAGGTGCCATGTTTGCGATAACTTGTAGTAATACAGTTTTGGGGTGAAATCAAACGAGCTTAAATTTGTGAGTCGTGAGTCGCGTATTTGCGGTCGCTCATTTTACGTTCCACTGAATTTTCAACTCATTTTGCGTCGTCGTGTGGCACCAACTGCCTTTTTGTATGAAACCGAATGCAGCTGAATTTATGCTACCGAAACTCTGCGACACACGACTCACAAAATTACGCTCGTTTGGTTTCACCTATAATAGGCATCCGAGTATCGAATTATAGATGTGATGTAGAAAAGAGCCTGACGAAGCTTAAAATATTTAATCTTTACTCCCAAACTAATTATTCTGAAAGTTATAAAGGACAAATCTTTATATTATAAGAAAATTAATTCAAGTTCCGGTAAAACTGCATTAGCGGTTTTCATTTTGTACAGCGGCTTTATCTATTTTTAGTAACGTTTTATATCCGCATAATATGATAGGTCTATCGTACACGGAAAAGAAAACAAAAAGATATCGTAATATCGTTGATTTATCTAAATCAAACGATAATCACGACTACTAGAATTGTCTAAGTATATTTGAAAACAATAGTTCTAACAATTATAATAATGTTTCTGTAAAGAACTAACCATGTTTTGTATTACTACATTATACTAGCAATATTATCATGTGCGGAATAGTTTATTATGCAAGAAACAACTGATAACAATATGTGATATGATAACTCGTAAGTTGTCGCTGTTTCGACATTATAATATCTAGAATGAGCCGAAAAAAAACTATGTCAATACTCATTTATTTTCTTTTCTTATTAGATTTATTAAACTGATGATTACACTAATTAGTTATGCCAAATTCAAGCTCTATTTAGCTTATTTTCATGAAAACTCAAATACATTTATTTAGTAGGATACAACTTAAAACTGCCTGTTCCAATCTCCTTGCGCCGGCAAAAGAACAGGCAAGAAATTTAGGTAATTTTTGGGCACCATCTTATTGCAAATTAATTGAATTGGAACAAGTTCACTACAATTCCAAGCTTTTTTGTCATCCAAATATTCCCACATTTTGTAATAAGCTAATAACATTTCTCTTTATATGGGCTTGAAATTATTTTATCAACAAATCTTGATTTTATTGAAAATACGTACACATTGACTATTGACCTTTGGAGGAGTTGCTGACTTTATGGAGCCTAGTAGTGGGTACACATCCAATAAGCACTGAGATCTATGTAGTTGAGCTATAGATTTTGAACATGAAATTTCAATTAACATCGAGGTGTCGTTCACTCTTTTTTTTGTGAAGCATAAAGTTCATACACCTACATGTTTTTATGATTTACACAAACAGTCCATATATTTCATTAGACATTAGACTTCAGTAGCAAAATTGAGCAGCGAAACAAATCCTGATTGACGCGCCATTTGACAATCGATCTATATAAATGAAAATTGAATGCTGTTTGTTGGCAAGAACATCTCTTGAGAACGGCTGGACCGAATTTACATTTTCAAATGTTCGTAATATTCGAGACAAGTGTTTTAGGAAAAACATTTTTTAGCATATTTTGAAGAAACATAAGTACTGATTTTGTCTATTGGTTTTTTGTATGAAATGAAAACCAATGCAGCATAAAAAGTATTTATATTTGCCTATCCGTGCGAAACCTCTCCCTGTCCTCCTGTCTGTTTGTTACTCTTTCACGGCTAAAGCGCTGAATAATTTTGATAAAATTTTGGTATGCATGTATTTGTTGTGTGAACCGTGTGGAAGGGCATAGGATACTTTATTGCTATAAACTGTATCCACGCGGGTATAACCGGCGCACAGCTAGTGGTATAATAATATTACGATAGTGGTATACGCACAGATTTGTGGGTATACGTGTAGAAGTAGCAGTGGGCGTCAATGTACAATATTTTGTCGCCATCAGCGTTGCGCATAATTATTTTGCTCTACGCTTCAGCAGGCTTACTCTATGGCTTTACTCATTAATGCGAAGTCCTAAAAGACTGCAGAATGACGCAGGTTTCCCAAAAAACAGTTACTTTTCTTTTTCACTTCAAAGCAGAACTCTTGCCAGTGCAGTATTTACTATCTTGCTGGTTCTCGGCCATTCTTTTGACCTCTTGGTATGACATGACGTCAATCTTTTCTTGGACTTGGTCTATATCTTTCTCGGTCTACCTCATCATTTTTTCCTTCTACTTTTCCTTCTAATATAGTTTTATATATTTGTCATGATGAGGTTCTATATGGCTAAGCATATTTTCTCGTCTTATCTGTATTGTTGTCAGTAACGTTCTTCTTACTCCCACTATGTCCAAAAATGTTTAATCGTTTTTTGTTTTTATTTTTAAACGAGAATAAATCTGATTCAGGATGAAAAAGCGGAACTGTTTAACCTGTTACCTTATACGCAATCTCACCGATTACTTACTCAGCCTTGAGTAAAGGATAACCACCTCAAGAGAAAGGTTAACCAATGGCACTCGCTTAATGTGATAGCACATTACCGTCAGATGTTATTTGAGTATATGATTATTTATTTATTCTTTCCATACACTAAGAAATAAAGGTCAATTTTGCAAGTAGGTCGCATTCAGCACTGAATGACTGCAGCTGTACCTATTGTAATTTGTATTACCATTGTAGAAACAAACTCTTTACTTATAGTAAGTAGATAAATAGCTGTTTATAAACACCTTCATTTGTCGGACAATATCTTTAATTTTTCTCAAGACAAGAAAGAAAAGGAAAGGACCGGAGCGATGCTATAAATTTTAATTAACATGCATATTTTTGTTTTAATTTGAATGTTACATCTAAGTACAGAGATAACTGCTTGTAGGTATTTAATCCCAGTTTTCAGCTTGATGTCGGATCGGAATATGCCACTGAATATATATTTTTTTACCTGGAATTCAATTAAATGAACACTAGGTACTGTATCGAATTCATTCGATTCAAGAAACGTAGGTGTACGCGTTTCTTTATAAAACTATGCGTAAAGAATAATAGTATGCAAATGGTTTAAAGAATATTTTTACGATAAGAATATATGTACATATTATAAATAACGGACATCTACTTCTATGAGTAAATTGTTTTCAAACGGCATTAAGATCAGTAATGTCTGTTTTTCCATCAAAAGGTTAACTTAAAGAAATTGTTTTTATCGATAACTTTGTTTATTGTTCTAATAAATGTATAATATATTTTGCTGCGTTGTATAATATTAATATTCAATATTATTTATGAAAAGTTAGGGATTTTCACAGCTTGCAATAACTTGTTGACGATTGGTTGTGGAACCATATTATTGTTTTAAAATGCGATATAAAATCGTCACACGGAAAACCCGCAATACAAACGTTTATACTAGCATTCATTTAGCATTAAAATTGATTAATTCTAATCTACTCACGCTTCTGAAGCGGGCCCGGGGTTTGCGCAACGAATACTAATAGAACAGTGTCAATAACTCTTTAAATAAATCTATCAGGCCGTTGTTGCATCAAAAGAAATCGTGTCGCTGTTTTTTTCAAAGTCAAACTCATAATAATGTTTATTTAGTAGAATATAACATGTGATCACTTTAAAACGTCAAACTTAAAACTAGCTTAAAATGCCTGTTCCACTGGTAAAAGAAAAAACAAGAAACGCCCAACAGGTAATTTTTTGGGCGCGAAAACATTTTACGATTTTTTCCTAACACAGAGATTGAATTGAAGCAAGTTCACTGTCCCAACCTTTACGTTCACATAATGCGCGATTTATTCAACGTATGCATTTGTATCGTGAAGGAAATCGATCCCACGACCTTACGCTAATCGCCCGTTGCACCACATCGGTCGTCAGAATAGGTTCCTGACTGTACAATACGCTGAAATAAAAGCATCTATTCTGACAGTTAAAAAATTTGTGTTAATATGTAACGCACAACACACAAACATAGTGTAAACCTTTTTTAATATTGAAATTAGTTTTTTTTACTCCAAGAACCACTGCTGTACAAGCAGAGTGCAGATTACTGAATACATATTATCTATAAAACCACAGATTAGTCATTTTGTTGTTACGTGTGCTCGTGACTCATTGTTTCGCGAAGAACTAGTTTTGATTGAAAGGAATAGAAAGGCATGCAACGGTGTTTTAGCTCACGACTGAAGATTCGAGAGGTCGGTTGTAGAGTGCTAGCTGTATTAAGAATGTTTTGTAATGAGACTGAAACAATGCTATCTAGTCTAGACCGAGTATAATTAGGTAGACAAAGCTAGCACATAATCAAAAGAAAAGTATTTCCTAAGTGAATAGCATATATATATATATGCGATATATTTACTTTAGATCTCGGAACCAAATATAAGATCTAAGGCTACTTTTTAACCTGAAAAAATATTAAGATCCCTTACGGCCGAAATTAATAATCGATCTTGATCCGTTGTCCGCGGTTTTGGATCGATATGTCAAGTCATAATATGTCAAGCCCTATTAATTTCCCCTAGGGAAAAAATCGATTAATAAATAATCGATTTACACATCTCTAGCCCTAGTACTAAAATGAAATATTATGACATGACATATCGATCCAAAACTGCGGATAACGGATCGGATCGATTATTAATTTCGGGCATTGGAAAAGCATTAGGAAAAAGGGTGGTTAT
Organism: Opisthograptis luteolata; assembly: GCA_931315375.2. Lineage (NCBI taxonomy): Eukaryota > Metazoa > Arthropoda > Insecta > Lepidoptera > Geometridae > Opisthograptis > Opisthograptis luteolata. The sequence goes on along the minus strand of OV928049.1, from coordinate 7,803,504 downwards.
AAGATGAGAGCGATTAAGAAACAGCATATACGGCTACGAAATATCCGTCATTGATTTAGATGGTTGGTACTGGGTAGGTAAAGTCAGCGACAGAAGTCGCTGAACAATATCACAATTTTCGATTCCCATAACCATCATAAACACCAACCTTCGACCGAATCACCACTTAACATCAGGTGTGTAATGTTATAGTCAAACGCTACCTTTCAAGTTGTAAGAAAAAAACAAACCTTACTGATCTCATATATACGTATTTGGCACATCAAGTGTGATCAGCTACTTTTGTCGCTGACTGTACAATGCTATACGGCTGAAGAAGAATTATTTTGATGCTATTTAGTCCCTTACTGGCCACTACTGACTACGATAACGTCTTTCAGAAAATAAACGCCGAGTATGGAATTTTACGGATATACATATTTTATTTTATTCATAATGTTTATACTTTCACACAATCGCAAATGTTCACGTCAGCATTCCGACTAAATCACTTCAAAGAATAACACTTAGTTGACCTTAATTTAGATGGAATGTCATACAAATACTTGATGAGAAAGACTAGATTCCAAATGGAAGCTCAATAAAATTATCACGATCTGAATCAATGCGATTAAAAAATAGGTGAATGCCAATCACCTGCTTAAGTAAAATTTATGACCAATTGTTTACATTGTTATGCCCTATTAAAATACCGACAATGCTTATTATAGATCCTACTTTGTGTTACTTTACAATTTAATGAACCGATTTCATTACACTTTTACGTAAAGCCGGTCCTTACGACTGTTTTATCCCGGAAAATGTTTTTTTCATGGTAAAACACGAGCATTACAGAGACATGGCTGCGAATTATTTGATTTTCTGCATATAAATAACTTGGACAGGCAGTCACAGGCACGACGATTTGATGCATGTTTTTCTAATAATGGTATTAAAAACCTCTCAACAATTACTCATACAATATTTTTAAAACAGAATCAGAGAATTTTATTGAAACAAACTTAATGAAAGAGAAGAGTTCATTGTTCATTTCATTTTATTATATCTCATCTTTATGACATAACAGCATAGACTAATCGCATCGCAGTACAAAATTTAAAAACCTTGAGGTTACTATCCTATCCTATCGCTAGAAAAACCAGTCTGGCGAGTTCGATAAAATATTCAGATTGTGGTAAAACGCTATTCGATGGTCGGTTCCTTGACATTGAATTTGATAAACACGTGGTGAGCATGAGTTTTTGTAAGCTAAGAATGTTATCGAATGTTGATGCAATGTGCATATTTTACGGCGGGTAGAGGTGAACTATGCGCTGCCACTAAAGGAATCTTTAAAGTATTTGTAGATTTTTATCACGTGTATGTGAAGGAAGTGCTCGTAGCGGTGTTTGTCTAGTCGTTATTCGCCGATTAACTAGGTTAAGCAACGTGTTCTGCGGTCACTACTTGGATGGGTAACCACTAATCCTACTAATATTATGAACGCAAAAGTTTGTATGTATGGACGGATGGATGGATGTTTGTTACTCTCTCACGCAAAAACTACTGAACGTATCGGAATGAAATTTGGAATGGATAAAATAAACGTCGTCGGATAGCAGTCATTAGACTGAAGCCTTCGGGCGGTCTGAAAACTCCGACACTAGGCTTGGCCTCTATTAAACTATCCGCCAACACGCACTGGGTCCACGTGGTGGATTATGGCCCGTACTCTTATTGAAAGAAGGCCCATGTCCCAGGCCTAAGAACCTAGCTAATGATCATTCATTTCAAAGTAAAGAATGGCTCGTGACCGAGAATTTACACAATGAAGCCAGCAAACAAAGAATAGAGATAGTTTCACGCCCGAAATGTAGAGAGCTCTTATAGGGCTTCAAAGTTTTATCCACTTATTACACTACAACTAAATTAGGCTAATATTCTTCATTGTCAACTTATTGTCGATACACTTGCATTAGAAAGCACGTTTATGAAAAGAGGAGATGCAACCGACCGTACTGGCCGTTGAGAGCAAAACCTTCGTCTACTTCCGGTTTTAATCGTCTACCTTGCTGCCAGAATTCAATAACCTGTGATGAGTCAGTAGAATGTTAACTCGATGACACACCAGTGACCGTTTGGATATAGTCCTGGCAGAGTTTAACATTCCTTAATTACGTATTTTATTGAGGAAAACGGTTGGTTAAGTTTCTTTAAAACGTTCTTTAAAAATATGCCTCAATTTTCAAATTCGTAAGAATAGACAATATACTATTTTTTTATTTTGTTATGTATTATCACGATATACGCATAATAGTTGGAAGCGGTTGGATGAGAGGAACCGAAGATCAGGCTCAGTGACCTGCATTGGGAGAGGTCTATGTCCAGCAGTGGACGGAAATGGCCTGATTATGATGATGGTGGTGACTACTTGAGCATTTGTTTTAAGTATGTATTTTTATATTATTAGTTAGAATAAAATGATTATTATTCTAATTTACTTACAACTCTGCCGGATCACTAGACACGCCGCTGTCCGAACACGAACTGCTAATGGTTTCAGGTGGTGGGGGCGGGCTGTCCTGGCACAGGTTGAAGTCCGGCATGGACGTGTCCAGGAAGTCCAGGGACCCCTGTTCCAGGGAGAATATGTTCTCCAGGAAATCGTCCGCCGCCGGCCATGTGTCCGACTGGGAATGAAGGGTGGGATGAGAATACTTGCATACATTGTTCAATACATCAATCAATCAAGGCGTTTATTGATACAATTAAAGAACAATGGCCAAAACAGACCTGAGATTGTGAAAAAACGAGTAATTTAATTAAAAAATGGCCAATGTTCTTTACAAAATTATTATGAAGCCTCTGGTTCCCGAACTAGTGGGAACTGTGTTTGAGGAACTAGATTAATACATTGTTCCTACTTGTGTTGTGCAAACTTTACTATGTTCCTTCCTGAAGTGCATGTGAAATTAATTGATCATCTGATTTCTCAGGGTGCCACGGGCAGTGCATTGCCGCACAGCCTTGCGATTCTAATTCACTCGGAAAGATTCCGTGTCGGATTCGACGTCACTTCGTCGCTACACGGAATCGTTTTCCGAGAGCAAATAGGTGCCGGAAACTTTTCCGGGTTGAACAGCTGATTTGCCAAATTAAATGTCAGTTTCCGAATTCAGATAAATAAATAAATATCGGAGGACAATTGCACACAAATTGACCTAGCCCCAAATTAAGCTCGAAACTTGTGTTATGGGTACTAGACAACGATATACATACTTATATATAGAGAAATAAATATTTATATAAATAGAAATATCCAAGACTAAATAATAAATAAATCGCGTCTACAAAATTCTCAAGGAAACTTTTCCGAATCCGCGATCGGAAGAGTTTCCGAGCGAATTAGAATCGCACTGCAGGATTTTGCAGTTGACCCCATTCAAACTGACACCATTTTGGAAATTCTTTCACTGTTTGAAAGCTTCAATATCCTCAAGTGACATAACATATCATGGGCTATATTTTTGTGATAAACCTGTGGGAATCTCCAAACGGACTCCACTGAGCGATCTCAAAGAACGAAAATTAATTTCAAATGTTTTACTAATTATAGCTTTTACTTTTTACACTGCAAGTATTACTATTAGTTACAAAATTGATAAACTGGTAGAGATCCACTCTCATGCCTCATTAACAATTTATATATAATTACTTATTGTAGCTAAATTATAGTCCAATTAATACAATGGACATTTGATAACTATTGAAGTGCATTGCCCTCTAATTGGTATTATTGTTTCAAAACTTAATCACTGCAAATTATGGCAATTTTTATAAGCAGTATCTATTCCCCATAATAGAGACAATAAGAAAAGTGCTAATGGACACATTCTTAGTTTTACTCTACCTAGCAACTTATGTTATATTTAAATTACTTATTAGCCATTATAGGCTAGATTGTAATAGCATAGAAGTATCCACATTAAGTAGAAACTTCATAAAGAGTAAGAAAAAAAATCTAGCTCATGTACCTACAGGCCATGTTGTGATTCAGTCATCTATCAGTCATTGTAATTTATTTAATTAATTTCATAACAAGCAGCTGTTAATCGCAATAAAGTATGCTATGTTTCTTCAGGGTTCATACAAAAATCTAATAGAAAAGGGCACTTTTCGTTTTTCCCTAATTTTTTGGGCATTTATGCTAAAACAAACTGCATGGTCATAACCAATGTAAATAAAACCTGAGGTACAGTGTGGAACTACAATTTGGTTTTGGTTTTTGTATCTTTTTGATCATGGTGTTTCTAACAGTGCTGAAATATCTTGAACCCAAACAAAAACAAATGCATGGCTACTATCCTGTTTCAAAACCAAATTCTAAATTGTAAATAACCATAATTGTTTTAAAGAGTATCATCACCATCAGTTTTTCACATTCTCACTGCTGGGACCCTGACCATCTCTCAAAGAGAGAGTATGGGCCGTAATCAGAGTATATTACGAGGTAATTGTTCTGTTACAATTGTGATCATGATCATCAGCCTATTACATTCCCACTGCTGGGACTCTTCCCAGCAGTGGGAATGTAAGAGGCCAGAGGGCCTCTCAGGGAGAGAAAATTGGCTGTATAACTTTGAATAAATAATAAAATTCGGAGTTTCTTTGAAGCCTTATCGCCAACATTAGCAAGGGCTGCTAATAACGATGCAATAATTAAGTAAAGGACATGAATCTCACAAATAAAATACCCTTCACAGCCAAGTGGTGACTCAGAGAATGTTTCGGCATTTTGCATCAGCCTGATAATTTTACTTTCATTTTAAAGTGCATAAAGTGAAAGGAATTTACAGCGTTACAAGTTTGGCTTTCTTATTGTAATGAAGTATTTACAGTGGCTGACTATTATTATAATCCTAGAAAAAATGTTAGGTAATTAAGTTTTAGCATTAACTTGCATGAATTTGAAATTTAATGAACACCTTATCATAATTATGTGATTAACGTTACCGCTATAATGTGATCAAAAGTATTTTATTAGTAATATTAACATTCATACAATCACTTATTTACATAGCTCTGACTCTGACCCCTAACTAGAATTTGCTGTAAGTATATCAGAAACTATGATTATTGTGGATCCACAATACCAAATGCAGAACAAATATTTGGGTGCGTTGTGTATTTGTTCATAAATATTTGTAGCGGGAATGGAACCTGCGACCAAACATCACATTCAACTGTTCGTACATTGCGCCACATCAGTTGTCGCAAGATATTAAATTATGTTATCATTTCACTGAAATCTAGTAATACTTACAGATGAAATAAAATAGGAACTAAAATATATCATGCATTTACCTCAAATAACGACAGTAGATCTAACTTTTTATCCATGTTTCGCACTTTACAATTGCATCAATGTTACATCAACATAACTAAATCACAATCTTAACATATAAATAGAACAAACACACTGATGAAAGTTCATTAATCACTGAGCAAGTCAATAGTGCCACTAAAATCACTGATGAAAATACTGGTAGGTACTGGTGAATATTTTTAATAATTTAAGCGGCATATGGCAAAGGTAGCGACCGCATGGTGCCTAGCTGGCACTTCACTAGTCTTGTTTACGTGAACCGGCCGGGTGCAAGGCAATTACGATAATGACGCACTGTGCACTAGTTACAAACAAAATATTACGCGCCAAGGGGAAACCCGTGTTCCTGTTAACAATCGGTGTAATAACAATGACAACACTGGAGCGAAAGGTGAATTATGTAGCGGCGAGTAAGCGTCGTCCGTTCACGAAACGAAATGAACGGATAACGGTAAAAGTGGGAGTGTTAGTTCACGAAAGCTGTAAAACGAGGTCCGGCAGTGTAGCGATCACTGCCGATCATACTATTACTTCAGCGCACGTCTAGCAAGCAAGCCGCTCGCGCGAACTGATCCATTTCTCCGACTCGACCACTCGACTCGGATCGCACCGCAATCGCAGTATCTTACAATAGATTGCGCCATAACCTGATACGCACCATAATACCTTCCTGTTCAAAGCTATCCATTTTCAGGCTTTTTGGATTCAGCCCATCCGGATTTTGGTCATTTGTTGTAAGGTATTCCAAGATCTTGTTCACATCATCATTATGACAGGTCATTTTATTTGGAACCGCACAGAGGTCATCTTAGATAACAACACTACTTTTAACACTATGTATATTGTGTACACTAAATTGTTTTGTTACTAATTGTTTTTTGATTATTGTTTGTGATGGTTTCCGATCGATCAGTATACAAAATAGCGAAAACATGACATTTCAGAGTAATCTAGAGACAGACAGCATCCAAGTCCAACGTGGAATAGAGACGTCAAAACAAAATTGTCATGAACGAAGGACACTTCGCTGGATTTGATTGGTGGATAATGTTGGTAAAGCAGAGCATTGAAGTGCTACTTACATTGCGCCATCTATTGACGATACGAAAACAAATTAACCAAACTACGTTCCGTTCTACGCTATACTGGCAACTAATAATAATTATTATTCTAATAACCTAAAGGATGTTTTCTCTTTCATCTCTTTCTGTATTATTTATTTTACTGAACTGACGCTGATTTATTTACTTTTATAGCCACGGAAATATGAAAAACTTAGATCGAAGACTTAGATCACTTAGCTAGCTTTTGGCTAGCTAGGGCATATCCTGTAATGTAGCACACTTTATACACCAGTAGTAGGTAACTAGGTATAATATGTTTAGACATCATCAACTTCAACCTACCCAACGGATTCTAGCCAAATGTATTTAAAAAATTTTAAAACTTGCTGGTTATTTAAAATAGAGGTAGGTAGGTTAATAGTAGATACGTAGGTTTATAAAAATTCTAAGTTATCAAATAAGTCCTAATGTTTCCTCTACGCAGGTGAAATCCATTAGGGAAAGCAAATTACGATTTTATACTGTAGACACTGTAGTACGAGGCGCTTTCACGCAAAGAAAAATCTTGTAAAACACGAAAAATAGTGGTACTTACGTACAATTTCCTCGAAAACCGTGCATTTTGTAGGGCTTTTGCGAGATCTTTTGTGTCCCCTCCATTAGTAGGGAAAGGAAAGGTGATGAAAGGACAGCTGTAAGTAGGTGAGTGTAAGTAATGTATGGGTGGCATCTAAGTGTTGTAGTATCTACGTAGGTATTAAAGTTTGTCTGAATGAGGCTGTCTCTTGGGACTTTCAATGGATTCCTACTTTATAAATTCCAATTGGATGATAAATACTCAAGTACCTACATTACCTAGTGCCCTAATTTGAAAAAAGTAGGCTCTATCGCTCTCGCAGCTTGTCTAAGGGTCCGTTATTTAGTCAAAAATGTAATATCTTTGGTTCTCTAAACATTACTAGCTGTTTGTTCCTTGCGTTTCATCCGCATGGTCTACAGTTTATCGCGATAAAAAGTACGCTATGTCCTTCCTCAGGGTTCAAACTATCTCCGTGACAAATTTCATTTAAATCGGTTTAGTAGTTTAAGCGTGAAAGCGAGACAGATTGTGTTACTTTCGCATTTATAATATTAGTAGGGAAGTAGGGATTGACTAGCGTATACTACATACATAATTATGTATGTATACGCTTACTCGTATATATATATACACGTTCATCTCTCACCTTTATTCGCCGAGCTTGATTGTGGTTGCCACAAAAGAGTGGTTGCGATCTTGAATTGTTTTGAACACGGTAGTTTCTCAATGGATTCACATTTACATTGCGGATGGCGCCTAGTTAAATTGAATGGCAACGCACTTAAAATTAGTGTAGTCTTATAGGATCCATAACTGTCGTACATAATGTTCTTATCTATTTAGTACATTGAAAAAAACTTTGAACTACGTAAAAGTTCATATTGTTTATAATTTTATTTCTGTAAGTACTAGGTACATGCAATATCAACAATTCCATTCTGAGTTATTGTTAAGAATTTTTTATAAGAAATCATGTATGGTTTTACAATTTTTTTTTCGATTTACTTAGTTATGCAACAATTAATTAAAAAAAAACTTAGTTTAAGGCATCATTATGTACCACTAGTTGCGCCCCGCGGTTTCTCCCGCGTCTTCCCGTTATCCCGCAGGAACCTTTTTCCGGGATAAAAAGTAGCCTATGTTTTAATCCAGGGTTATAAGCTATCTCCATTCCAAATTTTACTCAAAACCGTCCAGTATTTTTTGCGTGAAAGAGTAACAAACAAACATCCATCCATCCATACATACATACAAACTTTCGCATTCATAATATGTATGTATTAGTTGGATAGCTTAATAAACTTGCCAGAATACCCGTTGACGATGTTCGATGTCTGACCGACAGTCGATACCAAGATCCTTTTACGAAACTTTTAATTTCGTTTGCAGCTGAATGCCCTCGTAACTAGGTTTTTGTTCAACCCTGAAAGGGCCCTGTTACGCAACTGTGAGTTACTCAAGAGGTCCCCGGGGAAAGTTTTCAGGAAATACTCCATCCCACAGCCGAAACTAGTTTTGGGTTTCCTTTCCGTTCCTTTGATATTCTGAATGGAAGTAGGCCTTATACGCGAAGACTGCCCATGCTTTGTAGATCTGTTACCCTCCGAGTATAATGGAGATGTTGAGGTAACAAAAGATAAGGTATTTCAAAACAGTTTAGCTGTACCTACCTAGATCCTTTTTAAACTGTCATGGTCATTAACATTAGAATTTTGTTTCGTAGATGGTAAATGAGTATCTACTACGTTAATTCATATTGTATGAAAAATATACATGTGTAATACACACATTATTATACAAGCTAGCTATTCTAACTGTAGTCTATAAGAGTTTAATTATGTCTGGTAGAGTGACCTGAATATTTTTTATATTGACATTAGCTCCTCCTTCCTAAAGCCCTAATACCAATACGTAGGTATAAAAGTAAATCTCTTCAGCCTCAGTGACCGCAGTTTTATAAGTGTGTACTGAGTATCTACGGTCTTGGATTCAGGACGCGGGCACGTGGGCCGAATAATAACATGCCACTGAAATATCGTAAAACAACTTTACATAATGTTTGAAGGGTCCTGTACTACATAGTATTGCATAAGCTACAACGTATAGTATAAAACTAGATAATAGTCAATGAAGTAGGTAAGGTTTTTATAATAATTGACTACGTATAGAGCTTCAATAAGGTCTTACTAAGGTAGGTAAGTAGGTACTGCGTCTCAACATTTGTCTCTAACAGTCTGCAATAGCTTTCTCAAATGCCGCGATCTTTCAATTGCTTCGATAAAACATTTACAAATTATGTTATTACATAAGTACCTAAGTAGTTTTAAGGTTTTTCATATTGTGCTGTAGTGTCCAAAGACGACTTGACATTTAATGTAGAGTCTAGACTCTATAAGCACACATAAGTAGTATCTAGAGATTTTTGTTTTTCGTAACAGCATAATGTTTGATTGAATGTGCGATGTGATTGAAGGTAGCACCACGCTGGGTTGCGAATTGGCGCTCAAGTGAGGATGTCAAAACATCCCTAAGCTCTTCGCGACCAATTTAGCTAGTCAGACGTGCAAAAACACCCTACTACCAAGCAAAAAGTTTCATGAGAATCATTAATTCTGATTCTAGAAATCAGATGGTTGGGTCTCCTAAAACTATCTAAATAGATTAAAAACCGTATGCAAAAGCATAAGTCATAATAAGTCGACATGTTTTTCTACTTAAGTTGATTTATTATAATGTAAACAAAGAAAATCTCAAGCACCTGGAATACAGACCATACTTCAACAGCTACAATTATTCAAAGCAATCTTTTAGTCATTATCTATCAGGATTAGGAACACCTGCGGTGCGAATGATGACGTGGCGCGATTGCTGTCCCTTATCAGTCTCGGCGAGGATTTAAAAGTGCGGGTGTAGCCGATTACAAAAACTCCCAATTCTTGGACAAATTCTCCGAAGCTAGCAACAATTTTATGCTGGCAAGGCCGATATCGTCTCGGCTCTCGGCTCTGATCGCGACGGGCGGTCGAGAGGCGAGAGCACAGCGCGGAGCGCCGCGCGCGAGCCAGACAATCCAGTGAGCATCACGTGCGCGGACGAGACGCCCGTGTTTCGTTTTTCACTGCGCGATTATTCACGCGCTATTTGACAGTTGTGCCGTGCCCTATTCTAGTGCATCACAGTGAAACGCAGTGCCAATAGCAGCTGTTTCGAAACGTGAGGAATCGGTTACCAAAACCTGTATTTTAACAGGAGGCGGGATGCGAGAGGTGAACGCTCGTCGCAACGGCGCCGCCGACTCTCACCGGCCACTATTGTCTAAGTGCCACGGAATCTTGGTCCTTCCCATCGGATTCCATCGATGAAGCATCCGCTTTTCAACGTGGGCTGCACGCGAATCGCTCAGATTGCAATTAGTCACAAAAACAAAGTCTGCATTGTCAACCGATGGACGCAGATAAGATAAAAACTTGTCTTTCTCTTGTTATGTTTTCGTTTTTATTCGATTAGTATTACAAACTAAATATTTATGCAAATCACACACTATTATAGTATTGGATACTTGAATTTGATTAGTAAAATTGTCGCCGATAACTGTAAATAAATAACAGACTCCACGGCGTGATAGGTGAACGCGTGATTGTGGTCTTTGGCCTACTTTTTATTCTTAAAACAAATTAAAATGAGACCTAGGTGATGCGTGTGGAAATGAGTTTATCTAAACTCTCATTGTTTTGTTTGTACACAGTCTGAGTAAGTTTGCAGACACCAAGTGCTTAAAGTGGAGCGCCAATTTAGAACGACTAATGTAAACTCTTTGCTGCAACTTGTTTTGTTTCTAAACCTGTCGCAGAACCGTTACTATTGGAATTTCGTAATACGAATAAATACGACTGAATTAATAAACTAATTTTGTGTTCCGTTCACAGTTATCATCAAAACACACATTCTTATCACAATAGCAGAATGTGGCAAGCACCTGATTGATGTTAAGTAAATTAAAACACTTCGTAATCAGTAGTAACATTTTCATTATTACATTAGTGATCTACCTAATGATCAAATCAAACAAAACTTTTTAGAACCAAATCTGACATCATCTCAAGACAGTGCGTAGAAGACACAATAATATTATCTTCAGCGCTCCATTGTGAATGAGGTTATCTAAAAGTGACAAGTAAAGCATTCAATGTCGCTAGAATGTGACTGGCAATACTAATGTCTTACGCCCGAAATTAATAATCGATCCTGATCCGTTATCCGCGGTTTTGGATCGATATGTCATGTCATAATATGTCATTTTAGTAGTAATATGTCAAGCCCTAGTTCTAAAATGTCATATATTATGACATGACATATCGATCCAAAACCGGGGATAACGGATCAGGATCGATTATTAGATAATTTCGGGCGAAAGTAATCAAAGCACAAAAAAAGAGGATCGGGCAAATTAATTTAAATAATATTCACTACCATTACCTACTTGTTACTAGGGGTGACAAAAAGTACTCAGCATTAGTATAGCTAATAAAATTTCCTGTTATTGCAACTGACATAACATATAATTATATTATATAGTTATATTGATAGTAACTTGTTGATCATTTAAACAATGATGATGCCTATTATTATTGTATAGCTTTATGATAGTAATAACTCTGGAGTCTTGACACCGTGTGATGAGTTTGATACACTCATTGGCATATTTTGGATGCCTTTCTCAATGGAATAGTGATTTATATAGCATTATATCACAATCGTAATTGTTGTCTCAACTTATTTCCAAGAAGACACAAGTTGGCTTATTGACGCTAAGATCTCCCTTTTACATGTCTTCACAATTCCAAGCCTTTTAGTTCCCTAACTATCGGGATTCCAGGCGTGGGTCATCCTAACAGTTCATCTAAAAACTTGATTTCGCAAAAAATGTTGGTTTCGCTTTAATAAAACTAGATACTCGCCCTACAGAATGTTAACCCTGTAGAAACAGTCCAATTATTTGTAGGTGTAAGGATACCGTACAGAATTGAACACAATAGGACCGAGAATGAAGTCATAATATGCAAAAAGAAATAGTGGCAGAAAATTGCACTATAAAGCTTACGAATCCGATCACGAACTTTGGACTTAAAGATAATGCCAAACCTATACAGGGTGCGCAAAAAATTACGTACCAAGTACACGGTTAACTCAATTGTCACATCGGGAACAAAAAAGAATTGGTTAGTCGCATTTGCATAGTCGTTTCTTTGTCGCTGCCGACATCATGTCTAAGAATTTTGGTCAAAGCCGTATAATGCTCTGAGATTTCTCACCATATGATCCTTTTTTAAGTATCTATGACAATGTGGAAAAAGATGATCGTGCATTAGTTGGTAATCGGTATCAGCAAGTGCAAATATTCCTTGGTATGCCTCACACTGCCAGTGCAACGAGCAAATAAGCTCTACAAAAAACTGAAGCTAACCAAAGATGTGCCAAAGTAGCCAAAGTGCCAACCGAGTTGCCGACTATTGTAGCCTATGTCTTGTTTATCCGAAAAAATAGGGCAGGCGTCAAACATAACAATACTGGGAAGTAGGTTGAAGTATATCGATGAAAGGCTTTGTGATTAATGGTTGTCCGGTGATACGATGATAAAGAACGTTGTAACAGACCCTCGAGCGCTCGACTCTTCCGACTTTGTCCTTCGTTGTATACTTGACCTAATTATTGTCAGATTGCTAGCATCATTGGCGCACGCTCCACGTTTTAATTTGTGGGAAACGGATTTCCGATTGATTGCCAATTTTCTTACGTTGGACGTGGTTAGCGTGTGCACGAGGTGGATCGGACAGATCACAGAACCCACGTCTTATTTTATTGTCTCCTCCCTTTTGGCTGGGAATGGTCATTAGAATTGGAAACATTGATTCGTACTAAATTTCCAAGTAACTTAACACTAAAATGGCCTAGTTAACGTTACAATAGCAATCATTGTTAATCTGACGCTGATACATCTTAAGTACATTACATTGGGTTGATAAAAGATACAAATTACCCGACGCCAAGCCTAGGCACCCTTTGTACCGCCTGCTTGTACCAAATGAATTAAGTTTTATAGACACTTGAGCAACTCAAATAAATCCTCCTCTAAAGACCGGTAGGTAATTCCCACAATGCGATGCAGCCCACGCGAAAGCGCTTTGTATCCGAGTGCTTCTTACGAATCCACATAATGAGGCACTTTCTTACTATCATTTTATTCCAGATTCCTCTGAATCCATTGCAACAGCTATGACATAGCAGTATCATAAATATCACTTCTTTATTATTTAATTAGTTGTAAAACTATTTTAAACTGTAGTGATATCAAAAGTTTTGAGACTTGAGGGTAGTTATAAAACGGTATTGTGTATGTGCAATGCTGACAAGTACTACCCGGTGAGTGTGTTTGTGTGCGATGGCGCGAGGAGCGCTGGTCTGGGCAGCCGTGCTTGTGTCGATCCTGTATATCTTGGAGGCAGTGGCTGCTCACTACACACCTACATGGGCGGTCCACGTTCCTGGGGGAAAGGAGGCGGCGGAGGCTGTAGCTGGCGACCATGGTTTCGTCAATCTTGGAGAGGTGAGTGTTATTATAATCATTTACACATCAAGCTTGTTAAGCTTTAGCATTGGTCTTACGGAAGAAACAACTGTCTTATTAAGAAATAGCCACGCCAAATCGTGAAGAATCCCATGGAGAATCCTCGTGGAGAGTCCCACGTGATTTTTATCACAGTAAAACATTCAAAATTTTATCAGCAGTTCTGGAGATTCACCGTAACATACTTAGAACAAACTACACAAAAGTATTAAGTACACTTTAGATAGGTACCTACATCCTTAAACCTAATATACTGTACAACAATTTTTCCTCCTTAAATACGAGGAACAACTTATTTGTGAGTTGGTATGAGTACCTAGGAAGTGGATACATTGGAGCAAGGAAGAAGATACTTATGAATCCCTCTACCACTATACGGATGGCCATTCACAGGCACAGGGTTATTTCAGGAGTCTGAACTACAAACAACAGGCGCCGACGCGACGCAGTGGTGAGTGGTGACGGATCGGTAGTGGAACGTTTCGTCATCGTCAGTATTCTAAGCTGACACTGACACTTCGTCACCGCCCACTGTATTATGGAGCACCTTTTAAACAGAATGTATGTTCATAAAAACTAAAATTATGTCAGTGTTACGGCTTGGCACTGTAATTCACCTTGTGACCTTCAACTCATTGCAAATCTAAAATCAATGGTGTTAATAGTGCCATTGTTTTTACACAACAATTAACCACAAACTTATAAGGTTTATCGCTTGAGTTAACTCGCCGGTTCGGCCTAATGAAAAGGCTGGTAAGGCTGGCATTGACCGACTGGAACATGACCTTATTGAAAGGAAGCGGCGAATTAGGCACTTGACCGTTTTTAACGTCCACTTGGGTTGTTATCGTACATTTTTAATTACCCACTCACTCAGGCAACGGAGAGTTGGTCGGAGACATTGTCATTATATTGTAGTAATCAGCACTTATATTGCGTAAGAAATTTAGGTTAATAGAACAAGTAATAAAGTTCTTCTTTACAACGCATTATGTTTTTTGAAGTGCTTTGTTTACTATGTAAGTAGGGTTTTTGATTGCTTTGGATATTATTATACATACATATATATATATACATAAAATACTAGGAGCTACTTGTATAAACTTTGCAAATAGTAAGTATGACGATTGACAAATGTACTGCACAGTGGGAACAGAAGCTTCTTGCTAAAGAAACAAACCAGACGCTTCAAGCTACAGTAAATATGTGCAAGAAATCATTATTGGCGACATTTATTGATCACCGAGAAAAGTCATCGCTCGAGGGTGTCGAATCGATCATATTTTGGTTTTAACAAAGCTTGAGCTTCTTGTTTTTACATGGAATATAATGTTTAGAGACATATAATATCATGATGACGACAATGATTAAAATCACCTTATTATCCTTATCTACGCAAGTAAACTTAAGGATGTAGGTAAATAAACGTCATACGCTCAATCAATGTTTACCTACTAATCCTGTCCGCGTAAACATTAAATTTCGTATGATTTGGATTTAAACGATTATAGTAAGATCATTTTCACGAGAAAAAGTAGGTACATTTTTAAGTTTGATAGCTAAATTAACTCAAAACTGTTGGACAAAATATCATAAACGTTACAGCTCATAAATCAATACTTTCCAAAAAGTTCGCTACTAAATAGATTTGAAATACCTATTCGTCGTACTAATTCAGACAAATTACGACGTTCCTTTTTTAAGACAACCGTTCGGAGATATATATATGAGTTAGAACGATGAAAACAGAATATCGTCCGCTGTAATCAATGCGTAAAGATTCCAAGCAGGGCCCTTATTCGCTGTGACCATCTAAGCACGTAACGCGGGCGCGTTACGTTTTCTGCGCGAAATGACCGCTAAAGCCCGTAATGACATTAATGACGTCACACGTTATTGGCGAGGAATCTTCATGGTCATAGTGAAAAAGGCCCTTGTAGGTAAACAAAACAAGACGGCGTGATCATGTAACGAATAAGATGGACCGCATCGCTGCACTGAGAGACCGAGGTAAAATTAGTGGTCTATTTCAAGACGTCGCAAACGCGTGCAGTAACAACAGATTTCAGGAAACGTCCCATTTAGACACGAAGTGGTTATAGAGAGTACTTAGTGATTCTTCATAGCCTAATATGACATGCCCAAGAAGACCGATGGCGCAAGTGTTAACTATTTCACGATACTTGATACGGTACATATTATTTGACACCTATGGCCTAGCATGAAATAGGCTATAAAAATAAAAGACCTAACTTTTGTTTATATAAAATGAGGCAAATACTATGTTTTGTCTCTTTTAATTGGCTGCTACAGCTACTCCGAACTAAGGCGAGAGTTGGTTCCATCTAGTAGGAAAAGTTGAAACAGAATCATTTCCGCAAACTTTACAAAAATCCTTGATATTTGATTTAGCTTCATTTCAACTCTGAGCATTCAGCGTGCAGCATGATTTTTATAGTGTGTCTGAATCTGAAACCAGTCGCTTCAAAAGAGTTAAGACAACGAATAAAATATTATCTCTGTTATGTGTCTTATCACTGTTATCAGCCGGCGCCTGCTCTATACTTTCAACATCTTTATAAGCATCATGTTTGTGTTGTGAGTTGTGAACATGCAAATGAATTGGGCACGACTTTACACGACTCCGCTAGAACTTAGAATAGAACTCCACGTACAAACAGTTGAATTAGCATTTACCTGACGTCGAAGTTAAATGATATCATAACATTCTCTAATGACTTCTTTACTGTGTGCGTGAGAAGAAATCATTATCTATGCTTATCCTGATCTCAAACTTCTGTAGTTCAAGAACTGCACGATTCCATGACTGAGTTTATTTTATTTCGTACTTAAGTTAGTAGTTAGTATCTTCTCAAATATCAAAGACATTAGGAACTTCAAAACAGCGGGAAGATAATTGATTCTAGAAATCTCATAAAGCTACCAATTCCATTTATAGAAAGCACTCGCCATCTGAGCAGGGGGGACTAAAATAAACAGGAAATTAAAGTGAGCAGCGACATTCATTTGGTGTGTGTGACAACGGGATTTCTTTCTCTTATAGCGCTCTATTTCTGGATCTGGAATTTCATCTCTATTTCGTTATGGACTAGGTGAGTAGTTACTAATATAATACAATCGTGATGTAGATATTTAACAACATGTTTTTATACCAGTCATTAGTCGCCTATACAAAACCTTTACTTAGATACTACAAACTGATAAATTCCACTCAGAACCTCAACTCAAATCGCGAATATAAAAGTAATATTTAGGTTAGCAAATTTATATTTATTTATCCACGCATGATAAAAGTGTTTTCAATAATAGCGCCCCTCATACATTGGACCTGGGAAGGGCGGGAGGAATTGAATAGGTAGGGAGACGAAGACGTTTCAATTCTGCTCTAGAGTAATGCCAACAGAAATATAGCGCGCTGTATGTGTATGAAATGTCTCGACACAACCCTCTGTGTGTGTATCTGTACCATGGATACTTTCAAGCTTCGCCGGTACAAAGGGTGTTGTCGGCAGTGTCAGCCCACATATCGGTTCAATGAAACCGATAACGATATACACGGTGACGTCATCATGCAAAGATGAATGACTCTGAGATGTGACGTCAGTTCTGAGAACTTGCTTCATGATAATGCGTGTGTCAAAATTTCTAAAGAGTAAATACCATTGTGTTTTAGTCCTCTTTGTTGCGTTGCTCTGCTTGGGCGATCAAGCGCAGATCGTTAGTACATACTTATTAGTACATTGCGCTTAAAGTTAAGACCATGTGCTGCTACTTATCAAGTACTTAGTTGAGTAGCTTTGTTAAGTAACTTTTTTATAAAGTTCAACTTCATAATAACAGTCTTTTAAATGGCCGAACGTCTACTTAAATGTAAAGTACTAAGAAGATAAGACTGCTTGCAAACTTCAAAAACGTGGCAAAAATTATTACTGAATTAAAGCAGAACTTAATAGTTTCGGAGGAAGTGTACTAACAAAAATACATTTTATGACATATTTTAACACTGATGTCATTTGTTTTTCTTTGGCTTTTTGTATGTCCGATGATACTACATAGGTTTGACCTATTATAGTAGTTAGAAGTATCATAAATAAGGATGGTCTAAAAATACGCGACCATATTCAAGGAAAAGTTTAAATATACCTACTTTTTAACAAAGTTTAGGTATTAAATAATATTAGAAAATATGTTAAAGAAGCAAATGGATACTTTACTTATTCCTGAAAGTGAGTAGCATTTACAACAGGCTCCTCAGGTAACGTTATGTTTTTAAGTAAAGATGTGGCCGAAGGGGTGCCACCTCTCTCTCACCTGGGTTCAAAATTGCAAGTAAGGCTGCTTTAGTTCGATTTACGCCGTTCCCAATAACCGATCTATCCACAGTTTGCCCTACTAGAGATAGAAATTTGACATTGCTTCTATGGGGCTTTTGTCAAATTTCTATCTCCGGGCAAACCGTGAGTAAATCCGTTATTGGGAACGGCCGTTAATACATTTCATTTATATATTGCGTACATATTTATGAGATGCTTCTGTGATGTTATATGGAAAGTAATGAAGACCTATCTTCCTCTACACTATAGTGTCTGCCGCAATTCTGATGTTATCTTATCACAAAGACCACTCAAGAAATCATTTTGGGTAACTGAGCCATAAAATTAGTTATTTAGCCATGTAGAGCGTATCAGTCGTAACCGAGGAGAAAAATTCTGGTCACACAGTAAAAGTCATTAGAAGTCCTTCCACGGCCTTTGGAATACAAAGGTTTGCAGTTTACGTGTCCGTTTTTGAATAGACCTTCAATTGAATAGACCTTATTTGCAATATAGTGAAATGACTCACATGGCTTCATGTCACTCAGTAAATCTATAGCTTAAAATCGATAGGTATTTTATGTGTTGTCTCAGGCGACTATACCAGCACAGTGCAGGCAGAAGATAGGAGGGCATTTTAAATTCTGGGGGGGGGGGGGTACCCTTCTTTTAGTTATTCTTATTTTATCCGTTTTAAGGGCTGTGTGCCGCTTTTCCATAGACATATATATCATTAGCGCGTCTCGGCATCAAGTTTAATTTTCCTTAATTCTATACAAATCTTGCTAATATTTTAAACATTCTACCATAAATTTGATTGACTCTTCGTGGATTAACTGTGGTGAATGATTTTTCTATTTACTCCAATGCAGAATCAAATACATGTTTTTCTTTCTAAGTGTCATTCAGCAGACCTACCAGGAAAGTCATGACTAAATTATTATTATGCTAGTTAATGCACCTACTTTAGCGATTGCAAATACTGCAGAAAAGAACGTGTTTAATATTTCAGTGTGACTTGCTAGTTATTTATTACAAAGAACAACATCAAAAACAGCGCCTGACAACAAGGTGTAAAGCCACCTCATAAGAATCGCTCGAAATACACGTGAACACGTGCTTTACTGTATAGCTAATAGTAACGAAACAAATGAACTTACCACTAATTATTCTGTGAAATGTGAATCGCTAACCATCGCGTCGCCTTCGACGAGGTCATGCCATTTCTGTTGTGATTTTTTTCATTGCGTCATTACGATTTCCGAGAAACAATCAAAGGCACCATCAGTATTCAGTACTGAGCAATTAATTAGTTGCTTGCCACTTAAATGGCGTTATTTCAGTTTTTATCCTTCCACTCAGTTTTTATGATGGCATACGGTTTTTCTAACAATAAACGGTTACGACCACCTATGAAGAGTTATGGAGTATTGCCATGGTGCGGTATTTTTGAAGAAAGCGCTAGCTTTTTCGCACCTGGCGAGAAAGACTGGTTTTATAAGTTTTACTCCTGTTTCTGTTTGTCTGTGGTATCGTAGCTTCAGAACGATTGCTCCGATTTCAATAACGTTTCTTAAAAGCAATAAGCAAGTATTTGTTCTGTGTCTGGATGTTGTAGATCCCCGATCCGCGTAGTTTTTGATACCCTAGATACAAGGAATCTTAGTTAGGGGAAAGCTACGTATATGATCATGTGGGCGTAAATAAATCGTTTTATTGCAAGATGGTTCTTTGCCATGTTTGTCTGAAATCTGTTTAATCGTTCCCGTTCAGCTTCATGCTTCATCTCGTTAGGGATTTGTTGTCTGGTTTCTAGAACAATGCATTATTATCTTTTGTAATACAGGTTAAAAGTGCAATTGTTCGTTCAACTTTCGGATGACAGGTTGGCACTGTTGGTCTAGAATAGTCTAGATAGGAGATAGGTACCCATCTGCAGGAACTGTCGATCAGTATGAATGTCGTTTTTCGTAACGCTCCACTCTAATCATAGAAACGAGAAAGAAATCTGTCATCAGGTGACTTTGTGAATGAGAAGAGATGTTTTATCATTGTTTCTTCTTACGTTGATTTATGTGTCCTGTTTATTCATAGCCTTTATAAAGTGCCTATTACGTATCTCATTTACAAAATAAAGTCATTCTTCTCCCGCTCTCATGTACCAAGTCCTATTGTAAAACGCTTGTGCACGATCCATCCTGACCTGACGTACGTCTTTAAAATGTTACAAAGGCACTTCTTATAATACAAATCTGCAACTGATTACCTCTTCTATCCTTTCTAATACTTGGTACCATTAGGTACCAACTATTAGAATAGTATTAGAAGTATTAACCAACTTTTACATTTAGGTACCTACACTAATAAAATTGGATGCGATTAAACCAACTTGTTAACAGAATTATTATTTTGGGTTCGATAGACTAATTGGGTCCGTTTTAATGAACATTGGTTTCAGACAGAATGTGAAGCTAATTTTACTTATGTAGCCTATTCATTATCAAAGTATAGTTATTCAGATGTGAAATTTCATTGAACATTAATTTATCTAGCAACGTTAAAGCCTGAAGTTACGAGTAGGTAGGTACTTCAAATTTCCAAGGTAATTGAGAACCTGCCAATAACAAAATAGTTAGAGTTAAGGATATCTAACAAAACCACTATGTTTCTATCCGAAAAACATATGAATCCGGAATCAAATAAGACAGTGCAATCTCAAATGAATACATTCAGAATATAGGTAACAAGTAAATACTTACATAGAGACATATTTACAAAGAAGATATTTCTCCGCAATAAAGCTGCAAGACCGTTGTCGCATCCATACCAATCATAGACTAGGATTGTCGAATCGAAAAAGCAATTGAGAAGATTCTCAAACAATGAGAGCCGGCCTGGAATGGGATTTCGTTTTCTTACGAATCCATTCTGCAGTCGAATGAGGGGAGAAGGGGGAGAGGGGGTGCTTTGTGAGGGCAATCGACGCTGGCTTAAACGCCCTCTACTGCTGTAGGGCTGTAGCTAGCTTCTGTTTTGGATGTGTGTCATAATTCTGATTTGTATGTTTTCTTTAAAGACTTAAAATGTCATATTTTTAGGGGACGTTCTTGTGAACTCTTCCTTGTCAGCTTCCACATCAGTATGACCTAGTTTTCCTATTTTATATTATTTTTGACTAGTATTATTGGCACTCACAGTATTACGAGATCTTGGTTTAGGTAACGCTTCTGAGAACTTTTTAGACTAGCTACACCCCGCAGTTATCTCGTCATCCCGCAGGAACCCTTTTCCGGAGTAGAAAGTAGCCTATGTGCTATTCCAGACTACAATCTGTACCTGTGTCAAACATCCAGATCCGTTCAGCCGTTCTAGCGTGATTGAGTAACAAATAAATATCCATCCATCCTCATACACTTTCACAGTAGTAGTAGTAGCAGCAGTAGGAGGCCAAGATTGTCAAGACAATTGAAGTCAATTCATTTCGTATGTGGCAGCCCTAGCTCCGGAGGTACGGACTGGAGAGTAGAGAAGTAGACACAAGGCAAAGGCATCCGCTTTTGTGTGTCCGCGCCTTTATCCCCCGCAAACTGACTGCGACCGGCTCTGCTAAACCGATTGCATTAACCCCACTAAGAAATGACTTCTCCACAAAAGCGATCTCTCTTAGCAGAAAAAGTACAAGAATAATAACGAAACTTTAAATTAATGAGATTCCTAGAAACAAATTGACTTGAAAGAGTTGTATTTAATTGAATATTACTGCTATTGAACCTGTCCGATCCGATCATTTAGGGGCCGTAATTAACTTTCGATAGATTACTTCGAAACAATTCGCTGAATCTGAAACCGTTGTCTAAATAAACATTTTTCAGGAGTTCAGTGACCCATTACCGGTCATTTACATACAGTCTTAACAAAATACTAGTTACTTACTATGTATAAATACAGAAAAACAGATTTGGATTAAGCGTTTTGATTGATAGCATCAGTACTTTAGGCCGGAACGTTACCGGTTTTAATGACATTAAATTTAAGCTTATATATACTGTTTTTCTTGTTCGTTTTATATGCATACTATAGCAGCAGCCTCTGCATGAATACTGATTGAAGCTATTTTCCTTCCGCTATGGACTATGCTATTACAGTCTTCGTCGACGCAGTGTGAGGCGTCGCTAATTTGTTTTCATCATCATCATAATCAACCTGTTTTAGTCCACTGCTGGACATAGGCCTTTCCGAAAATAAGCCACTGAGCACGATCTTCGGCTTCTCTTATAACTCTTCTCTTCTTCCGCTCTGTCAGCCATTTTGCGTATATCGTCGCTCCAACTAGCCGGAGGACGTCCTACACTACGTTCGCCGCAGTGCTTATTAGTTTATAACGTAAATTCTGATCCTGATTATACATAATGGCCAAGTTAGTTGCGTGGATAAGAAAGACAGTGTCTACGGAGCATCACTCAACCTAGGTCACTATACCTATATCACCTCTGTACTTGTCACGTGTAATCTAGCTAATGACCCGTAACTTTCCATGTAGAAAAAAGCCATAAAGCAACAAAATGTTCCGTCAACGTTCTGAGTCGATCCATCACAGCTTTGTCGCTGTTTCGTCTCGGTCCGTTTTCCCCCGGTTCTAAGTCCATACGCCCTGGCAATATTCTTGAAAAGGCACTCACAACCTGCAATCCATCCAGCAGTTTTCAAGTAGGTATACGATTAACAAACAACTACAGATTTGTATTCATCGACGTATGGTGGTGTTCTTCCAAATTTATTTTATGATAAGAGTCTGTCGCCAAGCACCTATATATCGGGGTTTACCGGTAGCCCTACTTACAAGCCAGTTCTCAGTACCTCAGTAGCGTAACGTTACCTTCGACCACATCGTCACTTAACATCAGGTGAGTTGTGATCCAACGCTACCCTGTAAGAAAGATAAAATAAATTAAAAAAGTGTATTAGGTAGATCAAGAACTGAGTTATCCGGCAAAAGGTAGTTAATTTTGTTTTGGTCTTTGAAGACATCTTTATCTGTGTCCGAGGGTGTATAAAACACTGCCAGTGACATGGGTGCAAGACAGTTCTTAAACAAAGAGTCTGATAGTTTCGGACTATCAGACCTTCAATTTAGATTAATGGTGTTAAAATCGAATGCTCTCCGGGTAGGGTCACAATTGGGATCCTTCGCGCTGGATATTAAATGAGGATTTATTGCTGATAGGTTATCGGACTGTCACTGTCGGTTTTGTTTGTATTTCTATTTATTTCTGTCTGCAGCGGAGAATTATCCACCTACTTTGGTATAATCTTGGTGATATTATTTTTGAAAATGACTTTAATGTTAGATAGGTTAGCTGCGATTAGACAACCGCCGCAGGCGACTAGGAGGAAACTTTATGCCAATCTAGGAGTAAAGAAAACGTTAAAAATTGTTTTAAATAAAAGAGGTAGCTTGATGACCGAGTGTTGAATAGCTTAATTTGCAGTTCGAATTAAGAAGTTCTTGTTATTTATAGAAAAGTAAAAAAAACGGCTGAAAACCATTTTTTTAAGGAACATTCCCCCCCAAGTAATTAACTTACGTTTTTGTCTTTTGTCCATTCCTGAAATTAAATAGAAAAAATGTTTTAAATAACCCCAATTATCAGCTTAACCTCGGTCTTTTCCTTTTAATAAAAGCATATATAAATTTTCTTTTGTTTAGTGAGTCAGGCCCGTTGTTTAAAAAGCAATCGATTTCACCTAGCATTGAAAAGCTTTTTTTTAATACATGCTGCGTTGCATGTTTTGATCAGTATCAAACCTTCTTTGACAAAAGAACACAAATTGTAGCCTGTACTCCCACTACTCTATGACAGTTGGCATAAGTTCAAGCGATTTATCATTTGCATTTCTTTTAGTACAATAATGTAGGCCATTGTTGGGTTCAAAGAATTCCATTGTTTATTTTGTAGGAATACTTACAATATACTCAATACATAAGTCATAATTACCGTAGGAACTTACTTGGACATGTGCTAAATATAAATTATTAGTAATAAATACTACGCTGAATCTTTTAAATATAAACCTAACCTAACCTATTCTCTAATTATATGGACCAGCCTTTTCATAAAAATTCTCAATAGCTACATTACTCTGATTGAGAAAACTGTTTCCAAACATGTCCGTTAAAGACGAAATTTTTTTCACCGGGTCGTACATCAAAAGAGTGAGCGACAGATTTTCCATCTAAAAAGGTCTGGTTCAAATTTATCTTAGCTCCATCGACCCAGTAAATTGTCGTCTTAGCATCAGTCGGTATAGTAACTTGAGGAAACCATTTATTTGCGTTTAGTCTGTACTAGGCTTGTATTATATTATGCAAACGAGTTTTCATTCGGGCCGGAGATTTTGGAACGAAAATGGAAACCTTCAGCAATCTTACAGAGTAGACGAATCAAACGAGCCCGAACGTCAATATTGCTTTTTCATGTTCGTTTACTGGAATATTTGCGTCTTTAGTTGAAACTATATCGCGAATCGGGAATACGATCTAAAGATGTTATGTTACTTGAGTAAAAGCTTAGATTTTCAAAGAGTAGAGCTAAATAAAGAAGGCACCAATGCCGATTTCACGATGGTCAACAATCTGTTTGTCGACCCTATGAAAGATAAAACTTTGATATTTGTATACACGAAATGAAACTGACACCATGGTCTTTAAAGCCTCAAAAGTGCAAACATGATTATGAATAAAAAACCTCTGAAACAGTACAAAGAAACCTGGCACACGATACTTGTCTTCAAGTAATTAATCAATCTTAATTCTATGCAGTTTTAAATAACATCTTTCCGACTCTCTTTTCACTCACAGCAGTGTATCTTAAGTGAATACTTATTTGTATATTCAACCTACACAACACAACTAGGTAAATACGGTTATACCTACATACGAACTATCAATTTATCAATATCTAATTAGGTGACATAGTTTGGGATAGAGTTAACAAATAGATTTGTTTTCTTACCTTAACTTAATAAGTAGGTATAATAAACATAAAACGAAAGTACGATCACATATTTGGGTCTAATTGAGGTGACATTAAAATTTCAAAGCATGTCTAATGCGGACCCACAAAAACGTGACAAAAGACTTGAACGTGAGTGGGTTGATGACGGGGAAAGGAAAACCGCGGAAACTGAAGTGTGATTTATGTTGTCTTTTAAAGAATATTTTCGGAACTAGAGAGAATTTGACGCGAATGGCTTTTTAAGCTCGGGCATAAATAAAACAAACGCCGTAACAGTATTTTTGCACGCGGAACTAAATCTAGAATTATTGACCATATTGGCTGCGCTCCGCTATTTCAGCGCGTGGAAATTCCCACGGGAACCATTTATTTTTCTACGATAAAAAGTAGCTTATATCACTCTCCGGCCCATATACTATTTCTATGCAAACAATCACGTCGACCCGTTGAACGAAAGAAGGACAAACCAACAGACTTTGTTTTGCATTTATATAAATGTTAGCATTATGTTGAGAAGATAATTATGAAGTTTGAAACTTTAAGCCATCGTGGACGCAGAAATAATTTTGCTAACAACTCAGCCCCACATAATAGATTCGCTCGTGGGCTCATTTAGCATACTAGTGCCACTTCTGATAATGCTGGCTCATACACATGCCCTCTATCATGCTCATGGTCTCTAACTACTCTCCGAAATGGCGAAGATAAAAGATGAGTGTACCCAACATAAACATCAATGATAAATTAAGTAACAATACAAATAAATTTAAAAACTAGAACATCAATGATAAATTAAGTGTCACAAAGGGTGGTTTTATCCTGAAAGATTTTTTTTCCAGATAACCTAAAAAAATTGGACATAATCTTTGACTACAAGAACTTTTCTGTCACTTATCTGTCGCCAAGCACCTATCGGTGTGTTCCGGCAGCTTCACTTGAGAGTCAGTTCCCAGTCCAGGTGTAGCGTGGCGCCATCCTCGACCACATCGTCACTTATCATCAGGTGACTTGTGGTCAAACGCTACCCTGTAAATAGTAAAAAAAAAAAAAAACTTTTACTGAGTGTAGGAATAAATGTAATGTACCAAATTTAATTTTCATTCATCACCATCAGCTTTTTCATTCCTACTGCTGGGACTCTGGCCTTCTCTCAGAGAGAGAGTACGGGCCGTAATCTACCACGCTGATTTTTCGTTATTTCTATATATATACATATAAACGATATCTTACAAAGAAACAGTACTATAATAAATGAGTACAATACAGAGAGAAGAGAGGAAAGGTATTCACTACATCACTGAATAGATATCACATTATAATGGATGTTGAGTATGAATGGGCTCGTCTTTATCGACGAGCTTCACTGCACTGCATTGAAAAGGTATTGTAATATTGGTTCTTTACCAAAAAGTATATATAATGCGGGTTAACCATATCAACCTATCGATGTTTTAAAA
This sequence comes from Opisthograptis luteolata, assembly GCA_931315375.2. Classification (NCBI taxonomy): domain Eukaryota; kingdom Metazoa; phylum Arthropoda; class Insecta; order Lepidoptera; family Geometridae; genus Opisthograptis; species Opisthograptis luteolata. The sequence goes on along the minus strand of OV928049.1, from coordinate 7,777,063 downwards.
AAGAAAGGTGGTTATAAGTCCCAAGAAGGAGACAAATTGGCGTGCGTAAAGAGTATCTATAGAAACGAATTCCTTTGTTTCAAAATTTGTGATTTTCTGCTACGGCTTTTCTTCCCCTCACATGTGTATAAATTTCCTAGGATTTGTATACAATTCCTAGATTTCATACGTTTCCGGTAACATCTATACTAACATTATAAAGATGAAATATTTGTATCTGGGTATGTTTGTAACGAATAAACTCAAAAACTTTTGAACCGATTTCAAACATTCTTTCACCATTAGAATGCTACATTATCCCCGAGTAACATAGGCTATATTTATAACTAGAAAAAAATATGGGATCCCTACTAAAAATTCAATAATGTAACCCAAGGTGTAAAAAAATTGGCCATGATTCATAACATGTCTTTCATCGCATGCGCTGCGGAAACTATTGATTACTTATAGAACAATGTCCAATTATCCACCCGTGTGAAGCTGGGATGACGAACTACCATCCGTCAGTAATTAATCTATTGCTAAGAAGCTAAGCACCTGTCGAGAGAGCCACTACCCGTTCCAGGCGTAGCGTGGTTCCATTTCCACTACAATGTCACTTCATCATTATCAGCCTTTCACGTTCCCACTGCTGGGACTCTGGCCTTCTCTCAGAGAGAGAGTATGGGCTGTAATCTACCACGCTGGCCCAGTACGGGTTGGTAGATGTCGCATGCCCTTGAATGTTGCAGTTCTTGGGCATGCCGGTTTCCTCACGATGTTTTCCTTCACCGTTTTGAGCGATGGCAAATCCGCACATAACTTATTAAGTCATAGGTGCAGGGCCGAGAGGATTCGAACTCGGTGTCGGCGTCTTGTAAGTCGCACGCCTAACCGTTCGGCCACCATCGCTCACTTAACACACATGTAAATAAAACGAGAATCTCGTAAAGGTCGAGAAGGACAAGCTCAGGAAGTTGACCTTGTCTTGATTTGCGAGGTCATCGCTATGTGGTGGGATGTTGACTCGACGATCATTGTCCCGTCCTGATAGTCGTTTCGGCGAACGGACTTATAGCAAAGAGTCTCGACCAACATCAAAAGAGGCTCTCGCTTGGATCAAGGGCCATGCAGATGTAGCAGCCAGTTCACCTTGATAAGGCACGTATTGTCAGAAGGTTCCTCAATGTGCAGCCCTAAAAACCAGTATCTTGGGTTTTGCTCCACTACACTTTCATCGATATAATCTAGATTTAGGTTTTTTCCGTACTGTTATAAAATAAATACTGATCACACCAAGTAGGTAGGTACATAAACATATAGATCGCTGAATGAGCATATAAGTATAAGATTAGGAATTAATGTAAGAGAGAGGGTTGAGTTGAGTGTAGTTAAGTCGGGAAACACAAAAAATATAATTTAATCTATTTACAGATAAAGTGGTTGTTGAAAACTTAGTTTTAAAAACGAAAATAAATATAGACAACAGCAACATATGAATATATACATATATATCATGCATATATTATATCTTTATATAATCGCAGTCAGCAGTCGAATATTTTTATCATAAATTGCAATGTTATTTGATAGCTTTATGATGTTTTTAAAGTGCTTCTTTTATTATCTGTTGTTTACGTTTTATGTTTTTGGGATTTATTGCAATGATTATTATGTGATATATTACTTTTGCCGCAGTTGTAAACAACGAATTTTTTATCTTACTTAGTTCAAGACTTAACTTTTACCCTAATACTCTGCCCGTTCTTTATATACTCTTCATATGTTCCAAGCTGAAGATAATGGGCATAGACTTTCTGCCATCTTTTTTATGGTAAATCTATTTTTTCAGTTGTTTCTTAGGTATACTTTCAGCAGCTACAAATATCAAATCCCTCCTAGACACACATACCTAAACTAAGATAAGCAAAAGCTTTGTGAATTCTTCTGACGTCTTTTCAGGTACCTAGACTGAAGGTGGGAAATCAAAGTAACTCGTACCTTCCTACTTCAATACTATAACATGGACTTAGAGTTTTTATTACAATTTATTTATTTCTTCAAATTACCTATATGCTTGTTCAGCTATATTTTTTCTTTTTCATTTGCTGGTATAGAGCAGTCCATCGCCAAGCACCTGTCGGTGTGTTCCGGTACGCTCAGACCGGTACCCTCACCTGAGAGTCAGTTGCCAATCTATGGCGCCACCTTCATCACGTGACTTCTGTTCTATTAAAACTCTAACCCTGTATAACATAAAAAATAAATAATATTTCAGAATCTTTTCATTCCGTTCCTTACAAAGGTTCGTTAGAAGCTGCTAAATTAACTTCAAATGAAGCTCTTACAGCTTCTGAAGATTTGTTTTGCAAATTTACGAATAACTGAAGCAAAATAAATTGAATTTCTGTTTTAAGATTAACATGTCAGATTTTGAACCTGTGAACTTTTGGATTTGCTCTCTCTGGGTGAATGGTTAGGTCGAGTTTCAGTCAAAGAGAATATGTAAAACAACATGTTCGCTCTATGCCATTGGTCTAAAAAAAAGCCCATACCTCTACCTGCTGATAACTATGTTTGTGAATCTCAATATTTTTTGTTCAACAGCTCAAAATCTCGCAAATCTTTCGAACATTGAAAGGCACTCTGAATTATGTCTCATTCCCAGGATGATTCCAAACCTAATAATACCTAATGGAATTGTCGTTATTTTTTATCACGAGCTAATGCGAGTTGGGCACGGTTCCTGAGGCTAAACCCCCACCGGGACTACTAAGCGACTGAAATTATGGCTACAGGTAATGCCAACAACCGTTGGGGTAGACGTGTTCTTGAGTGGAGACTTGACAAACGTAGGGTGCCCCCAACTAGGTGGAGCGATGACTTGTGCCCATATGACTGGCAGCAGTTGGATGAGACAAAAACCGGGCTCAGTAGCGTATCTTGTGAGAGTCGATGTCCAGGAGTTAACTGACACAGCCTGATGATGAATCACAGTAAATAAGAAAAGACTATTCCAGTCAGTCGTATCCTAGACTGAAACCTGGAAACTTAACATTTTTAAGTTCGTATAACCTAGCTAGCTGATTGGATTGGATTCCGTGCGTAGCTCGTAGCATAGACTCTGCAACTACAGTTATGGCCAAAACATAATTAATTTCGTTTACGAAAATCGTTAAGAAGTAAGTAGTGTGCAAACATTACATCGGAGGGTGAGGTTCCCAATGAAATTAAAAAACACCCTGAGATACAAGATGATAAATCTGTTTGTGTCCTGTAATTTCATTGGGAACCTCACCCTCCGATGTAATGTTTGCACACTACTTACTTCTTAACGATTAGAATTTTAAAATGTAGAAGGAACTAGCTAGCGACTTCGTCGTCTCGTTGTCAGTTCATCAGTTGCATAATAAAATCATAACGTTGTTATCGCGACAAGACAATTGCGACATGACATAAAATATATAGCTTAAAAAACTAAAAATCATTTTTTTAACGCACTCAAAAATATAAAATAATTAAATTTACTTGTATTAGTTACTATTTTATGGTTAATTCAAAAAGTGTGGAGCGCTTTTTCGTTACTTATAATTATTAATTACCCAGTTAAAGACGCGAGATACAAAGTTTCAAGGCGGTAGGTTAAAATAGACTTCTTCTAAGATTTGATTACATTGTTAGTTAGATACAAGTGAAGCTAAGCTTTTGTTATTTATATCCCACTTCTCTTTTCTCAGTAAAAGCCTATTACAAAAGTGAAGCAAATAAAAGTGTTTTAAAAAAGTCATTGGATTTGCCATCATCAAAAATAACTATGACTTTTAGACCCGGTGCCTTTTAGTCCACACGTAATAAAAAGCTAGCCGATCGTTGTTAGGATGTAAGGGAGCGATTACCCGACGATAATAAGGTGGTCCGAGACGGTTGTCCGACTTGAAAAAAACTTGTACCTGCCTTGTCTTAATGAAGGTCGCTCGGGAACAAATTATTACCTACGTTTAGGGTTGTCGAACAGAAACAAATGAAGAGATTGCCGAGGTTCGGTCCAACAGAAAAATGACGGTGATTTGGCGAACTAGAGACGAGACATTTTGAGGACATGAGACGGTAACATGTCTATTTATGATAATAGCAACTGATATTGACTGATATTGAAAACAGATTTAGATAACTTACTACTACTTCGGTTACTTTCTCCCCTAGCTCTTAATTGATTGAATTAATGTGAAAACGATTATCCGTGTCTTATTTTTAACCTAACGAGCAATTAATATTCAGATAAGATGCTAATGTTTATTTTAGACATGTCTTCTATTTTGGTTTCGCACATTACTATTCAGTATTGGAGTCAACTTTCAGCGTGGGTAAATTTTGGCAAATTAATTCCAAGAATTATTAGCACATCCTAGTGTCTTATTCAACAGAAAACAAAGTTTACACAAAGGAACATTCGCAAGCAACACAGTTTACGCAAATTAGCGCAATTACATTCTACTTCGTTAAAATATGCACTGAAAGTTACAACGCAAACCAACTTCCGCGAGTTTTATTGCGGATAAACACACCACCTTATAAAAGTCAGAAAAGTATCTCGTCTATCATTTCGTGCGGCAAAGCTTTCCCCGCTTTGAATTCAAATATTCAGTAAAAATGTTTTTGGTATCGCGGAGATTTCGCTTTGGCAACCCTAACTCCGGATGTGGTATGGTATCATACAATTTTAACATGGCAATACGCAAAACAAAAGTCCAGTTTTGTTTGCTTGGCAAATTACGTGCTTCGGTGGCGAAAGGAAGAGACAGAATTTCATAATGTTCTGCTTTGATTAAAATTACTTTCTCATAGTAAAAGAGGCTTTTACGGACACTATTATCTCCATAACAAGTGTTTCCTATGTCATTCGTGTTTGTATTAGTATATTATTATTATGGTTTTATTTAAAAAAAAAACAGTATGACGTTAACAAGCAGTTGTCCAAATGCATAATATATGAGTGATCAACGAGTTGGCGATGGCGCCAACTTTTGACAATTCATAGACCGTTTTTGGGCTCTCTACCTGAAAAAGACGACCTAAATTTTTTTTATGTAATTATGTATATTAATTTAACTTTTAAAATCATTAGAGTTTTGAGGTACTTCAGTGTTTGTTTTGTAAGTTTTATTTATGTTTGAAAAATCAAAACCAGTAACAAAACTAGGTTTACTGAAGTTACTTTTGCGATGCTAAGTAAATCAGGGTCTTGACATCCCATAATAGTAAATTTTTACAATATATTATATTGGTGTTGCTATCCTGTTATAATGTAGCTAATTTTGTATCCATATCATTCTGTTTTTTATGACGGCAACCAGAGTAAAATCGTTTTATGTTAAGACTTCAAATTATCGAATGGAAGCAATGTGTCAGCTTTGTAAAATAAACTCTTTACCTAGATTCATTTTTAAACACAAGTTCCTTGTCAAAGTGAAATAGAAATAGCCAACAACGATTTATTTTTTAATTAATGGCACATTTTTTGTTGCATTCCACGATATTTCCAGACTTAGAATTGTAATAAAATGCTACAACTGCTAAGCTTTATTACTTTCTTTTTTGTTACATAAATCCAGAAGAAATAACAATTTATTCTTGATACTATATAATTGTAAATCTATCTCGTAAATTCCTAGCCCTAACTCCGTTCACCGGTCCTGACTGATTCACTGAGCCTCAGAGGTGATAAACATGAACTTTTTAGGGTAGCTTCCTCAAGGACGCACTAAGAAAGTATTTCTTGAAAATAACCTCTAAAGGGATCGAATGGGATTTCAAAGTTTGTATAGAAAAGTATCAACATCCACGCAGACAAAATCATGGGGTAGGTCACTAGTTTAGTAGTACATATATTTAAATACCGAGTTGCGCGTATGTGTTAATCCAGAGTATAAGCTATCTCCATTCCAATTTTAATCAAAATCGGTTAAGTAGTTACGGTGATACGTGGTAACAAACATTTACACACACACACACACACACACACACACACACACACACACACACACACACACACACACACACACACACACACACACACACACACACACACACACACACACACACACACACACACACACACACACGCGCGCACACAACCTTTGCAATTTGCAATCTAAAATACATATTAGTAGGATTAAGGAAATAATAGTTTGACCCTTCCTTGCATATTTTGCCTGTAAGGTACGTCTCAAAAGCTCTGCCTAGTATTTCTTAGCCAAAGTTTGTTGTACCTATATTCTGTGACGCGACTAACATAATCTGTATTCGGGTTAATAAGCTTATTAATTAATGTATTACCTCGTTAACGTAACGTTGGACTTGTTAACATCAAGGGTAATCCATACTTTTAACAAAAATTGCTGCGTCCCGCGGTTCGTCTGTTAGTGGTTTTCCCGCACGAATCTTCTTCGGTATAAAAAGTACCCTAAGTGTTAATCTAGAGTTTAGGCTGTAAGCGTTCAACAAACCACTCAAACTTTCACATTTAATTTTATAATATTAATAGGATATTGTGGATATATCGAAATATATATATTGCCTGCGATTTCACTCACGACTACACTCACTATAAGTTCATTAGATACCTTGAAATTCCAGCACTCACCCCGCGGTAGGTCGCACGCCATAATAAGAACATTTGAAACAATCTGCTTCTACTTTTTTTGTTCATCTTTTTTTATTAGCTCGGCTGTTGCCGTCTTCGTTTATTCCTTTCGTTACGTCTCGAGCTTTTGTTTTCGGATGATTTGTATCTGTATTAGTAGCCTTCGTTAATTTAGCTTTGGTTTAAGATTTCTGATACGATGTTAATTTATTTCTGCTCGGTTGTGTAATATCCAAATAGCAATCTCCGCGTAAGTAGACATAGATTTGTTGTCTGTAAAAAAGAGCAAGTCCATTGCTTGATGAAGGTAAGCGTCACGCTAGCCCACCACAGTTCTGTGTTCTAAATTTTGAACTTCAACAGTCAAAATTCTGCACACCATTGCAGTGCGCTCGTCAATGAAAGGAAATCACCGGTCGGGCGTTTCTTGCCTGTTCTTTTGCCGGCGTAATTAGATTCGAACAAGCGTAGATAGTTTTAAGTTTGACATTTGAAGGTGATCTCACCAAATAAATATATTTAGACTTTAACTTTGAGCCTGAGATGTTAGAGGTTTAATTACATTAAACTTTGAGCCTGATATAATTCATTTCATCTCTCTACGCCCTGCAATTTCATTGAAATGATTTATCTTCAACCGGAACAAAGTAATGTTTGCACACTACTGCTGTACTTTTGTAAACAATTTATTTCTGACATTTAAAATATTTTACCAACAAATTGATTATTTAGATTATTCTGGATGTTGATTAACTGGCAAAGGTGTGGTACTTCCCGAGGCAAACTCTGCCAAAGAGTCCTACCTCTACAACAAATTACTTGGTTTACCTTTGTAGCGGTTACCTTAGAGCTAAACAACTCGACGTTTGAAGCTAAGAGAGCTCTATTATCGCATGATGAAGTTGAAATACTGAACCACTTACCATGTTTTTAATATCTTACTAATATTATAAATGCGAAAGTTTGTATGTATGGATGGATGGATGGATGTATGTTTGTTACTCTTTCACGCAAAAACTACCGAACGGATCTAAATGAAATTTGGAATGGAGATAGCTTATACTCTGGATTAACGCATAGGCTACGTTTTATCACGGAAAAGGGGTTTGCGGGATAAAGGGAAGTCGCGGGTGAAACCGCGGGCCGCAACTAGTAACAAATAATTAGAAACAAAATTTAATCAGAGAGTAAAAGTGACATGTCCACATAACATAAATTCCAATCAAGGATGGATTAAATATTTAAATCTAGTTATTACCTACCTGGAATGTAGCTACCTAATTATTACTTCAATATTTCAAAGCATTTAATTAATCCTCGAGAATACTCTCATTAATGCTTAGTTATTAACCCCATAGAGACAGAAAATTACATACCAGGTTTAATATATAAAGAGCCATGTTGAATATTAATTAAATAGATGCCTCATAATTTTCTTGTAAACAGAGAGCAGGATTAATTAAAAGTTGTGTGAAGGTATACGCACCTTTGTAGGGAGTTCCGTAGAGGTTTTTAATATCGTTGACGTTCCTTATTTCCCGGTAGATCGTTCGAGGCATCAAAGAACTTATTTGGGTCAAAAGCAAAAAGGAAAGGTCGTAACAAATAGTCATAACGCGATGGTTATAAATCTTAATAAATGAGGCAATATTATAATCAACTAGCTACGCCCTGCGGTTATGGATTTCCTGTTGTACCGCAGGAATTTTCCGGGATAAAAAGTATAAGCTGCCTCCATTCCAAAAACTCAAATCTTTAATAAGAAATCACGATATTTGTAAAAAAAGTCTGAGAAGAATGAGACGACTGGCTGCTGAATCAGCTTACGCTGGCTAAACGGTTTGTTTAGAGTTGATGTCATGTTTGAAAGAAATGTAAACTTCCAGTAGGCCTATAAAAAAGTCTAGTTTTCAGCGACGTCGGAGCGGGTCGCTGTGCTGGGATTCAATAAAAAATTACAGGCGAATGTTTGGTTTTGAAACCATTTTGATGGATTACGTAATTCCGTTCCGACATCCTAGCGCAGAACATATAGTTACAAACATAGTTATCAGATACTAAAATACTGCATTATTCCTACCTCGTACTATCGACATCATTCGGTTACCAATTTATGTTCACGAGGTAAACAGCATAAATTGGATCGAGAACGAAGTTACCAATTCAATAGCTCTAATATACCTACTCTAAATGATTCAAAATTGAATTTCGTCTGAAGCAGTGTAACAGTAGATAGAAGAGGAGAGATTGTCTGAGCTGAGCCAGAGGTTAGACAAAAGGGACGTAACAAGTACTGCTAGCGCCAGATATGAATGCATTTCTGCTATAAGACAGTATATAGGGTAGCAACAAGCCTCGAACGACAATGTAGACTATACCTAAGACAGTATTGAGTATGTATTTTTACATATTGGGAATTGATTGTCGCATAGTTTTCAATTAACGCTGAGTATTGTGTGTTTCTCTTCCCACTTAACTATAGACCATCATAAACATAGCACTGAAACCGTAACTTAGTTGTAGAAAATTTTCTAATGCTCACCTTGTTAGCCACCAATCCATGTGTAGCGTGGACCTTTGATCACATCATCATTTAACATCAGGAGACGTGTGGTCAAAAATTAACTTGTAACCCGTAGGAAGTAAAGAATAAATAAATCTAAAAGTATGAATATTTCACGACAAAATTGTTAAGCTTTGCTTTTGTACTTTGTAAATAAAAATATGAAGCAGAACAGCAGAGTTACCGTAGTTTTTGTATAGACTTTGATAGTCGAAAGGTGAAATTGTTGGAGGCGGCAGCTGGACAAAAGGGGCGTCAGTGACAAGGAGCGCTAGCACCACTGCGCCAAATATAATTGCATTTCTGCCATGATGCAGTAAAGCAGTATCTAAAGTTCGAATAATTTACATTTTTAGTCCTTAAAAAACGACTCCACTGAGACCACGCAACATCGTAAGTTTACGAGGAATCAGATGTTTTTTGCATTATTCTTTTTGTATGCATAACTGTGGAAGATTGAAAATTTGTGCAAAATTAAGGGCAAACCTAAGTATAAAGGACTTGAAACTAGCTTCAGATATTATGGTATATTTCCGCTGTACCCACCTACCCGACCCGTTTACACCACTGGTGTCACTGTCAAAAACTTCTTTGTCATCAACCACAGCCTGAGTCAGTCCACTTCTGGATAAGGGCCTCTCCCAAGGAACACCACTGCCGGTCCTCAGCTCTTTTTATCCAAATACTGCCAGCCACTCAGCGTAAGTTGCGTAAGTCATAAATAGCCAGTTTTAGCGTTGGCGAGCCAAATGTGGACTTCGTCGGTTTAAAGCAGGGGCTCCCTAGTTTATTTTGTCTACTGCCCACTTGGAGAATAAATCATTTTAGCGTAATAAAGCCTCTACACAACCCCGCCTATTTTTTATTCTGGGTCTTTTACCTTAAGGCCCACAAGGGGGCATTATCGCCCACTTTGGGAAAGGCTGGTTTAAAGCACTCTTACACACTCTTACACATAGCTCTAGGTAGCCTGAAACGTTTGTTCAGGCCTTAACTCCAAAGCCGGAATTATTCACGAGACGCGGACGTTGCCAACTGGAAAATGTGGCGGATTCTCACAGAAATCGCGGCTGATGTTAGCTTTAAAAAGTTTTGCTTTACGTGGGCATTTATCTTGGTTTGTGTTGCATCTCTAGTTTTTCTTTGGTCTACGTTTTCGTATTTGCATTGCAAAATTTGTTTATCAACCATATATTTTTCTGTGGTGGTCGTAATTACTACCACGTTGATAAGCCGTTAGGCTAGGTTGTTATTTTATGTTTACGACTTTTCGTGTGACTCTTTAATTACCAGTACAGAGCGGTAAATGTTCAGTACATTTTACTGCGTTCTTTAGTTTTGTTTAAGATTGTAAAATTTCGGAGCGCATCGTTTAATTTTATGATTTAAATTTTTGCAACAGAATTACTACAATTACGTCGTCCTATTATACTCTCGAAAGCGACCATACATATGATACATAACCTAAGGATTTTTTTTTGTAATGAAGAAACATTTTAGAGCTGTTTTTAACGTCACCTGTGTAAAGTATCATGACAAGTATTTTATTTTTACTTTTGATTTTGATAAAATATAGTTAGTATGCCTATTCTCATTCTGAAAGAGCGTTTATTAGTTCGTCGTTCTTCCACACAGTAACGTAGCAACGAATTGTCGTGTTTATACCAACTGCGAAAGAAGGAGGGTTATGTTTTCGAGTGTATGTATGTATATTTCTTTGGCACGGCTTGTAGCCTGAATGGCTTGACGGACTTTAACATATGAGGTGTCATTAGATTCGTCTTTGTTGTGGGAGTGACATACGGTACTTTATTTAGACGCAATCGGGATTTTTGTTCCTTTTGTAATGTATAATCTTATTTTGAAAATCTTAATGGGCCAGACTCCTTTCTAGTACCTAAGTTTAATATCTGCGTGTTATATATATGAGGTGCTAAGGTGAGAACTAACACGTGTTAAGTTTGTAGTCACACGTGCGTTAGACGTTGGCGTCTGTTAACCTGCGGTACCGTTAATTAATTAACGCAGCTCTATAGTTCTATGAGCCGTACATTTGTGGTGAATGAAGCTTTAGATTAGAGCCATCGATAGGCTAATCATTTATACAGTTGAAGTTCATTTGATATACAAAGTGATATATAAAGCCTACCAAACTCAATTGACTTTCTGCATAAATCAATTCGATAACCTGCATGTAAATTTGCAGCTCTTTAAATAATAAATAATATGACTAAAATCGTTAACCAATAGCTAACGGCTAGTTTCAATACCATATCTATCCACGGTTTGCCCTACTAGAGATAGAAATTTGACATTACTTCTATGGAGCTTGTGTCAAATTTCTATCTCAGGTAGGGCAAACCATGGATAGACAAGTTATCGAAACCGGCCGTAAAATGTATAGAAATTTATCATGTTTTAGGTCATCAGCGGGCATAGTTAAGATTACATTTCTTTTTCTACAATCATTAAGCCTTGTGACATTTAGTTTGAACTTTTTTTTACTACTTACAGGGTAGCGTTTGACCACATGTCACCTGATGTTAAGTTACGATGTGGTCTAAGATGGCGCCACGCTACACCTGTACTGGGAACTGGCTCTCAAGTGAGGCTGCCGGAATACAGCGATAGGTGCTTGGCGACAGATTCTTAACTTGAGGGTGCAAACTAGCCAGGCGAGCACTAGAAAATGCCCTACCACCAAGCTATGGTTTCATCACGATGTTTTCCTTCACGGAAAGCTCAAGCTCATTGTAGGTTTCGAACCCACATCCTACGGATCGCAAGTCGACATCACTACCACTGAGCTTACTGAGATATCATCGCTATAAACTTGTGATAATGCGTCTTGACTACCATTTTGCATGGATATAGCAATTGTCATTGTAGACTTGTGTTCTGATAACGTGACTTAACGTTGAATAATAAATAAATAAAATAAATATCGGGGACAATTGCACACACAAATTGACATATCCCCAAATTAAGCTCGAAACTTGTGTTATGGCTACTAGACAACGATATACCATACTTATATAGAGAATGTATAGAAATTATAATGTCAGTGTTATAAGTACATTGTTTGGTTTTCTATTAGCGATAACGATTGTACTCGCAGAATGCCTCTAGGCGCGCTTTCAGACTACAATAATTTTCTCATCGATAGTTTTATCCTGTCTTTAGATTGTAACGTAAAAATCAGTCGTATAAAATCAGACGGTGAAGGAAAACATCGTGAGGAAACCGGCATGTCCAAGAACTGCAACATTCAAAGGCATGCGACATCTACCAACCCGCACTGGGCCAGCGTGGTAGATTACGGCCCATAATCTCTTTCTCTGAGAGAAGGCCAGAGTCCCAGCTGTGGGAACGTGTAAGGCTGATAATGATGATGATGATAAAATCAGAGGTATTTTCCTCTTTCCCTTCGTATCGCCCATGCAGGCTAACGAACTGTGGCTAGATAGATTCGTTTCGACATTCCACGTGTCATAGGGTATATAAACGTCATAGCAACCACGAATACGGCAAGGTCGCCATGAAATCGGATATTTCTCAGAATGCGTAGGTAACAACGACGTTACTGCTTATGAAAAAGCCCATAATCATGTTTCGCTCTAGAATTGAATCTTTCGTTCACTCCTGTCTGTACTCACAATCGAGTCGGTTTCGTATAGTAATAATACAATTACTCCGCCTATACACTCTGTTGGCGTATATGTCAATTTATATTATTGCTAGCTATATCTCGCGGTTTCACCTGAGCAGACTACAGTTTATCGCAATAGAAAGTATCCTGTGTCCTTCCCTAGGGTTTCAACTATGTCCATACCAAATTTCATCCAGATCAGTGTTATAATTTTAAGTATTTCCGAAACAAACAAACAATCAAATCTTCAAAGAGGTAATGTCGCCAGTCTCTTGGGCACTCTACCTGCAGGCAGCGACCTAAATCAGGTATTTTATTTGTAGATGTTTAGTTTTATATAGATAGTTTAGCTTTAATATTTAGTTTAATTTTTTTATCCAATTGTATATATTTGATTTGTTGTATACAATATAAATTTGTTCACAATTAAATTAGAATTACAATCAAATATTTACTTTTTATCTATTTGTACAAATCGATACATCCTTGGCGGTCGATTCTGAACTTGAAGGTGGTAAGTGGTATCTAACCTGGATATGGTCTAGTCACTGTATAGCATTACCCAACAATGTCCTTTCAAGGCTCAATCATTAGTTGACTAATTGATCTAGGTATAATATCGTGTGGCTAAATTGTAATGTAATTTGATATACCGCAGTTTGCACACCATTTAGCTTAATATATTCTTATTGTTATTTATTATACTATAATTATGTTAATATAGACGTGTTTTTCGTATAATAAGAGTAATTCAAGTAGCTACTAAACATCTGGTAATCGTAGTTTTATATTTTTGCTGATATTTTTGACATAGCTCGGCATTGTGCAGGAAGACGGTCAAACTCAGGTCTATTTAAATTAAATAAATAACAACTAGCTACCCGCCCCGGCTTCGCACGGGTGGTGTTCCTAATGAAAACAATTTTGTTAAGTTACCAAGTACGGTCAACGACAAAAGTCGCTGAACAATCACACTTTTTTCTATTATACTCATCATCTTAGACACCAATTTTTGACCTCATCATCACCTAAAATCAGGTGTGTTATGTTGTGTTTAAAATGATACTAAAATGTAAAAAAAACAAGAATAATTACTGATTTGGCAGTTTATATTTGGAAAATCGAGAATGATCAGCTACTTTTGTCGCTGACTTTACGTTGTAAAAAAAAAACAAACATTACTGATCTAATACGCATTCGGAAAATCGAGTATGATCAGCTACTTTTGTCGCTGACTGATGCCGTGCCGTGACCAAGGGAAATAGGGATTCATTTTTATATATATATAAGAGACTTACCAGATTCATACTCTGAAATGTTTCCTAGAACGTACACAAAATATGCCATATACAATATCTCTTACAACCTTTAATTCAATTTCGGTCTGATTACCTCGAAATTAGAGTCATTATTATCTAAAGAAAGCTAAATATTAACTACATATTATATAGTCTCTTGAGCAAAAGACTAACTATACATGTAGTCTTTTGTTCATATAGTTAATAGTCTGTTGCTAAGGGTAGGAAGGGCTTAATTAATCCACCTTTAGTAAATCTGGCAATATTCTCCAATTTATGTGCTGTCACCAGGTTTACTGATTAGATTATGCACGGATATTGGGTACCATTAGATATTTAGTTGAATGTCTACTAATACCTACTAAACAGATTACCAGATTACTTCCATAACATACTTACAATAAACTTCAACTGCTTGTAATAATCTTCAAATATCTAATTGAAGATTAAATTTTAGTATACCTAGCAATTATAAATTGCAAAACTAACTCTACCTGCCCTACCTACCTACCGCTGAAAATTTTGATGAAATCTGATATGGAGTTTGAATTCTGGGGATGGACATAGGATACTTTTTGACGCGATAAATTTTAGCCTACACTGGTAAAGCTGTGGAGTACAGCTAGCTAAATGTAATGTAATCTTGAAGAAATAAACACACGCACAATTGCACATTATGTAAAGTATTGTACTTAATTCATAGGATACAGGTTATTAAACGCATGAGCATGCCAATATTCAGATGTAAGATCGAGTTTAACGATTTGATAGCCTACTATTAATCATTCTAAGGTTATGTTCTCCATCGAAGATATCACGATGGATGCGTTGTAATAAATAATAAGGCACAAAGTCTTCTCAACACTTTAGTGAAATATCACGTAATGTATATTCGGATGTTTTATATGCCGGCCACATGAGCATTAAAGATTACCTCTCGTACTAAGCAATCATTCAGTTACTTACCACCTATCGGACTTATCACATAATATTGTACTTTATTACTTAGACAGAACAGAACACAACATAACACATATAAGAGAGAGCTTAAAATAAAACGTATCAAAAATCTAATTCAAAACAGACATTCCTTATTCAAATCATTGTTAGTTTCTTTGGCCGCATTGGTCGGTTTTGATTCAGTCTGCGACCCCTGAATCAGCTGTCGAATTATTTACGAAGAAATTTGCAAATATTTCTCCTCCACTGTAAATTATGTCCTCATCAGTTAACGTGGCCTGATATAAACCCGAGGCAGTTTATAGCTGTCATTAATTTGTACTGTGAAATGTGATTGTGTGAGGTCATACGTGACTGTTTGTTTACACATATGCCACTTGCGGATAAAGTTATCGAAACGGCACACTTATTACAAGAAAAACATCCTTCATTTCTAAATACAGATTACGGCGTAATATACGCTTTATATCGACACTCACCGCATAGTTAGTCTGTTTGACCAAACGGCCATCACTTGGATGGGTGACCATTTAGAGGCATTTTCAACTGATCACAACCATGCTTCGGGGGGCACTGTCCCAGCTATATCATTCGAAAAGCTATATCAGAGATCTTAGGGTGGCTTGAAAATCAAAACAACGAGCTGACCACTAGCTAGCTCGTAGGTACGAAAGAAAAAGAAGAACTACACTTATTGGTTCTCTGCACGTTTAAAGGATTATTATTTTTCATGGCAGGCTTACTTACTGCAGAAGCAATAAAATTTCGTGTAAAAAGAAAGTAAACCTACGGTTCAGCCAGCTTTTCCCACAAATCCCAAGTTACGCTTGTTACATCAGAAGTGGGTCCAATTCGGTAACGTTACCTCGTACCTCGCCGCGTGTGGACTTGTAAAGTACGCTCTTGAAGCGATATTTTATATGCAACCTCTACGACCCACGACACGAATATACGATACGCTTTTAGGATTCCGCAACTTTCTCATCCCACATTAATGTTTGTACTACAAATGTTAAAAAATCAGATTTAAAATGCAAATGTTTAGCATTTATTATCTCTTGCATTTACCCAGTCGTCTTGAGTTCTTTACCCTTATGTGAATTTAAACTAATTATAAATAGATAATAAAATGATGGAGAACTTTCTATTTTGAGTAAATGTTCTGGGTAAATATTCGGGCGCCTCTAGGATACCAAAGTTACGTAACAAGAAATAAAACGAAAGTATCTACTATGTAAGTATATACATATATACGAGTATATAGTTAGTCAGAAATCAATAGGAAAGAAGCAAATAAAAAAGTTCGTAGTAGAATGAAAGTTATCATTGATCACGAAAAGTTTTCGTCAAATTTCACTCGTTATTAAACTAGAGACTCAAGTAGGTCTGAAATAAACTTAACAACTGTTGAGTTAACTTCGTTATAACAAGTGATTGATATAGCACATGTTACTGGATCATGTATACTTGAGTTAGATTCATTTTCATGTTTGATTTCTTTCTAGGACTCTAAAGAAATTCTTTTGATTACCTTCAAGATCGAATATCGATTACGTTTTTGCAGAAATTCTTCTATAACGTAGAATAGAATCCAATAACTGATTTTGTTTTGAAAGTGTGTTTGTTTTTTGTACCTGAGTCATTGATATTTCTATCTATATATGTATAAGTATCTATTTGTATATATATAAGTATGTATATCGTTGTCTAGTACCCATAACACAAGTTTCGAGCTTAATTTGAGGCTAGGTCAATTTGTGTGCAATTGTCCCCGATATTTATTTATTTATTTTAAACAATTTCAAAGAGGTTGTCTTACATCCGAAAAACAACAAATTGTATATCATAATGAAGAGTTCATATGGGAAAACCGTATTGCCCTTTCGCTCATTTCTGACATGCAGTAAAACAACCATCGTCTTGTTTGTTGTGGCCTAAACATCATCCGTTTCTCAATTCAAGATAGGCTTACGTTTGACTTCACCCACACTCAACTAACTTTGACAAATTGTGCACATAGACAATGTACGAACCCATAGAGTTAAACATAAACTACTTTTGATCCTAGTAATTAAGTGCAGAGCTACCCGAAAAAGGTCGACCTATACGAGCGGAAACGAGGCGCTGCTGTAGTCCTTCAAAATCATAAAATCCAGAGTCAAAATTATTCAAGGAACTCTCAGCCATTCACGCAGACCCGCTTGACTGGCTAAAGAGTCACTTGAAGGTCTGAGTCGTGCAGGATCATAAGTTCATAACACAGTTTCTTGCCGCGAGAACTAACGAAGTGCTCTCTTGGCAAAGGATGCCAAGCCGGTAACGTGCCGCTTTCAACCGCGAGAGCCCGCCAATGAGGCCCTTGGGCCCAAGAAATAGGCTTAGATGCTTTGTGTTCAGTACAAACGCTCTAGTTGAAATGGAGCTGGTATTAATCAAGCGATGTTAGTAATGTATTTTGTCTCTTGTACAGACATTTCAAGTTCAGCTAATCCGAGTGTAGCGTGGCACCATTTTTGACCACATCGTCAATTAACTTCAGGTGACTTGTGGTCTCATGATACCGTGTAAGACATAAATAAAAGTTTCTCCAGAGTATCTCGTATTGCAATACATTTTCTTCACTTTACTACTGAACTATGTAAAAGGATCTGAGCTACGAGTATATAAAGGGGTCTGACTTCAAAACGTTATACTATAGTCAAGTTTCTTGAGAATTTTCAGAGCTCGGTTCTTTCACTAGAACTCAAAGAGTTTGCGTAAGTTTTTAGAGAAAGTATTTTCTTGTATTTTTATTTGGATACGGCTTCATAAAATAGATGAGCTTTTTTGCTAACATCTAGTTCGAACCTCAGTGCGCACTGCGCAGTGCTGCTTGAAAAAAAGGTAAAATTATAATCTACGTTGTAATTTGGGTAGTAGCCAACAAAAATGTCCCTTCACCGTAAATTACAGAGGCCTTTACAAAGAGTATTTTTGTAAAAAAGTATAATTTGGTAGGATTCTTGCGACTAGAATTTGTTGATAGCGAAAAGATTGATTTACTATTTACTAGGAATTGTGCTAAACTGGTCTTGGTCTACATAGTAGTGCCGACTAACAAGCACTGATTAACGCAGTTGATTGGCATTGCTAATTAGTTTAGCTTAGCTCCAAGCATTTTGCGGGATTGGTATAAATAAATCAGTTAGTTACTCAAAGCAAGATTAAAATCGACAACTTTTGGGTTGGCATTGAAAGTTTGGTGATTGAAAAGCAAATCAATTAGTATCTATACAGGATAGATTAGTTTGACTACTCGCGTTTCTGAAATTCTAAATGAAAATATTTCAGTATCATTATGGCGAACATTAGACATTTATAAAAACAACAGCAAAAAGCTCAAAAATACTAATAGGTAAATAATATCGCTAACTAACCACATTTGCAATGTTGACTCTAAACAATACATTTGCATATAATGTCCAACTGTATCAATAATTCAACTAACTAGAGTTCAATAATCAAGATGTCGCACACATAAATTATCTCCTTGACAACTTTCCATATACATACATAATTACATACATACATATCTATACGCTTATTGCTCCTCATCGTCATAGAATTCGAAGTTATATCAAGTACTACAAAACTAAATAGAATGTTTATTGTGACAAGATCTTACTTACGTCACAATGATATTAAGGTTTTCTCAGGACTAATTTAACTGTTTCATTCAATTAAGTGACGTGATTTTTCATACAAATTACCAAGTAGCGTTTGACCACAATACAACACACCTATTGTTAAGTGATGACGGTCGAAGGTCGCTGTTTAAGATGACAAAGACAATCGGATGATTTGTTATTGTCCAGCTACTTTTGTCGCTGACTGTACCTACTAATACCTTTTATAAATGCGAAAGTAACTCGGTTTGTTAGGTTTTTTGGTACCTTTTTACGATTAAATCACTGAACCAATCTTGATGAAATTTGGTGTGGTGATAATTAGAACCCTGGTAAAGGACACAGGATACTTTTTATTGTTATAAAGTGTAATCCACGCGGGATAAACCACTGGCGCAATTATTATAATTTAAGTAATTTAAAATTATAATTTATTCCTAGTCTGGGTGTTGTGGATTCTATCATCCATGTAGTTTCTGAATACGGGGAACTTTAGTTCGGGGTCAGATAGCGAGATAGCGTTTGAAATTGTGTGGGAGTTATTATTATTCGTGGAAATTCCGCACATACGCACTCGTTTGCTTTATCATAAGAAAAACAAAAGGTTTTTTTACTTTCTGGTAAAATAGAACCTGAATGTGTTCACGTCAAGGGTGAATATGTATTTACTGGGCAAACGTGCTACACCTTCAACCATTACTTCCCATTAGGTGAAATCGTGGTCAAACGTTACCCCAGTCTGTTGTAAAAAATCTTTATTAAATAAACAATTTGCGCCCGATGGTCGATACGCATTACAAATGTTTACGTTCCTAATCAACGGATTTAAATTAAATTGTAAGATTAGAAAAACGGCCGGGTTCAGATCAAAGGTCAACGATCAAACATACCTGGTAGCTACCTACCTAACGAACAGGAAAAGGTAATTCTCTGAAATTAAATGGTAAGCCTCAAAGCAAAACGTACGTGTAAAGTACAATTACGGAACAAATTATATTATGCTTACACTTGAGATGATTTACGGACGTAACGTTAAGAGATTTGCTATTTCCTTTTTGGATTTCGCCGACTGACTGATAGATCAATCACGAAATCTCTGAAATTTCAAACCTACGAAGCTGAAATTTGACATGCGCATATTGCGCATTCTTCTTGAATACTAAGTAGGAAATATTTTTGACCGCCACAGGTCAAATGGGGTGTTAAAGTCTGTTTGGAGAAATGGCAACTTTTGCGAGGGTGATGGAGCGGGTCGTTATTTAATGAATAGTTTTTAGTTAAGTAGTTTTTTTCTTGACTCCTCCCAGTGCAGTGGAACAATTTATTGATAACATATTGAAATACCAGAAATTTAAATGTGTTTGCATAAGAAGTTCACGCACAGAATATAATATACATAAAACATACATTATATGATATAATACATAAATTAGTGCAAGGTTGCATGGTATAGGCATAACAAAGCCTACGATATAGGAACAGTACAACCAAATACAGATATACATACCTACCTGTTACCGTGTTGGCCTGTACTCTGTAGGCACTTTATTGTTTCATTAAATGAGCCCGGGTGAGGTCGTTCGATAGGAAATACCAACATTTACTTGTCCGTCCGTCCGTGCCGGCCTGTTTTATATTGGAAATTCACAGCTACGTGTGAAACTTTGATTTTACAGTGAACTTTTAAATACAACCCTCTGCTGTTAATTAGAAACATATTTCTTAAACTTGGTGGTTTATTTGACTTATATGGAGTGTGAAAGGGAACAAGTAAAATTTTAGAAAGTATTAATTAAAAAGCGGCTCGGTTAGAGGTAGACAATTTAATTTTACACAGTTAGCGTGTACAATAAAATTTAACGAAGCTAGTTTTTATAAAGTTGAAAAGTATCGCTGTTGACATGTAAATATTGTAGGTGTACACAAAACGTGCACTACCGTCGACGGTCGAGTTATCAACAAAAAGGGTCCAATGAATATTGCATAGAATCAATAGAAGGTTTGCCGTTTGTAGTGGCGAAACTTTGCAGAACTGAAATTTCGCACTTAACAGGTTGTAGCTTTGTGCCCCCACCTTCCCAATCAGTATAAGAAAAGGTTAATTTCCTAACTCAAACCAACTTAAAACTCGATCCGAAAGTTGAATCGGAATTGGAATCTAAAATTAGCCCTGCGTAAAGCTTTGTGGAAGCCGAATTTAACTTTGTTGGATTTAGTTTCGATTTCACGGAAAAGCTAACCTATCCAATATTTCAAAGTACCTACGGAGAAATATGGTTGTAAAACTTATATTTAAGACTTTCATTTTATTTCTTACAAAGTAGCGTTTGGGTTTTTTTATTTGAGTACTAGCTGCATCCCGTGGTTTCAGTCGCGTGCGGACTGCAGTTTATCGAAATAAACGTTACCTACAAAAAGCCTATAGAAAAAGGCACTTTCCGTTTCATCCAAATTTTAATACTTTTTTGGCAACTTTTTAAATTTATCTCTTCATAAGAACCTTCCTTGGACTTCAACGAACACAACAAAAAAAGAATTAGCGAAATTGTTCGATCCGTTCACGCGTGATTGATATGGCCAAGGGAAAAATGAGTATATACATAGATTCCCGTCATTGTAGTTAGAAGCTTTAACTTAACCTATTGCTACGCTTCATTTTATTCAGATAAGTGATGAGACAAGTAGGTCGTCCACCTGATGATAAGTGCCAAGATTTACTCAAACCATCAAAGCCATTCCTTTCCCTATTTCTCATAGTCCATTCCTTTGCTCCAATTCCATACCATAATACCTAAATGCCATCAAAACTACTTAGGTAAATGTGTTAAACGACAGAGGGCTAGGTCAAGTTGAAGACTCAAGATTCACGAAGATACCGATGACGTAACTTAGTAGCACCTCAAGGACGCAGGGTTAAACTAAGAGGACATGAAAGACATTCCCAGGCCGCTCTCAATAACGAAGACTTACCCACGCCTTACCTTACCGTTTTGACACATGAATATGATAATCCCCGAACACATTGCCAAGTCACAGGTGCCGAGAATTTGGGGCGCTTTCGAGCATACGCAAAAATTCTATACTACCTGTCCTATGACATTTTTTCGTGTTGTGACACAGCAATATCGTGAGTTATTGGGGATTTATATCACTTGTAACAAGGGGTGCGATGACATGGGTATGTTAGACAATGGATGTAGTGCTACTTCTGTAGTTCAATGTCCTTTACATATTTATAGCTTCCGCTTTATTGATACTTTTTCATCAGAGCGAATGACGACGCTCATGCTGCGTGTGAGAAGGAAGTTACGCGAACGAACGGATTGCTATACAGACGATCGAATCAGAACGAAACTTGTGCTGCTGACTGACCCTCACTCAGCGAGCGGACCATGGAAACACTGGCACTGAGACTGGCGGAGCGGCCGGGGTCGCGAAAGAGCGACTCCAGGCGCTGCGGCGCGTCTAACTAAAACGAACTAAAATTGTAATCAAGCAATTACTTTTAACGAGAATAATGTTTATGTAATTTTACTGAAGCAATTAAAAGCTGCAAATTGAAAATAAGACAACGTCGAGAAAATCTGACAGGTACTTTCTCTTTCTGTCCTCGTGTTGTAGATCCAAAGGAAGACGAGGCAAAATAGAACGAACATGTGCAATCTTAATTCTGTGGATATTATGCATTTGATTGAACGGTAAAGAAAGAACGTACAATCGAAAGAATAACAGCAGTAAAAGTAAAATGACATTGACAGTTACATCACTGATTTATTTGTAAAATTGGCGATCTTTCATACGAAAATCATCATTTGCAGAGGCTGTTAACAAGGTCCCACTTTCTGAGAACTTGGCCATCTGTGATGCACGCATGCGTCATTGACACGCGTCAGACCCGAGTTTGTTTTGCTAAAACGATTTTTTATACTTCAAAAACAAATGAAAGAAGGAAAAGTAAACAAGACCAATTTTGGGAACTCGTTATGCTTAGTTATCGAGATGTTGGAGTAGGGGGGTGTACCGATTGTTAAATTGACAGCGTGCTTATTTCGGAAGGTGACACAACAAAACAGGTAGATGATTAACGATATGGACGCCCAACAAGTCCAAAATTGGCACCGCAGGTAAGCAATCAACGAATAAACACATTTATTAAAAACTAAAGACGATTAAATCAAAAAAGTTGAAATAAACATTAGAATTATTGATTGCTTGGCGAGTTCACTATTGAAAAATAAAATAATATGCGCATAAAGCGGTATTGAAAAGCCGATCAAAATACAATCCTACTGAAAGCAATTGCAAATTGGCTAGTATGTACCTACTGTGTGTGGTGACTCAACGGACCAAGATTGTGCTTCCAGCAATTTATTTAATCTGTCCATCAAAGTGGCTAAAATCATAGCGTGCAAATAACCATCGTCGTTTATTCTTTACTTACCGCGCCGCGTTGATAATTTCGTAAAGGCGAAGGCTAAACGGCTATTTGAGTGGCTAAGAAACGGTTAGTAAGTACGAAATGCCGGATTATCGAATACCATAACAATAATATGGAGGCATAGGTACGTACTACGTACGTTGACTAACTCAATGATGTGTCCTGGAAACCTGAAAACCTGGAAAATTGAAATATAACTTTGGTACCCAAGTCCAAATCAAAAATTAAACGAATTGCTGTACACAACATTTTGCACTATAATAACTGTTATGAATATTATGGGCAGGGCACTATCAAATGCAGACGTACACTATTACGACATCCATACATGGTCGGCAGTCCCCCGATCCATACAAAACTTCTCATTTCTACGACGGAGTGGAACACTCTTCCAGGGTCTCTGTTTCCCAATAAATATAATTTGGAGGCCCTAATTTCAAGAATGAATAGGTGTCTTCCATGCTTGCATGCTGCATCGTCGACCTCGCCATCGCTTACCATCGGGGGAAATTGTCGTAATATGCTAATATAAAAAAATGTTTTCATCGGATAGCAAGTAAGTGTAGTTTTGAGAAAGTGGCAAAACACGCAAACAGTTTAGTGGCCGGATTTTCTCCCTACTAGCTCCAATTCAAAGTAGGTCAGCAGTAAGTGTAGGTGTGCGTTTTAGTAAGTGCTTTTTTCTTCTTTGATTTACATATTAATGAACTTTGTCCCATATTATGAGGTCGTTCAGACGCCTACGTAAATATTGTAACAGGTAGAATACTCTGTTCTTATTAGCTCCTTTGGTTTCACGATTTCGCCCTGATATTGTTTTCTAAGAATCTTTATCCATTGAGAAACCTGTTTTATTGTACCTAACATTTTATGCTACCTTTGGACAGTATGGTTTACAATAAAGAAATCTGAAGAAAAGCTTTTATACCTATCTATATGATACGAGCTTTTATCATCATCATCATCATCATCATCATCAGTCAGAAGAAGTCCACTGCTGAACATAGGCAAAGCGGGAGCCTTTGCATGACACTAAGATCTATTTGCCATTTAATTTAATTTAATCTATAATAATTTGATATTAACCTACAAGTACTCGTATTGGTGTAATAAAATATTAGTTACTACGTCCGCAGCATACAAAGTAAATATCACCACCATTAGCAAGTGCCAGGTCGATAGTTCATCAGCGCCGTTCATCAGTTTCGATTTCCGCCCAGAGAACTGCAGATACCTAGTTACTGTCACTTTGTCTTTTGCCTTTTTCACAATGTCTGCATCCTTCTTTTGTACTTGGGAAGGTTGCTTTACTTGTTATTTTCAGAATGCTATAGCCGGTACAGAATACAGATTAAGTATTTATAGGAGCACCATATGACATGTGTAACCTTATATGAGTTCAGTCCAGTTTGTACGGGATAAAAAAAGAGAGCATGACCACATATAAAACAAAAGAGAGGAGAGGGTTCTGTGCGATTCCGTTTTCCGTGAAAGACTTAGAATTTACGTTTAGGTTTTTTTGTAAACTATGAATGAAGAGATTAGTGCGGGAATGCCCCATTTTTGTACATTTCCTGTAATATCTCTAAACTCTGCATTTAAACTACAGGTTTATATATATTATAACAACCCTTTTCATACGTCACTTAAAGCAATTGTTTTTTGTAACTTTGTTTTATCATCGGATGTACAGAAAACCCTAAAAACTCCCATAAGCAGTATTAAATACGCATAAAAACATCTCTATTGAAATAAAAATAGCAAAAAGACGTAAGATTTAATTTAAAAATATACAAAGTAACGAACTCAGCTCTCGTGGGAGTGATCAATTTTATAAATTAATCTACTAACTTGTGGTCGCTTGCCATGTCGCGCTCTCATTCTATGATGAATGACGTCCCACTGGTCGGGCGAGTGTATTTTTACTCCTTTTGTGTACCGCTTAACAGAGGCCACCTTGCTTGCTTTGATCGCCTTTTTATGACTCAGTTATTTTATTGTTATTCTGGTTGTTCGGAAAGGTGCATGTCAGCGTCCTTCCATTGAGACTTCAAAAGGATTATGTCGAAGCTTTTTTATTTGTTTATAGATTTGTCATCAGTTTGTTATGGGCTTAATACTCTTTAAGTATTGTTACGAGTAAGTATCTAATATTTCAAAGTTGAATTCTAATAGGTACAACAATCGATTAACCTTTTTTGCGGATATCATCCTACTTTTTTCCGAAACTGTTTTGAACTGCTGCTGTTTGTTTGGAATCCTATCTAAATATCCATATATAACTTTTTGGGTAAATTCAAATATTCTGTATTCTCTATGCAAAATCGGAGTTCAACAAAATATATTACATACGGAATTGTTTTATACATACAATAGAACTGACAGTTCGAATACAATGACGCGTTGATCGTATCGCATTGCGGGTTTAAAACAACGTTGAACCTTATAGCCTGACGAATTAGGTTTAGTATTGAGTTAGTGAAGTTAAGATTTAGTTTAGATAACATTAGGTATATCGTGGGTTAACAACATTACTAAAGTAGAAAGTTGAGCGTGACAAAAGATCACTAGATTTCGCTGTGCTCGTGCTTTTAATGTAGTTAGAGTGACCAAAATAGCTGGCACTTTTCATTTTCAATTATTGTAATATTTCGTCCAATTTGCGTAAAACATAACATAGTATAGCATAGCATAAACACAAAATATTTGTGTTTCCAAAATGTTTTGTTTTGTATGAAATAAATCTAGGTTAACACCTGACAGACAATGGCGTCGATTCGGTTTTGCATTCTCTAAAACTAAACTAAGTTTGACAGGTCTAATAGTATTGCTGTCTTTTTCTAACCACTGAAGTAAAAAAAGGACAGCATTACTTTTAGACCTGTCAAACTTAGTTTAGTTTTAGAGAATGCAAAACCGAAGCGACACCAATGTTGTCGATTCTGCTGTGCATTAAAACTAAACTAAGTTTGACAGGTCTAAAAGTATTGCTGTCCTATTCTGACAGCGGAAGTAAAAAAAGGCCAGTGTTAAATAAACCGGTTTTTTGTTTAGTTTTAGAAAATGCACAACAGAAACGACACCAATATACAGCCTAGAAACGTAAAATTTTGAACAAGACTCCAAATTGATTGCTAAATTTATATGGAAAAATAAAAAAACACTTTTCCCGTAGGTGAAAGCCACGGGGATTCTTTTATTTACAGCGTAGCTTTTTCGTTGTTTAAAAGAGGAGCTGCGAAGTATATAATTGATTATACAAAGATATTAATGAATGCGACCCATCTTCTTATTTGCATAGTTACCTAAATGTTCCCTTTTCATTTCAAATCTACGTACCTACTTATAGTACTAACAGTTTTTTAATGTAATTATTTCTTTCATTTCAGGTAAGTTACGAAATGCTACTTCTGAAAGTAAACATGAACATTGAACATGCAGATATGGCAACACTATGGCAAATAGATCAAGATTATGTAAGTAGTTAAGTACTAACTGTTCCTCGCGGTTTTACATGTCCTTTCTCAGGCTCTATACTATCTCTGTACCAAATTTCATTTAAATCGGTTCAGTAGTTTAGGCGTGAAAGACAGACGGACAATAGGGATTAAAGTACTGCGCTCGTCACCCTTCGATATTAGATGTTACATCTCTTCACGCCCTGTCATTTCACTGGAAATAATCGAATTGCAATGAACATGCTTATGTTACCGGAAATGTATGTAATCCGTCATTGTATACAATTCCTAGGAAATGTATGTTATTGCTAAAATCGCACGGAAATGTGTAAAACAAATTATATTAGACACATTTCCTAGGAAATTTATACATTTCCTAATTAGCTATCGGAAATGTAAAAGCACAGAAAAAAAAAATTGGCGGCTTAGCCTACTGTTTACTGTACACTTTTATTTACGTAATACATACTATCAATAAAATAAAGGAATAAGCAAAATCGAGTGTTTTATTACAGAAAGCATTATTTTTATACATTTCCTAATCCGATATTCGAATTATATACAATTCCTAGGAATTTTACTAATTTCCTAGGACATTTACGTATTAAATATTTTTTGAAACAACATAGCTTCGGAATTGTATAAATTTCCTAGGATTGGTATACAATTCCTAGATTTCATTTTCATACATTTCCGGTAACACATACATAAAATATGCACGAAATGTTGATTTTCAATTATCAATTATGTTGAAATAAATACTCCTGCTCTGGATTTCTTGTATAATGTAGCGTTAACCTACATAATTATTATTGTAAATACACTCACGGCTGACCGCTCTGACTTCGTTAATAATAAACTGGGAATTTTATAAATATTTAAAACTGTTGTAAATAAATATTGTTGGAGCAACTAGGAATGAGTAAATATTGTAGTATTCAACCAAATCTTTTTATGAGTACATAGAATAGGTAGGTATATGATGTGATTGTGACGACCAATGTGGCACAACAGCCGACTGTGAAGCGTCGTGATTTCGATTCCTGTAATGTACAAAGATATTTGCATTAGAAAAAAATGTATGCAAGTATTTATTCTGTGTCTAGGTATTATGTATCCCTGATCTACGTACTTTCTGATACCCTAGATGCAGGTAATTTTAGTTAGGAGTCGGAGCAATGTGTAAGTGATTGTTCGTTATGATTACGTTATTATTACCACCATATTTAGGCATCTGCGCAAAACAACACTAATTTAATTTATAAAAACAGCCTTTGTAGCTTCAACACACACAAATAATATCTCATTAGATCCACGGTTTAAGAAGAAAGATCTAGTAGGTACAGAATTAAAATCTCAGTTAATCCATAATGGATCTAATGAATGGATCTGCAGTGCGATTCTAATTCACACGGAAACACTTCCGAACACGGATTCGGAAATGTTCCGCATTTCCGAATGTTCCGAATTTTGTAGGAATTCGGAAACTGATATTTAATTTGACAAACAAGCTGTGCAATCACGGAAAAGTTTCCGCCACCTATTTGCTCTCGGAAAACGTTTCCGTGAAGCGAAAGTGACGTCGAATCCGGAACCTTTCAGAGTGAATTAGAATCGCATTTCTGAAGAGATAGAACCTGCGCTTTGTACATGTACATAAAAAATAAAGTAACGACTTGTGATCTGACGCTACCCTAAAAGATGTAACATGTTGACGTACCAAAGAAGTAAAAAAAGTAATACTCCGCTCTGATGCTTTTGTGAAATTCTATTTTCCGGGTTTTCGAGGTTTGCCTTCAGTCCCGTCGACTAGTAATATATCGACACGACACGTCGAAAACATGTGTCGTTGTAACGTACAAATTTTGGCTTAACGGTTTAAAACGGTACACAGGCCCCGCGTGTCGTATAGATTCACGTATTTTGTTGTTCTATGGTTATGCATTTTAATTTCCATGCATACATTTCATCATGTTGAATGACGAAGAGAGTTCGATTGGAATGTTGGAGTGGAATTACGAATATGATTTTTTAAATAAAACAGTTCCATTTCGTTTCCATTTTGTTTTTGTTAGGGAGTAACTTTTTCGCTTTTAGCGATAAATCCAGACATTCATTATACCGATGATGGCTCAGTGGTAGTCACGACCCGTAGGACGTGGGTTCGAATCCTACAATGAGCTTGAGCTTTCGGTGAAGGAAAACATCATGATGAAACCATAGCTTGGTGGAAGGGTATTTTCTATACTCGCCTGGCTAGCAACCACCCTCTTGTTAAGAATCTGCCGCCAAGCACCTGTCGGTGTGTTCCGGCAGCTTCACTCAAGAGCCCGATCCAGGTGTAGCGTGGCGCCTTCTTCGACTGACTTGTGGTCATTCATACGTTGACCTGTAAGTAATTAAAAAAAAAACGCTTTTCTGCATTTTTTACTTCATTGTGGCCTTAGTGGCGCCACGGTACGCTTAGATTGGGAACACTCCGATAGGTGCTTTTCTATTAGCATTTGACCACAATCACAGCGTCACTTACGCTACTCACTAAAGAAAAATAAAAAAAATGTTTTGATCAACTAATTGATAAAAAAGGCTCAAGCTTAGCATTACAGGATTTGAACTGACGGCCAGGCTGCAAATCGTCGTCACTACCACTGACCCGCCTACGCTTTTAGTTTGCAACAAGCATCATTTTTCAGGGAATCGTAAAATATTTTCAGAGCGAACCGATACGGTAGAAGAGAAAAACCCGATCTAGGCTATTACTCATTTGCCGGCTGCAATAACTCAGACCCTAGGCTGAACACCTGTGCTAGTGTAGCGAACAAATGTGTGATGCTGAATCGGATGTACTATATCTATTATTCTGTGACACCGGTGAAAAATTAAACCGGCGTGGATACATTGTGTTCTGAGTTTGTGACCTAGGAATGGGTATTCAAGGTGTTTTTTTGGAGTTATTAGAAGAAAAGTCGCACCCGCGGTTTCACCCGCGTCTTACCGTTATCCGAACTCTTTTCCGGGATAAAAAGTAGCCTATGTGTAAATCCAGGGTATAAGCTATCTCCATTCCAAATTTCATTCAGATCCGTTAAGTAGTTTTTGCGTGAAAATGTAACAAACATCCATCCATCCATCCAGACTCACAAACTTTCACGTTTATTATATTAGTAGGATAGGATCAATCTCGAGTCTCTGTCTGTACATTTGTCACAACTCTATTGTCCGAATCCAACATTTCCTACATATATAGAGTTACCATGTTAGTATAATTTTTAAGGGTTAACTTCGGAAAGTTACTTTAAAAAAATATTAAATGCACTGTGACGTAAGAATGGAAAACGTTAGTTATTTGTTTTATAATTGTATTTTTTTAAATAATTTAATTGGGGATAGTATAAAGTAATTAAAGAAAATATACACAAATTGAGCACTGCTCTCGCTTTTATTTCCGAAAATATTGAGGTAAAAATAAAAAAATAAAATGGGTTTATTCATATTTTACAGGAAGAAAGACAGAATGGTACGGAACCCTCTTACGCTAGTTCGACTCGCACTCGTGTGTGTTTTTTTTTTGTCACGGTAGGTACTTACTACACTACTAATGATTTGTTCTGCTGCCAGTACCAACACAACGGAGACAGAATCGCCTTCTATAAAATAGCATAAAATAATCCCACTTTATAAGTTGCTTTTGTTTCTCGAAGCTTTTATCTCAGAGGTCATTTTTATCAGAGTACCTACTACTATCACTGTTTACTGTAGTACAGATACATAAATACAATAATATAAATTATGTGGTTAAGTTTGTTGGCTATGTGCCATACAAACGATTGCGACAAGGTGAGTGCGCTCTGCAGGCCGACCGCGGTTGCCCGATCGTAATGGTTTTATTTTCGTTTACATTTACAATTGTCATTTACGCCAGTATAAAAATTGGTACCGGGATGAGACATCGTATTGTAATGGTTAATTGAACCAACGAAATGTCAAATGTTTTTCAACTAGTGTTGCCGATCGCTAGTAGACTATCGATGATTAATCAATTTGTGTTCAATGGTCCCCCGATATTTATTTATTTATTTTTAATTATCGATAGTCAACCAATCGAAACACTGTCGATAGTATCGATACGATCGATGTTATTGATCCTATCAATAGCTCAAAACGAAGCAATACTACAAGTGAGTACAATACTATCGATAGTATCGATATTGTTGTTGCTCGCGAAGTATAAACTATCGATAGTATCGATAGACTAAAATAATCGATAGTATCGATAGTTTTTTTATTTACGAGCAGTAAGTAAACTATCCATAGTTTATTCTTCGCGAGCAACAACACTATCGATAGTATTGTACTCACTCGATAGGTACTATTGCCTCATTTTGAGCTATCGGTAGTATTTATAGGCCTTTCGATAGTGTGGCTTATTCAGATTAAAACTATCGATAGTTTTACTATAGATAGTTTGGCAACACTATTTTCGTAATAAGACAGACAGAAAACAAATGACGTAAAACAAGAATAATTATATATCTATAAGAAAAATCAGATTATTTGTTTGTTTGTTTTCATTAATAGGCTCCGAAAGTAGTGGACCGATTTGAGAAATTCTTTGACTGTTGGGAAAAGCTACACTATCTCCTGGTGTAATGGTTATATAATATTTTCAAAAAAATTAATTGTATCTTGGTGTTAATCCCTAACAAAATAAATTACTTCATATTCAAGACTGTTTCAATACCTTATTATGACTTTTTGATTTATTCAATTCGGACATTTAATTCGAAAGATATCACGAGTTTAAAAATGCAAGTGTTGTAACACAGGCAAATTTGGCGGAAATATGGTGTAAAAGGTTGCCCGAGACTTACCTTTTTCACCGTTGACTTTTACCATCGTTTTGAACTGTAAAAGTGTTTCCGCGGTACGAAATTTATCGTCTATTGTTTATTTTTGCTCAAACTACGTACCTTTTTGTTCATTCAATGTAGCCATAATGGAAATGGCTAGTCGATGGACCACGTGATAGTTCGGCGGTACCAATTGTGTCAAATTAAAAGAGTTTACGATAAAGTTTATGTCGTTTTGTGATCCGCGGTAAGCCCGCTGCTCTGACTGGGTAAACTAGGAAGCTAAGCTACGCAGTGCGCGGGTTCGAGTTTTATTTGTCTATAGAAAAATTGGTTTATAAACTCGCCGCTAGGGGGCGCTGTACATTTCTTCATAAAAGAAATAGTGAAAAAAAAAACGCGTTAAAGTCTCGCAAAACTCATACTAAGGCAACAGTTCTCGCTTACGGAATCCCAGACTAAGTTCGTGGCCTCACATGGCACACATTTTACGGAAATTGTTAGTTGTCCGTGAGCCACTGGGAAAATTTCATGATTACGATTAGGTAATTAATAGATAATTGACAGCAAGTTTGCTTTTTTTTAAAGTATTTTTCTAATACAAAAACTGAGTTGGAACCTATCATGATACTGATAAAGAAAGAAAGAATATGTGATGTCTGATATGTCATGACGTCCTGATTAAATGTATGTTCTTTCTTTCTTTCTTTTTATTCTTTCTATTTGGCGGCTAGTGGAACCGCCTCTTTCATCATCATCAACCTGTATCAGTCCACTGCTGGACATAGGCATCTCCCAAGGTACGCCACTGAGCCCGGTCTGCGGATCTTCTCATCCAACTACTGCCAGCCACTCGACGCAAGTCGTCGCTCCACCTTGTCGCAGGACGTCCTACACTACGTTTGCCAAGTCGCGGTCTCCACTCAAGAACACGTCTACCCCAATGGTTATCGGTTCGGCGGGTTATGTGACCAGCCCACTGCCACTTCAGTGATTCTGTGAGCTATGTCGGCGACCTTAGTTCTCTGACGGATTACCTCATTCCTGATTCGATCTCTCAGAGAAACCCCAAGCATAGCTCTTTCCATAGCCCGCTGAGCGACCTTAAATTGGTGGACTAGTCGTGCCGTGAGTGCCGCCTCTTTACAGTATATATAATAACGATGTTTTTCTAGTACGCATATTTTGTTCCATTTCTCTCCCTAATATCGTATCAAAAAGATCCAATTAAAAACGAGACTAGAGAAAAGAGGGCTCGAATCCAATTAATGCTGATGTTTGTTTATATACTCCATGATTAATTATGGTAATGAAGCTCCCGTTAGAAAAATGTCTCAAACACTTTCTGGGTTATTTTGAACCTAAGTATTAACGGACCGTAACGTAGTTTCTCACCAAAAATGAACCTTAAGTCTTAAGAGATACAGGAATAGATTTTTAACTATTGGGCGGTAAATTAACTTCTTTTATGGCAGTAGTAAACAGTCAGAAGGAGTTAAACAGCTATTTGCTGCGACCACAAATAGGTTTGTGTATCGTGCAGTTACGTACTGGCAACTTGTATTTATTCTGTGGCTTTAGGATATTCAGGGAACGAGCATGTGGGAGCGAGGTAAAGCGATGTAAATGACCGGTTGTAAAGAAATTAAAAGGCGCCTCGGTTCTTATACTGTGACAGCAGTTTAGTGGTATAGGAAATGCAAACACGTACAATGTAAATTTACCTCGTGGTCCATCGACGTACAGTCAGCGACAAAAGTAGCTGATCATACTCGATTTTTAACTTACAAGGTAGGGTTTGTCCACAATACAACACATCAGTTGTTAAGTTATAATGCGGTGAAAGGTTGGTTTAAGATGACGAAGGTAATTGGAAAATTTGCTTTGTTCAGCGACTTTTGTCGTTGACCGTACCAAAGGCCGACCTTTTAGTTTGCAAGATAGGTGAGTAGTTTTGAATGAAGAATAATTCTAAGTACTAAATTAGTGTTAGTAACTTTTTACAAATCGGAAGAATCTCCTCCTTTTTTCGTTGGTTGAAAATACCGTCAACGAGGAGTTTAAAATCTATGCAGAGAGGATGTCTATATTCAATAATAGTATACAAAGGTAAAATTTGTTTGTTTGTTTGGATGTAGTGATAATCTCCTTAACTGTACTGCTCCGATTCTGAAAATTCTTTCTCTAATAGCAAGCTACATTAGCTAACCTCATTAGGACTTTAAATTGTATACTTACATCGAAAGTCTATTTTGCAAATCCTTTTAAACTACTCGTATTGATTTGGACGAATTTGCTTGAAATATTTACAGAAAAAAAGAACACGGCAGTAAAGAAAACATTTACTCAACTAACAACGGTTCTTTTAAAAGTTAATGAAGTCCTTATTTTTTTAATTACGACAGTTATCATAAGAAGCCTTGGAGAAGGTTCAAATTAATTTAATCTCGGTCCGTTGTTTGTCTTTTTAAGGGCACTTAATTATAATTTGAGCACTTTGAGACATTGTTCATGTTCCTATTAATTGTTGGGGTGACAGAAAGAAAGCGAAAGTTTAATGTTACTCGAGACACAATAAGTAAATAAACAGGGCAAGACATTTTTATTTACTCGTACTCGAGTAGATGATGAGATATTTAATTTTGTTGGAAACAATACATTTACGTCGCACAATACATTTTTAAAGAAGGTATGGGCAAAGTTTGTATCTTTTCCTTTTCAGATTTATACTAAAACTGCTCATGTATTATTACCATTAAATTTGATCCGACTTACGGGAGTGACATTGTCAGAACACCCATCAAGTGTGGCTTTGCCGCTGGACCACAATATCATCTTATCATCATCATTATTTCAGAAATGAATACCTACTATTGACATTAGTGAAATAGGCTAATCGTGTCAAGCCACAATTAGATAAATG
Organism: Opisthograptis luteolata; assembly: GCA_931315375.2. NCBI lineage: Eukaryota > Metazoa > Arthropoda > Insecta > Lepidoptera > Geometridae > Opisthograptis > Opisthograptis luteolata. Next base: position 7,742,637 of record OV928049.1, on the reverse strand, counting down.
AAATTAAGTAAAACATAATATTTTTACCTAATACATGATAGCGTTTGTCCACAAGTCACCTAATAATTATCAAGTGACGATGTGGTCCAAGTGGCGCCACGCCACACCTGGATAGATACAGTCAACGACAAAAGTAGCTGACCGATCTCGATTTTCCAAATGTGTTTCAAATCAGTAATTATTATTGTTTTTTTACATTTTACATGGTATCATTTTGACCACAACATAACACACCTGATTTTAGGTGATGATGAGGTAAAAAATTGGTGTCTAAGATGATGAGGATAATAGAAAAAAGTGTGATTGTTTAGCGACTTTGTCGTTGACTGTACAACTCGCTCTCAAGTGGCTGCCAGAACTCACAGATAGGCACTTGGCGACAGATTTCTAACGATGATTTATTATTACTACCTATTATTTTTCATTGTACACAGATTCGAAGTATCTTTTCTTAGCGCAGTACTGACTCATCGATTTACAATTTACTTCTACCTACTTTTTTCAAGGGGTCTTTGACGCTCAAGAACAAGCCAACAATTGCTATTAGTCTGGCAAGTTGTGCAGTAAATAAAAACTTGGAGCATTGCGCTCAGCGTTAAACTTTTTGTAGCACCAACGTTTTGATAGAGTCCTGCAATTGTTTTCAAAGTAAACAGATTTTTATTGGACCTGACGCAAGGAATGCTAAAGTTTTACAATTGTCAAATATAAACTAGAGCGCTGGAGAATAAAGTGGTGAAGTTAGTTAGGAGCTTAGAATGTGAATTCTTTCTTTATTGAATTTGGTATAAAAAACTAATTGCAATTGGTTTTCGCTAAGTTGTGTCGAGGACTGATACTAACAATCGCAGGATAAAAGAGGATGATAGAATGGCGTTGACCAAGTCACTCATCATTGTTTATAATGCTCGTGTCATATGTACGATTAATTACAAAAACATTGTTAGAGAAACAGTCAGTCTATGTTTGTTGCTTCTCATTTTAAAACCAGTTATCCAAACCTTTGTACTTATTGTGTAGTAAGTCAGTTAGCGTTTCGGTATTAACTGTAAGCTTAGCTTAGTTAAATATCTGTTTTAAAATAATTATAAAAATAAGTATGGTTTATTATTACAAAATACATCCGTTGATTTGCCTTTGTACAGGGAGCGTGCTCCTAAAGTTTGTTACTCTCTGAACCCTCGACCACAGTTGCTTGGTTTCTAAATCATTTAATTGCTTACAGTTTCCTTTGTTCCGTACAATACGGGCGGGGCTTTTGTCAATTGATTGATTGACAAAGCCTCTAACTTGGCTTATGTTCAAAGCGTTGCAAAACCGTGTTCGACCATAGCACTTCAGTTGGAAAAGTTCACAAAGTGCTTCGAAAATTATATTTTTACTCACATTTTTGTTTTCGCTTTGAAACGGGCCGGAAAAGTCCCAACCGATCCGTGGTCAAACCGAAGGATTGAACACTGAATACAATCGTAGTGGAAGCCTTTAAGCTTGATTGTAAAAGTAAAAATGTATTGAGATAGCATGATGCGTCTGGTCGTGATTTGAATCGAAACACCTGGAATTTTAAACTATGTAACGCGCGGCAAGACCTTGTGCAAGATGTCATTGACATAATATTGCGCGTGAATCACTCCTCCACGCTCTATGAACATGCTAAGGAAATAAATGATAAGAATTGAGACCGCTTTTTGTAAGCGTCTTCCTAAAAGACGTTGAAGTAATTGAGAACGAGTAACGGTGGGGAATAAATCTGCATCTATAGCTGCTTACTTATAAGGAGGCGTTGATATAGGTAGAGTTTTTTAAGATAGGTACGAAGATCATAACATGGATATGCCTATCGAAAACGCCGGAATCGCGGAGTTTATTATTTAAAGTGTAACGCATATTTTATCAAAATATTATAAGGGAAACATCATTTTATACTGAAATATAAAATGCGATTGGATTTCACTCGCTAAGTCAGAAAGCAGTATTTGATATTACTGCGCTGCGCAGTGTGTGGCTGTGTGCGATGCGTGCAATTTGTTTTTCTCTCTTTCTATTGTCCACGATATTTTGTATTTTGTATCAATTTCGAAATTCTTGGGATTAAAAGGCATATCCATATTAAGATTTTGTAGTGAATTCGACGTCATTTGGTACTTAAAACTACCTATTCCAACTCCTGCGAAGGAGATATCAGTCGGCACACTTAGGACGTCAGAAACGTAACAGTTAAAGGAGCTAACAAAGTTGTGTCTGCCCCAAATATAAATAAATATATTCCCGGCACATAATAACATTTTATTCCTCTCACAAAATCTCGGCGTGTTTGCATTAAACGTCTACAGTTGGCACGCAGAAATTCACTTTTGTGTATAAAGTGACGATGCGCCATGGAATGCTATTGCAGCGTTGATGTGGTGCCAAGTAGGTTCTCGCTCTTGAATTAAATTAAATACTAGACTGCACGTGAAAACTAATGCTATTTCTGTCATTAAGTGCGACGAGATCGGCTGTCTTTCATTGGTGGTGATTGATTTGGCATCTCTTAAATTCATTGTCTGCAACACTATCAATGAAAATGATTCATTTTCAAAAACATACTGAGTCATTATTATTAGATCTGTGTACATTGCAAATTATACCTACAAGAAGACTAGAGCCTCAGCGGGAACTTGGAATTCTGAATTTTATAATACTACGGCAACAATATTATTGCAATGCCTATAGGCGTTTTCTGCAAACATACGGGGTGTTTGCTCGAGACCGTTAGCGTGTAGCTATATAACATAGCAACAAACAGCTATATTCACTAGTGGATGTCCCATCGCACTGCATTCGTCCTTCCATTCGTCCTGGAACTTTTCACGGACAGGAAATTAAAATTTCTGCATAGAATTCCCGCTCCAACAACTGAAAGACGGAAGTTCACGTCGGGCGCAGGCATTCGCTTCGGAATATCATTGATATTCATTTTTGTTCACATAAAAATGTAATAAAAATGGACAGTATATTATACGTTCTGTTCTCTGTCTCTCCTCACATGACTTTGACAAAGTGTAGGCAACAACAAAGCTATCTCCTAAGTGCCATTCTTGTAGACTGACAACTAATAAAAGGTTCTAGAGTGGAAACTGCAAACGTAATATGGTGTCATCCAAAGGCGAACTGTACATGCGAATGAAAAGAGCTTTGTTAATAAAGGACACAGAGAAGATTCAAAGTGAATGACCCTAAGACTACTAAGGTACGGAAGTAACTCTCTCTCTGGCCCCTTGTATATTGTTACCTTTTCATTCCTAAATTGTTGAACTTTTGGTAGGTACGGAGATAGTTATAGTACATGCTGGTGCAACCACGGGGAACAACTAGTAGTCCATTGAATTTGAGTTTACTTTTATCATGGAAAGATGAGAGAGAGAGTGAGAGAAAGAGAGAGAGAAATAGAGAGACAGAGAAAGAAAGAATAGAGAGAGAGAAAGGGAGAGAGAGAGGAAAGATAGAGAAGGAAAGAGATAGAGAATGAGAGAGAGAAAAGAGATAGAGAAGGAAAGAGAGAGAAAGCGAGAGACAGAAAAGAGAGAAGGAGAGAGAGAGAGAGAATTTGGGAAAACTTAACACAATAACAAGAGAAACAAACGCACAAAATACAGAAGGAAAAAAGAAAAGAATGGGAGAGGATCGTGTGGTTATCCCAGGTGTCGCTGGAAAGGTGAAAGACTAGCACGAGCTCCTGGTGGAGGACTGGCAGGAGATGGCGCAAGACAGACGGAAGTAGCGTCTTTTATTATCGGTGGCCAAAACTCACTTTGGGTCGTTGCGCCATCTCAGTTTTAGTTTTTTTTGGAATAGAAAGATTACAGTAAAGTCAAAGTACACTATAGAAGTAAACCCCATAATTAATAGCCTCGTGTGGCATGCCACATGAAATATTTGTACATGGCAGTATTGTATGTATTGTGTAACCATTTCCACCATGTGTCACGCTCTGTGGACAGAAGTCATGCTTGCAAAATCTCGTTTGTATCCATCCGAGAATGTCGTTTTACTCTTTTACTTACAATGGCAATTGAATTTGCCATTTGTAAAATTTTCAATGAAACTCTTGGAATTGTTCCTTGTAGATTTCAAAGATTTTTTGTGTAAAATGAATGTAGTCAGCTGTGTAAATAAAATTTTGGAGGAAAACGTTGAGTGAGTTAACAACCAATTAGATGTTGTAAGTCGTTATGTTTACCTAAATACGATGTATTCCTGTGTGAAACCAAAACAGTGATCGCACAAATGTATTATTCTTCTTATATTGAAATTCCGGTGTGATCCCAATATGTTCTGTCATTCCGTTGTGGTACCACTATTTCTAGGCCCTTGATTAAATAACAGATACTATAATTATATAATTAGCAATTTTAGCTAGTCCAATAAAGATATCCAAAAGCTGTTATAAAGTATTAATCTTGTTGAGATGATGTTGAAGCATACAATATGTGTGGTTCCGTGAAATTTGTTTTTGTGGCAGTTTTTATAAAAAGACAGAAAAAAGAACTTTATCTCAACGTTATTTTTGTGTAAGTAAAAGTCACACAAAGCCCTTAGCAGATAACTTACATTATTAAATTCCGTTGATTCCACTTATTCATTTATTTCCGCGAAACTATTTTTATAAGCACAGATATAATGTAATTACTTACTAGAAAACTCGATAAGAATTTTCTCGTGGTCCACAGGTAAGATCAAACTTTTATAGCATGAAACCATCGCAATTTATAGCGGAGAGCATTCATAACTTGAAAACTTTAACCACCCTCCAGATCCCAGTACAAATACTAGAGGAGAGGCATAAATACTGGATTAGATCCAGTGACCAGGTATTTTGTGGGACTAGGTCGCACCTATTCCACTTTAGGTACATATCATAATTAAGTTATAGTCCCACGCATTCCACCTAATCCCAGTTCCCCACTGTCTGCAAACACTACAATTAAAATACCGAAACGTAATAATTATTATGAGAACGCGGTAGGCGTGTGGTGTAAAATATTTCGTGATACATAATGATTGAAAGAATGCTAAATATCTGTGTATTTCATGCCGCGTATAGGATTGGATTGGATTTTATTTGGATTTTTGGATTAGGTTTTATTCAAAAGATTAGACTTGTGTTAGATTAGTTACCGTCTCCTCAGTCTCCGTAATATTCATGTAGAGTATGTGGATTAGGCTGGATTCAAAGGATTAGATATTTAGATTAGGTAATAAAGTGGAAATAATCTTTACCTAATACGACCCATCTCTAACAAATACCAACTTTCCCCTCATATAACTCGCTGGCGACGGGCTTAGGTGTTTTACGATAGCGTCGTTCAGAAAAATCGTTCTCGTTATACGCTTCACTAGTCAAAAGATATTGGGAATCCTTTAAAAATGTATTTTAAACTTTTAATCTCTTCGAGTTGCATCGCAATATTTGTAATGGATGTTGTATCTACAATTGTATCGTTCACACGAACGTGTATCTTTCAAAATATATTTCGACGTATCCTATTTGGCGACGCGGTTTTATTGTGTGACGGAAATAAATCGAGAAACTCTTCCTAGGCTTGGGAGAGCAAATGGAAGTGGATTAACATTGTTATCGAATTGCTGACTGAGAATGCCCATTGCCAAGTAAACAAACATGCCCCATCGGCTATGTCACTTTTGAAATCAAATCTTAATATTATATAAGGTTTTTAAAACTAATGTGTTGGAGGTACAATGCAAATATTGTAATAAGTTACTTATTAAAATTTAATAAAATGAACAATTGTCATCCATGTTTAATTTACTCTGTATAAAGAACAATCAATCGCTGATTCTAGATGTGAAATTTGGAAGGAAGTTTCCTTTGGCAGCATAAGGTGCAATAAGAAAGGGCTTGGTGAAAATAATTCATAGTAAAGTTTATAATTTATATATGGATAAGATATCAACTTTTACGCGGCAGGTCGCAAAGAAAAGTTTTTGAAATTGAGCCCTTTTTGTCTTATGATATTATTCGTACTACTTACGTTATGTAAAACTACATGCGCCCCGCGGTTTCACCCGCGTCTTCCCGTTATCCCGCAGGAACCTTTTTTCGAGATAAAAAGCCTATGTGTTAATCTAGGGTATAAACTATCTCCATTCCAAATTTCATAAAGATCAGTTTAGTAGTTATGGTGATACGTGGTAGCAAACATTCACATACACACACACACACACACAAACTTTCGCATTTATAAGATAATCGGTATCAGCGAATACGTCTTTAATGTTCCCCAATCAACTGGCAAATCGCAAAACGTATGATTGATTGGCAAACGCTATCGAATGTTGCTAAACAGATTGGAATTATCACTGCGCGGTACCAGGCTAGCAGCGTTGCCAGGATGTGTAACGAGTTGGTCGTGCATGTGTGCAGATCGCATCGCGATACTAATCGAAAAGGCCGTTGTATGTATGCGGATGCAGACCGCACGCTCCAATCTCGCGCCCTACAACAATGTCCGTTTCCACAATACTTTCATGCTCAGGGTTGTCACTATTTCACAGTCTAGGTATTTATTACTAGTGATTTGCCCGCGTAGATGTCGATATTTTTCTTTAGGGTAATTCCGGGGGAGATGGCCGTACGGGAGAGATGGCCAATAGCAAAAAGTTCAAGAAATAATTTATAGATGGCGCTATTTTTTAGTTCGATTCATTTCGGCACGGGCAACAAGTGTTAGTAGATTTTTTTGCGAAAAAATGATGAAAAGGTGAGTAATTTGAACTTGTTACAAATTTTAATATCCTATTTAGCCGCCTTAGGGAATGATTATCAAAAAATATTTGCGGCGCTCGATTTTGTGATGATATGTCAATGAATGAGCCAAGACTTTGAATTTTAGATATTAAACAGATGAAAATGTAACCATCACCTTTATGATTTTTACTGGGGTAAATGTATCAAAAAACAATTACGTGTGACACGAAGGAAATCATTCAGAAGGCTGAAAAGATTGAATGTTAACGGTACGTTGGTTGTAATTTCACTTGATGAGAATGTAGATTGATGTTTGTTCCCAAATTAAAGATGGTGGTAATACGAGAAAGTTCAACTCAGTTATGAACTAGAATATACGCTATTAATAGTGCAAATAAGAGCTATCTCGATTGGCCTTACTCCGCACTAATTAACTACTCTCGCTCAAGATGGATCCAGACGGGATATTCGCTAAGTTTTCTCAATTGATTGCCTTCCCGCTTTGGAAGTTACCATTGTTAGGCACGCAACCGACCGAACGCTAATCAACTGTGTCTTAAACATTCAATTTGGCGGGCCTTTGTCTAATTACGTAATGATAATAAATAGCATAGTAATTAGACATAATATATTATACTCTGATGAACTACTACGAAATAGTCGCAAGACGTCAACGTTTTTGGACGTGTTCTTCTATAGTCTTTGTTTTTATTCTCAACTCGGTAGACTGTTTAAGATCCAAACTCAGTATGGCACTGAACTTTAGTGGGCAAGCCTAACCTTCAGGTGAGTGAAATGATCATCCCGTCATTTAATTAGGTACATAAGAACAAGAAGAGAAAAGTAGTAATTTAGCTCGGATATTATTTGCATTTTAGACAACCCTACAAAATCACGATGACATTTATATAGGCTGTGCATAATCTAATATTACAGCATGTTTGAAATCGAGCTCATGCATGAGCACAAAACCGTTCACAATAATTATATTAAGTGCGCACACAGTTATTGTGTTCACGTATAATAATGGGTATAATGACTTACACTATACGCTGTAAAATGTTTGTTTACTTATTGTGCGCATCTATAATAGTTAAACAAGCGAAAAGAATTAGTAAGCTAAAGTGGCAGTGAGCTGGTCATATAAACCGCATAAACGTTGGAGTAGACGTGTTCTTGATTGGAGATCTCGACTCGGAAAACGCAGGACGCCCATCGATTACATGGAGCGACGACTTGCGCCGAGTGGCTGCCAGTAGTTGGATGAGAGGGGCCGAAGACCGGGCTCATTGGCGTACCTTGCGAGAGGCCTATGTCCAGCAGTGGTCTGATACAGGCTGATGATGATAGTTTATGCTAGTCGATTAGTAAATATTATGTAAGCTATGTTAATAAACGTCATCTACGTTATTGTAGTTGAAATATCAACGAATACAGGGAATACAGATAGAGAAAAGCTTATTCAGCTGTATTTGAGCAAATATGTGTTTAAACATCGCTCGCTGCGTAAGGGTATTTTGTACAATTCTATGCTCTACTTACAAAGACAAAACCTGCCTCAAATTCATGCTAATATTGTAAACGTTTTACTTTTCATTGTAACAGCCATCTGATGATGAATTTTACTTCTAAAATGACGTAATAGTGTATTTATTTGGCGAATTCTCGGAATTGAATGACTAAATAAAGCAATGTCGTTATATTAATTTTACTTGTATATTTTCCTCGTGTATCATTGGTATGTTCCGATAGCCCCACTTCCAGTCACAATCCAGGTGTAGCGTGGCGCAGCCTTCAAACAGATAATCACTTAACATCAGGAGACATGTGGTATTTTCTTAATCAGAAACTAAAATATGCGCTCGCTCAAAGCTCATTTACAAATGACCAGATATATCTCTAAAACAAAGTAAATTATTGCCAGCCCTATAATTCCTAAGAGTAATTTCGCTAAGCTCCCCAATCTTACGAGAAGCGTGCGTGTTCCCCTATGTTCGCACGAGAGTGTGGTAAAAATCTACTCGTAAATCGTCGCGAATCGTTGCCACAGTCGTGTAAAACGGTGCTTAAGCTTAAAATGAAACGACAGGATTTAGTCTTGCGCACATATACACGACTATGTTAGAAATTTAGAGTTGCTGGTGAATCGAGTATTTGAGCCGTAAAAAGTATATATAGTACAATAAATAGAAAGCTGTTTCGGTTGTGAATAAATCCTGTGCAGAATTTCGCTTTCCGCGCAATAACATATCGCTATCTCTTTCATCAAATAACAAAAGAATGAGACAAATGGATCAGAATGGTGTCGTTTTGAAGTGTCAGTGAATAACCCTAAGAGCAATTTTTCAATTTGCAATTGCACAATTTGCAATCTGTATCTTTGCCTGCGTTTCCGTATCGGCCTCCACTACTATTAAGGATCGTTACTAGTGATGTTTTCTAAAGTCTAAACCATCTTCATATTTTATTACTCTTACACTAACATTAATCACATTTTTATTAAAGTAAAATACAAAGTGTATGTTAATAAGTTTGTATATCGTTGTCTAGTACCCATAACACAAGTTCCGAGCCTAATTTGGGGCTATTAGGTATTTGTGTGCAATTGTCCCCTGATATTTATTATTATTGTTACTTCTTCACGTTGAAAGGAAAATTTGGAATCCGAGTTAGTTGATGCGTAAGATTAACACGTAAGATACTTTTATCTCATAAAAATGCTCCTTCAGAAATTGCGGGTGACATTCTAGTATTTTGCATAGCATTTGTGTTGAAAAATAGTGTGAGCTTGGGTACTTCGTCTAACATATACTTTAGTTTGTACGGTGATTTTCCGCATGCGGGGAACCGAGGTGAGACAGCACAACTGTTCGATATCAACGTTTCCCCTATATCCCCTATAACTTGGATTCTGTGCGAATTTATTGGCATCAGAATATGGGGAGGACAATTGGTGCATGTTATATTGATTTTTGATTTTGAACGGTGGAGTCGAGAAGACGTTTTATTCGATTCGACGACTTCAAGTTTTGACAATACATGAAATCTTTTTAAGTACTGTTTTTTTTTTAAATAAAATGTTACTGTTTAACTGTTGTTGAGTTTGATGTTACGCGGGATTTCTTTTTTTTCATTTATTTAGCGTAGTCATTTTGATGTTATCAAAAAATACCACCATTACTTTTTTGAATAGAAATGTAAGAAAAGAAAACAAGAAAGTTTGAGGCTTTTTTGGCAGCAATTGAACTGTCAACATGAAAATTTTGTTTATATTTCCAAAACTTGTATGACACTGATCCAAAAAAAAGGTTTAAAAAAAGTTATTTCTGGAAGAATAATTGTTTAATCACCAGTCACTTTTATCAGAGCAATTTTTAAAAAACGATTTTGCTATACTTTTAGTATTTTGAACAAGTCGAGTTTACAAAAGGAAGCTTTCAAACGGAACACGTCGCAGGGACGTTTCCAATACCTTCCACGTACATTCGCAGACTTTTCATTTACCAGAAGTCTCTAGCTCCGGGCTAAACTATAAACATTTTACCTTCCTCTATAAATTGAAGCTGAATTTCTCGTTGCCGTTTCTTCTGTGGATCTTTCAAAGGAAGATAAACAAAATTCCAGCACTAATGTTGCATTAACGTTGACTTTACCAGTAGAATCTCAACGGTTTACATTCCGTAGATTTTCTCGGCTATTTTGTTGTTGTTTATTGTTGTAGTTATAGGTGAGGAATGGCGCGTCGTGTTGTTATGCTCATAGCATTAGTCTGACGAACGTGTTTGATCTTTTTTGTTACATTCATTGCCTGCGGGGTCTATTTCATACATTGTTCTCCTTGGGAGGCAAGGTTTCTGTTATTCTGCAGGCAAACACTAGCGTTTAAAAACTATTTCTTTCTGAAGAGTATAGATAGATAGATTAACTCTTTAATATTGGCACACCACAATACAGATAAATTTAAAAAATAAGAACAACGATAAGATTTAATGGTAAGTGTCACAAAAGGTGGTCTTATAGCTCAGATCAATATTTAATTCAATTCAATTCAATAGTACAGTAAGCGACAAAAGTAGCTGACCATTCTCGTTTTTACAAATGTGTTTCAAATCAGTAATTATTATTGTTTTCCTTACATTTTACATGGTATCATTTTGACCACAGTGTAACACCTGATTTTAGGTGATGATGAGGTAAAAAATTAGTATCTAAGATGACGAGGATAGTAGAAAAAAAGATTGATTGTTCAGCGACTTTTGTCGTTGACTGTACTTTATTCAATAGGATACATTGTTATCACTTTAAAACGTCAAACTCAATACTAGCTACGCCACGATAGCTACGATATCTTCCAGACAACTCAAAAGCAGAGCATATTTTAGTAACAAAACAAAGTAAAAACTAACGATTAAATTTAAATGTAAATGGAAAGTATGTATTTGACTATTTTATAGCATGATACGATAGATAGAGTTCACTCTACTAAGAACTTTACATGATACGTCAATTTGATCAGTAGGAAACATGGTGTGATATTCTAAACCTAACACGTTTAGACAAATACGTAGGTGTATAGAAGACAATTTTAGTGCTATTGTCATGCATTTATACGATACACACCGAAAAATAAACGTATTAATTGCGCCCCGCGGCTACACTCTCAGTATTCGCGTTATCCCCCAGACACCGTCATAAAAAGTAGTATATGTGCTAGTTCAGGATATAAGCTATTTCCATTCCAAATTCCACCCAAATCAGTTGAATCGTTTCTGCGTAAAGAAGAAACAAACATACAAGAATCAAAATTTCTTTCTTTGACTTCTGAGAATGGCCTATTGATATAAAAGGGAAAATGAGTTAGTTACCTTCTCACAACGCTCATTCATAAAATAGCACTGTTACAATTACATTCATACACACATAGCTACATTTAAAACATCGTGCACACGGACCGGGATGGCGATAATGAAGCCATCACATTGTGTTTTTAATTATTTTGCTCACCTTGAATTTTTTGTGGCAATTTAGTATCGGTCAGTACAATAGGTTTATTTTGTGTAACTTACTAATAAGAAGTTAAGTGTTCAATGGCATGTGGACGAAAAACTTGTAGGCACAAATAGAAAGTTCATGCTCCGGCAACTCAAAACTCAAAAATATGTTTATTCAATAGGATACATTGTGATCACTTTAAAATGTCAAATTAAAACTAGCTACGCTTGTTACAACCTCCTTACGCCAGCAAAATAACAGGCAAGAAACGCCCGGCAGGTAATTTATAATATTGACAATTTTATTCTTATTAGTGATTGATTGAATTGGAACAGGGAACAGGAACTAAAATCCCAAGCTTTTTTTTTTGTCATCTAATCAACTTCGATCTGCCTCCCGCGATTTTCTAAATCGGGTTTGTGATTCACAGATTACCTCAACAATAAAGAAAATTATCTCTCTACCTTTGCATTACACTATTGTACAACATTTAGATTTTATTTAGATAGTTATGTATCAACCAATTTAACCCCCACAGTAGTTTAAGGTTATAATCTAAAAATAAAATAAAATCAATAAAATATTCAGCTATCGCGCTCCAAAATCCAAAGGGACAAAAAAGACAAAAAGAAACATAATAGACTTTATTGAGGGGAAGCAGAAGTAATTGGCGACTAAAATCCGAGACGACCCTATCCGACGAGACGGGATTACAAATATATTGTCGAAGCTAATTAGTAAACTTGCAAATAATTGGAAATCAATACCCACTTTTCTGATTAGAAAACAACAGGGTATATACGAGTATATTTTAGGTATTTGTCACAAGAGTAGACCAGTCGGATGTTATACAGGTCTCATAAAACATCACAATTAAGTGCTAGACTGTTTATATCCTATAGCCCACCCCACTTCTTTTTAAACACTCACCATCATCACATCATCATCCGCCTATTCCGTTCCCACGGCCTTCTCTCAGAGAGAGTATGGGATCTAATCAACCATTCTGACCTATTGCGGGTTGGTAGATGTCGCATGCCCTTGAATGTTGTGGTTTTTGGACGTGACGTTTTCCTCGCGATGTTTCCTTCTTTGCTTTAAGTTATGGCAAATTCGTATAAATGCGGGGCTGAGATGGGATTTAAACTCTGTATCGGTGCCCGTTATCGTTCGGCTGCCATCGCTCGCTAATATGTTTACAAGCTGTACATAAATAACATAAGCTTGTGTCTGACGTGATAACCGCATTGCAGTGCATGTCTAACATGTCCAAGATGCAAGTGAACATAATATACTCTCATTTGCGCAAGTCTAGTGTCATTTGTTTTAAGTTTGAGTACTCGTGCACTGCGTAAAGGCAAACAAATTAACAAATTGATTTCAGCTTACAAAGGGAGTGAGTTATTAAAATTCCATCGTAGTAGTAATTTCGACAAGACATCCGATAGGTTTGCCGGTTTTAATGGACGTTCGTTTCGCTGACATTGGAATAAAGTTAATTCCTTTCGTTTACGAAATCCGACGTGAATCAAGAATTTAATTTTAAAAGGTGTTCTTTTTGTTGTTAATTCGGAAGAACGTTACATTTTCTACGTACTTAAATTGTTAATATTGGCTGACAGCCAACGCATAGGTTAAACTGGGAGGTAAAATAGTTAGATACTTTGCACACGAGTTCTCCATATAACTTGAAGTATGTAGTATGTCTTTTCAATAGGTATTTTTAAGTAATTGGTAGTGCTCTTACTAAGAGATGACTTGTTATCATTATAATCTACATGAATCCACTTACTGTCTGATTAAATCAAGAAATCTTGAGAACTACAAGCCTTACATATCTGCAATTTGAAATGCAAATTCTTCAAAGGTACTACGTACTTAGTGTGCCTAAAAGAAAGGTATAATTTAAATTTGTATGGAGAAATGCATCAACAACTAGTTGCGTTGTTGTTGATGCATTTCATTTCCCGCGGTTTCACCCGCGTCTTCCCGTTATCCCGCAGGAACCTTTCTCCGGGATAATGTGTTAAGGGTATTATAAGCTATTCCAAATTTCATCAAAATCAGTTAAGTGGTTTCAGTGATACGTGGTAACAAACATTCACACACACAAAATTTCGCATGTATAATATTAGTAGGAAGTTGGATAGGATAGGAAGTAGGATAGGATAGGAAGTAGGATAGGATAGGAAGTAGGATCGGATAGGAAGTAGGATCGGATAGGAAGTAGGATAGGATAGGAAGTAGGATAGGATAACGTGGGCAAGGCTGCAGGGCAGGTACTACAATGTCATATAATCGTAGCAAACATACATGATTACGACTACACACTCACTACCACTATCAGAGTGACAGATGATAGAGGCCACTACTCAGCTTAATAGTTGAGCAGTGGGGAATAATAACCTTCCTGCATAATACATATTATGATGTTTCACTCCTCAAAGTCCTCAATCCAGTTGAGCAAGTTTTGTTGAGCAGTAGAAGTAAGTCGGGATATCATACTAATTTTTTTATTATAAATATTCTCAATTTTATAATAACACCGAAAAAAAACAAATTAAACTTAAATACAAAGGTGCAAATAATGTAACCAACTCCACTTATAACAGGCTATTATGCAAATAAACCAGCTATTTCGCCAAATATCCGGTGAAATAACGTTGTTATTAATTATAACCAGAACCTTTGAAACGTAAACACGGCGCAGGTATTAACTCTGTAGAGTAAACTAATCAATTCCCTGTGTAAACAAAAATTGTTTTATACAGCTTTATTGAAGGAGAAAGAGTTATGTCACATAATTCGCGTATGGTTTTTGGTAAGTGTAATATATTTTGGGACGAGTATCGTTTTATACGTCATGTATCGTTTCGGCTAAGATTATTATCCTACTTTACTAATATGACTGTATTATAAATCGAAAGTTTGTGTGTGTGTGCATGTTTGCTACCACGTATCACCGGAACTACTGAAACGATTTTGATGAAATTTGGAATGGAGATAGCTTATACCCTGGACTAACACACATTTTTATCCCGGAAAAAGGTTCCTGCGGGATAACGGGAAGACGCGGGTGAAACCGCGGGGCGCAACTATCCTACTACGAGTATTGTTATAAACGTGAAAGTTTGTGAGTATGGATGGATGGATGGATGTTTGTTACTCGCGGCGCAATTAGTATAAAAATGTAAACATCTTTTTCATAGAAAAACGTAGGTGTACCTACCTCCTACGGGGTCTTAACGTTATCGAATAATCGTGATCGTATACGATCTTGAAGTGTCTTAACACTTCAAGATCTAAGATACTAGAAAAGAGACTAATAAAACATTAGTTCACTAAGCCAAGACTTTCTGTTTCGTGTGAACAACCCAGAAGTAGTGATAAGGGTTAATCTCTACATTATGCTCTTAGTAGCTTTTTTTCTATAGCCTGCGCGTATGGAAACTTACGTTTTCGTTTCGCATACTTTCTTGATTTAATTGGATTTTTGTGCAAATCATAAATAAATATTTTTTTATAAAGGATATAGCAGATAGAGTCACACATAGTTATTTCACGCAGTTTTACCCGCGTGGACTACTTTTTATGGCGTTAAAAAGCTTTTATATTCAAATGGTTTTTAAAAAACTTCCTGTTGTCAAAACCTTTGCATACCCGTGCGAAGTCAGGGCGGGCAGCTAGTCCTTATCCGTACTAATATTATAAATGCGAAAGTAACTCTGTCTGTCTTTCACGCCTAAACTACCGAACCGATTCAAATGAAATTTGGTAGGTACAGATATAGCCTACTTTTTTTTTTACTATTTACAGGGTAGCGTTTGACCACAAGTCACCTGATGTTAAGTGACGATGCGGTCGAGGAGAGCGCCACGCTACACTTGGACTGGGAACTGGCTCTCAAGTGCGGCTGCCGGAACACACCGATAGGTGTGCTTGGCGACAGATTCTTAACAAGAGGGTGGCTAGCCAGGCGAGTACTAGAAAATACCCTACCACCAAGCTATGGTTACATCACGATGTTTTCCTTCACCGAAAGCTCAAGCTCCAGCTACAGCCTGAGAAAGGACATAGGCTCCTTTTTATCGCGATAAACTGTAGCCCACGCGGGTGAAACCGCGGGGAACAGCAAGTGGTCCATAAAGTAGGTCGTAATTAAAATAACAATACGATACGCAGTTAAGCTTACGGACGTACGATACGCAATTAAAACCTGCGTCGTGTGGAAGCCTCCTGATTTTTCCATTATCATGCAAATTGTCTTCGTTATCCGCAGGAGCTGTCATAACAATAAACATGATACGGCCATTGGCAACCAATTCGTAACAAAGATAGCCGATAATATGGCTTTGTACGTGACATTGTATTGGAGAGGAAAAGGACAGCAGTTTGTGTAATATGCCCTTTATTGGCCATTTAACTGTTTACATCACATTTTTATTCATTGCTTTCTCGTGAGTTGGTTCATGAATGAGATTATTAGGAAAGTGGTCAGCCGACGGTGAGTTTGATTGGTCCGGTCGTAGCTCGTGACGCGCGAATTTCACGTAAACAACGAAGATGGTCTCGACTCGTGACTTTTTCAAAATGATGAAAAAAAACATCCACAGCCACAGCGTTGGTTGCATTTCGTGATCTCATTAGAATTCGTCATGTTCAATGGCTTGAGTTTCTAAACGTGTATCGAGACTGATATACACTTGATACCCTAAAATAAATATGAAATACGAGCGCTGTTTCCCACGGTTTCATCCGCGTGGGCTACAGTTTATCGCGAAATGTCCTTTCTCTGGCTCTAGACTATCTCTGTACCAAATTTCATTTAAATAGGTTCAGTAGTTTAGGCATGAAAGACGAACAGACAGACAGAGTTACTTTCGCATTTTGTTATATTAAGTAGGGAGCGATAAAGCACGATTAACGCCCGAAATTAATAATCGATCCTGATCCGTTATCCGCGGTTTTCGATCGATATGCATGTCATAATATGTCATTTTAATAGTAATCTGCATCAATCATTTTAGTAGTAGCCCTAGCACTAAAATGACATATTATGACATGACATATCGATCCAAAACCGTGGATAACGGATCAAATCGATTACTAATTTCTGGCATAAAAATATCAACGAAATTATATCTATAGTTTATAAGGAAATATCGATATTTCCATGTTTTTCCCCAAGTCACATAATTTTAATGCAATACTCCCGTCACACAATCTTGATTGTGAGGCTTTTCAGAGAACTCGATAGTCATATTGTAAGGTAATGTTAATTATGTATACTACTGCATATATATATATTTGTAAGATAATAATAATGATTTATACTACTAGATATATATTTTAATACCATTTTCATGATTTAATAATAATCTGTATTTATTTTGATTTTACGGACGTACTAGTGGCGCCATCTCGGTGGGTTGATAAAAAACCAAGATGGCAGCCACGGCTGAAGTGCGATTCATTGTTGTTACGACTTTTGACCAATGCGGTTGTGATTCAGTGGGCTATGTTGTCGAAATAGTGATTCGTATAAGTTGAGTGTTGTCATAAAGTGTGATCAAGTGTAATCTAGTGTAAGAAATAAACGGAACATAGTGAAATCTATTTGAGTATTGATTTTCCACTTCTGGTCCCAAAAGGTCAGAAGTGGGATCGACGGGAAACAACCACGTACTTTCCCGCACCACGTCCATGAAAACGTAAGTAAATTTCTCCTGATTCTTTGTTTTTTTTCATTACTCTTTTTTTTTTTTGTTGTTTGGAACAAAATTTTACGAAACATACCCTACATAAAATCAAGTTAATAAGATTCTGCTATTTGAAGAAACTGTTACGTACACTCATGAAAAAAAAACATTTGAATGTTTCTTTTAGTGATGGCTATTTCGTAACCGATATAAATTCAAAATGCTAGTAATGCTACCCTGGTAAGCAAATAAGACTTTCATAAACATTGCTAGGCTGAGGTTACCGTTGGAAATAGATAATCTATATGAATATTGGATTGTATGTAGTGAACTTGCTCCAATTCAATCAATTAGTGGTAAGATTAAAATTGTAAATGTGATCGCGCCAAAAAATTATCCGCCGGGCGTTTCTTGCCTGTTTTTTTTGCTGGCGTAAGGAGGTTGGAACAGGCGTATCTAGTCCTAAGTTTGACGTTTTAAAAGTGATCATATGATGTATCCTATTAAATAAAAATGTTTTGATCTAAATTTGAATTTGAATAGAAAATACAATTCTTACATTGCGTTGGAGAGTTACTATTAAGGCCACGCTGCTTCAGATTATGGAATCGGGCCGTAGCTTAGGCGACAGTTAAGGTGATAGTTAAGGTGACAGTTAAGGCGACAGTTAAGGTGACAGTTAATGTGACAGTTAAGGTGACGGTTAAGGTGACAGTTAAGGTGACAGTTAAAGTGACAGTTAAGGTGACAGTTAAGGTGACAGTTAAGGTGACAGTTAAGGTGACAGTTAAGGTGACAGTTAAGGTGACAATTAAGGTGACAGTTAAGGTGACAGTTAAGGTGACAGTTAAGGTGACAGTTAAGGTGACAGTTAAGGTGAAAGTTAAGGTTACAGTTAAGGTACCAGTTAAGGTATCAGGTTAGGTTATAGTGAGGATAGTGAAGGTCACCGTGAAAGTCATTATACAATATAAAAATATAAGAGATAATGTGACTGCAATGGATCGTAGAATAGGTAAATGTTCGGATTGGGATAGTGAGGTCATCGCGAAGTTATGTCAAAAAAAACGCAGTGTTTACCTTTCTTGAATAATTTCAATCACCAACCAATCAGGTACCCCTGTTGTACTTCATCTTGTGTACAGATTCTAAGCTGAGTTTTGAAAGTTTCAGACAAACTGGAGTATGGAAAACGATATAAATGAATATTCTGATTCTGAAGGTCATGGTTGCGGGAAGGCCCCAGGAACTGGGCCGAGTGATCATGACCGATTGACAACGGCTCAAGATAACTCAGATTGCGGGAAGGCCCAAGGAACGCGGCCAAGTGATCTGAGTTATGAAAGAGCGTCTAGGGACCCAGATTGCGGGAAGGCCCAAGGAACGCGGCCAAGTGATCTGAGTTATGAAAGAGCGTCTAGGGACCCAGATTGCGGGAAGGCCCAAGGAACGCGGCCAAGTGATCTGGGAAATGAAGGATAAACGAATGCGCCGCAAGGCGAAAGGATAAGGAGCAGGAGGGATTACCATGAATCAAGTGACTCTGGTAGCTCGCAGGATGGATACGAGAGGAGGAGGAGAACGACAAGCAAAAGGAATGGGAAAAGGCGCCGCAGGAATTCTTCAGATGATTCTTCGAAGGAGCGACGCTTCCCGCCAAGTAAGAAGAGATATAGTAGTAAGTTAGATGACTCTAATAATATTTTAGATAAGGTGTTAGGCATACTATCACAAGTAAGAAGTTCGGATAAACCCAAGCTTACTTTTAACACTAACGTCATACCAGATTTTGATCCTATGTCCAAAGAACAAACTATTCTAACTTGGTTGACTAAAGTCGAAGAGTGTGCCGAAATATATGGTTGGGAAGAGAAGGAAATCATTCATTACTCATTGCCGAAGTTAAGTGGCGTTGCTAAAACCTGGTACCAGGGTTTGCCTTCTCTTCTACATACCTGGAGTGAGTGGAAGAAAAAGTTGATCGAGTCATTTCCCTGCCGCGAGGATTATGCCGAACTTCTTACAGAAATGCTTTCTAAAAAGGTTAAATACGGAGAGTCTTTAGAGCACTATTATTATGCGAAGGTAAACCTATTGAATCGATGCAAAATTTTTGGCAAGCAGGCAGTTGACTGTTTACTGTACGGGGTCGAAGATAGGGCTGTTAAAGTTGGGGCTCAAGCTGCACAGTTTAAGGAACCAGAACAGGTGCTCAAGTACTTTAGGACGGTTAAATTAGCCCAAACTAGAGAATCGTATGACACGTTGTACAGGGGCTTGAATAAGTTATAGACTTGTTTGTTGTCGATGATTTTATGTACTTTCTCATCCAAATCTTTTGGGCCATTCGTTTACAGAAAAACCCGACATTTGCATTACTAAGACTCCTGATAAGTCCTGATAATTTTCCAAAGGGTTTGTGAGGAAAAGATCCAGTTGATTGTTAGTTCCGATATATGTAGATCTGCCAAGTAGAACAATGCATGTAGTACCAATTATCATAGATACGCGGATTAGTTGCAACGTCTCCGTCAATGGGACTCTTAGGGGCGCAGAAGGTGAAGAATATTATGTATGCCCTGGTGAATACGAAATCAAGGAAGGTCGTGGGGCTCTCTTAGTCTACAATACTTCTACTGAAGTGTTGCACATAAAAAAAAAAACGCTCTTTTAACTCGTTCTGACACAAAATCTCACGTTATGAGCGGTAGTAATAATGCTGTTCCTAATGAGGCCATGGAATCGTGTAGCGTAGTTTTTGACTTAGAAGAAGTTGATCATAAATTAAATTTTAATAATGATCTTGACGACGCGGTAGCCGAGTTGGTAGTGTCCCTGCCTGCGAAGCTAGCGGTCCCGGGTTCGAATCCCGGTAAGGGCAAATATTTTTGTGATGAGCACGAATATTTGTACCTGCGTCTTGGATATTTCTATCTATATAAGTATTTATTTCTCTATATAAGTATGTATATCGTTGTCTAGTACCCGTAACACAAGTTTCGAGCTTAATTTGGGGCTAGGTCAATTTGTGTACAATTGTCCCCGATATTTATTTTTGTTATTTATCTTGGGGTTGACAAGCACATATAACTTCAAAGGTTGCTATCTGAATATAATTCATGCTTCTCGAATAGTTTGAAGGACTTGGGATACACCGAAGCTTATAAAATGGTGATTGAATTAGAAAACTCTGAACCCGTAGTTTTAAGACCTTATCGGATGTCGTACGCTGATAGCATAAAACTACTCAAAAGCCCGTCTGAACTGTTGTTTGGCTTTAGTATAACTAGTAGGGCTGATGGAATCATGAGTTCTCTTATCAACGAAACTCTTACCTGAGTACCCGTTGAAAATCTTCAAAATATACGGGAAGAAGCCAAACAAAACATAACACGGCAACAATCTAAAGACGCGGCAAGATATAATAAACATAGGAAACCCAGTAGGACTAATATTATATTTTAGATCAAAATAAAAACACTTAGCTAAACCTTAAAATGTAAAATAAAACTACCTATCAAACTAAACAAACTACTTAATCTAATAAACCACTACCAGTTGGCAACGTTCCCAAAATGCTGGCCGCATTGCCGCGTTGAACGGCAATGCTTATTCGTTGCGCAGGATA
Organism: Opisthograptis luteolata; assembly: GCA_931315375.2. Taxonomy (NCBI): domain Eukaryota; kingdom Metazoa; phylum Arthropoda; class Insecta; order Lepidoptera; family Geometridae; genus Opisthograptis; species Opisthograptis luteolata. The sequence goes on along the minus strand of OV928049.1, from coordinate 7,721,567 downwards.
ACGACTAGCATTTTGGTCACGGGTAGCATCGACCAGTCGCTTTGATATATCATTATATATCGATTTCGCTCCCGGTCCCCACGGTCCAAGCGTTAGTAGGACTTATAAGGAAGGTGATTTAGTAAGAGTCGAGCGTCAGGTACCTCATGACGGTAAATCACAGAAATTAATTAATAAATACCAAGGACCTTATCGCGTAATGAAAGTGCTCCCGCATGATAGGTTAGTAATAGAAGACATACCGCTTACGCGCAAAAACGGACGATATGAAGCTGTAGTAGCTATTGATAAAATCCAACCATGGTTAAGGTTCAACAGAAATTTTGAAAGTGAAGAAGTTTCTGATTGTGATAGCGTAGAGGAAAACGATTACATAAGTTGTTGTATTAGTTATTATGACTAACCTAGTTTAAACTATATGCATTTACATATTAATAAGTTTCTTGTAGGTACATATATGTAATGAAAATGATGTTAATTATTTATCTATTCTCAGAAAATATACACGAAATATTTAATATTGTGAATAAAATCAAATTATATCTAATTAGGTAGGTACAATTAGTTATTAATAATTGATTATTAATGAAGCAATGTATAGAATATTTTCTTTTTGGTTATATAATTTGTCTAAAGCGAGAGGACTCGCTTCGTGCAGGATGGCCGAGCTGTAAGGTAATGTTAATTATGTATACTACTGCATATATATATATTTGTAAGATAATAATAATGATTTATACTACTAGATATATATTTTAATACCATTTTCATGATTTAATAATAATCTGTATTTATTTTGATTTTACGGACGTACTAGTGGCGCCATCTCGGTGGGTTGATAAAAAACCAAGATGGCAGCCACGGCTGAAGTGCGATTCATTGTTGTTACGACTTTTGACCAATGCGGTTGTGATTCAGTGGGCTATGTTGTCGAAATAGTGATTCGTATAAGTTGAGTGTTGTCATAAAGTGTGATCAAGTGTAATCTAGTGTAAGAAATAAACGGAACATAGTGAAATCTATTTGAGTATTGATTTTCCACTTCTGGTCCCAAAAATATTTTGTTACGTGCTATTTTGTCGTAGAAATGGGATTCACATTTCCACGTATTATTTACGTATGTTATTGTGTGCATATTCTGCATTTCATATAGACCGAAATCCCGGCGCATCATGACATTGACGCTTACTTCTATTGGAGCATGCCTCAGAGGTATAACAATGGTGATAGAAGGTGCCTTGGCTATCATTCAATCAGGATATGCCTACATAGAGGACGCGACATTCAATTTATATGGATACAATGTTGTCAATGCCAACAGTAGCGACACACACACATACAAACATACCCAAGCGCACAGTAGTTATTGTTATCGTGTTATGTAACTAGGGATGCAATCCGTCAGGGTTTTCCCGGATTCATTCTAGTTTGGAGGAGAGCATCCAGGCGGAGTTTTGTATACAGAGCAGATTTCAAAATTCCTCGCCTGTTTTAAAACTTTTTTAATTTACTTACACGCTTGAATAAAACTTTACGCTAAAATTAATATGCAGGTACGAGTATATAATAATATATACGATTACATGGGACGGTCGAGTGGCCGTCATCCGGTCGGCTATCCTAGGTATCGATGGAAAGACGAAGTGAGGAAGGATTTGCGTGAGCTCCAGGTGAAGGACTGGCAGGAGGTGGCGCATGACAGATCGAAGTGGCGTCTTTTGTTATCGGAGGCCAAGACTCACTTTGGGTCGTTGCGCCTTCTCAGTTAGTTCGTTTTATGTATACGATTAATTATAACAATTCTAACTATTTTGTGCCATAACCAACACACAGGGGTTTTCGAGGTATCGAGTTTGATGGTGATGATGATGACAAATGGTAACCCTATAAAATATTTTTGTATGTTACCATTTTGCATAATTAAGCTTAGCTTGACATTAAAGTGGGTCGTTAGTAACACAGGTTCGCGACACTATACTGATCCCAAGGGAAAGATCTCATGAGGAAGGTATTATTTTTCTCTTTGAATATATATTTAGGTGCATATCTAGTTAAAAGGGTAGAACCCATACTTTGACGAAGGAGTCTTAAAACCATTTTTTTACTAACAGGGATACAATCTCGTTATTACCGCCGGTTATACTGAAGGGTGTGCGAATAGGCGAATGCGGGCGAGCGATAAATTTAGTTCGCTTCAGCGGCGCTTCGCAGATATATTGCTGTGGAACACGGAACCTTCGGAGGTTGATATACATCCCGGAAACGAAGGGAAAACTGAAAGGATTCTCGTTAATTTATAGACGGTAGGAGGAAAGCGATATGTTAATATTGGTCTTTCAATTTGTCGTGTAAGATATTGGAAGATATATTGTGAGATTTTATTTTCGCTTCATATGTTCAGAGTTGAGATGTACCCAAACTGTAGGTTTTACTAAAATATTACAGACAGCTGGGGCCCAATTCTCGCGGCGTGATAATCACATTCGATAAATATCGCAATAACCGTCAAAATATGTATTGAATTTTGAAAGTTATTGCGATATTTATGGAATGTGATAATATATCACGTCGCGATAATTGGGCCCCTGTACTTGTGCGTGCGCAGGTGTAATGACAATCACATAGAGTTACCAATGATCGTAATGAAACGAGCCATTTTCCATGAAATAAACTGGATATAAGTGTGTAAAATAAATGTAGGTACTTAACATTGAATTTTTCACGCAAATTATGCTCGTAACTGCGAATGATGTTAATTACTGAAGCGCTATTTCTGTTGAATTCGTAATTAAATTTCTAATGAAAAGTGGTTCTAATAAAAGGTAATTCGTTCCAACATTAATCGTTCATTTAACTTTAGTAGGTATTCATGAAAGACAATCAGTTAGTTATTGCTTGGTTTTATTCTACAGTTCATTTAGGAGTAAGTGAAACTAGTTACTTAATACTATGAGTCTTGGTTATTTTATCAAATACTCCTTTATTTCTATCGTGGTAGAGTGCATTTTAGAATGTTTTACGCCTATAATAATATTATTATACTTAGAGGGAAATAATTGTTAATAATAAATTAATTAATTATTCAGAATAAATCCCAATTTCCAGTATTCTAAACAGTCTATAACCTAATTGAAATATTGCTGTTTATTAGGCATTGTTAGGACTGTAGTTCTAAACTATCTACTGTCCATAATTAACGGTAACGCGTGTACATTTCAAAGCGACGATACTGAGTTTACATCATCTCATTATGACGTACAAATTTGCCATCGCTAAAAAACGTTGAAGGAAAACATCGTAAGGAAATCAGCATGTCCGAGAATCACAATATTCAAGGACGTGTGACAACTAGCGATGGGTTCTTTCCCGAGTATTTATCCGCTGGACAGTAAATACTCATAAATACCCGTTTCTTCTCGAGTTTTTATCCAAACTGAGAGTAAATACTCTGACGTCATTTCAAAGGAATAATGCGAGTTGCAATGGAAAATTGACGTGTATTAATTATGTTAAAATTTCATTTTGTTTGTACGGTCGCCTGTAATAACAAGAATTAACTACGTTTTATAGTTTAAAATAATTTCATGGTATTAAATTTCTGAAAAATGTACTCGGCGTAAACTTTAAATTTATGTAACCATATAACCCAGTCGGGTTAGACGAAAAATGGCCTCCACATTGCACTAATTTCTATCCCAACAATTATTGCATTAACTTTTCGAAGGGTCAGTGGTCTAAATTCAAAATAGCGATCAACCTCGATCTCGACATTAACCGCCATCTTGGTTTTTCGTTTTTCGTTTATAACTTGCCCCATGCTCACTTCTCGAAAAAAAATATATGTCTGAAGTTGTTCATTAATTAATTTCCTACATTTAATTCTCCATTTATTTTTTCGTACGACCGATATTTTTCGAATTAAGCGGGAAAAGACGGGGAAATTTAATTATTATAGTAAAATCTCATTTAACTTTGACTGAGTAATAAACGAAGTTGTTTGGAACAAGGGTGTCAATAATTTTTATTTGCTTTTTTCTGAGGCTTAAAAGGCGGCAATCGATCTGTCAACATGAAAATTTTGTTTTTATTTCCAAAAATTGTGTTTCTTCGAGTGATAATGTCTTGTGTGATATTGGTGGATTATTAACCATTATGTGTTCGTTAATGTGTACGAGTGTGGGAAATTGAAATAAAGTTGTGACAGTGACTTTTCTAGTTGCTCCAAAAAAGTCCGTGTAAAGTTTATAAAGTTCCACTAGCTACCTACTTTACTATAACACTAGCAAAAAAATAAATGGGGCAGTTAATGTAGAAAATCAAATAATGAACAACTTAAGCCATAATATTTTTTCTCGAGAAGTGAAAAAGAGGCAAGTTATTAACGAAAAACTAAAAACCAAGATGGCGGCTAATGTCGAGGTCGAGGATGATCGCTGTTTTCAGTTTAGACTCCCACTGACCCTTCTAAAAGCTAATGCAATAATTGTCGGGATAGGAATTAATGCAATGTGGAGGCTATTTTTTGTCTAACCCGACTGGGTTACATGGTTACATAATTTTAAGTTTATACTGAGTACATTTTTCAGAAATTTAATACTTAGATATTATTTGAAACTATTAAACGTAGTTATTACTTGTTATTACAGGCGACCGTACCAACTAAATGAAATTTTGATATATAATTCATTACATTATCTATACTAATATTATAAAGCTGCAGAGTTTGTTTGTTTGTTTGTTTGAACGCGCTAATCTCAGGAACTACTGGTCCGATTTGAAAAATTCTTTCAGTGTTGGATAGTCCATTTATCGAGGAAGGCTATAGGCTATATTTTATTTCCAAAAAAATTAGGGATCCGTAAGAAAATTGCTATTTTGCAACTCAAGGTGTGAAATCGAAAACCTATTTTTGCGTGCGCTGCAAAAACTATTGACACTAGAACAAAATAATGTATCGCGGGTTTGTAGGTCTCATTTAGATCTACAAAAAAGTCCGCGAGAGCATATGTCTAACTATTATAGTTATGCCACAATAAGTGATCTTTTATTTTAAAAATTTAATTTTTGATGCCGCCGCTAGAAAAGGCTCTTTATTTGTATCTTGGTATTAATCCTTACCAAAATAAACTACTTTTTATTCAAAACTGCTTCAATGCCTTCCCATAACTTTTTGAATCATTCAATTCGGACATTCCATTCGAAAGATATCACGAGTTTAAAAATGTAAGTAGTAGTAGAAAAATAAAACCGCCGCACCGCAGCGCAGCGGGAAACGCGGTGAGGTGAGCGGGGCACCGGGAGAATCTATGAAATAGGTAAAGTGCGGTCGCGGACCAGGCGCGATTCAAACGTGCGGTCCAAGAAAAATTAACTTAGAATTAAAATAGGATAATGGGTACCTACAGCAGGTAACGCGTTGAGGGGGCACCGAAGTGCGGGAATAATTTTGGAGTACATATACGGAATATAATTATACGCTATCGCGCCTAAACTACTGACCCGATTTAAATGAAATTTGGTATAGAGATAATTTGAGCCCCGGGGAAGGGACATAGGATACTTTTTATCGCGATAAACTGTAGCCCACGCGGGTGAAACCGCGAGGAACAGCTAGTTCATTATATAAAGTTATTCAATTTATAAGTACATATATATATTTTTAATTCTGATAAAACTGTCAAGTCAAATCTAACCTACTTTAAGATCTGACATTTTTTTTTAAATAACAGCAATTGTTATAGGTATCCAATAAAGCAAAGAAATAGAGTGTAATACTTGTTCATCATGTTATTTTGCTCCTATAAATACATATATTTTGATTTTGCATAGAACTTAGCACTCATTTACATCTCCATTCTTTATGCGGTGAAGCCCACAGCCAAGCATAATTTTTGTATTGAACTTGGCTCTCCTTTTTACATATATGTGGGATTAAATTTATTTTGATTACGAGTAAAATATATCATTGTTTATAGACCTTAGAAAAAAAATATTATTCAAATTACAAAGAAAATGTCCGAACTTTCGTAATTTTGATTGATTCAAATATATGATCATTTTTTTTTCAGGATTTTTAATCCTTACTTATATCTCACGATTATATCTCACTCTTTGTAGTCGTAAAGGCATAAATCACTATTGTAGAAGCAAAGATAGGTCCTAATCTATCATAACATAATCTAATAACACGAATTGGAGCTAAAACCAGCAATGATATGTTGCAATTTTCACGTAAAAATATTTACTCACGTATTTGGATAAATACTCAGTAAAAATGAGTAAAAACGGATAAATACCCATATTTTCCTTTCTTCTCAGTATTTACTTTTTGAGTATTTACCCAGTGCCCATCTCTAGTGACAACGCTTCTCCGAACTCGGCCAGCATGCTAGTTTATGGTCCATACTTTCTTTGAGCCTAGAACTGTGTGACCTGTGTTCCCTAGACAATGGGAATATAATAGGCTGATAATAATGAATAGGTATGGCTTCAATGTCGCCAGTTCAATCTTAAATCTGATAAGGAAACCGCAGAATTACGTAACCGTAATATAAACAAGTGAATAAGGCAGTTGAATTAACTCTCTTCATTCTCTGTAATCAATTATTCTAACACTGTTCCGCGTGAATTAAATTTTGTTAAATACATTTTCTGTTTATCGAAGTGTACAAGTTTTGAGCGTTGTGTTTCCGAACATGACTGTTCAAATTGTCGGTGTGCTTATCTCTTTGTTTGTCTACGGCTTTTAACGCCCTTCTGAATATCCTATAAAAAGGCAATTAATGAAATTATTGTCGAGAACTGCTGACATAGTTCTGACTACATACATATACCTACATGTCTTCATCATAATCGACATCATCATGAGCCTGTTACGGTCCCACTGCTGGGACATCACACAAGCCATCTATCACAGAGAGAGAGAACGGACTATAAGCGTGGCAGACCACGCCGGCCTAGTGCGGGTTGGTAGATGTCGCATGCCCTTGATGTTGTTGTTCGTGGATACAGTATGCCGGTTTCCTTACGAATTTCCTTCACCGTTTTAAGATATTATAGGATGGTATCGGTGCATTGAAAGGCCCACGTCATACACTAACACACATATACGTGGAGACAAATTAATAGGTAAATTTATAGACAAAGGAAAAGCAATTTCCCTCTTTGAATTTAACCCTAGACAAGACCCCAGTCTAGCTGGCACACCTAGTGATAAATTCAACTAGACTATTGGAATTTAGTGTTTCAACATAAATCGCTTTCATTCAACCCACGGGATTTAGTTTTAATCCCAGTTGTTTTATTGAATGTTTGTTTCGAATTTTTAGCTTTTATAAAACAAACAGTAAATAAAACACTACTTTTGTGATGCACCCTGTAACCGACGAGGATTATTTATGGTGGTATACGGTGATGTATAAAGCATTAAAATAAATAATATAGATATGCTTGTGTATGCAAAATTACCACACTCGTGTTTTTTTTTCATCAACTTTCACAAACTTTTGTTTGCTCACCTTTTTTGACCTAAAATGAGCTTGGGATGTGATTATAACATACCTTTTGGTTTATTCTTCGTGCAATTGAAAACCGCTTTGGTTTATCATATTCATCAATCTATTGCCATCAATTTGATGCGCAGACACAGAATACGAAACATTTCCTTTCGTATCTCAATCGCAATGATTAATTGATTCGGAATATCGATCTACATTTATTTGCATTTAGGAATGTTTTAGTTGACCATATTTACAAGGCAGTAGACACTCTACAGACCAAAGTGTCACAAAGTTCTTATTATAGCATGTCACTTTTAAGTTACGGTGTTTAGCGCATATCTTCTTGATGATGTGTTACCTACTTGTTGTATGTTTCAGATACAGTTTACTGTTTTGTTCCATCAACCCGAACACGGCCCGCGTGGATGGATTATGGCCCATACTATCACTATCTCACTCTCTCTCTCTCTCTGAGAGAAGACCTGTGTCCCAACAGTAGGAGCGGCTAAATAGGCAGATAATAATATTTCTGTTTCATGGTAATTGACATTACATTTTGATATGCCGAGGCCCTTTAGCGCATTGGTCATAAACACCAAGATGTCGTGTCGAACGCTCGTAAAGCCAACTTAATGCTGGTAAATAACAGTTTCACGGCCGAATATGATCTCCTTCTAGGCTACGAGCAATTTATTGGAATTATTTCCCGAATAATTCGTTTACCCTTATCAAAAGAGCGCACGGCGTGATGAGAATCAAAATGGGTCTTGAAAGCCATTTCAACAGGCCTGTATATATATATGCCTATAGGTGTACGAATTGTTTAGTATTGGATAACTGGTTTTGTTAAAGTTTTAAATCAATTGAAAGGTTTCAATTAAAAATGTTCGGGATTGAGTTGAATTTCCGAGAATCCATATTGTAAAAAGCAAATAAAAGTAATGGGCGAAAAACAAATTCGTTTCGAAAGCCTTCCAGGAATAAAGATAGTAATTATTGGTTTTTCGAAGCGGTAGCTACTCCCACCCACCCGCGTTTGTGTTAACGTGCTTATGTTATGTTGATGATTCAATCATTTTATCCCTAACTGCCTTTTGTCCGTGGCGTAGCTCGCACTGTCGTAGACTCGCTTTGTTATCCAATAACAACCGTCCTGACGAATGAACGGATTAGGATAAATTTTGTTACAGAGATAGATTACTTCGGACTGCGGTGTAGCGCACCATAATACTTTTTATTCCTCATCCCGGTAAAATACAGAATAGCGGGAATATTATGAAACTTGTGAGTACAATCGAATAATACAGCTAGTCAAATTATGTACTTTTACTTATATAGGTATTATAAATTAGTTTTTTTAGTGGAATGAGTATTTTTATTGAAGCTATGATAGCTCAATGACGTTGACTTGTACACCGTAGGTTGTGAGTTCGAATTCTACAACGAGCTTGAACTTTCGGTGAAGGAAAACAGATAGCTTAGTAGGACATTTTCTAGCGCACGCCTGGCTAGCACTCATGGCAGCCTCACTTGAGTGCCAGTTTTAGTCCAATCATAGCGTGACATAACCATCGATCACATCGTCACTTAACATCAGGTGACATGTGGTCAAACGCTACACTGTAAGAAGTAAAAAAATAACGTTTTCACGATCAAACGGCTCAACGGATTTCAGTGAAATTTGGATGCGAGTCAATTTATACCCAGGTTAAACACATTGTCTACTTTTTATCTCTGTAAAGGAAAAGCGCGGGTGTAACGGCGGGGCGCAGGTAGTAAAAAACAATTTTAACAACGTTCAATCTTTGTTACAGGTAAGCCAGTAAATGCCAGCAAGATTACCTTCCTGATCCAGACAATTTAAATGTCAGACAAAGTAGGTGAGTAGTAAACCTATAAGTGTCAAGTGAAGGTGATCTAGAGTTGAATGTTACTTGCAAATCAACTAGTCCCTTCTGCATAACAACAAACAATTTTTTTTTGATAAACCGACGGATCTTTTATATCATTGGAATGAAAATATTAACACCAATATATAACCATCTAGTTGCGCCCCGCGGTTTCACGCGCGTCTTCTCGCTATTCCGCAGGAACCTTTTTCGGGATAAAAAGTAGCCTATGTGTTAATCCAGGGTATAATCTATCTTAATTCCAAATTTCATTCAGATCCGTTCAGTAATTTTTGCGTGAAAGGGTAACAAACATCCATCCATCCATTCATACAAACTTTCGCATTTATAATATTAATAGTAGGCATATCACGATTAAATTCTTTATCCTTCGCCTAAATGCTAAGAAACTATTTCAATTAGCTTCTTTATCTACTTTTTATTTTATGTAAACACGAGGTTAATGATCTTGGTAAGTGTCTCAGAGAAGGCGAACCGCAATTGAATGTCTCTTGTTAAGAAACTAGTTCCGTGTAGAAGTGACCTTGCTTTACCTACTGGGCGGAGCGGATTCTTTCACATAAGGGGTGTTGCGAACTACACAAGCCGCCGTTCACCGAGATTAAATCTGCCTTTAAAGGACTCAACTCGAAATCAGAGTTATTTTTCCATATTTAGTGACCTCTTCGTCACTTCCTCAGCTCTGACATTGATGCGCTATATTTTAACAAAAATACATTTTTTTTTCTATTTACAGGGTAGCGTTTGACCACAAGTCGCCTGATGTTAAGTGACGATGTGGTCGACGATGGCGCCACGCTACTCTTGGATTGGGAACTAACTGGCTTTCAAGTGGGGCTGCCGGAACACACCGATAGGTGCTTGGTGACAGAACTTGAGGGTGGTACTTGGTATATACGAATCATTCCACTTTGCTGCATCATGATTATTTGATTCATTTTGGTATCAGGAAACAGCAAATACATAGCATTTATCATGTCGTATTCATATTTCATGTGTGGTTGGAAATTAATGCTTTATTTGTGTTTATAATTCTCATTCATAGGTGAGAATCTCTATGGAAAATACCAATGACGACATTTACCAGATAAAGTACCTACTTACATATACATACATAGATACATTATTGTCTCTCATTTTACTTTCTTGACATTGATCCATTTATGCCGATGTTTTCAAGTAAAGTTCCTACCTAAATTAACGATAGCAAATATATTGGAATATGTAAATCTATGTTTTGAAAAACAGCCTTAGCTGAATAGGCGCAAAACCGGGCAGAATATTTTGATGGCAGCTCGGGCGTTCAGACAAATACCGCTTGCATAGTTTAGATGTTTAGACACACTCGTAAATACCTATACGGATTGTCGTAAACATAAACCATGCCTCGGCAGGTTTAGTCTGGAATATTCAGTATTTAGGACTTAGGGTGCAGCTCTAAATTGTCCAGAAGTTCAACCGACGTGGTCGATTATTTTTCTTATTATTGGAACAACCATTTGTACATATTTTGCATTCACACCGCAGATTGTGCTGAAATGGTCGCCTGCCATCTCCCACGCAGTAGTCCTGAAAATGCAGTGATTATGTTTTATTTGACTGTAAGCCTTATAATCTAACAAAGCAAGCAATGTCGCCAAGGTATAGATACGTTTCCGTGTGATCCGGCAGCCTCACTTGAGAGCCATTTCGCAATCCAGGCGTAGCGTGGCGCCAACGTCGACCACATCGTCACTTAACATCAGGTGATTTGTGGTCAAAGGCTAGCCTGTTACATGTATACATACCTATATAGTTTATAGATCGGGGATCCACAACACTCAGACACAGAACAAATACTTGCATCTCATTTCAGAGTAAAAATATAAGTATCTCATAGCGGGACTCTAACTCACGCTTTGCAGTCGGCTGTTTGCACATTGCGCCACATCGGTTATCAAACCGTTCTAGCTTACAATGTCTAGTCTCCTAGAATGTCTAGTTTGCTAAAGACTCCAGTGTCCTATTACGTCCAGTCCAGTCCTAGAGCGTCCAGTGTCAAAAGGTCCACTTACCAAAAAGCCTAGCATCTGAAGATGTCTTGTCCTACATTGGATTGGATCCTTAGAGGTGTAGTTTCCTTCTAAGGTTCCTGTTTCCACACTAACCTATCCGCTTCCATAATAATATTAGCACCTCCAGAATTCGATTATAGGGATCTGTAATCCATTTAAAATGACAGTACATTTAATAAAACCGTCACTCAAACGTATCAAAGCCTTAATATATTCAAAGTGTTGTTGGATAGAGTTTCCTTTACAACGTTGAAAAATACATATAATTTACGGGGCATCGATCACCAATGTGGCTACCGACTGCGAAGGGTGAGGTTGCGGGTTCTGTTCTCATCATCATCATTATCATTAGTCTATTACGTTCATACTCCTAGGATACAGGCCTTCTCTCACAGAGAGAATATAAGCCTTAATCCACCACGCGGGCCTAGTGCGTGTTGGCGGATAGGCTAGTGTCGTAAATTTCAGACTGCCCGAATGCCTCCGACATGACCTAATGACTGCTGCTCTAAGACAACAATCGGAATCGATGGCTTAACATTCCCTCCGAGTCCGAAGCATGGTCTGATTTCTGCTATGGAATAAATATGTATGCACAAAAAGCGCGAGTATTTGCACCATGTCTTGCTGTTATGAATCCCCGATTCGCTTAGTAGCTTCTGATACCCCAAAGATATAGGAGATTCTAGTTAGGACCAGAACATATGAGTGTACATCATTGTGTGGGCGTTATGACTGTCATTATTACGTATCTAAGTAATTCCCATATTTTTATAAAGAGATGATGGGAAGACTAGATCGCGACAGGAAAGTGTAGCAGGAACTATGGGAGGCCTAAGTCAAGGGACGACCTGACAAAGAGACAGGTTGCTGCGTCGGTTTACGTTCTGAACTGGACCCGTGTCACAGAATCTATACTATTATAATATTATAAAGCTGCAGAGTTTGTTTGTTTGTTTGTTTGAACGCGCTAATCTCAGGAACTACAGGTCCGATTTGAAAAATTCTTTCAGTGTTGGATAGCCCATTTATCGAGGAAGGCTATAGGCTATATTTTGTTTCCAAAAAAATTAGGGATCCGTAAGAAAATTGCTATTTTGCAACTCAAGATGTGAAATCGAAAATCTATTTTTGCGTGCGCTGCAAAAACTATTGACACTAGACCAAAACAATGTATTGCGGGTTTGTAGGTCCCATTAAGATCTATAAAAAAGTCCGCGAGAGCATATGTCTAACTATTATAGTTATGCCACAATAAGTGATCTTTTGTTTTAAATTTTTAAATTTTAATGCCACCGCTAGAAAAGGCTCTTTATTTGTATCTTGGTATTAATCCTTATCAAAATAAATTATTTCTTATTCAAAACTGCTTCAATGCCTTTATATAACTTTTTGAATCATTCAATTCGGACATTCCATTCGAAAGATATTACGAGTTTAAAAATGTAAGTAGTAGTAGAAAAATAAAACCGCCGCACCGCAGCGCAGCGGGAAACGCGGCGAGGTGAGGGAGAATCTATGAAATAGGTAAAGTGCGGTCGCGGACCAGGAAGACCTTTAACAGCACGATTCAAACGCGTGGTCCGAAAAAAAATTAACCTAGAATTATAATAGGATAATGGATACCTACAGCAGGTAACGCGGTGAGGGGGCATCGAAGTGCGGGAATAATTTTGGTGTATACGGAATATATACGCTTTCACGCCTCAACTACTGAACCGATTTAAATGAAATTTGTTATAGAGATAGTTTGAGCCCTGGGAAAGGACGTAGGATACTTTTTATCGCGATAAACTGTAGCCCACGCGGGTGAAACCGCAGGGAACAGCTAGTAAATAATATAAGCTACGCGTAAAGTATCGCACAGGTTGCTGATGGTCTGAACATCGTTAAATCACACTCTACATCGAGTACCCTTGAGCCTGTCTTAACTTCTCATTGAGAGACTTCAACCCGTTCCGCAGTAGAGTGTCCAAAAGGCCTTGCCTCCTTTTGTCTCATAGTATCAATACGGAATTATAATTAATCGAATACTGAAATATGAACTGGCTTTTATTTGAAAGTAGGGTTCTTTCCTGTCCAGGCAATTAGTCACTTTGTATTATGGTGCCATTAGCAAAATAAGGAAGAGATAGGGCTGTGCACTGTACAGGAATGGTCCATAATAAAGTTATACAATAGTTTAGAATGCTTTTTTTTCTAAATAATATTTTCTAGCAGAGCTGAAGCTGAAGCTGCTTGTTTTGATCGGCCGTGTAGTTGCAGGGTAAAATTTAAAATTCTAAAACACCCGCAACACATTATTTGAAAACTAAGAAAACTCTCGATTAAGTAAAATTACAAACGAAAATTTCCCCTATGTTTGCGTCTGGGGTTTAAAACTTAAATAGAATGTACATTTTTATCCAGTTTTTAAGCCACTTTGTGGTTACCCGATTCCGCTTTAAAACTAATATACGAGTAAGTGAAGCTTAGCCGTGTCCGTAGAGAACGTTAAAATAATATTTTAAACATATTTTATTTTACTAGCGACCGGCCCCTCGGCTTCTCCCGCATTCAGTTCATACAAACTTTATTATCCCATTTTACTCCCTAAAGGTACGGATCAAAATACGTACTCAAAGATAAGTTAGTGGTAGTGACGTGGGCTAGTGACTCGTTGACCGTGAGTTCAAATTCTTTTGGTAAAGGAAATCATCGCTTTAAGCCACCTGTGTTCCAGCAGTCTCACTTGAGAGCTAGATTCCAGTCCAGGCATGGCGCCACCTTCAACCGCATCGTCACAAAACATTACATGACTTACGGTTAAACGTTATTCTGTATGATGTACGAGAAGCTATTAAGTAATGCTTTGCTTTGCTCAAAGTTGAACTAGATTACTTAGTCGTGACTTGTAATCGTACTGTAGGTGAAATTGTGCAGCCAATTATACAGACACTTGGTTAATCTTTGCTCTAAACTTTAAAGGTTATCTTAAAGGTTATTCGCTGAGTGAACAATGTAAAATCAAGCTATTAAATGCCTCAACACTCTTAACCCAATTGGTGGTGGCTCACAAAACGTCTTTTGATTGTTTTCTTTAGGAAATTGTACCCTTAGCCCGTATTGGCGAGTTTCCTGCCCCGACGACCTTTTGTTTCTTTTTTTTTATCACAGCGAATCCATTTCGCGTGATTCCCTGGGAAATAGAAATTATTTCTGATACATTTCTGACAGTATCACGCACAGTGAATGATAGTTGATTGTAGGAAGTAAGAAACAATTTTCTGTCGATGTATATGAAAAAGTTGATTAATAGCGGCTTGGTCTCGGGGATAAGGGCTGCCAAATGCCATATGAAGAGATTGAACTAAGCTTCCGATATTTTCTAAGTACATATATCACTACTCGGAAAATATTATAGAGAATATCAAGATAATTTTCTATGGGAATATAATGATGTGAGTCTGCAGGCTTACCGCGGATCACAAAACGACATAAACTTTATCGTAAACTCTTTTAATTTGACACAATTGGTACCGCCGAACTATCACGTGGTCCATCGACTAGCCATTTCCATTATGGCTACATTGAATGAACAAAAAGGTACGTAGTTTGAGCAAAAATAAACAATAGACGATAAATTTCGTACCGCGGAACACTTTTACATTTCAAAACGATGGTAAAAGTCAACGGTGAAAAAGGTAAGTCTCGGGCAACCTTTTACACAATATTTCCGCCAAATTTGCCTGTGTTACAACACTTGCATTTTTAAACTCGTGATATCTTTCGAATTAAATGTCCGAATTGAATAAATCAAAAAGTCATAATAAGGTATTGAAACAGTCTTGAATATGAAGTAATTTATTTTGTTAGGGATTAACACCAAGATACAATTTATTTTTTTGAAAATATTATATAACCATTACACCAGGAGATAGTGTAGATTTTCCCAACAGTGAAAGAATTTCTCAAATCGGTCCACTAGTTTCGGAGCCTATTAATGAAAACAAACAAACAAATAGTCAGATTTTTCTTATAGATATATAATTATTCTTGTTTTACGTCATTTGTTTTCTGTCTGTCTTATTATGAAAATAGTGTTGCCAAAATATCTATAGTAAAACTATCGATAGTTTTCATTTGAATAAGCCACACTATCGAAAGGCCTATAAATACTACCGATAGCTCAAAATGAGGCAATAGTACCTATCGAGTGAGTACAATACTATCGATAGTGTTGTTGCTCGCGAAGAATAAACTATGGATAGTTTACCTACTGCTCGTAAATAAAAAAACTATCGATACTATCGATTATTTTAGTCTATCGATACTATCGATAGTTTATACTTCGCGAGCAACAACAATATCGATACTATCGATAGTATTGTACTCACTTGTAGTATTGCTTCGTTTTGAGCTATTGATAGGATCAATAACATCGATCGTATCGATACTATCGACAGTGTTTCGATTGGTTGACTATCGATAATTAAAAATAAATAAATAAATATCGGGGGACCATTGAACACAAATTGATTAATCATCGATAGTCTACTAGCGATCGGCAACACTAGTTGAAAAACATTTGACATTTCGTTGGTTCAATTAACCATTACAATACGATGTCTCATCCCGGTACCAATTTTTATACTGGCGTAAATGACAATTGTAAATGTAAACGAAAATAAAACCATTACGATCGGGCAACCGCGGTCGGCCTGCTGTTCTTTTCATATACTTATTTAGTTGTCGAATCAGTCCCTTCATTCTTCAGAATACCCTGCCAGCGTCTTTATTTCCTGATAGGTATAGTTTGGGAGTATTCAAGTGAATAGGTATCTTATAAGCAAGCACGCTGCATCATCGACCCGTGATCACTTACTATCAGAAAAAACTGGGGTCAAAAACTTATATCTATAAGGAAAAAAAGACATCTATTTGCAGCTTGTCCAAGTTATCGTTTTGACTCGAAGTTAATTGCTCACGAGAGTTTTAATCGATAAATCGTTTTGCAATGCCAAGAGTTAAGAGTTAACATTGAATGAGTCTTACCAATATTTTACTCGCCAATGTTGGTAGATTTTTTTTTTTACTCGCTAAATGAGGTCATGGACACTAAAATTGGTAAAGTTTATAGAAATGTTAGATTAGCTAACTCTGAGTAATATTTTAACTCTGAACTATTAAACTCTGTGTTTATTAACTAAACCCGGAATCCTTAGCAAGCGAGCCTCAGTAACGTCCTATTTCTGTTCAATTGTGTTCCTACAGACAATTCCAATTCGAACGTCTACGGTTGTCTTAGCAACCAGACTTAATAGACCAGACTGAATTTTATTGTTTCACAAGTCCAATAGCTGTCCTACCGCAAGCTCATCAATCGTCGCGTAAAAATCAACTCTCAATTTCATTGCGTTCTAGATCATCATCATGCGCAGGTGACATCTGACATATTTCAATTGGCTGGACAGTTTAGCTGGGGTACACACTAATGAGCTCAATTCGGACCAATTACAGGCATGTCTAGACTGACATTATGTCATTACTGTTGGCAGTACCGGAGTTTGCGGTGTTTTGAGCAGTCATTGTTCTATCTTGCTGGATACTTTTGAAAGTACAACCCGGGCTGTGCAAGTCATGAGTGAATTGGTATTTGTTAAAATAGCGTGCTTTACCTTAGACCACATCGTCGCTGTTCAATCACTAGGTAGTGAGTTGTAACAAACACTGAAAAGTTTATATTGATGGTATTACATAAGCGTAGGCTGTATTTGTCCAGAAGATCTGATACCCACGCTTGGTGTCACCCGATTTTGGGCCGTACGACAAACCTAAAAATTAAACAATGCATAGCCATATACTGTTTTAAACTACCATGGTCAAAAACATTAGAATTAGGTTTTATAACGGGATAATTACCATGTATTTGTTTTTGTTTGAGTTCTCGATATTTCGGCACTGTTGCAAGCGCCATGATCACGAAATATCGAGAACTCAAACAAAAACAAATACATGGTAATTATCCCGTTATAAAACCTAATTCTAATGCATAGCCAACCTATCCAGAAGTTGTAGAAACTTATCGTTGTGTGTAAGAGTCTAATAAGTCGTGCAACAACGAACACTGTAAGTTTCTACACTAAGTTCATATAATAGGCCCAATATATCTGATACCTGTGCCGGTCATTAATTGCTGGACCACACAATGCTTAATTGGTGCCGCTAGCGGGAATGTTGCTGCTAATTCATCAGGGTTAGTGGTTAGGAGTTAAATAGATCGTATGTTAATGTATAGTATATTGTTTGCTTTTATTAGGGTAATAAGATGCTGGGTATCTGGAGAGCGGATTAAAGAGATAAGTAAGCGAGTGAAAGCGACAAAAAGGGACTTAGTAGGTACTCGTATGTATTGCTTAACCATCTCAATTTAAAGAGCTTGTTCTTTATAACGTTTCCAGCTTATCATTTTTCGATGACAATCTATTTTGTACACAAGTGTCATGTCTTTTTTCTCGGGTTTTCAGAGAAAGTGCTCTAATTTTGCTTCAGTGAGTTTTTTTTGTGTGTTTTGGTCGTGAAAGAATAATAACCAAAATAGGTAACTAACCAAGAACTGACCTAGTCAATCCGTTTGTTCCGGCTTCGCCAAAATCATGAAACGGGAAAAGGTTTTGATATGTAATGACATATCTTTTGATTTTTTGATTCCACAGCAAGATACTTTTGGGTCTGTTTTGTACCACCACTGCGAGTTATATCAGCTGTACTGTATTTTAGTTTCATACAAATGTATACACGAGTACTTGATAGCGCGACCAGTTAATTAAACTAGTATTAGAGGTGGAGTACTGATAGTTTTATCAAAAAATTAAGGAATGAAGGAAATCAGCGAGGTATTTTAAATGCGTATAGGAACATGTAACGTACTTACCTACGTTTCAATGCAGATGTGTTTTTATTTATTTTCTTTTTCCTCCTCGTATGATTTCTAAGTTCAGCTTTCCTGAGATATTAACATAAGGTGTTAATAAAGTTTCTCTAGCTACTCTATTAGCGGGAGTGTACGTCGTAAATTCCTGATCTCCGACCTGAGAGGTTGTGACTTATGTTCGTTTACATTTCATTCCGGACTTCATTAGTGAGATGTCCTTGATTAAATTACGTGCCTTATGCAGTTGCTTTGCTCTTACACATCTGTATTATATAACTTTACACAAGAATTATACTGTCTGTTTAGGCGTTGTTATGTTTTTAAATATGAGGTAGGTCATAAGCTGAGATTCCAAAGAGCAGCTAGTCACCAGAGAAACTGAGGGTAGTTTTGGCGGCTACTTACTTTGGTTTTGACTTGACGTTCAGTACACCTCGGACTTGAAGCGTGAAAGGAAGTCACTTTGCGATTTCGGCGGTTTAAATGTGGTACTTTTTGGAACAATATTAAGTGTGCTTTTGTGCAAGATTTGGATTTTTAACCTGCACCCAGTTATTCAGAATTTTGGTCAGTTCCAGTACAGTCCACTTGACGGCTCAACGGTTTCAAGGTAAGTGGCTTGCCTTGTATTTGGAGGAATAGCAACCCAGAACAAAAGGACTCTAACCAGTGAAGATTTAGGACTAGGCATCTCTCTAGACAATCGGTAGTTCTCGCGAACACTGTCCTATGAATGAAATTAAATAGATTTCTTTTTTTGCATCATACAGGGAAGCGTTTGACCACAAAACCAAACTTACCAAAATGTAGGTTACAACTTTAACGGTGTTTCCCCAATTAATAATAGTCATTGATCTCCACTGTACCGATTAATTAGAGGCCCAACAGCAAAGTGCCTGGTAGAAAATGTAGTACATCAGTGTTTAGGAGAGATATGAAATTGTGAAGTTACTCGTAGTCCTGAAGGATTGTTATTACCGGCCATATAGTTTTGTACTATAATTCCTCTGCTTTTGGGTTGTCTGGAAGAGATCGCTTGGAGAGATAGGGACCGCACATCTTAACTTACCATTAAATTGTGTTGTTCTAGTGTTTATTTTTCCTGTATTGTGGTGTACCAACAAAGAGTTAATCTATCTATCTCTGTTGTAAGGGAATTTATTTAATTAGTTCGCATTACAAAAATAAATGTAGTGTCAAAAATCAGAATTTGCATTGAAATAAAAAAAAATCTAACATACAAAAATAAGTTTCTTTCCATTAGAAACACTCAAAAGAAAATATTGCAAAAATAGCCACGCCTATGTTCATTTGAGTCGTTGTCTCGGCGCGCCATGTAACCTGACCGCCACTGTAGCCAGTAGCCAGCAGCCACTGTAGTACTGAGCCAAAAGTTGTAAAGGTCAACGCATAGGGCGAATGACAAATAAGGGCTTTCGTGTATTGTGTTGGGAACTTCAGGGCTTTGTGATAGCCACGCATGGTTTCACTTGTTTGTCCTTTGTCGGTAGAACATTTTGTATTTATGTTGCGCCTGTATCACGAGCCCTACAGCTTTTATGCATTTTGAAGACGAATTTTCTTTAAACTTCATTGTGCTAGAGTAGTGCATAAAGGTAATCTCAAATTCTGACCCCAAGATAGTAGGAAACATGCAGTGCTAGACTTTGGCAAGTTTGTTGCATTGAAGTTAATTTTGTAATGTTGCTGTCTTGGCCCTTAACGCCTGAACCTAATAATCGATCCTGATCCGTTATCCGCGGATCAGGATCGATTATTATTAATTTCGGGCGTTGATGTACGTATTCGTACCATAAAGATTTTTATCATATTTTATTTAAACTGTATCTTTCAAAGACCAACATCTAATTTTCTTTTGCTTCGTAGTTATTAGTAGGTATTAAATTTATGTCAGTAAAATTAGTTCACTCATTGCTATCATAATTAATCAAAACATAAAGCAATGATAAAAAGTACTTATACTTTTTGAATTTGTTACATTCATTCTATAAAAGAGTTGAACGTGTGACGATTGGTTCAAGTTATTTTAACACGAACAAATATCACATAAGTATTGATTCCAGCTCGCCAGGATTAAACAAAAATAGTAAAATTATAAAACCCGACATTAACGCAAAAACAAGAATTAATTTAAAGAAAATCGTCAACACTTTTTATCCTTTCACGAAAATTCGCCGAAGATTAAAGAGTATTACCGAAACCCTTCTTTTAAAATTCTAATGGAACGATATAGCGACCATCACCAGACTTTCGCAGCGAATCCTGCGACTTGAGGGCAGGATAAAACGGGCAGCAGAGCAGATTATCTCACTGGGCATTTCTGGGCTAACCAGATTTTGTGGCAAATACAGGGAAGTAGTTATTCGTGTTTCCTCCATTGGGATTGTGAGAACATTTTAAATGAAAACAAACAGCGGATCGTTACGCTGCGAAATTCATCCCTTTGTTATTCATAATGTAAAGTGTAAATGTTAGTGTCCTAAGATGTTTGAGGCTTATTGTTTTAAGAGGTGTTTCGTATAATTTTGATTGGGTATTGAGTAGAGATGCCACGAATATTCGGCTACTATTCTGTATTCGGCCTATTCGGCCACTTTTTTTTGTATTCGGTATTCGGCCGAATAATAAGTACTATTCGGCCGCGTTAATGTCGGCCGAATAATAAGTACTATTCGGCCGAATACCGAATACCAAATCGTGAACAAAAAAGACGCATCATATTACTCAAGATTTGTATTTATTACCAAATTACAATACTTTAATAAGTAAAATTAATCAGCGGTAAGCTGTGATAGATAAAAACAAGCTTTTCAGCATTTGATGGTAGCAAACGATTACGCTTTTTATCGTAAATGATACCAGCTTAGTGCCGAATGCTCGGCGGCCGAATATTCGGCGCTTTGGCCGATAGAGTTGCAGAACATTCGGTATTCGGCTAATTCACTATTCGTGGCAACTCTAGTATTGAGTATGTTAATATGCGATTGTTTATTAAATATTTATATATTATTGTTTTTTTTATATAGCCCCCCGCAGTTTTCCTGATATTCCGTAAGACAAGAACACTTTTCCGGGATAAAAAAGTTGCCTATGGGATAATTTAGGCTATAAACAATTTCCATTCCAAATTTCACTCAAATCTGTTGAGACGTTTCAGCTGTTCGTTGGTAAACGCATCAATTGAAAACGGGTGGAATAATATAATTTAAAAAAAAAATTGTTATAGGCCAAATTAGGTTTTAGGAAAATAAAAGTGGTAAAAGTACTTAGTACAAAATGTAAAGTGTGATGTAGGTATGATGTAGGTCTTTATTTGATGGTGTTAACTTTTTATGCACAGTTTGCATACCTCGATGGAGTGGCAACATTATTTTATGCTTCATTTTGCGTAGCCTTTGATTCTATGTAGATTTGGATTGTATACGTTTAGATTCATATAGAAACAGTACTGCAATGGTCTAGAAACTCAGTGAAGTAACTGCTTCCCCGGTCGAAGAATACGACATAGTATCTATGGAGAGACAAACACACCAGCCGAGAAGGCAAACACAAGCTGATAATACAAACAAGAGCATCGTTGAAACACAAACTGCTTGTGTGTAGAATAGGCAATAGAATATTGCCTATTGCCTATTTCAGAAACATGCGTTAAGCAATGTTAAGCTCAACTAAGTGCATTCACTAAGTTCTTTAAGCTGAAATCTTTAGCTACCACGTTTCTATGCCTCGTGTCCTAAGACTCCTTTGAGTCTGATTCAAAGCTTGGTTTAAACCTCAGTCTCATAGAATATATACAAGAGCTGACTGGCATATACGCTGAATAGGAAACTAAGCTACTAGAGAATGTGCATTCATAACATACCTAAAGGTTGTTGATTATTGATAAAGTGACATAGAAACGTAGCGTTTTCTTTTCAACGATTATTATTTAACTCGAATAACCTACAGTAAAACCTTACCTCCTAAATTACTAAGAAATATTACTTAAAGTAGGTACAGTGTACACATTTATAATTTTTTGCTCTTCGCATTGCTTGTCAATATTTGCAAAGAACCTAAAAAGTTCCGAGAAATGGATGAATAGAATATACGAGTAATTATCAAACTCGCGAAAGCGATTCCGCTCGTTTAATTGACTGTATCTGACATATAAGTATGTAGCACCAACACAGTCTTAAAATATGTAGGTAACTAAGTTACTTAGAGGCAGAGTGCAAATAAGGAGGAAATAACAATATAAAGTCATCAACAACAGGCAATAGCGCAAGTTGTGAAATTATGAATAAGTACAATTTGTAGGTCTTAAAAACGACTGTTGCATACATTATGCATGAAAAGTTTAATAACACCCATTCGGTATAACTCGTCGTAATTATGTGCACTCGGCGCGACTCGGCGTTTCAGCAAACTGTGCAGTACAAGATATATGGGCAAGCGTTGCATAGGCATTTTAGAGAAAGATATAGCTGTTTCATCTCATCCAACAGTTACGGTTTTATCACCGAACATCTCGTCAGCGGAATAAAGCGCATCCACATATAATCGAGACCTGGAAGTCCCACTCGATTTATGTGCTCTTTTCTCCCGCATATTTGCAAAAAGTGAAACGAGCTCCCTTCACATGTTTTCCGCAGTGCTACAAAAGGTAGTCCCAAAGAGTTTTTTAGGGTCACCAATGCATTAGCAACGGCTCTAGTGTTAGAAAATGTTCATAGGCGACGGTGACCGCTCAGCAACATCGGCTGTCTGCTTGTTACCAAAAACACAGAAATGTTTGATGCTTATTCACTCTATCTTTCTCTAGGATATAGATTGAAGTAATTGGAACTTAATGTTCTGATGATGTTGTTTAGAGCGATGGTGGCCGAACGGTTAGGCGTGCGACTTACAAAACGCCGACACCGAGTTCGAATCCTTTCGGCCCCGCACTCTCGGTACCGCACCTATGACTTAATAAGTTATGTGCGGATTTGCCATCGCTCAAAACGGTGAAGGAAAACATCGTGAGGAAACCGGCATGCCCAAGAACTGCAACGTTCAAGGGCATGCGACATCTACCAACCCGCACTGGGCCAGCGTGGTAGATTATAGCCCATACTCTCTCTCTGAGAGAAGGCCAGAGTCCCAGCAGTGGCAACGTGGAAGACTGATTATGATGATGTTGTTTAGATTTTATGCGGACTGGTCTCTCACATAGGTATACTAGTATCTGACATTTAACAAAATTTATTTTTCGCAATATTGGATGATATGGAAATACCACGACAAAAATCAACGCAAAAAAAATCCTTTGTTCAGAAATATATTAGCGCATCGAAGGAATTCCGGTGTTGGATTTTTTGGTTCAATTAACACAGTATGCAAATGAATATGTAACATTAACTGAATAAAACATTCACAATAAAATAATACAAAATAACACATACATTCACAAATAATAGTACCTACCGCAATCAAATGTTTTGAAACATTTAATATCATTTACTCATAATAATACTATGTATGATATTATACACTGCGTTACGTTTTCACTACCTCATTATCCTACAAACATCTCACGAGCAGTAGGGTACTTTATAAAAAGTTTGTTTTCTCATTTGCAATGTTTCTTGCCATACACTGTAGCTTAGCATCATTTATCATACACTCTACTGTAGTTTAGATAAGGCTTCTTCCGCATTGTCATTGCTTAGCTCTCGTAGCATATAATAATTAATAGTTATATCTCTTCATAACTTGATGACGTGAGTATCTTTATTAAGGCATTCCAAATCGCTATCAGTAATTTGTACGGCTTTAAATATTACTGTTTAAATGAAGTCATTAAATCTTAATGAACTGATCCTTTATAAGGCTTAGACTGATAAACAACGTGGATGTAGAGAATTAAAGTTTGGAGGCTAGTTTTCTGGAATTGCGAGCTCCAGGTGGAGGAGTAGCAGGAGGTGGCGCAGAGCAGACTGAAGTGGTGTCTTTTGTTATCGGAGGCCAAGACTCACGTTGGGTCGCTGCGCCATCGGCATCTCTGTTAGTTAGTTAGTTAGTTAGCTTCCTTTGGTAGTGTAGGGGTGCACTAAGAAAGGTTTTATGATAATCATTTTCAAATTTTGTATAAAAAAACAATGAATAGTTTCCACGCCAGTGAATTCGTGGGGCAGTCAATTGTTTTAATAAGCGGGGAATTTTTCTGAAAGACGTTGATAGTTTTATTTAAAGATATTATAGTCATATGATGTACAGTGTACAGAGTACAGTGTACTCACAGTGTAGGTACTAGTGTACTTTACATTAGGCCGTGCATTAGCTAAGAAGCGTTTAGC
The DNA here is from genome assembly GCA_931315375.2 of Opisthograptis luteolata. Classification (NCBI taxonomy): domain Eukaryota; kingdom Metazoa; phylum Arthropoda; class Insecta; order Lepidoptera; family Geometridae; genus Opisthograptis; species Opisthograptis luteolata. The sequence continues at coordinate 7,696,850 of OV928049.1, read as the reverse complement.
ATAGAAATGAGATTGTAGTGTACCTTGTGCTCTGATTACCATAGAACGCTAGCATGCACGTCAACAGTTATCAAACAGAATATTAGCGTACAGTTAATATAGCTTTACCTAAAATTATAAATGCGAAAGTAACTCTCTGTGCCGCTGTCTGTTTATTACCTTTTCACGCCTCACCGCTGAGCAGATCTAAATGAATTTTGGAATGGAGATAGTTCGTGCCCTGGGGAAGGCCATTGTATACTTTTATCGCGATAAATCTGTAGCCCACGTGGCTGAATCCGCGGGGTACAGCCAGCTCAAAAACACGCCCTGCCTTTTACGAAACAGCCGCACTGATATAATAAAAACTAAAAGTTTTTACTGAATTTTCCTTCCGCAAGAAATAGTTATTTCCGTCGCAGTCTAGCCTTAATCTAATTTGCTGTCCTCACCGGCATCGGATTAATTTACCGCCATTTATCTATGAGACCAGTTCTCCGTTTTATTCAGAAATGTTTTATATTTTGCAGCGCTTTAGTAATTTTTCTGTTCATGTTTACTTAAATTACTCTATAGAGCGTGATTTAGTTAAATGAAAGAAACGTCTTTTTTTACTACGACATTTTCATTAGTTTTTTCTGTCTTGCTGTTCGCAATTGAAGTGTTAGATAAACAATTCAAACTAAAAGCATTAAAACAACATAATCAATCAAAATGTTATAGCTAGTTGTTTTGCGCAGTTTCAGTTGCGAGGACTATACATTATCGCGATAAGTATTCTATGTCCTTTTGAACTCCATACTAAATGTCATCAAGATCGGGTCAGCGGTTTAGTCGTAGAAGAGTAACAAACAGACAGGACAGATGGTGTTCCTTTCGCATTTATATTAATATAGTATGGATAAGCAATTTAAATTTCCTTTCTTAATTAATGTACACGTATAAAAGAAGAAAAGAAATGTTCACAAAGGCAAAATGCACTTCTGCACTATAATTCCTTTTGTTTATTATGCTTTCACATAACTACAGCTAACTACCTTGGCTAACAGTAGCAAATTTATGCCTTTAATGCCTTTTCACTCAATAGCTTCCCGACTTTACATTATGTAGGTACACTTTTACTAAACACGTGGACTTAAACGCACGACACATTTATTTGAAAAATACTCGACACCACTGCTTTACTTCCAGGTTTTTACGCCAAGTGAAGTTGCAGCAAGCTTTTCAAATTAAAAAATCAGGTGACGGGTCTCCGGTAGCTCTCGTGCCACTGAGAGCACTTGGCTCAGCATTGCCTTTTGCTGCTATTTTCTATTCTGGGCACGAACAATTTGTTTTTAGAAGTCTTTTAGTTTAAAAAGAGAGTATGTTGTGTTCTTGGCCTGCACTAACGATTTTGTTTCGGCTGTACTTTTGACTGTCTGTAGGAGGTCAGTTATAAGTTTGATTAGGTGCAATAATTCAACAAAATGTTGATAGTTAGATAGATAACGCTTCATTGTTTCACTTTTAGTTTTTTTAAGTAACTTACTAAAGATATCTGAGAGGCGCATCTGCATAATGACCGAGTTTCAGGTTGCCCTCACTGACACTCATGAAAACATAATCACTGACTTTACCCCATTGGCTGAATGGAAAGGGTTACGTATCTATTTTCGAAAACATTTAAGCGAAGCCCATTTCTTCAACGCCAAATCATCGAGAAACGATTTAACCGATATAGGTTCGCGGAGCCATTTCATCGAAATGCCAAATGCGCAACATTTCATGTCACCGATAATACCTACTTACGTTTCTTCTACTGCTATAAATTTTTATTTTTAAATATTTATTATCTAACAACAAAATATACCTACATACAGTCGGATAGATTATTAAACTATATACTAAAAAGTAAACTAAACATCTACAAATAAAAACCTGATTAAAATCGCTGCCTGCAGGTAGGGTGCCCAAGAGACTGGCGACTTTACCACTTTGAATGGCCAGGCTGATTCGTTGACTGAGGTAAGCGCCAGCCCTTTGGTCACCCGTAGCGTCAACGAGCCGCATTTAGCCAAAAAGGTTTTTAGCGTTGCTGAAGAAACATTTGATAAGCCCCGCCACCCGCTGTTCCTAGCACCTCTCGATAATTACACTAAATTATTCAGTCTCACTGCAAAGCAGTCTAGATAACATATCTATTCAGCTCGTCTTCTATTTCCCCTGTTCCAAGATAACGTCGGGAATCGAAGCGCAGATTCACTTTTTTCCTGATTAGTTTTGAGATTGATCTTAATGGAATTTCCAATGAAAGAGCGCAAAATTCTGTATAAACTCGTACCTTTATAGATTCGCAACGATGTTTTAGAAACTAATGTTAAATTTTATCTCAAGGCATTTAATGTTTTGATGTGAAAATGTAAATTACAAGACGTTGTCCCCAATCATCCATCGATGTGTTTCGGTAGCCTCATTTGAGAGCCTGTTACCAATCTAGGTGTAGCTTGGCACCACCTTTGATCGCATCATCAATTAACATCTGATGACTTGTGGTCAAAAGTAAATTAGAAAGAAAAAACTGTTTAACCATTTCCTTATTAGACAAAAGAAGGTAAAGCCTCTTTATTCCCAAGCTGTTAACGTAGGTAGGTAATCGTAAGTTACAAACTTGTTCTATGCAAGAATGAAATAAAATGCAATGACCATTTATAACGCACAGAAACAAGGGAATGCTATTAATGTATTATCCGGCAGACATGAAGAATATGCAAGAATAACACAAGTGCTAATAAATTTGTTTCTCTAAGGCCGGATGTCCACATATAGCAAAACTATAAAATAAGACAGCGCCACATTTTGCTGTCGTGTAATAATTTTTCCAATAGTTCTAGTACAGTGTTAATTTAGTAATTTACAGCTGCTCACGGACTTCTGAATAAAATAGAACTGAATTGTTTACTAGCCTTATTAACTTTTTTAAGTTCACAATAAGTGCATTTATGTCATTGGAATAGCAAGAAAATTACAAAAAACAAGTCACTACTATTATTAATAACATTTTTTAAAATTTACAAAATTAGACAGTATCAGAGTCTTAACATTATTTTCATAGTAACTCTCCAGTCCTGTTGGTTCTCTTCCTTTGGTGATTTGGGTGTTTATAAAGTGCATTGGAGATAAGTTTTCTAGAGGTTAAAGCATAATAATGATAGAGCAGAGGATTGCGAGCTTTATAGAAGGTATAGGCATATTATAATACTTAGATCGTATCAATAAAGATGTCGCTAGCACTACACGGCCGTTGCATTATCTAACAGAGAATTTATGCTCGCATGAGTTCGTATAATACATCTTGGCTCAATTAGAACCATGTTGCAGTAAGATAGCATAATTGATTATTCGCTTTGATCTTTAGATGTAGGAAACATTAGGCGCAGCTGAATGTGAGCCAGCGTTTCTGAAAAAGAACGAAGTTAACCAAAATGTATCACTAACTCACTAGAAAGACATCGCCCATCTCTTCGATTTAGATATGTAAGTCTACATACCCGAGTTTTAATGATACTACAAAATATTTTTTCTTATATGCATAAACTGGCTGTCTCACCCGCGTGGGCTACAGTTTATCGCGATAAAAAGTATCCTATGTCTATTCCTCAGGGTTCAAACTAGCTCCGTACCAAATGTCATTTAAATCGGTTCTGTACTTTAGGCGTGTAAGCGAGACAGACAGACAGGGTTACTTTTGTATTTATAATATTAATAGGGCTTATGATCACTGTCACACTTTTCTATCACAGTTAAGTGCTATCCACAATATTAAACTTTATCAGTTAAAAATCCTGCTCAGCAACGCGCTGCGCTCGTCACTCTGAGATATGTTAGATGTTAAATCTTTTTATGACCTGTAATTTCACAGGAATCATTGCCATTTAATCTGGAGCACTGTATTGCTTGCTTACTAGCGATTGGTGGCTGAATAACTGGCAAAGGCGTGATACTTCCCCAGACGGACTCTGCCAAAGAGTCCTAGCAGCACTACAAATCTTTACATGAAGCAAATTAACTAATTACAGTGCTATACAGACAATAAAAAGGAAGTTAGTTGCCTACACGATGTGCTAATCAAAACTGAAATGGAAATAAGATTTATGATGCCTTTCAGCTGCTGAAATTGAAAACGGGTGCCGCTATTTTCATCGAGTCGCTTATATGATTGCATACATGTATATACTCATTTTGTGTCCGCACGTTCATTAGACGATATATCACCCACTAATAAATAATTGTTAAAAGTTGTTTACCTTCGAAAAGTTACAAACCATACAATTTACATCATTAACATTAATGTTGTCATGTTCTGTTCGGTATACTCAATTCTAACTATACACTTTGCTTTATTTTTACTTTTAATCTTAAGTCATTTGATGTTCCGTGACAGGTATGATGTGGTCACAGGTAGCACCACGTTTACCTCCGAACTGGCTCAAGTAAGACTGCCGGAACACTGTATGGCGCCAGATTTTATAACTTGATGGTGTAGTAGCTAGCCAGGCGAGCACAAGGCCTTCACCGAAACTTAAGCCCAATAGCAGGTCTATATCAATATAAAATTAGTGAAACTATCTCCGACCACCACTTCTCTAATGCAATGAAAATCAGAAATATCCGTTCTAGTTTACTAACTGAAGTCAGACCAGATGACTATTTATTATTGAAAGCTCGCGGCCTACTGGGCACTAGAACAATCTAATTCTGTTGAAACACTTCCGTATATAGAAAGCATTAGCACTCATGTTTTTTTAGTTGCACTCATGACTTTGCCAATTGCTACTTGATATTCTACGTTATGTTTTGAAGTGATCACAAGTTGTATAGAACTAAATAAATACCTATATAAATAAATAATAAATAAATATCGGGGACAATTGCACACAAATTGACCTAGCCCCAAATTAAACTCGAAACTTGTGTTATGGGTACTCTAGACAACGATATACATACTTATATAGATAGAAATATCCAAGACTCAGGTACAAATATTCGTGCTCATCACACATATATTTGCCCTATATATTGACTTTGACTATAGCCATTTTACAAAGATATAATTGTACAGGGATCATTTTGTGAAAATACCATTGGCATTCTTAGTTGATGCATCATAACATTGTTAAAAAAAAATAGACGTGATTCAAATTCAATTTCTTTATTATAATAAAAACTGCGTGTCAATTACCTACACTTATTGCACACTATTTATTTCTAGGAAAATAGAATTACTAAAACCATCCTAGGCAATTAATAGCTAAAGAGTATATGATTAGTCTAATAACAGCGATCGTGCTAACAACGCTCATTCTTCCCCTTACTTCCCCATAGGTCGTCGGAACGAGTAAAAATAATTTGAAATTGAAACAAAGTGTTATTGCTTAAAAACATTATGAAAAAATTCCCGGAAAAAGCATCGTAAAATCAAATCCCTTCATCAGGACTGAAATAAACTGGCTGCAAACAGCATTAAAGTGCAGTTACATTACACTTTGATGAAAGATGTCCAGCTCAGCGGTTGATATATGATATGCACAAGATGTCGCAGGGTATAAATAGCGAGGTGCGTTGACCGACCCCGGCTTGCCATTCTGCTCGTGTTTTCCGCTAAAAATTATTACTGACATATTTATGTAGTCAAACCAACTGTTGAGGAAAATATATGAAAATTGAAAAGAGTTTTCATAGCATATTGAAATCGTGAGAACGATAATTAGAACAGTAGGTAGATGACCCATATTTCATTCTGTGAAATTCTAATAGTGTAGGAGCTGCATTTATCGACCAACGCAGCGGTTTCAGACACCGCGTTAAAATGACAAATTAATTGATGGCAAATTAATTTCTGAAAAACCCCAAATCGACTGATTAATAGTTATTACTAACGTATTTTTGTAGATAAAACGCTAAGATTGATCGATTTTATTGCAACATAGCTTTAAAGTCTGTGAAATAGCTGAAAGCTGTAACATGTTGACGGATAGACCGACGGACATGATGTAAATATAGGTATATAAAAAGTAAATTCCTATGATAATATGACCATAAGATGAGCCAAATAACTGAAGAAGCCACCCAGACAAAGGGTACAGATTAGAAATTAGTACTAACTTCGGCTAACCACCTACCACCTGGTAACATGGTAACAACATTTCAATGTAATTTATTATGTATCAAAGCTATTAGTCACAGGAGAGCTTTGTCACGGAGACAAATGATTAATTGAAGGTTAAATTAAAAGCAACTGACAGGGATTATCTTAAATAGCACAATTAATTTGAATTCCTTACTAAGGGATAGGATCCCTTCTGTCCGTGCCCAATAATCTTGAATTAGGATAGACTTGCCTGCTCTAAAAATATTTGTGCGTTATTATCCTTTCGTCGTCTTTAAATTAATAATCATAATAGATAGTGTATTGTACACGCAGACAGTGGTAGCATTCGCTAGGCAACCACTGCCGTAGACGGACGTGCCACGCTACTGCGTGTATACGACTAAGAACTATTTGAGTATTCTACTGATAGTAACCCCCTTTTCTATATAAAAACCTACGTGTCTGCCGTAAACATTTTGTGTCAAGAATGTATTAAGACAAAAGAAAACGAACGACATAAAAGCAATAGCACCGTTTCATTCTTCTAATAACTCTACCTTACACAAGGTTTAAAAATGCAATTTTTATGTGCGTTAGGGTACAATTTTTCATTACGCGGCAGCACCCTTGTTCTTCCCCATACCATTCCATTCTTTATAGCCTTAATATTGTTTCGGAGCGTCTTGCAGCGACAAAATAAATGTTTTGGTCCGGACCCCACGCGCCTGCCCCGTGTATTCTACATTATTGGTTCCCTCTGATATTTCACACGGTGTTAGCGTATTTATGGCCCCTTTTTGGTATTAATGAAGCGGGGTCCGGGAGAGCAAGATTAATTCCCCGTGCTGTTCTTAGGAATTCTTTGTCGGAAAAGGTGATGTTCATGACATTGTTTTATTATCCTTATATTCAAAACCTACTTCATACTCATGAATTTATTTACCATTGAGAGTTATAAACGTGCACGAGTGTAAGCAACTGAAATATACTTGCGAAATGATTTTGTTTTGAACTCCTTTTGCAACTTTGTTTCTGAAAAGTTCATGTCGATAGTTGTAATGTTTCAATAAAGTCTATTTTTATGCGAAAAAAGGTTCTATATTGCTATATCGATCGGATCCGACTTTCCGCAAATATTTATTATCATACCATTAACATTTTTTAAACTGTTCACAGCTATGTAAACTTCCCTGAAATTTTCGAGAGTGGTGTGTCGTCGCGTCGTCGCCATGCGAAGGAAATATGAACGGATGCAGGCAAAGACGTTTCGAATTTTTCTATAGCCATTTCTGTGCTTTGTGCAGCTTTCAAGAAAATATTCGTTTAGAGTTTATAACAGTTTCGATTTTTTCGCTCAGCATTACATCGCTTCGCCAAATCCTCGGTTTAGGTAAGACATAGGCATTAGAAAGAGAGTACGGGTATACGCCTACCGTCGTCAACGGGCACCTTCAATTTTGTTGATGCGAATAAATTATTCCACTCGAAAAGGTCACCTGGACCAAGCAAGTGTTTGGAGTTCGACGTAATTGGATTATTGCTCGGCTCCAATTGCTTTCTTTTCATTACGGCTCTTATTATTATTGTAATTAGGCCGCCGTGTTCGACCTTGTTTACGACTCGGGAACTTTTATATATTAATTGATTCCCGTTCCTACGGTTTTAATAAAACTTTTCAAATAACCGAATTGCTTTTAGTTCTCGATGCGAGAGTTATTCGAATAAAACTGGTACGCAATCAGCAATGCAACCAGCATTCGGCTTTAGGATGTGTTCGAATCGCTATTACAAATTCGTCGGAGTTTTGCGGCGTCAAATTCAAAACAATACTCCGCAATATCGACGCAGAACTGCTATTTTTTTGTTCGCTTCACCGTTTATTGCCCTCTCGATCTGTATACATTACGCGGCGAGATATTAATATTTAAAAAGAATACTTTTATCTCAGAGCACAGGCAAAGGATAAAATGTGCATTTTTCCAGGGGTTAGAGAGTGTAGGTAAGTGTAGGGCACCCTTTGAAGGATTAGCCGTAAATTACATTTTCCTCTGATGGAAGAAAACACTTTGAATTTCCAAGTGCTTACCTCATGCATGTTCTGTCATGTCCTTGTAAATAAAAGAACCTTACCTTCTGTTAACGTGTGCGTATTAATTTTTTAACTTTTTCTGGGAGCTTTACGGTTACTTTACAGTCATTAAACTATATGCGGTGTTATAAATTCAAAAGTTTTTAATTCGAAAATAGCGCTTAAAATACTGTTTGTTTCTGGATTTTTCACCTGTTTTAAGTTACAGTGAAAAGGTATAGAAACTCATCAAACCTAGTTTTTAAAAATACACTGAAAAAAAACTCTGACTTTCCTTCTTACCTTCCAAGACCGTTTCCTTCCTTATTTTGTATTAGTTTTCCTTCTGAATCACAATTCCTTTCCTTTTGACTCAGAAGGAAAACGGTATTTCGGAAGGTTTTTTTTCTCCGTGTATATTGTTGTACGCTAAGTGCCGCTCCAATGTAAAACTGAACGGTTTTACAAAGCAATTTGAGTGTATCGCGACCGCCGTCGCTCCGTCACGCGCTCTCACTATCAAGGGATCGCGGTTCACGCCAAACTTTTCCAATAACACTGCCAAGAAATTTTCAATTATCAACTTTATCCACAAATCGGCATAAAACGTGCATAAAGTTCTCCGAAAATCTTTTATCGGATGAAGTTTACTCAAATGAACTCAGGAGGTCTGTGGCCCCACCAAGCAAACACTTTAGGCAAACTTTTAGCTGCCAAAAAAGATAAAGAGTTTCAAGTTGACTTAGTTTATTATATGTTACTTGAAAAGTTAATCTATATCTATAGCTGCACCTCGTGGTTACAACCGCTATGCCGCAAGAACGCTTTTCAAAGTAGAGTATGTCTTCTTCCAGGGTATTAAATCTCCAATCATTAGATTGATTCATCAGGTGCCTTGTAAACAAAATGGTACAGTGTAAGAAATAAAAAATAATAATGTCAATCGAAACCATTGAGCTGATGCAGCACATCAAACTTTCGCATTTATAATACAAGTGATTAGAGTAATGTAAATGTAGCCTCCGTTTATTCCGAATGGCTTTGGATAATTCACAACGCACGAGAGTGGAAGTCAGTTTTTTAATTAAAATAGTTTTAGAAGCAGCTGTCTGTACTACCGCTTTGCTACGAAATCAGTCGAATAACAGCTATCCGTAATAGTTTTTTTTATACAGGCCATGCTTTTAATGCAGCAAAGAGATGTTCTTTTAATCTTTCCTTTCCGGCCGTCCTTTGGGAAAGTGATACCTTTTGTTTGCGAGGATTGACTGTAGGCAAATAGGATTGGCCAAGTACAGTAATCTTAAGTAATGCGTTTCGGTAAGTACTTTTTCGTTTGCGTCCCCTAAATACGCTTGGGAATCTTGGGATGATTAAAGGAGATGTAAAGTTGTACAAGGGATTGTTGGCAGAGTAAATACACTGTACATTTATGTGAGTGTAGTCCTTTGCAATTGAGTTGAAAAGGGGCCTTTATGATTTGTTTGATTTTCAAATTGCAGTTACTTCCTTCTATGAATAATAGAAATGGGATGATGACTAGTAAAATCTGTCAAGTAAAAGCCTCGAAGATTAACGGACCTTCAACCACTTTATTTTTAATAAGAAAAACAACTTAGTTATCTTGTAAAGTTAACAGTTGGATAATTTAATCGTTGTCATTGACTTTCGATAATAATAATCATGCCGACGCAGCCACATACATACTCTAAACCTGAACCTAAGATTATCTGTATCTAGGGTATCAAAAGAACTACTCGAATCAGGGATTCACAAAATCCAGACACGAAACCAATAAACCTGTTTTTCTTTTCAATTCATTAATATTTTGTATTCGAGTTCCATAAAATCAATCAGTGCTTCATTATTCAGGGGCTTGCGAACTGAAGAACAAACTTCGCATCACTTGCTCTACCTAACTTCAATGAAGCCATGTGCTAACACAATTTAAAGTTTCTTTGTTGACCACACACCACTCTTGTCTACATTTACATTTAAAACATATGCAGTTGATGTAATACAGTTTGTGGACAGGGTTTCTTAACCTTTTTGTAGTCGTGGACTTCTTTCAAAATTTCCCACGAACCCTTTTTAAATAGAATTGTACGGTTAGAAAACACAAGGGAATTTATAAATACGTTTTAGATGGGACTGTACTCTGGATAGGAAGAACACAAAAAATTGTGTTACAATCAGTTAGTGAGAAGGTTGCTGATAGAGTTGGATAAGTACTTTAAATTGAGGAGTTGATTTTGGCAAAGGAAGGCGCATATCGTTTTTCACGTCCGATTGACGCAACGTCCTCGGGTTAATTGTTGCGAAAATTGAGAAACTTATAATTATATAACATACAGACTTCATTAATGATGCTAGGCCCGCTTATTAACCTCCAGCAAACATGAACTTTTGTTTAAACTACCTTAATTTAAAAGTAATTCGTCCTAAATCAAGAGCTCAAAAGAAATAAAACAACTTCATGAGATTTTATATCTTTCTGCATTTTCTAGTTCCACTACAGTTTTCAAACTATATCACTGAAAAATGTTCTAAAGTTATTCTTTGTTAACAAAGTTTCCCTGAATGTTAAATTATTTTGAGACATGAAGTATTTCAGTCAATGTTAAGCTTTATTTCCATCTCAAGCTGAACTTCAAAATGCAATCTTATCCCTTCATAATAAGGGACAAAGTCAACTGCCAAGTAGTTGTATAACAGCTGACTGACCGCATGAATGTAAGAAGTGAAATGAGGAGTGGCAGACTGATTGATTGTCGTAGGCGACCTGCTCTTAACCCGGCGTGCCCAAAGGTCGGGATTAACTTTGAGCAGATGTGGTCCTTACTTCGTTTACGTTGCTGAAATTTTCAAGAAAACATGTTGCATGGTTAGATTTGAGTGCATTTCTTACTTTGGTTCCTTCTTCTTCATCATCATTATTGCAATCATTTTGCATTAGACTGCTAGACATACCTAAGCCTCTCTCAAAGTACGTCACTGAGCCCGATTTAGCTCCTCTCATCCAGCTGCTGCCAGCCATTTTTAGTATGACACTGCTACACCTAGCCTAAGATTTCCTTCACAATTTTTGCCGAGTCACGGTCTCCAGACAATAATACGCTTGCTCCAACTGTTATCGGTTCTTCAGCTGATATGTCCAGCCCATTGCCATTGCCTAAGCTTTGATCTTGGTTTACTTTATTTCTGATTCGATGTTAAGAGAAACTCCGAACGTAGCCCTTTCCATGGCTCGCTGCGTTTTTAAATTGATGCAATAGTCGTACCGTGAGTGTCTACGATAATAATATAATCAGTCTCAAAATCTTCGTTTTTTTCTGGCTCACAATTGATTCAATTATTAGTAGCTGTACAGTGTACAATTATTTATAGATGTGTGTGCAATTATAGATTTCAGCAGTAATTACTTTGAAACTTTTGTCCTTTTGTTTGGTGAAATGTTATTTGGAGAAATTAAACCTCATTTCTCAGTTGGAACCAAAACGAGCATTATATTGAGTTCAAAGCCAGTGTCGACACACGAGCGATTGCATCGATCGCATGCGATATCCGGAGGTTTAAGAGATTGGAAGTGGATGGAACTATTAATTATGCAGCGCTTAGCTCTGTTAGACTGCTGCGCTAGTACTGTGACCTAATTTGTGTCTCCTAGGAGCAGATGCCGTCCTCTCCGATGAACTTATCTACTGCTGTTGCTATTCTGTGAGTTCTCAATAACTGCGTTTGAATTTTATTTGAGATCGAATTTTTAAGGGTAATATTAAAGATACGAGTACTTACTTCGACTACGATATATAACAATTTTAAAAGACTTGATATTGATTTGATTACTTAGCAAACATCAGATTATTTATTCACTATACTTCTGTATTGCCACATTTTTTGAAACAAATGATTTTAATTATTATGTACTCGTTCTACTAGTTTGTAACGCTTAGTTCAGTCATAGAGAAATAACGACCAGATACAAATACAATCATAACTATGAAATACGAACGGCGTTTATATTCGATCATTTTAGCGAAACAACCGGGATGCTATTTATCTGTTAAGTAAAATCGGTTATTCACAAAACGATTATAAATTTACGATTATATTCCTGAACATAATTAACAACGTTTAGAATTAATCGCCAAAAGCCAATATCATTATTACGGCTGATCGTATTATTTGACTATCAAATGCTTGAATTGTGAAGAATTATATTATAGAGGCTGTAAACAATACAACCACGGTTAGAAAAAGTGTTGTGAATAATGGGGGACGAGCCAGCTATATCCAGCTTAAGGTGGCTGGCCAGGGTGATGCAAATTAAGAAAAGTTACAGAAAAGTTTCAAACAACAATAACCGTTATACCGCAAGTTTACCAGCGTATGTTATTGCTTCATATGCCGAACTCCCATAACGCTCAGTTATTTGCACGTCATAAACACCATAACACTTCCTTCGCAGGAGTTCGTGGAAACGGCCGGAACGAAAGTTTTCGAATCACTCTTGCGTGTGACAGCTTTACGAGATTGCCGCGGATATTTCTATCGCAATTTTTAGGTAGATTTCACAACTACCCGTCTATACGTGGAATTGAGTTTGAACTTCTGACAGACACACATACTGCCGGCAGATTTTATTTCACATTGATCGTGCCGTATGGAAAAGCGAGCAAACCTGTGCAGCTAAATAGTCAATTATCCTATTCTACTAATATTGCGAACGTTTGTGTGTATGTGTGTGAATGTTTGTTGAAGAACCACACCCTTGTGCCAACATTAATGTACTGTTTTAAACTACCATGGTCAAAATCATTAGAATTAGGTTTTATAACGGGATAATCGAGAACTCAAACAAAAACAAATACATGGTAATTATCCCGTTATAAAACCTAATTCCAACATTAATGTGTTTTACATATAAAAGCAATGTTCCCAGTGAAATTACGGGACAGAGAGAACGTTTGCTGAACTTTATTGTGCAAGCGTGACGCTTACTATCCGCCGAACGACACGCTGGTCATGTCATTCAATTCAAAAAGTCATTGACGCTAACATACCCTTCTGTTTTTGCTCTTTATAACCTGGTAGATAGATAAAACTTATAGTCAATAGCCATACAAACTTAAGCAGCAAAATCTTCCAACGACGATTGGGGATTTTTCTGAATTCCCGTTGATGACTAAAAGATGTGTGCTCAGCGATTGTCAGCCAGAACGGGAGCTGGAGGGAACTAGGTCAGGCCCCAGGGGTCGACGCATACTTAATTTCATTGCACCCAACCTAAGCCAACGTCCGCGGGAAGGCTTTAATTTTTTTGTACGACTTTGCATACCACGCGGCTTTATAAATTAACTTTTGGAGCTTTTCCTTGTGACACAAAAGGTACGACTGTCTGTAATATAAGCTTAGGCTTCGTAAGAAGTAGGTAGGAATGGCCTGTGTACTCTCTCTCTCTCTTTTATAGATAGAACTGATAAAAGGCCTGAGTTTTTGAGGTTTCGAATTTTTCATGGTTTCGGTGAGGGTTAATTAAAGAATACAGTATTCTGTCTTGTTATATTGTACTGTAGACATTACACCAATAGTTTCTAACAACTGATAGTCCAAGTTACAAAGCCGTGGGCCGTCTATTTAAATATAAACTTGTCCGTATCGTTGGTAAAGTAAAATGGAAAATGCTAAAGGATCTTGCCAGGAATTTCAACGCTATCGGGTTCGAATTAAGCAGCCAATATGATTAGGAAGCCAAGTTCATCCGCCAATTCTCGGAGTAGTTAACCCATTTGTGCCGGCAATTCTGAACGGGCCTGTTCTCATTACTTGGCATCCAATTTCATTTATAGTTCATACGTTTTGTGGTGGCTTTGTTACGGTTAAACACCGAAATTCACAACTTACTAATAAGATCGGATAATGCTTTAGGTAGATTAGAAAGGCGGTAGAAGCCTCGCCGAAAAGAAATGCAAAAGATTTTGTAGCTATAATAGCTGCGATAATAATATAATCTGTCTTCCAGTTTAACGCGATAAAAATACCTAATTTCCTTCCCCAGGATAAAACTATCTCCACACCGAATATCATCAAGATCAGTTTAACACTTTAAACGTGACAAAGTACTCGTAATAAATAGTCAGAAATATCCTCATTTTTATTTACGGTTAGAAGCTTTGGTCCAGCAGTGGACTAAGGCTGAGCATAGATTTGACGCTGTCAGTTCATACTAATATGTCATACTCAAGCGAGGTTGAGGGTTGAGGGTCATTCTAGAATACCAGCGGCCAGCCTAAGACAAGCTGATTATGAGGAATAGGCACGTAATATCTGACACTATTGAAGCAACATATTTCGGGTTTTAAAGCGGCTTTATTAATCGGGGAATGCGTGTAATCGCTTTATAGTTTGGTATGCAAGGCGATTACTGGCGATCTACCGTCAGCTCGATAGTTGCCTATTTAACTTGCCCCATCTCGTCCCGCATTCCGGGACAAGTTGCTCGGGCCAAGTCCTTTACTCGGTAGTATGATTGCTCGGAGATTGCGATACGTAACTTAGATGGTTCACGCGTACTTAAGTTGACCAACCTGGGATGACCCGTGTTTGTAAATGTTTTGCTGAGTTTCCAGTAAGCACCAAGCTAAGATATTGATATGTTGCTTGGTGCTATTCGTGGAATAGCTTTGGTGCTATTTATCATCATCATTATCACCAGCCGGAAGAACTTCACTGCTGAACGTAGGCCTCCCCCTTTGAACGCTACCATAAAGTGCTATTAGCCATTTGCGTCCATTGGCTCCCTGCGATTCTTACAATGTCCACCTTCGACTGCATCGTCACTTACCTACACTTACACTTGCAAATAAATTATATACTTAATTTGATTATACTAACATGGTAGATAATTCTGGTGTACCTACAGCTTACTTCACTAGAAGTGCAAAACTGAACGTATGTACCCCTATTTATAGTCCTCGACGAAACGATATCGATTACAACAAAGAGCAAACTTATCAATTTCACAGACAATTAGTTTTGTTTCTACTAAGTAGAAACTGAACAGTTTGAATCAGGCGAAGTTTCGATACGAAATCTCGTTTTAAGTTCGCATCGTCGACAGTTTATAAAGTTTGGTGCGGCCACATTGAGCATCGAACAGTAGCTTGATTATATCTTGGAGTGATGATAGCACAGTAGTTGTAACGTTGACTTGCGATCCATAGATCCTTCAATGAGCTTGAGCTTTCAGTGAAAAAATAAATCGTGATGAAACCATGCAACCATAACTTAGTACCTACTGTCAAATCCCATAGAGTGCTAAGCCATGATGTCATGGTTGCGACTTAAGAAAACGACTCCGTGATTAAAGTGAAAATTCGGCATAATTAAAAACATTTTTCCTTATATATAATCTATATGATAAATAGCATGAGGTCCTCTCTGTCGCCTACGGAGACCAGAGCCTTAATGTTCAAAAATGGACAACTTTTGGCTAATGATGATGATTTCTCTTCACAAAAAGATGGAGTCGGGTAACAGTGACATTCGATGCTGCTAAATCTCAAAGAGTCTTGAAAAAGCTATTTAAAAACACAACCTTTTTATCCAATGTTTTCCTCAATCGCGAGTTTACAAATATCACTTTTAATCACAGCGTAACTAGGTCAGTAGGTATTCAACTGCGAAAGGAAGGAAAGAATCGGCATGGAACGAGCTCGGCGTTATTGGGCGTTATTATTGCTTTGAATCTCGGCGAGTGATACGGACTCCCTAGCCGAGTGATGCGTATCGGATAACCCGAGTCATTAAGGAAACAACTACTTGAGAGTGAGAAGGTAGGGCTGTACCTTTTACGGATATAGTATTATTATAATCGATATTGTAAGAGTCGCAGGGAGCCGATGGATGCAAATGGCTAATAGCCGTTCATGATGGCATTCAAGGGGGAGGTCTATGTTCAGCAGTGGACTTCTTCCGCTGGTGATGATGATGATTATTATTATAATACTAGTCGCGCCCCGCGGTTTCACCCGCGTCTTCCCGTTATCCCACAGGAACCCTTTTCCGGGATAAAAAGCAGCCTAAAAGTATCCAGGGTATAAGCTATTTCTATTTCTATTTGCTATTTCTCTGCTTTTTTTTTTTTTTTTTTTTTCATGTACAAATACTTGGTAATTATCCCGTTATAAAACCTAATTCTAATGATTTTGACCATGGTAGTTTAAAACAGTATATAAGCTATTTCTATTCCAAATTTCATCAAAATCGGTTTAGTAATTACGGTGATACGTGGTAACAAGCACCACACACACACACACAAACTTTCGCATTTATAATATTAGTAGGGTTGAATAGGTACATTCCAACAGTCAGTTCCCAATCCAGGTTTAGTGCGACCTTCGACCTTTACCGTAACTTAACATCAGATGACTTGAACCTGTAACAAGTAAAAAAAAAAACTATTTCATTAACACGAATGTGCAGCAAAGCTAGCTCGCAAGTCAAGAAACTGTTACTACCATTGGGCCCACGCTTAAAATACCTGCGTCATTCTCAAAACCATACAGCAGGAATCATGTATCTGCGCTGATTTTAATCAATAGGGTTTCCATGTAACCCATGTATTAAGATTAAACATGAGCACTGTACTTGAATTGTTAATATGATCAAGAGACAACCCTGTTTCCATGGCAACCTTTGATGTGGGAAGTTTACCTTCTAGTGTTACCGCTTTACGGTTCAGTTAATTGATTAACGTGATATCAACGTTATCTGTTTACCTACCTGGACTCGTATCCCTAATTATTAAGTTTACTCGCCCTTTGGTAATCGTATAGCCGTGATTCTACAAATGTACTCGTTCCTAGTTCCTACATTATGGTAGGAGAAGGAAGCCTTAAATTTATAAAGCCTTGCTGAATGAATACCAGTGATTAACGGCCAGTTTCAATAAACTATCTATTCATGCCCTACCGGAGATATAAATTTGACACAAGCTCCTTAGAAGTAATGTCAAATTTCTATCCCTAAGAGGGCAAACCGTGGTAGGTTATTGAAACCGGCCGTAAATCCTTTGATGGATCGGTTCATCGGTGCAGTGCAAAAGAACGAGGTTTTAATCTTCGCTCTAATTTTTCACTCCAATAACAACACAAAATACTCGTAGATACTCGTAGATAAACTTTTTATTGGCACTTATATATTCTTACGCCATAATGCAAAAAAAAACTCAAACTATTAGTACTAGATCAACAATAAAACTAAATCGTCGTACACATTGGGCATCTTATCACTCAAAGTGATCTCATCCAGCATGAAATATTAAATAGCTTATGATAAAGGTGAAATTAGAGAGCATCAGATTTGGTTTTACAGCATGCTCTACATTATTTTACAGGTTTATTCTCCCGGGAAACATTACAACGTATTATCGCGATCGTTTACGATCCTGGAAAAGGCAGAGTTCGAGTTTTATTCTAAACAATAATTTACCTAATGGGCACCATCTTGAGAAACATTTCTTTAATAAATGGTCGCCCGCCTGAGATAATAATAAGCAAAAAGGGGCCATTTGTTTAATGAAAAATCGTTTTTTCTGTTATTCGTTGCTTCACATTTTGTACATATCTTTTTTTATAAAGAATTAAAGATGTACTAATAAGTATAATTTGAGAGTTTTCATGGAAAGAGTAAATAGGTAATAGGTATCCTTTTTGCAAGTAAGCTCCGTCATCGACCTCGTCATGAGTCACCATCAAGCGAAGCTGTCGTCAAATGTTTAACTGTACTTATATCATTAAGAGAGCATTTGTTTGCTCGCTTGGTAGTTTAAACTACTGATCCAATTCCAAAAAATATTTCGTGAACTAGTTTTGTTTATTTCTTTGACTAGAGTTGATGCAAGATATAAAATAAATGTATGCTTCCAGTTGGCCTACAAAAGAGTCCGTAACATTAAATACACAACTTTCGTTTGTCAAAATCTCTTCCTCGCAGATGGGGCGGAAAGCTAATTGCTGATACAAAATAATAATAAGGGAAATATTACTTTTCTGCGTTTAAACTGCATGTGACTTATTTTTTGTTTTCTTTTTCAGGTAATTAATTATCCAGTCCTTTGGAGTTTTTTGAGGAATTATGGCAAGTGAGAAAAATATTTCTTAACATCTGGCATTCAAATAAAGGTAAGTATACTTAGGTTATACGTATGGATGGGTGGTATCTTGAGATCTGAACGAAACAAATAAAGTTCTTAATTCCGACGAAATAATACTATATATATACAGATATACACTCTGGTCTTTATTTTAATAGAAACCAGAAAAGCACCGATCAAATTTGCAAACTGTAAGTTTTATTCTGATAAACCCTTTACAACCCACCAAACCTTGCACAAGGTATAAATATAAAAAAAATCATATATCTTACACGAGCGGGAATATCGAGGCATCGTTCTGTGCCAAATAAAATATTCAACGGGCGTAATTTAAAAGCTTCCGGGTCGCTTACTCCCGGCTTACCTTGTCGCCCCGGTGCTGATTGCAGGAATATAGACCCTAATCCGTTGAGTTAAAAGTTAATTACTACCGTGGTAGGTTTTGTTAGGGTAAGCCCCTGTGATTGAAAAAACGGTACTGGTCATTATCTTACCAATGCGATTCGGTTAATCAGAAATCGGGAATATACATCCGCCAAAGGTATGAATTGAAATTCAAAGTCATGGTCGCAGTGTCAAATGTAGCTTCTATCATGATGAAACCTTAGCTCTTAGCTGGGTGGGTATATAGTAGGGCGTTTTCTATTCCTCACCTGGCTAGCTATCACCTTTTCTAATTAAATTTGTCGTCAAGCACCAATCGGTGTATTTCACTTGAGAGACATTTCCCATTCCAGGTCTAGCGTGGTACCTAATTCGATTACATCGTCAGTTAACATTAGTCTACATAAGGTCAAAAGCTCCCATATAAAATTTTAAAAATGAACATACATGAGCGATGGTAGCCGAACGGTTAGGCGTGCGACTTACAAGATGCCGACACCGAGTTCGAATCCTCTCGGCCCCGCACCAATGGCTTAATAAGTTATGTGCGGATTTGCCATCGCTCAAAACGGTGAAGGAAAACATCGTGAGGAAACCGGCATGCTCAAGAACTGCAACATTCAAGGGCATGCGACACCTACCAACTCGCACTGGGCCAGCGTGTTAGATTACAGCCCATACTCTCTCTCCGAGAGAAGGCCAGAGTCCCAGCAGTGGGAACGTGAAAGGCTGATAATGATGATGATATAATAGCAACTGTATAAGTCACAGTGTTAAAGTATGTCTGCTTCTGTTTAAACAACGTACCTACATAATTACGTCTCAAACATTACCATCTCTATGAAGACAAATTTCAGCATCATTAGGTATAGGTACTACTCGTACTACCATTTTTCTGAAATATCTGCTACATTACAACAATAGCTCGTTAGTAGACGAACGAAAGCAAAATAGGTACACTAAATACAGATCGAGATCTTTTCATATAGCCCCTGAATAATCATATAATAACTTTCGATAGTTGCGCAGACCCCAAATAAAGTTGTTTGAAAACACGAATGAGTTCATGACGGGTGAAATCAAAACAACGCTGTTAGGATCGATGTACACAAGATCTCTGTGATACCTTGTGCAAAATGACGTGACGCATCATTCAGTGAGTTTTTCATAATCTGATGCTTCAGGTGATAAAAAATCGGAAGGAATCGGAATGAGACAGTAAATAAATGAGAGTACAGATGAGATCACTGCTTTGACAGAGTTTGTGCCAACAAGCAAAATGAATCCAAATCACAAACTTAATTATGTAACAGTTTTAGTAAACATTAATATGCGAGTGCATTATGTGGATGCTTCGGAGGGCGTCGGTCCCAGCTGTTGTCTTTGCATAGCAGTCTTTAGACTATGTCGGAGGCCTTCGGGCTTCTGAAAACTCTGGCCACTCACTAGTCTATCCACCAATCAGTACTGGGACCGTGCGGTTGATTATGGCCCATACCCTCTCTCTCTCTCTCTGAGAGTAGGCCTGTGTCCCAGCGCGGCGGGAACATATTAGGCTGATAAGAATCTGAGGGTTGATCATCGTCCGCACAAAATGGCTGAATCAACGTCAACGTTACAGTAATAAATCAATACGAAGTGATATAGCTCTCTACCTTTGCAGTATTCTCATGTATATCTGCCTTAAGTACCTAACTACCTACTCTGACTGTTATATACCCAGTACCTACTGTCTAGTAACTTTGGAGCATTGGGACAATGTCAAGCGCTCAGTCAAGAGTTCAAGACGTCATAAACAAGAGGTGCCTAGCAAATAGCAATAGGTATAATCTGTATATATGGTGGATATTCTACCGGTTCGCACGAAGCGTTTTACTTCTACATTCATCATGCGTACTGCGTACTGCTAAGAAGTGGAACTCCTTGCTGGAGTTTGTTTTTCCCGATCGCTACAATTTGGGGATCTTCAAGGCAAGAGTGAACAGTCAGCGACAAAAGTAGCTGATCATACTACATTTTTGAAATGTGTCTTACATCAGTATTGATTGGGCTTTTTTTACATTTTACACGGTAGCGATTTGACCACAATATAACACATCTAGTTTTAAGTGATGATGTGGTTAAAGATTGGTGTTTAAGTTGATGCCGGTAATTGGAAAATGTGTTATTGTTCAGCGACTTTTGTCGTTGACTGTACCTTCTAAGTAGGCGTGCTACACCATTATTGACCACGTCATTGCTTGGCAACGGGCGGGATGGCGGTCAAACGCTTGCCTATTTGCAATATATAAATAAGATGAGAGCCCAATAGAAGAATTTGTATTTACATTGCCATACTCATGGATTACAAGTTTGTGATCATGAAATCTGATACTCTAAAGCGATGAAAATAAAGTTACTACGGACGACAGTCAAATGATTGAAATGCTTCTTAGTTTTTCGTACAAAACGAAGCAAGATCCTATGTTGCTTTGCTTCTTAGCCTTTTATAAATGCGCAAGTTTGTGAGTGACTGCGTACGTTTGGAATGGCTTAAAAGATTTAAGTTGGACTTGGAGTAGATAGCTTATACACTGGATTAAAACATAGAGTACTTTTATCCCGGTTCCAGTAGGATAAAGGGAAACCGCGGAGCGCATCTACTATCTTCAAAATGCTTTATTTTCGAGCCATTTAAACTAATATAAATACCATTCATACGCTCATTTCCAAGTAATTAGTAAGATATTTATACTGTTATCATTGTTCAAAAGGGGTCAGGTACGGTCAAGTAAGATCAACGCAATTATCGCGTATCGAATGTTTATTGTAGGTACGTAATGACCGATAAATATAAGTATTTTGTACAACATTTTAAGATCTTCTCTTAAGTATTTGCTTTTAATGCATTATTTAGCACCTGTTTGAGACTAGAAACTGATTTGTACATTTTGGCAAGAGAACAAACTACTGCGAACAGGATTTCAAATAAGATATTATTTTGACCTTACTATAGGCCGATTTGAAATCTATCCACGGTTTTTCGAAATTTGACATTTATTCTATGGAGCTTGTGTCATATATATGTGTATCTCCAGTAGGGTAAACCGTGGATAGATCGGTTATTGAAACAGGCCGTAGATAAGCAACCAACTGTTCCCCGCGGTTTCACTCACGTTGAGATTCCCACAGGATTTTGATTATATTGTAATCAAATTTTATCATACATATTATAGTAAAGTTTGATGATCAAAAGTTGTTCTACACATAGCACAAAAGCAAGTACGTAGAGCGCTGAACAGTCCCAAACTCAATATAACTTTAGGGTGTTCGAAATGTCGTTTAAGATAATCAAGTTTTATTTCCCATTGAATTGGCAATTTTCGTGAAGTTATACAGGCGTTATAAGTTGGTTGGCAGTCAATTAAAGTTATCTTAGTATTTATGATGTTTTCATAAAGATATTTTCACTAGATCTGGCGGTTTTCTCAGTCAAAACTCCCATTGAGATGGGGTTTGGAGCACAAATCTCACAGAGATAAGTTTCGGCTGTGCACGAGATAAGGAGTCCGATAAATCCATTTGACTTAAAATGTGTTTTGTCTGCTTCTGCCGCGCGAGATTTCACGTCAGCAAAAACAAGAGAAAAGTAGAATGAGTTAACAAACATTTTTTTTAATATTTTGTTTTTCAGGGAAAAAAAAAACAAAAACGACGCGCTTCTTTGTTTTTCTGTGAATAAAATCTGAACGTCTTCGCACGTGGTTCAGTCGAGACCTCATGCCTTATGATGGTCTCGGACAGGTCGCTTGTACCAGGATGTATTGACCCAAGTATCAAAATGTCCAAGGATTCTAGATGTCCAGATGCCATATAAACCACTGCTCAATTTGGTCCAAGTGTTAAATGGTATTCATTGTTGCAATTGTTTGTTCGGATGAGCAAAACTTGAAAAACTTTATCGAGGCCATTAATCTGACACACGTCGTACTGATATTGTAATAGAGCAATCGCTGTGAACATTTTCCTCATAACTTTCATCGTGTCCTACTATTACTATACCCACTAAAGTAGGCCGCTCGACTTTTTCACAACTAAACAAATGGGCAACATCATAAGTAACATTATCGAGTTGCGTCAGCCAAGATTCATTGCAGTTCCGTAGAGGGATCCGGTCGATATATGCTTGGAATCAAGCCAGCTGTTTGC
Source organism: Opisthograptis luteolata (assembly GCA_931315375.2). Taxonomy (NCBI): domain Eukaryota; kingdom Metazoa; phylum Arthropoda; class Insecta; order Lepidoptera; family Geometridae; genus Opisthograptis; species Opisthograptis luteolata. Next base: position 7,673,945 of record OV928049.1, on the reverse strand, counting down.
TACTAGAAACTTGAGAGGCAAAGCGTTGCGTTTATTGTAACCAAGTTATAATAATGTTGAAGTTACACGCTTTAATATTTCCTAATTGCAGTGTTAACTAAGTTCTATATTAATTTAACGTTGGTTAAATTTAGCTTTGTTATAGATTTCAGTCTAAAATCAGTTTAATCGACTTTGTTTAATGTTCTTTTGTTTTATAAAGTACTCGAAATTTGGTGTTATGGTTTACTTATCTCAATAATCGCTTTGAAGAAGGAGACATTTAATATCGTATTGTTTTAATATAATTAGTTTTTATGCAACTGAGTGGCAAGACATGCAAGTTCGCTTCATAGTAAGTGTTGCGTTTGCCCATTAGATACAGTTCAGTGCTACCTAAAATTTTGAACTTCAACAATTCAAAATCTTGCGCGGAAATGAACTGCCATTGCCACCCCGAGATATTAGATGATCATCATTATGATTATGATCTCGTGAGATCATGAAGTTTTCTTTCACCGAAAGCTCAATACCATTTGACACGCTACATGAATATACTTTTATATGCTCCTAAGGCCTTTCCTACTGGAATATCCAGGCACTTATGTGGGTGACGCCGAATAAATTTCCGCTGATATGTGCCCCAAATAACATTATAATTTGGGTTTATCCTAGTCATAAGTGAGCAAGCATTTTCTGGGGTATATCGTTTATCATCTGGGCCTTTTTCGATTCATTTGACATCATAATATGAGGTGGATGTGAAATTCATGAATAGACTTATATATAGTGAATTGGAGAGCTACCCACGTTTGATTTCTGACTTGGCTCCAATAGAGTTTATCTATATATAGTTTTATATGAATCGTGGTGTCGTTTTCTGAAACTGCTTATTTTACGTCGTGTCCCAATTTTTTGTTAAATTCTTATTAAGCTATTCACTCACGTGGACTACAGATTATCGCAATAAAAAGTATCAATCCTATTTCAGGGTACAAACTATCTTTATATTAAATTAAATCCAGGAAACATGACATGTTTATATCGCGTTCGAATCTTACCAAATGGAGGCGTTATGGAGCTAAAAAGTTCACTAGCTGTTCCCCGCGGTTTTACTCGCGTAGACTACAATTTATCACGATAAAAGTATTCTATGTCCATCCTCAGGGATCAAGCTATCTCCATACCGAAATTCATAAAGATCTGTTTAGCAGCTTAGGCGGGAAAAGCGAACAAACACAGAGAGAGAGATACTTTCGCATTAATAAGCATTACATTTTCAAGTATTTATTTCAACAAACTAGAATTTGACTCTACCTTCAAGGCTTCCTTTGGTGGCCGAACGTAGCAATTTTTAAGGAACCAACTCCAAGCTGGAATCCCATCTCGGCCAATCAACTAATGACTATATGCGGATTTGCTATTGCTCAAACGGTAAAGGAAAACATTGCGAGGAAACCGGCATGTCCAAACAACGTGCACTAGACTAGCGTGGTACTCGTAAATGATGGCTAATACTTTCACTTTCTCTCTCAGAGAGATGTTGAAGATGACGTCTCAAAATACTGAGATATACGTAAAAACGCGGACGTATGTTTTAAGGGGATTCTAGTCGCAGCGCGGAAGAAGTTGATGTTAAAAGCTAGTACTCAGGTAGGTAAGTATAAGAAGAACAAACAGTTGAACAAGCTTTTAAGTAAAGCCTCTTCGCAGATTTGCGGGTACACGTTTTATAGGGCTTACCGTTAAAACCTTCAGACCTTCTTCGAAGTAAAAGGTAAGCGAACAATCCATCATGCGGGTATCGTATAGAAAATGGAAAAACCTTTTCGAAACGCGAAGAACTAAAATGCTGTTTGCCTGATTTCCAGAACAATTTAAAACTTGGTATGCTGGAATATCTTGAGCTTTGCCATTTTGCCGTCTTTTTGTCACGTTTCTTTTTTTGACACTTTTTGTTGTTTGTTTTTTGAAACTAATGTTTTTAGTTTACTTATAATGTTCAAAAGTGTTATAATAGTCCTGTACAGAGATAGACATTATTAGAACTATGTAGTTTTAAAATATAGGTAAGGTTTCATATTTTTTCTTGTCCTATCCGCACATTTTACGCAAAGATAAGAAGAGCTGACCGTAAATCCATTATTCGGTGGTGGGTTCGTGAAAAAATAAAAAAACCTTGAACTATAAATGTACAGGGTTAAATACTAAAAGAAAAGTTTTATATTTTTGGTTTTCATTCTTGCGTATAAACGGCAAGTATATCGACGGTATAAAAAAAGCCTAATAATATTCTCGTTACTCTAAATCGAGGCAAAAGCACTCCAAGTAGAGATTCTCGATAGAATAGAAACCTATAAATATTTATACACATTGCTCTGCCAGCATTACGCCTTCAATAGCGTCTTTATCATCGAAAAGCGCCGAAAATTTTACGCCGTTTATGCTCGGATTTTTGCCACTGGCAACATTACAGGCTAACTATTGAATACTAAATTTAGAATAGCCGGTGGCGGAAATCTGGCCATTCATTATAGCAGCGAACCAGTGGACAATGTGCCTCCGATAACGGCTTGCATTATGCATACAGTAGAACGGGCACGTTTTCTCCACAAAACTTGCGATAATATCGCTCTAATATTATTTAGGTAGAACAATGAGGCTTTTGTGCAAGTTAGCATCTTTTCGTTAACTTTTTTTTTATGTGAAATCACAGGTCGTAAAGAGACTACATCCAATATCTCAGGGTGACGAGCGCAATGCATTGCCGCGCAGGTAAACTGTTATAGTTCAACTGTAATGGGCAAGCGTGACGCTTATCAGGTGACCAACTTGCTCATTTTGTCACTAATTTGTATAACAACTAGAAAATATAATAATAATAATCTAGAAAAATTATTATCATTCTTTTCTAGACCAAGGCCAAGCCCAATCTTTACAAACAAGTTAGTCTCCTTTGTTACGCAACTATATTATTAAACAATTAGTAGATCATAATTACGAGGGGAGGTCAAAAAGTTCGCGGAATGAAAGGGAAGGGGGGTGAATTTTAACATGAAATTATTTTTCCTTTTCAATATATTTTCCATTAACCCTAATACACTTTTCAGACTTTTCAAATAATTTGTTTATACCGTCAAAAAAAAATGATTTGTCAAGGCCTTCAAAATAAGCAGAAATTGCCGACTTCACTTCTTCGTCATCCGTAATTTTTTTTCCACGAAGCTCTTTTTTCATGTTTGGGAACAAATAATAATCACAAAAAGCCAGATCTGGACTATAGGGAGGGTGATTTAATGTTTCGAAGCCGCACTTGTGTAAGGCAGCCATCGCAACATGACTCTTGTGAACGGGTGCGTTGTCGTGCAAAAGGAGCACACCTCGAGACCATTTTCCCCTTCTCTGTTCTTTAATTGCTACTTTTAATTTTTCTAATAGTGTAGCGTAGTATTTTCCCGTGATATTGACACCTTTATCTTTATAATCGATCAATAAAATCCCCTCGGAATCTCAAAAAACTGTAGCCATAATCTTTTCGGCTGATTGTGACACCTTAAGCTTCTTAGGCGGTGCTGCGCCTTTTTTGTGCCACTGCATTGACTCCTGCTTCGACTCAGATTCATAGTGATGAACTCAAGTTTCATCTCCAGTCACAATTCGGTTCAGGAATTCATCCCTGTTTTCACTACACAGCTCCAAAAACTCGCGCGAACACTCGACGCGCTGCTGTTTTTGAAGCGGTGTGAGCATTCTCGGTACCCATCTTGCACTGACCTTAGACATGCCAAGATGGTCATGGAGAATATTCAAAATGGTCATAGATGATACTCCAGTCATCTCTGCGATTTGTTTCTTTTTTAGGCGTGCATCTTCTAGAATAAGTTTTTTAACTTTTTCAACAATGTCTGAGGACGTTGCCTGAATTGGCCGACCTGAGCGCTGATCGTCTTCAATTGAGTCTCTGCCTTGCTTGAAAAGACTATGCCACTTGTAAATTATTGTTTTTCCAGGGCAAGAGTCCCCGTAAACTGATGACATTTCTTCCATAATGTTCTGAGGCGTTTTTCCTTGCTTAGTGAGGAACTTAATCACGGCACGATACTCAATTTTTTCCATAGTTGATGTTTTTTTCCCGATTGACTTGTTTATCCAGCGATATCTCAAAGGTTAATGAACCGATTGGGGTGAAATTTAGTATTTATAATTGTTTTGAGTCAACAAGTAGCGATAAGTAAAAACAATTACCCCTTCCCCTCTCTAACCCCTCCATTCCGCGAACTTTTTGACCCACCCTCGTACCTAAGTGTAGGCCATAGTAGCTATCTTCCTTACCTGTAGCTATAGCAATATCTAGTACTCAAACCTTGTAATATTGGAAACTTAGTTCGACCTAGCTTTACTTCTGATGAGAGTCGAGAGTTTCAAACTTTATTATTTTGTAGAAGGCATCTTAAATTAATTAGGTGTGTTTATACCTAAACTTTCCATCGCTAAAGGCATATTAAAGTAACTTAAGTTTACCTGTATACTTGATTTGGCTTTGATAAGAATTAACAAATTACGCCCGTTTTGTGTAGGTACAACGAAATAATTATGTTTCTCGCCAAAAGAGCTAGGAGTCGGTGTGTTCCGTTTGCCTCATTTGAAGGCCAGCCTTTAGTCCAGGAGTAGAGTGACGCCACCTTCGACCCCATTCTCACATAAAATCAGGTGATCTGTGGTCAAACGTTACTCTGTAAGTCGTAAAAAGAAGAATTACAGGGAAAATTCCGAAACAAATAATTTCGGCACTAGCGCACAGAAACAAAATATGCCGAAAGCGTTCTTATCTCCATTTTATTGCCTTTATCTTGACATTAATTGCTTAATCGCGGACTTGGGGTAAACAAGAAGAAAACCTAACCAGATAACTTAAAAGTTGCGGAACTACGTCAACGCTTTCGGAACTAACTTTTGTCCGAAGTTATCCATTGAAGTCGTGGAAGTCGTTACTTTTTGAGTGTGGTGTCTTAAACTTAAAACTACTCCATAAGTTGTGGGGGTAGAATTGAACTATCTAAATTAGATGAAGATCTAGACTAGAGTTTAGGTCCTAAGCTAAGTTTGAAACCCGAGTTCAACAACATTTTAATCAGTTGTAAACCAAGGATTGCTTCTCAGTCGGGCGTATTTTGTTTTTGAAGCAATCACAGCTAAGTTTCAGTTACGTTGATTTGCGGCCTGTAGGTTTTCGGTTTGAATCCTGCAAAGAGCTTAAACTTTCGATGAAGGAACAGAACATAACGTGATGGTAAGATATTTTCTAGTAGTCGTGTCACCAAAAACCTATCGGTGTGTTACTGCAGCGTCACTTGAGAGCTGGTCCCAAACCAGAATAGCGTGCTCGTGTAAAAAAATATTAAAGAAAACATGGGTTAGCATTGCGTTGCCTTTATTAAAAGTTGGGACATCACTCACTACATCAAAGTCGAAGTACGTATGTGATTGATTGGTTCTAAGTCCAAGTTGACCTTTCTTTACTTATTGCATGATATCATAGACGCATGTTAAACAACTAATTTGTACTATGGATTAACTCTATCTGGTAACTTACAGAGTTTTATACGAACAGAAAATCGTAGTTTTCCGCTCACATAAGAGACACGAGAGATCAAAGCACTCCTTTTTCCACTTCAATCTTCAGGATTTGTATTATTCTCGTTGTCAAACAAATTCACGTCTCGCGAGCATCAGCAAATTCACAAACAGTTCGTGCGAATGCGAGCTCAACGAAACTTAGTTCAACGTTAATTTCGGGCGCTTTACGTGTCAAAACTTTCGGCAATTGTACCCGTTTTAGCTAGGCCGATTTTGAATTCTTACGCGAGACGGCCATATTTCAAATTCAGACTTTGAAACAATGGAACTTTGATTGCAAAATGCGGGACCTCCAAATCAAACACCTTTAGGGATCAGCCACAAGATGCTTATTTTATCTATTCTTACATTTTAATGGTATATAACCTACTACTAGTGTGGTAGGAGGCAATGATTTCAGGCCAAAGCTATTGTAGTAGTTAGTATGAAATATGAATTAGATTGAGCATGACGTTGTTTGAGCCTTTCGATCCGCAACAAAATGTAACCTGACTAAAAGCTTTGTAAATTGAAAATATAGACAGTTATACGGAACCATTATGAAACATTAACCACATAAAATGTTTGTTATACGTAGTACACACATTTTGATGAATGGAAAATGTATGCACCGGGTCTTGCAGATGTCCATAGAAGACGGTGACCACCTACCGTCATGGCATTTTTCATAACCTACAACTTGTTTGTAGATTATGAAAAAAGGTACATTTTACTTGAAAAAGTTAAAAGTAACTGAAAGTATTTTCATACCAATTTGGATCTCTCAATCTATATATCCATTATTTAGTACACCGAGACGAGGGTCAAAATGTCATAATATTTTTAGAAAGTTTTTATTGGTTTGTCTGCCTTTTCACCGTGACCATTTCAAAATGACAATTAGGCGAAATTTTAGAGGGTATTTATTTATTTAAACATTGTAAAGCCACGGTCATACATAATTATGATACCATGAACATCTCGAAAATAATATCTGCGCAAAACCAGAATTCAATATTTTTTATTTAAAAAATGAAATGACGACAAGTTCGTTTCAAAAGAATGTGATGATCCTTCTTGGCGTACAAAAATATGTGACATGCCTGCAATGTACAGTGCTGCTCACTGTGAGATCAACGGAAGACCAGCGCTGGTCAAACGACCATTATAATGCTGAGTTGAGACCCGTTTGCAACAATACCTTTTTTATATTACCACTGCATTTGTATTGAATGTTTGACTTTTGTTGCAAATAAATCATTCTTATTCCCATTTTATTCTTTTCTAGATATTGGATTGATATCTCTTTATACCCTATCATATCACTGGAAACATTACCGTTCAATCCAGAGCCCAATGTATGCACACCACGGTTTATCGGTTGAAAAATTGGTAGAGGTGTAAATGTGAATATCATATATAATGTATCTTATCATTTATGTTTATTAACTAATGCTATGAAAGGAGTATGGGATCTTAGCGTGAACTACGTTAACTTCAGTAGAAGAGAGCAAGTGCGACCATTTACTCTTGAAGCTTTCTCTTACTTAATCTCTTTTGGCATAGAACTATAAAAAACCTATTTTTAGCTCGAAAAATACCTAGTTCTGCGAGAAAACGGGAGGTACGCTTGCTTCTAAGAAGCGTGCACTTTTAATGATGTAGTATGGTCTGAAGCTGGTGCGAACGCATCTAACTTTGCACTGGAAACTTGTTAAAGAAGTTAAGTTTACAGAAAGATTAGGATTTATGGAGTCGTGAAAAACTACTTGCTCACATTGCAATGTAATATGAGAGCTGGCTGATGAAAGTTTATAAACGATTTTGTTAAACTAGCTATGATCTAAGTGCCGGTGTAATGCCTAAGTACTTAGAGGGAATGTTGAAAAACTTAACAAAATGGTAGTATTCAGAAGGTTACAAACATAGTTTTGTTTTATAGCGATGATGGCTCAGTGGTAGTGACGTCGGCTTGCGATCAGTAGGACGTGGGTTCGAATCCTGCAATGAGCTTGAGCTTTCGGTGAAGGAAAACATCGTGATGAAACCATAGCTTGGTGGTAGGGTATTTTCTAGTACTCGCCTGGCTAGCTACCACCCTCTCGTTAAGAATCTGTCGCCAAACACCTATCGGTAAGTTCCGGCAGCCTCACTTGAGAGCCAGTTCCCAATCCAGGTGTAGCGTGACGCCATCTTCGACCGCATCGTCAGTTAATATCAGGCGACTTGTTGTCAAACGCTACCCGGTAAATAGTAAAAAAAAAAAATAGTCAGAATAACGTCCACACAATCACATATTATATAACTCTGATCCTTAAACAGGATTCCCTGTAATCTAGGGTATCAGAAACTGCCACTAAACGATCACCAACTGATGGCCGAGTGTTTCTTTTACGACCAATAGAAGATAAGTACAGAGATATATTTTCGTATATCCAATAGCTACTAAGTTAATGCGTCAGGTGTGAACAAGCATTTTTATATCCCGAAAACTATCCAATATCAAGACCAAAGACGACCCTTGCCAATAGCAGTGACAATCTGGATCTTGATATAACTATTGATTTCTCATTTGATTGACTCTACTTATAGGGACTGGAATAGATTATTTATTATTGTCTAGAGTTATAGCTTGTCAATTCAATGGTATCAAAGAGTTGCCTGGAAATTAGTCAGGCAGCTTTCATAGTAAAATTGTAAGCTGTTGGTTAGATTACGTAAAATATAATCTCTTTTCTCATTAGTACTCAAATTCAAATTTTTAAATATATTTTTTTAAGTAGAATACAACATGTAATCACTTTAAAACGTCAACTAAAACTATGCTTTTTCTAAACTTCTTACACCGCGGTAAAAAACGTCCAGCTTGTAAGTTTTTAGGCGCGATCACTTTGACAATTATCTCCTTAGAGCAAGTTCACTTCAACACGCAGTTTTTTTTATCATCCAAATAGTCTAATATGTATTTCATAGTAAGCTTTGCTAGTAAGATTTCATTTTATACGGACTTGAAGTTTAGCTATCGATAAGTGTAGATCTCTTTTGAGATTTTTTAATTAAATTCTGTAAACGTTATGTGGGCACCCGAGATATTTTATTTAAAATGTGTTTCGTTATTTCATTTGGACGCCGTTTTACACAACTGAAATCCAACCGGAAGTTCTGTGGGCAGAACAAACAAATTAGCAGCAAGGGCATTTTAGATAGGTTTCGTAATTTTACGTGAAGCCTATTTAAACAACCTTCTCTCAGGGACTTTTTCTTTTTGCTTAGTATAACCAAGACGCGGTACTCATCCTTACCTTTATATAAAGTGCAAAATAAAAGTGGTATTTACATTAAATACGTAGCTAATATACTACTACTACTTTGTCCCAGATTCAGGGACCATGTTTCTAGTGAAATTGCAAGGCATAAAAAGATGTATCATCTTGTGTCTCAGCGTGACGAGCGCAGTGCATTGCCTCGCAGTTTTTGAACTGCTGAACTGGGTGGTTTAGAACTGTAATGACAAAGCGTGACGCTTACTTCAGGCGGGCAAACTGCTCGTCTCAGTTGTGTAAAATAGATAACAAATTATATACTGCTATAATTAGTAAATCAATATTTTATAATGACGATGGCGACATCGTAAGAGTCGTGAGGAGAATACATTTGTAATAATTGTCCAATAGTCGTTCATAATTGTGGCGTTCAACTATAATAGGTAATGCGTTGTTATATGAAATGTCAGAGAGAACGGGCTATAACTCTGCATGTTTTTCAGTACAGCTTTGTGGATATTTATCTATCTATGGACCTCAAAATATTCCAACTTCAGTAATGTTTGTCCCACTAATACATCGGTACCCAAGCCAAGCTAAAGCGCTTTGCCCCCGTATCTCACGTCTAGATAGGAATATCTGAACTTAATCTGTCCATTATTTATGCACATACATAAACCGTGGAGAAATAGCGATTTTATCGCTTGTTTATATCGTCCTTTTTACTATACCAAGTTATGAAAATGCTTAGCTTTGAATATTACTTATGGAAGTTTGCCTGAAGTTTATTTTCAAGTTAATAAGACGTTATTACGGAGAGAATGGAAAACATGACTAATAATGACTATATTAATAATGAAATTGCTGTTTGATAAACGTTGAAGTTTTTATACAAGATTTTAATAAAGTATAGGTAACTCTAAGTTTGAGAGAGATGATAAATGATGATTGGTCACACCTGACAGAGATTACTTTTAGTAAGGCAACCTATTGTTGCATTTGTTACGCAAGTTAAATTTTGTTTAGGTTAGATAGTAGGTACGTACTGTAACTTTTCTATGGTAGCTAATGACTACAAGTTACCTGATGTTGAGTAACGATGTGTTCGAAGGTGCTTGGCGATCATGGTAGCACTAGAGAACGCACTACCTCCAAGCTATATGGATTAATCACGATATTTTTCCCTTCATCGAAGGCTCAAGCGAACTGCAGGATTTTATTTTTTAACCTATATAAATTAACTATCGAAATACAACCAACGATAAATTTTTTTATAATCATCTACGAATTTCATAGATTACTTAATAGCTACTCCTTGGCTGCTTTTGTTCTAAAATTTTGTTCATAATCATCTACGAATGCTACTTCACAGATTACTTAATAGTTACTCCTTGGCTGCTTTTGTTCTAAAATTTTGTTCATAATCATCTACGAATGCTACTTCACAGATTACTTAATAGTTACTCCTTGGCTGCTTTTGTTCTAAAATTTTGTTCATAATCATCTACGAATGCTACTTCACAGATTACTTAATAGTTACTCCTTGGCTGCTTTTGTTCTAAAATTTTGTTCATAATCATCTACGAATGCTACTTCACAGATTACTTAATAGTTACTCCTTGGCTGCTTTTGTTCTAAAATTTTGTTCATAATCATCTACGAATGCTACTTCACAGATTACTTAATAGTTACTCCTTGGCTGCTTTTGTTCTAAAATTTTGTTCATAATCATCTACGAATGCTACTTCACAGATTACTTAATAGTTACTCCTTGGCTGCTTTTGTTCTAAAATTTTGTTCATAATCATCTACGAATGCTACTTCACAGATTACTTAATAGTTACTCCTTGGCTGCTTTTGTTCTAAAATTTTGTTCATAATCATCTACGAATGCTACTTCACAGATTACTTAATATGTAGTTACTCCTTGGCTGCTTTTGTTCTAAAATTCTGTTCACACATACAAGACAGTCTCAGAAAAATTCTTGATTGTAAACATGAGCAGGTCGTTGAACTTGTTAATATATTAGACCAATATAAGAGCCGGTTAAGTGTCAAGAATTTTGCAGTGAAGTACTGAGGTAGTTGAACTTTTGTTAGAAATTTCCATGAACTAACACGCTAGCGAGACCTTATGCAGTCTCAATTAACGTCTCAGGAGGAAAATTCTCGACTGTATGCTAATACTTTCCACGAATTTAGAGCATTATTAATTAGTGTTTACTATCTCAACTCGGGTGGTAACGTCACATCTCTTTTTCATAATACAGTATTCTGGTGTTATATTCCCCTGTCTGTCTGTCTGTCTGTCTGTCCTGTGTGTTGTGTGTGTGTTATATATTTAGCTTTATTTTTCCTATTAGTGATTTGTTCAATTAGATAAAAAAAAAATTAAAATTAATGAATCATAAACTGATTATCTTTACAAAATGCTTTTGAAATATGTAATTCAAATAAAATGATGATTAGTTTTGACTAAAATTTAAATTGTTAGGCTTCGCTACTTCAATTAAAATGCGAACGGTGAAGGAATGGAATACACGCCAGCGTCATTGTTTCCCGATACTTTTACTTTGGGAGTCTTCAGTAAAAGGTGAATAGTCGTCACTTACCATCAGGTGAGACTGTGGTTGAATGCTTGCCTTTTGTGATAAATAAAATTTGCCGGTCTCATATACAACTTTTTTAAATTGTGTCTTGTCTGCGATTTTGCCGAAAAAATTACAAGAAAGGAAATACATGATTATAATATGTGTCTCCTGAAAATACGTGATAAACCTCACCCCCGCACCGCCCGCGCTCCCAAATGTGCGATGTTTTATTATGAACCTATTATTTCACATAAGGGTCGTGTTTTATAATGATTTATATTTGCATTTCAAGCGAATGAAATACGCAAATGGTGTTAGAGTTCCGCTAACGAATGGATCTCGAACATGGACCCTTTGCGGTCATTGTGAAAATTCACTGGTACGAAAAAATCGGGATAGCGTAATGTTTTGTTGAGAGATTTTAGATATCACGTCGTGTACATTTTATTGTTTCTCTGAAAATCATACTCTCCCCGAGAGGTTTATTTAGTGATGCCAGCATTAAGAAAATAATAGGTTTCACGGTTAATGATTATGATGACAAAAACAAGATTGAAAGAGTTCTTCTTTTTACATACGAATAGGCAATATCTCACCTGCGCCTCTAGCCAAGATGCATTCTGCAATCGTTGACGCTAATAGAAAACAAGAAAAAAGTCTAAGTCACGTGGTCAGAAATATGTCAAACCAATACTTTTTTCTTGTTTTCTATTAGCGTCAACGATTGCAGAATGCATCTTGGCTAGGGGCGCAGATATGCTAAGCGATGATGCAGTCGAGGGTGGACCACGCTGCTGGCCCATAAGTGAGAGAGACCCAGGCTATAATACATTCTTTAGGAAACAAAACCGCAGGCAGAAAATTCCATTCCACGGCTAGCCGCGTTCGATGACAAAGATGAAAAAAAAAGAAGTGCGTGAGAGAAAGATAGATATAATGTGGGAGAGAAATAAAGTAATAAAGAGAGAGGGAGAAAAACGTTATCTCATGGTCAGATTAAAATGACATGTTATTCGAGCACCGAATACAAAGTCTTCACTCTTCACACACTATGTACCCATAGCATACGGCGCAAGAGCTGAAAGAAGTACTAACATTGGACATTGCACTGTATCATGATGAAATGCAAATAAAAACCAGTTATCTCTACAAAGTAGTAGAATAGGTTCGTGTTGAGTGAATTTTACTCATGCTAACAAGCTGGCCATGTACTTGGGTATAGCGTTAAACAAGAAAGAGCTTCAAAATGTACAGTACTTTGTCATGACTTTACATATCATTTAGCGAAAATTTATCTACAGTTGCCTGGTGGAAATATTCAACTCGGCATAGTTATAACTTTTGTTCACACAGGACAGTGAAGTGTGAAGATCTATTTAGTCATACAGTTGTTAATAGGATTTCTTAAAATAGAAGATAAGATTTTGCTCCTTTTTCTGGAATAAAAGTAGCCTACGTATATCTCTACTCCAAAATTCACTCAAGTCCGTTGAACCGTTTCATTTCTGTGTGAAAACGTACCAAACATACTCGTACACACACATCCACTTACTCAAAAATATTTGCATTTATCAGTGTGGTACAGTCAACGACAAAAGTTGCTCAACAATAACACAATTTCCGATGACCGGCATCATCTTAAACACCAACCTTTGACCACATCATCACTTAAAATCAGGTGTGTTATGTTGTGGTCAGAGCGCTACCTTGTAAAATGTAAAAAAAACCCTATGCCATACAACAAAAGTGTCTGACTGTACCTAGTATATGCACATCAATGTCACGGTGTGTCTCTCTTCACAATATGATGACACTTAGCTCAAACACAATTACACCTAAAATCGGTTTGTCACGTAATTTTCTTTCAATTACTTAAAACAACCGTAACTATTTGCACATAAAATAGTACTAAGTACACTATAACCTACTACTTCGTCAAATACACACATGCAAATGTACAAATATTGAATTATTCAAATATAGTGCAAACACAGTGATGTGCTAGAGAGAAAATTTTAAACGAAATTTCGTTTCAAAGCAGAACGAAAGCTGTGTATTTGTTTACATGCTTTGAGCAATAAACGGTTATAGAGATAGGATCACGAATAAAATATTACCAAGTCAGGTAACAATGTGTACCTACACATAACATATATTGAAAAACAAAGCCTATCGTCTAATCAATACGGTATAAAATATCAAAATCTGAGCACCCGATTTTTTGTGCCGTATAAAGAGGCTTGACTCGATTCGATTTCTATAACCGATTATTATTGCTCGAACTTTTCACGGAGCATCTGGCAAACACTGTGTCGCTACCTATGTTCGGAATGGAGTGAAACGCTCCTTCGGGAAACTTAGTGTTAACTTTATATGCACTTTACAGTTTCCCGTATTCCCTACGTTGAATACTACCGCACTGAAAATTGAGCTGGTAAGACTTTTGGGAAGAAGTTAGGGATACGAAAACGAATACGAACGACGAATGTATACGGATAGGTACGAGTTGGCACTGCAATTTATTGTACAACTTAAATTATTGTACATTTATTGTAAAACAGGCAATGGGCAGTTGTGATCTTTGGGTTAAGATGAGTGTAAGTATTTACTCGTAGTACTTCCAAAGCGCAAAGAAAGCCTTTTCTTTGTTTGAAACCTTAATTTTAGCTATGAGCTATTTCTTTTTAATTTAACTACTTTACTTTCGAATTTAGACAATGTTTTATTTATCCAAAAATGTTTAAAAAAAACATAACTTATTCTGACTGAGGGCGGATTTTATCTTCACATAATACTCTATCTAGTGTTAATTTTCTGACCGTATTTAATTAATAAAGCGTTAAATAATATTATCCAAGTGAAATTGATAATTGAAAATATAAACGTTGTGGGTTATTCTATAAACTGCTGCTTTTAAATTATTATTACTGGCTCTGCTAAAATAATTAACTGCAAAATATTAGTTTGTTCATTATGGTAATTACGAGCTATTATTTTAAAATTTCCATGATATTGCAGCCAAACTACTATGTAAATAACTAAATACATTACAAAAGGAACAAAAAACACGACTGCCCGAAAATGAAATATACTAGTGTCACTCCCATAATAAAGACTCTAATGACAACTCACATGTCAAAATCCGTCAGGCCATTTAGACTACTGGTCATGCCAAATAAACATACATACATACATACACTCGAAAAACACAACCCTCCTTCTTTGGCAGTCGGGTAGAAATAGAGAATAATTAAATCCTGATCCGACACATTTTATACCTCCAGTTTTGGTCTCCAAAACGTACGAATTAATCGTACGAAGGAGTCTTTTAAACATCGTATCAAAAATATCTAGAAGTTTTCCGAAAATACTGAATTAGAGGCAAAGTCAATATAAATAATATCTTGGGTTGATTTTAGGTACCCTATTAGAATACTCTCAGGCTTTAAAATAATAACGCCTACACAATCACATTTATAGATCTAACCATTAACTAGGTAGGTTTTCCTATATCTATTTAAGGTAGCAGAAACTACGTGGATCGGGGATCTACAACACCCAGACCCGGAACAAAAACTTGCACATTTTAAATGGATAAATTATGTCTCATGGTGGCATTCAAAAACGAGACGAGACGTTCGTAGTCGTCTGTTCGCCCAATGGGCTACATCGGTCGTCATGAGTTATGTTTTTTTGTTATAGGACCAAACGTGTAAACTTGTAGGTATAGTCTTCGTGTCTCCCCTTTTTCGGGAAATCCTTAAGACTCTGATCATGACCACTTGCGGTATCACTCTTTCCCCTTCAGTAGTTCTCGTATGTGTGTGATCGTTGGTTATTTATGAATTCCAAACAAATACGACGAGAATCACTGTACATTTTTAATACCAATTTGGCGTATAGCAAGCACACTGGCGACCCGATCCCGCGTTGCACGTGAAAAGGGTTTTATGTGATATTGAAACCTTTGTTGCAAGTTAATAATAAATGGCTTTTACAATATAGTGTTCCATTGTGAAAACCGCATAGCAGTTTTAATATTGTATCGAACAATACAGTATCACAAAAACGTGCACACAAATGCGTTGTCGATATAAAATTTATAAGCGATGATGGCTCAGTGGTAGTGACGTCGAATTGCAGCCAATAGGTGAAGGGAAACATCGCGATGAAACCTTAGCGTGGTCGTAGGGCATTTTCCAGTGCTCGCCTGGCTAACTACCATTCTCAAGTTAGTTATCTATCGACAAGCAGCTATCGGTGTGTTCCAGCAATCCCTTGTGGGTAAGTTCCGAGCTAAGGTGCGTGGCGCTAACTTCGACCACATCGTCCCTTAAACATCAGTTCACTGTGGTAAAACGTTAGTTACCGAGTAGGTAAGAAAAATAGAAACAACTTTAATAATATTCCTGAGAGTTATATAAATATGTATTAGACGTCTAAAATTCGGTAATGCGAATTCTCGTAGCCAAAATGTAGGACACAACTTTTTTTTTTAGCCGGTCCTCTCAAAGACTTAAAACAGATACCTAGACAAAACAGGACAAAAAAGTCGTCCTTGATGTCCCAAAAGCTCCATCAAAGGAGATATCTAAAACTTTCAGACTTTTATCTGTCCCCCAGCGATTAGAGCAAGACTTTTTGTATCCACCCCAAGTACCAAATGACGTCATTCTTTAATACTAAGATTGGATATAACAATAAAGCGTTGGTTTGATACAATACTTTTTACCCAGTAAACTAGCAATTATACTGTAATTCTAACTATATGTATTAAAATCAATCGAACACTGCTGTTATGTAAGGGCCTAAGCACTCACGCTACTTTTAGAAACGTCGATCAGCGATTTTGCATGGTACGCAAACGCATCTCATTTTGGCGCGTCATAAATGTATCTAGATATTCGTGGGTCACATATTCTCAGTAGTTGCGAGTATTGCTACTAACGCCTAACAAACACTTTGAAGATGTATGGCGCCTTTTACTAAAATTTATTTGTTATATTAAGATCTGAAGAAAAAAATTCAGTATATGAAATAAATTTCATTTTGTGTTTCTTCGTCTAATGGCTCTGCATATTAAAATAATATGCTTTTTTTAATATCATAATTAGAGAGAAAATGGCTGTAATTAGTTGCAATTTTCAGCTTAAACTTGGAGTCGTCCTCATAAGAGTGCACTCATGAAAAATCGCCGATCGCCGCTGCCAAAAGTCGCGTGTGTGGATAGGCCCTTAATGTTATTCTGATGTCTTTTGTAAAGTATGTCATATATCTAATATGAAATTTCATTTACCTCGTAGATTAAACGCTTTCCTTTGTTACATTATATCTTACGTAATATCTTCTTATCTCATTATGACAGAGCTTAACTGACAACGTTAAATTTGCTGTCTGCGTACATTTATTCTGTTGTGAAACGTAAGGTGGTTTGTTTCAACATAAGGAAGTATTTAGTAGGCACAGATACCTATATGCTTTCGTTTGTTCCTTGTGAGTTACGAGGTTTATAATTAACTGTTATAAATATGAAAGCGCTGCGCCGCCAAAGTTTTCAGCAGTAAAAAGTCTCTGCTTCGTTTTTGTTTTTAATTTTTGCTACGTTACGTTGCTCATTGTTAAGAGGACGCCGTGATAAACAATGAATCTGAAATCAGCTCCATACAAAAACGCAAGCGAGCTGACTAATGCCGTAAGTTCGTATGCGCCAAAAAATTGTTTTTTTCGTTTAAAATGAAAACTATCGTTAATTTTATAAAACTAAATCTGTAGTTCTTTGAATAATGTGTATATATACCATACAAAAAAAGTTTCAACTCTTAAATCGGTTTTGTATGCCTGTAAAATGAAAATCTTTTTTTTTAGAGGGCAGTCTTCGATCATTGTTTGTCTGCTATGAAAGTTAACCAATCGTGTTATCCTTCCGACAATTTGATATCAAAAACATAATCTTTAATGCACATAAATATTAGCTCTGTATGTTTTGTAATTGCTGAGAAAAAAGGAAATCCCTGCAGCCAATATTGCCAATTCCTCGTCTTAAAGAGTTAGCTGTACATTTTAAGAAGGCACTTGTGCTGACATCGTGATTTTCATCTATCTCGGTTCGAATAAAGTTTCATGAAACTAAAAGTCATGATTTTGTTAGATCTTCAATTTCTTTAGATAATTTAGGGTTTTCTACGTTAATAAAAATAAAAGTTCCCCAATCCCTTTAGATAGTTTTTGGAATATCATTGTGACTTTCATTTAAATAACAGCTATTAATTGTTTCAGTGCGTTTGAAGCACTGTTTCAGTCTCTTTTTTCACACGAGGAAGTATGTTCTAAGTTTTTAACTTTAGTTAGGCATATCCCACTAAAATATAATATTACCTTACTTTCTTGGCTGCAATTAGCCTGTTTCTTCAGCAGTGCGTTATATAACTTCAACAAACAAACAGTAACGTGATAATAATTAGAAACACACACTCATGAAAAGCGATGCAATTTCTGAAGCATATGTTCATACGTAAATGTATGTAAGGCGCCACGCCGTCTGCTGTGTGGTAGAGGGGGTTGGGCTAGCTCATGAGCGATAGCGGGTAGGAATAATAGAGGGAATGTGCATGAAGAACATATAAATGTTTATACATCTAAAATTTTTAGAAAGAAGCTATCATAAGCTCAGTGGTAGTGAAACGACCCTTCGTAGATCCGAATTATGTATTGTGTTTCAGCTTTCGGTGAAGGTAAACCTTGTGATGAAACCATAGCTTAGTGGTAGAGCATTTTCTAGTGCTCGCCTAAACTGTCGCCAAGCACCGCTATTTTCGACAGCCTTGCTTAAAAATCAGCTCCAGGTAAAGCGTGGCGCCACCTTCAATCACATCATCGTTAAACATCAAGTGATTTATCGTCAAATGCTACTGTTATGAAAAGCCGTTAATGAAAGATGTAAAAAAAAATCAATTATAGAAATTACTCGTAATGAAGTATATTGCTCTCCTTTTATGTTTTGAGCCAGAAGTCAGCTGAGTGGGCGGCCTGTTAGGCGAGAGGGCCTGCAACCGTTAAAAACCTCGCCTTCCACAACTGCGCACGTTTTCACTACATCGCGTTTGCTCGGATCCCATTTCGAATGAATTCTTGTTGTCGTTGAAATCAATTCTTGCGCTCGCTCTGCGATAGTCCTGTCGTCGCGATCGCCGATACAATTGTAAGAACTTGGCGAAGTAATGGAGTTCTTGTGTTGGTAAAATGAAGTTTATTTTTATTGATTAAATGTTTTGTTGCGCTCGTTTGCGAGAGCGTAGGTGCTTTCTATTCGAAACTAAATGGATTGTGTGAAAGTGTTGGGGTAAGAGATTTAAAAATTCAATGAACTTCCATTGGTTTTG
This sequence comes from Opisthograptis luteolata, assembly GCA_931315375.2. NCBI lineage: Eukaryota > Metazoa > Arthropoda > Insecta > Lepidoptera > Geometridae > Opisthograptis > Opisthograptis luteolata. The sequence goes on along the minus strand of OV928049.1, from coordinate 7,655,117 downwards.
ATTTCAATACAGATAGTTCCCACGCTCAAGTCTTTTGCGCTGTTGAATGCTGAGTTATTTTCAGAATATAATTTTATTATGAGACGTTACTGGCGTTGTTATTATGTAATCTGTGACGTGATTCACAAACTTGGCTGCCACATACAGCAATGTTTGTTTATGCTTTCTTTGTTTTCAAATACTCAATGTGTAGGAAGGAAGGCATGCGTTGACTATTGCTTTGTTATACACTTTAAGAGTCTTGGGATTACAGTGTTGGAAGAAGTTAGCATTTCCCAGGAAAGGAAAGTACCCTATATCATCATCATCATCATCTACTATATTGCCGCTGATGGGACAAATGACCTTCTCTCAGAAAGAGCATGAGACAGTCGTTGGCCTAAAGCGGATTGGATCAAAATTCTGGGTGACACTGAACTATAGGTACTGGGCACCATATTAAGACAAGCGACTTGATCACCTCGTCACTCTGGTGCATAAAAAATGTGACAATATTACCTAGTAAGAAATGGTAGCATAAAATTTGCATGCCTCTATTGCCTTGCATTTTATTAAAGTCACAGACATTGGCTGCGACACGTTAAATTGAAAAATATTGGTCAAACACAACCAGCATATTCTAGCTACTCTAGAATTTTCAATATGTCTCCACCGATTCTATTTCCAATACTATTTTTACAGTGGCGCTGCATTTCACAATAAAAGATGGCAGAGTGCTTACTCTCCTGAGAGCTTTATTGGCGGTGTAGTGTAGAAGTAAAGTGGTCCTCCGAGGTTTATAGTATAGTTACCTGGGGCCAGGGATCGGAATCGAGAATAGAGTGCTGCCTCTGGTATATAATAAGTCCATTTAGTTCGTTACTGATACGCCTGGAGAGGGCCCAAGGTGGGCAAGTTTGCAGCTGACTGTTTGCCAACCGTTTCATTCGTTAACAGCTCTCCTTTTTTTGAAACTGCATTCAGCGCTAACATTTTTGTTAAAAAAAGTGTTTTGAAAATAATCTGAGTGGGCTACTATCGGGCTAGTTCTTTTCGTGAATTTGATGCTTTCATAGCAAAATAAAAAATACTGTTTTAAATTTCGTATAAATCTAATAAGGAGTTTGCTGAGCAGCATTCGTGTGGCACCTCTTTTTCAGCGCTCACTCCCGCAATCTATGACGTCATCGCAGGAGGTGGAAGGGAAATCAAGTATATGTTTTAATGTACCCGTCACATAGATCTTTGCAACAATACAATTTTTACTTTTGTAAAATTTAAACTTTATTGACAATAAAGCCTTTAAAAGTAGGTACCCACAAGTTTTTCGCTGTACAGTTTTTGTGGAATGCCCGCCGAACTTAAAGTAAAACGTTCATCGAATTTACGTCTGTAAAGTTAGAGGTTCAGGATAACAATTAAGCCCGTTGCTGGTGTATCATGAACGGAATCGGCTGACTGAAAATACTGTAACTAACCCACCCTGAACGCACGAGACCCCCCTCACCGCGAAAACCTACCTAACGCGAGAACCACCGTAAACCAGAATGCAGAATAACGAAACTTAAACTAAATTGGCCAGATGATCGTCAGAACCCATACGTTGTGTAAATAAGTAACCCGGAACTTTTAGAGTTATGAACTATTTAGTGGAAATTTATGTTTAAATAAATTAATTATTTTACAATAATAAAAGCTATTTCTTAAGGAAGAAACAAATACAATCTAAAGACATAAAAATTTAGACAAATTAATAAAAAAGAATAATGAAACTGCTTGTGACCGTAGTTCTGAAAGAAACAAGATATTTTGACGTGTGCTTTCAATAGAAAATCACACACCTAGAGATTAGTAGGATTATGTCCAGGATAAAGGAAAGGATAGTTTCGGAGCAAACCCCGAATGCATAAAATTTTTAGGGGCTTGCCCCAGTGGCCTCCAACCTCCCCTACAGCCACCCCATGCCCAGCATGCCGCACTTGCGACATCGGAGGGGGAAGGATGGGAATGATGATAAGGTCTGCAGCTAGTTCACGCGACCATTCAATCCAACATAGTTGGTTAACTCATAAAATGAAGTTAAATTATATCAATTGATAATTTCGGACTTTGCCGTAATAATCTGGAGTATGCCAGTACATTGTATGCTGGAGTATGCCAGTACATTATAAGCTGGAGTATGCCAGTACATTATAAGCTGGAGTATGCCAGAACATTGTAAAACTAGAGTATGCTAGTGCATTATAATAGGGACTATGTCCTCTAGATAAAGTTTAAATAATGCTCAAACTGGTTGCTACCAGTACATTGTTTGTTGCAAAAACTTCTGACATTTGTCAGTGCATAGTAAAGCTGGAGTATGCCAGTTCATCATAATTGGACCAGTGTCCCTTCAATGAAGATTAGAGCTCTGCTCAACCTGGTTGCTACCAGTATATTTATTGTTGCAGATATTTCTCACTTAGTGATTCCGTATAGCGATGTTAGGTTAGGATCCTGATCAGTCTCAAGTGCCGGTAGAGCCAGAAGGTACGCGGAGGGGTCCCAATGCATGAACGACATTTTTATGCCTATCCATACATGATATTCCACCAGCGCTGGATACCAAACACAGGAGAAGTCAGGCCCTCCCATATTTTCACTTTTAGAAATCAGGAAGTTCGAAATAATTAATAAACTATTACTACAATAATTACTCAACAATTAATATTATTATTATTTATGTATTTAGACTTTAAGTGGATATTAATCCACAATGTTAACCAACGATGCAGGGACTGAACCAGTTTCCCGATGTTAACTATTTTATTACCGCGGAAGGGATGAGAATTGGGAAGGAGAAATGACAGAGAAAGGATGGCCCTACCCTCGGTGACGCTACCGCGAAACTAGTCTAACGATAATTGAATATTTAGTGTCGTGGGTTGAGTTATCAAGGTAATGAATCACCGGCCAAGTGAAACACTCCCTTTCAAACTCTTTGTAGAGTGTGCGTAAATTTGTCAGCTGCGTGTATAGTAAATATGCTTGCAGTGGAAAATTCACAGGTTTAATGTCAGGACCTTGCTTCATTGAAAAAGGTCGTGAGTCTTTTCCAATCACAAATGTTCCTAACACCCATGAAAACCCACAGAAAAACAAAAGTGTATCAATTACTGTCGGACTAGTCCAATGTGTTTATAAAACACTTCAACGATAGCAAAAAGAGAGACCTTAACTAAAGTAAAACACCAGAAGATTGCCATAAGCGAGCACGAGTTACGCTACCTTAGCTCCCTTATCTACGTAAGATGTTCGGAATGTGCTTCAGGTAGAATAATCTTTGCCACACCCATAACTTAACTTAACAACTAAAGTAAAACACAGAAGAGTTGTCATAAATAAGCAAGAGTAGTCCACCTCAGCCCCTAATCTATGCAAGATAGTTGGGTTGTGCTTTGGTAGGATCCACTTTGCCTACTCATAACTTACCAGAAAACCACCATTACCTTTACCTTTCAAAACCAGGATTACCGGGATAAGAAATAAATCAACTACCTATAAAACAAACATCTTTATAACCTGTCGACGTATGTCAAATGAAACAATAAAGGCGTCCTGAAAAGGGCGGTGTAGTATTCGTTTGATTCTAGTTGATGATGTCAGTCAAAGAAACAAGGGGAAGCAAACCGCAATAAATGTAAAAGCGTTTGCATGAGATAAGGTCATGTCCTAAATATAATTATGCCCATAAAAGAGTCTAATGAAACTAAACTACCTAATTTAATTTACTGCCGGATTCGAACCAGCAGGCTACTACGAAACCGTATTCACTATTCAGTAGAACCTATTCACTTATACTACCTTAATAACATATTAAAAGAATCCAGAAATATGGATGGTTTCTCTTGCTAAAAAATATTAAATCCTAAATTAATGTAGGAATCGAACCTACAGACACCAACAATTGTATTCAGGAAATACCATTTGGTTAGACCACCTAAATAAAATATGAAAGGGAATCCCGGAGAGATTTTAACCAAATATCAAAATCATAATTTACCTAATCCTAATTTGTAGGATTCGAACCCACAAGCAACTAAGTAAGCTGGTAAACACATCAGTAGGTAGTTCATACATTTTACCTAGATAAAATATTAAGAAAAGTTCTAGAATAAATGTTTCCGATGAGTAATATGGTACAATCTTAATTTACTGTCGGAGTCGAACCGCCAGGAAATAACAACTATGTACGCATGTCAGTTGATACTGACTCATTTACACTACCTGAATCAAACATTAGTGGCCATTAATAAATAATCTAATTTTAAATTATAAGAAACAAAATACAAAGTTTAATATTGTAAAATAAGTTCACAAAGGAATAGTACGAGCAAACTAATCAATAGGTTTGTAATGTAAGTCGGTTTGGTGTTTCTCTTCTCTATTTACATAATTGGAATATCTACTTAATTTGTGAGGTCATTAGAAACTTTATATGCAAACTTAACATTGAAATATCAGATTACAGGAAAAGATGGATCCCTCCATACCATTTAGTAAAGTTAACGAAACGGGATTCGAACCCACTAGTCATTTCCTAACCTTTTACAAGTGTACAACAAGTCACAGCTCGCTCTCAGTCGACTGATAAAATATATTTAAGTTTCTGATTAAACATTGCAACAATGATGTTAATTTATACTTTATTTGCAGGGAAATTGAATTATAGATTGTGCCTCAATCTTATATGAGTGCACATAAACTATCAGTCCATTCACATTAAACAAAATATGGAAGTTTGCGATTTCACTTTTTACGGAGAGAACGATGAAAAATAACTAAAATGTTAAATCATACTAATTTTGTTAATGGACATTGAGCTATAGCTTATCCTTTAATTCTATACATGTTTCTTTTAGTATCAATCCATTCCTAATAGGCAAAATAAAGAAATTGAAGTTTCCTGTTATTATAAAAATATTTCAACGCAGTACATTTAAAAATCAAATATTCAAACTTTGTAACATTATGTCACTTTAATTAACTACTCAATCATAAAACCACATTCAAAAGATAGTAGAGCGTTCATAAAACCTATTTTGAGGAGACAACTGGATGAAATTTGGACAATCCTCATCAATTTAGTAATGTTTGTGTGTAACAAAATATGCAAGTAGGTAAGTTTAATGCAAAATGAAACTAATGATGTTTTGTTATTTTAAGGACCTCCGAATACTCTAGGTGACTCTAGCTATGCTCTAATTTTGTTTGATCACTTGTGTGAAAGTAAACATGAAAGGAAACCATCGAAGGCTTCTAGTTGCGTATTCCATTCCTACGCCATGTATTAGGTATGATCATTAGTGTAAATAAGATATTAAATCTATAAATTCTCACGGACTTTCAGCCAGATTCTCCTCGCGCTCTTCAGATTCTTTTCACCAACACTTTTAAACCATTTTTCTTTCACCACTTTCACAATAAAACATTCAAACTTTAAACGGCACGATAGGTTGTTAAAAATATCTAGATTCTAAAATATCACAAGCTAGATTTGACTAGGGCTCTAATAATTCCCCACAAAACGTATTCTAATCCTTTTTTTTCTAAAATTCCAGATTTTAATTCGAACTATCAACCGCCTCCATCTTCTGTTTTTTTTCTTTTTTTTTTTTTCCAGAGACGCCGCCCGCGTCGCGCGTTTCCGACCTCTTTCGTCCATTTCCGTCTCCAAAGCCCGCTTTATGTATTAGATATTTAAAATTATCGGTACTAATCTCCTAAGCTAGGAATGTACGCTAAGCTCTTTGTTTTAGAATTCATGTTTGAATAACTTTTTATTATTTCTGTCCGTTGGCTCAACCTTGATTTTGTATTACTTGTATGTTGCCATAATACGACGTGTTAATAATATATATTTTTCTACGATGGGGATGGCGTTAGGTACATTCACCCCCCAAAATTTTTAAAAGGTTTATCCGGTTAAAATTTTCAAAACTAAAGGAGAGTAGAAAAATATGTAACCAAATCATCTACCTTATTAAGTGACCCGTCCGAGGTTCTGTCTACAACTCTAACACCCCCCAAAATTTACAACTCTTACACCCCTCCGAGTCTACAACTCTAACACCCCCCAAAATCTACAACTCTAACACCCCCCCAAGTCTACAACTCTAACACCCCCCAAAATCTACAACTCTAACACCTCCCCAAAATTTACAACTCTAACACCCCCCAAAATCTACAACTCTAACACACCCCAAAGTCTACAACTCTAACACCCCCCAAAATCTACAACTCTAATACCCCCCCCCCCAAAGTCAACAACTCTAACACCCATTGTCTATTGTGCTAAACTTTATCACATTCCTAAACTTGAACATATTTGCATAAATCACCTAATTTTCCTATGAACATCAACTTTTGTTACCTTACATGTCCTATATTTGTTTATCATAACGACTTATTTTGTTGATTTTGTATTGTACCTATTACGATTTAAATTCAAATTACGCGAAACGTTATCAAAAAAAAAAAAATATAAATTTCCAAAAATAGTTTCAACTCTTTCCATTTTCACGAACACCAAATTGTAGGCCATAAGGCCTACGATACTAAAACTAAATCATTAAACTGCATCCTGGTCACGGCACCAAATTGTAACTAACCCACCCTGGACGCACAAGACCCCCTCACCGCGAAAACCTACCTAACGCGAGAACCACCGTAAACCAGAATGCAGAATAACGAAACTTAAACTAAATTGGCCAGATGATCGTCAGAACCCATACGTTGTGTAAATAAGTAACCCGGAACTTTTAGAGTTATGAACTATTTAGTGGAAATTTATGTTTAAATAAATTAATTATTTTACAATAATAAAAGCTATTTCTTAAGGAAGAAACAAATACAATCTAAAGACATAAAAATTTAGACAAATTAATAAAAAAGAATAATGAAACTGCTTGTGACCGTAGTTCTGAAAGAAACAAGATATTTTGACGTGTGCTTTCAATAGAAAATCACACACCTAGAGATTAGTAGGATTATGTCCAGGATAAAGGAAAGGATAGTTTCGGAGCAAACCCCGAATGCATAAAATTTTTAGGGGCTTGCCCCAGTGGCCTCCAACCTCCCCTACAGCCACCCCATGCCCAGCATGCCGCACTTGCGACATCGGAGGGGGAAGGATGGGAATGATGATAAGGTCTGCAGCTAGTTCACGCGACCATTCAATCCAACATAGTTGGTTAACTCATAAAATGAAGTTAAATTATATCAATTGATAATTTCGGACTTTGCCGTAATAATCTGGAGTATGCCAGTACATTGTATGCTGGAGTATGCCAGTACATTATAAGCTGGAGTATGCCAGTACATTATAAGCTGGAGTATGCCAGAACATTGTAAAACTAGAGTATGCTAGTGCATTATAATAGGGACTATGTCCTCTAGATAAAGTTTAAATAATGCTCAAACTGGTTGCTACCAGTACATTGTTTGTTGCAAAAACTTCTGACATTTGTCAGTGCATAGTAAAGCTGGAGTATGCCAGTTCATCATAATTGGACCAGTGTCCCTTCAATGAAGATTAGAGCTCTGCTCAACCTGGTTGCTACCAGTATATTTATTGTTGCAGATATTTCTCACTTAGTGATTCCGTATAGCGATGTTAGGTTAGGATCCTGATCAGTCTCAAGTGCCGGTAGAGCCAGAAGGTACGCGGAGGGGTCCCAATGCATGAACGACATTTTTATGCCTATCCATACATGATATTCCACCAGCGCTGGATACCAAACACAGGAGAAGTCAGGCCCTCCCATATTTTCACTTTTAGAAATCAGGAAGTTCGAAATAATTAATAAACTATTACTACAATAATTACTCAACAATTAATATTATTATTATTTATGTATTTAGACTTTAAGTGGATATTAATCCACAATGTTAACCAACGATGCAGGGACTGAACCAGTTTCCCGATGTTAACTATTTTATTACCGCGGAAGGGATGAGAATTGGGAAGGAGAAATGACAGAGAAAGGATGGCCCTACCCTCGGTGACGCTACCGCGAAACTAGTCTAACGATAATTGAATATTTAGTGTCGTGGGTTGAGTTATCAAGGTAATGAATCACCGGCCAAGTGAAACACTCCCTTTCAAACTCTTTGTAGAGTGTGCGTAAATTTGTCAGCTGCGTGTATAGTAAATATGCTTGCAGTGGAAAATTCACAGGTTTAATGTCAGGACCTTGCTTCATTGAAAAAGGTCGTGAGTCTTTTCCAATCACAAATGTTCCTAACACCCATGAAAACCCACAGAAAAACAAAAGTGTATCAATTACTGTCGGACTAGTCCAATGTGTTTATAAAACACTTCAACGATAGCAAAAAGAGAGACCTTAACTAAAGTAAAACACCAGAAGATTGCCATAAGCGAGCACGAGTTACGCTACCTTAGCTCCCTTATCTACGTAAGATGTTCGGAATGTGCTTCAGGTAGAATAATCTTTGCCACACCCATAACTTAACTTAACAACTAAAGTAAAACACAGAAGAGTTGTCATAAATAAGCAAGAGTAGTCCACCTCAGCCCCTAATCTATGCAAGATAGTTGGGTTGTGCTTTGGTAGGATCCACTTTGCCTACTCATAACTTACCAGAAAACCACCATTACCTTTACCTTTCAAAACCAGGATTACCGGGATAAGAAATAAATCAACTACCTATAAAACAAACATCTTTATAACCTGTCGACGTATGTCAAATGAAACAATAAAGGCGTCCTGAAAAGGGCGGTGTAGTATTCGTTTGATTCTAGTTGATGATGTCAGTCAAAGAAACAAGGGGAAGCAAACCGCAATAAATGTAAAAGCGTTTGCATGAGATAAGGTCATGTCCTAAATATAATTATGCCCATAAAAGAGTCTAATGAAACTAAACTACCTAATTTAATTTACTGCCGGATTCGAACCAGCAGGCTACTACGAAACCGTATTCACTATTCAGTAGAACCTATTCACTTATACTACCTTAATAACATATTAAAAGAATCCAGAAATATGGATGGTTTCTCTTGCTAAAAAATATTAAATCCTAAATTAATGTAGGAATCGAACCTACAGACACCAACAATTGTATTCAGGAAATACCATTTGGTTAGACCACCTAAATAAAATATGAAAGGGAATCCCGGAGAGATTTTAACCAAATATCAAAATCATAATTTACCTAATCCTAATTTGTAGGATTCGAACCCACAAGCAACTAAGTAAGCTGGTAAACACATCAGTAGGTAGTTCATACATTTTACCTAGATAAAATATTAAGAAAAGTTCTAGAATAAATGTTTCCGATGAGTAATATGGTACAATCTTAATTTACTGTCGGAGTCGAACCGCCAGGAAATAACAACTATGTACGCATGTCAGTTGATACTGACTCATTTACACTACCTGAATCAAACATTAGTGGCCATTAATAAATAATCTAATTTTAAATTATAAGAAACAAAATACAAAGTTTAATATTGTAAAATAAGTTCACAAAGGAATAGTACGAGCAAACTAATCAATAGGTTTGTAATGTAAGTCGGTTTGGTGTTTCTCTTCTCTATTTACATAATTGGAATATCTACTTAATTTGTGAGGTCATTAGAAACTTTATATGCAAACTTAACATTGAAATATCAGATTACAGGAAAAGATGGATCCCTCCATACCATTTAGTAAAGTTAACGAAACGGGATTCGAACCCACTAGTCATTTCCTAACCTTTTACAAGTGTACAACAAGTCACAGCTCGCTCTCAGTCGACTGATAAAATATATTTAAGTTTCTGATTAAACATTGCAACAATGATGTTAATTTATACTTTATTTGCAGGGAAATTGAATTATAGATTGTGCCTCAATCTTATATGAGTGCACATAAACTATCAGTCCATTCACATTAAACAAAATATGGAAGTTTGCGATTTCACTTTTTACGGAGAGAACGATGAAAAATAACTAAAATGTTAAATCATACTAATTTTGTTAATGGACATTGAGCTATAGCTTATCCTTTAATTCTATACATGTTTCTTTTAGTATCAATCCATTCCTAATAGGCAAAATAAAGAAATTGAAGTTTCCTGTTATTATAAAAATATTTCAACGCAGTACATTTAAAAATCAAATATTCAAACTTTGTAACATTATGTCACTTTAATTAACTACTCAATCATAAAACCACATTCAAAAGATAGTAGAGCGTTCATAAAACCTATTTTGAGGAGACAACTGGATGAAATTTGGACAATCCTCATCAATTTAGTAATGTTTGTGTGTAACAAAATATGCAAGTAGGTAAGTTTAATGCAAAATGAAACTAATGATGTTTTGTTATTTTAAGGACCTCCGAATACTCTAGGTGACTCTAGCTATGCTCTAATTTTGTTTGATCACTTGTGTGAAAGTAAACATGAAAGGAAACCATCGAAGGCTTCTAGTTGCGTATTCCATTCCTACGCCATGTATTAGGTATGATCATTAGTGTAAATAAGATATTAAATCTATAAATTCTCACGGACTTTCAGCCAGATTCTCCTCGCGCTCTTCAGATTCTTTTCACCAACACTTTTAAACCATTTTTCTTTCACCACTTTCACAATAAAACATTCAAACTTTAAACGGCACGATAGGTTGTTAAAAATATCTAGATTCTAAAATATCACAAGCTAGATTTGACTAGGGCTCTAATAATTCCCCACAAAACGTATTCTAATCCTTTTTTTTCTAAAATTCCAGATTTTAATTCGAACTATCAACCGCCTCCATCTTCTGTTTTTTTTCTTTTTTTTTTTTTCCAGAGACGCCGCCCGCGTCGCGCGTTTCCGACCTCTTTCGTCCATTTCCGTCTCCGAAGCCCGCTTTATGTATTAGATATTTAAAATTATCGGTACTAATCTCCTAAGCTAGGAATGTACGCTAAGCTCTTTGTTTTAGAATTCATGTTTGAATAACTTTTTATTATTTCTGTCCGTTGGCTCAACCTTGATTTTGTATTACTTGTATGTTGCCATAATACGACGTGTTAATAATATATATTTTTCTACGATGGGGATGGCGTTAGGTACAATACAACAAAATATAATCGTGTGTTTCTATCCAGAATTCAAGCCTATTACACAACATGCCTACCAACCTCATAATCGTCTACCTCAAATCCCAATTTTAGCTAATTTAAACGGTAAAAGCTTTTGTTTGAGGAATAACACGGTTTCACCAACAAATTCTGTGAATATTTTGGTAAATTCCTTTCCCGAGGCTAAGACACCTCGTTAGAATCTAACGCGTAAGCTTCTCCGAGTTCTCGACTCGAGGATATGGTGCGGAAAATGTAGGCTGACTATCACTTGCCTTGGTATCACATTTTATTTGAAACCTCTTTGTTTCACATTCCCCAAAGAGCCTAAATAGACTGCAATCTTTTTCGTTAACAACCTCCTTGGAATTCTGTTTTGTTACATTTTATAGTTATTGTTTTTATTTTTAATTTGTCCATAAATTGGATTTTTGTGTTTTTACCAAATAATAAAAAATAAACTTTACCGTTTGATAAAATTCAAAGTATAAAAATAATTCACAGAAAAGTATGCAACAAATAAATTATGCAATAGAGAGAATATGTTGTGAATAAACTATTTAAACATACATACGTAAATATTGTTTCTTTTTGAATGAAAAACAAAAAAGAGACTTAAATTAATCGAACATCGGGCTAAATGGCCATTTATAATGGGGCCCTGCCCTCAAAAAAGTGAAAAATTAAAAAGTTCAAGTCGAGGTGTTTTCGCAGGAGGCCTCCGTTATTTAATTTTCTCAAAAAAAGAAGTGAAATTTTATCTCTACCACCCAAAATAATTAGAAGACTACGCCTTGAAGGTGATTACTTCGTTTTATTTTAAATTACTTTAGCTGTAAAATGGATTAGGATTAGTAACTTTATTCGAGTGGCAGTATAATTTTATCCAAGACGAATTTATTTTAGACGAAATAACGTGTCTTTTGTTAATTCTAGATGATAAAACCAATGCTCCATCACAAAGAGAGGATAATTAAAAACCATTTCTTTCTTCTTCATTTTGTATGGTAGAAGTTTGCAAGGAGGTTGTTTCAATTATTGGTCCATCATTCATATTTGTATAGCATACTTTTTATCTCCATTTGCTGTGGACACATAAACTTTGAGAACAGCTCGAAACTATTTTTTATTTAAAAAGTAGATTTAGCCAGTAACTTATTGAATTCTCGGAATGAAAACGTTCCGGGCGACACGGTTTTGTCGTTACCTACGCGTTTACTTTGCCTCCTATTTTACACGGATCTATTCAAAACTTTTGAGCGCGGCGAATATTTACTGTTATGGTGCTGCTGGGAGGACCGTGGCACAATTTACAGTAGGGACTCTAAATTGAAACGGTCCTATTCAGAATTATTTACCTATACGGATTAGCCGTTCATGGCGTTCAAGGGGGAAGGCCTATGTTCCGCAGTGGACTTCTTCTGAATCTTATTTACTTTGACTGCGGAAGAAACAACACGATCTTAGTAGTTTGGTTCACTGAAAATATTTTAATCCTGGTTTACGCCTAAAGTCTAAAATCCAGTTAACGTAAGATGAAGAATTGGCAATATTGGCTGCAGAGATCTTCTTTTTTCTCAGCAATTACAAAACATGCAGAGCTAAGATCATGTTTTTGACATCAAATTGTCGGAAGGATAACACGATTGGTTAACTTTCGTAGCAGAGAAACAATGATCGAAAACTGCCCTCTAAAAAAAGATTTTCATTTTACAGATATACAAAACCGATTTAAGAGTTGATTTTTTTTTGTATGGTATATATACACATTCTTCAAAGAACTACAATAGTTTAGTTCTATAAAATTAATCATAGTTTTAATTTTAAACGAAAAAAAACCTTTTTTTTGACGCATATGACCTTACGGCATTAGTCAGCTCGCTTGCATTTTTGTATGGAGCTGATTTCAGATTCATTGTTTATCACGGCGTCCTCTGAAACATTTGGTATAGAGAGTCCAACAACCGTGTGTTTAATCTACATCAATTAGTACATAATTACATAAAGGCGCTGACATTGTCATCATGCATTATTGATATAGTTATTTTTTACTCCTTGTGTGTTATTATTTTTATAAGTCAGTGATAATGTGGTCAAACGTCAGTGCTACACTGTGTCTGGATTGGCCCTTGTCTCCTACTGTTTATACGTTTTGGCGCAGCGAGCATCAGGGGAGGCTGCCCAAGGGTTGCTAGGCAACCGGACGCCGTAAAGGTGATACCGTTCGAGGATTCCATGGAATTTTATATGCTAGTGTATTTTTGCAGGGTTTTGTCCGAGTTTTACGCTTGTATCGCCAGGTGCATTTGAAGTTTAATGGCTTGCTATTGTATTCCTGTATCTTTATGTTTGGAGGGTGTTTTTAGTGCGACAATTCTATGTTGTGAGTAGAATCAAAAAGAGAATGATGATATCATTGTGATGTCCACTACAATTTTAAATTACGCCTATGCGATAACATAAAAAAAAAACAATACCAAAAGCAGTAAGAAGAGAAGTAAGGAAAAAACGACATAGACAAAATATAATACACGTTTTATTTTATTTTTCTAAAAGAAGTAACGTCATAAAAAGCTATGAGGGGTCAGCCGCAAAAACTATTTATTAAAACCGTAGAAATAGAAGCACGACTGAGTGGCAGACTGCGGACGTTCGTTACCGATTGCAATCGAAAAAAATATTGAAGTGAAAAGAAATAAATACAACATGAAAACGTCGAGAGCAGAACAAACTGATTGCAAAGCATACACAGTGAATACCCCGTCGGTACGCCTAAAGGAAAATGCGGGACGATATTTATAAGGAAAGGAAGTATAAATCCGGCTAATCTCCTTTTTCCATCATTTTTAGATCAAGCGCCATGAAAAGCGGCGGGTAGAATAGAAAACCGTGATATTGGCAAAGAATTACGCTTATTCTTAGCGAAATACACAATTGTGTGTGTTTGTGCGTGATCTTTAGAGTGACGATAATCTTGGGAATTATTAAGGGGCTGTGGAACTAGACACCTTTAACTTCTACACACCAGAACCGTAATCTAAAGTGAAATGGTGGCTTAGCGAAATCTCAGAAACCAGCAACGTAAGTCGTCTGGTAAACTGAACTCGAAACATCGTCGATGTTAGTCTAAAAGATGGTTTGAGAATAGATTGGAGTTTGTTTGTTGTTGTGAAAAGTTTCATTGAGAGCTGTTGCCTCTAATAGCTAGAGTTCAGCTAATTTACGTGTCTTTAATTCATGGCAGTTTCTTCTTCTGTTTTTTTAAATACACTACTCGGCATTCAATTCTAAATTAGTATTCTGGCAGCCCTCTTTCCCTCTATATTTATGAGTATGTCAATGTCGGGACTCGCTGCTAGATGGAATAAGCTTGAATCGTCAGAGATTACAACGAATGATTTTGCGTAGTTTTCCTCGGCAATTTCGGAGGAGAAACTGATCTTAAGGAATGTAACCGAATGAATTATGGAATTGAATATTTTTATGATAGTTTTGATCTCACATCATGCTTCACATTGATCACTCTAATCACAACAACATTATAAATGTGAAACATGTTGAGTGTGTGTGTATGTGTGTTTGTTACTTCTTCCCGCTGAAAGGAATTGAATTAATTCTATGTTAAAAACGATAGTTACTTATGAGTACAAATTCATGACAAAAAAATTACTTTACTGTCTTGAATTTTTTATTTGTTGTTGTTTCGGAGATTAACACGGCTGGGTCACATTTCCCATTCCTAATCCTAACAACACATTTATATAAACCCCGTTCAGTAGACATCCCGTCCGATTCAGTAAAAGTTTCGTATGAAAATACTTCAGAACGGCCCCGATACAGAATAATGGTATTCATGAAGCCTTACCCAACCATTCAGTCAGAAAAACGTAACCACGTAATCGATCCAAAAAGGTCGAGCTTTTTTCCCCTGTCAGGAGCACAGATTTTTGTTCTGGGTTTGTTACGTTGATGTTATTTATGTAAATGATATTTTATTGATAGTTAACTTATTTATTAACTTAGTAAGAGCTAAGTACTAAAGTAAAGTAAAGTAACAGTACATTAAACGGTAAATTTGTATCATTACCTAGTGGGAAAAACCGTACATAGATAGTATATTTATTGCATCGTTTAAATTGTTACATATCAAACCAAACCATCACACAAATTACAACCCCTTTAGATTTAAATATTAGGCAATACCATAAAGGTTTTTTTACTACTTACAGGGTAGCGTTTGACCACAAGTCACCTGATGATAGGTAACGATGTGATCGAAGAAATTGTTAAATAAATATTTATATACACTGAGAAAAATAATCTGACTTTCCTTCTGAGTCTTACCTTCCAAGACCGATTCCTTCCTTATTTTACCTTTTCCTTCTGAATCACAATTCCTTCCCTTTTGACTCGGTATTTCGGAAGGTCTTTTTTCTCCCGTGTACTTTAAACGTTAGACGTCACATTTGTGTTTAAACGATATAACCGTAACATTTCACTCGTAGTTACAAGGCGGGATAAAGGCGGCGCGAAGAGTTTTGCGCCATCGCGCTCTCTAGCTTAGAAGTAAGCCTCTAGGGCGGATCGTGACCTATGCCCGCTTAGCCTAGGAACGCTGACAAACGGCACGTACGAATATTTTAAAGTGCACTCATGTTGCCGCTGTTATAAGCCTGAAAAAAAACAGATTAAGTTAGGAGTTTGTATATACGAGCTCGCTTAGAGATTTTCTTTAGTTATTTAGCAACGCTGTAAAAGTAAGCGTTTGTAGATCTTTTTAATTTACTCGAAGCGTATCTTTTTCTTGGATAACTATTTTATGTCTTTTTTTTTAAGAATGTTAGTGACGTGACATGCAATATCCTTTCTAGAAGTAAACTCGTAAATCGGCTTTTTATGCGACTGAGTAAAGAGACTACAGTCATTTGCCTGATTATTATAAATGTCACGCTTGCCGATTGATTGATCCTTCAATGCTTGCTACCTAGAATTTTGGACTTCAACAGTTCAAAATAGCGCACGGCTATGTATTGCGCTCGTCACTCTGATGTTAAAAATTTTCATGCTCTGTAATTTACTAATTTCCCTGTGAATATTCCCGTTCACTCCCGAACACACTACCTATCTATATGCATATCTTACCGATCCAAAAACTGTCTGGATGTGATTGCTAGATTACTACTAGCAAAAAAGTCCGCGCCTTTTGGCATTTACTTTTGAACTATCAATTTAATCTTGTAGTTTTCTTGTAGTATAACACGTGAGTAAACAACAGACGTTCCGATAATCACTCGCTATAAAACCTCGTATACCAGTGACTCAACAAGTTAAAACAGCGTATACAATAATTATAAACAAACATTTAGTTGTGGAAAGTGAATTAACTAAATTAATCACGCATGAACTATCTTCTAAACATCTAAAAATTGCCGTGTAAATATTCAAAACATAACCTCAAAACATTACTGATGTGATTGCAAACTATAGACAATACTGTCAAGTGTCATTATAACCAACATTACAAACTAAATTTGACAGATAAAGTGTTACCATCTAAAGAAGTTAAATTCTACCACTAAGCAATCTCACCATATATATATTGCGCGCCAAATTTTAAATACCACAAACAAGACATGGAAGACCAGATGCAATTTTTACTAAAAAAAATCCAAGAACAAATGGATAGGCAGACAATATCAATTACAGAGGCAGTAACCCAAAATATTACACAGCAATTGGGCGAAAAATTTAAAATGCTAGAGGAACAAAATCAGCATCTCCAAGCTGAAGTTTCGGAACTAAAAGAAAAAATTAAAGGATTAGAGACACAGAAGAAAAAGAACAACTTACTATTTTTTGGAATAAAGGAGGACAGTGCAGAAGAAAATAATATAGTAAAATTCATGAAAGAAAAAATCAACACCCACCTGTCACTGGATATTCAGGAATATGAAATCGACAAAGTTCATAGGATCGGACAAAAAACAAACAACAGACTTCGACCTATACTTATCTCCTTAACCTCCAACTGGAAACGAAACCTGATCCTTAAAAACAAAAAGAAACTACCGGAAGGAATATACATAAAAGAGGACTTTACGAAAGAAACGTTAGAAACAAGAAAGTCTCTGCAGCCAAAACTCGAAGAAGAAAGGATTAAAGGCAATATTGCCTATCTGCGAGGAGAAAAACTTATAATCAAGAAACCATCGGATATCCAAAAGAGTGAAAAGAGAAAGAGAGAACCATCCTACTCACCTAACCAGAACCAACAAACCTCATCAGCGAGCCAAAAGAAAGTTGCTGCAAAGAATGCTTTCGAGCTTATGACGCGTCCTCGAAGCAACTCACTCAAAGAAAAGATTAATAATTAGCAATTAAAACCTGCTCCCAAGCCGACTGGTCATCGTGGGAGTATAAGACCAAAACCCTCTAAATTCCAACATAACACCATACCAGAAACTAAACTAAAACAAACGCCACAACAACTGAAGATATGCACATATAATGTGAGGTCGTTGTCTACAAAAGAACGATTATTAGAACTGAGCTACGCTCTCAAGAACATAAAATTTGATATTATAGGCTTGGGAGAAGTCAGGAGAATGGGCTGCAATATAGAAGAACATCAAGAGTACATATTATGCTATATAGGTGAAACGACTGGGCTGTACGGAGTAGGTTTCTTAGTCAAGAAAATTCACAAACATAACATTGTAAGCTTCACCGGTATATCAGAAAGAGTGGCAGTCCTGAAACTAAAATATGAGCATGAACTATTAACCCTTATACAGGCGTATGCACCTACTGAGCAAGCTTCCGAAGAGGAGACTGACAAATTTTACAATGATTTAAGAAAGGCACAAGAGAATCAAGACCGAAATGTGATTTTAATGGGTGATTTCAATGCTAGAGTAGGACAACCTAAAAAATACGAAGAATTTACAATGGGAAAATTTGGATATGGAAAGCGAAACGAGAAAGGTAACAGACTCGTACAGTATGCCTGCGAACAAAAAATGAGCATCATGAACACCTATTTTAAAAAGAACGCAGATCGCAGATGGACCTGGATATCTCCAGACCAAAAAACAAAACACGAAATTGATTATATTATATGCAACAAACCAAGGCAAATAACTAACATAGAAATACTAAACAATGTACCATTTCCATCAGACCACAGACTAATAAGATCATCCTTTACCTTGAAATCGCCTAAGAAAAGCAGAAAAACCTACCGCTCGTTACCTAAAATACCAAAATCTGACAGTGAAAAACTATTGTATTTAGCAAGCCTTAAAGAAAACCTAGAGACACAATTCTGTGTACCACCTGAAGAAAATAATGTACAAAATTACTATGACAAACTGGAACATGCAATTACAAGTAGCGTTAAAATAAAATACAACGATTCAAAAGATGAGACAAAAATCTTGAGCAGAACAACAAAAGACTTAATGGAAAAACGCACTAAACTAATACAAACAAAACACAAAACCAAAGAAATGAAAGAAGAGCTAAAAAGTCTGTTCAAGATGTGTAGCAAGGCCATAAAAAGTGATTACAATAAGTACAAAAGTGAAGTTATAGAGAGAAACTTAAATAAATATAGAAGCGCGAAACGAGCTTATAAAGAACTAACGACACACAGAAATTGGATAGGAAAACTCAAAAAAGGACTTGGAGAAACGAAAACAAGACAAGATGTAATCAACCATGCCACCGAGTTTTACAAGGAGCTATATAAAAAATATCCAGAAACAAATGAGACAGAAGACAGTCAAATAGATCTTGAAGAGGAAGCAGAAACAATAGCACCTATTGATGAATTTGAGGTACTTGAACATCTCAAAAAACTCAAAACAGAAAAGAGTCCAGGCCCGGACAACATCACGAATGAAACTTTAAAAATTGGGGCACCCCTCATGCTTTCACATCTAACAGAAGTTTTTAACTTATCCCTCAAAACAGATAAGGTCCCCAAACAATGGTGTAATTCCGATATAGTTCTGCTATACAAAAAAGGTGACCCACTAGACATTGGGAACTATAGACCAATCAGTCTATTACCAAGCATTTATAAACTCTTCACAACAATACTGCTAAGCAGAATCACACCAATCATAGACGCATCACAACCAATCGAACAAGCAGGCTTCCGCTCAGGGTTTTCAACAATAGATCATATCCACACCTTAGAACAAATACTAGAAAAATATAAAGAATTCAATCAACCTCTCTATGTTGCTTTTATAGACTACACAAAGGCATTCGATACCATATCCCACCACTCCATCTGGAAAGCCCTCAATATCTGTGGTATAAGTAAGACATATATTAATATCATAAAAAACATCTACTCTCAAAGTACAAGCAAAATCAAGATGGAAAATAAAGGAGAACAGATTTCAATAGAGAAAGGTGTCAAACAAGGTGATCCTCTATCGCCGAAACTATTTATAACGGTACTGGAATGTGTCTTCAAAAACCTTGACTGGAGCCGGAATGGGATATGCATACTAGGGCTCCACCTGAGTCATCTGAGATTTGCAGACGACATCATTCTGTTTGCCAAATCTGCCAAAGAGTTAGAACAGATGATGCAATCTCTTGCATATGAAAGTAAAAAATGTGGTCTACAAATGAACGCAGACAAGACTAGGGTGATGACAAACAGCATAGAAAGACCTGTACAAGTCTTTGAACAACAGATCAATTATGTTCAAGAATATGTGTACCTCGGAAAACAAGTCTCATTCAACAAAAACAGTAATGAAGAGGAAGTGGATAGAAGGATCAATAGCACATGGAAGAAGTTTTGGCTACACAAGGACATTGTGAAGGGAGACTATCATTTAAAACTAAAGAAAATCGTCATGGACACATGTATAGTTCCAAGCCTAACTTATGGCAGCCAAACATGGACATTCACAAATAAAATAAAAAGTAAAATCAAAACATGCCAGCGATCAATGGAACGAAGTATCCTTAAAATAAGAAAAATACAAAAAATTCGCAGTGAAGACATTAGGAGGAAAACTAGGCTTACAGATGCTCTTGAACAAGCTTTGAGACTTAAGTGGAAATGGGCTGGTCATTTGTCAAGATATACGGACAAGAGGTGGTCTTTACAAGCTACTATATGGGCAGGGCCTGCTGGAAAAAGAAGCAAAGGTAGACCACTCAAACGTTGGGCTGACGATATAAAAGAAGTAGCAGGTAAAAACTGGCTGAAATTTTCGGGAAATAGAGACAAATGGACGGAATTAGAGGAGGCTTTTACCCAAAAGGGGTTCGTGTAAAAGGAGCAGTTATTTAAATACAAATAAACATTTAATTTTACAAACTAACTTAGCATAAAAAATCTACTAATACTTTGAATTATGAACATACTTTTATATAGAAATAAAAAAGCTTTATTATTATTATAGTATAACACGTGCATGTCACGTGCTTTGTCATTGTTCCGAGAATATAACAGTCACCAGTCTTCTATCTACTTCTATTTAAGCGGCTTCATTACTCGGTAGTTGAAACATAATAATACAACTACGTAAATACAAGCCCAATTTATGTTTAAGTCAACATTATCTCAACTAATACTTACACACTTCACTGCGTGTTCTGTCTAGGCGACTGCATTTTACCCCGTTTTCCGCACGGCTTCATAAATGGCCCAGCCCCCGGGCTCTTGACAAGGATCGTGTCGGCTCCCCTGACCGTAGCTTTGGAAATGGATATTTTCTCTCAAAGAGTTCGTAAAAGATAGGTAAGAGAGCCTTGTCTTGCCTACAGGGAACTTGAGACTACAGTCAGCGATAAAATTAGCTAAACACGTCCAAATTTCCAAATGTCTAGCAGATCTCAGTCAGAGTTTGGTGTTCAAATGCTGATGAGAATTAAAAAAATGGGTCGCAACTCGTGGTTCGCAATTTTTGAGTAGTCAAACACCAAAGTTGGTTGCAACTCGTGACTTTTTCTGAGCTATAAGAAAAAGTGTTTAAAACATTGGTATCGGGATCTCAATATAAGTTGCGACTTATGACTTTTTATAAACGTACGTTTTAAAATAGAGTACCAAAAGTTGTATGTACTCGTAAACATTTTATGCCATTTACAAAAATAGGTAGTAAATTTACATATGGTTGTGTGTGAGTACCTAATAAAATTCGTACCTACCTCATCCTTATAGGCTACAGGGTCTGTTATGCATATTTGCCAGTAATAAAACAATCTTGTGATCCTTTACTCGTATGTGAGTAGGTAGGTACATCGCTTGTATTACCAAATATTTCAAAGGAGTATTTCGATGTTTCAGCAGCCAATATTAAATGGATAACGTCTCATTTTAACAGAAAACTAACATCCAATAAGAATTATTGGCTAAATTCCATGGATTACATTCTCGTAACTGTATAGGTCTACTTTTATAGAAAAGTAGCTGCTATGCATGGTTTTGCCTGTGTGGATTATGAGTTGTACCATTGGTGATATTTATATATTTGATTTGCTTTGGTATGGAAGCCCAAATTGTAAGTATTTATCTTTACCACGATAGTAAGTTTTCTAAAGTTATCGTACAATATTATCACTTTGGCAACTAAGATATACGTGTATTTTTATTACATTTTTAAATATAGTTTTTATTTTAAATCAATTGCAACAGTTTTGCACAGGTTTTTAACCAATATTGAAATGAAACAATAATTGAATATTATGCGTGTATAATTTAATTTAGTATGCTGTGGTCAAAATTTAATTTGGTTAGTCGTGATGCTTTATTATTGAATTACGGCAGCAAACAGTTGATTGAAATTTGATCAACTGAATTTTTATTAGGTTTGGGACATTATGATGTATCAAAATATTTTAAGTAGTTTAAAATACGAATTGTATAGCATTACAGTTTAATCATCCTATCATACTGATACCTTAAATAGGAATGGTTATATGTGTTATGTTTGTTAGCACTCTGCTTCATATCATAAGTACTGACTTTCCTGAACTATCTAATTCTCTGACTCTACTGTATAGCGAACATCTCGTCACCAGAATAAAGCTCATCTGCAAATAATCGAGCCCTGGCAATCCCGCACCACTAGATTTATGCGCTCCTTTCTCCCGCATACTTGCAAAATGTGTAACGAGCTCCCTCAACGAGTCTTTCCGCAGTGCTACAAAATGTCATTTAAGATAGGTGTGAAAAGAGGTCTTCAGGGTCGGCCCCCCATTACCACCCATTATCACCCTAGTGTTGCAAATGTCTATAGGCGACGGTAACTGCTTACCGTCAGACAGTCGTCTCGTCTGCTTGAATAATATAAAAATTACTCAAGGTATAATTTTCTTTGACCCCCAGATTTTCGACAACCACTACCACTTCCACCACTCGAATGTGGTCAAGAGGTCGCTCTCGCCAGCACACGAACACCACGGGAGGCTGGAAGGAGACAACAGGGTCCGGTGGGCGAAGCAGCAGAAATCACTTTCAAGAAAGAAACGGGATTTTCAGACGCTTCACGATATTACGTCAACAGGTATGTTAAAATTTTATTAGAACCTAATCCCTGCGCTAAGTAGCAAAGCGCTGTTGTGTGCTTTTTTGAATTAAATTTTAAGCCGCCACATAGGTAATTAAGTAGTGCAGTCATAGTTATTATCAGCTTATTACTTGTTCTTGCTTGTTTCCTATAAGAGCGAATACGGAGCGAAACCTAACACGCTGACTGACCCAGTGTTAACTATACCACACTCACTGGCACGGTATTGTATAGATGTCACATGCCCTTAAGGTTTTGGTTTTTAGATATGGCAGTTTCCACAAGATACACCGATACATACCAATACCTCATATTCACCGATTTGCCGATGGAGTTTGTTATGTTAGAACCAAATCGTTAAGTTAAAATTTATTATTATATGCATCGCAACGACCACCGTCCTAAGCGTTGTTGCATGCAGTGATTTTTATAAATAGGTATAAATTAGAAGAAAGGGTTAGTTTAAAGCTCTTCTCTGCACTTTTCTCAAAAGAATTACAAATCCGTTTCTTATCCCCTCATGTTCAGTGTTTTTCTATATAGAGAAATGATTTGATTGTTTATTTGTGGTGGATTTAAACTTCAAAATTTTGAACCGGTCTTCTTGCTTGATATGGAGATAGTTTAAACCCTGGGAAAGCATATAAGATACTTTTTATTGCTAAAAACTACAGTCAACACGGGTGAAACCGCGGGGAACAGCTAGTATGACAGCTATCTATGTAATATCTAAACTTCTTATACTTTTTCAAAAACCTCGTAATACCCATTGAAACATGTCAAAGGGCAATCCATCAAGCTTTTTCTCTATAATTTTTATCCTTAATCTTCCCGACAGCTGAGACAAGATCACCTGACGCGCCGTCGCCGTCGTCAGCATCCAAAAGAGAGGCAGGTTCAAAGAGAGACCACCAGTCAGCGCGAGTAAAGGGACGGCCGCGGGCAGCCGACTCCAAGTTCCAGCTGAACGACCCGAAATGGCCTCATATGTGGTATTTAGTAAGTATATCCTTATTGTATAAAGAGATATGTTACGAGTCGAATAGTCCCGCAACTGGAGTTACTCGAGTAGGAGAAATTGTCTACTCGAGTAAAAACTCGAGTCAAATCGACTCGGTTCTCGGTAGTTTTTCTTTTTTATATTTAATAATGATGATGATGAGATGATGATTGAACCGAAATGATTATGTGGTATTTAGTAAATATACCCTTGCCTAAGCCATGTTATGAGTAAAATAATCCCGCAACAGATGTAACTCGAGTAGAAGTAATTGTCTACTCGAATAGAAACTCGAGTCAAATTGAATCGGTTTTCGGATCTAGCAACTCGCAGCACCAAGTGAGTTACTAGTTACTTTGTATTCAAATGTCGATCGTCTGACGTCGCGCGCATTTAGTGATAGCGAATAGTGAGTTAGCAAGTCGCCTGTTGCATCAAAATTCATGCATTATGTTTTTTTATCCGAAAGATACTTCCCATAAACGAGCTTTTTTCGTTACGAGGTTGCATGTTGAAATGTATTATTGAGATATAAAGTGCGAGTACCTTCTGGAAGAAACTAAAATAAAACGTGAAATAACTAAATACTCAATTAAATTACCTACTCCAGTAAAATTACTCGATTCATAACGCCGCCGACTCAAACGGCCGAACAATGACGGAGCGAGTTAGTTTCACAATAGTTAGAGTACTACTCGAGTTGGCTCGTTATCCACCTGACTTGAGTAAGTCGAGTTAAATTACTCGATTCGTTACATCGCTAATTTACTCGTATATATCTGGAGTCAGCATAAAAAAGATACGGGCCGAACAAAACGCGACTATCACGACACGGTGGTTGCTAGTGTCACAACTTTATCTGGTCAGGTCATGATGGCGCTGTCATCGTGTTTATTCTCTTAACTTCTCTCTGATTTCATACAATGATCATAAGTTCCAATTTTGCCCACCGGGCCAGATAAGTTTGTGGACCTGTACCTATAGCGTTCAGTCAGCCGTTTGGAAGCTGAGGCTATCTCAGACACACTGACCTGTCCAAAATAGCTTGATAAATCTGATAGTAAGTGTTGAATATTCAGTAAATGGATAGTATAATATGAAACGGTAAGCATTTAAAATTGTTGTCAGAATAGTCATTACACCAATAATATTATCATCCAATTTCTGAGTACAGTCAGAACGACATATTTCAATATTGTTTCCCAGTATTATGGAAGTATACGCGAAATACTAAACTATACATTTCCTTGTTATACTAAAATCTAAAATACATAGGTGTATATTGATTTTTGAATATTTTGATTTATTATAATATGTATAGGTAATTAATATTGTGTGTTCTATAGAATATTTCGACTCTGAAAAATAGAAGAACAAATGAATAAATTGGAAATGAATACATATACATAGTTATTACAACATAAACTTCTTGTAGTTTGCTTCAAAATTCAAAATAATTTACTCCCTCGTGGTGGCACTTGAAAGTCGCCTTCTTCATTATTCATTTTCAATTAAAACGTAAATATTGGAAGCGTAAATTGCTCCGAAGCTATAAAGTTACGAAGTGTTAGCACTCATTTTGCCTCGTTTTGTTTTCCTTTAGCGATTTCTCAGAAACGAAAGAGAAGTTTAATTTTCTTTCCGACGAGTTTACTGCTTCTTCTAAAATATTGACGAGGTGAAGCCAAAAATTTGAGTTTTATTAAGATATCGCGGGTTTCCCTTAATGTTAATTTCTCAAGGAAGTTCGCCGACTCCTAATGGGAATGAAAATGTTTGATAAACTTCGAGGCTTTTTATCAAGTTATGCTTTATGTTAAGGCTCGGGCCCCGCTGGCGGCTGAGGCCTATCAACGAAAACATTTGAAAAATAACTTAAAATGATCAAGGCAGTAGTACTTATTTGTAAGAAATATAAACTTTGTGAGTGAGTCAGTATATAATGTTTGTTACTTCTTCACGCTGAAACCGTTCAACGGATTTAAGGAAAATTTTAAACGTAGATAGCTTATATTCTGCATTAATATTTTCTTTTATCCTGGCGAAATGTTCCTGCGGAATAGCGGATAACCACTAGCGTCACCGAGGGGTGCACCTAGTCTGCCATACACGATTGGTGATTTCCAATTCCGCGTAATGTATTCTTTTTATTTTTATTTTTTGCCACCTTTTTATGCATTAATCGTAGCCGTGAAATCGAAATTGCAATTTATACAAAAAAAGCAATTTACTGGGTACAGTGAACGACAAAAGTCGCTGAACAATAACAAACTTTCCGTTTAGCTTCATCATCTTAAACAGCAACCTTTGACCTCATCATCACTTCACCAGGTGTGTTGTGTTGTGGTCAAACGCTACCTCGTAAGTTGTAAAAACCAAACATTACTGATTTAAACACATTTGGAAAATCAAGAATGATCAGTTACTTTTGTCGCTGTCTGTACCTACATTCCGTAGCGGCCTATCAATACAAATTCCCGATAACGCGCACAGGAACTATGCGGCAGATATTTCATTTCCCTTTTCCAATGCATATTCTGACAACACATATGACATATATTATATTATTATTAAAAGCTTTTAATAAAATTTACTTGATTAATAAATACGCTTCACTCTTGATACATGGGCAAGAAGCACACGCTGCCATGCGTGAATGATGTAAAATATCAAATTGATACATGAAATCACATGTGACGTCGCAGTTTTTTAATATTGAAATGGAATCAAATAGATGTTTGAGGTTTTCCAGCTATAAAATTATCTGAAGTAGAGAATTAATTATGATAAACTTTGTAAATAATATCTAGATAGAATTGTGTAGACATAGCACAGTGATGTACTTCGTAGGTACCAGATTTCGCGACCTGAACACTCACTCTGTCTAATTGACATGTACTGCAATCCGTACACCTTGTTTAGTGTGGCTTTGACATTTGCAAGGTAGGTACACTGGTACAGTCACTGTAAAACGGCACTATTTGTACGAGAAAACAATTGAAGTAAAAGTGTCTAAGGGCTTCCACACAAAACTACGAATTCGCATCGCACCGCAAATGTCTGCGAGCTCGCACGAATGCACCACAAGAACTTCCTATCTGATTCGCATCATGCCGCATCGCGTCGCAGTTTTTGGAGCCCTAAGTCTGAATTCAAAATTTATCTTGATCATATTACGCTTGTATTGGAATTCATAACCGGAAGACTTACTATAGGTAGGCCCACTAGACCGACGACATTGTAAGAGTCGCAGGAAGCCGATGGATGCAAATGGCTATGCTAGCCGTTCATAGTGGCGTTCTATGATGCCTCTGTAGTACAGCAGTGGGCTTCTTCCGGCTGATGATGATGATGATATTAAGCTTAATATAAAATCTTGTTTTCCCTGTAGAACCGAGGAGGCGGGCTAGACATGAACGTGATACCTGCGTGGCGGGAAGGCATCACCGGCCGAGGCGTTGTCGTCACCATCCTCGACGACGGCTTAGAGACTGACCACCCTGATTTAGTTGCTAATTATGTAAGTATACTTCTTTATGTCAAATTTCTGGCAAACCGTGGATAGATCGGTTATTGGGAATGGCCGTTAATGACTCTCGTATCAAAACTTGCTCATCCTAACCATACTGTTCATACTGTTTAATATCATATAACCTATAGATTCCAGGCAACTGTGTGTTCCAATGCGCTCACTTACGAGCTAGTTTCCAATCCAGGCGTAGCGTGGGTCACCTTCGACCACAGCCAAACACAATATATAGCCTGTAAGAAATAAACATAAGAAAGTGAAACATACGCATTAAAAAATAATTATTCAAAACATCTACGTTTATACCTCTTTAGTATACATGGTGACATTTTCCATCTCATCGCAGCCTTAATACCAAGATTAACAAAATTCCGCTTAAACTCATTTACCTCCCCGAAGACACGTGTCCTGATCTCCATGAGATTAGACGCCCGAGCCTCCTGATAGGGTATCGGTGAATCCTTCATTAATGCATAATACGAGCACGTTTCATGAGGATAACGCTTAAGCTTAACCATACAAGCGCGATTAGTATAAAGAAACAGATACTATTAAATTCGATTTTATTCGATTCATTCGATTTTAGCTCCGCCCTAAACGATTATATCACATAACTAGCTGAGATGGCGCGACGACCCAAAGTGAGTCGTGGCCTCCGATAACAAAAGACGCCACTTCGGTCTGTCCTGTGCCACCTCCTGCCAGTCCTCCACCTGGGGCTCGCGCAAATCCTTCGTGACTTTTTCACATGCTTCTTGTAATTTTACTACTAGGTACGCAGTCGTTGTAGTCGCTTAGATATCTCCGTGTCCTTACTACGAGGCATTGACGAATTGTACTAACGTTGAATAATGCATTAGATTATCCATTATTAATACCTTGTACGAATACTAATACGATTTAGTGTTATACTAATTGAACAAGGGATTGATGAACTGTCGTTGCTCTAGTTTCGTCAATCAGGTACACGTACGACCCAAATACATTATTTTGGGATCACTATATTTAGAGTGACTGTAAACAAAGGTCTTCAATAATAAGCTGTGACGTAAATTTTCTCGTATTCCATTGTAATCGCGGCAGTGACGTCTGAAACAAGAAACAGTATTGTTTAAAATAAGATGGCGACCGCTGTGGCGTAACGGGCGAACAGCCGACTGTGCAGCGTGAGGTCGCGGGTTCCATTTCCTCTACGGATCAGTAAAAAACAGCGGAATTATTTGTTCCTTGTCAGAATGTTGTGGATCCGTGTAGTTTCTGATACCCTTTATACAGGTAATTTTTAGGTATCAGAGCTTTGAGCTGTAAATGTCTATCGGTCGTCCCAGGTATCGCTGGTATCACGAAGGATTTGCGCGAGCTCCAGGTGGAGGAGTGGCAGGAGGTGGCGCAGGACAGATCGAAGTGGCATCTTTTATTATCGGAGGCCAAGACTCACTTTGGGTCGTTGCGCCATCTTAGTTAGTTTAGTTACTTTAAGCTATGAATGTGGTTGAGTGGGGATTATTAAAAAAAAGGAAGAGAGATAAATAATGAGTTGAAATTGCAAGTTAGAGACACCAACTGAACTGGTATAAATATCACAAAACTAAAAAAAAAAAATAGGTCTGCGCGTTGATTAGTAAAAGTGAACTCGCCAACAGTCCCTGATTAAAAATCCCCGTACCTTAACTTTCACTGTCAAAAATTACATTATTAAACAGCTGACTGAAATAGTTTCCGCAGTTTCCAAACTCAGTCCCGGCGCTACAGTAGTCGCGAACCTCCCGCTGCGTGCAGTCTCAGCCAGTCGACAATATAAATTGGCGCGAAGCAAACGACCCAATTACCCATTTTTCCGAACGCTAACAGCGAAATTAAAGCCGTGCAAGCGAGATGAATCGTGTAATTTCAAACTCGGCTTTTGTTCAGCGCGCAATGTCATACCAGGCCCTTTTCTCGCGGCTGAGGCTTACTCGCTGCTCTGATTTCATCGATGTTTTGCGAACATTCCATTTATATGAGTGCTACACCTGTCGAACCAATAAAAATGCTTTCGGGAGATAATGGACGTGTTCGATTTATACCATGCATGTTTTGATGGAAATCTATTGACGAAAGAAGTAATCTTTATCGTTCAAAACGAGGAAGTAAAATTTTGCGAGAAAATTGGCATGTTCACAATATTCTGGGTATGCTACATCTACCAACCTCGCACTGGGCTTCGAACTCGGTATCGGACGGCGCCTTGTAAAGTGCACGCGTTACACCTCGGTCCCACGGTAGGTCGTCTGGTCTGGAGCGGCTTGATTTGTTGGAAAACGAACCTTATGAACGATCAAACGCGCACGCACAACGTCAGAAGGCCACAGGTAGGGTGTATTTGATGTTTGCCGAGCTGTCTGGTCTGTGAAAAGGCAAGCCGTGGGCTCCTACTTTTAAGCAAACACTAAAACTGCGCCGTATCTCTCGTTTTCATTACTATTTTCTTCCACCAGGATCCAATGGCGTCGTACGACGTGAACTCGCACGATAACGACCCCCAGCCTCGGTACGACATGATCGACTCAAACAGACACGGCACGAGGTGCGCGGGTGAAGTGGCAGCCACTGCCAACAATTCTCTGTGCGCTGTAGGCGTCGCATTCGGCGCTAGTGTCGGAGGTAAGGAACCCTGCCTGTCTTTCAGCCCCAGATCTACGAGTTTTGGGCAGAAACTTGATAGTGGACCTTTCTCCAGCGCTAAGGATATCGTTGGCTATTCTTTTGTTTTCATTTTGATATCAAATGTGGCTGGCCGCAGCAACGTGGTGCATAGAAAATCAATGCAAGATAAAGCAGATTAAAATGTAGGCTGAAGATACAAAAAAACAAAAGAGATTACCTATATTGTTGATATTAATTCATAAATAATTCGTTATAATATAACCAATATAACTGTAATTACATATGTAGATAAGTAGTAGCTTTGGATAGAAGGGTAGGCATTTGGCATATATCCGTTAACTTTTATCGTCAATATATAAAGAAATACAGCAACATTCGCAATGCGGTGTTGAAGGTCGAAAGTATCATTGCCAAAAAATGAAGATAACCGTATCATTGGAAATCGAATGAACCTCGCTTCAGTATTGCTTCTGGAAGTAATAGCTCCATAAAAGTATTATACGAGAGAAACGAATATGATAAATCGCCACTCTCGCCCCATAAGTATCGACACACTCAAAGTTATCCAGACTTTGTTGTTCGCGCCTTCGACTTAACGATATTATAAAGTTATTTTCTCAGGGAATTTACGGCCCTGAACAGTCTCATCTCGGCATTGCCAATATTTACAGCAGTAACGCCGAATTGGAACATAAAATTTGCAAATTACAATGCGAGCCAAACGACCCGTAAAAGATTAAGTTGTCTCGAAAAAAGTTTACCAAATTACGCGAGAAACTCATCGCACTCAAGAACACGAGCGAGTGTGTTCGTACTTCGTACCATCTCATCTGAAACAAAAAGGGCATTTCCAAGTTTATTGTTGTACGTATGCACGTTTTATGCTTCATCGTAAGTTTTTATTGCTTCATTTTTATTCAAACGCCTCCCATACAACTGTTCTCCTTTTGTGCAGACAATCTAGCGGAGAAGAAATTAGCCGTGGCCGTCGTTTGCCTTCGTTACGTTTTATTGTGTTTTTATTATTTCATTACTTTGATTGGTATTTTACTGCAAGATAAAGAAACGTAATGTATGAAGTATTTCCATGTTAATTTTCCTAATGATTTTTAAAGTATTCCACTCATTACAGAAGGAGGTAGAGAATGTAGGTCTACGTCCGAAATTAATAATCGATCCTGATCCGTTCGTTATCCGCGGTTTTGGATCGATATGTCATAATAAATAAATAATGTGATAATATGTCATTTCAGTAGTAATATGTCTAGCCCTAGTACTAAAATGACATATTATGACATGACATATCGATCCAAAACCGCGGATAACGGATCAGGATCGATTTGTAAATTCGGGCGTTAGTTGGAGAAGGCAAGACTTCTGCCAATCACCTTTGACATTCTTGAATCTTCTCTGAAATTTCAGTTTCACTTATAATTCTAGGTATAGGGAGGAACAGTCTGGAAATTATTAATGAGCGGAAGTTGGCGCGATGCGGTGACGCGAGTGTGCAACTTGCTTAATATCAGACTATGTTAAAGTTTTGGTGCCATATGTCGACATTTACCGCTCACTCACAAAACAGATACTTTGCGCGTTGTTGTCGCTACTCGCTATACATACTCGACTTTCCGATTTTCCTAAACATCTACAACACCAAATATGACCATTCGGGTACAGTCAGCGACATAAGTAGCTGAACAAACTTAATTTTCTAAATGCATATTACATCAGTAATGTTTGTTTTTTTCTAACAACGTACAAAGTAGCGTTTGACCACAACACAATTACACAACACACGAGATGTTAAGTGATGATTCGGTCGAAGGTTGGTGTTTAAAGTCATAAAGAAAATCTGAAAATTTAGTATTGTTCAGCGACTTTTGTCGTTGACCGTACATATTTGGAAAATTGGCCAATGGCCATGTCGAGCTACTTTTGTCGTTAACTGTACGTAACTAGCTGCGCCCCGTGGTTTCACCCACGTGGACTACAATTTATCGCCATAAAAAGTATTATATATCCTTCTCTACAGTTCAAACTATCTCCATGCCAAATTTCATCAAGCTCGGTTAGTGGTTATGTCTTGAAAAGGTAACAATCAAACAGAGTAACTTAGACTAGTATGGATGTATGTAGATTCCGGCCGATACTCTCTCTCTCTCTCTCTCTCTCTCTCTCTCTCTCTCTCTCTCTCTCAGAAAAGGCTTATGTCCCAGCAGTGGCAACGTAATAGGCTGATGATGATGATGTATGTAATAGAGCGATGGTGGCCGAACGGTTAGGCGTGCGACTTACAAGACGCTGACACCGAGTTCGAATCCTCTCGGCCCCGCACCTATGACTTAATAAGTTATGTGCGGATTTGCCATCGCTCAAAACGGTGAAGGAAAACATCGTGAGGAAACCGGCATGCCCAAGAACTGCAACATTCAAGGGCATGCGACATCTACCAACCCGTACTGGGCCAGCGTGCTAGATTACAGCCCATACTCTCTCTTTGAGAGAAGGCCAAGAGTCCCAGCAGTGGGAACGTGATAGGCTGTTACTGATGATGTAATAGAGACGCATCAATTTCGCGTGAATTAATTGAGCGGTAAGGTTTCGCTTCTTGTGCGATAAAGTTCTTTTTATAGATTAGGAGATGCAAACTTAAGTTCTCTTCAGTGACTTCGTTCTTTAAAAGTGCGAGTCTTTATGTTAACAACCGCTTAGCGAAACTATAATATTCATAAAGTTTCTTACAAGCTCATTTCTACTTTTCGGATGTCGCACGGATGAAAATAATGGAAGGTTTTGTACTACATTAATGTTACATAGCAGGAAAGTTTGTTTATACATGTTTCTGTGGGTGTAATCTCTAGAGCTATTGCGGACTTAGCCAAGATGTCTTTCTACGATTGTTCACGTTAATAGAAAAGTAAAAATTAATGTGGAAATGTGACATAATATCGTGGTCAGAACAAACTAATAAAAAAACTTATAAGTTAACTATTCGTTCGACATGATATAATATATTCATATCGTTTCTACAATGCAGTTCGATACAAAAGCGCAAACGAAACGTTATCGTAGTTTTAGTCACTAATCTTGCGGATAGATAAAATATTTACGTTACGCCTTGTATAGGCCTTCTGATTAAATTTTCCAAATTGTATTATTGTTAGAATGCTAGATTATGACTAGGCATCAAAACATACGTTTTATTGTGCCTACCCGTAGTCCGTACAAAGCCAAAACGGGTCGTTACTTTTCTATACATAAGCACCGATTTCATGGAAGTTTGGTGTTAAATCCTATAATTCTATATAAACAGGGACCACCCGAGTTTTATCGTTCCAAAATCTGAAATAATGGGAATACGCCGAAACTCCTAACGAGTTAATGTCTGTTGAACCGAAATAGCTTGAGATAAAGTTATCTCGATCGAATTTGAACACTCAACGTGTTCCATTTTCCACGTGTTTCCATTTAAAATGTTCAACATTTTTCCCAGATTAGGTTTGTTTTATATCTCCAAATTGCCTGTTTTACAAAGAGGAGCCCCTGGGATCAGCTGAATAATAAATTATCTGGTCGAGATGTACAGAAACTCTACGAGGTTTATCTCTCTCTTAACGTTAATTTCCATTACAAGCAGGGTGTGTGTGTGTCTTCGTTAAATCAACATGATTTTAAAGGACTTAACACTTTCTAAGGAGATTTGAATCAACGCAAGCCTATCAGGTAGAAACCGTTCAGACGCTTTATTTTTATAGCGTTACGAACCAATAAATAATAAATAGATCTCTTCCTCTCAATATAGATAGCTTTTATGTGATTGTGTCTGCTCCAGACTCTGTGAACGCCCGACTGGTAATTCTTTGGCCGCTTTCACATTTTCATTTCTTTTATGTGTTACTGATTGAATTGGAGCAATTTCACTACGATCCTAAGCTTGTAAATCATTAATAAATCAATAAACGAAATTTTAGATTTTCATCTTATTTCGTAGAACCCTACATCGTCGTGTATAAAATAAGAACATCCATAATGTAGAATTTTCTCAAAGCTTTTGGGATTAACAATGCTTTATGCCTCTTCTGTTGTATCCAGGAGTTCGAATGCTGGACGGTGAAGTCACAGATGCCGTTGAAGCCAGATCCTTGAGCCTAAACCCTCAGCACGTTGACATCTACAGCGCGTCCTGGGGCCCTGATGATGATGGCAAGACTGTCGACGGCCCCGGGGAACTGGCAACGAGAGCATTTATAGAAGGAGTTACAAAGGTATGATACTAAATAATAGAAGATCGTAAAAATTGATCGTGTGTAGAAGCTATAATCTAGTCTCGCTTCGTAGTCAGCTATTCGGTCATTGCGCCATTTTATTGTCACACGGGATCTTAAACTGTTCAAGTTTTAAATTCTGGGTGGCACTGAACTGTAATGGACAAGCGTGACGCTTATCATTAGATAAGTAATTTGCTCCTCTCACAAGTCAGTGTGGTCAAAAATTTGTGTTCAGATGTTGTTGGAGTATGAGCGACGTAATAGTTCCTGATTCTCCAGATATAGTGGAAAATTAGCAAGCTGGCAGTGGGGGTCATATTTGCCGCAGAACCGATAGCCGTTGGGGTAGACGTGTTCTTGAGTGGAGACCGCGACTTGGCAAATGTAGTGTAGGACGCTCTGCGGCAAGGTGGAGCAACGACTTGCGCCGTGTGGCTGTCTGTAGTTGGATGAGAAGAGCCGAAGACTGGGCTCAGTGGTGTACCTTGGGAGAGGCAGTCCAGCAGTGGACTGATACAGGCTGATGATGATGAGTGAAAAATTAAGAATCCTAGTTAGGGGTTAGGATTAGATGCTATTTTAAAATACTAGAGCTATCCTTATGTTTCTTGTCAAGGAAAAGCTACTTCAAGTTTGAGTAAAGAAGCCCGTTGGTCTTAATAAGGATTATCTGCCGTGATGAATGATTCGTTATTATTTAAGGGATTCCCGGTGAAAGAAGGTGTGTAAAGGTCAGAACAGACTAATCCCCGGTTTTACCGAAATCGTCATTACAATCTTTTCTAGTACAAAGACTGTGCAAAGCGAACTAAGAACTGTTTCCACGAATTTTTCAAATCAATCAAATTAAATGTCCATTGAAACTTTTAGAGTAAAAGTCGCTGTACGGCTGTGTAGTATATAAGTGAAGTGAATAAGTATCTGTGTTCAGCCATTTCAGAAACAGAGTTTCAGTTTTGCAACTTATTGTGAATTTGTGACAAGCTACTAAAACGTTCGTGATAGTTGACTGTACAGTCGCGCAACAAAGGTTTTAATGAAAAGTCACCACACTACACCCAGCTGCGATGTTTCATTCGCAACTTTAATTTCTCACCGTTACTGTAACGAGTGATAGTGACACTTGTTTCATACTTGTTAAGGTTCATTTTTAATATTTTCCACCGTCAATTGTTGTAGGTAACTTATTTAGGTGTACGGAACCAACGACACTTGTCTAATGTAATTCCTCGAATGACGCAATTATTTTCTCTCTATTTCCCACACTATATGGTCAAGTGCTCGCGTAGCGTAAAATTTACATAACGTTGTTTCCCATTTCAACTTCAAACAGCCTTTGAGGGCTCTTGTTTATGCGAAACAGCCTTTTAACCGCTCCCTCGTTGTATACTTGCGTGTTTTAAGCATATTTTTTCCCTTAACTTACGTTAACAACGTTTTTCTCCTTGGCCAAAAACGTTGTCGTCTTTTGTTATGCGATATATTATCTCTTTACTTCGAAGACTTTGCAAAAACTGTTCCTTCGAGTTGAATAGAAGATAGTACTTAGTAATTAACGATATGCCACCCATATTTGATTTGTATTTTATCAACTCCGGTTGTCGGTTTCTGACCAGTAGAAAGTAAGTAAGTAAGTTGGAAACTACAATGAACTTGAGTTTTCTGTAATGGAAAATATAGCTTGCTAGTAACACATTGTATAGTGCTCGTCTGGTTAGCTAGTTAGCCTCATGTTAAGAACCTGTTCCAAGCACTTATGAGTGTGAGTTCTGTACCCCTAGTACAAGTGTTGAAAACTATAAAAGTATTCGTAAACGTCAAAGTTTACTACCGCCAACTTGTCAAAGTGGCAACTCGTACTGCCTAAATTAAAAAGTAACTTGAAAACTTTGATGGAATACAAATTAAATTATACGATTTAAATAACCCGTTTTACCGATTTTGGAGCCTCCAAGTTTCGATAAAGCGCGCTGAAAACAAAAAGGAAGGGAAGGAAACGAAAACGTTTACAGTTTTTGTAAACTATCGAAACTTGTACTAGGGATACTGGTAGCTTTGTTGAGTACCTACAAGATTAAGAGTATCAGCGTATTTTCCAGTGCTGTCAGCAAACTTAATCATCATTACCTATGATTAGGTCCGGAACTATAACCAATTGAGCGCGTATTAGTGATGACGCGCGCGGTTGACGAGAACGTCGATGGCTGTTTGCTTAGCAATTGACTCCCACTAATTAATTACTTAGTAATGGGGTCGCTTTGCCTGTTATGAAGGCCGATAATAAACGGAGACAGGGTTGGCTCAAAGGTAAACACTACAGCTACATCACATTTTGTTAAAAATAACAGATCGGTGACCGAGTTATAGCGCCTTCTTCGAAGGACGCCAGACCTTCGTAACTGATTTTCAGTCATCGTTTACTTACTTAATACAGTGATAAAGCTTTATGTGGCTATTCATTTTAGAGAGCCAATCTCAGCTAAATCCATTCACTACTTTTGATAAAATCTTAGATGTAGGTTTTCCAGTAATACACAAAGTTTCTAAGAAACAATTTTCCCATCTTCATGGAGCGGCCGACGGCGGAGCACCGCCGCACTCCTTTCAAATAGATACGAGTATTTTATTAATATAATTATATGAGGTATTTAATATTGATGTTTACGGAAGTATAGAGCTAGCGTTCCTTCTGCCTTATACGTGTAGGATAAACTACATTAGTTGTTCCCCGAGATTTCACCTACGTGAACTACAGTTTATAGCAATTAAAAGTATTTTATGTCCTTTCCTAGAGTTCAAACTATCTCCGTACCAAATTTCATCAAGATCGGTTCTGCCGTTAAATTTTGAAAAGGTAGTATAGAAACACAAAGAAACAATTGGAGGCACTTAAGCATTTATAATAATACTAGTTGTTCCTCGCGGTTCCACCCGCGTGGGCTACAGTTTATCGCGATAAAACGTATCCTATGTCCTTCATCAGGGTTCAAACTATGTCTGTACCAAATTTCATTTAAATCAATTCAGTAGTTTAGGTGTGAAAGCGTAACAGACAGACAGACTGAGTTACTTTCGCATTTATAATATATGTAGGGATTTATAAGTATAAATACGCATGAACACATTGCAAATGAAACTAAGTAAGTAGGTTTATATAGGATTGCGTCGGTGCTGTCAACGCCAAACGGTGTATGCCTTCCAATCAACTCCCTAATAATTACTCAGCAATGCTTGCCGAACGGGAATCATGTTATTATAATAAATTACTCTGAATATATCCACCCTTCGTAATTAAATGTTTTTCAGACCAATGGGTCTGGCTATTATCTGGCTATTTACACCAATTAGGTATTGATGTAATTAGTGCAGAGTTGGCATTTGAATACCATGATTAATGAAAATGAAAATGTTTAGAAAGTTTTTATGTGACTTGAAAATTGTCATTATGAAGTTCACTCCGCGTTCCTTCTTCCGTATTATTTTACATCTGTCAAATTACCTGATTTTAAGTGACGATGTGATCGAAAGTGGTGCTATGCTACGTCTAGACTGGAAACTGGTTCTTAAGTTGCGGGAACACACCGATAGGTGCTTGTTTTTTAACTCAAGGGAGAGGTAATTAGTAAGGCGAGCACTAGAAAATGCCATCAAGCTATGGTTTTATCACGCCTTTTTCCATCACCGAAATCTCAATCTTTTTCCTTTTGAGATAATGTTAACAATCAATAAAAATAATAGTAATGCCCA
Organism: Opisthograptis luteolata; assembly: GCA_931315375.2. Classification (NCBI taxonomy): domain Eukaryota; kingdom Metazoa; phylum Arthropoda; class Insecta; order Lepidoptera; family Geometridae; genus Opisthograptis; species Opisthograptis luteolata. The sequence continues at coordinate 7,617,297 of OV928049.1, read as the reverse complement.
GACAATCTCATAAGTAGGTACTTAGCTCTGACTCCTTACTAGGATTCCTTCATCATCATCATCATCATCATCAGCCTGTATCAGTTCACTGCTGGACATAGGCCTCTCCCAAGGTACGCCACTGAGCCCGGTCTTCGGCTCTTCTCATCCAACTACCGCCAGCCACTCGGCGCAAGTTGTCCACCTTGTCGCAGGGCGTCCCATCTCCTGGGATTCCTTGTGTCTAGGGTATTAGAAACTACGCGGATCTAATCAATGCACAAATATTTGTTCTGTACCTTACGCTTTACAGTCTGCTATTCGCCCATTGCGTCACGTCGGTCGTCCAGTGCCATTTAAATCATTGATTACGTTATGTAGCATCAGAAACGCTTTGACATGAAATTATTTCGGTAATTAAGGGAAATTACAAACGTATCATGTCTCCACGCCTCCGGCCTGGCCATTGATTAGATCACATTGGCTTCGATAAGTTATTGGTGGTAATAACGCAGCGGACCGATGGCCATTAATTAATGGCTGACCGTTGACGAAGAGGGCATTATTACCCAATACGATTCCAATTTTTTCAGCGAGAGACCAATGTTAAGTGCTCATTGAAATTTGTGTTTTGATGTTATAGCACTTTAGATGTTTTAGGTATAAATAATTTAATTACTAAATTGACGATTACATTTATGTCAGTTCTTGCTTCTATATAGAATGGCGGTGGTTCTATCTAGGCAAAGTTTTGACCCTCAAAATACATTTCAATTTTTGTAAAAAGATGATAAAAGTCAATGACGTCAATTTAAACTGTATATATTATTTCAAGTTGTACCTACACAGTTAAGCTACTTAAAACTAGAACCTTGCATGAGTACATAGCGTGTCACAAAAGGGTAAAAACACGAACTTATTAAGTCATACGTGCGAGGCCGAGATGGGACTTAAATCGTTCGGCCACCAACGCTCACACATAGACATTAAATAAAATTTTTATTTAAAAATGTTTCACACATCACACTTTCACTATTTCTAAAAATATATATAACTCAATTATTTTTTATGCAGGGTCGCAACGGCAAAGGCTCTATATTTGTCTGGGCCTCCGGCAACGGTGGCCGGGAACAGGACAACTGCAATTGTGACGGCTACACCAATTCGATATGGACGTTGTCGATATCTTCAGCTACCGAGAGAGGAGAAGTTCCTTGGTACTCTGAGATGTGCAGCTCTACACTGGCTGCTACCTACAGTAGCGGGGCTATTAATGAAAAACAGGTGAGTTTTAGAATTATTAAATTAAACTCTTAAAAATTTAAGGCAAAGGGACCACATTCGTTTGGCAACAGTGCAGCGGTGCGGATATTACACCCCGGTCCTACGGTTGGTCGTCTGGTCTGGAGCGGCTTGATTTGTTGGAAAATGATCCTTAACGAACGATCAAACGCGCACACACAACGTCCGGAAGCCACAGGCAGGGTGTGTTCGACGTTTGCCGTATTGTCTGGTCTGTGATAAGGCAAGCCGTAGGCCCCGGCCATTATACGTACGCAACTGCATCTGCGATACCCTCTTTTTTACATGGATAACGATGCTACGAGCATGTGCTTAACAGCAGACACTTTTTGTGGCTCATAAATGAGTTCCAACTTAACGAGTAGGGAAAGAAAATGCATGCAGGCACGTAAGACTTTCTCCTTCAACAAAACGTAAAATGCAAAGTTGTTGCAATTTTCTAGCTTACCCGAACTTTTCTTATTAACTGTAATACAATGTAACAGCTTCTGTGGAGTTAAGCGGTTAACTTATCTAGTTGTAAACTGAGCCAGCTAGTAGTAGGTTACTAACGCCGCTTCTTGACTTGTTGGTGCAGTTAAGCTAAGCTAAACTAAGCTAAGCTATCGGTAAAGCAGTTAATATCATAATACAGACAGTATCTGTATGCGATATTTACTGCTTTACCGATAGCTTCCCAATATCGACTTCATCTCCCTAGTTATCCTTACATCCAGTATGCTATGCATATGCACGTTGCTTATGCTTAGTCAAATGTTTAGTGTTTAGTACACTGTTTAGTGTGTATTGTTTAGTGAGCGAATGCCAATATTGCTTTAGTACGGTGTTTAGTTAATTTCAAATTTATTTTAAAAACAGAAACAAATACGATATTTATTTTGCAATCAACTAAGTAAGTACTAAACACTTCACATTTCGTGTTTAGCTGTGAGTGATGGGTGAAGGCGGAAGGAGTTGCTCACAGAAAAATATTGTGCTACTAAATACTTCACTTCTTTAAGCAATAAACAACGCTAAACGAGAACGTTCAGTACTTTTTTATACCAAACACTAAACTAGCCGCTTGCACTAAACACTAAACAAAGTGTAAACCAGCCATTTTACTTTCAGTAGAATCTTGCTGAAGCGGTTGTGTCGTCGCGAGATTATGTCGTCTACAGAAGTGTTACATCGGGAATGTACCCATTAAAAGTCCTCCAGCGCCTTTACTGATTGTTTGTAGCGACACGCGGTATACCAATACCTTCCCGCCCAATCCCGGGCATACCGCACATGTCAGGGAGGACTTAATGAAATCGTTAAAGAATCTCAGTATTGAATCGGTACAGAGTCAATCGCGTAAACGATATCGCTCCGATAGGTCACGGAGCGGCCTTAATAACTACTAAACATTTACATTACATCTTTATATTTTACATAGTATGAAATGAAGTCGATTCCGCTGTCTGTTCCCTTAGATCATTTAAACTGTTCAACGGATTTTAATGCATTTTCAGCAACAGATAAGAGTGATTCAAGAGGAAGGTTCATATGTATAATACATACATATTATTGTACAGAAAAGCCGAAAATTAAAAGATATGTAAAATACTGCCCCATATCTACATTGCACCCATGCGAAGCCGGGGCGGGTCGCTAGTAATATTATAAATGAGAAAGTTTGTGTTTTGTATGTTGTGTGTGTTTTTGTGTTTGTGTTTTTTGTTTGTTTGTTTGTGTGAGTTTGTGTATGTATATATGTCACTTCTTAACGCCAATAATAATTTGTCGTTTTGCTTATCAATTCGTTTTCAGAAATATTTCATTTTACATTTGCCGTTATTGATTACCTAAGCTGAACAAAACTTCATTGCCCCTATCCACAGGCCCTTTTGGCGCAAGATAAATAACATTTGAATATAAATTATTAGGGACCCTTTTGTAAGTTACTTCAAAAGAGTTGATATGACTGAAACTTTATGTATTCACTATTGCAGAGGCAAAACGGGAGCACACAATTAAAGTTTCAGAAACTTTAGGGTCAGACAAACGTGATACGTTGGAGTAACCAAATAGACATTTAGTACCTACTGATAAATACATTTTTGTAGGTTTACATATCCCTTTTTAGGGTTCCGTACTCAAAGGGTAAAACGGGACCCCATTACTAAGATTCCGCTGTCCGTCCGTCTGTCACCAGCATCCTCGTGAACCGCGATAGTTAGACAGTTGAAATTTTCACAGATGATGTATTTCTGTTGCCGCTATAACCACAAGTACTAAAAAACAGAATAAAATAAATATTTAAGGCAAAAAATCACGTTTGTTGTTTGGGAGGGCTCCCAAACAACAAACGTGATTTTTTGCCGATTTTATAGATATGTATGGAACCCTTCGTGCGCGAGTTCGACTCGCACTTGGCCGAGTTTTTATATATAAATTCATCTCATGTTAAGCGACTACCATCGCCCTTAGCATTTTATATATAGCGAGAAACTATGCATTTTCCGATATGAAAAAAGTCTATGTCACTCTACGGAATATAAACTATTTCTACGCAAAAAAACAGATCGATCCGTTGATTTGTTGATGAGTGAAAAAAGACAAACCAACAAGTAAATTTCGCATTTAAATAAGTGTAATAATTAATTACGTACCTAACATTCGTAGGTTATGCCAATAGTTTAAAACTGTTTGTAATTCCTCTAAGTGATTAATTGCTAAAAACTTGACTTCCAATGTGTCATATCGAAAATGTCCTGTCTCTTCTTCGATGGCCGAATGATCAAAGAGCTACCTATTTTTGCCATTCTGTTTTATAAACGGTCATTTTCCTCTAGCAGAATGTCAATAATACAAAAATCTGTATAAACACGAAAAGGCGATAAGTCGAGTCATTATACTCAATTAAGTAGGTATTAGTCGGGAAAGTTGATTAGGGTACAGTTATTTCAGTATGGTGGGGATTATATCGAATTGATAAGATGTAATAATATTGTGCGATTACGATTTTCTGTCTCATAGCGCTTTTCCTGTTCAATTTTGAACCTAGAAGGCATTAATTTTATTTCATTTTTATAGGACCTTTGTTAGGCATTAGCAGAGCCTTAGTCAACGCTAATAGGACTGTTTGTCAAACAAAACCTGTACGTACTATTGCAAAATTGCTAAAAAATATCTGTGTTGTTTATTAATATTATTAAAGGTATTTGTTTTTGTTTTTGTGTATTGAAAGTGCCATGATCACGAGAGTAAAAGTATCTGCGGGTAGGACTGATGATATTATAACGTGCAGACCTATCTATGAACCCGCTTGCGTGTGATGACGTAACCATTGTCACCCAAGTCACTCGCAATTCGATTCTACTCTCGACACGCAAAACTCACGGGATCCGCTTGCAAGCTGGTGCTTTTTTCTGCTCTTACAAAACGGCATCACTAGATTCCTACGTTATTAGTAATGACCTATTTTCGTCCCGTAGGTAGTAACAACCGATCTGCACCACTCGTGCACCGCTGGACACACAGGGACTTCTGCATCAGCACCGCTTGCAGCTGGCATCTGTGCTCTCGCGCTTCAAGCCAACAGAGACCTCACTTGGAGAGATATGCAGCATATTGGTAAGTTTATAATGTAAAATCGATGCTAGCTCAGTGGTAGTGACGTCAGCTTGCGACTCGTAGGTCATGCTCGAGCTTTCAGTGTAGGAAAACATCGTAATGAAACTATGGCTTGGTGGTAGAGCAAATTGAAATTTTAAAAATCAATTTTACAATTTAAATTCAAAATTTTAGACCTTGTTCCCAATCACAACCTTTGACCACAATATCTTCGCAGAAGATCAGGTAACTGACTTGTGGCATGAAGGTTTGAAATAAAAATATAAACCAAAGTAAAAAACTTAACAGACATACACCGGGGTCAACATTTAAAATTTAAAGAATATAACATTACATTTATTCAATATTCGTGAATGTGATTCAAAAAGAAGCTACGCTAGTATAGTTGTTATCTTAAAAATGCTTCAAATAAATGAAATGTTTTAAGGTCGAGGTCGAATTTGTAGCGTACACTTAAGCGATTTTTGTCGTACGTAGGTATTTAGTGGGCATACTTGGTGCGATTTGCTGTAATAAATAATTAGTTGAATGCTGTTTCATTCCAGTTCTAATGATAGGTACTCAACCGACCATAATGCTTTTTCTATATAAACACGCAAAATATTCAACAAAATGGAATCCGTTTCTGACGACGCAGCTATACGCGCGTACACGTTGTACCCAGTCCGCGAGCTCCTCTAGCACCACCGAGTGACGAGAAGTTTCGTGCGTATTCGGAGTAGGTACCTACTCAATTCTGTGCAAAAATTTATCCCAAGTGCGCTAAGCCTAATGTTTTTAATAAAAGGATGGCGCTGAATATTTAGTTTCTATTCAAACATCTCGCTAAAATATTGTGTTTCTACGTACCTATTTTATTTCATATTCTAACGTAGCAGAGGTTGTTTTCTTAATGAAATTGAAACCTAACCTTACAAATAGTACCTAGAGGTGAAACCGAATAACCTTTAGACAGCTCCTTAGGACGCTGTTATTATCTAGTTAAGAGATGTTTATTCCACGAATAACTCGAAAATAATCCCTTGAATTCAATACCGCCATTCAATACCGCCGCCGAGAGCCGATTAGCTAGAATATAATGTGACGATATTAATATATAAACGCTGGGATAAAAATAGCTATGAGTTAAGTAAATTATCGAGGTATCTACAATCATGATCCCAAATGTCTTTAAAAACTAACCGTATATTGTTCTTTTCGGAAAATACCAGAAAAGAACAATAAGAAGAAGAGAAAAACTACGAAAAACACACACAGCTTTATTATTAAAAAATCAAAATTGTTTGTGCCAGTACAAAGAGATTGCAATACAATGAGATTTATCGCTAAGCCGATTTGACTTATTAATGGAAATGTTCGATCAAAAATCAAAGCTTAATTTTAAAGGGATGTATCCGCATTTAACTCTAAAAAGGCTTAAAAATAAATCTCTTGGAAGCTTTGTTATATGTATATGGTTTATTGTAAACTATACTTACTTATTATATTTAAGACTCTGTGCATTAACGGTCACGGGTCACAGCAGCCCGCGAGGCCAATCCTGTCACTGCAAAAAAAGCCGACCGCAATTTGCGACCTGCTAAGTTACACGCCGTCATATTAATATATCGGGAGTACCTATGGGTAGAACAGATAAATATTTGCTCAGAACAAATACTATAAATAACTATAATTATTGCGCTATTGTTTACACAGCAGTAACATTATATAATACACAATTAAATGACTTGACATAACCTTTCTTATTACTATTACTTCTAAAGTAATGTTATACCTAAATACCTAGTGATATATTATTATTTTCGAAGTCATTGGGACTAGGCAAAATACATTGCTGTTATCTACTCTCGTAAAAATTATGTTGCAATAATTATTCGTTAGATTTTCGACATAAATTAAATCGTTACAAAAATAAAATAGAATCAGATAAACGTGAAAGAACGACATGTCCAAGAATAACAAAATTCAAAGGCATGTGATTTTACCAACCCACCGGTTGGCTTATGGCCCATACTGATTCTTATTCTTAAGATATAGTTTGGTCTTATTTATACTACTAATAGATTTGTTGATGTGTAAGATTCTTAGGCCGGTAGGAATACTAGAATGACGCTCTAGAGTAATCTTTATTTTAGCACAAATCTGATTCTGTCTGTCTGTCTGTCATATGTCACTCAATTGCTTTTCAAGTATTGATCTAGTCTTGAGCGTCATTCTAGAATACCACCAGCATTAATATTTTTCATTTTTTGTCATTAACATATCACTCTCAAATAAAACAGTCGCTAAATTTAAATTAACATACAAAAAAATTAAAAACGTGCGTCGTTTTTTATTCATTTATTTATCTATTAACAAAGAGCATATACTCTCTCTGAGAGAACACCTGTGTCTAAGCAGTGGGAACGTAATAGGCTGATGATGATGAAACTTCACAACAACAAAAACACAACAACAACAACTTGTTTCAACCCCAAACAGTTGTCCGCACCGCGCGACCAGAACGCCTCAGCATAGGCGGCGAGTGGCGAATCAACGGTGTTGGCCGAAACGTGTCACATTCGTTCGGCTACGGTCTCTTGGACGCCACAGGCATGGTTCGATTGGCCAAGTCTTGGCGGACAGTGCCTGCTCAGAGAAGATGCGAACTGGCAGCGCCGAGGCCGCAACGGGCGGTGCCACCGAGGTCTACAATCACTTTACAGGTTAGCGCCATTTATAGTCAAAGTCAAAGTCAATTTTTCTTTATTCAATAGGATACATTGTGATCACTTTAAAACGTCAAACTTAAAACGAGCTACGCCTGTTCCAACCTCTTTACGCCGACAGAAGAACAGGCAAGAAACGCCCGGCAGGTAATTTTTTTGGCGCGATGTTATTCTTATTTACTAATTGATTGAATTGGAGCATATAATATCACTTCTTTGAAAATGATGTCTACACAAGCACACTACTGCAGTCCTTCAAGATGGATGTGAAAAGAGTTCTTAAGGATGGACAATGCATCGGCAACTCCCCTGGAATCACAAATGTCCATAGGTGATGGTGACCGCTCACCGTCAGCTTAACGCAAGCTTATTCTTTTTAATATCATAAATGTGAAAGTTTGTGAGATTGGACAAATGGATGTTTGATACATTTCACGCAAAAACTACAGATTTTTGATGAAATTTGGTATGGAGAAACTTTGAACTGGAGAAGGAGGAGAACATAGGATAATTTTTATTGTGACGATGAACTGTAATCTACGTGAGTGAAACCGCGGAGAACACCTGGTATATAGTAAATGCGAAAGTTTGTGTGTAAATGAGTGAGTACTGTGTATGTTTGTTACTTCATCTCACTGAAACCGAGCTGCTGATGTACTGATGAATGTGGACAATTAAGAATTTAGTAGGCATCGAAAGTGTCAAAATCGGTAATTACGGGCCGAGCATAGATTCACATTGATTAGCAGACTTGGGCCCCAGGATCTAATATTTCCCTTTCATGTACAGCTGGACGTGACAGCGTGTCGCGGCGTCAATTACTTGGAGCACGTGCAAGCGCGCGTGTCGCTATCAGCGGCCAGGCGCGGCGACTTACGCATCGCGCTCAGTTCACCGGCCGGTACACGCGTCACGCTACTGGCGCCCAGGTGGGTACACACCCTTACATGGCCCTTATGTCTAGTCATCATCATCAGAAGCTGGAAGGAGTCCACTGCTGAACATAAGCCACCTTGAACGGCTATTAGCCATTTGTGTAAAGGGCAGCCATAAAAGGTCACGTTTCTAAGATATAAACCCTATAAATTAGATACTAGTGGCGCTATCACGTTCTTAATTGGGGTAATAATAATAATTAATTGATCTTGGAAACGTGAAGCTTCAAGAGATTTGATTTCGCACATTTTTGTTTGGAACGAAAAATTTGTAGACATAATTATTTTTACTAGCTAACCTAATTGTCTGTTTTAACAAACCTCTGATGTTAAGTCATAATTATATGTATCGACTTAGGCATGAAACTAGTCAAATTAATAAAATATTAATGTGGGTCGAGAAAAACCCATAGATACCCATGACTACCCACAGAAACCCAACACTACAAAACCTTAATAAACTATACCTAACTACACATACTTAAACAATAGGTAATAATAGGTATTTAAAAGAAAATTATAATGAAAAAGAATTGCGCAACATAGGCAAAGGTATATTCAGGATATAAATAACAAAATAAAAACTCTTAACTAAACCTTAAAATGTAAAATAAAACTACCTATCAAACTAAACAAACTACTTAATCTAATAAACCACTACCAGTTGGCAGCGTTCCCAAAATGCTGGCCGCATTGCCGCGTTGAACGGCAATGCTTATTCTTCTAAGATAACGGCCAGCATTTTGGTCACGGGTAGCATCGACCAGTCGCTTCGATATATCATTATACATCGATTTCGCTCCCGGTCCCCACGGCAAAGGCTATATATTGCATAACAGAGATGGTATTATTTCAAGCGGAATAGTTGCCTACATTGTGACTCATTCACTGAATTTACATTTTGTGACTAAACGAGGAAAGCCTAAACAGTGGATCTTATGTTAATATAAAAGTATGAGTTGTATCTTCCAAAGGGACGTTACGAAGTATGAAGTACAAACCCGATGAATTTGTTGTTAATACAAATCTCACTCATATTATAAACGTGACAGTTTGTTAGTATGGATGTTTGGATGTTTGTTACTCTTTCACGCAAAAACTTCCGAACGGATTCGAGTGAAATTTGGAATAGAGATAACTTATATACCATGGATTAAAACAAGCTACTTTTTATCCCGGAAAATGTTTCCTGCGGGACAACGGGAAGACGCTGGTAAAAACGCGGGGTGCAGCTAGAAAAACATAATGTCTAATGACACTCGGCAATAATCAGACTTTCTAACAGTTAAATAATTTTCAGAACCGTATTCGTAGTTCCAAAAAGTATCTATTACAAAAAAATAAACTTAGACATACTTAGAAACCTCTTTACTTTTATATTATTAGGACGGATTTTGTCTTTTGGAAGACTTTATTACTTTAACACAGAAATTTTCATTTTCAACAGAATAAAAGTCACAAATATCTTGGTTTTATATAGAACTCGGTATCTTAGTTCATATACGCAATAGCTATGCCCTGTGGTTTCACTCACGTGGAACTATAGCCATATCAAATTTTATCAAGATCTATCTGTTCAATGGTTAAGCCTTGAAAAGGTTACACAGACAGAGGGACAAAAAAGTTACGTTCGCATTTATCCCTACTTCCTTACTACTAATATTATAAATGCGAAAGTTTGTCTGTCTGTCTCACTTTTACGCCTAAACTACTGAACCGATTTCATTGAAATTTGGTACGGAGATAGTTTGAACCCTGAGGAAGGACATAGGATACTTTTTATCGCGATAAACTGTAACCCACGCGGGTGAAGCCGCAAGGAATAGCTAGTAATGTAGTATGGAATAGTATGGATGCATCTGTAATGTACGTTCTCACTCTTTACAAATCAGTTGATCAATAAATATACGGAAACCTTTTCAAGTAGCGTATTACATTTCTCAAGAACTGTGGAGTTTGTTCAGCTTACCATATTTAATTTTCTACTAGAACAGGTAAAACTTTGGGAGGAACCACTTTCGAACTGTAAACCTTGCAAGTATTGAAAGTATCTTATTTACCAATAATGCAAAACGGAAGTCTTACAAGAATCTCCTGGTACCTAGTGTTTGTCTATTTTGAGGCTTGGTTTGCACACTAGAATCACTAGGTCAGTTTTGTAACATCTATGGTCATGTCCAGGATAAAAAGGCATAAAGAGATCGTAGAAGTCATGCATATTTTCTATACATTACGAGTATATTCCGGTTCAAAGGTCGAAGGTGTTAGTAAACTTATAACCTTCCCCTCAGTACAATGCTTTCTAGGTTGCATCTTATTGGCGCAGTGGCCCAGTTTTTTTGTACCGACTACAAAGCAACAAGTTTTACAAAAGGTGGACCAATAACAAAGCATAATTTTCATATAATATAACCAATCTCCTGGCTATCTGGTCATTTTTACAATCTGGATTGATTGATTCCATATCACAAAGACAACGAACGACAAAACAGTTTTCTTACATCTTACAGGGTAGCGTTTCACCATAAGCCATCTGATGATAAAAGACGGTGTGGTATAAGATGGCGTCACGCTACCCCTGGACTAATATCGAGCAGAACGTGGCCTACTTTAAACAAGACGTGTTTACAATACCAATTACTGACGTTTCCCTGCCCTCGTGAAGCTTGTTTGCATTCATCTGACCACGCGACAAGGTCGGAACTCTTGTATGTTACTGTTTACAATTCGTATTGCCTTTGTTGCATTCAACAAACATGCCATTGTGTGAGGGATTAGATAACTGTATACCAGTTATGTCCACTCTAGAACGTTGCTCTCCGCCTATCCATCCATACTTTAATCTTATAAATAAAATTCTCGTGTCACAATGTTAGTTACCTTACTCCTCTGGAACGGCTGGACCAATTTGTATGAAATTTTGTATGCATATCGGGTAGATCTGAGAAAAGGCCAACATCTGTTTTTTATACCCCTAAGTGATATTTTTTTTATCGCAATAAATGTAGCGCGGGTGAAGCCGCGGGGCCCAGCTAGTCTTATATACAAAATTCTCGTGTCACAATGTTAGTTACCTTACTCCTCTGAAACGGCTGGACCCATTTGTATGAAATTTTGTATGCATATCGGGTAGATCTGAGAATCATTAAGTGTGGGTGAAACCGCTAGTATTATATATGCGAAAGTAACTCTCTTTGTTTGTTACCTTTTGACGACTAAACCACTGACCCGATCTTGATGATATTTGGTGTGGGATAGTCTCAATCCTGGACAAGAATGTAGAGTACTTTTTATTGCGATAAGTGTAGTACATGCGAGTGAAACGGTGGGCAGTAGCTAGTATTCTATAACTGATATTGCGTTATTTATTGGTTTATAGTTCAATCTACAAAGAAAGTAAGTTTGTTAGAAGGTATCCGAAGTTCTTAAGTAAGTTACCTGAACAAGTGATCAATTATGACGCTACGCAACTAAGTTGAAACACAAATTAGAGTTGCCTATACCAAAATTAAAAGTGCACAGTTTCGGATTCAACATAATGTCAGTAAAAATGTAAGATTAACTACCTATCGATTAAAATGAGAAAAAGGCCATGCGCTCGTCACCCTGATTATATTGATATGAAATCTCTTTATCTCCTGTAATTTTTCCGGAAACAATGTCCTTTAATCTTCGAGACGGTTATGTGTGCTGCTTGGCGGTTTAATAACTGGAAATTTTGTATTTCCACACCAGGCGGACTATACAAAAGAGTCTTACCACTATTAATACCCTCATAGTCACATTTTGTAAGCCCGATAAATATTCAATATCAACCGAAGAAAACGAGTTAACCATAAAGTTTCATCAACCAGCGTACAGGCGCTGTTCCTCCATACATCACAATTAACAAAGTCAACAGTTAATTTATACCTCTATAATTGGAGAAGTTGCATCGGCAACAACTTACAGTTAATTACAACACGAGACGTAACAGCGCCCCTGAGAACCATGTAATACGCTAATTTTGCCGTAAGGGCGCACATTTGGGATTATTTGGTCTATACATTTGTTGTGCCTTTCCTTATCTATTCCTATGCTGATATCTAAATAAAAGATTTCATTGTTTGTTTGTTCAGGGCACACGACTCGTCCCGCGCTGGCTTCAACTCTTGGCCCTTCATGTCCGTCCATATGTGGGGAGAGTCACCACTCGGCCTTTGGCAACTGGAAGTCTCCAACGAAGGAAGATACATGGGTACGTAGTATTACACAAATGGATAAAGGGCAGTGACTCGTCAATAACAAACTTTGAGTCTAATCTGCAAAGTTCATAACTTTTTTTTGGGTGTTCCGGGATAAAATGGCTTGTCACTCGCTCGTTTATCAACGTTTCATGTCAGGTATTAACAAAGTCACACATTTTTCATACATACAATTACTAATATAATGGTGTAGATTTGAGTATCATTGTAATTTTCCGTATCATAGGCCGAGCGACATTGCAAGACTGGTCGTTATTATTGTACGGTACCTCGACACCGGCAGCCAAAAACGATCCAATACCATTCCGTAATCCAATAATACGGAATCGAGGCAACGTGACGCGACCCGTCGTAGTGCAGGCGGGACGAAAAAACAGCAGAGGGAAATCTGCACCTGTAGTACCGACTTACACGGTTGGCCTCGTTAAGAGAAAAAAGAATAAGAACTCCAAGAATCCGAATAGGAACTCGCAGAAATCGAAGCAGAGTCGGCCGGTGACGCGATCGCCGATCGAAAGTACGACGGCTCGGGTCGTCTCGACGACTGCAGATTTGAGCCTCAACTTGCGTGGGGACATGACTGATCCTCTAGACGTCCGCGGCCGCAAGATGTCCAACCTATTCGAGCAGTATCCGAAGATCCAGCGGATATACCCAGCGCCGCTTCAAGCCCACGGTACTCGGCCTGCATGTTGTGTCGTTCGCCGTTCATTAGCCACCTAGTCTGAGCACGCCGATTACCTTTGTCCTGAACGCCGCTGCTCTTTGCATGTCGTGTCTTAGCATTGTTAAAACTTTACTCCGTAGCAGCAGTTTATTCATTGGATTTTCAATAATTACAGACCGCTACTTCAATTTTGTTTGCAGTATCTTTGTTTTTTTTCATTATATGTGCGCTGTTAAACGTCGAAAATGTTGGCTTCATAATTCTGTTCAAAGTATATACGTAGTGAAACTAAATTAGTATTGTAGATAATTTTGGTGTCGTATTTGATATTCAATTTCTGAAACTAAACTCAATTTGATCAGCCCAAGAGTATTGCTGTCTTTTTCTAACCATCAAGGACAGCATTAATTTTGGACCTGTCAAATTAAGTCTTAGAGAATGCACATCAAGATCGACACCATTGTCGATCGCACTTTGTTTGTAGTATAATATATTTGTGCTTAAGTAACGTTATGTTTGCTATTTAATTTGATGTACTGTCGGGGTCAGAATTCTAGTAGCATTCTCAAGAAGCAATAGTATGAAAGAAACCGCCCATATGACATTATTCTACAAGCCGTTTCGCACGTACGTGTGTTTATGATGGACCAGTCAGAAAGAGCGCGGTCATCGGTCGCACACACACAGAGAGATACGCGGCAGGCCTGCCGTGCGACTATGAACTTTGAGGTGCTACTGAAATTTTGTCCTCGTACTTTACATTACTTCTGATGGTAGAAAAGTTAACAAGATTCATATTTGTGCAGCTGGACCGTTGACGCAGTGGCAGCTGATATTCTACGGGACAGAGACACCGGCTCAAGAATACGACGCGTCCCCTGAAAGTAACTCCCTGGGGACGAACCCTGTTCTGGCGACGCCTAGCTGGAGCGGCGCTAACGAACCGGAGCCCATCGATGTGGTGCAGCAGAACTCGATCGATGACGATCTTGCGCATGCCTGGCACGACTCTCATGCGGTGAGCTGCTCTTCTGTTTTATTTACTCTTTGGCAACTAGCAGTAAACTAGAATTTGCAAGTGGAAGTGGCAAGGGGCAGGCCACATCGCTCGACGAACCGATAACCGATGGGGTAGAAAGGTTATCGAGTGGCGACCACGAACCGGAAGACGTTCTGTAGGTAGGCCCTCCACTAGGTGGACCGACGACATTGTAAGAGTCGCAGGGAGCCGATGGATTTAAATGGCTAATAGCCGTTCATGGTGGCGTTTAAGGGAGAGGTCTATGCTCAACAGTGGACTTCTTCCGGCTGATGCTGATGATGATGATAATTCAGAGATGTCAGATTTTAGAACTCTACCCTCAGGATGACGAGCGTAATTTTTTTTTTATTAGGATTGCACTTACACAAGCGGGAGACCTTGCTCATCTGGTCAATTACGCTCGAAATTAATAATCGATCCTGATCCGTTATCCGCGGTTTTGGATCGAAATGTCATGTCGCAATATGTCATACCAGAATGAAATATTGTGACATGACATATCGATCCAAAACCGCGGATAACAGATCAGGATCGATTATTAATTTCGGGCGATAATCACACTTTTAATGTTATTAAGTCTTTGAGGACGATATGTTTGTAACTTCCTCATGACGAAACGGCGCAATATATTAAATTGATTTTTAGAATGAAGATAGTTTAGACTCTAGATTAACACACAGACTACTTTTTATCCCGGAAAAAGGTGCCTATGGGATAGCGGGAAAATCGTAGGAAACTCGTAACCTTGGGCGCAGCTTATTTTATATAAGAAGTTCTAAAGATGCCGTTTTCAAAAGCAATTAAGAAACAGAATTCAAATACTAGCAAAATCTACAAATTATTATGCTCGTGCTACGTTTCTACGAAGCTTTGCCCTACGAAGTAACGACTATTCAATTACGAAACGAGACTCGTATTAGCCAGACGGTCGACACAGCACGCCGATACTTAGCTTACTAATTGCACTACATTCCCGCTATTGTTGAAACAGAATTTAAAATCAAAGCGATTACTATTGCGAGACTGTTTCTCGACCTTTTTATTTTTTACAATTTGTCCCCTCGGTTTTACCCTCGTCCTCCCATCATCCCGTAGGAACATTTTTCCGGGTTAAAAACTAGCCTTTGTGTTAATACAGGGTATAAGCTTTCCCCATTTCAAATTTCCTCATAATCGGTTTAGTAGTTACGGTGATACGTGGTAACAAACATTTACACACACACAAACTTTCTTATTTATATTTTTAGTAGGATTATTAGTAGGACTACTTACAGGGTACCGTTTGACTAAAAGTCATCTGATGTTATAGGATTCGAACCCACATCTACGGATTGCAAGCCGACGTCACTACCACTGAGCTTTCATCGCTATAAACATAGTAAAGGAGTAGTAGTTCAGCTTCATATAAATCGGCCGTCGCCGGTTTGAATGTGTGCGTGAGTAGCGGCACCGTGTACGCACGCACTTTTCACGCACACAATCACATAAACGAAAGGAGGCGGCCGGGTCCGCGGCCATGCACTCAGTACGGAACGCGCCGCCTATGCGTCACCGCAAGAGTAGGCAATTAACTCGTCGAGCGGCCTTAGCTAACCTACTGTACTTTATATACTGTGCTATAAACGAACGCTGTAAATAAATAGCGCGGTGATAGTGACTTCGGCCTGCGACTCGTCATAGGTTTGAATCCTACAATGTGCTTGAGCTTTTGGTGAAGGAAAATATTGTGTTTCCCTAAAGGGTAATTAAGAAAATGAACTCAAATATCTGCTGTCAACAAAGTATTAAGCACGTAGCATGGTGCTACGCTCCTACGAAGCTTGCTCTCTACGACGTAACGGCGTAACGACTATTCAAGATTCGCATTAGTTCCCAATCTTATAAAACCGTGGCGCCACCTTCATCACTTAACATCAGGTGACTTGTAGTCAAACCCTATAATAAAGATTATACTTTACAAAAGAAAGAAAAACCCGACTGGCACAAAATAAAGTACCCTATGTCACTCCCACAATAAAGACGAATCTAATGACACCTCGTATGTTAAAATCCGTCAAGCCCTTTAGGCTACAGGCCGTGCCAAAGAAATATACATGTACATTCACTCGAAAAACTTAACCCTCCTTCTATTACTTGCATCAGCTAACGGGCAACACGATTGAAATTCGCTACCTCTATGAATGAAATTGCTGTCAAAAAAAAAACAGTGTAATTCTACATTTGCATCGCTTACACAATTTCCGTTATAAGGCAGCATAAATCTGGGCTCGGCTTAACCGATAAAGATGAATGATACGTTAGATTACAGCACGTGACAGACTCATATTGCGTGCGGCAGCCGTGCCGCGATACAGGGAAATGATGCTTGGGTCTGCTTCTTTTGAAATACAAGTTTGTTTTGTTTTTGTAAGACAAAAGTTGAATCTCATTTCTAGAAATGAGAGGTTTAAATACCAGCAATTAAAAAGAAATCAAAAAATTCCAACAGACAGCAGAATCAGGGAGCAAGCATATTCTATATTATAAATAAAATTTTATTTCAATTATCCAATCTGTCATGTTTGTTTTAGTGGTTATTTTTGAATAGTTAAGTGAAATGACAGTTGCAAAAGAAAAGCGATCTTGGGAGTGTTTATGTCCAGCAGTGGACTAAGGTTACGACTGATGATGATAATGACGATGAGAAGTAGTTAATCACACTATCTAATAAAGTAATAAAAACGAAATGTTATAAGCAAGTGACTTAAGACAATGAGTGTTTAAGTTTGTTACTTTATGCGTTAAAGGATTGAAAAGCTCATTCCCTGGGTTAATATATAGTCTACTTTTTATCCCGGAAAAGCTTTTCCATGGCATAATGAGAAAGCCGCGAGTGTAGCCGTGGGGTGCAGCTAGTTTTTTAATAACAAAATATATTCTACAAACTCTCACTTTTGAAACTATGCATGTGATGTTTTTATTAAATCTTTTGTTTCATTCCTTGTGCAGTTGTAAATTCATAACGTGGCGAAATCTTCCACGTGATGTATGTACCCTCGTCACAGAACGTCGGCAACATCAATTCTCTGTTGTTTCTTTTGCAAGAGAAATGTGTGACATGTCATACAAAGTAACATATTGTTCAGGCTCAAGATAAAGATGTTTCAACATCTTCTGTCAAAGGAAGTAAAGAGATAAAAAGAACTTCAAACAAGAGCCGAACTAAAAAAAAAATCACATGAGTAAGTGGAAAATGAAACAAAGTTAATACTTGTCGCAAACGTCAGGAATCGCAATGCTTTATTGATCTAAAAGTTTTTTTTTTTACAAAACGATCATGACGTATTTTCTGAAAAATCTTGGTGGTAAGGTATTTTCTAATACACGCCTGGCAAAGTACCTATTTCGTTTTGATACACTACCCACACTTCTTAATTAATGTCGTGCCCAAATTATT
Source organism: Opisthograptis luteolata (assembly GCA_931315375.2). Taxonomy (NCBI): domain Eukaryota; kingdom Metazoa; phylum Arthropoda; class Insecta; order Lepidoptera; family Geometridae; genus Opisthograptis; species Opisthograptis luteolata. Next base: position 7,599,384 of record OV928049.1, on the reverse strand, counting down.
TTGTCCCGTGCCTTTGTTTTGATATCGATGACCTATATTGTGAATATTCTAGAACTAAACTATAAAAGTGATATATTATGAACGGGTCAGGTAGCTCAGGTAGCTTGCTGTGGGGAAACGCTGCTGATATTAACACCATATTTGTATTGCAGAAGAGAGCTGTTCGTGCGATTTATAACATGGGCCCCCAGAGAATCTTTAAGAATTAAGTTTAAAGAAACCAAAATAATGACAGTTATTTGTCAATATATTTATGAAAATGTAATTATGTACATTATACGGAAAAATTTAAATAGCTTCAAAAAGAGAAGCGATTATCACAATTTTAATACTAGAAACAAAGATAAAATTGCTGTACCCACCACTAGGCTCCATAAAGTTAGCAACTCGTTCAAAGGTCAATGTGTACGCTTTTTCAACAAAATCCCAAGTGAAATTCAAGACTTGTCTATAACAAAATTTCAAATTCGTATAAAGAGAACTCTCATTAGTAAAGCTTATTATAAAATATCGGACTATCTAGATGACAAACAAGCTTGGGATTGTAGTTAATCTATCTATCTTTCTTTCTATCTATCTATTCTCCCTATTTCCCCTATTCTAACCATTTTCGGTAAACAGCCAAAACAGTCATGCTCACGAAAGTGACTTTGCTTGCAGCGGCGTCATGTGTCGGGTCGCCCTCTTCCCTCTCATATGGTCGAGGAGAGCGATGGCTGGCACATGCGTCAACTCGTGAACGGGTGCTGCTTGTGGGGTCTGGTCTGCTTTGGTTGTGATCCCGCAACTCGTTAATATTCATGTTCCCATATCCCAATGTGTACAACCAAACAAGAGAAATCTTATTATTAGTAAAGCTAAATAAAAAATATCGGACTATTAGATGACAAAAAAAAAAAGCTTGGGATTTTAGTGAACTTGCTCCAATTCAATCAATTAGTAATAAGAATAAAATTGTCAATGTGATCGCGCCAAAAAAATTACCTGCCGGGCGTTTCTTGCCTGTTCTTTTGCCGGCGTAAGGAGGTTGGAACAGGCGTAGCTAGTTTTAAGTTGACGTTTTAAAGTGATCACAATGTATCCTATTGAATAAACATATTTTTGATTTTGATTTTGATTTTTGATTTTAAATATTACTTACATTAAGTACCAAATCTTACAAGAGATTTAATTATATTTCCATTCTATTAGATTTTCCATCTTTGCTGCGTATGGTGAAGCTAAAGCTATGGTATGAAAAAATGTTAATGTTCAATGTATTTAAACGGGACTGTCATAACTATTTAGATATTAATGTTTGAACTAACGACATTGAAGCCGAACGGGAGCGGTTTTTATGATACACTAGGCGAATAGAAATGTCTGTTATAGAACGTGAGTAGATAAAGGCTTTATTACACTTACTGAGTACAGAGGCGAGACACTGTACTGTGTGGGTGGGCTGGCTTTTTCTTTTACTTTCTACATATTAGATTTTGGCCACAAGTCATCTTACGTTAAGAGACGATGTGGTCGAAGATAGTATCACCTGCATTGGGAACTGGCTCTCAAGTGAGGCTGCCGGAACAAACCTTTAAAAGTAGACTACAATTAAATACCAAACAAATACCAAGAACCAATTCTAACTTCTGAATACTCTTATTGTCAAAACGTTAAGTCCATAGGCCCATAAATAGGTTTCAAAAAGTAACATATGTCCGGCGTCGAGTTGCAGAACTTAATCGTCTTACAGTCCAATTAATGAAAATAGCCTGTTCGTACATAACGGGAAACTTCGTACCGTCGGCAACTAAAGTCACTGTAAGCGCCTATTTTCCCAATGTTCTTCAATGTCTCGCACATCAAACATCCCCAATCTGGTACAGATTAGGAAGATTTTATATGTTCAGTGACTTGCGTGGAACTATGGCATTGTTTATGATGTTATAAAAATACCTATCTCGTTATTTATCATCCAAAAGTTACATGACTTTTAGAGACGATCTAATTGACCGTAAATTTTCATAGCTGAAACGTTTGAAAGATACAACAGGGAGTTTTGTGATTCTCTATCTTTCTGTTCGGACCTTTTCTGTTCCGCTTTTGTGCATTTTAATAATAGGTTTTAAAATAGCGGTATAATAGTTCCTGGTATTCTGAAATGTAAACAAGTTTCCAAGCGAAGAAAGGCTTCTTTTCTTTGCTCTTCTCAGAAACTCAACTCTTTGGGGATTAAGAAACGGAAAAGTTATACCGAACGTGTCGAAGTAACTGCCAGCGCTAGGTTTTCTATGAATATATTTGTGCTTGCTTTAAACTTAACAATAATAACGTATGTTTGTAAAAACTCAAAAAGATAATCAATCGAATAGATGTTATTGTAACAACTGCCATGTTTAAATTGTATTATAATGCATTAATAATAAAACTTATTTGTAAATGTAGATTAATGTGTATTTAGAAGACAAGTGATTAATTTCATTTAAACAAACTATTCACATTTTGTCCATGCAAATACACTAAACTTAACTAACCGCTGTCAGTAGGCATGACATTGCCATTTGTAGCATTGACGTGTTAATTGCAGAGTGGAAAACGTAGGAAAATGCGCAATACAATCCAAAGCTTTAAGTGTCACTGCAGCTGTTAGGTACCAACAACCAATAGACTGTGTTGCACAGATGCATTACATTTCAAAGTGTCGTGATTCTGAATAAGAATAAAAAGTACAATTCTGCTCCGCAATCCATATGCACAAACCGTTTAAGATTAGCTTCTCTTTAATAAAAATTTTAAAAATTCGGTGTTTCCTGAAAATTACAACCCGGGGTGTTCAAGATACGTATTTGCTACAAAGTGTGCTACACCTTTGACAACATCGTCGCTATCCACCGGGTGAGATCGTGGTCAAACGCTAGAGTCAAGAGTCAAAAAACGTCTAATGTAGGACTTAGGAAAAGTTTTTAATCTCTGATTCGGCCTTGCAGTTCAAAAGTTTACACCGTAATTGCAATCAATCGATTTCATTGTACCCCAGCTCACGTAGCGATGGATATAGGACCCACCCGCTACCCATTCTCACAAAGCACTAACAAAATCACGTACGTTAATTTGAAACTGAAATCACGTATCTATTGCAACTGCAAATATATTATTTCAATAGGGCTTGCATACGGATGTTATTGGTTGATGCGCATTACATTATTAATGAAGGCTAATTTATTAGTGATGCGTAGGAATTGCCTGATAGAAAAAAATCTGATACGGAATGAGATCGACTGAGTTATTGAATATTCATGAAAAGTCCTATCTCGAGAATGACGTGCAAATCTTTTGTCGCATTTGCAATTAACTCTTTTAAAGTTGACGTCATAGAAAGGCAGTCTTCCATTAGAAATCTGAGATAAATCAATTAACAATTTATTCACTCATCGCACAACTATTTAGATAGAGAAGACAAAAAGTAAAAAACTTACATAGCTCTGACCCTTAACTAGGTTTCCCTGAAGGATGGTATTCTAAATGAAATTTTATTTGTAGATCCGCGAAGAGAGTCCAGACGTAGATCCAGGCAACGCGGGCCCTTACACCAGCACAAACGGATGTTCGACCCTCACTCACCAGCCACCATACATCTGCATAGGTTTGTGCCAGCTACTGCTAATGTTACTAACGTCTGTCTTCTCAAGCAGACAGCCTACACAACTCATAAGGCACAGTGCGCCCACGATCGCAGTAAACAAATCGTGATTTCTGCCGGGCGTGAGCGGTGCAGGGAGGGAAACGCTAGATACACTTCTAAAAGATTGACCACAGAAAATCTTGCCACGACATCAGGTCTAAAATTTACCTAACAACTGTCATCGGCTGCCATAGAAATACTTTTAGTACTTAAAAAATGATTATCTCACGGCATCTCAGGGACCAAATCTGTCCGACCGAAGTTCGTAGCAGGACTTTCTAACGAAATGATTAATAGATATTTCATTTTTGATAGAGGCTGTACAGGCTGTAGCCTAGTTTACTCTATGGTACAGCACGCATTGCGTAAGTTTTAGTCCTATGTCTTCTGTGGTCAACTTTGATGTCCGCCATCTTGTATTTCCCTTCCACCGCTGCTCCGCGCGAACCTTGGGCGTATCGTGCCTTAAGTTTAGCTCTAAGGACGTGTGCACTAACTGCTAGAAACCAACACTGGAAATATCTCCGTGCTTGTATTAATGGGCTATGCACTTTGGAGTAAATGCGGTGGCAGTGTCGGAACTATTTTCCCTTACAAATAGACTTTTATCCGCATTAGATAATAGTTTACCTTCATAATAGAGTGTATTTTATGTAACTGCCATTCGAATTAGAAATGTCGTGTTTGTGTACATTGCATCGCCCCTACGTGCATAACCCATAAACGTATCTTGAAGCAGCTAAATGGCCAAAAAGAGGCATGTGATTTTAGTTAATTATGTAAGTACAAGTTTTTAAGTTATGGTTAAGGCAGCCTTAATTTCGTTCATTTAACTAAGGTGGATATAGGCAGATAATGTAATGCGTACTTATTTTTTTTAACTTCACTCTTTTTGTTGTAGTACAAATATTTATCTACACTGAGAAAAATAAACTGACTTTCCTTTTGAGTCTTTCTTACCTTCCAAGACCGATTCCTTCCTTATTTTACCTTAGTTTTCCTTCTAAATTACAATTCCTTCCCTTTTAACTCAGAAGGAAAACGGTATTTCGGAAGGTCTTTTTCTCCGTGTACGTTTTTTAATAATAATGAAATGTTTCAATGAATTTTGATAATCATGAATTGGTTTGAAAACCTCAATCGTTTTTTGCTTCTATACTAGGCCGGACAAGTTGCATAAACTAGATTCCTAGTGCAGCTGTCGTTTTATTGTTCGTACATTTGAGGACTTGATCGATGAGTTCATCAGTTGAACTTGGTGAGACTTTCCAAAATGGTCTTTTTTTGTACTACTAGTGCGTAAGGGGTCCCTTGATCCATGGTTTAATTTCAAATACGTAATTAAAATTCTTTCATTATTTTCTGTGATAAAATCATTTCAAAAAGTAACAACTATCTAACCAGGCATAAGTACTTAGAATAAATTACAACATTTAAGTATTTCTAAATGTCCATTTTCATATACTGTACCATCATTACCTACGTAATATTTGGCAAAATAGGTTGAAGAATTTCATTTGCAACTAAATAAAAAAATTCATTGTGCTACTATGTTGGACACCTGTTAGACGTAATCTTAACACGTTTTGACAGTTTTTTGTTTTAAACTATTATTATAAAAAAGGTTTTTCAGTGCCCAAGAAGTGTTAATTTTAACTTTAAGCCATTTGAAATATCCGTTATCTATTTAAATATTTCGTTATTGTAAAACTTATGTTCGAAAATCGTGTTTCGATTCTGTCCTACTGACTAGTCCCTATTTGTTAAACTTAAAATACGTCCATTTTTCATGAGCTACTATGAGATAAACCTGAAGTGGTGGTTAGATCATTTAATACGCAGAATCGCAGATGAACCGACAAAAGTTTATCTGTTAACAGTTCGTAGTGACTTAAGTGCTTTTCTATTGGCTCTAAAATAACCAAAAAATACATCTGAATATACCTAAGAATAAAAATAAAGTTTTTGAAAAATTTCCAATTTTCTGCTACGAAACGACTTCATTGCGCTGTTTACGAATACCAATATTTTTTTAACGTGATGAGTTTGCAAGGGTTTTTCAGAGCACGGAACCTTTTAAGTGATTGGGCCCCCCAACTTTGCCATTATTTTATATTTTGCCTTTCTAGACTTCGAAGACAAAGCGTTATATGAATGCAATAAAATTCAACTAAAATTCATCCGTTTCAAATTTGAACTTTCCATCTGCTCTCACTATCTGTTTCATCTCTTCACACAACTCTCCATTCTGATTAGTTTATTGTTGTTAAAATATATTTATTACAATTATATTATTCGGGAAAAAAATCCTGGTAATGATACCAAATGTTGAAGCATTTACCCACAAAGTGTTGCCATTTATTGATGAAAACATAATTATTATTGTAGCTTAGCCGCAGTCTTTTTTTACCGCGAAAAAGAGCGTCTGACACCTTTAATTTACAACTAGAAGGCACTTCAGTTTTAAATCCTGTTTTAATTGCAACCCAATACAAAAATGACATTTTAAAAATGACGAAAAGGCTTTTTTTACTACATTATGATATGCAGCGTTTTTGCTTGAGCAGGTTTTTTTCCGCAAACTACGTATGAAAATCATCGAAATAATCTAAAATATTATTTGCCGATGAAAATAAAAGCGTTAGTATTACTGTTTTCGTTTTATGTCGGCCACGAAAATCCGCTTTCAGGAAAACGCATTGCGGAAATCCACGTAGGTACAGTCAACGACAAAAGTCGCTGAACAATCACACTTTTTTCTATTATCCTCATCATCCTAGACACCAACTTTTGACCTCATCATCACCTTAAATCAGGTGTGTTATGTTGTGGTCAAAATGAAACCAAGTAAAATGTAAAAAAAACAATGATAATTACTGATTTGAAACACATTTGGAAAATCGAGAACGATCAGCTACTTTTGTCGCTGACCGTACCTACATTGTTTCGGTGACAGTTCTTTGATAGCTACACAAAATGTCCCTGGCTAACTGCAAGGCACTCATTGTAATCTCTTCATAGATAAAAATCAATGAGTCATCAAATAAAGGGCAAAAACACGATTAGATAATAATTTATTTATACGGCGAATAATTTAGAAAGTAAGCCATAGATCCAATTTTTTTGAGCTCAGTGTTATATTTTATTCAGTAATAGTGCTAAGGCGTTCATCTCAATGTGATTATTTTAAACAATTCCTGTTATATTATTTTGGTGCTGCTATTATCAGATAAAAATATTTATTCTAACGTCATTACGTGTTTATATTGTATTGAAAAGTCATACATATCTGTTACAATAAGTTTATCGTTTATTAGAAATCATAATATATGTAACATGTTTACTATGGCATCTGAATATAGCTGTCTTCTTATCTATTGAAATTATTTTTAGGAATCTGAGAACAAAGCATGCCGCACTCTGATTTCACATTCTATTGTTGTTATCCTTGACAATACAACTTGAGGACACAGCTGTAGAAAAATGCCAAGATAAACATAAAAATATGTGTGTAGGTAGATCCGTATGAATCAATGTAACTTGTAGATAATGTAAAACATAATTGCATAATGTGGTTGTGATCATAGCGAAGATTGCCAATCCATGAACTAGTATAAAATTATAGAAATAATAAAACTGTATATAAGTAATGATGTATCGATATAATATATTTGTACAAATTGCTCACAAATCTGTATATTGAAAATGACTGATCGATAATTTTTCATCGACTGGTAGTTAAAACTATTGTAATGGTAATAAATAGGTTAATTAACACAATTTTTTAACCACAGTTTAATTCAAAGAAGAATGGGACGTCCAAACTTTCTGAAGATTTATTCAGTATATTCATTACAATTGATTTATCGTTGCTCTTAATTACGCTTTTGCTTCGGTGACGATAATTGACTCGAGTCACGAGTAAGTTTTATCCCAGTTTTCGTCTCGTTAAGAATACCCATTCTTCTTTACATTTTCGTTTTGTTTCAACTCGATCGAGCGAGTGTAAGTGTACGTTAGATCAATGTATTAAGCCGTTATAGATCAGTTTTGTAAACTTTTTTTCGATGTTCATAATATTAACGAGCTCGAGAGATCGATAGTGACTCTCTTACTCTGTATCTAATGATGTAAATGTTGCATAATTTGTATATATTGAATATAATGTGAACGGAAAATAACAATAAAAACAACTTTTTATTACAAAACAAAAACAATTTCATTTTTATATAACAAACAGTTCACGGGTCTTGTCTCTGATTTATACGTTCTAATAGCAGTTAGTTGCATTTCGTTTAATTTAAGGAAACAAACTATTGTTTTAGTTTATTTTTCTTTATGTTTATTGTTTATTGCATGAACTGCTTTGCTTATCACGTGCTTGCTTGGTATTAATTTATCTAACTTTTCTGTGCTATCCACGCTTCATTAATTACACCAAATCTAATTTTGATAATGGCACGATAATCTTTATTTCCTCACTGTACTTAATTGTTCATTTTTTTAATGGTCACGTTGAATATCTCTTATAATTGTCTGATTTCATTTAATTTTATGCACGTTACTTTGCATGTTTGTTTGTGATTATTGTGACAGTCCGTTTGTTTTCCTAAATTATCTCAATAATGTATTTTATGAGCAAAATTATCTGAGATCAGCGACAAGATTCTACCTTTCCTTTATTTCCAACTATTCCTTGATGAGTGGATCGTGCCTTCGGACGCGGTTCGCCATTCGCCTGCAAGAGTCACGAGCTGCATGGACGCTGGAAGGTGCTGGTGGTGACGGCTAGGCCTCATTACTTATGTAATTAAACGTCTTTGTTCTCTCTCCCACTAGAATGCGCGAAGGGCTTGCATTTGCACGAGGGTCGGTGCTTCGAACGCTGCCCGGACGGCACCTACGCCAGCGAAATCACTATGGAACGGGGCTCCAGACGACGTAATCTCACTTACTTTTCTGACAGCGCCGTCATGAAACGATATGACTCCAAACCTGCGACGGAGGCGATAGACATGAAAGCCGGGACAGTTGCCAAAGTTCCGCTACACTGTCTTCCGTGCTATTACACTTGCGCGACGTGCATGGGCCCTCACTACAATCAATGTTTGTCTTGCTTAGAGGACGCGCAACTGTTCAATTTAACGGACAGCGAACTGAAATTTTATTGCGTTCCGAATACGGTTCTGTCTCAACTGAGCGGCGCTAATTGGCACTACAGTATGGACATCGCCGTTTCGGTTCTTTTGTTTAGTGTATTTTCAATCACTCTCTACTTTATTGTGTCATATGTTCTCAAAAGATTTTGCTGCGGTAATTACTACTCAACCAACGTGGCTTCCAATGTGGCGTACAATAAACTAGCTGTTGATGACAAACAACAGAGTGCCATGGAGGTCGAAGAAGAAATTTGTAAGGCTTTGAAAGGATACAGCGAGAGTGAATCCGACGACGACTTGAATTTATAGCAGTTGCTTACATTCTCACCCAAGTATTACGAATTAATCGAACAACACGAAGTTAGTGATTAGTTGAGATTTAAATAAAGCAGGGCTTTTATTTTGTGATAATGCAATCGTTTGTCACAAGTTTTTAATGTTAAGTTTGGATAGGTCGACGAAATTGAGTTGTATGATAGTTGTAAACTGAGTTAGTCCAAAGAACTGATCAATAACCTCTTTTGATTACTTAAAATCTTTCTTTTTATTTCGGTTTGAAAACTATTGACTCATCACAGTTACATATCTTCTATTTTTATATTATTATTTTAAATAGTAAACATTCAAGGGTTGTTTATAGCCTCTAAGGAAATACTACTTTATTTTTACAATTCATTTGGTTGTGTTATGTACTTGCTACATATCAAAATTAAAGAGACATTCCATTTTTAACAATTCTAAAAGTACATATTTATAAGTATTTCATACTCGGCTATGACAAAAATAAAGTTTGTTCGAGGCTAACGTTGAACTTTTGTCTATCGAGTTGGTATTTTTAACTTCAAGAAGTAATGATTTTATTTTTTTAGCTCTTTTTCTTCTGCATTGACATATTTGTCTGTGACTTAGGTGTATAAATGTAGGTAAGTAATAATATAAGTTTTACTTTATAATGAAGTAAATTATTGCGCTTATCTCGATTTGCGTTGGACATCGAAGATTAGAGTTTTATAAATAAAACGTAAGAATTGTGTTTTTTTTTTATCCAACAAACACATTTTTATTTGATTATCATTTGATTTTATCGCCAATATTTTTAAAAATTAAATTTTATTTAACTTTATTTTGTTACAAACTGAGTAGCATAATAATTTTAGGCATAATATTAGAACTTTAGATAAATTTGCTCAAGTTGCCATTTTTTATTAGTATGTTTTGAGCATTATTTAGCCCCTGTCCGCACATTGAGGGGTTGATCATGCATAATATTGCATACCTACTGTACATAACTTTTCCATGTGTTCTTGTATTCATATTAGCTTACAAAAACAGTGTACGCGTGCAATATGCATATACTTGCACAGCGTTATTAATGGTGTAAATATTGTATATGTAATTAAATGAGTTCCTATTTTAAGTGTGCCGTTTTATTTTTACTACGCTTTTCGTGTAAATGTCTAAGGTTAGTATCAGGCGAGGACACACCGCCACGGACGAGCATGAACGGGGTGTTTCCACGGCACGTTGTCCGGTCTGGTGTGGTCTGGTCTGTTGGAAAGAGACCGTGGGACCATAGCTTTAATGGGTCTTGCCGTACATTTCGGAATCAATCGACTTCTTCAGCTTGAACTTTCTGTGAAAGAAAAGTTCGCGATTAAACCGATAGGATTTTTATCACTCTCAAGTTAAGAATCTGTTTTGACGCACTTAACGGTGAGTTTTGGCAGCCTCATTCTCTTTCTCGACTCTCAAGTCGTGTCACCACATCGTCACTTTACATCACGTGACTTGTAAACGTGTAGGATGGATAAATGTGACTAAGTGCAAAAATTTAAGGAGACTATTTGGCGATAATACTTACAGACCAATACGATTATCGCCAACGTTACTTTTAGCCTAATACTAGTCTTTTAGTGATACTTATTGCACCAATATTTCGGAAGCTCTTTCCACGGCGCTATTTTCGCTGGAGACCCCAAAATAACGCGTCCCCGCGGAACGATCAATAAAGCTAATGTATTGGGCAATAGGGTCGTCGGTACAACGAGGTAAGTGCGCAAGAAGGGCCATTACCAGGCCCCATCAGGAAGTTAGATCTGTTGGCTGTTTGGAGTTTTAGTTTGGAGAAAAGTTGTTATGGAAATAGTCGGAACTTTAAGTACGGAAGTTTTATTTGGGTGATAGCGCTATTATGTAAAAGGTACTTTTGAAACTAGGTTTGTTTAATGGTAGTGATGTTGGTTTGCTACCTTAACAGTACAATATCATCATCATCATAAAAGACGAGGGTGTCAGCATCATCGTCATCGTATACCATTTACGTTCCCACTACTGGAATATAGGCCTCTCATAAAAAGAAAATTTACGTAGGCCAATAAAAATAACGCCTTCCGGCTAGGTGGAGCGATGACGCAAAACGGCTGGCAGCAGTTGGATGAGAGGTGCCGAAGATCGGGCTCAGTGGCGTGCTTTGGAAGAGTCCAGCAGTGAACTGAAGTGGGTTGATTATGGCGATGATGATGAAGAAAATAATACCAACATTATATTATTATTATTCACCAAATTTGATTTATTAAAATTGACAAAGCAAACTGCATACATTGTCCAGACCTACAGTGAGCGTGCAATAACTTACATTGCACTGCAAAAATACGAACCATGAAATTGCATGCCACTTTGAACGTTCCAAATGGGGTCTCTCGCAGCCCCTAAGTACATTTCATCTACGTAAATTGGAGATTCATCCGAAAAATGTCAATAATTACGTGGGGGAGGAGAAATACATAATTCTTTTTCACCCTTACCCTCTGATACCGTGCCTAGATACTGTGCGTTGCTGTTTCTGTCGTCACCTTACTTTGTTATAAGAGAATATTGCTTTTAGGGTGGCACAGGTGAAGTTAAGTGCTACTTACAGTACTTACTATTTACGATCTACATAGTGTGGTGCTTGCTATGATAAAACGTGACCTAAGTACAAGCTCGTAACTATAATGTTCGCTTAAGGGTACAATGCATTAGCATCATCGCATAATTCAAATGCTTACCAAGCAGTAAGTAGGTACAGTCAGCGACGAAAGTAACTGATCATACTAAATTTTCCAAATGCGTATTAGATCAGTTATGTTTGTTTTTTCCTAACAATTTACAAGGTAGCGTTTGTCGATAACACAAAACACCTAATGTTAAGTGATGATTCATTCGAAGGTTGGTGTTTAAGATGATTGGAGAGTAGAGAAAGTTGGTTTATCTCAGCGACTTTTGTCGTCGACTGTACATACTGTAAAAAGGTACGGAACAAATTATACATTACAAAACGAACAAAAAACTCGACTGCGCTAAAATAAAGTGCCCTATGTAACTCCCACAATAAAGACGAATCTAATGTCAGCTCATATGTTAAAATCCGTCAAGCCATTTAGGCTACAGGCCGGGCCAAAGATATATACATACGTACATACACACACTCTAAAAACATAACCCTCCTTCTTTCGCGTCGGGTAAAAAGGTATAAAATCAGCGGAGACATGTCTAGCAAAAAAAATATCACATTGTGTTTAACTTTGGTTCCATTCTATTCAGCTAGCAACTCTGTAGGGCTCATTTCCTTAATTGCAGCCACTAGTTCCCCTCTAGTAGAGCCTATAATAATAAAAAAAGACGCACTGTTTTACCCCATTTTCTTCACTCGGTGCCTACTTAAATAAAACATATGAGTACATTTTTCATGAAATAATCGTACTGGGGGATGTAGGGGATCACAAATGCCACCATAGTGCTAAAATCAAACTCAACTGCTAGTGGTACATTCTGTTAAAACCGGATGATTTGATGATCGACAAATGACGACAGAACCATTGCGTGGAAATTATGGGCATAAACTCTCAAATCATAGGTCAAAATAAGCAATACCGGTTCCTAGCCGCTCTGCTACTTCTGATCATGACGGTGGTTACGGCAAGTGCAAAACAGCAGTTGCATAGAATCCCTGGGCTACAAAAAGCTACCTAACCCGACTGTCTCCAGTGATTTATTATTGACGAGTTTAATATAAGGACAAGGATCAAAAGGCATTTAAAAAACGCTTCCGCTGTTGACACGAAGTGTTCATTCAAGTGTTGAAGGTCATCTTGGCGCTCTACCATATTCAAAAGTGTAAAGTCGTATGAAGCCAAGCATTTGGAAACACATGGACGAAAAGCGCCAAACACAAAAAGAGAGACCTAAGCCTAACCAACAAAAGCCAGCTTTACTCTTCTAAAACCTAGTTTGGCTTATGACTCACATTAGGGCTCAATCTAGGAAGTTATAGTTATATGAGTCGCCGTCATTGAAATCTATGAGTAGGACTTTATTATGGACGCACGTTACCAATGTGTTCCAAGGAAACTGCTGGCAGCGAGTAGACGGGAAGAGCCGAAGATCGGGTTTAATAGCATACCTACATAGGTGAGGCTTTTGTCTACTAACATAGGCTGATTTTATGGTGCGTGTAATTAAACTAATTCCAACCTGTATTTAACATACTCTAGCGACCTTGGCCATAACCATTGAAGATAACGTCCCTCCGAGTATAGCAATAACATGGTTAATTCTGGCAATTAGACACAAAAAGGTTTCTTTGCCATTTCGGATTATTTGTAGCGATTCTAATAATGTTTGGATGAGCATAATATTACGAATACTAGTGTAGTTAAGTGAGCTAGTGCTGTCAGTTTGACAGGTCTGAGAGTATTGTTGTCCTTTTCTGATCACGGAAGTAAAAAAAGGATAGGACTATTTGAATCAGTAAGTACATAAATATATAGTTTATACGGGCAAAGGTCGCCGCGGCCTTTGATAAGGCGGAGCGCGAAACATTTCAAGATCCTTGAAAATTAAGCTCAAGTTTTGTTCAATTGTCATCGATCCAAAGAATGAGAGTCACAATCTATTAATACTGATAAAAATAAACTGAACTGAAACTCATTTTATACATTTATACTTACAGCTCGCAAATTTAATAACTTCGCAGTGGTTTGCCATACCTTCTTTACATTAACGTCGGAAGATGGAAAAATAAAACTTGGAGATGAAGCAGGTAATATTAAAACTTCAGTTATGTAGGTAGGTTTCTATGAACGCACGGTCGTACATACAGTGAACATCTAATTGTACTTTTAGAACTCTTTTGCAAAGCTCGCCTGGGACAGTAGGTACACACCTTTGCCAGTAATTAAACCGCCAAGCATAGTGCGCAATCATTAATCAATCAACTAATATCAATCTGTGTCCCGGATTGAAGGGCAGTGAAATCACAGGGTTTAAAGAGATTTAACATCTAAAGGTGACAAACGCAGTAACAACTTGCCGCGCAGAGTTTTAAGCTGTTGTAGGTAAAATTTCTGCAATCAAACGGTTGTTCGCACAAAAAAGACGTTCTTGTCTACCCTCAAAACTAGGTCACTATACGAAATGGATTTACACGTCGCTCAGCTTTCCTTTCCCACACAAAAAGACCGTTCGAAATGAGCCAGTATCGTAAATCACTCAACTAACTATGTTGATAAGCGTTAACACATAGTACCAGCGTGTTTGTCCACTCCGTTATGCCCAGCTTTTTGTATTATAGCCATACGCTCCTATCTAAACCTTTTTAAGAACACCGAGCCTTTCATATACTATTTGAATAGGGAACAGGGTCATCCAATTTCATGTTATCACAGGAGCTAAAGTTTCTGGGTGGAAAGTAGGTATTTTCATAAAGGTATACGAGGAACTTACATTTTGTATGCAGGCCGTCGGGTAAACTTTTTATGAAAGATTTGCACAAAGGTTATTTGCAGTAAACGTGGTTGTTTGACGTGGGCTTTATTCTCTATGTTTATACGTGATGGTACTATGTAAACCGGGAGGTTCAAGCAAACAGCTTAGCTGAATCCCTTGTGTGGTTATTTCATGATTACGTTCAACTATGTAGTTGTGGATATAGTTAGAAGACATAGACATAACTTTTTAAGTAGAAAAACAAAGATAAGGCATAAAAGATTTCATAGAAAAAGGAAAGAAAATGCACAGAACAAGGAAATTGGGGTGAAAAAAATAATTGTTTTTGCCACAAATTGGTCCTAAGTCCTAACACACAACATATTCAATTATTCATTTTATTATTCATTTGTTTTTTTTTTATTATACATCGAAGAATAGTACATCAAAATGCACAGTATTTTAGACCCGATAAGGGCGTAGCAAATATTTTAAGTACCTACTTAGCCTAATGAAAATCTTAATTAATTGGATTATGGCATTTTACGTACTGCATGCAACATGCATTTTACAATCAAAATATATTATAACTACGTCACGCTTGGTCTTTTATCAGTACCGGGCCATGACGTCACCCAATATTAACCACTAGCACACGGAGATTATTATGGATAATGAATCCATCGGTATTCGTAAATTTAATCTCCATGGATTAAACCCCCACTGTGTATTAGAGCCGAAATCATTCAAATTATGATCCTTTAGTTACCCATCTGTGTTTAAATTACGTACCTTTATACAATGTGTAACATAATGTCCAGAAGGCTGATGTGAGGGTATTCTACACAATAAGGCGAACAAAATTAAATTTACAAAACCAATACACATATTAAAAAAATCATAGGTTACTTCAAATGCTCTGCAAAGTTTTTTCCAGAAATGTACCTGACACGGCCCTAAAACAGCTGATTATTTTGACCTTTATGTTCTGAACTCTGTTATTTCATAGGTCAGTGACCTATTAATGCCTCTTTATTTTGAGAGCCTTAGTAAGTAAAATAGTCAGCCGTTTTAGGGCTGTATCAGGTATATTTCTGAAAGAAAATTGCACAGCATGTCAAGTATGAAAATTTTTTTAATATTTTTTAATGTAAATTTAATTTTGTTTGCTTTTATTAGTGGAAAACTTACCCTCACCTCGGCTTTATAGGGACATTATATTACACGTTGTGTAGTGGGCGGCATTTCGACCATGAGTACTTAGCTGTTATCCAATAAAGGTATGTCCACACCAGTGCGCTTTCATGTTCATCTTGCGTCATCAACTTTCAATTCGTCTTGCGTCAAGCGTGTGAAAAATTGATTGTCATAAGACACCTGCAGTTGTAGTGCATGCGCTATTGCATGCGCTGTGGTTGCTCAGTTATGCGTTCTAAGGAAGATGCAAGATGGACATGTGTGCCGTTGTAGACATGCCTTTAGGTTGATTAATTTGGAAATAGGTCAAACCCATTTAAACTAAAGCCAGATTATCCTAAAATATTTGTTCAGTGATTTGGCTGATTAGAGTGCCCTGTCAAATAGAAAAGCTTGTTGAACACTACGAATTTAATCCTTTAAAACTGGATTTAAACAATCTTTTATACTATAGAGACTAAAAAAAGTTTTAAGCTATAATTTTACCGGCTTGGTGGTAGGACATTTTCTAGTGCTCGTCTGACCAGCTACCATCCTCAAGTTAAGATCCTGTTACCAAGCACTTAAATGTGTTTTCTAATAGCCAACTTGAAAGCTAGTTCCCAATCCAGGTGTAGTGTGCCACATTCGACTAAATCGTCACTTAACATCAGGTGAGTTGTTGTCACTAGTAATGCTACTTTGTAAGTAAAAAAAGTTCTTCTAAGAAGAAGACCAGTAAGTGTAAAGAGAGAAATAATTTGACATATTATCGTTTTTTTTTGTTACGTCGTGGAATTAAATCTTATTTATATTTACTACCTATACCAGAAACCCATTGTGTTACTGAAAAACAAATCTAGCACGATGTTCATACAATAGATTTTATCTTCTATTTCACATAAATGTAGACACGTTGTTTCTACTGCAAAACAATGAATGTAATGAAACCTTTGCATCTGTATTGTCACTGATTTCATAATATGCGCTATCGTAACTTTTGCAACGGAGCGTTTGCAAATAAAACATGTTTGTTAATGTGACAGCTTTATGACATAACTGACAGCTCATTTGCACTGCCTAGTAGGATGGCCCTATAATTATTCCGGCTAATTCGTAGACTGATTGCGTCATTCTCTTGCTTTTGCAATCGTCTTAATTTTGACAGTTGATGTCTTCAATATCAGTCAAATCAAAGCGTTAGGTATGTGATTTTGATTGCGAGAGTGTTTTGCAAATGGCTGTAGGTTGATTTATGAACACATTGTATTTATTACATTAGACTAATAACTGAACATAAATTTAAATACCTGTTGTGTCATAATATTATTTCTAACCCAATAAATAAGAAGAGATCGTACGAATCATCCATAATAATAAGTTACTTTTATAATAGTTACTTTTACTCAGTGGTAGGACATTTTCTAGTGCTTGTCTGGCTAGCTACCAGCTTCAAGTTATAAATCTGGCACTAATCACCTATCAGTACCTATCTATATTTCTATATTTCACTATCTCACTTGAGAGCCAACTCCTAGTTTAGGAGTAGCTTGGCACCTCCTTTTACCAAATCGTCACTTAACATAACGTGACTTGTACTCCCTTTTTTACTTTTTTTTACTACTTACAGGGTAGCTTTTGGCCACAAATCACCTGATGTTAAGTAATGTGGTCGAAGATAGCACCACACCACGTCCCCTTTTGAGATATCACAAAAGTTAATGGCATTTTTTTCCTGAATTTTAAACCTTTTTGTTTATTAAGGCATTGACTGTAAGCTACGGCTAATACTTTACATTTTCTTATCGGTTTTTGCTTCAGCGAGCAGAGTTCGCGAGGTAAAATATGAAGGTGCCTTCTAAATGAACTTCTGGCAAAAGTACCACTTCCTTACCTTAAAGTTTGTTCATAATGTTCCAGCAACAACCGCAGTTAATAATAGAACTAAAATTAGGCTGTTTTGTTATTTTAAGCTGTTCCAAAACTGTGTTCATTAAAAAGTCATTTTATGGTCCTAAATAATGGCCTTGAAGTTTTGCGAGACCCGTAGCCCCTTTTAGATGGTGGCCTTGGGTACTGTGTAGTGGTCCAAAGTGATTATAATATACGAGTATGCATATTTATGTTAGACTGTTAGGTATTTATGGGATCCTAGTACTTTTGCTTCGGTGTATTCAATTCAATTCAATTCAATTCAATTCAATTCAATTCAATTCAATTCAATTCAATTCAATTCAATTCAATTCAATTCGTTTATTGCATTCATATGTTAGTATACAAGAGATCTTAGTGGTTAAGATTAGCGAACATATGGACCCGAATAGGGTATAGCAATGTAGGAGCGGACCGATCCATTCTAATCATTTCGAAAAGTTACATATATTAATATTATTTCAATTCGTATTCTTCAATAAATTCATTAATTGTATAATATGCCTTATTGGTAAGAAACTCTTTTAATTTATTTTTAAAAATATGAATTGAGTTAACTTCTTTTATATTTTGGGGTAGTTTATTGTAAATTTTAACCCTCATATTAAGAATACTTTTATTGTACATAGTCGTTTTACAGACAGGACCTATAAGCCTGTTTTTATGCCTTTTTGAATTGAAAGTCTCATATTCTTCAAGATTTCTTCTCACTAGCAGGGCAGCTTCGTAAATATATATCGAAGGAAGGGTTAATATGTTCAGCTGTCGAAAATGTGGTTTGCAAGAATCCGTTTGTCGCAGTTTGCACATAGACCTAATGCACTTTTTTTGTGACTTAAAAGCCAATTCTTTATTTGTAGAATTTGCCCAAAATAAGACCCCGTATCTCAGCGTAGATCCTACATAGGCATGGTATGCAGTTAAGAGGGTTCTCTGATCACTAAGATTTCTTAATTTATAAAGCGCATATGAAAATTGGTTCAATTTAGTACAAACATGGTCAATGTGGGGCTTCCATGAAAGTAGTGAATCAATGTGAATACCAAGAAATTTTGTACATTCAATTTGATTTATATGTGTGCCATTATAATTGATATTTAATTGATCAAATTTAGAATTTTTATTTTGGAATGTCATTATATGCGTTTTGTCAAGGTTCATTTTGAGATTGTTCATTTCCAACCAGTCAATTATAGAAGTGAGAGAATTGTTGATATCATTTTCATGACCCTGATTCCCATCATCCGTAAAAATGGCAGTACTGTCATCAGCAAACAGGACCATTGGGTGGTTAAGAGCTTTCGGAAGGTCGTTAATATAAATTATAAAAAGCAAAGGTCCCAGTATGCTCCCCTGCGGTACGCCATACCTGACAGTCCTACTAGCCGAAGAATATTTTTTCTCTATTCTTGTGTCAATATCTAGTCTCTTTATTTCAGTTCGTTGCTTCCTATCTGCGAGGTAGGATTCGACTAGGTCATGTGCAGTACCTCGTACACCGTAGAGCTCTAATTTTTGCAGTAGTGTTTTATGATTCACATGGTCGAAAGCTTTGGTCATGTCCATGTAGAGGGCTGTGACACGTCTTTTATTATTAAGACCATTCAAAATCTTCTCAATAAAACTTAAAATCGCCATATTTATCGATTTATCTTTTCGAAAACCTATTTGCTCCGCTGCAAGTATAAGATTCTTTTCGAAGTAACTATTAAGACCATTACAAATAACCTTTTCAAAAATTTTTGAAAACACTGGTATCAATGCGATTGGTCTATATGAGCGTAAATCTTCTTTATCTAATTTTTTATATAGTGGGACAATAATAGAGGTTTTTAGTTTAGTAGGAAATATCCCATGCTCAATACTTTTATTTATAATATGACTAAGTACATGCGATATAAATTCGGAAGATAACTTTACTATTTTCGTTCAGATTTCATCATAGCCGGTGCTATTAGTATTCTTTAGTGATTTTATAATTTTTAGAATTTCAAAGTTATTTGTGGGTGCCATGAAGCAGGAATTTAATTGGTTATGGTTAAACTTGATTGCTGACACAGAGTTATTACTTTGATATGCCTCTATGTCATCTATGAAAAAGTTATTAAAACATTCAGCAATATCTTGTGGGTCTGATACCTTTTTACCATCGGCATGAATTTGTTTAATTTCCTCTTTTATGTTATATTGTTTATACTTATTTATTGTGTCCCATATAGCTTTAGGTTTGTTTGTCGATTGTGATATGTGATAGCTATTTTGTGCCTTTTGGGTTTGTTTTATTACTGCTTTCAGCCGTTTAGAATATAGTTTTAAAGTTTGCTTGTTATGCTCGTTGGATGAATGTCTATATTTCCAGAGAAGACTACGCTTGCGGCTAGCGCAGAGTTTAATGCCTTTACTTAGCCATTTCGGCCTTTTCTGAACAGATATTTTAACTTTTAACACTGGGAAACATAAGTTGTAAAAAAGTATAAAGATATCATAAAAAGCGTTGTATGCTTCGTCTGGATCACCAGCATTATATACTTCTGAAAAAGAGAGACTTTTTAAACATTCCACAAACTTATTTATGTTCTCTTCGCTGTAATCCCTTTTCCACCTAAAGAAATGAGTTAAAAAGGAACTCTTCCTGACGGGACATTTCATTATTTGAGCTGTGTGGTCTGACAAAGCAAACTCGGCAACTGAGACTTGACATTTTCTAGTGTTGTGCGCAAAATTATCAAGACAAGTATTGCTGCTGAGTCTTGTAGGCTGATTAATGCTTAAACTGAGGTTGTAACTAGCTAAAAGTTGTTCAAATTGTCTGGAAATGGGATTTTTCCTCAACCTGTCTATATTAAAATCACCACATAGAACTATTTTTTTATTTTTAAAACAAATTTTGCTTAGAGCTTCTTCTAATTTCGTGAAAAATGCATCCAACTCCATGAGCCTAGTCTTTGGAGATCTATAAACACACATTACAATAATTTTATGTTCCGTTAATTCAATCGCGCTGCATTCAAATAAATTCTTAACACTGAGTAAATTAATTTCATCTAGTATTTTATATTTATGTTGACTATAGATAAGTATGCAGGACCCACCATTTCTATTGCGTCTGCAAAATTTTGCTGTAAGAATGTAGTCTGGAAGATTGACTAAGCTAGTATCCTGCTCTAACATATTATGCTCAGTGATACATATAATATCTATAAAATTATTATTATTTTTTAGGTTGTCCAAATTAATGATTAATTCATCCAATTTAGTCATTAAACCATTTATATTTTGATGCATTATGTTAACATAATTATAGACGAAAAAACTTTTTAAATTGTGATGTTTGGGCATTATTCATAGTGTTTGACGTATTTATATCTGTGCAATTTAATTGCGTAGTATTTTTATTAAATTCTGTTTGAGTATAATTGTCGATTTTATTATTTTGCGATTTATTTATTTCGTAATTGAGCTTCAGTTTATTATATTGTTTTAACTTGCAACTATAGTCCAAACGAACCAATTCTCTGAAAATGTTTCTAGCAAGATATAAAGAAAATGTTTTTCCCTTCGGTATATATTTACAGTAGGTCATGTCTATAAAACTTGCATGACTATGGATTTCACAAATAAGTTTAAGATCATCATTCAGTTTCTCAACATGCAGTGAACGATTGAAAGGTATCTCGCAAATTATTATATTAGTGTTAGTGAAATTGGTAAGAAAGTCGTTAAGATTCTGTCGAAATTTGCAAGGGTTTGTGTCGTTTATTCCACCCAGTAGGATAACGTAGTCGTTTTTGTCTAGGTTTCGTATTATTTCTCCTTGAGTGGATAGAATATCATAGAATTTTGCTCCTGGTTTGAAATAGCATGTTGTTGCATATTTTGGATCAACAATATTCTCTAGATTTTGTCGTAACTCTCGCCCTTGTTGGTCTGCTATGACAACTATGCGACTCTTTTCCTTAGTAGTTTTGTCTAAGGTTTTCGATGATGACGTCGACAGTGACAATTTTTGCTGTGTTTTTGAGTACGTGACAGCCGCGTAGGTTAGTTTATCTATAATATCTCTATCCCTCTTTTTTACCTCACGTGTCTCATTGTTTACGTCCTGCTTTCCAGGTGAGCAATTTTCTACGCCTGTATCTTTTGATGTAGCAAGGGATTGTAGCTGCTGATTTTGTGCGTCGTGCTCTTGGGTTTTTGTAGGAGTGCAAGGAGTACTGTTAATTTGCCTGGGTATTATTTCCTTCACCTTCTGGAATAACGGTGTACTGCTGCTTGTATCTGCCGCATCTGCACTCTTGTAGAAATTAATAATTTTTTGAGAATTTTGTAACTCCAAAGTCAGTCTCGATATAACCAAATTTAAATTTTCAATTGATTGGTTATCCTGGTGTAGTATTTTGTGTTCATCGATTTTGGTAGGGGTACATGTGTTGCTACCGATTCGCTTAGTTTTCCCTTTCAATTTTTTTAGCGATAATGGAGTACTACTGTGGGTGTCTGCCGTCCCTAGTTTTTTTAATAAATCGATAATTTTCTGAGATTTCTCTAGCTCACGATTTAATCTTGAGACATCCAAACTTAAGTGTTCAATTTCCTTGTTTGCTGATTTTAGTTGTTCCTCTAACTTATTTATTTTATCTTGCAGCTCTCGTGTAGTCTGGCTTTCATTTATAGATGAATTAGGCAGACTAAAGACGGTGGTATCAAAAAGTGTCGAGTTGTGAGTCATTGTATTGAGATCGTTTAACGAACTAGTCCGTTGTGGTTTTCTGAAAGTTATATTTTCAGTGCTGCTGCGGTCCATTGTCAATGGTAGTAATATTATTTAGTGCAAAACAAAACAAAAAGTGCAAAAATAAATTCTCCAAAAAAAATCTTTGTTTCTCTGGTTTCGAACCACGCTATGTAAGTTTGCAATGTTCGGTCACCAACCACTGGGCTACTTAGCGCTGTATCGGTGTTGCCGAAATTCCGCGTCTAATTTCCAGACAAAAATTTTGCCGTGTCTATTCGAAGTGTGTAGGGTCCAAAGGTCAATTTCTTTGAAATATGACGAGTGCTGTCAGCGGTTGTTTTGTTTGCAAAATTGACGTTATTTCACATACGTAGTGTAGACAAAACACGTGAAGTTGCACTATTTTGTTTATTTACACCAAATTCATGCTTATTAATGCAGTATTAGAATGTGTAACTGGATATTCGGCACAAATGGTTTGATGACATTCAGTTTGATTTTTTTGTAGAAATCTCTGAATTTTACCCACGAATAACGATATCACTCGCGAATCATAACTTTTACTTTATGTTTATGACATTTAGCACTTCATACATTTGATTGTTTAAATTAAATAATTTATTTTTTACGCAGCCGATGCTAACTTTGCAGCGGCGCCTACCCTCCTGTAGCTTGTTATTTCGTGAAAAATATCCATACTTCCATACTTAACACTTAAATGCGAATGTAACTCTTTTCGTTAATTGGTTTGTTACCTGTTTACATCTTAATCTAGGTTACTTTGGTATGGAGATAGTTTGAACCTTGGGGTGTAAAATACTTTTTATTGCGATAAACTAGATTAGCTGTTGCAGGTGAAACCGCAGGGAACAGCTAATATATAATAATTTATTATGATTTGACTAGCTGCATGCACCCCACGGTTTATCTCGTGGTGTGCCCATTATTCCACTATCTCGTGGAAAACTCGATGACGAAGTCGATACATAATGAAGCATGCTAGCCTAGAAAATGCTTCATTCTGGAATAAAAAGTAGCCTATAAGTTAATCCAGAATATAAGTTATCTCCGATCCAAATTTCACTCAAATCCGTTTAGCCGTTTCAACGTATAGAAGCAACAAACATACAAACTCACTCAGAAACTTCCGTATTAGAAAGAGGGAAGTGTAAATCCAAATCTATCACGGAAAGTATGATGCGTGTTTTTCACAGATAAAATAAAGAGCCAGGAAAATGAGTGTTGACAAATTCGTCAAGATATGTGATGAAGGACGTGGGTTCTCGTCATAAGAGGATTATAGTAAGGGCGCCATAAAAAACGACGCCTTAGCTTAAGCTCCTAACGTTTCGTGAGGACGGATGAGACACGTTTTAACAGAGACGCGTACAATACTAAGGTACATCAGAAGTGAAAAATGACGAAAAGGGACTTTTATAAATTCTACGATAAAAATAAATTAATCTAACCTCGAATGCTCGATCAAGTCACATATCAGATAATATTAAAATATTAAAAGTAGCTTCGAATCCAACAATGAGCTTGAGCTTTCGGTGAAGGAAAACATCATGATTTAACCATAGCTTGGTGGTGTATTCAAGTGCTCGCCCGGCTAGCTACCATACTCAAGTTAAGAATCTGTCGCCAAGCACCTATCGGTGTATTCCGGCAGTCTCACTTGAGAGCCAGTTTCCAGTCCAGGTATAGCGTGGCATCATCTCAGACCACGTCGTCACTAAAAATCAAGTGACTTGTGGTCAATCGCTAGCCTGTATAAAAAATAAAAACAAAATCAAAATCGGTTCTTCCGTCTGGGAGGGCTATATATGATTCTATAGACAGATAGATACACACGATATAATTAAAACACCCCTCTGTTTTAAGAGGAGGGAAAAATAACAATAACAGAAAAAATACTACATACTTCCACACGGACACACACATGGCGCAGTTCAGTAAAATAATTAAAAAAGTTCATTAGTTCAGTTTGTTGTATAATTGGAACGCTGTTGGAATACCTACATAAATAAAAAATAAAATAATACTGTAAGTTTGTGGTCGAAAATGGTTCTACGCTACATCTGAATGCTCTACTATTTTGGTTTCCAACAGATATTATACTATCTACATAGTTACCAAATCTTGTATGACTTTGATATGAGCTCCTTTGCTAAGCTTTCAAACGCAACATTGCAAGCTGCAATAACGCAGTGGGTTTCCTTTCAAGTATTGAATGTAATTATTTGTTGGGGCGAAACATAAATTTGTGAATGTTTAGTAAATGTTTTTTTTTTTATATGAATTTATTTTACATTTAATGACAAAACAACAAAATATATACAGATGGATAGAAAATTAAACCAAATACTAAGAACTGATTAAATGAATAAATTAATACATCTACAACCACACCAATAATAAGATTTGATTACATTGTTAGTTAGTTAGTTACAAGTCAAGCTAATAAAAGTGATTCAAAAATTCTCGCAAGTTGTCTATAAAATCGATAGTTTTTTGGCTGTTTCTTCTTTTCATAAATATTTTACATAGATAATATATTTTTTATTCAGAAGTCTAATCTGTCTGTCTCAAAGTTTGCCCAATCCTAATCTATTTAACCGTTTCGTTATGATTGAAAAGCAAACAAACACTCAAACTTTTACCTCTATTATATACAATTGGGAAACGGGATGGGATATGCAAAAACAAATCAAACTTATAATCAAGAAAGTTCCAAATCAAACCCCAGCTCGCTCTATGGAAATGTACGAGAGTGAAACCAGAACCTCGAGTGCAAAAAGTTAAGGCAATTACGACGCACATTATTCGAGCACTTTATATATTTTTAAGGCAATTTTCCGTTAAACAACTGACGCTAATTGACTCTGAGCGAAAACTCTGGTTATTTATCACAAAAGCTTTGGCCTGTCCTAAAATTTCAGCCGGTCGAGAGTTCCGCACAGTTGGGAACGCACCGCAGGCAACTTTGATTGAGTTAATTTATATTAGTTTGCTTCCGGTTTTTGTTAATGGATTGTCTATTTTATTGGTCCTAAGGTGGTATTTGTAAAAGCGTTTACTTGTTTACTTTTTACATTATCAGCCTTTCACGTTCCCACTGCTGGGACTCTGGCCTTCTCTCAGAGAGAGAGAGAGTATGGGCTAAAAAAAAAAATGAAAAAAAAATTGAAAAAAATTGGAAATTTGATCTGATTGTCAAATTTTCCTTAAGGCTTACTAAGTAAATTAAATACGGAAAGAAACAACAGAACAATTGTGTTTAATTTATCTTAATATGAATACCTATCACTTATAAATTATTTGATAAAATAGTTGTATCCGCCGAAAATAATTATATATACGCACTTAAGTGATAAGACCGCCATTTGTGACAATTACCATTAAGTCATAATTATTGTTGTTCTAGTTTTCAAAATTCTCTGTATTGTGGTGTACCAATAAATAGTGTATCTATCAATCTACTTACTCAAAGCAAATAATAATCACGCATGCAATTTCACTGCTAAAATGTTTTGCGCACCTTCCACTCTACATTTAGAGACCTAAAATATTCAAACTCGTGAAACCAGACCCACTACGTGTCGTGCCCATAGGCCGGCTAGCTGCAACATTTTGCTATACCTAGTTATGCCGGTCCTAAAAGCATCCAGGCGTGCTATAGTGAATTTAAAAGTTGACACCTTACTTTACTGGTTAAAATATTGCACGTGCATTCACACCTACACTCGTCATCATACAGTTTCATGAGCACGATACCCTAGCCTAGATGAAATATGGGTTTATTGGAAAGATGTGCGACTGGAAATGATTCGTTTATTCAGATAATCTGCGACTACTATTATGTTATATTTAAATTGAACATTAAAGTTTTTGATATGCACTACGCTCGCCAGATAAAAAAAATGTTAGACCTCTTTATGCCCTGTAAATTCACTGGAACTACTTTGTAGCAATATTTTTGGTACCCATCCAAAGGCACCCAAGCATGTGCTAGATAAACTAATCAGCTAGACTTTACTCCATCAGCGCTGGTTTATTATGCTCGTGAATGTACCCGTGCATATTCCCTCCTACCACTTACTGCCGGCATCTCGTCACCTTGCAGTTTCGTGACTAGATGGAATGAGGTCGGGTTTATTGAGCTCTTTCCACACTCGTATATTATCTAAGTCGTTATTTTAGAAACATGTATTCAAATTTATTATGTATCGGTATTATTCATCATCATCAGATACGTTTCCGCTGCTAGGACTTTGGACTCTCTCAAAGAGAGAATATGGGCCGTAATCTACTGGCCCAGTGCAGGTTGGTGGATCTGATATCGCATGGTCTTGAATTTTGTGGTTCTTAGACAATTTAGACAATAATAGACATGCCGGTTTCGTCACGATGTTTTTCTTCGCCGTTTTAAGCGAAGGTACCTATCTGGTGATCCACACATGTAGAATGAACATGTGTGTAGTACATAGTATATTATCAGGTATGTAACTTGCTAGTTGCTACCGACACGTCATGAGGAATATGCTAAAATCATTTTAGAAGAAAATAAAAGAAACTGACAAGAGCAGAACATGTAATTGTCATTTTTTACACAGATAAGAAAAAAGATATGCGAAAAAACTAGCTGCAATATACAATAGAAAATATCCATTTGAGAAAAAACACCAGCCTGCATTGTGGACTTGACAGAAAAAAGTAAAAACATACTAACTTTTCAAAAGAAGAACGACGATGTTTGAATAAAATCTTCAAAGTGCATGTTTTATTCTAGCTTTGTCTGTAATACAAATAAAAGGAGGATCAAATAGATTATTTAGTAGTTAGCGAAGAGAAGTAAAAGTACCTTTGGGAAAAACTAGCTGTTGTTGTGATTTTACAAGCCTGTAGATTTTATCACAGGAATTGTGCATTTTTCTGGGATAAAAACCTATATCGCTCTCTGGCTGGTTAACAAAATCATTTCGATAAATATGTTATTTTAATGCTGCATGCAAGGAAAAAATAAAAATATGCTATCATATGCTATGTATGTATTATAGAGTGTGAAGATTGCAAAACTTTTCACGCCGCTTCAGCATAAAAATATTATTTATACATACATACAACTTTTCTGTAAAATAAATTTTCACACATTTGCACCTCATTAGTGCACGACGCATGGCTGAAATTCACGTTTGAAATGTCCCAATTATGTAAATATCATCGCCATCTTGTTGAAGAACGTTTAGATTTTACATTTCACACAGTAAGTGCCGCAAGGGAGCATAATTTACATTTACAAAGTAGTGTAACCACATAACATAGTCGCCGGATAGTAGAAAATTTTCTACTATCCGGCGTTTCTACTAATATTTCTACTAGAAATACTGTTTAGTTTCATTTTATCCCACCACTACCTCTGTGAAGAGGTAAAAAGGGATTATGAATTGAGATGCATTTTCATCATCTGCCTATTACTTTCCCTCTGCTCGGACGCAGGAACTAGACTTCAATTCCATTTGTAATTAAACAACTTCTTTCTTCCAAAACGAACAAGTACAAACTTTTATTCGCCAGAACAAATAGGCGAGCAATCAAACCGTTGTTATAACTTAGTCATTTGACCAGACACGGCTCCCAACTGAAAGTTTCCAACAAAGACCAATAGGGATCTCCCGTGACAATAGCACTTTAGTGTCAAAAGTGAACAACTCGTAACTGGCGTTCCCAACTCAATTAGAAAGTTAACATCACCTGGTGATGTTATGGCGCGCCGCTGGATTTGATTTTAATTATTGATAGACTTGCACATGCACTGTAACGAGGCAACAGGGTTCAAGGAAACTGTAAACAAAATGGCACATAGTCAGAGGTAATGCAGCAGTAACTAACGCTGGTAAGTAGTACGTAAATTTAAGGCCACACTTCGGTTTTCTGGCTGCAGAAAAGCGCGGAAGCGATTTCTTTTGCTGCCGCAGAACCGCGCGTTTTTTAACCGCATCATTTTGTAATTCGAAGATTACAATACAAGCGAACGCAGAGCGGTTTTTTTTTCGCCACTAGTTTCAGGCTGTTCTACGGCTCCGCTCGCAGCAAAAACCGTAGTGCAGCCTAAAACTAAAATCAGTCGCGAGAAAAAACCACCAGTGCATTCGCTTGTATTGAAATCTTCGAATAACAAAATGACGCGGTTAAAAACTGCGCGCGGTAAGTGCGGCCTTACACTTAGGCTGGTATTCTAGAATTAATCTCAAATGTTGATCAATATTTGAGTAACGATTAAGTGACATATTTGTATGACATGACAGACTTAAATCTGTGATTATCATCATCATCGTCAGCCGGAAGAAGTCCACTGCTGAACATAGGTCTCCCCTTTGAACGCCACCATGAACGGCTATTGTCGTCGGTTCACCTAGTGCCTAGTTGCCTACCTGCAGAGCGTCTTCCGGTTCGTGGTCGCCACTCGAGAACCTGACAACCGCTTGAGCGTTGTTTTCGAATACCTAGCCTTAGTGTCACAAAGAAAATTTTACAGGAAGTTATGGAAACGTTTTTATGAATAAGAGGGTAGGGAAGTATTTAAGAACAGAAACAGCTCCAAGATTTCAGCACTCATTCCGAAAGATCACAAGTGAAATAAACCAACTTCCTTTGACGTACCTCACCGCAACCTCACCAAGTAACATCCTCATTCATTCACCAACCACACGTGACTTTCACAAAAACTAAAGGGGAAGATTTATTTCGTGAGACGTCGAGGAAATAAGAATATTTCCGCTTACTTATTGCGTCAGGCTCAAGGTTGTACACGAGGAAACGAGATTTGTAAACGTCCTTTCCCCTGGTTGATATTAAAATGTCGTTTTAGATCTTTAAACTTTCGGAAACTGTGTACGCTTGCAAACGTATCAAGGTATGCAGTAGAAGTCTTCCAAGCAGCCCATTCCCCAAAGACTATCTTTGAAATCAAATTTAAATATGTTTGTTTGTTATTTTTGCACAAATAGTAGGTACCTAAATTCTGATTGAAGAATTCTGATCGAAGGTTCATTTGGTACATTGGTTATGGCTACATTTTTTTTATAATAATGTATCGGAAGAAAAATAAATGACATTAAGTTTACGCGCAAACTGAAACAGTTTTTAATTGACTGGAACAGAACAGGAACTAGTAGGAACAGAACAGTAACACAGAACAGTAGGAACTTAATTGCCGTCGATTTTTCTTCTATTCTTCTTCTAGGTGCCGTATGGACTATGTACAATTATTTTTTCATATCTACCACATTTGTATGGTTTGTAAGAAATGAATCTGAATGCACTGTATTTGTTTCTGCTACGTTCATCAATAAAATTTACCTCATTTCTATTACTAACTGTAGGTACTAGGATCAATCATAATATCGTTTGTACTCAATTAAGAATGAATACAATATATCAAAATCAATCACACAATTAAACTACGGAGTGTCAAGTTTTTATGTTAGCGCCGTCTGCCATATATATACGTTGACTGAGATTCGAAACATATAAACTTCATTTTCAACATTCTTGTTTGCAAAGTGACTCATATGGCAACGGATTTAGGTTATTATACACTCGTGATTTTTACTTTGCGTTACCATAGTGTCTTTTTCGCGATAAAAGTCACAAAGTCACTTTGTAATTTAACTTAACTATCTATGTAAAGAATCAAGTCGAATCGTTGCTCCGTTGCTACGTGGAAGTAGGAGAAAATACAAACATACTTTACATTTACAGAAGTGTAAAGATTATACTACGAGTTGCGATCAACCAAGGGTCTAACTTATCAAAGAAACATCACTATCAACGTTGGAAGCACTCTTCTGATTACATAATGAAAAGGTTCATCCACGAACACCCAACCGTTTCGTTAGAGCGGGACATAAAAACTCCTGTTTTACGCTCACCCTTAGTATTCGAGATGTACGGTGCAATGGATCCACACTACTTAAATAGGTTGTACATCGTAAACCCATGTCTGCGCATTTCAGTCACGTTCCTGCAAAGCGGACTGGCTAAAGAAAGTGTACCTACCCACGTAGAGAACATTGATAAATTAAAATGGGAGTACATACGTTGCACTTACAAATTTAAATGATTATACATGAAAAATGACTACCTAGGCTGCCTTAAATGAGGTCATTGGACTCATTAGAGTGTCACGCGATAATTTGCTACTACCCTACTAACATTTTAACACATGTTTCGAGCTTAATTTGGGGCTAGGTCAATTTATGTGCAGTTGTCCCCGATATTTATTATTATTTATTTATGCGAAAGTAACTCTGTCTGTCTCTCTTTCACGCCTAAACTACTGAACCGATTTAAATGAAATTTGGTACGGAGACAGTTTGAACCCTAAGAAAGGATATAAGATACTTTTTATCACGAAAAACTGTAGCACACGCGGGTGAAACCACGGGGAACAGCTAGTCATTTAAGAAATTCTTAGTTTAATAGTTCTTTTTTCAACAAAATATTATGTGCTTTTTTGACATTATATACATTTGCTTACCTCTTATCTCTTGTCTCAAATAAAGATGTATTTATGTGTTCTTCTAGATGTGTTTCAATGGAGCTAATAACCTATATTTTTAATGTATCTGAGGGTAGATACATTTGCTTCCCCTTACAAATTCTCTTGCACACCATGTTTGTATATTCAACTTCCAAATAAAAAAGATTTTTATTTTTATTGGGTAGATTTAATGACGGAAAAAGCTGATTTTCCACCTAATATAAAGCTGTAACCATACCTTGACAATAACTACTACTTATCTACGAATATTACATTCGGCATCACTGTAGAATTATTTACATAACAATATCCATACATTTTTAACTAGAGCCGTATCAATATGCCGAAACAAAGAGCCTTAAATCAACAAAACGCTTCATCGAAATTCCGTTATTAATATCTCATTAATCTATTTACGCTTCATAAATAACAATGAATACCTTTACACAACACTTCTGAAAATTTATTAATATAGTATCCCGTACACTCTACACTGCGAAATCTGTGATCAACCATTTTCTGCGGGATTCAGTTGAGATAGAGGCTTATTCAACCGTAAAAAAGAAAATACTAAAAACGTGGTTTCGCGCGAATAAGAGGAACCGCTCGATCGAGGTCTTAATATATATGGAGTCAACGCTTGAAATTGAAGGATTTTGTGTCGAGTGTACGTAGGCTCTTATATTGTTAACTCATGGAAAATTTATCAAAAGCTAAATTGTTTTTAATTAAATTCAATCGTAAGCGCCTGTTTGTAACTTTATCTCGTTAGTTTGTTTATCGGAATTCTCGATTAATATAATGAAGTTGAAAATAGCAAAGTTAATTAGAGCGATAGAGACTGATGTTTTTAGTTCTGTTTTCAATATTGTTATGAAACAAATTACTAACGTTTGAGCTAACATTAGCTTTTATTTTGGTTTCGTAATGAAGTTGGCTATAAAATTATTTATACTTGCCCAAAGTTTATTATTTCAAAGTTATACTAGGCTATTTACTCGTTTTCGCTCAGTTTGTGTATACAAGTTGAAATAGAAGAAAGACTGTATTATATCTATCTATCGGCAGTAAAAACTGTTAACGTTAGGCAATAGCAATAGTTTCATGGTTTTCATACAGTTACTAAAACTAGCTCTCTCTAAAAAAGTCTACTGAAATATTTTTTTTTCTGAATACAATTTACCTCCTAAAACCAACAAGAAACGCCTAAAGCCTCAACTATAACTACATTTCCAAATAGCGACCCAAAACCTTCAAGAGAGACGAAAGTCCATCATCCCCGAAACACTATTGAGAATACATCAAAACAGGATATTCGACAGCGAGTAATAAAATGCAAATCCGAATTTACTGGCAAACACATACACCCACTTATCAGAAGACACAATGAAAACATCGTGGCAACGCCTTGAGGCACGCCTTCAATGTTGCGTAAAACAGAACATAAGCTTGCACTATTTTAATCAAGATCTATACTGCACACACTCAAAGTGTCACGTGTGCAGATATGCAACCCATGACAGTAAGGATCACAATGCAAAGTATTTAGTTATGATGTTTAATAACAAGTGTCCCACGGTCACATCTATAGATCTAAGTTCTAGTTTTTCTAGGCAAGCATGCTTCATGATTGACTTCGTCAACACTTACCATCAGGTGCGACAGAGAGTTAACTTGACTTTTTGTATTTTATACCGTTGCCTTTACGAGTTAAATTCTAATGTTTACAGAAATTATCATACTGCTAGTTTCAAAGGTAGACTTCATCATGCAGCGATCGAGTTACTACCTCAGTCTAAAGGTTTCTTGTTAAATAGGTACACCTACCACTTAATGTAGGCTCGTATACTACGTACTTAATTCAGGTGTACGCGATAGTTTTTGTCTAACGAAGCAGAAATCGCACGACTTTATATACTGCTTAAACTAACTGATTTAACCAAACTGGGTTCTTGAAAGCATCATAAATTCTTAACTAAAGCTATGAAACCGAGATCGGATCAGAGATGTTACGGTGTGCTTAGGTTTGTTGGAATGGTGTTTGTCACGTCGGACAAGGTTTGTTTTAAGTGTCCCTTGCCCTTAATCATTTTTAGCCAATTCTTTAAAATGAGTGGAAAAGTGGACTTGCTGCTCACTACATACATCATCGCCTACATCTTTTATGTTGTTTCATTTGCTGTTGTAGGTGTGGTAAAATAATAAAGCGTTATCTATCTATCGACATATTGAAAGTATTTCTTTAGGTGCTTATCTGAATCCTGTAAAATTA
The DNA here is from genome assembly GCA_931315375.2 of Opisthograptis luteolata. Classification (NCBI taxonomy): domain Eukaryota; kingdom Metazoa; phylum Arthropoda; class Insecta; order Lepidoptera; family Geometridae; genus Opisthograptis; species Opisthograptis luteolata. The sequence continues at coordinate 7,566,159 of OV928049.1, read as the reverse complement.
ATTCCTAGCTTTCCTGCTCCTCTACGTAACTATACGTTCAACATTGTTTTCAAAAAGATTCATCCTTGCCACAATTGTTTATTTTTTTTTATACATCTTTTATTTACAGGCGGCAGGTAAGAAAACTAAAACGGTGGTATGAGGGCTACAAGATGGATTTCGCGGAAGGTACGATTGAAAATAAATTTTCCCATTTTCTCCCATGTTTGCACAAACGGATTGGAACAAAGGATGAAAACGAGTAAACGGGAAAATTATTCACGTATGATATAAATTTTAAGAACACAATAATGTTCAGTAGGTGTATTCCTCCGATATATATACCAGACAATATCGTAGTATGTACTTGAAAACGTGGATCTATTTTTAGCCATATCTCATAATGCCACGGGGGAGCTGCAGGCTTCTTTGAGTTTATGTGACTCTTAATTTGACTGGAAAGTAAAGGAGTCTGACGTTCGTTTTTGTACTTTTTGTACATCTTTTAAAGTAGCAATTGACTATACAAGTCATCTAATTGCATATCGCACGCCTGGATGGTAGGCAAACACTATAGAAAATGCTCTACAACCAATATGTTTTCATTGCGATGTTTTCCTTCACCGAAAGCTCATTGTAAGATACGAACTCGTGAGCCATGCTGCCTATTGAGCTATCTTCGCTTCCATCCATGCATATGCCTTCTAAGCTAAGTTTATATGGTCCTAATTGGATCTCTAAGGCACATTCACGCAACGTGAGTGAATATTCTCAGAGATTACCCAATCGGTTCCAGCAGGCTAGTGCGCAACTATGAATGATTTCATTCGTATTATTCGATTTATGAATCATTTGACTCATTCGAATGACTAACCTTAATTAGTAACTAATATGACTAACTCGACGGTTACCTGCCGGCAGCTGTGCCATATATCGACTGCCTACTGGCCGAGTTACCGACTCGGCCAAAGTCAAAACCAAACATTGCCGCGCTAGCGTCTACTCGTGACTGTCAAGTTGGTCTATTAGTAACCAACTAATATTACAAGTCATCATTCGACACTAAACATTAGTAAGTACCAACTTGAACATTAAAATTAGTGGTCGAATATTATCCGAATGACCAGATCATTCGTAGTCGCACATCTTTACTGAGCAGGCCAAGTTGGCAAACTAGACTGATTGTTTAATTATACTGCGCCACTCGGTCAAACTCTGTTTGGGTATTCTAAACATACTCGAAGCACCAGCTTTGCGATCAACATCCCATGTGTGATGTGTACTGACTTACTGGTAGGTAAATATACAATCTAGCATTCTAGCGCTTTTTGCAGCGCTGCACAATTAGCAGTGAAAAAGTATAATCCTAATAATATTATAAATGCAACTGTGTGTGTGTGAATGTTTGTTACCACGTATCACCGTAACTACTAAACCGATTTTGATGAGATTTGGAATGGAGATAGCTTATACCCTGGATTAACACATAGGCTTTTTATCCCAGAAAAGGTTCCTGCGGGAAAACCGCGCGGTGCAACTAGTAACTTAATAAGTTTCACGTGAGAATAAGTTTTAGAAAACAGGTGCAGTATTAAAAAACTTTTCAAGCTCATTAGCCCATAAACAACCCCTCTTATTTAAAGGCCTCCGTTCAACTGGCTCGCCCATTTACTGCTCACGGACATTCAGTAAAAATTTATTGCCTCTGAAGCGGTATAAATGAATTGTAATAATGGAACATCATAAGCCCTGAGGAAATTAAACGCCTGTCTCCGTTTACTTTACAGTTAAGAAGCAGTAAGGAGACATAAGTTTGATTTGATAAGCTTTTTGAACGCAATCACAAGTTCACATTACATAGTTTAAATTGACCAAAATGTGTGAACGAGTGTGAATGTTAGAAAGTTTCTTTTAACGCTGAAACTGCTCAACGCATTTGAATGATATTTAGAATGGAGATAAGTAACATATATTCTGGGCTTGCTGTTCCCCGCGATTTCACCCGTGTGGGCTACAGTTTTCCATTTTTACCCTCTTAGGGGTTGCATTTCAAGAAATCAAACCAACCCGCACTGGGCCAGCGTGGTAGATAACAGCCCATACTCTCTTTCTGAGAGAAGGCCATAGACCCAGCAGTGGGAACGTGAAAGGCAGACGACGATGATGATGATGATGATTTGTCTGTTGTTGTGGTGAAACAATAAAGCGTTATCTATCTATCTATTTAAAAGGCATTTTCTAGTGCTCATCTGCTCATGCTACAATCACGCTCATGCTACAATCAATAGGTACTTAAGCACAGATTTGCATCTGTCATTCCATACAAATATGCCACTCTATCTCTAATCCAGTATTGATCTACACTTGAGCGTCATTCTAGAACACCAGCGTAAGTGACTTGTGGTTGAACACTACTCTGGTTGTATCATCATCATCAGCCGGAAGAAGTCCACTGTTGTACATAGGCCTCCCCCTTTGAACGCCACCATGAACGGCCATTTGCATCCATCGGCTCCCTGCGACTCTTACAATGTCGTCGGTCCACCTAGTGGGGGGCCTACCTACAGAACGTCTTCCGGATCGTGCTCGCCACTCTGTGGTACGGAAGACGGTATGTGCATACTATCTCTATGGCGGGATGTAGTACTTACCCCTTATAGGTACTGTAACTAAGTCCGAAGAGAGCAGTTACCATCACAAGTGCCAAGTTAATGGCTGAGAAGTGTAAAGTCACTGTGCAATAAAGAGTCTGGAAACTTAGTGTAAATGGCTTGGTGTGAAGTATTGCAGCTCTCACTTTGCGTCTGAAGCATAGCCTATAGTCTAAACTAGTTGCATCACGCGGTTTCACCCGCATATTCCCGTTATCCCGCAGGAGCCTTTATCTGGGATAAAAAGTAGCCTACGTGTTAATCCAGGGTATATATGTATAAGCCATCTCCATTCCAAATTTCCTTCAGATCCGTTCAGTAATTTTTTCGTGAAAGAGTAACAAAAACATCCATCCATACTCACAAACTTTCACGTTTACAATATTTTTACATATACGTAGTAGGATAGGATGGTAAATTGTATTGTATACAGATTGTGTAGAGTAGATGGGCAACAACGTAGGATGTTTTTGAAAATTGTCCCCTAATGGAGTGTTAAAATTTGTATCAAACTTCTTTATCTGTTGCCTGATTGCTTTGAAACTTAGTGTACTTATACTTTCGTAAGTAAATAAAAACACACATATTTTTCAAATTTTCAAGTACGGTAAAAGTTGGTATAAACAAAAGGTTTTTGTCATGATGTCAGAAATTTTAGTACACTGTGAATGTGTGTATAACCTCCCTAAACATTGCATTGCTTAGTCACGCCCTTCTTAATTAAATTGAGATTAATTCAAAACGATAAAAACAAGGAAATAATTAACATGAAACTTTACTCTATTCGCAAACAACGGTCTATTTTCCACGTTATTTATAAACATAGGAAAATAAAAGAGAAAAAAATAATGAAAGGGCATAGTTCATAAAAAACCTGTTATAATACAAATCGAATAAGAAATTCTATGAATAGCATTACTGGAATTATTGGTGGGCGTTATCTCTCTTCCATTTTGGGGACCTACTCGTATTTTCCTAAAAATACACAATGTTATAAAATAATTTAAATTTACAAATATGTAATACCTACTAGGTAAGTCAGTAAATTATGTTAAAATGTCGCATAGACATCGCTCTGGGTATAGACGCGTTGTTAGGGTCGTTGGTTGTTGATTTTAGGATTATACAAAGCCTTAAATTCGTTCTACCACTATATTCAGTTTCAAATGTGGCTAACAGTTTAGTAGCGACGCGTTTCAAACGCAAACAGAGGAGATCAACTGACGCTACCCTTTGTGACAAACTTTTGCAACATTAGCATAAAGGCCACTGGGCAGCACCCGGGTGGAACTAGAATGTTAATTGCTTATTAGGTAGTTCTAAAATAGAATATGTTTTGTTAGGTACTGATGATAGGCACCAAATCCTGTTCGCAGTACAAAATTGTATGATTGCTCATCTTCTGTTACTGTTATTCGATTATGCAATGCCTTAGCACGCGCTACACCCTCAAAAAATACGTATGCTTGAACTTAGATTGACACGCTGCCGCGTGTCTAGAGGTCCTCTTCATAATTTACGTTAAAAAAATGATGCCTCAAGTAGTGACGTCGGCTTGCGATCCTTAGGTCGTAAGTTTTAGTTAGTTGAATCCTACGAGGAGCTTGGAATTTCGGTGAAGGAAAACATCGCGATGAAACCATAGCTTGGTGGTAGGGCATTTTTTAGAGCTCGCCTGGCTAGCTTCCGTTCTCAAGTTAAGAATCTGTCACCAAGCACCTGTCTAACAATAACCAATCCAAACAAGTACACAATTCAAAAAAAAAACTACACTCTTTCAGACTAGAGTAAACATGAGCTAGCGTCATCCACCTTCGACTATGGTGTCGCTTACCATCAAGTGGCCAAAAGCTAACCCATTCATTTCTTAAAAAAACATACTCATGTAGAAATAACTATATCAAAATGGCTACTATTCTTATAGCCAGAGAAAATCCACTCATAAGTTTCCTACAAAATATGAGATTGAGCCAAAACAGCCATCATTCGGAGTTTATCCGTCGGGTCGCCGGGACATCTTCTGTCAAGGATTAGGCTCGACTTATGACATCTCCCCGGAAGCACTTGTCGTCTGTCTGGAAAGTCGACCGCTAGAGTGAGTAGTGGAGCTAGTGAAGCACTTGATCTCATATACGCCTCTATCTAATTAAAGATTATAGATTGCGAATTGAGCAAGAAGGTGGATATTCTAAACACTGTCAAAATGCGTAAACTGCAGTAGCTTGGTCACACTATGAGGAACGAAAAGTACTAACTACTCCAACTTACCATGCAGGGGAAAATCCAAGGGATGAGAAAACCTGGAAGAAGACGCACCTACCTCATGGCTCAAAAATCTCCGGACTTGGTTCAAAATGAGCACAAGATCCCTGTTCCGACCCGCAACATCCAAAATTAGGATAGCCCTAATGATAGCCGACCTCCGGTAGGAGATGGCACCACAAGAAGATCTAATTCAAATTTCATTTATTAGCCACTGCATAAACTGTTGGCTACACCATCACGCTAATTACACCAATCCTTCTAACCCTACTAATATTATAAAGAAAGTTTGTTAGGATGTATATGGATGTTAGTTACTCTTTGACGCAAAAGCTACTGAACGGAATTGAGTAAAATTTTGAATGAAGATAGCTTAGACCCTGGATTAAAACAGAGGCTACTTTTTATCCCGGAAAAAGGTTCCTGCAGGATAACGGGAAGATGTGGTTGAAAACGCGGGGCGCAGCTAGTCATCAATATACCGGAACTAGGAACTTCTCGATAAAACCACATTCCCCATAAGTAAATAAGTAGATATTCGGTGTCAAAACGAGCAAAAACTTTTAGCCGACTCCCGTAATTCCATCTGTCAGGGACAAAAATAGAGGCTTCGTGAAAGCTAATGGAAAAGTTATCACATATAACAGGTAAATGCACTTTTGCGATAATACGGTAATGCCTTTACAAAATGTTGCAGCGTATATCAGATTACAGATATAACTCATCCGAAGCTTTTGTAGCAAAATGAAATACAACTTTTAGCTTTAACCCACATATGCGACGTGCCATCCGTTTGTTTAATTTCTAGACTTTAAAACAGTTTCTACTTGCTTCTTAAGCAGATAAGTATAGAATTTATTGATAACGACAGCCACAAACTCGCTTATATAATCGTAAACGTAGGCGTGATTTTGTTAGGATAATCGCCAGAAAGCAAACCGACCGTTAGGCTTGAGCCCACATCGTAGTTAGTAAGTATGACCGCTGACCCTCAGTTAAATCGAGAGCATTATCGAAGAGGACGCAATGCGCATTATCCGATACATTAGCTTTATTGGACAACAGAACGGCGTTTACGTTGTTTCGAGACCGCTGAACGCTTATCGATGTACGTGCGACAATGATCTTACTGTTTAATATGGAATTCAATCCCAACAATTGATCGCATTGAATTTAGCGCGACTACGAATGATTCCATTCGAATTATTCAATTCATTTGAACGGCTGACTGACATTAGTAACTAAGCGCCGGTTTTATAAACGTCCGTAAGTTAAACGAGTCAGTAAATTTAAACTTTTAGTCAAATTTTCCATACAAAAATTTGACGATAAGATCAAAGTTACCGAAATTTGGTCTGACATTTAACTTACGGATGTTTACAAAACCAGTCCTAATTCGACTCTGCCTCTGCCTTCTTGACTGTGCCAATTGAGAGCCAAAAGGCCCATAATTCGTAGTTGGCACGACTAGCCTATTGCCTTGCAAGAGAGACTGACAATTACCGAATGGACTGATTAGTAATTACTAATACTATTCGTCATTATTTGGCAAAGCAACTACTGTTCAATTCGATCAAGAAACTGTGAAAAGTCACAGATTATTCGCTATCGTAATATTTAATTGAATTAACGCTAAACATGTTATGACATTGAGTTCGGTTGACAATCGATTGTTGCAGTATCGATACTGCGCACTCTATCGATGGTATTATCACTTTTCATGCTATCGATAGCATTTAGATACCGTTTAATTAGCGACAGAATCCTTGCCTTTATTCGCAAGGCCCATGTTGTATGTTGTGTGCATATGTAACGATGCAAATGCAAAGTCCTAAATAAACGTTATTTTTTTTGTTGTATAAATTGTTCATCGAAATACTTTAAAGGTAGTTTAAACTGTTTAAAGAGTATTCTTACTGGAGGAGAACTCTTATGAAATTTACTATGAAAATGCCTTTTCGGTATTCAGCTTGAAGCCCTTTAGAAAATGTGTGGTTGAAAATTCGGTAAAAGTTTTCACTCCGCTTTTATTGTCAGTTACGGAAGTCTCGTGTATTGCGGGAACTCGTTGTGATTTAAATTACTCTCCAATGGGGTCACGTTAGTGTTATTTGGGATAAATTAGGCTGATGTTCGCTCCCCTGGGGTGGATCTATGTTTGGAGTTTGTCACCAACTTTTGGACACACAAACTATGTTCTTTGCGACTGCTTGATATATTATGTGCCTTGTTTACAGGAAAAGTATTGGCTTTTGTTTTTTAGCATGTTTTATAAATGTTATTTTAGTCTAAAGATATGAAATGGTCAGTTCACTGACTCTGCAAAGTCAGATTACAAAATAATCCCTACTAATCCCTACTTTATATAATATTATAAATGCGAAAGTAACTCTGTATGTCTGTCTGTCTGTCTCGCTTTCATGGTTAAACTTCTGAACCGATTTCAATGAAATATGGTACGGAAATAGTTTAAACATAACTTTAAAAAAGACGGTCTGCTTCTTTGCCACTCCATTACATACAAAAAAATAAAGTCTATAGAGCTATATTAGAATGGTGTAGCCTAAATTAGGCTGGTTCGCGAACGGCCCGAGAGATTTGGCCAAGTTCCAAACATCCGTCTATATAATATGTTGATTATAAGTAGAAAAGGGCTCTTAAAGAGAAAGTAAGCTAATGACATACTTTCTTTTCCTCGGTTTAGTACAAATATATTATATAGAGTGAGTATGGCACTTTTACTTCGTTCTTTTACGGAATTTTGCGAGTTGTTGTGGAAAAATGTAGTGGCAGTGTCGTCGGCTTACGATCTGAAGCTCTTCTTTTATTTGAATCCTGCAATATACTTGACCTTTCGATGATGGAGACAATGGCTTGATGGTTAGACATTTCTATTCCTTGCCTGGTTAGCTACCACCTGTTCAAGTTAAAAATCTGTAGCCAAGCCACACTATTGTTGTTTTTCCGCAAAAATTTGTAGGGAAAATTAAAATTTTCTCAAAGGTGAAACCGCGTGGCAGACTACTGGTCTTCCAATAGCATATCAATTACCTTTCCCAGTTCAAACAAACATACATAAAAAGCATACCAATCAAATTAAATTTATGATATTTTCAATCGCAATCAAAAGCAAAGCGATACGGTAGTAGGTATCAGTTGAACAGGCAATACATTAAACCAATTGGATATCTGTCAAACTGCGTCCCGTTTCAATTGACTTCAATTAACTAAGTACCAAACTTTACGTTTCTAGCGTTTTAGTTTGTACAGTCACGGCAGAGATATACTAACAATTCTTTAAAGGAATTAACCTACCTATAAGCGTCTACCAATAAATCAATTTATTTTTATAAAAATATTGAAGAAAGGCATGACAACTCCTTTTTGTACAAGCCTGCATTTTATTTCATTTCAACGTTTCTTCTGATAGAAAGAGTAAAGGAATTTGCCTTCAAAAAGTGTACTTAAAAGACGCACGGAGCCAAAGGATACAAATGGCTAATAGCCGTTCATGGTAACGTTCAAAGGGATGGGCCGCATGATGATTGTGAAATAACGTTAAATAAGTGCTGAATTATTTTTACAGCAGTCGTAACCAAATGTTTCTCTACCTGTACCTCACCGGCACGTAATATAACCGTTCGTTTTGACTAATGGCCAATTAGGTTAATAAGAGTGCCTCAACTCTGAGCAATGTTTCACGTGCCAGCCTGCGGAGCCGATACATGCTGAAATATTAACTGAACACGGACTAGATTCGGTTATTTTTAGTATACGATGAACATCGAACCATGGTGCTTTTACTGGGAATGTAAACTTTTTAGTCGCCGCCACTGGTGGCAACTAGGGTTAGATTGCATGAATGCCAACATTGATGATGACAGGATTTTTTTCTCGATTGCCAACAGTGGCGATGGCAACTGGGCAAATAGACCTGTTTAAATTTCTACGCCGATCAATGAAAAACAGTAATCAATTTGTTAAAATATGATTCCTGAAACACAGATCCCGATAGATAGATAGATGTGAAATGAGATATTAAAGTTTTATAGAAAAAATATCAACATTCACGCGGACGAAAATGTAGTATAGGTCGCTAGTCTGATTACATTTCAAAATGCTTGCCAGTAGTTGTGCAAAACTAAACAAATCTAACTTTTTTTATTTGACTGTATGTTGACTCGCGTATTTTGACAGCACGTTCCTGGCGTAATATATCCCTGCACTAGGTATTCGTTTTCACAAAAATCACGAAGTTCACGGATATGAAAAAAAAAAACTGAGTGCGACGTCCCGTCCGCGCTCTAAAAATCTGCCGTTGGTATGAAAAGTTCATTTGGTCATTGAACCCTCGTTTGTAGATAAAGAAGAGATGAATTATTGATATGGCATACTGGGAAAACAGCCGACTGCAAAGCGTAATGTCACGGGTTTTGTTACCGCTACGAAATAAACAAACACCGCGGGGAACAGCTAGTTAATATTATAAATGTGAAATTAATTCTGTTTGTTTGTCACCTTTTCACACCTAAACCGCAGAACTGATCTTAATGAAAATCGGTATGGAGGTAGTGTAAATAATGGGCAAGGATATAAAACAATTTTTATCACGATTCATTGTAGTCTATGCGGGTAAAACTACGGGGAACATTTAGTTATTGTATAAAAATTGAATCGCTTAAATATCGATTATCTTGCATTGTTATAACATCGTTTGAATTTTCCGTGAAATCTCACTAAGGTTTTTACTCGAAATAAGGAAGTACAATAGGCAGATTACAATCCTTCAAGATGGGTGTAAAAAGAGTTCTTAAAGGTCGGCAACGCATCGGCAACTCCGCTGATGTTGCAGATGTCCATAGGCGACGGTGACCGCTTTCCATCAGGCGGGCCGTCAGCTTGTTTGCTAATCTATTACATAAAAAAAGAAAAAAAAATGTACTTAGAAACGTGGTTGATAAGGTTACCAGTAGATACACATAATACATAGTTATGATCATGCAGAACGTTTGTTAATACGTACGAGCGCTGAGCGGAAATAACGCTTCGACGCTTTCCAAGAGATAATATCAGCTAGTGTATCTATATGTATGTTATGTATGTACGTATGAATGAGTATCGGTGTAATGTGCATCTGGCTTTACTTGAATATGTATGCGTGCCTGTTTTGAACATAGAGAGGGTATTTACAACATATCATCGACAGTCCAATTTGTTCCCACCACCGGTGCTCAGGCCGATTTATACGTAGGTAATAAATAAATATCGGAGACCATTGCACACAAATTGACCTAGCCCCAAATTAAGCTCGAAACTTGTGTTATGGGTACTAGAAAATGATATAAGTACATATAATTATAGAGAAATAAATTATATATAGATAGAAATATCCAAGACTCCGGAACAATTTAGCCTGTAAAATGCTTGTAAAATTTGGTTGATGGCACTCAGTATTTACCAGTAGGTACTAGTACCTAGTTACGCGCTGTTGTATCCGCGATAATTACTATGTTGCATTATTTATTCTGTAACATACCCCGTTTTCCACGAAAGTGAAGCCGTGGGCAAACCCCAAGAACAGAGGGTGGGTAGATAAAAAGAGGGTCCCTTTTATACTGGCTGCCGTTTCGTAGAAATGAGGCAGGCGACTGCAATTACGTGGACAAATGACCGTAGATGAGCAAACTCGCTTAAAATATACCAGGGTTGCCATGCCATAAAACGAGATATTGCGGTACGTTATGCTTTCTGGTTATCTCGAAAATAACTCATGATTCCATTGCAAATAATGCTGTGGTGTTTGGAATTCCTAGTGAAGCTTGTTTGACCGGATGTACACACCTATTATGTTGTAGTAGCTGCACGCACGTCTTCCCGTTATCCCGCAGAAACCTTTCTCCGAGGTAAAAAGTAGCTTATTTTTTAATCCAAGCTATATATATTCCAAATTTCATCCAGATCTATTGAGTAGTTTTTGCGTGAAAGAGTAAGAAACATCCATGCATTCATGCATGCTTATAAACTTTCACGTTTATAATATTAGTAGCGATTAGCGACAACATTCGCTAATCATATCCATTTTTCGATTTTCTTTAAAGCAGCATAAACACCAAACATTTCTGATCTTGTTCACTTAAAAAAACCGAGTATGATTAGTGACTTTTGTCGCGAAGTGTACCTGTCATACCATGGCATAGACTACTTAATAGTAGAGGTACATAAGGATCATTCTGCTAACAGACTCTCATATAAAGTGCAATTCAGATCCCAAAGCGCTGCGTTCATAAAATTCTATTCACCTACATTAAGGCACCTCACTTTCTCATAACTTTTGTGAGAATATGATAAAGTACACCCTGCGCCATACTATTACTTTATGTGATACATTTGTTATTAAGTTTTTTTTTAATAATTCAAAAATATTCTGTTGGCAACCTTAAATATTCTTGGTTACCGCCGGCCTTACCAAGAGTTCTGTGAGCGCACTTTTTCACTTTTATGTACCTAGTTAATTTAGGTTTTTTAGTATTTTTTCTAGTTCCTTATAAATATGACTGTGACAAATTATACTGTCTTAAAAGTTATTGCTCTGGCGTAAAATGTCTGTTCTGTTCCTGTTTAGTTGTTTAATTTAAACAACCGGGAATAAAAGTAGGTAGTATTGATTGTAAAACTTTTGTATCAATGATTTATATTTGCATTTATTTGTTACATTATTGACTAACAATCACTTTAATGTTTGTTGTTTGTGTTTTGTGTGTATGTGTACGTATGTGGAGTGTGTATGTTCATTACTTCTTCAAGTTCTTCTTCCGTAACCCCGTAGGATTCTTTTTCGAGGGTAAAAAGTAGCAATGTGTAAGGCCAGGGCTCGTTTTCAGCGTGATGAAATAAAAATCATACACACTCGGTCACTCACTCACAAACATTCGCATTTATCATATTGGTGTGCGTGTGATAGTATGGATACACGCATACTCGTACACAATGAAATGAACCGCAATAAGTTAGAGAGGTACCAATGTATTCATTTAGCTTCAGGGGCTGAAAGTAAGAGCACCTAACTTACCTCTCAAGTAACAACGCTTACGAAGAGATGAGATACGGCTCCTTCCATTTGACAAGAGTAACTCTTGAACATTAAGTTACGAACTTTTAGGCACAAGCATTAGAGGAGATGCCATTACACAATTGTTATTTTACAAAAGTTAAATAATGTAGATTCACTTGTTTAGGGAAGTTTACTTGAAAAAATACGTAAAACGTAAAAAGGGACGTTGGTTTTCTGGATTTTTGAGTTCATAAGTCTACGATAGCTTAGTCTTATATTTCCTATCTAGCTCATATAGCTCACATATTATGGAGTTTAGGGTAGGGCTATCATCAATCACATCTTCACTTTACATCGAGTAGCTGTGGTCAAACTCTACGATGTAAGATTTTTTTTATAGCATTTGGCCACAATGTCACCACATGGTAAATGGAAAAATAAAATAAAACAAGATTAAAAAAAAATATATTTTACACATTTTTATATGAAGATACTTAAATATGCCACAGATTGGCGGGCGTGGATGGTGGTAGTGGTGGGGCATTTATGCTTTAATGCCACTTATATTATTTTAGTGGCGTTTAAACAAAATTGATATCACTTAAGTTTCAGGAGTTAATGAAAGAGGTCGCAATGCATAAAACATTTTTCATTGATCTTGGATAACATAAAACCCAGTAAATTTTCTTAAATATCTTCTGTACATGAAACATTCATCTTTTCCAGTTTCATACATCAATCCGCTCCAGCTTGCAATCTTATAGGTGTACATATATAGTGAACAAGACAGGCAATTGGCATTGGGATCATCCACAATTCACTATATCCCCAAGAGAGACACGTCACCAATGGAAACAAAGATTCCCACTTACTGATCGAGTCTGTAGGCAAGTATTGTTCTATGATATGTTACGAAGATATTGGTTATTTTTAGAATCGATATCTTCAGAGTATCTTTTTTTCATTTACAAGAGACTAGCTGTTCCCCGTGACGACCACGAACCGGAAGACGTTTTGTAGGTAGGCCCCCTCTCTAGATGGTCCGACGACATTGTAAGAGTCGCAGTGAGCCGATGGATGCAAATGGCTAATAGCCGTTCATGGTGGCGTTCAAAGGGGGAGGCCTATGTTCAGCAGTGGACTTCTTTCGGCTGATGATGATGATGAGCTGTTCCCCGTGGTTTCACCCGCGTAGGCTACAGTTTATCGCGATAAAAAGTCTTCTGATGATCTTCCTCAAGCTTCAAACTATCTCCGTCCCAAATTTTATTTAAATCGGTTCAGTAGTTTAAGCGTGAAAGCGAGACAGACAGACAGAGTTACTTTCGCATTTATAATATTAGTAGGGAAGTAGGGATAGGCTAGCATTTGACGGTCTCACCTGATGGTAAGTGACGACGAGGTCGAAAATGGAGAATGCTTGCCCAAAACATACCAATTCACTCTTGACTTGAAGGCTCCCAAATCCTCCATTTTATTATTGTTAAAATTTATTTTCTTTTACTAAAATGAGAACAACGTAGACTGCTTAGAATAACTGAATTTAGTAGTTCCTTTCTCTAAAACCTAAGAGTGCTCATCTGCCAATAAAAGCATCACAGGGGCGTTGGTTCGAAAAGCAGATCTTATTATGCTTACAAAAGCGTGGTTAAATACTAAAATTTTCCTATTCACTTCCCACAGCATTAATATCAATTAAGGCGTCGAGTAAAAGGTGCTCCACGTTCAATTTATTCAGGAGCTTTTTAACGTCCAAATAAATCTATCAAACAAAGTATGAAAACCGACGTTCTTTCAACACTGAGTACTTTCATTTAAATAGGGCATTATGCTCCTCAAACCGCCGGAGATACTTAAGATTTTTTGGTGAAAACCCACCAAGGACTTAAGCTGAAATAAAAACTAAACAACGTATTGAGAATTCTTCTACGTTAATGTAGAATTTCTTTGAAGGATAAAGACCTCTTTGTAGTGAGAAGCAAAATGCATCGACCAATGCTGAGATGTCTCAAAACAAGCAAGCAAGCTGAAAGTGATCTACTACACGGAGAAAAAAGACCTTCCGCAATACCGTTTTCCTTCTGAGTCAAAAGGGAAGGACTTGTGATTCAGAAGGAAAACTATGGTAAAAAAGTAAGGAATCGGCCTTGGAAGGTAAGACTGAGAAGGAAAGTCAGAATTGTTATCTGAGTGTAGAGTAGCATGAAATTATACAGTCTAGATTTGATGATCGCATTGCAAGATTTATGTATGTTGCAATCTTTAACCGATGAAAGAGTAATTCAGACCAATTAGCTAGCGTAGCTAGTTTTAAGTGATCACAATGTATTATATTGCATAAAAAACTATTGATTTTGATTTTGAATTGTAAAAGTTGGAAAAACGTTTTTTTTTACCATTTCTTTACCTTTTTTAGTCTCGATTAGCGTTGCCTGTCTTGATGGGTTTGAATCCTATGTTTGTCTTTCTTTAAATTGCCCTTTTTAGAAAGACGGAGGCCCATTAAGTGTTTTCAGAGTCTTTGTTATCTAACGACGTTACTTCAAACTTTGTAAGTGACATCACTCCGCCACTAATATGGCTGAGAGATGTAGAAACGCTGTCACTGGAAATAATGTACTTGACGCGTGTGAAAATAAGTTATAAGAAATATCACTTCGAGGAAAACTAGCAAAATACTTATTTCATAATAATTGTAACCTCTATAAGTAATAGGTATGTTGTTGGTACAAATACTTTTTTTATTTCGGTAAAACGACGCGCACTTTATGAAGCCTGTCAATAAAAATGAAGATAAGTAGGTATAATAAAGTTCGATAAGCAAATAAATTTGGAAAAGTAATAAAAACTTACAAACTGCTAGTTCTTCCGGAAAAGTTGAAGTCTGAAGTTACAGCGGGTTTTATGGAGAGCTGATATCGATGGAGCTCTTTTATTAAATAAGTGTCATGAAAATGAGATAGATCTTGGGCAGTATTATTCCTATTCCGAAATTAGCTTTTGTTCAAGAATTGTATTACGTAAAAGGAAAACAAAAAAAATATCAATAAAATATCTTTGACAACGAAAAACTAACTACTTTATGTTCGTATCCATTGGGAAGCATAGCCCGCACTGGGCCAGCGTGGTAGCATACGGCCCATACTTCCCTGAAAAAGAAAGCCTGTGTCTCAGCAGTGGGAACGTAATAGACTGATGATGATACGGGTAATATTATAATAAAGAGCTAACTTCGTAGAAGTTCTGATAACCATTTTAAAACCGCTTAAAATGATATAGTGGTTCATCCCACTTCCGAACTAAGCAGAATCTAGTTAAAACACTATTTCACAATTACTGCACCCCATCATAGCGGGAGGCAGAGTGTCGTACTTTGTAGCATAACCATATTACTTACTATTTGTACCACTATTTTGGGATTTTGAGATGGTCCAGGAATAATTCCTAGCTCGACTCTCAGAAATCGAAAGAGTACAAAATTCCAACGTAGGACAAATTCTAGGTATTTTGTAAATTAAAGAAAAATGCCCATGGTCATCATGCTACGAAGTACTACACGGAGTGGAAGTATTATTTTCTCATGAATGTATGTGTAGTGGCGACGTCAGTGTTTTGTTTGAAATGAAATGAAGTAGTGGTAGGCACAGAATAGTACAAATTCTTAACTATTTTGTACAATAGACATAAGAAAGACAAACATGGTCATGCTACGAAGTACCACATGGAGCAGGAGTATATCTCTTGGATTTATGTGCAGAGGCGACGTTGGCGCGCTGCATGCGTGCAGTGTAATCGACTTATGCATTCTGTTCACACTTGTACTTACATGCGGGGAACGTAGACATAGCTGGATAAGATTGAGATTATCTATGAGGTACGTAATTGCGTGCTGATAAGTGTTTCAGTTGACGAAATTCGCCGAAGAACCAAGGTCACCGACATAGCTCACAGATTTTGCTAGATAAAGTGGCAACGGGCAGGCCACATCGCTCGTCGAACCGATAACCTATAGGGAAGAAAGGTTCTCGAGTGGCGACCACAAACCGGAAGACGCTCTATAGGTAGCTACTAGGTGCACCGACGACATTGTAAGAGTCGCATGGAGCCAATGGATGCACATGGCTAATATCCGTTCATGGTAGCGTTCAAAGGTAAAAACAAAGATTCCATAACAAATTCAAATAAAATAATCAAAGATAAAAGAGTAATAATAATCCATTCAAAAAACTAATCTGTAAAAACAACACTTGGATAGGCACAAAGGTATCTTCTGATTTGACCCGTACGCATTTTAAAGTACCGAACTGTACTTCCGTGAAGAAAATATTAACCGTGTTACAGTGACTGCACCACGGTTAGTAAAAATTGACGCATATCTACGTCCGGTCAACTTTACTACCGAAAAAATAATTAACCGTGGTCCAGTCAACAGGACTATCACAACTGTACCAGGGCCAGAAGCGATCTTATGCAGCTAGCTGCGTACGTTCCTGCATATCAGCGGGTTAACGAGCATTTCAAACCCATTTAACATGTCACGCTCGCTCGGGACGGGCATGCTACGAGCCTGTATGTACTAACTGGGCTTTCACACTTTGTTGTATGTATCGCAGCCCTGGATCTACGACTTTTCGAAGCGGGACAGAAACTTGAAAGCAGCGCCCCTCTCTCCAGTGCTCAAGATAAATCAAAAATAAAGTCACCGATATATGATATGATTTTGGCCCTGTTTATCTTCATATCAAAATTGGTCAAGACCTTTTTAGTGTGACCTTAGGTGTAAAAAGTTAACTAACAAACATTGGATTCCCATTAAAATCTGTGTATAAAAATGTTTGTTTCTCAAAATCTTATATTTCCAAAAGTTATTCAAAGATTTTTTAAAACAATAATAGATTCAGAAAAAGATTTTTATTTTATCTTATATTTTATTGAAGAAATTTCTAACAACTTCATTCACACTAGAAGGTTTAGACAAAGCCACAGGGCGGGTCGCTATTCTATAACATACAACGCCCACACAATCACAAACATAGCTTTAACTATAGGATTCCTCCTCTCCTTCTAACTATAGGATTTCCTACATCAATGGAATCAGAAACTATGTGGAATATCAAATAACAGACATAGAACAAATCATTCTACGTTTTATTTTCTTTGCACAGTTATACAAGTTGGTCACATAAATATGAGGTAAATAATAAACGGCAAGAATCAATTGTGAGCGATGGTGGCCGAACGGTTTGGCGTGCGACTTACAAGACACCGAGTTCGAATCCTCTCGGCCTCGTACCTATGACTTAATAAGTTATGTGCGGATTTGCCATCGCTCAAAACGGTGAAGGAAAACATCGTGAGGAAAACGGCATGCCCGAGAACTGCAACATTTTCAAGGGCATGTGACATCTACCAACCCGCACTGGGCCAGTGTGGTAGATTATAGCCCATACTCTCTCTCTGAGAGAAGGCCAAAGTCCCAGCAGTGGGAACGTGGAAGGCTGATAATGATGAAAAAAAAAATGATGAAGAATCTATAATAAAAAAGTAAGAAAACGTCCTACCCGCACGGGGCCACGTGGTGGATTATGGCACATAATCTTTCTCTCAGAGAAAGCCACTCTTCCAGCAGTGGGAGCGGCTGATGATGATGATGATGATAGCGTCTCCACCCATGTCTCGTAGTGGATCAAATACACGTTGTCCTATTGCGCCACATCGGTTATTCCCATAGTACAAATGCCGCAATGAGTTATAATAAGCGTTGCAAGTAGAATTCCGGTTTATCGAGTCATTTGTTGTAAAATGTACGCGGTCAGCACAGCGTCGAACGCAAACCGCAACACGCGGCTGCGCCTGCTTGCCTGTTATATTATTAGTCTTATTATCTACTAGCTTCTGCCCCGCGGCTTCGCCCGCGTGGACTATTCCTCTGGAACCGTTTGTTTTCCTGGGATAAAATTACCTTAATCCTTTTTTAGAACCACACTGTGGTGTGTCAATTTTCATCACTATCACTTCATAAACAAAGAACTTCCCATACGAAGTTTCATCCCCCATTTCACCTCCTTAAGTCACCCCTATCAAAAAAATATTCAACATATTTTTTTTAAATTTTGGATGAACTATCCAAATACTTAATTTCAGAGCAGTAATTTCAGATTCAAAAGACTTTCAGGACCCCAAAGTATGAATTTCAAAAAATCCTGTCTTAGTAGGTACACCGATGCATCAAGACAAACATACCCTCTAAATTTCAAGTTTCTACGACCTGTGGTTTAGACTGTGCGGGATTTTGATTCTTATATATTTAAAGAAGATAATTATATAAACTATCGAGCATAGTGGTGCAGTGTTTGTGACGTAGTTAAGTCTTGTAAGGCCTAACCAGCATTAGCAATGTAAGCGTCCAAAAATTAGTTTCTTCATTTCTACTTGGAAAGTACGTTTGAAGTTAGCTGATTAGAAAAATGAAAACAGTTCTTTTCGTCCCTAAGTAGTTGTCTGGTAGAAATCACTCTAAGCCGTAGGACCACCCATTGTAACACTAGCCATAAAAAATATTTTTTCTAGGTGTTCCCCTCGGTTTCACTCGCGTCTTCCCTTTATCCGATAGGAACTTTTTTTCCGGGATAAAAAGTAGCCTATGTTTTAATCCAAGGTGTACGCTATCTATATTCTAAATTTCATCCAGATCAGTATAGTAGTTTTTGCGTGAAAGAGTAACAAACATCCATACATCCAGGCTTACAAACTTCACGTTTATAATATATATGAAACAATAAAGCGTTATATATTTATCTATCTACAGATAAGCAGTTAAGCAGATAGTCACCTATAAAGTTCGATAAGCACGACATCAAGTCTCATTTGCAGAAGCATTATGCATTAGAAGCACAGGTACGGTATCTATTCCCACAAGCGGATATCTCCGGTTCCTATGCTAATATTGAGCGATTAATTAACCAAAATGTTCCGTTCCATTAACCATTTGTACCGCTTTTGAATAAATAATAAGCTGTATAACATTCATAGCTATATACTTACATTTTGTCAGATAAACTTCCTTGTATTCATTTTCTTAGAGATACTTATTATTTGGCTATTTTAGAATGAACTTTGTGGTCCAAAAGACTTAAGCTGACTTTCGCTTATGCATTGTTAGCATGCTGGGTTTGGTCAAACGGTTTAAGCTCTATGACGGCCACGCTTAACTGAAAAAGGTCAAAAAAACTTGTGTTTTTTCACTCGAAACGACAAAGCACGTATTTTTTGTTAAACTGTGCTAACGAAATAGTTGACAATAATATCAGTAGAGATAATAATCAAAACCTTTACGTTCTTACAGCTGGGACATAGCTTTTCTCTTAGAGAAAGTTTGGTCTGTAATCTACCACGCTGGCCCAGTCCGGGCTGCACACGCCGCATGCCCTTAATTTTGTGGGTCTTGGACATGCCGATTTTCTCATGATGTATTTTTCTTCACCGCTTGGAACGATGACGAATTCGCAAATAACTTAGGTGATTATCCGTTATGGGATCCGAACTTAGTATCAGGGCCATGAAAGGCGCATACATTGCCGTACGAGTACATATCAGCCACCATCGCTCAGGCTCTAATGAATCATTAAAATATCAATTCAGAAGTCAAAAGTCAATTTTTATTTATTCAATAGGATACATTGTGATCACTTTAAAACGTCAAACTTAAAACTAGCTACGCCTGTTCCAACCTCCTTACGCCGGCAAAAGAACAGGCAAGAAACGCCCGGCAGGTAATTTTTTTGGCGCGATCACATTGACAATTTTATTCTTATTACTAATTGATTGAATTGGAGCAAGTTCACTAAAATCGCAAGTTTTTTTTTGTCATGTAATGGTCCGATATTTTTTAATTAGCTTTACTAATAAGATTTCTCTTGTTTGGTTGTACACATAATCATCTAATCAATCTAGCTTCACATGAATCTAAGTGTTGCTAACGGTATTTAGTTTTGTAGCGCGGGCATTGACAGGACGGCAACACTAGTTTAGTTATTGTGAACTCCCGCCCGCGCGCCCCGCGAACTCGGGATAGTAGTGAGTAGTGAGCGAACCGGACAGCCGCCGGTCGCAGGACGCTCGCGATCAATTACTTCTCTATCACTTGTATTTAGTTTAAAACACGCTCCAACCTTTGTTTATGCGAATAATAAAGTTGTTGAGTTAAAGTTTTCAATTTTGTCATCCAACTGTGCAAGTTTGTGCCAAACATCGTGCCAAAAATGCACTCTTATTTATAAACGCAATAACGTACAGCTTAATAACTAAACCAGTTATAACATAACTGTCCAAAAACTACAACGGTTGTACTGTCACAACGAAACGTAACGGCAAACCAACAATGCAGTCGGAAATTTGCATAATGTTGACAGCAAAATGATATATTCGTTTATCTCTTGTGTCCCAATGTTGGCTTAGTTATAGCTGATATGAGTTTATGAGAACATTATGAGGTCTGCTATAAATAACGAGTTATGAAATATAACTTGTAACATTTATTCGGCGGAGCGTTATGGACGTGATACTAAATCCTTATGGCACAGGGTCAATTTATATCAATCAAGTAACTCTGTGGCCCGTGGACACGATAACAGGAAAATTGTTGGACGTATATAAAAATAAATTATTATCAAAGTCATGTGCCAAATGCGTTTTGTTATAATTCTGCATGTAATAAAGAGAAGGGGCTGAAATGTGGAGTTATTGTTTATGTTGCAGTATTATTTTGTTTTACCCTAGATAGAGGGTTAGAGCTATGATATGTGTGTTTGTGTTTTTCATTTTTAATTATTTTCAGATGCGTCACACATTGTAATTTTGATGAAGTTTTTTTTATTTAGGGAAGCGTTTCCCACAAGTGTGTGAGAGAGAAGAAAGATAGATCAGAGAGAGAGAGTTAGTCCATTTTAGATATAGATCAAAGACATAGAAAGCCTCTATTTAGAACCCTTTAATAATAAGGCGGTATTATTTTAGCCCTATTTTAATACCTTTGAACTATTTCACTTAAGGAAAAGTATCAAAGGTACTGAAATAGGTATTATTTAATGAATGTAATAAGAGCAAGTTATATTTACATCCAAAAAATTAGGTGGGATTAATTATTGTTGGCCCCGGCTATCTCACCCAATCTCGCCCACAAATTATTGACGTTTAAGATGAGCCCATTTCTTAGTCGGGCGAAATTAAACTGATTCGGTTTGTTTACGAGCCAAATTAACGAAGCTACGTTCGGGTGATTTTGGCTTTAGTTCAATTTTGGTTTGGATGTTACAGAAATTCGGTAGACATTGCCTTAGTAGAAGATCCTACAGTAGAATTATTTCATTGTCGTTACAATACGAGGAATTTAATAAAATTCTCGACTCTAGTAACATAAGGCAATTTATGCCTACTGCAGGCACCAGTTCCTTGCAGAACGGGTGCTCAACAATAATACATATTTGTTATTACACTCTTACATTGTACCTTTGCAAGGAAAAATAAATATATCAAATATAAATATCAAATATTAATATAAATAAGGCGGATACCTATAGGTATGCATTTGACTCACTTTCCCTTTTTTGGTTTATTTATGCGCAAAGAATATTTCGCGGTTCTCTTTCTGCTAAGCTGACAACGGTATATTTATCACTTTTCGTTGTAAAAACGTAAAAACGCACAACCGACATTTTGACACTAGAATCGAGAATTAATTCAAAGGACCAATGTCATGGGTTCGAATCCTGCAATGAGCTTGAGCTTTCCGTGAAGGAGCACATCGTTATCAGGGTATTAGTTTGTATTTTGCTAGACGTTACGCGTTATCGGTAGATACGTAAATTACCATTGGTTTGCTTTATAGCGAATTGAAATTTCCCAATTCAAACGTGCAAACGTGTGGTTATTGCATTAAGCGCTATCTCGATATTGGTCGCTGGAAAATGGACTGTAAAAGCCTATTATCAAACATGTTGTTTCGACTACCAATGCAAAACATCAAGTTGTGGAGAAAACATATCTTTATGTAGATTACAGACAATTACTTTAATTGAAATTTTAGTGTTATTTTAACACTGGAGTTATTTCTAGTTTGTTTAATTGATATTTTGGCTGGGTTTTTTTCCTAGTCCTTGGTTCACGAATTGGGAAAATGTAATGTTCGCCAAGGGCATTTATAACTACTATGAATGAGATACAATTCAAAGAAATCTTTTTTTTTTCACGTTGGCAACACTTTTTTCAAAACAACGTGAAACAGCGGGTTGTTTCACTTCTGTTAAAGTCCCGCAAAAGAATTTTCATCAAAAACAACTTTTTAAGTGTCTCAAAAGACGAAGAGACCAAATGCTATTTCAGTCGTGGCAAAAGTTCTTTCAAGAAATGTAAGAGGTAATGAAAAAAGTAAGATAAAGGTTAAGGGAAAAGGTGTTACTGCTAGGCGTAGGTTGGTAGCATTCGGGGAGTTTATTTACATAAAATCTAATAATTATATTCAGTTAAAAAGGCTTTGTCCTGTGTGACTGATTAACTGACTGACTGATTTGACAACGTACAGCCTAGACGTAGAGACTTGAACTTTGGATGGTATGTTCACGGAGGGGTCTTCTGGGTGTCAAAAAAAAAACTTTCACGCTTGTGAAGCTGCATTATGCGACAGGTGCTTGACTGCAGACTCCTAAAATGAGGATGGCACCTAGTCAAGCAAGCACTAGAATTTCTAAATTATAAAAATAACCTACCACCAACTTATGAATTTGCAAGTTCAAGTGGCAGTGGGCTGGTCATATAAGCC
The DNA here is from genome assembly GCA_931315375.2 of Opisthograptis luteolata. Taxonomy (NCBI): domain Eukaryota; kingdom Metazoa; phylum Arthropoda; class Insecta; order Lepidoptera; family Geometridae; genus Opisthograptis; species Opisthograptis luteolata. The sequence goes on along the minus strand of OV928049.1, from coordinate 7,543,400 downwards.
GCAGAACCTTGGGAGAGGACTTGGTCCAGCAGTGGACTGAGACACGCTGATGATGATGATGATGATGAAACAGAAGCGTTTATGTCCCAGCCGTGGGAACGTAAAGGATCACATTGACGAGTAAATTGGCGATTTATTTTTATAGTGGAAACGTAATTGTATCCTCCAGCACCTCCCAGTCCACTACATTAATAACGAGAAGCTTCTTTACAAAGAGAGGAGAATATTTTAACTGAATGTACAATGTTGCTCTTCGTAGCTTTTGTAATAGATTCTATTACAGCGGAATAAAATAATGCTTTAACGTGACCGCTCGTTTCGGGAGCATTGAATATATTCTGGGCTTTAGGTATTACCTACAGCTTTTATGAACGTGGGCTAATTTAATGTAAGGACTGCTCTGTATCAAGATGACTCGTAGTACATTTGGTTGAATTGAATTCTAAACCATTTTCACCTTTGTTAGTGGGCCTATAGACTAACAGTCAGCTTTCGCAATTATGTTAGAAAAGTTGCGCCCGCGCTTTCACCCACGTCTTTCCATTATCCCGCAGGATCCGTTCAGTAGTTTTTGCGTGAAAGAGTAACAAACATCCATCCATCCATCTATACTCACAAACTTTCACGTTTATAATGTTAGTAGGATGTGTGAGTCCAATTAGAGTGCACATTTGCTTAGCTGCTGAAGTGCAAATACCACCGTAAGGGTGCAAAGAGAACTTTGCGGGAAGCTCTATGACACACGTAATAATTGACGAGAGTCAGTGAATATCTTTATACCGCTGAACGGGGGTTTCTGGAGCTAACAAACTTTCGCATCAGCAAGAAGTTTAGATAAATAAGTCAGTTTTACTTTGAAAAGTTATAGATATTCGTATCATAGAGCTATAGAAAATGCAGTATATTACAAAACATTTGCCCGTAGAAAGTGTAAGACAGAATGTGATTGATATATTTTATTAACATCTGCTTTCTACAACACAGTCTAAAAATAAAATATCCAGCACTGTGTCTTCGTAGCTTGTACCTAGAGCCAGAGTTCACTGCATAAATATCTTAAAACTTTTAGCATTTTGTCGCAGTGAAATTTTGTGACTTTTTGCATAATCTGTCACATTCGTTCTCAATGCATCTATAAGACTTACAATTTACGTAGTACTTGAGATCGTCTGTTTTTGTATTGTCTTCCCTGCTTCCCACCTTTCTCGCCATTCCTTCCCCTGTCATTGTCACAGCCTCCCGTGCGTATGAAACTTAACGACAATATTCAAAAAGTAAAGATTCTAACTGTACCTACTTCAGCAAAGATTTTAGTACAAAGAGAGATGAAGATTAAGTGAAGAAATTTAAGCATGCTTCAAGCACAATATTACGGTAGTATATTATGTTTTATGTAGTAGCGCTCGTGTCATAGCTGGTCTGATCAGTCTTATCAGATCAAGAACCACAGTCATCACTTGGATGGGTGACCGATAGTGGCTTTTTTCAACTAGCGTACTTCAGAAGGCACATTAAGGTAAAAATAATAAAAATAATAATAATGCCCGCACAATCACATACATAGCCTCCCTAACTAGGTTTCCCTGTATCTAGGGTATCAGAAACTACGAGGATCGGGGATCCACAACACCCAGACACAGAACAAATACTTGCGCTGTTTTTTTCAATGCACAAATATTTGTCCTGTAGCGGGAATCGAACCCGCGACCTCACGCTTCACAGTCGGTAATCCGCCCATTGCGCCACATCGGTCGTCAAAAAATCATAGCTCAGGACTTCAAACTTCGCTTCACTTTTCAAGGATAAACTAATTCCGATAGCTGGAGGTACCGAATAGATAACTTTAACCTTATACCTATTATAAGCAAAGTTAAGAGTGGCATCTACACAAACAAGTCTCGAAACAATTCCAAGTAACGTCCAAAAAATTATTCGGAAGGCATTTGGACTATTTCTGAGAAACGTGTTCGTGGAGGTAAAACCAAACAAATTAGAATTTTATAAATGTAATAAGATATTTATACATCCGACTGTACAGTCGGTGGTGTAAAGGACAAAATTAGCTGTCGCCTGCAAGGATGGCGGCTTTAATCAAGTCACATTTTATGTTCCGAGTGAAAATGGCGGAGACAAAAACATTGAATAATTTACTTAGTAGCGTACTTCGTGAAACGTAATCTATTTGAAATTTCGTTCACTTCCACTTTCTGTATTGTTTATTTATTCTAAATTATATTTTGTATAATATATAACTTTATATACTTATACCACGTGGTTGTAGGAATATAGACAAGCAAGGCGATAACTATCAAGCGCCTGCTCTACTAGTCATTTTGTTGATCAAGTGTTGCAGTTTGATTATTACATTATAAAAGCTTCATTTAAAAAAATATATACAATCAATTAATTACCTCAAATCGGTATGTACAATATATAATAAAAAACTACTTTTGTTGTATAATTAATTAATGTTGATAACTCTATTAAGCATGCCTTTACAATAAATGCATATATCACCCGGGGGTGTTCCAGTCAAGAGTGAACAGGTATTTACTCGGCAAGCGGTGTTATACCTTAGACCGCATCGTCGCTTTACATTGGGTGAGATCGTGGTCAAACGCTAGTCTAGTCAGTTTTGTAAAAAAATATTTGTCTTTACAAGCGAACATATACATGATACTTTATGTTTCCTGCCCATCAAGAATTTGTCCATTGTTGTACCCCTGAGCCCTTATTATTTGGCATTACCGCGTGAAATTGATTCCCCACAATTTAGAGATCTAATTATATATTCCCCTCTCGTTAGCAACCCGTTGTATCGATGTGGAACAAGGCTAGCGCCCTAGGCAAACTCAGATAGTTTTAGTGACCTAGTTCAAATCTAGCTTTACAAATAAAAGTACCCATAGAATTATATGTCTTATAATTCTATGAAAGTACCTATATAAATTTGTTATGTAGATAATAATTGTTTACAAGCCACGACTAAAAAACGAGTATCGTTTGTTTCTAAATCTGTTCTCCTTCACTGAAAGCTCTAGCTTCGAACCCACGATCCATGGGTCGCGTAAGGTGGCGTCATCATCGCTTCATTACACATCAGATATACGCTATCTTTGTTCTAAGGAGCTTGATCTAAATTCTTCCCAACTAATGAAGTACTCAGCACATTTTACCTCACCAAATTGTCGTGGTGTTCAAGTTTACTTCACAGCAAGTAAAGCAAAACTAGTGAGTCATTGAAATACTTCTGAAACCGAATCGTTTCCTCTAGAGAGTCTAGAGTAGGTGCTTCGTGGTTCTCGCCAGACTATTGTCCCAATTTAAAGTGAGGTGACACCCGTAAGTTATGTGAGCAGCGGGAGCTTTAGGTCTAAATTAGAAGCGGATGGTCCAAAACAGTGTAATTCAGTTGTAAAGTGCTTAGTGGCAACTACCCACGAGTAATATACGTAAGTGAGTTTATTTTTAGACTCCACAGGCAGTGTCATAGTAATTTCTGTGACATGTCAAACGCCACCTACAAATTTTGCGTTCAAAAGAAGCATTCGTTTTCACTTGAAATACTCTCTTAGCATTTATCTGAAAGATAAAAGAATATCGGCCTCAAAAAATTTCAATACATTATTTATTGGCATTGCGATTATTTCACGCTCCCTTACAATGAAATTTGTTTACCATGTAAGTGCAAGATTTTGAAAAAGTCAACAATATCATCATAAAGCCGTTTGTTTCCATAGAAAACTCCAAACAAATCTTATAGTGCGGTGAAGGCCAAACGGTAAGGTGTGCCTCTTCGCGAATTCGCCATCTCTCAAAACTGTGTAGAGAACCTTGTGAAGAAACTGACTTGTCTGAAAATCACACCATTTAAGAGCATGCGACATCTACCAAACCGCACTGGGCTAGCGTGGATTATGACCCATACTCTCCTCTCTCTGTGCTTGTGTCCATGCAGTAAGAAAGCAATAGGTCGATGATGATACCATATACCCGTAATCTAAACAAAAAACATGGTACACCTGTAAAACTGAGGCCTTCTTTCCTAACCCTATCATAGAGTTTTCCTCTCCACACACAAGTGGCACTCTCCGTACTTCCGGAACAAATTAATATTCCGGTTTCGTACCCCGGCGGAATAAATAAAACATACCAATGAGGGTTTTCACGCCAATGTTGTGGATCAACCAACCCGCAAATTGAATATTTGTAAACAAACTAAATCATTACACGAATTATGAACTTAGAGCGGTTTTTGTTTACTTCTAATAACATTTAGACATAAAGGGTAAACAATTTGTCGCATGTATTATCATTATTAACTTTTGAAGCGTATTGGTTTTGTTTGTAATCACTTTGGACCAGTTAGACCCCCGGTTACACCCGCGGTTTTCTTGTCATCCTGGAAAAGCTAAAAAAAAATCAGGATAAATAGTAATGTTCTGTCTGGACCTAAAGTAACGTACCTATATAAAGTTCTAAAGTTTATGAAAATCAAACAATCATTCACATTTATTAAAAAGTAGGTACTCTTTAGGGATGTGCACGTTTGAAACTAAAAATGGGATATAACAAAAATATACCTTCTATCTAGAACCCTTATTGAAAAACCTTGTCAAACAACCTCTTGAAAACGACGCTTGTTTCTATTTCCTCGAGCCCTGATTCTCACATATCTCGACGACTATTTCTACCCTCCGCTCATCCCTTGCGGCGGACGTCCTAAGGGATGAAATATGAATCCCCGTCGGACGTGCTTCCCCGAATCACCCCGAATATTGGGTCTCAGCAGACTGCCTACATATCATGTGCATTATTTATGTGAGACCGCAGTGACACTCTAGCAAGAGTTCGCGGTTGAAACTCACGCTTTGAACAACTATGTTTACCTTTACCTCTGACCTGATAATAAGTGTCTCTTTTGCTGATTACAGTTCAGTCATCATAATCATCAGCCGGAAGCAGTTCACTGCTGAACATACGCCTCCCCCTTTGACCGCCCCCATGGATGGAAATTAGCCATGTGCAACCATCGGCTTCCAGCGACTCTAAGAATGATAACAGTTCAGTGCTACCTAGAATTAACGCTCGTTTCAAAGCTGGTCCGGTCGGTCAAAACATTCAGCACGGCCATGACTGAAAGGGGGGACGGTTTAGTAGCATTTTAACTAATTGACGTCAGGTCCCGGTTGTATCAGTCGTAAAGCCACGTCGAAGGCCATCCAGCGGTTTGACAATTGAGTTAGCCACTAAATCATACAAAAGAAGAACTGCAAAACACAATTCAGGAGCTCAAGGACTTTTGGCAGTTTCAACGAATTCAAAAACAAAAGTAACTCTTAGTAAGACGTACGTCTTAAAATAAAGATATGACTACTGAAAATCCCCTATGTATTAATCAACACTGTCAATAACCTGATAATGATATTTTTACCAATATAAAACATTGTGTCAAGTAAGAACATAAAAATAACCTCGTTGAACTTAATTTATTAAAGAAGGTTAACAAGCCCTTAAAGAATTATTAAAACGATGTTACTCGTATTTCACGACGGGCGATATTTCAATAAACGTCTCGAGAAAATCCTCGCCGGATATATTTCATCGCTTGGATAACTTCTTTTTTAATGTCCGCCATTTTAAATCATATCCGGCGAAAATTTTCCGATTATTCTATTATTAAAAAACTTGCGAGTTTTATGAAGGCCCATAATAAAAGAGTAGGTTTTAGGAATCCCTTTAATATGACTAAGTAAAGAATAACGATAAAAAGTGGCCCCATTTATAACGAAAAGATTCTGAAAGTAATATTACTAAAATAAAAGTGTTTTAAAATGTAACTATAAATCTATTCATTCCATCTAATCACGCTGTAGATTTATTTTTATTATAAGCCTTTAATGGCAAGTTACCGACTGATTTTTAATTCTTTGAAGAAATTGTTATAACTTAGTTTATTTGCATAGTAGCAAATAAGCCGACATGTTTCAGTAATTTATGAATTATACAATAAAATATTTTTACAAAATATAAAGCAATTTTAATTGTGCTTCTCTAAATAAGAAAAGATTAATTGTCAACACAAAATCGCATTTATAAAGGTTGAATTTGGCGCGCTCAGCCACATTTTGGGCCGTTATTATCTGGGCGAATAAAAAAATAAATAAACCGTATTTTTTGTAATAAGCTTCAAGAAAACCAAAACAAGAATCATTAATTAATTCAGTTAGAGATGCGCCGACGTTATGATCAATGATCAATAGGCATATGAAATGTGACACATCATTTCTTTCACCGAGTACTACTTATGTGGCACGTACAAAATGAATTCCTTTCAGATAGAAAGGCTTTTGTTCGTAGCATGATCAAAAGGCAACAGGGAAATCCGAATTTTCTTATTATTCAAAAGAAAAATCAAATAGAGCTCTAACAACAATTTATTAGATACCCTCTGGGATGTGAAGATTTTTATCAGTGGGTCGCTACTTGCACATCGCTTTGTCCTTCAGTGTTATTTTTGCCTTTGACAAATCACAAAAAATACAGTCCGCCTGAGATATTATGTGAAAATGTTTGAATCGGTTCCCCTTTGACATATTAATGTTATTTACTAATCTAAAAGGTTATTGAGTGGTGACCACGAACTAGAAGACGTTTTGTAAGTAGGCCTCCACTAGGTTGACCGACGATATTGTAAGTCGCAGGGAACTGATAGATACAAATGGCTAATAGGCGTTCAATCAGTGCGTCCTACCTGTCATGACATACGGAGCCGAGACGTGGACACTCACGGTACGTCTAGTCCATAAATTTAAAGTCGCTCAGCGGGCTATGGAAAGGGCTATGCTCGGAGTTTCTCTTAAGGATCGAATCAGGAATGAAGTGATCCGACAGAGAACGAAGGTAACCGACATAGCCTATAGGATCAGCAAGCTGAAGTGGCAATGGGCTGGACATATTAGCCGAAGAACCGATAATCGTTGGGGCAAACGTGTTCTTGAGTGGAGACCGCGGCTCGGCAAACGTAGTGTAGGACGCCCTCCGGCTAGGTGGAGCGACGACATACGCAAAATGGCTGGCAGCGGTTGGATGAGAGAAGCCGAAGATCGGGCTCGATGGCGTACTTTGGGAGAGGCCTATGTCCAGCAGTGGACTGAAACAGGCTGATTATGATGATGATGATGATGAATAGGCGTTCATTGTGGCGTTCAAAGGGGGGGGGGGGGATTTTGCGTGTATGTATAACATGCCTACCACAAAAAAAAAATGCAAAACTAGAGGTCTTTTAGCATAAGTGATTGCCACATATTCTCCCTGGTTCGACTCTGCAAGCTGCCCACAGCGGAGGAGCTCAAATGTTGAAATATTATTTCAACGGCCGGGAAGATGTTCGGGCCAAAATACAAGCACCCGAAGCGTCAATCAACGTCAACGTCAAATGTCAAACCTGCTGTCATCTTCTCTCATTCGCTCCAAAAATATGTCAATTATCATTAACATTATATACTTGTCCCACGCACCGCCATTGCAATCTTCTATTACTCTGTAATTTTGTCTAAATCGAAATATAATTGTCGATCATAGAAGGCATTTCATTTGGACCGCACGCCAGCTAAAGGCGCAAACATGGTGGCCCATGAGGGGAATAAATCCGCAAACTGAGGGAATTACACGACGAGCATCAACGGCTTCGCCCAAAGATAAGTGTCCTTCCTTCACTCACAAATCTCATCCAAATATCCAAAATACCCATCCAATCCTATCTAACTATTCAAAATACTAATCTATTTGTGCAAATCAAAGTAGTTTCGTGCATCAATTGCCGAAAAACTCCTAAAAAATTGCATCATCTTTTTTTTTCACGGCAACCCACATTTAAAATAAAATATCACCAAATTTGCTCTAATTCTATTAAATATTGGTTTATTCTTGCCTCTAAAGTATATTTTCACTAGTACGAGCTATAAAACATTTGTGCCCACAACTTAGGTCCCACTTTAGGCCTTCAGCTAGGTACAAAATTCGATTTTCATTTCAACATTTTTTTTTTCTTGCAGCTCGTCGTATTTAGTTGCATAACCGTTCATTACCATATATTTAGCGTAGTTGCCGACTATTTCAGGGCGTACCTACCATCGCCACGCACGCTACCGTACGAACGGTATCAGTCCGGGCACGCACCGGTTTTGTCGGGACGGCTGATCTACCGGCTGGCTCATCGTGAGCGACCAGCTGCTAAGTACCAGGACCACCAGGTGACACAGAATAGAGGGAAGTGAGCCAAATCATTTTTATTTTATTTTTTTTTGTTCATATTGCAACTTTAAAGTTGATAGTGCCTCGTCTTAAAATATATTTTGGTTACAATGTCTGAAGCTAGGCAACGATACAAGGAATTATTAACAAAAAGAGCGTCCGCCAAAGGACAGATAACTAAATTTAAGAATTATTTATCTAGTATTTGTAAAGAAGAGGAATTAGACAATATTCAATTAACCGAGCTAACCTTAAGGCTTGCAAAGTTTGAGGCACTGTCCGTTAGGGTTGATGACTTGCAAAGTGAAATAGAGGTTTTGAGTCCTGAAAATGTAGCGGCTGAAGTGGATGAGCGCGATAATATTGAACGTGAAATCATAATAAACCTAGCCACTGCCAAAACTTTAGCCGAAAGGTTTTCTAAGAAAAATGAATGCGAACAGAGACGAAACTCTGCTCACAACTCTTCATGCTGTGTGGATGATGCCAATCATCATCATGAGGTGGGTTTGAAACTTCCACAGATTCAGATAGCAAAGTTTGGAGGTGAATATTTCCGTTGGTTGGAGTTTCGAGATACATTTGAAAATTTAATTCATAAAAACGAGCGTATGTCTGATATTAATAAATTTCATTATTTAACGTCATATTTACAAGGTGATGCAGCCAGAATAATTTCAAACCTAGAAGTTACTACTAAAAATTATGCAGAAGCGTGGCAGCTGCTCTGCAACCGGTATGATAACAAAAGGATACTGATAAATCATCATCTTAACTCGTTATTTAATATTAAGCAACTTCCACGTGAGTCGGAGCGATCTTTGAGGTTTTTGGTTGATCATGTTACCAAAAATTTGCGTGCTTTGACCAGCCTGGGACAACCAACAGATAAATGGGACGTACTCATTATATTTATGCTTTCCTCTAAATTGGACAGCCACACTTTATTGAAATGGGAGGAGTTCCGTAGCAACATTCCAGGTGATGCTCCTACATTAGAACAATTCTTCAGGTTTATTACAGACCGCGCTAATGTATTGGAGTCTTTAGGTCATAACCATAAGTCGGACACTAGCAATACATCAAGAGCTACACTGCCGCCACCACGGTCTGCCCCCATCAATAATGTCAATCATAGGCCGGCCCAGAAAAACTTTACAAAATCTTTTGCAAGCACCAGTAATAATAATAAAAAAAATAGTAAACGGCCTAACTTGTTTCTATGTGTGATATGTAATGAGAATCATAGAATTTATGACTGTCCAACATTCAAGGCTAAGGGTATTGATGAAAGACTGATGGATGTGTCGAAGTTCAAGCTGTGCATGAACTGTCTTAGGCAGGGTCATCCAGAAGGTGAGTGTCGCATGGGGCCGTGCCGAGAGCGTGACTGCAATGAGCGGCACAATACATTGCTACATCGTCCACCGTCATCATCAAGCCACCTCACCGCAGTCGATGATGAGGATGAGGTAATTGTTAACTATTCTAAACAAAATGCAAAACAGGTATTATTATCTACCGCTATGATTGAGGTATCGAATCCAGTTGATCAGCGAAAGGTCAAAGTTCGAGCCTTGTTAGATTCTGGGAGTCAATCATCGTTCATAACTGAGTCTCTCAAGTCTAGATTATCTTTAAAATCTCACCCCATTGACTCTCTAAATGTCATTGGGATAGGAAACACAGCTACTAGCAAAATCACGGAAAGCTGCAATGTACAAATGCAATCAATGAACAGTAGGTACAATGTTACTTTTTCATGTTTGGTGTTAAAGGAACTGACGGGACGATTGCCAAAGGCCCCCGTCGATATCAGCTCGCTAAAACTGCCTGATAATATTCAGCTCGCCGATCCTATGTTCTATCAGCCAGCCCCTATAGACGTGTTGATAGGTGCTGACCTATTTTGGGATATATTAGGCAATGAAGAATTTACGTTAGGAATCAATAATCCTAAACTGCGAAACTCTCAATTAGGATGGATAATATCCGGCCCTATCCAATCGGTGACATCACACAAAAGGATTCACTGTAACCATGCTTCAATTTCTAAAACTGATGATGAAAATATCGAAAAAATACTTGAAAAATTCTGGGACTTAGAAGATGTGCCTGGAAAAACTACTATGAGTGAAGGTCAAAATGAGTGCGAAAATCATTTCCTCACTCACACTACTAGAGATAGCACAGGTCGCTTTTGTGTAAGGCTGCCTCTTAGGGAATCACCACAATGTTTAGGAGATTCTTTTAATTTAGCTAAAAAGCGCTTTATCAATTTAGAAAAGCGCTTCAAGCGTAATCCAACTCTGAAATTAGAATATACTAAGTTCATCAACGAGTATGCGGAACTAGGTCATTTGTCATTATCTAAGGTTGACTTTCATCATGGTGCCAGCCCATGCTACTATCTGTGCCATCATGCAGTTCTAAAACAAGAGAGCGAGTCTACTAAGCTCCGCGTAGTATTCGACGGGTCGGCCCCGACCACTTCTGGGCATGCGTTGAACGACATTTTGATGGTGGGCCCAACGGTTCAGGACTCCCTTTTCTCCATTTTGATACGGGCTAGGCAGCACAAGTACCTACTCACTGGCGACATCGAAAAAATGTATCGCCAAGTGCAAGTAGACGATGACGATAGACACTTGCAGTTAATTCTTTGGAGGGAAGAAGACTCCAACCCTATACAGACCTTAGTTCTCAACACCTTGACCTACGGTACCGCGAGCGCTAGCTACCTTAGTACGCGCTGCCTTTCGCAGCTAGGCGAAGAGCAAAATGATGAACACATCAAAACCATCATTCAGCAAGACTTCTACGTTGATGATCTGATAACCGGGGCCGATGATTTACAAAAATTGATATATATTCAAAAATCCGTGTCAAATGCACTAAGCTCAGGTTGTTTTAAGCTCAGAAAATACAAAACTAACTGTCCAGTAATTTTTGATCATATTGACACAAATGAACAAGATAGTTTGACTATTAGTGAGTCGTCAAGTACTCTCGGGCTCGGCTGGGTACCCTCCAGTGATACCCTACATTTTCCTATTAAGGGGTTTTCACACGACACTGATGAAACCATAACAAAAAGATTTATCATGTCCAACGCGTTCAAAATATTTGATCCTTTAGGTATTTTAAGTCCTGTCGTTGTACAACCGAAAATTATGATTCAAAGGCTCTGGAAACTCAAGTTAGATTGGGACCAGCCCGTCCCTCAGGAAATAAAAAATGATTGGATCAAGTTTGCTGGTAATATAAAATGCTTGTCCGGTTTTAAGATACCACGTCTGGTACTGGGTGAATCTCCTAAATTCGTTGAATTTCATTCATTTAGTGATGCTTCGAATTCAGCGCTGGGGGCATGCGTTTATGTCAAAACGATTGGGCCTAATGATGATGTCACCGTCAGGTTACTATGTGCAAAGTCTAAGGTAACCCCCCTGAAGGCTACTACCATGCCACGTTTAGAATTATGCGCAGCTCTCATCGCAGCTAAGCTTACCAATTCCGTTGTAGATTCACTCAGGTATCGGCCGGGAAGAATAATACATTGGTGCGATTCAAGCGTGGTACTGGGATGGATTAAGGGTGACCAGTCGAAATTAAAGGTATTCCTGCCGACCTAATCAGCCGGGGAGTGGATGCCAAACGTTTCATTTCCATGACCCTGTGGTGGTCCGGCCCTAGCTTTTTAATCAAACATGAATCGGAATGGCCAATCTTAAATGCAAGTAAATCGGAAATCTTGCCAGAATTAAAGATACATTCTGTAATAGTAACTCAACCAATTGTTGATATTGATAATTATTCATCTTTAAATAAATTGCAAAGATCATTTGCTTATGTGCAAAGATTCATATACAATGTAAGACACACACACAATAGGCGCGTAGGCACGTTGTCTGTTGACGAGTTACGCTAGGCACTGCATTCTCTATGCGTTATCGCTCAGAAGCAGTCGTTCCCTATTGAACACGAGTTGCTTACAAAAGGTAAAAATTTGAGTAGTAAAAGTAAAATATTAGCTTTATCGCCATTTTTAGACGAAGGCAGGTTAATTCGTGTTGGTGGACGGCTCGATGCTTCAGAAAAGAAGCATCCAATTCTACTTCATGCTTCACATAAACTAACTAAATTATATTTCGAACGAGTGCACACAGATAACATGCACGCTGGCCCTCAGCTGTTATTAGCAACTGTTAGAGAAACAGTGTGGCCAGTCAATGGGAGGTATCTGGCAAGACGCACTGTCAATAACTGCGTGCGATGTAGGCGCTTACGAGGCAGAACGTTACAACCTAAAATGGGGAATTTGCCTCCACAGCGCGTGAATCCAGACTACCCCTTCTTATCTGTTGGTTTGGACTTCGCTGGTCCATTTTACATTATAAACCGAAAAGGTCGTGGAAGTCGTGTGATAAAATGTTATTTATGCTTGTTTGTTTGTCTGCGTTTCAAATGTATTCATCTCGAGGCTGTTAGTGATCTGTCGAAAGATGCCTTTATAATGACTCTCAAGCGCTTCATAGCGCGACGCGGCAAACCGATGGAAATATTTTCTGATAATGGTGGCGCTTTCGTGGCTTCGGCGAAAGAAATAACAGCATTCATACAACAAACCCATGAACCTATCTCTCATTTTGCAAGTCAAGAATCAATAAAATTTTCGTTTATTCCGGCTTACTCTCCTCATTTCGGTGGCATTTGGGAAGCTGGCGTAAAATCAGCAAAGAAATTATTGCGATCGGTAGCGTGCAATGGGCAAGGCCCTAATCTCACTTTTGAAGAAATCACTACTTTATTTGCACAAATTGAGTCTATTTTGAATAGCCGCCCATTGTGCCCCCTCTCGTCCTGTCCCAACGATCTCCTACCCCTCTCTCCAGGACATATGTGCGACATTCAAGGTCGTAGAATATGAAACAAGTTTTTCTGCATAATTTTTCCATTTCTAGGAAAAAGATCTACTGTCATAATATCTACTCTTTGTTAGAACTAGCACGAAACTTTATCTTGGACCAGTGGTAGTATGGAAAAACTTTTTTAATGAAATTACCCTGCCTTTATCCGTCACAATGTCGGGGTGGTGGTTGTTTGGTATTCCGCCACTTAACTAACCATTCCGAGAGGCCTTTGTCCAGCAGCAGATTGATAGGCTGATGATGATGATGATGAAGAAAGCATAGCCACTCCTTTGAATACTACCAAGTGGATATGGATACGTATATTATAAAGAAGAGATAAAAAGGTGTTAAAGTCCTTACAATATTTTTAAAACACTTTTACTAACTTCACTAATAGTAAATAACTAATTAACTAACAAAAAAAAATTGTCTTTCAGCCACGGCATTTGCATCAAACGAACTATCACTTCACTTCGCTGCTTATCTAAATCAAACGCGATCGTAGATGTAAGTAAAAACAAGCATGGAGATTGGATAAATGAAATGAATTTTTTTTTCTATTGTAATGCTTTCACCATGTGTCGCTAACGCCATCTATTGGATTTATAAGAACCTTTTTTTAATTGCCTACCAGAAAACCTCCTATTCTAGTTAAAATTATACGTACCAGAACAGTACGGACCAATAACGAGACCAAAGAGAATTTAATGACTACGTTGAGGCGAGACGTCAATCTGTGACGTCACTACCCACCGCTTGCTACAGATTCATGACGCAATGAACTGGAAGCAAGATAAAACTCGACTTCCGCAGAGATGCCAGATTACTACGCTTGTGTGAACGGCAGCTGGTCTTTGTGAAATCAACGGTGGGGGTTCCGTACTTATTCAACGAACGGTAAAGGTAAAAGATGGGTTATAATTTTATGATCCTTTATCCTACTTTATTCCTTCCAGTTAACAGTGAGCACGTTTTTATAAAATTATTAACGTGGACGTGTCAGATGTTTTTAAAAATTCATGTACTTTATTACCAAAATACAACCTGCGTTGCAACGTAAGTTACATTCAGTACAGAAGGTTATCCACACCTTTGGGCCATCACTTAGGCGACATTTTATGCTGTTTTTTACTGCTTACAGGGCGTTTGACCGCAAGTCACCTGATTAAAGTTACGATGTGGTCGGTCGTGTGAGTGGGCTTTAGGCTCACACAGTAAATTCTGATTAATTAGTGATCCACCTAACTCTTTTCTTCTGCAGCTCCAATATGAGAGACTGGGAAGATCTTTATAAGGCATTGAGGCCTAGTTCATGGCATAAGCACCTTATTAGAGTCTCACCAGCCCGGGCTGAACGCTTGTAACAGAAAGTTGCCAAAGCATTTGGGTCAACGCGTTTTACGCGCGCATGTTTCATGATCGCAACACGTTTTCACATATGCGAGCAAACTGCCCGGTGGCTTCGCCCTCGGGACGGTTGCCAATTTTCCATACAAAATGAATAGGTAGTATGTTAAAAAATCACAATTTGTGAGCAACTTAATTTCGTCTTTTTTTTCTTACAGGGTAGCGTTTGATCACAAGTCACCTGATGTTAAGTGACGATGTGGTCGAAGACGTCGTCACGCTACACCTGGATTGGGAACTGGCTCTCAAGTGAGGTTGCTGACACACACCGATAGGTGCTTGGTGACAGATTTTTAATTTGAGAGTGGTAGTTAGCCAGGCGAGTACGTTTCATCCATCACGATGTTTCCTTTCACCGAAAACTCAAGCTCATTGTAGGATTCGAATTCACGTCCTACGGATCGCAAGCCGACGTCACTACCACTGAGCCATCATCGCTTTAAACTAGAGGCAGCAAGGAAAATGCGCATCCAAAACTTCAGGTTCGCAAGTCTTGATCAGTCAGCTAGTCAGTGGTACGAAATATAGGTGTGTATGTAGCATTTTTGTAGCGTATCTAAAATTCTACAGAGCTACGACGAACTGACTAATATAGAAAAAAAATGCTTTTAGGCATATAATATAAATGCTAACTAATCGCTAGCTTATATCTGTTTACAGTTGGCTTCACCGATATTCTGTTGGTCAGCTCTTATCTCTGACATAACAGATTGAACCTTCGCTATTGGCTCGTTGGAAACCGATATTACCGCCAAAACATTTTATGAAATGTGTAATTTGTGGCGTGTTTTAAAAAGACATTTATGACGTCGTTACGCCTATAAACGTCCATACAATCACATATATATTACTGAACCCCGAGAATTCCTAATGTCAGGTGTGTCAGAACTGTCAGAAGCCACGTGCATCGGGAATCCAAAACACCCAGATACGAACAGGTAACAATTACTTGTTTATTTATTTCAATGCACGAATATTTGTCCTAAATATTTGTTGTGTGTATTTGTTGTTTATCCCTCTGTGGTCTACTTATTATGCACGAGCGCGGTTTTTAGAGCAGAGCTCCATTTTTTTGTTATACCATATTACCACTATCCTTGAACACATGGAAAACAACTGGCGTCCAATACAAATAAGAGCCAGGGCTTGTTAATCAAACGAATCTCCTTTACCGCTTCATAGAACACCTGATCGTACGTCTCTCCGTTGCCAAATGATCGCTTCTCCGATGAATTGTGTTACCAAACTTTTGTATCTCATCTGCCGAATAGCGCCTAACAACTTATGTGTTCTGGCAGTTGTGTAAGCAGACAATTTATTGGATGTGCGATGTATTTATTTGCAAGTTACTGGCCTGAGACAAAATAAGGCAATGCTCTTTTGTTGTTGTAGGCAAATAAGTTTATTGCTATGGAATTGAGTTACGAGAATAAAATATGATCAATGAAAATGTTATTCACAATGGCATAAGGATTTCCTTCCCATTTTAGATTGGTATTGTATTATGGTTGATGGAAATTTCCTTTTTACATTATTAATTTAATTTAATTGTAGTACAGAGCTTAAATAAATGTAGCAGAGCAGGTGCATTGCCACGCAGGATTTTGAACCAATAAAAATCAAAATTCTAGGTGGCACTGAACTGAAATTGGCAAGCAAGCGTAACGCTTACCATGAAGCGAGTGAAAAGCTCGCTTCATCCCAAAGTTACATAAAAAAAATTATTAACCCATGTTGAAAATTCTACTCCATATCCAAAAGCACATATTCATGGCAAACAAATTATCGTATAAAAAAAAGCTCCACAGAAAACAATGGTTCAATTTAAAACGTGCAATTTAAGTTGGGCGAAGATCAATCAGCGGAATATTTTTCATGAAACCGAAAAACGTTTAATATTTTTTCCAATAAAAAAATAAACGCAAAATCGCGAAGGGAACACACCAATTGCGTTTGTATGCCGGAAATTGAATTTTTGTTAAACATTCACGGTACTTTTGATGTTCTATTAATAAAATTTAATGTGGTTTTAGAGTTTGAAAAGACGTCCACTCTTCGTTTTACTGAAAGCATGAAAAATTTACAAAAAAAAACGTTAACCATCCCTACTTCCCTACTAATCCCTACTTTAATATTATAAATGCGAAAGTAATAACTCTGTTGGTCTGTTTGTCTCGCTTTCACGCCTAAACTACTGAACCGATTTAAATGAAATTGGGTACGGAGATAGTTTGAACCCTGAGGAAGGCCATAGGATACTTTTTATCGCGATAAACTGTAACCCACGCGGATGAAACCACGGGGAACAGCTAGTAATACTATATAGGGCAGGTTCGATATTGAATACATTATTTAGAAAAAGGCGCAGGGCATTTATTTTTATAGCCACCACACACCGGTATACCCACTTGCCCAAATGCTTGAAGCTCGACAAAGACATCATTTTGACCCGAACGTTGAGTGAAAATTTATATGAGTAGAGGTCAGCTAGCCATATAGTAGGCCTAGTTGGGCCCAAACGGGCCAGTCACTCTGTTTTGGTTGATGAACGACGCGTCCGGAACACGCCGCTATGACTGATGGCCTGGAGTTCTTGTACGCATTCACTAAACGAACTTTTTACTTGATTTCGTCGTCATTTGTTTGTTGGTATGCTCGTGACTTGTGAAGTTGGCGCAGACTGAATGATGATGTTTTTAAACACCTAAATAAGCCTTTGATGTATTCATTTTTAACTAAAACTGCTTCGTGGTTTTTACCAGCGTGGATTACAGTTCATCGCAATAAACAGTATTGTATATCTTTTGCTTTCCCAGGCCGCATACAAAAAATAACATAGAAAAAACCACTTTAAACTTTTTTTTAAATAGACAATAGACAATATTTTTATTTGTAGCAAAAAACGACAACATCTGAAAAAATAACACATAAACTTACGTCAACAGAACATAAAAAAAATACCAACGAACATCATTGCATTTTATTTATATGTATTAATTTAGTTGTAGTAATAGGGAATATGCATCGATTTTTATTTGTTTAATCCACTTATTACTTCGTTATAACATAGTAAAAAATATAAATCCTGTTAAAATCGTTCAAATGAATTTTTAAAATAATATTTAAAGTACCGATTAAATTTGACCTGTTTGAACGCCCTTATTTTTCGCGCGCTTTTGATGACGTCACATCACTCGTCCAGTACTGTTTTCTCTATGTAATGACAGGTAATATTTAAGAATTTTTAGTTTATATCGCTTTTTCGACAATGGAAAAGGCTAAAAAACCATTTTATGGACATTGTCTTGTACCAGACTGCCAAAACACTTTAATAAGTACACCGGATAAAGTGTTTTTTTTCTATTCCAAGTGATATGAAAATACGTAACTGTGTAAGGTTATGAGAAGAGATGAAGTGTCTCCATCATCGTATTTACTTTGTTGTGAAGATCATTTTAATGTTAGTGTATTGTATTTCGATAGTTAACATGGTGTGAATTGGTCAAAGTTAACTTTTGCAGACATAAATATTTTGATTATCAAGTGGAAGAAACTAACTCTGTTTACACCAAGTTTATACCAGCCTGACCTTTATCATTCCTGTCTTTTCTCCGGAGATTTATTTTAGATTGAGAAAGATACCTATCTTATATAATATACAATACAACATCATGAGACAACAAGAGGGAAAAGTTATGCTTCGGTTAAAGCAAGGTGTTGTAGCTCATATGTGAAGCATATTATGTTTCAGTGCCAAAAACAAAAAATGCCACCACCACAAGAGAGAATGTGTGCGATTGAAAGACAAAAAATATCGTTATTATATAAAGCTCTCACTGAGTTTGCTGTCAGAAGTACAAATACTTTACTTCACAAACAAGTTACTATGAAGCCGGGAACAGTACTTTTCATATTGAAGGCTGTGATGATTATTAAGCAAGGCCCAGTATATCTCACATGGATGTCTCCGAGATGAAGAAGATTGAAGCCTCTAGTAATACAGACCAAGTACACTGTGATGAAGCTGTGCAAGTAAATATTAGATCAAAGTACAAAAGTAAAGATGTGTATGTTAATTTAACTATTGAAAAGAAAAATGTACCTCTATTTCAATAATGTAGGTAATAATGTTAGTCTGTGGTTTGACAAATATGCAGGATGTTTTAATAAAAAAATAAAATAATTATTCCTCAGTTTTATTTTTAGGTATGCATATTCAGTTAATAATTAAAGAAACTTGAATAACAAAATACAGATACAAATGAAACCTTAAAAATTAAAATCAAACTATGTTACCTACTGTTACATATAAAATATAACTCAGCGGACGAAAAATCTGGATTTTATGCAAAATATGCGGTCATCATAAAAGCATCTATTTTTGGCAAATTGTCCGATCGTGCTTTGACAAAACCACTTTCAGTCATTGTTCTTGATGTTTAGTACTGTCACTATATACCAAAACTGCACTAGGCAATCGAAAACACTACAGAAATCAATTTTTAAGTAAATTTTCTTCATATCAGTATGAATATCGAAGCCAGACTGCGCCATGTGACGTCATTTTCGAATCGACCAATGATGAAGCGATTCGCAAATTTGAAAGTAGCACGCTTATTTTGCACTTTTTGATTAAATTTTTAAGGTATTAATTATCAATTAAATAAGAAAATAATGGTTTAGGTGTAATGTCAAGACCATAAAGTATCATGGAAAAAAAAATCAAGTAAATCTAAATCACATGCATATTCCTATTGCGGATAATATAGATATATATGATCATACATATCTATATTATCCGCAATTACTACTATTTTGACATAAACATAGCTCTTGGTGTGACGTCGCGAAAAATTAAGATAAAAATACACTGAAGAAAATTAAGCAAGTTATAGAAATTTATTTGTCATCAAAATGAAAGGTGAAAAACTTGATACCAAAATAAAAAATTTTTTTTTTTTTTTTTTTTTATTAGCGATAGGTAAGCATTTGACCCCAGTCTCACCTGATGGTAAGTGATGACGAGGTCGATGATGGAGCATGCTTACCTAGAAGATACCTATTCACTCTTGACTTGAAGGCTCCCAAATTATACTTATCGGGAAACAAGGACGCCGGTAAAGTGTTCCACTCCTTCGCCGTTCGCATTATAAATGTGGAAGCGAAACGTTTTGTGCGGATTGGAGGAATTTCAACCATGTACGGATGGCGTGTTTCCGTGCGTCTTGTCGTCCGATGGTGGAATGGGGATGGTGGGATGAGGTTGTGAAGTTCCATCGCACACTCTCCGAAATGTAGTCTATAAAAGACAGATAGGCTGGCAACTTTACGGCGGTGATCAAGGCTCTGAAGCCTTGCCTTAACCAGCCTATCATCCCCAATGAGTCTTTTTGCCCTACTATCTATGGAGTCCAAGGCTTCGAGCTGATACTTAGCTGAGCCGTCCCAGAGATGGCCGCAGTATTCCACACAAGATCGGACCTGAGCCTGGTATAAGTTCAACAGCTGTCCCGGTGTGAAATACCGCCTAACCTTCCCTAGGACTCCCAACTTTTTTGCAGCTAATTTAGCCTTGGACTCAATGTAGGACCCAAAATTAAGGGTGGATGACAATGTAACTCCCAGTAAGTCAAGGTGGTCTGTTACGGGCACTACGACATTTCGGAAAGTAGGAGCCAAATGGAATTGGCTCCGTTTAGCGGTGAAAAGACACGCTTGAGTCTTTGAGGCGTTAAACTTGACCAGATTGGCATCACCCCAATCGGAGACTGCCTGCAAGGCCAAGTTTAAGCGGTCCACCATGGCCTCTCTGTGAGATTGGATTTGTGCTCCGCCGGCACGTGCATCAGATACGTATCTCTCTACAACCGTGCTGTCGTCTGCGTACCCAAAGATACCGGGTTTCAGCAGATCGTTAATATGCAGCAAGAAAAGTGTTGCAGAGAGAACAGACCCCTGAGGTACCCCGGCATTAATCGCCAATTGATCAGACGAGCAGCCATCAAGAACCACTCGTATTGATCTTTCCCTCAGAAAGTCAGATATCCATACACAAAGACCGGCAGGCAGGCCGTACGATGAAAGCTTGCCAATAAGGCTATCGTGCCAAACCCTGTCGAAGGCTTTTGAGACATCCAGAGAAACAGCTAGTGCTTCTCCGTACTTCTCAATGGCCTCGCTCCAGATGTGGATGGCATACGCAAGAAGATCCCCAGTAGACCGGTTTCGGCGAAATCCGTATTGCCGGTCACTGAGGATGTCGTTCGCTTCAAGGTATACCAGGAGCCTATGGTTCAGAATGCGCTCCATACTCTTACAGAGTATGGACGTGACTGAAATGGGCCTGTAGTTGGCAGGGTCAGCTCGACTACCTTTTTTGGGCACAGGCTGCACGTTGGCAAGCTTCCAAGACTTGGGCACTTGTCCAGTCTCCAGAGTCAGGCGGTAGAGGCGTGTCAGTACCGGAGTCAACTCAGGCGCACATGTCTTTAGGACTATAGCTGGTATTCCATCAGGGCCACTTGCTTTATTCACGTCGAGATTGCGTAACGTCTTACGAACCTCAGTCTGACGAATGCGAACTTCCGGCATAGATGCCTCGCACCCAGGTAGACGTGGAGGTGTTTCGCCAGCAGAATCCAGACGCGAAGATTCCGCAAAAAGAGAGGCAAAAAGGTTCGCTTTCTCCTCTGCGGTGTGGGCAAGTGACCCGTCAGGCTTCAGCAGTGGAGGCAGTGAAGGGCGACAGAAGTTTGCTTCAACCGACTTAGCCAGGGACCAAAACGCTTTACTACCCGCAGGATAAGAAGCCAGTTTTGTCCCTATTCGACTTATGTGGTTGAAGCGTGCCCTTTTTAAAGCCTTTTTGCATGACTTGGCAGCCCTGTTAAAAGCTCTCTTCTTAACACGGATGTCCTTTCCTTTGCGGATACGAGCATCAACCCATGCCAAGTACGCCTCATGTTTCCGCGCTACAGCACTTCCACATTCGGATCCAAACCATGGGTGAGCTTTGCTGGTCTGAGGAGCATCAGAAAATGGAATAAAATACTCCATTGCCTGATGCACCACATCTGTCACAGCATCCGCGCAGGTCGAGACATTACCAGAAGAGAAGCAAATTGGCTGCCAAGGATAAGATGCGAAGAAACACCGCATCTCATCCCAATCTGCTGACTTGTATCGCCATACCCGCCGGTTGCCTTTAAGGCAGAGATCGGGCGGGGAGTATACCGATACAGATTTTACCAGACAGTGGTCAGAACTTCCTAATGGTGAGGATATTGACACTGAGTAGCGGTCTGGATCAGTTGTCAGCAGTAGGTCTAAGCAATTGGCTGTATGGCCTTCAACATCCGGTACCCTTGTTGCCCCTTGGACCAGCTGAGTGAGATTTAACGTCAAGGCTAGCTTGTGCGTCTCTCTCCCAGCGTGGTCAGTGCACTGGTATGGGAAGATCCACTCCTGGTGGTGGGCATTAAAGTCCCCCAGTAACACGAGTTGGGCAGAAGGATACCGTTGTTGTGCCACGTCTGCCGTCACACTTAAATAGTCAGTGAGCCTGGTTGTCTCCTGATCACCGCTGTGCGATCTGTACACACAAGCGTAGAGTATTTTTTCTAAGCCAGTGTCCACTAGAACCCACAACACTGAAAAATTAGGGTCTTCAAGGTTTCGGAGACGTCGACAGCAGATGTCATCGCGGGCATACAGACACACCCCTGCCCGTGGCCTGAAATTGTGTTCCAAAATATAGCCAGGGTATGTGAGGTATGCCGCGTCAGCCGGACATCTAATCTGTGTCTCCGTGAGGAACAGAAGGTGCGGTTTAGTAGTCTCAAGGTGGTGGTGGACTGAGTTGATATTGGAGTGCAGGCCTCGAATATTAGAGAGGTGCACTTGAAGCGAGAGGACGTGCAACCGCTGTAGAACCGACTTCTTGTTTCTCTTAATTTTCATATTTGTTAGTGGAGTGAAGAAGGTAAGAAGATGGCAGTGGAACGAGGTACTGCTTACCGACTAATTGACACACAGATAAAAAATACCCCATCACTTGATAACTAGTCCGGAGACCGCGGGGACGCCCGAGCCCCCCCGAGAATGTTCATCGGGTCCTCTCATCCGGTCGCCAACCGGCACGATGACGCATTCCGGGATTTTTCGCAAGATGGCGGGGCAGCCTTTCATGTGTGGCTGGCACACTACTTGGGCCCCCTACTGTCTGCGGTCGGCCAGCGGAGAACCGTGCCTCGGATCCCGCTGCTCTCCGAGACTAATCATCAGATGTGGTATCCTCTCTATGTGTCAAAAAACAGCCATCTCCAGCAGCACAGCTGTTCCGACCCATCCTCCATGAGGGCTACACCGATCATCTTGCCGGAACACGGCAAAGCCGTTTGGCGACAAGGCTTTGAACGGTGGGTGGTGACTAGCCACGGCCGAAGCCTACCACCAGTAGAGTGTCACCCGTTTAGCACCACCCAGAGGTCACGTGTAGGGTCTCAAGGGTAAACCTACGGACGCGGGGACTCCAACCTCCAAAAATACAAAAACATAAATTTTTAAAAGTTACAGTTTGTGGAAAACACGTGGTTTTTTTACAAAGCTGCATGCTACAAGCCAACCAACACCTACGCCCTACACGTAAAAACGTAAAAACTGTGTGCGGGTTTTAGTTTTTCAGCTTTATTTAGCTAACCGTAGTTAATATTTATTAGTTTGAACAGTACACGTCTGTAACTCGTGCTTTGGTTGTTGGTCGTAGACAAAAAGGGAACGCTATTTTGTTTTAATCATACTCAAAAATTGTTTATTTACTAGGATACAAAATGTTATCCAAATGTGATCACCTTAAAACGTCAAACGCCTGATCCAACCTCCTTACCCCGGCATAAGAATAGGCAAGAAACGCTCGGCAGGTGGTGATTTTATGGGTGCGAACACATTTACAAATTTATTTTTATTACTATTTCACTGAGTTGGAGCAAATTCACTAAAGTCCCAAGCTTTTTTGACATATATAAATAGTCTGATATTTTTGAATAGGATTTACTTATTTAAGATTTTCACTCACTAGCGCCACTTTCATACTTCCTAAAATAATATTATTACTAATGAGTCTTATACTGCAAGATAGTATTCAACAAATTAAGTAGCAAAATGGAGAAACGTCGGAATCATTTAAAATAAATCTTCAAGATTTCACAGATTACTTTCCCACAAACTTTATAAAGAAAAGCCACTTTATCCATGGTCCATCACTAAGTGGAGATCTTATCAGGAACTTTTATAGGGGTTAGTAAACTTTGGACAATTTATGATTGAGCATAGATAAGATTTCACTTGGTGAATTTAAGTTTATAACACCAAAAAGTTATAGCCATAATTTTTATGTTTATAGAGTCTACTTATTTTATTTTAATTAATTAGCATCTAGCCTTTCTTTTCCAGACTAACTTTAATATTTGATTCCCTTTGGGGTGTATTTTAAATAATTCTTTCTTAGTGCTCCAAATAAAGCTATCCTGATTATTTATACAGCAACCAAAGGTGTACGTTGATATGTCAATAAATAGGTCAGGACTTTGAATTATATAATATTCGTATACATAGATTGATATGAGTCAGAAGCAATACATTTTGATACTAAAAATGCTAAGAAGAATATCCAGTGACTAAAGATACAAAGAAAGATTTATTACTACTGGCCATCACAGAAACACTGAAGTCAAAGCGTCTGAATTTTATCATACAAACAAATAAGAAATACTCTGCATACACTACCAATGTAGAATGGCCTCTTGCATTTAGTACTGCTTATGACAAAGAGGTCTTTCTTAGACTGGATTGTATTACGAAATTTGATAAACATGTGCACATATATACACATATGTTTATAGATCTTGTAGGTTGTCGCATTACATAAAGTCAATTTATGTTAACGCAATATACTGAGAAAAATGTACGATAAGAAAGTTACGGCTCGATATCATTTTCGTAAGTGCGAAAGTGAATTATGCTGAGAAAATGAAGAAAATCTTGTTGAAACTGATGGCCTTGTTTCTAGAACAACAAAAAGTTTGTTTATATGAAGTTTCTGCAAGCTGTTGAGTTATTTCAGTTATTTCAATTTTGAAATATGAAACTAGTTGGTGCCATGTTCTTTTTGTACGTTCTAGAATATAAAACATTTTGATATAGGTAGAATGTCAAATGAATGCCAACCAAGAATAAATTTATGCAGTACAGTCAGCGACAAAAGTAGCTGATCGTTCTCGATTTTCCAAATGTGTTTCAAATTAGTAATTATTTTTGTTTTTTTTTTACATTTTACTTGATATCATTTTGACCACAAGATAACACACCTGATTTTAGGCGATGATGAGGTCAAAAATTGGTGTCTAAGATGATGAGGATAATAGAAAAAAGTGTGATTGTTCTGCGACTTCTGTCGTTGACTGTACAAGTTCGTCAGCACTATGGAATAAATCAACTGAAGTTTAAGTTAATATGAGTGATGGCAAAACGTTACGACAGTGATGGATCTTGACCACGACCACATGTAGTCTAATGCTAGAGCCTGAATCGTATACAATACCATGTGTTTGATGATTTATAGATGTCATACAAGCTTGAGATTTAAGTGAACTTGCCCCAATTTAATTAATTAGTAATATGTAGTAGTAAAAACTTTTAATTGGCTATCCAAAATACAACACACGCTCAAGCTCAAGTTACAGCTTCGTAAAGTAAGCTGAAGGTTTCCCAAATAAAATAAAGTAACAAGAAAAAATGATAAAAGTATTGCCGCGCTAAAAAAATATCTAACGAGGATTTCTTATCTGTTAAATATTCTTGCCAGGTGGGAACAAGTGTGGCACTTTTAAATTAGTCGTTTTAAGGCGATCATATTTTGTAAGAAAATTTTTGTGCAAAACAAAGTTGTTACAATCTCGATCGTGCTTAATACAAACTATTCAATCCAAGCATAGCAATATCGTCACTGGAATGGCACGCAATATTAGTTTGGGAAGCAGTTCGCATCCAGACATTACATTCTACCTTTACACACTGCATAATACAAGCAAACGGCTTCTTGCAGTACTTTTGTTAGGTATGAGTTACAGTTGCTTAGATCGTGTCCCCATCCCTAACTTTTTACTGTGATTAACCAGATTATACATTACAAAAGGAACAAGAAATCCGACTGCGCCAATATAAAGTACCCTATGTCACTCCCACAATAAAGACAATTCTAATGACACCTCATAATTATGTTAAATTCCGTCAAGCCATTTAGGCTATAGACCGTGCCAAAAAATAAACATACATTTACTTATTTATTTATTCATAAAAATGCAATATTGCTCAAAATACGCTAAAACGCAAGCAAAAAAAAAATTAATCAAATAATAACCACATAGGCAATAGTAATTAATAATAATACACCACACATACAGTAGCATCGCACCAAGCCGAAATAGAGGTGGCTTTACTACTACACTGGGAAAAGACGATTACGAGAGGAACGATGTTCAATAACTCGACATAGGCCGCAGCAAATACAATGCACGCACGTACCTTGGACTGCTCCAGCACTCGTTGAGTCTCCACCTTCGATGTCCAGGGCTAGATGCAGGGATTCACGTAATGTGCACATATATCACACGCGAAATAGGGGATGATAGTTCAAATTCCAACGGAAAAGTGGTCGATGAGTGGGCGCGCGTACGACAGGTTTCAACACACTCACGAGAAGAAGTCGCTTTCTCTCCAATATTTTGACAAGTACGCGGTGCATGACAGCCGCTTGACGGCTGCGTTTCGCTGGGGCTTCTGAGAGTATATTGAACGTCATAGACATCTCAAAAGCGTCGACTTGTCACAGATATAAATTGTGCTACATTTTTACGGTAACTAAACACATACATACACCCGAAAAACATAACTCTCCTTCTTTCGCATTCGGGTACAAAACATCTCAATTTTCCAAACATCGATCGCATCGTGTCCATTCGAAAGTAAAACGTAAACATTCACAAGTAAATCTACACTTTTAATGGCTCCATGCGTTTTGCTTTAATATTCAGTACATTAAAGCTGTTTGTAGCATTGCATTTTTTATGAGCAACGGTCGGTTTTAAAAAATACTCTGTAAAGCGTAGTCGATATGAAAAGCGAACTTTAGCACAACTGCGCTGTAACTTATTAGACTTTTATGGATAAAGTTATTTTATACCGGCGGTATATATATTTTTACAGTCGCAGGGAGCCGATGGATGCATTTGGCTAATAGCCGTTCATGGTGGCGTTCAAAGGGGAGGCTTACAGCTAGAAACTTATTTAACAAAGTTAGAATAAATTCTGGCTCGGCCACCTTGAAAGAATGGGGGAGGATCGTACGGTCAAACGAGCATACAGTGGACGGCCGAGTGGCCGTCGCCCTGTCGGCCGTCCCAGATATTGCTGGACAGACGAAGTCATGAAGGATTTGCGCGAGCTCCAGGTGGAGGACAGACCGAAGTGGAGTCTTTTGTTATCGGAGGCCAAAACTCACTTTGGGTCGTTGCGCCATCTCAGTTAGTTTAGGTATAATAAATGCAGAAAACATATTACAAGTTTTTACAAATTTGTGGACTAACTCGTTGTATCACTTGTATTTTACTAAATAAACTCATTTTAACCTCGACTTAGTCTAAAACAAACAAAACATATTACTTTCTGTTTAACAAACTATATTTTATCTAAGAAACAGCTCACTAAACAAAACTCCTGATTGATTTATGTAATCGAAACTGTGCCTAATGGGAACGCGGCCAAATACCGGCTTGAAGTGAGCCGAACCAAGATGGCTATGGCATGGGTCCAACTAGCTGGCTGAATGATACGCGATTACGCGAACGTGCCCTATCTCCTTCGACCATCGGGTCGGTATACCACTGAATCCAATCGGCCCCCTCGATCTCAAGGGGTAGACCACTTTAAGTTTGCTTACTAGTAGACTTGGTGAGGTGTGTGATTAGAATTTGGTTAGTTGGCTGCGTAGTTTGGTTAGTAGCCGTTAATTACTTTACATCGAGTTCTTATTAATTAATTTACTGATTACTAATTAGAGTCAAAAGTCAAATTATACTTATTTAGTAAGACACTACATCCTTAAAACTAGCTAAACCTCTTTATGCCCGGCAAGTAATTTTTGGGCGGGACCACATTAACAATTTTATTCATAGTACTGATTGATTGAATTAGGAACAGGTTCACTACAATTCTAAGCTTTTTTGTCTTCTTAATAGTCCGATATTTCATAATAATCTTTACTAATATAAGAAGAATAACTTCATACTAGTGTTTATGTACGTTACAGTCAAATTACTAAACTGTTCGCATTCCATTCCTTAAAACCTTTTTGCAGTAAAAAATAGTACAGTCAACAACAACAGTAGCTGATCATACTAAATTTCATATATGTGTTTTATATCTCTGGGCCAGCGTGGTAGATTACAGCCCATACTCTCTCTCTGAGAGAAGGCTGGAGTCCCAGCAGTGGGAACGTGAAAGGCTGATAATGATGATGATGGTGGCATGGTTTTTTTACATTTTACAAGGTAGCGCTCTGACCACAACATAACACATCTGATTTTAAGTGATGATGTGGTCAAAGGTTGGTGTTTAAGATGACGCCGGAAATTGTGTTATTGTTGAGCGACTTTTGTCGTTGACTGTACTGGAAAGTTACCCTTTTTATATAACCATAACAAACACAAGTTTATTGCAAAGACAACGTTGCTCTACGAAACTACGTAGCACCTCGTAGTAGTGCTACAAAGTGCTACGGTGCTACGAAACCATCTACGGCTACTACTACAGAGCACGAAGCTTACGTATTTATTTCAGTTTTAAATCTCTAGAGAGGAATTCTTGAAAATGAGAGGCACCTTTATACTGTTTTGCAAGTCTATCTGCTTTCTTGTAAACATTAAATATTTGTATAGTCTGCTAGTCTAAGATCCCTTATTGAACGACCTTCACCGCGCTGGTTAATGGATGAAAAGTATTTTATATCAAACTAGCTGCGCCCCGCGGTTTCACCTGCGTGGACTAAAAAAAAAATTAATATAAAAAGTAGATGTTGGCCGATTCTCAGACCTTCCCGATATGCACACAAAATTTCATCAAAATCGGTCAAGCCGTTTCGGAGGAGTATGGCAACGAAAACTGTGACACGAGAATTTTATATATTAGATTAAATATCTCAATAAATATATTGCAAATGGGATGAATAAAAAATTTCAGTCCAGACTGAGAAAAATGTTGTTTTTTAAACATTTCACTGGTTTGTTTAAATAGGCAAATTGAAGAATCGACCAAACCAATCTAAATAAAAAATGAATGAAAAATTGTTAGTAAAATTATTTTGTGACTAGCTGGCACCCGCGGCTTGGCCCGCGTGGAGGTCGGTTAGCGCGACCATAAGTAATCAAGAAATTTTGATCCCGTTCCCGCAACCCAATGGTTACCACATATTCCAGGTATAAAAATAAGCCTATGTATTATTCCAGGCTATAATCTATTCCTGTATCAAATTTCAGCTAGATGAATTTCTGAAGTTATCCCGAAGAAAATTAAAAAAAAATGATACTTTAACGAATTTAGGGTAGGTACCCATTTATACACCTGCACTTCCTGTTATCTGCCCAAGTAATCACAACCCAAACTCTATATTCGCAGGTCGTTCTGACCTGTACTATATGGGGGCATGGCATGCATAGAAAAAAACCAGCTTTTATTAAATAACAAAGGTCTGGCTGTCGTGGGCTCTTGGGGTCTATATATCCACACCATTAATACTTTTTCTAGTATTGAAACTATTTCATAAAAAAAACAAATCTATGCAAACTCTTTGCTTCCCAAGTTTCCACGTGTCCAAATCTTTAGGCTAAGCGTATACTGAGACGCAATAGTTTAATCGCGATGTTTTCCTTCACCAAAAGCTCAAGCTCGTTTTAGGATTCAAACCCACGTCCTATGGATCGCAAGTCGACGTCACTACCACTGAGCAATCATCGCTATAAATACCTACAGCCCTCGTGTTAAAAATCAGTCGCCAAGTGCTTATTGGTGTATTCTGGCAGTCTCACATAAGAGTCAGTTCCCAAGCCAGGCGTAGCGTGGCACCACCACCACAATATCGTCATTTAAAAAACAATTCCAATCGGCATTGTCACTGGCATAATAAATTAAAAAAGCAATCCAGCTCTTTGAAATTTCATTCCTTACCTTCCTGAAACCCTTTTGACAGGAGGTGATTTCAAAGTGTGATCAAAGCGAGTCCAATATCTTCCACGAGACATTACCATAAAAGGTCCATATTTCTCACCCCATTGTCGATCCGGTGCTCAAAGGGTTTGTCGCTCATACGTAAAACAGGCCAAGTGACGGATGAACGGTTTCGCGCCGATTTGTCTGTGTCGCACTGTGACACGAGGAGTTTAATGTAGGAGGTGTGATGTACAAGAAAGGAGAGTGTAGACTCACCTTGTAAGTTCTTTGTGCGTTAAATAAATTGAGAATCGGTTTCCAAGCGTCGCAGTCGGTGTGTTCCGGCAGCCTCGCTTGAGAGACAGTTTCCAATACAAGTGTAGCGTTGCGCCACCTTCGACTACCTACAACGATATTTAACATCAGGTTACTTGAATAGAATGGAATGGAACGGAACGGAACACAATAGAACTTTTACTATGATTATACATTATACATTTTGCCTCACAATGACGGCATGTACATAAAGAAAATGTATCATAAAACTTGTTTTATAAAAGGTAAATTAATTATTAAGTTATTTAAAAGCCAATGCAACTATAACATTGAACATGATAATTTTAACCCATACCTTACTGCGGTATTTCGTCTGACCATAGTCAAGCTATGGAATCAAGTTTTAGTGCTTATTCTATGCCCACTTTATCTAATTAAGGAGATAGAGCATTCTTTTGTTTTTCTATGTTTGTTCGTGAAGATTCTAGGAAAATACAGGTTGAATTAAACTGAGAATCTAATAATATTTTAGGAACGCTCAAAAACGCTCACTTGCTTCATGTAAAAAGCGCATAAGATATAGTAAAAATTCGTTTACTAAGAAGTAGCGTTGTCAGTGATACTGACGCTATTAATTTGTGATTTTAGTTATTTTAGTATGGAACTAGTTTTTTTTTTTTTCGTTTCTCTGTGGTAGAATAGGCTTTAATGTATTGTGTTGAGGTGTGTCTGAGCGCTTTGTGTTTGAGGCTGTTGACTTACATTGTGCGACACTTTAGCTGTAATGGATGTGGGGACGTACTGTGTCTAATGCTTAGGCCCCATTTTCGTACTTTGGTAAACGTGTTGCGTGGTTTCAGTAGTCTGTATATTTGTAATATGTGCGTAGAAATAATGTGGTGGCAAGTATAGACAAAGTTATGACAGTTATTCTAGTCTTTGTATGTTTTTCTCACATCTTAAAGGTGCCGTTTGACGCCACGTTATGCTGGGAACTGACTGAAAAGAGTTCTGATTTTTGAATGTGGGGAAAATGCCCAATCGCTAACATAC
This sequence comes from Opisthograptis luteolata, assembly GCA_931315375.2. NCBI lineage: Eukaryota > Metazoa > Arthropoda > Insecta > Lepidoptera > Geometridae > Opisthograptis > Opisthograptis luteolata. The sequence goes on along the minus strand of OV928049.1, from coordinate 7,512,237 downwards.
ACTTAATTGTGATATTTTCTTTCACTGGTGGATCAAGCTTATTACAATAAGAAAATACTGAGGAAATCAAGAAAACGAAAGCAGATCTCTCCTTTTATGTTGTTCTATTTTTTTCTGTTGTTGTGGTGAAACAATAAAACGTTATCTATCTATCTATCAATAACTTTTTTTCCAAAGGCATGGATACAAAAGCTTTTCATATGGAATTTATAAAAATTAAGAACTGTTTAACTTTGACAACGAGCTCACAAACACTCGCCTTCTCGTATCCTAATTCTTAACTTTAAATATAAATAAAGTTAGCGAATGTGACCTCTCATTTGGAGCACGTACGACTCTTTGACCGACTTTCACGTTTACTGAACATTTCTCAAATATCCGCACGCTACATGTGATAAACATTCAAGAGTTCTCTCGACATTTATTACAAAGGCGTGATATTTCACTTTACATCGGCATATTAGGATTATAACCTAGAGAAGCTAAAGCTACGCTAACGTAATTTTTTTTCTTTGTTCTGCTCTTACAAAGTAGCATTTGTTTTCAAGTTATCATCGATGGTAGCGCCACGCTACGCCTGTAATGAGAACTAGCTCTCAAGTGAGGTTGCTGGAACATAATAAGAGCGGTGCGTTGGTCAGATTTTTTAGACTAGCCAGACAACCACTAGAAAATGCCCTACCACCTCTATGTTTCCCTTCAGTGCAAGCTCAAGCGCATTGCAAGACCCACAACCTACGGGTAACAAACCGAGGTAACTATTACTGAGCTATCATACCCTTATTGTAATTGGCAGCTTCTGTCCTCGTGTGGCTACTAGTGCTACTACTTGACAAACCTTGCGCTACTTACCAGAATATACTCTAAATATGGCATTTCCATATGTATGCTTGCTAAAAATGCATGAATGTACGAAAACTGGCACGAACGCCATTCACATATATGTATACAGTGCTGTGTACATATCCATGTTCATCAATCTACTAGATTTACTACGTTACTTACAGCAATATGTTTTGGCACATAAGTAAATATTCGAAGGACTTGCGCGAGGTCCAGGTGGAGGACTGGCCGGAGGTGGTGCAGGACAGAGCGAAGTGGGTTATTTTATTTTCAAAGACTCGCTATGTGTCCTTGCGCCATCTCTTTAGTTAGTTAGTTAAGCAAATACTAGCTGCGCTTCGATCGCACACTACCATTATTCCGTAGAGAAGTTTTTCTGGAATTGTTTAATTTAACGTATTTTCATTTTAAATTTTAGTAGAAACAAATAGTATCTAAAATACATGCTTAGTGACTCACAAACTTTAGCATTCATAACATTAATGGTTGCGCCCCGCTTCTTCCCGTTATCCCGTAGGAAACTTTTCCGCGATAAAAAGTGAAGAAAACCTATGTGTTACTCCAGGGTATAAGCTATCTCCATTCCAAATTTCATCAAAATCGGTTTAGTAGTTACGGTGATACGTGATAACAAACATTTACACACACAAACTTTCACATTCATAATATTAGTAGGACATAGTGTGAATTGTGATGTGATATGATATGATTAACCCTAATTATTTAGTTAGTTACTAGGGCAATATAAAATTGTATATAGGACTTTGTTTTTGTCTTATAATAAGGTAAGAAAGACTACGTTATAACATCGCGTTAGTGATATAACACCCTAAAGCGTGAGTACGTAATACATGTTGAAGATTTATTAAGAAGATGTCTTACTTCGTTGAAATTTGATATTATGTTTGAAAGACGACGCCACCTTGAATATAATATGAGTATATTTCAATAGGCAAAGGCATTTTTGTGGGTGCTATTCTGCTTTTGTTAATATTATACATGATTCGCGAACAGCGTAGTAGCAAGATTCTTGTACGAAACTGGAATACATTTTCCACATAAGACTGAAAATTATAACAATCTGTCTAGAGCTTTTTTTTTTACTTTCCACAATAACCATGCTTCAACATTCAGTAAGAACTTTCCACACTTGTATCATAATATTCTTGTTTTATTAAATCTCTGTCGTTTGGCATCAACGACGTAAATCTGATACACCAAAATGATTTAAGTGTGGATAAGTTTAAAAAATATATGTTAATTTTTTTTTTTTTTTTACTACTTACAGGGTGGCGTTGACCACAGGTCACCTGATATTAAGTGACTATGTGGTCGAAGATGGCACCACGCTACACCTGGACTGGGAACTGGCTCTCAAGCGGGGTTGTCGGAAC